>CM042033.1:41279833-43779833 GCA_023525975.1 Smallanthus sonchifolius
CTCACGGTTTGAATTTCTAATCAAAATGATTGGAATGTATAATCCGGCGTGAAAAAGGTTTTCAAAATGGTCTTTCATGGAAGTTTTTATTTTAATTTTCTTTATTTTAGTTTACTTTATTTTCTTTCATTGAATTACTTTTAAGAAAATCTAAACAAATTTGAAAAATTTAAAATCAGCATCGCTTGAAGTTAGGGAAGAAATGATAGTACATCAATGGGTGATCTTACACACATGACCATAGAATGACTGCCTAGTTTCTGTATTTATGTTTGAATTTATGCTTATATGATTTGATCTAAACTTCTTAGTTTGCACAAACAGGAAATGATAGCTTCATGAATGCTTAACATTGCATCTGTATATTTTTTTTAATTTGAATATATGCATGTAATTTAGACTGTGAATAGGCTAGAAGCATTTTTTGACCATCAGTAGTGTGAAAACATAATGATCTATGTTACAACTGTGATTTGAACTCATATTATGGCGGGTGTGTGAGTTAAAAGATTATTATCATAAATAGAATATATGGGTTTAAGAATTTCATAAGACCAATATCGGAATATGTCATTAGCATAATTTTTCCGGTTCACTTCGTGACCATGCCCCGGAAAGCATGTGATTGAAGTTGGACTAAGATATGTTTTTGATAACATTTTTCAAAACATATGCTAGCCCTTAGATCATTATCTTGATTCCATTGAATACATCCAGATAACATTTGGATCACATTACCCTGAATTATTGAATCAATTTATTTATTATTCATAGCATACTGTTGAAGATTCCTCTGTTACCATGAATCATGATACTATCCAAACCAAGCCATTTGAATCATTCGATTTTGAATCATTCTGAATCCTTATATCCTTCGGGGTCTGCTTGTTTTTTGATGCTAATTGATGTAATTTCATCCTAGAGATTGATATAATCTTGCTCTGAGTCGTATATGTTTTGAAGATAGTGCAATTTTATATTTCTATTGCATATATGTGGGGTACAGGTTGTTTTTCATATAAATGGTACCTTAACTCACAAGAACGTGGGATAAAAACGCTTGTAGTTTCAAATTCTATAACACTGACAACTTGAATTGACATGTTGTGTATTGCAAATTCGGTTTGAATAAGTTAGCAAGTCATGACCTGATCCTTTTTACTTTGAAGTTTATCACGTATCATTTCATGATTTATGAAAATTTGAAAAGAAATTTGTGATAATATTGAGATAGTATAAAAAAGTGTTACTTAAGCTGCATGTTTGATGAGTTGTGAACAATGTCTGAACAAAATGCCATAGGTCACCCTTAGATATGCTAGGGATTTTATATCCGGAATGTGTGTGTGATTCATCAAAGATACTGATATGATCTTCTTACTCGTGATGTTTGACCAAAAATATGTACTTTGAGTTTTTGCCTTTAAGTATGTATAGATAAAAACCATAAAGATTTTATTGTTTATTTTTTTTACTGCTTTATTTCATTAAGAAAAATCAAAAAGATTTTTGGTGTGTTTTAGTATAAAGTTAGAAAAATCAAAAATATGTTCGTATTATTAAAGTTCGCTTTATTAAAAAAATTCAAAAAGATTTTATTTCTGACTTTCATGAAATTCTCATATTTGTTTAATTTTTGGGATTGCATTTCATACAAGTTTAAAGATGGAAGAAAGAATGGTCGGTTTTGAAAGTTGGAAATTGGAAATTCCAAATTTTCCTAAGTGTTGGAGAATTTGGCGAACTTGTTATGTTCACTTGAACATGTTCGCGTGGGAACTTATCAGAAGGGTATACAACAAACAGTTGTGCAAATTTATCATTTTACCCTAAACTTATTTCAGCGAACTTATAAAGCGAAATACCGATTTTTAGGCGAACTTGATTTTGTAAAAATTCAGTGTGTTCTCAAGGATTTTAACAGTTTGATTCGTTCCATTTCATCTTGCGAATTCATCGAAGGTATTTACAACTGATTTCATCTGATGAATTGTTCAGAACAGATGCTTGTGAGG
This sequence comes from Smallanthus sonchifolius, assembly GCA_023525975.1. Taxonomy (NCBI): domain Eukaryota; kingdom Viridiplantae; phylum Streptophyta; class Magnoliopsida; order Asterales; family Asteraceae; genus Smallanthus; species Smallanthus sonchifolius. Next base: position 41,281,849 of record CM042033.1, read on the forward strand.
GACTAGGTTACGGGTTGAACAATTTGGTGCTTCTGTGACCTTATTTGTGTGATTAAACAAAAATTGTTGGTGCTAAAGTGCTAATCGGTGCTTGTAATGAATGTTGGATACTTTGATTTGTCCTGATAACATCATTTTAAGAGTTAGATTTTTTTGACTGTTTGAGTTGGGTTTGAGCGAACTTGCTCAGGTGAACTTATTAAGTTCGCCTCTTGCAACTCTAAGCGAACTTGATAAGTTCGCCTCTAGGTGCAATAGTGAATTTTGGACTTAGCAATTTTCCATGAATTTTCTTTTTAACTTTGCTTTTGTTTTGTTTTAATTCTTGTTTATTTTTCTTGTAAAGTCTGAATTTCTCGTGTGTGCAGGTCATGGATCGACGTGTTGAGTATAAACATAATCAGATTGCTTTACTTGATCCAGAGTTATCCGAAGCGGTTAACTACCGAGAGATCATTACTTTTCTTAATTGGTCGAGGATAAGGAAGTTGTAGTAGTGATTTATGAAGTAATGAGTACTTTTACATTTACTAAAATAAAGTAATACAATGATCTAAATCCTTCTAGATCAATGATGGACTTGAGACTTGATAATCTATGCTCCTTCGGCTACTAGGATTTAATCCAAATAGCTACCCGATTCCAACCAAGCCTTAGCTAAGTAATACCTGAAAAACATACTTGAAAGTGTCAACATAAAGGTTGGTGAGTTCACAGGTTTAGTTGTTTCAGTGTAAAGCAGTTTTCCTCGAAAACATGTGATGACTTAATAGTCATAAAAAAATGAGTAGTTTTTCTAATGAAAACATAGTGATGACTTTATAGTCATAAAACGAGTAGTTTTCCCAATGAAAACACAGTGAGGACTTTATAGTCATAAAACGAGTGGTTTTCCCATTGAAAGCAAGTGATGACTTTATAGTCATAAAACGAGTAGTTTTCCCAATGAAAACATGGTGATGACTTCATAGTCATAAAACGAGTGGTTTTCCCATTGAAAGCAAGTGATGACTTTATAGTCATAAAAAGAGTGGTTTTCCCCAATGAAAACATATCCAATTATATGCAAATAGTTCCAAGTGTATATGTTAACAAAACAAGTATTGTTGATCCATTCGTATGCTAGCTAGGCTTACAATATTATGTTCATACATGAGACATGACCAAACCATGATCGGTGAATGCCCCTCCCTCGCTTCTCACGAGTATATGTTAAGACAATATGCGACCATTCAACCCTCCAAGTCTTCGGTTAGCGCGACTAACCATGACCGGGGGCGTCATCCCCAATAGTACTATTCATATAGTCTCAGGGTATAAAGCTAATGGTTATAAAGTTGGTGATGTTCATGGGACTTTTAGCGCTCTATGTGTATCCACTCATGCAAACATAAAGATCGTGTCTTGTTTTCTTGTTATCATATAAAAAATGTTTATAACTGTGTTCCATGTTTTCTCAAGTGTATCAAACATTGATTTTTCGTGCTTTCAAATATGTAAGCAAATATTATGTAAGTATGTTTCTCCCCCGATGTTTACAAAATATTAAAAAGCAAAAAAGGGGGTCGTGAACTCACCTGGTGTCCGATGAAATCCTAGCAACAATAATTGTAAGAGCGAAACCTGACTACTCGTGCCCTATTTAGTATAACACGAGTCTTAGAATCGAGAAACGACGTCTCGAATGCAAGTTGTTCACCCATCTCAACAGATCCGGATAGGGATGTTTTTGTTTAGGAAAAGATGTTGTGTTACTATCTGTTGGTGATTAATACATATTCGTATTACTACCTACGCACGTATTATACTTACACAATTAAATACAATTATGTAAGTTATAGCCATCAAGTAGTTATATACTTCCCAAATATATATATGTGTAACTATTTTTAGGAAAGTATTCCAGTATGGTCGTACGACTGTAAATAATACAACTTATACTATTTATATTTCTTAACATTTGTTTTTATCAAATCTCGGGTTTAACATGACTATATTTGTAACATCTCTGATTTTTTGACCCTATTTTAATTTATTTTACTTAATAAAATAACAACACTACATTAAATCCTATACTTGTTCAAACCTATGCCTCATTAAGTGTTAGCTGAATGTATTTTAATTCAAGATTTAGAACTCATAATCACGTGGTAACACCTCCTAGAGATAACTCAGTTAATGATCCCGTTAGGTGTTCTGTTAAATCCTAACCAAGCTAATTCTGTCAAAGTTGAAGATGCAAGGGCTGATTTTGTAAATAACCAGAAACCCTAATTGTAACATCCCAAATTCTCTACAACATAAAACATGCAATTTCTATTAGGATTATGGGTGCCAAAGAACTAAAGTGTGTTACAATGGTTCAACAACAAATTAAAACAAAAAGGGGAGAAAGTGTAAGTTCTTTTAAAAGATAAGGGCCAGAAATGAAAACCTCATTAAACCTAAAACCTATTTCATGTATTCCAGCCGCCATTGCCATTTCACATGAATTCTCTTTCCTTTGCACCTGTAAATCAAAACCGAAGCACCCTCACAACCGGTTAACCCTATTCCAACCATTTAGCCACACATCTTGCTCGATATCAATGGAGAAGCTCATGGGGGAGATCTATTCGGGTCAGAATCACGCAAGACGGAAGGGAGCGATGGGTATGATGGTGGGTTTTACAGGAAGCTTCGCGACGACAGTGGTGAGCTCAGATGATGGTAACGGCAGCTCAGGGAGGTGAGCATTACGGTGGTGACTGATGGTAAGCTTCACCGTGTTGACATTGGGCGTGCGAGCTGCTACGATGGCTCCGGCAGTAGCTGAGGGCTCGTGTAAGGTGACCGATTCATGGTGGCATAGCGACTAGCAGGTTATGGTGGTGATGTACGGCAGCTTCCCGATAGTAGTTTCGATGATGGATTTCAGAATAGTAGTTTCGATGATGGAGTTCAGCATAGTAGTTTCGATGATGGAGTTCAGAATAGTAGTTTCGGGTTTGATGGTAAGCTTCACGATGACGACCGGGTGGGAAACAAGATGGAAACGGGTCTTCCGGCAACCCTCATGACAGCAGAATTAAGAAGGTAAGCTGCTGCCATGGCTCCGGCAGCAGCGGGGTGTCCCTAGTAGCCTGGTTACGGATGCGGCGATGATGTTGGTATTGGAAACGACCTCACGGTGGTGGCGATGTGATGGTCCTGTGATAAATAGTTTCGATGGCAATGGTGATTCAACATCAGCAGTAGTTTCGATGATGATGAATATAACATGGTAGTAGTTTCGATGATGATGATGATGATATGATAATAGTTTCGATAGTGATAATTCAAGATAGTAGTTTCGATGGTGGTGGTTGATAGCAGTTTCGAAGTTCTATGATGAAGGTGATGATATGATAATGATGATGATCACATGAAGGTGGTTCATAATGGGTCTAGTTGTGGGTATGGTAGAAAAGAACGGTTCGGTTCTCGGTTACATTACGGGTTCGTGTATGGAAGGTATATCTCTTAAAACTTAGAATGATAATTAGGAATATTAGCTTTAATATGAACCTCGGATTAGAGGACGTATAGCAATGAGCTTATATAATAAATAATAACCGACAAGATTATGATTATTTTTGGTAAGGGTAACTTGATAAAAGTATAGAAAGACGGACCTTGATGCTAGAAGATAAAACCCGATTATTTCGGACTATTGGTTAAGATTTGGTAATGGAAATAGACAAGTTATATTGTCGGGTTTTAGATAAAAACAAACGAGACTCCGCCCAATTTTATTAGGATTAAAGAAGTATATATTTTAAATATGGACGCCCTCTTTAGGGATTGGGATTGTTTGGGAAGGAAAACTGATGTATCGAAACTACCATAGTTTCGATATGAGCCACGATCCGAACCTAAGTTTACACTTAAGTTACCTATCGAAACTACCAAGTTTCGATATAAGCTAATCAATCGAAACTACTATGTTCAAGCATAGTAATGTCTAGTGTCATCTAGGAGCACCATCTTATGTGTATGATTTTATTATACAGATCGTAAGTGACATTAGTGAAGCCCAGTAGCCAGCTAAGTGTATCTCAGAAACTACTCATCAGGTGAGTTCTATGTGCCCCTTCTATGTTATGTGCAAATGTTTTCAAATGTTTTGGGGCTGAAATGTATACACTAAGTGAATAAAGGTTATGAATGTTAATGTGATCATATGTGTTATACAAGTATATATATATACCTATACACGAAAGAGAAATTATGAATAAAGAATGAAAAGCATGATTATAAAGAATGAACGAAAGTATAACACCATATGAAAGAATGAAATCCTGCTTTATATCCATGTATATATTGCTTGCAAAGAATGAAGTGAATGAATGTCATAACATATAAGAATGAAATCTTGCTTTATATCCATGTATATATTGCTTGCCAAGTACAGAAAATGTTATGGACGCTTCGATGATAACGGCTACTTCGGTAGACGGACGACCATGTGACTATTTTATAACCGGGACAAGTGCGCTCCTTCATCAGCTAGGACGTACGAATGCCGTTAATGGACGGTCGAAGCAATTGGCATATTATAGTAGAACGGTTGTATAAATAATAGTCGCTTGGGAAACGGATACCTTCGGGTAGACGGGCGAATTACGGCCTACGACGGTAGGACGGTTGTAAGTCATGACGGACGGACAAAGATTGCCGGACGGTTGTAAGAATAAAATGACGGACGGCACTAGTTGCCGGACGGTTGTAAGTATAGGCGGGCCATGACGATGGACCGCGGCGATTGTCTTTGTGACATTCGTAAGCAAATGACGGGTTGATCACCCTTATATAGTATGACCCATGAAATTAAAGAAAGAAAGAAAAGTAAAGAAAAGGGTGAATGCATATATATATATGAAATCACAAAAATACAGAAAAGAAAATACAGAAAAGAAAGAAGAAAGAAAGGCAAAAGTTATGAATACGTATTTATATGAATGATTATACAGTAATGCATACTTATACCTATAAAGAAAAGAATGTTTACAGCAAATTGCATTAAACTAGAACTCACCAGCGTTAGCTGACTTTTAGTATACATTTCAGGTAAAGAAAGAAAAGGTCGTGCGATGGCGTGAAGGTTACCCGGCACAAGACTGACATCCCACTTTTGTTTGTTAAGACATTGTTGTGTTTTTAATTGTTAAGACTTCCGCTGTTATGTAATGTAATTGAATGATGAAGGTTTTTAATTTAAGTTCAGTATTTATGGCTATGTTTATGAGTAAATCCAACAAGTGAGGTCACCCGGGAAAGGGGCCTTACAAGTTGGTATCAGAGCAATAGTTTGAGAGATTTAGACATCCCTAAATGTCTAGACTCAAACTGATTATGGGACCAACGCATGGATGTCAGTACGGGTAGCCAACGCCAACGCCAAAACAGTAAGTAAATAGCAAGGTTAATACTTGAAGCTTAGGGTAGATGCTTTAACATAGAGCACATGCCTTAGATATCAATGTCACTACTAATATGAATAATAACACATAGGACATAAGATGGTAGACAATTTGAGCACATGAGTACAGTAAATGATTAATAATAACACGTAGCTACTGTTATCAATCATCTACTGTGTAAATGTGTCTTGATTTGTCATCCGTCGTATGTACTCACCATAGAGAGTGAAAGAGATGTTAGCCAAATACTACGAAATGCGCACAAATTATAAGAACAGTGAGACCCATGTGAGGTGAATCACAAACAACGAGCAAGAGTTCGATAAACACAAAGAAAGAAAGATGACAAAATATCAACGGTCCGAGTAGATTAGTAACAAATATTCATGAATGACTTCCTTCAACAAGGAGTTTAGAAAGGGAAGAAGGATACATGGATTAGACACTGTTTATAGAAGACATTTAAATTATGAATCATTATAAGACGAGTCAGGAATTCACAAGTAAGGTAAGTTGGCAATTACGTCAGGATCCACGTAATTGTAAATTTACATATGCTAGTGCATACTGATGAACCTTATCATGTGGATTAATACACATGTCACCAAAAACAATTAAATCACTCCAAGCAGGACTATGAGATTAGTCACTTAAGTAATGATGATCGCAACAGATTAGCAAGACAAATGATGACAACAACGACATAACAAATGTGGAACGAGAAGGAACGAGGCTTTAAATGGAGTTGCTGAACTTGAGTAACACTAAGGAACAAGTTTAGAAATCTGAAGAAACTTGGATCGAAACCTGATGCAACAAGTAACAAAGTAATAAGTCAAGCAAAGAAAAAGGAACAGGAAAGATTGCACCGAAAGAGAATTAGTATGAGGACGATAAGAGAGTCTATCAAGCCCAATGAGAAAATTTCTTCGCATGACAAACCGCGAACGACGAGACTGATTAAGTAGAATTTGAAGAACTCAACACTTGTTTGATTCAAATTGAGAAAGTAGCTGTCAAGGATCACAACTTAGCCCGAGATGTGAGTACTACATATGTTAGATGAACATACGCTTAGAAACTGCTTCTGAACATGAATTGTCAATGCTTAAAGCAAACGAGGTATGATGAATGACCGTGGACCTACGGTCAAGTGTACATAAAAATGAATAAAATAACCACACAACTATATGTTCAAAGAAAATACGAGTATTCGAATGCACAAATGACATTTTTCCATGAAGAATACAATCTTAGATAGACTACTAAGAGTATTCACTGAGATGAGAAAATAGATATATCAACGACAACAAATGACTGGAACCACGATGCTAATTAGGGCGTGCAGGCAAAACCAAATGAAAACAGATCCAACCTAGGGATTGAATGTTTAGAATAATTGTGAAGTTCAAGTTCTGAACAATGATGTGAAGAAAGAAATGAGTACTAGCAAGGACTCAAGAGTCAGAAAACACTCTACAGTGATTAAGACAAGACAATAGAACGTGACTACTCAAATTGAAAAGCCAATAAGGAACACAATGAGACTAGAGATGAAAGGAATGATCGAGTATCACCGCACGTGTCATCTATTTGTAATGAAACCTAGGAACGTAATTCTAAAGGAATCACATACAGAAAATTTTAACGATCACGAAAAGTAGAAAATGTATATTTTGGTCATAAGGGATGCCAATCCCTAAGACTATTCAATAGTACAAAGAACGGATAGTGCATAATAGACTAATTATGAGAAATGTGAAACCATGACGATTATGTTTTAAAGAAAGGCAGGAAGGGAGTTACGTGTACAGGGGTATGAATGTAAGGATTGCATACCAAGTATTCCGTCTGAATGAATACCTTCTCAAAAAGTTGAGTATGAGAGAGTAATGCTTCTAATGGTTCCTTCGTGAACGAAACGTTCCTTTGGGAACGCAATGATACGGTTCCTTCGGGAACGAAATGACAAGGTTCCTTCGGGAACAAACTGATATGGTTCCTTCGGAACAAGATGATGGGATTCATTCGGGAACAACATGGTATGGCCCTTCGTGGGCGGATGAACGGAGGATAATTTATGAGGTACACGTAATAACCAAAGCGGCTTAGAAAGTGAATGATAACAACTGTCTAAGGCACGATATAGACAATTTAAACTAGATCCCATGCTACCAAAGAGACACTTTCGAGTGTTGAGAGTAATCCATGACTTGCTTAACATGTTAGATTCATGCAAGTGCTTGGTGGATCCGAGTTAAGTCCACCCATGAGACACGCTCAAGAATAAAGTAGGTTAAACTATTCACCCTAACATACGAGATGTTAGTTACAGAGAAGAAGAGGTAGTAGGGACATGGAAACCCTAATTACATGCAGTCTAGGAATTGCATTGAATGATCACCATAACGCGAGACATGCCAATTCACAATAACGTAAAAGACAACCCAGTCATGAGAAACAGAGTTTAACCATGTATAAGAGGCACCGAATTTCGAGGACGAAATTCTTATAAGGAGGGTAGACTTGTAACATCCCAAATTCTCTACAACATAAAACATGCAATTTCTATTAGGATTATGGGTGCCAAAGAACTAAAGTGTGTTACAATGGTTCAACAACAAATTAAAACAAAAAGGGGAGAAAGTGTAAGTTCTTTTAAAAGATAAGGGCCAGAAATGAAAACCTCATTAAACCTAAAACCTATTTCATGTATTCCAGCCGCCATTGCCATTTCACATGAATTCTCTTTCCTTTGCACCTGTAAATCAAAACCGAAGCACCCTCACAACCGGTTAACCCTATTCCAACCATTTAGCCACACATCTTGCTCGATATCAATGGAGAAGCTCATGGGGGAGATCTATTCGGGTCAGAATCACGCAAGACGGAAGGGAGCGATGGGTATGATGGTGGGTTTTACAGGAAGCTTCGCGACGACAGTGGTGAGCTCAGATGATGGTAACGGCAGCTCAGGGAGGTGAGCATTACGGTGGTGACTGATGGTAAGCTTCACCGTGTCGACATTGGGCGTGCGAGCTGCTACGATGGCTCCGGCAGTAGCTGAGGGCTCGTGTAAGGTGACCGATTCATGGTGGCATAGCGACTAGCAGGTTATGGTGGTGATGTACGGCAGCTTCCCGATAGTAGTTTCGATGATGGAGTTCAGAATAGTAGTTTCGATGATGGAGTTCAGCATAGTAGTTTCGATGATGGAGTTCAGAATAGTAGTTTCGGGTTTGATGGTAAGCTTCACGATGACGACCGGGTGGGAAACAAGATGGAAACGGGTCTTCCGGCAACCCTCATGACAGCAGAATTAAGAAGGTAAGCTGCTGCCATGGCTCCGGCAGCAGCGGGGTGTCCCTAGTAGCCTGGTTACGGATGCGGCGATGATGTTGGTATTGGAAACGACCTCACGGTGGTGGCGATGTGATGGTCCTGTGATAAATAGTTTCGATGGCAATGGTGATTCAACATCAGCAGTAGTTTCGATGATGATGAATATAACATGGTAGTAGTTTCGATGATGATGATGATGATATGATAATAGTTTCGATAGTGATAATTCAAGATAGTAGTTTCGATGGTGGTGGTTGATAGCAGTTTCGAAGTTCTATGATGAAGGTGATGATATGATAATGATGATGATCACATGAATGTGGTTCATAATGGGTCTAGTTGTGGGTATGGTAGAAAAGAACGGTTCGGTTCTCGGTTACATTACGGGTTCGTGTATGGAAGGTATATCTCTTAAAACTTAGAATGATAATTAGGAATATTAGCTTTAATATGAACCTCGGATTAGAGGACGTATAGCAATGAGCTTATATAATAAATAATAACCGACAAGATTATGATTATTTTTGGTAAGGGTAACTTGATAAAAGTATAGAAAGACGGACCTTGATGCTAGAAGATAAAACCCGATTATTTCGGACTATTGGTTAAGATTTGGTAATGGAAATAGACAAGTTATATTGTCGGGTTTTAGATAAAAACAAACGAGACTCCGCCCAATTTTATTAGGATTAAAGAAGTATATATTTTAAATATGGACGCCCTCTTTAGGGATTGGGATTGTTTGGGAAGGAAAACTGATGTATCGAAACTACCATAGTTTCGATATGAGCCACGATCCGAACCTAAGTTTACACTTAAGTTACCTATCGAAACTACCAAGTTTCGATATAAGCTAATCAATCGAAACTACTATGTTCAAGCATAGTAATGTCTAGTGTCATCTAGGAGCACCATCTTATGTGTATGATTTTATTATACAGATCGTAAGTGACATTAGTGAAGCCCAGTAGCCAGCTAAGTGTATCTCAGAAACTACTCATCAGGTGAGTTCTATGTGCCCCTTCTATGTTATGTGCAAAAGTTTTCAAATGTTTTGGGGCTGAAATGTATACACTAAGTGAATAAAGGTTATGAATGTTAATGTGATCATATGTGTTATACAAGTATATATATATACCTATACACGAAAGAGAAATTATGAATAAAGAATGAAAAGCATGATTATAAAGAATGAATGAAAGTATAACACCATATGAAAGAATGAAATCCTGCTTTATATCCATGTATATATTGCTTGCAAAGAATGAAGTGAATGAATGTCATAACATATAAGAATGAAATCTTGCTTTATATCCATGTATATATTGCTTGCCAAGTACAGAAAATGTTATGGACGCTTCGATGATAACGGCTACTTCGGTAGACGGACGACCATGTGACTATTTTATAACCGGGACAAGTGTGCTCCTTCATCAGCTAGGACGTACGAATGCCGTTAATGGACGGTCGAAGCAATTGGCATATTATAGTAGAACGGTTGTATAAATAATAGTCGCTTGGGAAACGGATACCTTCGGGTAGACGGGCGAATTACGGCCTACGACGGTAGGACGGTTGTAAGTCATGACGGACGGACAAAGATTGCCGGACGGTTGTAAGAATAAAATGACGGACGGCACTAGTTGCCGGACGGTTGTAAGTATAGGCGGGCCATGACGATGGACCGCGGCGATTGTCTTTGTGACATTCGTAAGCAAATGACGGGTTGATCACCCTTATATAGTATGACCCATGAAATTAAAGAAAGAAAGAAAAGTAAAGAAAAGGGTGAATGCATATATATATATGAAATCACAAAAATACAGAAAAGAAAATACAGAAAAGAAAGAAGAAAGAAAGGCAAAAGTTATGAATACGTATTTATATGAATGATTATACAGTAATGCATACTTATACCTATAAAGAAAAGAATGTTTACAGCAAATTGCATTAAACTAGAACTCACCAGCGTTAGCTGACTTTTAGTATACATTTCAGGTAAAGAAAGAAAAGGTCGTGCGATGGCGTGAAGGTTACCCGGCACAAGACTGACATCCCACTTTTGTTTGTTAAGACAATGTTGTGTTTTTAATTGTTAAGACTTCCGCTGTTATGTAATGTAATTGAATGATGAAGGTTTTTAATTTAAGTTCAGTATTTATGGCTATGTTTATGAGTAAATCCAACAAGTGAGGTCACCCGGGAAAGGGGCCTTACACTAATAGGCACGGTCACGCCTCGTTCTTGCACGGTCGCGCCAAGTGCCTTGGCACGGTCGCGCGCCTTACTTTGGAACGGTCGCGCCTCTTATTGGCACGGTCGCGCCTCTTGACATTTGAAACGTAAAAACGAACTTAAATACTAAATTCGTTCAACTTTGTAACCGTTATACACGTTCGTCTATTAAGAACCATCATTAGTCAATTAAACATCGATATTACACTTGAATTAAAACCAATTATGGACCTTAAACTGTGTGACAACCTGACTTTTCAGGTTAACTCAGTTAACAATTCCGTTAAAAATTCAATAGAAAACACTTAACCCCGTTAACTAAATCTAGTTAAGTCTTAACTTAATTAACGAAATTTAATCCCAAGGACTATTTCGGTCAAATATTTAATCTCAAACTGTAGGGACTAGTCCTGCCAAGTCCCAAGACTTAGATGGTTGACTCTTAAAGTTAAAATCGAACTCAAGATACTCCTATTGACTTTCTGAAAGTCAAAATCGCAAGCATTCAATCAAATTTAAACTCAAAATTGATTTGTATTCGATTCTGTAACCGTTTTACATGTCCATGACATTAATCGATCATCATCGAGCCAATAACAGTACCATTACGCTCGAATTAAACCCAATTATGGGCATTCAATCCGTAACCGTCGACCATGATCATATCATTATCAAATTCGTTCGTTTCTATTATCATGTCACACCCCGACCGATGGCGGAATCATCGGGGCGGGACAATGTAGACTGTTCATGAGCTCAAGGTTGACTAAATTGTAATATGTTAAATCCATTTCCATTCAAACAAACATAATCAAGTTCAAATACATAATGAAATACAAATTCGTTCTTGAATTAAGATTAACTTGGTCCAAAGCCTATTGTAGCATGTCTTGATCAAACTCATATGAAAGAACCTGAAACATGAATAAAATAAGGTCAACTAAAAAGTTGGTGAGTATAACACAGGTTTGTATATAGGTAGCATATAATTTGTAAACCAAATCCTTTACATAACATGATAAATAAGGCATTTATGGAGAGCAACTATTGTGTAACCAAGTATAATCAAACCTTTGTAACTAGCATGCAAAAATTGTGTTGTCAGTTTCAATCACCGCGCACCTGGGTGGGTTTGTCAGACTCAATAGATCTATTATTGAAAACCGTCGGCTTGTATAGTTAATTATTGCACATAATCGCATACAAAGGTTAGCACACCTAGCACTCGGGCATAAAGCTCAAATTGCACACATGAATGTAAATAGGATTTGTACTTGTGTTGTTTGTGTAAATGTAACGTGTAATTTGAATAATGTTCATGTTTCACCCCAAAAGTGTAAAAGAGTAAAAGGGGCTATGAAATACTCACTTGATTCGAAGGCGTAGCTAACACGAGATACTAGAAAGTAATGTGATCCTTGTATCGCACAACGTTAACGTAGAGTGTAATGTATATTGCATTAACAATGCACAATAGTCTAAGTCTAAGTCTAAGGTTGAATTGGATAAGGTTAGTGATTGGTACTTGGAAGTATTGTATAAAACGGAAGATTTGAAATGAATATTTTTACAACATTTTGAATAAGGTTTGAGTTTGGAATAATTAAATAAGTAAATTAATTAATTATTGTTTATGAGAATAATGTAAGTATTAGATGTAATTAAGTATAACTAAATAAATGTTTTTTTTAATTATAAATCAAATAAATAATTATTACCTTATTCATCTATTTATAAAATGTAACTTAGACATTAAAATATTATTTAAGTGTAGGGTTTATAATTTAAAGGTTGAAACTTTAATTAAATAATTTCCATTTATTTTAAGATTAAATACTTGATCTTTTTAAATAAATATAATACGCATTTTTATAAATTCAACTATTTTTATTTTGAAAATTAACTTGAAATACTAATTGTTTAAAAATATAAAAATTTTTAGGATTCTGTGAACACACACGACCGTGCCTAGACAGGGCACGATCGTGCTTGGGCCACGAGCGCGACCGCGCTAGTCAAGGCGCGACTGTGTTGCTCAACAGAGGACATAGCTAGACAAATCACTAGGCACGACCGTGCCTTGTACAGGCACGACCGTGTCTATGCTTCAGGGGCACGACCAAGTCTAGCCAACGAGCATGACTGCGTCTGAGCAGGAGGCACGATTGCGCTGGAAGTCGGCACGACCGCGTCTCCCGAGGCACGACCGCGCTAGATGATTAGCGCGACCGTGTCTCTTTCAGAACAGAAATGAATTCATTGATCCTTATATTGATGGTGTCAGAATTGATAGGTCTTTCATTCATAAGGTCATTAAAAGTCTTTTGGTGTAGATTAATTGTGTTTAAAACATGTTTAGGACCGGATTCGATTAAACTATTTTGAATGAAAATATGGTTTCTGGTTCGAGTAGATTTTGATATTGAATGCCCAAATTAGATTGGGGCTATTGATCTATAGAATAAATATAAGGTTTAGAAGACTTCAATTACCTTGTACGATGATGGATTGGTAGCTTACGGAAGGAAGGAGTTTCGGCGTGACGAATTTTGTCTCCGGCGTCTCCTGCTGCAATTCCGGCTAAACAAGTGTACTCGCGAGTTTCAATGACGATCGATGGTGCAATGGATTGAGGAAACTTCACTTCAGAATATAAGAATCTCGGTTCAAACGGAGGGAGGTTTATTTTTCTGAGACTAATCGGATTTCTGGGACTATTGGTTGTAAATGACAGTGTAATTGTTTTGTTAAGAGATATTAAGTGGAAATCGGTTACGGGAAACCAACGATCGGGCGATTAAAGGTTCAGTTACGTTTTTTCAGACATGAGGCGCGACCGTGCCAATAATAGACAAGACCGTGCCAGACGAGGCGCGACCGTGCCAACATGAGGCGCGACCGTGCCTACTAGGGTTTCTGGTTATTTACAAAATCAGCCCTTGCAACTTCATCTTTGACAGAATTAGCTTGGTTAGGATTTAATAGAAACCTAACGGGATTACTAACTGAGTTAACTCTAGGAGGTGTTACCATGTGATTTGAGTTCTAAAACTTTGAATTAAAATATGATCGGCTAACAATTTAATGAGGCGTAGGTTTGAACAAGTATAGGGTCTAGCATTGTATTGTTATTAAAATAAGTTAGAATGGGGTCGGAAAATCACGAATGTTACAGTATCCCCATGTTAAGGGAATTTCGTCCCGAAATTTAACTAATGGCGGCTGCAAAAAAATCAAGAAAGAGGAGGGAGTTTTGGGTTCTCGGTAGTTTTGAGTGTTGGATTCTAGGGTGTGTAACCGTTGACATAACTTAAGCCTGATACTTTGAATATGAAGAGTGATAATAAATTTTGTTTTGAAATGAAGATTGTCGAATAAAAATTTGAATTCTAAATGTGAGATGTGTTACATGGAATTGATTTGATGGGATTTCATATTTAGAGTTTGTGTAAGATATAGTCTAATATGTTCTAAATTGTTAGTGGGTAAGAGATTTCATAACCATTGGTCTCGGTCAAAACCTCACGTGACACGAACAACGCTACTTATGATAATATGATAGGACACTTATATATAGGAAGTACCATCGGCGTATCCACCATGCCCTTGTCATATTACATCAATTTCATTGTTACACATCATGATAAGTTTTAATTCACAACACATGACAAAATTTATCTATAGTTTCCACGCGCTGATTTTTTTATAATTCCGTGTGCACCCGTAATTATTTAAATCATCGTATGGTCCGTATAGATTGTTTCGTTGTGTGCGGGTAAGGGGGCATAATTTCACTATGATCACGTCTATTGTTTACACATAAAAAGTCGTTAACAAGTAACTATGTCCCTAATCAGGTCAGTTCGCAACTAAAGAGTAGTAAAGTAGTAACACTTAAAGTTTCTTTGTTTGCTCGTGTTTGAACAAGAATACGTCAAACCCCGAGTCGTTTCAATGTATTATGGTCTTCAACTTTGGTGTATAAAGTGCATGACCATGTCTTGTGTAGAATGTAATCAATCCATTGCAATAATTGTAAGCAAATTTTTGTTTCGAGTATATAGTAAGCACACAAGTCTCATGTATGATCTAGTGTCACGTAGCTCGAAATCAAATAAGTCTGATGTATAGCGTAAATAATTAAGCGTCTTGTATTTTGTAAGTCAATGAACTCTGGTGTGTAATGTAAACATCATAGTATTTTTGTGTATAGTAGGAAATGAATTTCATGTAGAGTATTGGCAACTTAGCATCATGTATATTGTACAATGTGCACAGCTTAGTGTAATGTACTTCGTAACCAAATAAGTTTCATGTATAGTATGGTCAATCTAGAATTATGTATCAATGAAGCAATTCTTATGTATCATGTATATTGCAAACAACTAAGTTTCGTGTATCACGTGCTCAATCCAGTAGCATGTGTATTGCAAATAAACGTGTTTCGTGCATTACGTAATCAATCGAGTAAGTTGTGATTTGTAGGCAAACTAGTTTCATGTATCATGTAATTTGTGTAGTATTGGATATATTCAGAATAATTGAGTTTCATGTACCATGTGGTTGCGTTAGATAAATTATGAACGTGTATACGTAAGTATTGAACTTCGCGTGCGATGTATATTAACGAGTTTTGCGTGTGATCGAGTGTTGCAGACAAACGTGTTGTTTGGCGTTCTTGCATAATGTGGTAGTCAGGTTCAAGTTCTCAAATTTCATTGAGGTTGGTGGGAAGGGTTAACGTCTACGCGGTATGGATCGTCTCTTGAAGCGTCAAGTGAAAGGTAACGAGGAGGTTTTGGAAATATTCGGGAATTGTGTTTACCAAATATGGGTCTTTGTTTGAACATAGAAAGTGGTAAATTATTCTTGATTGTAGATATATAAGTAGTGAAATCATTGAATCGCATATTTTAAACGAATATGCAATTTATGAGAAAATATTTTTAATTTAAAATTTCAACTTTTGGTTAAACAAGTAGTAGCATATTAATTTAGCCAAAGTTTAGAATTATTTACTTTAATGAATAAAAATCATAATTATTTATCTGTTTTAAAAATATTTTTATAAAATTGATTGCATTACTTTCCTTATTAGGTGAAAAAGTTTTATGAAAAATTTATGTTTTTGATATTATCTAAAAATTTCAATAAACATTTTGTTTAACAAGATAGCGATGTTTTGTTTAAATCACAAAATAGGGTGATTTATTTATGAAAGAGATTGTTGGTAATGTACTAAATCAAGTTGAATGAAAGAAATGATATTTAAGAAAGTTTGATGAAAATATAACAGGTGTAATTTACGCTCCACGGGTCAAATAAATGAACAATAACTGTAGAGTTGAAATATATGGAATTGACTAGATGCTGAAATGTTAAACATTACTCAAAACATAAGGAAATGTTTCTCAAATCGAAAATTTAAAGGTAAACAGTAGAAGCTCCTTCTAACGTCTCTGGTAGCTTTCCTCTAGGAAGAAGATAATCGCCTAGATGAGCACCGCTATAGTCACTCGAGTAGTAGATCTGGCTTCAGTTCTGGCGGTCTCCGTGCGATGATCTTGTATTTCTTTTTCGAGGATGGAGATTAACTTCTTTTGGTATCCTAATTGGTTTGCTAGGCTATCCATTCTTTGTCTTTGCAAGTCGTGTATTACTCCCTGCTCTATCCTTTGCACCTCGAATTCTGAATTTCTTACATATTGATGGAAGTGATTGGTTGGAATTTCCATAACACCAGGGGTGCCATGGTATGCCTTACCCAAGGGTTAGGAAGGTACGGGTCGGGAATTAGGTATGGATCTCTTAGTGGGAGTGGTAGTTGATTGTGGGGATGGGGTGTCTGATACGGGTTTCTGGGCGCGGCTGATCCAGGTGTTCGAAGTCTTGGGCCGGTGTTCCTAATCCAATCTACCCTTACATCAAACCTTGATCTAGCAGCTGCGGGTGTTGGTGATCGATGTACGGGTGATCCGGTGTCTTCTTCCCAATCAGACTCTTCTTCGGGACGGCATACCGGGGAGGTAGGAGAGTAGGAGTCCATACTTAGCAGGAAAACAATGGAAAGGTTGCAAGCGATTATAAAATACTAAGTGTCTAATGTAGGAGTTCTCATAGGTTTAGAGTTTGACTAGTCATAACGCCGAACTTTCACAATGGTATTTTAGAAATACACTTGACCTATAAGCAATGCATCCCTGAAGAGAATTCCCAGGAAAAAGGGGTGGGTCATTAAGACACACTTAAGTACCCTATCTTTCCTTAGCCAGAATTCCTCATGGGTTTACACACTCTTCCAGCCACCATGTATTAATAATACCATTGTTGGGCTCATGGTTAAGATGAGAATTGTTGTGAACTGGGTTTTGAGGCCCAAAAGTAGGGTGTACGCATTTCAGTGGGCTTTCTTCTTCTTGGAGGATAGATGGGCGGCTTAGTTTACTATTGATGGGCATTAGGCCCAATAGTTTAAGTCTTTGTTCGTAAAGGGTGATGGCATCATGTATGTGAGTCCAAATGTGTATGAATAATTTAGTGTGTATGTGTGTGTGTTAAACTTAGGATAGTGTTTTAAATAAATTATGTAGGTAGCTATAAATAGAAGAAGAAGTGGGCAGGTAACGTGACACATAAACTATTGGGTATTGTATCATGTGATGTAATCATATAGTATAATATGTAAAAATATTAACATAGGTGAATAATCATATACCATGTAGGTAGTAATGAGTGTAAGTACAAGAGTCATCAAGTAGTGTGACACATAAGTCATTATGTATTGTATCAGGTAGTGTAATTACTTAGGATAGCATGTAAAAATAATCACACATGAATTGATAATGTAACATGTAGTAGCATGGCATTGTATGGGTGTCCTAAAGTTATAGTCTAGGTCAAGAGTGTCTAATAACCTAGTTCACTATAACCAAGGCTCTGATACCAATCTGTCACACCGACCGACGGCGGAATCATCGGGGCGGGACAATGTAGACTGTTCATGAGCTCAAGGTTGACTAAATTGTAATATGTTAAATCCATTTCCATTCAAACAAACATAATCAAGTTCAAATACATAATGAAATACAAATTCGTTCTTGAATTAAGATTAACTAGGTCCAAAGCCTATGTGTAGCATGTCTTGATCAAACTCATATGAAAGAACCTGAAACATGAATAAAATAAGGTCAACTAAAAAGTTGGTGAGTATAACACAGGTTTGTATATAGGTAGCATATAATTTGTAAACCAAATCCTTTACATAACATGATAAATAAGGCATTTATGGGGAGCAGCTATTGTGTAACCAAGTACAATTAAACCTTTGTAACTAGCATGCAAAAATTATGTTGTCAATTTCAATCACCGCGCACCTGGGTGGGTTTGTCAGACTCAATAGATCTATCATTGAAAACCGTCGGCTTGTATAGTTAATGATTGCACATAATCGCATACAAAGGTTAGCACACCTAGCACTCGGGCATAAAGCTCAAATTGCACACATGAATGTAATTAGGATTTGTACTTGTGTTGTTTGTGTAAATGTAACGTGTAATTTGAATAATGTTCATGTTTCACCCCAAAAGTGTAAAAGAGTAAAAGGGGCTATGAAATACTCACTTGATTCGAAGGCGTAGCTAACACGAGATACTAGAAAGTAATGTGATCCGTGTATCGCACAACGTTAACCTAGAGTGTAATATATATTGCATTAATAATGCACAATAGTCTAAGTCTAAGTCTAAGGTTGAATTGGATAAGGTTAGTGATTAGTACTTGGAAGTATTGTATAAAACGGAAGATTTGAAATGAATATTTTTACAACATTTTGAATAAGGTTTGAGTTTGGAATAATTAAATTAATTAATTATTGTTTATGAGAATAATGTAAGTATTAGATGTAATTAAGTATAACTAAATAAATGTTTTTGTTTAATTATAAATCAAATAAATAATTATTACCTTATTCATCTATTTATAAAATGTAACTTAGACATTAAAATATTATTTAAGTGTAGGGTTTATAATTTAAAGGTTGAAACTTTAATTAAATAATTTCCATTTATTTTAAGATTAAATACTTGATCTTTTTAAATAAATATAATACGCATTTTTATAAATTCAACTATTTTTATTTTGAAAATTAACTTGAAATACTAATTGTTTAAAAATATAGAAATTTTTAGGATTCTGTGAACACACACGACCGTGCCTAGACAGGGCACGATCATGCTCGAGCCACGGGCGCGACCGTGCTAGTCAAGGCGCGACTGTGTTGATCAACAGAGGACATAGCTAGACAAATCACTAGGCACGACCGTGCCTTGTACAGGCACGACCGTGTCTATGCTTCAGGGGCACGACCAAGTCTAGCCAACGAGCATGACTGGGCCTGAGCAGGAGGCACGATCGCGCTGGAAGTCGGCACGACCGCGTCTCCCGAGGCACGACCGCGCTAGATGATTAGCGCGACCGTGTCTCTTTCAGAACAGAAACGAATTGATTGATCCTTATATTGATGGTGTCAGAATTGATAGGGCTTTCATTCACAAGGTCATTAAAAGTCTTTTGGTGTAGATTAATTGTGTTTAAAACATGTTTAGGACCGGATTCGATTAAACTATTTTGAATGAAAATATGGTTTCTGGTTCGAGTAGATTTTGATATTGAATGCCCAAATTAGATTGGGGCTATTGATCTATAGAATAAATATAAGGTTTAGAAGACTTCAATTACCCTGTACGATGATGGATTGGTAGCTTACGGTAGGAAGGAGTTTCGGCGTGACGAATTTGGTCTCCGGCGTCTCCTGCTGCAATTTCGGCTAAACCAGTGTACTCGCGAGTTTCAATGAGGATCGATGGTGCAATGGATTGAGGAAACTTCACTTCAGAATATAAGAATCTCGGTTCAAACGGAGGGAGGTTTATTTTTCTGAGACTAATCGGATTTCTGGGACTATTGGTTGTAAATGACAGTGTAATTGTTTTGTTAAGAGATATTAAGTGGAAATCGGTTACGGGAAACCAACGATCGGGCGATTAAAGCTTCAGTTACGTTTTCTAAGACATGAGGCGCGACCGTGCCAATAATAGACACGACCGTGCCAGACGAGGGGCGACCGTGCCAACATGAGGCGTGACCGTGACTACTAGGGTTTCTGGTTATTTACAAAATCAGCCCTTGCAACTTCATCTTTGACAGAATTAGCTTGGTTAGGATTTAATAGAAACCTAACGGGATTACTAACTGAGTTAACTCTAGGAGGTGTTACCATGTGATTTGAGTTATAAAACTTTGAATTAAAATATGATCGGCTAACAATTTAATGAGGCGTAGGTTTGAACAAGTATAGGGTCTAGCATTGTATTGTTATTAAAATAAGTTAGAATAGGGTCAGAAAATCAGGAATGTTACAGTCTCCCCATGTTAAGGGAATTTCGTCCCGAAATTTAACTAAAGGCGGCTGCAAAAAAATCAAGAAAGAGGAGGGAGTTTTGGGTTCTCGGGTAGTTTTGAGTGTTGGATTCTGGGGTGTGTAACCGTTGACATGACTTAAGCCTGATACTTTGAATATGAAGTGTGATAATAAATTTTGTTTTGAAATGAAGATTGTCGAATAAAAATTTGAATTCTAAATGTGAGATGTGTTACTTGGAATTGATTTGATGGGATTTGATATTTAGAGTTTGTGTAAGATATAGTCTAATATGTTCTAAATTGTTAGTGGGTAAGAGATTTCATAACCATTGGTCTCGGTCAAAACCTCACGTGACACGAACAACGCTACTTATGATAATATGATAGGACACTTATATATAGGAAGTACCATCGGCGTATCCACCATGCCCTTGTCATATTACATCAATTTCGTTGTTACACATCATGATAAGTTTTAGGTCACAACACACGACAAAATTTCTCTATAGTTTCCATGCGCTGATTTTTTTATAATTCCGTGTGCACCCGTAATTATTTAAATCATCGTATGGTCCGTATAGATTGTCTCGTTGTGTGCGGGTAAGGGGGCATAATTTCACTATGATCACGTCTATTGTTTACACATAAAAAGTCGTTAACACGTAACTATGTCCCTAATCAGGTCAGTTCGCAACTAAAGAGTAGTAAAGTAGTAACACTTAAAGTTTCTTTGTTTGCTCGTGTTTGAACAAGAATACGTCAAACCCCGAGTCGTTTCAATGTATTATGGTCTTCAACTTTGGTGTATAAAGTGCATGACCATGTCTTGTGTAGAATGTCATCAATCCATTGCAATAATTGTAAGCAAATTTTTGTTTCGAATATATAGAAAGCACACAAGTCTCATGTATGATCTAGTGTCACGTAGCTCGAAATCAAATAAGTCTGATATATAGCCTAAATAATTAAGCGTCTTGTATTTTGTAAGTCAATGAACTCTGGTGTGTAATGTAAACAACATAGTATTTTTGTGTATAGTAGGAAATGAATTTCATGTAGAGTATTGGCAACTTAGCATCATGTATATTGTACAATGTGCACAGCTTAGTGTAATGTACTTCGTAACCAAATAAGTTTCATGTATAGTGTGGTCAATCTAGAATTATGTATCAATGAAGCAATTCTTATGTATCATGTATATTGCAAACAACTAAGTTTCGTGTATCATGTGCTCAATCCAGTAGCATGTGTATTGCAAATAAACGTGTTTCGTGCATTACGTAATCAATCGAGTAAGTTGTGATTTGTAGGCAAACTAGTTTCATGTATCATGTAATTTGTGTAGTATTGGATATATTCAGAATAATTGAGTTTCATGTACCATGTGGTTGCGTTAGATAAATTATGAACGTGTATACGTAAGTATTGAACTTCGCGTGCGATGTATATTAACGAGTTTTGCGTGTGATCGAGTGTTGCAGACAAACGTGTTGTTTGGCGTTCTTGCATAATGTGGTAGTCAGGTTCAAGTTCTCAAATCTCATTGAGGTTGGTGGGAAGGGTTAACGTCTACGCGGTATGGATCGTCTCTTGAAGCGTCAAGTGAAAGGTAACGAGGAGGTTTTGGAAATATTCGGGAATTGTGTTTACCAAATATGGGTCTTTGTTTGAACATAGAAAGTGGTAAATTATTCTTGATTGTAGATATATAAGTAGTGAAATCATTGAATCACATATTTTAAACGAATATGCAATTTATGAGAAAATATTTTTAATTTAAAATTTTAACTTTTGGTTAAACAAGTAGTAGCATATTAATTTAGCCAAAGTTTAGAATTATTTACTTTAATGAATAAAAATCATAATTATTTATCAGTTTTAAAAATATTTTTATAAAATTGATTGCACTACTTTCCTTATTAGGTGAAAAAGTTTTATGAAAAATTTATGTTTTTGATATTATCTAAAAATTTCAATAAAAATTTTGTTTAACAAGATAGCGATGTTTTGTTTAAATCACAAAATAGGGTGATTTATTTATGAAAGAGATTGTTGGTAATGTACTAAATCAAGTTGAATGAAAGAAGTGATATTTGAGAAAGTTTGATGAAAATATAACAGGTGTAATTTACGCTCCACGGGTCAAATCAATGAACAATAACTGTAGAGTTGAAATATATGGAATTGACTAGATGCTGAAATGTTAAACATTACTCAAAACATAAGGAAATGGTTCTCAAATCGAAAATTTAAAGGTAAACAGTAGAAGCTCCTTCTAACGTCTCTGGTAGCTTTCCACTAGGATTTCTGGGACTATTGGTTGTAAATGACAGTGTAATTGTTTTGTTAAGAGATATTAAGTGGAAATCGGTTACGGGAAACCAACGATCGGGCGATTAAAGCTGCAGTCACGTTTTCTAAGACATGAGGCGCGACCGTGCCAATAATAGACGCGACCGTGCCAGACGAGGCGCGACCGTGCCAACATGAGGCGCGACCGTGCCTACTAGGGTTTCTGGTTATTAACAAAATCAGCCCTTGCAGCTTCATCTTTGACAGAATGTTAGGATTTAGTAGAAACCAAACGAGATTACTAACTGAGTTAACTCTAGGAGGTGTTACCATGTGATTTGAGTTCTAAAACTTTGAATTAAAATATGATTGGCTAACAATTTAATGAGGCGTAGGTATGAACAAGTATAGGGTCTAGCATTGTATTGTTATTAAAATAAGTTAGAATAGGGTCAGAAAATCAGGAATGTTACATATCATTCCTGCAAATCGAACTTCTGCACACACTCGACGAGCATCTCAGGAGCTTTTGCACTCAGCAATTCGATCGGAATCATACCAGAAGTCGTTGGAGAACAAGATCACCGAAGTCGGAACCCATTTTAGTCGGAACCTTCAATCCATCACGAATTTTGGTAATTACTTACATCAACAGTTTTGTTTTAATGTCTAATTCAATAACCCTATGGTAATTGGATCGTATATCACCGAATTGAACACGAACTGTAATCTAGGGTTTGTTCTTCAATCGATTTGGGGGGTTTCGACCCTAAACCCATTCTTAATCAAATTAAATCCTATAGTCAGTTTCGCCACCTTACATTTATTGAAAGCCCTATGCTTAATTTATCAATTATCATCGAATTGAACTCAATCCCAATCCTAGGGTTTGTTCATAAGTCGATTTGGGGATTTTGGTCTTAAACCTAATCTCAATCTAATTAAACCACATCCCCAAATTCGCAGGCCTTGATTTAGTAAAAGCCCCATGTTTTCAGTAAAGTTTATTATCCAATTCGATCAAGTTAATCTCATGTTCTTAATCTAAGGTTTCGGACTTTAATCTTGTTATTAAACAACTCAATCGATGACGTTTTTGCAATTGATCGTGTGTACAGGTCGAAAATAACCTATAATCAAAACCCCTAAACTTTTGTTGACATTCAAAATCGAATTCGTTGGATTTGGGGTAGGGTTTGAGTTCGGCTCGATGGAAAGGGGGGGAACCGAGTTTGTTTATTGATAAAACCATCCTGGTTTGAGAGTTGAATGCGATAGCCTAGCAGCAGAGATGGTTAAGTCAGTGTGCTCGTAGAGGGGAGGCTCGGGTTCGAATCCCTCCCCACTTTTTTGTTTTAAATATTTTTTCAAGCACTATTATTGATATAAAACCAAATATATATTATTATAATATTATATTATAATGTTTTAAACCGGAAAACAACCCGAAAGCTCGGGTTTTATTTATTAAACTATTTTCGTGTTAATTCCACTTTTAAAAATAATTATAATTATGTTATTTTCGAATGAAAATAATATAATTATTTTATTACTCAATTATAACCTCGTAAAAAAATAATTTGTTTATATTATTTTAACTCAAGGCTCGTGATAATAAATATATATATTCTTGTATTGTTTCATATCGTTTTACAACTTTGTGTAACGTTTCAAACTAACTAAATAATATGATTATTTATATTATTTACCCACGTTATAATCTTGAATAAAAATAATATGTTTATTATTTTTCCACGCAAACGTTTATTTTATTAACTCTACGAACTTAAAAATAATATATGATGTTATATATATTATTTTCCTACACCATGCTGTATGTCACCAACACACGAATATATATATATATATTATTTGTAACGTTCGACACGAAACTTAGTTATTCTGATACTTATAGAAATTATTATTTCCGTGGACACGTTCGTCTACTTAGTAATCATATGAATATCTTAGGACATTCAAACTTCTGTGTCGTCGTCACATATTCCTATTGTATCCCTAACTATTATGTGTATAATTCTAGGGCATACGTAAGTCGTGCAGGCTAACACTTGAGATTTCAAATCTCATACTTGTGTGATACTACCTACTAAGCAATGCAAGTGAGTTTCACGGCCCCTTTTTATTTGTTTTACTATTGGGGGAGAAACATGCTTACACGCAACGTATTTTACTTGTTTTCCTGTTGAGGAAGAAACAAACATGAATACCAACTATCATACTTTTACTTGTTTTCCCCGTGGGGGAGAAACAGGTACGCAAGCAAATATCATTTTACATGTTTTTCTCGTTGGGGGAGAAAACATGACGCAACTATTTGATTATGGTACTTTATATGATATCACTGTTGAGGCTAAGCGTAACACACTATCACAGAAAGTCCTCATCTTATATCGGACCGTTAATATGGATCTTAGTGAGGTAATGTTTAGTAGTACTACTGGGTTCCGCGTTAGTCGCGCTAACTCGATTGGATATCGAACGGGTAATATGTTAGCCTACTCACATTTGCCAGAGTTGATAGACCTGGCAGGAGGCATACAAACACAGTCAGCTTCGGTTGCGAGCGCTTTAGTAAGACATGAACATAGGCTAGCTACCTATAGATATGCATGTTGAATGTACATAATCTGGAAAACACTCTCTTATTACAAACTTGAAACCTGTGAACTCACCAACCTCGTGTTGACACTTTTTCTTACATGTTTCTCAGGTCGCTTTGGCACAGGTTGCACACTTAGGACATGCATGGAGTCCTACTGTCATTTCATTCATTTCAAACATGATAAACAGTTTACTTAATTATATTGATTGACGCTTGTTGCGTGTAACTACTTTAAATTTTATATTAACGTTTACGCTTCCGCATTAACTCTGAGCATTTATGTTATGACTTTTAAGTCCCATATAGGGTCGTTTGATGTAACTAATGACTGAGATCCTGGTGTGTCACCTTCCAAACGGTAAAACTCCGTTAGTGGAATTTGGGGGTGTGACAGATTGGTATCAGAGCCAGGTTATAGAGAACTAGGATTGCATACTAGACTATAACCTCACACATTAGTTACATGGCACAGACACTCATAACTGATACATATAGCACCTATACATACATTGTAGTGCAGGCATGTAACACCATTCGTATCACCCTTAGTTGGCAAGGGACACATCATTTGAATTGCATCATCATTCCCAGTGGCAACACTCGGGGGATCAGCAGAACAACATCCACTCCCGTCCAAGGGCAGCGAGACGGAGCCTTCGGAGGAGTCACTTACATCACCATCACCTGTTGAGTATGGTGGGCTTTCTCAGGTCCATGTTATGGACGGCACTCAGCACTAACGCATTTCTCTTTGGGAGTTGGGATCGTCGGAGGCGAGTCCCTACTGTACCCGCCAGCAACAATATGTCGAATGAAGGCAGACCGTTACACGCATTATTGCAGAATTCACTGACACGTAGTTGTCATCACTTTCCCGAGCCATGGGCTCGCGTCCTTTGTCGATATTCTGTTGAGAATAGATAGACCACAAAATTGAGAACGCATATTCAAATCCCATTCCGACTCAGTTGAAAGGACGGTTACTTTGATGCTTCCTGTAACTCGTATCCATGAATTAGTTTAACTTCTCGAAGTCGTGTTTCATGTGCATGATTCCATCTGCAATCCGCTGGATTTAACTCTCGTATTGTGTTTCAACTCGAGTGAATACTCGGATCGAACGATTCCTGACTACTCATCCTGATATAAGTCCTAGTTGGTCAACTTGTGGTTGATGACTAAGCCTCTCGATGACTTATCATATCTGACAACACTTTGTACTCGGTAATGCAAATTGAGGGACATTTTGACACAAGGTAGGGAGAAGCTAGGGTGAGCATGCAAAGCAAATTATCATTACAGGTGCACACGTAATAGTAATTTGAGGTGCATGTAAGTCCTGGTGAAACCTAGTGTGTGGATAAATGGTCCTAATCTGTGAATTACAGACTTAAGTTTTCACTGTCCGTAGAAATTCTTGTAGGCCGCTCAACGACTAGTTGGTATCATTAAACCTATTCAACAGTTGATTGGCGGACTATCAGGTTGAAGATGTTTACGGACACACTGAATAGTCATCAATAGGATCCATCATTATATCTCACTCATGAAAGAGTCTTAGTGAAATTAAGACTCTCATCCAAACGTGATCACATAAACCATCATGACTGAAACTCTAATAGAATCTCATGGCAAACTTATCGACCCCAACTATGTAAGCGGAATTTGTGGAATTCTTCCTAAACTAACACGTTATTCCTTACACTACAACAATATATTCCATTTGACCTTGTTACCTCATCCTGTGACTAATTCGTGGTCTAATTTGATTTATACCCCAACATATCCAGTTATTTCAGTGACCTCACGAAGTTCTTACTAGAGCAGTCGTACTCCAACCCTACTAGAAGCTAAGTACACCATAGAAATAGCTGATGGACAGATAATTGAACCAACTCACATTCTTAAGGGTCGTAAACTTGAATTCGTTAGTCATGAACTTGATATTGACCTTATGCCAGTCACACTCGGCAGCTTCGACATAATTGTCGGTATGGATTGGGTATCTAAGAACCAAGCTGAAATTATTTGTCGTGAGCAAATTTGTTCGCCTACCTCTCCCGAGTGGAGAAACCCTTTCTGTCCAAGGCGAAAAGAGTGATGCTGTCATGGGAATCATATCTTTCGTGAAAGCACAAAAGCATCTACGTAAAGGTCATACTGCCATTTTGGCTCTCGTCGCCGAGCATTCCAAATTGATCTAGCACCCGGAGCAGCGCCTATTGCTCGGGCACCCTGTAGACTTGCACCCAGTGAATTGCAAGGGCTATCCACACAACTGCAAGAGTTGTTGGATAAAGGTTTCATTAGACCTAGCTCATCGCCATGGGGAGCTCCGGTCCTATTTATCAAGAAGAAGGACAGGACCTTCCGCATGTGCATCGACTACCGTGAACTTAATACAGTAACCAACAAGGACCGTTATCCTTTACCCCCGCATCGATGATTTGTTTGATCAACTCTATGGATCAAGCTTCTATTCCAAGATATATCTTAGATCCGGTTATCATCAACTGAGAGTCTGAGACGAAGGCATCTCAAAGACGACATTCAGAACTAGGTAAGGTCACTACGAATTCATGGTCATGCCCTTCGGGTTGACCAATGCACCCGCGGTATTCATGGACCTCATAAACCGTGTGTGTAAACCGTAACTAGATCAGTTCGTTATCGTCTTTATCGATGACATCCTCACCTACTCCAAGAATAGGGATGAACATGAGGAACACCTGCGTTTGATTTCAGAATTGCTAAAACAAGAGCAATTGTATGCCAAAATTTCCAAGTGCGAACTCTGGGTTCGAGAAGTACAATTCTTAGAATAGGTAGTCAACAAGACGGTAATACATGTCAATCCAGCTAAAGTAGAAGCAATCAAGAATAGGGCAGCACCTACAACGCCGACGAAGGTGCGTCAATTCCTGGGATTGGCTGGCTACTACCGTCGTCTCATTGAAGGATTCTCCAAGATTGCCCAACCCTTCACAACCTTAACTCAAAAAGGTAAACCCTATCTCTGCAGTGCACCAAATCCTATCTCTTCCAGAGGGAACGGATGATTTTGTGGTGTATTGTGATGCATTCATTCAAGATCTTGGTTGTGTGCTGATGCAACGCGAGAAAGTGATCGCATACGCTTCTCGTCAACTGAAAATCCACGAGAAAAACTACACGACTCATGACTTAGAGTTGGGAGTCGTGGTATTTGCACTAAAAATCTGGAGAGACTGCTTGTACGGTACCAAATGCACTACCTACACCGATCACAAGAGTCTTCAGCATATCTTTGAACAGAAAGAGTTGAACACGCGACAACGTCGTTGAATCGAACTCTTGAAAGACTATGATTGTGCTAACAAGAATCATCCGGTTAAGACTAGCGTAGTAGCCGATGCCCTAAATCGAAAGAAACTAAACCTAGACGAGTCCGAGCATTACAGCTCACTATCCACCCTGGACTACCTGATCAGATCAGTAGCGCTCAACTTGAAGCTCTGAAAGAGGAAAACCTACCGTTGGAAGGTACACGCGGTATGGAAGCACAACTCGAAGTTAAATCAGACGGTACTCACTACTTCGCGGAGTGAATATGGGTTCCAAAGCACGGGAACATAAGGGAACTTGTAATGGATGAATCTCACGAATCGCGCTATTCTATTCATCCTAGTTCCGATGAGATGTATCATGAACTAAAAGTTCCCTATTAGTGGATGAACATGAAAACTGATATGGCCACCTATGTTAGCAAGTGCCTGACCTGCTAGAAGGTCAAAGTCAAGTACCAAGAACCTGCTGGGTTGTTTCATCAACCGGAAATTCCGATGTGGAAATGGGAGTAGATTTCCATGGATTTTATTACCAAACTACCCCTACCTTCTATCGGATGCGACACCATCTGGGTGATCGTAGATCACTTGACAAAATCTGCACACTTCCTTGCAATCAAAGAAACCGACAAGATGGAAAAACTCACTCGTATTTACTTGAAGGAAGTAGTCTCTCGGCACGGTGTGCCAATTTCTATCATCTCTGATCGAGACGCTCGATTCACCTCTCGGTTCTGGAAATCATTGCAAAAATCCCTAGTCACACGTCTAGACATGAGTACAGCATATCATCCATAAACTGATGGTCAAACGGAACGTACCATCCAAACCTTAGAAGACATGCTACGAGCTTGTATGATAGATTTCGGTAACAGTTGGGAAACTCACTTGCCTTTAGTGGAGTTCTTCTACAATAACAGTTATCAAACTAGCATCAAAGCAGCACCATTCGAGGCATTATACAGACGTAAATGCCGATCTCCTATCTATTGGGCTGAAGTTGGGGATAGCCAACTTACGAGTCCTGAACTTGTTTTCGAAACTTCTGAAAAGATTGTACAAATCCAAAACCGTATGGCAGCAGCTCGTGATCGTCAAAAGAGCTATGCCGATAAGCGTCGTAAACCGTTAGAATTCCAAGTAGGGGATATGGTCTTGTTAAAAGTCTCACCTTGGAAGGGTGTCATTCGTTTTGGGAAACGAGGAAAACTGAATCCTTGTTATGTTGGACCATTCAAGATCTTGAAGAGAATCGGGCCAGTGGCGTATCAGCTGGACCTACCCGAAAGACTTAGTGGTGTACACAACGTCTTTCACATCTCAAACTTGAAGAAATGTCTAGCAGACGAATCGCTCGCAGTTCCTCTTGAGGAACTACACATTGATGAACAGTTGCGTTTCATCGAAGAATCTGTTGAAATTATGGATAGGGAGGTCAAAACGCTTAAGCGTAGTAAAATCCCTATTGTTAGAGTCCGTTGGAACTCGAAACGCGGACCGGAATTCACGTGGGAGCGCGAGGATCAGATAATGCGCAAATATCTTAATCTGTTCAAGCACTCTGTGTCAAACTCTTAAGGTACTATTCTAATTTTCGGGATGAAAATTCTTTTAACTAGGGGATGATGTGACATCCGGAAATTTTTTTTATTTTGTTTAATTTTCGGGACGAAAATTATTTTAACTAGGGGATGATGTGACAACCTGACTTTTCAGGTTAACTCAGTTAACAATTCCGTTAAAAATTCCATAGAAAACACTTAACCCCGTTAACTAAATCCAGTTAAGTCTTAACTTAATTAACGAAATTTAATCCCAAGGACTATTTCGGTCAAATATTTAATCTCAAACTGTAGGGACTAGTCCTGCCAAGTCCCAAGACTTAGATGGTTGACTCTTAAAGTCAAAATCGAACTCAAGATACTCCTGTTGACTTTCTGAAAGTCAAAATCGCAAGCATTCAATCAAATTCAAACTCAAAATCGATTTGTATTCGATTCTGTAACCGTTTTACATGTCCATGACATTAATCGATCATCGTCGAGCCAATAACACCGCCATTACGCTCGAATTAAACCCAATTATGGGCATTCAATCCGTCACCGTCGACCATGATCATATCATTATCAAATTCGTTTGTTTCTATTATCATTCCTGCAAATCGATCTTCTGCACACACTCGACGAGCATCTCAGGAGCTTTTGCACTCAGCAATTCAATCGGAATCATACCAAAAGTCGTCGGAGAACAAGATCACCGAAGTCGGAACCCATTTTAGTCGGGAACCTTCAATCCATCATGAATTCTGGTAATTACTTACATCAACAGTTTCGTTTTAATGTCTAATTCAATAACCCTATGGTAATTGGACCGTATATCACCGAATTGAACACGAATTGTAATCTAGGGTTTGTTCTTCAATCAATTTGGGGGTTTCGACCCTAAACCCAACCTTAATCAAATTAAATCCTATAGTCAGTTTCGCCACCTTACATTCATTGAAAGCCCTATGCTTAATTTATCAATTATCATTGAATTGAACTCAATCCCAATCCTAGGGTTTGTTCATAAGTCGATTTGGGGATTTTGGTCTTAAACCTAATCTCCATCTAATTAAACCACATCCCCAGATTCGCAAGCCTTGATTGAGTAAAAGCCCCATGTTTTCAGTAAAGTTTATTATCCAATTCGATCAAGTTAATCTCATGTTCTTAATCTAGGGTTTCGGACTTTAATCTCGTTATTAAACAACTCAATCGATGACGTTTTTACAATTAATCATGTGTACAGGTTCGAAAATAACCTATAATCAAAACCCCTAAACTTTTGTTGACATTCAAAATCGAATTCGTTGGATTTGGGGTAGGGTTTGAGTTCGGTCCGATGGAAAGGGGGGGAACCCAGTTTGTTTATTGATAAAACCATCACGGCTTGAGAGTTGAATGCGATAGCCTAGCGGCCATGATGGTTAAGTCAGTGTGCTCGTAGAGGGGAGGCCCGGGTTCGAATCCCTCCCCACTGTTTTGTTTTAAATATTTTTTCAAGCACTATTATTGATATAAAACCAAATATATATTATTATAATATTATATTATATTATAATGTTTTAAACCGGAAACAACCCGAATGCTCGGGTTTTATTTATTAAACTATTTTCGTGTTAATTCCACTTTTAAAAATAATTATAATTATGTTATTTTCGAATGAAAATAATATAATTATTTTATTGCTCAATTATAACCTCGTATAAAAATAATATGTTTATATTATTTTAACCCAAGGCTCGTGATAATAAATATATATATTCTTATATTGTTTCATATCGTTTTACAACTTTGTGTAATGTTTCAAACTAACTAAATAATATGATTATTTATATTATTTACCCACGTTATAATCTTGAATAAAAATAATATGTTTATTATTTTTCCACGCAAACATTTATTTTATTAACTCTACGAACTTAAAAATAATATATGATGTTATATATATTATTTTCCTACACCATGCTATATGTCACCAACACACGAATATATATATATATATATATATATATATATATATGTATATATATATATATATTATTTGTAACGTTCGACACGAAACTTAGTTATTCTGATTCTTATAGAAATCCTTATTTCCGTGGACACGTTCGTCTACTTAGTAATCCTATGAATATCTTAGGACGTTCAAACTTCCGTGTCGTCGTCACATATTCCTATTGTATCCCTAACTATTATGTGTATAATTTTAGGGCATACGTAAGTCGTGCATGCTAACACTTGAGATTTCAAATCTCATACTTGTGTGATACTACCTACTACGCAACGCAGGTGAGTTTCATGGCCCCTTTTTACTTGTTTTACTATTGGGGGAGAAACATGCTTACACACAAACGTATTTTACTTGTTTTCCTGTTGAGGAAGAAACAAACATAAATACCAACTAACATACTTTTACTAGTTTTCCCCGTGGGGGAGAAACAGGTACGCAAGCAAATATCATTTTACATGTTTTTCCCGTTGGGGGAGAAAACATGACGCAACTATTTGATTATGGTACTTTATATGATATCACTGTTGAGGCTAAGCGTAACACACTATCACAGAAAGTCCTCATCTTATATTGGACCGTTAATATGGATCTTAGCGAGGTAATGTTTAGTAGTACTACTGGGTTTGACAAGCCCCACCCGCGTTAGTCGCGCTAACTCGATTGGATATCGAACGGGTAATATGTTAGCCTACTCACATTTGCCAGAGTTGATAGACCTGGCAGGAGGCATACAAACACAGTCAGCTTCGGTTGCGAGCGCTTTAGTAAGACATGAACATAGGCTAGCTACCTATAGATATGCATGTTGAATGTACATAATCTGGAAAACACTCTCTTATTACAAACTTGAAACCTGTGAACTCACCAACCTCATGTTGACACTTTTTCTTACATGTTTCTCAGGTCGCTTTGGCACAGGTTGCACACTTAGGACATGCATGGAGTCCTACTGTCATTTCATTCATTTCAAACATGATAAACAGTTTACTTAATTATATTGATTGACGCTTGTTGCGTGTAACTACTTTAAATTTTATATTAACGTTTACGCTTCCGCATTAACTCTGAGCATTTATGTTATGACTTTTAAGTCCCATATAGTGTCGTTTGATGTAACTAATGACTGAGATCCTGGTGTGTCACCTTCCAAACGGTAAAACTCCGTTAGTGGAATTTGGGGGTGTGACAAACTGAAACCGTCGACCTCTTCATCTTTTACTCATCAAATGCGTTCATTCCTATTGTTACTCTCTCAAACCAAGCAACTACGCACCGTAACTAACCCTCTATGAAGTTTTACGCACACCAATCTCCCCGGAATTACAGCAAAAGACGCTGGAGATTAAACTCGTCATCGTCGGAACTCATCCCTACAGTACACTATCAATTCATCGTTCTTCCGGGTAATTGAAACCTCCTACACCTTCGTTTTAATCCATAGATCAAAAGCCCCAACTTAATTTGGGCGTACAATAACTAATCTAACTCGAACCCGAATCTAGGGTTCATTTCAAAATGGTTTAATCGAATACTACCTTGGAGATGTTTTAAATACAATTAAACTATACAAAAAGATTCGTAATAACCTAATGGGTTAAAGCCTTATGAATTCCAACATTAACAATATAAAAATTAGTCAATTCATTTCTGTTTTGGAACAGACACGGTCGCGCTAATCTCCTAGCGCGGCCGTGCTTCATGAGACACGGTCGTGCCAATACCAGCGCGGTCGTGCCTCACACACTCAGACCCGGTCATGCATCTTGACTAGACTTGGTCGTGCCTCAGAACCCTAGACACGGTCGTGCCCGGCTAAGACACGGCCGTGCCTAGTGACCAGCTTAGTTATGTCTTCTGTTTAATCAACATGGTCGTGCCCGTGGTCCTAGCACAACCGTGCCTTGTCCCAAGCACGGTCGTGTGTGTGAGAAAATTTTGACAGAATGCTTAATTTTATATTTTAAAAACAATGAGTATTCCAAATTAACTTTCAAATAAAAATAATTGATTTTATAAAGATTTATATTAACTTTATTTAAAAAGATCAAATTCTTATTTCTAAAATAAATAGAAGTATTTATTTTAACCTACAAAGTTATGTTTATATTTATCATTAAACTCTACACATAAATATTATTTATACAACTCATTTACACATCTTTATAAAAATAGCGTAAAGATTATTTATTAAATTTATATTTAATATAATACGCCCGATACATTTTTATAACTAAATGACTAAGTTACATATCTTTATAAATAAATAAATAAAGTAACGATTATTTATTTAATTTATATTTAAACAAAATTTGTTTATCTAGATTATACTTAACTAGACCTAACACCTACATTGTTTTTATAACTAAATAAATAAATAATAATCATTTAATTTATTTAGTTATTCGAACCCAAACCCTAATCAAAATGTTCTAAAAGTATCTATTTCAAATATTTCATTTTATACAACACCTTTCAAACACAAACCACTAACATCTACAACTTCAACTCCTTATACACACACCCAATTCAACCCTAGACTTAGACAGAGACTATTGTGCACATTATTAATTCAATATACATTACACTCTAGGTTAACGTTGTGCATTACAAGAATCACGTTACTATCTAGTCTCTCGTGTTAGCCACGCCTTTTGAATCAAGGCAGTATTACATAGCACCGTTTACTCTTTTACACTTTTTGGGGTGGAACATGAACACTATACAATACTATTGCTTACATTTACACAAACTATACAAATACAAATCCTCTTTACATTCATGTGTGCCTGAGTGCTAGTTGTGCTAACTTTTGTGTGCGATTTATGTGTAATCATTAACTATTCAAGCCAACGGTAAACAATGATAGATCTATTGAGTCTGACAAACCCACCCAGATTGGGGTGATTGTTACCGACAACACAATTTTGCATGCTAGTTACAAAGGTTTGATTGTACTTTGGTTACACAATGGTTACTCTCGATAAATGCCTTATTTTATCATGTTATATAAGGATTTGTAAATTTACAATCTATACGCTATCAATGTACAAACCTGTGTAAGCTCACCAACTTTTTAGTTGACCTTATTTTATTCATGTTTCAAGTGCTATCATATGAGGTTGATCAAGACATGTTACACATAGGCTTTGGACTTAGTTAATTTTAATTCGAAAACAAATTGAATTTCATTATGGACTTTGGAATTGATTCATGTTTGTTTGAATGGAAATGGATTTAATATATTACAATTTAGTCAACCTTGAGCTCACGAACAGTCTACATGTCCCGCCCCGACGATTCCGCCGTCGGTTGGGGTGTGACAGATTGATATCAGAGCCTTGGTTATAGGGAACTAGGTTATTAGACACCCTTGACCTAGACTACCTAATACAATACATAATAACTTATGTGTCACACTACTTGATAACTTTTGTGCTTACATTCACTACTATCTACATGCTATATGATTATTATTTTTTATGTGAATATTCTTACATTTATACTATATAACTACATCATATGATACAATACTTAATAATCTATGTGTCACATTACCAGCCAACTTTTTCTACTATTCATTGCTACCTATTTAATTTATTTAAAAGTGTTATCCTAAGTTTCCACACACACTCATACACACTTAGTTATTCATCAACCCCTAAACTCACATACATAATACCACACCTCTTGTGAACAACAATTTTTAAACTATTGGGCCTAATGTCCATCAATAATAAACTAAGAAGTCCATCTATCCTCCAAGAAGAAAAATCTCACTGAAATGCATAAACCTTACTTTCGGGCCACAAGGCCCAGTTCACAACAATTCTCATCATGACCATGAGCCCAACAATAGTGTTATTAATACATGATGGCTGGAAGAGTGTGTAGGCCCATGAGGGATTCTGGCTAAGGAAAGATAGGGTACTTAAGTGTGTCCTAGTGACCCACCCCTCTTTCCTGGGAATTTTCCTCAGGGATACACTACTTATAGGTCAAGTGTACTCTTAAAATACTATTGTGAAGACTCGGCGTTATGACTAGTCAAACTCAAAACCTATGAGAACTCCTATATTTGACACTCAGTATTTTATTATCACTTACAACCTTTCCATTGTTTTCCTGCTAAGCATGGACTCCTACTATCCTACCTCTCCGGTATACCGTCCCGAAGAAGAGTCTGATTGGGAAGAAGACATCGGATCACCCTTGCATCGATCACCCACACCCGCAGATGCTAGACCAAGGTTTGATGTAAGGGCAGATTGGATTAGGAACACCGGCCCAAGACTTCGAACACCTGGATCACCCGCACCCAGAAACCTGTATCAGACACCCCATCTCCACAATCAGTTACCACCCCCACTAAGAGACCCATATCTAATGCCCGACCCTTATCACTCTAATCCTTGGGTAGGGCATATCATGGCACTCACTAGTACTATCGAAATTCCAACCAATGGCACGCACCAATATGTAAGGACCTCAGAATTTGAGAGGCAAAGAATGGAGCAAGGGGTAATGCACGACTTGTAAGGACAAAGAATGGATGGCCTAGCAAACCAACTAGGGTACCAAAAGGATTTAACCTCCATCCTTGAAAAAGAAATACTGGAGCATCGCATGGAGACAGCTAAAGCTGAAGCCAGATTGGCTACCCGAGTGACCATAGCGGTGCTCGCCTTGGGAATTATTCTCCTTCTAGTGGAAAGCTATAGGAGGCCTTAACAGAATTATTTTTCTTATTTATTTCAGTTTGAGAACCATTTCCCTATGTTTTGAATAATGTTTTACATTTCAGCATTTACTAAATTTTATATTTTCCAACTCTAAAGTTATTATTCATTAATTCAATACGTTGAGTGTGAATTACACCCATCATATTTTCATCAAAATTCTCCAAGTATCATCTTTCTCATTCACCACAATTTAGTACACTACCAGCAATCTTCTTCGTAAACAAATCATCTTATTGTTTTATTTAAACAAACCTCGTTATTTTGTTTAAACAAAATGTTTATCAAACTTTTAGATAGTATTAAAAACATAAATTTTCCATAAAACTTCTCACCTGATAAGGAAACTTAATACAATCTATTTTATAAAAATATTATTTCGAATTGATAAATAATTATGATTTTTCCTCATTAAAGAAAAATATTTCTAAACCCTGGCTAAATTAGTATACGACTACTTGTTTAGCCAATAATTCCGCTTAAAAAAATATTCTCTTATTAATAGCTGAAAATTTAAATTAAAAGATTTTTCCCATAAATTGTCTATTTATTTAAATTATGTGACTCAATGGATTCACTACGTTATATATCTACAACCAAGAACAATTTACCTCTTTCTATTTTCAAACAAAGATCAGTATTTGTAAACACATTTCCCCGAATGTTTTTTTCAGAACCTCCTCGCTACCTTTCGCTTGTCGCTTCAAGAGACGATCCATACCGCGTAGACGTTAACCCACCCCATCAACCTCAATGAGGTTTAAGAGCTAGAACCTAACTACCACATCATACAGGAACGCCAAACAACACGCTTGTCCGCAACACTCGATCACATACAAAACCCGTTAGTATACATCACCCACGAAGTTCAATAACTTACGTATGCACGTTCACAATAAACCTAACGCAACCTCATGGTACATGAAAGTCAATTATTCTCAATATATCCAATGCTACACAAATTACATAATACATGAAACTAGTTTGTCTACAAATCACGATTTACTTGATTAATCGCATAACACACGGAACATGTTTATTTGCAATACACATGCTACTGGATTGAGCACATAATACACGAAACTTAGTTGTTTGCAAAATACAAGATGCATAACAATTGCTTGATTGGTACATAATTCTAGATTGACCACATTAAACATGAAACCCATTTGGTTACAAGGTACATTATACTAATTATGCACATTATGCAATATACATAATACTAAATTGTTTATATTACACATGAAAGATATTGATTTACAAAATACATGACACTAAGTGTCGACACCATACATGAACTTCATTTCCTACAATACACATGATACTAAGTTATATACATACCACATGAGGGCTTATTGACTTACAAAATACATGACACTATTTTGTCGACACCATACATGAACTTCATTTCCTACAATACATATGATACTATGATGTTTACATACCACATGAGAACTTATTGATTTACAAAATACATGACACTAAGTTGTCGACACCATACATGAACTTCATCTTCTACAATACACATGATACTATGTTGTTTACATTCCACATAGGAGCTTAATGATTTACAAAATATATGAAGCTAAATTGTGTGTTTACTTTATACATGAAACAAAATTTGCTTACAATTATTCTTGTTGATTGATTTCATTATACACAAGACATGGTCATGCACTTTTGTTCACCCAAGTTGAAGACCATAATACACTGAAACGACTCCGGGTTTGACGTATTCTTGTTCAAACACGAGTAAACTAAGAAACTTTAAGTTATACTACTTTACTACTCTTTAGTTGCGAACTGACCTGATTAGGGACATAGTTACTTGTTAGCGACTGTTATGTGAAAACAATAGACGTGATCAGAGTGAAATTGTGCCCCCTTAACCCGCACACAATGGAAAGATCTATACGGACCATGCGATAATTTGAGTAATTACGGGTGCACACGGAATTATGAAAATCAGCGCATGGAAAGCGTAGTGAAATTTTGTCATGTGTTGTGACCTAAAACTTATAATGATATGTAGCAATGAAACTAATGTGATATGACAAGGGCATGGTGGATACGCCAATGGTACTTCCTATATATAAGTGTCCTATAATATTATCAAAAGTAGCGTTGCTCATGTCACGTGAAGTTTTGATTTAAACCAATGTTTATGAAATCTTTTACCCACTGAAAATTTTAAGCATATTAGACTACATATTGCACAAACCCTGATGATCAAGATCCCATCAAATTCGTTCCAAGTAATGCTTCTCACCTTTAGAATTCAAATTATTATTCGACAATCTTCTCCTTAAGTTCATTTCAAAACTAAATTCATTGTCATCATTCATATCCAACCTCGATTATCAGGCCTAAACCATGTCAACGGTTACACTCCCCAGAATCTAACAGTCAAAATTCACCGAAGACCCAAAACTCCTACCTCTTTCTTAACATTTGTTTTTATCAAATCACGGGTTTAACATGACTATATTTGTAACATCTCTGATTTTTCGACCCATTTTAATTTATTTTACTTAATAAAATAACAACACTACATTAAATCCTATACTTGTTCAAACCTATGCCTCATTAACTGTTAGCTGAATGTATTTTAAT
The DNA here is from genome assembly GCA_023525975.1 of Smallanthus sonchifolius. Classification (NCBI taxonomy): domain Eukaryota; kingdom Viridiplantae; phylum Streptophyta; class Magnoliopsida; order Asterales; family Asteraceae; genus Smallanthus; species Smallanthus sonchifolius. Next base: position 41,321,432 of record CM042033.1, read on the forward strand.
TCAAGATTTAGAACTCATAATCACGTGGTAACACCTCCTAGAGATAACTTAGTTAATGATCCCATTAGGTGTTCTGTTAAATCCTAACCAAGCTAATTCTGTCAAAGTTGAAGTTGCAAGGGCTGATTTTGTAAATAACCAGAAACCCTAATAGGCACGGTCGCGCCTCGTTCTGGCACGGTCGCGCGCATTACTTTGGAACGGGCCTCTTATTGGCACGGTCGCGCCTCTTGACAGTTGAAATGTAAAAACGAACTTAAATGCTAAATTCGTTCAACTTTGTAACCGTTATACACGTTCGTCTATTAACAACCATCATTAGTCAATTAAACATCGATATTACACTTGAATTAAAACCAATTATGGACCTTAAACTGAAACCGTTGACCTCTTCATCTTTTACTCCTCAAATTCGTTCATTCCTATTGTTACTCTCTCAAACCAAGTAACTACGCACCGTAACTAACCCTCTCTGAAGTTTTACGCACACCAATCTCCTCGGAATTACAGCAGAAGACGCCGGAGATCAAACCCGTCATCGTCGGAACTCATCCCTACCGTACACTATCAATTCATCGTTCTTCCGGGTAATTGAAACCTCCTACACCTTCGTTTTAATCCATAGATCAAAAGCCCTAACTTATTTTGGGCTTACAATAACTAATCTAACGCGAACCCGAATCTAGGGTTCATTTCAAAATGGTTTAATCGAATACTACCTTGGAGATGTTTTAAATACAATTAAACTATACAAAAAGATTTGTAATAACCTAATGGGTGAAAGCCCTATGAATTCCAACATTAACAATATAAAAATTAGTCAATTCATTTCTGTTTTGGAACAAACACGGTCGCGCTAATCTCCTAGCACGGTCGTGCTTCATGAGACACGGTCGTGCCAATACCAGCGCGGTCGTGCCTCACACACTTAGACCCGGTCATGCCTCTTGACTAGACTTGGTCGTGCCTCAGAACCCTAGACACGGTCGTGCCTAGTGACTAGCTTAGTTATGTCTTCTGTTTAATCAACATGGTCGCGCCCGTGGTCCTAGCACGATCGTGCCTTGTCCCAGGCACGGTCGTGTGTGTGAGATAGTTTTGACAGAATGCTTAATTTTATATTTTAAAAACAATGAGTATTCCAAATTAACTTTCAAATAAAAATAATTGATTTTATAAAGATTTATATTAACTTTATTTAAAAAGATCAAATTCTTATTTCTAAAATAAATAGAAGTATTTATTTTAACCTACAAAGTTATGTTTATATTTATCATTAAACTCTACACATAAATATTATTTATACAACTCATTTACACATCTTTATAAAAATAGCTTAAAGATTATTTATTAAATTTATATTTAATATAATACGCCCGATACATTTTTATAACTAAATGAGTAAGTTACATATCTTTAAAAATAAATAAATAAATAAAGTAACGATTATTTAATTTATTTAGTTATTCGAACCCAAACCCTAATCAAAATGTTCTAAAAGTATCCATTTCAAATATTTCATTTTATACAACACCTTTCAAATACAAACCACTAACATCTACAACTTCAACTCCTTATACACACACCCAATTCAACCCTAGAGTTAGACATAGACTATTGTGCAAATTATTAATTCAATATACATTACACTCTAGGTTAACGTTGTGCATTACAAGGATCACGTTACTATCTAGTCTCTCGTGTTAGCCACGCCTTTTGAATCAAGTGAGTATTACATAGCACCTTTTACTATTTTACACTTTTTGGGGTGGAACATGAACACTATACAATACTATTGCTTACATTTACACAAACTATACAAATACAAATCCTCTTAACATTCATGTGTGCAATCTGAGCTTTATGCCTGAGTGCCAGTTGTGCTAACTTTTGTGTGCGATTTATGTGCAATCATTAACTATTCAAGCCAACGGTAAACAATAATAGATCTATTGAGTCTGACAAACCCACCCAGATTGGGGTGATTGTTACCGATAACACAATTTTGCATGCTAGTTACAAAGGTTTGATTGTACTTTGGTTACACAATGGTTACTCTCCATAAATGCCTTATTTTATCATGTTATGTAAGGATTTGTTTATTTACAATCTATACGCTATCAATGTACAAACCTGTGTATGCTCACCAACTTTTTAGTTGACCTTATTTTATTTATGTTTCAGGTGCTATCGCATTAGGTTGATCAAGACATGTTACACATAGGCTTTGGACTTAGTTAATTTTAATTCGAAAACAAATTGTATTTCATTATGTACTTTGGAATTGATTCATGTTTGTTTGAATGGAAATGGATTTAATATATTACAATTTAGTCAACCTTGAGCTCACGAACAGTCTACATGTCCCGCCCCGACGATTCCGCCGTCGGTTGGGGTGTGACAGATTGGTATCAGAGCCTTGGTTATAGGGAACTAGGTTATTAGACACCCTTGACCTAGACTATAACTATAGGACACCCATACAATGCCATGCTACTACATGTTACATTATTAGTTCTTGTGTAAATATTTTTACATGCTATCATAAGTATTTACACTACGTGATACAATACATAATGACTTATGTGTCACACTACTTGATAACTTTTGTGCTTACATTCATTACTATCTACATGCTATATGATTATTATTTTTTATGTGAATATTCTTACATGTTATACTATATAACTACATCATATGATACAATACTTAATAATCTATGTGTCACATTACCAACCAACTTTTTCTCCTATTCATTGCTACCTATTTAATTTATTTAAAAGTGTTATCCTAAGTTTCCACACACACTCATACACACTTAGTTATTCATGAACCCCTAAACTCACATACATAATACCACACCTCTTGTGAACAACAATTTTTAAACTATTGGGCCTAATGTCCATCAATAATAAACTAAGAAGTCCATCTATCCTCCAAGAAGAAAAAGCCCACTGAAATGCATAAACCTTACTTTCGGGCCACAAGGCCCAGTTCACAACAATTTTCATCAAGACCATGAGCCCAACAATAGTGTTATTAATACATGATGGCTGGAAGAGTGTGTAGGCCCATGAGGGATTATGGCTAAGGAAAGATAGGGTACCTAAGTGTGTCCTAGTGTCCCACCCCTCTTTCCTAGGAATTTTCCTCAGGGATACACTACTTATAGGTCAAGTGTACTCCTAAAATACTATTGTGAAGACTTGGCGTTATGACAAGTCAAACTCAAAACCTATGAGAACTCCTATATTTGATACTCAATATTTTATTATCACATACAACCTTTCCATTGTTTTCCTTCTAAGCATGGACTCCTACTCTCCTACCTCCCCGGTATACCGTCCCGAAGAAGAGTCTGATTAGGAAGAAGACATCGGATCACCCGTGCATCGATCACCAACACCCGCAGCTGCTAGACCAAGGTTTGATGTAAGGGCAGATTGGATTAGGAACACCGGCCCAAGACTTCGAATACCTCGATCACCCGTACCCAGAAACCCGTATCAGACACCCCATCTCCACAATCAGTTACCACCCCCACTAAGAGACCCATATCTAATGCCCGACCCATATCACTCTAATCCTTGGGTAGGGCATATCATGGCACTCACTAGTACTATCGAAATTCCAACCAATGGCATGCACCAATATGTAAGGACCTCAGAATTTGAGAGGCAAAGAATGGAGCAAGGGGTAATGCACGACTTGCAAGGACAAAGAATGGATGGCCTAGCAAACCAACTAGGGTACCAAAAAGATTTAACCTCAATCCTCGAAAAAGAAATACTGGAGCATCGCATGGAGACAGCTAAAGCTGAAGCCAGATCGGCTACCCGAGTGACCATAGCGGTGCTCGCCTTGGGAATTATTCTCCTTCTAGTGGAAAGCTATAGGAGGCGTTAACAGAATTATTTTTCTTATTTATTTCAGTTTGAGAACCATTTCCCTGTGTTTTGAATAATGTTTTACATTTCAGCATTTACTAAATTTTATATTTTCCAACTCTAAAGTTATTATTCATTAATTCAATACGTTGAGTGTGAATTACACCCATCATATTTTCATCAAAATTCTCTAAGTATCATCTTTCTCATTCACCACAATTTAGTACACTACTAGCAATCTCCTTCGTAAACAAATCATCCTATTGTTTGATTTAAACAAACCTCGTTATTTTGTTCAAACAAAATGTTTATCAAACTTTTAGATAGTATCAAAAACATAAATTTTTCATAAAACTTCTCACCTGATAAGGAAACTTAATACAATCTATTTTATAAAAATATTATTTCGAATTGATAAATAATTATGATTTTTCCTCATTGAAGAAAAATATTTCTAAACCATGGCTAAATTAGTATACGACTACTTGTTAAGCCAATAATTCCGCTTAAAAAATATTCTGTTATTAATAGCTGAAATTTTAAATGAAAAGATTTTTCTCATAAATTGTCTATTTATTTAAATTATGTGACTCAATGGATTCACTACGTTATATATCTACAACCAAGAACAATTTACCTCTTTCTGTTTTCAAACAAAGATCAGTATTTGTAAACACATTTCCCCGAATGTTTTTTTTAGAACCTCCTCGCTACCTTTCGCTTATCGCTTCAAGAGACGATCCATACCGCGTAGACGTTAACCCTCCCCATCAACCTCAATGAGATTTAAGAGCTAGAACCTAACTACCACATCATACAGGAACGCCAAACAACACGCTTGTCCGCAACACTCGATCACATACAAAACCCGTTAGTATACATCACCCACGAAGTTCAATAACTTACGTATGCACGTTCACAATAAACCGAACGCAACCACATGGTACATGAAAGTCAATTATTCTCAATATATCCAATGCTACACAAATTACATAATACATGAAACTAGTTTGTCTACAAATCATGATTTACTTGATTAATCGCATAACACACGGAACATGTTTATTTGCAATACACATGCTACTGGATTGAGCACATAATACACGAAACTTAGTTGTTTGCAAAATACAAGATGCATAACAATTGCTTGATTGGCACATAATTCTAGATTGACCACATTAAACATGAAACCCATTTGGTTACAAGGTACATTATACTAAATTATGCACATTATGCAATATACATAATACTAAATTGTTTATATTGCACATGAAAGATATTGATTTACAAAATACATGACACAAAGTGTCGACACCATACATGAACTTCATTTCCTACAATACACATGATACTATGTTATTTACATACCACATGAGGGCTTATTGACTTACAAAATACATGACACTAAGTTGTCGACACCATACATGAATTTCATTTCCTACAATACATATGATACTATGATGTTTACATACCACATGAGAGCTTATTGATTTACAAAATACATGACACTAAGTTGTCGACACCATACATGAACTTCATCTTCTACAATAAACATGATACTATGTTGTTTACTTTCCACATAGGAGCTTAATGATTTACAAAATATATGAAGCTAAATTGTGTGTTTACTTTATACATGAAACAAATTATTCTTGTTGATTGATTTCATTATACACAAGACATGGTCATGCACTTTTGTTCACCCAAGTTGAAGACCATAATACACTGAAACGACTCCGGGTTTGACGTATTCTTGTTCAAACACGAGTAAACTAAGAAACTTTAAGTTATACTACTTTACTACTCTTTAGTTGCGAACTGACCTGATTAGGGACATAGTTACTTGTTAGCGACTGTTATGTGAAAACAATAGACGTGATCAGAGTGAAATTGTGCCCCCTTGACCCGCACACAATGGAAAGATCTATACGGACCATGCGATAATTTGAGTAATTACGGGTGTACACGGAATTATGAAAATCAGCGCATGGAAAGCGTAGTGAAATTTTGTCATGTGTTGTGACCTAAAACTTATAATGATATGTAGCAATGAAACTAATGTGATATGACAAGGGCATGGTGGATACGCCAATGGTACTTCCTATATATAAGTGTCCTATAATATTATCAAAAGTAGCGTTGCTCATCTCACGTGAAGTTTTGACCTAAACCAATGTTTATGAAATCTTTTACCCACTGAAAATTTTAAGCATATTAGACTACATATTGCACAAACCCTGATGATCAAGATCCCATCAAATTCGTTCCAAGTAATGCATCTAACCTTTAGAATTTAAATTATTATTCGACAATCTTCTCCTTAAGTTCATTTCAAAACTAAATTCATTGTCATCATTCATATCCAACCTCGATTATCATGCCTAAACCATGTCAACGGTTACACTCCCCAGAATCTAACAGTCAAAATTCACCGAAGACCCAAAACTCCCACCTTTTTCTTAACATTTGTTTTTATAAAATCACGGGTTTAACATGACTATATTTGTAACATCTCTGATTTTTCGACCCTATTTTAATTTATTTTACTTAATAAAATAACAACACTACATTAAATCCTATACTTGTTCAAACCTATGCCTCATTAACTGTTAGCTGAATGTATTTTAATTCAAGATTTAGAACTCATAATCACGTGGTAACACCTCCTAGAGATAACTCAGTTAATGATCCCGTTAGGTGTTCTGTTAAATCCTAACCAAGCTAATTCTGTCAAAGTTGAAGTTGCAAGGGTTGATTTTGTAAATAACCAGAAACCCTAATAGGCACGGTCGCGCGGCTTACTTTGGAACGGTCGCGCCCGGTGCCTTGGCACGGTCGCGCCTCTTGACAGTTGAAACGTAAAAATGAACTTAAATACTAAATTCGTTCAACTTTGTAACCGTTATACACGTTCGTCTATTAACAACCATCATTAGTCAATTAAACATCGATATTACACTTGAATTAAAACCAATTATGGACCTTAAACTGAAACCTTCGACCTCTTCATCTTTTACTCATCAAATTCGTTCATTCCTATTGTTACTCTCTCAAACCAAGCAACTACGCACCGTAACTAACATCTCTGAAGTTTTACGCACACCAATCTCCCCAGAATTACAGCAGAAGACGCCGGAGATCAAACCCGTCATCGTCGAAACTCATCCCTACCGTACACTATCAATTCATCGTTCTTTCGGGTAATTGAAACCTCCTACACCTTCGTTTTAATCCATAGATCAAAAGCCCCAACTTAATTTGGGCGTACAATAACTAATCTAACGCGAACCCGAATCTAGGGTTCATTTCAAAATGGTTTAATCGAATACTACCTTGGAGATGTTTTAAATACAATTAAACTATACAAAAAGATTCGTAATAACCTAATGGGTGAAAGCCCTATGAATTCCAACATTAACAATATAAAAATTAACATTAACAATATAAAAATTAGTCATTTCATTTCTGTTTTGAAACAGACACGGTCGCGCTAATCTCCTAGCGCGGTCGTGCTTCATGAGACACGGTCGTGCCAATACAGAGTGGTCGTGCCTCACACACTCAGACCCGGTCATGCCTCTTGACTAGACTTGGTCGTGCCTCTGAACCATAGACACGGTCGTGCCTCTGAACCCTAGACACGGTCGTGCCTGGCTAAGACACGGTCGTGCCTAGTGACCAACTTAGTTATGTCTTCTGTTTAATCAACATGGTCGCACCCGTGGTCCTATCACGATCGTGCCTTGTCCCAGGCATGGTCGTGTGTGTGAGAAACTTTTGACAGAATGCTTATTTTTATATTTTAAAAACAATGAGTATTCCAAATTAACTTTCAAATAAAAATAATTGATTTTATAAATATTTATATTAACTTTATTTAAAAAGATCAAATTCTTATTTCTAAAATAAATAGAAGTATTTATTTTAACCTACAAAGTTATGTTTATATTTATCATTAAACTCTACACATAAATATTATTTATACAACTCATTTACACATCTTTATAAAAATAGCGTATAGATTATTTATTAAATTTATATTTAATATAATACGCCCGATACATTTTTATAACTAAATGACTAAGTTACATATCTTTATAAATAAATAAATAAAGTAACGATTATTTATTTAATTTATCTTTAAACAAAATTTGTTTATCTAGATTATACTTAACTAGACCTAACACCTACATTGTTTTTATAACTAAATAAATAAATAATAATTATTTAATTTATTTAGTTATTCGAACTCAAACCCTAATCAAAATGTTCTAAAAGTATCCATTTCAAATATTTCATTTTATACAACACCTTTCAAATACAAACCACTAACATCTACAACTTCAACTCCTTATACACACACCCAATTCAACCCTAGACTTAGACATAGACTATTGTGCACATTATTAATTCAATATATATTACACTCTAGGTTAACGTTGTGCATTACAAGGATCACGTTACTATCTAGTCTCTCGTGTTAGCCACGCCTTTTGAATGAAGTGAGTATTACAAAGCACCTTTTACTCTTGTACACTTTTTGGGGTGGAACATGAACACTATACAATACTATTGCTTACATTTACACAAACTATACAAATACAAATCCTCTTTACATTCATGTGTGCAATCTGAGCTATGCCTGAGTGCTAGTTGTGCTAACTTTTGTGTGCGATTTATGTGCAATCAGTAACTATTCAAGCCAAATGTAAACAATGATAGATCTATTGAGTCTGATAAACCCACCCAGATTGGGGTGATTGTTACCGACAACACAATTTTGCATGCTAGTTACAAAGGTTTGATTGTACTTTGGTTACACAATGGTTACTCTCCATAAATGCCTTATTTTATCATGTTATGTAAGGATTTGTTTATTTACAATCTATACGCTATCAATGTACAAACCTGTGTATGCTCACCAACTTTTTAGTTGACCTTATTTTATTCATGTTTCAGCTGCTATCATATGAGGTTGATCAAGACATGTTACACATTGGCTTTGGACTTAGTTAATTTTATTTCGAAAACAAATTGTATTTCATTATGTACTTTGGAATTGATTCATGTTTGTTTGAATGGAAATGGATTTAATATATTAAAATTTAGTCAACCTTGAGCTCACGAACAGTCTACATGTCCTGCCCCGACGATTCCGTCGTCGGTTGGGGTGTGACAGATTGGTATCAGAGTCTTGGTTATAGGGAACTAGGTTATTTGACACCCTTGACCTAGACTATAACTTTAGGACACCAATACAATGCCATGCTACTACATGTTACATTATTAGTTCTTGTGTAAATATTTTTACATGCAATCATAAGTATTTACACTACGTGATACAATACATAATGACTTATGTGTCACACTACTTAATAACTTTTGTGCTTACAATCATTACTATCTACATGCTATATGATTATTATTTTTTATGTGAATATTCTTACATGTTATACTATATAACTACATCATATGATACAATACTTAATAATCTATGTGTCACATTACCAGCCAACTTTTTCTCCTAGTCATTGCTACCTATTTAATTTATTTAAAAGTGCTATCCTAAGTTTCCACACACACTCATACACACTTAGTTATTCATGCACCCTAAACTCACATACATAATACCACACCTCTTGTGAACAACAATTTTTAAACTATTGTGCCTAATGTCCATCAATAATAAACTAAGAAGTCCATCTATCCTCCAAGAAGAAAAAGCCCACTGAAATGCATAAACTTTACTTTCGGGCCACAAGGCCCAGTTCACAACAATTTTCATCATGACCATGAGCCCAACAATAGTGTTATTAATACATGATGGCTGGAAGAGTGTGTAGTCCCATGAGGGATTCTGGCTAAGGAAAGATAGGGTACTTAAGTGTGTCCTAGTGACCCACCCCTTTTTCCTGGGAATTCTCCTCAGGGTTACACTACCTATAGGTCAAGTGTACTCCTAAAATACTACTGTGAAGACTCGGCGTTATGACTAGTCAAACTCAAAACCTATGAGAACTCCTATATTTGACACTTAGTATTTTATTATCACTTATAACCTTTCCATTGTTTTCCTGCTAAGCATGGACTCCTACTCTCCTACCTCTCCGGTATACCGTCCCGAAGAAGAGTCTGATTGGGAAGAAGACATCGGATCACCCGTGCATCGATCACCAACACCCGCAGCTGCTAGACCAAGGTTTGATGTGAGGGCAGATTGGATTAGGAACACCGGCCCAAGACTTCGAACACCTAGATCACCCGCACTCAGAAACCCGTATCAGACACCCCATCTCCACAATCAGTTACCACCCCACTAAGAGACCCATATCTAATGCCCGACCCGTATCACTCTAATCCTTGGGTAGGGCATATCATGGCACTCACTAGTATAATCAAAATTCTAACCAATGACACGCACCAATATGTAAGGACCTCAGAATTTGAGAGGCAAAGAATGGAACAAGGGGTAATGCACGACTTGCAAGGACAAAGAATGGATGGCCTAGCAAACCAATTAGGGTACCAAAAGGATTTAACCTCCATCCTCGAAATAGAAATGCTGGAGCATCGCATGGAGACAGCTAAAGCTGAAGCCAGATCGGCTACCCGAGTGACCATAGCGGTGTTCGCCTTGGGAATTATTCTCCTTCTAGTGGAAAGCTATAGGAGGCGTTAACAGAATTATTTTTCTTATTTATTTCAGTTTGAGAACCATTTCCCTGTGTTTTGAATAATGTTTTACATTTCAGCATTTACTAAATTTCATATTTTCCAACTCTAAAGTTATTATTTATTAATTCAATACGTTGAGTGTGAATTACACCCATCATATTTTAATCAAAATTCTCCAAGTATCATCTTTCTCATTCACCACAATTTAGTACACTACTAGTAATCTCCTTCGTAAACAAATCATCCTATTGTTTGATTTAAACAAACCTCGTTATTTTGTTCAAACAAAATGTTTATCAAACTTTTAGATAGTATCAAAAACATAAATTTTCCATAAAACTTCTCACCTGATAAGGAAACTTAATACAATCTATTTTATAAAAATATTATTTCGAATTGATAAATAATTATGCTTTTTCCTCAATAAAGAAAAATATTTCTAAATCCTGGCTAAATTAGTATACGACTACTTGTTTAGCCAATAATTCCGCTTAAAAAATATTCTCTTATTAATAGCTGAAAATTTAAATTAAAAGATTTTTCCCATATATTGTCTATTTATTTAAATTATGTGACTCAATGGATTCACTACGTTATATATCTACAACCAAGAACAATTTACCTCTTTCTATTTTCAAACAAAGATCAGTATTTGTAAACACATTTCCCCGAATGTTTTTTTCAGAACCTCCTCGCTACCTTTCGCTTGTCGCTTCAAGAGACGATCCATACCGCGTAGACGTTAACCCTCCCCATCAACCTCAATGAGATTTAAGAGCTAGAACCTAACTACCACATCATACAGGAACGCTAAACAACACGCTTGTCCGCAACACTCGATCACATACAAAACCCGTTAGTATACATCACCCACGAAGTTCAATAACTTACGTATGCACGTTCACAATAAACCCAACGCAACCACATGGTACATGAAAGTCAATTATTCTCAATATATCCAATGCTACACAAATTACAAAATACATGAAACTAATTTGTCTACAAATCATGATTTACTTGATTAATCACATAACACCCGGAACATGTTTATTTGCAATACACATGCTACTGGATTGAGCACATAATACACGAAACTTAGTTGTTTGCAAAATACAAGATGCATAACAATTGCTTGATTGGTACATAATTCTAGATTGACCACATTAAACATGAAACCCATTTGGTTACAAGGTACATTATACTAAATTATGCACATTATGCAATATACATAATACTAAATTGTTTATATTACACATCAAAGATATTGATTTACAAAATACATGACACTAAGTGTCGACACCATACATGAACTTCATTTCCTACAATACACATGATACTATGTTATTTACATACCACATGAGGGCTTATAGACTTACAAAATACATGACACTAAGGTGTCGACACCATACATGAACTTCATTTCCTATGATGTTTACATACCACATGAGAGCTTATTGATTTACAAAATACATGACACTAAGTTGTCGACACCATACATGAACTTCATCTTCTACAATACACACGATACTATGTTGTTTACATTCCACATAGGAGCTTAATGATTTACAAAATATATGAAGTTAAATTGTGTGTTTACTTTATACACGAAACAAAATTTTCTTACAATTATTCTTGTTGATTGATTTCATTATACACAAGACATGGTCATGCACTTTTGTTCACCCAAGTTGAAGACCATAATACACTGAAACGACTCGGGGTTTGACGTATTCTTGTTCAAACATGAACAAACTAAGAAACTTTAAGTTATACTACTTTACTACTCTTTAGTTGTGAACTGACCTGATTAGGGACATAGTTACTTGTTAGCGACTGTTATGTGAAAACAATAGACGTGATCAGAGTGAAATTGTGCCCCTTGACCCGCACACAATGGAAAGATCTATACGGACCATGCGATGATTTGAGTAATTACGGGTGCACACGGATTTATGAAAATCAGCGCATGGAAAGCATAGTGAAATTTTGTCGTGTGTTGTGACCTAAAACTTATCATGATATGTAGCAACGAAACTAATGTGATATGACAAGGGCATGGTGGATACGCCGATGGTACTTCCTATATATAAGTGTCCTATAATATTACCAAAAGTAGCGTTGCTCATGTCACGTGAAGTTTTGACCTAAACCAATGTTTATGAAATCTTTTACCCACTGAAAATTTTAAGCATATTAGACTACATCTTGCACAAACTCTGATGATCAAGATCCCATCAAATTCGTTCCAAGTAATGCATCTCACCTTTAGAATTCAAATTATTATTCGACAATCTTCTCCTTAAGTTCATTTCAAAACTAAATTCGTTGTCATCATTCATATCCAACCTCGATTATCAGGCCTAAACCATGTCAACGGTTACACTCCCCAGAATCTAACAGTCAAAATTCATCGAAGACCCAAAACTCCCACCTCTTTCTTAACATTTGTTTTTATCAAATCTCGGGTTTAACATGACTATATTTGTAACATCTCTGATTTTTCGACCCTATTTTAATTTATTTTACTTAATAAAATAACAACACTACATTAAATCCTATACTTGTTCAAACCTATGCCTCATTAACTGTTAGCCGAATGTATTTTAATTCAAGATTTAGAACTCATAATCACGTGGTAACACCTCCTAGAGATAACTCAGTTAATGATCCCGTTAGGTGTTCTGTTAAATCCTAACCAAGCTAATTATGTCAAAGTTGAAATTGCAAGGGCTGATTTTGTAAATAACCAGAAACCCTAATAGGCACGGTCGCGCCTCGTTCTGGCACGGTCGCGCCAAATGCCTTGGCACGGTCGCGCACCTTACTTTGGCACGGTCGCGCCTCTTGACAGTTGAAACGTAAAAACGAACTGAAATACTAAATTCGTTCAACTTTGTAACCGTTATACACGTTCGTCTATTAACAACCATCATTAGTCAATTAAACATCGATATTACACTTGAATTAAAACCAATTATGGACCTTAAACTGAAACCGTCGACCTCTTCATCTTTTACTCATCAAATTCGTTCATTCCTATTGTTACTCTCTCAAACCAAGCAACTACGCACCGTAACTAACCCTCTCTGAAGTTTTACGCACACCAATCTCCCCGGAATTACAGCAGAAGACGCAGGAGATCAAACCCGTCATCGTCGGAACTCATCCCTACCGTACACTATCAATTCATCGTTCTTCCGGGTAATTGAAACCTCCTACACCTTCGTTTTAATCCATAGATCAAAAGCCCGAACTTAATTTGGGTTTACAATAACTAATCTAACGCGAACCCGAATCTAGGGTTCATTTCAAAATGGTTTTATCGAATACTACCTTGGAGATGTTTTAAATACAATTAAACTATACAAAAAGATTCGTAATAACCTAATAGGTTAAAGCCCTATGAATTCCAACATTAACAATATAAAAATTAGTCAATTCATTTATGTTTTGGAACAGACACGGTCGCGCTAATCTCCTAGCGCGGTCGTGCTTCATGAGACACGGTCGTGCCAATACCAGCGCGGTCGTGCCTCACACACTCAGACCCGGTCATGCCTCTTGACTAGACTTGGTCGTGCCTCAAAACCCTAGACATGGTCGTGCCTGGCTAAGACACGGTCCTGCCTAGTGACCAGCTTAGTTATGTCTTCTGTTTAATCAACACGGTCGCGCCCTGACTAGCACGGTCGCGCCCGTGGTCCTAGCACGATCGTGCGTTGTCCCAGGCACGGTCGTGTGTGTGAGAAAATTTTGACAGAATGCTTAATTTTATATTTTAAAAACAATGAGTATTCCAAATTAACTTTCAAATAAAAATAATTGATTTTATAAAGATTTATATTAACTTTATTTAAAAAGATCAAATTCTTATTTCTAAAATAAATAGAAGTATTTATTTTAACCTACAAAGTTATGTTTATATTTATCATTAAACTCTACACATAAATATTATTTATACAACTCATTTACACATCTTTATAAAAATAGCGTAAAGATTATTTATTAAATTTATATTTAATATAATACGCCCGATACATTTTTATAACTAAATGAGTAAGTTACATATCTTTAAAAATAAATAAAGTAACGATTATTTATTTAATTTATATTTAAACAAAATTTGTTTATCTAGATTATACTTAACTAGACCTAACACCTACATTGTTTTTATAACTAAATAAATAAATAATTATTATTTAATTTATTTAGTTATTCGAACCCAAACCCTAATCAAAATGTTCTAAAAGTATCCATTTCAAAACTTTCATTTTATACAACACCTTTCAAATACAAACCACTAACATCTACAACTTCAACTCCTTATACACACACCTAATTCAACCCTAGACTTAGACATAGACTATTGTGCACATTATTAATTCAATATACATTACACTCTAGGTTAACGTTGTGCATTACAAGGATTACGTTACTATCTAGTCTCTCGTGTTAGCCACGCCTTTTGAATTAAGTGAGTATTACATAGCCCCTTTTACTCTTTTACACTTTTTGGGGTGGAACATGAACACTATACAATACTATTGCTTACATTTACACAAACTATACAAATACAAATCCTCTTTACATTCATGTGTACAATCTGAGCTTTATGCCTGAGTGCTAGTTGTGCTAACTTTTGTGTGCGATTTATGTGCAATCATTAACTATTCAAGCCAACGGTAAACAATGATAGATCTATTGAGTCTGACAAACCCACCCAGATTGATTGTTACCGACAACACAATTTTGCATGCTAGTTACAAAGGTTTGATTGTACTTTGGTTACACAATGGTTACTCTCCATAAATGCCTTATTTTATCATGTTATGTAAGGATTTGTTTATTTACAATCTATACGCTATCAATGTACAAACCTGTGTATGCTCACCAACTTTTTAGTTGACCTTATTTTATTCATGTTTCAGGTGCTATCATATGAGGTTGATCAGGACATGTTACACATAGGCTTTGGACTTAGTTAATTTTAATTTGAAAACAAATAGTATTTCATTATGTACTTTGGAATTGATTCATGTTTTTTTGAATGGAAATGGATTTAATATATTACAATTTAGTCAACCTTGAGCTCACGAACAGTCTACATGTCCCGCCCCGACGATTCCGCCGTCGGTTGGGGTGTGACAATATTTATATAATCACTCGTCTCGACAAATAATACTAACTATCTTAGTCCGTTTAACGGTTCAACTCATCAAGGATACGTAGGTTTCTTAACATTTAAAGTACCATTATCCGAAAACACATAGAAGTTTCGATCTTTACGAAAAGTATATTTTATCGCCATAACGTTTCCTTATTTGTAAATCTTGTTTTTATGTGAAATGACCAAATTTAAAATATATAGTTTTATATGCGTTATCAAAATGATCAAGCATGTTTTTATAAACTAAGTTTAAATAAACGTATGTTTTCAAGTCTTGTAAACGTATAGATCCAAATATATATATATACATATATATACATTCAACCATTTGTAACCATATAAATATTACGAACGTGTATACATATATGTATTTACATGTTTGATATCACTATTTTTGTGGATATATTATTTTATCATAACTTTGACCAAAAGTACATGATTTTTCTCAAGATTACATTATCCTACTAGTGTTTGTCAACCCTTAAATTTAGTAATCTTTATGAACAAAATCCATATATACATACCTATATATATACACGGTATGCATACACATATATTTACCTGCTTTAGTTACTAGATCTAGCCTCTTTTTCATGGTTCTAAGAGTTTTTTTATAAAAATCCTTCCCTTAGAGGTGAACATCATGCATTCTTAGCTCAAAATCAAGGCGTGAAGTGTGTTCTTACTACTAGCCAAGCTAGGGTAGAATCTCAAGTAGAAGGTGATTTTTAGTAGAAAAGGCGATGGCTCTTTAGATCTCTAGTGAATCCTCTTGAAAGACCACTTGACTCTTCAAAGAACTCCTTAAAATAGTTGATCTAACGCTTAAAATTGATGATTCTTAAAATGAAAATGGATGGATCATGTGTTTGTGTGTGAAGCCGTAAAAGAGAGATAGAGATAGAGATTGAGGAGTGTGATCTTCGGTTCCTAGCTTGAGTCCTTGTGTAACATCCCGAAAATAGTAAATAAGTAAATAATAATACGATGGGGATTTAAACGTCATAAAGCGAAAGAAAGACGGATGGGCTTGGGCTCGACTCTAACGGGCCGAGGGAAGCCCAGGTATAAAAGGGGCAAGACAGCCCATTTGACCATTTCACCTCCATTTCACCAATTCTAGAGAGAGAAAGGGAGCCCGGGTCTAGAGAGAGAAAGTCGACGGATCGTCACGAGATTAGAGGAGCACGTTACAGCTGAGCTTGTGAGCAAAACCTCCGAATCAAAACTTCAATCCAGGTAATGATTCATACATAATCTGAGTTTTTGTTCATTTTGGGGTTTCTCGAGTTTTAGCTAAATAGATGATGTTTTTACGGATGAAACTTGATAATAAGCTTGGAAATAGCATCTAGAACGAAAACCGCATGTTTTGATCAAAGAAAATTGTAAGATTGGCACGATCGGGTTTGCATGCAAGAACTTCGGATTTTTGGTCCAAGAACCAGGTCCTGCGCACTTACCAAGTGCGCAGGAGGGAATCCCTGCGTACTTACCAAGTACGCAGGATGCAGACCCTGCGTACTTACCAAGTACGCAGGAGGAAGGCTCCTGCGCACTTGCCAAGTGCGCAAGAGCAAGTCCCTGCGCACTTACTAAGTGCGTAGGCAGCAGACAGCAGGCAGCAGGTTGGTTAAGTAAAGTCAGTAAGTTTAGAATGATTAAACCATTAAAGTCGGGGTTAGGTCTAATGTGTATTTAACTACCTAATCCAGATCGAAAGTGACGCTGTTGGACCTTTGTCTAGGACAACCTAGAGTAGCCCATCAGGTGAGTTCTATGTGCCCCCTTCTATGTTATGTGCAAATAATTTATAAATGTTTTGGGGCTGAAGTGTATACACTAAGTGAATAAATGTAATGAATGTTAATGTGATCATACGTGGTATACAAACATATATATATACCCAAGTACAAAAATGAATTATGAACAAAGAATGAATTGTATGATTATCAAGAATGAATGAAAAGAATAACATAACGTGTAAGAATGAAATCCTGCTTTATATCTATGTATATATTGCTTGCCAAGTAACAGAAAACGTTATGGACGCTTCAATGATAACGGCTACTTCGGTAGACGGACGACCACTTGACTATTATGCAGCCAGAAAAAGTAAGTCTAGAAAGGTAGACTAAATAAAGGCCACTACGGTGGAGTAAGGCGCTAAATCAATATTCGGCTGTATAATTAGTTTAAGTGGGAAACGGATGCCTTATGGCAGACGAGCGAAATACGGCCTACGACGGTAGGACGGTTGTAAGATTACGGACGGACACAAGTTGCCGGACGGTTGTAAGAATGAAAAATACGGACGGACACAAGTTGCCGGACGGTTGTAAGAATAGGCGGACCATGACGATGGACCGTGGCGCTTGTCTTTGTGACATTCGCAAATAAATGACGGGTTGATCACCCATGAATGAAAAGAAAAGAAAAGAAAAGAAAAGGGTGAATGCATATATATGTAGTCACAAAGAAAGATGAAAGAAAAGCAAAAGTTATGAAAGTAAATGAGACAAATGATGTGAATATATATTTATATGTATTTGCGAAGAATGATAAAAGAAAAGCAATTCAAGTCAATGTGTATTTATATAAATGTATATATAATTATGCATACTTATAAAGAAAAGAATGTTTATACCTAATTGTATTAAACTAGAACTCACCAGCGTTAGCTGACTTTTAGTATACATTTCAGGTAAAGGAAGAAAAGGTCGTGCGATGGCGTGAAGGTTACCCGGCACGAGACTGACATCCCACTTTTGTTTTATATGTCTTAGAACAATGTTATGATTTATTTGTAAAGACTTCCGCTGTTATGATTATGTAATTGAATGATGAATGTTTTAAATTTAAGTTCAGTATTTATGACTATGTTTATGAGTAAATCCAACAAGTGAGGTTACCCGGTTTTGGGGCCTTACAAGTTGGTATCAGGGCAATAGTTTGAGAGATTTAGACATCCCTAAATGTCTAGACTCAAACTGATTATGGGACCAACGCACGGATGTCAGTATGGGTAACCAACGCTAACGCCAGCACGGTAAGTAAGAATAAAGTTAATGCTCTTGCATAAGAATAGATACCATAACTTAGAACAAATAGATGTTAATGCCATGACTGATTTGAAGAGTTTTGAACCCGAAAAGCAATGTAAATTAGTAATCACAAACCGGTCACTGTAATTAAGAATTTACCTTGCTCGTACTGTTCCAAACTATGATCTGAAGAAATGACATTGATGTATTCCCTTTTTAACTATCAGGAAATTAAGAATTTATGGCTGGTGGAGGAAGAACAGGACGCCGAGGCGGTCGCACTGGCCGAGTAGGTAGACCTCCGTTGAACCAAAGAATAGAAGAAGAAGAAGAAGAAGAAGAGAATGTGCACGCAGAGCACACCGAAAGTGTGCACGAAACAGAAGTGACCCCAGTTAAGGACGACAGTCCAGGGCCTATACAGTTGGAACCTGAAGTCAGGGATGCTATTGCCCGTGAAGTTGTGCTCACTTTGAAGAAGGTATTGCCTGATCAACTATCCGAGGCAATAAAGAAAAGTAGAGAAGAGGATGAAGGAGACAAGGAAGAGAAACCGTGGGTGTACTTATAAGGGCTTTAAGGACGGAGACCCACCCAAGTTCGATGGGAGCAAGGATTCAGTGGTAACGCTTGAATGGATAGAGAGTATGAATGCTGTAATCAACATCAGCGAGTGTCAACCCGACCAAGCTGTTAAGTACGTCGCTCATTCTTTCACCAACGAAGCACTAAGTTGGTGGAGGAATATTCAGAGAACTAAGTCACCGAATGCTATAAACAGAATGACATGGGACGACTTGAAGAAGCTGGTCATCCAAAAGTTTTGTCCCCAGAATGAAATCGACCGAGTTGAGAATGAATTCCTAAACTTCAAGGCTGGCAACAAGACTCATCGCCAGTATACATCAAGATTCAATGAACTGGCTCAACTAGTACCCCATCTGGTAGAAACTGAAGACCGTTTGATCAAGTATTATGTTAAGGGGTTGCCACAGCGGGTCCGTGTCCATGTGAAAGCTAACCTACCCTCGACCTTCGAGTCGGTAGTGAATCTGAGCGGAATCGTCTACGACGACTACGCCAATGAAGACCCGGCACCTGAGACACAAAAGAGAAAGTGGGAGAACCCGTCCAGAGGCACCGGAAGAGGGAACGTAACAACTGAGAGCAAGAAACCAAGGTCCAATGAATATGAAACTTGCAAGAAATGGGGAAGGCAACATCTTGGCGAGTGTCGAGTCGGCACCACCACCTGCTATAGGTGTGGAAGGGCGGGACACTATTCTCGCGACTGTTTGAGAGACACTAAATGCCAAAGCTGTGGACAATTTGGGCATCTGACAAAATACTGCAGGAAGGCCGGCCAATCTGGTTCGGGAAAGGATAAGGAGCAGGAACAACAAAAGGCAAGGACTCGCGCCTATGCCTTAACGGAGGAAGAGGCAAGGGGAAACCCTGATGTCGTGTCAGGTACGTTTCTAGTAAATGATGAACATGCTGCTATTTTATTCGACTCTGGTGCTAGTAAAAGCTTTATATCAAATGCATTTAGTCGTAAACTGGATTGCACTATTAACACCATAGTAAAGGCCTTTAGCGTACAAACTGCCGTTGGTAAAAATTCGGCAGTATTCCAAGTAACAGAGGATTGCATAATAGAAATAGAGGGTCATAAGTTCCCTTCTAGATTATTCCTTCTCACCTTAGGAGGATTCGATATAGTATTGGGAATGGATTGGCTAGCTGCCAATGAAGCTCAAATCATATGTAAACGTAAGAGGATACACCTCAAAGCTCCAAGCGGCAGTCCAATTACGGTTTATGGGGATTGGAATTGCACGATGCCGAACGTCATCTCGATGATCAAGGCCGAAAGTTACATGAGGCGCGGTTGCGAAGCTTATCTGGCATATGTTATTGATGATAGAATGAAAACTAAAGAACTCAAGAATGTACTCGTGGTGTGCAACTTTCCGGAAGTATTCCCTGAGGATCTACCTGGGCTGCCACCCGATCGGGAAATAGAATTTCAGATTGACTTACTGCCAGGAGCTGAGCCCGTTGCCAAAGCCCCCTACCAATTGGCTCCGTCAGAAATGAAAGAATTGATGTCTCAACTACAGGAATTAACAGAAAAGGGATTTATTAGACCGAGCATCTCACCATGGGGCGCTCCGGTACTATTTGTAAAGAAGGACGGCAGCATGCGCATGTGCATTGACTACCGCGAACTGAACAAGAGGACAGTAAAGAACAAATACCCACTGCCTAGAATAGACGACCTTTTTGATCAACTGCAAGGTGCGAGTTGGTTCTCAAAGATCGATCTTAGGTCGGGTTACCATCAGTTGAAAGTAAGAGAGGAAGACGTACCAAAGACCGCGTTTCGCACGCGTTATGGGCATTATGAATTTCTCGTGATGTCCTTCGGATTAACTAACGCACCAGCAACGTTCATGGATTTGATGAATAGAGTGTGTCGACCCATGTTGGATCGATCGGTAATAGTTTTTATAGACGACATACTGGTATATTCGAAAAGCGAGGGTGATCATCACTGTCACCTAAGAGAAGTTCTGGAGGTGCTAGAGAAGGAAAAGTTGTACACAAAATTCTCCAAATGCGCGTTTTGGCTTAGGGAAGTCCAATTCCTCGGTCATGTGATAAACCCAAACGGCATCTTGGTAGATCCTGCAAAGATAGAGACAGTAAAGGAATGGAACATCCCAAAGACATCAACAGAGATACGAAGTTTTCTTGGATTGGCAGGCTACTATCGAAGGTTCATTCAAGATTTCTCAAGGATAGCCTCGCCACTAACTAAACTGACACGGAAGGAAGTGAAATATGAATGGGGCCAAACCCAAAATAATGCGTTTGAGGAACTCAAGACACGATTAACACAAGCTCCAGTCTTGACACTACCCGAAGGAAATGAAGACTTGGTAGTCTACTCTGTCGCTTCGGGGCAGGGTTTAGGTTGCGTACTTATGCAACGAGGAAAGGTAATTGCTTATGCCTCGCGACAACTAAAGATTCACGAGGTTAACTACCCAACGCACGATCTAGAGTTAGCAGCAGTGGTTTTCGCGTTGAAAATATGGAGGCACTACTTGTATGGAGTTAAATGCACCATCTACTCCGATCACAAAAGCTTGAAATATTTTTTTGAACAAAAGGAACTAAACATGAGGCAAAGAAGGTGGTTAGAGCTACTGAAAGACTATGACTGTGAAATATTGTACCATCCAGGCAAGGCAAACGTAGTGGCTGACGCTTTAAGTAGAAAGGAAGAATCGACACCCATCCGGATCAAAGCGTGTCAGCTGATTATAACACCAGATTTGATGGGTGAAATAACAAAGGCACAAGATGAAGCACTGTTAGAAAGAAATGTGAAACGGGAAAGAATAGTAGGACAACAAGGGAACTTAAGTGCAAATACATACGGAGTACGAACTAGGTTTGGCCGGATATGGATACCTAAGATTGGCGAGCTTAGGGCCAAAATACTCGATGAGGCCCATAAGTCTCGTTATTCTATCCACCCCGGGACAAACAAAATGTATCAAGACTTGAAGAAAGAGTACTGGTGGCCTGGCATGAAGAACGATGTGACTGAATACGTGAACAAGTGCTTAACGTGTTCAGTAGTTAAGGCCGAGCACCAGAAACCATGTGGTAAAATGCAACCTTTACCAATACCGGAATGGAAGTGGGAGGAGATCACAATGGACTTCATTACCAAGCTACCGCGAACAGCTAAAGGCAATGACACCATTTGGGTGATCGTCGACCGCTTGACAAAGAGTGCTCACTTCTTGCCAATACGTGAGACTTCTTCGTCCGAAAAGCTAGCCGAAGTATTTATCAAAGAAATTGTGAGCAGACATGGTATGCCGCTGTCGATTGTGTCCGATAGGGATACTAGATTCACGTCAAGGTTTTGGAAGAAATTTAATGAAGCGATGGGCACTAGATTGAACATCAGCACCGCTTACCACCCCCAAACCGATGGACAATCGGAAAGGACCATTCAGACCTTGGAGGACATGCTCCGGGCCTGTATCATTGATTTCGGTGGGAGCTGGGACAGCCACCTACCATTGGCAGAATTTTCATATAACAACAGCTATCACTCAACTATTGACATGCCGCCATTTGAAATGTTGTATGGGAGGAAATGTAGGACCCCGGTTTGTTGGGGGGAAATTGGACAAAAGGATTTTGAGAGTCTCGAAGTGGTCAAAGCTACTTCCGAGAAATTTGATCAGATCAAGGCTCGAATGAAAGCCGCAAAGGACAGGCAGAAATCATACGCGGACAAGAGAAGAAGGGATTTAGAGTTTCAGGTAGGGGACATGGTACTGTTAAAGGTATCACCGTGGAAAGGAATCATCCGATTCAGGAAGCGTGGTAAACTGAGTCCAAGGTTTGTCGGACCTTTCAAGATTTTAGCAAGAGTGGGTCAAGTTGCTTACAGACTCAACCTACCCGTTGAGTTTAGTGGAATACACCCTACGTTCCACGTGTCTCACTTACGTAAATGCCTAGCCGATGACACAGCTCACATACCTTACGACGAGATCGAGGTGGATAACAGCCTAAATTATGTAGAGGAACCAATAGCCGTCCTTGATCGAGCTGAAAGGCGACTACGCAATAAGTCGATCCCTTTAGTCAAAATACAATGGAAGCACAGAAAAGGGTCGGAAGCTACATGGGAAAAAGAGGACGAGATGAGGGGACTATACCCAAAATTGTTTGACGTATAAACAGTTTCGAGGACGAAACCTCTTTAAGGAGGGTAGACTTGTAACATCCCGAAAATAGTAAATAAGTAAATAATAATACGATGGGGATTTAAACGTCATAAAGCGAAAGAAAGACGGATGGGCTTGGGCTCGACTCTAACGGGCCGAGGGAAGCCCAGGTATAAAAGGGGCAAGACAGCCCATTTGACCATTTCACCTCCATTTCACCAATTCTAGAGAGAGAAAGGGAGCCCGGGTCTAGAGAGAGAAAATCGACGGATCGTCACGAGATTAGAGGAGCACGTTACAGCTGAGCTCGTGAGCAAAACCTCCGAATCAAAACTTCAATCCAGGTAATGATTCATACATAATCTGAGTTTTTGTTCATTTTGGGGTTTCTCGAGTTTTAGCTAAATAGATGATGTTTTTACGGATGAAACTTGATAATAAGCTTAGAAATAGCATCTAGAACGAAAACCGCATGTTTTGATCAAAGAAAATTGTAAGATTGGCACGATCGGGTTTGCATGCAAGAACTTCGGATTTTGGTCCAAGAACCAGGTCCTGCGCACTTACCAAGTGCGCAGGAGGGAATCCCTGCGTACTTACCAAGTACGCAGGATGCAGACCCTGCGTACTTACCAAGTACGCAGGAGGAAGGCTCCTGCGCAGGAGGAAGGCTCCTGCGCACTTGCCAAGTGCGCAAGAGCAAGTCCCTGCGCACTTACTAAGTGCGCAGACAGCAGGCAGCAGGTTGGTTAAGTAAAGTCAGTAAGTTTAGAATGATTAAACCATTAAAGTCGGGGTTAGGTCTAATGTGTATTTAACTACCTAATCCAGATCAAAAGTGACGCTGTTGGACCTTTGTCTAGGACAACCTAGAGTAGCCCATCAGGTGAGTTCTATGTGCCCCCTTCTATGTTATGTGCAAATAATTTATAAATGTTTTGGGGCTGAAGTGTATACACTAAGTGAATAAATGTAATGAATGTTAATGTGATCATACGTGGTATACAAACATATATATATATATACCCAAGTACAAAAATGAATTATGAACAAAGAATGAATCGTATGATTATCAAGAATGAATGAAAAGAATAACATAACGTGTAAGAATGAAATCCTGCTTTATATCTATGTATATATTGCTTGCCAAGTAACAGAAAACGTTATGGACGCTTCAATGATAACGGCTACTTCGGTAGACGGACGACCACTTGACTATTATGCAGCCAGAAAAAGTAAGTCTAGAAAGGTAGACTAAATAAAGGCCACTACGGTGGAGTAAGGCGCTAAATCAATATCCGGCTGTATAATTAGTTTAAGTGGGAATCGGATGCCTTATGGCAGACGGGCGAAATACGGCCTACGACGGTAGGATGGTTGTAAGATTACGGACGGACACAAGTTGCCGGACGGTTGTAAGAATGAAAAATACGGACGGACACAAGTTGCCGGACGGTTGTAAGAATAGGCGGACCATGACGATGGACCGTGGCGCTTGTCTTTGTGACATTCGCAAATAAATGACGGGTTGATCACCCATGAATGAAAAGAAAAGAAAAGAAAAGAAAAGGGTGAATGCATATATATGTAGTCACAAAGAAAGATGAAAGAAAAGCAAAAGTTATGAAAGTAAATGAGACAAATGATGTGAATATATATTTATATGTATTTGCGAAGAATGATAAAAGAAAAGCAATTCAAGTCAATGTGTATTTATATAAATGTATATATAATTATGCATACTTATAAAGAAAAGAATGTTTATACCTAATTGTATTAAACTAGAACTCACCAGCGTTAGCTGACTTTTAGTATACATTTCAGGTAAAGGAAGAAAAGGTCGTGCGATGGCGTGAAGGTTACCCGGCACGAGACTGACATCCCACTTTTGTTTTATATGTCTTAGAACAATGTTATGATTTATTTGTAAAGACTTCCGCTGTTATGATTATGTAATTGAATGATGAATGTTTTAAATTTAAGTTCAGTATTTATGACTATGTTTATGAGTAAATCCAACAAGTGAGGTTACCCGGTTTTGGGGCCTTACACCTTGTAGATCTCTTCTTGAATGCTCCTTAAATCATCAAATGGGGGTGTTCTTTTCTTTGAGTTCTTGACCTTAACACTCGAGATTCATGTGTGTGTGTGTGTGGGTGCTAGGTGAGCCGTGAGGTAGGAAAACAAAGCAAGAATTCTTGCTTTGTTGTGGTATACACCTATATATACTAGAATAAATGGAGTGTGGACTTGTATGTAATCATTCATCATCATGAGTAAGTGGGTAATGGGGTGGAGTGTTGGATAAAACAAGATAGTGGTGTGATGTTGATGTTGCCGTTCAAATAGGAAGAGAGGGGAAGCGTTGGTGTGTCAAGATGGATAAAGCATTAGTGTGGACTTTGTTTTTGTATACACCTATATATACTTAGGCTTGTACACCATATTGGTCCTGCGTACTTAGCCAAGTACGCAGGTAGTGTTGTTGTCCCTATAAATAGAAGGTGTTGTCTTTATTTATAGGTTGGACAAGGTTGAGAGAGGTCTGGGCGGGATGAGCTCTCCCGCCCGTGGACCGTGAGCGTAGACGAGAGATGTGTGCTCCTTCGGTATGTAGTGTGTAATCACGGGATGACTTCTTTTGTTATGGATTACGTATCGTTTTGTTGATTCTCTTGTTTGTATGTTTTTGTTTGTTCTTCTCGTCTCCTTTCGTTCCCACGCAAATCACGAACTGATCTGTGTTTCTTCCGCTGTGCAACGAGGCTCCCGTGACCTACATATACCTCAGGTATAATAATGAAAGGCCCCAAACTGGGCACCCTACAGTTGGTTCTCATAACAGGTTATTCCCTTGAAAATACACATTTTTATATATTAAACTACAGCGGAAGTCTTTCTAAAAACATTAATTACTATTTAATGTCATTAAGTTACCTCACAAATGCTTGCACACCAATCAGAGTATCACCACTCCCAAGCCAAGATACGTCAACTCAACGCTTACCTGCAAAACAATCTATCGTACACACAAAGTCAGCTACGCTGAGTGAGTTCTAATAGTTTAGTTTAATTAAAAGCCAACTCGTCTCAAAAGTTATTTGAAACTTTCTCAGGACCCATGGTCCTTATAAAAGAGGTCCACAATTCATTAACAAATAGATAATCCCTGTTATCACACGACATCCCATAATAGTTCATTACCCAAGACTCATCCCATAATAATAATAATCTTGCAGTCTCATCGACATAGGTCGAACATACTACACTAATAAGTCATACTCAAGTACATGTGTTAACTCGACACTTGGTTAACACAACAAGTCTCTAAACATCAACTTACTCAGCCTTAACCAAGGCTCTTACAAATCAACTGACATAACAGTTATAAACACTACATCACAATCCTGACACAACGGTCAATATAACTCTACTCACCACATTAATACTATCTCATGCACAATAAATATAACTCAACGCTTGTATGCAATCTAACACAAATATATAAGCACACAAACACATACCTCATTACTGCACCCTCGTCAGGGCGTTCGATACACCCCGAGCTCATCACTATCCTGCAGGACATCGTCACCTTTGGTGACCTCCCGAAGGACTTCGTCCTCCACAATCCCGTTTGCCATGTCATAATGAAAATAACACAAACACAATACCCGTCGTGTCACAAGGACAACGACACAATGCACACAACACATGTATAATCACATAACATCATAATCTATGCACATTACTTGTTAACTGCACCTGTACTTCACACATAGCACTAGGACAAAATATCCTACATACATTCATAAGCGGTTAGCTTATATCCCGACTCACCCCGACTAACTCATAACACAGTACACGGCTAATATAGCAACACGCATACAGATGCTACCTCTCGTTATTTAAGCACATACCACGTACATGCACACCCTGTGACACCTCCTAGTCATACCCGTACGACCCATAACTACCATCCCGACTCACCCCTGTTAGGTCACCATACGACCCGTGACCATACACCCACCTTTAACGTACATGTATTAAGGGTAACGTCTAGTCCCTCAGCCCATATTTAAATAATTAACTTCGTAAACTCGTCGGGTTAGACCCGGAAGCTCGATACACAATTAATGTAATAAAACACGTCTTGAATGTATGTATGATAGCCCCAAAACATTAGAATCATTTAAAATAGGGGATTAGAAACTCACTGGATATGAAGATCAAACTCTCGAACTGCAATGGTCTCCTCGTACGAACCTGAACCTGACAACGTTTGATCACATGGTCAGAGTATGTCCCAACATGTGTCAATCGTAAATAAATATAAACATTCCAGACACTCGTCTTCTCCGCACACCCCTTTCATCCATGCAAAAACCCTAGCTCCACGTGCTTGCTCGAACCGGGTTTTCCTGGACACGTTCGTAACCCGCGTGCATGCATGTTCACGTGCCATGCAACACCTTAATCTCCTAGGTCCCACGTACCCGAGTCGGGATCCCCATGCACGTTTGAATCCTTCCATGTAAACCATAGGCTCGTAACAAACCCTAATCCGATGTAACCCGATTCCATTCTCCTCCCCATTCACCACCGTGGACCACCGTGTACCACCATCGTGTTCCGCCACCTCGAGTCTCTCTACCCAGATCCAAACTGAAGTGGGTCAATGCCACACACCACCGCCATGCAAGTCACCACCTCATGCCTCGCGTCCGCCCTTTGCCGAGCAACATGCTACTGCCGTGCTATCATTGCCATAGCCGGACCACGGCCCGCCATGCCACCATAGCCGCTTCACACTCACCGGAACCACCATCTAGGCCATCGCAGGCCACGCCGTGGGCACTACAACCCTTCGCGCTGCTCTTCGGCCATTCCTGTGTGCCACCCGTAATCACCACCTCTACTCGTCAACTGATTCTGACTCTCCGAGTTGGCAAGCATTCGCGCAACAATGTCCTCCAAACTGGATTTACCCTCAGATGTGGGCGGAGGACCGCTGCTAGAACCTTGGCCGTGAAATTGGCCCGGCTGAGGTCTGGAATGGGAACCCTGTCCCTGAGACTGGTGGGACTGATGTTGGAATGGTGGGCGCTGAGTGAATCCGGGTGGGTTCTTGCCACTATTGCCAGACTTCCAACAGAAGTTCGGGTGATTTCTCCACCCCGGATTATATATGTAGCTGTAGGGATGATTCTGGTTAGACATGAAGTCAACCTGCTCGTGGGTCCCTAGATCCCCAATCTGACAAGCATTCGTGGGATGCGCCCCACCACATAACTCACACAAGGACTGGGCCTTGTGGACCTGCATCTGATCAATCTTGGTGGAAAGTGCTTCCACATAGGCAGCTAAAGAGGTGATTCCATCCACGTGATGGAAACCCTGCCTCTGAGTCCTCGCTCAAAAAGTATGTTAAGTATAGCTCTTCGACGCCACCTTCTCCAACAAGTCATACGCCTCCTGGGGTGTCTTTGTTCCAATGTCTCCACCCGCGTATGCGTCGATCAGCTGCTTCCCTGTCATATCTAGACCATTGTAGAAGGTCTCACAGTGCTGCCACTTCAACAATCCATGGTGGGGAACTGTCCTCATCGTTTCCTTGAATCTCTCCCATGCCTCATAGATCGTCTCCCCGTCATCCTGCTGGAAAGAAAGAATCCTAGCCCTCAATTTTGCTGTTTTCTCCGGAGGGAAGTACTTCTCTAAGAATTTAGCAGCCATCTGGTCCCAAGTACTAATGGATCTAGGGGGAAGTAACAGTAACCAAGCCTTGGCTCAATCCCATAAGGAAAATGGGAACAATCGGAGCCGAATAGCATCGTCGGTAGCGTCACGGATTTTGAATGTGGTGTAAATCT
Source organism: Smallanthus sonchifolius (assembly GCA_023525975.1). Classification (NCBI taxonomy): domain Eukaryota; kingdom Viridiplantae; phylum Streptophyta; class Magnoliopsida; order Asterales; family Asteraceae; genus Smallanthus; species Smallanthus sonchifolius. Next base: position 41,350,841 of record CM042033.1, read on the forward strand.
CTAAGAAACGGGCCAGATGAGTATTGGGATCCTCGTTATCCTTGCCGTCAAACTGCCACATGTTCTGCACCATCTGTATGATGCTGGATTTGATCTCAAACTGATGCGCTCCAACAGTCGGCCTATTGATGCTCGACTCCAAACCCTCAAGTGTCGGTTTGCTAAAATCCGAAAGCGTCCGACCCGCATCCGCGTCCGCCATCTCTTCTACCTCGTCAACAACAACCTCGTCAAGCTTGAGTAACTGGGCCACGAATCGGGAACGGGCCCGCAATCTCTGATGAAGATCGCGCTCCGGCTCGGAAGACGGCTCAATAACCTCCTCGGTGGGAGTTAAGGACATACAAGATTTGCAAGACAAGTTAGATTTAAATGGACGAACCAAGGAAAAGAAAACACAAGTTGGACAAATTAATAAAAATAAAAATAAACGTAAAAGTGAAAAATAAATTGGAATTAAAATCAACTATATATATATATATATATATATATATATATGTATACAAATGCGACTAAAAATAACAAATAACAATAAAAAATAACTGTACATGAAATTTGCAAATAACAAACAAGAAAGTACGATATGCACAAGAAATATATACTAAATGACTAAAAATCAATTCCAATCGTTCTCGCAAAACCGTATCCCCGGCAGCGGTGCCAAAAACTTGATGTGCTTGAAGGTGTATATATATTTTAATAAAGATTTTTACACAATTAGTTTTAAAAAGGGTTTTCACCAAAGACTAATGACACACACATCGGGCAAGTGTACCCGTCGGATGGCAATATAGTAAAGGTAAGAACCGGATATCAATCCGTGGACACGGTGGAATGCGATAATGAACCGGAACTAAGATTCAATCAAGTGATGGTAAAAATATATTTTGAAGAGTTTGTTTTAATTAACTAACATGCAATTTATATAAAACCAGACTAAAATCACAAATCAAACAATCAAGGAGAAAAGATCACTTCGGTGTTGAATCCATCTAGAATACATTCAATACACTCATAGAAACATGGCAAATACACGAAACATAGATTGATCAAGTTCTCGTCAAAGACATCTAATCAAATGACCATTCGGAAAGCTAGAATGAATAACACAAACTAACCACCTAAAATCATGCAATGAAGCTCACGTGTTGTAATCATGTCAATGTTTATAAAGATTGAACTAGCTCCCGATTAAGGTACACAGATCCAACAACTAGTTTGGAAAGATAATATGAAAAACACATTACCCACCTCAAGTTGATTTAATTAGACAATCACATGCATTTCTTCAACATACATTGTTCATACAAAGTTCATATAAATTAGGAGATTGTGTTAACAAATCCTAGATAAACATAAAACTAAGCATGAAACACCATAACAAACACTTTGTCTTTCCAAACATAAGCATAAGGATACACATACAAGAATAATAAATCATAAACAGGACTTCATTCACCATTCCTAGTCAAATGCCACAAACTAGCATAAATACATATACCAATCCATGAATACAAGCATAAACCATAAGTTTTCCAACATGATATGGCATACACAAATACAAGTCTTGTAGACAACTCAAAATACTTGAATACATAATTTCATTAAAGAATAATCATACGATTGTCATAACATTAACATAATAATTGCCAATAATCCATATATGTTGTCAAACGATTCTAAACTTCATCTAAACCAAAGTAAACAAGAGTTTTAGCTCATCATGAGCACAAGAATGACAAATAAGCAAGGAAAAATAGTAAGAAACATGCTATGAAAAAAGAATCAAACAACTCCTACAAGCTTAGATGTTATTGTTGATGTATGGTGATCCTCTTGATGTTGTAGTCTCTCCAAGATGCTTGAAATGTGGATGGAACAAGGCTGGTTCGGAGCTCAAACAGTGGGTTTTTGCTCTGGTTGCTGAATGTCTGAATGAGATAATGGCTCTTGTATTTATAGAATTGGGGAAGCACGACCGCGCCAGGAGGGAAGGCACGACTGTGCCTGTCACTGGGGCGCGACCATGCCAGGGAGCTAGCACGGTCGTGGTGCAGAGGGTTGACTGATCCGGAGCTTCTATTGGGTCCCATTGAACGAGGAAGTACGGCTGGTCAGACTCACGGGATTACACGCGGCCATGGGGGTGTTGTAGCACAGTTGTGCTCGAGAAAATGCCTTGGCACGGTCGTGCCAGGTACGGGGCGCGACCGTGCCTAGGGTTTCCTGGCTTGGCACGGCCGTGCCAAGTAGGGGGCACGACCGTGCCTCTACCTCATAAACCCTAAAAACTTCATCTTTTATCCTGGAATTTCCATGTTTGTTCAACCAGCTTCACAAAAACCTACAAATATGAAAATGAAGCAAATAAGTGTCTACACGTTGAAAATAACCAAGAATTGATCGTGAAATGAGTGAAGTTTTGTACCAAAAAGATGTGTAAATTCTAACACATCAAACAACCCCACACTTGAACATTGCTTGTCCTCAAGCAAGAAATCAAAATAAAACAAAACTTCCAATGGCACTAGGGATCAATTCAGAAAACCGTAAGCATTAATAAACTTATAAAGGTTTGACAAGTTTTTTCAAGAAATGCAACATTGACTAAATGAAACCCAAGGAGCCCTATGAAGTAACAACCGAATGAGAAAATGAATAAGCCTATGAAATCATTAGAATGCAACTTTATGCTTCTCATAATTTTCACACACACTCGGGTATATATATGATCATACAAGTAATGGTGTATGTATAGAACACTCAAATGTCAAGACAATGAACATGCATAAATCATAAGCTTGCTAAAAGATCAAATCTCTACCAACTAACATGAAACAAAGCATAAATCAAGAGGACTTTGAACGGGTTGTAACTTGGCAATGGAATTTAAAAGTGGTTAAATAGCTAAAAACCCGGTGGCTATGCTAACCTAAAAACTATTACAACTTTCAAAAAAATAACTAAAGAATATTTTTCTATATATAAGAGCTAACAATCGGGTTCTTTTCATTTGTGCTCACAAAATTGCTCTAATCGGCTATAATTCACCTAATTTTGGTGTTTTTTTTAAGGGAACTAAGTCAATATGCATCTTTCCTTAGCTAAAAACTTCTCAAGAAAATAACAACTTTCAATCATGAATACAAACTATAAAATCAACATTAGCCAACCAGATTCCTAACATGGGTGAAAAAGAAAATAACTAAAAAGGTTAATGAAGGTTTAATGGTGGTGTAATATGGGTAATAAAAGAAAAACACGGGATAGGCTCAACGTGGCTAACTAGTGGATGTGTTCGGGTGATGGAAACAAAAAATAAAAGGCTAACAAAGTGGTTTATCCTAATGCCTCAATCATTTTTATGCAATATATATATTCATGATTTTGAAATGTATACTAAAAGCAAGTTCTAATAAGCATGAAACATCCGGCACACTCAAATCCGCAAAAACGAGAGCAAACAATGTCTAAAGCTATCAAGACTCAAAAATAAACTCACGAAAACGAAAATGAATGGGTGTAAGCAAAAGGTTACATGCAATTCATTCTTTTAGCCCACTAAAACTCATTGTTATCACAAAAAATGGGTTTGACTCGATGGAATTTCTATCTCGATTGCTTTCGAAATATCAAACCTGTAATGTTTACTGAAAATTTTGAATGCTAAACGGTTAACTTTTATTCTATTTTTGTGTTTTTAGTTTTTATAAAATTGATTTAATGCCAATAAAAATTATGAAGGAAGATTTTGCAAAAAAAAATGAAGTGATAAAATGCTAAAAGGACAAACATCGCGTGAATAAATTCCCACCCTACACTTACAATCGTACATTACCCTCAATGTACAACAAAAAATAATGTAAAGCGAAGAATAAACACCCAACCCCACACTTATAAACATACATTGCCCTCAATGTATACAAAAACATGCAACGCAAAATGGAATGCAATGCAATGGAGTGTGAAGGGAGAACTGAAACTTCGCTCGTGTCGATCTCGGCCAAATGTACAAAGCCTACCCACAAAAATGGCGTTCCACGCAGTTCCATAATTCCAAGATCAAATCAAGACTAACCACATCAAACATGATTAGTAACATCGAGCCAAAATATAAACAGAATTGTAAAGATAAATATCCACATATAGTACATCGAAAATAAGGTACAAAGAAAGAACAACCACAAACTCCGAAGCGTGATAACAGAGTTTGTACAAAATAAAACCAAGTACAACTCACAAAAATGATACCAAAAGGCAATGGTAGGTACTATTCCCACCGCATGCCCTCGAGGTCGATGCCGGCAGCCCCGCCTCCCTCGCCTCATGCTACTGGTGGTGATGGTGGTGGTGACTAATGGTGCGATGGTGGTTGTGGCTATAGAGATGGTGGTGGTGACTGATGGTGCGGTGGTGAAGGTGGTGGCTGTGGCTGCATGAAGAATGGGAGGGGAACCACGTACGGTGCCCCGCCAGCAGCAGCAGCGGCGTACTGGACCTCCTACTGCCAGGCCCAGTAGCGCATGAACAGGTCGTCGGTGACGATAACCGAAGGTGGTGGTGGAGGCGGAGGAGGGAATGGTGGAACAATCGGATCGCCATCGTGGTGCTCTGCATGCTCGTGCTCCTGCTCCTGGTGAGCGGCATGTGCCTGGTGGGCGGCGGCGACGACCTCTACCTCGGCCTGAACAACGTTGGGGTCTGGACCCGGATGATCTAGATCCCAGACCCGACCCCATCTAATTACCAATTGAAACTCTTCCCGGTGCGCGACGAGCCACGTGCATATTCCTTAATGTCTGCACGGTCATCACTGCGGTCTCGGACACCGGGGTCAAATTTCCAACGAGCTCGTCTGTCAACAGCTGAAAATGCCTCGCAAGCTTGGTCACAAAGTGACCTCCACAGATGGCGTTGGTAACCTCGCGCCCTGAACTATTGACCAAATACCCTGCAATGCAGTGCGCAAGATTACAATTGCACGGGCATACAAGGCAATAGAGATAAAACAGCTCCCCCAGGTTCACCACAGTCTCCCCCTGTTGGAGCATATTTTGGTGACAACGAGCTTGAAGATATTATGTCTTAGTCTTAGAGTCTTTGACTTGTAATTGATAGAATTGTTAGCAACAGTTAAAGGGGAGTCTGTTAGGACATGTTTTGTAACTGTTGATAAAATTCTATGTAAGTTCTGCTAGAGGCGAACTTAACAAGTTCGCCTAGCCTATCAGAGGCGAACTTAATAAGTTCGCCTGGTCTATCAGAGGCGAACTTAATAAGTTCGCTTAAGTCTATCAGAGGCGAACTTATTAAGTTCGCTTAGCCTATTAGAGGCGAACTTAATAAGTTCGCCTAAGCATAGTGAAGCGAACTTGTTAAGTTCGCCTAATGCTGATCAGTGGCTATAAATAGGACACAACAGTAGACAGAGGTGGAGGGTAGAACACAGAGATCAGGTGTGAGACGATATCAGAGTAGACAGATTCTGTAATCTTGTTACCTGATATTGTGGTGAAAATACAAAGAGTTTATTTACACCGTTGTTGTTGATTGAGTTACACGAGCACGTTGATCATGGATTCCGCACGTTATCACCGTGTCGTACCGCGAGTCTAGAGATCCGTCACGCACCAAATTAGGGACCTACAAGTGGTATCAGAGCCATTGCTCTTCATTAGCAAAAGATTCGTGGTGTTTTCGTGTCCAATCAACATCAAAGTTCTGTGATTTTGAAGATTTTTAAGCATTTTCTTGTTCTTGATAAAAATGGAGAAATTTTGCTCAATTTGGATTGATTTTGGATTTGTTTGATGAAATTGATCCGATAGAAGTGTTCCAAATCAGTTCCTACACATTCCTACGGTTCAATTTTATCAAATTCTATCAATTAAGCAAGAATTCATGAAATTCGGAAGTTTTGGTTCGCGCTGTTCCTGAGTTTGAATCTGTTGAACCAGGCGAACTTGCTGAGTAAGCGAACTTAATCAGTAGGCGAACTTAATAAGTTCGCTTGGTGAATATTAAGCGAACTTAATAAGTTTGCTTGGTGCAGAGTAAGCGAACTTAATCAGCAGGCGAACTTAACAAGTTCGCTCGGGTCAACTTAACCCCGCTGCAACCAAGGATCTTGGATTTCAATTATTCGGGATCCTCATAAATCCATAAAGGAGACTTTCTTAATCACTACGGTTGGCCCGACTTCGGCTGTCAGAGTTACTACTAATCAGGATCTTGGATTCACTCCGGGATCATCATTCAAAAATCCTGATATTAGTAACACCTTTAATCAATTTTCAAACACTAACGAATCTGTGCAGGATACAGAAATCACTCCGTCCATGGCCAAGAAACTGAAGAAGTTAATGGAGATGATCTCTAGTGTACCAGCTGTAGTCCAACCTATTCCAGAGATATCCTCAAGCAGTCACAGGATCTCGAGATTTGCTCCGCCGATATGTGATGCAGAAATCCCAAAACGCTTCCAAACTCCTAACATGAAGCTGTATGATGGAACTACGGATCCTGAGGAGCATGTTTCACAATACAGGGAGAGAATGGAGATAAACCCCATTCCCTTAGACTTGAAAGAAGCTTGCCTATGCAAAGGCTTCGGCTCTACCTTAACATGATCAGCTTTAAAATGGCTACTTAATGTTCCACCTTATTCAATAACTTCATTTGCTCATTTGATCAGTTTGTTTAATAACCAGTTTTCTTGCAGGCCAACATTTGAAAGATTAACAAGTGACTTATACAATTACCAATTGAAACTCCTCCCGGTGCGCGACGAGCCACGTGCATATTCCTTAATGTCTGCACGGTCATCACTGCGGTCTCGGACACCGGGGTCAAATCTCCAACGAGCTCGTCTGTCAACAGCTGAAAATGCCTCGCAAGCTTGGTCACAAAGTGACCTCCACAGATGGCGTTGGTAACCTCGCGCCCTGAACTATTGACCAAATACCCTGCAATGCAGTGCGCAAGATTACAATTGCACGGGCATACAAGGCAATAGAGATAAAACAGCTCCCTCAGGTTCACCACAGTCTCCCCCTGTTGGAGCATATTTTGGTGACAACGAGCTTGAAGATATTATGTCTTAGTCTTAGAGTCTTTGACTTGTAATTGATAGAATTGTTAGCAACAGTTAAAGGGGAGTCTGTTAGGACATGTTTTGTAACTGTTGATAAAATTCTATGTAAGTTCTGCTAGAGGCGAACTTAACAAGTTCGCCTAGCCTATCAGAGGCGAACTTAATAAGTTCGCCTGGTCTATCAGAGGCGAACTTAATAAGTTCGCTTAAGTCTATCAGAGGCGAACTTATTAAGTTCACTTAGCCTATTAGAGGCGAACTTAATAAGTTCGCCTAAGCATAGTGAAGCGAACTTGTTAAGTTCGCCTAATGCTGATCAGTGGCTATAAATAGGACACAACAGTAGACAGAGGTGGAGGGTAGAACACAGAGATCAGGTGTGAGACGATATCAGAGTAGACAGATTCTGTAATCTTGTAACCTGATATTGTGGTGGAAATACAAAGAGTTTATTTACACCGTTGTTGTTGATTGAGTTACACGAGCACGTTGATCATGGATTCCGCACGTTATCACCGTGTCGTACCGCGAGTCTAGAGATTCGTCACGCACCGAATTAGGGACCTACAAGTGGTATCAGAGCCATTGCTCTTCATTAGTAAAAGATTCGTGGTGTTTTCGTGTCCAATCAACATCAAAGTTCTGTGATTTTGAAGATTTTTAAGCATTTTCTTGTTCTTGATAAAAATGGAGAAATTTTGCTCAATTTGGATTGATTTTGGATTTGTTTGATGAAATTGATTCGATAGAAGTGTTCCAAATCAGTTCCTACACATTCCTACGGTTCAATTTTATCAAATTCTATCAATTAAGCAAGAATTCATGAAATTCGGAAGTTTTGGTTCGCGCTGTTCCTGAGTTTGAATCTGTTGAACCAGGCGAACTTGCTGAGTAAGCGAACTTAATCAGCAGGCGAACTTAATAAGTTCGCTTGGTGAATATTAAGCGAACTTAATAAGTTCGCTTGGTGCAGAGTAAGCGAACTTAATCAGCAGGCGAACTTAATCAGGCGAACTTAACAAGTTCGCTCGGGTCAACTTAATCAGGCGGGAAAATTCATCTTGTCCAAATTTTTTAGGGAAAGCTTATATGGTCGTTTCGAATCATTTTTGAAATTTTGAATTTTTGAAATTTTTTAAAAAAAGAGTATTTTGGCGGGAAAATTTTTTCCGGGTACTTTCGCAAAAATTTCAAAATGTCAATTTCATGTGATAATATTGAGATTGGAACTTTGCCACCGAGACTTTTGTGCATATCAGATTTTCGTAACTGGAAAGTCCGGTTCGAACAGTTCGTATCAGTAACTGATGAAAACTTTTGGACATCCATATTTGAAGGATATGTGCATCCTACTTTTGACTATATGGGATATTATGATGTTCCTAAACCAGTGATAGCTCTTACTAAAGTAGAAAAGCAGAATTTTGATCGAGAGATGAAAACGCGTGAAACTTTAACGATGTCTTTACCAAAAGAAATCATTCATAGTCTCGGGAAGTGTTCAACTTCAAGAGATCTATGGGAATCATTAAAGAAAAAGGGTGAAGCAACTTCTCAAGCGTTTGTGGTCTTGATCAAAGAAGTATTGGAGAAGTCGAGTGTTTCTGAAAGTGATTCTTCTGCCGAGTTAAGTGATAGTGAGAGTATTAGATCTGGTGAAAGTACTCAGTCTACCGAGAGTGATGTAGAGACTGAAGTAAGTTTTCAGACAGTTGAAGATGATCTGAGTGAATCAGAAACTGATGCAGAGCCTGTCATTGTTGATAAAAAGAGTGAAGCTGATGATGACGTTTTCATGGCTCCTGGTACATCTTGTTTAGAAATAAAACCAGAGGTTCTTTCTAACTCTGAAACGTTTTGTTCTAACTGTGTTTCAGTTAAGGATAAAATGATGAGGGTTATGGATGACAACGTCAACCTCATTTGTGATATGAAATCGATGCACACGGTAAATCAGAAATTAAAGGATAATGAGAATGTGTGTATTGAGAGAATAGAATCATTGAAGAGGGATATAAATTCTCTGACTTTGAAGATCAAGGAGCAGGCATATCACCTGGATATGTCCTTTGCAGAAATTGAGAAACGTAATAATGATCTTGTTGAGAAAGATAAGGAATTAGCTGAATCTAAAGCTGAGGTGATCAGCTTGCATAGAAAGTTAGAAAGCTTTGGAAATTCATCATTCTTATTAGGAAATTATCATGATACAACTAAAGAGGGGAACGAAACTACTGGTATTGGATATGTTCCTCCACCATTCAACGAAAATTATTCTGTTACACCTGAGATTATAAAAGATGAGGATTTAGATCCTAAGACTGTGTTGAAAGTGAATCCAGTCACAGGTGAAGATATGGTGTATTCTGATGAGAGTGATGATGAATATTTTGATGAAGCTAAGGTAGAGGGGATACCGAAAGAGGTTAAGAAAGAAGAACCAAAGGTTGATTCTTATTCATCTGGTAAAAATACATTTGGAAGTTCTTCAAACTCAAGGAGAGTTCCTTATGTCAGAGATTTTAAGGACAGGCGTACATGCTTTCATTGTAATGAGATAGGACACATTGTGGTGAACTGTCCTTACAAAAATAAAGGGAAGAAGCATGTAGTTCCTGAGAAGATGAAGCCTGAATCAAAACCGGTTGAGAAAAAGTGTGTTCATTCTCAAACTCCAAAAGAGGTTCATGTAGGAGAATCTTCTTCAAGTGCATCTTATCGTGTGAAGATTCCTTATATGAGAGAATATCGTGAGACGAGATCTTGCTTTTACTGTGGTCTTGTGGGTCATATTTGGATTGCTTGTCCTCACAACGCCAAAGGTAACCGAAATGTTACTCCAGAAAAGGTAAGAACTCCTCGTAAGCCTTATGTTAAACCAAATGTGGTTAAACCTCGTGATATACCAAAGGGTAATTCAAAATCTGAGGATAGGCTTTCTAGACCTCAAAGACGGAGGAGGAACAGAAGATTGAGAAAACTTTTAGAACAACAAGAGTTTTCACAATCTACACATTTTTCAAATGAACGAAAATTTTCAAACACTTCACATTTTAAGCAAAAAAAACTAAATGAAAAGAAGTTTGTGTGGAAATCTAAAGTTTCTGTTTCGGACTCGTCGGAACAATCTCCGAAAATCGATGAGAGATTCGATTGTGAATGGAGTGAGGTTTATTATTTTGATACAGATGGACGACCCATGACTACCATGGCTTGGGTCCCAATTTCAAAATAATGTTTCTTGTAAGTTGTGTAGGATTTCCCAAGAAGGACTATTAATACCATTTTGGTTGTTGATAGTGGTGGTTCTTAGCACACGACAGGGAATGACATCTGCATGAGTAAAGAGTTGTTGATAACCGAGAAATCTATTTGATTCAACGACTTGATGCTCAAGGGGGAGAATATGTCACACACAATGTTTTGTAAAGAGTTTTACAAAGTCCAAATGATAACCTGAAATTTAGGATGACAATGGTGAGCATAAAGTCGTTGATGCAACCATTTGACTAGTTGAGGGGGAGTCTACACGACAGGGGGACTACAGAACTATGTTGGTGACAGAGGCAATGACATTCAATTACACTACATCGGTTTGAGTTTTTAATTGATTGACTTGCTTAATCCTGAGTTACCAAGTAAAATGTTTTTCTTAAAATGTTTTCATGGAAGAGTTTATTTTCGTTTGTTTTACTTTCTTTGAAAAAGATTATGAAAAATCCAAACAAATTGAAAAAGATAAAATCGACATTACTTGAAGTTAAAGAAGAGATGATAGTACATCAGTAGATGTTCAGTCACACATGACCTTAGTTGGACTTTATGATGCTTATCTAATATATCTGTGATAAATGTTTTGATCAGAACTTCTTAGACTGCACAGTATGAGAAATGATAGCTTCATAACTGCTTGCTTAACAAAAATTGATGCTTGATGCTTATATTTTAATTTGGATACTAGTATGTAGTCTGAATTGTCAATAGGCTATGAGTATCTTTGGTCCATTAGTAGTGTGACAACATAATGATCTTTGTGACAACTGTGATTTAAACCCATGGTATGCCGGGTGTGTGTGTAAAAGATTATTATCAGATAAAGAATATAAGATCTAAAGTACTTCATGAGACCAGTATCGGTTATGTCGTTAAACACAATTTTTCAGTTCACTTCACTGCCCATGCCCTGAAAAACATGCAATGTGTTGTTGGACTAAGATATGTTTCTGATAACATCTGTTGGAACATATACTAGCCCTTGGATCAATATCCTGATTCCATTGAATATATCCAGATAACAGTTGGATCACGCTACCCTATGTCATTGAATCAATTGATTCCTTGATCAATCTTTCTGTTACTATGAATCATGATACTTCATCCAAACCAAGTCATTTGAATCATTCGATTCTGAATCATTCTGATTCTCTGCTTGATAATTACCTGTGTTTATCGGTGTAATTCATCCTGGAGATTGAATATTATCTTGCAATGATCTTATATGTCTTGAAGATAGTGCACATTTAAATTTCTGTTGGCATATTTGTGGGGTACATGTTGTATTACAAAATAAATGGTATCTTAATTCACAAGAACATGGGACAAAGATACTGATGGTTTCAATTCTTATAATATTGACAACTTAGATTGACATGTTATGTGTTGCAAATTCGTATGTAATAAGCATGTTATGATCTGATCTCATCTTCTTTAAAGTTCTTCGCGTATCATTACATGTTTTGATTGAAGCTTAAAAGATTTGATCTTATCTGATATAAAGAAATGATGAATCTGGATAGGATACCCTTAGAATGTTTAGGGATGTTTATCCAAAATGTGTGATTGATTTATCATATATACTGATATGATCTTCTTACTCGTGATGTTCGACCAAAAAGATGTGATTTTGTATTTTACATTTCAGTTTATATAGAGAAAAACCAAAAATATTTTGTGTTTCATATGATTGAAAAACCAAAAAAAAATTTATTTTTCCAACTTCCATGGAAATCTTAATTGTTGGTTATTCTTGGTTGTTCTCCTTTGCAAAAACTGAATATTGCAGACAGAAGTTGACAAGGGGTCCTTCTCCCAAGTTTTCTTCTAGATAGAAAGAGAAAGTGTGCAGATGAACAAGCCGAAGACTACAACTTGTTTGATGATATATGAAGACTGATGATAATCTTCTGAAGCTGTTGTCAAGGGGGAGTCTGTTGGAGCATATTTTGGTGACAACGAGCTTGAAGATATTATGTCTTAGTCTTACAGTCTTTGACTTGTAATTGATAGAATTGTTAGCAACAGTTAAAGGGGAGTCTGTTAGGACATGTTTTGTAACTGTTGATAAAATTCTATGTAAGTTCTGCTAGAGGCGAACTTAACAAGTTCGCCTAGCCTATCAGAGGAGAACTTAATAAGTTCGTCTGGTCTATCAGAGGCGAACTTAATAAGTTCGCTTAAGTCTATCAGAGGCGAACTTATTAAGTTCGCTTAGCCTATTAGAGACGAACTTAATAAGTTCGCCTAAGCATAGGGAAGCGAACTTGTTAAGTTCGCCTAATGCTGATCAGTGGCTATAAATAGGACACAACAGTAGACAGAGGTGGAGGGTAGAACACAGAGATCAGGTGTGAGACGATATCAGAGTAGACAGATTCTGTAATCTTGTAACCTGATATTGTGGTGGAAATACAAAGAGTTTATTTACACCGTTTTTGTTGATTGAGTTACACGAGCACGTTGATCATGGATTCCGCAGGTTATCACCGTGTCGTACCGCGAGTCTAGAGATCCGTCACGCACCGAATTAGGGACCTATACCCCCTAACCGCGTCCTGAAATGGAGTAGACGATGCAACGATGCAGCACATGGTGTAATGGATCTCGAAGGCTCGAAGCCTTGGTCAAACTCGGATCATACATCCCAAATCCAAACTCGTGCCAGAGCTTGTCTTTATCCTCCTTGTTCGGGAACTTTGTGATACCATCAGTAAATAACTCGGTCGGGAGCTCGTGCCTTGTATACAAACCTAGTAACCTCCCAAACCTAGCAACCGACATCACTCGCCACTCCCCACCTAATCTAAACCTGATAGTCTCGGGTCTCTCCAAGTCGTCACATGGGTAATCAAATTCATAGGTGGAAAAGAACTCCATCACAAGCTCAACATACTGTGTAGCGTGGAGTCTGAACAAACGGTGCCACGGGACGGTGACAAGATCATTCCATCGGTCACTTTGACCGATGGCGTCGATAGCAGCCGGCTCTAGACGACGAGCGGCCAAAATCCGGCCTCAACGGGGCCATAACACATCCAGACGACTCATACTTATGCTCGTTCAAGTCAAACTCAAGGTACGGGTGATCCTTGTTGCCGGCCATCTGTACTAACAACAAAAATGAAATCAGAACAGTTATGAAGGTGCTAGACTGAATTTATGAAGTTTCTGACCTAAGTTATGAAGGGGCATGGTCGTGCCTATGAAGGGGCACAGTCGTGCCTAGGAAGGGGCACGACCACACCTAGGCTAATTGACTAGCCCACGGTCGCGCTGTGGCCGACCACGGGCGCAAGTTCTCGGCAACACGGTCGCGCCAGGTGTGGGCACGACCGGGGTAAAGCAAAATCCAGTAGACACAGCCGCGCTCATCAGAGGCACGACCATGCTTGACCAAACCAAGTTCTCCTAGAATATCAAAAGCCGAGCACGACCGTGCCTGGTCATGAGCGCGATCGTGCTCAACCCATTTTAGGGTTTTCAGTGTCAAAATTGATCCATTTTTCGTACGTTTATGAAGGGGCTTTTGCAACCATAACATTCGAGGACGTAAAAGTACTAATCCTATGTATATACAAGCTACAAACAACCATTTATCAGACAGACTAAAGAAAACCTAAACACTAATCAAAACCCTAGGTTTTTAAACACAAAAGTGGACTACGATCCTAAGTCTAAACATAAACAAAAGAGAGAGGGGGGGTCGAACCGTACCTTAAATCGTAGAAATGGAGATCAACAAGCTAGAGAACGAGGATAAATCGCAGTGGGGAGGTTTCTATGTGTGTTTTGAGTAAAAGATTTGACGTTTCAGCTTAAAATTTCTTTTATGGGGGCTATCCAAAAGTGAAGCACGGCCGTGCCTATAGGAGAGACACAACCGCCTTGAGAGGATAAGGGCACGACCGTGCCATGATAAGGCACGACCGTGTCTGTTGCCTAGCAGACAAAGAAACCTGATTTTTTATGAAGAGTATTCCAAACCCGACTGCGATTCTTCCAAATTAATTTTTTTAAAAATTCAGAAGACATACCTGTGACATTCCAAACATTATCCCAAATCCGCTCGATCCAAAACACGTCCCGATAACCTTATCTCAAAAATAAATGGTAAAATCCTAGAAAAAATAGAAAATAAAAACAGGAACACAAAGATAGAAATAAAATCTAGGAAATACTACCCAAGATGATACCAAAACAGGCTAAGTTTATTAATGAGTTGTTAGCTAGACTCAAGTCCCCGAATTCATTTGTCCTTGGGATGGAGGTCAACCACCTCCAATGCCGAGTCAACCGGTCCATCAATGTATGGCTTGAGACGATGACCGTTAACCTTGAAGATCCTCCCATCTTCATGCTCAATCTCGACGGTCATATAATGTCACACCCCGACCGATGGCGGAATCATCGAGGCGGACAATAGAATGATTGTTCAAAAGCACATGATAACTAAAATGTTGCATAATTCATTAATTAAATTTAAAGACAACAAAGATCCAAATACAATACATTTCAAATAACCTAGTCTAGTTCAAAACATTAATTTATTTAACTAGGTCCATAGATCTTAAGTGGCGGAATCTTCGGCAAGTAGTCACATATCCAAACCTGAAACATTATTTAAATCAAGTGTCAACTAAAAAGTTGGTGAGTACATAGGTTTAGTAAATAATGTAAATAGTAGTTGTAAATCGTTTTGCAACTCATTGTTTATCTTGTTAAACATAGTATGTTTGATGTATCATTTATTTAATCATAATTCAAACCGAGTTTGACGCGCTTAAACAGAGCACAACAGCTAAGTCCGGTATGCTTGAATATAGTTACCCACTATATCCGATATGATTGAATATAACACGCGGTTATATCCGAGTATGCAGTAATAAACACCCTAACCGGGTGGGCTGGTCAGGCACAATAGATCTATCAATATTACAGTTAGTTGTCTTGTGTTTAAATGTATGTACATCCAAAGAATAAGCATATAGTCTCATGTATAACACGTATAAACAATGTGAGTAGCATGTATAATGTTTCACCCCAAAATGTATAAAAATGTAAAATAGGGGCTATGTAACTCACCTAGCTAGCGGATATGATAATCCACGAGAGTAGGTGATACGGATGTTTGAAGCCTAAGCACGATGGAACCCTATGTAGATAAATGGGTATTATTACATGCTTATAGGTGTGTATCCGTATTTAATTGTGTATAGGTTTATAATAATATTTCTTAAAATTATTTGCGTAAAGTGTAGGTTCAGATTTACTTGAAATCACTGATTTTAATCGAAACTATTTCAGGTATCGAAACTATGTTCAAGTATCGAAACTATGTTCAAGTATCGAAACTATGTTCAAGTATCGAAACTATGTTCAAGTATCGAAACTATGTTCAAGTATCGAAACTATGTTCAAGTATCGAAACTATGTTCAAGTATCGAAACTATATTCAAGTATCGAAACTATGTTCAAGTATCGAAACTATGTTCAATCGAAACTACTAGTTTCGATTGACCACAGAGCTGTCGAAACTTTCTTCTATCGAAACTACTTAGTTTTGATAAGTAGTTATTATGTATTATGTATTTATATAATAATAACAAATGAAAGAAAAGTCTTTATTTGACTAATTATATTGATATTTTATATATTAAAATTTATTTTAACAAGTTTATTAAAAATAATGCAAGGTTCATAAAGAAATGAGGCATTTTATATATTAAATGTATTTTAATAAGTTTATAAAAATGTTACAAGATTTATAAAAATATGGGATATTTTATGTATTTAAATAATATTACAAGATTTATAAAATGGAATAGTTTATAGATAAAAAGATTGTTTAATTGATTTCAAAATAAACGAACGATCAATCCGACTCGTTTTAGTCTTTAGTGTATAAAAATAATATTAAAATAAGTTAAGATAATTAAATAAAATAATTAAAAAAAATGAAAACAGAAGCAAAATGGGGTTGGGCCGGAAGCCGGATGGTTCGAACCCGCGACATCAGCCTCGGACACACACACGCATAACCAGCTGGGCTACTGCCCATCGCTGGTTATGTGGGTAACGGATAAATTAAATACACAAGGGCAAATCAGGTCGCTGGACCTCGGTGACCGGCAAACCGTGTCCGAGGACACTGGGTTTTCCCGGTAACTCTCGTGCGATTGCCGTGATTTCGAGTTGGATTGTTTACCAGGGATTAATAGAAGGTAGTGGAGTCGATTTGAGGCTCGAACCACGTTGCAATGGGTCTGGTCGGCACAGTTTTGAAACTCGAAAATGTCAAGAGTGGAATTCGATTCCTGTATGGAATTAGCTTCCGAAATCCTGGTCACAGCTTCACTCAGGGACGACGAAAGTGATGGTATCCTCAATTTGGTGCGAGAGCAGGTGGAAGGATGGTAGCGAGCTCGTGCAGGGCCGACAATGGTCATTTATAGGCGAGCTTGATTTCTATGTTATAATGTGCAATTGGGCATGTCCCGACATTGGTCTGAACGAGACGAAACTAACCAGACAATCGACACGCGTGGAGGTTGCCTGTCGAGCGCAAATTCGATCGTGGGTTTTTCGGCCACCAACAGGATCAGTCGATCCCTATGTTTAATCGACAAATTTGTCGAGGGCTTTTGTTCGCGTGGGGACGACGAGGCCAGAGAAGCTTTTGTCGGCTGTTGAGGTGCAGGGAAACAGCCCTGTCGGGAGTCGCCGGAAAAAGACTTTGGACCGCCGGACAATCGAAGGGGGTGACCGGATAATCGAATTGGAATTTGGCAACTTTAGTCCCTGAAGTTTGATTTTGTTTTAATTAGGTCCCTGCGATAATTACAGATGGGTTCCTGAGGTTTGGTTTGTCCAGCATTAGCCCCTCGACTGATTTCTGTTTTAAAACCCTTTAGTTTGATTAATTACAAAACGACCCCTAAACTTTTTATTTAATAAATTAATCTAATTTCTTTTAAATCAATTAAATTTTATATTATATTTTAAATGTTTTTATAAACATATTTTATTATTATTATTATAAATGATTTTTATAAAAGTTATTTATCTCATTTAAATAGGTTATTTAATTGAATATGCAACTTTTAATTCTAGATTTTTATATAGTATTTTATATAAATTTTTAAAATTCATAAAATTTTGATTAATTTAAATCCGTAAGATAAAATACCTATTTGTATAAAACTAAATGAAAACTCTCACATTTCATTTAAATAAAGAATGATTACATGATAAATATAATACAAGTGCGAGAACGAAAAATCCGAAACGTCACAGTCTCCCCATGTTAGAGGAATTTCGCCCCGAAATTCAACTAGTGGAGGCTATGAAAAGAGATGCGGATACTTGGTCTTCATTTGGTCTTTACGTTCCCAAGTGAACTCGGGTCCACGTTTAGACTCCCAACGGACCTTGACAATGGGGATGCGGCTACGCTTGAGTTTCTTTACTTCTCGGTCCATGATTTCCACGGGTTTCTCAACAAAGTGCATTTTCTCGTCAATGCGCACTTCATCAAGCGGGATGTGGAGATTCTCGTCGGCTATACACTTTTTCAAATTAGATACATGAAAAGTCGGATGAACGTTGATGAGTTCTGAAGGAAGATCGAGTTTGTAGGCCACTTTTCCTACCCTTTCGAGTATCTTGAATGGACCCACGTATCGAGGTGCAAGTTTTCCTTTCTTTCCAAATCGGACTACGCCTTTCCAAGGTGATACCTTTAGAAGAACCATATCTCCAACTTGAAATTCCAAGGGTTTTCGTCGTTTATCGGCATAGCTCTTTTGTCGACTCCTTGCTACTCGGATGTTGTCACGGATAAGAGAGACTTTATGGGTGGTTTCTTGGATAAGCTCGGGACCGGTGATTTGTGCTTCACCAATTTCGTTCCAACAAATCGGTGAACGACATTTCCGTCCATAAAGAGCTTCAAACGGTGCCATGTTAATGCTTGTGTGGTAGCTATTGTTGTAGGAAAATTCAACCAGTGGTAGGTGAGAATCCCAATTGCCACCAAAGTCGATGACACAAGCTCTAATCATATCCTCAAGAGTTTAGATTGTTCGCTCGGTTTGTCCATCAGTTTGAGGATGGTAAGCCGTACTTAAATCCAAACGAGTACCAAGTGCTGATTGTAATGATTGCCAAAATCGGGAAGTAAAACGCGAATCACGATCGGAGATGATGTTCAAAGGGATTTCGTGACGACTTACGATCTCATCAGTGTAGATCCGAGCCAATTTCTCGACTCGATAGTCCCCACGAATAGGCAAGAAATGAGCAGACTTTGTAAGTCGGTCGATAATAACCCAGATACTATCGTGCCCACTAGAAGTGCGTGGGAATTTGGTGATGAAGTCCATAGCAAGGTTTTCCCACTTCCACATGGGAATTTCAGGTTGTTCGAGGAGTCCGGAACGCTTCTGGTGTTCGGCCTTTACTTTACAACAAGTTAAGCATTTTGCCACAAAGAGGGCAATATCCTTTTTCATGCCGGGCCACCAATATTGCTGACGAAGACCCATGTACATCTTATCAGCTCCGGGATGTACCGAATATCGAGTTTTGTGGGACTCGTTCATCAAAAATATACGAAGATCGTCGCGATCGGGAACCCAGATACGGTCCAAGTAATACAATAGACCGTTGGCTTTGGTTTCTAGCAAGAGTTCTATGCCACACGCCATCTCTTGATACATGTTTCCCTCGGTAATCGAGGTGTGTTGTGCTTTGAGAATACGGGCTTGGATATCATTATGAATATGTACACTATAAAGCATGATACGTTCTTTACGACTCAAGGTGTCGGCTACAACGTTTGCTTTGCCGGGGTGGTAGCGGATCTCGCAGTCGTAGTCGTTTAGAAGTTCAACCCATCGTCGTTGCCTCATATTAAGCTCTTTTTGATTGAAAATATGTTGAAGACTTTTGTGGTCGGTGAAAACCACGCATTTTGTGCCATATAGATAGTGTCTCCAAATTTTCAAGGCGAAAACGACAGCACCAAGCTCGAGATCATGGGTCGTATAGTTCTTCTCATGGACTTTGAGTTGACGTGATGCATATGCAATTACTTGACCTCGTTGCATAAGAACACAACCAAGACCTTGGTTGGATGCATCATAATAAACGACAAAGTCGTCATTACCACTAGGAAGAGTTAGAATAGGAGCATTGCAGAGCTTGTGCTTTAGAGTTTGGAAAGCTTCCTCTTGCTTGGGTCCCCACTCGTAGTGCTTACCTTTGTGAGTCAAGGCAGTGAGCGGGACCGCAATCTTGGAGAAGTTTGAGATGAAACGACGATAGTAACCTGCTAGTCCAAGGAATGAACGAATCTCGGTAGGAGTCTTAGGTGTACTCCAATTCTTTACCGCTTTGATTTTTGCCGGGTCCACATGAATCCCTTTATCGTTGACTATGTGTCCCAAAAATTGGACCTCTTTTAGCCAGAATTCACATTTGGAGAGCTTGGCGTATAGTTGTTCTTTCTTTAAGAGTTCTAAGATCAAACGGAGATGTTGTTCATGTTCCACTTTCGTTTTAGAATAGATGAGGATGTCGTCAACGAAAACGATCACGAACTTGTCCAAATAAGGTTTACATACACGGTTCATGAGGTCCATGAAGACCGCAGGTGCATTAGTCAAACCGAATGGCATGACCATGAACTCGTAGTGACCGTACCTAGTTCGAAAGGCAGTCTTCGGAATGTCTTCATCGAGAACACGAAGTTGATGGTATCTGAAACGAAGGTCAATCTTGGAGAAACATGTTGAACCTTGAAGTTGATCGAAAAGATCGTCGATACGGGGTAAAGGATAACGGTTCTTAATTGTAAGCTTGTTGAGTTCACGATAATCGATGCACATTCGGAACGATCCATCCTTTTTCTTTACGAACAGCATGGGAGCGCCCCAAGGTGAATGGCTCGGGCGGATGAATCCTTTGGATGAGAGTTCTTGTAATTACCTTGCGAGCTCTTGCATCTCGGAAGGTGCAAGACGATAGGGGGCTTTTGCCACGGGAGTTGCTCCGGGCACAAGGTCAATACGAAACTCTACTTGTCTAGAAGGAAGAAGACCGGGTAAATCCTCGGGGAATACCTCGGGAAAGTCTCGAATGATCGGAATATCTTGTAATTTCTTACCCTTGTCTTTCGTGTCAACCACGTGGGCCAAGAAAGCAACGTACTTCTTCCGCAAGTACTTTTGTGCTAATGTGCAAGACATGAGTTGAAGACCACTACACGGCTTTTCACCAAAAATAACCAACGTGTCACCCGAAGGGAGAGGTATACGAATGCACTTTTCGTAGCAAATAACCTCGGCATGGTGTTTTGATAACCAGTCCATGCCAATTATGATGTCGAAACTTCCCAATTGCATTGGAAGGAGATCAACGGAGAATTCATGACTATTAAGCTCGAGATTGCAGTTGCGGATAACAGAATTTATGGTAATAGATTTTCCGTTTGCTATCTCCACGGAATAAGAGTTGTCAAGTTTCGTTCTTTGTTTAGTAAGTCGAGGTTCAAAGGAAAGAGACACAAAACTCCTATCGGCACCGGTATCAAATAAAATGGATGCATAATGATTGTTCACGAGAAACGTACCGTTTATCACGTCGTTATTTGCTTGAGCCTCATTAGCGTTTATGTTAAACGCTCGTCCTTGAGGGCCACCTTGATGATGAAGTTTTGGACATCGGTCACGGAAATGGTTTGGGTCTCCACATTCGTAACATGCCCGACCATTGAGAAGTGCCGGGTAGTTTGGACGGTTGGTTGGAGCAGCTTGATGGACGGGAGGACGGGTACGGCAAGTAGTGACCACGTGTCCATATCGTCCGCAGCTTGAACACAATCGACATGGTAGGTTGGCAGGATGATGGTACTTGCAGGTCTGGCATTGGGGATTCGGGCCCTGATAAGTTTTCGGGTTTTGACCCAAAGGGGCCGCTTGGATAGCAGGCACAGCGGGAGTTACGGCTGCGAAGTTTCGACCCTTTCGTTTCTTGTTGAGGTTAGAAGACTCGGGTTTTACATCTTTGACGGCCGCAAGAGTAGACACAACCTTCTTAGAACCCTTTCTGGTTAAAGTTCCGGCTTTGACATGGTTGTCGGATAGTGTAGCAGATAGACGGATAGCAGCTTCAAGAGTAGGAGGATTGCTTCCTAGCACAGCATCTTGAATTTGCATAGGCAGGCCGCCTATGTATTTTTCAATTCCCCGAGTAAGGGGAGTGATCATATGAGGCACCAGCAGACTTAGCTCTTGAAACCGGGTGGTGTAAGCCAGATTATCCCCGCTGTCTTGGGCAAGATCCCAAAATTCAGCCTCGAGCTTCCTCATTTCATTCCGAGGACAGAACTCATCAGTCATGGCCTTCTTCAGATCATCCCATGATAAGGATGTAGCAACCTCAGTACCACGAGTGCGTTTTTCACCGTTCCACCAGGTGAGGGCTCTCTTTTGGAGTACACTTGTGGCATAACGAACCCGAAGATTATCGGGACAGTCACTGTTTAGGAACGTGCTTTCCATGCTTTCAAACCATTGCAGTAGGCTGGTAACACCTTCAGTCCCGAAGAATTTTGTAGGATTGCACGAGTTAAAGTGCTTAAACGTGCAGTGAGGCGGGTTGGTACCACCGTTTCCTTGGATGTTGTGAGACCCATCACTGTTGTTATTGGCTTGGGTCATTTATCCCACTAGCTGGGCAAGGAGAGTAGCAAGATCCGGGTTGGAAGTGCTAGAGTTTGCACGTCGAGGAGGCATTCTAACACCATAAGAAAAGACAATGATATTTTAGTTAAGACGGATAATTATGAGTTATAGCAGGAAATAATGTAAGCAGAAATACGAGATTTATCATGACGCGTGCCAGTGCATGTGTATTTATTCTAAGTTGATAGGGGAAACTAAGTCATCTTTCCCGGATAGAACATGATGTTATAGATCATTATTCGCGTAATAGGAATTGCCGGGACTTGCATGCACTACAAATTGTTATTACGTGTGCACCCGAAATAATGATTTGCTTTGCATGTTCGTCTAGTCCTTCCTATCTTGCTATAATGTCCCCGAATTTTGAGTTTAAGTTCGGATCGTATCCTTGCGAATACATTGACGTATCAACGTTAAATAATTCCTCAAAACTTTCAAAGAGACATGCTTTAGCCTATAGGTAAACACTCACTTCAGGAATTCCCAGGAAAGCATACAGGTCCATTTATTTGGATTTATACGAAATGCTTTCCTAGCCAGAAAACCCAATGTGCAGGTGTCACCCTTCCAGATTGCACGTGTCCTTTACTGGTTTTAATAAATTAAGTCGTTGATGAGATTTTCAAGATTTTAATAGAATTGAGAGTTTATGTGTATAAAATGTGTAGGAATGTTGCAATTAATACGGATTAGGAAAGAGTATGGATAAAGATGGGTAGTGTATTTGTTTGCATAAGTTTGTTTGTCAAATATGTATGTAAAGTATGTATCATGTATCAAAGTCTTGTATGTATGTGTATAAGTCTCATGTACCAAACTCGGGAAAATTCAAATAATACCTAACTACAAATAATTCACGTAGCAATTAATCATTTAGCACATAACACATAAAGGGAGTCCTAGGGTTATAGTCTAGGTCATCGTGTCTAATAACCTAATTCCCTATAACCATGGCTCTGATACCAATCTGTCACACCCCGACCGATGGCGGAATCATCGAGGCGGACAATAGAATGATTGTTCAAAAGCACATGATAACTAAAATGTTGCATAATTCATTAATTAAATTTAAAGACAACAAAGATCCAAATACAATACATTTCAAATAACCTAGTCTAGTTCAAAACATTAATTTATTTAACTAGGTCCATAGATCTTAAGTGGCGGAATCTTCGGTAAGTAGTCACATATCCAAACCTGAAACATTATTTAAATCAAGTGTCAACTAAAAAGTTGGTGAGTACATAGGTTTAGTAAATAATGTAAATAGTAGTTGTAAATCGTTTTGCAACTCATTGTTTATCTTGTTAAACATAGTATGTTTGATGTATCATTTATTTAATCACAATTCAAACCGAGTTTGACGCGCTTGAACAGAGCACAACAGCTAAGTCCGGTATGCTTGAATATAGTTACCCACTATATCCGATATGATTGAATATAACACGCGGTTATATCCGAGTATGCAGTAATAAACACTCTAACCGGGTGGGCTGGTCAGGCACAATAGATCTATCAATATTACAGTTGGTTGTCTTGTGTTTAAATGTATGTACATCCAAAGAATAAGCATATAGTCTCATGTATAACACGTATAAACAATGTGAGTAGCATGTATAATGTTTCACCCCAAAATGTATAAAAATGTAAAATAGGGGCTATGTAACTCACCTGGCTAGCGGATATGATAATCCACGAGAGTAGGTGATACGGATGTTTGAAGCCTAAGCACAATGGAACCCTATGTAGATAAATGGGTATTATTATATGCTTATAGGTATGTATCCGTATTTAATTGTGTATAGGTTTATAATAATATTTCTTAAAATTATTTGCGTAAAGTGTAGGTTCAGATTTACTTGAAATCACTGATTTTAATCGAAACTATTTCAGGTATCGAAACTATGTTCAAGTATCGAAACTATGTTCAAGTATCGAAACTATGTTTAAGTATCGAAACTATGTTCAAGTATCGAAACTATGTTCAAGTATCGAAACTATGTTCAAGTATCGAAACTATGTTCAATCGAAACTACTAGTTTCGATTGACCACAGAGCTGTCGAAACTTTCTTCTATCGAAACTACTTAGTTTCGATAAGTAGTTATTATGTATTATGTATTTATATAATAATAACAAATGAAAGAAAAGTCTTTATTTGACTAATTATATTGATATTTTATATATTAAAATTTATTTTAACAAGTTTATTAAAAATAATGCAAGGTTCATAAAGAAATGAGGCATTTTATATATTAAATGTATTTTAATAAGTTTATAAAAATGTTACAAGATTTATAAAAATATGGGATATTTTATGTATTTGAATAATATTACAAGATTTATAAAATGGAATAGTTTATAGATAAAAAGATTGTTTAATTGATTTCAAAATAAACGAACGATCAATCCGACTCGTTTTAGTCTTTAGTGTATAAAAATAATATTAAAATAAGTTAAGATAATTAAATAAAATAATAAAAAAATGAAAACAGAAGCAAAATAGGGTTGGGCCGGAGGCCTGAAGGTTCGAACCCGCGACCTCAGCCTCGGACACACACACGCATAACCAGCCGGGCTACTGCCCATCGCTGGTTATGTGGGTAACGGATAAATTAAATACACAAGGGCAAATCAGGTCGCTGGACCTCGGTGACCGGCAAACCGTGTCCGAGGACACTGGGTTTGCCCGGTAACTCTCGTGCGATTGCCGTGATTTCGAGTTGGATTGTTTACCAGGGATTAATAGAAGGTAGTGGAGTCGATTTGAGGCTCGAACCACGTTGCAATGGGTCTGGTCGGCACAGTTTTGAAACTCGAAAATGTCAAGAGTGGAATTCGATTCCTGTGTGGAATTAGCTTCCAAAATCCTGGTCACAGCTTCACTCAGGGACGACGAAAGTGATGGTATCCTCAATTTGGTGCGAGAGCAGGTGAAATGATGGTAGCGAGCTCGTGCAGGGCCGACAATGGTCATTTATAGGCGAGCTTGATTTCTATGTGAGAACGTGCAATTGGGCATGTCCCGACATTGGTCTGAACGAGACGAAACTAACCAGACAATCAACACGCGTGGAGGTTGCCTGTCGAACGCGAATTCGATCGTGGGTTTTTCGGCCACCAACAGGATCAGTCGATCCCTATGTTTAATCGACAAATTTGTCGAGGGCTTTTGTTCGCGTGGGGACGACGAGGCCAGAGAAGCTTTTGTCGGCTGTTGAGGTGCAGGGAAACAGCCCTGTCGGGAGTCGCCGGAAAAAGACTTTGGACCGCCGGACAATCGAAGGGGGTGACCGGATAATCGAATTGGAATTTGGCAACTTTAGTCCCTGAAGTTTGATTTAGTTTTAATTAGGTCCCTGCGATAATTACAGATGGGTTCCTGAGGTTTGGTTTGTCCAGCATTAGCCCCTCGACTGATTTCTGTTTTAAAACCCTTTAGTTTGATTAATTACAAAACGACCCCTAAACTTTTTATTTAATAAATTAATCTAATTTCTTTTAAATCAATTATATTTTATATTATATTTTAAATGTTTTTATAAACATATTTTATTATTATTATTATAAATGATTTTTATAAAAGTTATTTATCTCATTTAAATAGGTTATTTCATTGAATATGCAACTTTTAATTCTAGATTTTTATATAGTATTTTATATAAATTTTTAAAATTCATAAAATTTTGATTAATTTAAATCCGTAAGATAAAATACATATTTGTATAAAACTAAATGAAAACTCTCACATTTCATTTAAATAGAGAATGATTACATGATAAATATAATACAAGTGCGAGAACGAAAAATCCGAAACGTCACAGATAAGGAAACACCTCCCTAACCATGTAAGGACACGTATATCGGGACTTCAACTTCCCGGGAAACAACCGCAAACTAGATTTGTAAAGCAACACACGACCACCCACTCGGAATTCCTTCTTGTCCTTCAACCGTCAGTCATGTTAACTCTTGGTGCGCTCCTTGTAAATCGTGGAGTTTGAATAGGCTTGATTCCTCAACTCATCAAGCTCGTGAATCTGAGTGAAACGGTTCTTACCCGCACTCACCAAGTCAAGATTCACCGCCTTCAATGCCTAATAAGCCTTGTGCTCTAACTCCACCGAAAGATGGAACGCTTTCCCATAGATCAACCTAAACGGTGTGGTACCAATAGGCGTCTTATACGCAGTCCGGAAAGCCCAAAGTGCATCATCTAATCTGCCTGACCAATCCTTACAGTTCTGACCGACCGTTTTCTCCAAAATCCGCTTTATGCCCCGGTTCATGACCTCTCCCTGTCCACTAATCTGTGGATGGTAGGCTGTGGAGAATCTATGGTTCACACCATATCGTGATAACGCTTTCTCCAACTGGGAGTTACAAAAATGAGTCCCACGGTCACTAATAAGGGCTTTGGGGGCACCAAAGCGTGAGAACGGCTTCTTCAAAAATCCGACAACCACCCTAGCATCATTAGTTGGCAAGGCTTGAGCCTCCGCCCACTTAGAAACATAGTTAACAGCCACTTGGATATATCGGTTGCCACGAGAAGCTGGGAAAGGTCCCATGAAATCA
Source organism: Smallanthus sonchifolius (assembly GCA_023525975.1). NCBI lineage: Eukaryota > Viridiplantae > Streptophyta > Magnoliopsida > Asterales > Asteraceae > Smallanthus > Smallanthus sonchifolius. The sequence goes on from CM042033.1 coordinate 41,377,531, forward strand.
ATACCCCAGACATCAAAAATCTCACAAATATGGATGTTGTTCTGGGGCATCTCGTTCCTCGACAAAATGTTGCTCGCCCTCTGGCAAGCGTCACAAGCTCGGATCATCTCATGAGCATCCCGGAAGATGGTAGGCCAGAAGAAACCGGCGTCAAAGACCTTCTTCGCTGTCAACGTAGCTCCATGGTGTCCGCCTGTCGGGCCCTCGTGGCAGTGTCTAAGCACCTGACGTGCCTCATCACCAAACACACACCTGCGCACGATCTGATCAGCCCCGACTCGAAACATATAGGGATCCTCCCAAAGATAATGCTTCACATCCGCAAAGAACTTTCGCTTCTGCTGGTGTGTTAAGCCCTTAATCACGATCCCACTAGCAAGAAAGTTTGCAAAATCTGCAAACCAATGACACTCCTCATCCTGTGTCTGTATGTGCATGAGAGACTCGTGGGGGAAATTGTCATTTATGGATGACCCCATAAGCTCAGATGAAGCTGAGCACTCAAGACGGGACAAGTGGTCCGCAACGACATTCTCTGCGCCCTTTTTATCGCGGATCTCAATGTCAAACTCTTGAAGCAGCAAAACCCACCGTATCAGTCAGGGTTTGGCCTCCTATTTGCTGAACAGGTGCCGAAGAGCTGCATGGTCAGTGAATACAATGGTCTTTGACAGGACAAGATAAGACCTGAATTTATCGAAAGCGAAAACAACGGTGAGGAGTTCTTTCTCTGTCGTGGTGTAATGCTCCTGTGCGTCGTTTAGCGTCTTGCTCGCATAATAAATCAGGTGAAATTGCTTCTCTCTCCTCTGTCCTAAGACCGCCCCAACAGCGAAATCACTCGCATCACACATAATCTCAAATGGCAGCTTCCAATCAGGGGCCACCATGATAGGGGCATTCACCAACTTCTCCTTCAATAGATTGAATGCACTAAGGCACTCATCGGAGAACACAAACTAGGCTTCCTTCTCAAGAAGCTGGGTCATTGATCAGTCAATCTTAGAAAAATATCTAAGGAAGCGTATTTAAAAGCTCGCATGACCAAGGAAACTCCAAATATATTTCACAGAAGTGGGCGGGGGCAGCTTAGATATGGTATCGATCTTAGCTCGATCAACCTCAATCCCCACTCGTGAAACCTTGTGCCCAAGCACAATTCCCTCCTTCACCATGAAGTGGCACTTCTCCCAATTCAACACCAGGTTGGCCTCCTCACACCTGGCCAACATCCTCTTCAGATTCCCAAGACAATGATCGAAGGAGCTCCCAAACACAGAAAAGTCATCCGTGAAAACCTCCATGGAGTCCTCGATCATATCATGAAAAATGGCCACCATGCAACGCTGGAATGTGGCCGGAGCATTGCACAATCCAAAGGGCATCCGCCGATAAGCAAATGTGCCATATGGACATGTGAATGTAGTCTTCTCCTGGTCCTCAGGAGCAATCGGGATCTGAAAGTAGCCAGAGAAGCCATCTAGGAAACAGTAGAACATCTTCCCTGACAATCTCTCCAACATCTTATCAATGAACGGGAGGGGAAAATGGTCCTTCCTGGTAGCATCATTGAGTTTGCGGTAATCGATGCAAACTCTCCAACCTGTGACTGTACGAGTAGGAATCAGCTCATTCCTATCATTGGTGATAACAGTCATACCTCCCTTCTTGGGAACAACCTGAACGGGGCTAACCTAGGGTGAATCAGAGATGGGATAAATCAAACCAGCGTCGAGTAGCTTAATCGCCTCTTTCTTCACCACCTCCTGCATGTTCGGGTTCAACCTCCTCTGGTGCTGCACAACTGGCCTGAAATCATCCTCCATAAGGATCTTATGGGAACAAAAAGAGGGATTAATTCCTTTAATGTCCATAATCCTCCATGCAATGGCCTACTTATGCTGCTTCAGCACCTCCAATTGCCTCTCCTTCTCATCACTCATCAAATCAGAGGCGATAATAACATCGAGACTCACCATCTAAAAAGGCATACTCCAAATGGCTCAGGAGCTCTTTAAGCTCAACAGGTGGTGGGTCCTCAACAGAAGGCCACTCTTTCGGCTCAGACTCTCTATCATCAATCTCAAATACCTCTAGACACGGGGGGATCTCATAGCCCTTTAGGCCATACACCTGCTCCATGAACTGATCCTCACCAACTGGATCTAGTGTCTCCCCTCCTACAATCTGCGTGTCTAGGGACTCTTCCTCAACTGTGTCCTGGAGATAATCACTCATGCAAGAATAGACAGTCTCGACGAAATAGAGTGAATCATCCTGATTCTGGGTGTGTTGCATGGATCTCCCAATGTCAAAGGTCACCTCCTCTTCGTCCACCCTCAGTGTAAGCTGGCCAGAATACACATCAATCAAGGCCTTGGCGGTGGCGAGGAATGGTCGACCTAGGATAATATCCTCATCCATGTCCAGAATCACAAAGTCTACAGGAAACACAAAACGATCAACCTTAACCAACATATTCTCCACTATCCCTCGCGGATACTTGACCGAACAATCGGTAAGATGGATACTCATGCGTGTCGGTTTAGGTTCTCCCAACTCAAGCTTAGCAAAGACCGCATATGGCATGAGGTTAATGCTAGCGCTAAGGTCAATTATGGCATTGCTGACCGACAAGCTGCCTATCAAACAGGGGATGGTGAAACTCCCCGGATCTCTCCTCTTCTCGGGCAGCTTTTTCTAAAGCATGGCCAAACACTCCTCGTTTAGCGTCATATGAGATAACTCCTCCAATTTCCTCTTGTTCGTTAGGATGTCCTTCAAGAATCTCGCATACTTAGGCATCTGAGCTAGAGCCTCCACAAATGGCAAGTTGATATGCAACTACTTAAACAACCCGAAAAACTTACCATACTGCTCCTTCATCTTCTATTTCTTCAACCTGCCTAGGTATGGAATGGGGGAGTGTCATCTCTCACATCCTCTCAAGGGCACGATGTGCACACCGGCTTACCCCTCGGTGGTGTCTCATCCGGAATCTCAATGACAACCTCCTCCTCGGATGACTCATGCATAGGGACCTGAGGATCTGGTCCTGTGTCTCTACCGCTCCTCAAGGTGATGGCCTTCACATGGGCATTGGGATTGGCCTAAGTGTTGCTAGGCAGGCCACCCGGTGGTCTCTCAGAAAGAAGCTTCGTGATCTGCCCAACCTGATTCTCTATCGTCTGGATCAAAGCTTTCTGATTCCTCAGCTCAGTCTTGTGCTTATGAAAACGCTCCTCCATGTAACGGTTACGCTTCTCGACCAACTGATTTTAACTCTCCGATTTGGCAAGCAGTCGCGCAACCATGTCCTCTAAACTGGATTTACCCTCAGATGCAGGCAGAGGACCGCTGCTAGAACCATGGCCGTGAAACTGGCCCTGCTGAGGTCTGGAATGGGAACCCTGTCCCTGAGACTGGTGGGACTGATGCTGGAATGGTGGGCGCTGAGTGAATCCGGGTGGGTTCTGGCCACTGTTGCCAGACTTCCAACTGATGTTCGGATAATTTCTCCACCCCGGATTATATGTGTTGCTGTAGGGATTGTTTTGGGGACGATTCTGGTTAGACATGAAGTCAACCTACTCGTAGGTCCCTAGATCCCCAATCTGACAAGCACTCGTGGGATGCGCCCCACACATAACTCACACAAGGACTGGGCCTTGTCGAGCTGCATCTGATCGATCATGGTGGAAAGTGCTTCCACCTGGGCAGCTAAAGAGGTGATTACATCCACGTGATGGACACCCTGCCTCTGAGTCCTCGCTCGGGAAGTATGCTGCGTATAGCTCTTCGACGCCACCTTCTCCAACAAGTCATACGCCACCTGAGGTGTCTTTGTTCCAATGTCTCTACCCGCGTATGCGTCGATCAGCTGCTTCCCTGTTAGATCGTCTCCCCGTCATCCTGCTAGAAAGAACGAATCCTAGCCCTTAATTTTGTTGTTTTCTCCGGAGGGAAGTACTTCTCTAAGAATTTAGCAGCCATCTGGTCCCAAGTACTAATGGACCTAGGGGGAAGTGAAAGTAACCAAGCCTTGGCTCCATCCCGTAAGGAAAACGGGAACAATCAGAGCTGAATAGTATCATCGTTAGCGTCACGGATTTTGAATGTGGCCTGAAATCTCTAAGAAACCGGCCAGATGAGTTTTGGAATCCTCGTGATCCTTGCCGTCAAACTCCCACATGTTCTGCACCATATGTATGATGCTGGATTTGATCTCAAACTGATGCGCTCCAACATTCGACCTATTGATGCTCGACTCCAAACCCTCAAGTGTCGGTTTTCCAAAATCCGAAAGCGTCTGACCCGCATCCGCGTCTGCCATCTCTTCTACCTCATCAACAACAACCTCGTCAAGCTCGAGAAACTGGGCCACGAATCGGGAACGGGCCCGCAATCTCTTATGAATATCGCGCTCTGACCCGGAAGACGGCTCAATAACCTCCTCGACGGGAGTTGAGGACATACAAGATCTGCAAGACAAGTTAGATTTAAATGGACGAACCTAGGAAAAGAAAACACAAGTTAGACAAATTAATAAAAATAAACGAAAAAGTGAAAAATAAATTGGAATTAAAATCAACTAAATATATATATATATATATATATACAAATATGACTAAAAATAACAAATAACAAGCAAAAATAACTAGGTCTCTTGCTGAATGTCTGAATGAGATAATGGCTCCTGTATTTATAGAATTGGGGAGGCACGACCACGCCAGGAGGGAAGGCACGACCGTGCCTGTTACTGGGGAGCGACCGTGCCAGGGAGCTAGCACGGTCGTGGTGCAGAGGGTTACCGATCCGGAGCTTCTATTAGGTCCCATTGAACGAGGAAGTACGGCTGGTCAGACTCACGGGATTACACGCGGTCGTGGGTGTGTTGGAGCACGGTTGTGCTCGAGAAAGTGCCTCGGCGCGGTCGTTCCTCGTACGGGGCTCGACCGTGCCTAGGGTTTCCTGGCTTGGCGCGGCCGTGCCAAGTAGGGGGCACGACCGTGCCTCTACCTCAGAAACCCTAAAAACTTCATCTTTTATCCTGGAATTTCCATTTTTGTTCAACCAGCTTCACAAAAACCTACAAATCTAAAAATGAAGCAAATAAGTGTCTAAACGTTGAAAATAACCAAGAATTGATCATGAAATGAGTGAAGTTTTGTGCCAAAAAGTTGTGTAAATTCTAACACATCAGTGTCAAATTCAGAACATGAGAGTAATCATAGACTGCCAAATTACGGTGATCAAATGCAATTTGGTGGTCCATATTACTGTTCGGATTCTAAACCTTCCCCATCATATTCACACTAGCTTTCTATCTTTCATACACCCCGGATGCACATGCATCCTACATAACTCACATAGCACCACACAATAATCTAGTTAATTATCAAATTTACCACAATTCCACACCATCCAAGGTTACACATAAAATCACTAAATCACATCGACACATCAAACTATCTCTCATAGTTGCAATTAACGCTACTTCATGTTACTCAACTCACTCTATAGTCTCATTCAATCACGCCACACAACTTTAAGTAGTTCTGTATAATACTACAACACATAACACACCTCATGATCCCACACGGAACCATAAGTCACTTACTTACACCAATCACTTTACCTAGTGTAACATTATACAAATGGTAAATAATAATTACTGCTCAACTCGAAAAACGTACCTCTTGGCTCGCGGTTACTCGTGGTGGCATTCTTTTCACCCTCGTCCCTTTTTCAGTTTAAGTTAAGGCATTTTATTTGTTTAAAAACACCAATTTTCTCTTAAACCATAGCTCTGATACCAACTTGAAAGACCCCAAACCGGGCACCCTACAACTGGTTCTCATAACGGGTTATTCCCTTGAAAATACGCATTTTAGATATATTAAACTACAGCGGAAGTCTTTCTGAAAACATTAATTACTATTTAATGTCATTAAGTTACCTCACGAATGCTTGCACACCAATCTGAGTAGCACCGCTCCCAAGCCAAGATACGTCAACGCAACGCTTACCTGCAAAACAATCTATCATACACACAAAGTCAGCTACGCTGAGTGAGTTCTAATAGTTTAGTTTAATTAAAAGCCAACTCGTCTCAAAAGTTATTTGAAAATTTCTTAGGACCCACGGTCCTTATAAAATAGGTCCACAATTCATTAACAAATAGATAATCCCAGTTATCACATGACATCCCATAATAGTTCATTACCCAAGACTCATCCCATAATAATAATAATCCCGCAGTCACATCGATATAGGTCGAACTTACTACAATAATAAGTCATACTCAAGTACATGTATTAACTCGACACTTGGTTAACATAACAAGTCTCAAGACATCAACTTACTCTGCCTTGACCAAGGCTCTTACAAATCAACTAACATAACAGTTATAAACACTACATTACAATCCTAACACAATGGTCAATCTAACTCTACTCACCACATTAATACTATCTCATGCACAATAAATATAACTCAACGCTTGTATGCAATTTAACATAAATATATAAGGACACAAACACATAACTCATTACTGCAGCCTCGTCAGGGCGTTCGACACACCCCGAGCTCATCACTGTCGTGCGGGACATCGTCACCTTTGGTGACCTCCCAAAGGACTTTGTCCTCCACAATCTTGTTTGCCATGTCATAATGACAGTAACGCAAACACAATACCCGCCGTGTCACAAGGACAACGACACAATGCACACAACACATGTATAATCACATAACATCATAATCTATGCACATGACTCGTTAACTTCACTTGTACTTCACACATAGCACTAGGACAAGGTATCCTACATACATTCATAAGTGGTTAGCTTATATCCTGACTCAACCCTACTAACTCATGACACAGTACACGGCTAATATAGCAACACGCATACAGATACTACATCTCGTTATTTAAGCACATACCACATACATGCACACCATGTGACACCTCCTAGTCGTACCCGTATGACCCGTAACTACCATCCCGACTCACCCCTGTTAGGTCACCATACGACCCATGACCATACACCCACCTTTAACCTACACGTATTAAGGTTAACGTCTAGTCCCTCAGCCCATATTTAAATAATTAACTTCGTAAACTCGTCGGGTTAGACCCCAAAGCTCGATACACAATTAATGTAATAAAACACATCTTGAATGTATGTACGATAGCCCCAAAACATTAGAATCATTTAAAAGATGGGATTAGAAACTCACTGGATATGAAGATCAAACTCTCGAACTGCAATGGTCTCCTCGTACGAACATGAACCTGTCAACGTATGATCACATGGTCAGAGTACGTCCCAACATGTGTCAATCGTAAATAAATATAAACATTCCTGGCACTCGTCTTCTCCAAACACTCCTTTCATCCATGCAAAAACCCTAGCTCCACGTGCTCGCCCGAAATGGGTTATACTTGACCCGTTCGTAACCCGCAAGCATGCATGTTCACGTGCCATGCAACATGTAGGTCCCTCGGGTGTGGCGGATCGTCACATGCAAGTGGGTCTACTAGTCGGACCGGGTGCGGAATGCCCGTAACTAGGTGCAGAGTCAAACTAAACAAAGTAAACCGACAAGAGAAAACACTTTAAACGTTCTTTGTATTATAAACACTTGAAGGTTACAGAGAAAAGCACTGAGATTACAATCTGCGTATTTGCTATAATGCCTGCGTACTTAACTTCTGTCAACCTATCCTATTTATACAAGACCTGATGCATACGCACTTAGCAAGTGCGCAGGGCAAAATGCTCTTGCTTACTTGCTAAGTATGCAGGAGCTTTCTCCTGCGCACTTACAAGTGCGCAAAACACTTAGAGAATTTTGCAACATTCAATATGTAAAAGTAAATACAACTCGATAAACTAATACATAAAGACTCTTACATACAAAGACAATTACAAACAAGACAATACAACCTAAGACTAAGACTCTATCTATCCAGAGTGCTTGTCACAGGAAAGTGCTTCAACAAACTCCCCCTTGGCAACAGCTTTGGATAATCTTCAGTCTTCGGTCTTCACATCTTCAGTCTTCACAGCACTTGATCTTTAGCTTCCATCTTCTTCTTGTAATCAAGGCAGAACTTAATCACCTTGTCATATTTAGAAGCAAGGAGCTTTGTCCATTCATCGGTGTAGACATAGTACTTGTCTGCTAGTGCCTCTAGATCTTTCACAGAAAAGTTGATGAAGCAGACTTCATCAAATATTCTGATCAGTTCCTTTGGCACTATGTTCCTGCTCTCTGAACGTCCTTTACCCATGATCACAGCCTCGCCCGTCTTTGGATCTACGTACCAGTAACACATGTCACCAAGAATATCCTGAGATAACTTGCTCAGGGGAATCTTAGTTTCACATCGCACTGGCTTGTATACCAATTTCTATAGCGTGCTTATCCTTGACTATCTTGGGCACTTGAGGCTTGAACATCTCAAATTTCCCCGATCTTGCTTCCCGCTGCAGAACTACCCACAAACCCATCGCCACTGCGTGTTTGGAATGACCCAGTAGCTCTCGGTTTGCTAGGTTCACAAGGTCGTATTTGGGTAAGGAGCTGAACGCTTCACTGGTGGGTTTCAAGTATTGAACCCCGCCAGATCTTTTGATAGCGAACAGCTGCTTATCCTCCTCGAACCTTATAGCCAAGATCATCCCTGTTGCTCCGTGTTTGTCTATAATAGACGTCTTTTTCTACACAAGAGCTGGACCCTTTGATGAAGTAGAAGGCATGTCTATTTCTTTCGGTGCCTCTGGGTCCATAGGTGCAGGGTCAACTGGGGAGGCTTCAGTCGAGGCTTCTACATTACTAGCCTACTCGACTGAACCTGTGTCGAGCGGAGCTTCGAATGATAGAAATTCAAAGATTTCTCCATCTTCTAAATCGTACTCTCCTTCCCCGTCACCCTTGGGAATTTCGATCACAACATCATCATCATCATCCCAATCGTCACCAGAGTCGATCTCTCCTTCTTCTAGATTGAAGAGAGCATCGATCTGTGCTTCTTTGTAATAGTCAGGCTCTAGATATAGGATCTCGTCATCAGATAAGTCCTTAAGTACATCCACTGACTTTCCTTTGTCACCACCACCACCACCAGAGGTATCACCACCCTCTTGATGAGTCGACTCCCCCTTAGCCATTAGAACAGCAGAGATGGGCACGATTGCTAAAGCTTGGTGCTCACCTCCACTAGGACCGGCTTCGGGATCCTTGTCCCCGTTCGTCATCCTTAGTCAAGTCGACCGGATGACATGCCTCATCACCAGTAGTCCTCTTTTCTTTTTCTTTCTCTTTCTCTTTCTCTGTCTCCTTCTCCCCCTGGGCATCAAGCTTCTTGGTCAAATCAGCAATCAGCTTGACCATCGGCTCATGCTCCTTCCTTTGAGTGTCAAACCTCAGCTCGAAGGACGACCCGTGACCCAGAAGCATTTCATTTGTCTTGATTAGGAGCTCGTTCTGGGCCAAGACATTCTTCAGTCGTTCCTCAGTCCCCGTTCTCTGGCTATGAAGGATTCTTACTTCGTCTACCAAAGAATTGATCTGTGCTTGTTGAGCATCAGACTCCTCCTTTGATTTCCGAACAGTCTCCAGTAGTTCAGCAACTTGGGTTTCCAGAACATCTATCTTTTCATTATTCGGATCAGGATGTCTGGATGAGGACGCCTCGGCATTATGAGTAGGGGAGGAGAATATGGTATCAAAGTCAAACCCTTGTGTGAAGTCTCCATAGTTGAAGGGTTGACTTAAAGGCTCGGTGGTGGTGGTTGGGATTGAGGATGTGACAAGAGTTGTAGGGGTAATGGTAGGGGTGATGGTGACTGACTCCGTGAGGATTGGAGTAGTCACCGCCACCTGAGTTGTTATGGTAGGGAGGGTCACTATCACAGGAATCACCTCTGTGGTTGTAGTGACGGCCACTTCACTTTGCACTTGCGGCCTCCTCCTCTTACGGTAAAGATGTTGTGAAGGTGGGGTGGAGGCTGAATCAGGACTAGCAGCTGACACTAGTATTTGCTGCTGAGCCTCCACCTCACTGGGGATAGAAGGTTGTTGCCTATCGCCCCTGTTCTTGTGAATGCTTTCTCTTCTTTGTCTTTGTATAGCAGTGTCAGAGTCAGAGTCTGGCTTGTATTCGCTGCTAGAGGATTGTCGCTTTCTCTTGGAGGACGACTCAGGTAGGGTTACCTTAGCCGTTCTCCGTGGGTGTACCTGCGACGGTGCATCATCGGAATCAGAAGAATCTGACTCAGTCGCTTCCGAGTCGGATCCCTCAGCACCATCATTTCCTCCTTCGTCGTCTCCATCATCAGACGATCCATCATCACTCTCCATTTACTCCCCTTGTTGTTCCTATTGTTCGTCGGAGTGTTCACTTAATTCAGGCTCCGAGTCATGACTGTACCATCTCCAGTCACCTGGGGCTACGTATGCTTCATTGATGAGGTGGCCAAAGAGTTCTGTATGCACAGGGGTAGGATCTACATTGCCTGGCTTTAGGAATTGGGCGAATACTCTTTTGTCCACCCTCTTTACTTGCAGTCTCTCCCCTATAGCAGGAAGGTTTGGCAACGCGTCATTAATCAGAAGTTGCACAAACTGAGGGTATAACAAGAACCGAAACCTCTCCGCTGTGTTGATCTGGTCATTGATGGCCTTGAAGATGTAGCGGGAGAAGTTGTAGCCCTTATTAAGAGAAAGGCCGACCATGGCTGCTGCAAGGTCATGACCCATGGCATCTTTCCCAGCTTTCCTTGATGAGATGCACATGATCATGACATGGGCGAAGTATCTCCATTGGTCTAACACCCACATCTTCTTGTATGAAGCATAGTCCCTCGCACCGACATAGCCCATTATTTGTCTCCAACAGCCGTCCACAAAGTAGTCTGGATAGGCTGTCGGGTCGGTCGCGAGATCTCTGAATTGAAGGACCCTTCTTATAGTATCTTCAGAAAAAGCAATAGCATGACCAGCAACGGTAGCCCTTATTACGTTGGGGGTTACCGTGCAGTCGTGCTCCGCAGTCTCCCAAAACTGCTCGAGGTAGGGTCTTGACACGATCGGATCAGCAGAAATGGCGTAGCTGATTCTTGAACGGTTCAAGAAATCAACTATGTCTCTGTACTACAATGCTGCACCCTTCCACTCTGGTTCAGTGTTAGCTAACAGGTTGAATTCGTTAGTAAACGCCCGAATCATGATCTGCAAAAACACATAGAAAACAGAATCAAAACAACACGTATCATTGGAAGTGGATAAACATGACTTAGTATAGCAGTTACTCTTTGAACTGAATTTCAGACTTAGGAATTTTTGCCAAGTGTTGGTCCTGCGTACTTAGCAAGTACGCAGGAGTTTCCTCTTGCGTACTTAACAAGTACGCATGAAGTGCTTCTTGCGTACTTGTTAAGTGCGCAGGAAACGGACTTGGTGGAAAAATTCAGAAGTTTGAAATTCAACCAATGTTCAAAAATTGGTGTGTATTGGGTCACCACTAGGTCGGAATCAATGATTCTAACCTATGGGACCAACAACAACACCAAATACTACTATACATGACCAATTTTGACCTAAAAATGTTCGACCGAACCACTGTCGGTTCAACTTCATGCACAAGGTCAAAATCAAAGACTAAAAAGGACGATTAAGGGACGATTATGTGATCTAATCATGTTTTAATGATAAGAGATTACCCAAACAACCCATAATTTGCCCTAAAAATCTCGGATTGAACCTAGATTTTCTTAGTCAATGAATCGGTCCAATGTCACGAATTCGTGGATGGATTAAGCCTAAAATCTCATCAAATCGATGTTATGAGATGATGAAACTTGTAGTGGGACGAAAAATCGGATTGGGTCACACGAATTTTTGAGTAAGTTTGCAGAGGGAAAGAGTCCGTTTGAATGTGATGAAAAACTCAGAAAATTTCTAACTCCCCCTTTTATACTCAACACTAAAAGGGCATGCGTACTTAATAAGTGCGCACGATTTAACTCGTGCGTACTTACAAGTGCGCAAGAATTAACTCTTGCGTACTTACAAGTGCGCACGACTTAACTCTTGCGTACTTATTAAGTACGCAGGGCTTACTTCATGCGCACTTACATGTACGCACAAACCCTTAAGTGCGCAAACTTTCAACTCAAAATTATGAAGTTTTTCAAGTCAAATAACGAACAAGTTAAAAATATTCAATCAAGAGGATTCAAATTCAGTTCAGGAAGGTTAAACACAAATATTTTTGGCTTTTCTGAATAAAATTGAACTATGCATAAACTTAAAATCTTTTTGATCTTTTCTAATAGAAATATACAAGTATTCACACAAACTATTTTTGATCAAAGTCACGAGCAGAGGATCATATCAGGCTATCTTTTAGCAAAAACGATACAATATAAACATCAAAGAATATGGGATCATGTCATGGATTACTATTTATTCATACGTAATAAGCACATAAACAAGTAATTCAAGTTGACAATATTATAAGATTTGAAACTATAAACATCTTTGTATCACGTTCTTGTGTATTAAGGTATTAATTATAAGATATACAACGTGTACCCCACTGATATGCTACAATAATGTAAATTGCACTATCTCAAGGCATCTAAGATTTTCCCAATGATTTTCTAAATTTTCAGAATGAAGTTACATCTATTAGCACAGGAAAAATCAAGCAGAATCCATAAGGATTATCAGGAATCATAAGATTTAGAATCGAGTGATTCATTTGTCTTGGTTTCATTTAATTTTCTTCATTGAATATCGGTATGATGATTCGGGAAAATGAGTATGGTGTTTGAATAAGGTAAGGGGATCCAACTTTTATCTGGGTTTGATTTCAATGAATCAGGAGTGATTCAAGGCTGAATACATGCTCAACGGTTTATGTAGAGACATGTCTTGATTCAATCTCTCCTTGCATACTTGTGAGTATGGGCAGTGAGATGAACCACATTAATTGTGCTAACGACATAACCCGAAACTGACCTCAAAAGAAAATTATTGCCAAAATCTAACATCCTCTATCTGATAATGATCTTTTCTATTCTTTTACGCACACACACTTGCAAACATGGGTTCAAATCACAGTTGTAATTTAGATTTAGTTTCCACACTACTAGTGATTCAAAGACGCCTACAGCCTACTGACAATTCAAATTGCTTGTAAATAAGCAGATTAAAAACATAATAATTTAAACAATTAAGTAAGCATGACGCAATCATTTCCCATATGAGCAATCTATGACGTATAGATCATTTCTGATGTACTATCATTTCCTCTTTTCTCAAGATAACTTTGAAATTTTCTCCATTTTCTATTTTGTTTTTTATTTTGTAAAATATTTTGAAAATTAAAAGAACTATACAGAAAATTTAAAAGAAATAAAGTTTAACTTCCATGAATTGAATTGATTTGAGAAAAATTAATTTTCACTCAGGATTGAACATTCCTATCAAGTTGATAAGATACTCAAAACGGGATCCATCAAATGCCTTTGTGAAAAGGTCAGCAAGATTGTCATCCGTGTGAACTTTTACAAGTTCAATTAAATGCTTTTCAGCACAATCACGGATGAAATGATGGCGAATCTCTATATGTTTAGTTTTGGAATGTTTCACCGGGTTATTTGTGATGGAAATGGTGGCATTGTTGTCAATGAATAAAGGAGTTCTAGTGAAGTTTAAGCCGTAGTCTCTCAATTGCTGCTGAATCCACAATATCTGAGAACAACCGCTCGCCGCAGCAATGTATTCTGCTTAACAAGTTGAGACAGAAACCGTTGACTGCTTCTTGCACTGCCAGGAGACCAGTCTGTCTCCTTAGAATTGACATCCACCAGAAGTTGACTTTCTGTCAAGGTTACAACCGCCATAATCTGAATCAGTGTAGGCTTTGAAGTCGAATGACTGCTGCTTAGAGTACCAAAGACCTAATCGGGGTTTCCCTTTCAGATATCTGAAAATCCTCTTCACGGCTATCATATGTGACTCCTTCGGTTGAGACTGAAACCTTGAGCACAAGCACACAGTAAACATTATATCGGGTCTTGAAGCTGTGAGATACATAAGTGATCCGATCATCCCACGGTACAATCTGCTATCTACATCCTTTCCATCTTTGTAAGGATGCAAACCATGATTAACTGGGATAGGTGTGCCATAAGTACTGCTATCATTCATCTTGTATTTTGACAAGATGTCCTGCACATACTTTGTTTGATGTAGATAAATGCCATCCTCTCTTTGACTGACTTGCAGACCCAGGAAGAATGACAATTCACCCATGTTACTCATTTCGAACTTGGACTTCATCACCTTTTCGAATTCCCTACACATCCCTTCGTTGGTAGATCCAAAAATAATGTCATCGACGTATACTTGTACAAGAAGAATGTCACCTCCTGCTTTCCTAATGAAGAGAGTCGAGTCAATCTGTCCATGGTCAAAACCATTAGACAGTAAATTCTTAGATAATGTATCATACCATGCCCGCGGTGCTTGATGAAGACCATAAAGTGCTTTGTCGAGCTTATACACTTTATTGATATTATGTGGATCTTCAAAGCCGGTAGGTTGAGTGACATAGACTTCTTCATGAACTTTACCATAAAGGAAAGCACTCTTCACATCAAGTTGATAGACCTTGAAGCCGACATATGTGGCATAAGCCAAGAACAGTCGAATGGCTTCAATTCTAGCAACTGGGGCATATACTTCCGTGTAATCCAAGCCCTCTTGCTGATAAAAACCCTGAACAACCAATCTTGCTTTGTTCTTCACAACAACATGACGATCATCTGTCTTGCATTTGAACACCCATCTGGTTCCAAATGGCTGAAAGCCTTTGGGCAAGTCAACCAAATCCGACACGTGCAACTTTTGGAATTGAGACAATTCATCTTGCATCGCCTCAATCCAGCAGTTGTTAGTGAGAGCCTCCTTCACATTCTTCGGCTCTAACTGGTACACGAATGCAGCATGCAGACATGTTTCCATGACACCAGTGTCAAGTATCTCTGTGTAAAGACTGGTGTTCTCAGTGATGGTTCGATGACGAGTCTGAACACCGGCATAAGGATCACCAATAATGTTGTCGATTGGATGATTCCTATGCACTCTCGTCTCCGGTACAATCGGTTCCTGAATTTCTGAATCTAGTTTCGTGCTTAACTCCCCCATTTTCGGTGTTCCAGAGGAAGAGGATTCAATGGTA
Organism: Smallanthus sonchifolius; assembly: GCA_023525975.1. Taxonomy (NCBI): domain Eukaryota; kingdom Viridiplantae; phylum Streptophyta; class Magnoliopsida; order Asterales; family Asteraceae; genus Smallanthus; species Smallanthus sonchifolius. Next base: position 41,392,790 of record CM042033.1, read on the forward strand.
ATTGGATCAGCCGGAGCTTCATTTCCTACAGTTGTGTTAGGATTAGCTTGAGCGTCATCTCCATCAACATGAACATCTTCACTGTTATCACTGTCATGAGTTCCAGATGCAGATGCAGCATTGGAATCAGGAGTTATAATTGGTACATAGCACGAGTAGAGAAACTGGAGTCATCGCCACCACCCAATAATTCATATACATTTGCGGCGTCAACTGCATATAGATCAGGAAGATTGAATGACTTGAATAGCGCATCATAATCAAAACCCCAAGCTGGACCTGTTGGTTCTGGTGGAATGCTGTGTTTACTACAATCCACTTTGAACCATTCCTCGACAGTACGAGTTCCTATGTTGTACACTCTCTTGCAAGGCGAGTTGGCAACGTATCCTAAGAAGATGCCTTCCATCGCTTTTGCATGAAACTTAGACTGGCAGTCTTTGTACTGTAGCAACAAGGAATCGGGACTACCAAAAGGAACTATGTAATCAAGATTGGGAAGTCGATTGTTGATCAACTCGTAACAAGTCTTGTTGTGCCTCTTCACAACCAGAACTCTGTTTAAGACGTGACAAGCTGTATTAACTGCTTCTGCCCAGAAAGTGACAGGAAGCTTTGCATACGACAGCATAGTCCTTGCAGTCTCAATCAGTGTTCTGTTCTTCCATTCTGCAACTCCATTCTGATGCGGTGTGTACGGGGCACTGAATTCGTGACGGATCCCTTTCTTGAGACAGAAAAGCTCCATCAAATTATTCTTGAACTCAGTTCCGTTGTCACTCCTTATTCTTCTAACTTTCAGCTTGCAAAGAGATTCCAAGCTCAGGATCAAGTATTGAAGAATATCAGCAGTCTCGTCTTTAGTACCTAAAAAGTGCACCCAAGAAAAATGTGAGAAATCATCAGTTACAACCAGACAGAACGACTTACCTCCAATACTCCTGATACTTATGGGGCCAAACAGATCCATGTGTAATAGCTCCAAAGGGGTATCAATAGAGTTTTGGAGCTTGGGCTTGTGAGACTTCCGTTGCTGTTTGCCCTTTTTACAAGGCATACAGTCATCTGCAACGGTAAATCTTAGCTTAGGAACCCCGGTTACCAAACCGTTTCGGACAAGATGATTCATTTTACGATACGAAATATGTCCGAGTTTCCTATGCCACAAGATAGAGTCAAGCTCTGTCGCTTTGGTAAGCAAGCAAGTAGCAACTGATGAGGTGGTTGTTGCCACGCTCATATCGATCTGATAGGTGTCGTTTGTTCTTGGCGCTCTCATCAGGATCCAATCTTCAGGAACTTCAAAACCAGGTTTGAGAATCAGGCATTCTGACTTGTCAAACATCACCGAGTACTCCTTGTCACACGTTTGGGAGACACTCAACAGGTTATGCTTCAGCTGCTCGAAAAAATTGACATTGTCAAAGCTGACACAACCGTTCGAAACCACGCCTTGACACGTGATACTACCGCCTTTTTCTCCAGCAAAGGCCACATAGCCGCCTCTGAATGGTTTCACGTCTTGAAGCAAGGCCATGTTTCCTGTCATGTGCCGAGAGCATCCACTATCTACATACCAGTGGTTAGAGATAGTACCCTTCGGACGTCCCTGCACGAGTAACAAAAGAATTAGTTAGATTTGGAGACCCAAGCCATTGTGGTCTTGGGTCATCCATCCTTTTCAAAATAAACTACTTCCTTTAACTCACAGTCGTGATGACTGTTCACAACGGATGAATCTTTCAAAGAATTAGGACTAGGAGATTGAGAAGTTTTGGATTTGGCAGTCTAGGATCTCTTCTGTTTCTTAACCGGAACAGGAGACTTTGGTTCAACAACAGCAGGTGAACTAGTGGAAGCTTCACCTGATTGAACTGGAGTCAGCTGTTCTAGCTTTCTCAACCTCTTGTTCCTTCTTCTTCTCTGTGGCTTTGAGAGTCTTGCCACAGGTTTCTCACCAGTACGTGTACTACCAGATGTAGATACACGAGGTACAGCAGGTTGCGTTACCTTTCTTGAAACTGATGGTTTAGCTTCATATTTGATCTTAGGCTTTACCATCGGTTTGACTGGTGCTTTCACCACATTTTGCTTTGGACATTTGGGAGGGGTCACTGATGGCGACTTAGGGATAACAGCTGGTTGTGAAACAACAGGCCGTTTCCCTTGGTTCTTTGAAGGACGGTTCACAAAAATGTGACCAACCAAGCCACAGTGAAAACAATTCCTCTTGTCTACATAAGTTCTCCTGTAAGGCTCATTAGATCTGGACTTAGATAACTCAGCATTATGAGCAGGAGGAGTTGGTTTATGAACAGGAGTCTGAACCTTTACAGTTTGGTTTTTGGGAGTATAGTATTTTTGCAAATTTTCTTTGTAACCAAGACCATAGTGAGCTGAGAAAGCCTCTTTCTTTACTTGGTTAAGACTTTTATACCCCCCCGTAAAGCATTACCTTTAGTTTATCATTTGTTTCAATGATATCGGGTTCAGTTAAAATGAAATTATCACCATTAGTGATAATGTTTTTCTTTACTTTCTGTTCAGTTAACAACTCCTCAGATACTACTCCTTCAGGGCAAGTGTTAACCGACCCATCATCAGAAGCAATAAAGAACTCCTCACTAGATGTGGAGTTAGCCTTACTTGAGGATTCATCCTTTTTAGGGGAATCATCCTTATTAGAGGACACATCTAGACAAGTGAGATCAATGTCTATTAAACTGTTGACAAACTTCCCGCTTACTGGTGGAGGAATGGCATTAGTACCCAGCCCTAACCCATTCATTTGTTTCACTACAGATTCGTAGTGTTCCACCACAAAACGAGAGTTTTTCAACTTCTCATTAGAACATTTTAACTGCAAGATCTCATTTTGCAGTTTGTTGATTTCATTGTTCCGTTTTTCCAACCCCCTGTATGCAACATCTAAGTGAAGCTGTTGATCGCTTATTTTTAAAGAATATTCACATTTTTCCTTTTTCAAGGTTTCAATAGAATCTTTAAAACATTTTTCATTTTCTTTATAGTTTAGAGCTGCCATACTTAGGGGTTCGATTTTGTCTTGGAGCCTAGAATTTTCAAGTTTTAGCCCTAGACATTTAGAACATGAAATAACAGAAAAGGGGTTAGAATCTACCTCAGAAGATGAACTTGTTGCTTCTCCAATGGCCATGAGAGCAACAGCTGTAGTCGATTCCTCCTTATCAGCTACAGAAGCTTCCTTTTCTTCAGCTTCCTTCTCTTCCTCTGTAGCAGCAGTAGACTCTTCTAGGTCAGCCATAGAAGCTTCCCTTTTCTCCGCTTCCATCATCTCCATGATCTCAGCCATGAGACCAACCTGGGTCTGTGCGATGATGGCATCCTCAAGATGAACACCCCAGTCAAAGCTTTCGTCCTGTTGGGCTACCAGTGCATTGGACGTTCCAGCTTGGCTTTGATTGTGGTGGTTTGAGTTGTTGTGGCCATGGCTGTTTCCTTGGCTGGGTCGGGTAAAACCAGAGGCCGGTGCTCTGTCTTTCTGACACTCACGAGCAAAGTGTCCAAAATTTAGACACTTATAGCATTTGGCCTTTGATTTGTCAAACCCGACCTTGGCATTAGGATGCCCGCCAATAAACTTTCTTCATGTTCTGTTCAGGAAACGCTTGGCTCTTCTCAATAGCATGGCCATATTCCATTGAATATCCATGTCCTCCATGTCATCAGGATCCACTTGATTAAAATCTTCTTCAATCGTCTCGGGATCAGTAAGCTTGCCACCAATGAAATTCTCATACGTGAGCATACAAGATGAGAATAGTGCTACATGATCTTCAGCTATTCTGGCTATAGCTGATTGGTTGGCTGAAGACGCAGCAGGAGGATTTCTTGAGGTATGTTGATGATGAGACCCCAACCCTGATCCAGATGCATAGCATGCATGACCACCACAACTAGTTGAGTGGTCTTCTTCAGTAGGGTTTCCAGTGAAGAGGGCAATTCCAGAGCCTGATGACTTGGATGTAGAAGTCGTCCCATGATACATAGAAGGGTCTTGTATCTGGGGTCTTCCTGAGCTCTCCTTTCTTCTTAGGTTCATGTCATGAGCTTGAACCTTTCCTATTGCCTCCTCTACAGTCAACTCATAGAATTTAGGATTTTCCCTCATCAGGGTTGTGTACATCTCAAATTTGGGTGGTAAAGCATCCAAAAACTTTTCCACCATCTCTTTATCTAGATACCTGAGTTCAAAAGCCTTCAACTCAGTCTGTAACTGATAGAATCTAGAAATGAGGTCATCTAAAGATTCGTTCTCTAAAAATCTAAAGCACTCATACTGCTTCATGAGAAGATCCCTCTTACTCTTCTTGATGTCACTATTTCCTTTTAATCTTTTCTGTAAGGCTTTCCAAAGATCCTTGGAATTGTCATAACCTCGGAAACTGGGGAACAATTCCCGAGTTAATGCCATAGTGATCGAACCAAGTGCCTTCTTTTCACGATCATAAGCTTTCTTTTCTTCGTTAGAAAGCTTAGAGATAGGTTTGGGCATGGCTTCATCAAGATAGATATGTGTGGGATGATTATATCCCTCAAGGATTGGTATCCATAGCGATGAGTCGGTATAAGAAATGTAGTGCTCAAAACGTGCCTTCCAATTAGAATAATCGTTTACGTTTAGCAACTTTGGCGGTTTCTGTGGTGTACCGATCTCATTATCATAGTTTAACAGGTTTCCAAAATTCTGAAGATTCGACATAGTGAACACTTAGTCAAGTTTCAGAAAAGTCAGACACAGTTGCGCACTTGATTTTGGCCTTACGCACTTGAGAAATGGTCTTGCGTATTTAGATTTGCTATTGCGTACTTGATAAGTACGCAGGAGTAACTAATAAGTACGCATGATATAACTTAAGTTCGCAGAAGATCAGTCTTGCGCACTTGTAAGTACGCAGGAGATAAGTCTTGCGTATTTAGTAAGTACGCACAAAACTGTACTTTTTTCCAGAAATGGTAAGTACGCACAACAGCTTTTCAGCAACTCTCACCAAACATTTTCGGTCACCTGAAAGTCGCCGGAGATGGTAAAAATTGAACTGATGATCAATGCAAATGAGCCAAAGGGTCAGAAACTTGTTTCTAACCAACCTTTGATGCTTAAAACACTCAAATACAGAACAAAAATCAGTTTTTTGAGTGATTTTTGCTTCTAAAATAGTGCTCAAGAGCTACCCCTATTTTATCACAAAAATCAACAAAAAAACCTCTTTTTGCTTCTAAACACTCGGTAGAAACTCTCCAAACTCACTCACAACACTCGAAATCAGGAGCAATGCTCTGATACCACTTGTAGGTCCCTCGGGTGTGGCGGATCGTCACATGTAAGTGGGTCTACTAGTCGGACCGGGTGCGGAATGCCCGTGACTAGGTGGAGAGTCAAACTAAACAAAGTAAACCGACAAGAGAAAACACTTTAAACGTTCTTTGTATTTATAAACACTTGAAGGTTACAGAGAAAAGCACTGAGATTACAATCTGTGTATTTGCTATAATGCCTGTGTACTTAACTTCTGTCAACCTATCCTATTTATACAAGACCTGATGCCTGCGCACTTAGCAAGTGCGCAAGGCAAAGTGCTCTTGCGTACTTAGCAAGTACGCAAAGTTACTCTTGCGTACTTGCTAAGTACGCAGGAGCTTTCTCCTGCGCACTTACAAGTGCGTAAAACACTTAGAGAATTTTGCAACATTCAATATGTAAAAGTAAATACAACTCGATAAACTAATACATAAAGACTCTTACATACAAAGACAATTACAAACAAGACAATACAACCTAAGACTAAGACTTTATCTATCTAGAGTGCTTGTCACAGGAAAGTGCTTCAACACAACACCTTAATCTCCTAGGTCACACGCACCCGAGCCAGGAACTCCATGCACGTCCGACTCCTTCCCTGTAAACCCTAGGCTCGTAACAAACCCTAATCTAGTGTAACCTGATTCCATTCTCCACCCCATTCACCGCCGCGAACCACCGTGTACCACCATTGTGTTCCGCCACCTCGAGTCTCTCTAGCCAGATCCAAACCGAAGTGGGTCAACGCCACACACCACCGCCATGCAAGCCACCACCTCACGCCTCTAGTCCGCCCTTAGCTGAGCAACATGCTACTGTCGTGCAACCACAGCCATCGCCGGACCTCACCCCGCCATGCCACCATAGCCGCTTCACACTCACCGGAACCACCGTCTAGGCCATCGCCGTGCACGTCGTGGGCACTACAACCCTTCGCGCTGCCCTCCGGCCATTCCCGTGTGCCACCCATAATCACCACCTCTACTCATCACTCCCCCTTATCCAATGCCGTCACTAACATAGACCACCACCCAAAACCCTAGTCGGGTTCCCCTGCAGAAAACATGATCAAGAGAGAAAACCCAGGACGAGGAGAGTTTTACCTTACGTGAAGAGAGGTCCTCTCCCACTAAATGTCGTCGTACGACCTCCGCGGGATCACGGACGTGCTCCTCTTCCCTTCCCGATGATTCTCTCTCCCTCTCGGTCTATCCCTGCTGTCAAACACACACCTAGGCCAAACGGCCTAGGGTTTGCGCAAAGGATGGCATATAAACCCTGAGTTATTTTGTTTCGGGTCCCTCCAAATACATTTAACGCGTTTCTAACTCACATTCTTGAATAAACGGCTATCCGTGTCTCCTAACTGTGATCCTCCCGCTTTACAGGGGACTTTTATAATCCAAGTTTCTTAAAAGAGACCTTGATCCCTCAATAACTCGATCCATTCACTAAATGAATTTTCGGGATGTTAAAAATAATAATCGGTATAACAAAAATAGTTTGCGTTCTTATTACTGCATAAATCAACTTTATTTATACGTAACAAGATGCATATATATATATATATAGTGTTCCTATCAAAACTCACCCTTCGCATCAAAACCTAAAACCCCGGCAAAAAGCGATCAAATCATAAATTTTTTTAGTTTAATAAAATTATTACACGAATTTAACGTCACATCCTTTTTTGCGTTTTTTCAAATTCGTAAGTGTGAGAAAGTTTACACTGGTGTAAGAAAATAAATGCAATAAAATTTACACCAATGTAAACCAACTTCCAATACACCTTCCCTTATTCACATACTTTGCCTTTTGAATTGGTGCTGGTGGAGACACTGGCAACACTTTCTTCCAGCTTCTCACCATTTCAAGCCATTGTTCTTTTGTCATTCTGGTCTCTTTATACATCACCGGTTCTTCAGGCATATCACTTGCAGTATCAGAGATAGGCTTTGTAACATCATGGTCAGACTCTTCAGACTCTGCAATTCCTTCTGATAAGTCATCAGGTATTACATTATCTTGAAAGAAATCCGTCGTCACATTAATTCTGTTACAACCTTCATATGTAATTTTCTGTGTCTCTCTCAATCTTCAACTCTACTATCTTACCCTCTTCAATCTCAGACAATTCATCATCCACTCCATCATCATCTATCAAATCATCTAAATTAAACAAACATTCCAACTTATCTGCCTCATCTACATTAGAATTATCTAACATATCTGTAGCATCCATAGTAGAAGTTCCTTGGTCAGACAAAATCATTTCAGCTTCAGCAATCTTTTCTGACCCCCCCTGAGTTAGAGACGTCAGATTAGCATCAACGTTTTGACACTCACCTTGACCACCACCACCAACATCGGGTTCATCGTCGTGATTACCCTTATTTACAGCAGTTGTGTGACAAGCATCATCCATAGCAACTTTCTCCCCCTGAGCGTCAATAGGCTCTAACAGTTGAGATAATAAGATCTGCATTTCAGCAATTTGTCTATTCTCGGCACGAAGATCTTGTTGATGCTGGAAGTCACTTGCTTGGAGCACATCAACCTGAGTCTGTAAGCCAACCACTTGGCCTTGTAAACATGAAACTTTAGACTCTAAAGCTGCAATATTAGCATCTTTAGGATTAGATGTAGTGGATGGACCTGCCTCATCGTGAGTACGGGGAATAGAAAGAGTCCCTAGTGGAGTTGGAGCTTGATGTCGCCCAGACGGTCTATAAAACTAATGAATAAAAACCTAACTAGACTCCTAAGAAATAAAAGGAGTACCTTTAACTAAAACGCACTGACAGGCAAGTGTACCTATCGAGTGTAGCACAGCTTAATGGTAAACCGAGTTATCGAACCCTAGAGACACTGTATAACTATACTAGACTCTAACTCGGACTAAAAATTGTATTGGTTTTGGGGGTTTAATACACAAAAGATTAACTAAAAATGCAATAAACTAAAGTCGACTCAACTAACCAGACAAAGGACAAAGGTAATATTAAGAATGGGAAAATTATCACCTAGGTCGGAATCCTACTTGCAAAGAACAACTTCTATCAGTTATGGAAACTATAATGGATCTAGGTTTCTAAGGAAACAACTCTAGACAGCCTAGTGGATCCCTAATCACTCTCAGGGTGTCACCAACTAAGGAACCTAAAGATGTACTAACTCACCAGATTGTTGGATCACTTCTCAGGTATTTCCATCTATGATAAAGTACCCTAATAGACATATTACCTCTCAGTCTCACTGTCCACCAATACACTCAAAGAATGCACGGGGTAATCTCAAGAAAACAACTATGACACGAATAGCAACAATCACTAGACACCTAATATCGGCTTCCTCTCAGACAGCTGACACTCGGATTCCTAATGACAAAGACTAAATGACTAATTCTCACCTCTCGGGTATTGAACTAGGATACACAGTTAACTCTAATCAGCAATCAAAGAGAACTGCTATGGCTACTACGTCTAGCAAACCACCCAATCACAAACCCTAAGATCTATTACCAAGATACGCTAATCAACCTGGCAGATAACCACAACCAACGCAAGGAATTGAAATCAAACACAAGATAAGAACTAAACATGCAATAACATCACAATTAGCAACTCAAGATCTTTTACAAAATCATAAACCCATTAATTAGAATCCAAAAACTGATAAAAAATAAAACTTTAACAAGTATTCATCATTAACCTAGGCAATATCAAAGTTCTAGCCTAGAATCATGTTTAAACAACCGAAACAGAAGTAATAAACAAGATTCATGGTGTCAAACATCGTAAATCTAAGGTAAAAATCCAATCTTGTAAACCGAATACGTAAAACTACAAACTCGGAATTCAAAGATGCAAGCTTTCCTGTGACACCCGACATTTCAGGTCAATATCTGTACATGTATTAAACAAGTATACGTTATAATTATTTTTGTGATTCACTTAATTTCACAAACAAGGACATTAAGGTCTAACAAAGACTGCACATTGTCTCATTTTATATTTTTGGTAATTTTGGGAGTTACCGGTTCACATACCAGTATAAACCGAATTTAATTACCATTTGAAACTCTAAATAATATTAAACTAATACCTAAAACTAATTGTTTGATAAATCAAATTACCCAACCCACTTTTATTGACTTTCTCGGTCGAAGCCAGAGAAGGCCATTCCCACGATTATTTTTCACTCACATTCAAATTATTTATCATCAAACCCATACCTCCCACTTGTGAAAACTCAGGTAAAACCATACCCTTTCACTCAAAACTCTCACAAACTCTATTATCACTCATTTTCTTACGAAAATCTTCCCATTTCTCTCCAAATCGAAGCCAAGTTTTAAGACAAAAACTACCATCATTCGGTGTTTTAAGAAGATTTCAAGTGTTTCTAAAGGAAATTTTACAGAAGAATCAAGATCATTCTCTGTTTTCTTTCATCATCTTCATCTCGGTTTTAAGGTAAAAACTCAATACTATCCACTTTATTTTCTTTAAAACCGTATCTAAGCATACAAAATGTTCAATCGCAAGTAAGATAACAAGAAAAGTGTATCAAATTCAAGTTTTAAAACATAAATATACAGGACTGATTCTGTCAAACAGAAGTCCAGTAATCGAAACTAGGAGTTTCGATACCAGTTAACTCAATCAAAACTAGGAGTTTCGATACCAACTATTCAATCAAAACTAGGTTGTTTCGACACTCAAATACTCAATCGAAACTAGGTTGTTTCGATACCTGATTACTCAATCGAAACTAGGAAGTTTCGACACCAAACTACACAATCGAAACTAGGAAGTTTCGACACTCAATTGCCCAATCGAAACTATGAAGTTTCGACAACTGGTCATCGGCCCCATTTGGGCAGTAACTTAGAACTATTTTATAACAAAACAAGTGTTGAATAACTAAGGAAATATTTAAACAAAAACGATCAGATTTACAAAGTCGATGAACAATTTGCAATATGAGACGTTCGGTCTTAACACAATTTACCCTTGATATCTAGGGTACGAATAGTCAAGGTTGACTACAACAAGTATTATTACAAGTATACGCAAACTCAAGGTGAGTTTCACGGCCCCTTTTTACTGTTTTCTAACATTTGGAGGAAGAACATACTTCAACTATTTTATGGGATAACAAGATAATAAGACACGACTTTATGTTTACATGGGATGAGAACAACACATTGGAGGCCGCTAAAGTCCCCTGGAACAACATAGTAACCATTAACTGTAGCCTAGGGTCCTATGAATAGTACTATGGAGAGTGACGTCTCCCGGTCATGGTTAGTCGCGCTAACCACAATCTGGAGGATTTATGGCCGCATAGAACCTGATAACGCTTATTAGGGGCTCACACATGTCATGGTTTGGTTACGCCTCATGTATGAACATATTATTTGTATTCCTAGCTAGTTTACAAATGGGTCAAACACTTCTTATTCTGTTTATCACATACACTCGAAACTATTTACGAACAATTTAATTTTGCAAAGAACTATTTGTTTAAACCTGTGAACTCACCAACCTCGTGTTGACAATTTTAAGTATGTTTTTCAGGAAATTGAATGTGATCGCAAGGTTAGCAAAGTAGATTACATGCATGAACGATGGATACAACTTTTGGGGGGGATTTCTCTTGTATAACTCATTGTAATAGAGTCATATTTGCGAAATCTTCACCTTTTGTAAACTCATTTAACATTTTGGAATGTGAAACATTAAACTTGATTATGTATCCATTTATCATGTATGTGTTTGCGGTAATCATATGCTTTGGAAACCATGAACGTCGTGCCTCGCGTTTCCGCCTTGGCGGGGTGTGACAGAACTTGGTATCAGAGCCATTGATTATAGCGAACTAGGAGTCTACAATGGAACCTAGTCTATAATCTAAATGACTCACTAAAACGTTTTCATTGCATAAGCATTGCGTAACCAATCAACATGTCATATGGATATTGTAGTCAAAAGCATGTCGTCACATTCACACATTGACCCCGTCTCTGACACTGAATCAAACGAGGAACTTTCCGCCTCACGTCCCAAAAATCGAATACAAGTTCGCAGCTCCACACCACCTAATGTCGCCTTGGGAGAACCGCCTATCGTCTACCGAAAGAAAAGCGGAGGACCAGTTAAGGTGCAAAGTGCTAGGAAGAAGGTTCGACTTCCACGCAAAAGGACTCTAGCATCCCGTGACCCGGAAGACTTAGAGACCGGTGAAGAACCACCTAAGCAACGACCCTGCTACCACCCTACTGTGGGAACTATCCGTTGGATGCCTCGAACTTTGGCACGATGGAGGGAGATGGAGAGCATCCCATCTACTTTTGAGCTCAGAGAGTCCTCCAACTCCCCAACACCTCTACCCCACACTGGGGAAGCCATGGAGCTCACAGTGCCTACATTAGTAGCACGCGTTCATACGCATGAGGAACGTCTTGATGATCTCATAGATGATATTCGGGCACATGGGGATGCAGCCATGCGCTTACGTCAAGGGCTCGGATCTCGAGTACAGACTCTGGAGGACTTCACTCGAGACATACAGGGTGCCACTGATTACCTCGAGTTGAGAGCTGACATGGACTGGCAGTTCACTATCACGGTCCAAGACATGGTGGAGGCGCTGGAAGAAAGGACTTTGGCTGCAGAATTTGTGGCGAGAGCTAGCTTTGTCATGGCAGGACTTGCCATGATGATTGGATTGTACTCCCACTTCTTCTTTTAAACCTAGTACGGTGGGGTTGTGCCCGTAGTACATTATGTAGTTTAAAACTTCAGTACTGATGTGGTCATGTGAACCCATCCCTTTTGTATCCTGTCTTTTGGAACAATGTACTATGTATGTTTTGACTATGTATGTAATGGTTTATGTTGTGATATGGTTGTTTATGTTTGATGTTGTTGTATCCTTATGTCATGATCTATAATTATTATTATATAATGTTGTTTCTTTTTAATTGATATGTTAGAAAGAACGTCATGGCACCTAAGCGTAGGACAACCCGTAACACTACTGGTGACAACAACGAGGCGATTTCCCCAAACGTGGAACAACTCATAGCACAGCGAGTAGCTGCTGCCATGGAGCAGTATGAGGCAAATCGAAATAGTGGAGGAGGAAACGGCATCGGTACCGGCGGAGGAGGTGCAGGAGGTAGCGGTACAGCCGGAGGTTCCGGAGGTAATAGAATAAATAAGCCGTAACACTTAGTCATGATCCGAATTAATAACGTTATGACTTGTAATTCTACAGATGCTCCAATTAGGAAGTGCTCCTACAAGGCCTTTCTATCTTGCAAACCCCGTAACTTCAATGGCACCGAGGGTGCAATTGGACTAATGAGATGGATAGAAAAGATGGAATCGGTGATTGATATTAGTGAATGCACCGCTGACTGCATGGTGAAGTATTCTACATGCTCACTTACTGATAAAGCTTTAACTTGGTGGAATTCACAAGTAAAGACTTTGGGAAGGCAGACAGCATATGAGTTGTCATGGGAAGACCTAAAAGCCATGATGATCGAGGAGTACTGTCCTCGAAATGAGTTGCAAAAGATCGAATCTGAAATGTGGAATTTACAAATGATAGGAGATGATGTTGCTGGCTACACTGACCGATTCAATGAGTTAGCAATCTTGGTTCCACACATGGTCACCCCAGAATACAAGAAGGTTGAAAGATACTTGTGGGGTCTCGCACCTCAAATCCGAAGTCTGGTGACTTCATCGAACCCTATGGATGCCAAGAGCGCTATAACTCTAGTTTTCAAGCTGAGGGATAATGCGGTACGTGATGGTTTGTTTGAGAAGAAGGAGACCGAGGAAGGAAAATCTGGAGAAAAGAGGAAATGGTTTGGAAAACCAATTAATCAAAACAAGAATCAAATTTACAAGAGACCTGAAACTATGAAAGCCTTTGTCGCCAACACTGTGGAACAAAATGGATACCTTGGAGCACGACCAAGGTGTGACAACTGTGGATATCATCACAGTGGAAAGTGTACCCAATGTGGAAAATGTAAAAAGTATGGACATCTAGCCCATAATTGTAGGAGCAATGCAACCCTAATAAGATAAATCAAGTAGCAGGACAAGTCAACCCAGGAACAGGAAGGATGAATCAAGGATGCTTTGAGTGTGGAGATCCAAATCACTTCAGAAAAGACTGTCCAAAGTTGAAGAACCGAAACGACAATCAGGCCCGTGGAAGAGCATTTATGATGGGGACTGGTGACGCGCGACAAGATCCAAACATTGTCACTGGTACGTTCCCGATAAATAATCACTATGCCTCTATACTTTTCGATACGGGTGCTGATATGAGTTTTGTGTCAAATGACTTTAAGTCCCTACTCGGTATTAAACCCAGCAAACTAGAACAAAAGTATACAATTGAATTAGCGAACGGAAAATTAATTAATGCCGGAGAAGTCATTCAAGGTTATACCTTATGTCTTAAAAACCACACATTTAGTATAGATCTGTTACATGTTGACTTAGGAAGCTTTGACGTTGTTATTGGCATGGATTGGTTGTCAAAGAATCACGCCGAGATTGTTTGTTTTGAGAAAATTGTCCAAATCCCACTCCCAAACAGAGAAATTCTTTCGATTCAAGGTGAGAAGAGTGGAGTAACGTTAAGGATGATAAACTGCATGAAAGCTCGTAGGTACCTACGTAAAGGCTATTGCGTATTCCTGGCTCACGTCGTCGAGAAGAAACCCGAGGAACGTCGACTTGAGGATATTTCAATCGTTAAGGATTATCCTGAAGTTTTTCCTGAAGACTTACCTGGATTACCACCACCGAGACAAGTCAAATTTCGAATCGATTTAGTACCAGTAGCCGCCTCGGTTGCGCGGTCACCGTATCGACTAGCACCTTCCGAGATGCAGGAATTATCTAATCAACTACAAGAGTTGCTTGATAAAGTTTTCATAAGACCGATTTTCTCACCTTGGGGAGCTCCGGTCCTATTCGTAAAGAAAAAGGATGGAACCTTTAGGATGTGTATTGATTACCGAGAATTAAACAAGCTTACAATCAAAAACCGATACCCACTTCCTCGAATAGATGATTTGTTCGATCAACTACAAGGTTCTAGCTTCTACTCTAAGATCGATTTACGTTCGGGGTATCATCAATTAAGAATCCAAGAAGAAGATGTACCAAAGACAGCATTTAGGACTCGATATGGCCATTACGAATTCCTAGTCATGCCATTTGGTTTGACGAACGCACCAGCTGTTTTCATGGATCTCATGAACCGCGTGTGCAAGCCATACTTGGATAAATTCGTGATTGTATTTATCGATGACATATTGATATATTCACGAACCAAGGAGGATCATGAGCATCATCTGAAATTAATCTTAGAACTACTCAGAAACGAGAAACTTTACGCTAAATTCTCTAAGTGTGAGTTTTGGATCCGAGAAGTGCATTTTCTTGGACATGTCATCAACAAGGAAGGAATTCACGTTGATCCATCAAAAATTGAAGCGATCAAAAACTGGGAAGCACCAAAGACTCCGACAGAAGTACGTCAATTTTTAGGTTTGGCCGGTTATTACAGACGATTCATCGAGAATTTTTCAAAAATAGCCCTGCCTTTAACCACATTAACCCAGAAAGAAAAGAAGTATGATTGGAGTGACAAACAAGAGTCAGCTTTCCAATTACTGAAACAGAAACTGTGTAGTGCACCAATCTTATCCCTTCCTGAGGGAATTGACAATTTTGTCGTATACTGCGATGCATCACATCAAGGACTTGGCTGTGTGTTAATGCAAAGAGACAAAGTCATCGCATATGCCTCACGACAACTAAAAGTGCACGAAAAGAATTATACGACCCATGACTTGGAATTGGGTGCAGTTGTGTTTACGCTCAAGATTTGGAGACATTACCTTTACGGTACGAGATGTACTATCTTTACTGATCACAAGAGTCTTCAACATATTTTTGATCAAAAGGAACTTAACATGAGACAACGTCGTTGGGTAGAACTACTAAACAACTATGACTGTGATATTAAGTACCATCCCGGAAAAGCCAATGTCGTAGCAGACGCCTTAAGTCGCAAGGAACGAGTTAAAACTCTTCGTGTTCGTGCCCTAGGATTGACAATTCATACGACTCTCACGACTCAAATTCGGATGGCACAACAAGAGGCAATCAAAGAAGAAAACATTCAGAATGAAGCTTTACGAGGAATGATAAAGCAATTGGAGTCTAAGTCAGATGACACTTTATACTTCATGAATAGAATTTGGGTGCCATGTTTTGGTAACTTACGGGAGTTAGTTATGGACGAAGCCCACAAGTCCAGGTACTCCATTCACCTAGGTTCAGATAAGATGTATAAGGATCTGAAAGAATTATATTGGTGGCCCAATATGAAAGGAGATATTGCCACATATGTCGGTAAATGCCTGACGTAGGCAGAACATCAGAAACCGTCAGGATTGTTACAACAACCCGAAATTCCTCAATGGAAATGGGAACAGATTTCTATGGATTTCATCACGAAGTTACCCAGGACGTCCAGCGGTTATGACACAATATGGGTAATTGTCGATCGTCTGACAAAATCAGCTCATTTTCTACCTATCAAAGAAACGGATAAAACTGAGAAACTTGCAAAGCTTTATATCAAGGAAATTGTGGCTAGGCATGGAGTGCCAATTTCTATTATCTCTGATAGAGACAGCAGATTCGTGTCTAGAATCTGGAAATCATTACAAGAAGCCTTAGGCACGCGCCTAGACATGAGCACCGCCTACCATCCACAAACGGACGGTCAAAGTGAAAGGACTATCCAAACATTAGAAGATATGCTCCATGCGTGTGTAATTGATTTCGGAGGAAATTGGGATACTCATTTACCGTTGGCGGAGTTTTCCTATAATAACAGTTACCACACGAGCATTAAGGCAGCTCCGTTTGAAGCTTTATACGGTCGTAAATGCCGCTCACCGCTATGTTGGGCGGAAGTTGGTGAAAAACATTTGACAGGCCCTGAGATTGTCCAGGAAACCACTGATAAGATCTTCAAAATTAAGGACCGTCTGAAAGCTGCCCGAGACAGACAGAAGAGCTATGCTGATAACAGACGGAAACCATTGGAATTTCAAATTGGTGACCGAGTAATGTTAAAAGTCTCACCATGGAAAGGCGTTGCAAGGTTTGGTAACCGTGGTAAGCTCAACCCTAGATACGTTGGACCTTTTGAAATACTGGCTAGGGTTGGTCCTGTAGCTCACAAGCTCAAACTACCACAAGAACTAGGCAACGTACATGATACGTTTCATGTATCAAATCTCAAGAAGTGTTTATCAGACGAGACGCTAATTATACCGCCTGACGAGATTCACATTGACGATAAACTTCATTTCATCGAGGAACCGATTGAGATTTCAGATTGGAAAGTTCAAAGACTGAGACGCAGTCGAATCAAACTGGTTAAAGTACGTTGGAACTCAAAACGTGGTCCTGAGTATACATAGGAACGAGAAGATCAAATGAAGACGAAATACCCCTCCTTGTTTAAGGATACACCAGTTCAAGATGACACAAATTGAATTTCGGAACGAAATTCTTTTAATATGGGGAGAATGTGACACCCGACATTTCAGGTCAATATCCGTACATGTATTAAACAAGTATACGTTATAATTATTTTTGTGATTCACTTAATTTCACAAACAAGGACATTAAGGTCTAACAAAGACTGCACATTGTCTCATTTTATATTTTTGGTAATTTTGGGAGTTACCGGTTCACATACCAGTATAAACCGAATTTAATTACCATTTGAAACTCTAAATAATATTAAACTAATACGTAAAACTAATTGTTTGATAAATCAAATTACCCAACCCACTTTTATTGACTTTCTCGGTCGAAGCCAGAGAAGGCCATTCCCACGATTATTTTTCACTCACATTCAAATTATTTATCATCAAACCCATACCTCCCACTTGTGAAAACTCAGGTAAAACCATACCCTTTCACTCAAAACTCTCACAAACTCTATTATCACTCATTTTCTTACGAAAATCTTCATTTCTCTCCAAATCGAAGCCAAGTTTTAAGACAAAAACTACCATCATTCGGTGTTTTAAGAAGATTTCAAGTGTTTCTAAAGAAAATTTTACAGAAGAATCAAGATCATTCTCTGTTTTCTTTCATCATCTTCATCTCGGTTTTAAGGTAAAAACTCAATACTATCCACTTTATTTTCTTTAAAACCGTATCTAAGCATACAAAATGTTCAATCGTAAGTAAGATAACAAGAAAAGTGTGTCAAATTCAAGTTTTAAAACATAAATATACAGGACTGATTCTGTCAAACAGAAGTCCAGTAATCGAAACTAGGAGTTTCGATACCAGTTAACTCAATCGAAACTAGGAGTTTCGATACCAACTATTCAATCGAAACTAGGTTGTTTTGACACTCAAATACTTAATCGAAACTAGGTTGTTTCGATACCTGATTACTCAATCAAAACTAGGAAGTTTCGACACCAAACTACACAATCGAAACTAGGAAGTTTCGACACTCAATTGCCCAATCGAAACTATGAAGTTTCGACAGCTGGTCATCGGCCCCATTTGGGCAGTAACTTAGAACTATTTTATAACAAAACAAGTGTTGAATAACTAAGGAAATATTTAAACAAAAACGATCAGATTTACAAAGTCGGTGAACAATTTGCAATATGAGACGTTCGGTCTTAACACAATTTACCCTTGATATCTTGGGTACGAATAGTCAAGGTTGACTACAACAAGTATTATTACAAGTATACGCAAACTCAAGGTGAGTTTCACGGCCCCTTTTTACTGTTTTCTAACATTTGGTGGAAGAACATACTTCAACTATTTTATGGGATAACAAGAGAATAAGACATGACTTTATGTTTACATGGGATGAGAACAACACATTGGAGGCCGCTAAAGTCCCCTGGAACAACATAGTAACCATTAACTGTAGCCTAGGGTCCTATGAATAGTACTATGGAGAGTGACGTCTCCCGGTCATGGTTAGTCGCACAAACCACAATCTGGAGGATTTATGGCCGCATAGAACCTGATAACGCTTATTAGGGGCTCACACATGTCATGGTTTGGTTACGCCTCAAGTATGAACATATTATTTGTATTCCTAGCTAGTTTACAAATGGGTCAAACACTTCTTATTATGTTTATCACATACACTCGAAACTATTTACGAACAATTGAATTTTGCAAAGAACTATTTGTTTAAACCTGTGAACTCACCAACCTCGTGTTGACAATTTTAAGTATGTTTTTCAGGAAATTGAACGTGATCGCAAGGTTAGCAATGTAGATTACATGCATGCACGATGGATACAACTTTTGGGGGGGATTTCTCTTGTATAACTCATTGTAATAGAGTCATATTTGCGAAATCTTCACTTTTTGTAAACTCATTTAACATTTTGGAATGTGAAACATTAAACTTGTTTATGTATCCATTTATCATGTATGTGTTTGCGGTAATCATATGCTTTGGAAACCATGAACGTCGTGCCTCGCGTTTCCGCCTTGGCGGGGTGTGACATTTCCTCTTCAATTGGCTTACCTAGCCTCAAAATCACCTCTAAACCCTTCTCTGGACGGATAAAAATCAAACTCCTCTCATAATGGATATCAAAATCTATTTAATTTCGATTTTTAGGGTTTTGCGGAAATTAGGTTTCTCGCGTACCGCAAGACATTTGGGTTGGGTTCCTCGCGTAACGTGAGGAACAAAATAGTCACGGCCGGTTTTCCTTTCCCTCGCGTACCGCGAGAACTTTCCTTCTCCTCTCTCGCGTACCGCGAGAGGCATAAATTTCCCATTTTCCTCTTTTGTTCTTCCGCCTTTCATTCTCGTGTTCGATATCTTCACGTATTCACTTTTAATCTTCATGAGCACCTGCAAATATACAATAGACTCAAATACATAATTAAACGAATAAAAACAAACACAAAACTAATCAAAAACGCACAAAACCCTAGGAATAAAGATGTGTGCTTTGCACTACAACAAACATCCCCACACTTAACCTTTTTTTCGTCCTTGAAAAAGCTGCAAATGGAATCATAACTCAGATCTACTTAATAAACATCAATTACCAATCAGCAAAATATACTCACGCGTTAAAAAGCAATAATTAGTATTTCTGTCCGATTAAACCTAACACCAACTTTCAAGCCCTCATTACGTGTTCTCATTCATTTTACCAAGCATATCAATCAATCTGTGTGACTCACACTTAACAATTACAGCTCTACCTAATCCCGTCTCACAGTTATATATATGCACGGATCAAACCATATAGATTTACCCTACCACGTTAAACTAAAATTTACAGGTTTTTAGAAATCATATGATCAATGAATGAATGGATGGAATATGAGCAATAATCAAATGTATGAATCAACCTCACCTAGTGGTGCGTCTCCCAGGTTACCATCCCAGAAGGTAGCACATAGGATGCAGTTTATCAATTAATCACATAAGAATCACATTGAGGCGTTTTCTCCAAGCGGCCATCCCGGAGGGTAACACATAAGCAACACTCAGTATTCTAATTAAATAAGCTCATGAATTATGGAATTTATGGATGCGGGCGCCACCAAACTCGGATTTATTTTCATAAAAAGAGAGTGGTGTGCCAAAAATTTCAAAAACCAACTTAACTTGGTACCTATCAACCTATATTGACAGTTTCAGTATTACCATTACTCTAAGATGAGTACCCACAAGATATCATGATTTAATTCAATGATTTCCTAATTCGGTTTAATTTGGTTTGAGGTTTATTTTGTCATCCCGCCCGGATAATCAACCCCGCCTGAATCCCTGCAAAACTCGACACAAAAAAAACACACAAACCAAAAAAAACATAGAAAAGGACACGGACTCAAACCAAGTAATGCAAACAAACTCTACATCCCGGGCAGTTGCCCGAGATTCATGCAAGCCTATCAGGAGGCTTCTCCTTGATCTTAACCGGTACCGCCTTCACTCTTCGCGGTCTCCCGGTCCTCCACATCTCTAGCAAACAACTACTCCTGTCGAATAATGGACCTCTATCACTCAGGTCCTTCCACCACAGCTTATACCTACCTGGCCTTAAAATGATATGCATCAAATAACCAAGTAATTTATCTCCCCTCGACGTCCCCACACTTGGGGTTTGCACTCTGTCTAGGTTACCTAAATCGATTAACTCTCGAGTTCTCTTACGAGGTGGCCTAGACCTAGGGAAGTCAGAACTAGGGGTCGGCTCAGCAGCTCTCCCCTCAGAGAGTATAATGGTGCTGGGTAACGGTTCAGGAAAAAGAATTTCTATAAATGGGACCTCTAAACCTTCACCAGGATCATCTGGATCCTCTATACTCGCCACTAACTTCTCCACACTTGGGGTTGTGCCTATGACATCTTCAAATTCTGCAATCATCTCTAGCAGATCATCAGGCACCTCATCGCTGTAATCGTCCGGCTCATCTAACAACCCTTCTAACTCTAACGCCCAATCAGATATCTCTCCCAAGTTAGGGGCGGGCTCATCAATTTCTCTTTCTGGATCATAGTCCCGATGGTCGTCCATGAGGGCATCAAGCATGCACACGGAGTGGCTATGCTCGCCAACATCCTTCACGGACTTCATAGCATCAAATATAACCGACTCATCCCCCACACAAAGTGTGAGTTTCCCGTCAAAGACATCAATCATTGCGTCCTAGGATGAGTGGGACTCTATCATCCACTTCCATATCCAGAATAACAAAATCCACGGGGAATACAAACTTGCCTACTTTAACCAGAAGATTCTCCACAACTCCCCGTGGATATTTGACTGAGCGGTCAGCCAAGGAAATGCTCATGCGCGTAGGCTGTGGTTCACCTAGGTCTAGCTGCTTATAGACAGAATATGGCATCAAATTGATGCTAGACCCCAGATCAGCCAACGCGTGGTTCAACGGTAAACTGTCTAGTAGACACGGTATCGTGAAACGACCCAAATCCGGCTGCTTCTCAGGCAACTGGTTCTGAACCATCGCAGAACATTGCTCACTAAGTGAGACTTTAGAGATCCCCTCCAGCTTCTTCTTGTTGGAAAGAAGATCTTTGAGGAACTTGCCATACATAGGCATATGTTGGAGGACCTCTATGAATGGGAGATTGACCTTGAGTTGTTTAAACATATCAAGGAAGGTACCGTATTCCCTAGCGTTCTTATATGGCAGGACGCGCGCTGGGTAAGGAATACGACTCAAGTCAACCCCGGGGGACTTCATCTCCACCCCCTTCTTCTTCTCCACTGCCCTCTCGATAGGCTTCTCCATCTCTATCTCTTCATCCGCCGGCTCTTCTTCTTCTACCACCGGTGGGCTCTCCCTTTCTTCGATCATCTTAGCATCGGTTGCAGCAAATCGAGCTCTCCAATATACCTTCTTCAATTCCTCTACTGAAGGTATGCCATACTCAATTGAGTGGGAGTCATCCTCTACAACCTCTTTCTTCTCCATACTCTTAACTGACACGGCCATCACTGAAGCGTTGGAGCTCAAAGATGGACCTCCCTGTCGATCTTTCAAGCTTTGAGCGATGTCTCCTATCGTGCGTTGCAGATCCTTGAATGCCGACTGTTGATTCTTCAAGAGAGTGTCATGGCTATCCAATCTCTGCCTAGCATCCCTGTCATTTTGCACTAACTGAGCAAGCAACTGTGTCTGATTCTCTATCATCTCTTCGATCTTCCTTGTGTTGACACTGCTTCCTGAACTTGCTCCCCCTTCAGCTCCTCCATACTGCTGCTGGCGGGCATTAAACCCAGAGGGGTTGTTACCAGATATCCATCCCGAGCCAAATGAATTATAGTTGTTGTACCCTCGGTTTTGGTTGCCTGCAAAGCTCACATGCTCCTGATTATTTACGAGGAAATCTCGGGTGTCGTGGCCTCCCCTGCACACTTGACACCGTTGAGCACAGAGCTTCAGCTCCTTAATCTCGTTAGCCATTGAGGCGAGTGCAGCAGCCATGCTAGTTTCAGGAGTGACCTGATGCACACATCTAGGAAAAGAGGCAGGTGCTCTAGCAGTAGGAATGGAATTCCTAACAGAATGTGGATGCTGTTGTTTGGCTTGAGCGAAGCTCTCGAACATTTCCTCGCACTCACCAGGATCGAGTCTCTCCATGATATGACCTCCCGTAGCTGTGTTGAACATTTGTTGCTTCTCAAAAGTGAGGCCATTATAGAACTTCTCCACCAGCGCCCAGTCGGAAAGACCGTGCTAAGGGCACCGACTCAACAGCGCGTTGAACCGCTCCCAGACCATGTGATAGGGCTCGTCGGGGTACATCCGGAATGAATGGATTTGGTCCCTAATGTGAGCGGCCCTAGAAGGTGGATAGTACTTCTTGAAGAACTTGGCTTCGAGATCCTCCCATGTGGTGATAGAATTGTTTGGGAGAGTGTCGAGCCAAGTAAATGTACGCCCAGAGAGGGAGAATGGGAAGAGACGAAAGTAGATAGCGTCCTTAGACACACCCATGATATTGAATGTATCACATATCCGCGCGAAGAGGGACAAATGCCCGGATGCATCCTCATCCTTGAGGCCAAGGAACTGAGTGGCATGAGTGATCGTACTCATGACATGTGATGGGATATGCCAAGAATTGGTGTTCGGTATAGTGGGGCGTGTGATCGAAGATCTCGCGCCCGTGACCCCATCACTGGCCCTCTGGTGCACGGTACGTCTCACTGGTGGGTCAGCGTCGCCCATATTAGGAAATGGAATTGAGCTCTTAGAACGTACCTGGGTTTTGCAAAGCTCCTTTAAACGCTCCCAAAAGTCGCGGGTGCGCTCGTGAAGCTCTCGTTCGGGCTCTGTAAAAGCTGAGAATGATGGTGATCCCTGCGAACGAGTATTGTGCATACACAGAAAGACACTAGAAGGAAAGAGACACAGACTCAAAAACAGAAAGACTCGATCCTATTTTAGACTCACAGAAAGGACACACAAGTAGCAAAGAAGATAAGCACACTCACAAGACTCAAAAGAAAGAGAAAATAAAATAAACCAAAAACAGAAAGACTCGATCCTATTGCCAAGTGTCCCTAGCAACGGCGCCAAAAACTTGATGTCGCCCAGACGGTCTATAAAACTAATGAATAAAAACCTAACTAGACTCCTAAGTAATGAAAGGAATACCTTCAACTAAACCGCACTAACAGGCAAGTGTACCTATCGAGTGTAGCACAGCTTAATGGAAAACCGAGTTATCGAACCCTAGAAACACTGTATAACTATACTAGACTCTGACTCGGACTAAAAATTGTATTGGTTTGGGGAGTTTACTACCCTAAAGATTAACTAAAAATGCAATAAACTAAAGTCGACTCAACTAACCAGACAAAGGACTAAGGTAATATTAAGAATGGGAAGAATATCACCTAGGTCGGAATCCTACTTGCAAAGCACAACTTCTATCGGTTATGGAAACTATAATGGATCTAGGTTTCTAAGGAAACAACTCTAGACAGCCTAGTGGATCCCTAATCACTCTCAGTGTGTCACCAACTAAGGAACATAAAGATGTACTAACTCACGAGATTGTTGGATCACTTCTCTGGTATTTCCAACTATGATAAAGTACCCTAATAGACATATTACCTCTCAGTCTCACTGTCCACCAATACACCCAAAGAATGCACAGGGAAATCTCAAGATAACAACTATGACACGAATAGCATCAATCACTAGACGACAGCTGACACTCGGATTCCTAATGACGAAGACTAAACAACTAATTCTCACCTCTCGGGTATTGAACTAGGATACACACTCAACTCTAATCAGCAATCAAAGACAACTCCTATCCCTACTACGTCTAGCAAACCACCCTAATCACAAACCATAAGATCTATGACCAAGATACGCTAATCAAACTGGCAGACAACCACAACCAACGCAAGGAAATGAAATCAAACACAAGATCAGATCTAAACATACAATAACATCACAATTAGCAACTCAAGATCTTTTAAAAAATCATAAACCCATTAATTAGAATCCAAAAACCGATAAAAAATCAAACTTTAACAAGTATTCATCATTAACCTAGGCAATATCAAAGTTCTAGCCTAGAATCATGTTTAAACAACCAAAACAGAAGTAATAAACAAGATTCATGGTTTCAAACATCGCAAATCAAAGGTAAAAATCCAATCTTGTAAATCGAATACGTAAAACTACAAACCCGGAATACAAAGATGCAAGCTTTCCTCTTCAATTGGCTTCCCCAGCCTCAAAATCGCCTCTAAATCCTTCTCTGGACGGATAAAAATCAAACTCCTCTCATAATGGCTATTAAAATCTATTTAATTTTGATTTTTAGGGTTTTTTGCGGAAATTAGGTCTCTCACGTACCGCGAGACATTTGGGTTGGGTTCCTCGCGTACCGCGAGGAACAAAATAGTCGCGACCGGTTTTCCTTTCCCTCGCGTACCGCGAGAACTTTCCTTCTCCTCTCTCGCGTATCGCGATAGGCATAAATTTCCCATTTTCTTCTTTTGTTCTACCGGCTTTCATTCTCTTGCTCGATTTCTTCACGTATTCACTTGTAATCTTCATGAGCACCTGCAAATATACAATAGACTCAAATACAGACTTAAACGAATAAAATCAAACACAAAACTAATCAAAAATGCACAAAACACAAGGAATAAAGATGTGTGCTTTGCACTACATCAGAGCTTGTGATGGGACTGGACTAATAATCAAGGAATCCACAAATTCCACATCAGTTTGTGCCGCTCGGATAGCCGAAGCCATCAATTTTTGAGATTTTAGAGATGTAGGAGCATACTCTGAATCCGAAGATTCATCGCGTAATGTCCTCTTGCCAAGAACTGCACCGGGAGGAGGACCCCTAGCAGACTTGCGTCTTGGTAACTTCACCTTCTTTTCACTTACATATTTTTTTTCTCTTAGGAAAACACGTAGTAGGAAAAATGTCACTACGAGGAGCATTAGCCAACTGAGCATAATGCTCAGGACCAAAATCCTGTGAACCTTCACCATCATTTCCATCATTATTATTCCAATCACTTTCAGTTTCACTCGAATCTTCATTTGAACTTGAACTAGAACTTGTACTTGTATCTTCAGCATGTACTTGTTAAGCTTGAGGTGGAGATGGAACATTAATCTCAACGTTCTCCATATTTTCCTCATTGTGTTCATGTTCCACATTATCTACATTCTCTTCATTTTCTTCATTTTCCACATTATCTTCCACTTTTGGTTCAATGACATTTTCAACTTCAGGTTCTTCGTGTTGTGCTTGTTATTGTTGTGTAGGAGGTAGTTGTAAGGCCCTAAACCCGGGAGGCCTCACGCGTTGAATTTATTCATTCACAAACAGTTCTTAAACTTGAATATCAAATAACCCAGTGGAGTCATTCATTCAACATAATTAAAACTTGTTCAAACATGCGGAAGCGTAACATTGTCAGACATGAGAAAGCATAAAAATTATCTAAAACATTCATTACATAACATAAACATAACGTAACGGGATGCCAATCATCATATCAGCCGGGTAACTCTTCATCGCTTGCCAAGCATCACCGTCCCTCCGTACCTGTCCTTAACCTGAATATGCATACTAAAAGTCAGCTACGTTGGTGAGTTCTAGCATTACATACAACTTTAACATTCACATTTACCAAAAACATAACATTCATTCATTTAATAAAAGCGTACGTAAAAACATGCAATAACTTAACATCATCAAAACCTCGTAATCATATCATTATAACATAAGTCAACATGAACCGAATCTGCGCCTTTTTGTAACCGTCAATTCCATTCATCGCATACTGGCGGAGAAACCCCGAGGCACGCCACCACTAGGCCCTTCGACACCGTACATTACCTGTAGGCGGAGAAACCTAGGGCCTGATACCCTAAAGTCGTTCGACACTAGAACCTTAAGAACGGTACCACAAGGATACATGCACCTTCACCTTAAGCACGGCGTCCCAAAGGATAGCACGTACCTTCACCTTAAGCAATGTTCCGTAGCAGGGAATAGTACCTTCAATAGGGATCCCGGTAATCCCATGGTGACCGTCGTCACCCCTTTATCCACCCAGTTGTACAACATTTGGCCAGCCACAAAGGCCCCTAAAAGGTAAGGCCCATAACATACATGCATACCTTAGTTCCCGAAAGAACTCGTGCAGATTCATTCATTTCGTGACTTTTATAAAATAACCGTTACCGCCTTTACATCATTTCAGTTAAAGCATTCGTACATTTTATTATAAAACATTTCATTCATAAGCCGTTCGTAAACAATTCATAAACCTCTTTAGCAAAACATTTCATCAACACATTTCAGCTTTCCTTTCGTAAACATCATTTCATAAAACATCATTTCGTTAAACATCATTTCGTAAGTATGCACACCAGCCCAAAACATTAATAAAACATTTAAAAGAGGGCTCTAGAACTCACCTGATAAGCTAATCTAGGTTGTCCTAAACAAAGGTCCAACAACGTCACTTCCGATCTGAATTGATTAGTTAAATACACATTAGACCTAATCCCGACTTTAACGGTTTACTCGTTGTGTTTTGGCGAACATACTGACTTCACAAACTAACAATATATACCCATAGACCTGATGCATGCGCACTTAGCAACTGCGTAGGGCCTTGCTCTTGCGTACTTAACAAGTACGCAGGGCCTTGCTATTGTGTACTTAACAAGTATGCAGGGCCTTGCTCTAGCGTACTTAACAAGTACGCAAGGCCTTGCTCTTCCGTACTTAACAAGTACGCAAGGCCTTGTTCTTGCGTACTTAACAAATACACAAAGCATTGTTCTTGCGTACTTAACAAGTACGCAAGGCCTGTGGGCAGTCTTCTTCCCCAAGAACCCTAAGTTCTTGCATACGAATCTGGTTACATCGAGATCCCAACTTTCTATGTTCAAAAATTTCTTTTTTCCTTCTAGATGCTAGATCTATGTTTCTTTTCAAGTTTCATACGCAAAAACGTTACCTTTTCATCCAAAACCCGAAAAACCTCAAAACGAACAAAAACTCATATCTAGATCAGATCGTTACCTGTATCGAGCTTTTGATTCGGAGGTTTTGCTCACGAGCTATGGAGTAACACACTTCTTCAATCTCGGGTCGATCCGCTAACTTTCTCTCTCTACGGTTTCTCTCTCAAGATGTTGCAAATGAGAGTAATGGAGGTGACTTGGGCTATTTATAGGGAAGGGACTCCTCCCCTCATGTTCACCGACCCGTCACGCCTCGTTCATTTATTCCGTTCATCTCGCGTTTAACCCGTTATTTTAATCGTCGTTTTATTTTTGGGATGTTACAAGTCTACCCCCCTTACAATAGGTTTCGTCCCCGAAACCTATCATAAGTCAAATAGTTGAGGGTACAACTCCCTCATTTCCGTCTCTGTTTTCCAAGTAGATTCCGATCCCTTTCGGTGCTTCCATTGGACTTTAACCAATTGAATAACCTTATTACGTAAACGTTTCTCCTTTCTATCTAAGATGGTCACGGGTTCTTCGATGTAGTTAAGGCTGTTGTCGACCTCGATGTCAGTAAGTGGTGTGTGAGCCGATTCATCCGCCAAACACTTTCGCAGGTGTGATACATGGAAGGTACGATGAATCCCACTTAACTTATCAGGCAACTCTAACCGATAAGCGACTTCACCAACCCGTGCCATTATCCAGAATGGTCTGACAAACCTCGGACTTAACTTTCCTCTCTTTTTGAATCATATGATTCCCTTCCAAGGCGACACTTTCAACATTACTCTGTCCCCAACATCAAACTCAATATGCCTTCGTTGTTTATCCGTGTAGGATTTCTGACGATCTTGTGCGGCCTTCATTCGTGCCTTGATTTGATCAAACCTTTCCGACGTTTCTCGTAAGACTTCAAGGCTTTCTAACTCCTTCTGTCCAATCTCACCCTAATAAACCGGGGTCCTGCATCTTCTCCCATACAACATTTCGTAAGGCGACATGCCTATTGTCGTGTGATGACTGTTGTTGTAGGAGAATTCGGCTAACGGCAGATGACTGTCCCAACTGCCACCGAAGTCAATAATACAAGCACGGAGCATGTCCTCCAATGTTTGAATGGTCCTTTCGGACTGACCATCCGTTTGCGGGTGGTATGCCGTGCTGATATTAAGCCTCGTGCCCATCGCCTCGTGAAATTTTTTCCAGAACCTCGATGTGAATCGTGTGTCCCGGTCAGATACAATCGTCAAAGGAATCCCATGTCATGCTACTACGTCATTAATAAATACTTCTACTAACCTTTCCGACAAGAACGTCTCACGAATAGGTAGGAAATGAGCACTCTTCGTTAAACGGTCCACGATTACCCAAATGGTGTCATGACCTTTAGCTGTGTGAGGTAGCTTGGTTATGAAGTCCATGGTAATGTGTTCCCACTTCCATTCGGGTATATTGAGTGGTTGAATCTTTCCATACGGTTTCTGGTGTTCAGCCTTTACTTGCGAGCAAGTCAGACACTTGCTTACGTATTTCGTCACCTCATATTTCATCTCAGGCCACCAGTATTCCTTCCTCAGATCTTGCTACATTTTGTTGGTACCGGGATGGATAGAGTAACGAGACTTATGAGCCTCATCCAAGATTTTGGTTCTAAGCCCGTCACCCATAGGTATCCATATCCGGCCAAAACGTGTCCTAACACAAAGGGAGTTATATTCCAACTTATCCTGTTGGCCAACCATCCTTTCCTTCTTTATGTTTCCCTCTTTGAGTGCTTCATCTTGAGCCTTTTCAATATCCCTCATCACATCCGATGTTACCACCAACTAGCAAGCTTTCACTCTAATAGGAGTAGGCACATTCTTTCGGCTTAGAGCATCAGCCACCACGTTTGCCTTTCCAGGATGGTATATGATTTCACATTCATATTCTTTCAAAAGTTGCAGCCATCGTCTCTGCCTCATGTTAAGCTCCCTTTGTTCGAAGAAGTACTTCAAACTTTTGTGGTCGGAGTAAATAGTAAACTTCACCCCGTAAAGGCAGTGCCTCCAGATTTTAATGCGAATACGACAGCAGCAAGTTCCAAATCGCGAGTCGGATAATTGACTTCGTGAACCTTCAACTGCTGTGATGCATACGCGATCACTCTCCCGCGTTTCATCAGCACACACCCCAATCCCTAGCCCGAAGCGTCAGAGTATACCACCAAGTCTTCATTGCCCTCGGGAAGGGCCAAGACTAGAGCTTGGGTTAGCTTCTCCTTTAATTCCTTAAACGCCTCATCCTGGGTCAAACCCCATTCGTACTTTACCTCCTTCCGAGTCAACTTTGTCAACGGTGAAGCTATTTTCAAAAAATCCTGGATGAATCTCCGATAGTAGCCGCCAACCCCAAGAAACTGCGAACCTCTGTTAGCGTCTTAGGAATATCCCAGTCTCTTACTGTCATTATCTTTGCTGGATCAACCATAATGTCGTTCGGGTTAATGACGTGACCTAGAAATTGGACTTCCCTAAGCCAGAACGCGCATTTGGAGAACTTAGCATACAACTTTTCCATCTTCAGAGCCTCCAACACCTCCTTTAAGTGACATGCGTGATCACCCTCATTTTTGGAGTAGATAAGGATATCATCGATGAAGCCTTAGCCATGGGCTGGGCATCTGGTACTAAGTCAATTC
This sequence comes from Smallanthus sonchifolius, assembly GCA_023525975.1. NCBI lineage: Eukaryota > Viridiplantae > Streptophyta > Magnoliopsida > Asterales > Asteraceae > Smallanthus > Smallanthus sonchifolius. Next base: position 41,422,938 of record CM042033.1, read on the forward strand.
GGAACTCAATTTCTCTGTCGGGTGGTATCCCAGGCAAGTCCTCTGGAAACACCTCCGGGTACTCACGTACCACGGGTACATCGTCTAGTTCCTTCACTTCCTTACACTTGTCAATCACGTACACCAGATAAGCCTCGCATCCACGCCTCAGGTAATCTGCTGCGTTAATCATTGAGATGACGTTAGGAATCGGGGCGTCACGATCTCCAAAAACCTTGATTTCGCTTCCATCTGGAGCCTTGAGTCGGATTATCTTTCATTTACATATGATTTGTACTTCGTTGGCAGTTAACCAATCCATACCCAACACGACATCAAACCCTCCCAAAACCATAACAAATAATCTGACAGGGAACCTATGACCTTCTATCTTTATCGTGGAGTTATCAACTACATCGGTTACTCTCGCAGTCCTACCCTCAACGGTTTCTATGCTAAAGGCCCTTTCTAGCTTACTGACAGTGTATTTCACTCATTTACAAAAAGTCGCAGATATAAAGCTCTTACTTCCACCCGAATCAAATAACACAGAAATAAAAGTGTTGTCAAGGATGAACGTACCTGACGCCACATCGGGGTCTGCCCTGGCTTAGTCCTGCGTCAGTACGTACGCTCGGGTCCTTGCCCGGGGCCTTTCATCCTTCTTTTCGGTGCTCTTCCCTTTCCCAGTTTCCCCCATTCTTGGCTTTGTGCAGTCCCTACTCAGATGCCCGGTTCCCCCGCAGTTATAGCACTTGTAGAGATGGGGACATTCACGTGAGTAGTGTCCAGTTTTGCCACACTTGAAGTATAGATTGGATCCCAGTCTACACTCACCCATATGTTCCTTCCCACACTTATTACACATCGCTATCTCCTCCACCCGAGCCCTCTTATCACGAGCCCCAAACATCTTTCCACCTGTTTGTTTGTTTTGGAAGCTCGGTTTCTTTTTGGGTTCCTCAATGGCAACATCATTTAGTGCAAGGTCATCATACACTACACCACTGAGTTCCACCACTGAATCATAGGTGCTAGGAGTGTTTGCTTTGACGAAAGTACGGACCTTATCCGGCAAACCTTGGATGTAGCAAGCATTTTTTTCTCTCCTTAGTCGTGATCAGATGCGGCACCAAACATGCCAGTTCATTGAATCTGGTAGTGTATTGCCGATGTGTTTTACTTCCGGCTTTAAATCCCAAAAACTCTCTTTCCACCTTCTCGATTTCATTCCTCGGGCAGAAGTTCTTGATCACCAATGTTTTCAAATCGTTCCACATCATTGCGTAAACCGTCTCGTCCCCCTTAGCTTGACGTACACCTTCCCACCAATGGGATGCTTCCTCCCTCAAGGAGTTAGCAGCAAATTTCACAACTTGATTTGCTCGACACTCGCTCAGACGGATGGCGGCTTCCATACGTATCACCCAGTCAAAAGTAGCTACCGCGTCTTTCTTTCCGGCCAGAACAGGCGGATCACATGCCTTGAAGGACTTATAGTCGCAACCGCGAGCAGGCGGTGCGTTAACTGCCTTAATGATCGGGGCATCAGTTGCCGTGTTATACCCGCCCGCCTCATTAGTCTTCTTCAATGCTTCTGCGAGCAGATCTGGCAGGGTAGCCTTCATCAGCTCAGTAAACTCGCGTGTTAGGGCCGCCTTCACTTCCGGTTCGAAAGTGAAGTGTTGTTCTTCCACGGGAGTCCGTTCAGGTCCATGCATGTTGATTTCCGGCTCCGTGTGGACACTTCCCTCTTCACTGTACTCCTGACGAGCAGGAGTCCTATTACGACCACCGGTACGACCGCCGGTACGGCCCCCACCACGCCTTCCGCTCTTTCGTCCCACAATTTCACTCTATAAGACAAGGAATCTAATGTCATCACACTAGTTAACAAATAGAATTCAATAAGTATTGTAATATGTTAATATACACTTGCCATCTGCAATTAACCATTACACTACCTTTTGATTTCTATTTGACCACATTTGTGATTCCATCAGAACACAAGTCCTTACCTAACACTTTCTAAGGCATACTATATATGTAAATATATACTACCTTCATACATGATGCTGTGGCTCGAGTTATCCGTACTGGCATCCGCTTTCGGTCCCATTCACAGTTTAAGTTTAGACACTGGAAGTGTCCGAATCTCTCAAACTATTGCTCTGATACCAACTTGTAAGGCCCCAAACCCGGGAGGCCTCACGCGTTGGATTTATTCATTCACAAACAGTTCTTAAACTTGAATATCAATTAACGCAGCGGAATCATTCATTCAACATAATTAAAACTTGTTCAAACATGCGGAAGCGTAACATTGTCACACATGCGGAAGCGTAACCATTGTCTAAAACATTCATTACATAACATAAACATAACGTAACGGGATGCCAGTCATCATATCAGCCGGGTAACTCTTCATCGCTTGCCAAGCATAACCGTCCCTCTATATCTGTCCTTAACCTGAATGTGCATACTAAAAGTCAGCTACGCTGTTGAGTTCTAGCATTACATAAAACTTTAACATTCACATTTTCCAAAAACATGACATTCATTCATTTTATAAAAGCGTACGTAAAAACATGCAATAACTTAACATCATCAAAACCTCGTAATCATATCATCATAACATAATTCAACATGAACCGAATTTACGCCTTTTCGTAACCGTCAATTCCATTCATCGCATACTGGCGGAGAAACCCCGAGGCACGCCACCACTAGGCCCTTCGACACCGTACATTACCTGTAGGCGGAGAAACCTAGGGCCCGATACCCCAAAGTCGTTCGACACCAGAACCTTAGGAACGGTACCACAAGGATACACGCACCTTCACCTTAAGCACTGCGCCCCAAAGGATAGCACGTACCTTCACCTTAAGCATTGTTCCCTCGCATGGAATAGTACCTTCAACATGGATCCCGGTAATCCCATGGTGACCGTCGTCACCCCTTTATCCACCCAGTTGTACAACAGTTGGCCAGCCACAAAGGCCCCTAAAAGGTAAGGCCCATAACATACATGCATACCTTAGTTCCCGAAAGAACTCGTGGCAGATTCGTTCATTTCGTGACTTTTATAAAATAACCGTTACCGCCTTTATATCACTTCAGTTAAAGCATTCGTACGTTTTATTATAAAACATTTCATTCGTAAACCATTCATAAACCTCTTTAGCAAAACATTTCATAAACACATTTCAGCTTTCCTTTCGTAAACATCATTTCATAAAACATCATTTCGTTAAACATCATTTCGTAAGTATGCACACCAGCCCAAAACATTAATAAAACATTTAAAATAGGGCTCTAGAACTCACCTGATAAGCTAATCTGGGTTGTCCTAAACAAAGGTCCAACAACGTCACTTCCGATCTGAATTGATTAGTTAAATACACATCAGACCTAATCCCGACTTTAACGGTTTACTCGTTCTGTTTTAGGCGAATATACTGACTTCACTAACCAGCTATATATACCCAAAGACCTGATGTATGCGCACTTAGCAAGTGCACAGGACCTTGCTCTTGCATCCTTAACAAGTACGCAGGGCCTTGCTCTAGCGTACTTAACAAGTACGCATGGCCTTGCTCTTGCGTACTTAACAAGTACGCAGGGCCTTGCTCTTGCGTACTTAACAACTACGCAGGGCCTTGCTCTTGCGTACTTAACAACTACGCAATGCCTTGTTCTTGCGTACTTAACAAATACACAAGGCCTTGCTCTTGCGTACTTAACAAGTACGCAAGGCCTGCGGGCAGTTTTCTTCCCCAATAACCCTAAGTTCTTGCATGTGAATCTGATTACATCAAGATCCCAACTTTCTACGTTCAAAAACTTCGTTTTTCCTTCTAGATGCTAGATCTATATTTATTTTCAAGTTTCATATGTAAAAACGTTACCTTTTCATCCAAAACACGAAAAACCCCAAAACGAACAAAAACTCAGATCTAGTTCAGATCGTTACCTGTATCGAGCTTCTGATTCGGAGGTTTTGCTCACGAGCTATGGAGTTACACACTTCTTCAATCTCGGGTCGATCCGCCAACTTTCTCTCTCTATGTTTTCTCTCTCTAGATGTTGCAAATGAGATAAATGGAGGTGACTTAGGCTATTTATAGGGAAGGGACTCCTCCCCTCATATTCGCCAGCCCCTCTGGCCCGGCCCGGCACGCCTCATTCATTTATTCCATTCGTCTCGCGTTTAACCCGTTATTTTAACCGTTGTTTTATTTTTGGGATGTTACAGTAGTTCTAAAGCAGGATCAGCATGAATCCGATTATCATTTGGTGGTGCAACATAATCAGGATTGATTATATGCCCAAACAATGAAGTAGCAACTGGAATAAATGTCGGATTTTGTTGTTTCACATTGTTACAATCAGTAAATAATCTCTTTGTCATTGGAGTGAGATTCAGTCTTGGGTTCAGTGGTGGCAAGTTGGGAATAAGGTGGTTGATGAAGCCTAGGGTACATAATGAAGCCTAGGGTACATAATGAAGCCTTAACCCTCAGGCGGTGTTATCTAAGCAACCAACTCCTTATAGATGTATAGTGCAAAATTAAATGGCCTATTCAATGTCAAAGCCACCATGGCCGCTTGCAGTGAAGTTTTTAATCCATCAGTGCCAGCCTTCCTTGGAGACAAACTCTGAATAATAACATGCATGAAGTACCTCCACTGTCCCACTAGACCTCCTTTCCTTGTTTGAGAATCATTCGCTCTACCTCTATAGCCCATCCGGTGGAAACACCCGGTAATTAGAGTGTTCGGGAGCATAATTGGATCTGTATCAGCACCTCCAAGATGTAATGCTTCCCTAATAGTCTGCACCGAGATTGCTATTGCTTGATTATTGACGGTAGCTCGAATCACATTCGGGTTCACGGTACAATCATGATTGGCAGTATCCCAGAATTGTTGTATGTACTGCAGACTGATAATAGGATTGGCAGATAAAGCAACTCTTAGTCGAGAACAGTTTAGAAAATTGATTATCTCCTGATAATTCATAGCCTCAGCCATATCTGGATCAAGCAAAGCTACCTGATTGTGTTTATACTCAACACGTCTATCCATGACCTGCTCATGATACAAGATTAAACATTTGCAATTTATACAACAACAAAAAAAATTAAAAACAGAATAAAAACAAAACAAAAAAAAATCACAAACAAAAAATTGCTAAGTCCTGACAGTACTAACCCTGAGGCGAACTTAATAAGTTCGCTTAGAGTTACAAGAAGCGAACTTATTAAGTTCGCCTGAGCAAGTTCGCTCATTCCTTCGAACAGTCACAGAAAGTAAGAATTTTTCATGGAAGACAAAAATAAAATCATTTTGTAATTTTCTATTTAAAACGAACTAGAACAAATAACAAGCATATATTTGATTTTTTGAACTTTTTGCTAAAACACACGAAAACCTTTTTGGTTTTTAATATGGAATAACACGGTAAAGAAACAGTAAAATCTTTTTGGTTTTTCTCTGTACATACAAAATCACATATTTTTGGTCGAACACTGCGAGTAATAAGATCATATCAGTATCTTTGATGAATCACACACACATTCTGGATCTAATATCCCTAGCAGATCTAAGGGGTGACTTCAACAACCCCAAATTTAGGGCCTGGTTTTTTTTATTTAATTATGTGTTACTTATTTTTATACTTGAACTATTGGATAACAAACTCGAACACTTTGGGCTACCATTTAGAATCCAATAAACACATTGTGCTCACACAAATGAACTAGGCCCATTAGGCTAGGCCCATTAGGCTTGGCCCAACTTTAGATAAACAGACTCGGCCCAACTAAAGGCCCAGTATACGAACCCAATTCAAAACAAACTAATAAACATTGTTTGACGGATCATTACATTATTCGATATAAATTATCATAATTACGAACCAATCCGTTTACGCGGAGAACTGTTAGAATGATTAACGCGCTCGTACGAGCTATTAACGATTATCCGATGAGATAAAATATTTAGACGTCAAAACTCAAATAGATAATATTAATAAATATTAGTATTTATTTGTGCGACTGATGAGGAGTTTACGCGATATATGCGACGTTAGATGCGCTACTGCAACAAACACCGGTGTAGACGTCGACGGGTTTTTTTAGATTCGGTATAATTAAATAATGGAAACAAGTATTTACTTTATACATATCATATTAAATTATTAATATCATTATTATTTAGGAATTATAATTACTTGTGGAATGTGAAACGTTTAATCTGAGCATATGTGGTTAGACACGCGGTACAGGAGCACTATCCGACAATTCTAGAACTGTGCGATTAAGAAATTAAATTAGATAATTATTTATATTTTTTAGTTATTATTAATAATATTATTTATCGGAGCGTGAAACGTTTATTTAGGCAAACATGTTTGGGACACGCGGTGTTGACGCATACCGGCTTGGACAGCAGATGGAACGAAAAATTTCACGAGATAAATATTTAAACTATATTTATTACCGCGTATTATTGTTATAGAAATTATAGAATTAAAATTTAGATTTAAACAATGAGACGGAGGCTCGTGTGGACACGTTATATGCACTAACCGGTGTAACGTGTACCGGTCCTAATACAAGCTTTATATAAATACTTTAATTATTTATAAATATCTTAAAAGAAAATCCAGAGTTGACGTTTTTAAAATCTTTTCAAATCTCATTAAATCTTTTCAAATCTCATTACTAAATCTAAGAATTGTTTGGAAAACCATCGGCTGGGTTTTTAGAAACCATTAACCTACTCCTTATAAAAACCATTTTTTAGCCAAACACTCATGTTCACCCATTCCTCTTCACAAAACCCCTCAATGGACAGAGAAAGAGAGAAGAGGGTGAAAGACCATCGGTCGCCACCTCCGGTGGGTCTCACAGCGAACTCAGGCAGAGAGAAGGACGGAAATAGCAGTAGTGGCGTCGGGTGAACAAAATGACGGCGACGAGGCTGCTGCCGGGTGAAGAACCATCGGCAGCAAAGACTCCAGGAGAGCAAGGCAGCGGCGGCTCCAGGAGAGCAAGGAAGCGGCCTTGACGGCGCTAGTGGTACAGAAGACGATGAGCGCAGATGAGGGATGCCGATCACGGCCTCTAACCTGTTTTACCGGTGAGCTTCCGATGGGACCCGCTTTCTTTCCGGCGAAGCCCCTTCTTCCTAGTGAGTTTTCTTTTTCCAGATTCGTGTTATTCCCTTATGTAGATCTACCATTTCATTTAAGCATTATTTCTTCCGTTTAAAAACTCCCGGTGGTTTTTCGGTTGAAACGAGTGATTGAGGTGGCCGGGTTTCATTCCGGTGTATTCGTATGAATTTTTGGACAGGTTATAGTGAAGACGGGACACCATCCGGATAGGCGTGACTTTTCGGGTCGTTCCCGACAGTCCCGGGTTTTGGTTAACGAAAGTCAACCCTAGTCAAATTCGGTCAACAGCCGAAAACTCGGGTCAAAGGCAGTCAACGGCAGAAACGACGAGCGGGTTCGCGTACGTGAGGATAGGTATAAACACACGCCAAGTCTTTGTGTTTATTTTGTAAATTGTATTTGTTTTGTATGTAAACGTGTGTAATAGGTAGTTGAGCTAAACCGATTCCATCCCAACCACTCGAGATTTAGATGTAAAACTAAACCTCGTTTAAGTATTTGTAAACAACCAGGTCTCCGTCCGAACAATAAGAAAATACAAAAATTATATACATACATGTAATTATAAACCTAAAACATATTACTTAGAAATATAAATATACATGTATTCACTTATGTGATCATTTTGAAACCAAAAACCTACAAAAACCGGATATATAGACTTGTGTATATACATTTAGTTGTAAATATTAAATGCTTTATTTAGAAATATAAAATATATAAATATACATGTATATACTTATAAAATATATTATGGAGTAAAAGAAAATCTGTAAAAACTATTATAAGCACATTGGTATAAACAAGAATAGTTTAAATACGAATGTTTATATGCAAAACTTATATGTATGAATATGCATTCTTTCGTGTATTAATACGTATATATACATAAAGAACATACGATCCTTTATTTACATAAATGTATTTTTTTTAAACACTAGTATTTTGATAACATAATACCACTATCATTATTATTATTAGGTTATTTAGTTATAAGTATTTATGTAAAACTAATTAATATTAATATGATATAAGTTATTTTTATTAAAAGATTTATATTATTTTTATTATTTATAATTATTATTATTATTAACTTATTTAAAACTAAGTAATACTTATAATATACAAGTTGTAATTTTTATTAAAAATCTTATGTTCATCACTATTGTTATTATTACTAAAAATGCATTTATATTAAAAACCTTATAAAATCGACATTTCCTTTACGTAACACGTTACACTTATTATTAATATTACTACTTTTATAATTACTAAAATTATATTAGTATTATCACTAACGTTATTTTTAAGATAATACTATGACTATTTATAAGTACCATTATAATATTGATATTATTGTTTTTAAACACTAAGGTTATTGTTAACGTGTTATAAGCATCATAATTTTTATATTAGTGTTATTGTTAACCTTATTTTAAAGTAATATGACTACTAACGGTACTTAATACAACTTTAGTAACACCATTCTTAACATTATTCTTATAGTTAATATAGAGATACTATAAGTATTATTTTTGCTTTTACTAATTATTATGGCTATTAAGGATAACGTTAATTTCATTATTAGTAGTAATTGTAACACCAACATACAATATTTTACTCTTGATACATATAATGTTATGATAGTTACATTTATATTTATTATCACACAACCGTGTATTTATAAACATTGATTTCTACTTTTGAAACAACTACAAGTACTCAAACATATTTATTGTTATAAATACTATATATATGCATCGTGTAGACAATACGTAGGGCTACTTATATTCGAGTCAAACATGTATCTATATTTAGAAACCTAAATATTTATTTTAGTACGAATGTGTATAGTTAAATATACTAAGTATTTGCTACTTCATATAACAAACACATCATATATATATTTTCTAGGATTTATTATATAATAATTAAAGTTTCATAGATTATATACTTTTGATCTGCATACTTAACCATATTTTTTTTTACTTAGCAATAGTTAACGAAAACGATATTTGATATAATACTTTATTCATATATTATGTATATTTATATATACAAACATTTTATAGACTCTAAATATTTACTTTCGATATAAATATATTTTTATGTGGCTTCATGTAAATACAAGTTTAGACATTTACCAATATTTGCAAGTCAATAATATTTGCAAGTCAATCCTAATAACTATGTTTAATATTAGACGAGCATAACTAATTTTGTCGATACTTACGATATATAACATACATATATATTGATAAATCTTTTATACTTATATACATAACTAAATACCTTGATTTATTTTTTCAAAGCGAATATAGCTACTCGAATATATATTTATTTTTACATATTATATATATACATCACGTAAGTAGATTATGTCTAGTGTTACTTTAACTTAATCGAACAATCATTATAATACTTAGTATTACTTTAATTCGGGTCGAAACATTATTTTTTTTACTACTTATAATATAACATATACACAAGTATTACTACTACACAAGAATACTAAGTCGAACCAACACTTTTATAGTACAACTATTAGAATAACTAATGGAGGTTACAACCCGAGATTTTTACCAAACGACCAAACACTTTAACAAATCGGTTGAGCTCAACCACACGGTTAATGACATTACTCTAGTACAACATATTAATGTCATAATTATAATTAGGATCTGTCTTGTTGACTACACACACGATAGCAAGCTCACAACTTTAGCATATTGATATGGCATATACAAGATTACCAGGTGAGTTCATGTGTTTTCCCCTCTTTTACTTAAACTTTTAGGGTGATTACATGCTTCTAAACTGTTTACATACTTGGTGTAATAATTAAATAAGGCCATTTTAGCTGCCATGACGAATCCTCAAACTTTAGCACACAATCATTAACTCCTTTGGAGCCAGCGAATATATAGGTAGTACTATCTGGTGAAACCCCCGCACACCATGGGCCCGACGTAACCGGGACAACCTCCCATGGAATGATAATCATATAATGATAATATATATCTTGTGACATATATTCGTTTAACTGTTTTAAACTTATGTTGGCATGCATGAGTAATTAGACCCATAACAATAAGGGGTATGGGTTAGGGGTACATTATTATTATTTTTAAATGTCCACGGGTTGTGGGCACAGGGTTGATTGTAAACTTGTTTAATTATGCACCATACATATTTGGATTCTCAATATAAATGCTTTATTATCTAAACTTGTGAACTCACCAACTTTTTAGTTGACACAATATTTTTAAGCATGTATTCAGGTACCCATCTCGAGTTTGGAAATTAGCATCTTAGACACGAGCTTGCTTGAAGATAGATGATTCCTTTAGAAGACTTATGTCGAGCCATATATTCCATCCGAGAAAGCTTTGATGGGAAGATAGAATCTAATATTTTATTTTATTTTTAGTTAGTGTATAGATGATATGTACCTTTGTAAATGTATATTTTGACTTAGTTGGACCCATGACATTTATAAAATATATGTCACGTTATTTCCGTTGTGTTTTGTTTTGGTGTTCGATCATCACGCCTAGCCCCATGGTCGGGTTGTGACAGTGACCTATGGCATTCTGTGTACAATCTAATTATATCTCAACAATCATGCAACTTTGTGCAATATTAAATGATATTTCAGCATGAAATCCTCATAATTAATAATTCAATCACACACAAACTATAAATTCTTTTGAATTTTCTAATCACTTACAAATTCAAAGATATCACATCTTCTTCACAATTTTCTTTTCACAACTTTCAGAAATTCATGAAATAATGCGCGATAAACTTCAAAGTAAACAGGATCAGATCATGACATGCTATCTTATTCGTACCGAATTTGCAATATACTACATGTCAATTCAAGTTGTCAGCATTATAAGATTTGAAACCAAAAGCGTTTTTATCCCACGTTCTTGTGAGTTAGTACCATTTATATGAAAACAACGTGTACCCCACAAGTATGCCAACTGAAAGTAAATTGTACTATCTTTAAGACATATGAGACTTTGTGCAAAAGAATATGTATATCGATCTCCATGATAAAGTTACATCGATTAGCATAGGAAAAAGCAAGCAGAATCAAGAAGGATTATAAAAAAGAATCAGAGTGATTCATATGGCTTGGCTTGGTTTTGATGATATAAAGTAACAGATGAGAATCTTCAGAATATGATTGAATAAGGAATCGATTGATTCAATGATTCAGGGTAAAGTGGTACAACTGTTATCTGGATATCTTCAATGGATCATGATAATCAAGTGATTTGATCCAAGGGCTAGCATATGCTTGACAAATGTTATCAAGACATATCTTAGTTCAACATCACATTGCATGTTTTTCGGGGCATGGATAGTGAAGTGAACCAAAAAATTGTGCTAATGACATAATCTGATACTGGTCTCATGAAATTCTTAAAGCCTCATATTCTATATCTGATAATGATCTTTTAACACATGCACCCGACATACCATGGGTTCAAATCACAGTTGTGACATAGATCATTATGTTTTCACACTACTAATGGTCTAAAAACGCTTCTAGCCTACTGACAATTCAAATTACATGCAAATATTCAAATTAAAAGATTATAAACATGTAATGGTAAGTCATGAAGCTATCATTTCCTATTTATGCAGACTAAGAAGTTTAGATCAAATCATATAAGCACAAAATTCAAACATAAATACAGAAACCATGTAGTCATTCTATGGTCATATATGTATGATCACCTACTGATGTACTATCATTTCTTCTTTAACTTCAAGCAATGTCAATTTTATCTTTTTCAATTTGTTTGAGTTTTTTAGAAAAATAATTCAATGAAAGAAAATAAAGTATTCTAAACTAAAAGAAAAGAAAAAAAAACTTCCACGAAAATCCATTTTGAAAACATTTTTCATGCAGGATTATGCATCCCAATCATTTTAGTAAGAAATTCAAACCATGAGCGATCAAACGCTTTGGTAAACAAACCGGCAAAGTTATCACCAGTGTGGACTTTCACCAACTCAATCAATCTCTTTTCTGCATAATCTCTGATAAAGTGATGACGTATCTCAATATGCTTTGTCTTCGAGTGCTTCATTGGATTGTTAGTGATTGACATCGTGGCAGTGTTATCGATCAGCATTGGTGTCGCAGTGAAGTTCAAACCATAATTCCGTAATTGTTGTTGAATACACAGGATTTAGGAACAACAGCTGGCAGCATCAATATACTCTGCCTCACATGTAGAAATTGCAACTGAGGTCTGCTTCTTGCATTACCAGGACACAAGCCTGTTTCCTAAGAATTGACACCCACCAGACATCGACTTCCGATCCAAGCTACAACCTCTATAATCTGAATCTGTAAAAGCTTTGAAATCAAAGTCAGAATTATTAGGATACCACAACCCTAACTTTGGTTTACCCTTAAAATATCTAAACATTCTCTTCACAGCGATCAGATGAGATTCCTTCGGCTTGGACTGAAACCTCAAACACAAGCAAACTGTGAACATAATATCACGCCGGGACGCAGTCAAGTACATCAAAGACCCGATCATTCCTCTGTATAACCTACAATCTACTTCTTTCCCTTTTGAGTCAGAATCAAGCTTGTGGTTTACTGGAATTGGAGTACTGAACGCTGAAGCATCTATGATTTGGAACTTCTTCAAAATATCAGCCACATATTTGGTTTGATGAATATAAAAACCATCTTCCTTTTGATCCACCTGAAGACCCAAAAAGAAAGATAATTGTCCCATAATGCTCATTTCAAACTTCAGCTTCATAACTCTTTCAAAATCTTTGCACATCTCAACATTTGTTGACTCAAAAATTATGTCATCAACATAAACTTGAACTAGAAGAATATCTCCCCCTGCTTTTCGCATGAAAAGTGTGGAGTCAATCTGACCACGTTCAAATCCATTCTCGAGCAAATGCACAGACAATGTTTCATACCAGGCATGAGGAGCCTGATGAAGACCGTATAACGCTTTATCAAGTTTAAACACTTTGTCTGGAAACTTGGAGTCTTCAAAACCAGGTGGCTGTTTCACATAAACCTCTTCCTTCACTTTTCCATACAGGGAAGCACTCTTCACATCAAGTTGAAAAACTTCAAATCCTTTGAAAGACGTGAAGGCAAAAAATAAACGTATCGCCTCAATCCTCGCAACCGGAGCATAAACTTCCTATAGTCAACACCTTCTTGTTGGTTAAATCCCTAAATAACTAGCCTCGCCTTATTGCGAACCACAACGCCTCAATCATCACGTTTGCTTTTAAACACCCATTTTGTTCCAATTGACCTTGAACCCTTCGGTAAGTCAACTAAATCCCAAACATGTAGTTTGTCAAACTGAGCTAGGTCTTCCTGCATAGCCTCTATCCAACAATCATCATCGAGCGCTTCAGCCACATTCTTTGGCTCTGTTTGAGAAATAAAACAAGCATGCAAGCATGTCTCCATGATACCTGTATCCACAATATGTGCGTATAAACAAGAATTTTCAGCAAGTGTACGATGTCTAGTTTGAACACCTGCATTCAAATCACCAATAATATTGTCAGTGGGATGATGCTTATGCACACGAGTTTGAGGAATATATGAAGTTTGAATCACAGCATCAAGATTAGAAGGCAACTCCCCTCAGACTATGTCGGTGCAGATGAATCATCAACTATGTTCTGGATATCATTAGAAGATTCCTGAAACACAGTTTCATCATCATCACTATCACTATCATGAGTTGTACCCGAGGTCAAAGCTACATTCGGGTCAATCGGAGGAGGAACCACAATAGGAACAACCGATCGTGGATCGACAATTGAATCATCGTTATAGCAAGACTGATACATAAGATCTGCTTCAACATGAGACACTTCAGGAGGGACATTAAACGATCTGAACAAAGCATCATAATCAAAAGCCCATGACGGTCCTTTGGCATCCTGAGGGACCGTGCAATTATCACAATCAATGTGAAACCACTCCTCAATCTGTCTGCTCTCTTTATTGAACACCCGCTTGTTGTGAGAATTGGCAACATAACCCAAGAAAATTCCTTCGATTGCCTTCGCACTAAATTTAGTTTAAATGTCTCGAGTCTTCAAAAAAGTGCACAGATTTCCAAAGGGCAACAAATAATCCAAGTTAGGCTTCCTGTTATTCAGCAGTTCATAGCATGTTTTGTTGTGTTTCTTCATGGTCAAAACACGATTAAGAACATGACACGCCGTGTTCACCGCCTCTGCCAAAAATGTCACTGGCAACTTAAAGTCGGATAACATAGTGCGAGCCAATCTTCAGGTATCTCAAAACCAGGCTTCAACACTAAGCATTCTGACTTATTAAAATGAAATGAGAAATCTTTATCACAGACTTGCGAAAAAGATAACAGATTATGTTCGAGCTGCTCCACATAGTTGACTTTCTCAAAGCTCAATCTTCCATTTGACACTGTTCCTTGATCGTAAATGTTGCCACCCTTCTTTCCTACATAGGCTACATAACCGCCTTGAATTGTTTTCACATTTTCCAATAAGTTAAGATTTCATGTCATGTGCCGAGAACATCCACTTTCGATATACCAATGGTTGCCTACAGTCCACCTTAGAGTCCTCTGCACATAGACAGTAAGTTTTAGTTAGTAACGGAGACCCAAGCCATTGTGGTCATGGGTCGGCCTGACTCATCAAAATAAACAATCTCTTTTAAAACACAATCAAATCTCTCCTCAATTTTAGGAGACTGTTTCATAGAATCAGAGGCTAGTATCTTAGATTTCCATTTTGATTGAACATTATCATTTGATTTTGAAGATTCAGAAGATTCACTATTTTCTTTTAAAACAGGTTGTTCTAAAAGCTTCTTTAATTTTCTGTTTCTTCTTCTTCTTTGAGGTCTTGACAATTTGACCTTCTCAGTTGCATTCACAACAGGTGAAACACTTGGTTTAACTCCAGATGAGTCAACCTGTTCAACTTTTGATATCTGTCACACACCCAAATTCCACTAACGGAGTTTTACCGTCAGGGACGTGACAAACCAGGATCTCAGACATTAGTTACTTCAAACAACTCTATATGGGACATAAAATGTCATAACATAAAAGTTCAGAGTTAATGTGCGGAAGCGTTTAAACAAAAGTAAAGGCACAAAACACACGCGCCCAAATTTAAAGTAAATAGAAAGTATAATGTTTGTTTGAATGTTTGAACAGATAACAGGACTCCATGCATGTCCTAATGTGTACCTGCTTAACGACCTGAGAAAACATGTAAGAAAAACAGGTTAACACTAGGTTGGTGAGTTCACAGGTTTCAACAATTGAAATAAAGCGTTTGCAGATTATGTACATTCAATATGCATATATGTAGGTAGCTAGCCTATGTTCATGTCTTACTGAAGCGCTCGCAACCGAAGCTGACAGTGTGTTTGTTTGTTTGCCTCCAGCCAGGTCTATCAACTCTGACTAATGTGTTTAGGCTAAGATCCATATTAATGGTCCGATGTGTGAGTGAGGACTTTCAATGATAGTGTGTTACGCTTTGTAACATCCATGATTTCTTAGACCGAGATATATAATAAACAATATACACTTTCTGTTATTAAACAGATCATTTATTCAATTTGTGAGTTTTAAAACTCATAATCATGTGTTTACATCTCCTAAATGTATATATGTATTTATTTTAAATGAATATGTAGACATATATATATATATATATATATATATTGTGTTAAACTATTTACACAAATTGTAATTTTTATAAAAAAGTAAAATACAATTCCTTATAAATATATGTAATTAAACAAATAATATTTAAGAGTTTATAATTTTTATAAATAAAACCAAATGTCTTATATACAAAAAAAAAAAAAAAAAAAAAAAAACTAAAAGAAAGTGGTCTTGAACCCTAATCATTTTAACCCCTTGATCTCGAACCCCATCACTTCAATTCAAAACCCATTAATCAAATTCCACCTATTTTGACTTCTATATGACCAATGTTGAGTCTTGTAAAGTCAACATCCTCAATTCTTTAAAATTCAAGGCTATAATCAATCAAAAATTGGAATCCAATACTTGCCTAGTATGACTAATGGATCCTAGATAGATTATTAACCATTACCAAGTCTAAACTATAGACCAAATTATCAAATCGCGGGCAAAAGTTTGAAATTCAAACCGGTTTGACTATCAAGAGTCAAACCGAGCCAATTTTGTTTCCAAAACAAGAATTTAACGCATATAACGGCTGCAATTCACGTGAAACTAATCCCCACATGTATTCAGACCTCATACGAGTCTCCATTCATCGTCAATTAATGATTTAATACACGAATCATTGTTGACAACTGTTTTCCTATTAACCCGGATCGAATCGAGCAATTTAGTCGAAATTGAGGCATACAATACACACACACACACTGGCGACACCCGTTACAAACATTTGAAACCCTCATACTCAAGAAACTCCGACTCTGGTGCACGATCTAACTCCTGCAAACCCGAACCTGTGCGCCTAGCCAAACGCCACCACCCCTCAACCATTTCAGGTAAATCTTGTACCCTTAGACTCGTTTTTAGCCATGGAATGAAAGCCCTATGTTTATTGGGGCTTATAGCATCGATTCAATCAAGAACCAATTCTAGGGTTCTTGAAATATATGGTTTAATCGAATTCCATTCTAAACCCAACCATAATTCAATTAATTCATACCATCGGATGCGAAATCCTTTACTCTCTAAAAGCCCCATGAATCCAAACAATTTTACTATAAAAATCGAACGATTTGATTTCAAGTTCATACCTAGGGTTTCGGTTCTTATACATGAAATTAAACCGTTCCAAACTTGTTGATTAAGTAATTAAAACTAACCACATACTCGAAATGGGACGTCTAACAAAACCCCCATGTCTTCTGTGTCAATCGAAATCAAATTCGAGGGTTTTGGGGCTGGAATTCGATTGCTAGTATGCATGGGAGGGAAACCACAGGGATTTGATTTTTAAAACAATTTGAGTTCGGTTCTCTTTCGAACTCCTATTCGGAGCAACTGGTTAAAGCACTCGACTATTGGGGAGGAGACCAGGGTTCGATCCTCCTCCCCTGTTATTTCATTTTAAAGCCTATTTTCATATTATTTTTAATATAAAAACTAGTACCTATGTTATTATATTATGATATTAATGTGTTAAATGTAATTTAGCCCGGGAAACCACCCGTAGGCTCGGGTTTTGTTTATAACCCATGCTTATTATTAATTTCCGCTTATAAAGTAATATAATTATATTAGTTTCCTCCTTGACTCTAATTTAAAAATAATAAATTATATATATTATTTTCATTATGTTATAAACATTTTTGTAACACTTTAAACTTATAAATAGTATAAATGACTATGTTATTTACCCACAATTATATTCTAGAACAAAAATAATATATCTATTATTTTTATCACATAAATGGTTATTTCATTAATTCTACAAACTTAAAAATAATATAACAAAATATATTATTTTCTTAGACCATTATTAATGGTGCAAACGCTTGAATATAATAATTATCTTAATAAGAATCATTCGACACGAAACGTATTTATCCTAAATATTATGTTAAGAAAATCTTTCAATCCCCGTGGATATGTTCGTCTACTCCTTAGTCATTAGAGCGTCTTAGGACGTTCATCATCCCGTGTCTTCGTCACAAATCCCATTATATCCCTAACTATTATGTTATAATTCTAGGGCATTTGTAAGCCGTTTCAGGCTAACACTCGAGGTTCAAATCTCATTTTCGAGTGAATCTACTTACGCGAATCAGGTGAGTTTTACATAGCCCCTTTTCACTGTTTTACATTTTGGGGTGAAACATGATCACAACATTACAATGATTTACACAAACTACACAATACAAATCACTTTACAATTTGTGTGCAATTTGAGCTTTATGTCCTAGTGCTAGGTATGTTAACTGTTTGTGTGCAATTACATGTACAATCATTAACTATACAAGCCGACGGTTAACAATGATTGATCTATTGAGTCTGACAAACCCACCCAGATTGGGGTGATTGTTACCGACAACACAATTTTGCATGCTAGTTACAAAGGTTTGATTGTACTCTTGTTTACACAATAGTAACTCCCCATAAACGCCTTATTAATCATGACTTATATGGATTTGTTTACACATAACACTTTGATGCTATTTAGAGTCAAAACCTATGTATGCTCACCAACTTTTTAGTTGACCTCGTTTTTATCATGTTTCAGGTACAAAAGTTTGAGTTGATCAAGTTGCTACACTTAAGTTGTGGACCTAGTTAATTGAAACAAACGAATATGTTTTGTATTTCAAATATTCTTGTATTGTTGTATTTGGAAATTGTGAATGGAAATGTAACGTTTTAACACATAAAATTTTAGTCAACCATGTTCGCATGAACAGTCTACATGTCCCGCCCCGACGTTTCCACCGTCGGTTGGGGTGTGACAGATTGGTATCAGAGCCTTGGTTATAGGGAACTAGGTTATTAGACACTCTTGACCTAGACTATAACCTTAGGACACCCATACACTGCCATGCTACTACCTGTTACATGATTAATCCTTGTGTGAATATTTTTACATGTTATCCTAAGTAATTTCAATAAATGCTACAGTACTTAATAGTTTATGTGTCACACTAGTTGATAACTTTTGCGCTTACATTCATTTCTATCTACATGCTACCTATGTGTTTCATTAAGTGCTATCCTAAGTTTTAAACACACACACATACACACCAAATTCTTCGTACACCTTTGAACTCACACACATGATACCATCACCACTTGTGAACAAAGACTTAAACAATTGGACCTAATAACCATTAATAATAATCTAAGAAGCCCATCTATCCTCCAAGAAGGAGAAGCCTACTACAACATATAAGACTCACTTTCGGGCCTCGAAGCCCAGTCCACAACAATTCTCATCATGACCATGAGCCCAACAATAGTGTTATTAATACATGATGGCTGGAAGAGTGTGTAGGCCCATGAGGGATTCTAGCTAAGGAAAGATAGGGTACTTAAGTGTGTCCTAGTGACCCACCCCTCTTTCCTGGGAATCCTCCTCCGGGATGCATTGCTTATAGGTCAATTGTATTTCTAAAATACTGTTGTGAAGGCTCGGTGTTATGACTAGTCAAACTCTAAACCTATGAGAACTCCTATATTTAACACTCAATATTTTATTATCACTTACAACCTTTTCATTGTTTCCTGGTAGACATGAACTCCTACTCTCCTTCCTCCCCGGTTTACCGTCCTGGAGCAGAGTCTGATTGGGAAGAAGACATCGGGACACCCGTGTATCGGCCACCAACACACCCAGCTGCTAGACCAAGGTTTGATGTAAGGGCAGACTGGATTAGGAACACCGGCCCAAGACTTCGAACACCTGGATCACCCCCACCCAGAAACCCGTATCAGACACCCCATCTCCACAATCAGTTACCACCCCCACTAAGAGACCCGTATCTAATGCCCGACCCGTACCATCCTAACCCTTGGGTAAGGCATACCACGACACCCACTAGTGTTATGGGAATTCCAACCAATGACATTCACCAATATGTAAGGACCTCGGAATTTGAGAGGCAAAGGATGGAGCAGGGGGTAATGCACGACTTGCAAGGACAAAGAATGGATAGCCTAGCAAACCAATTAGGGTACCAAAAGGAGTTAATCTCTATCCTCGAAAAAGAAATACTGGAGCATCGCACGGAGACAGCTAGAGCTGAAGCCAGATCAGCTACCCGAGTGACCATAGCGATACTCGTCTTGGGAATTATTCTCCTTCTAGTGGAAATGCTAGGTGTGTTAACTGTTTGTGTGCAATTACATGTACAATCATTAACTATACAAGCCGACGGTTAACAATGATTGATCTATTGAGTCTGACAAACCCACCCAGATTGGGGTGATTGTTACCGACAACACAATTTTGCATGCTAGTTACAAAGGTTTGATTGTACTCTTGGTTACACAATAGTAACTCCCCATAAACGCCTTATTAATCATGACTTGTATGGATTTGTTTACACATAACTCTTTGATGCTATTTAGAGTCAAAACCTATGTATGCTCACCAACTTTTTAGTTGACCTCGTTTTCATCATGTTTCAGGTACAAAAGTTTGAGTTGATCAAGTTGCTACACTTAGGTTGTGGACCTAGTTAATTGAAACAAACGAGTATGTTTTGTATTTCAAATAGTCTTGTATTGTTGTATTTGGAAATTGTGAATGGAAATGTAACGTTTTAACACATAAAATTTTAGTCAACCATGTTCGCATGAACAGTCTACATGTCCCGCCCCGACGTTTCCACCGTCGGTTGGGGTGTGACAGATTGGTATCAGAGCCTTGGTTATAGGGAACTAGGTTATTAGACACTCTTGACCTAGACTATAACCTTAGGACACCCATACACTGCCATGCTACTACCTGTTACATGATTAATCCTTGTGTGAATATTTTTACTTGTTATCCTAAGTAATTTCAATAAATGCTACAGTACTTAATAGTTTATGTGTCACACTACTTGATAACTTTTGCGCTTACATTCATTTCTATCTACATGCTACCTATGTGTTTCATTAAGTGCTATCCTAAGTTTTAAACACACACACATACACACCAAATTCTTCGTACACCTTTGAACTCACACACATGATACCATCACCACTTGTGAACAAAGACTTAAACAATTGGGCCTAATAACCATTAATAATAAACTAAGAAGCCCATCTATCCTCCAAGAAGGAGAAGCCTACTACAACATATAAGACTCACTTTCGGGCCTCAAAGCCCAGTCCACAACAATTCTCATCATGACCATGAGCCCAACAATAGTGTTATTAATACATGATGGCTGGAAGAGTGTGTAGGCCCATGAGGGATTCTGGCTAAGGAAAGATAGGGTACTTAAGTGTGTCCTAGTGACCCACCCCTCTTTCCTGGGAATCCTCCTCCGGGATGCATTGCTTATAGGTCAATTGTATTTCTAAAATACTGTTGTGAAGGCTCGGTGTTATGACTAGTCAAACTCTAAACCTATGAGAACTCCTATATTTAACACTCAATATTTTATTATCACTTACAACCTTTTCATTGTTTCCTGGTAGACATGAACTCCTACTCTCCTTCCTCCCCGGTTTACCGTCCTGGAGAAGAGTCTGATTGGGATGAAGACATCGGGACACCCGTGTATCGGCCACCAACACACCCAGCTGCTAGACCAAGGTTTGATGTAAGGGCAGACTAGATTAGGAACACTGGCCCGAGACTTCGAACACCTGGATCACCCCCACCCAGAAACCCGTATCAGACACCCCATCTCCACAATCAGTTACCACCCCCACTAAGAGACCCGTATCTAATGCCCGACCCGTACCATCCTAACCCTTGTGTAAGGCATACCACGACACCCACTAGTGTTATGGGAATTCCAACCAATGACATTCACCAATATGTAAGGACCTCAGAATTTGAGAGGCAATGGATGGAGCAGGGGGTAATGCACGACTTACAAGGACAAAGAATGGATAGCCTAGCAAACCAATTAGGGTACCAAAAGGAGTTAATCTCTATCCTCGAAAAAGAAATACTGGAGCATCGCACGGAGACAGCTAAAGCTAAAGCCAGATTGGCTACCCGAGTGACCATAGCGATACTCGTCTTGGGAATTATTCTCCTTCTAGTGGAAAGCTACAAGAGACGTTAACAAAATTATTTTTCCATTATTTATTGTCTTTAAATTTTCAGTTTGAGAACCGTTTCACTATGTTTTGAGTAATGTTTAACATTTCAGCATTTAATCAATTTTATATATTCCAACTCTAAAATTACTATTCATTGATTTGACCCGTTGAGTGTGAATTACACCCATCATATTCTCATCAAAATTTCTCAAGTATCACCTCCTTCATTCAATACGATTTAGTACACTACCGACAATCTTCATCGTAAACAAATCACCCTAATATTTGATTTAAACAACCTCGTTATTTTGTTCAAACAAAACGTTTATCAAACTTTTCAGAAATATGAATTTTCTATAAACATTTTTATCTTGTGAGAAAACTCAATACAACCTGTTTTATAGAAAACATCATTTCAAATTGATAAATAAGTATGAGTTTCCTCATTAATGTAATTATTTCTAAAACCTGGCTAAATTGATGTACAACTACTTGATTAGCCAATAATTCCTCTTAAAAATATTCTCCTTATAATAATTGAAAATTTAAAAAGTTTTTCCTTTAAACTGTCTATTTGTTTAAATTATGTAACTCAATGGTTTCACTACTTTATATATCTACAACCAAGAACAATTTACCACTTTCTATTTTCAAACAAAGATCAGTATTTGTAAACACATTTCCCTGAATGTTTTCAGAACCTTCTCGCTATCTTTCACTTACCACTTCAAAAGACGACCCATTTCGCGTAAACGATTAACCATCCCTACAAACCTCAACGAGATTTAAAGAGCTAGAACCTAACTACCACATCCTACACGAACATAAACCAACATGCTGCTCCGGAACACCTGATCACATGCAAAACTCGTTAGTATATGTCACACAAAATTCAATAACTTACGTATGCACGTTCACAAGATACACATCACGATCACATAATACATGAAAGTAGTTTATTTGCAAAATCACAATTTACTAGATTGATCACATAACACATGAAACCAGTTTATTTGCAATATACATGATACATAACAATTGTTTGAGTGGTACAAAATACTAGATTGATTACATTGAACATGAAACTTATTGAGCTACAAAATGCATGATGCTAAGTTGTCAACACCATACATGAACTTCATTTCCTACAATACACATGACACTATGTTGTTTACATTACACATGAGAGCTTATTGATTTACAAAATACATGATGCTAAGTTGTTAACACCATATATGAAATTCATTTCTTACAATACACATGATACTATGTTGTTTACATTACACATGAGAGCTTATTGATTTACAAAATACATGATGCTAAATTGTTCACGTTACACATGAAACCTATTTGATTACAAGCTACATGACACTAGATCATACATAAAACTTGGATGTTACATTATACACGAAACTAAATTGCTTACAATTGTTGCAATTATTTGATTTCATTGCACACAAGGCATGGTCATACGCTTTGTTCACCAAAGTTGAAAACCATAACTCATTGAAGCTACTCGGCATTTGACGTATTCTTGTTCAAACATGAGTAAACTATGGAACTTTAAGTTATACTACCTTATTACTCTTTAGTTGCTAACTGGCCTGCCTACTTAAGTACATAGTTACTTCTTAGCAACTCATATGTGAAAACAATAGACACGAACTAAGTGAATTTGTGCCCTCTTGACCCGTACACAACGGAATGATCTATACGGACCATGCGATGATTTGAGTAATTACGGGTGCACACGGAATTATAAAAATCAGCGCATGGAAAACATAGTGAATTATGTCGTGTGTCATGACCTGAAACCTATCGGGATATAAAGCAACAAAACTAATGTGATATAACAAGGGCATGATGGATACGCCGATGGTACTTCCTATATATAAGTGCTCTGTCATATTATCAGAAGTAGCGTTGTTCGTGTCGCGCGAAGTTTTAACCTACACCAATGTTTGCGAACTCTCTTATCCACTGATAACTACTAAGCATGTTAGACTACATCTTAATCAAGCCATGATTATCAAATTTCCATCAAATACATTCGAAGTAATGTATGTCACCTTTAGAATCCAAATTGTTATTCGACAGTTTTACTGCTTAAACCCACTTCAAAATTAAGTTCATCATCATCATTCATATCCGACCATGAATATCAAAATCTGTGTCTTGTCACCAGTTATGCTCCCTAAACCAACCGTCATAGCACATTGAGAACCCAAGACTCTCACCTCTTCGCTGATTCAGTAGCCTCAGCTAGTTAAATTTCGGGACGAAATTCCCTCAACATGGGGATACTGTAACATCCATGAATTCTTAGACCAGGATATATAATAAATAATATACACTTTCTGTTATTAAACAGATCATTTATTCAATTTGAAAGTTTTAAAACTCATAATCATGTGTTTACATCTCCTAAATGTATATATGTATTTATTTTAAACGAATATGTAGACATATATATATATATATATATATATATTGTGTTAAACTATTTACACAACTCGTAATTTTTATAAAAAATAAAATACAATTCCTTATAAATATATGTAATTAAACAAATAATATTTAAGAGTTTATAATTTTTATAAATAAAACCAAATGTCTTATATACAAAAAAAACTAAAAGAAAGTGGTCTTGAACCCTAATCATTTGAACCCCTTGATCTCGAACCCCATCACTTCAATTCAAAACCCATTAATCAAATTCCACCTATTTTGACTTCTATATGACCAATGTTGACTCTTGTAAAGTCAACATCCTCAATTCTTTGAAATTCAAGTCTATAATCAATCAAAAATTGAAATCCAATACTTGCCTAGTATGACTAATGGATCCTAGATAGATTATTGACCATTACCAAGTCTAAACTACAGACCAAATTATCAAATCGCGAGCAAAAGTTTGAAATTCAAACCGGTTTGACTATCAAGAGTCAAACCGAGCCAATTTTGTTTCCAAAACAAGAATTTAACGCGTATAACGGCCGCAATTCACGTGAAACTAATCCCCACATGTATTCAGACCTCATACGAGTCTCCATTCATCGTCAATTAATGATTTAATACTCGAATCATTGTTAACAACTGTTTTCCTATTAACCCGGATCGAATCGAGCAATTTAGTCGAAATTGAGGCATACAATACACACACACACTCTGGCGACAAACATTTGAAACCCTCATACTCGAGAAACTCTGACTCTGGTGCACGATCTAACTCCGGCAAACCCGAACCTGCGTGCCTAGCCAAACGCCACCACCCCTCAACCATTTCAAGTAAATCTTGTACCCTTAGACTCGTTTTTAGCCATGGAATGAAAGCCCTATGTTTATTGGGGCTTATAGCATCGATTCAATCAAGAACCAATTCTAGGGTTCTTGAAATATACGGTTTAATCGAATTCCAATCTAAACCCAACCATAATTCAATTAATTCATACCATCGGATGCGAAATCCTTTACTCTCTGAAAGCCCCATGAATCCAAACAATTTTACTATAAAAATCGATCGATTTGATTTCAAGTTCATACCTAGGGTTTCGGTTCTTATACATGAAATTAAACCGTTCCAAACTTGTTGATTAAGCAATTAAAACTCACCACATATTCGCGCTTATAAAGTAATATAATTATATTAGTTTCCTCCTTGACTCTAATTTAAAAATAATAAATTATATATATTATTTTTATTATGTTATAAACATTTTTGTAACACTTTAAACTTATAAATAGTATAAATGACTATGTTATTTACCCACAATTATATTCTAGAACAAAAATAATATATCTATTATTTTTACCACATAAATGGTTATTTCATTAATCCTACAAACTTAAAAATAATATAACAAAATATATTATTTTCTTAGACCATTATTAAAGGTGCAAACGCTCGAATATAATAATTATCTTAATAAGAATCATTCGACACGAAACGTATTTATCCTAAATATTATGTTAAGAAAATCTTTCAATCCCCGTGGATATGTTCGTCTACTCCTTAGTCATTAGTGCGTCTTAGGACGCTCATCATCCCGTGTCTTCGTCACAAATCCCATTATATCCTTAAATATTATGTTATAATTCTAGGGCATTTGTAAGCCGTTTCGGGCTAACACGCGAGGTTCAAATCTCATTTTCGAGTGAATCTACTTACGCGAATTTTGTGAGTTTTACAAAGCCCCTTTTCATTGTTTTACATTTTGGGGTGAAACATGATCATAACATTACAATGATTTACACAAACTACACAATACAAATCCACTTTACAATTTGTGTGCAATTTGAGCTTTATGTCCGAGTGCTAGGTGTGTTAACTGTTTGTGTGCAATTACTTGTACAATCATTAACTATACAAGCCGACGGTTAACAATGATAGATCTATTGAGTCTAACAAACCCACCCAGATTGGGGTGATTGTTACCGATAACACAATTTTGCATGCTAGTTACAAAGGTTTGATTGTACTCTTGGTTACATAATAGTAACTCCCCATAAACGACTTATTAATCATGACTTGTATGGATTTGTTTACACATAACACTTTGATGCTATTTAGAGTCAAAACCTATGTATGCTCACCAACTTTTTAGTTGACCTCGTTTTCATCATGTTTCAGGTACAAAAGTTTGAGTTGATCAAGTTGCTACACTTAGGTTGTGGACCTAGTTAATTGAAACAAACGAATATGTTTTGTATTTCAAATATTCTTGTATTGTTGTATTTGGAAATTGTGAATGGAAATGTAACGTTTTAACACATAAAATTTTAGTCAACCATGTGCTCATGAACAGTCTACATGTCTCGCCCCGACGTTTCCGCCGTCGGTTGGGGTGTAACACGCTTAGCCTCAACAGTGATGTCATATGAAGTACCATAATCAAAATAGTTTGACATGTTCTCTCCCCCAAATTAAAACAATAAAAAGGGGCCGTGAAACTCACCTGGGTTGAGTGGTAGGTTAAATCACACAAGAAAGAGATTGGGACCACAAGTGTTAGCCTGCAACGGCCTACGTATGCCCTAGAATTATAAACATAAAGGTTAGGGACATATGGTATTTTGTGACGACGACACGGAAGATTTAGATGTCCTAAAATATACGTAGGACCAACGAGTAGACGGACGTGTCCACGGGAAATAAGGATTTCTTAATATAATAAATTATTAAGATAAATATGTTTCGTGTCGAGCGTTTCTAATTACGAATAATATTAATAAATAAATATTCGTGCGTTTATGCCATTAAAAAGTGATCTAAGAAAATAATATAATTTATTATATTATTTTTAAGTATTCGTTACATAAAATTTACGAATAATATTAATAAATAAATATTCGTTACATAAAATTTATAAACGTGGCGAAAATAATCTATAAATATATTATTTTTAATCGGAGTTACGGGTTGAAAATAGTATAAATATACTATTTTATTCGGGGTTGTGGTTTGAAAATAATATGAATATATATTATTTTGAAAGTGGGGAAATAATATAAATTTGGGTTATAAAACTAAACCCGAGTCCACGGGTGGTTTACGGGGTTATAGCACATTAATATATAAATATAATAATAGTGGGAAAAGTTTTTAAAATTAAATAATGCTTAAAAAAAGATGTTTAAAAAGAAAAACCAGTGGAGAGACTCGAACCCGGGTCTCTCCCACACAAGCCCAATGCCTTAACCAACTCCGCCCGCTAGGGTATCGCGTTAGAATCCGGATCAGATAGTTTAAAACACACAAGTCCAGTGTTCATCCCTCCCACATACATACCCATTCGAATCCAGTCCCAATTCCACAGAATTTAGTCACGATTTAGAAACCATGCATAGGGGTTTTGTTATTCAGATGTTTGCGAATATGTGAATGTAACTTATTTGCAAAAACATCAAGTCGGGGTCGATCAATTATTGTTTTAAAACCCCGAGACCCTATATTTTCAACTCGAGATCGATTTGATGGAATCTGGTGATGATTAGAGTTGAAACCATGGGGCTTTTACTTAAAAATGGTTTGCGAATCAGTCTATATAGTTTAATTTCATTTAGATCAGGTATAGGTATGGATTCGATTAAACAGAAAAACATAAGAACCCTAGATTCGATCCGGTTTTGATTTGATGATATAAACCATGGATTTCTTTAGGCTTTCAATGGGTAGATGGTTGCGAAGCTAACCATACCACTTAATTGTATTGAGATCATGTCTAGACCCGTATTCGATTAAATCGTAATTGGGATGAACCCTAGAACTGGTTCTTGTTAAATTCGATAGTATAAGCCCTAATTAGGTTAAGGCTTTCATATTAGGGATGAAAACGAGTCTATTGATGTATTCAACTACCTGATTTGATGCCGGATTGATGGAGATCGGTTAGAACACAGTCCCGACTTGCGTGGGTTGATCTCCGGTGTCTCTGGTCCTTCCTACGGCCGAATTGATGTGTGCAAAAGCTTCAGGGATGCTCGTTCAAGGTGCGCAGAGTGTTTGTTTGAGGAATAGCAATCCAAATGATCGAATTGATAGGTTTTTGTTACGGTTTTTACAGTTTTGACATGAATACCCATAATTAGGTTTAATTCGAACGATTATTGCTTAATAATGCTCCCCTAATGGACGTTAATAGTATTAAAGTGAATTTCCGTTACCATTTCAAACGAATTCAGTTAAAGATTGAGTTTAGATCCAAGAATTTGCGAATTTTGACTTTCAGAAGTCAAAATAATCAAGTTTGGGTTAATTACATAGTTAGTCCCCCTTTGATTTCCTGTATTGGAGTTTGGATTTAGGCAGGATTGGTCCTTCTGGTTTGAATTAGGTTATCTAGGTTAAGAACTTGTTAGTTTGACTATCAAAAAGTCAACAGAATGGGTTTTGACTAATTACACAACTAGTCCTTGTAGTTTTAAGTTTAGATAATGACAGAAACAGTCCCTGGAGTTTGAGTTAAGTTAATTAGGTTAACTTTAGCTGGATTTGGTTAACAGAGTTAACTTGAAAAGTTCGGGTTGTCACAATATCCCCTAGTTGAAAGAATTTTCGCCCCGAAAATTAAAAGAATCTTCAAATAGCGAACTTAGCTAGCGAACTTAACAAGTTAGCCTGAACAAGTTCGCCAGTAAATAACTCAGCAAGTTCGCCTGTTTCAGCTGAAGAACAAGGAGGAGATGTTCTAACACCAAAACTCACGAACACCACTGAAAATCTTCATATTTTGCGATTTTGAAGGATTTGATCAAATTCAAGCCGTAGGAATCTTCAAATGATGAATTAGAACACTTCTAACGGATCAATTTTGGCAAACAAACACCAAAAATGATGAAATCAATCTAAAAACTCTCCAAAAACAGCAAGAAAACCCATGAATGCAAGATAGTTCGAAAATCTCAATCTTTGAATGCAAATCAGGACGAAACGATGTCACACTTCGATCTCTAATCAAGAGCAAAAGCTCTGATACCAATTATAGGTCCCAACGGGTCTACGGATCAATCTCAAACGTATAACACACTACACGGACTCGTAGTGTGGAATCCTAACGAATACGTGCGTAACGAACTGATAAGAACACAAGATAGAATACAAAGATACACAAGATTCCCAAATAACTCTCTTAATTGATCTGATAAAAGTGCATACAACTTGTAAACAACTGAAGTACAAATGAATACAAACTAAGCACTATTTATAGGCAACACACTGGCACATGCGAACTTAACAAGTTCGCCACACCTGGCTTAGGCGAACTTGTTAAGTTCGCCATTCACAAAATATAACAAATTACTTTGAAAACATTACAAACTTAAAGTACAAAAGACCTATTCTATTACAAGGCTTATTGTCACACATCATGTTCCAACACATTTGTAACCATATAAATATTACGAACGCGTATACATATATCTATTTACATGTTTGATATCACTATTTTTGTGGATCTATATTATTTTATCATAACTTGATTGACCAAAAGTCCATGATTTTTCTCAAGATTTAGACATTATCCTACTCGTGTTTGTCAACCCTTAAATTTAGTAATCTTTATGAACAAAGTCCATATATATACACAACATGCATACACATATATTTACATGTTTTAGTTACTAGATCTAGCTTCTTTTTCATGGTTCTAAGAGTTTTTATAAAAAAATCCTTCCCTAAGAGGTGAACATCATGCAATCTTAGCTCAAAATCAAGGAAAATAGTGAAGATATGAAGTGTGTTCTTACTACTAGCCAAGCTACTGTAGAATCTCAAGTAGAAGGTGATTTTGAGTAGAAAAAGGCGATAATTCTTTAGATCTCTAGTGAATACTCTTGAAAAACCATTTGAATCTTCAAAGAACTCCTTAAAATAGTTGATCTAACGCTTAAGATTGATGATTCTTCAAATGAAAATGGATGGATCATGTGTTTGTGTGTGAAGCCGTAAAAGAGAGAAAGAGATAGAGATTGAGGAGTGTGATCTTCGGTTCCTAGCTTGAATCCTTGTAGATCCCTTCTTGAATGCTCCTTAAATCATCAAATGGGGGTGTTCTTTCCTTGAGTTCTTGACCTTAACACTTGAGATTCATGTGTGTGTGTGTGGGTGCTAGGTGAACCGTGAGGAAGGAGAACAAAGCAAGAATTCTTGCTTTGTTGTTGTATACACCTATATATAATAGAATAGATAGATGGAGTGTGGACTTGTATGTAATCATTCATCATTATGAGAAAGTGGGTAATGGAGTGGAATGTTGGATAAAACAAGATAGTGGTGCTATGTTGATGTTGCTGTTTAAATAGGAAGAAAGGGGAAGAGTTGGTGTGTCAAGATGGATAAAATGATGACTTAGCATGATTATGAAGATTTGAAATGATGATGGAGTGTGTAAGTGGATGAATGAAGGTGACATATATATATATAAAATCGATTGTGCAAGATTTGAGTTGTGGGGTGGATCCAACAATACCCTTCTCGGCCGAAACTTGGGTTTAAGGTGGGTGGTTTGGGTCGGTTAAATGTATTTACGTGTTGATGTTTAGATCATCTAGTGTGTATACTTTAGGTATAATAATAATCGGTATAACAAAAATAGTTTGCGTTCTCATTACTGCATAAATCAACTTTATTTATACGTAACAAGATGCACACACACACATACATACATATACATATATATATATATGTCTAAACGTGACGTCACATAGTAATGTATACGAGAGGTTCGTCTTGAATTCCTACGGGTGTTTACGAACTTTTTAATTATTCGTTTCGCAAAATATATTGCACATATATTTTGAATTCCTAAACGACGTAATGATTATTTTTGAATTTATTACCAACGTTTGTACCAAGTGGGATATTTATCTATACTATAATAGGTTAAAAACCCCGTGTATTACACGGGTTGAATAAATGCAATGTTATATACTTAGTAATAAAGATGTACATATTACATATTTAGTACATATTACATAGTTTTTTAATACAAATTTTAGAAACGTTATATAGTTATTTTTTAAAAATATTTTATAAAAAGAATGAAAAATATGTTCAATTTCTAAAAATGTTTTATGAACAAACCTTATTTTTTTTTAAATAAAAACGTTTTATAAAAAGAATTATAAAAATCATTATTATTTAATAGGAAAGAGAGGTGAGAAACAAAAAATTATAAAAAAAATTTAAAGAAAATTTGTATGATTAATAGGAGAGAGAAACGAGAAAAAAAAGATGAGAATACATAGAAGAGTGACAAGTGTCCCACCAAAACCTTTATTTATTATAGAACTAGTTTAGATCCCGTGTATACACACGGGGTGAAAAATATTAATAAATAAATTTTTTTTAAATCTTTATATGTCTATTTTACATGTGTAAAAATATATTATTTACTAAGTATAGAAAACAAAAACTCAAAATATGTAAAAACTAATATATAATTGGTTTTCGAAAATACATCAAAGTTTTATAAGGACTTATTTAAAGTAATCTGTTTTTATTAGTATAATTAGTACTTTTTTTAAATATATATTATTGTTAAAAGATAGAGGTGCATTTAATAAGAGAGAGATGCGGAAAAAAAAAGTGATGAAAATGAATGTGGAGACGACACGTGGCATGGAAAAACATTTATTTATTATATAGTATATATATAGATTTACTAAGTATAGAAAACAAAAACTCAAAAATATGTAAAAACTAATATATAATTGGTTTTCGAAAATACATCAAAGTTTTATAAGGACTTATTTAAAGTAATCTGTTTTATTAGTATAACTAGTTTAAATCCCGTGTATACACACGAGTGAAAAATAACAATAAATAAAATTTTAAATCTTTATGTGTATATTTTACATGTGTAAAAATGTATCATATACTAAAGATGAAAAACAAAACTCAAAATATGTAAAAACTAATATATAATTGGGTTTAGAAAATAAATTAAGTACTATTTAATATAATTTGATTGAAAATAAAAGTTAAATAATTAGATTTTAAAGTTTAATGATGTATAATTTAAAGTAATGTGTTTTATTAGTATAATTAATATTTTTTTTAAATATATATTATTGTTAAAAGATGAATGTGTATTTAATAGGAAAGAGAGGCGGAAAAAAATGACGAGAATGAACGTGGTGGTGACATATGACATGTAAAAAACCTTTATTTATTATATAGTATAGATTAGTACTTTCTTTAAATATATATTATTGTTAAAAGATAGAGGTGCATTTAATAAGAGAGAGAGACGGAAAAAAAATGATGAAAATAAATGTGAAGACGACACGTAACATGAAAAAACTTTTATTTATTATATAGCATATATATAGATTATAATACATATTGTACAAACAGAATAGTCTTTTTACAAAGTGTCTTAATTTTAAGACGTTTACAACTCTTAAAGAATGCAAAAAACCCATTAAGGGAATCTGATGAAAGTCGCGCGGATCCTTTAACGGGTCGGGTTTGAATGTAGGGTTTCCTTACAATACCCACCCACACACAAAACATTCAGAATGGGCGCCGTATCAAAGAGAGAGAGAAAGAGAGAGAGAAAGAGAGAGGGAGCGGCGACGACGACGGCGGCTATGGTTGAAGACGCTACCTGTGGTGTTCCAACGGCTAGTGTTGAAGCCGATCTAAGAGAGAGCGCGGCGTCTGGTGGTGTTCCGAGAGAGAGAGAGAGAGCGGTGACGACGACGGCGGCTAGGGTTGAAGCCTGTGGTGTTCTGATGACGCTTACTGTGGTGTTCCGACGACGACGGCTAGGGTTCGATCTAAGCGACGGCGGCAGATTCTAGGGTTTTGCTCATAACCGTCGCGCAAAGGAGAAAGGGAGCAAGGGAGAGTGTCCGACCATCCTCAACATTACAGGTAAGGTTAAATCCTAACCCACGATTTCTCAGAATACATGAATCGTTTTTGCAACTAATTTCTCTTTTGCTCAGAATACATGAATTGATTTTTATGGAAAGATAAGATTTACTTTTTTGTTTGTACCAAATGCTAAAAAAAAACAATTGGATTAGAAAGATAGAGTTCTTTGTGGAGTTATGCAGTTTCTCCGTAATTAAATGGATTAGACTGCTCAAAAAGAAAGTATACATATGTTTCTAGAGAATATGGACTCATATTGTTTTATATTTCTACTGATTTCAGGTTGGATTCCCTATTGTAGGGAAATCTACTCTTTTCAATACTCTAACTAAGCTATCTATTCCTGCTGAGAACTTTTCATTATGTACAATTGAACCTAACTAGGAGCGTGTCAATATCCCTGATGAGCAGTTTGAATGTCTTTGTCAACTGTTCAAGCCAAAGATTGAGGTAGTACACTACTTATTGCCTTCTTCTTTATATAGTTATATGAGCAAGCAAGTTTATTCACCATATTTATATATTGAGTTATGCAATGTTATAGCTTGAAGGATGCTAAATTGTCTATTTGAATTCCACACTAAAACTCGAGCAAATCATCCTTATTCTCAGCTCAGACAAGTGTTTAAGCATGTGGTATGACACTTAAACATTAAAAAACATAGATGTTTTTTGTTGTTTTGGTTTTAGATGTGCTTTACTACCGTATCTATACATGCAGGGTGTATCTGTAGTCGTTGGATCCATAACTAGGAATCTTGCTGATCTGCAAGCTATGTAGTTAATGCGGAAAAATATCGGTTATCGGTCAAGGAGTGAGATATCGGTGAGATATCGGTAATTTTTATACCATGCATAAACTTATATATATATATATATATATAATATTAATAATCAAATCAAAAGTCAAAAACATAAGTGTGAATGAATGTCTAAGTGGTAGAAGCTTGTCCCACATCGGTTTGGGAACAAAATGAGGTGTTGTTTATAAGGTAAAGCCTTCACTACTCATTTGAAGCTTCATGATGTGTTTTACCACT
The DNA here is from genome assembly GCA_023525975.1 of Smallanthus sonchifolius. Classification (NCBI taxonomy): domain Eukaryota; kingdom Viridiplantae; phylum Streptophyta; class Magnoliopsida; order Asterales; family Asteraceae; genus Smallanthus; species Smallanthus sonchifolius. The sequence continues at coordinate 41,457,291 of CM042033.1, forward strand.
AGTCCTACCCTCGCGCAGGGGGGGGGGTGCGAAAGATTGGGTTTCGACTAGAACTCGTGCATACCCGCACGTCCTGCGGACACGGATGCAGCTCCGACTAGCGTCGCCTCATGGCGCTTTTTTAAACCGAGAAACTCGGTCGAAACAACAATATCGTTTTCTTAAAATATCGCCGATATTATCGCCACCGAGATTATTACCGATATTTTAGAGAGGGGCCGATAACCGATATATCGGCGATATTAATGAATTCATTTCCTGCCACAATTTATGACCACCCAAATATTCAAATCTTGGTATGTTTTAAATTTATTCATTTTTTAATATTCATCTAAATCATTTAATGAGTTCATTTCCTGCCACAATTTAAAGGACCCCGTCATTGAATCAATAAAAGCAGCTGAGAAACGACTACTAAACTCAACCGATTTCCTTCACTATTTGGGAACACATGCATTTATTATGCAAGACGAGTTGCCATCGCTTTCATCTGAAGAGTATGTTGTGAATGAAAGATATCATTTTATGTCGCTTCTTTTGAACTTGGTGAATACGTTTTTGTATATGGTGAATACATACATCTTCGTCCCAACAGTAGATGACTACTCTTTGAGCCTTGGAGCTGCAACCACGGTTTGTGGTGTTGTGATTGGATCAATGGCAGTTGCACAGGTTTTTTCTTCGGTTTATTTTAGTGCATGGTCAAATAAATCATACATCAAACCTCTTATATTCAACAGCATTGTTCTTCTTCTGGGTAACACTTTGTACACCCTGGCTTACGATCTTAACTCGGTATATGTCCTGGTTGGACGCTTGTTCTATGGGTAAGCTATCTATATCTTGTGGAAATTTGTCCTGTTAAACTGATACCAATTTGACTTTGGCAGTTGCTTAGTAAATTGACTAACCTTAAAAGAAAGTTGAACATGTTTGACCTTAAAAGTCAGATTTTTGAAGAGTCTGATCTGATTGTTTGTTAGACTGGAATCAGCTCGGGCTGTTAACATGCGTTATTATAGCGACTGTGTGCCTCAAAAACTAAGAATGAAAGCATCTGCTGGGTTCGTGACACAGATTACATGTTGGGAAATTGTGAACTTCTCTGCACGTTGTGACATCAATGGCCTAAGGAGAGTTTTACGGAGGTGTTCTAAAGCAAAAGGAATGGTAAATATTATATCTTTATTGCACATTTATTCTACTTGTGAGAAAATCCAGCAGATATAACTAGATAAAGATTAACCTTTTGATTGGTACTTGCTGATGACCCGTATGACATAATCGAAGACAGTGGGATTGGATTGCTTCTTTGTAGTCTGGTTCGTGGTGACCCGTCCCATAAAAGGTATTGGTAACAATAGAAATATGTTATTATTGATAAATGTGCATAATTGATAGAATTAAAGAACATTTTTTTTTGTTGATTTCTAAATATATTTTGTATTTTCAGTTCATGTAGAATATATGGAAGCAATTCAAGTGATGTGCAGCTCTTCAGTTCATGTAGAAGGTAATATGGAAGCAGTTCAATCTTATTTATGCTTAAATAATTAGTCTTGAATGCATGATGACTGGCATGGATATGTATAGTTAGTGTCTATTTTGTGCTTGTTAACTAAATTTTAAAGTAACTAAAATTTTAATTCATTGTTGATTTTTAAAGATCCTAAAGTTTTTAAAGTAACTACAACAAGTATTTAGATTTATATATTTCTTTAAAGTAACTACAGCTATCACAACTATTAAGGACCCATATGGTCTATTTAAATTTATATATTTCTCTGTTACTAATTTGTGTTCATGGATCTTTCATTTTAAGCATGGTGAAAACACTTGAGAAGTACCACAATTGTATTTTTGGATCATTGAAAGCAACACAACCAGAAAATAAGAGCCAGGTTTGTTGCTAATACACCTAAGATATATATGTTCACTTTATATTTTTATTTCATTATGAACAAAATAACCCGATCTAATATATTCAATAAAAAAATTGCGCGATGCGCTCCGATGATGGTAAGTAGGCCCTTGGTTTAAAAAAGCGCTAGGCGAGGCGAGGCGTTTCGGTTCCAAAATCCGAGGCGCCACGCCTCAGGCGCGAGGTGAGGGCTTCACGTATGCGAGGCGCTAAGCTAAAAAAGTAATAAAAAATTTAGTAACATTCTTAAAACCTCCCAGTAAATGTTGTTTCAGTCTAAAAACTCCTTTTGAGTAATTATCACAAAACTTGCAAGAAAAACAACTTAAAAAACTGATTTAAGTAAAGAGGAACTAAAATTGGAACTCAAATTCATAAAAAAACAATGAAAAAAAGGCAAAAATACATGAAGCGCGCCTCACCTCGCCTCGCCCCTCAAGCCTGAGGCGGCGCCTCAGGGCGCTTCATGTATATGGGGCGCCTCACCTATTTGAGGCGTTTTGTTCAGCGCCTCACGCTTTATGCAGCGCCTCATGGCGCTTTTTTAAACCAAGAGTAGGCCCTGTAATTTCATTGTCATAATATAAACTGCTCCTTTCAGGAATGTCTTTCTTCACACATTGATCTCTTTCCTCTTTATGGAACATGGAAGGGATAAATTCATAAAAGAATACCTACCAGGTGCCAATGTGCCAGGTGGCGATCGTTGATGACATGGTGGTAAGGATCTCCCTTTTTCTCCATGCCATTCTGTTTTACTGTGTCCATTAAATTAGAAAAAAAGTTGATTTCTGCAGTGAAATGGGTCCATTTGGGTGTGATAAAAAATGAGCTAAAAGAACCGGTCTAATGTATCAAAGAGAAATTTGAACGTGGCCCGTTTTATTATAAATGAGTCGATCAAAGGATAAATTAGCAAATGCTGGACAATGTTATATATGTTTATCTCTTACTTTTGCTATAATGTTTACCATTTTGGTTTGATGTTCAATAATTTTGGGTGTTTCAGATTATAGAACAACTTAACACATTTCATATTAGTAGTCTCTATAAACTAATGTTTATTAGGTCTTTTAATATCTATGGATAGTAATTATCATTATGGGATAATATTTTAATAATATTAGCTAATACTTTAGCATTTGAATTTATCGAACAACTTCGAAACATATATTGTTCATACATCTCAAAGTAGTTTTATTATTAGTAATGTACAAAGTAATACAAAAATGCGTAATATATACTTAAAAATCATAAGCAAAATCATAATTGTTGACCTGGATTTATTTTAAAGTTCTCCTATTAAAGGTTATGGAAAAAGATATTCATATACTTTACTTTTAATCACGTGTCCGATCGAACAAGAAATTACACATGAATTTAACTGGTAATTATATTGCAAGCACGTTCTTTGGAAGCATTGAAACAGCTATATCGAATCTTTCTGTGAAGTTAATGCAGGTAACATGTCCCGACTTGAGTTTAACTTCCTGATTAAAATAAAACTAGAAAATACGACCCGCGCGTTGCGGGGGGCCGTACGGTAATATTAACGTGTTTAAGTACATAATTAAAACCCATGCGATGCGACGTGTTTGCAAACCCCGTTATGCGTGTTGCGGTGACGACAATAACGTGACCAAGTACATAAAAGAAACGTATGAAGTTGCCACGACTCGGTACTGGAGATCAAAAAATAGATAAGTTGCGGCGCGAATAGAAGTTAACATACGACAACTTTGTTAAAGAAAAAACAAAATAAAAATAGAAAAAACTTACTTTTACAAACGAATATATAATAAAAAAGTAAAAGAAAAAAGAAACGAAATTTGAGAGGTAAACTTGAGAGTTTAGAAATTTGAGAAGTAGAGTTGAGAATTTCATCTAGGGTAAACTTGAAACTTTAGAAATTTGAGAAATATGTTTAAAATTTAGAAAGTTGAGTGGTAGTATATGAAAATGAAGAAAGTTGGAGGGTATTATTAAACCAGGCGGTCACATTAACGTGATTAAGCAAAAAAAAAGTATAAATTAAAGTTGCGACGTAAACAAGACTTAACATTGAAACGACAAACTCGTTAAAAAATTTAGTAACAAAGACAATTATACAACGGTACCGATGTTCTTTAATCGATGTCGGTCTCATTCTTCTAGGTACCAGCACGTTAACAACAGTCGATATAACCAACGGTACCTAAAAATTATATTTAACGATTTAAAAAAAAGTTAATGCACGAAAATTATCGAAGAAATTAAAATTTAGTTTAAAATTTTTTAACGAACGGAAATTATTGGAGAAAATAAAATTTAGTGAAAAAAGTAATGGGGTTAAAGTATGCATAATATAATAGTACAGGGGATTAAATAAAACTATTAGAAATTGAGGGTTTAGTTGGTAATTATAAGAAAGTCAAAGGGTTACCACCGACTTTAGTAAATGAGTATTTAGGGAATTATTGGAGTGTATTCATAAAAGGCAACTGCATGAAATTAACAGGGGTGACCAAAAAATCGAATTAATCGAACTGAATCAACCGAAAAAATCGCACCAGAAAACCGACCCAAACTAAAACTGACGGTTTTGGTTTTGTATTTTTTAAAAACCGAAAATTACGGTTTGGTTTCGCTTTTGTATCTTTTGAAAACCGAACCGAACCGAACCGAAAGTATACATATACTTTAATTATATACTATGTGGATACACGTTTCATAATATATATTATATTGTGTTGTGTGCTTGTATGATAAAAGTGTATACATATTTGTGTTACACGTATTTGCATTAATAGTATGTTATTATTTATATTTATTGAATTTATAAATTAATACTAACTTTAAAGGTTAGGTTGGCTGGAAACACATTTTGTCCAAAATCTTTAGTTTGTTTTTTTTTTCTTTCTAATGATTAATGTTAATATGATTACGAAGATTATAATGATAATTTGACTTGTTTGACCCATTTTACTTTAAGCTAAAGTGACATGTTACTTTGAAGATACTGAGAATTTCATGTCCTTGTTAGATGACTGTCGGGAAACTTATGGAAAGCTACGAGACCTGCATTTGTTCACTAAGATCGTCCCAATCAGAAAGGCGTCCTGCTTCGCTGAAGAAAATATCCCCAACGAACTTCACAAAAGAGGTATAATATTTACATTTTCCTTGTGTCCTTTTGACTTCTTTACTTTCTAAATTTTGTATATATTTTCCTTTCATTAAAATAATAACAAAACAATGTAGCGGGAAATTATCAGGTTGTACCCGGTTACTATTCATCACGTTAGTAAATGTTTAGATGTTAACGGAAAATTATCAGGTTGTCCCTGGTTACTATTCATCACGTTAGTAAATGTTTAGATGTTAACATGTTGTCCCTGGTTACTATTCATCCTGTTAGTAAATATTTAGATGTTAATCAGTTTATTATCTATCATCATTACAAATAACCATAACTTATTCTTACATATCCAACTTGACATGGAACTCTACAAATATGCCAAAGAAATTTTTCAAAAGCAGCATCAGATTATGGAACAAAATTTGCATGATTCTATCACACCCGTAAGTTCCCATATTTTTAGAAACTTTAATTAGTATTAAATTTTCTCATTGGGGTTTCAATTCTACCAAAAAGATTCATGCCCATTAGAGATGGCAAAATGGTGTGTCATGTCATGCAGGTTGGACAACATTTAAAAAGTGGTTACTTTTCGGTGTGGATCGAAACAGGTTAGGTTAGGTTAGGTTAGGTTGGGTTGGGTTGGGTTGCAAACACTTGCTTTCTGCCAAGTTCTTACATAATAATCCAACTTTTTGATTACATTTTATACATTAAAAACACACTTTAGGCGGTCAGTTCTTGCATTTACTGCTATACCCATGTTACTCTATGTATTGCTTTACATGACCTAGATTAGCGTATACGTAAATGGGTTGAAATTGAGTCAAAGTTAGTCAAAATTCTTGATGACTGGAAAATTCAACAATTAGTCAAAATTCAAAACTGTGAGAGTGATCAAGATTCAAGACTAGGTTTTGACTTATTTTCTTGGATTAATTGCAGGAGAAGGATCGCATGATGCTTGCCAACATTATTCCATCATGGACAGTTGTTTATTTTCTGAGTTTCATTAGCTTCTTTAAAAATGCTAAAAGAAGAATAGCTAAAATTAAGATATAAAAGTTTTGATTAAATGGAACTTTATTTGATTCATAGTTTTCTATTTTTAATAATAATAATAATAATAATAATAATAATAGAAATGGAGATGATTGATAAACTAACAGAAAACGAGTATCATGTTGTCAACTGTCGTCGCCGCTGCATCGCGCGGGTTTCCTACTAGTATGTATATATATATATATATATATATATATATATATATAGGGTAAGGATATATTGAAAACTATATTAAGTTAAGAAAACTATGAAAACTAATATTGAGCCATTGATCTTTGTTGATCAATGGTTGTAATAATTTTGGTGTTTTTGATTTATTATAAAATGATACTTTTTAGTTTAAAATGTACAAAAAAAGGTAATTTGGGTAATTGGTAGATGATAAATATATGGTTGGGGTTATGTCTTGAAAATATGAAAGAGAAAAGTTAATATTCTTGTACCATCTACCTTTCATATCAATAATCTTTCTCACTAAAAAAACCCACTTTTTCCACAATCCAAAAATTCAAAATCCTCTTTTCTTTCAAAAATTTTGAAAAACCCACAAAAAGTAAACCCATTTTATTTTTAAAAAATTGAGATTTTTTCATAAAAAAACGTGGTTTATTCGTTTTCCTTTTTGCAGTCCGTCCAAGCAGAAACGACGGTTGTTACATATGTAACTATGATTCTTACATATGTAACTATGATTGTTAATTATGTAATTATTAATGGTGTATAAGTAAAATGATTATTACATATATAGCGAATCGAATGATTATTGTATCGGAAAAACTGAACAAATGATTATTACATAAAATGTCTGAAGAGAAAGAGACATGAACAAATGATTATTACATATGTAGCTAATGAGACAGTTTTTTTTATAGCAACAGACATCTTGATGGGAATCAACTTCGTTTATAACCTGGTCAACTTCATCAGAAGGTTGACAACATATGTAACATCTGTAGCATCGCTAGTTACATTTGTAACATTTCACTAGTTACTTATGTAACATTTCACTAGTTACTTATGTAACATTTCACTAGTTACTTATGTAACGTATGTAACGTCCTTTCGTCAACTCCATATTGACCTTGAGAACTGAAACAACGTTTGAGAGGTTTCTTAAATCCCATACCCTGCGGGTCTTGTCATTCCCTGTGGCAAACAGCCTTGCATCTGGATGCCATGGAGAAACAAATGAGTAGTTAAGGTGATATTCAATAGATGCAACTGGCTAGTATAGATCAATGACACGTGTTATGGATAGAGTTAGACATGTTAATGGATAATGGACATATTATATGCACGTTGCACAAGTACATATTTGTCGACATAGCTATTTATGACATGTTAATGGATTATGTTGCACCACCAAATGACAACTGGATTCATGCTGATGAAGCACAAGAACAACCGGCACAAGCATAAGGTCAACCACCACCACCACCACTACAACAACAACCTGTACAACCTCAAGTCCAACAACAAGTACAAAAAGAACAAGAAGTACAACAAGTGATAGAAACGGAAGTTGATGAAGAAATTCAAGGGAATATAGAGGTTGGGAATGTTGGTGATGAAGCAAATGTTGATGTTAATGTTCCATCTCCACCTCAGGGTGAAAATGTTCAAGCAGAGGATACGAGTACAAGTTCAAGTTCGAGTTCAAGTGAAAGTGATGATGATGGTGAAGGCTCACATGATTCTGAAGCAACTGAACGAAACTTTAGCGCTGGGAATTATGCTCAGCTGGCTAATGCACCAAGAAGTGAGATCTTACCAGATGAGGTGTATCCAAAGAGAAAGAAATCATTAAGTAAGAAGAAGTTACCAAGAAGGAAGTCGGCTCGGGGTCCTCCTCCTGGTGCTGTACTTGGAAAAAGAACGTTACGTGATGAATCTTTGGATTCAGATTATGTTCCTGATTCTCTAAGATCAAGAAAGAAGATGGCTACAGCACGTACTACAGTAGATGCTGATGATGCATTTGTGGATTCTTTAATTATATCTCCTGTTCCATCGCATACTACTACTCCACAAGGTACTCCGTCTATTCATCAAGATGAACCTTCAACTACTAATAAAGATGCTAAGATTGAGGCCTTAGAATCAAAAGTGGCATGTTTAGAAGCCCATGTGATAGGGTTACAAGGCCAGGTTGATGTGTTACAAGCAAATGACTTTCAACGGCAGCAAGAGATTAACTTTCAGAACAGACAGCTTACTGAAATGTAAATCCTTGTGCCTTAACTGCTAGAGCGCATTGACGCTCGGGGGGAGAAAGCTGGAAATGATGCTTGTCATACTATAGATTTTAACAAGAATAATGATGAAGATGATGAAACTGATGCAGGTGACAAGGGTGAGCGTCAAAACACTGATGTAAACCCGACATCTCTGACTCAGGGGGAGTCTACATTCAATGTTGAAACTATCCAGTCAAGTGAGAAAGAGAAGGCTGTGGAAGCTACTTATATGTTAGATAATTCATTTTATGAATATTCTGATATGGAAGCGGCTGACAAGTTTGAATGCTTATCATATTTGGATGATATGATTGAAGATGAGGTAGTTGAAGATGACATGTCTGATATTGAAGAGGGAGAAATAGTGGAGCTTGAGATAGCAAAAGATAAAGCTGCAATTGCATATGAAGGATGTGACGAAATAAATGTTACAATGGATTTTATTCATGATAATGTGATTCCTGAAGATAACTCAGAAGGAATTACAGAATCATAGGAGTCTGATCATGAAGTTACAAAGCCTATCCCTAGTACTGCTCCTGATGATAAGCCTGAAGAGCCGGTGTTGTATAAAGAAACCGGAATGACGAAAGAAAAGTGGTTAGAGTTGGTGAGAAGCTGGAAGAAAGTGTTGCCAGTGTCTCCACCTGCACCAGTATAGAAGGCTAGATATGTGAACCAAGACCACTGTGTTGGTAGGATTTTGAGCTGGTTCTATGAAGAAGATTTCAAGCTATTTGCCATAAAGAGAACCAATGGTGTTCAGTACTTGAAGCCAAGACTTAAGTACTTTAACTCTTTACCGAGATGTGAAGTTAATGGTTATCAACTAAGCCATTAATCAACAGATCAAGAAATGGTATTGCTGATGAAATTGCCAGACTCATAAGTACTGAAGGGAATGCTTGAAAGTATGAACGGTTCATCACCAACAAAAATGATTCTTTTAAGAGCGATGTTTCTAAAAACAACAAACCCTATGTGCGGGTTTGGAAAACTGTTTCTTCAAATTCTAAATTGCTTGCATATAATGATGGCAAAACTAGATATGTTAAACCTGTCACTGATGGAAATAATGAAAAACATATTTTTAAGTATTCCAACAGGGACCTGTACATGCTGAAGGAGAAAAGCAATCAGGTTGAAAAACCCAAGGTTATCGTTCAACAAAGCAGGAAGTTTGAAAGCTCTTCAAAGAGAAGATGTGAACATCATTCTAGGAAAGATCAATCCTATCATTCACAATCTTCATCATCTTCATCTTCATGGTCAAACAGATCAGGATATGCTTCTTATGCTAGGAAGCAGACATGCAACACATGTGGTAAAGCCGGTCACATTGCAAGAAATTGCATACATCATCCTTAATAGCCATATTGCATGAAGAATCATAGGACTACACCAAGGGATAGAACTTACTCTAAGCCAATGAAGGCTACCCAGCCCAAGGCAATGAAGAGTAAGCATCCCAAAGTTAAGCCTTCTGATGGTGACTGGAATACTGCAAAGAGCAACATACAAGCTTATTTTGAAAGACAAAAGGTTAAACAAAATAAACAAACAGTTAAACCTAAAGTCTCAGCTTCAAAAGAAACAAAACCGTCTGTTCAATCAAAGCCTGTCTGGAAGGCAAAGGAGAATGTTGTTGTAACACCAGTATTTGATAATGGTAAGGACATGTGTTTTCAGGAAGTGTCTTACATTGATGCTTCAAGAATGCCCAGGTCAACAATGGCTTGGTTACCTATGTCTAACTAATCTTCACATTCGTGCATGGACAGCCAAGGAGGACCGTCAACAACCAGACTGGTATGTTGATGAGGGTTGTTCCAGGCACATGACGGGCGACATATCTCTGCTATATCACGTTAATACTTTTAACGGAGGGTATGTTTCCTTTGTAGGAGATAAGGGAGGTAAGATCAGCAATAAAGATACACTTAATTTTGGTACATTATGTTTTGACAATAACGAGTTTTGAAATTCAATAATGGTTACAAAAAGATTTTTCTTTATAGTTTAAATTTGTACATTTTTCTTTTTATGCACAAATTTAGGGGGAGAAATAAGAAAAATACAAAAAGAGTCTGCTTTTATTTTATTAGTGTCAAGAAAAATACAAAAAGATCATGCTTTCAATACTTTCAATTTTATTTGAGTCAAGAAAATACAAAAAGGGTTTGTTTCTTAGTTTGTTTAAGTCTGATTTTAGTTCAAATTAAAAAAAAATTGTGTAATACAAAAAGAGTTTTGTTTCTGTCTGAGTCGGGAGTTTGCAAATAAATGGGAAGTGATATGATTGTTCGTTTCTTAAGGCTAGGATCAACACATGTAAGGTATTAAATTGAAATGACTAGGATCAGTGTTGGATATGTTGATAGGCTCTACATGTGATACACTTGAACTAAATATTCTTATGGCCTTAGTGGGGAACATCTCATAGATTAGTGTAATCTGGTATACCTGTTAATAAAAGAGAACTTAAACATAAAGGTTGATGAACCGTGGATAACCCTTTCTCTATTGGGATTGCACTAACCGAGACCCTTCACAAAGGGGTTGCGAGCTGACTTGTTACAAGTTTGTACATATGTGACCTCCACATCCCAGATCACCCGCCGGTCACTTGTCGGATTTACTCATGAACATATAGAAATCAGAGAGACATATACAGCGGAAGACTTTAAAACATCTTTTATTTATAAACTTGTCTTAGTACATTCTAAGGAAAGTACATTGTTACACTAATACTAGTCTCTAATTTGGATGCCAGACATCCTGCTCAAGATGCCTCATTTCCTTTATTGTTTTAAACCATACTCTTACCTAACACACATGCTTAAACACGGGTCAGCTTTACGCTAGTGAGTTCTAAGTTTTAATCAAAATATTTTCAACATAATACTTTTCTTTTTTCACATTCGCCCTTGCCCAACATAACATTAACCTTGTACAACTTATCTCTTATCGAGGTTCGTAAACCAATTAAGGGGGTCGTCACCACCTTCCATTCCCTTTATAAAGGACATTCCCCCGTTACATTTCCCATAGGAAAATAACGGTCCGCATTCCATTCCATAAGTTGCAAGATATTATGTGGGATTTGACAAAACATTTTCTTTACAGACCAATATGGTCAAAACATTCCATGTCAATGCAATTACTGCCAATGACATCTTTTCATCTTTACTCATCTTGGTAAACCAAGACAAGTCTTAATCAATTTCCATTTAAAAAACAAGGTGGTTATCTTCCCAGAGTAGTACCTCCAACAAATATGTTCCCAAGAAAGAATGACGGGTCCATGAGGGATTTATACACCACTCTTTCCTTGAATAGAACATTCCGTTTGTCACTTAACTACATACTGGTTGGAAGGTTACCTTTTGTGACATTTTGAAATTTCAGTTATAATATATTAACACATAAAAATTTCAACATTTTATTCCAAATATACACACGTATATTTAACCAAGTTTATTCGAAAGGGTGTGTTTACAAATTTTCAACTTATGTGTTTTTTTAAAATTAAATATAAAAAAAAAAAAAAATTCAAATTATATAAATTTATTTAAATTTTAAAAAAAATAAATGACTTTGAAAACAAATAAAATGATTTGACAAAAAATGAGTTGATTTATAAAATAAGTTTATAAAAACATTTAAAATTTAATAAAACAAACCGCTCGAAAACATTCTCTTTATTATTATTTTTTTACCAAACTATATAAAAACTAAATTCTAAATGTTTTACACATACTCGTATTATGTCAAAACTAATAAACTTATATTTTTATATATATACCCGACCCGTACCCTACTGGCATATAACGACTATTAATAACCGGGTTACACTTAGCGGGTATTCTACCGGGTAAGACACCTAACACTAAACACCTCAAGCCACTACCCTACCCTACCTACCCTACCCCCTACCCCCCCTCGTGATATTGGCTCTCGGCCGAACCAAAAAGCCAAAAAAAAGGGCACTCTTTTGTCTCTTGTTCCCAACACTTTTGTCTTATGAAGACAAATTTGTCTCCATGAGACACACAAACCTTTGGACATTACACCATTGAGGTGTTATAAATAGGAGACCATCGAACTCTCCACCCTCCCCATCTTCTTGGCTTCAACAACACAAACCAAGCACCACACTTCACTCACACTCTTGCACTCTCATCCCTCGGCTCTCTCTTCCTCGCCCGATCGTAATCACCAAAACACCCCCTCCCTCTTCGGTTTTACGACACAACAACACCAACATCGACCACCACCTCCTCCCTTGGTAGCTTACGGCCACGGCAACACCACCATCCCTGGTGGTTCACGGCAACAACACCACCACCATCCACTATCGATCACTACCAACCACCCACACCCTCCTCCTTCTCGGATCAAACAACAGCAACATCACCGCACCACCCACCGAGCACCTCCAACTGAAACCAACCCACCCCTTCACCTTTGTGTTCTTCACGGCAGCATCAACAGCAGCCCAACTCCTCTCCCGCCACCCGTTTACAACCACAACAGCAGCCCGACTTGCCACCACAACAGCTCTACACTACCTCCAAAGCCACCGTCGTACGCCGCCACCTTCACCCGTCACAGCCCCGAGATCCTCCGCCACCTTTACGGGTCTTTCGGAACAAGAACCAACCTTTGCGGGTCTTCATTTCTCACTCACGGGTACCGGGTTACGGTTACGCGAAAGAAACGGGTTATTTCGGGAGCTAGCCGGGTGATACGGGTTTTATTTCGGGAGCTAACCAGGTGGTACGGGACGTCTCGAGAAGGAACCGGGTCTCACGTCAACTACGTCACCTTCTCTTGACAATTTACGTGAGCTTTCGATTTATTTATTTTAATGTTATCATAGTTGGTGATATATTAGGTTATAACCGGGATTAGTATTTAAAAACCAAGTTTTAAACGTATAAAAAGAGGTTCGTATCTTTAAACGTATAAAAGACGAGTTTAGAGTATAAAACATAACAATTAGAAATTGTGGGTTAAAACCCTATATTTTTTTTTATTATAATAATAGTATAAAACTATAAATGGTTAGTTTATTTTTAGTCATAAAAACACATTTTTATAACCTATAAAGTTATTAATAATAAATAATAACTATAATTATAATTATTATAAATATAAATGATTTTACATACAAAAAGGGATTTTAATAAAATTTATCTTCATGGACATGTCTCCATATAACCACATTTTACGCAAATAATTTTAAGAAATGTTATTATAAACCTATACACAATTAAATACGAATACACACATATACACATACAATAATACCCATTTGTCTACATAGGGTATCAACGTGCTTAGACTTCAACATACTTATCACCTACACGCGTGGAAAAATACCCGCTTGCAAGGTGAGTTACATATCCCCTATTTACGTTTTTATACATTTTGGGGTGAAACGTAATCTGTGCTTACTTACATACAATTCAACTTGTGTTTACATGTGTAGATTATTGTGCTTTTGTGCTTGATCACTTGTTATGCTATGAATACTTTTAGGATGGTTTAAATTATGTGTAACCCACATAGTCTTGATTCCATGCCTATCACTTTTAGGGTAGCGGTATGCTATGCCTATCACGTTAAACCTATATGCTTATATACATAATTACATGCTTACAATTGGTATACATATAGTGAATTCTCCACATTATGCCATATCATACCATGTCAAACTATGAATTGTATAAACGTTTTAAACTAAACTTTTACTTTATTTAAACATATGTAAACTAACCAACTCTCGTAGTTGACACTTGTTTTGGATTACGTTTCAGGTGAAGATATGTGATTGTGTGACTATGTGTTGAAGGTGCTACACATAAGGCTTTTGGACCTAGTAAAATAATTATGTGTAATATTTTAGAATAGGGTGTTGTAACTTGATTTGTATTTGGATATTTGATATTTAAATCTTATTAATGAATTATGCAACCTTAGTAGATCATGTGCTTATGAACAATCATTCTAATGTCCGCCTCGATGATTCCGTCATCGGTCGGGGTGTGACACCTTTCGTTTTACAACATAAAACATTCCTTGCAACATCATTGATACTGGCTCAAAGATTTAAATCCATGGCATATAATATCTAAAACATTTATAATACGTGCATCATGCCCAAAACATTTAAAAACGTTTAAAAGGGCATCATAGAACTCACCTCTAACTTCCTGCTTGTTTAAATAATCTTTACGTGCTAACGTAACTAGCACAACAACTTGGATTAGGTCCTAAGTCATTATAACATTGCTTAATCATAAGTTCCTAGCTTAGTGGGAATAATCAAGTCATTAGGAACTAGGGGTGAGCAAATAACCGAATTAACCAAACCGTAACCGAATTAATCGAACCGAACAAATAACCGATGGTTCGGTTAAACCATAACCGATTAACCGAAATTTGCGATTCGGTTTCGGTTTTAGTGTTTGAAATAACCGAATTAACCGAACCGAACCGATTATATATATATATATATATATATATATATATATATATATATAAGCTTAGGCTCTAAACTTATTTTTACACTTCAACTTTAATGCATCATTTTTACTTCAGTTCGATTCTTATTGACACTAAACTTAATTTTACACTTCAATTTGATTACCGATGATTTCTTTGACTTCTACTTGATTCAGAGTGATACAATTTTGTACACACTTTCTATTTAGTTTTCTTATTACTTTGATTTTTTTTCATCCTTTGAGAATTTGATTCTTTCCCAGGTTTATCAAAATTGTTTTTTTTTTTCCATCAAAGATTTGGAATTACTTTAATTTTGATCAACAATGTCAAAGTGGAAGTCAAAGTTGAAATCAACAACATGGAGATTATGGAATTACTTTAATTTTGGTTTAGCAGTTAACCGAACCGAACCGAACCGAATGACTACTAATAACCGATTAACCGAAACTGATCAGTTTTCAAAATCCATTAACCGAACATTTCGGTTTCGGTTCAGTGGGAGCTCAAAACCGAACCGAACTGAACCGAGTACACCCGTATTGGGACCGAAAAGCTGGAAACCAGACTTCTCTACGTGAACCGGGGCTTTTTGACACGCTTAACGAGGTTAAGTGTGTGTTTCTAAGTGTGTTGGGACTGTGTGAATGCTCTAAAATCGACCAACATGTCCAACTATTTATAGGCTGCTCGACGGGTCCATAGCAGACCGCTATCCCTACACATGTCGGTCCGCTATCCAGTATGGCGGTTTAATTCGCTTAACGAGCACATAACGGACCGCTATACATTCTCATATCGGTCCGCTATGGATGAATTACGGCTAGCGGACCACAATGGATCCTATGTCGGTCCGTTATTGATCCCCCACGTGTCAGTTCTCAACGATTAGTCACCCGACACGTGTCACCTCCTGAGTGATCCCTTGTTCCCTACGTAGCGGACCGTTATCCATTCGGACGTCGGTCCGACATCTGCCCACTTTTCTAAATATTTCACTTTTAGTCCCTGTACTTTGATCTAATCATATTTTATCCTCCTACACTTTAACCTAATGTCACTTTAACCCCCTAGGGTTTCATCAAATGACAATATTAACCCTCGTAATTGTATTCTTTTGAAAATTGGGGTGTTACTACATATTATATATATATAAAAGACATGCATTGACATGCAATAGGTGAAAAGACACTCAATGAAAGTGCAAAGATACTCTGCAAAGCATAATTCTTTGCAAAAAGACACGCAATGTTAATGTCGTGCTATAGGAAAATTTCAAAAGATATGCAATGCCATACATCCAAAAGATATGTCTAAAGACGTACATATTAGTATACTTGTAAATATTTTTCTTTTTGGGAATATGTGACTGGGAAGGGATCTCTTGTCAGGGCATGTAAGTCCGTTGTGCTATGACCCTGAACATGTAAGCCCGTAGTGCTATGTTTTTGATCAAACTTTGTCAGAGATTACTTGAAAAGTTGCATAAACTCATGCTAGTTATGCTCAATTATAATTTTTTGGAGCTCAAAAGATCATGAGGAAGGGAAAGTTTACCTGATAAGCTGCGGGGTCCATTAAAGTTAATCAAGAATTCACATAATTCACAGTCAATTAATTACAGGTTTCTGAGATATGAGTATGGGACCCATTAAGTTATAAATAATCTTACCCAAAACAAGATAATTTAAATCACTGTGAAAAACTTAGGTTTGAAGCTAACGCATGAGTTTAGAAGGATCTGAATATTAGCAATCCACTTGACCTGTCTGAGTAAAAATACATGCTGGAAAATATTCCTTAGTCCGCCTATAGAACGATATGATCCCATTGCAAACTTCCTAAAGGCTCGTTGTTGGTCAGTTTGTATAAATTTAGTTCTGTTTGTATTTATTGAATCAAGTTTGTTTATTTTTAGTTGCAATTTATTAAGAAAATTTCAAAAAAAGATTTTATTTCAAATTTTATCTTTATTTTTACTTCAGATTTAGTTTAGTTTTTTAGTTTTTCTATTTTACTTTTATTTTATCTTTACGAAAATTAACTATTCTTGAATTTAAAGACTTGTCATCAAAAGAAGTGAAAGTTCAAAAGTTTGATAGTATGTGGATGTACTAGGTATTCGTGTGAATACTGGATCCCTGTTGCATATAAATGTTTTCTTACAAAATTTCTATGAATTTGTAGGATTTGTTTCAAATGAAGAACCAGGGGTTGAAGAAGAATGAAATGTTGTCAATTGCTGACAAGCTTGAAGTACCACCACAACAGAATGTACTCGAGTCAGAAGAACCTGATGTGTTTTCATCTTCCAACAATGAAAGTACACACGAATCTGCTTGAAAGAGAAAGAATGAAAAAGAAAAAGAGCTGCTGAGAATCCTCCTCTCACATCCTCTTTTAGCAAGATGATCAAGCAAATGCTGATTCTGATCCAAATACGGATCTAACTCCAAGAGAAGAAAGAGAGACCCAAGTTTGAGAGTTTAGAAATTTTGAACCTTATCAACACCAACGTTGACACCACAGCAACAACCACTGATTTTTGATGAAAATGGTGTATACAAAACGTGGTGATCACAGTGCTACATTCGAGTTATGAAGATCATTTGATAGCATCAGCCTAGGGGGAGATTGTTGTGTCTATATACGTGAGGCTAACGCGTATCAAATAAATAGAATTGTTGGTGTTACCAAATATAAATGTATTTGGTTTTAGAACCGTGAACCATAGGTTCACGAGTTGGGTGTTGGGCCGGCAGTGGGCCGAGTACTTGTATTAGAAGCCTAGTACAGCTTAGACTAGGTATATATACTTGTATACCCTAACCGTGTGGGGTTAGGGTTGTTTTGTGTTCTTTGTAATTCTCTCGAGCAATACAACGAGTTTTACATTGAGTTATCTTGTTCTTGAATCACCATAATCAATAGTTTCCGCGTATTGATTGTGAGACTTTATATCGTGTTTGTTTTTATGTGTTTATTCGAAGATCCATCTAGAGAGTTTGGGACTTACAGTCCAAAACTTTTTTATACGTTGGCATTTATGTAAATACTTGGAACTTAGAAACCTCCAGGTGGGGTTAGGTTTTTGGGTGGGGTGGGGGGTTTAGGTTTTTGGGGGTGGGTTAGGTTTTTCGGGTGATACTACACATATGTAGTATTGAAAATAAGAAGGAAAAAAACGAGTTAATTCTTATTTTTTATAACGTTAGGTCTACTAGGTCGTTCAAATTTGACCCAATTATTATGATAAGATGCACTACTGCATTGCCTAGCAGTATGACCGCCCTTCCCACAACTAAAACAATTAACATGCTTAAAAGATTTTCTTTTATGTGGCGGTTGATAAGATGATGAGGATGATTGCTGCTGAACTGACACTTTGATTTGCTTTTTTTCTTTTGCCTTTGATGAATTTCTCCTTCTTTTGATCAACATGAGTGGTTAACGATTCTTGATCAGATTCTTTATCAACATTGATCATTTGATTTGCTTCCCCATCAGGTGCATTGTATGATTTCGCGGATGTTTCAACAGATCTGTCCGAATCATATGCATTTTCTTCACTATCTCTTGTAGACAGGTAGTCTGATTCACTTTGACTATCACTTTGACTTGTTGATGCTGGGGTAAAGACTGAAATTTCTTTTGTCATAAACCTTTCAAACTGATTTCTTGACACAATATCAATCGAATCATTAAAATAGACATCATTCATAGAAATAAAGTCATTACAGCTATTGTGTGCATTACAATTAGAGGTAGAGTTAATTATCCTACAACATGATTTACTACTGCTATCAACAGATCCCGAATTACATGACTCTAGATTCTGGGAATTTAAATTCAAAAACGATGATAAAACAGATTCTCGGTTGCATTCCTTGTGACCCAATCCGGCACCACAATCATCCCTAACATCTTCATCCTGTCCTTTTAAACCTGCAGTATTTACATTAGTTACAGAAACAAACAATTTTTCAAGATCATTTTTAGGATGTGTAGACGGAATAGGGTCATAATGACCATGGGTGGGAGGGTGAAACAACTTCCTCTCAAAGTCATTCGAATCCAAGTATCCCGCCCCCTTTTTCACAAAACCAGGAGTATTTTCACAATCCAACGTAGTATCTTGTGCCTTTTTGCTAACGTGCCACTTGTCAATAATAATTTGCAATTTAACAGATTCATTTCTGGAAGAAGTTAGTTTTTCAGTTAAATCTGTGATCAAAAATTCTTTTCTATAGATAAATTCTTTAAGGGTTTGGATTTCTTGATTAGCTTTGTTCAAACTAACTTTGAGAGTAACCTCACTTTGCTTGATTTGATTAAGTATAGCAAGAGCGTCATCCTTTTCACGAATAATGAGTTTGTTTAAAGTGCGATAGTGGACAATCATGTCAACACAATCAGAGGAACAGCGACAAGATTTTACCTTAGGTGGAATCAGCTCAGCAGCGGTTTTCCTGCATATGCATCCTTGATCAGAGCTTCCATCACCATTGGCTTGAGTTCCATCACTTGCACTCGTCGGAGAGTTAACTTGATCTGTTGAGCTGGAACTGGGGCAGGTACCCATCTTCTCATTACTGACCTTCACTGCATCCATTGGCTTGATGTTGGCATTCTCTTTCATGCTTCCTTCAGTATCAATGACCTGACTCACTGTCCCTTTAATGGCAAACTGTCTAAGGAAAGCAGCAGGTCCAATAGAGTCAGTATTGATGATTATCTTTCTGAGCACCTCATTCTTTTCCCTTTCCACAAGACTTGCTTCCATTCCATGAACCACGAACTGTGTTGAAGGAGTGTTGGCTATGAGAGCCTTGCACACCTCAACCTGAGCTTCTTCGATTTCATTACTCCAATCAAAGTCATTCACTACCAGTGCATTTGCTGGTTCCTTTGCTTTATCAGTCTGTTATTGACCAACAATAATTGCAACAATGGTGGGAAGAGGCAAAGTATCATTAATGGGATGGGGACATTCCCTCTTGAAGTGCCCGAGTTGCTTACCGTTGTAACATCTCAGCTTAGACTTGTCAAACCCTGCAGACTTTCCACCAAGACGCTTTTTTCTTGTTCTGTCCATGAATCTCTTAGCCATAAGAGTCAGCATAGCCATTTGCCACTGTATATCAACCTCTTCCATGTCATCTGGATCAACTTGGAAAACATATTCAATGTGGCTCACCCCAGCCTTAAATTCTCCCGAACTAAGAGCTTGACAACTTTTGACGAATAGACCAAACAGAGCCATGTGTTCACTTGATGGGTTTGGAACAGAAGAACTATTACTTTTTGATTCATTGCTTGGCAGATTCTGCTGATTGGTGACAGGAACGGAACCCATAGCAGGAATAGCTCCAGATGAGCTAGCAACATTGTTTGATGAGGTTGGAGCAATAAAAGTTGCATTAGTTGGTGCCATGGTTTTGGTGTACCCTGTTTGATTCATTTAACGCTTTTCAATGTCCATTTCAAAGGACTTTAGGGTATTGATTACATCAGATAGAGTGGACGCTTCATTCACATCCTGTCTTTTGATCAACATACATTGTATGCTCCATTCTTAAGGTAGAGAGTCTAGCAGCTTCTTGATCATATCAGAATTTCTAATGACAACCCTGACTTGTTTCATTTTGCTTGAAATTTCCATGAACCTTGAGATATGTTTAGACAAACCTTCTCCTTTGATACTCCCGAAGGTATCATATTGTTTATGAAGCATGTCTTTCTTCCCTTCTTTCACGTCAGAATTTCCCTCGTAGAATTCACACAATGCTTGCCACAGAGTCTGAGCGGTCTTATATTCCTCAAACATGTTCATGATGTCGGCTGGAAGAGCCATATTGATAGCACCGAAGGCTTTATAATCTCTTAGGATCAGAAGTTTGTCATTTTCTGTATAAGCAGCGAGATCAATTTGAGCTACAACACCATCAGCTCCAGTGGTCATTGGACAGTGTGGACCATTCGTGGTCGAGACCCACTGACCGAAGTCAGTCACGTAAAAGACATGGAGCCGGTCTCCAAATCAGCTTGGGTAATAGAAGTATCAGACACCTTGAATCAAAGAAAACACAAGAAAATGCAGAAAATGAGAAATTTAGAGAGTCGGCTGAGAGTCAGGAAGACAGTCGGCTCAAAAGAGTCGGCTGATGAGATTGGACAAGCGGCACCACCACGAGGTGATTAGAAAATCTCACTCGGAGTGTCGGCTCAAAAGAGTCGCTACCTCACACAAGCGAGTCGTAAACTTGCGTTTACTGAGAAAATCGCTGGAAACACAGACAATCGGCCTGGACAATTGGCTAGATCAAGCAGTAGTCGGCTCAAGTAAGAGAGTCGACCCTAGACAATCGGCTCAAGAACATCAACATACTATTTTTCACAGAATAACACCAAATCAGTCACTGAATGCTCAGATCTAAGCCAAAATGACAGTTAGATCTGTCAAACTCTTCAAAAACAAGTTTTTGAGTGAATTTCAATATCAATTTCAGAACTTGATACAAATCAAGCCAAAAATCAAAGAAATTCAGATTTCAACAAAAACCCCAAAAACTTACAAAAATCACTAAAATCAAGAGCACAAAAGGGTCTGATACCAATTTTAGGTCCTGATGATAGGTCCCTGTGTTAGAATGATTCTAGACAGGAAACAACCAACAAAGCAGCTATAGAGAAGCTGATTGTTGATGATAATGAGAAATACAAGATGAAGAGCAACACAAACAAGAACATAAACCACATGATTCTATTAGATCCACTTGTGAAACGATTACAGATTAGCACCTGGATTACAAAGAAAACAGAAACAAACTCCTATCGACTCTCTATTTGACTAAAATAATGACGTGTGAATCAAGAGCTGATTAGTTAGGTTTTTGGGTTGCTATTTATAGAGAAGATAGCAAGAGTCGCCATTTAGATTACCGACTGTCGACAGTCGGCTGGCAACCGACATAGCGACTCTTGACCTAAAATCTTAACTTTACAAAATTTACAACTAAGCCCCTATAGATATCATGAATGCATCGGTTTCTGAGGTTCCAACACAAACACATACCTCATCACTTCACCCTCGTCAGGGTTACCCTCATCAGGGCGTTCGACACACCCCGGGCTCATCATTAATCTGCCCCTAATTTGCCACCTTTGGTGACCTCCCGAAGGGCTTAGTCCTCCACAATCTCGTTTGCCGTAAAGACAACAATGCAAACACAATACCCGTCATGTCACAAGGACAACAACATAATACACACAACACATGTATAAAACACATAATATCATACTCTATTTACATGACGCATTAACTGAACCTGCACTCCACACATAGCACCAGGATAATGTATCCCACACGTATTCATAAACGTTTAGCTTATATCCCGTCTCACCCTGATTAACTCCTAACACAATACACTGCTAGTATGGCAACACATATACAATTACTATGTCTCGTTATCTAAGCACATACCAACTACGTGCACACCCAACAACACCTCCTAGTCGTACCCGTATGACATGTAAATACAATCCCGACTCACCCTTACTAGATCACTATACATCATACCACCAATAGTTCCATAACCAGCCCACCTACTCTAGGTGCAAGACCCGCACCCTTAGTCTTGTATTTAAATGCTTAAATACAAAGTTTATTAGTTTAAAACTCAAAACTAGTAATGCGTTTAGTTTCACAAACACTAAGGACCCCACGTAGACCCTTCGTTTAATTATTTTATATTTAACCCATCTACAAATTCTGAATCACCTCATAACTTGTGTCATATTTAGTTAATAACATATAATGCAAGAGTATGTACGATAGCCCCAAAACGTTTAAAAACATTTAAAGAAGGTGATTTGAAACACACCTTTGCTCGATATACTTCGATCTCTAGAACCCGCTAGCTTCTCGTGCTCGCCTTTCAACCTCGCACCTATTGATGTAGTGCGAAGCACACATCTTTATTCCTATTGTTTTAGTTTGTTTTTGATTAGTTTTATCTTTGTTTTGAGTCGTTTTTGTATACTATTGAGTCGCTGATGTGTTTACACGTGCTCGTGAAGATTACAAGTCAAATCATGAAGAAACCGAGCGAGAAAGTGAAGGCCAAAGTTCAAAAGGAGAAAATGTTGAAATTAGAGTTCTCGCGGTACGCGAGAGAGAAAGAGCAGAGCCTCGCGGTACGAGAGGGGAGCAAAAAACGTGCCCGACTAGTTTGTTCCTCGTGGTACGCGAGGAACCCAGCCCAGTCTCTCGCGGTACTCGAGAGACCCGTATTCCGTGAAAAATCGTAAATTTAATTTAAATAGAATTTTATTGCCATTGTGAGGGGAGTTAGATTTTTGGTCGTCTAGAGAGGGTTCAGAGGCGCTTTTGGGAGTAAGGAAGCTAATTGAAGAGAAAAGCTTGAATCTTTGGATCCCGGGTTTATAGTTTAACTTGTTTGGTGTTCAAGATTCGATTTTTTTGTTTGATTTGATAGTTTGAAACCATGGTTTATGTTTATACTTCTGTTCTAGTTGTTTTGAGCATGATCCTAGGCTAAAACTCATTTACTGCTCGGGTCTTTATGATGATTGCTTGTTAAAGTTGCGATTTTTATCGGTTTTGGATTATATTGATGGTTTAATGATTTTGTAAAAGATCTTATGTTGATAATTTTGATGAATCTATATGCTTAGATCTGATTGGTGTTTGATTTCAATTCCGTGCGTTGATTGTGGATGTCTTCCAGTTTCATTAGCGTATCTAGGTCATAGATCTGCGGATTTGTGGTCGTTTGTGTGGTTTGCTAGACATAGTGATCCATAGGAGTTGTGATTGAGTATAGATTAGATCTGAGTGTGTATCATGTCTCAATACCCAAGAAGTGAGAGCCAATCATTTAGTCTTCGTCATTAGGAATCCGAGTGTTAACTGTCTGAGAGGAAGTTGGTATTAGTTGTCTAGTGATTGTTGCTATTCTGAGTCATAGTTGTTATCATGAGATTACCCCGTGCATTCTTCGAATGTATGCTGGGCAGTGAGACTGAAAGGTGATCTGTCTATTCGGGTACTTTATCATTGTTGGAGAGAATGATAGGTAATCCACTATCTGGTGAGTTATTACATCTTTAGGTTCCTTAGTTGGTGACACCCTGAGAGTGATTAGGGAACCACTAGGTTGTCTAGAGCTGTTTCCTTAGAAACCCAAATCCATCATAGTTTCTAGAACCGGTAGAAGTTGTGCTTTGCAAGTAGGATTCCGACCTATGTAGTATTCTTCCCATCTCTGATCTCTTCCTTAGTTCTTCATCTTGATAGCTTGAGTCAACCTTGTTTGCTGCATTAGTAGTTAATCTTTAGTGTAGTCAACCCCCAATCATCAATCTTTAGTCCGATTCAGAGTCTAGTTAGCTATAGTAGTGTCTCTAGGGTTCGATAATCCGGTTTACCATTAAGCTGTGCTACACTCGATAGGTCTACTTGCCTGTCAGTGCGGTTTAGTCGAAGCTACTCCATTTATTACTTAGGAGTCTAGGTTAGGTTTAGTAGTTAATTATATAGACCGTCTGTGCGACATCAAGTTTTTGGCGCCGTTGCCTGGGACACTTAGCAATTGCAATATTAGCTTTGACTAGTTCTTAGTTTGATTTTTGGTTTAGTTCTTTTGAGTCTTATTTGTGTGCTTGTCTTCTGTGCTACTTGTGTGTCCTATCTGAGTGTCTAACATACGATCGAGTCTTTCTATTTTTGAGTCTTTATTTGTTTTATTTTATTCTTGTGTCAGTTTATGCACCACACTCGTTCACAGGGATCACCACCATATTCTGCTTCTTTAGAGCCCGAACGAGAGCTACACGAGCGCACCCGCGACTTCTGGGAGCGTTTGAAAGTGTTGTGCAGCAACCAGGTACGTTCTACTAGCCCAGTTCCTTTTCCTAATATGGGCGACGCTGACTCACTAGAGAGGTGTACCGTACACCAGAGATCCAGTGACGGGGTCCTTGGGGCGAGATCTATGATCGCATGCCCCGCTATCACTAATGCCAATACTTGGCAGATCCCATCACATGTCATGAGCACGATCACTCATGCCATTCAATTTCATGGCCTCGAGAGAGAGGATGCACCCGGACACCTGTCCCGCTTCGTGCGTATATGTGATACCTTCTATATCACGGGTGTGTCTAAGGACGCTATCTACTTGCGTCTCTTTCCATTCTCGCTCTCTGGGCGTGCATGTACTTGGCTTGATACCCTCTGATGTGTTGCAAAGCACACCTTTTATTCCTGTGTGTTTCGTGTCGTTTTTGTATAGCTTTAGAGTCATGTTGAGTCGTTTATAGTTAGTATTGATTTGTGCCATGGTTTGTAGGTAATCGGGTGAGTATGGAGCTTAAACGATAAAGAATGGTGAAGGCACGAGCGAACGAGACAAAACGGAGAAAAGAACAAAACTTTTCTATGAAGATGGTTCCCTCGCGGTACGCGAGACATGAGAGCCTTCCCCCTCGCGGTACGCAAGGGGTGTGAATTCAGCCGCGACTATTTTTTCTCTCGCGGTACGCGAGAGACTGGATTCCTGGGCCTCGCGGTACGGGGGAGACCCTAATGTCGGAAATTTTAGCTATTTTTAAGGAATAAAAGCTTAAGTCCGTTTCTAGGGTTGAGAATTCGATTCTAGATGTAAAGTTGAGAGCTTTTTGGCGATTTTGAGTGGGAGAAGTATCAAGGGATCAAGAATTGAAGCGTTGGATGCGTGGATTAATTGAATTATTGTCTTTTTGGTTTATGTTTCTTATCTTTTGTTATTTGATTCATCTATCTTGCACTATGTTTTGATTCATCTATCTTGCACTATCATTTGACTTTGCTACATTGGTCAGTACACTTGCCGGTTGTGTGGTCTAGTATTAGGTTGAGTCTAGATTTATAAATTAAAAGCTAGAGTGTCTAGGTTAGGTTTTATAGTTAGTTTTTATAGACCATCCAGCACACATCAAGTTTTTGGCGCCGTTGCCGGGGACACTTATGCGATAGCGTATCTAACTTTGATTGAGCTTATCTGATTAATTGGTCTTTTTGTGTTTTGAGTCTTTTATATTTTGTTGAGTCTAGTTTGTGTGTCCTTTTGTGAGTATTTGTTTTTAGTGTGTCTAGATTGTATCTTGAGTCTGTCCGTTAATTTTCTGTCATTAGGTGTGAAATCTGTGGAGGACCCCATTTTACTCGTCGTTGCCCATATTCATCGGGGGATTCTGCAAACTGCTATGATCATGCTTATCCGCAGGTACAACCATACGCGGAATATAGAACTAAAGAAGAGTTGAATGTATGGTGTAAGGAAGCAAATGAGGAGTATGAGAAAGATATCCAAGCATTAATTGCTCGCATTGGATCACATCGGCCTAAGAATCTGGAGCGTGTGGTTTATAATCGTGAAAGGAACGAAATTGGGATTGAAACTCCATGGGGGGAGTTAATTCTGACAACCCCATCACTGGAGACTATAATGGACTACGTGTAACTCATAATGATAGAAGGTGAAGCACAAGTCCCACCTCCAGGTAAGTCTTCTGCTCTTAATCTAAATAGTGATGAAGTTTATACTGATTCCATGCAAGATTAGAATGTTCCATTCGATTCTTTACACTTGTCTTGTGAGGATGATTTTTCACATGAATCGCAGATAAAACCGAGGACAAAAATGAACGTCTTAGTCCCACCCTCGGACCTGCAGGGTGTTAAGCAACTTCGGCCGGGTGTTTATGAGTTTTCTTGGAATGATAGTGATGATGATACAATGCAGGAGTCACAGGAAACTCCAGAGCCGGAGACGATATTGGAAATCAAAGTCCCACCTCCGGTTCTGCAAGACATCGAGCAAAAATTTTGGTGTCCCACACCATGGAATATTGATGATGGCTTTTGGAGTGATGAGGAAGATGTGATTGAAGAGGAAGAGCTGATAGAGATCCCTAAAACCCCGACTGATGATGAGTGCTTTGAAGAGGGATTAGCCAGGTTGTTCGAGACAGAGAATTATAGTGAGGATGAGTTCTTGGTTGAGATGATAGAAGAGGAGCAGGTCCTATCCTTGGAGGATGAGTTCGGTGATTAGTTGGTAGACCTGCCGACTCCTAGTGAAGGAAGTTTCGACCCTCTTCGTGATCTGAAACTCCTTGAAGATCTATTATATCAAGGGCCAAGTGTGGGGATAGAAGAGGAGGTGCACGTGATAGAGCTGGTGTTGGACCCACCACATTGCACCCAAGAGAGAGAGAAGCAAGATCCCGTGGAGGTAGTAAATGGTGGATCGCCACCCAAATCAGCATGACCACGGGACATGGCATAGAGACGTATGGACCGGCATGTTGTGAAGGTCCTGGGATGGTCATACAAGGATCATAGGATGCAAAATACTGGAGATGATCATGTACCACATTACATGCCACGTATCAGGTTTGGTCCAGGTAAGTTCATGTATTGGTGGACCGACACATTTAGATTTTTATACCCCATTTAAGGTCTACCACCAGAGTTGGTCAAATCGGTGGTAGACAAATCATACTAAACGGGCCGGACTGTAGGTCCAGGTAACTCAACTACTGATCAAACTCGTGATAAGACGTTGCTATAACACGAAGTGCGGAATCCTTCGTATTAACGTTTGTATACTAATTGACAATACGCGTAAATAAACTTCTCGATTATATTCCAAATAACAATGGTTACAGACTCAATCAGACAATTGTTTCTCTCTCAGATCGATCTCTGTTCACTTCTGTCTAATGACCCTGTAACACATATATATAGAACCAAACCTGCTGTAAGCGAACTTAGTTAAGTTCGCCTGAAACAGTCTAAGCGAACTTAACAAGTTCGCCTCAGTTATGCCTAAGCGAACTTATTAAGTTCGCCTCTGTTAGAGCAGGCGAACTTAACAAGTTCGCCTCTAGGCTTACTATTAAAAACACTTAGCAACTTTACAATTTCATAACAAAACATAAAGACATAAAATCTAACTATTACAAGCTTTTGTCATTACAAATCTATGTCCTAACAGACTCCCCCTTGACAATAGCTTGATCTTCTGTCTTCAGTCTTTATCTTGAACTCTTCCAGTTGTCTGGTAGTCTGCTGCCAGCATGCACACCGTATTTTCTGCATATCTCCAAAACTCTTTTTACTGTAGACCTTGTTCTCTCCATTCATCAGTATACATGATCTCATTCTTTCGCAGTGTCCTCTGATCTTTCTTTGAAAAATTAATAAGATTCATTGCGTCATAGAAACACACAATGACCTTATTATCTTTATCTTCAACCTTTGCTTCACCAGTATTAACATCAACATACCACCATTTCATATTCCCAAGAAAGTCTTGAGGAATATTCTTTAATGGTATCTTGTGTATAGCACGCACTGGTCTGTACTTGTATCTCCAGGTTACTTTCCCAGTCTTAGGATCTGTAATCTTCACTCTCTTTCCTTTCTGTGGTTTCAGCCGTTCATACTTACCCGAACTACCTTCTTTCTTTATCAGGTTTGCTATCACATCAGCCAAACCATTCTTTGATCTATTTATGAGTGGCTTTGAAGCTAGACCATTTATTTCACACCTCGGCAAGGTATTGAAATATTTGATCCTTGGCTTTAAGTATTGAACACCATCAGATCGTTTGATTACAAACAATTTTGATTCACCATCATAGAACCAACTAATGATCCTACCTACACACTGCTCTTTATTCACATATTTCTCTTTCTGAGCAGGTTGTGCTGGAGACTTGGGTAGCACCTTCATCCAACTGTTTACAACTTCTCTCCACTGTTCTCGTGTCATTCCTGTATCTCTGAACATTACAGGTTCTTCATTAATCTTCGGAGACTCAGTGTGAGTAGTTTCAGTTTCAGCACCCTTATTGAATTGAAGATTCTCATCATCAGTATCCATCTTTGAGTCAGCTGTATCATCAGGCAATGTGACATCTTCAATAGAGTCCATAGAGTCAGTTATTCCATCATAAGAAAATTCAGGAACAACATCCTCTTGGATGAAGTTATAAGGCACCTTAAGACCGTCACAGCCTTCATATGTAACACTGTCTTTATCTTTTTCTATCTCAATCTCCACTATTTCTCCTTCTTCTATCTCAGTGTCTGACATATCATCTTCTATGTCATTGAATAAGTCATCAATGTCATCAAGACATTCAATCTTTTCAGCTTCATCTTCTTCTGAATCTTGAAAAAATTCTAATAACAGAATTTCTTCTTCTTTAGTACCAGAAGGATCTTTGTCTTTGTTTCCTTAAAGAGATTGTGATGTCGACTCCCCCTGAACTCTAGATATAGGATTAGCGTCAGTGTATTGACGATCACCCTCAATATTTCCAGCAGGATCATTGTCTTCATCATCACATCTCTTAATTGACTCTGTGTGACAAGTATCAGGTATCCTCAACTCCCCCTGAGCGTCAAGACGCTGAACAAGTTTGGACACTAACGCTTGCATATCAGCAATCTGTTGAGCTTGAGTCTGAATCACCAGCTGTCATTGAGAATCAATAGACACAAGAGAATTAACTTGTGTTTGTAGAGATAGCACTTGAGATTCAAGGAATGTTATCCTGTCAGAATCAGAAGGCTTAGATGGACCAGCTGTTGATTGTGGAATAGAAGGACCTGAAGTAGTAGGAATTTCTGGAGGAACCGGAGATGGAATTGGAGAAGAATCCTTAGATCTTGGAGGAGTAACTATCAGAGAAGCAACAAAATTTGCATTCTCAACTCCTTGAGAAGATTGTGCAGCCGCAATTGAAGCAGACATTAACTTTTGTCGTGAAGGATCAGGATTAAAGTCACTGTCAGTGTCAGAACTTTCATCTACCAACGATCTTTTACCAAGCACTGATCCGGAAGGAGGATCCCGAACAGACTTGGGTCGTGGGCGTCTGGCTTGAGATTTAATGCGTTTATCAGCATTAGCCAGTGGAATAGCAGCCAACCGCTCGTAATGACCTGGAGAAAAATCCCTAGACTCGTCAGAAGCAGTGCTGTCATCATCAGATGAAGTTGAATCACTTGAACTGGAACTAGACTCAGCGTCTGTCACCACATTCCCTTCTTGTTCATGAATGGGCGAGTTCACAGCTTCATCAACAAAATCATCCATGTTCATACCCATATCTTGATTAGGATCATGAACGACCTCTTCTAGAACTGGTTCCTGAATCGGAATATTGACTGCAGCTTGTGAATAGGAACTTGTTCAGGAATAGGAATTTGAGGTTGTATAGGAACTTGTATTTGTGGTTGTTGAGGTTGTTGTGGTTGTTGCTGTGGTTGTTGTTGAATATGAACTCCTTGAACTTGAGCAAGTTCATTGGGATGAAACCAATTGTCATTAGGTGGTGCAACATAATCAGGATTGATTAAGTGCCCAAACAGTGGAGTATTAACTGGAATCAACGCAGCATTTTGCTGTTTCACTTTTGTACAATCTGTAAAGATACGTTTTGACATCGGAGTCAAAGTCAATCGTATGGCATGTTGTGGAAGATCCGGAATAAGATGATTGAGTATCATTTGAATGAATCGTGGATACATTAAGACACCTTGACCTTCAGCCGGATTTATCTGCATTACCATCTCCCGATAAAAATAAAGCAGAAAATTGAATCTTTTATTCAAAGTTAAGGCCACCATGGCTGTTTGAAGAGCCATCTTCAAGCCATCGGTACCAGCTTTTCGCGGAGAGATGCACTGAATAATCACATGCATAAAGTACCTCCATTCTCCCACTAATCCACCTTTCCTAGCTTGTGTATCATTTTGTCTTCCACGATATCCCATCCTTTGAAAACAGCCCATAATAAGAGTATTGGGATAAGAGATTGGATCGTCAGCATTGCCTCCCAAAACTAGAGCAGCCCGAATTGTCTCTTCTGAAATTGCAATCTCGATATTATTAACTGTTGCACGAAGGACATGTGGTTCCACATCAATATCTTGATGTACAGTATCCCAGAATTGTTGGATGTACACCAAGCTAATAAAAGGATCCGTAGATAATGCAACATGTAGTCTTGATCTATTCATAAAATTGATAATGCCTTGATAGTGAACTGCTTCAGGCAAATTTGGATCTAACAACGCCACTTGATTATGCTTGTATTCGACACGACGAGCCATCTGTGAAAATATTGGACAACTTAACAAACATTAGAACACATACACATATAGGATACACATTTAATAAACACACAAACAAAACAACAACAAAAATGAGAAAAAAAGAAAAAATTTCAAACAAAAATTTAAAAAAATTTCAAACACAAAAAAAATCACAACTTTTTTTCACTTTTGACCCCTAGGCGAACTTAATAAGTTCGCTTAGTAGTGCAAGAGGCGAACTTATTAAGTTCGCCTGACAAGTTCGCTTCAAACAAGTTCGCTTGGAACAAGTTCGCCTGAACTTGAGACGTTTCAAATTCAAACACTGATATTTTCAAAATCCGGCAATCCAAGATCAAATCATGAAATAAGCCTATCCAAACAATAGAATATCACAATATGATAAAAAACGATGAACAATTTGATATCTCGGTCAAAACTTAGGTCAAAATCGTCTTGAAACAGTCCGACGAAACCCGAGATGAAAAAACCATCAAATACACTCAATATAGCGGATGAAATCCAACGAAAATACCTTTGTTAGATTTGCAATGTGATTTCAATCAAGAAACAACCAGAAATTAACACTCACAACACAAATTAAAATGTTTGAGAAATTTGGGCAAGTTCGCTGATAAGTTCGCTTGTTATGAGGAAGACGATGATGAGATAAGTTCGCCTGATTCAACACTTATTCAGGTTAAGTTCGCTGTTAAGTTCGCTTAACAAGCCTTCGGCGAACAAGATAAGTTCGCTTCACCTTTAAGTTCGCTTCACCTGAGACTGAAAATTAAGTTCGCTTCACCTATTTAAGCGAACATATTAAGTTCGCTTCACTGTTCACAGGCGAACTTAATTACTTTTTCAACCTTTTTGCCTTGAACACAAATTTTACCAACTTCAACCTTTCAAATCTTGAACTTCCGTCATATTTGATCCAATCCCGAACAATTTTAATAAAAATTTAGAATTTTCATGGAAAGTAAAAATAAAATCTTTTTGAATTTTATCTATACAGACGGAAACACATATTTTTGGTTTTTCTCTTTACAAACAAAATCACATATTTTTGGTTTTTCTCTTTACAAACAAAATCACATATTTTTGGTTTTTCTCTGTACAAACAGAATCACATATTTTTGGTTTGAACATCATGAGCAAGAAGATCATATCAGTATTTAATTAATTCATCACACATATTCTCAATAACAAAGGGTATCGTGTAGTAAGAGACCATTCAACTCAATTTTGTGCATATAGCATCTTTTTCATTCTGAAACTCATTCAATTTGAATAATATTTGAAATGATGCGCGATAAATTTCAAAGTAAATAAGATCATGTTATAAAATGTTCTTTTATTTATACCGAATTTGAAATATAAAGCCTGAATTCTTAAAATTGTCAATATTATATTATTTGAAACTATAAGCGTTTATTCTCCAAATTCATGTGATTTAGTACCATTTAGATGATAAACATCGTGTACCCCACATATATGCCAAATAAAAATAAATGCACTATCTTCAAGACATATATAAGATTTTACTAAAAACTTTCTGAATATTCAGAATGAGGAGACATCACTTAGCACATGAATAGCAGAATCCAAATTGGATTGTATAGGAATCAATGAGATTCAGAATCGAATGATTCAAAGTTTTGGCTTATATTTGTGGAATCATAAGATTCAGGTACGAGGATCCAACTGTTATCTGGATTATGAATTCAATGGAATCAGTAAAGATGATATATCGATATGATCCAAGGGCTAGTATATGTTTGACAAATGTTGTCAAGTACATATCTTGATTATACTTCAAATTGCATGTTTTTCGGGACATGGGCACTGAAGCAAATCGAATGAATAGTGCTAAGGACATAACCCGAAACTGATCTCATAGGAAAATCCTTATTAAAAGCTAATATTCTTTATCTGATAGTGATCTTTTAACACACACACCCAGGCATAAAATGGGTTTAAATCACAGATGTAATCATATTATATTTAATTTTCACACTACTATTAGTTTCAAAACGCTTTTAGCCTATTGACAATTCAAGTTTCAAATTTTATACACAAATTTTAAAACAAATTATCAAGAATAGAACATTCATAACACTATCATTTCTTATTTATGCAGACTTTGAAATTTAGATCAGATCAACTTATTTTAATCATTCATATATCAAGGTCTACTAAGGTCGTGTGAAATGAACTAATCACTGATGTACTATCATTTCTTCTTTAACCTCAAATGATGTCAAATTTTATATTTTTCAATTTTTTTTGACTTTTTATAATTTAGACTTTTTGACTGAAAATGTAACTGCATAAATGTAATAAAGCAATAAAAGAACCTAAAAGAAAAATTTTCCATGAAATTCTGATTTTGAAAATTTTTTATTCGGGATTAATCATACCAATCATTTTTATCAAGAATTCAAACCTTGTACGATCAAATGCCTTAGTAAACAAATCAGCAAGATTATCTTCAGTGTGTACCTTGACCAGCTCAATCAACCTTTTCTCTGCACAATCACGTATAAAATGTAGGATCGTGAGAATACAAGATGGTTCTGTTCTTAGTTGAGGTTGGCGGAAACAAAATCAACTACACAATTTATAATCAAGTAAACACAAAGAATACTGATAAACACTGTTGTATTAAGCTTTTGTGAATGCAAAGATTACAAGTGAGAAACTCAATGAATAAGTATGACAAGAACTACTAGCACTATCAAGACACACTCAAGTCACACTTACAATGAAGTGGCAACTCAGTATTTATAGTAACTTAGAATCAAGACAGACCCTTGATTCTAAGGATCAGATCGAACACAAGTCGTTGATCTTGTTTATTAATTTACATTACACGTAAAGGCTAATCTAGTTAACTTTACTGAAACGTTTTCTTTATTCATGATTGTTTGCATGCTTGGAGAAGTGTATTATTGTCCGTCATTGGTTGACCATAGCGGTTCCTTCTGCTTTGAGTCTGTCAGATGCTTTTGCAGAAAGGTGTCAGAGACGCTTGGCCTGGATAGTCAGCTGCAACGTTTGGTCTTCAGTGAATAAGGCTATCAGCTGCAAAGAGTGAAGGTTGCTGCTGGTAAGCCTATCAGCAGCAAACATGGATGACCGCTGCTGATAAGCCTATCAGCAGCAACTTGTACAGAATGCTGCTGATAAGCCTATCAGCAACAACAAGTGTTGAATGCTGCTGATAAGCCTATCAGCAGTAACAAGTGTTGAATGCTGCTGATAAGCTTATCAGCAGCATTTGTACTTAGAATAATTTGGTAGCAATCAGTCTTTGGTTCTACAAACTCCCCCTAGACTGATGCAACCAAAAATTCTTCTAATCACTTTGCTGCTGAAGCTTTTGCATGTGGCTGACTATCCTTTCAACCTCATAGCCTCTTGGATCCTTGCTGGGATTGTTCAGTGGAAGTTCAGACAGAGTCTTGATGTCTTTGTGTTGCATTTTGTAGATTACTTTGCTTGAACATCTCATCTGCTGCTTCTTTACATCAGTCAGTGTGAACTCATCCAAATCAGCATTGTAGGTCCAAGATACAAATGGAGAGTGGGACTTGAGTGGTTTGATGTTTATGATCACATCTTTGCTAGGGTTGAAGTAGTGTTTGATTGCTAGCACAAGACGTTTCCCACTCTCATTTGCAGGCTCATTAGCTTCACCCAGCTCTAAAATTCTTTGAAGATCAGAATCAGGTAGTTGCAGAACCTCATCAACAGACCTGTAAGTGGATCTTCTTTTCTCAGTTCTCCCCCTGAAGATCTCAAACACTTGATCTTGTGAATTGTGGAACCAGTTAACTATATTTCTTGAGTCTTC
This sequence comes from Smallanthus sonchifolius, assembly GCA_023525975.1. Lineage (NCBI taxonomy): Eukaryota > Viridiplantae > Streptophyta > Magnoliopsida > Asterales > Asteraceae > Smallanthus > Smallanthus sonchifolius. The sequence continues at coordinate 41,492,175 of CM042033.1, forward strand.
TGGTTTACGAGTGGGTTTGGGTATCTTCAAGGGAGGCTGCTGATGAGTGGGAGCTGGGTGGGATGACTTGGACTTTTTGGGTGGAGGAGTGGAAAGTTTGGGGAGGAGAATGGAAGGATGATGGACTGAGGAAGAGGTAGGTGAGGGAGAAGGCTTGGGTTTCTTTGTCTTTGGTTCTTCATCTTCTTTGATAAGTACCCTTTTCTTGGAGCCCTTCTTCCCTAGTCTTTCTTCCTCATCCTTTTTAACTTTAAAGTAGAGGGCTTGCAGGTTCATGAAATTCATAGGACCTAGCCTCTTTCCACTATCTCCTCTGGCCTTAAGGAAGTCAATCATGACCTTCCTTTCTTCATGGGTCCTTTTATTGAAGGCAATGGTCTTTTTGGACTGTTGTTTGGCTTTTTCTTCTTCTTCAACCTTTTTCTTCTTTGCCAACTGACCTTGCTGACCCATGAAGGCTCTGTAGATCTCTTTGTTTGAAAGTTTTTCAAGGTAGTCTTCATCCTCACCTTGAGATATCAGAGCTTCAGTCCACTCCTCCCTTAATTCTTTTGCTAATTTAGAATCAGTGATTCTAAACTTAGCATCTTCCTTCCTTTTCTCTTTAGCTTCTTCTTCTTCTTCTTCTTTTGCAAACTGTTCCTGCAGCTGTCTAGCAAGTTGTTCATCTTCCTCAACTTGAGACCCTGCAAGGACTTTTACCTTCATTTCATCCAGCTGTTTGGCATACAGCTGGATTGTCTGTTGTCTGAGAAGTATGGCTGACTTTCTATCTTCATGCCTTTGTTTTTGAGCCATCTCTTCAGCCAACTCTTCTTCTTCTCTTTTCCTTCTTCTCTCTTCTTTCTCTTTCTTTTCCTTTTGCAACCTCTCTTCATCCTCTTTTGTCATGATGCCCTTCCCTTTATTAACATTGGATGCCTCTGCTCTGGCTTCACTGATCACAGAAACAACTGATTGTTGTGCTGTTGGGATCTCTGCCTCGGTTTCATTGGCAATTTGAGATGTGAATAGGGGAAGGTCATCGTCTTCATCAAGTTGATACTCAGGACCTTCTATTTCTCTCAGTTTTTCTTTGATAGTTGATCTTGACTCATAAGCTACAGTGCAGATGTTAACTCGAGGGGAAGCTGAGTCAGTGTCAGTGTCAGAGTTTGACACATATACTGCCTCAGTAATTCTTCCTACTTGTTCAAGTTTGGCTCTGACAGTATCTATCATTGCCTGGCTTTCAAGTGAGTTGACATTGCAGATGTTTGTTCTGAGTTGATAGATCTTGAGGAGAAAGTCTGAGGGCAGATGAAGGATGTTTCTGGTGTTGATGATGAGAGAGGAGCCGTTGCTGAGCAGAAAAGTGTGGTCAAGAGACTTAGTGCTCACCCAACCTAGCACATCCAAGTCCTTGACCAGGAAGGCATACAGGAACCTTCGAAGGCCCAGAACTTCTTCTTCAGTGAGAAGACTGCTCCTTGTTATTTCAAGATTGCTAGGAGTCAGTCTTCTTTCTGCGGCCGCCGAGGATTCAGGATAAGCTACCCGATGTGCTGCTTGTAGGAATCTTTGGAACCTGGGTAGATTATCCTCCATCAGGTCATGGAACCTGCCAATGGCAAGTTCAGCTGAGAGATCTGCTGAAGTGTTGATGCAGTCAGTTAGATGCAGTTCTAGGACTTGGAGGGCATTGAGAGAGTTCCAGTTCAGCTCTTCTACTCCGCTGAACTCCCATCCAATCCAAAACCTCTCAGCTAATCCATCATACCCCCAAGCTAGAATAGAGTCAAACTCTAGCTTCTTTGAAGATTTAAAGATTTGGGGGGTAGTGGATTGACCTATGATGGCTGCTGCTTGTGGAAGGATGCTGAATGATGCATTTGTTTGTTCTGTGTCTTCAGCATCATTCAGCATTTCATCGACAGCCCTGACGACCAACTGCCAGTCTTCAGATATTTCTTCGTCTTCGTTATCTGGGGCTGGCAGGTCATGAACTTGGACAAAAGCTGGCTTGTATTGTGAGCTTTGAAGTACAAACTGCTCTTGAATCCAGCCATCAAGACTATCTGTATCATCTTCCATAGAAACCATCTCCCCCTTTTTGGTTGCATCAGCAGACAGGTAAGCATCAGTTTGGGTGCCTACTGATACAAGAGAGGGAGAGGCTAGAGTTGGGCATTGATGGGCTTCATGCATAGCGACTTGGTGTCTTAGTTTGGACATTTCAGCCTCTAGCATAGCCACCCTGGCCGTCAATTCCATGTTATGAAGTTTCAGTCTGTCCTCATCCACAGTTGTGGAATCCTTGGACCCAGATGGGGCCGTAGGCCTAGCCTCAGCATCCCCATCACCCGCGGTTTCTTGGCGCCTGGGATTCCTCTCAGTGAAGGGAGTTTCCAAGGAAACACCCTCACCGTGAGTTGCCATGGTTGAGGTCTTAAAGATGTTGTCACTGTCCTCCTGGTCAGTTGATGGACCAGCAGTAGTGACAGCCTCGTCCACATCCACTCTTTCAATACTCCCAGAGTGGACCTTCAAGGGTGAGGAACTTGGGTTGGGTGTTTCGGAAGCAAGACCAATCAGTACCTCCTTGATAGTGGTAGTTGGAGAAGGTACATCACTTTGGTCAGGTTCCTCTACACTTAAGTTCAGTGAAGAGAGGAATGGCTCGAAGGGCTGTTCTATGGATCCGGGAAGTGATCCTAATCCTAATAGAGAGACTTCCGAAGGAGTCTCCCTAGCAATGTGGCTTTCCCTTATGATATTCTCACTAGAATGTTGTGATTCTGAGTGAGGGATGTTGGCTTGGGTTTGGGCCTTGGAGGCAAGAGAAGAAGGAGTTCTCTTGCCCCTCTTCCTTGTATACTTGGCTGCAACCGGGGCCCTGTGTTTCGGTTGAGCAATCAAACTGGGGGTGAGTAATGTATGTGCCTGTGCATCCTCAGTAGAATGCACAGGGGTTCGATCAAGGGGAACAGTAGGTTGAGTTTGTGGCAGTGAGGTGGAGGGTGTGGGATCAGTATCAGCTAGGTTTGCTGAACTGTCACCCTGGGCACTATGTGTGTTCAACATTGTAGATAACAATGGAACATCGGCCCCTGAGAAATTTGATGAAACTGTTCTCATGCTTTGAAAAATGTTGTTCTTATGTCCTAGTATTGAGTAGATTCTTGCAGTTTTTGAAAGATCTTGGTGCTCAAAATTGAACACTTCCTGCAAGAATCTTGGGTACATGAAGAACTGTGATTTCACCCCTTCTTGAAGGTTGTATCTCAAACCTTCAAGAATGAGGTGGGAAAAATTGAAACCTGCTCCTGTTATCATACCGTGAACTGCCGACGCAAGTCCGGAGCTGAGTTGGTTCCAGCCACTCCTCTTTTGAGATATGCATTGGAGAAGAGTGTGGCAGAGATACTTCCATTTGGGACCCATGAGTGCCATCTCTATCGTATACTCTGTTTGATTCCCAGTGTACCCTATGGATACAAAGGTCCTCATGTATACGTCTCTTGGGTAAGAGAGGGCGTCCCCTTCATCCTGAAGCTTGAGGTGTTGGCGGAGTTTTGCTTCAGTGATGATCATTTCCTTACCGTCAACTGTGCCTCTGATTTGAGGAGTGCCCTGTTCAGTAGAATACACGGCTGAGCTCCAAAAATCTTCCATGTGTGAAGTATATATGGTTGGGTTGACGGTTAGGGCATGGTAAATTTTGGACCGACAGAGGAAGTCGATCATACCGTCGAAACCTTCGGATTTCTTGCCCTTGATTAGGTATGCAGTTAGGTTGTGATATGGGGAGAACTTATCGTTGGGGTTGTTTATGTCTGCGCCTGCCATTGTTATGGATTCGGAGGGAAGAGAGAAAGGTGTTTGAATGGTGGTTAATTGTGGAGGGCTTTGAATGCTGTGGGGACGGGAGAGAAAGTGATGGGAGATAGGTTTGAAATAGAATGTGAAGAGGTAGAGGGATGATTTGAGTTGGTGATATAACGGCAGACGGGAAAAAGTAACTCTACTTGTACAGTACAACCTGTTTCACTTTTCATTGTTACAGCTGTAAAACACTCGAGCAGTCATGGTGAAGACTGACGATATTTACTTTTACAGCGGGTAAATGTTAATTTAGACTTAAGTTCACCCATCAGCAGCAAACTTGGTTGCTGCTGAAAGATAAGAGAGTCCGCAGCAAAATTGGTTGCAGCTGATGGATAAGCCTATCAGCTGCAAACTTGGTTGCTGCGGAAAGATAAGTCTGTCAGCAGCAGATTTTGCTGCTGAAAGGTTTAAAGATCCGCAGCAAAGGAATTGCTGCTGAAAGCCTTAAAGCTATCCGCAGGAAACATGTACCTGCTGATAACTTAAAGCTATCAGTGGCAAAACTTTTGCTGCTGATGCTTTTACCTGTCAGCAGCTGAAGGACAAAAAAAGCTGCTGACCCATAACTTTTATTTACAACAAGGGACAAAAAGACACATTTTAAGGAGAAACTTGAGATGGATTTTAATCAAAGTTCATCATACCAATTGATTCAACTAAATATCTGAATCTAGCTTCATCAAAAGGTTTTGTAAATAGATCAGCATATTGCTCATTTGTATGAACTTTGGTTAAAATAATTCTCCTTTTCTCAGCTTGATCTCTTATGAAATGGTACCTGATGTCGATGTGCTTTGTCTTTGAGTGTTGCACCGGATTGTTTGTGATAGAGATAGCACTCATGTTGTCAATGTGAATTGGAGTCTGCATGAAGGTCATTCCATAGTCAAGCATTTGATTTTGGATCCAGATGACCTGTGCACAGCAGCTTGAAGCTGCAATGTATTCTGCTTCAGCTGTTGAAGTAGAAACACATGTTTGCTTTTTGCATTGCCATGAGATGAGCCTTCCTCCAAGAAATTGACATCCCCCAGATGTGGACTTTTTGTCCAAGTTACAACCCCCATAGTCACTGTCAGTGTAGGCATAGAGATTGACATTTTCATTCTTTGGATACCATAGCCCAAGTTTTGGAGCTCCCTTTAGGTATCTAAGGATCCTTTTAACAGCTTGAAGATGAGACACTTTTGGAGCTGCTTGAAATATTGCGCAGAGACAGACTGCAAACATGATATCTGGTCTTGAGGCAGTGAGGTACATGAGAGACCCAATCATTGCTCGGTACTGATGTTGATCAGTGTCTTGTCCTTCTTTATCCGGAGATAATTGATGGTGCACTTGCATAGGAGTTAGATGTCTCATCCGGAGATAAGAGACAATTCGGGCTGCTCTAGTTTTGGGAGGCAATGCTTGATAGTGAACTGCTTCAGGCAAATTTGGATCTAACAACGCCACTTGATTATGCTTGTATTCGACACGACGAGCCATCTGTGAAAATATTGGACAACTTAACAAACATTAGAACACATACACATATAGGATACACATTTAATAAACACACAAACAAAACAACAACAAAAATGAGAAAAAAATTCAAACAAAAATTTAAAAAAATTTCAAACACAAAAAAAATCATAACTTTTTTTCACTTTTGACCCCTAGGCGAACTTAATAAGTTCGCTTAGTAGTGCAAGAGGCGAACTTATTAAGTTCGCCTGACAAGTTTGCTTCAAACAAGTTCGCTTGGAACAAGTTCGCCTGAACTTGAGACCTTTCAAATTCAAACACTGATATTTTCAAAATCCGGCAATCCAAGATCAAATCATGAAATAAGCCTATCCAAACAATAGAATATCACAATATGATAAAAAAAGATGAACACTTTGATATCTCGGTCAAAACTTAGGTCAAAATCGTCTTGAAACAGTCCGACGAAACCCGAGATGAAAAAACCATCAAATACACTCAATATAGCAGATGAAATCCAACGAAAATACCTTTGTTAGATTTGCAATGTGATTTCAATCAAGAAACAACCAGAAATTAACACTCACAACACAAATTAAAATGTTTGAAAAATTTGGGCAAGTTCGCTGATAAGTTCGCTTGTTATGAGGAAGACGATGATGAGATAAGTTCGCCTGATTCAACACTTATTCAGGTTAAGTTCGCTTGATTAAGCGAACTTGTTAAGTTCGCTTAACAAGCCTTCGGCGAACAAGATAAGTTCGCTTCACCTTTAAGTTCGCTTCACCTGAGACTGAAAATTAAGTTCGCTTCACCTATTTAAGCGAACATATTAAGTTCGCTTCACTGTTCACAGGCGAACTTAATTACTTTTTCAACCTTTTTGCCTTGAACACAAATTTTACCAACTTCAACCTTTCAAATCTTGAACTTTCGTCATATTTGATCCAATCCCGAACAATTTTAATAAAAATTTAGAATTTTCATGTAAAGTAAAAATAAAATCTTTTTGAATTTTATCTATACAGACGGAAACACATATTTTTGGTTTTTCTCTTTACAAACAAAATCACATATTTTGGTTTTTCTCTTTACAAACAAAATCACATATTTTTGGTTTTTCTCTGTACAAACAGAATCACATATTTTTGGTTTGAACATCATGAGCAAGAAGATCATATCAGTATTTAATTAATTCATCACACATATTCTCAATAACAAAGGGTATCCTGTAGTAAGAGACCATTCAACTCAATTTTTTGCATATAGCATCTTTTTCATTCTGAAACTCATTCAATTTGAATAATATTTGAAATGATGCGCGATAAATTTCAATGTAAATAAGATCATGTTATAAAATGTTCTTTTATTTATACCGAATTTGAAATATAAAGCCTGAATTCTTAAAATTGTCAATATTATATTATTTGAAACTATAAGCGTTTATTCTCCAAATTCATGTGATTTAGTACCATTTAGATGATAAACATCGTGTACCCCACATATATGCCAAATAAAAATAAATGCACTATCTTCAAGACATATATAAGATTTTACTAAAAACTTTCTGAATATTCAGAATGAGGAGACATCACTTAGCACATGAATAGCAGAATCCAAATTGGATTGTATAGGAATCAATGAGATTCAGAATCGAATGATTCAAAGTTTTGGCTTATATTTGTGGAATCATAAGATTCAGGTACGAGGATCCAACTGTTATCTGGATTATGAATTCAATGGAATCAGTAAAGATGATATATCGATATGATCCAAGGGCTAGTATATGTTTGACAGATGTTGTCAAGTACATATCTTGATTATACTTCAAATTGCATGTTTTTCGGGACATGGGCACTGAAGCAAATCGAATGAATAGTGCTAAGGACATAACCCGAAACTGATCTCATAGGAAAATCCTTATTAAAAGCTAATATTCTTTATCTGATAGTGATCTTTTAACACACACACCCAGGCATAAAATGGGTTTAAATCACAGATGTAATCATATTATATTTAATTTTCACACTACTATTAGTTTCAAAACGCTTTTAGCCTATTGAAAATTCAAGTTTCAAATTTTATACACAAATTTTAAAACAAATTATCAAGAATAGAACATTCATAACACTATCATTTCTTATTTATGCAGACTTTGAAATTTAGATCAGATCAACTTATTTTAATCATTCATATATCAAGGTCTACTAAGGTCGTGTGAAATGAACTAATCACTGATGTACTATCATTTCTTCTTTAACCTCAAATGATGTCAAATTTTATATTTTTCAATTTTTTTTGACTTTTTATAATTTAGACTTTTTGACTGAAAATGTAACTGCATAAATGTAATAAAGCAATAAAAGAACCTAAAAGAAAAATTTTCCATGAAATTCTGATTTTGAAAATTTTTTATTCGGGATTAATCATACCAATCATTTTTATCAAGAATTCAAACCTTGTACGATCAAATGCCTTAGTAAACAAATCAGCAAGATTATCTTCAGTGTGTACCTTGACCAGCTCAATCAACCTTTTCTCTGCACAATCACGTATAAAATGTAGGATCGTGAGAATACAAGATGGTTCTGTTCTTAGTTGAGGTTGGCGGAAACAAAATCAACTACACAATTTATAATCAAGTAAACACAAAGAATACTGATAAACACTGTTGTATTAAGCTTTTGTGAATGCAAAGATTACAAGTGAGAAACTCAATGAATAAGTATGACAAGAACTACTAGCACTATCAAGACACACTCAAGTCACACTTACAATGAAGTGGCAACTCAGTATTTATAGTAACTTAGAATCAAGACAGACCCTTGATTCTAAGGATCAGATCGAACACAAGCCGTTGATCTTGTTTATTAATTTACATTACACGTAAAGGCTAATCTAGTTAACTTTACTAAAACGTTTTCTTTATTCATGATTGTTTGCATGCTTGGAGAAGTGTATTATTGTCCGTCATTGGTTGACCATAGCGGTTCCTTCTGCTTTGAGTCTGTCAGATGCTTTTGCAGAAAGGTGTCAGAGACGCTTGGCCTGGATAGTCAGCTGCAACGTTTGGTCTTCAGTGAATAAGGCTATCAGCTGCAAAGAGTGAAGGTTGCTGCTGGTAAGCCTATCAGCAGCAAACATGGATGACCGCTACTGATAAGCCTATCAGCAGCAACTTGTACAGAATGCTGCTGATAAGCCTATCAGCAGCAACAAGTGTTGAATGCTGCTGATAAGCCTATCAGCAGCAACAAGTGTTGAATGCTGCTGATAAGCTTATCAGCAGCATTTGTACTTAGAATAATTTGGTAGCAATCAGTCTTTGGTTCTACATAAAATGATATCAAATTTCGATGTGCTTAGTTTTACTATGTTTAACAGGATTATTCGTTATTGACATAGTAGCATTGTTATCAATAAACATAGGGGTTCCTGTGAAATTCAAACCGTAATCTCTCAATTGTTGTTGTATCCACAGGATCTGTGAACAGCAACTTGCAGCAGGGATGTATTCTGCTTCGCATGTTGAGATCGAGACTGTGGTTTGCTTTTTGCATTGCCAGGATACAAGTCGATTACCTAAGAACTGGCAACCACCTGTTGTAGATTTCCTGTCCAGACAACAACCACCAAAATCAGAATCAGTATAAGCATTGAAATCAAAGTTAGAACCATGAGGATACCATAGCCCTAAATATTGTTTTCCTTTTAAATACCGAAAGATTCTTTTCACAGCAATTAAGTGAGATTCTTTTGGCTTTGCCTGAAATCTGGAACAGATACACATGGCGAACATTATATCCGGCCTTGAAGCGGTTAAGTACATGAGGGATCCAATCATAGCTCTGTAAAGTCGACAGTCCACATCTTTTCCTTCCGGGTCAGAATTTAACTTATGATTGACCGGAATTGGAGTATCGTATGAAGTACAGTCCTCCATCTTGAACCGACTCAAGATGTCTTTGACATACTTGGACTGATGAATAAAGAAACCATCTTCCTTTTGATTTACTTGTAAACCTAAGAAAAACGATAACTCTCCCATCACAGACATTTCAAATTTCGACTTCATAACACCCTCAAAGTCATTGCACAACCCTTCATTTGTCGAGCCAAATATAATATCATCCACATAAATCTGTACCAGTAGGTAATCTCCCCCTGATTTCTTTATGAATAAGGTCGAGTCTATCTTTCCACGAACAAAGTCATTCGCCAAAAGATGTGTAGATAAAGTCTCATACCACGCACGAGGAGCCTGATGAAGACCATAGAGGGCCTTATCTAGCTTGAAAACCATGTTCGGATTCAGTGGATCTTCAAACCCCGGCGGCTGACACACATAGACTTCCTCCTTGACCTTTCCATATAAAAATGCACTCTTGACATCTAATTGAAACACCTTAAAACCTTTAAAGGAAGCAAAGGCTAGAAACAGTCTTATAGCTTCAAGCCTTGCAACCGGTGCATAAACTTCGGTGTAATCAATTCCTTCTTGTTGATTGAAGCCCTGGACAACTAATCTTGCCTTATTGCGTACCACGACACCTCGATCGTCCTTTTTAGATTTAAATACCCATTTTGTTCCTATCGGATACGCATCTTTCGGAAGATCAACCAGATTCCAAACCTTAAGTTTGTCAAATTGAGCAAGTTCTTCCTGCATAGCTTCTATCCAGTTATTATCATTTAAAGCCATCTCAACATTCTTGGGTTCAACCTGTGAAATAAAGAAAGAATGTGAGCAAACATCAAGAACACCAGAATCTTTAATGCAAGTATACAAACAAGTATTGTCAACAAGAGAACGAGTTTTCACTCCATCCTGTAAATTTCCAATTATATTTGTTACTGGATGATCTTTGTGTTCCTTGATGGATGCGACCTCAGGAACTGGCAACATGTCAACTTGAGTAGAGTCAGATTGATAAGAATAATCTTGAGGAATTGGAATTTCCGCGTCTAAATTTGTTGGAATCTCCCCCTGAGCCTGTGTCGACGGTAATGGATCATCACTCAACAGCGGATCAGCAGAAGAATCTTGAAAAATAGCATTATCCTCCTCACTCTCTGAATCTTGCGGACCGGAACAAGAAGCAACATTTGGATCTGGAGCAGAAGTAGATGGAATCGATGAATTGGGAACTGCATTTGGTAGAAATCCATTGTGCTGAGCATCTTGACAAGAATTATAGATAACAGCAGCATCTTCATCAGAAATGTCAGACGGTAAGTGAAAAGACTTGAATAGGTTTTCATAATCAAATGCCCAATCCGGACCAATCGCCATTTGTGGTAAAGACCGATTTGAACAGTCAATATGGAACCATTCTTCAACTTGGCGTGTCTCTTTGTTATAAACCCTCTTGGTAGTTGAATTTGCTACATACCCCAGAAAAATCCCTTCAATAGCCTTTGCACTGAATTTTGTTGGGACATCTCGAAATTTCAGTAGGGTACACGGATTACAAAAAGGTAGTAAGTAGTCCAGATTCGGCTTTCGATTGTTTAGCAATTCATAGCAAGTCTTGTTATGTCGCTTTACGGTCAAGACCCTGTTCAAAACATGACACGTAGTATTCACAGCTTCAGCCCAAAAGGTGACTGGAAGCTTTAGAAGAAAGAAACTTAAGCCATGAAAATCTGGAGTAATCATCAGTTACTACCAAGCAATACGATTTCCCACCAATGCTCCTAATACTGATGGGACCGAACAAATCCATATGCAGCAACTCCAAAGGAGTTACGATAGAATTCGTCGATTTCGATTTGTGAGATTTCTTTCTTTGCTTCCCCTTCTTGCACGAAATACAATCATCAGGAACTGAGAATTTCATTTTCGGAATACCAAGTACAAGATCATTCCTAACAATGTAGTTCATCTTCCTGTAGTTAATGTGAGCTAGCTTCCTGTGCCACAATATTGAATCAGATTCCGATGCCTTGGAGAGTAAACATGTTGGAATTGAATCCGTTGTAGTGGCGACACTCGTGTCAAGGACATACGTGTAATTTCTCCTTGGAGCCTTCATTAGAATCCATTCATCAGGAATCACAAAACCCGGTTTCAGAATATAGCATTCATGATCGTTGAAATGGAACGAAAACTTCTTGTCACAAACTTGTGATACGCTTAAAAGATTGTGTTCCATCTGCTCAACATAATTCACCTTTTCAAATTTGACTTTGTCATTCTTTAACGTTCCCTGGCCAGTTATGTACCCGCCTTTATTACCCGCAAAAGCGACATAACCTCCATCAATTTGTTTTACATCCTCAAGCAATCTCACATTCCCTGTCATATGTCGAGAGCAACCACTATCCACATACCATGTATTGTTGATAGTCCTCCTTGGTTGTCCCTACATAAACAACGAGAATCAGTTAGAAAGTGGAACCCAAGCCATTGTGGTCTTGGGTCGTCCGGATTGATCAAAATAAACAACTTCTTGTAATTTACAATCAATTTTATCATTAACTGTTGGAACAGAAATTTGACAATCAGACCTTTTCAAAGAAGAACCATTTTTATTATTTTTAGAAACATTATTTGAAAAATTATTGTCAGATTCAGATGATTCCAAAATTTTCATTAATTTTTTGTTTCTCCTTCTTCTTTGAGGTCTGGACAATTTAACCTCCTGAAAAGTATCTTTTGAAATCCCAACTTTTGGAATCGCAAGAGTTTCTCTGCATACAAAAGATTTAGCATGTAATATATTCTGTTGTTTAATTCCAGGAGAATTAACAAAAGATCGTCCAGTTATATCTTTTCTCAAACTAGAAGACGATTTTCCCTCATCTTTCCTTTTCAGAATCTTCACCACTTTAGATTGTGAAGGAACAGTCTTTAGTTTGCCCTTGTTCTTGTATGGACAATTAATCAAAATATGACCAGGCTCATTGCAATGAAAGCACGCTCTTCTTTCTTGATAAGTTCTGAAATAAGGTGTTTTCTTTGAATTTGAAGAACCATCAGAAGAAGAAGCTTCGGATGAATGCCCAGAACAATTTACCGGCTTCTTAGGAACATAAGTCTATTTTGGCACCTTTGAAGAATTCACTTTTTGAAAACCAGCCGCAACAAACCCACTTGACTTTAATATTGGAGAAAGTGTAGTTTGAACCACTTTCACCTCTTCAGGTTCTGTCAAGATGCACCTATCCCGAGTAACATTCTTTACAATCTTTGGTTCCTCAATTTTCACCTCTCTCGGAATGCCTTCAACATTTGAATCATCAAATACTTCATCCTCTGTATCAGAATCATACACCATGTCTTCACCCATCACTGGATTCACTTTTAATACTGTCTTGGGATCAATCTCCTCTTCATGAATTATTTCAGGCTCAACTACATAATTCCCATTGAACGGAGGAGGAACAAACCCAATACCAGCAACTCTTTTTGTGGGATCAGCATTAGCATTAAAATAATCCAACACTACAGATGAATTCTCAAACTGTTCCAACTTTCTATGTAACTTTATCACCTTAGATTCTTTTTCAGAAATCTCCTTGTTCTTTTGAGCAACTACTTCATTACGTTTTTCAATTTCAGCATAAGCCATGTCTAGATGATAACCCTGCTCTTTGTATTTTAACCCAAGAGAATTTAAATCTCTTTTCAAAGATTCAATTCTATCAATACACAGTTTATCATTATCTTTCAGTTTTTGATTAACTGAATGCATTGATTTCATGTCACAAATCAAATTTGTGTTATCATCCATGACTTTTTGTAGTTTATCTTTAACAGAGATACAATTAGAACAAAATATATGACAAACAGAGTCTTTTACCTTAGTCGGGTCAGACATGTCTGCCATGAATACTTTGGCTATTGGAATGTTCTCTGAATCTTCACCAACTGACGCATTTTCTTCCTCATCAACCCCTGTCACAACATCAGAATCAATACATTGATCTCTTTCTTCCTCATCTTCAACACTTGGAACACTATCACCATCACATGAATCATCACTAGAACTTCCATCATCAGTAGACTCTTCTGGTTTTTCTGAATGAATTTCTGCAACAAAAGCCTGACTCACAGCACCCACCAAATCTTCCAGATGAATGCCCCAATCATAGTTTTCATCATTTTGAGCAACTAGAGCTGGTGATGCAGATGCATGATTTGTATTACCAGAAGGACCATGATTTTGATTACCAGATGAACCATGAGGCTGATTCCTATTATGTTGAAAGTTAGATTGCTTCTTTTGAGAATCAAATTCTACCTTTGGTTTCACACACTCCTTAGCAAAGTGACCATACTCTTGGCAGTTGTAACATCTAACTTTGCTCTTATCAAAACCCATACGCGATCGACTATTTGAACCAATATATTTTCTCCCAGTTCTCTTCAAGAAATCTTTAGCTTGTCTCATTAACATGGCCATATTCCATTGGATATTCATTTCTTCCAGATCAACAGGGTCAATCTGTCTGAAATCTTCTTCTATTACCTCAGGATCATGTATTTTTCCTCCAATGAAATTCTCATATGATGCCATGAATGAAGAAAACATAGCCAAATAATCATCAGCAACTTTCTAATTCACATGAGTTCCAGATGATGTTGAAGCAGTAGTAGCAGAAAATCCAGAATGGCTTGTATGACCAGAATAGATTGGAACTCCAGAACACTGGTCATTTGAAGACTCTTGAGCATCACCAGAAAAGAATGCTACTCCAGTACCAGATTTACCAACAGATTTGGCAAAATACATCGAGGGATCCTGGATATGCTCCAAATTAGTCTCTTTCTTTTTCAAATTCATTTGATGTGATTGGATCTTCCCTAGGACTTCTTCAAGAGACATGGTTTTGTACTTAACATTTTCTTTGATCAAAACCGTATACACATCAAACTTTGATGGTAAAGCCTCCAAGAATTTATCATTGATTTCCTCAGTCTCATATACCACAGATGCACTATCCAGTTCACTAAGAAGATGATAGAATCTTGTAGCAAGATCATCCAAAGATTCATTATGAAAATGTTTAAAAACTAGGAACTGCTTCTTTAGTAACTCTTTTCTACTTTTCTTCACATCTAAACTCCATTCACACCTTTTCTGTAGAGCTTCCCACAGCTGTTGAGAAGACTTGAACTGTAAATTTCCTTTGGTAGAGACATCGAAATGCTAGCCATTGCTTTCTTTTCTCGATCAAATAACAGCTTCTCTTCAGTAGATAAAGCAGACACTGGTTTTGGAACATCATCTTTTCCCATCCATGAATAAGTAGGGTGTGTATATCCTTCCAAAATTGGAATCCACAAACTAGTATCGGTAAAAGATACGAATTGGTCAAACCGATCTTTCCAATTTGAATAATCAGCTAGATTCAGCAACTTCGGAGGTTTTTGAGATGTACCTATCTCATTGTCATAATTGAACATGTTTGTGACTTGAACTATATTTGCCATGTTAAAAAAAATTTCTGAAAAATTTCTAAGTATTGAACTGATTTTACCCTCAGGCGAACTTAATAAGTTCGCTTTAGGTAGTACTAAGCGAACTTAATATCAGGCGAACAAGACAAGTTCGCTTAAGGAGGAAATCTGGTAAGTTCTCTTAACAGCTAAGTTCGCTTGAAATGTGAGAAGCGAATTCGCTTGCTAAGTTCGCTTGCTAAGTTCGCTTGAACAGGAACTCAGCAAGTTCGCTTAAACTGCTGTAACAGAATAAACAGAGTCTTCGTCCAAACACGAACCGAAACCTTCAAAATTCATGATTTCTCAGCGAATTGATGGAATTTAAGAAATTTGATCCGTAGGATTATGAATTTTAACAAATGGAACAGTTCTATCGGACTAATTTCATCAAAAACACTTCCAAAATCACGAATTCAGTAAAGAAACAATCTTCAAGAACTTGAAAAACTCCATTGTTGCAGAAACTTCAAAAAGTTGTATATCTTGTCGAATTGTACACAAAAACCGTCAATTATCACCAAGAATCATACTTAATTCATGAGCACTTTGCTCTGATACCACTTGTAGGTCCAGGTAACTCAACTACTGATCAAACTCGTGATAAGACGTTGCTATAACACGAAGTGCGGAATCCTTCGTATTAACGTTTGTATACTAATTGACAATACGCGTAAATAAACTTCTCGATTATATTCCAAATAACAATGGTTACAGACTCAATCAGACAATTGTTTCTCTCTCAGATCGATCTCTGTTCACTTCTATCTAATGACCCTGTAACACATATATATAGAACCAAACCTGCTGTAAGCGAACTTAGTTAAGTTCGCCTGAAACAGTCTAAGCGAACTTAACAAGTTCGCCTCAGTTATGCCTAAGCGAACTTATTAAGTTCGCCTCTGTTAGAGCAGTCGAACTTAACAAGTTCGCCTCTAGGCTTACTAGTAAAAACACTTAGCAACTGTACAATTTCATAACAAAACATAAAGACCTAAAATCTAACTATTACAAGCTTTTGTCATTACAAATCTATGTCCTAACACGGACGGGGGCGGCATAAAGGAGAATCTGTCTGATTAGATTTGTTTCTCGGGTTAGGACCCGAGTGTATAGTTTGTATAAGTTTTGGTTTATTTTGAGTCTATTTGATACTGTTTGGGTTTGCTGTGAGATTTATTTTGCAGGTATAGATCACACCGTCCGTACTCAATCTCCCTTCGGGCGGGGTCGGTTCAAATCTTATAATCATGTAAAGGGGACCCAGCAGAGTGTATGTGTAAGCCGCGAATGAAATGCTATACGGTTGCACCAGTGGAAGAACGAAGCTGGACAGAATCATGCTATCATTACCAACTAAGTCGTTTCCACTTTACTATTTTTATTTTTTATATATTTTTGAGTCGTTATTTTTATTTTTCGTTGTATCTTGGTTCACATTGAGGACAATGTGTTGTTCAAGTGTGGGGATGGGAAACGTCTTGAGTCTAGTTTGTTTAGGTTTGTGTTTCTTTTATAAAAAATCTAAAAAAAAAATTAATTAAAATTTTTTCAAAAAAATGCCCTTTGAATTAGAGTTTTTGCAAGCAAAATGGAAGATGGTAGGTATAACTGGAAATGCTTGTAGAATTTAAATGAAAATAAATGATAGAAAACGCATATAATCTGTGATGTTTTGGTAGACCCAACCGATTTAAAAGCTTAAATATCATGTGCGTGTTTATTAGGATAATTAGTTGAACTTAAATTATGAAATCTTGTGGGTTTTCATCTTATGGTGTCGGAAAAACTGAAACTGTCAACATAGGGTAATAGGTACCACATTAAGCTAGAATTTAGAGTTTTTTTTGAAAGTTTCTTGGCACACCATTCTCTTTTTATGAGAATAAATCCGAGTGTTGGCGGCGCCCGCATCTGTAATTCCATATTCATGAGTAACTGATTAGAAGTATGAGTTTTGCTTATGTGTTACCCTCTGGGATGGCCACTTGGAGAAAACGCCTCTAAGTGATTCTTATGTGCTTTATTGATAGAACTGTAGTCTATGTGTTACATTCCAGGATAGCGACTTGGTTGAAACGCCTCTAGACGAAAGTACATTTGCTTGAATTAATGCTCATTATCATACCATTCATACATGATTTCATTTAATTTCTAAAAAACTGTAAATCTTAGTTTAACGGGGTGGGAGAAATCTATACGGTTTAACCCGTGCCTAAACATGACCGTGAGACGGGAGTAGGTGGAACTGTAGCTCTTGAGTGTGGGACCAATAGATAGATTGATATGCTTAGTAATGTATATTTTAGAACACAAACGGGGGCTTGATAGTTGGTGTTGGGTTTAATCGGATCGAAATATCAATTGTTGCATTTTAACGCGTGATTATATCTATGCTAATGAAATTTTTAAGATTGTTAAAGCGTGTATTCCAGTTGTGATTCCATTGTAGAGATCTTTTTCGAGGACGAAAAAAGGTTAGGTGTGGAGATGTTTGATGTGTTGCAAAGCACACCTTTTATTCCTGTGTGTTTCGTGTCGTTTTTGTATAGCTTTAGAGTCATATTGAGTCGTTTATAGTTAGTATTGATTTGTGCCATGGTTTGTAGGTAATCGGGTGAGTTTAGAGCTTAAACGATCAAGAATTGCGAAGGCATGAGCGAACGAGGCAAAACGGAGAAAATAACAAAACTTTCTGTGAAGATGGTTACCTCGCGGTACGCGAGACATGAGAGCCTCCCCCCTCGTGGTACGTGAGGGGCGTGAATTTAGCCACGACTATTTTGTCTCTCGTGGTACGCGAGAGACTGGACTCCCGGGCCTCGTGCTACGCGGTAGACCCCAATGTCGGCAATTTAGCTATTTTTAAGGTATAAAAGCTTAAGTCCGTTTCTAGGGTTGAGAATTTGATTCTAGACGTAAAGTTGAGTGCTTTTTGGAGATTTTGAGTGGGAGAAGTCTCAAGGGATCAAGAATTGAAGCGTTGGATAAGTGGATTGATTGGATTATCGTCTTTTCGGTTTATGTTTCTTATCTTTTGTTATTTGATTCATCTATCTTGCACTTTGATTCTGAATATTAGACTTTGTGTTGATGTTTTGATGATGGTAGTAGGCTAGATTTCTTGAACTACCTAGATTTTGATGATTATGTTTTGTTAATTGGATTGATTTCGGATTTCGGTTTCTTTTTGATGGATTAACGTTAAAGTAAAGAACTTGGTTTTGTTAGATTGGATGTATATGCGTATTTGATCTTGATTCATGATCTGTTGATTGTTCCATATGCTACTTTGTGAACGTCTTTCATGTATGGTTGCGTATTAGGTCACTAGCTGTGTGCATGTGATTGGTTTATGGTTTACTCTCTTGTATCCATAGGAACATCGATTGAGAGTTTATTAGGATTGAGTATTCTGCCTGCTTCAATAGCTGAGAGGTGAGAAGTTGTCGGGTAATCTTTGGTGTTAGGGTTTTAGGTTAACTGCTCTGAAAGGAGGTTTTCCTAGGTTGTCTTAGCATTCATTGTTATTCCGTGTCTAGTGAAGTGAATTCAAGTTACTCCTTGCACTGAAAGGTGTATTAAGATAGTAAGACTGAGAGGTAATCTGTCTAGCGAATACTTTAGTGTTGTTGGAGATAGCTGAGAGGTGATCCAACTAACTGGTGAGTTTCACACGTCCCTTAGGTTTCCTATTAGGTCACACCTGGAGAATGATTCAGGATCCACTAGGTTGTCTAAGTGTGTCGTATTCTAAGAGCCCGGTTAAAACATAGTTTTCGTATCCGAGAGATTTCCAAGGTACATGCATAGGATTCAGAGTCTAGGTAGTGCTTTCCCTATTTGTGAGTTGTCTAAAGTATTTTGCTTTATATTTGGTGTCGATAGTTAGGAGTTCCTTAGTTACAATCTTAGTTACACAAATTCCCCCATTTATAATTCAGTTTAGTTAGTTGAGTTAGAGTCTAGATAGAGTTGTCGCTAGTGTCTCGTGGGTTCGATATCCGGACTTCATTTGACTTTGCTACATTGGTCGGTACACTTTCTGGTTGTGTGGTCTAGTATTAGGTTGAGTCTAGATTTATAAATTTAAAGCTAGAGTGTCTAGGTTAGGTTTTATAGTTAGTTTTTATAGACCGTCCAACACACATCAAGTTTTTGGCGCTGTTACCGGGGACACTTAGGCGATAGCGTATCTAAATTTGATTGAGCTTATCTGATTAATTGGTCTTTTTGTGTTTTGAGTCTAGTTTGTGTGTCCTTTTGTGAGTCTTTGTTTTTAGTGTGTCTAGATTGTATCTTGAGTCTGTCCGTTAATTTTCTGTCATTAGGTGTGAAATCTGTGGAGGACCCCATTTTACTCGTCGTTGCCCATATTCATCGAGGGATTCTGCAAACATCTATGATCATGCTTATCCGTAGGTACAACCATACGCGGAATACAAAACTAAAGAAGAGTTGAATGCCTGGTGCAAGGATGCAAATGAGCAATATGAGAAAGATATCCAAGCATTAATTGCTCGCATTGGATCACATCGGCCTAAGAATCTGGAGCGTGTGGTTTATGATCATGAAGGGAACGAAATTGGGATTGAAACAGCATCGGGGGAGTTAATTCTGACAACCCCATCACTGGAGACTATAATGGACGACGTGCAAATCACAGTGACAGAAGATGAAGCACAAGTCCCACCTCCAGGTAAGTCTTCTGCTCTTAATCTAAATAGTGATGAAGTTTATACTGATTCCATGAAAGATTACAATGTTCCATTCGATTCTTTACACTTGTCTTGTGAGGATGATTTTTCACAAGAATCGCAGATAAAACCGAGGACAAAATGGAACGTCTTAGTCCCACCCTCGGACCTGCAGGGTGTTAAGCAACTTCGGCCTGGTGTTTATGAGTTTTCTTGGGATGATAGTGATTATGATACAATGCAGGAGTCACAGGAAACTCTAGAGCTGGAGACGATAATGGACATTAAAGTCCCACCTCCGGTTCAGCAAGACATCGAGCAAAAATTGTAGGTCCAGGTAACTCAACTACTGATCGGACTCATGATATGACGTTGCTATAACACGAAGTGCGGAATCCTTCATGTTAACATTTGTATACTTACCGACAATTGAAACAACACGCGTAAATAAACTTCTCGTTATATTCCAAATCACAATGGTTTACAGACTCAATCAGACAAATCTCTCTCTCGGTTCTCTCTGTTCTGTCTTCTGTCTAATGACTATGTAAACACATATATATAGAAAACTAACCTGCTGTAAGAGAACTTATTAAGTTCGCCTGAAACAGACTAAGCGAACTTAACAAGTTCGCCTCAGTTAGACCTAAGCGAACTTATTAAGTTCGCCTCTGATAGAGCAGGCGAACTTAACAAGTTCGCCTCTAGGCTCACTTGTAAAAACACTTAGCAACTTTATACATTTACATATCAAAAACACAAAGACATAAAATCTAACTATTACACGCTTTTGTCATTACAAATCTATGTCCTAACAGACTCCCCCTTGACAATAGCTTGATCTTCTGTCTTCAGTCTTTAACTTGAACTCTTCCAATTATCTGGTAGTCTGCTGCCAGCATGCACTCCATATCTTCTGCATATCTCCAAAACTTTTTTGTACTATAGACCTTGTTCTCTCCATTCATCAGTATACATGATCTCATTCTTTCACAGCATCCTCTGATCTTTCTTTGAAAAATTAATAAGATTCATTGCGTCATAGAAACACACAATGACCTTATTATCTTTATCTTCAACCCTTGCTTCACCAGTATTAACATCAACATACCACCATTTCATATTCCCAAGAAAGTCTTGAGGAATATTCTTTAATGGTATCTTGTGAATAGCATGTACTGGTTTATACTTATATCTCCAGGTTACTTTCCCAGTCTTTGGATCTGTGATCTTCACTCTCTTTCCCTTCTATGGTTTCAGCCGTTCATATTTACCCGAACAACCTTCTTTCTTTATCAGGTTTGCTATCACATCAGCCAAACCATTCTTCGATCTATTTATGAGTGGCTTTGAAGCTAGACCATTTATTTCACACCTCGGCAAGGTATTGAAATATTTGATCCTTGGCTTTAAGTATTGAACACCGTCAGATCGTTTGATTGCAAATATTTTTGATTCACCATCATAGAATCAACTTATGATCCTTCCTACACACTGCTCTTTATTCACATATTTCTCTTTTTGAGCAGGTTGTGTTGGAGACTTGGGTAGCACCTTCATCCAACTGTTTACAACTTCTCTCCACTGTTCTCATGTCATCCCTGTATCTCTGTACATCACAGGTTCTTCGTTAATCTTCGGAGACTCAGTGTGAGTAGTTTCAGTTTCAGCACCTTTATTGGATTGAATATTCTCATCATCAGTATCCATCTTTGACTCGGCTGTATCATCAGGCAGTGTGACGTCTTCAATAGAGTCCATAGAGTCAGTTATTCCGTCATAAGAGAACTCAGGAAAAACATCCTCTTGGATGAAGTTATACGGCACCTTAAGACCGTCACAGCCTTCATAGGTAACACTATCTTTATCTTTCTCTATTTCAATCTCTACTATTTCTCCTTTTTCTATCTCATTATCCGAAATATCATCTTCCATGTCATTGAATAAATCGTCAATGTCATCAAGACATTCAATCTTTTCAGCTTCCTCTTCTTCTGAATCTTGAAAGAACTCCAATAACAAAATTTCTTCTTCATTAGTACCAGAAGTATCTTTGTCTTTGTTTCCTTCAAGTGATTGTGATGTCGACTCCCCCTGAACTCTAGATATAGGATTAGCGTCAGTGTATTGACGACCACCCTCATTATTTCCAGCAGGATCATTGTCTTCATCATCACGTCTTTGAATTGACTCTGTGTGACAAGTATCAGGTATCCTCAACTCCCCCTGAGCGTCAAGACGATGAACGAGTTTGGAAACTAATGCTTGCATATCAGCAATCTGTTGAGCTTGAGTCTGAATCACCAGCTGCCGTTGTGAATCAATAGACACAAGAGAGTTAACTTGTGTTTGTAGAGAAAGCATGTAACATCCTAAAAATAATAAAACGAATAAATATAGCGAGACCGGTGATTTATTCGGAATATTTAAACAAAAGGGAGCGGGCTTGGGCTCGGCTTCAATGGGCTGAGGGAAGCCCAGGTATATAAGAGGCAGGGCAGCCCTCTTCTCTGCTCATTCCCCCACTCACGCAACTTCTAGAGAGGGAAAAGAGAGCTCGGGTCTAGAAAGAGAAAGTTGACGGATCGTCCCGGAATTAAGGGAACACGTTACTGCTAAGCTCGTGAGAAGAACCTCCGGATCAGAATCTCGATACAGGTAATGATCTTGCCTAAATCTGAGTTTTTTGTTTGTTTTTGGGATTTTCGGGCTTTGGCTAAAAAGGTAACGATTTTGTGGATGGAACTTGAAAATGAGCTTAGGTATAGCATCTAGAATGAAAACCGAACGTTTTGATCTAAGAAAAATTGAGATACTGACTCGATCAGACTCGCATGCAAAACTTGGGATTTTTGGGAAGACGATCTGTGCAGGCCCATCGAAACTACTAGTTTCGATATGTGCAGGTCCATCGAAAATACTAGTTTCGATATGTGCAGACCCCATCGAAACTACTAGTTTCGATATGTGCAGACTCGTCGAAACTACCTAGTTTCGATATATGCAGACCCATCGAAACTACCTAGTTCCGATATGTGCAGACCCATCGAAACTACACAGCTTCGATATGTGCAGACCCATCGAAACTACCATAGTTTCGATATGAGCCCACGATCCGATGTTAAGATTACACCTAAGTTACTTATCGAAACTACCAAGTTTCGACATAAACAACCTATCGAAACTATCAAGTTTCGATATAAGCAAATCCATCGAAACTACTAGGTTTAAGCATAGGGATGTCAAGTGTCATCTAGGAGCATTACCTTACAAGTATGGCTTTATTATAACAGATCGTGAGTGACATTAGTGACGCTCAGTAGCTAGCTAAGAGTATTTCAGAAACTGCTTATCAGGTGAGTTCTAGAAGCCCTCTTTTAAATGTTTTAATAATATTTTTGGGCTGGTGTGCATACGTACCGATGTAACAATTTTATAAAACGATGTTTATGAAGGTTGTATGTAACGTTTTATAAAATGATGTTTATGAGTGATGTTTTAGAAGGAAAGGTTATGAAGGAAGTGTTTATGAAGTATTTTGCCAAAAGAAGTTTATGAAGTGTGTTAATGAATGAATGAATGTTTTTAATAAAACGTACGAATGCTTTAACTGAAGTTTTTGAAGTAAAAGAAGCGAAGGTTTATGAAAGTCACAAACGAACGAATCTGCCAATATTCCTTAGGGAATGAAGGTTAAGGGATGGGAAGTATGTTATGGGCCTTTACCTTTTAGGGGCCTTTGTGGCTGGCCAACTGTTGTACAACTGGGGCGATGACGGTCGTCAAGGGGATTATCGTGATCCTTGAAGTTTGGTACGATTTACCTTACGGGGTAGTCGTGCTTGAAGTTTGGTACTTGCGCCCTACGGGGTGCAGTGCTTGAAGTTTGGTACGCGCTATCCTTTGGGACGCCGTGCTTGAAGGGTTGGATGGCCTAAGTATCGGGCCCTAGGAGTTCCTCACCCGAACGATTGTACGATGATGATGGGCCTAGTGGTGGTGATCCTTAGGTTATTCAACCAGTATGTAACGTATGGATTTGACGGTTACGAGAAGGCGCAGATTCGATATGTTGGTTGACTTATGTTAATGAAGTGTTATGTTTTGTTATTGCATTATTTTACGTACTCTTTTTATTAAATGAAGTATGAAGTTATGTTTTTGGCAAATTATTCGAAGTTAAAGTTTTATGTTAAAACTAGAACTCACCAGCGTAGCTGACTTTTTTGTATGCACATTCAGGTTAAGGCAGGTTATGAGGATGGACGGTGATGCTTGG
The DNA here is from genome assembly GCA_023525975.1 of Smallanthus sonchifolius. Lineage (NCBI taxonomy): Eukaryota > Viridiplantae > Streptophyta > Magnoliopsida > Asterales > Asteraceae > Smallanthus > Smallanthus sonchifolius. Next base: position 41,515,930 of record CM042033.1, read on the forward strand.
ATAGCGAGAGGAGTTACCCGACTGACTATGAAGACTGGCATCCCGTTATGTTTAGTTATGATGTATTTATGTTTTAAACAATGTTTACGCTTCCGCATGTATGAACAATGATGACGTTATGTTTGAATGAAATTTACCGCTGCGTTATTTGTATTCATGTTTAAGAACTGTTTATGAATGAGTAAATCCAACAAGTGAGGCCTCCCGGGTATGGGGCCCTTACAAAGCACTTGAGATTCAAGGAAAGTTATCCTGTCAGAATCAGAAGGCTTTGACGGACCAGCTGTGGATTGTGGAATAGAATGACTTGAAGTAGTAGGAATGACTGGAGGAACAAGAGTTTGAAATGGAGATGGATCCTTAGATCTTGGAGGAGTAATTATCAAAGAAGCAACAAAATTAGCATCCTCGACTCTTTGAGAAGATTTTGCAGCAGCAATCGACGCAGACATTAACTTTGGACGTGTAGGATCTGGATTAAAGTCACTGTCAGTGTCAGAACTCTAATCGACCAAAGATCTTGTACCAAGTACTGATCCGGAAGGAGGATCCCGAATAGACTTTCGTCTTGGTCGTCTGGCTTGAGATTTAATGCGTTTTCCAGCATTAGCCAGTGGAATAGCAGCCAACCGTTCATAATGACCTGGGGAAAAATCCCTAGATTCATCAGAATCAGTGCTGTCATCATCAGATGATATTGTATCACTTGAGCTGGAACTAGACTCAGCTTCTGTCACCACATTCCCTTCTTGTTCATGAATGGGCGAGTTCACAGCTTCATCAACAAAATCATCCATGTTCATACCCATATCTTGATTAGGATCATGAACGACCTCTTCTAGAACTGGTTCATGAATAGGGTGATTGAGTATCAGTTGAATAAAACGAGGATACATCAAGAAACCTTGACCTTTGTACAGTCGGTAAAAATACGTTTTGACATCGGAGTCAAAGTTAATCTTATAGCATGTTGTGGAAGATCCGGAATAAGGTGATTGAGTATCAGTTGAATAAAACGAGGATACATCAAGAAACCTTGACCTTCAGCTGGATTGATCTGCGTTACCATCTCCAGATAGAAATAAAGAGGAAAATTGAATCGTTTATTCAATGTTAAGGCCATCATTGCTGTTTGAAGAGCCATTTTCAATCCACCGGTACCAGCTTTTCGCGGAGAGATGCATTGAATAATCACATGCATGAAATACCTCCATTCACCAACTAATCCACCTTTTCGAGCTTGGGTATCATTCTGTCGTCCACGATAACCCATCCGTTGAAAACAACCCATAATAAGAGTGTTAGGATAAGATATTGGATCGTTAGCATTTCGACCCAAATCAAGAGCAACACGAATCGTTTCTTCAGAAATTTCAATCTCAGTATTGTTTACTGTTGCACGAAGTACATGTGGTTCCACGTCAATATCTTGATGTACCGTATCCCAGAATTGCTGTATATACACCAAGCTGATATAGGGATCTGCAGATAAGGCAACATGCAGTCGTGATCGATTCAGAAAATTTATGATGCCTTGAAAATGAACTGCCTCTGGCATATTAGGATCTAACAACGCCACTTGATTATGTTTATATTCAACACGACGAGCCATCTGTGAAAATATTGGACAACACAACAAACATTAGTACACTTACACATATATGAAACACACATTTAATAATACACACAAACAAAACAAAAAAAATTAAAAAAAAAATTTAAAACAACAAAAAAAAATTTCAACAAAAATTCACAAGTCCAATTCACTTCTGACCCCTAGGCGAACTTAATAAGTTCGCTTAGTAGTGCAAGAGGCGAACTAATTAAGTTCGCCTGACAAGTTCGCTTCGAACAAGTTCGCTTGGAACAAGTTCGCCTGAACTGAGACGTTTCAAATTCAAACACAGAATTTCAAAACTTCGGCAAATCGATAGAAAATCATGAAATAAACATATAAAATCAATCGAATACCAATTTATAACCAAATATGATGATCAATTTTATATTTCAGTCAAAAATTAGGTCAAAATCAGTCTTTGAACAGTTCGACTTACAACCGAGACTAAAAGCATCAAATTCACACGATTTAACGGATGAAATTCAATGAAAATACCTTTGTTAGATTCGCAATTCAATTTTGATTAAGATTCAACCAGAAAACAACTCCCACAACACATATTGAAATTTTTGAAAAGTTTGGACAAGTTCGCCTAAACTGGAGGAAGACGATGAAAATGACAAGTTCGCCTGTTCTAGATCCTTAAACCCACTAAGTTCGCTTAGTTAGGCGAACTTGTTAAGTTCGCATAACAAGCCTTCGGCGAACAAGATAAGTTCGCTTCACCCCCAGACAAGTTCGCTTCACCACAATCAGATTAAGTTCGCTTCACTATTCTCGAGCGAACATATTAAGTTCGCTTCACTGTACAAGCGAACATAATATCCAATTACTTTTGCCTTGAACAAAAATTTCTAAATTCAGCCTTTTAAGTCTTGAGCTTTCGTCAGCACCTTGTAATCGATCCAATCCCGAACAATTTTAATAAAAGTTTAGAATTTTCATGGAAAATAAAAATAAAAATCTTTTTGAGTTTTATCTATACAGACGGAAACACATATTTTTGGATTTTATCTATACAAACAGAATCACATATTTTTTACTTTTATCTGAATAAACCGAAATCACATATTTTTGGTTTTTCTCTATACAAACTGAAATCTCATATTTTTGGTTTTTAACATCATAAGCAAGAAGATCATATCAGTATTCAATTAATTCACCACACATATTATCAATAACAAAGGGTGACCTATAGTATGAGATCTATGCAACTCAATTTTGTGCATTTTGCATCTCTGTCATTTTGACACTCCTTCAATTTGAATAATATTTGAAATGATACGCGATAAAATTCAAAGTAAATAAGATCAGGTTATAAAATGCTCTTTTATTTATACCGAATTTGAAATATAAAGCCTGAATTCTTAAATTTGTCAATATTATATTATTTGAAACTATAAGTGTTTATTCTCCAAATTCATGTGATTTGGTACCATTTAGATGATAAGCATCGTGTACCCCACATATATGCCAAATAGAAAATAAATGCACTATCTTCAAGACATATATAAGATTTTACTAAAGATCATCCGAATATTCAGAATGAGGAGACATCACTTAGCACATAAATAGCAGAATCCAAATTGGATTGTATAGGAATCAATGAGATTCAGAATCGAATGATTCAATATTTTGGCTTATATTTGTGGAATTATAAGATTCAGGTACGTGGATCCAACTGTTATCTGGATTATGAATTCAATGGAATCAGTAAAGATGATTTATCAATATGATCCAAGGGTTAGTATATGTTTGACAGATGTTGTCAAGTACATATCTTGATTATACTTCAAATTGCATGCTTTTCGGGACATGGGCACTGAAGCAAATCGAATGAATAGTGCTAAGGACATAACCCGAAACTGATCTCATAGGAAAATATTTATTAAAAGCTAATATTCTGTATCTGATAATGATCTTTTACACACACACCCAGGCATATAATGGATTTAAATCACAGATGTAATCATATTATATTTAATTTTCACACTACTATTAGTTTCAAAACGCTTTTAGCGTATTGACAATTCAAGTTTCAAATTTTATACACAAATTTTAAAACAAATTATCAAGAATAGAGCATTCACAACACTATCATTTCTTATTTATGCAGACTTTGAAATTTAGATCAAATCAACTTATCTTAATCAATCATATATCAAGGTCTACTAAGGTCGTGTGTAATGAACTAATCACTGATGAACTATCATTTCTTCTCTAACCTCAAATGATGTCAAATTTTATATTTTTCAATTTGTGTTGACTTTTTATAACTTAAGATTTTTGACTGAAAATGTAAATGCAGAAATGTAATAAAGCAATAAAAGAACTTAAAAGAAAATTTTCCATGAAATTCTGAGTTTGAAAAATTTTTATTCGGGATTGATCATACCAATCATTTTAATTAGGAATTCAAACCTGGTACGATCAAATGCTTTGGTAAACAAATCAGCAAAATTATCTTCAGTGTGTACCTTGACCAGCTCAATCAACCTTTTCTCTGCACAATCACGTATAAAATGATATCGAATTTCGATGTGCTTAGTTTTACTATGTTTAACAGGATTATTCGTTATGGACATAGTAGCATTGTTATCAATAAGCATAGGGGTTCCTGTGAAATTCAAACCGTAATCTCTCAATTGTTGTTGTATCCACAGGATCTGTGAACAACAACTTGCAGCAGCGATGTATTCTGCTTCGCATGTTGATATCGAGACTGTGGTTTGCTTTTTTCATTGCCAGGATACAAGTCGATTACCTAAGAACTGGCAACCACCTGTTGTAGATTTCCTGTCCAGACAACAACCACCAAAATTAGAATCAGTATAAGCATTGAAATCAAAGTTAGAACCATGAGGATACCATAGCCCTAAACGTTGTTTTCCTTTTAAATACCAAAAGATTCTTTTCACAGCAATTAAGTGAGATTCTTTTGGCTTTTCCTGAAATCTGGAACAGATACACACGGCGAACATTATATCCGGCCTTGAAGCGGTTAAGTACATGAGGGATCCAATCATAGCTCTGTAAAGTCGACAATCCACATCTTTTCCTTCCGGGTCAGAATTCAACTTATGATTGACTGGAATTGGAGTATCATATGGGGTACAGTCCTCCATCTTGAACCGGCTCAAGATGTCTTTGACATACTTGGACTGATGAATAAAGAAACCATCTTCCTTTTGATTTACTTGTAAACCTAAGAAAAACGATAACTCTCCCATAGCAGACATTTCAAATTTCGACTTCATAACACCCTCAAAGTCTTTGCACAACCCTTCATTTGTCGAGCCAAAAATAATATCATCCACATAAATCTGTACCAGTAGGTAATCTCCCCTTGATTTCTTTATGAATAAGGTCGAGTCTATCTTTCCACGAACAAAGTCATTCGCCAAAAGATGTGTGGATAATGTTTCATACCACGCACGAGGAGCCTGATGAAGACCATAGAGAGCCTTATCAAGCTTGAAAACCATATTTGGATTCATTGGATCTTCAAACCCCGGCGGCTGACACACATAGACTTCCTCCTTGACCTTTCCATATAAAAATGCACTTTTAACGTCTAATTGAAACACCTTAAAACCTTTAAAGGAAGCAAAAGCTAGAAACAGCCTTATAGCTTCAAGCCGCGCAACCGGCGCATAAACCTCGGTGTAATCAATTCCTTCTTGTTGATTGAAGCCCTGGACAACTAATCTTGCCTTGTTGCGTACCACGACACCTCGATCTTCTTTCTTACATTTAAACACCCATTTTGTTCCTATCGGATACGCACCTTTCGGAAGATCAACAAGATTCCAAACCTTAAGTTTGTCAAATTGAGAAAGTTCTTCCTGCATAGCTTCTATCCAGTTATTGTCATTTAAAGCCATCTCAACATTCTTTGGTTCAACCTGCGAAATAAAGCATGAATGTGAGCAATCATCAAGAACACCAGAATCTTTAATGCAAGTATACAAACAAGTATTGTCAACAAGAGAACGTGTTTTCACTCCATCCTGTAAATTTCCAATTATATTTGTCACCGGATGATCTTTGTGTTCCTTGATGGACGCGACCTCAGGAACCGGCAACACGTCAACTTGAGTAGATTCAGATTGATAAGAATAATCTTGAGGAATTGGAATTTTCGAGTCTAAATTCGTTGGAATCTCCCCCTGAGCCTGTGTCGAAGGTAATGGATCATCACTCAACAACGGATCAGCAGAAGAATCTTGAAAAATAGCATTATCCTCCTCACTCTCTGAATCTTGTGGACCTGAACAAGAAGCAACATTAGGATCGGGAGCAGAAGTAGATGGAATCGATGAATTTGGAACTACATTTGGTAGAAATCCATTGTGCTGTGTATCCTGACAAGAATCATAAAGAACAACAGCATCTTCCTCAGAAATGTCAGAAGATAAATGAAAAGACTTGAATAAGTTTTCATAATCAAATGCCCAATCCGGACCAATCGCCATTTGTGGTAAAGACCGATTTGAACAATCAATATGGAACCATTCTTCAACTTGGCGTGTCTCTTTGTTATAAACCCTCTTGGTTGTCGAATTAGCCACATACCCCAGAAAAATCCCTTCAATAGCCTTTGCGCTGAATTTTGTTGGGACATCTCGAACCTTCAGTAGGGTACACGGATTACCAAAAGGTAGTAAGTATTCCAGATTCGGCTTTCGATTATTTAGCAATTCATAACAAGTCTTGTTATGTCGCTTGACGGTTAAGACCCTGTTCAAAACATGACATGCAGTATTCACAGCTTCAGCCCAAAAGGTGACTGGAAGCTTTGAATCTGCAAGCATCGTGCGAGCTGTTTCGACCAACGTCCTGTTCTTTCGTTCAGCGACACCGTTTTGTTGAGGAACATATGGCGCACTGAATTCATGATGAATTCCTTTTTGTAGACAGAATAATCCCATTTTGCTATTCTTAAATTTGCTGCCATTGTCACTCCTGATTCTTCTGACTTTCAGATTGAATAAATTCTCCAAACCCAGGATTAAGTATTGTACCAACTCAGTGTTTTCAGCTTTAGAAGAAAGAAACTTAAGCCATGAAAATCTGGAGTAATCATCAGTTACTACCAAGCAATACGATTTCCCACCAATGCTCCTAATACTGATGGGACCGAACAAATCCATATGCAGCAACTCCAAAGGAGTTACGATAGAATTCGTCGATTTCGATTTGTGAGATTTCTTTCTTTGCTTCCCCTTCTTGCACGAAATACAATCATCAGGAACTGATAATTTCATTTTCGGAATACCAAGTACAAGATCATTCCTAACAATGTAGTTCATCTTCCTGTAGTTAATGTGAGCTAGCTTCCTGTGCCACAATATTGAATCAGATTCCGATGCCTTGGAGAGTAAACATGTTGGAATTGAATCCGTTGTAGTGGCGACACTCATGTCAAGGACATACGTGTCATTTCTCCTTGGAGCCTTCATTAGAATCCATTCATCAGGAATCACAAAACCCGGTTTCAGAATATAGCATTCATGATCGTTGAAATGGAACGAAAACTTCTTGTCACAAACTTGTGATACGCTTAAAAGATTGTGTTCCATCTGCTCAACATAATTCACCTTTTCAAATTTGACTTTGTCATTCTTTAACGTTCCCTGGCCAGTTATGTACCCGCCTTTATTACCCGCAAAAGCGACATAACCTCCATCAATTTGTTTTACATCCTCAAGCAATCTCACATTCCCTGTCATATGTCGAGAGCAACCACTATCCACATACCATGTATTGTTGATAGTCCTCCTTGGTTGTCCCTACATAAACAACGAGAATCAGTTAGAAAGTGGAACCCAAGCCATTGTGGTCTTGGGTCGTCCGGATTGATCAAAATAAACAACTTCTTGTAATTTACAATCAATTTTATCATTCACTTTTGGAATAGAAGTTTGACAATCAGACCTTTTTAAAGAAGAACCATTTTTATTATTTTGAAAAACATTATTTGATATATTATTGTCAGATTCAGATGTTTCCAAAATTTTCTTTAATTTTCTGTTTCTTCTTCTTCTTTGAGGTCTAGACAATTTAACCTCCTGAAAAGAATCTTTTGAAATCCCAACTTTTGGAATCTCAAGTTTCTCTTTGCATACAAAAGATTTAGCATGCAATGTATTCTGTTGTTTAAATGAAGGGGATTTAACAGAAGATCGACCAGGCATATTTTTCTCCAAACTAGAAGACGACTTTCCCTCATCTTTTCGTTTTAGAATCTTCACCACTTTCGGTTGTGAAGGAACAGTCTTCATTTTACCCTTGTTCTTGTATGGACAATTAATCAAAATATGACCAGCCTCATTGCAATGAAAACACACTCTTCTTTCTTGATAACTTCTGAAATAAGATGTTTTCTTTGAATTTGAAGAACCATCAGAAGAATAAGCTTCAGAGGAATGCCCAGAACAATTTATCGGCTTCTTTGGAACATAAGTCTGTTTTGGCACCTTTGAAGAATTCACTTTTTGATAACCAGCTGCAACAAACCCACTTGACTGTAAGATTGGAGAAAGTTTAGTTGGAACCACTTTAACCTCCTCAGGTTCAGTCAAAATGCATCTATCCCGAGTAACATTCTTCACAACCTTTGGTTCATCAATTTTCACTTCTTTCGGAATGCCTTCAACCTTTGAATCATCAAACACCTCATCCTCTGTATCAGAATCATACACCATGTCTTCACCCGTCACTGGATTCACTTTTAATACTGTCTTGGGATCAATTTCCTCTTCATGAATGATTTCAGGCTCAACCACATAATTTGCATTGAACGGTGGAGGAACAAACCCAATACCAGCAACCCTTTTTGTGGGATCAGCATTAGCATTGAAATAATCCAGAAATACAGATGAATTCTCAAACTGTTCCAACTTTCTATGTAATTTTATCACCTCAGATTCCTTTTCAGAAATCTCCTTGTTCTTTTGGGCAACAACTTCATTTCGTTTTTCGATTTCAGCATAAGCCATATCTAGATGATAACCCTGCTCTTTGTATTTTAACCCAAGAGAATTTAAGTCTCTTTTCAAGGACTCAATTCTATCAATGCACAACTTATCATTATCTTTCAATTTTTGATTAACTGAATGCATTGATTTCATATCACAAATCAAGTTTGTGTTATCATCCATGACTTTTTGCAATTTATCTTTAACAAAAATGCAATTAGAACAGTATATATGACAAACAGTATCTTTTACCTTAGTCAGATCAGACATGTCTGCCATGAATACTTTAGCAATTGGAATATTCTCTGAATCATCACCAACTGAAGCGTTTTCTGTAAGAATAATTTCTTCCTCAGCAACCCCTGACACAGCATCAGAATCAATACTTTGCCCTCTTTCTTCCTCATCATCAACACTTGGAACACTATCACCATCACACGAATGATCACTAGAGCTTTCATCATCAGTAGACTCTTCTGGTTTTTCTGAATGAATTTCTGCAACAAAATCCTGACTCACAGCACCCACCAAATCTTCCAGATGAATGCCCCAATCATAGTTTTTTTCGTTTTGAGCAACTAAAGCTGATGATGCAGATGCATGATTTGTATTACCAGAAGGACCATGATTTTGATTACCAGATGAACCATGTGATTGATTCCTATTATGCTGAAAGTTAGATTGCTTATTTTGAGAATCAAATTCTACCTTTGGCTTCACACACTCCTTAGCAAAGTGACCATACTCTTGGCAGTTGTAACACCTAACTTTGCTCTTATCAAAACCCATACGCGATCGACTATTTGAACCAATATATTTTCTGCCAGTTCTCTTCAAGAAATCTTTAGCTTGTCGTATTAACATGGCCATATTCCATTGGATATTCATTTCTTCCAGATCAACAGGGTCAATCTGTCTGAAATCTTCTTCTATAACCTCAGGATCATGTATTTTACCTCCAATGAAATTTTCATATGATGCTATGAATGAAGAAAACATAGCAAGATAATCATCAGCAACTTTCTGATTCACATGAGATCCAGATGATGTTGAAGCAGTAGTAGCAGAAAATCCAGAATGGCTTGAATGACCAGAATAAATTGGAACTCCAGAACACTGATCATTTGAAGACTCTTGAGCATCACCAGAAAAGAATGCCACTCCAGTACCAGATTTACCAGCAGATTTGGCAAAATACATTGAGGGATCCTAGATATGTTCCATATTAGTCTCTTTCTTCTTCATATTCATGTCATGTGACTGAATCTTCCCTAGGACTTCTTCAAGAGACATGGTTTTGTACTTAACATTTTCTTTGATCAAAACCGTATACACATCAAACTTTGATGGTAAAGCCTCCAAGAATTTATCATTGATTTCTTCAGTCTCATAGACCACAGATGCACTAGCCAGTTCACTAAGAAGATGATAGAATCTTGTAGCAAGATCATCCAAAGATTCATTTTGAAAATGTTTAAAGACTAGGAACTGCTTCTTTAGTAACTCCTTTCTACTCTTCTTCACATCCAAACTCCCTTCACACCTTTTCTGTAATGCTTCCCATAGTTATTGAGAAGACTTGAACTGTTTAAAACTGTGATAAATTTCCTTTGGTAGAGACATCGAAATGCTAGCCACTGCTTTCTTTTCTCGATCAAATAACAGCTTCTCTTCAGTAGTTAATGCTGACACTGGCTTCGGAACATCATCCTTTCTCATCCATGAATAAGTAGGATGCGTATATCCTTCCAAAATCGGAATCCACAAACTAGTATCGGTAAAATATACGAACTGGTCAAACCGATCTTTCCAATTTGAATAATCAGCTAGATTCAACAACTTCGGAGGTTTTTGAGATGTACCAATCTCATTGTCATAATTGAACATGTTTGTGACTTGAACCATATTTGCCATGTTTTTTTTTTCTTTTTTTAAATTTCTGAAAAATTTTCCAAGTATTGAGCAGTCTTACCCTCAGGCGAACTTAATAAGTTCGCTTTAGTGAGTACCAAGCGAACTTGAGATCAGGCGATCAAGAAAAATTTGCTTAAGGAGGAAATCCGGTAAGTTCGCTTAAAATGTGAGAAGCGAACTTGCTAAGTTCGCCTGCACAGGAACTAGCAAGTTCACTTAAACTGCTATAACAGACTCAGAGGAATCTTTACCCAAACACGAACCAAGAACTTCAAAAATCATGATTTCTCAGCGAATTGATGGAATTTAAGGAAATTGATCCGTAGGATTATGAATTTTATCAAATAGAACAGTTCTATCGGACTAATTTCTTCAAAATCACTTCCAAAAACATGAATTCAGCAGAGAAACGATCTTCAAGAACTTGAAAAACTCCATTGATGCAGAAATTTCAAAAATGTTGAATTTCTTGTCAAATTGTACACAAAACCGTCACTAATCACCAAGAATCGTACTTAATTCACGAGCATAAGCTCTAATACCACTTGTAGGTCCAGGTAACTCAACTACTGATCAGACTCGTGATATGACGTTGCTATAACACGAAGTGCGGAATCCTTCATGTTAACATTTGTATACTAACCGATAATTGAAACAACACGCGTAAATAAACTTCTCCTTATATTCCAAATCACAATGGTTTACAGACTCAATCAGACAAATCTCTCTCTCGGTTCTCTCTGTTCTGTCTTCTGTCTAATGACTCTGTAAACACATATATATAGAAAACTAACCTGTTGTAAGCGAACTTATTAAGTTCGCCTGAAACAGACTAAGCGAACTTAACAAGTTCGCCTCAGTTAGACCTAAGCGAACTTATTAAGTTCGCCTCTGATAGAGCAGGCAAACTTAACAAGTTCGCCTCTAGGCTCACTTGTAAAAACACTTAGCAACTTTATACATTTACATATCAAAAACACAAAGACATAAAATCTAACTATTACAAGCTTTTGTCATTACAAATCTATGTCCTAACAAAAATTTTGGTGTCCCACACCATGGAATATTGATGATAGATTTTGGAGTGATGAGGAAGATGTGACTGAAGAAGAAGAGCTGATAGAGATCCCTAAAACCCCGACTGACGATGAGTGCTTTGAAGAGGGATTAGACGGGTTGTTCGAGACAGAGGATGATAGTGAGGATGAGTTCTTGGTTGAGATGATAGAAGAGGAGCAGGTCCTATCCTGAGAGGTTGAGTTCGGTGATTAGTTGGTAGACCTGCCGACTCCTAGTGAAGGAAGTTTCGACCCACTTGGCGATCTGAAAATCCTTGAAGATGTATTATATTAAGGGCCAAGTGTGGGGATAGAAGAAGAGGTGCACGTGATAGAGCTGGTGTCGGACACACCAAATTGCACCCAAGAGAGAGAGAAGCAAGAGCCCGTGGAGGTAGTAAATGGTGGATCGCCACCCAAATCGGCACGACCACGGGACATGGCAAAGAGACGTATGGACCGGCATGTTGTGAAGGTGCTGGGATGGTCATACAAGGATCATAGGATGCAAAATACTGGAGATGATCATGTAGCACATTACATGCCACGTATCAGGTTTGGTCCAGGTAAGTTCAAGTATTGGTGGACCGACCCGTTTAGATTTTTTAAACCCCATTTAAGGTCTACCACCAGAGTTTTTCAAATCGGTGGTAGACAAATCATACTAAACGAGCCGGACGGGGGCGGCATAAAAGAGAAGTTGCCTGATTAGGTTTGTTTCTCGGGTTAGGACCCGAGTGTATAGTTTGTATAAGTTTTGGTTTATTTTGAGTCTATTTGATACTGTTTGGGTTTGCTGTGAGATTTATTTTGCAGGTATAGATCACACCGTCCGTACTCAATCTCCATTCGGGCGGGGTCGGTTCAAATCTTATAATCATGTAAAGGGGACCCAACAGAGTGTATGTGCAAGCCGCGAATGAAATGCTATACGGTTGCACCAGTGGAAGAACGAAGCTGGACAGAATCATGCTATCATTACCAGCTAAGTCGTTTCCACTTTACTATTTTTATTTTTTATATTTTCTTGAGTCGTTATTTTTATTTTTCGTTGTATCTTGGTTCACATTGAGGACAATGTGTCATTCAAGTGTGGGGATGGGAAACGTCTTGAGTCTAGTTTGATTAGGTTTTTGTTTCTTTTATAAAAAAAAATTAATTAATTAAAAAAATTTCAAAAAAATGTCCTTTGAATTAGAGTTTTTGCAAGCAAAATGGAAGATGGTAGGTATAACTGGAAATGCTTGTAAAATTTAAATGAAAATAAATGATAGAAAACGCATATAATCTGTGATGTTTTGGTAGACCCAACCGATTTGAAAGCTTAAATATCCTGTGCGTGTTGATTAGGATAATTAATTGAACTTAAATCATGAAATCTTGTGGGTTTTCATCTTAGTGTGTCGGAAAAACTAAAACTGTCAACATAGGGTGATAGGTACCACGTTAAGCTAGAATTTAGAGTTTTTTTTTTAAATTTTCTTGGCATACCATTCTCTTTTTATGAGAATAAATCCGAGTGTTGGTGGAGCCCGCATCTATAATTCCATATTCATGAGTAATTGATTAGAAGTATGAGTTTTGCTTATGTGTTACCCTACGGGATGGCCACTTGGAGAAAAAGCCTCTAAGTGATTCTTATGTGCTTTATTGATAGAACTGTAGTCTATGTGTTACCCTTCGGGATAACGATTTGGTTGAAACGCCTCTAGACGAAAGTTCATTTGCTTGAAATAATGCTCATTATCATACCATTCATACATGATTTCATCTAATTTCTAAAAAAACTGTAAATCTTAGTTTAACGTTGTGGGAGAAATCTATACGGTTTAACCCGTGCCTAAACATGACCGTGAGACGGGATTAGGTGGAACTGTAGCTCTTGAGTGTGGGACCAATAGATAGATTGATATGCTTGGTAATGTAGATTTTAGAACACAAACGGGGGCTTGATAGTTGGTGTTGGGTTTAATCGGATCGAAATATCAATTGTTGCATTTTAACGCGTGATTATATCTGTGCTAATGAAATTTATAAGATTGTTAAAGCTTGTATTCCAGTTGTGATTCCATTGTAGAGATCTTTTTCGAGCACAAAAAAAGGTTAAGTGTGAGGAAGTTTGATGTGTTGCAAAGCACACCTTTTATTCCTGTGTGTTTCATGTCATTTTTGTATAGCTTTAGAGTCATATTGAGTCGTTTATAGTCAGTATTGATTTGTGCCATGGTTTGTAGGTAATCGGGTGAGTTTTGAGCTTAAACGATCAAGAATGGTGAAGGCACGAGCGAACGAGGCAATACGGAGAAAAGAACAAAACTTGTTCAATTTCCGATAATCCATACACATCCTCATGCTCCCATCCTTCTTTTTAACGAAGAGAACGGGTGCACCCCAAGGCGAGACGCTTGGGCATATGAAACCTTTATCAAGTAGTTCCTGTATATGCACCATTAGCTCTTTCATTTCCGGCGGTGCCAACCTATAAGGTGCTTTGGCTACTCGCTTAGCACCCGGTATCAAGTCGATCTCAAACTCTACCTCCCTCTCCGGTGGAACCCCCGGTAACTCATCTGGAAACACATCCTCAAACTGATTCACAAACGGAACATCGCGAATATCTTTCACTTTCTCGATCACATCCGCAACACAAGCCATGTATGCCTTGTAACCACGCGCCATGTACTTTGTTGCCTTCACATAAGAACACAATCTTACTTTACCTTTCTTCTCACCTTCTATGTAAATGGACTCACCCGACAGGGAATCAAGTTGTATCGCCCTAGGTGCATACGAGAATCCAACATTCGCCATAGACTTGACCTTGACTATCCCGGAGCTTTTCCTACATGCCACCACAAATAATCACCATTAGTAATGAAGATAAAATATAATAAAAAAGTAAATTCTTCTTGTTTCACCCATTTGACCCGTTTCCACCCAATTTGTTAATAGGCTACATATCACTTGCATATTACCTACAAGTTTCATTCTTTTCATTTTATATTCATGATTAACACATTTCCATTTCCACTATGGCACATAGGACATAACTTCATCACCACTTTTCCATTATGATTCTTAGATCATAACTTCATATCCACATATTCATTATGGTACTTAGACCATAACTCCATATCCACATATCCATTATAGTATTAAAACTATAACTACATTCATTCACTTATTCGTACACCTCTATACACATTCATACCACATAATACATTATGCAACTTAACACATTAAGCATACAACATTGCGTATAACACCATTTATCATCAATTACTAAGTAAGTGCAAAAGCACTTACCTTGTGGATTTGAAGGTCCTGATTCCACTTCACGTTTTGCAATTTGATTACCTAAACACATTCATCTAGTTAGTAATCTATCATACACCAAAATCACATGTTAATTGGGTTCACACCCCAATTTCCTATTTCCAACCCAAACTGACCCGTTTGAGTTATACTCTTATCCAAACACCCTCTTTCACCCCAAACTCACCTACTTGAGTTTCATTATCCTTATCTTAACACTAATTTTTCATTCAATTTTTATCATTAGGTTAATTTGTTGTTTGTTCAAATGTCTAACATCATATAAACACTTAATCATCATTAATTCGTTATCTTATCATCTTAATCAAAAGACCCCCAATTTTTCCCATATGAACCCTAACTTCTCATAATCAAAATCAAAGGGTTCTAGGATGTTAATCACCATTGTTTACCTTTAGTTTAGCTAGATTATCAACAATCTAACACCAATTAACCACATGCATTCAAAATTTCTGGATTTCTACAAAACCCATCCATGAACTCATAAATGGTGAAATCAAATGGAAGATTATCACTTACTTGATGTTAGGAAGGTGATGTGTGAGCCACAACCTTCACAAAACAAGCCTCAAATGCACGATTTAGGCTTCAATATCATTTTTTCCTTTTTCTCCTTAGCTCAAGAACGACCCAATACCCAAATGAGACTAATTTTGACTTTCACTAGTCAATATGGCAGATTTTGCCATTACACTTTTAGCCCCTTAACTTCCATTTCACCCATTTCATTACATAATTAGTTAAAAATTAATATAACCCCATTACTAACTTGAAACCCACTTGTTTCAACTTATTTCTAAAATATTATTTTCACCATAATAGAATATTTAATTATTTATAACGAAACCCAGATTTTGGTTCGTTACAAATCACCTCCCCTTATTTGGGTTTGGTCCCCGAAACCCGTCTTCACATAAAAAGGTTCGGATAATATTTGAGCATTTCCTCCTTGGTTTCCTAAGTCATTTCCGCTCCCTTCTTATGTTTGCACCTCACCAAAACTTGGCTAATCTCTTTATTGCGTAAATGCTTCACCTTTCTATCCAAGATTGCCACCGGTTCTTCAACATAATTCAACTTTTCATCCAACTCTATATCAACCAATGAGACAAAAGTAGATTCATCCGCAAAAAAATTTCGCAAATGAGACACATGAAATGTGTTATGAAGTCTACCTAGTCCCTCCGGTAGCTCCAAACGATAAGCTACCGCACCCACCCTTGCTATCACCTTAAACGGTCCGATGAAACGTGGGCTTAACTTCCCCCGTTTCCCAAACCGTATCACCCCTTTCTAAGGAGAGACTTTCAAAAGCACAAAGTCTCCCACTTGAAACTCAATCGCCCGCTTTCTATTATCCGCATAGGATTTTTGGCGATCTTGGGCCGCCTTTAAGCGTGCCCGTATTTGGTCAATACTACTAATAGTTTCCTTGACTACCTCTTTACAACCAAGTTCCCGTTGATCAATTTCACCCCAACACACGGGTGTTCGACATTTCCTCCCATACAACGCCTCAAAAGGCGACATACCAATGCTAGAATAGTATCAATTGTTGTAAGAAAATTCCTCCAACGGTAAATGGTCGTCCTAATTACCCCCAAAATCCAAAGCACGTGGTCATAACATATCCTCGAGCGTTTGAATCGTTCGCTCGATTTGACCATCCGTTTGTGGATGATAAGCGGTGCTAATATTCAATCTAGTCCCCATATCCTCATGGAATTTCTTCCAAAAACGAGAAGTAAATCTCGTATCACGATCCGATATAATCGACACCGGTACACCATGACGTGACACTATTTCCTTCACATAGATTTCCGCCAATCTATCCGACGAATATGTTTCCTTTATAGGAAGGAGATGTGCACTCTTTGTCAACCGATCTACTACTACCTATATCGCATCATAACTCTTTCGTGTCTTAGGTAGTTTAGTGATTAGATCCATGGTTATATTCTCCCATTTCCAAAGTGGTATTTCAAGCGGTTGAAGCTTTCCATACTGCTTTTGATGCTCCGCTTTTACCCTTACGCATGTGAGACATCTTTCCACATACTTAACAATATCACGCCTCATACCCGGCCACCAAAAATGACACCTTAAGTCATAAAACATCTTTGTGGCCCCCAGATGGATAGAATACTTGGATTTATGTGCTTCATCTAAAATAGTTGTCAAAACTCTTGACAACCTTGGAATCCAAATCCTATCAAAACATGTCTTTAACCCCAAGCTATTTTCCCCAAGCTTGTCAACATATGCAACCATACATTCTTTCTTCAAATCCCCACCAAGTGCTAACACTTGTGCCTCCCGAATTTCATCAATAAGAGATGATGAAATTGTCATCTTGAATAACTTCACCTTGATAAGCGCATGAATCGTCTTCCGACTAAGTGCATCCGCCACTACATTCGCTTTACCCGGATGATAGAGTATCTCACAGTCATAGTCCTTGACCAATTCAAGCCACCGTCTTTGCCTCATGTTGAGGTCCTTTTGGTCAAAGAAATACTTGAGGCTTTTGTGATTCGTGTAGATCGTACACTTAGCCCCATATAAATAATGCCTCCAAATTTTGAGCGTGAATACCATGGCTGCAAGCTCTAGATCACGAGTCAGGTAATTCACCTCATGAGTCTTCAATTTCCTAGACGCGTAAGCAATCACTTTCCCCCTTTGCATCAATACACACCCCAACCCCGAATGCGAGGCATCCGAATACACAAAAAAAATCTTCAGTCCCGTCTGGCAAGGAGAGAATAGGTGCCTTAGTCAACTTTTACTTCAATAGTTGAAAGGCGGATTCTTGCTCGGAACCCCATACAAACTTAGTCTCTTTACGCATCAACTTCGTCATCGGCAAAGCAATCAGAGAGAAGTTTTCAATAAACCGTCGATAATAACCCGCCAACCCCAAGAAACTTCTAATCTCCGAAGGCGTTTTCGGCGATGACCAATATTTTATCGCCACTATTTTGGATGGGTCAAATGTAATTCCTTTCTCGTTAATCACATGACCCAAGAATTGGATTTCACGCAACCAAAAGGCGCATTTAGAAAATTTTGCATAAAGCTTCTCCTTTTGCAAAACTTCAAGGATTTCACATAGATAAAAGGCATGATCACCTTCACTCCTTGAATAAATGAGAAGATCGTCAATAAACACAATGACCAAACGGTCGAGGAACGGTCTACACACCCGGTTCATAAGATCCATGAAAACCGCGGGCGCGTTGGTTAAACCAAAAGGCATAACCGTAAACTCATAATGACTGTAACGAGTGTGGAAAGCCGTCTTAGGAATGTCGTCTTCTTTCACTTTCAACAGATGATACCCGGACTTCAAATCAATTTTAGAGAACCATGACGCCCCTTGTAATTGATCGAAGAGGTCGTCAACCTGAGGTAACGGGTACCGATTCTTTACCGTCAACTTGTTCAATTCCCGATAATCCATACACATCCTCATGCTCCCATCCTTCTTTTTAACGAAGAGAACGGGTGCACCCTAAGGCGAGACGCTTGGGCATATGAAACCTTTATCAAGTAGTTCCTGTAATTGCGCCATTAGCTCTTTCATTTCCGGCGGTGCCAACCTATAAGGTGCTTTGGCTACCGGCTTAGCACCCGGTATCAAATCAATCTCAAACTCTACCTCCCTCTCCGGTGGAACCCCCAGTAACTCATCTGGAAACACATCCTCAAACTGATTCACAACCGGAACATCACGAATATCTTTCACTTTCTCGATCACATCCGCAACACAAACCATGTACGCCTTGTAACCACGCGCCATGTACTTTGTTGCCTTCACATAAGAACACAATCTTACTTTACCTTTCTTCTCACCTTCTATGTAAATGGACTCACCCGACGGGGAATCGAGTTGTATCGCCCTAGGTCCACATAAAATATTCGCTTTGTTCCTTGACAACCAATCCATCCCCACAATAACATCAAAATCCTCCATGGTCATAGGAATTAAATCAATAAGGAACGTTTCACCCCCCACCCTTAATTTGCAATCCCTATAAATATCAAACACTAGGAAACTCTTTTCATTTTCTGCCTCGATTTCTAAGGGTTCATCTAACTAAAGAAGAATGCTTAACAAATTTCAAGGACACAAATGAACGACTAGCCCCCGAATCAAATAGAACTAGTGTAGGTAAAGAGTTAATCTTGAATATACCTGACACCATCTCCGGGTTATTCTTCACCTCTTCTGTCGAGATGTGGAAAGCTCTACCCTTTGGCTTTGGTATTTCAACCTTCTTTTCACTTCCACCTTGCTTCAGCTCGGGGCAATCTGCCCTATTGTGCCTAGGCTTGTAACAATTGTAGCATATACGGATTTGGATTGGACATTGATTAGCCATATGTCCTGGCTTCCCACATTTATAACAATTTGACGTACCCTTCCTACACTCCCCAAAATTCTCCTTTCCACAAACTTTGCATCCACGTGGAGAAAACTTGATAAACGGCTTCTTGCTAGGGCTCCCTCCCTTTATCTTCTTCACAACTTGTTCCACAATTTCAAGCTTTCTCTTTTCACCTCTTTCTTCTTGCCTCCTCAACTCCACCTCCCTTTCCCCACACCTGTTTATCAAATCTACAAGTGTGGTAAAAGAGGATGGAGATATGCTATCTCTGAACTCCACAGTCAACATAGCATAAAATATGTCAATCTTCGCCTTCTCGGTCGACACCACGTCCGGACAGAACTTGGCGCGATCAAAGAAAGCCCCTGCCAATTCATCTATTGACTCAGTCGTTTGCCTCATGAGGAGGAACTCCTCAGTCATCCTGTCATCTGCGGCTTGTGGGCAATGGTATTTCAGAAAAGCCGCCTTAAACTCCTCCCAAGACATGGAGGTCGCCCCTAATTCACCCCTCTCCTTTCAGAGATTCAACAACCACTCTTTTGCCCTCCCCTTTAACAATGGCACGCTAAACATTACCATATCCTCGGGTTTGCACTTTGTCGCCTCAAAATTCGATTCCATATCCACCACCCACCTATGGCTAAGGATCGGGTCCACTTGCCCATTATACTCCTTAGGTTTGATCACCATAAACTCCTTAAGAGTACAACCTTATGGTTCATTCTCCTTCTCTTTCGATACCTCTTCGAGAGTGAGTTTAATAGCCCCTCTCATTTCTTCCATCAACAATGATGTGGCTTGCTCAAAAGCCTTGGCCACTTCTTCCTTTATCGCTTCATGGATTCTTGGATCAAACGACTCTTCATTCGCATCTGTCATCTCTTAGCTGAGAATTTAGAAGAAAACACCTTAATACTCTTACACTTTCAATACCTTAGGTAACCATCTTACATTTACTCTTATATGTATTAAGTATATATATATCTACCAATATACATACATACATATAATACCTTCACCTAATTCTTGTAAATGTTCATTGTTATATGGTTATCATAAAGACCCTCACACATATTGTCTTATCAATAACATTGGCCAGACATGTTTAATAATACAATATACCTAATTGTAATTATCATATCCATACAACAAATCACAAGACAATTTTTGGCACACATAACACTTTGTCATTCAATCATACATATACATATATATCACCACATTATTCATAACATTACTAACCTTTCACTTCCAGAAGCTCCGAGTCTTAGTCAAGTCCGTCCTGGATTCTCGTACCATTTCCCCCATATCGAGAGCATCCGGTTTGAGTTTGGTGCCACGCACACCAAATCCCTCAAGCCATTGCTCTGATAACAAGTTGTAACACCCTTAATTTAAACACCAGCTATAATAAACATTTTACACACGCAGAAGCATTCGTCCCAAGTAATTTTTTTTATATTTTTGCGTGTCACGAAAATCATGAGCCCTCCCTTCGCGTGTCGCGAGGGAGCCCAAAAAAGGCAGGTCCGGGAAACCAGGTCTTCGTGTGTCGCGAAGACCAGACTCTGGTTTTTCGCGTGGCGCGAAGATCACTTTTTCACAGAAAGTTTCTAGACCTGTGCAGTTTTTAACACTTAACCAATTTTTCCATCTTTAACCCATTTTGCCATAAAATTTTCCCAACACTTAAATATGGGTTTTAACATTCATAATAACATACTTTTGCATCAAAAACTACAATTTCAAGTATCCATTTACATCCATTAGATGGACCTCTAATTACACCCGAAATCACCAAAAAGTGCATACAAGAATCCAACATTCGCCATAGACTTGACCTTGACTATCCCGGAGCTTTTCCTACATGCCACCACAAATAATCACCATTAGTAATGAAGATAAAATATAATAAAAAAGTAAATTCTTCTTGTTTCACCCATTTGACCCATTTCCACCCAATTTGTTTATAGGCTACATATCACTTGCATATTACCTACAGGTTTCATTCTTTTCATTTTATATTCATGATTAACACATTTCCATTTCCACTATGGCACATAGGACATAACTTCATCACCACTTTTCCATTATGATTCTTAGATCATAACTTTATATCCACATATTCATTATGGTACTTAGACCATAACTCCATATCCACATATCCATTATAGTATTAAAACTATAACTACATTCATTCACTTATTCGTACACCTCTATACACATTCATACCACATAATACATTATGCAACTTAACACATTAAGCATACAACATTGCGTATAACACCATTTATCATCAATTACTAAGTAAGTGCAAAAGAATTTACCTTGTGGATTTGAAGGTCCTGATTCCACTTCACGTTTTGCAATTTGATTACCTAAACACATTCATCTAGTTAGTAATCTGTCACACCTCGACCGATGGCGGAATCATCGGGGCGGGACATGTATGACTGTTCATAGCACATGGTTGACTAAATTAAAATATATTAAAGTTAAATTTCCATTAAAAATAATCTAAGTACAAATCAAATTCAAACAAAGAACATAAAACAACTCATAAAATTCTTGATTTGTTTTGCTAAGTCCAAATCCTATATTGAGCACATCTTGAGTCATTCTCACATATTGGGGCCTGAAACATGAATAAAATAAAGTCAACTAAAAAGTTGGTGAGTATAACACAGTTGTATATAGATAGCATATAGTTGAAAACAAATCCTTTACAAAACATGATAAAATAAGGCATTTATGGGGAGCAGCTATTGTGTAACCATGTACAACCAAACCTTGTAACTAGCATGCAAAAATTGTGTTGTCGGTTTCAATCACCGCGCACCTGGGTGGGTTTGTCAGACTCAATAGATCTATCATTGAAAACCGTCGGCTTGTATAGTTAATGATTGCACATAATCGCATACAAAGGTTAGCACAACTAGCACTCGGGCACAAAGCTCAAATTTTGCACACATGTATGTAAATAGGATTTTGCACTTGTGTTGTTTGCGTAAATGTAAATGTGTAATGTGTATAGAGTTCATGTTCCACCCCAAAAGTGTAAAAGAGTAAAAAGGGGTTGTGAATACTCACTTGGTATGGGGATGTAGCTAACAAAGAGTATAGATAAAATAAGGGTTCTTTATACGCACGGGTTAACTAAGATAGTAATGTATATTGAATCAAATTGGTGTACAAAGTTTAAGTCTAACATTGAAGGTTGAGTTCGTGTATAAAACATATTAAATGAAATATATAAAGTTGTAGTAAACATTTTTGGAACATTTGATTAAAGTTTGGAATTTAAATAATAAAATAGAATTTTTATAAAATTGTTGATTATGAAAATAATGTATGTGTTAAATGTAAATTAATAAATAAATAAATGATTATAGTTTATGAAATAATGTAAATATTGATTGTAATTAAGTATAAATAAATAGATGATTTTTGTTTAAATATTAAATAAATAATTATTATCTTGTTTATTTATAAACTTGTAACTTAATCATTTAAACATCATTTAAGTGTAAGATAAATATAAATTTAATTTTTATAAATTTTTAAATAAACTTTTAAATAAATAATATTTATCTCTTCAAATACAGAAAACATATTTTTATAAAATTTGAAACATTTATTGATTGAAAAATATAAAATAATAATTCTGTTACAATTTCTGTGTCACACACGACCGTGCCTCGGAAGGGCACGATCGTGCTCAAGCCACGGGCGCGACCGCGCTAGTCGGGGCGCGACCGGGTTGATCAACAGAGGGCACAAACTAGACAAGTCAACAGGCACGACCGTGCCTTGGCCCGGCACGGTCGTGTCTATGATTCTTAGACACAACAGAGATTAGTCCAAAGGGCATGACTTGGTCTGGACAGGAGGACACGACCGCGCTGCTAGTCGGTACGACCGCGCTAGATGATTAGCGCGACCGTGTGTCTTCCAAATCAGACACGAATTGAACAAATCTCGTATTTATAGCGTTGGAATTGATAAGGCTTTTGATTACTGAGTTTTTATGAGTCTATTCATAAAAATTAATTGTATGGAAAACGTGTTTAAGAATGGATTCAATTAAATCCTTTTTATTAAAAAGAGAAATTCGGTTCAGGATGATTTCTATGATGGAAGCCCCAATTAACAGAGGGCTTTTGTTAAGAGGACTAAATCTACTGAGAAAAAGGTGATAATTACCTTGGAGAGTATCGAATTGATAGAAAACGGTAGAAGAAAGTTCCGGCGACGGCGATAACGGCTTTCGGCGACTTCTACTGCGATTCCGTCTAGTCCAGAGAGTCCAATAATAACAGGGGAGATTGCTGAATAGAATTTCTTGATTGCTTGAGAGAAAATTGATCGAATTTTAGGATTGAGCCTTGAGGGAAAAGATCGACGGTTTTTCTTGAGAGAAAGAGAGTTTTGACAATAATAATTGTAATCAACTGAGTTATTTTCCTTGACAATGAAAATGAAACGTAATCGGATTTGAATTTGAACGATCGAGCGTTTTGAAATCTCATTTACGTTTTGACAGTTACACAGGCGCGACCGTGCCCAAGAGAGGCGCGACCGTGCTTAGGCACCGGGCGCGATCGTTCCAGGACCAGTCGCGCGATCGTGCCGAGGCACTTGGCGTGACTGTGCCAGGACGAAGCACGACCGTGCTAGACTAGGGTTTCTTGACATTTTTCAACTTTAGTCTTTGACTTTTCAGGTTTAATGTGTTTGAATTAAATAGTTTCTTGTATAGTGTTTAAATGTATATAATTGCGTAAAACTTACGAATTTCTATCGAATCATTACGTTTAGTTTACGGTGAGAAAAATAGTAAGACAGTGCACGAGTATTGAATTCGAAATTGCATTACATTGAATTGAAATATGAATACTAAAAATCAGAAATGTTACAGTCTCCCCATGTTGAGAGAATTTCGTCCCGAAATTTAGCTAGAGGAAACAACGGTATCAGTAAAAAGATGAGGGTACTTGAGCTTCATTTGGTCTTCTCGTTCCCAAGTGAACTCAGGACCACGCTTACATTCCCAACGAACTTTGACAATAGGAATGCGACTTCGCTTGAGTTGTTTGACTTCACGATCCATAATTTCCACCGGCTTCTCAACGAAGTGCATCATTTCATCAATGCGCACGTCCTCAAGCGGTATATGGAGATTTTCATCAGCGAGACACTTCTTCAGATTATATATATGAAATGTAGGATGCACATTGCCAAGAGATGGAGGTAACTCGAGCTTGTAGGCCACCTTCCCAATCCTTTCAAGGATCTTGAATGGACCAACATAACGAGGTGCTAACTTGCCTTTCTTTCCAAAACGGATCACGCCCTTCCATGGAGACACCTTAAGAAGAACAAGATCACCGACTTGGAATTCCAAGGGTTTTCGACGTTTGTCGGCATAACTCTTTTGCCGACTAATATTGTCACGGATTTGAATAATCTTGTCGGATGTTTCTTGAATTAACTCGGGACCGGTGATTTGTGCTTCACCAAACTCGTTCCAACAGATAGGAGAACGACACTTGCGACCATAGAGAGCTTCAAATGGAGCCATGTTGATATTTGTGTGGTAGCTATTATTGTAAGAGAACTCAATGAGGGATAAATGTGAATCCCAATTGCCACCAAAATCGATTACACAAGCTCTAAGCATGTCTTCAAGAGTTTGGATTGTTCGCTCGGTTTGACCATCAGTTTACGGATGGTAAGCCGTGCTCAAATCCAATCGAGTACCAAGAGCCTTTTGGAGAGATTGCCAAAATCGAGAGGTGAACCGGGCGTCTCGATCAGATATTATGTTTAAGGGAACACCATGACGACTCACGATTTCGTCGATGTAAATTCGGGCTAGTTTCTCAACCCGATAGTCTTCACGGATAGGCAAGAAATGAGCAGATTTGGTGAGTCGATCAATGATCACCCAAATACTATCATAACCACTCGAGGTGCGAGGGAGTTTGGTAATAAAATCCATGGTTAAGTTCTCCCATTTCCACACGGGAATTTCCGGTTGTTCAAGCAAACCAGAAGGACGTTGATGTTCGGCTTTGACTTTGGAGCAGGTTAAACATTTGGCAACATAAAGAGCAATGTCCTTTTTCATACCGGGCTACCAATATTGTTGGCGAAGATCTTGGTACATTTTATCCGCACCAGGATGAATAGAATAACGAGTCTTGTGAGCCTCGTTCATGAGAAATGTACGAAGATCATCGCGATCGGGAACCCAAATACGGTTCGAGTAATAGAGTAAGCCATTGGGTTTTGATTCAAGAAGGAGTTCAACACCACATGACATTTCTTCGTACATGTTACCCTCGGTCACCGAGACGTGTTTAGCTTCTAAGATACGGGTTTGAATATCGGTTTGAATACGGGCACAATGAAGCATAACATGGTCCTTTCGACTCAAAGCATCAGCTACAACATTCGCTTTGCCGGGATGGTAACGAATCTCGCAGTCGTAGTCGTTAAGGAGTTCGACCCAACGTCGTTGCCTCATATTGAGTTCTTTTTGGTTGAAAATATGTTGAAGACTTTTGTGGTCGGTGAACACCACACATTTCGTGCCATATTGGTAATGTCTCCAAATCTTTAACGCGAATACGACCGCACCCAACTCGAGATCGTGCGTCGTATAATTCTTCTCATAAACTTTGAGTTGCCTAGATGCATAAGCGATTACTTTGCCTCGTTGCATGAGAACACAACCAAGACCTTGGTTAGAAGCATCACAATAGACAACTAACTCATCATTTCCATCGGGGAGAGTCAATATGGGAGCATTGCACAGCTTTTGCTTGAGGGTTTGAAAAGCTTCTTCTTGTTTCGGTCCCCATTCATAAGTCTTACCCTTGTGGGTCAGAGCGGTAAGAGGGACAGCAATCTTTGAGAAGTTTGAGATGAAACGACGATAATAACCCGCAAGACCAAGAAATGAACAAACTTCGGTAGGAGTCTTCGGGGCATTCCAATTCTTAATCGTTTCAATCTTAGCAGGATCAACATGAATACCCTTGTCGTTGACGATGTGACCAAGAAATTGAACTTCCTTTAGCCAGAATTCACATTTGGAGAATTTGGCATATAGTTGTTCTTTTCTCAAGAGGTCCAAAACCAATCTAAGGTGTTGTTCATGATCAGCTTTAGTCTTGGAATAGATTCAGATATCGTCAATGAAGACAATCACGAATTTATCAAGGTACGGTTTGCACACACGATTCATAAGATCCATGAAAACTGCGGGTGCATTGGTTAACCCGAAAGGCATATCCATGAACTCGTAATGACCATACCTTGTTCGAAAAGTAGTCTTAGAAATGTCATCTTCTTGAACACGAAGCTGATGATAACCGGATCGAAGATCAATCTTCGAGAAGCAAGTAGAACCTTGAAGTTGATCAAAGAGATCATCAATTCTAGGTAAGGGATAACGGTTCTTGATAGTAAGCTTATTGAGTTCGCGGTAGTCAATACACATGCGAAATGATCCATCCTTCTTCTTAACAAATAAGACGGGTGCACCCCACGGTGAATGACTTGGGCGAATGAAACCTTTGTCGGAGAGCTCTTGAAGTTGACTTGCAAGCTCTTGCATTTCGGAAGGTGCAAGACGATAGGGAGCTCTAGCAACGGGGTTAGCTCCAGGTATAAGATCAATACGGAACTCTACTTGACGAACGGGAGGAAGACCGGATAAATCCTTAGGAAAAACTTCGGGGAAATCCCGAATGATCGGAATGTCTTGGATACTCTTCTCATTGACATCCTTTTGAACAATATGAGCTAAGAAAGCAATGTACTTCTTTCGTAAGTACTTTTGAGTGGTAGTACACGACATCAACTTAAGTCCTTTGCAAGGCTTTTCACCAAAAACTCTTAAGGTTTCTCCCGATGGTAGCGGAATTTGGATACACTTTTCAAAGCAAATGACTTCGGCATGATGATTTGATAGTCAATCCATACCTATGATAATATCAAAGCTTCCTAGTGGCATTGGAACAAGGTTGATTGGGAATGTGTGATCATTAAGTTCTAAAGAGCAATCATAGATAATGGACTCAATTGTAAGGGAGTCACCATTTGCTACTTCAACGGTAAATGTTTTCTCTAATTGGGACCGAGTCTTTGCAAGTAAAGGTTCAAAATTAAGTGACACAAAACTTTTATCGGCTCCGGTATCGAATTAAATGGAGGCATATTGACTATTAACAAGAAACGTACCATTGACCACGTCATTGTTGGCTTGAGCTTCGTTGGCGTTTATGTTGAACGCACGCCCACGAGCTCCACCTTGTCTAGAACTTGCAAGTCTTGGACATTGATCACGAAAATTGTTCGGGTCACCACACTCATAGCAAGCACGCCCATTAGCAATGGCGGGAGCACCTTGATTAGCCACTTGAGGTACAGTTCGGTTTGGAGGGTTGACTTGGCCCGTAAGAGCTTTGGTCCTACAAACACTAACCGTATGACCATATCTCCCACAATAAGTACAAAGGCGACATAGGATGTTTTGGGGATGATGGTAGTTGCAGGTGGCACAAAGTGGGTAGATTCCAACATATGGCTTTTTAGCCGGCGCTTGAACCATAGGTGCAGCTTGGTTGACGGGAACAGCAGGAGTAACCACAGCAAAATTTCAAACCTTCCTCTTTCTATTATTGCGAGAGGGCTCGGTTGTGGCTTCTTTGTTGTGAGTAGGAGGGGTTGTAGTGTCAGAAAATTTCTTAGTACCCTTCTTAGTAAGTGTTCCCGCTTTCACATGGTTATCAGTTAAGGTAGCGGATAGACGAATAGCATCCTCCAGAGTAGCAGGATTTCTACCTAAGACAGTATCTTGGATTTGTCTTGGTAGCCCACCAATATACTTCTCGATACAACGGGACAAAGGAGTGACCATGTGGGGCACTAGAAGACTCAACTCATGGAACCGAGTTGTATATGCTAAGCTTTCCCCGCTATCTTGGGCAAGATCCCAAAATGCAGCTTCTAGCTTTTTCACTTCATTTCGAGGACAAAACTCCTCGGTCATAAGCCTTTTGACCTCATCCCAAGGTAAGGCCATAGCTACATCAACACCCCTATTCCTTTTCTCCCCATTCCACCATGTAAGTGCCCGTTTTTGTAGGACACTTGTAGCATGACGAACACGGAGGTTGTCGGGACAGTCACTATTGAGAAAGGTATTCTCAATGCTTTCGAACCATTGAAGGAGTCCAGTAGCTCCTTCGGTACCATAGAACTTTAGGGGATTGCACAAGTTGAAGTGCTTGAAGGTGCATTGAGACGGATTATTACCACCATTTCCACCATTTCCACCATTATTACCACTATTGCTTCCATTTCCACCATTGTTGCCATTGGTGGCACCATTGGCTTGGGTGAGTTGTGTCACCAATTGGGTAAGAATAGCAGCAATGTCGGCGTTGGCGTTGGTTGCCGGAGCACGACGAGGAGGCATTCTACAGATTTTTCACAAGACAAGAAAAAATTGTAAGAACTTATGAGATTTAATAGGATTTAATAGAATGAGGTAACAAAAATAAAAATAGATATTCTTAGTTTGGATTGTACTCAAAAGTGACAAAATCACTTGAATACCGTGGCACATTAAGGTTAATTAAACTTATATAATTTTCAAGGAGACATGCTTTAGCCTATAAGTAAACACTCATCTCGGGAATTCCCAGGAAAGCATACGGGTCCCTCGGTTGATTGGGATTTATGCGAAATGATTTCCTAGACAGAAAACCCAAAATACAGGTGTCACCCTTCTAGATTGCACGTGTCCTCAAATAATTTAACAAGTTTAAAAACCTTAACGAAGAAATAAAAATTTTAGAGATTTTTGCTTCAAGAAATTTTTTTTTCCACATGCTAAGAACGATAAAGATAGAAAAGAAGATAGAAATATTATGAGGTTTTAGAACATAGGAAAGGATATAATTTATTTAATTATTATTCAAGAAGATCCTAATGAGTCATGAACTTCTAACAAGTAAAGTATCAAATATAATAATAATTAATCATGGTGAGCATGTAGCACATAGCATGTAACACATAGCACAAAATCATAAAATATAGCATAAGTGGGTGTCCTAAAGTTATAGTCTAGGTCAAGGTGTCTAATAACCTAATTCCCTATAACCTGGCTCTGATACCAATCTGTCACACCCCGACCGATGGCGGAATCATCGGGGCGGGACATGTATGACTGTTCATAGCACATGGTTGACTAAATTAAAATATATTAAAGTTAAATTTCCATTACAAATAATCCAAGTACAAATCAAATTCAAACAAAGAACATAAAACAACTCATAAAATTCTTGATTTGTTTTGCTAAGTCCAAATCCTATATTGAGCACATCTTGAGTCATTCTCATATATTGGGGCCTGAAACATGAATGAAATAAAGTCAACTAAAAAGTTGGTGAGTATAACACAGTTGTATATAGATAGCATATAGTTGAAAACAAATCCTTTACAAAACATGATAAAATAAGGCATTTATGGGGAGCAGCTATTGTGTAACCATGTACAACCAAACCTTGTAACTAGCATGCAAAAATTGTGTTGTCGGTTTCAATCACCGCGCACCTGGGTGGGTTTGTCAGACTCAATAGATCTATCATTGAAAACCGTCGGCTTGTATAGTTAATGATTGCACATAATCGCATACAAAGGTTAGCACAACTAGCACTCGGGCACAAAGCTCAAATTTTGCACACATGTATGTAAATAGGATTTTGCACTTGTGTTGTTTGCGTAAATGTAAATGTGTAATATGTATAGAGTTCATGTTCCACCCCAAAAGTGTAAAAGAGTAAAAAGGGGTTGTGAATACTCACTTGGTATGGGGATGTAGCTAACAAAGAGTATAGATAAAATAAGGGTTCTTTATACGCACGGGTTAACCTAGATAGTAATGTATATTGAATCAAATTGGTGTACAAAGTTTAAGTCTAACATTGAAGGTTGAGTTCGTGTATAAAACATATTAAATGAAATATATAAAGTTGTAGTAAACATTTTTGGAACATTTGATTAAAGTTTGGAATTTAAATAATAAAATAGAATTTTTATAAAATTGTTGATTATGAAAATAATGTATGTGTTAAATGTAAATTAATAAATAAATAAATGATTATAGTTTATGAAATAATGTAAATATTGATTGTAATTAAGTATAAATAAATAAATGATTAAGTTGATCAACAGAGGGCACAAATTAGACAAGTCAACAGGCACGACCGTGCCTTGGCCCGGCACGGTCGTGTCTATGATTCTTAGACACAACAGAGATTAGTCCAAAGGGCATGACTTGGTCTGGACAGGAGGACACGACCGCGCTGCTAGTCGGCACGACCGCGCTAGATGATTAGCGCGACCGTGTCTCTTCCAAATCAGACACGAATTGAACAAATCTCGTATTTATAGCGTTGGAATTGATAGGGCTTTTGATTACTGAGTTTTTATGAGTCTATTCATAAAAATTAATTGTATGGAAAACGTGTTTAAGAATGGATTCAATTAAATCCTTTTTATTAAAAAGAGAAATCCGGTTCAGGATGATTTCTATGATGGAAGCCCCAATTAACAGAGGGCTTTTGTTAAGAGGACTAAATCTACTGAGAAAAAGGTGATAATTACCTTGGAGAGTATCGAATTGATAGAAAACAGTAGAAGAAAGTTCCGGCGACGGCGATAACGGCTTCCGGCGACTTCTACTGTGATTCCGTCTAGTCCAGAGAGTCCAATAATAACAGGGGAGATTGCTTAATAGAATTTCTTGATTGCTTGAGAGAAAATTGATCGAATTTTAGGATTGAGCCTTTAGGGAAAAGATCGACGGTTTTTCTTGAGAGGAAGAGAGTTTTGATAATATTAATTGTAATCAACTGAGTTATTTTCCTTGACAATGAAAATGAAACGTAATCGGATTTGAATTTGAACGATCGAGCGTTTTGAAATCTCATTTACGTTTTGACAGTTACACAGGCGCGACCGTGCCCAAGAGAGGCGCGACCGTGCTTAGGCACCGGGCACGATCGTTCCAGGACCAGTCGCGCGATCGTGCCGAGGCACTTGGCGCGACCGAGCCAGGACGAAGCACGATCGTGCTAGACTAGGGTTTCTTGACATTTTTCAACTTTAGTCCTTGACTTTTCAGGTTTAATGTGTTTGAATTAAATAGTTTCTTGCATAGTGTTTAAATGTATATAATTGCGTAAAACTTGCGAATTTGTATCAAATCATTACGTTTAGTTTACGGTGAGAAAAATAGTAAGACAGTGCACGAGTATTGAATTCGAAATTGCATTACATTGAATTGAAATATGAATACTAAAAATCAGAAATGTTACATAATCTATCATACACCAAAATCACATTTTAATTGGGTTCACAACCTAATTTCCTATTTCCAACCCAAACTGACCCGTTTGAGTTATACTCATATCCAAACACCCTCTTTCACCCCAAAGTCACCTACTTGAGTTTCATTATCCTTATCTTAACACTAATTTTTCATTCAATTTTTATAATTAGGTTAAATTGTTGTTTGTTCAAGTGTCTAACATCATATAAACACTTAATCATCATTAATTCATTATCTTATCATCTTAATCAAAAAACCCCCAATTTTTCCCATATGAACCCTAACTTCTCATAATCAAAATCAAAGGGTTCTAGGATGTTAATCACCATTGTTTACCTTTAGTTTAGCTAGATTATCAACAATCTAACACCAATTAACCACATGCATTCAAAATTTATGAATTTCTACAAAACCCATCTATGAACTCATAAATGATGAAATCAAATGGAAGATTATCACTTACTTGATGTTAGGAAGGTGATGTGTGAGCAAAAACCTTCACAAAACAAGCCTCAAATGCACGATTTAGGCTTCAATCTCGTTTTCTCCTTTTTATCCTTTGCTCAAGAACGACCCAACACCCAAATGAGACTAATTTTGACTTTCACTAGTCAATATGGCATGTTATGCCATTTTACACTTTTAGCCCCTCAACTTCTATTTCACCCATTTCATTACATAATTAGTTAAAAACTAATATAACCCCATTACTAACTTGAAACCCACTTGTTTCAACTTATTTCTAAAATATTATTTTCACCATAATATTAATTAGAATATTTAATTATTTATAACGAAACCCGGATTTTGGTTCGTTATAGAGGAGCTCGAGTCGAATGCTATGTCGACTAGGAATAGAAGAGTAGAAGAGAAGGAGAACCCACCGGTAGAAGAGGAAGAGTCGGTGGACGAGGAGATAGAGATGGAGAAGCGTGTCGAGAAGGCATAGGAGATGAAGAAGGGGGTGGAGATGAAGTCCCCCGAGATTTACCTGAGTCGTGTTCCCTACCCAGCGCTCTTGCTGCGATATAAGAATGCTAGGGAATACGGTACTTTCCTTGATATGTTTAAACAACTCAAGGTCAATCTATCGAGATTGACCTGAGTCGTGTTCCCTACCCAGCGATATTGACCTGGGTGCTAGCATCAATCAAATGCCTTATTCTATCTATAAGCAGCTAGACCTAGGTGAACCGCAGCCGACGCGCATGAGATTCTCCTTGGATGACCGTTCAGTCAAGTATCCACGGGGAATTGTGGAGATTATTCTACTGAAAGTAGGCAAATTTGTCTTCCCCATGGATTTTTTCATCCTAGATATGGAAGTGGATGATAGAGTCCCACTCATCCTAGGACGCCCGTTCCTATGTATCGCCAAAGCAATGATCGATGTCTTTGACGGGAAACTCACACTTCGTGTGGGAGATGAGTTGATCACATTCGATGCTATGAAACCTGTGAAGGGGTCTTCTTAGCAGAGTGATTCAGTTTGCATGATTGATGCCCTCATAGGTGACCATCGGGACTTTGATCCAGAGAGAGAAGTTGATGAACCCACCCCTAACTTAGGAGAGATATTTGAATGGGCGTTGGAGTTGGAGAAGCTGTTAGATGAGCCAGATGAATACGGCGATGAGGTGCCTGATGATCTGCTTGAGATGATGGCAGAGTTAGATGAGATCATAGGCAAAACCCTAAGTGTGGGGAAGTTGGTGGAGAGTGTAGAGGATCCTGATGATCCGGGCGAGAGGTTAGAGGCCACACCTTTAATGATATCACACATCGAGCCTTTGACCTTTACTGGTGTCCATGTTGAGGGGATAGAAGTCGAGTCATCCCCTAGGTCTAGGCCATCCCGTAAGAGAACCCGTGCTTGGAAAGATTCATCTAGTTTGAGTGTAGTGAAAACCCCAAGTGTGGGGATGTTTAGAAGTGACAACTTGCTAGGATACTTGAACCATGTTATCTTTGGACCTGGTAAGTTTAAGCTGTGGTGGAAGGACTTGATTGATAAATGTAATAGATGTTTGAGGTTTGATAGGAGTAGGAGTTTGCTTAGGTTATGGAGGACCGGTAGACCGCGCAGGATGAAGGCGGTACCGGTTAGGATCAAGGAGAAGCCTCCCGATAGGTTTGTTTGACTCTCGGGCAAGTGCCCGGGATGTAGAGTGTGTGTGCATTACTTGGTCTGAGTCCGTGTCATTTTCTGTGATTTTTGGTCTGTGTGTTTTTGTTTGTGTCAGTTTCTGCAGGGATTCGCGCTTGATTCGGTGAGTAAAATCGTCAGGAATGAAGTTTTAGGTATTTTTACATATGTTTTTATGCTTGGAATAGGTTTTTATGGATTTTGGGTGAAAAAAGTTTGAGGGGTCAAAAATTTTCTAAGCACAAAAACCCTCTTAACTTTCTGTCACCAAGGCCTCTTCGCGGTACGCGAGACATTTGTCCCATTCCTTCGCGGTACGCGACGGACAAATGAAATGGTCGGCTTAAAAAATTGCCTCATTGCGGAATGCGTCCTGGTTTCTCGCGGTACGCGGGGCAGCCCTGGTTTTTGCCTTTCTTCCTTGTTTTCCTATGTTTTCCCACACCATCTACCGTTCACCACCACCATTACCCACCATCTACCGTTCATAATCACCATTATTCACCATTAATCATCATACCACCATCCATCATCATCCATCATCCATCACCATGGGAAACTTGAAACCGTTCATAACTGATGACCTACCTTGCTGTGGCATTCATGTCTATGTGTTTGCTACGCATTGGGTACATTTCCTGCCTTCTATCCAGAGTCTTAGTGAATCAATCGAGTCTTTATTTTAATTTGAGTCAGTTTAATGCTGCGGGTTTGTTGTGAGGTTTATTTTGCAGGTTTTATCATCCCGCCCGTACTCAATCTCCATTCAGGTGGGGTCAATCATCACTTATATAAAGTTTGTAAGGGCAACCCGACAGTGAGATGTGCAACCGCGACCGAAATGCTATACGGTGCACAAGAGGAAGAACGAAGCGGAATACATTCTTGAATAACATTACCAGCTAAGTCGATTCATGTTTATCTTTGAATGTTTATTTTTAGTTGTGTCTTGCTTCACATTGAGGACAATGTGTGTTTCAAGTGTGGGGATGTTTGTGAGTGTCTAGTTTGTCTAGTTTGTCTTGTTTATAAAAATTCAAAAATACAAAAAAATTAAAAAAAAATTGAAAAATGTCTTTGGAAATAACTGCTTATAAATGGAAAATGATAGTACAGCTGAATCTACTAGTTGAGTTTAAATGAAATAAATAATTAAAAACGCGTCTAATTAGTGATGTTTTGGTAGACCCAGCCAGCTTGAGTAGCTTAAATAGCCTGTGAGTGTTTCTTAGGATTAATCACGTAATTAAATCATGATATCTTGTAGGTATTCATCTTAGAGTATCAGTAATACTGAAACTGTCAACATAGGGTGATAGGTACCACGTTAAGATCATATTTATTTGTTTTTGAAATTTTTGGCACACCACTCTCTTTTTATGAGAATAAATCCGAGTGTTGGTGGTGCCCGCATCCATAAATTCCATAATTCATGAGCTTATTTGTTAGAATACTGAGTTTTACTTATGTGTTACCCCCGAGATGGCTACTTGGAGAAAACACCCATAAGTGATTCTTATGTGCTTAATTGAATATAACTTAGTCTATGTGTTACCTTTGGAGATAGTGACTTGGTTGAAACGCCTCTAGATGAAGTTAATTTGTTTGAATTAATGCTCATTATCATACCATTCATACATGATTTCATCTAATTTCTTACACAAATAAATTTTAGTTTAACGTGGTGGGTGAAATCTATATGGTTTGATCAGTGCCTAAACATGACCGTGAGACGGGATTAAGTAGAGCTGTAACTTTTAAGTGTGAGTCACATAGGTAGATTGATAGATGTATAAAATGGATTTAGAACACATTACGGGAGCTAGATAGTTGGTGCTTGGGTTTAATCGGACAAAAATATTGATTATTGTTTTTTAACGCGTGAGTATGTTTTGCTAATTGGTAATTATGAGTTGTTGAGTTAGATCTGAGTTATGATTCCATTGCAGCTTTTTCGAGGACGAAAAAAGGTTAAGTGTGGGGATGTTTGATGTAGTGCGAAGCACACATCTTTATTCCTATTGTTTTAGTTCGTTTTTGATTAGTTTTATCTTTTTTTTTTGAGTCATTTTTATATACTATTGATTCGTTGATGTGTTTACAAGTGCTCGTGAATATTACAAGTCAAATCATGAAGAAACCGAGCGAGAAAGTGAAGGCGAAAGTTCAAAAGAAGAAAATGTTGAAATTAGAGTTCTCGCGCTACGCGAGAGAGAAAGAGCAGAGCCTTGAGGTACGCGAGGGAAGCAAAAAGCGCGCCCGACTAGTTTGTTCCTCGCGGTATGCGAGGAACCAAGCCCAGTCTCTCGCGGTACGCGAGAGACCCGTATTCCGTGAAAAAACCATAAATTGAATTTAAAAAGAATTTGATTGCCATTGTGAGGGGAGTTCGATTGTTGGCCGTCTAGAGAGGGTTCAGAGACGATTTTGGGAGTAAGGAAGCTAATTAAAGAGAAAAGCTTGAATCTTTGGATCCCGGGTTTATAGTTTAATTTGTTCGGTGTTCAAGATTCAATTTTTGTGTTTGATTTGATAGTTTGAAACCGTGGTTTATGTTTATACTTCTGTTCTAGTTGGTTTGAGCATGATCCTAGGCTAAAACTCATATACTGCCTGGGTCTTTATGATGATTGCTTGTTAAAGTTACGATTTTTTTGGATTTGGATTATATTGATGGTTTAATGATTTTTTAAAAGATCTTATGTTGATAATTATGATGAATCTATATGCTTAGATCTTATTGGTGTTTGATTTCAATTCCGTGCGTTGATTGTGGATGTCTTCCAGTTTGATTAGCGTATCTAGGTCATAGATCTGAGGATTTGTGGTCGTTTGTGTGGTTTGCTAGACATAGTGATCCATAGGAGTTGTGATTGAGTATAGATTAGATCTGAGTGTGTATATTGTCTCAATACCCGAGAAGTGATAGCCAGTCGTTTAGTCTTCGTCATTAGGAATCCGAGTGTCAACTGTCTGAGAGGAAGTTGGTATTAGGTGTCTAGTGATTGTTGCTATTCTAAGTCATAGTTGTTATCGTGAGATTACCCCGTGCATTCTTCGAATGTATGGTGGGCAGTGAGACTGAAAGGTGATCTGTCTATTCGGGTACTTTATCATTGTTGGAGAGACTGAAAGGTAATCCACTATCCGGTGAGTTATTACATCTTTAGGTTCCTTAGTTGGTGACACCCTGAGAGTGATTAGGGATCCACTAGGTTGTCTAGAGCCGTTTCCTTAGAAACCCAGATCCATCATAGTTTCCAGAACCGGTAGAAGTTGTGCTTTGCAAGGAGGATTCCGACCTAGGTAGTATTCTTCCCATCTCTGATTTCTTCCTTAGTTCTTTATCTTGATAGCTTGAGTCGACCTTGTTTTCTACATTGGTAGTTAATATTTAGTGTAGGCAACCCCCCAATCATCAATCTTTAGTCCGAGTCAGAGTCTAGTTAGCTATAGCAGTGTCTCTAGGGTTCGATAATCCGGTTTACCGTTAAGCTGTGTTACACTCGATAGGTCCACTTGCCTGTCAGTGCGGTTTAGTCAAAGGTACTCCATTTATTACTTAGGAGTCTAGGTTAGGCTTAGTAGTTGATTATATAGACCATCTGGGCGACATCTCCTATAATACACAAAAATTCACGAGTCAATACGTGACTCAATACTCATATCTTGCTCACTAAGCTAGAACTTCAACATGCATGGCTTCCCTCGTGCATGCATGATACCATGCACGGTTCGCATGCACTACATAGACATCCGTCTACGTCCCTAAGGTTTCAATGCTTCTCATGCGTCTCCTCGAGTCATTGCACACGTGTATTATCACTTCCGAAATCTCGGTTCTCATACCCGGTCATTACCAAGTATGAACGAACACAAACCAACCCTCCCCCGGGTTCCCTACGGCTTCGAGCAACCACCACCGCCCGTTTGCCGCTGTGAACAGCCCTTGCATGGCCGCCATGGTTTCCCGACGTCCTCCCGGCCTCCCGACGTCACAACAGAAACCCGACAAGGCCATCGGGCCTTCCTTCCGCGTATGAGCTTCGTGCTCCATCCCTACGTCGTTCCCGTCTCACCGGACCACCACAGCCACTCGGAGCTGCCACCAGCTTTCTGGCCTCACGGCTCACTTCCCGGCCTTAGCCGACCCTCCTATCCGAACAACCACACCACCGGCCACCCCCTAAGGGTTTGGCCGGACCCTATTCCGTCTGTAACTTGCCCCCCAACCAGAAAACAATAAGTGAATCGAGAAAGGTTTCGTGGTTATACCTCAAGATCGTGAGACTCGTGTTAACCAAATCCGATCAATCCTTTTTCTTGCAATTTCTCAAGCCCTAGCGAAAACCCTTGAATGAAACCTTGATCACGCAAGGCACCTCGTCTCCTTCCTCTCGGTGTTCGACGGCAGCCACAACAAGCAATGGGGACCTCCCCTTGCGTAATACCCTAAGAGGTGTAACTCATGGACCGGGCTTGGCCCCCCACGCGCCACCGATCTTTCCCCGGGCTTGGCTCGTTTTGAATTTTAAACCATCCTACTACAATACGTTATTTACTCGCCAACCCCTCTAGATATATTTATATAAAAGAACACCCGTTACTTCACCTTTGGTTAGGTCTCGTTACGTTCCCGTAACATTGTTGTCCATTTTGTACAAACATATACACATTTACAATAGTCCCGTTTAGTTGGTAAAAACTCGGTATGTTACAGTTAAAGGGTAATAATTAGGCTTTAATTATAAACATGGGTTAGAAGGTAATTGTACACATTTGAGGCATTGCTAATTTGTATACTATGCAAAAAAAAATTGTGTTAGGTGTCTTAATTTTTTGAGTAAATTACAACAATATCCTTCAAATATGTATTATATAATAGTATAGATATATATAGGGGAGGGTTATTCTACAAAGTCAAAAAATTATAAAAAGCTTAGGAAGCCACCATGGTGTGTCATGTGTCCAAAGAGGAATTCAAGGAGGGAAGGGTAAAAGGGTCAAAACGAAAATGCACATGCTTCTCACATGGTATGGAATAGGCACATGCAAGGCACATGCACTTCCCCCCCCCCTCCATTTTTTAAACGTTCATAACTTTTTATACGTAAATATTAAAAAAAATTATACCATAATAACGAGCGTTTTCTTATCTTTAATATAAGTAGGGTATTGCTATATAAAAAAATGACGTTTTTATGGTGTTTTTGGACTGGGCTAAAAAAATGAACATTTTTTTGTGTTTATGAACAGGAAAAAAAAAACGCAGTTAAAAAATGCGATAAAAAACCAGTTAAAAAGACGTAGTAAAAAAACGCACTAAAAACGTAGAGAAAAAAACCCAGTTAAAAAACACATTTAAAACGCAGTTAAAAACTCCATGAAAAAAAACGCAGTGAAAAAAATTCATAAAAACGTAGTTTAAAAACGTCATAAAAAACGCCATGAAAAACGTAATAAAAAACGTCATGAAAAAACGCAGTGAAAAACGTTATAAAAAAACGCCATGAAAAAAACACAGTGAAAAACGTCATAAAAAACGCCATGAAAAAACGCTGTGAAAAACGTCATAAATAATGCCATGAAAACGCTGTTAAAAACGTACAAACCTAGTTCAGCGATTTTTGTTTAAAATATAGCAAGACCATACTCGTTTTAAAGATAAAAAACGCTCGATTTTATTGTATAATTTTAAAAAAAAAATAATGACGTATAAAAAAGTTATAAACATCTAAAAATTGGGGGTGGAAAATGCATATGACTTGCATGTGCATGTTATTTCTCTTTCTTAGATGCAATTCCCATTATACCCCTCCTGAAGACTTTTAAAGTTGTTAATAATTACAAAACTGACACCTTCAATCTTAGCCACACATTACAAGATCTTGTGGTGGAGATTCCTTCCTAGGCTTTTTATACTTTTTTGACTTTTTAGCCAAACCTTATACTATATATATATATATATATATATATATATATATATATATATGTAGGGGGAGGTTCAAATAAGAAGTGGTTTTTCGCTAAAAAACCTAATAAACGACAAAAACCTTAATAAACGATATCAAACGAACTCCGATTGAGCTCATTTCAGCGGCGTTGGAACCGTCTCGTCGAACTCTACCATCTTAGCTTTTAGGGTTTAGCTTTTAAGGTTTAGATTTTAGGGTTGAATTTTAGGGTTTTAACATTAGGGTTTAGCTTTTAGGGTTTAGATTTTAGGGTTTAGGTTTTGGGGGGTGGGGTGGGGTGGGGGGGTTAGGTTTTTAGGGGTGGGGGTGGTGGTTTTAGAATTTTAGGGTAGGGGTGGGGTTGGAGGGGGGTTTAGGTTTTTGGGGGTGTGGGTGGAGGGGGGTTTAGGTTTTTTAGGGCGGGTTAGGGTTTGATGAGACGGTTCCAACGCCGCTGAAATAAGCTCAATCGGAGTTCGTTTGACCCATTTATTAGCGTTTCTTAGTGAAAAACCACTTCTTATTGGAACCTTCCCCTCTATATATATATATATATATATATATATATATATATATATATATATATATATATATATATATATATATATATATATATATATATATATATAGGTGGAGGTTCAAATAAGAAGTGGTTTTTCGCTAAGAACCCTAATATAGGTTCCCGGGTGTCTCGGATCGTCACATGCAAGTGCGTTGGCTAGTCTAACCGGGTGCGGAATGCCCGTGATTAGGTGCAGATGCAATCAACACAAAGTAAACCGATAACAAACACAAGATACTTTAAACTTCGTCTATTGATAAACACAGCCGGTTACAGTGTGCAAATGAGTGCGTACTTAATCACAACACAAACCAACTATATATACTAGACATGTTGCCTACGCACTTGCTAAGTGCACAAGGCTTAGTTCTTACGTACTTAGCAAGTACGCAGACAATGTTCTTGCGTTCTTGCTAAGTACGTAGGTTAAGCAACCTGCGCACAACACTTAACAAAGACAAAAACAACGACAAGTACCTACGAACATGATTACAACTCGAAAAACCAAAACATACAAACGCTAAAATACAAATACAAATACAGAAAGACAATACATAAGTAAAAAAAATCTTCAGAGTGCATGTCACAAGAATTGCTTCAACAAACTCCCCCTTGACAGCAGCTCTGGAGATGTCTTCAGTCTCTATCAACTTCAGAGTGCTTGTCACAAGAATTGCTTTAGCAAACTCCCTCTTGACATCAGCTCTGGAGATGTCTTCAGTCTCTTATGCAGGTAGTATTTGTCTAACAACATCGTATCAGAGGTTCCCCAAGGTCAAAATTCATGAGCTAAAGAACGACTATGTCAAATTTGAGCTCCGTGACCGGAGGTTCCCCAAGGTCAAAATCCGTGAGCTCAAGGACGACTATGTCAAATTTGAGCTCCGTGAAACCGACGCCAGCATGGCTAACGCGCTCCACGTCAGCAACTCAAAATGACGTATATAGAAAGATTCAGGAAGGTATCCCTGAATAATCCTATTCTTCCTCCTCTTAGTCTCATGTTCAGGAACATACTTATTGTCTAAACTCTTTTATCTTTGTCTTTTGGAGGATGCCTCGGGAAGGGAAACCTTCTCCATTCTCTGTGGGTGTGTTTGGTCTGGTGCATCATCAGAGTCAG
Organism: Smallanthus sonchifolius; assembly: GCA_023525975.1. Lineage (NCBI taxonomy): Eukaryota > Viridiplantae > Streptophyta > Magnoliopsida > Asterales > Asteraceae > Smallanthus > Smallanthus sonchifolius. The sequence goes on from CM042033.1 coordinate 41,557,424, forward strand.
ATGAATCAGATTTAGTCCCCTCAGAATCTAACTCTTTAGCACCATCTCCTCCTTCTTCTTCATCACCTCCATCACCAGTCATCTCTGCAAGAACATGAGAGAAACAACATTAAATCAAACAGAATCATCGAAATAGAACAAGCATGACATGGTATAACACTTGCACATTGAACTGATTTTCAAACTTAGAAAATTTTCTGAGTTACACTTCCTGCGTACTTAACAAGTACGCAGAATTTTTAATCTTGCATACATAGCAAGTACGCAGGAGCTAATCTTGCTAAGTGCGCAAGAACTAACACTTAAAATTTTTCAAAATCCAGAAACTCAAAGTTTTAGATGATGATATCAATCACCACAATGTCGAAAAACCTGTTTAAGACTTATGGGACAAAACCAACATCAATGCAAAGCTAAAACCAGGTCATTTGGACCTAACCTCGGACCGACGCAAAACCACGGACACCCAAGGGGTCAAAACCAAAATCAAGAACAATTAAGGACAAATTTAACATGCTAGAGCTTCGATTGATAATCATAAACTAGTTTTAGGGCCTAATTTCACTTAAGAACACCCAACCCCGGTTTAAATTTCATCAACAAAACCCTAAGCTTGAAAGTCAAGAAATCGGTCCTCAACAAGAGATTTTGCGGATGAAATGGTCCAAGATTCTCACCAAAGATTAGTAAGGTGAAGATGAAACTATGATCGGGACGAAAAATCGGTTTGGAAACACGTGAAATTTTGAGTGAAATCGGAGCAGGGAGTACACAGAGTTAGAGAGTTTGAAAATGAGATGAAACTTAGAAAAAATTCTAACACCCGTATATATACCCCACAGACACTAGCCGTGCGTACTTGACAAGTGCGCAGGACTTAACTCCTGCGTACTTACTAAGTACGCATGACTTAAGTCTTGCGTACTTGATAAGTACGCAGGGTTTACCTCATGCGCACTTAATAAATACGCAGAGACCCTTGCGTACTCAAACTTCAACTCAAAATATGAATATGTCAAGTCAAATAGCGAACTGGATATGAACATTCAATTAAGAGGATTCAAAAGCAGTTCAAGGAAGTTAAACCAAATATTTTTGGCTTTTCTTAACTTCTGATAAACTGTACATAAAATCTTTTTGATCTTTTCTGAATAAGGATAATATGCACAAGATTCAGAACCGGATATACAAGAATATACACACAAACTATTTTTGATCAAAGTCATGAGCAGAGGATCATATCAGGCTATCATAAGCAAAAATGATACAAAATAAACATCAAAGAATATGGGATCATGTCATAAATTACTACTTATTCATACGTAATATTCAATACAAGCAAGTTAACTCAAGTTGTCAATATTATCAGATTTGAAACCATAACCATCTTTGTATCACGTTCTTGTGTGTTAAGGTATTAATTATAAGTATACAACGTGTACCCCACAGTTCTGCTACAGTAATTTAAATTGCACTATCTCAAGGCATCTAAGATTTTCCCAAAGATTTCCAAATCACCAGAATGAAGTTACATCGTTTAGCACATAAAAAATCAAGCAGAATCCATAAGGATTATCAAGAATCAGAAGATTCAGAATCGAGTGATTCATTTGTCTTGGTTTGATAGGTTTTTCTTCTGTGAATATCATATGATGATTCAGGTTAATAAATATGGTGTCAGAGGATTTAGGTAAGGGGATCCAACTTTTATCTGGATTTGATTTCAATGAATCAGGTATGATTCAAGGGTGAATATATGCTTAACGGTTGATGTCAAGACATATCTTGGCCCAACTTTCCATTGCATACTTGTGAGTATGGGCAGTGAAGTGAACCGAAAAATTATGCTAAAGACATAACCCGAAACTAGTCTCATAAGAAAATATTTGCCAAAATCTTACATCCTTTATCTGATAACGATCTTTTTGCATTCTTTTACACACACATGCAAACATGGGTTCAAATCACAGTTGTAGTATTGATTTAGTTTCCACACTACTAATGATTCAAAAATGTTTATAGCCTACTGACAATTCAAATTACTTGCATATATTTAAATTAATAATTGAAACAACTAAGAAACTCAAATAAGCATGACGCAATCATTTCCCATATGTGCAGTCTAAGACGTTAGATCACTTACTGATGTACTATCATTTCCTCATTTCTTCAAATTACTTTGAAATTTTCATGATTTTCTATTTTGTTTGGATTTTTCTGAAATATTTGAAATTAGAAACAAACTATACATAATTAAAAAGGAATAAAATTTAACTTCCATGAAATGATTTGATTTTGAAAAAGAGTTTTCACTCAGGATTGAACATTTCTATCAAGTTGACCAGATGTTCAAAACGGGTACGGTCAAACGCCTTAGTGAAAAGGTCAGCAAAGTTGACATCCGTGTGAACTTTGACAAGTTCAATCAAATGCTTTTTAGCACAGTCACGGATGAAATGATGGTGAATCTCTATATGCTTAGTTTTGGAATGTTTCACTGGGTTGTTCGTGATAGACATAGTGGCATTATTGTCAATGAACAAAGTAGTTCTAGTGTAGTACAAGCCATAGTTTCTCAATTGCTGCTGGATCCACAATATCTGAGAACAACAGCTCACGACAGCAATGTGCTCTGCTTCACATGTTGAGACAGATACCGTTGACTTCTTCTTACGCAGCCAGGAGACCAGCCTGTCCCCCAAGAATTGACATCCACCCGAGGTTGATTTTCTATCGAGGTTACAGCCGCCATAATCAGAATCGGTATAGGATTTGAATTCAAATGACTGCTGCTTCGAGTACCAAAGACCCAATCGGGGTTTCCCTTTCAGGTATCTGAAGATCCTCTTCACAGCTATCAAGTGAGATTCCTTTGGTTGTGACTGAAACCTCGAGCACAAGCAAACAACAAACATAATATCGGGCCTTGAAGCTTTGAGATACATTAGAGAATCGATCATCCCGCGGTACAATTTACAGTCCACATCCTTTCCATCTTTGTCCAGCTGCAAACCATGATTGACTGGGATTGGTGTGCCATAAGTAGTACAATCATTCATTTTGTATTTTGACAAAATGTCCTGCACATACTTAGTTTGATGTAGATAATTACCATCTTCCCTTTGACTGACTTGCAGACCCAGAAAGAACGACAGTTCACCCATGTTGCTCATTTCAAACTTGGACTTCATCACCCTTTCGAATTCTCTACACATATCTTCATTGCTAGACCCAAAGATAATGTCGTCGACATAAACTTGCACTAGTAGAATATCACATCTTGCTTTCCTAATGAAGAGGGTCGAGTCAATTTTTTCACGATCGAAACCATTGGACAATAGATGTTTTGACAAAGTCTCATACCACGCCCTAGGTGCTTGATGAAGACCATAAAGTGCTTTATCCAGCTTGTACACTTTATCAATATTATGCAGATCTTTAAAACCTGGTGGTTGAGTGACATAGACCTCTTCATGAACTTTGCGATATAGGAAAGCACTCTTCACATCAAGTTGATAGACCTTGAAGCCAACAAAGGAGGCATAAGCCAGAAACAGTCGAATGGCCTCAAGTCTAGCAACTGGGGCATACACCTCTGTGTAATCCAAGCCCTCTTGATGATAAAAACCCTGAACAACCAACCTTGCTTTATTTTTCACTACAACATGTCAATCGTCAGTCTTGCATTTGAACACCCATCTGGTTCTAATCGGATGCATACCCTTCAGAAGGTCAACCACATCCCACATGTGCAACTTTTGGAATTGAGACAATTCATCTTGTATCGCCTCTATCCAGCAGTTGTCAGCGAGAGCCTCTTTCACATTCTTTGGCTCTAATTGGGATACGAAGGCAGCATGCAAACATGTTTCCATGATACATGTGTTAAGTATCTCATCATACAAACTGGTGTTCTCAGTAATGGTTCTGTGATGAGTTAGAACACCGGCATTAGGATCACCAATAATGTTGTCAATTGGATGATTCTGATGCACTATCGTCTCCTTTACTTGAGGTTCTTGAATAGCTGACTCAAGGTTTGTGCTCAACTCCCCCATATCAAGTGTACCCGAAGATGACTCAATGTTGATTGGATCAACTGGAGCATCATTTCCTACATGAACATTAGGATCATCTTGAGCATCGTTTCCTTCAACATGAACTTCATCTTCGTTGTCACTGTCAAGAGTTTCAGATGCAGATGCAGCATTGGAATCGGAAGTTGGGATAGGTACTGATGCTCTGGTTAAGAAATTGGAGTCTTCGCCGCCACAACAGAACTCATACAACTTGGCAGGGTCTTCAGCAGATAAATGAGGAAGGTTAACAGACTTGAACAGAGCATCATAATCAAATCCCCAAGCAGGACCAGTTGGTTCTAGTGGAATATTATGTTTACAGCAGTCCACGTCGAACCATTCTTCCACAGACCTACTCTCAATATTGTACACTCTCTTGCATGGCGAATTGGCAACATATCCTAAGAAGATACCTTTCACCGCTTTTGCATGAAATTTAGACTTGCCATCTTTGTACTGTAACAATAATGAGCAGGGACTATCAAAAGGAACTAGGTAGTCAAGATTTGGAGGTCGATTATTGATCAGCTCATAACAAGTTTTATTGTGCCTCTTAACCACCAGAACTCTATTTAAGACGTGACAAGCTGTGTTGACTGCTTCCGCCCAGAACGTTACGGGAAGCTTGGCATCTGACAGCATTGTCCTTGCAGTCTTAATTAGGGTTCGGTTTTTCCGTTCTGCAACTCCATTCTGCTGGGGTGTATACGGTGCACTAAATTCATGACGAATACCATTCTTGAGAAAGAAAAGCTCCATCATGTTGTTTTTGAACTCTGTGTCGTTGTCATTGTCACTCCTTATTCTTCTAACCTTCAGTTTGCATAAAGTTTCCAAGCTCACAATCAGGTATTAAAGAATTTCAGCAGTCTCAACCTTTGTACCTAAGAAATGCACCCAAGAAAAATGTGAGAAATCATCAGTTACAACTAGACAGTATGACTTACCTCCAATACTCCTGATACTTATGGGCCCAAACAAATCCATATGTAGGAGCTTCAAAGGGGTATCGATCAAGTTTTGGATCTTGGGCTTGTGAGATTTCCGTTGTTGTTTGCCCTTTTTACAAGGCATACAGTCATCTGCAACGATAAATCTCAGCTTAGGAATCCCGGTTACCAAACCGTTTTGGACAAGATGATTCATTTTACGATAAGAAATGTGTCCGAGTTTCCTATGCCACAAGATTGTGTCAAGTTCTGTCGCTTTTGTAAGCAAACAAGTAGCAACTGATGAGGTGGTTATGGCCACGCTCATATCAATCTGATAGGTGTCGTTTGTCCTTGGCGCTCTCATCAGAATCCAATCATCAGGATCCATAAAACCAGGTTTGAGAACCAAGCATTCTGACTTGTCAAACATAACTGAGTACTCCTTGTCGCACATTAGAGATACACTCAACAAGTTATGCTTCAGCTGCTCACAATAGTTGACATTGTCGAAGCTTATACATCCATTGGAATCCACGCCTTGACAAGTAATACTACCGCCCTTGTCGCCTACGAAGGTCACATAGCCGCCTTTGAATGGTTTAACATCTTAAAGAAAAGCCATTTTGCCTGTCATGTGCCTGGAGTATCCACTATCTACATACCAACGGTTAGAGATAGTTCCCTTCGGATGTCCCTGCATGAGTCATAAGAAATTAATTAGATTTGGAGATCCAAGCCATGGTGATCTTGGGTCGTCCGTTTTTCTCAAAATAAACTACTTCAATTAATTCACTATCATGACTATATAAAATGGGTGAATCCTTAGAAGATTTGGGATCAGAAGATTGAGAACTTTTGGTTTTCTTGTTCAAGGATCTTTTCTTTTGTCTCACTGGAACTTTGGGCTTGCCTTCATCAACAATAGGTGAACTAGTAAAAGCTTCACCTGGTTGACAACCAGCTAGCTTTTGTTCCAGTTTTCTCAACCTTTTGTTCCTTCTTCTCCTCTGTGGCTTAGAAAGTTTCACCACATGCTTCTCACCAGTTTGTGTACTACCAGAGGTAGATACACTGGGTTTAACAACTTGCTTTACCCCTTTAGGAACAGATGGTTCGGCCACATTTTTTGCTGGTGGCTTCACCATATTTGATTTGGGACTCTTGAGTTGCTTCACTGATGGTGTCTTAGGAGAAACAGCTTGTTGTTGAACAACTTGTCGTTTCCCTTGGTTCTTGTCAGGACAGTTCACCAGAATGTGACATATCGTACCACAGTTAAAGCAAGCTCGTTTTTCTTTGTACGTCCTCCTGTAGGGCTCTCTGCTTTTGGATGCAGATGACTTGGCTTGATGAGCAATGGGAGTTGTTTTATGAACATTAACAACATCTTGTGCTTGACAGGATTTACTTTTAAGAGTAAAATGTTTTTCCATGTTTTCATGATGATTCTTACTCAAATGATTAACAAAAGCTTCTTTCTTTACTTGCTTTATGGACTTGAAACCTCCATAAAGCATCATTTTCAGTTTATCATTGGACTCAATTGTATCAGGTTCAGTTAAAATGCAATTGTCACGATTAGTGACAATGTTTTTCTCAATTCTATGTTCATCAATCAACTCTTCTGAGACAACACCCTCGACCTTGGTGTTCTCAGAATCTTCATTAGAGAAGAACTCCTCATAAGAAACTGACTCAGCCTTACTTGAGGAATCATCCTTGTTAGAGGATTTTTCCTTGCTCGAAGAGTAGTCCAAGAAAGACAAATCAATGTCCACCAGCCTGTTGACAAACTTGTGGCTTACTGGTGGAGGAATGGAATTAGTACCTAAACCTTTGCCACTCACTTTTCTCACCATAAACTCGTAGTGTTCCACCACAAAGCGAGAGTTTTTCAACTTCTCAAGTTTGCCACTCAACTACATGATTTCATTTTGCAGTTTGGCGATCTCGACATTTCTTTTCTTTAACCCCTTGTATGCAACATCTAAGTGAAATTGTTGTTCACTGATTTTAATTGAAAACTCTTGTCTTTCTTTCTTAAGATTTTCAATTTGAATCTTTAAACCGTTTTTCATTTTCTTTATAACTTAGAGCTGCAATACGTAAGGGTTCGAGTTGATCATGGATACGATCATTCTCGTCCTTCAAGGTAAGACATTTGGAACAGGAAACAACAACAAAAGGATTAGAATATACCTTAGTTAACGAACTGGATGCTTTTCCAATAGCCATGAGAGCAAACGCATATGTAGATTCTTGTTGGTCATTAACAGATGCTTCCCTTTCCTCAACTTTAATCAACTCAACAATCTCTGCCATTAAACCTATTTGAGTCTGTGCAAGTATGGAATCTTCCAGATGAACACCCCAATCAAATCTCTCGTCATGTTGAACAACTAATGCACCGGACGTTCCACTTTGACTCTGATTGCGGCTATTCTGATTGTTGTACCCTTGGTTGTTTCTCTGGCTTGGTCTAGTGAAGCCCGAAGCTGGTGCTTTATCCTTTTGACATTCCCTTGTGAAATGTCCAAAGTTATTACATTTGTAGCACTTAGCTTTAGATTTATCAAATCCAACCTTGGCATTAGAATGCCCACCAATGAACTTCCTACCTGTTCGGTTCAAAAAACGCTTAGCCCTCCTCAAGATCATGGCCATGTTCCATTGAATATCCATATCCTCCATATCATCTGGATCAACCTGATTAAAGTCTTCTTCAATGGTTTCAGGATCCGTTAGCTTCCCACCTATGAAGTTCTCGTAGGCAAGCATGCAGGATGAGAACAGTGCCACATGATCTTCAACTATCTTGGCAATAGCACATTGGTTTGCTTAAGGGGTAGAGATAGGGATTCTTGAGGAATGTTGTTATTAAGAACCAGATCCTGATGCAGCAAAACAAGTATGACCACCACAACCATTAGAATTATCATCTTCCTGAGGAGTCCCAGAGAACAAGGCAATTCCAGAACCAGATGACTTTGCTGTGGAAGACACTCCATAATACATAGAAGGATCTTGAATCTGAGGTCTTCCAGAACTTTCTTTCTTTTTCAGGTTCATGTCATGTGCTTGAACCTTTCTAATTGCATCATCAACTGTCATCTCATAAAACTTCGGGTTCTCTCTCAATAGTGTGGTATACATGTCAAATTTTGGTGGCAAAGAATCAAGAAACTTCTCCACCAATTCATCATCAGGATACTTGAGTTCATAAGAGTTTAGCTCTGTTTTCAGGTGATAGAATCTAGAAATAAGTTCATCAATAGATTCATTCTCAAAATATCTAAAACACTCATACTGCTTACTCAGTAGCTCTCTCTTGCTTTTCTTGACGTCACAGTTTCCCTCAAACCTCTTCTGCAAAGCCTTCCATAGATCCTTAGAAGTATCATAACCTCTGAAACTGTGAAATAGATCCCTAGTCAAGGCCATAGTTATAGAATCATGTGCCTTCTTTTCTCGGTCATAAGCCTTCTTCTCTTCTTCATCTAGCTTGGAGATAGGTTTGGGAATAGTTTCATCAAGAAACAGATAGGTTGGATGCTTATATCCCTCAAGAATTGGTATCTATAAGGTGGAATTAGTATACTAGATATACTCATCAAAGCGTGCTTTTCGGTCCGAATAATCATTTATATTAAGCAGCTTTAGTGGTTTCTGTGGAGTCCCTATCTCGTTATCATAGTTCAGCAAACTACTAATGTTCTGAATATTTGACATAGTGATTAACTTAGTCAAAAATCAGAAATTTTGCACAACTTGCGAACTTGGAACTGGCCTTGCGTACTTAAAAGTTTGGTCTTGCGCACTTGAGATTTTCTCTTGCGTACTTAGTAAGTATGCAGGAGTAAATGTTAAGTACGCAGGAGGAAAAATTAAGTACGCACAAGAATGGTCTTGCGTACTTAGCAAGTACGCAGGAAGACTGTCCATTATGCCAAATAAGGTAAGTACGCAGAATGCTTTTTCAATTGCTCCACCAACTATTTTCGATCTCCGGAAAATGCTCAAATCTTAAAAAATTGAAGTTTTGAACAAATTGATCAACCCAAAAGGTTAGAAACTAGTTTCAAACAAACCCTTGATGATCAAAACACTCAAACAAACAACAAAAAGGTCGGATTTTGAAGGATTTTTGCTTTTAAAATAGCGCTCAACAGCTACCTCTATTTTATCACAAAAAGCACCAAAATCGGTCATTTTTCCTTGTAAAAAGGCTGTAGATTGTGTTGAAAATGCTCCTAACACACTCACAACACTCGAAATCAAGAGCAAATGCTATGATACCACTTGTAGGTCCCTGGGTGTCTCGGATCATCACATGCAAGTGCGTTGGCTAGTCTAACCGGGTGCGGAATGCCCGTGACTAGGTGGATATTCAATTAACACAAAGTAAACCGACAACAAACACAAGATACTTTAAACTTCGTCTATTGATAATCATAGCCGGTTACAATGTGCAAATGAGTGCGTACTTAATCACAACACAAACCAGCTATATATACTAGACATGTTGCTTGCGCACTTGCTAAGTGCGCAGGGCTTAGTTCTTGCGTACTTATCAAGTACGCAGACAATGTTCTTGCGTACTTGCTAAGTACGCAGGTTAAGCAACATGTGCACTTGTTAAGTGCGCACAACACTTAACAAAGACAAAAACAACGACAAGTACCTACGAACATGATTACAACTCGATAAACCAAAACATACAGACGCTGAAATACAAATACAAATACAGAAAGACAATACATAAGTAAAAAACAATCTTCAGAGTGCATGTCACAAGAATTGTTTTAACACCTAAGAAATGACAAAAACCTTAAGAAACGATATCAAACGAACTCCGATTGAGCTTATTTCAGAGGCGTTGGAACCGTCTTGTCGAACTTTACCATCTTAGATTTTATGGTTTAGCTTTTAAGGTTTAGATTTTAGGGTTGAATTTTAGGGTTTTAGCCTTAGGGTTTAACATTTAGGGTTTATATTTTAGGGTTTAGGTTTTTTGTGCGGGGGGTGGGGGAGGTTTAGGTTTTTGGGGGGTGGCGGTTTTAGGCTTTTCGGGGTGGGGTTGGAAGGGGGTTTAGGTTTTTGGGGGTGCGGGTGGAGGGGGTTTAGGTTTTTAGAGGCGGGTTAGGGTTTGATGAGACGGTTTCAACGCCGCTGGAATGAGCTCAATCGGAGTTCGTTTGACCCATTTCTTAGCGTTTCCATTTCTTCCTAAGGCCTCCTGCCACATCGGTACTTTTATGGCTCCAGGACTCCAAGTTTTATAACAGGATTCAGAGATAGACTAATGATAGAAAAGGAAATATTTTATTTCATAATTGTTCTTCCCTAATGAAGAACTTCTTGATATCTTACAACATTTCTCCTTAAGGGAGATTCTACTCAGACATATTAGGGAGTACAGAGAAAGTAAAGATTTTACAGGGTGAATTCGATGTCTTCCTCTCCCATTTTCTTACATATATAGACATATAGAAAATAGAAAAGTAGAACAGCTGTCCTTTTGGTTACGTAAGTGCATACGTAATTTCTTCTATCAATGTACCCAAAAGTGGGGTCCAATTCACGCGTATCCTCCTCAATTATTTCTTCTGTAGAGATAGAATCTTGTAGGTGGATTGTTTCTTGTCTGCATTCGTCACATGCGTGGTTTTCTATTATGCCTGTCAATTTTTGGCACAATATTTTTTTAGTGGCCGGTCCTGCTTCCACTTTTTTTAAAGATGATACTTTGCTCAATTTTTTCAAAAACCTGGTTTTCATGGATGGGTAAAGGTGTCCCACTATAACTGGTAATTACATAGTTCTGACTGCAGTAATTAACCTTTTTAAAACTTCCCACAGTAATTTGTTGGAGGTCTTGTAGAATTTTTAAGTACCCATTAACTCTAATGGAAACCCAATTACTAATATCTTCTTGTTCTTCTTTAACTTTTGATGGAAGAACATTTCTTGTTTTGGCAAGACCGATTTCTAAAAGATGTAGAGCAGGGTAACTCTTTCCTTAATACCAATCAGGGAGTGTAAAAGTACACTTGATGTATATGTTGGCATCCTTGGCTGCTGCAATCTTCTTTCTAAAGATTTTTATGGCTTTCTTCATTTCTTCAGGAAAAAAGGTTTATTTCTTGCAAATTTGCAGAAGGGTAGATATATCTAGTTAATACGTCAGAAAAGGCCAAAGAAATTAGAATTGGATCTGCACCTGGACAAAAGACGAAAAGGCTTTTAGTGTTTTTGTCTTCTGTGTAGATATGTTCAGCTTCAAAATCTTCTAGACTAATAGCTCTGGCTTTAAACCAAACCATTCGAAATTCGTTGAGTCCGATGAGATCGATTTCTTCTTTTTGGTCCTCAATTTTTCTTTCACTGTATGTATTAGAAAAGATTACAGGCAGATTTTTCTTTTTCTTTTCCATAGGAATAGGAAAAATGGCAACCTTTAATGGTATTTCTTTCTTTTCAAACTGAGCGGAAAATTTTATGGCTTCTTGTTGTGCTGGCAACAACAATCCAAACTTTTTGAAAGGAACTGAGGAGTGTTGGACATATTTGGAAACAATAGCCAGTTTTCATAAATTCCTCTGTGCTCTCCATAAAAAATTACATAAAATCGTGATTTATGATTTTCAGGAGTTGTGACTTTCTGAGCATATGTTGGTCTCAGATTGTTAGTTTTGGCAAACTCTCAGCCACAAACGGATTTGATTCGTCTTTACCGGAGCCGTTTGCTTTAGGACTAGATGATGATTGTGGCTTATCATTTGCACCTTTCATGCTTTTTTTCCCAAAGCATCAGGGATCAACGGACTTGATATTTCTTTACCTTTAGCCGTTTGTAAATGAATAGATTCTGTTTTTAGACTTTTGTCTTCCTGTACAGAATTTACAGTTTTAGCGTTAAGATTTTAATCGTATAACGCAATTTGCTGTTGAACAGCTTGTAATACTATTAAAAGAATTTTTTTCTTTTAGGCGTAATGCCTTAAGTTCTTCTTCCATTTCAAAAGTATTTTTAATTGAAGGTGATGTGTTTTGAAGAAGAGACGTATTCTATTTATAGAAAAGATTACGTCATTGCTTATGTTTGTTGGAAGTCTCGTGTCAAGCTATCTGCTAACACATTTTTTGGCCTTTCGAGGTGTTCGATATCAAAAGAATATCTTGAAAACCACATTTGTCATCTGACAAGACATCCTTGTTTATTATCTCCAGAAATTTTTGTTTTTAGGAAATAAGTAAAGTTTTATTATCTGTCCTGACTAGGAATTTTTACAGGAGCGAGATAAATATCTTGAAAACCACATTTGTCATCTGATAAGACGTCCTTGTTTATTATCTTCATAAATTTTTATTTTTAGGAAATAAGTAAAGTTTTTATTATCTGTCCTAACTAGGAATTTTACATGAGTGAGATAAATAGAAAATTTAGAAATAGTGTTTTTTACTGCAAGTAATTCTTTTTCATTACTGTGGTAATTTTGTTTAGCTGGTTTGAAGCTTCCTGGAGTGTACTTACATATTTCTTCTCTTTCAGTTGTTTTAGCCTTCAAAACTCTCCCCCCAAAAATCATTTGAGGCATCGGTTTCGATTATAAGAAAATCCTTTTCTTTTGGAAGATAATGTTTTGGAAAATTCGTCAAGTTTTTCTTTATCTTCTTAATGTAATCTGTATCGGACTGTTTCAATTCCCATACATAGTCCTTTTTTAATTTTATTTGCAAAGGTTTTCTAAGCTCTGCAAACTTTGGAATGTAGCTTTCTGCATAGGTTAAGACACCTAAAAATCTTTGAAGATGTTTTTTATCTTCAATCGTATCTGGAAAATTATGTAAATTTTTCAAGATATGTTTTTGTGGACAATGAGTCCCTTGATCTATTTCAAGACTCAAAAAGTTTATCTTTGTTTTAAAAAGATTAGCTTTCTTTCTTGACAAAATTATTCCATATTTTTCAATTGTTTTTAAAACTGAAAAGACATGAAAATAGTGTTTGTCTTCAGAGTTTGAGAAAACTATAATATCATCAACATAGACGGTACAATAATTTTCTAATCCTCTCAAAGAATTTTGCATGTCTTCGAAATATGCTAGGAGCTTGTTTTAATCCAAAAGGAACTACCTTCCATTGATAGTGACCATCTGGGCATGTGAATGCTGTTAATAGCTGGGATTCTTCATCTAACAATACCTGCCAGAAACCATTTTTGCAGTCGAAACTAGAAAAAATGGTTTTTCCTCTTAAGATGGTTAATAATTCCTACATACAAGGAAGATTATGGTTATATCCTTTGGTGTATTGATTGCTTTGTAATTTACAACCATTCGCCTTTTTCCTTATCTTTTTTCGGCCTCATTTTCAACTAAGAATGCCGGAGATATATGGGGTGATTTACTTGGAATAATTAACTTAAGATCAAGTAATTCTTTAATTTGTTTACTGAATTATTCTCTATCCTTTGGACTGTATTTCATCGGTTTTACCCTTAATACCGTTTTAGGATCTATTAGCTCTATTGACACTTTCATCCAATTTTTGGATTTTTCTAGGTCGATAGGGTTTTCTAAACATACTTTCTCGAGTAAAGCTTCAATTTTTTGATATTTTTGTATTTCAAAAAAATATTTTTCTTCTGGTTTTATAACCTCTTGGGTTATATTGGTACCAGGAATTTGTTTTATTTTTGAATCTTTTTTCATTGATTCAAGAAATTGAGGTTTTCCAATTTGATAAGCTTTTGTTATTTTCTTAATCAAAATTATCTCTTGATTAAGGTAAAAGATATTTTATCTAACCATTGGGTAAAAGACCCATATAATTGATAGAAATTATTTCTAAGGAGTAAGTCTATTCTTGATTCTTGTTGATAAATAGTAGGAAATGGTTCTCTAAAAAATAGACTATAAGATTTCTACAAACTCTGTCTAGTTTGATTGTTTCTTGATTTGTAATTGTTACTTTGATATCTTTAGGAGTATTTTCCCATAGATCTTCTAGAATAACATATTTGCTTGCAAGACAAAGACTTGCTCCTGTGTCTACATAACAATGTAGAGTTATTATTTTATATCCTTTTAGAAAAATTTTTCCTTTAATATAAATGAAATTTGGATTAGTTATATTTGAATAAATTGATTCGTTTCTTCTTTGAAGATTTTGACAAAAATGTGAATTGTCTGTATCCCCCCATTTAAAGGATTGGGTTTTGTTCATTCTGAACTGTCTGAAGTAGTTTCAGAGGATGTGTCATTTTTATTACTGATGAATATACTTGCATATAGCCATCATATATATTTTCTGAAGGAAAATATCCTTCACTTTCGGCTTCAAAAATAAGCTTTGTTTTTTCTGGAAATTTTTGTCTATTCGGACATTCGTTGGCATAATGTCTTTCTTCAGAACATATCCAGCAACGACATTTCTTTTTTCCTTGAGGGCAAACCTTTGGTTTTTCTTCAGAGAAGTATTTTCCTGGAGTAAATCTTCTTTTCTTAGTTTTTCAAAACCTTCTTTTTGTTTTGTATTTTCTTTTATATTTCTTTTTGAAATATTTTTTGTCTTTAATTTGATCACAGCCAAAAGATAATTATGTTGCTTCTGTTAATTTTTTACAACAGTCTTTGTTAAATTTCTTTAACTGTTTTTGTTTGTTGGAGAAATCACAATAAAATGCAATTTCTTTTTTGACAATCCTTGTGGCAAACCCAAGGGAATGCATTGTTAGATTGTTTTTTTCTTTATTTCATCGTTCTTTGGCTTTTTCACCAACAATAGGAATTTTCATTAAGTAGGCTTCAATCCAAGAATGGTATTCTCCTGTACTTAATTTATATAAGTTTTGCTCAAATAGACAAGTAAAGTCGTCAAGAAGACATATATCACAAAGTTGTGATTTGGTTAGAACTTGTCTTGCTTTTTCAAGCAATTTTTTTATTTTCCTGATCTTTATTTCTAAGGAAATCAAGACCTAAGAACATCATATATATAACATTGATGATTTGATCAAAAAGATCTTCACCATGTAGATCTTCGTTCCAAGCTATTTCTTTAATGAAATCTTGGATGATTCTTGCAGACTTGTGCTCTATTAATAATAACAGCGCCTTAGCTTTAGAGAATTCTTCTGGATTAGAATGGATAATTAGGCTAATCTCAGTATTCCATTTGTCTATAACTTCTTTTCCTTTTTCAATATCGAAGATACAGTCTATTTTAATGGTGTCAATTGCTATTGAACTACCATTATTAGAATTAGGTATGCCTTTATGGTAGGGCATATAGAATTCCGTATTCTTTTTTCTATAGGATTTTTTTTGTGATTACTGTTACTAGTACTAGTTTGGTTCATCCTATTATTGTATATTGGAGTTTCTTCTTCATCTTCGGAAGGATCTTCTTCAATTTTAGGTTCTTATATAGTGAAAACCTGATCTTTGTTTTTTGGAAAATATTTTTCCATTAATTCTTTGTTTTCGGAGAATTTTTGTTCATACTCTTTGTCGCTTAGTGACATTAGTTGAACAAGTTCATTTATTTGTTCAACTGAATAGGTTTCCAATTATTCGTTAAAAATTTGTTCTATACTTTGTGTAATAGAATTCATTATTTATCCACAAGATAAAAAAACTTTTTTATTTTTGAGATCTTGTATTTCTTTTTTAAGGGAATGTTTTTGTGGATATAAATGAGATAACTCATTTAGTTTTTGTTTTGGATGAATACTCCAGTTGCTATAAAGTTTGGTAATTCTGTGGATGATGTTTTGATGAAGAAAATAACATTTTCCAATTTTTTTTATTTATTTTTCGGAAAGGAATTCTCATCTGACTTTTGTTAGTCATTTGAGGTTGATCCAAAAGGTCATGTTAGAGCATTTGGACTTTTAGAACTTCCTAACGATGGATTTCCTACATTAAAGTTAGAAAAAAGAGTATTTCTGAAATTTTCTTTTATCATCTGATATTTTTCCTGTAGGCTTTTCAAGCATTAATGGTTTCTTTTTTTTTTTGGGGTTTTCAAGCCTTATGGTTTAATATTTAGGGTTTAGCTTTTAGGATTTAGGTTTTTTTTTTGGGTAGGGGTAAGAGGTTTAGGTTTTTTTTTTTGAGGACGGGGTTTGGTTTTTGGGGTTGAGGTGGTGGTTTTAGGCTTTTCGGGATGGGGTTGGAGGGGGGTTTAGGTTTTTGAGGGTGCGGGTGGAGGAGGGTTTAGGTTTTTGAAGGCAGGTTAGGGTTTGATGAGACGGTTTTAACGTCACAGGAATGAGCTAAATCGGAGTTCGTTTGACCCATTTCTTAGCGTTTCTTAGCGAAAAACCACTTTTTAGTGGAACCTTCCCATATATATACATACATCGTTGCATGAATTAGCTAATGATTATACCCTATGACACTTCAAACACACGAATCTTTTTCTTAAACCAATCTATGTTCTATGTTCTATGTTTCATATTTGTATGACTTGTATACTTGATAAGGATGGAACTTCAAACACACGAATCTTTTTCTTAAACCAATCTATGTTCTATGTTCTATGTTTCATATTTGTATGACTTGTATACTTGACAAGGATGGAAAGTTTAGGCAAAGAAAGTACTAACATGAAAAAGTTTAAACATACGAATACATTTCTGCTTGCATTAAGTTACTACTCAAGACTAATCTTTTTAACCAAATAACCACCTTTGCTAAACTCACGTACCCTTAGGTTTTCTGAACTTACATTTGCTCTTCTATAAAGACCTCAAATTTGTACCTGTTCACTAGTCACAATCCTAATTTTTAGACATATGACGGTTGTTTCTCGCTTTGTACACTCGCGTATGTCGCCACCAGTGTTTCCAGCTCTTGCAGTGATCCGAAAGCTTCATAGTCGGGGTTAATGTATGGCCTTACAACACCCACGACTTCCTTGGCTTTTGATTGCTGCAATCAAATTGGTTTTAGAAACAATATAACGTAAGTATCCTTAAAATCAAGAAGGGAGAACATACTAAATTTTCGTATTTCAACTTCAATTGTTGGTAAGCTACAAGCTGCTGTGGATCGGTCACTAGCACCACAGTCCCCAATCCAACCTAATGTTCAAAAACGGAAAGAAAATTTCATGTTAGCTCGTCAAGGAATGTTGAAACTATCTAATTATGGATACTTATTATTTAATTATGGATAGTTACTATAACATTAACCAAATGAATTTAATATGAATTAACATTTATCAATTACATAAAAGAAAATTAATATCCAGTTGAAAAAAAAATGTTTTAAAAACTAGCTTAACAGAAATTATAACTTTCACGTTAAAGTGCATTTTTGTAAAGACATTTTGACAAGTGTATGTATTAACATATTACATTATATTTTATTCAACCAGTGTAATACACGGGTTTTTAAAGACACAATTTTTTTATTACTAAGTATATAACATTACATTTATTCAACCCGTGTAATACACGAGATTCTAATCTAGTAAAATAATTGAGGTAATTACTCGAACAAAAATATTAAATACCTAAAACCCAAACACCCACTCGTTCTCACCCTCTCGTGACTCTCTTCTCTGGCAACCCACCCTCATTCTCTCCCGCGAAGGTCACACCACAAAACCGAACCTGCTAATCACCATGGAAATCCACTACATTGTAAATCGACATCGAACCGGATGCAAAGAAGAACTGCAAACGGAAATCCAAAAATGAGGGTGGGCAAATGCAAATGCAAAGAACCGAATGGAAATTCACCCCGTGGAATTTGGATGTGAGGTTTGAGCAAAGAAGTACTGCAAATTCAACTCTCTCCTCCAAAGTTGATGAAATAAATCTACAACCCATATAAAATATGCTTCTTGATTCAAGAAAATTAACACCCAATTTAGAGCTTTTGAATACAAATATTTGAACCTAATAAATAAATCTAAATTCAATATAAGTGGAATTAACACGCTTCAATCGTCCCTAACCTCTTAAACATGTTGATTTCCTTGATTCTATGCACAGAAAGAAACAAAAAAAGGTTAAAACCAGAAGCGCTCGAGACGTCCCGTCATCTCTCCCCCCCTTGTAATCTATGTTTCTTTCATGAAAGACGATGAGAAGATTATGGGTGGTGGAGGGCGTCGGTAAGAAGACGATGGCGGTGAAGAAGATGGCGTTGGAGGTCGGCGGTGGTCCGGAGGAGAGATGGTCTGGTCCACATATTGATCTATGGGAGTTGTAGTCAATGATTTAGGTTTTGTTGTTGGAAATAAAATACACATCGACCACAGATCAGTTCTGCATCTTCTATTTCTTCATTGTTGATATGATCATCTTTAAGCGGCAAGATCGTTTCTGCATCTTCTTCTTCAGTTTTGTTCTTCTTCTTCATGTTTTTCTTGGCGTTTGGAGGCGGCGGCAGGAAGAGGTACAGTCAATTTTTTGAACTTGATTTTGGGAAAAAGATGAGAAATGAAGATGAAAAGGAGGGGGGGGGGAATAAAGAGAGATGAAAATGAAAGGATAAATGGTTTTAGACCATTTGTGTAATTAACTCTATATTATGCACGTATTATGCATGGGCCTAAGGCGATTCAACTCATCTCTCCTTCGGGGAGATCTCTTTATATTCGAGGTGAAAGAATAGGGGGCGTCCTATTGTGCTCATATCTCAAGGCGATGAAGTATACTACACACAGTTGCAAGGCGTTTATGGCTTGTGTCACGGGCTCAAGTCGGGATGTGGTGAAGGTTCATGATGTTCCGATCGTGAATTAAAACGTAGATGTCTTTCCGGATGAGTTACCGGGGATTCCACCCGAAAGGGAAGTGGAGTTTGGGATTGATCTAATCCCGGGAGCAAAACCGATTGCTAAAGCGCCTTATCGGTTAGCCCCACCGGAGATGAAGGAGTTGATGACCCAACTCCATGAGATATGAACACAAATACGCACACGCATCGCCTTGAGATATGAACACAAAGTTATATATATATTATAAATATAAACTAGTTTAATTTGATAGATGAAGTAAAAATAAAATAACAACTTGTTTAGGAAGTTGAAATTAACTAGTGTTTAAAAGAAAAAAAAATTAATGTCTAAATACATTTAACCCATATAATGGATATTGGCGTTGAAATTTGTTGCATACACGTAAATCTCTCTTCAAGACTTCCCCAAATAATCTTGGTCAATCTCTTTATCTTTTCCTAGCGACCTATTCTTTGACATCTCTCTTCTCTATAACTACGTTCATCTAAACATCTATGTTAGAAATGACGAGATCACCTCAAATTGGCATCCTACATCCACCGAATCAGCTTACCTTTTCTAACATATCCTTATTTTTAACCTTATATCTCAAGGTATGATCGTACCCCATCGCAAACATTTGCAATTATGATACCACAATCAAATAAAGTTGAGCTTAGGGTTCAAAATGGCACGTCAGTTGTAAGACTCTTGAAATGTGAAGTGCGAAGCCATTTCAGTAACCATGAGCTTATCAATCCTTCAATAGAACCAACCCAAATAACAATTGATATATTTCTATAAATGCTTCTAAAACATCCATATTCTGTAACACGGTTTCACCTACAAGTGAATGTTCTTCCCTACTTAGTTAACTGAATCAATGTTTGGGACAAAAACCCATTAACGTACCCACCAACCTATAGCTCCACTCATTGGACCAACATAGAAATATTGGGGCGCCAATAGTGTGGAGGCTTAGCCAAAGGAGGGCAGCCGGCCCTAGCCTTGGTTCGGCCCACTTGATGTTAATTTTAGCGGGCCCTAAATTATTCTGTTAACCCTAGAATTAGTCTTTAAATACAGATCTTTGTACTTGTAATTTCCTTGAGCACATAGAATAATAATATACCGCTAGTTGCAACTCGTGGACGTAGGTCACACCGACCAAACCACATTAAATCTTGTGTATCGATGTGCTTCTGGAAGCTTGCTTCTAGGGCTGGCGTGACATGTTTTAAAGGCTTGTCTTGTATTGTGATATCTGGATTGATGATGTCCAACTTACAAATTTCACCATTCTTCCTCCAATGCTTTAAGGGTTCCTCTCCAATGTACCCTTGCTCTTGGAGTTCCTTTAAGATTGGCCGTTTACTGTGAGTGTGCGCGCGTGATAACCTAACAACTGGTATCAGAGCTTCAGGCTCTTGTTTATTGTTTCGTGTCTTTCATTCTCGTTTTTTATCTAGGGAAGTTCGAAGCACCACACCCGCCACCGCTGCTAGGGTTTCCGTCGCCGCTAGCATTCCGCCGATGTCGCCTAGCCGCCGCTAGGGTTTCTGCCGCCGATCAGCTTCCGTTGCACGCCGACAGCCGACTGTTGCTCTATTCCGACACCGGAAGATAGGTTTCTGATTCGTCTTCTACGACACCGCCGCTGAATCTGTCAGTAGTCGCCGCTAACCACTGTTCAGCAACGCTGAACAAATCGGTTTTGATGTCGTCTCTTGCGATCAGACCTAGGGTTGTTTTCAGCCCTGTTTTGATCTGTTTTGCTGCTAATAATTGAGTTTGATTGTCCAAACGGTGTTCAACATAACAACCAACAAGTTTAGGCAGCTGCCACTGCTGTGTTTGTTCAATGTTTTTCAATCTCAATTCGATAAGCCGCTTCTGGTAGTGTATTGTCATGGCAAAGGAAGGAAAGATAAAGATCGAGAAGTTTGATGGACAAGATTTAGGTTTTGGATGATGCGGATTGAGGATGTTCTGTATCAGAAAGATTTGTTCCAAACGTTGTCAGGAGAGAAACCGGATAAAATGTCAGATGAGGATTGGGCTATATTGGACAGGAAACCCGTAGGAGTAGTCAGACTTTCATTGGCTAGGAGTGTTACGTTCAACATTGTGAATGAAACGACTATGTATGGTTTGATGAAGGCTTTGTCAGGTATGTATGAAAAGCCCTCATCGTTGAATAAGGTGTTCTTGATTCAAAAGTTAGTCAACACCAAAATGAGAGAGGGTGCCTCAGTTGTTGTTCACATCAATGATTTTAATTCGATCATAACTCAGTTAGAATCAGTTGGGATTAATATTGATGATGAAATTGAGGCGTTTCTTTATCATGTTGTAGCAGACGACTCGAATGACGCATTAGTTTGTTGCGTAGAGAATGTTGTGGTTTCATGGGTAATTGATTCTGGTGCATCATTCCATGCTACGCACAGCATGGATATGGTGAAGAATCTCAAAATTGGGGACTTTGGGAAGGTATGGTTCGCCAATGAGAGATCCTAGATGTTACGGGTATGGGGGATGTTGATTTGATAACTTCCGGGAGAACCACCTGGACTTTGAAGGATGTCAGATTCATTCCAAGCTTGAAGAGGATGCTTATCTCAGTCGGGAGGTTGGATTATCAGGGATGCAATGTCAAGTTCGGCGGTGGTCAGTGGAAGGCAATGAAAGGAAATCTGGTAATTGCTCGTAGGAAAAAGAGGGTTCTTTATATATGGTCGAGATACCGCCAGAAGGAATTGATCCAGTTCGGAAGGAAGAGAAAGCTCGGTTCTGTAAGTCTCGTGTGCAGAAGAGGGTTATCTTTGCAAAGACGATACCTAGAGCTAGTTTACAGACTCAGAAAGAACGAACAGTACGGAGAGGTTTAGAAAAGCCGTCAGAGGTGGAAGTTTAGGAGGGTTTCGTAACAATGAGAGCACGGTGTTGAAAAGTGTTTCAGTTGCAGCTCCAGTTCCACAGTAGGTCAGGAGAACCAGTAAACCGTCGGAGAAAGTCTCTGCAGGTAATTACTTGCTTGTAATGGAGAGTGAAGGATCCCAATATAGTTCAGATGCCAGCAGAGTGACAGACGTGTTACAGTGGGAGCAAGCAGAGAAAGGGAAGAAAGGGTCACTAATAGACAAGGTCATGACAACAAATAAGTTAAAGCTCGGTGTAGCTTCAACAGGCTTTTAGGTTAACTGATGAGAAGGTCGTTCCAACTAGCAGTGAGAGATTACAAAAGGTACAAGATGATGAAAGACGATGTAGCGCGGTTCGAGCCTCCAAGTGGGAGATTGTTGGGGCGCCAATAGTGTTGAGGCTTGGCCAAGGGAGGGCAGCCGACCCTAGCCTTGGTTCGGCCCATTTGATGTTAGTTTTAGTCGGCCCTAAACTTGGTTTAAAAAAGCGCTAGGCGAGGCGAGGCGTTTCGGTCCCAAAATCCGAGGCGCCACGCCTCAAGCGCGAGGCAAGGGCTTCACGTATGCGAGGCGTTAAGCTAAAAAAGTAATAAAAAATTTAGTAACATTCTTAAAACCTCCCAGTAAATGTTGTTTTAGTCTAAAAACTCCTCCTTTGGAGTAATTTTCACAAAACTTGCAAGAAAAACAACTTAAAAAACTGATTTAAGTAAAGAGGAACTAAAATTGGAGCTCAAATTCATAAAAAAACAGTGAAAAAAGGGCAAAAATACATGAGGCGCGCCTCACCTCGCCTCGCATGTCAAGCCTGAGGCGGCGCCTCAAGGCGCTTCATGTGTATGGGGCGCCTCACCATTTTGAGGCGTTTTGTTCAGCGCCTCATGCGCCTCACGCCTTAAGCAGCGCCTCAGGGCGCTTTTTTAAACCAAGGCCCTAAATTATTTTGTTAACCCTAGAATTAGTCTTTAAATACAGAGCTTTGTACTTGTAATTTCCTTGAGCACATGATTAATAATATAGCGCTAGTTGCAACCCGTGGTCGTAGGTCACACTAACCGAACCACATTAAATCTCGTGTCTTTCATTCTCGTTTATTATGTGTGTGTGCGTGTGATAACCTAACAAGAAAGACTAAAAGTAACCCCTTAAGCTAGGGCATAACCTTAAATATATTATAGGAACACTTAAGTATAACATTTAAAGAATAGAGTATGGATGATAAAGTGAGATACGAAATGGATTGTTGTTGACCGAATACATACAAAGGCATAAAATGTAACAATGCAAATGGTCATCTAAAACATGTGAAATCAATAGAGATCTGATTGGAGACATACATCAGCATTTTATTTAGTATGGAAAACATTTGAACACTTGGATCAACTTCCATTGCAAGAATGGTGGTAACTTTTTAATTGTAGTGTTGAATAGATGCAAAAGGAGTTAGTATTAAGGTGGACCTTATTTTGTTAAATCAACCTTCTTTTGTATGTAATGGTATAACAATTACGGAAAGGCAGGTGCATTGATTAATAAGTAAGATTGCATGATTGAAGAATCACCTTGCTTGAATTCCTGAAGTTTTTTTTGGGAGGTCGATCCCGGCTTCTTGAAACTGAAGCACTTTCAGCATCAGCAGACCTCTTAGGCCTTCCTCTTGGCCTAGTGACATTTCCAGACAAAGGCTCCTTGGGTTTACCCCTCTTCACCACCGCAGAAATTGACATCAATTTAGGCCCAGAAGCAGAAGCACTAGCACCCTTTGGCGGCCGACCTCTGCCCCTCTTTGCCAAACCTAATGAGGCAAAGATAGGTGGTTCTAACTCCTGCCCGGAACCATCCTGACCCTCAAACTGGGGCGGTGGCTGTTGCTGATACCCAGAATCGTGTCTGGGTTTAGGAGGACGGCCTGGCTTTCTTCTAGGGGTTACCGAAGAAGTCTCAGGTGCGGTATTGGCAAAGCTATGGGTAGCCGTAATAGAATAATCAGTGAAATGATTATCCATAATGGGTGTGGGAGTTTCAAAAGGAACAGATCTCGGTGGCGGGAGCGTGTAGGAATGCTTTATCATCATTAGCTCACGCTCGTTCTTCATTCGTTTCAGATGGTGAGTCAATAAGTTGGGATGGGTCGGAGGTAAATTTGGGTACTCTCTTTCGATGTATTTAGCTATGGCTTGCCTACTCGACCCATCTTTGTCGTTTAGAGCAGCAATTGCCGCTATTATCATCTGTAAACAAACAAATACAAAACATATACAGCAAATTCAAAGCATACAGAGCTCAAGCAGTTGGTTTTTCTTCTCTTACCTCGGAATACGGTAGGTGGGCGCCGCTAATGGAGAAGGGTTGAGCATGATGTTCGGTGACCGCCGGCAAAACAGCAAAGGAGTCCATAGGAAAATGTTTGAGTAAAAAGAAAAGGGTTTGGTTTAATGGATGAGGATGATGGGTCATGGGCGTCAACCTGGATGGAGTTTTATTTTAGGCGAAGGATGACATTTGTAATTTTGTTTGAACCAGATGGTTATTCCCGCGCTTCGTGACGGATGTCTGGCTAATCATTAATAAATCTTAAATGAAAACGTAGGCGTAGCGCTAAAAATAATGTTAATAAAAAAAACATAAAAGTAAATAATAAAAAAGGAAAAAAACAAAATAAAAAATTACCGGTTCGGGATGTTGTTCGCTCATAATAGGTTAGGCTTGTCACGGTACCACAACGGTAGCGGCACTGCTATAGGCAACGATATAAAAAAACTCGATTTTGGCTAAACTCCGTTTTAAAAAAAAAATTATATCGGTACGTTGACAAAAAAAACTAAAAACAGCCACGCTCTCCGTATTCTAAAAAAAATTAACGAACGAAAGTTATTAAAGGAAAAAAAATTAATAGAAAATGAAACGGGTTAAAAGCTTACTAAAACTCCTACTCATCACGGAAAATATGTTTTCCTTTAATAACTTTCATAATAGGAAAAAAACAAAGTAAATAATAAACGGGTTAAAGTCATTAGGGAAAATATGTGGATGATATTCTCGAAAAGTATAAGTTTACTGATGCTAAAGCTGCTATTACACCTATGTCTGCTCGGCCAGTTCTGGATGCCGATACAACCGGGGTCGCTGTTGATCAGAAACCTTATCGATCTATGATTGGTTCACTGATGTATCTGACCGCCAGTTGCCCGAATATAATGTTTGAAGTGTGTCAGTGTAGAAATAAAGACTGATGGCTACAAAATTTTCTAAGTAAAATTGCTGCTTACCTCAGAGATTGCTGCTGATCCACAAACTACTGCGGATAAGCGTATCTGCAGCGGATACTTGTTCTTCTGCTGAAGAACAAATCTGCTGCGGATAAGACTTAGCTGCTGAAGACCAAAGTTGCAGCTAAAGACCAAAGCTGCAGCTGATAGGCATATGCTGTTGATCTCCAAAGCTGCAGCTGACAGCTATCTCCACTGAAGATCAAACGTTGCAGCTGACTGTTCTTGATAAAGCAACCTTTACCACTGACAACTTTCTGCTGCTACACTGACACACTCCACGCAGAAAGAATGTCATTGGTACAAGACAATAAAAGACAACAACGCTCTTCTCCAAGCATGCAAACAATGATGCCTTAGAAGACGTTTGAATAAAGTTAACCAGCATAGTTATTATTATTGTCTGTATATGTAGAATAGCTTCAATACAATATCAACGGTCTGTGTTAGATCTGTTCCTTAGAATCAAGGGTCTGTCTTGATTCTAAGTTACTATATAAGTAGTACTTAGATTCATTGTAAAAGTACTTGTTGCTTGAGAGTTTTCTCTGTAATCTTGTAACACTTGAAGCTTAATACAAATTGGATTTATCAGTATTCTTCTTGTCTACTTGTTTACTTTGCTTAAGTTGTGATTGTTTCCGCCAATCTCAACTGGAATAGAACCATCTTGTATTTACCGATCCTATAAGTGGTATTAGAGCTTTGGCTCACAAATTAAACAAACTCACATTTGTTTAATCATTCTCTGGTTCTATTCTTATCTATCTCTTTGCTAAAGTCACTCATCGTCTAAAAATCAAAATGGCTCAAAACAATGGATTTGAAGATATTGAAGCATCAACAGACCACCAAGACTGGTGTCTGGGGAAGATTACGATATGTGGAAGAACAGAATGGAAAGCTTCTTCTGCTATCAGGAATATGGGATGTGGAAATCCATTAAAGATGGACCATACATACCCATGGTGTCCTCTGCTGATTCCGGAGGTGCTCTGGTTCCCAAAGAACCCTCCAAGTACTCTGATGAAGACATCAAGAAAATGGAGGTAGACTTCAAAGCCCTGGGAGCCATCCAGATGTGCTTACCAAATGTGCTTACCAAATGAAGTTTTTCATAACTTCAGAGGTTACAAAACTGCTAAGGAGCTATGGGAGGCTCTTGAGAAGATGTTTGTTGGCTCAGAGGAAGTCAAAGAAAACAGAAGGGACATCCTGAAGCAGCAGTACGAAAACTTCGTCTGGAAGGAAGGTGAGTCCCTAACTGCTTTATATAACAAATTTACTTATCTTGTAGGTGAGCTGCAGTGCTCAAAAGTGAAGCTGGAGAATGAAGATATTCTCAAAAAGTTCATCATGTCTTTATCTAGCTGCTGGACACTCTACACAGTTTCCATTAGAAGAACTGAGAACCTGAAGACTCTCCAAATGACTAAGCTTTTCGGTATGCTGAAAACCTATGAGCTAGAGATGATTCAGGCAAAAGAACGAAGCTCAAGCTATCAAAATGCCTCAACATCCACCACCACCTCTGCCCTACACTCTGACCACTCAGGTCCTAGTTCTAGCAACTACTATCCTCCCATTGTCACCCATCCACAAACTCCAACCTCTCAAACAAACACCTCTCCATTTCTCCTAGAAGCTCTTCCTCAAACCTCAACCTCTGCTGCTTTTGTTTCTGAAAACTCAAGCAACATGTCCTTTATCAAGGAGAGTCTGGAATGCTTCCATCCAGATGACTTAGAAGAAATGGACATACAGCACTCATATGCCATGCTCTCTATAAGAGCAAAAAGGTTCTACTCTATAACCGGAAGACCCATTCCAAGCAACAACTCCAACACCAGAGTTGGATTGGATAAAAGCAAACTAAGATGTTACAACTGTAACCAACTGGGTCACTTTACTAGAGAATGCAAGGCACCAAGAGCCAATCCAGCTACTCCTCAATCAAGACAAGCTCACCAAGCCCAACCCAGACAACAACGCCAACAAGCTACTCCTCCAGTTCAAACTGCAGCCTGTGCAACTGTTGGAACTTCTGACTTCGACTGGAGCTTCCAGTATGAAGATCTGCCTGTCAACAACCAAGCTGTTATGGCAGACACAACTGAGATACCGCCTCAGTTATATGAACATCTCTGTTCCCAAGCTTGTATTGATAAGGTGTTAGGCTACAGAAAGCATAATCAAAATCTTATAGATCAAAATGAAGAGTTTCATCAAATGAAATCTGAATTCATAAAGGTAGAAAACAGTTATAAAGAAAAAATTAACTGCCTAAAGAAAGAGATTTCATTACTAAAACATGAACAAAGCAATCTTGAAACTCAGATTGATGATCTACTGGCTAGATTAAAAGCTACCAGAGCAGAATTGGCAGAACAAAAAGTTCATGTTGATAAATATGAATTTGCATCTAAAAAGCTGCAAAGACTTTTAGATGCTCAAATTCATGAAAAGGTAAAAACTGGTCTAGGGTATCATGGTGAACAATACCAAGCCGTTGCACCTCCTGCTGACTACGTTGCCATCCATGAACCAAGCTTCAATCTCTCAAATCTTGAAAAGGCCAACCGAGATCTTGATCCTTCAAGATATGAACCACAGGTGCAAGAATACACTACCTCATTAAAATCTGAGTCAACTTGATCAGAGTCCACTAAAACTGAGGAGATCTCATCACCAGTACAAGTACTAGAACCACCTGTTATTGAAGTCATTCAAACAAGTACTCCTGTTCCTTTACCAGCCGTTCCGGTTCCTATACCTTTCAACCAAATCAAAATTAGCTATCATCCAGAAGGAAGAAAGCTAAATGTTGAAAAG
This sequence comes from Smallanthus sonchifolius, assembly GCA_023525975.1. Lineage (NCBI taxonomy): Eukaryota > Viridiplantae > Streptophyta > Magnoliopsida > Asterales > Asteraceae > Smallanthus > Smallanthus sonchifolius. The sequence continues at coordinate 41,585,201 of CM042033.1, forward strand.
GGGCAGTCTTCAACCTCAAAGAAAGGTGTTTGACATATGCCTTGCGCCTGGAGAAAGAGTTCCATGTGTTCAAAAGACACTGGAAGAAGCCACTTTTGAGCACAACAAAGCTCACCCTTGGAACTTTAAAGACCTTTTCAAAAGAAAGGATTATGTTTATCTTTCAAGGGACAAACTGGCAAAATCATGCTTTGTCTGTGGAAAATACAACCACATTGCCAGCACCTGCTTCTACTTTCTTCAGCAGCAAAGAAACCTCAAGCAACATGCTTTTGAGAAGACAAAGAAGAACAAACAGGTAAGAAGGTTTGAAGCCAAGACAACTCAATTCAGAAGCTCTTTCTCCACCAAGGGAGCAGTTGTCAAAATCTCAACAAACTTGCATTATCTGTGGTGAATTAGACCACTTTGCTGCAAATTGTCAATTTAACCCTTTCAACCAGATCCTTCATCAAGCCCCTCAAAGACAAAAGGTAAAGAAGGATTAGCATACATCGGTTTTTAAACCATCAGCAGCCAGAAAAAATGTTGGTAATCCAGTGAAGCACAAGCAACCTAAAGACAAGCCTTCAGCAGCAACCAAATCTGCTGCTGCTTAAGCAAAACCATCAGCAGCAACAACATCTGCTGCTGATAAGCTTAAATCAGCAGCAACAAAATCTGCTGCTGTTAAAGAACATCCATCATCAGCCAAAGCAAATTCAGCTGCCAATGATGGAAAGCCAAGATCCCATTTTCTATCACTCCAAGAATCATCATTGGCTCTGTTGAATGTACACATGATGAATCTAACTTTCCAAGAACCCTTTCTTCAAGGATACAAGCTCTTGGACTCCTCCCACTAACTAGATCTCTATCATGTGCAGGGACAGCCAGGTCACAAGAATAACACCTGGGTGGTAGACAGTGGTTGTTCCAGGCACATGACAGGCAACAGATCCATCCTCTCCAACTTCAGACACTTCAATGCAGGATATGCTGCCTTTGGAAGTGACTCAAAGGGAGGATCCATTACTGGACAAGGAACTATGTCCAACGAAAGAATGAGCATTGATAAGGTCAACTATGTTAAAGTATTGGACTTCAATCTCATGAGTGTTTCCTAGGTCTGTGACCAAAAGCATTGGATGCTCTTCACAGATAAAGAATGCTTTGTACTGTCTCCAGGCTTATCCTTACCTCCTCTAGAAAAGATTTTATTAACTGCTCAGAGAAAAGAAAATCTCTATGTACTGGACATGAATGAAGTCACTTCATCTGGGAGTGTTTCCTGTTTTCTGTCAAAAGCCTTAGTTGATGAATCAGCTCTCTGGCACAAGAGATTAAGTCATGTTAATATCAAAACTATTAACAAAATGGTGAAGGACAATCTTGTCAGAGGGCTTCCTGACAAAGAATTCCAGCTAGAAGACCACTGCATTGCTTGCTTAAAGGGGAAGCAACACAAGAGTTCTCACAAGCCCAAGACCTTGAATACAAATGACACTCCACTACAGCTGCTGCATATGGATCTCTTTGGTCCTACAAATGTCATGTCAATGGGCAAGAAGTCATACTGTCTGGTGACAACTGATGACTACACCAGATTCTCATGGATATACTTCTTGAGAACTAAAGATGAAACTGCTGAAATTCTCAAATCCTACATTCTTAGGGTAGAGAATCAAAGCAATCAAAATGTGAAGATAATAAGGTGTGATCAGAGCACAGAGTTAAAGAACCACACTTTGAACTGTTTCTGTGAAAGCAAGGGGATAGAAAGACAATACAGTGCTCCAAGAACTCCTCAACAAAATGGAGTTGCTGAAAGGAGAAACAGAACTCTAATTGAGTCAGCAAGATCTATGTTGGCTGACTCAAAACTGCCTCTCACATTCTGGGCAGAAGCAGTTAGCACAGCCTGCTATGTGCAAAATAGAGTTCTCATCGTCAAGCCCCTCAACAAGACACCTTATGAACTTTGGTTTCAAAGAATTCCCTACATTGGGTTTCTAAAGCCTTTTGGGTGTCCATGCACCATTCTCATCACACATGGGGTTCTTCCTAAGTTTGGTGCCAAATCGGATGAAGGATATTTTGTGGGCTATTCCTTTCAATCAAAGGCCTACAAAGTATTCAATTCAAGAACAAAAATTGTGGAAGAATCAGCAAATGTGGAATGTAGAGAACACATTGTCTGTGAGCAGGGAAAAGGCCCAAACTGGCTTTTTGACATAGACTCCTTCTCCCAAATATTTGAGCCTCTTATCTTCTCCAATATGGAGTCTTCCTCTACACAAACACCTGCCTCCACTTCATCCATTGACTACAGACTGAATTTTCCCAAATCTTCTATCAGACTAAGAAGACCATCCATTGATCCTCCATCAGTTGTGGAAGCAATTGAAGCAAGTGAAGCCGGAACAAGACTCTCCAATGTCACCAGCAGCAGCCTGTCTGAAACTAAAAATTTAGATGAAGACTTTTCGGTAAATGCGGTAAATGCTGTAGATGCTGTTGGTGCTATTACTGAAAATATTGATGTGGCTGCTGATGTTGAAGACACTTCCACCATGAATGAAGAGACCCCTGATCAAAATCAAAGAAATCTGGAGCAAGGGATACAACTGGAAGTGGTACCAACACAGAGGATCCAAAAAGAACATCCTCAAGAAAATATTATTGGCTAAGTCCACCAAGGAGTTCTCACAAGAAGCAAATCTCACGAGGCCAATATATGCTTGTTTTCATGTTTTCTATCTCAGGTGGAACCCAAGAAGATAGATGAAGCACTTAAACACAGCAGCTGGATTGAGGCAATGCACGAAGAGTTGTTGCAATTCAAGAGGCAAGATGTCTGGAAACTTGTTGATCTTCCACCAGGTCAATATGCTATTGGCACACGATGGGTTTTCAGGAACAAGCAAGATGAGAGAGGCATTGTAGTCAAGAACAAAGCCAGACTTGTAGCTCAAGGCTACACTCAGGAAGAAGGAATTGACTATGATGAAGTCTTTGCTCCTGTTGCCAGGCTGGAGGCCATCAGAATCTTCCTGGCATATGCTGCATCCAAGAATTTCACTGTCTATCAAATGGATGTAAAGAGTGCCTTTCTGAATGGGAAGATTGGTGAGGAAGTATACGTCAAACAGCCTCCAGGCTTTATAGATCCTGCACATCCTACTCAAGTATTCAAACTAGACAAAGCTCTGTATGGCTTACATCAAGCACCAAGAGCCTGGTATGAAACTTTGTCAGGATATCTACTAAGCAACAACTTCAGAAGAGGTGCTATTGACCAGACCTTGTGTTATCAAAGATGAAGGGGGAGAAATCTTACTAGTTCAAATCTATGTTGATGATATCATCTTTGGATCAACAAGGGAAAAGCTGTGCAAAGACTTTGAGATTCTGATGCACTCAAAGTTTGAAATGAGTTCAATGGGTGAACTAAATTTCTTTTTGGGTCTACAAGTCAAACAAGTCCCAAATGGAATCTTCATCAGCCAATCCAAATATGTAAAGAGCACTTTGGAAAGATTCAAGATGGCTGACTGCTCTGCTGCAAGAACCCCTATGCAAGTGCACCATCAGATGACTCCAGACAAAGATGGCCAAGACACTGATCAACATCAGTACCGTGCAATGATAGGGTCTCTCATGTATCTCACTGCCTCAAGGCCAGATATCATGTTTGCAGTATGTCTCTGTGCAAGATTTCAAGCAGCTCCAAAAGTTTCACATCTTCAAGCTGTCAAGAGAATTATTAGATACCTGAAGGGAGCCCCAAGACTTGGGCATTGGTACTCTAAAAATGACAAGTTCAATCTGTATGCATACACTGACAGTGATTATGGGGGATGCAACTTGGATAAAAAGTCCACATCAGGGGGATGTCAGTTTCTGGGAGGGAGACTAATTTCATGACAGTGCAAGAAGCAAACATGTGTTTCAACTTCTACAGCTGAAGCAGAATACATTGTAGCTTCAAGTTGTTGTGCACAAGTCATCTGGATACAAAATCAAATGCTGGATTATGAGATGACTTTCATGGCAACTCCAATTCACATTGACAACATGAGTGCTATATCAATCACAAATAATCCGGTGCAGCACTCCAAGACAAAGCACATTGACATCAGGTATCATTTCATAAGAGATCAAGCTGAGAAAAAGAGGATTATTTTAACCAAAGTTCATACCAATGAGCAATATGTTTATTTGTTTACAAAACCTTTTGATGAAGCTAGATTTAGATATTTAGTTGAATCCATTGGTATGATGAACTTTGATTAAAATCTATCTCTAAAATTCTGTTTTAAAATGTGATTTTGTCTTTCGTTGTAAATAAAAGTTATGAGTCAGCAGCATTTTTGTCTTTCAGCCGCTGACAGATTTAATCTTTAGCAACAAAGGATTTGCCACTGACTGCCTTAAGTTATCAGCAGGAACAAGTTTCCTGTGGATAGCTTTAAGGCTGTCAGTAGCAACATCCTTGCTGCAGATCATTGAATCCATCAGCAGCAATTGAGTTCGCTGCTGACAGACTTAACCTTCCGCAGCAACCAAGCTTGCAGCGGACATGCTTATCCATCCTCAGCAACCAAGTTTGCTGCTGATGGGTAAATTTAAGTCTAAATTAACTTTTACCCGCTGTAAAAATTAACGTCAGTCTTTACCATAACTGCCTCGGTGTATTACAGCTGTAACAGTAAAAAGTGAATAAGGTTGTACTGTACAAGTCATTTTGCTTTTTCTCTCCTCTGCCGTTATAAGAACAAATCAAATTTCCTTACCACCTCTTCACATTCAATTTCACCCTAAACCCACATCACTTTCTCTCAAGTCCCCACCACATTCAAAGCCTTCTATCCTTAACACATTCAAAGCCTTCCATCCTTAAAACCTTCAAACCTTCCCTCCAAAATCAAACAACAATGGCAGACATCAATAACCCTGATGATAAGTTCTCCCCGTACCACAACCTTACAACATACTTAACCAAGGGAAAGAAATTCGAAGGATTCGATGATATGATCGACTTCCTATGCCGATCAAAGATCCATTTTGCCCTCACAACCAACCCTACCATATATATCCCTCATATGGAGGATTTCTGGAATACCGTCGTCTACTCCACCGAACAGGGGATTCCCCAAATAAAAGCCAAGGTAGACGGCAAGGACATCATCATCTCTGAAGCTACCCTCCGAAAACATCTTAAGCTTCAGGATGAGGGAGCAACCATCTCATACTCAAAGGACGAGTACATGAGGACCTTTGTATCCATAGGGTACACTGGAAATCAAAATGAGTATACAATCGAGAAGGTGCTTATGGGCCCTCCATGGAAGTATCTCTGCCACGCTCTTCTCCAATGCATATCTTAGAAGAGAAGTGGATGGCATCAAGTGAGCTCCGCACTTGCCTCTGCTTTCCATGGTATGATTACTGGCCTAGGTTTCAACTTTGCACACCTCATCTTTGAGGGTTTGAGATATAACCTTCAAGAGGGTGCAAAGCAACAATTTTTTATGTACTCAAGATTCTTGCAGGAGGTTTTCAACCAGGAACTAAAAGAACTCTCAAAACCTGCAAGAATCTACATCATGTTGGGACATAAAAATAATATTTTTCAAAGTATGTGAACTGTTTCCAAAAAGTTCTCAGGGGTCAATGTTCCATTGTTATCTACAATGCTGAACATACAAAGTATCCCAGGTGACAGTTCAGCAATCCTAGCTAATACTGATCCCACACCCTCCACATCACATCCTGAACAACAATCTGCTTCCACCATTCGAACCACTGTGCATACTACTAAGGATGCACAGGTACAACAATCACTTACATCTGTTTTGGATGTTATTGTTCAACTGGAACAAAGGGCCCCAGTTGTAACAACATACACCAGAAAAAGGAGCAAGAAGACTCCTTCTCTTCTTGTCTCAAAGGCCCAAACCCAACCTCCAAGCCCTCATTTAGAATCCCAACATTCTGATGAGAATACCAAAAGGGATAGCCACAACACTAGAGAGACTTCCTTGGAAGCCTCTCTATTAGGATCAGGATCACATCCCGGATTCATAGAGCAGCCTCCCGGGCCATTCCATTATTTCTCTTCTCTGAACCTAAGTGCAGAGGCACCTGGTCAAGATGATATACCTTCTCCAACAACCACTATATCGGAGGTATTGATTGACTTGGCTGCTGGTGCACCCAAACCAGGTTCATCACCCAAGAAGATTCACTCTGGTAGTATTGATAGAGTGAATGTGGAAAGGGCTACCACTACTCCTGGTACATCAACTGCTCAGGAGGACAGTGATAACATAGCTAAGACCCTAACCACGGCAACTCCCAGTGAGGATGTTTCCTATGAAACACTCTTCACCGAGAGGAATCCCAGGCGCTAAGAAAACCTGGGTGATGGGGATGCAAAGGCTAGGCCTAAGGCCCCATCTAGCTCCAAGGATTCCACAACTGTGGATGAGGACAGACTGAAACTTCATAACTTGGAATTGACGGCCAGGGTAACAATGCTAGAGGCTGAAGTGTCCAAACTAAGACACCAAGTCTCTATGCATGAAGCCCATCAACGCCCAACTGTGCCTACTCCCTCTCTTGTATCAGTGGGAACTCAAACAGATACATCCCTTTTCACTGATGCAACCAAAAAGGGGGAGGTGGTTACTGAGGAAGATGATGCTGACAGCCTCGAAGAATGGATACAAGAGCAGACTGTGTTTCAAAGTTCCCTATACAAACCTGCTTTTGTTCAAATCCATGACTTGCCAGACTCAGTAGATGAAGAGGAAGATGTCACTAGGGATTGGAAGTTAGTCGTCCGAGCTGTTGATGAGGTGCTACAAGAAGAAACTCTCCATGAAGACACACCTCCATCATTCAGCATTCTTCCTGAAGCTGCAGCCATAATAAGTCATTCATCTACCCCCCAACTCGTCCAAATTTCAAAGAGGCTAGAATTTGACTCCATTCTAGCTTGGGTATATGATGGAATAGATGAGAGATTCTGGATTGGATGGGAGTTTAGTGGAGTAGAAGAGCTAAACTGGAACTCTCTTAATGCCCTCCAAGTTCTCAATTTGTATCTAACAAAATGTGTCAACACTTCATCAGATCTCTCAGCAGAACTTGCAATCAGCAGGTTCTATGACTTAATGAAGGATAATATGCCCTGGTTTGAAAGATTACTAACAGAAGCAAATAGGGTGGCTTATCCTGAATCTTCATCAACAGCAGAACAAAGACAGGCTCCAAGAAGACTTGACCTAATCAGGAGCAGTGCTTTAACTGAAGAAGAAGTTATATGTTGGCGAAGATTCATGTACAACATAATGGTCAGGGATTTGGAAGTGCTAGGATGGGTGAGCACTCCTACATCTGATTTCACCTTCTTCCTAAACAATGGATCTTCTCTCTCAATCAACATCAAAGAGATCCTACTCCTACCTTCACACTTCCTGCACAAGGTCTTTGAGCTCAGAACAATCATCTGCAACATCAACTCCTAAGAAAGTCAAGAAATGATCAAACTCATGAAGGATTCTCTTAATAAGGAGGAATCACCTGCAATGACTGACTCTGACTCAGATCTATCCTTCCTTTCTTCACCAACATTCAAAATGACCACAGAAGAAGAATCCAAGAGAAGAGAAAAGGAAAAGGTGAAGGATTGTTGGAAAGAAGTGACAGGTTTGGAATGGGAGGAAAATGAAGAAAGTGTCCTTCCCTTGTCCATTCCCCAAATTGCCAATGAAGCTAAAGCTTAGATCCCAACAACATCTATTACATCTGCGGTTGTGGTCCATGAAGCTGAAGCATAGGCACCAAACAAAAACAAGGGGAAGGGACTCATGACTAAAGAAGATGAAGAGAGGATTGAAAATGAGAAGAAAGAAAAAGAGGAAAGAAGAAGAAGAAGAAGAGAAGAAGAGGAGATGGCTGAACTAAGAAAAGCTCAAGAAAGAAAAACAGCCATTCTCCTCAGAGAACAACAGATCCAGCTGTATGCAAAACAGCTGGTGATCTGAAAGTAAAAATTCCTGCAGTTTATAAAATTGAAGAAGATGAAGCTCTTGCTCTTCAACTGCAGGAACAATTTAACAAAGAAGAAGAAGAGATAGAGAAGAAGAAGAAGGAAGAGGATAAGTTCAGAATAACTAATTCTGAACTAGCCAAAGAAATGAGAGAGGAGTGGGTAAAGGCTCTAGTTTCTCAAGGTGAGGATGCAGACTACCTTGAGAAACTATCAAATAAAGAAATCTACAGAGCCTTCATGGGTCAGCAGGGTCAACTGGCAAACAAGAAAAAGGCTGAAGAAGAAGAAAAATCCAAACAAAAGTCCAAGAAGACCATTTCCTTTAACCGAAGATCCCATGAAGAAAGGAAGATCATGATTGACTTCCTTAAGGCTAGAGGAGAGAATGGAAAGAGGCTAGGTCCCATGAACTTCATGAACCTGCAAGCCCTCTACCTTAAAGTCAAGAAGGATGAGGAAGAAAGACTGGGGAAGAAAGGCTCCAAGAAGAGGGTAATCATTCAAGAAGAAGAAAGGAAAACAAAGAAACCCAAGCCTTCTCCCTCACCCAACACTTCCTCAATCCAACAACCTTCCACTCTCCATCCTAGACCTCCTTCCTCTCCACCCTCAAAGTCCAAATCCTCACACCCAGCTCCTACTCATCAACAACCTCCCAAAAAGAAAAACAAACCTACTTCCAAACCAGAAGACTCAAGAGAAATAGTCATCTGGTCATACAGCTCTCAAGACCAATGGTTTGAAGTTTTCAGGGGAGGACATAAGTTAAAAGATCAATTTATACATCTGTTGATGAGGTACTACAGCTTCCAGATTCTGATCTAAGAAGAATGATGGAGCTGGGTGAAGCCAATGAGCCTGAGAATGAAGGTGGGAGACATCTATTGCTGGTAATCAAACATTACTTCAACCCCAGCAAAGATGAGATCATTGATGTCAAACCTCTCCAATTCCACTCTCCATTCATCAGCTGGTCCTATAGTGTTGAAAAGGATGAGTTCACACTAACAGATGTTAAAGGACAGAAGATGAGGTGTTCAAGCAAGGCTATCTTCAAAATGGCAAGCAAAGACATCAAGACTCTATCTGAGCTTCCTCTTAACAATCCCAGCAAGGACCAGAGAGGATATGAGGTTGAAAGAATAGTCAGCAACATGCAAAAGCTTCAGCAACAAAAGCAGTAAGAGCGTTTTGGTAGCATCAATCTAGGGGAGTTTGTAGAAATAAAGACTGATGGCTACAAAATTCTCTAAGTAAAATTGTTGCTTACCTCAGAGATTGCTGCGGATCCACAAACTATTGCGGATAAGCTTATCTACAGCGGATACTTGTTCTTCCGCTGAAGAACAATCTGCTGCGGATAGGACTTAGCTGCTGAAGACCAAAGTTGCAGCTGATAGGCATATGCTGCTGATCTCCAAAGCTGCAGCTGACAGCTATCTCCACTGAAGATCAAACGTTGCAGCTGACTGTTCTTGATAAAGCAACCTTTACTAATGATAACTTTCTGCTGCTACACTGACACACTCCACGCAGAAAGAATGTCATTGGTACAAGACAATAAAAGACAACAACGCTCTTCTCCAAGCATGCAAACAATGATGCCTTAGAAGACGTTTGAATAAAGCTAACTAGCATAGTTATTATTATTGTCTGTATATGTAGAATAGCTTCAATACAAGATCAACGGTCTGTGTTAGATCTGATCCTTAGAATCAAGGGTCTGTCTTGATTCTAAGTTACTATATAAGTAGTACTTAGATTCATTGTAAAAGTACTTGTTTCTTAAGAGTTTTCTCTATAATCTTGTAACACTTGAAGCTTAATACAAATTGCATTTATCAGTATTCTTCTTGTCTACTTGTTTACTTTGCTTAAATTTGTGACTGTTTCCGCCAATCTCAACTGGAATAGAACCGTCTTGTATTTACCGATCCTACAGTCAGTGTGCCCGCTATCAGGTCAATCCTAAGATGTCCCATCTAACTGTTGTTAAATGAATTTTTTGGTATCTAAAGGGCAAGCCTCGGCATGGCCTTTGGTATCCTAAGGATTCTAATTTTTACTTGTATGCTTTTTCTGATAATGACTATGGAGGTAGCTAGACAGGAAATCTACAAGCGAAGGATGTCAATTTCTGGGGGATAAGATCATTTCATGGCAATGCAAAAAACAACACAGTCTCCACCTCCACTACTGAGGCTGAATATGTTGCTGCATCGGCTTGTTGCTGTTGGAACATGTTTGTGACAAATAGCTTTTGTAATAGATTAGGTCTTTGTTATCTTTAAGTTCTAATGTTTTTCTATGTATGTGTTAAGTTTTGTAACTGGCAAACTTAACAAGTTCGCCTAAGCCAAAGTGTGGGGAACTTGTTAAGTTCGCCTGTGGCAGTGTGTTGCCTATATATAGTGTGTATTAGTTTAAATTGTAATCAGTTGTTGACAATCAGAAGTGAACACTTGTATGCACTGTATTTAGAGCAATAACAGAGATTATTTGGAATATTGTGTGTCCGTGTATTTCATCTTGTTCTTATCATTATGTACGCACGTATACGTTGGATTCTGCACTATGTGTTCGTGTCACGTTACTCGTATGAGATAGATCCGTAGACCCGCTGGGACCTTACAATTGGTATCAGAGCTTTACGCTCTTGATAGAGATTGACGTGTGACATTGTTACGTATTGATTTGTCTTCAAAGATTGAGATTTTTAGAGATTTTGTGTTCATGGAGTTTGTTGTTGTTTTTGAGGGGTTTTTTGATTGATTTGAAGATTGTTGGAGTGTTTTTGCTAAAATTAATCCGATAGAAGTGTTCTATATCATCATTTGATCATTCCTACGGTCCAAATTTGTCTAATTCCTTTAAGATTGTGAGAAATGAAGATTTTCAAAGGTTTTCGTGCGTTTGGTTGATAGAACTTCTCCTCCTTGTTCAGCAAACTTAATCAGACGAACTTGTCAAATTCGCTTGATCTGTGTTAGGCGAACTTATTAAGTTCGCTAAGGCTAAGTTCGCTTGAAGCTTCTTGGTGTTGAAAAATTTTGCTAAGTGTTTTTCAAAGGATTTCAAGAATGTCGTCTTCTAATCATGCTAGTGTAAACAACATGACCAATCTGTTGAATTATGATAATGAGATTGGAACTCCAACAAAACCACCGAGGTTGATGAATTTGAAAGATTATTCAAATTGGAAAAGTCATTTTGAAAATCATGAGTCGTTCAATGATACAAGTTTGTGGATCCTATTAGTGAGGGATACAAACATCCTACACATGCTCATATGGGTAGATCAGATGCAGAAAAACCTGTTTCAGCACTTACTATGGAAGAAAAGACTTTATATGACCGTGAGAAGAAGGCACTTTCTGCTTTATCCATGTGTTTACCGTTAGATATATATCATACTTTCAAGAAATTCAAAACTTCTAGGGAGCTTTGGGAAGGTTTGAAACAGAGATGTGAAGGCAGTATTGATATCAAGAAAAGTAGGAGGGAGTTGTTGAAGAAACAGTTCAGTGTCTTTAAACATTTTGAAAGTGAAAGCATTGATGAACTAATGACAAGATATTACCATTTGTTGAGCGAGATGGTGAACAATGATATATCTTACAAGAACCTGAAGGTGCTTGAAAAGTTTTTGGATGCTCTACCACCTCATTTTGAAATGTACTCTATTGTCATAAAGTAACAAGTTGGTTTTGATGAATTGAGTTTGGAAGAACATATGGGGAAGATTCAGTCTTATGATCTGAATAAGCAAAAGAAAGATACGGTTTATCAGACTCAAGATCCTAGTTTATAGTTTGGGAAAGGGACATCTAAACCAAAATCGGGAGTTGCAATGTTTTCAAGTGAAGTGCATGAGTGCAAGGGTTCTTCAAAGGAAAACTCATGTGGTGTTTCTTCGTGTTTTGTAGCTTCTGGTTCTTGATGTTATCAGAATTCCAAAAATGATTCTCATTCTTATTCTTCTAGGGTTTCTCCGAAAGCTGCTGATGATCTGATGGCCATGATTGCTTCTTTTCTTACTTCATATGAAAATTTCATTGGTGGAAAGATTACTGATCCAGATATGATTGAAGAGGATTTTAAGAAAATTGACAAAGATGCGCTTGAAGAAATGAACATACAATAGAACATGGAATTCTGGTTAAGGCAGGGAAAGGAACATCTTAAGAAGACAGGGAAGAAGTTTATTGGAGCTTCAAGTAAATCTAGAATGGGTATGAATAAGTATAAAGTGAAGTGTTACAATTGTCAGGAATATGGACATTTTGCTAGAGAGTGTACCAAGCCTAAGGTTTCTCAGAATCAGAATTCTTTTTCAAACAATCAAAACAACCAAAGTTCTTCAACTGCTTTAATTTCCCAATAGGATGAAAATTATTTATTAGGGAATACATCTGGAAGATATTGTTGAGGTTCATGCTAATACGGGTTTTGATAATGGTTCCTCAGACAATGATTTAAGTGATTCTGGGAGTGTGACTGAAAGTAAAGAATCTACAAATCAGAATGCAGAAGCTAGAGTGCATGAGGATGTGTTGACTGATGATAAATCAAATGTTGAAAAAGTGACAGAGAATCTGATTTTAGGTAAATGAGGTTGCTTCTACTCTGTGTACTAAGTGTGTTGAATTTGATTTTAAAATCATGAGATTGTGTGATGATAACATAAACCTCATATGTGACTTGAAGGCAAGTTATTTAACAAATCAAACTTTGAAAGAAAATGAAAAGCTTTTAAATGCTAGAATTTAATCATTAAAGGATGATATCAAAGTTTTACAAACAAAACATAATGAACAAGCTTTTCATAATGATGTTGCATATTCTGAATATGAGAAAAAGATAAATTAACTTGCCCAGTCACAAAGTGAGGTTACCAAATTGATGAGAAAGCTTGAAGGTTATAAGAATTCTAGTTTTCTTTTGGAATATTATAATGAGAAAGCTATGGGTGATAAGGTTGTTGGGGGAATTGGTTTTTGTTCTGATAAGGTTGTTCAAGGAAATGGTTTTTGTCCTCCATTTAATGGGAACTACACAACTGGTAGTGTTGAAGAAGTGACTGAAGAAGATTTAGAGCCTAAAACCATTCTCAAGGTTAATCCTGTTATATGAGAAGACATGGTTTATGATGATTCTAGTGATGATTAATCTTTTTATTTAGAACAGGTTGAAGGTAAAGTGAAAGAGTGTAAGATTGTAAAGTCTACTGTTGTCATGAAAGTCACTAGAGATCGGTGCATCTTGACAGAACCTGATGAAGATATTGAACAACCACAAACTAAACCTTTAAAACCTTTTGTTAGTGGTGGGTTTGCTTTTCAAGAGATTAATAAAATTGAGAAAACTTCAACTGTGGATTTTATTAAAGAAAAGGTTAATTTTGATAAATCCAAGGTTGTTCATTCATCTAACACTATTCCTCAGTGTGAATCATCAAGTTCAAGTAGTGTTCGAAAGGAACCTTATGTTCGTGTGTACAGGGAGAAGCGTACATGTTTTCATTGTGGTTTGGTTGGTCATACATTGATGAATTGTCCACATAAGAATGTTGGTAAGCGATTGGAAGATCCTAAGATGGGTAGACCATTTGTTGAACCAAAGGCAATACCCGTGATGAAACCAGTTGATGCTAAACCAGTTGTCAAGGAGAGATTTGATTGTGTTTTGAAAGAAATTGTTTATTATGCTGAATCTGGCCGACCCAAGACCACAATGGCTTGGGTCTCCATTACTAACTAAACTTTTATGTTTGTGTGCAGGGAACTTGTAGGTCCCTAATTCGGTGAGTGACGGATCTCTAGACTCGCGGTACGACACAGTGATAACGTGCAGAATCCATGATCAACGTGCTCGTGTAACTCAATCAACAACAATGGTGTAAATAAACGCTTTGTATTTCCACCACAATATCAGTTTACAATATTCACAGAACTCTCTCTGGTCTCTTCTGATATCTTTATCATCTAACAGACTCTGTAACTGTCTATTTATAAGCACCAGTTCTGCACCAGGCGAACTTAACAAGTTCGCCTAAAGTTCGCCTCTAATAGGCTAAGCGAACTTATTAAGTTCGCCTCAGATAGACTAAGCGAACTTAACAAGTTCGCCTCTGATAAACCAGGCGAACTTGTTAAGTTCGCCTCTCTATGAACTTACATAGAATTTTATCAACAGTTACAAAACATGTCCTAACAGACTCCCCTTTAACTATTGCTAACAATTCTATCAATTACAAGTCAAAGACTCTAAGACTAAGACATAATATCTTCAAGCTCGTTGTCACCAGAATATGCTCCAACAGACTCCCCCTTGACAACAGCTTTAGAAGATTGTCATCCGTCTTCATATATCATCAAACACACTGTAGTCTTCATCTTGTTCATCTGCACTTTCTCTCTTTATTTCTAGAAGAAAACTTGGGAGAAGGACCCCTTGTCAACTTCTTTCTACAATATTCAGTTTATACACAGGAGAATAACCAAGAATAACCAACAATTCAGATTTCCATGGAAGCTGGAAAAATAAAATCTTTTTGGTTTTTCAAACATAAGAAAGACAAAATATTTTTGGTTATAAACTGAAATGTAAAATACAAAATCACATCTTTTTGGTCGAACATCACGAGTAAGAAGATCATATCAGTAAAAGCAATGCATCAATCACACATTTTGGATAATCATCCCTAAACATTCTAAGGATATCCTATCCAGATTCATCATTTCTTTATATCAGATAAGATCAAATCTTTAAAGCTTCAACCAAAACATGTAATGATACGTGATAAACATTCAAAGAAAATAGAATCATGCTATGACACACAAATTCAAATTGTCAATATTATAAGATTTGAAACTAAAGCATCTCATTCCCACTTTCTTGTGAGTTAAGGTACCATTTAAGTATGAAATACAACGTGTACCCCACTAGTATGTCAACAGAAAGTAAATGCATTATCTTCAAGACATATAAGATTTTATTAAAGATTATCCGAATTTCCAGAATGAGGAGACATCACTTAGCACATGAATAGCAGAATCCAAATTGGATTGTATTGGAATCAATGAGATTTAGAATCGAATGATTCAATGTTTTGGCTTATATATGTGGAATCATAAGATTCAGGTACATGGATCCAACTGTTATCTGGATTATGAATTCAATGGAATCAGTAAAGATGATTTATCAATATGATCCAAGGGCTAGTATATGTTTGACAGATGTTGTCAAGTACATATCTTGATTATACTTCAAATTGCATGCTTTTCGGGACATGGGCACTGAAGCAAATCGAATGAATAGTGCTAAGGACATAACCCGAAATTGATCTCATAGGAAAATCTTTATTAAAAGCTAATATTATTTATCTGATAGTGATCTTTTAACACACACACCTAGGCATAAAATGGGTTCAAATCACAGTTGTAGCATATGTAATTATGTTTTCACACTACTAATGGTTCAGTGACGCTTTTAGTCTACTGACAATTCAAATTATATACATACACAACACTATCATTTCCTATTTGTGTAGTCTCTGAAGTTTAGATCAAAACATATAATTCAGATATATTAACATAGAGCACCAACCAGTCAATCTAAGGTCATGTGTGAAAGAACATCTACTGATGTACTATCATTTCTTCTTTAACTTCAAGTAATGTCGATTTTATCTTTTTCAATTTGTTTGGCTTTTTCAAAATCTTTTTGAAAGAAAGTAAAACAAACGAAAATAAACCTTCCATGAAAACATTTTAAGAAAAACATTTTACTTGGTTACTCAGGATTAAGCAAGTCAATCAATTAAAAACTCAAACCAATGTAATCCTGTAATTGAATTTCATTGCCTCTGTCACCAACACAGTTTTGTACTCCCCCTTTCCTATAGACTCCCCTTTAACTAGTCAAATGGTTGCATCAACGACTTTATGCTCACCATCGTCATCCTAAGTTCCAGGTTATCTTTTGGACTTTGTAAAACTCTTTCCAAAACATTGTGTGTGACATATTCTCCCCCTTGAGCATCAAGTCGTTGAATCAAATAGATATCCAGTTATCAACAACTCTTTACTCTTGCAGATGTCATTCCCTGTCATGTGCGAAGAAGAACAACTATCAACAACCAAAATGGTATTAATAGTCCCTCTTGGTAAATCCTACACAACTAACAAGAAACATTAGTTTGAAATTGGGACCCAAGCCATGGTAGTCATGGGTCGTCCATCTGTATCAAAATAATAAACCTCACTCCACTCAAAATCGAATCTCTCATCTATTTTCGGAGATTGTTCCGACGAGTCAGAAACAGAAACTTTAGATTTCCAAACATACTTCTGTTCATTAAGTTCTTTTTGCTTAAATGTGAAGTGTTTGAACAATCATGTTTATTTGAAAAATGTTTAGATTGTGAAAGCTCTCGTTCTAAAAGTTTTCTCAATCTTCTGTTTCTCCTCAGTCTTTGAGGTCTACAAAGCCTAACCTCAGATTTTGAATTACCATTTGGTGTATCATGAGGTTTAACCACATTTGGGTTAATAAATGGCTTACGAAGAGTTCTTACCTTTCCTGGAGTAACATGTCGGTTACCTTTGGCATTGTGAGGACAATCGATCTTAATGTGACCCACAAGACCACAGTAAAAGCAAGATCTCGTCTCACGATATTCTCTCATATAAGGAATCTTCACATGATAAAATGCACATGAAGAAGATTCTCCTACATGAACTTTTATTGGCTTTATTTTCTCTGGAACTCCAGATTTTGCACCAGGTTTTGATTCAGGCTTCATCGTCTCAGGAAATACATGCTTCTTCCCTTTATTTTTTGTAAGGACAGGTCACCACAATGTGTCCCATCTCATTACAATGAAAACATGTACGCCTGTCTTTATAATCTCTGACATATGGAACTCTCCTTGAATTTGAAGAACTTCCAAATGTAGAATTTCCAGATGAATTAGAATCAACCTTTGAGTCTTCTTTCTTAACAGCTTTCGGTATCCCCTCTACCTTAGCTTCATCAAAATATTCATCATCACTCTCATTAGAATACACCATATCTTCACCTGTGACTGGATTCACCTTCAACATAGTCTTAGGATCTAAATCCTCATCTTTTATAATCTCAGGTGTAACAGAATAATTTCCGTTGAATGGTGGAGGAACATAACCAATACCACTAGTTCCCTTCTCCTCTTTAGTATTATTATGATAATGTTCTAATAAGAATGATGAATTTCCAAAGCTTTCTAACTTTCTATGCAATCTGATTACCTCTACTTTAGATTCAGCTAGTTCCTTATGTTTCTCAGCAAGATCATTATTTCTTTTCTCAATTTCTGCAAAGGACATATCCAGGTGATATGCCTGCTCTTTGATCTTCAAAGTCAGAGAACTTATATCCCCCTTTAGTGATTCTATTCTCTCAATACACACATTCTCATTATCCTTTAATTTCTGATTTACCGTGTTCATCGATTTCATATCACAAATGAGGTTTACGTTGTCATCCATAACCCTCATCATTTTATCCTTCACTGAAATACAGTTAGAACAAAACGTTTCAGAGTTAGAAAGTACCTCAGGTTTTACTTCTGAAGAAGATGCACCAGGAGCCATGAATACGTCATCATCAGCTTCACCCTTTTGATCAATAATGACAGGCTCTGCATCAGTTTCTAATTCACTCAGATCATCTTCAACTGTCTGAAAGCTTTCTTCACTCATCACATCAGTCTCAGTAGATTGAGTACTTTCACCAGAACGAATACTCTCACTATCAGTTAAATCTGTAGAAGAATCACTTTGAGAATCACCCTGCTTCTCTAATACTTCTTTGATCAAGACCACAAACGCTTGAGAAGTTGCTTCACCCTTTTTCTTCAAAGCTTCCCATAGATCTCTTGAAGTAGGACACTTCCCGAGACTATGAATGATTTCTTTTGGTAAAGACATCGTTAAAGTTTCACACGTTTTCATCTCTCGATCAAATTTCTGCTTTTCTACTTTAGTAAGAGCTATCACTGGTTTAGGAACATCATAATATCCCATATAGTCATCAGTAGGATGCACATATCCTTCAAATATGGATGTCCAAAAGTTTTCATCAGTTTCTGATACGAACTGTTCGAACTGGACTTTCCAGCAACAGTAATATGATATGTACAAAAGCTTCGGTGGCATAATTTCAATCTCATTATCATCACTCGAAATTGACATTTTGAAAATTTTACGAAAATATCCGGAAAAAAAATTTTCTGCCAAAATACTCTTTTTAAAAATTTCAAAATTTCAAAAATGATTCAAAACGACCATATAAGCTTTCCCTAAAAAATTTAAACAAGATAAAATTTCCGGCCAAAATACTCTTTTTTTTTTTTTTAACATAAGTTCGCCTGATACCAAGCGAACTTAATAAGTTCGCCTGAACTTTTCCCCAAGCGAACTTTATATCAAGCGAACTTAATAAGTTCGCTTAAATCAAAAAAATCCAGAAAATCCAGTAAGTTCGCCTAGAAAATTAAGTTCGCCTGAATTTGGAGAAACGAACTTGACAAGTTCGCCTGCACACAGATACAGCAAGTTCGCTTGCTTCAATAGAATCAAAATCAAGAACAACTTCAATCCAAAAACACGAACCCAATTTCACCAAAAATCTTCATAAGTCACTGATTTGAAGGAATTAGACAAAATTGAACCGTAGGAATGTGTAGGAACTGATTAGGAACACTTCTATCGGATCAATTTCATCAAAAGAATCCAAAATCAATCCAAAATTATCAAAAATTCTCCATTTTTATCAAGAACACAAAAAAGATGAAAAATCTTCAAAATCTCTGAAATTTGATGTTGATTGGAAATGAAAACACCACGAATCTTCTGCTAATCAAGAGCAAAAGCTCTGATACCACTTGTAGGTCCCTAATTCGATGCATGACGGATCTCTAGACTTGCGGTACGACACGGTGATAACGTGCGGAATCTATGATCAACGTGCTCGTGTAACTCAATCAACAACAACGGTGTAAATAAACGCTTTGTATTTCCACCACAATATCAGTTTACAATATTCATAGAACTCTCTCTGGTCTCTTCTGATATCTCTATCATCTAACAGACTCTGTAACTGTCTATTTATAAGCACCAGTTCTGCACCAGGCGAACTTAACAAGTTCGCCTAAAAGATGCGGAGGCGAACTTAAGTTCGCCTCTAACAGGCTAAGCGAACTTATTAAGTTCGCCTCAGATAGACTAAGCGAACTTAACAAGTTCGCCTCTGATAAACCAGGAGAACTTGTTAAGTTCTCCACTCTATGAACTTACATAGAATTTTATCAACAGTTACAAAACATGTCCTAACAGAACTCCAAGGAGGACTGTAGGCAACCATTGGTATGTTGAAAGTGGATGCTCTCGGCAAATGACATGCAACATTAACTTATTGGAGAATGTTAAAGAAATCCAAGGAGGGTATATGGCTTTTGCAGGGAAAAAGAGTGGTAATATTTCAGGCCAAGGAACAGTTTCCAATGGACGTTTGAGCTTCGAAAAAGTGAATTACGTGGAACAGCTTGAGCATAATCTGTTAAGTGTATTGCAAGTCTGTGATAAAGATTTTTCTTTTCACTTCAACAAATCTGAATGTTTGGTTCTGAAGACGGGGTTTGAGATTCCCGAAGACTGGATCCTTATGCGAGCTCCTAGGAAAAATGACACGTACATGGTTGATATAAGCATGGCGACAACAACTTCGTCTGTCCCAATGTGTTTGCTTTCTAAAGCTTTAGAGTCCGAATCAAATTTATGGCACCGAAAGATGGCTCACATTAATTTTCAGAAAATGAATTATTTGGTAAAGAACGGGCTTTTCTACGGTGTGCCAGCCATGAGATTTTCAGTGAACGAAGACTGTCTTCCATGCAAAAAGGGAAAGCAGCACCGGAAGTCTCATAATTCAAAGTTGGTTAATTCAATTGTGACTCCTCTTGAGTTGTTGCACATGGATTTATTCGAACCAATTAGTTTCAAGAGTGAAGGTGGCAAATCATATTGTTTAGTAGTGATTGATGACTACTCAAGGTTCTTTTGGGTAAAGTTTCTTGCTTCAAAGGATGAGACTGCTGGAATTCTAAAGTTCTTAATCGTGGGACTTGAGAGTTTATTCAAACTGAAGGTCAGGAGAATTAAAAGTGATAATGGAACGGAGTTCAAGAATGGTGATATGGGATTATTTTGTCTTCAAAGGGGCATTCACCATGAGTTCAGTGCTCCTTACGTTCCTCAACAGAACGGTGTAGCTGAACGGAAAAATCGTACTTTGATTGAGACGGCTCGTACTATGTTATCCGACTCAAAATTTCCAGTGGCTTTTTGGGCAGAGGTGGTGAACACTACGTGTCATGTGCTTAATCGTGTCTTGATCGTGAAGAAACACAATAAAACGTGCTATGAACTGCTGAATAATCGAAAGCCAAATTTAGAATATTTGTTTCCTTTTGGGAATCCTTGCACCTTGTTGAAGACTCGGGATGTTCAAACGAAGTTCAGTGCGAAGGCAATTGAAGGAATTTTCTTGGGTTATGTTGCCAATTCTCACAACAAGCGAGTGTTTAATAAGGAAAGCAGACAAATTGAGGAGTGGTTTCATATTGACCGTGATAATCACACGGTTCCTCAGGATACCAAAGGACCTTCATTGGCTTTTGATTATGATGCATTGTTCAGATCTTTTAACATTTCTCCTGATGTGTCTTCTGTTGAAGCTGCGCTTATGTACCAGTCTTGATGTAATAATGATGATTCCATTATTGACCCGCAATTGGTTATTCCTATTGTGGTTCCTCCTCTAAATAATCTGAATGTTGCTTCATCCTCAGGTACAACTCATGATAGTGACAGTGAAGATGATGAGATTGTATTTCAGGAATCATCTAATGATCTTCAGAATATAGTTGATGATTCATCAACACCGGCACAAACTGAGGGGGAGATACCTTCCAACCTTGATGCGGTGATCGAGGAAATAGAAATTCCTTAAACTCGTGTGCATAAGAACCATCCTACTAAGAATATTATTGGTGATTTGAATGCAGGTGTTCAGACTCGTCATAGAACAATTGCTGAAAATTCATGTTTATATGCACAGATTGTGGATACAGGTATTATGGAGACTTACTTGAGTGCATGCTTCATTTCTTAAACTGAGCCGAAGAATGTGTCTGAAGCTCTTGATGATGACTGTTGGATAGAGGCTATGAAGGAAGAGCTAGCTCAGTTCGACAAACTGCATGTTTGAGATTTAGTGGATTTACCTAAGGGTTCTAGGTCAGTTGGAACTAAATGGGTCTTTAAATGCAAACGTGATAATCGAGGCGTTATGGTGCGCAATAAAGCAAGGTTAGTTGTTCAAGGATTGAATCAGCAAGAAGGAGTGGATTACACAAAAGTTTATGCACTAGTGGCTAGGATCGAGGCTATCCGTTTATTTCTTGCCTATGCGTCATTCAAAGGATTCAAAATGTTTCAACTTGATGTGAAAAGTTCTTTTCTTTATGGAAAAGTGAAGGAAGAAGGTTACGTGAAACAACCGCCTGGTTTTGAAGACTCGAAGTTTCCAGATAAAGTATTTAAGCTTGACAAAGCTTTGTACGGTATTCATCAGGCACCTCCAGCCTAGTATGAAACGTTATCCGTGCATCTGTTAGAGAATGGATTTAAACGAGGACAAATTGATTCCACATTTTTCATACGAAAAACAGGGGGAGATATTCTATTGGTTCAAGTTTATGTTGACCATATAATATTTGGGTCGACAAATGTAGAGTTATGCAAAGAATTTGAACGAGTTATGAAGTAGAAGTTTGAAATGAGCAGTATGGGTGAATTGTCTTTCTTTCTGGGTCTTCAGGTGGATCAGATGGAAGATGGTTTTTATATTCATCAAACTAAGTATGTGTCTGATATTTTGAAGAAGTTCGAAATGATAGATTCCTCATCTTTCAGTACTCCAATTCTAGTGAACCACAAGCTTGATTCTGACTCGAAAGGGAAAGAAGTAGATTGTCGGTTGTATCGTGGAATGATAGGGTCATTGATGTACTTAACTGCGTCCCGGCCGGATATTATGTTAGCAGTATGTATGTGTTCGAGGTTTCAGTCCAAGCCGAAAGAATCTCATTTAATCGCTGTGAAGAGGGTCTTTAGATATTTGAAGGGAAAGCCAAGGTTAGGTTTGTGGTATCCTAATAATTCTGACTTTGATTTTAGGGCCTTTACAGATTCTGATTATGGAGGTTGCAGTTTGGATTGAAAGTCGACGTCTGGTGGGTGTCAATTTCTTGGAAATAGACTTGTGTCTTGGCAATGCAAGAAGAAAACCTCAGTTGCCATATCTACGTGTGAGGCTGAGTATACTGCTGCTGCCATCTCTTGTTCCCAAATCCTGTGGATTCAACAACAATTACGGGATTATGGTTTGAACTTCACTAAGACACCGATGCTTATCGATAACACTGCCACGATGTCGATCACTAACAATCCAGTGAAGCACTCGAAGACAAAACATATGGAGATACGTCATCATTTTATCAGATATTATGCTGAGAAGAAATTGATCAACTTGGTGAAAGTCCATACAGATGACAACTTTGCTGATCTATTTACAAAAGAGTTTGATTGCTCACGGTTTGAATTTCTAACCAAAATGATTGGAATGTATAATCCTGCGTAAAAAGGTTTTCAAAAATGGTTTTTCATGGAAGTTTTTTATTTTAATTTTCTTTATTTTAGCTTATTTTATTTTCTTTCATTGAATTACTTTTAAGAAAATCCAAACAAATTTGGAAAATTTAAAATCAGCATCACTTAAAGTTAGAGAAGAAATGATAGTACATCAGTAGGTGATCATACACACATAACCATAGAATGACTACATGGCTTCTATATTTATGTTTGAAGTCGTGTTTATATGATTTGATCTAAACTTCTTAGTCTACATAAACAGGAAATGATAGCTTCATGACTATTTAACATTGCATCTATATAATCTTTTAATTTGAATATCTGCATGTAATTTGAATTGTCAGTAGGCTAGAAGCGTTTTTGGACCATTAGTAGTGTGAAAACATAATGTTAGGACATGTTTTGTAACTGTTGATAAATTTCTTTGTAAGTTTATAGAGAGGCGAACTTGCATCTTTAGGAGCGAACTTGTTAAGTTCGCCTAAGCATCTTTGAGGCGAACTTGTTAAGTTCTCCTATAGCAGGTTTGTGTCTATATGTAGGAGTTTACAGATTCTGTAAGCAGCAGTAGAGGGACTTTGAACGAGTGTAATCAGTTAATCTTGTAAACTCTGTGTTTTGTGGAATACAAAGAGAAGTTTATTTAAATGTCGTTTCTATTGTCAATTCGTATACAAAACGTTAATTCGGTAGGATTCCGCACTCCGTGTTAACGAGACGTCCAGTCATGAGATCGATCTGAGATGAGTCATGTGGACCTACAAGTGGTATCAGAGCTTTTGCTCGTGATTTGTGTCTGATTCTTGGTGATCAGAGACGTTTTAGTGTACAAGTTGACAAGAAATTGATTATTTTTACAAGTTTTTGTATCAATGGAGTTTTCAAGTTCTTGAAGATGATTTTACTGCTGAATTCGTGGATTTGAGGTGGATTTTGATTAAATTAATCCGATAGAAGTGTTCTAATTCATAAAATACTTAATCCTACGGTTCAATTTCTTCAAATTCCTTCTAATCTGTGAGAAATGATGATTTTTGGTGATATTTGTTCGTGTTTGGGTTAAAGTTCTTGCTGAGTTTGTTTCAGCTACTGTAAGCGAACTTGCTGATATTTGTTACAGGCGAATGTAGGTCCCTCGGGTGTGGCGGATCGTCACATGCAAGTGGGTCTACTAGTCGGACCGGGTGCGGAATACCCGTGACTAGGTGGAGAGTCTTACGAAACAAAGTAAACCGACAAGATAATCACTATAAACGTTCGTCTAGTATAAACACTTGAAGGTTACAGAGAGAAGTTATGAGATTACAAAGTTCTGCGTATATGCTAATCTGAGTGCGTACAAGATTGCATACTTATCTACTGTCAACCATTCCTATTTATACATGACCTAATGCCTGCGCACGTAGCAAGTGCGCAGGGCAATTTGCTCATGCGTACTTAGCAAGTACGCAAAGGTATTCTTGCGTACTTGCTAAGTACGCAGGAACTATTTCCTGCGCACATACAAGTGCGCAAAACACTTCGAGAAAATTTCAACAATCAATATGTAAAAGTAAATACAACTCGATTACTAATACATACAGACACTTACAAACAAAGACAAATACATACATGAAAGTACTAAACTAAGACTTTAACTATCTATAATCTATCCAGAGTGTTTGTCATAGGAAAGTGCTTCAACAAACTCCTCCTTGACAATAGCTCTGGATCATCTTCGATCTTTAGTCTTTAGTCTTCGGTCTTCAGTCTTCACATCTATGCATCTTTAGCTTCCATCTTCTTCTTATAGTCAAGGCAGAACTTGATCACCTTGTTATATTTAGAAGCAAAGAATTTCGTCCACTTGTAAGTATGTATGCAATACTTGTCCGCTAGTGCCTCCAGATCTTTCACAGAGAAGTTAATGAAGCGAACTTCATCAAATACTCTGATTAGTTCCCTCGGCACTGAGCTTCCGCTGTCTAACCAAACCTTTCCCATAATCACTGCCTCGCCCATTTTTGGATCTACGTACTAGTACCACATGTCACCAAGAATATCCTGAGATAACTTGCTCAGGGGAATCTTAATTTCACATAGCACTGGCTTGTATACCAGTTTCTTTAAGTACTTGAGGCTTGAACACTTCGAACTTCCCAAATCTTGCTTCCCGCTGCAGAACCTGCCACAAACCCATCGCCACTGCGTGATTAGAATGACCCAGCAGCTCTCGGTTTGCTAGGTTCACAAGGTCGTATTTGGGTAAGGAGTTGAACGCTTCACTGGTCGGTTTCAAGTATTGAACCCCCCCAGATATTTTGATTGCGAACAACTGCTTATCCTCCTCGAACCTTACAGCCAAGATTATCCCTGTTGCCCCTTGTTTGTCTATGATAGACGTCTTCTGCCAAACAGGAGCTGGACCCTTAGATGAAGTAGAAGGCATATCTTTTTCTTTTGGTGCCTCCGGATCCACAGGTGTAGGGTCAACTGGGGAGGCTTCAATCGAGGCTTCCACATTACTAGCATGCTCGACTGAACCTGTGTCGAGCGGAGCTTCAAAGGATGGAAATTCAAATATCTCTCCATCTTCTAATTCGTACTCTCCTTCCCCGTCACCCTTGGGAACTTCTATCACTACATCTTCATCATCTTCATCCCAATCATCACCAGAGTCGATATCTCCTTCTTCTAGATTAAAGAGAGCATTGATCTGTGCTTCCTTAGAATAGTCAGGCTCTAAGTATAAGATCTCATCATCAGATAGATCCTTAAGCACATCAGCCGCTGACTTTCCTTTGTCACCACCACCAGAGGTATCACCACCCTCTTGATGAGTAGACTCCCCCTGAGCCATTGGAATAGCAGAGATGGGCACAATTGTTAAAGCTTGGTGCTCACCTCCACTAGGACCGGATTCGGGATCCTTGTCTTTGTCGTCATCCTTAGTCAGGTCAACAGGATGACAAGCCTCATCACCAGTAGTTTTCTCCTTCTCTTTCTCCCCCTGAGCATCAAGCTTCTTGGTCAGATCAGTAATTAGTTCGACCATCAGCTCATGCTCTTTCTGTTGAGTATCAAACCTCAGCTCTAGAGATGACCTGTGACCCAGAATCATTTCATTTGTCCTGATTAGAAGCTCCTTCTAGGCCATGACGTTCTTCAGTCTCTCGTCAGTCTCCGTTCTCTAGCTTCTTAGAATCCTAACTTCATCCACCAATGAATTAATCTGTGCTTGTTGAGCGTCAGATTCCTCCTTTGACTTCCGAATAGTTTCCAATAATCCAGCAACTTGGGTTTCCAGAACATCTATCCTTGTATCATTAGGATCAGGATGTCTGGATGATGACGCTTCGGCATTGTGAATTGGGGAGGAGAAGATGGTGTCAAAGTCAAACCCTTGAGTAAATTCCCCATAGTTGAAGGGTTGACTTAAAGGTTCAATGGTGGTTGTTGGGATTGTGGATGTGATAACGGTTATAGGTGTTATGGAAGGGGTGATGGTGACTGACTCCGTGAGAATTGGAGTAGTCACCACCACCTGGCAGATGTGATAAGGAGGGTCACTATAACAGGAACCTCCTCTGTGATTGAAGTGACTGCCACATCAGGTTGTACCCGTGGGCTCCTCCGTCTTCGGTATAACTTCTGTGAAGGTGGGGTGGAAGCTGAGTCAGAACTCGCAGCTGAAAATTGTACTTGCTGCTGAGGACTCACCACCACCTCACTAGGAATAGGTTGTTGCTGCCTATCCCCCCTGTTCTTATGTATACTTTCACTTCTTTGCCTTTGAATAGCAGCGTCAGAGTCAGAATCTGGCTCATATTCGCTGCTTGAAGCTTGTCGCTTTCTCTTTGAGGACGACTCAGGTAGGGTTACCTTTGTCGTTCTCCTTGGGTGTGCCTGAGATGGTGCATCATCGGAATCAGAAGAATCAGACTCAGTCTCTTCTGAGTCTGATCCCTCAGCACCATCATTTCCTCCTTCTTTGTCACCATTATCGGACGATCCATCTTCACTTTCATCTTCCTCTTGTTGTTGTTGTTGTTCATCGGAATGTTCACTCAACTCTGGCTCCGAATTGTGACTATACCATCTCCAGTCACCTGGTGCAACGTATGCTTCATTGATTAGGTGGCCAAAGAGTCCTGTATGCTCAGGGGTAGGTTCTGCACTGCCTGGCTTAAGGAATTATGCTAACACCCTCTTGTCCACCCTTTTCACTTGCAATCTCTCCCCTGTAGCAGGTAGGTTTGGCAATGCTTCATTTATCAGAAGTTGCACAAACCTAGGGTATAACAAGAACCTGAACCTCTCAGCCGTGTTGATCTGGTCATTAATGGCTTTGAATATGTAGCGTGAGAAGTTGTAGCCCTTATTGAGAGATAAGCCAACCATGGCTGCAGCAAGGTCATGACCCATTGCATCCTTTCCAGCTTTTCTTGAGGAGATGCACATAATCATGACGTGGGCAAAATATCTCCATTGGTCAAGCACCCACATTTTCTTATACGAAGCATAGTCTCTCGCCCCGACATATCCCATTCTTTGCCTCCAACAGCCATCCACAAAGTAGTCTGGATAGGCTGTAGGGTCGGTCGAGAGATCTCGGAATTGCAGGACCCTTCTAATTGTATCTTCAGAGATGGCGATGTCATGACCGGCCACGGTAGCACTTATAACATTGGGGGTTACCGTGCAATCATGCTCCGCAGTCTCCCAAAATTGCTCCAGATAAGGTCATGAAACGATCGGGTCTGCAGAAATAGCGTAGCTGATTCTTGAACGGTTCAAGAAATCAACTATCTCGCTGTACTGAAGCGCTGCACCCTTCCATTCCGGTTGAGTATTAGCTAACAGATTGAATTCGTTTGTAAATGCCCGAGCCATAATCTGCAAAAACACACAGAAAACATAATCAGAACAACAAGTTTCATTGGAAATGAATAAGCATGACGTAGTATAGCAGTTACTCTTTGAACTGAAATTTCAGACTTAGAAATTTTTCCCAAGTGTTGGTCCTGCGTACTTAGCAATTTTGACAGGAACTTCCTCTTGTGTACTTAACAAGTACGCATGAGTTGCTTCTTGCGTACTTGTTAAGTGCGCAGGAAACACACTTGTTCAAATTTATTCAGAAATCAAAAATTCAACAGATGATCAAACATTGGGTAGATTAGGTCACCACAAGGTCGGAATCAGCGATTACAACCCATGGAACCAACATCAACACCAAATCATTGCTATATGGTCCAATTTCGACCTAAACGACCACCCAGATGAATTGTCGGCCATCGAGGGTCTAAGATCAAAATCAAGGGATTAAACGGACTGATTAGGGTCGATCACTGGTTCTAATCAAGTTTTAATTATAAGGTTTTACCCAAACAACCCACAATTTGACTAAAAAGCTCGAATTAAACCCTAAGATTTTCATATGTTCAAATCGGTCCAAAATCGCGATATCTGTGGATGGATTGGCTCAAGATTCTCACCGATTGATTGTTACACGATGATGATACTAGAGATGGGACAAGAAATCGGTTAGAAACACTCGGATTTTTGAGTAAAACTGCAGAGGGAAAATGAGCAGTCTTATACTATTTGAAAGTGATAAAAAACTCTGAAAATTTTCTAAGTCCAGTATATATACCCAACACCAAACAGTCGTGCGTACTTGTTAAGTGCGCAAGCTTTAACTCCTGCGTACTTACAAGTGCGCAAGGCTTAACTCTTGCGTACTTGTTAAGTACGCAGGGCTTACTTCATGCGCACTTGTCAAGTACGCAGAAACCCTTAAGTGCGCAAACTTTCAACTCAAATTATGAAGATTTTCAAGTCAAATTACGAACAAGATAAAAAATATTCAATCAAGAGGATTCAAAATCAATTCAGGAAGGTTAAACACAAATATTTTTGGCTTTTTTCTGATTAAGATTGAACTGTTAATAAACTTAAAATCATTTTGATCTTTTCTAGATAGATATATACAAGTATTCACGCAAACTATTTTTGATCAAAGACACGAGCAGAGGATCATATCAGGCTAACTTATAGCTAAAACGATACAATATAAACATCGAAGAATATGGGATCATGTCATGGATTACTATTTATTTATACATAATAAGCACATAAACAAGTAATTCAAGTTGACAATATTATAAGATTTGAAACTATAAGCATCTTTGTATCACGTTCTTGTGTATTAAGGTATTAATTATAAGATATACAACGTGTACCCCACTGATATACTACAGCAATATAAATTGCACTATCTCAAGGCATCTAAGATTTTCCCAATGATTTTCTAAATTTTCAGAATGAAGTTACATCAATTAGCATAGGAAAAACCAAGCAGAATCCATAAGGATTATCAGGAATCATAAGATTCAGAATCGAGTGATTCATTTGTCCTGGTTTCATTTGATTTATTCATTGAATATCGGTATGATGATTCAGGATAATGAATATGGTGTTTGAATAAGGTAAGGGAATCCAACTTTTATCTGGATTTGACTTCAATGAATCATGAGTGATTCAAGGGTGAATACATGCTCAACGGTTGATGTAGAGACATGTCTTGATTCAATCTCTCCTTGCATACTTGTGAGTGTGGGCAGTGAGATGAACCGTATTAATTGTGCTAACTACATAACCCGAAACTTATCTCAAAAGAAAATTATTGCCAAAATCTAACATCCTTTATCTGATAATGATATTTTCTATTCTTTTACGCACACACACTAGCAAACATGGGTTCAAATCACATTTGTAATTTTAGATTTTAGTTTCCACACTACTAGTGATTCAAAGACGCATACAACCTACTGACAATTCAAATTACTTGTAAATAAGCAGATTAAAAACATAATAATTTAAACAATTAAGTAAGCATGACGCAATCATTTCCCATATGAGCAGTCTATGACGTTTAAATCATTTCTGACGTACTATCATTTCCTCTTTTCTCAAGTTAACTTTGAAATTTTCTCCATTTTCTATTTTGTTTTTGATTTTGTAAAATATTTTAAAAACTAAAAGAACTATACAGAAAACTTAAAAGAAAATAAAATTTAACTTTCATGAATTGAATTGATTTAAGAAAACAAGTTTTCACTCAGGATTGAACATTCCTATCAAGTTGACAAGATGCTCAAAACGGGATCGGTCAAATGCCTTTGTGAAAAGGTCAGCAAGATTGTCATCCGTGTGAACTTTTACAAGTTCAATTAAATACTTTTCAGCACAATCACGGATGAGATGATGGCGAATTTCTATATGTTTAGTTTTGGAATGTTTCACCGGGTTATTTGTGATGGACATTGTGTCATTGTTGTCAATGAACAAAGGAGTTCCAGTGAAGTTCAAGCCGTAGTCTCTCAATTGTTGCTGAATCCACAATATCTGAGAGCAACCGCTCACCGCAGCAATGTATTATGCTTCACAAGTTGAGACAGAAACCGTTGACTGCTTCTTACACTGCCAGAAAACCAGTCTGTCTCCTAAGAATTGACATCCACCAGAAGTTGAATTTCTGTCAAGGTTACAACCGCCATAGTTTGAATCAGTGTAGACTTTGAAGTCGAATGACTGCTGCTTAGAGTACCAAATACCCAATCAAGGTATCCCTTTCAAGTATCTAAAAATTCTCTTCACGGCTATCATATGTGACTCCTTCGGTTGAGACTGAAACCTTGAGCACAAGCACACAACAAACATTATATTGGGTCTTGAAGCTGTGAGATATCCGATCATCCCACGGTACAATCTGCAATCCACATCCTTTCATCTTTGTCAGGATGCAGACCATGATTGACTGGGATAGGTGTGCCATAAGTACTGCTATCATTCATCTTGTATTTTGACAAGATGTCCTGCACATACTTTGTTTGATGTAGATAAATGCCATCCTCTCTTTGACTGACTTGCAGACCCAGGAAGAACGACAATTCACCCATGTTACTCATTTCAAACTTGGACTTCATCACCTGTTCGAATTCCCTACACATCCCTTCATTGGTAGAACCAAAAATAATGTCGTCGACGTAGACTTGTACAAGAAGAATGTCACCTCCTGCTTTCCTAATGAAGAGGGTCGAGTCAATCTGTCCACATTCGAAACCATTAGACAATAGATGCTTAGATAATGTCTCATACCATGCCCGCGGTGCTTGATGAAGACCATAAAGTGCTTTGTCGAGCTTATACACTTTATTGATATTATCGGATCTTCAAAGCCGGGAGGTTGAGTGACATAGACCTCTTCATGAACTTTTCCATTTAGGAAAGCACTTTTCATATCAAGTTGATAGACCTTGAAGCCGACATATGTGGCATAAGCCAAGAACAGTCGAATGGCCTCAATTCTAGCAACTGGGGCAGAAACTTCCGTGTAATCCAAGCCCTCTTGTTGATAAAAACCCTGAACAACCAATCTTGCTTTGTTCTTCACAACCACATGACGATCATCCGTCTTGCATTTGAACACCCATCTGGTTCCAATTGGCTGAAATCCTTTTGGCAAGTTAACCAAATCCCACACGTGCAACTTTTGGAATTGAGACAATTCATCTTGCATCGCCTAAATCCAGCAGTTGTCAGTGAGAGCCTCCTTCACATTCTTCGGCTCTAACTGGGGCACGAATGCAGCTTGCAGACATGTTTCCATGACACCAGTGTCAAGTATCTCCGAGTAAAGACTAGTGTTCTCTACAATGGTTCGATGACGAGTTTGAACACCGGCATGAAATCACCAATAATGTTGTCAATTGGATGATTCTTATGCACTCTCGCCTCTAGTACATTCGGTTCCTGAATTTCTGAATCGAGATTCGTGCTTAACTCCCCCATTTCTTGTGTTCCAGAAGAAGAGGATTCAATGTTAATTGGATCAGCTGGAGCTTCATTTCCTACAGTTGTGTTAGGATTAGCTTGAGCGTCATCTCCATTAACATGAATATCTTCATTATTATCACCATTAAGAGTTCCAGATGGAGATGCTGCATTGGAATCAGGAGTTACAATCGGTACAGTAGCACGAGTAGAGAAACTAGAGTCATCGCCGCCACCCAATAATTCATAAACATTTGCGGCGTCAACTGCAGATAGATCAGGGATATTGAATGACTTGAATAGCGCATCATAATCAAAACCCCAAGCTGGACCAGTTGGTTCTGGTGGAATGCTGTGTTTACTACAATCCACTTCAAACCACTCCTCGACAGTACGAGTTCCTATGTTGTACACTCTCTTGCAAGGCGAGTTGGCAACCTATCCTAAGAAGATGCCTTCCACCGCTTTTGCATGAAACTTAGACTTGCAGTCTTTGTACTGTAGCAACAAGGAACAGGGACTACCAAAAGGAACTAGGTAATCAAGATTGGGAAGTCGATTGTTGATCAACTCGTAATAAGTCTTGTTGTGCCTCTTCACAACCAGAACTCTGTTTAAGATGTGACAAGCTGTATTAACTACTTCTGCCCAGAAAGTGACAGGAAGCTTTACATCCGACAACATAGTCCTTGCAGTCTCAATCAATGTTCTGTTCTTTCGTTCTGCAACTCCATTCTGCTGAGGTGTATACGGGGCGCTGAATTCGTGACGGATCCCCTTCTTGAGACAGAAAAGTTCCATCAAATTATTCTTGAACTCAGTTCCGTTGTCACTCCTTATTCTTCTAACTTTCAGCTTGCAAAGAGATTCCAAGCGCAGGATCAGGTATTGAAGAATATCAGCAGTCTCGTCCTTTGTACCTAAAAAACGCACCCAAGAAAAACGTGAGAAATCATCAGTTACAACCAGACAGAACGACTTACCTCCAATACTCCTGATACTTTTGGGGCCAAACAGATCCATGTGTAATAGCTCCAAAGGGGTATCAATGGAGTATTGGAGCTTGGGCTTGTGAGACTTCCGCTACTATTTGCCCTTTTTATAAGGCATACAGTCATCTGCAACGGTAAATCTCAGCTTAGGAACCCCGGTTACCAAACCGTTTCGGACAAGATGGTTCATTTTACGATACGAAATATGTCCGAGTTTCCTATGCCACAAGATAGAGTCAAGCTCTGTCGCTTTGGTAAGAAACAAGTAGCAACTGATGAGGTGGTTGTTGCCACGCTCATATCAATATGATAGGTGTTGTTTGTCCTTGGCGCTCTCATCATAATCCAGTCTTCAGGAATTTCAAAACCAGGCTTGAGAATCAAGCATTTATTCTTATCAAACATCACCGAGTACTCCTTGTTGCACATTTGAGAGACACTTAGCAGGTTATGCTTCAGTTGCTCGCAAAAGTTGACATTGTCAAAACTGACACAATCATTTGATACCACACCTTGACACGTGATACTACCGCCTTTCTCTCCAGCAAAGGCCACATAGCCGCCTCTGAATGGTTTCACGTCTTGAAGCAAGGCCATATTTCCTGTCATGTGCCGGGAGCATCCACTATCTACATACCAACGGTTAGGGATAGTACCCTTCGGACGTCCCTGAACGAGTCACAAAAAGAATTAGTTAGACTTGGAGACCCAAGCCATAGTGGTCTTGGGTCGTCCATCCTTTTCAAAATAAACTACCTCTTTTAACTCACAGTCGTGATGACTGTTCGAAATGGATGAATCTTTAAAAGAATTAGGACTAGGAGATTGAGAATTTTTGAATTTGTTAGTCCAGGACGTCTTCTGTTTCTTAACTGGAACAGTAGACTTATGTTCAACAACAGCATGTGAACTAGTGGAAGCTTCACCTGATTGAACTCCAGTTAGCTGTTCTAGCTTTCTCAACCTCTTGTTCCTTCTCCTTCTCTGTGGCTTAGAGAGTTTCACCATAGGTTTCTTACCAGTAGGTATACTACCAAAGGTAGATACACAAGGTGTAGCGGGTTGCTTTCCCTTCCTTGAAACAAATGGTTTAGCCTCAGAGGTTATCTTTGGCTTTACCATCGGTTTTACTGGTGGTTTCACCATATTTGCTTTTGGACTTTTGGGATGGTTCACTTGTGGTGACTTAGGGATGACAGCCGGTTGTGAAACAATAAGCCGTTTCCCTTGGTTCTTAGAAGGGCAGTTCACAAAAACGTGACAAACCATACCACAGTGAAAACAAGTTCTCTTGTCTGTGTAAGTTCTCCTGTAAGGTTCATTAGATCTGGCATTAGATGACTCATCATGATGAGCAGGAGGAGTTGGTTTGTGAAAAGAAGTTTGACCCGATACAGATTGGTTCTTGGGAGTATAGTATTTTTGCAAATTTTCTTTGTAACCAAGCCCAAAGTGAGCTAAAAAAGCCTCTTTCTTTACTTGATTAAGATTTTTATACCCCCCATAAAGCATTACCTTTAATTTATCATTAGATTCAATAATATCGGGTTCAGTTAAAATACAGTTATCACTATTAGTGATAATGTTTTTCTTGACTTTTTGTTCACACAACAACTCCTCAGATACTACTCCTCCTAGGCAAGTGTTAACCGACCCATCATCAGAAGCAGTAAAGAACTCCTCATCAGATGCGGAGTTGTCCTTACTTGAGGAATTATCCCTTTTAGAGGAATCATCCTTTCTTGAGGACTCATCAAGACAAGTTAGATCAATGTATACTAAGCTGTTGACAAACTTCCCGCTAACTGGTGGAGAAATGGCATTAGTACCCTGCCCTAACCCATTCATTTGCCTCACTACAGATTCGTAGTGTTCCACCACAAAACGAGAGTTTTTCAACTTCTCATTAGAACATTTCAACTGCAAGATTTCATTTTGCAGCTTGTTAATTTCATTGCTCCTTTTCTCCAACCCCTTGTATGCAATATCCAAGTGAAACTGTTGATCGCTCATTTTCAGTGAATACTCACGTTTTTCCTTTTTCAACGTTTCAATTGAATCTTTAAAACGTTTTTCGTTTTCTTTATAACTTAGAGCTCCAATGCGAAGGGGTTCGACCTTGTCTTGAAGATTGGAATTTTCAAGTTTTAAGCCTAGACATTTAGAAAAAGAAATAACAGAAAAAGGATTAGAATCTACCTCATTTGATGAACTTGTTGCCTCTCCAATAGCCATGAGAGCAACAGCAGTAGTAGATTCCTCTTGATCAGCTACAGAAGCTTCCTTTTCTTCAGCTTTCTTTTTCTCAGCTTCCATCAACTCCATGATCTCAGCCATGAGACCAACCTGAGTTTGTGCAATGATGGCATCTTCCAGATGAACACCCCAATCAAAGCTGTCGTCCTGTTGAGCTACCAGTGCATTGGACGAACCACCGTGACTTTAATTGTGGTTGTTAGTGTTGTTGTAGCCATGGCTGTTTCCTTGGCTAGGTCTGGTGAAACCCGAAGCCGGTGCTCTGTCTTTCTGACATTCACGAGCAAAGTGTCCAAAGTTTAGACAATTATAGCATTTAGCCTTGGATTTGTCAAAACCAACCTTGGCATTAGAATGCCCGCCAATGAACTTTCTTCCTGTTCTGTTCAGGAAACACTTGGCTCTCCTCAGTATCATGGCCATATTCCATTGAATATCCATGTCCTCCATGTCATCAGGATCCACTTGATTAAAATCTTCTTCAATTGTCTCGGGATCTGTAAGCTTGCCACCTATGAAGTTCTCGTAGGCCAGCATACAAGATGAAAATGGTGCTACATGATCTTCGGCTATTTTGGCTATAGCTGATTGGTTAGCTGAAGTTGTAGCGGGAGGATTTCTTGAGGTATGTTGTTGATGAGATCCAGAACCTGATCCAGATGCATAGCATGCATAACCACCACAACCATTTGAGTGGTCTTCTTCAGTAGAGTTTCCAGAGAAAAGGGCAATTCCAGAGCCCGAAGATTTGGTTGTTGAAGACGTCCCATGATACATATAAGGGTCTTATATCTAAGGTCTTCCTGAGCTCTCCTTCTTTCGTAGGTTCATGTTATGAGCTTGAACCTTTCCAATTGCCTCCTCCACTGTCATTTCATAGAATTTTGGATTCTCTCTCATCAGGGTTGTGTACATTTCAAACCTGGGTGGCAAAGCATCCAGAAACTTTTCCACCAACTCTTCATCGGGATACTTGAGATCAAAAGCTTTCAACTCTGTCTGCAGATGACAGAATCTAGAGATGAGGTCATCTAAGGATTCATTCTCTAGAAATCTGAAGCACTCATACTGCTTCCTAGGAAGATCCCGTTTACTTTTCTTGACGTCACTATTCCCCTCGAATCTTTTCTGTAACGCCTTCCAAAGATCCTTAGAGTTGTCATATCCTCTAAAACTGTGGAATAATTCTCGAGTCAACGCCATAGTGATAGAACCGTGAGCCTTCTTCTCTCGATCATAAATTTTCTTTCTTCTTCATCAAGTTTAGAAATAGGCTTAGGCAGTTCATCATCAACGTAAATGTATGTAGGATGCTTATATCCCTCCAGAATTGGTATCCATAACGAAGAATCGGTATAAGAAATGTAATGCTCAAAGCGTGCTTTTCAGTTGGAATAATCATTTACATTTAGCAGCTTTGGCGGTTTCTGAGGAGTACCTATCTCATTGTCATAGTTTAAAAGGTTTCCAAGGTTCTGAAGATTCGACATGGTGAACACTTAGTCAAATTTCAGAAAAACCAGAGACACTTGCGCACTTGATATTGGCCTTGCGCACTTAGAGAAATGGTCTTGCGTATTTAAGATTTGCTCTTGTGTACTTGATAAGTACGCAGGAGTAAATGATAAGTATGCAGGATATAACTTAAGTACGCACAAGATTAGTCTTGCGTATTTAGTAAGTACGCAAGAGATTAGTCTTGCGTATTTAGTAAGTACGCAGCAAGACTGTTCTTTTTGCCAGATATGGTAAGTACGCAGAACACCTTTTCACCAACTCTCACCAAACTATTCCGGTCACTGGAAACACACCGGAGATGGCAAAAATCGAACGGATGAACAATCAAAATGAGCCAAAGGGTCAAAAGCTTGTTTCTAACTAACCTTTGATGCTCAAAACACTCAAAATACACAACAAAAGTCGGTTTTTGAGTGATTTTTGCTTCTAAAATAGTGCTCAAGAGCTACCCCTATTTTATCACAAAAATCAACAAAAACTCCTCCTTTTGCTTGTAAAACTCTGTAGAAAACTCTCCAAACTCACTCACAACACTCGAAATCAAGAGCAATTCTCTGATACCACTTGTAGGTCCCTCGGGTGTGGCAGATCGTCACATGCAAGTGGGTCTACTAGTCGGACCGGGTGTGGAATACCCGTGACTAGGTGGAGAGTCTTACGAAACAAAGTAGACAAAGATAATCACTATAAACGTTCGTCTATTATAAACACTTGAAGGTTACAGAGAGAAGTTCTGAGATTACAAAGTTCTGCGTATTTGCTAATCTGAGTGCGTACAAGATTGCGTACTTATCTACTGTCAACCATTCCTATTTATACACGACCTGATGCCTGCGCACTTAGCAAGTGCGCAGGGCAATTTGCTCATGCGTACTTAGCAAGTATGCAAAGGTATTCTTGCGTACTTGCTAAGTACGCAGGAACTATCTCCTGCGCATATACAAGTGCGCAAAACAAATAAAAGTAAATACAACTCGATTACTAATACATACAGACACTTACAAACAAAGACAAATACATACATGAAAGTACTAAACTAAGACTCTAACTATCCATAATCTATCCAGAGTGTTTGTCACAGGAAAGTGTTTCAACAGCGAACTTAGTTCGCTTCTCTCAGTTTAAGCGAACTTAGTAGGCGAACTTTTCAAGTTCGCTTCACTCAGTGAAGTTCAGGCGAACTTATTAAGTTCGCTCAGGCAGTATCAGGAGAACTTATCTAGTTCGCTTGTGTTCTTAAAAAAATGATAGTACATCAGTAGGTGATCATACACACATGACCATAGAATGACTACATGGCTTCTGTATTTATGTTTGAAGTCATGTTTATATGATTTGATCTAAACTTCTTAGTCTACATAAACATGAAATGATAGCTTCATGACTATTTAACATTGCTTCTATATAATCTTTTAATTTGAATATCTGCATGTAATTTGAATTGTCAGTAGGCTAGAAGCGTTTTTAGACCATTAGTAGTGTGAAAACATAATGTTAGGACATGTTTTGTAACTGTTGATAAAATTCTGTGTAAATTCATTGAGAGGCGACCTTAATAAGTTCGCCTAAGCATCTTTAGGAGCGAACTTGTTAAGTCCGCCTAAGCATCTTTGAGGCGAACTAGGTTTGTGTCTATATATAGGAGTTTACAGATTCTGTAAGCAGCAGAGGGACTTTGAACGAGTGTAATCAGTGAATCTTGTAAACTCTGTGTTTTGTGGAATACAAAGAGAAGTTTATTTAAATGTTGTTTCTATTGTCAATTCGTATACAAAACGTTAATTCGGTAGGATTCCGCACTCCGTGTTAACGAAACGTGTAACATTTCTGATTTTTATTAATTCTATTATCTAATGTAACACATTTCAAATCAGATTCTAGTACAACATTTTAAATTTATTCGTGTAAACAACTAAACTCCAACTATCAATACGAATTCACAAATTCCAATTTACATGTATTCTAAAATCCCTATATATATAAATATTTGAGCATATATATGTATATACGCATTTATACATTACACAAGTACATACACATATATATGCACACTAGTTTGAAACCCCCTTAAACATTTGAACCCTCGATTTGACCCCCCCACCCTTGAAATAGAACCCTTAAGTCTAAATTTGGACCTTTGACTTTGATCTTTGACCTTATTCATGATGCATTAACCTATTTTGACTTTCAAAGCCAAACAACTCAAGAAACTCGCAATTTCAGGGATGGAATTGATCAGACTCGATGAATATAGACTTCCCATGTCTTCACAATCGATATCAGATCACATCCTGGCCCAAATTACCCACCCCAAATCAGTCCATGAGCCGAAAACGTTAAATTCAAACAGGTTTGACTCTATAGAGTCAAACCGAGCCCAAATCCTTTCCTAATCGAGAACTTTCAATGCGTTCAATTCCGCAATTCATGCGCTAAATGACCTCGCATGTACCTGACCCTAATACATGACCCAATTCATCCCCAATCGGCCGAATTAACGTGAAATTCCATCGACAGTTGTCACATTCAAACCTCTAATCAAATCGTGCGATCTAGATGAGTTTAAACGAATCAAACCACACATACACCTTCGCATACCCTTACACAACCTCTCAGAACTCTCGTACGATCCACATTTCATCTCTGGAACCCTAACGAGCACTAAGAACCGTCGGAGTTTTGTTTCAGCCGTTCACCCGCAATCCTCCACCAAACCAAGTAAGTTTTATATCATTCGAATCGTTTTAGTATTCTTATCAATAGCCCTATACTAATTCATCATGACTGATCATATCGGGTTCGAATTCGAGTAGAGTTCATGACCTGTTCTTGAGGGATTCAAATTCGACTTTTAAATCTAACTGATAATTTTAAATTTGTGGAATCCCAATATGTCACACCCCCAAATTTCACTAACGGAGTTTTAACGTTTGGAAGGTGACACACCAGGATCTCAGTCATTAGTTACATCAAACGACACTATATGGGACTTAAAAGTCATAACATAAATGCTCAGAGTTAATGCGGAAACGTAAAAGTTAATATAAAATTTAAAGTAGTTACACGCAACAAGCGTCAATCAATATAATTAAGTAAATTGTTTATCATGTTTGAAATGAATGAAATGACATTAGGAGATGTGAAAGACGTTGGGTACACCACTAAGTCTTTCGGGTAGGTCCAGCTGATACGCCACTGGCCCGATTCTCTTCAAGATCTTGAATGGTCCAACATAACGAGGATTCAACTTGCCTCGTTTCCCAAAACGAATGACACCATTCCAAGGTGAGACTTTTAACATGACCATATCCCCTACTTGGAAT
Source organism: Smallanthus sonchifolius (assembly GCA_023525975.1). Lineage (NCBI taxonomy): Eukaryota > Viridiplantae > Streptophyta > Magnoliopsida > Asterales > Asteraceae > Smallanthus > Smallanthus sonchifolius. Next base: position 41,624,904 of record CM042033.1, read on the forward strand.
TCTAACGGTTTACGACGCTTATCGGCATAGCTCTTTTGACGATCACGAGCTGCTGCCATACGGTTTCTGATCTGTATGATTTTCTCAGAAGTTTCAAGTACGAGTTCAGGACCTGTAAGTTGATTATCCCCAACTTCAGCCCAACAAATAGGAGAACGACATTTCCATCTATAAAGTGCTTCAAATGGAGCTGCCTTGATGCTAGTGTGATAGCTGTTGTTGTAGGAGAACTCCACCAACGGTAGGTGAGACTCCCAAGTGTTACCGAAATCGATCACACAAGCTCGTAGCATGTCCTCCAGAGTTTGGATTGTACGTTCCATTTGGCCATCAGTTTGAGGATGGTATGCTGTGCTCATATTTAGACGCATGCCTAAAGCTTTATGCAATGACTGCCAGAAACGAGAAGTGAATCGTGCATCACGATCCGAAATGATAGAGGTTGGCACCCCGTGCCGAGAGACTATTTCTTTCAGGTAAGTACGAGTAAGTTTATCCATTTTTTCGGTTGCTTTCATTGCCAAGAAGCGAGAAGCTTTTGTCAAAACGATTGACAATTACCTAGATGCTGTCACATCCGCTAGGAGTTCGGGGTAATTTGGTGATGAAATCCATAGAGATCCGTTCCCATTTCCACATAGGAATCTTTGGTTGCTGTAGTAAGCCAGAAGGCTTTTGGTATTCTATCTTGACCTTCGCACAGGTCAGGCACTTGCTCACATAGGTGGTTATATCGGCCTTCATCCTTGGCGATCAATATAGTACCTTTAGGTCATGATACATCTTGTCAGAACCTGGATGAACAGAGTAACGAGATTTAAGAGCCTCGTCCATGACTAGTTCCCTTAAGTTTCCAAATACTGGAACCCATATTCGTTCGGCAAAGTAGTGAATACCGTCAGATTTGACTTCAAGTTGTGCTTCCAGACCGCGTGTACCTTCCAGCGGTAGGTTTTCTTCTTTTAGGGCTTTGAGTTGAGCACTACGAATTCTGTCACGTAATCCGGGGTGAATAGTAAGCTGTAATGCTCGAACTCGTTTGGGTTTTGTTTCTTTTCGACTCAGGGCATCAGCCACAACGTTAGCTTTACCCGGATGATACCGGATCGCACAGTCGTAATCATTTAAAAGTTCAACCCAACGACGTTGTCGCATGTTCAACTCCTTCTGCTCAAAGATATGCTGGTGGCTCTTGTGATCGGTGTAGATGGTGCATTTGGTACCGTACAAGTAATGTCTCCATATCTTAAGTGCAAAAACTACTGCTCCCAACTCTAGATCATGAGTGGTGTAGTTTTTCTCGTGAATCTTTAACTGACTTGAAGCGTATGCGATCACCTTTTCGCGTTACATTAAGACACAACCCAGACCTTGAATAGATGCATCACAATACACTACAAAATCATCGGTTCCTTCCGGAAGAGCTAAAATAGGTGCACTGCAAAGTGTCTGTTTGAGGTGCTGGAAAGCTGACTCTTGGTTATCGCCCCAATTATAGGCTTTTCCTTTTTGAGTTAGGGCGGTGAGAGGTTGTGCAATCTTTGAAAATCCTTCGATAAAACGACGGTAATAACCGGCCAATCCCAGAAATTGTCGCACCTCAGTCGGAGTCGTCGGTGCTGCCCAATTCTTGATGGCTTCTATTTTGGATGGGTCGACATGTATCCCTTTCTCGTTAATCACATGCCCTAGAAACTGAACTTCCCGGATCCAAAATTCACACTTGGAAAACCTAGCATACAGTTGCTCTCGCTTCAGTAGTTCCAAAATTAAGCGTAGTTGTTCCTCATGTTCCTCCTTGTTCTTGGAATAAATGAGGATGTCGTCGATGAAAACAATAACGAACTGGTCAAGGTAAGGCTTACACACACGGTTCATGAGTTCCATGAATACCGCAGGTGCGTTGGTTAACCCGAAAGGCATGACCATAAATTCGTAGTGGCCGTACCTCGTTCTGAATGCAGTCTTTGAGATATCCTCTTCTCGGACTCTTAACTGATGGTAACCTGACCTAAGATCTATTTTAGAATAGAAACTTGATCCTTGGAGTTGATAAAAAAGGTCATCTATGCGAGGCAAAGGGTATCGGTTCTTGATTGTGACTTTATTCAGCTCCCAGTAGTCAATACACATACGGAAAGTTCTGTCCTTCTTATTGACAAATAGTACCGGAGCTCCCCACGGTGATGAACTAGGTCGGATGAAACCTTTATCCAACAAATCTTGTAGTTGAGTTGACAACTCTTGTAATTCACTGGGTGCCAGTCTGTAAGGTGCCCGAGCAATCGGTGCTGCTTCGGGTGCTAAATCAATTTGGAATTCAACTTGACGGTGCGGTGGCAGACTGGGCAGATCCTCAGGAAACACTTCCAAAAATTCACGCACGACAGGAATATCTTCAATTCTCTTCTCTTCGGAGGGCTGCTCAGTAACGAGAGCCAAAATAGCCGTATGCCCCTTTTGAAGGCATTTTTGTGCTTTCATGAAAGATATGATGCCCATGACTGCACCAACCTTTTCGCCCTGAACTGAAAGGGTTTCTCCACTCAGGAGAGGAATTCGAACAATTTCCTCTCGACGGATGATTTCAGCTTGGTTTTTAGATAACCAATCCATACCGATGATTACGTCAAAACTACCAAGTTTGACCGGCATAAGGTCGATATCAAGAATATGACTAGCTAGATCAAGCTTACAACCCTTAAGAATGTGGGCTGCTTCAATTATTTGGCCGTCAGCTATCTCTATTACATACTTAGCTTCTAACAGAGTTGGAGTTCCTTTTATCATATCACTAAGTTTCTTAGATATAAAACTCCTATCAGCACCAGTGTCAAAAGGACAGAAGCAAAATAATTATTTAAGAGAAACTTACCGGTGACCACGTTATGATCGTAGCGAGCTTCTCCAGACCCTAGTACAAAAGCTCCTCCCTTCGCTCCATTCCCTTCGTTACCACCGTTATTCCGTTATTTCCACCACTGTTGCTCTGGTTAGGATTGTGGTTTACATTTCCTCCCTTCTTGAGCTGAGGACAATTCTTACGGACATGTCCCTCTTTTCCACACTCGAAACAACCCTTGATAGACCCAGGCTGTTAGAAAGGCTGTTTGGCTTGCAATTCACCCCTACAATCCTTGGCAGCATGGCCTATCTTGCCACACCGCTGACAACGGTTGCAAAATCCAAAGTGATGAAAGTTGCACTTGTTACACTTAGGGGATTTCTCCGTATAACCACTCTGGTTTTGTCCTGAAGAGGTCGACTGGTTGAAACTCTTAGCAGACTTAAACCTACTCTGTCGTTGATGGGGTTGGTTGGATTAAATCCTCGTCTCCTAATGTCACTTGATCATTTAATGAAGAAAGAAATTCGTTTACAGGATTGAATATGCTAGGGTATATTTCGAATTAGACCAAGGATTAGTCACCGGATAAGGCAATAAGGTCAAATGAGGGTTATTGTTGGAGCGTAAGGAATAACGTGCTTGCTTAGAAGGAATTCTTCAAATTCCGCTTATATACTTGGAGTTGATAGGTTTGCCATGAGATTCTATTAGAGTTTCAATCAAGATGGTTTCTGTGATCACGTTTAGGTGAGTGTCTTAATTTCACTAAGACTCTCACATGAGTGAGAATAACATTGATGGATTCCATTGATGATAATTCACTGTGTCCGTAAACATTTTCAACCTGATAGTCACGTCTATCAGCTGTTGAACGAGTTTAACGATACCAACTAGTCGTTGAGTGGGTTATGAGAGTTTCTACAGACAGTGGAAACTTAAGTCTGTAAATCACTGATTAGGACCATTTATCCACACACTAGGTTTCACCAGGACTAACATGCACCTCAAATTACTATTACGTGTGCACCCGTAATGATAATTTGCTTTGCATGCTCACCCTAGCTTCTCCCTATCCTGTGTCAAAATGTCCCTCAATTTGCATTACCGAGTACAAAGTGTTGTCTGATATGATAAGTCATCTAGAGGCTTAGTCATCAACCACAAGTTGACCAACCAGGACTCATATCAGGATGAGTAGTCAGGAATCGTTCGATCCGAGTATTCACTAGAGTTGAAACACAATACGAGAGTTCAATCCAGCGGATTGCAGATGGAATCATGCACATGAAACACGACTTCGAGAAGTTAAACTAATTCATGGATACGAGTTACAGGAAGCAGCAAAGTAGCCGTCCTTTCAACTGAGTCGGAATGGGATTTGAATATGCGTTCTCAATTTTGTGGTCTATCTATTCTCAACAGAATATCGACAAAAGACGCGAGCCCATGGCATGGGAAAGTGATGACATCTACGTGTCAGTGAATTCTGCAATAATGCGTGTAACGGTCTGCCTTCATTCGGCGTATTGTTGCTGGCGGGTACAGTAGGGACTCGCCTCCGACGATCCCAACTCCCAAAGAGAAATGCGTTAGTGCTGAGTGCCGTCCATAACATAGACCTGAGAAAGCCCACCATACTCAACAGGTGATGGTGATGTAAGTGACTACTCCAAAGGCTCCGTCTAGCTGCTCTCGGACGGGAGTGGATGTTGTTCTGCTGATCCCCCGAGTGTTGCCCCTGGGAATGATGATGCAATTCAAAGGATGTGTCCCTTGCCAACTGAGGGTGATACGAATGGTGTTACATGCCTGCACTACAATGTATGTATAGGTGCTATATGTATCAGGTATGAGTGTCTGTGCCGTGTAACTAATGTGTGAGGTTATAGTCTAGTATGCAATCCAAGTTCTCTATAACCAATGGCTCTGATACCAATCTGTTACACCCCTAAATTCCACTAACGGAGTTTTACCGTTTGGAAGGTGACACACCAGGATCTCAGTAATTAGTTACATCAAACGACACTATATGGGACTTAAAAGTCATAACATAAATGCTCAGATTTAATGCGGAAACGTAAACGTTAATATAAAATTTAAAGTAGTTACACGCAATAAGCGTCAATCAATATAATTAAGTAAACTGTTTATCATGTTTGAAATGAATGAAATAATAGTAGGACTCCATGCATGTCCTAAGTGTGCAACCTGTGCCAAAGCGACCTGAGAAACATGTAAGAAAAAGTGTCAACACGAGGTTGGTGAGTACACAGGTTTCAAGTTTGAAATAAGAGAGTGTTTGCCAGATTATGTACATTCAACATGCATATCTATAGGTAGCTAGCCTATGTTCATGTCTTACTAAAGCGCTCGCAACCGAAGCTGACTGTGTTTGTATGCCTCCTGCCAGGTCTATCAACTCTGGAAAATGTGAGTAGGCTAACATTTCACCCGTTCGATATCCAATCGAGTTAGCACGACTAACGCGGGTGGGGCTTGTCAAACCCAGTAGTACTACTAAATATTACCTCGCTAAGATCCATATTAACGGTCCGATATAAGATGAGGACTTTCTGTGATAGTGTGTTATGCTTAGCCTCAACAGTGATATCATATAAAGTACAATAATCAAATAGTTGCGTCATGTTTTCTCCCCCAACGGGAAAAACATGTAAAATGATATTTGCTTGCGTACCTGTTTCTCCCCCACGGGGAAAACAAGTAAAAGTATGATAGTTGGTATTCATGTTTGTTTCTTCCTCAAAAGGAAAACAAGTAAAATACGTTTGTGTGTAAGCATGTTTCTCCCCCAATAGTAAAACAAGTAAAAAGGGACCGTGAAACTCACCTGCGTTGCGTAGTAGGTAGTATCACACAAGTATTAGATTTGAAATCTCAAGTGTTAGCCTGCACGACTTACGTATGCCCTAGAATTATACACATAATAGTTAGGGATACAATAGGAATATGTGACGACGACCCGGAAGTTTGAACGTCCTAAGATATTCATAGGATTACTAGGTAGACGAACGTGTCCACGGAAATAAGGATTTCTATAAGAATCAGAATAACTAAGTTTCGTGTCGAACGTTACAAATAATATATATATATATATATGTGTGTGTGTGTGTTGGTGACATACAGCATGGTGTAGGAAAATAATATATATAACATCATATATTATTTTTAAGTTCGTAGAGTTAATAAAATAAACGTTTGCGTGGAAAAATAATAAACACATTATTTTTATTCAAGATTATAACGTGGGTAAATATATAAATAATCATATTATTTAGTTAGTTTGAAACGTTACACAAAGTTGTAAAACGATATGAAACAATACAAGAATATATATTTATTATCACGAGCCTTGGGTTAAAATAATATAAACATATTATTTTTATACGAGGTTATAATTGAGCAATAAAATAATTATATTATTTTCAACCTATCCTACCATCCCCGGAGCCCAAAAGGCGCCGGACTACTTCCAGTGACCATTCGGTTGACCAAGGTGAACCAAGTAGCGCACGAGCATTGGATTATGTTCTCAATTGGGACGTATACCCACATATGATCCAAAGATGGATCGAAATGGGAGATGTTCCATCACCTTACTTTGGATCCGCATCTTCATCATCTACACTACCTAGCTTACCATGCACCATGGAACAAGCTTTCGCCGCATCCGTATCTTATATGTCGAAGGAATTGAGTATTGTACAAGATGCCACCGAGGAGATACCTAAACTTCTGAAGAATGCACCCCAAATAGAAGAGAACAAGATAGGAATAGAACATTTGACTACCGAACTAGCTGCAACGGACCATGTCCATAACCTTTTAGTGGATCGTGTGGCACATCTAGAGACGAGGGCCGACACTATGGATGATGATATGGAAGGAGTGTTGGAGAGATTAGCCACTATGGAAGCTCAGCTACATGTGGCAAACCACACTACTGAAGGTCTTCAAGAGAGGGTGACTCACTTGGAAGCCCAACTACAAGCGGCCCTATTTCCGGAAGACATTCCAGTATCTGATGATGAGGAGGAACCTTTTGAGGAGGAACCTTTTGAAGAAGAGCTTTTCGAGGAGGAGCCCATGGAAGAGGAACCGGTTGAGATAGACGATGCATAATCGTATGTTTCTTCCGATGACGAAGATGCTTGATGATCTTCCTATTCTATCTTCCTTTTCATGTTTGCTTTCGTCTATGTTATTTCTCTTTTCAAACCTCGATGGGTAAGGTTGTTCCCATCCAATAAAAGCATGAGAAGTTTAATATTTGAGTTATTTATTTTGTAGCTTACAATTTATTTAATTTTCAAAATATTAGATGTTGTATCTCCTTACTTATACCTGAATAATGTTTAATATGTGATATATTTCTCATTGTTTTTCATTTGTGATTGTGAAGAATCATGTCTGGGAGAGGACGCAGAGGCCGTGCCGGTGGTCGTGTTACCATTAACATGACGGCAGCAGAGCTAGCGGCACTGATAAATGATAGTGTGGCAGAGGCTCTGGCAGCACAGAATGCTGCAGGTAAATGCTTTAGCTATTGACTAATGATGTCCATCCATCCCCTAAAAACATCTTCCTAAACTCTATAATTCCAATCTTATTTTTATTTCAAATCCAGGCCAGCAAAATCAGCAAAACCAACAACCAGCCTGCACTTTCAAGGCATTCATGGATTGCAAGCCCCACACCTTTAGTGGAGCTGAAGGAGCCGTTGGACTACTTCGATGGTTTGAGAAGGTTGAATCAGTAGTTGCTATGTGTAACTGCCCCGTGGCTAATCAAATGAAGTTTGTCGTCGGAACTTTAGAAGGCCCGGCCCTAACATGGTGGAATGCCCAAGTTCAAATGTTGGGACTGTCAATGGCAAATGGACTCCCATGGGAGGAATTTAAAGCAATGATGAAGGAAGAATACTGGCCACGTGATGAGATCCAAAAGTTAGATGGAGAGTTCTGGAACCTTAAGATGGAGGGTTCGGAAATTGAACTCTACACCACTCGTTCACACGAGCTTGCTACCATGTGCCCGCATATAGTAACTCCTGACTACAAAAGAATCAAACTTTACATTGGAGGTCTAGTGCCTCAAATACAAAGTATGGTTACTTCATCCAATCCTGCCACTATTCAACAAATCATTCGACTTGCGCATAAGTTAACCGACCAAGCGGTGACACAAGGAACCCTACCCCGAGAGGTTCAGTTGCTAAACCCACCGACAATCACAAACACAAGTTCGATCACCATTCCAACACCCACAACCACTCTAACTCCCACTCCAAAGGACCCAAACCCAACCAACCCCAGTTTAATCAACCACAGCAGCAGCAACAGCGTAGGTTTGAGCTTACCAAGAACTTCAATCAGTCGACCTCTTCTGGCCAAAACCAGGGTGGTTATGCGGGGAAGTCCCCGAAGTGTAACAAGTGTAACTTGCACCACTTTGGGTTCTGCAATTGTTGCCAGAGGTGCGGAAAAATAGGTCATGCTGCTAAGGACTGCAGTGGTGAGTTACAAACTAAACAACCTTTTCAACAACCGGGATCTACAAGGGGTTGCTTTGAGTGCGGAAAGGAAGGGCATATCCGGAAGAATTGTCCTCTGTTGAAGAAAGGGGGTAATGGAAATCACAACCCTAACCAGAATAACAATGGTAATGGTGGTAACAATGGTAATGGGGGAGGAAATGGTGCGAAGGGACGAGCCTTCGTACTAGGATCTGGAGAAGCCCGTTACGACCATAATGTGGTCACCGGTAAGTTCCTCGTAAATAATTTTTTGCTTCTGTCCTTTTTGACACCGGTGCTGATAGAAGTTTTATATCTAAGAAATTTAGTAATATGATAAAAGGAACTTCATCTCTATCAGAAGATAAGTATACAATAGAGATAACCGACGGCCAAATAATTGAGGCAACTCACATACTTAAAGGATGTAAACTTGAGCTAGTTACACATACATTTGATATCGACCTTATGCCGGTCATACTTGGTAGTTTTGATATAATTATCGGCATGGATTGGTTATCTAAAAACCAAGCCAAAATTATCTGTCGTGAGAAGATTGTTCGTATACCTCTTCCGAATGGAGAAACCCTTTCCGTCCAGGGCGAAAGAGTTGGTGCCGTCATGGGCATCATATCTTTCATTAAAGCACAAAAATTCCTTCGAAAGGGGCATACGACTATTTTGGCTCTCGTTGCCGAGCAGCCCTTCGAAGAGAAGAAAATTGAAGATATTCCCGTCGTGCGTGAATTTTTGGAAGTATTTTCCGAGGATCTGCCCGGTTTGCCACCACACCGTCAGGTTGAATTCCAAATTGATTTAGCACCCGGAGCAGCACCGATTGCTCGGGCACCTTACAGACTGGCACCCAGTGAATTGCAAGAACTGTCCACTCAATTGCAAGATTTGTTGGATAAAGGTTTCATCCGACCTAGTTCATCACCGTGGGGAGCTCCAGTCCTGTTTGTTAAAAAGAAGGATGGAACGTTCCGTATGTGTATTGATTACTGGGAGCTGAATAAAGTCACAATCAAGAACCGGTACCCTTTGCCTCGCATAGATGACCTTTTTGATCAACTCCAAGGATCAAGTTTCTATTCCAAAATAGATCTTAGGTCCGGGTACCATCAGTTAAGAGTCCGAGAAGAAGATATTTCTAAGACTGCATTCAGGACAAGGTACGGCCATTACGAATTTATGGTCATGCCTTTCGGGTTAACCAACGCACCTGCGGTATTCATAGATCTCATGAACCGTGTGTGTAAGCCTTACCTTGACTAGTTCATTATCGTTTTCATCGACGACATCCTCATTTATTCCAAGAACAAGGAGGAACATGAGGAATACCTACGCCAAATTTTGGAACAACTTAAGCGAGAACAACTGTATGCTAAGTTTTCCAAGTGTGAATTTTGGATCCGGGAAGTTCAGTTTCTAGGGCATGTGGTTAATGAAAAAGGGATACATGTCGACCCATCCAAAATAGAAGCCATCAAGAATTGGGCAGCACCGACGACTCCGACTGAGGTGCGACAATTTCTAGGATTGGCTGGATATTACCGTCAATTCATCGAAGGATTTTCCAAAATTGCTCAACCTCTCACCGCCCTAACTCAAAAAGGAAAAGCCTATAATTGGGACGACAACCAAGAGTCAGCATTCCAACACCTTAAACAAGAACTCTGCAGTGCACCTATTTTAGCTCTTCCAGAAGGAATCGGTGATTTTGTTGTGTATTGTGATGCATCCATTCAAGGCCTGGGTTGTGTCTTAATGCAACGCGAAAAGGTAATCGCATACGCGTCACGTCAGTTAAAGGTTCACGAGAAAAACTACACCACTCATGACCTAGAGTTGGGAGCAATAGTTTTTGCACTTAAGATATGGAGACATTACTTGTATGGTACCAAATGCACCATCTACACCGACCACAAGAGCCTCCAGCATATCTTCGAGCAGAAGGAGTTGAACATGCGACAACGTCGTTGGGTTGAACTTTTAAATGATTACGACTGTGCGATCCGGTATCATCCGGGTAAAGCTAACGTGGTGGCTGATGCACTAAGCCGAATGGAAATGAAACCCAAACGAGTTCGAGCGTTACAACTCACTATTCATCCTGGATTGCCTGACAGAATCCGTAGTGCTCAACTTGAAGCCTTGAAAGAAGATAACCTACTGTTAGAAGGTACACGCGGCATGGAAGCACAACTTGAAGTAAAATCTGACGGAATTCGTTACTTCATCGAACGAATATGGATTCCAGTATTCGGAAATTTAAGGGAACTAATCATGGATGAAGCTCATAAATCTCGTTACTCCATCCATCCGGGTTCCGATAAAATGTACCATGATCTAAAAGTACTATATTGGTGGCCGAAGATGAAGGCCGATATAGCCACCTATGTTAGTAAATGTCTGACTTGCGCGAAGGTCAAAGTTGAATATCAAAAACCATCCGGTCTTCTACAACAACCAGAAATTCCTATGTGGAAATGGGAACAAATATCCATGGACTTCATCACCAAATTACCACGAACCCCTACCGGATGTGATACCATATGGGTAATCGTTGATCGATTAACAAAGTCCGCTCACTTCTTAGCAATCAAAGAGACCGACAAAATGGATAAACTTACTCGTACTTACTTGAAAGAAATAGTCTCTCGGCACGGGGTGCCAATCTCCATTATTTCGGATCATGATGCACGATTCACTTCTCGTTTCTGGCAATCATTGCACAACGCATTAGGCACGCGTCTAGATATGAGCACAACATACCATCCTCAAACCGATGGCCAAACAGAACATACTATCTAAACTCTGGAGGACATGCTACGAGCTTGTGTGATTGATTTCGGTAACACTTGGGAGTCTCACCTACCGTTGGTGGAGTTCTCCTACAACAACAGCTATCACACTAGCATCAAGGCAGCTCCATTTGAAGCACTTTATGGACAGAAATGCCGTTCTCCCATTTGTTGGACCGAGGTTGGAGATAGCCAACTCACAGGTCCTGAACTTGTATTTGAAACTTCTGAAAAGATCGTTCAAATTAGAAACCGTATGGCGGTAGCTCGTGATCGTCAAAAGATCTATGCCGACAAGCGTCGTAAACCTTTGGAGTTTCAAGTAGGTGACATGGTCTTACTCAAAGTCTCACCTTGGAAGGGCGTCATTCGTTTCGGGAAATGAGGCAAACTGAATCCTCGTTATGTTGGACCTTTCAAAATAATAAAGAGAATCAGACCAGTAGCGTATCAACTGGACTTACCTGAAAGACTTAGTGGTGTGCACAACGTCTTTCACGTCTCAAATTTAAAGAAATGCTTGGCAGACGAATCACTCGCAGTTCCTCTAGAGGAACTACATGTTGATGAACAGTTACGCTTCGTCGAAGAACCTGTGGAAATTATGGATATGGAAGTTCAAACATTAAAGCACAGTAAGATCCCAATTGTTAGAGTCCGTTGGAACCCGAAACGCGGACCGGAGTTCACTTGAGAGCGCGAGGATCCGATGATGCGCAAATACCCAAATTTGTCCAAGCACTCCACGTCAATCTCTTAAGGTACTATTTAATTTTCGGGACGAAAATTCTTTCAACTAGGGAATGATGTGAAACCCCAGAAATTTTTTTTAAAATTTTTTTATTTATTTATTTTATTTAATTTTCGGGACGAAAATTCTTTCAACTAGGGAATGATGTGACAATCTGACTTTTTAGGTTAACCCCGTTAACCATTCCGTTAAGTTTCTTATTAAAAACTTAACCCCGTTAATCAAATCTAACCCCAAGGACTAATTCGGTGTCAATATCAACTCAAAACTGCAAGGACTAATTGTGTAATTATACCAAACTGAATAAATTGACTCCCCAAAGTCAAAATTGACCAATTTGTCTTCAGTTGACTTTTAGAAGTCAAAATTCGACTCTTTGATTTTCCAATTCGCGAATTATAACCGAAATTCATTGGAATTCTTAATTACTACGGACATTATTAACATTCTCGGCCATCATTGAGCCTTAATCACCTGCATTACATGCGAATTAATAAAAATATGGCCATTCGTTTTGTAACCGTCGACTTCACTTTCCATTGTCACCAAATCCTGCAAATTCCTGTATTGTCTTCACGAATTGATACGCTGCACACACTCGACGATCCTCCCTGAAGTTTTCGCATAAACCAGATTAGTCGGAGAAGCAGCAGACATCGCCGGAGAACACTACAGCCGTCGTCGGACTCAGTTTCAGTTGGGTTCTATCAATCAGACATCCAATTGGGTAATTGAGGCATTCCTTTGATTCGTTTCAGTCTGTAGAATGAAAGCCCTAACCTAATTACACATTATCTATTTAATCATGAACCGATTTCTAGGGTTCATAAGAAACCAGTTTAATCGAACCCTATCCTAAATGTGTTCTTAATCAAATCAATTCACACCTATAGATTCGCAACAACTCTCAGAATGAAAACCCTTTATCAATTTAACATTCTAACATCAAATTTTTCATAACCCGAATTCTAGGGTTCGTCCTTATTCAATTTGGGGATTTCGAACCTAGGAGTATTCAAAATGAAATTGAACTATATGGTTAGTTTCGTAATCAGTTTAAAAGCCCCATCCTAATTTGAACATTTATCATCGATTTCATAACTAACGGATAATGAGAGTTTTTCGTCGAGACTGGTTAATCAAACTCTAACCTCGGCACAATCTCAATTCAATTAATTTATGGGGATAGGTTCGCAATCCATCACTCTTTGAAAGCCCCATGAATTCAGCCACTGTTAATATCAGAATCAATGGATTTGATTTGTATTCTTAAACTAGGGTTTCAACTTTTCGAATAAAAAATTAACGAATTAAAACTTGATTGTTTTTCAATTGAATCCAACCCTAGACTCGCTATACCCCGATTAACAAAATCCCCTTGATACTTTGGCAAATCACAATCGAATTCATGGTGTATGGGACGGGATTTGATCTGGGTACCTATGGGAAATTAAATCACGTCCGGCTTGGATGTTAAAAGAAATTCGAACTGGACTTGGTTGCGATACCCTAGCGGGCGGGACTGGTTAGAGCGATGTGTGTGTGTGGGAGAGACCCGGGTTCGAGACCGGGCTCCCACAATTATTTTTAAAACATTTTTCTGGATTATTAAATTAATAAAAATCAAACCTTTTAATATTGTATTACTATATAAATGGGTTTTAACCCGGAAAACAACCCGTAGGCTCGGGTTTGAATTATTAGTTTATTTTTTTATAAATTATACCCACATTTATAATTTATACATTATTATTATTAATAAGTAAAAATAATATATTTATATTATTTTTAAGCCGTAAACTCGTGTAAAATAATATGTTTATATTATTCTCAAATTGTGACCCGTATTTTTAAATAATATATATTATTTCAAATCATTTTATAACGCCGTAAATCAATCGAGACAAAATAATAATATAACTAATTATATTATCCACTCGTATATATATATATATATATATATATATATATATATATTATTTATGTCGTTTGTCGCGTAAAGTAATTCCTAAACCCGTGGACACGTTCGTCCACTCTCGTTTATTGGAGCGGTTCTTTTAAAACGTTCCTTCCGTGTCACAGTCACAATTCCCATTATCATTCCTAATTTATGTGTTTATAATTTTAGGACATTCGTAGGTCTTTTGAGACTTACACTCGTGGTTCCAACTTACTTCTAGTGTGAAACTACTTTCAACGCCGAGCAGGTGAGTTTTCACGGCCCCTTTTTACTGTTTTAACTTGGGGGAGAAAACATGCTTAAACTGCTTTTGAGATTTTGTATTTCATATGCTATCAATGTTAAAGCTAAGTGTAACACGCTATCACAGAAAGTCCTCATCTTATCTCGAATCGTTAATATGGATCTTAGCGAGGTAATGTTTAGTAGTACTACTGGGTTTGACAAATCCCACCCACGTTAGTCGCGCTAACTCGATTGGATATCGAACGGGTGAAATGTTAGTCTACTCACATCGCCAGTATTGATAGACCTAGCAGGAGGCAATAAACAAACTGTCAGCTTCAGTTGCGAGCACTTAAGCTAAACATGAACATAGGTTAGCTACCTATAGATACATATTGAATGATCATAAATCTGGTAAACGCTTACGTATTTATTTGAAACCTGTGAACTCACCAACCTTGTGTTGACACTATTTCCTTACATGTTTTCTTAGGTCGCTAAGCTAAGACACAAGGTGCACGTTAGGACATGCATGGGATTCAACTATTTTACTTATGATATATTTTATGACTTCCTTGTATTGTATTTTGGTTGGTTGGACATTTTGGACTTTTTGGACTTTGGTTTTGGGCGGGTGTATTTTGCGCATTTACTTTTCGTTACGCTTCCGCATTGAACTTTGATTTTAATGGTATTTTCATTGGAGTCCCATGTAGAGTCGTTCAAAGTAACTAATGTCTGAGATCCTGGTTAGTCACTTCCCAAAACGGTAAAACTCCGTTAGTTGAAATTTGGGGGTGTGACAGAACTTGTTAAGTTAAGCATCTTTGAGGCGAACTTGTTAAGTTCGCATATAGCAGGTTTGTGTCTATATATAGGAGTTTACAGATTCTGTAAGTAGCAGCAGAGGGACTTTGAACGAGTGTAATCAGTGAATCTTGTAAACTCTGTGTTTTGTGGAATACAAAGAGAAGTTTATTTACATGTTGTTTCTATTGTCACTTCGTATACAAAACTTTAATTCGGTATGATTCCGCACTCCGTGTTAATGAGACGTCCTGTCACGAGATCGATCTAAGATGAGTCATGTGTACCTACAAGTGG
Organism: Smallanthus sonchifolius; assembly: GCA_023525975.1. Lineage (NCBI taxonomy): Eukaryota > Viridiplantae > Streptophyta > Magnoliopsida > Asterales > Asteraceae > Smallanthus > Smallanthus sonchifolius. Next base: position 41,640,132 of record CM042033.1, read on the forward strand.
TATCAGAGCTTTTGCTTATGATTTGTGTCTGATTCTTTGTGATTAGAGACGTTTTTGGGTACAATTTGAAAAGAAATTGATCATTTTTACAAGTTTTGTATCAATGGAGTTTTCAAGTTCTTGAAGCTGATTTTACTGCTGAATTCGTGGGTTTGAGGTGGATTGGGATGAAATTAATCCGATATAAGTGTTCTAATTCATAAAATACTTAATCTTACGGTTTAATTTCTTCAAATTCCTACTAATCTATGAGAAATGATGATTTTTGGTGATATTTGTTTGTGTTTGGGTTAATGTTCTTACTGAGTATGTTTCGGCTGCTGTAAGCGAACTTGCTGATATTTGTTGCAGGTGAACTTAGCAAGCGAACTTATTAAGTTCGCTTCTCTCAGTTTAAGCAAACTTAGTAGGCGAACTTATCAAGTTCGCTTCACTCATTGAAGTTCAGGCGAACTTATTAAGTTCGCTCAGGCAATATCAGGCGAACTTATCTAGTTCGCTTGGGTTCTTGAAAAAAAATTTGATAGTACATTAGTAGGTGATCATACACACATGACCATAGAATGACTACATGGCTTCAGTATTTATGTTTGAAGTCGTGTTTATATGATTTGATCTAAACTTCTTAGTATACATAAAGACGAAATGATAGCTTCATGACTATTTAACATTGCATCTATATAATCTTTTAATTTGAATATTTGCATGTCATTTGAATTGTCAGTAGGCTAGAAGCGTTTTTGGACCATTAGTAGTGTGAAAACATAATGTTAGGACATGTTTTGTAACTATTGATAAAATTCCGTGTAACTTCATAGAGAGGCGAACATAATAAGTTCGCCTAAGCGTCTTTAGGAGCGAACTTGTTAAGTTCGCCTAAGCATCTTTGAGGCGAACTTGTTAAGTTCGCATATAGCATGTTTGTGTCTATATATAGGAGTTTACAGATTCTGTATGCAGCAGCAGAGGGACTTTGAACGAGTGTAATCTGTGAATCTTGTAAACTCTGTGTTTTGTGGAATACAAAGAGAAGTTTATTTACATGTGGTTTCTATTGTCAATTCGTATACAAAACGTTAATTCGGTAGGATTCCGCACTCCGTGTTAACGAGACGTCCTGTCACGTGATTGATCTGAGATGAGTCATGCGGACCTACAAGTGGTATCAGAGCTTTTGCTCAAGATTTGTGTCTGATTCTTGGTGAGTAGAGACGTTTTTGTGTACAATTTGACAAGAAATTGATCTTTTTTACAAGTTTTTGTATCAATGGAGTTTTCAAGTTCTTGAAGCTGATTTTACTGCTGAATTCGTGGGTTTGAGGTGGATTTTGATGAAATTAATCCGATATAGGTGTTCTAATTCATAAAATACTTAATCCTGCGGTTCAATTTCTTCAAATTCCTTCTAATCTATGAGAAATGATGATTTTTGGTTATATTTGTTTGTGTTTGGGATAATGTTCTTGCTGAGTTTGTTTCGGCTGCTGTAAGCGAACTTGCTGATATTTATTGCAGGCGAACTTAGCAAGCGAACTTATTAAGTACGCTTCTCTCAGTTTAAGCGAACTTAGTAGGCGAACTTATCAAGTTCGCTTCACTCATTGAAGTTCAGGCGAACTTATTAAGTTCGCTCAGGCAGTATCAGTCGAACTTATCTAGTTCGCTTGTGTTCTTGAATTTTTTTTTATAGTACATTAGTAGGTGATCATACACACATGACCATAGAATGACTACATGGCTTCTGTATTTATGTTTGAAGTCGTGTTTATATGATTTGATCTAAACTTGTTAGTCTACATAAAGACGAAATGATAGCTTCATGACTATTTAACATTGCATCTATATAATCTTTTAATTTGAATATCTGCATGTAATTTGAATTTTCAGTAGGCTAGAAGCGTTTTTGGACCATTAGTAGTGTGAACACATAATTTTAGGACATGTTTTGTAACTGTTGATAAAATTCCGTGTAAGTTCATAAAGAGGCGAACATAATAAGTTTGCCTAAGCCTCTTTAGGAGCGAACTTGTTAAGTTAAGCATCTTTGAAGCGAACTTGTTAAGTTCGCATATAGCAGGTTTGTGTCTATATATAGGAGTTTACAAATTCTGTAAGTAGTAGAAGAGGGACTTTGAACGAGTGTAATCAGTGAATCTTGTAAACTCTGTGTTTTGTGGAATACAAAGAGAAGTTTATTTACATGTGGTTTCTATTGTCAATTCATATACAAAACGTTAATTCGGTAGGATTCCGCACTCCGTGTTAACGAGACGCCCTGTTACGAGATAGATCGGAGATGAGTCATGTGGACCTACAAGTGGTATCAGAGCTTTTGCTCGTGATTTGTGTCTGATTCTTGGTGATTAGAGATGTTTTTGTGTACAATATGACAAGAAATTGATCATTTTTACAAGTTTTTGTATCAATGGAGTTTTCAAGTTCTTGAAGCTAATTTTACTACAGAATTCGTGGATTTGAGTTGGATTTTGATGAAATTAATCCGATAGAAGTGTTCTAATTCATAGAATACTTAATCCCACGGTTCAATTTCTTCAAATTCCTTCTAATCTATGAGAAATGATGATTTTTGGTGATATTTGTTTGTGTTTGGGTTAATGTTCTTGCTGAGTATGCTTCGGCTGCTGTAAGCGAACTTGCTGATACTTGTTGTAGGTGAACTTAGCAAGCGAACTTATTAAGTTCGCTTCTCTCAGTTTAAGCGAACTTAGTAGGCGAACTTATCAAGTTCGCTTCACTCATTGAAGTTCAGGCGAACTTTTTAAGTTTGCTCAGGCAGTATCAGGCGAACTTATCTAGTTCACTTGTGTTCATGAAAAAAAAATTGATAGTACATTAGTAGGTGATCATACACACATGACCATAGAATGACTACATGGCTTCTGTATTTATGTTTGAAGGCGTGCTTATATGATTTGATCTAAACTTCTTAGTATACATAAAGACGAAATGATAGCTTCATGACTATTTAACATTGCATCTAAATAATCTTTTAATTTGAATATCTGCATGTAATTTGAATTGTCAGTAGGCTAGAAGCGTTTTTGGACCATTAGTAGTGTGAAAACATAATGTTAGGACATGTTTTGTAACTGTTGATAAAATTCCGTGTAACTTCATAGAGAGGCGAACTTAATAAGTTCGCCTAAGCGTCTTTAGGAGCGAACTTGTTAAGTTCGCCTAAGCATCTTTGAGGCGAACTTGTTAAGTTCGCATATAGCAGGTTTGTGTCTATATATAGGTGTTTACAGATTCTGTATGCAGCAGCAGAGGGACTTTGAACGAGTGTAATCTGTGAATCTTGTAAACTCTGTGTTTTGTGGAATACAAAGAGAAGTTTATTTACATGTGGTTTCTATTGTCAATTCGTATACAAAACGTTAATTCGGTAGGATTCCGCACTCTGTGTTAACGAGACGTCCTGTCACGTGATTGATCTGAGATGAGTCATGCGGACCTACAAGTGGTATCAGAGCTTTTGCTCTTGATTTGTGTCTGATTCTTGGTGAGTAGAGACGTTTTTGTGAACAATTTGACAAGAAATTGATCTTTTTTATAAGTTTTTGTATCAATGGAGTTTTCAAGTTCTTGAAGCTGATTTTACTTCTGAATTCGTGGGTTTGAGGGGGATTTTGATGAAATTAATCCGATATAGGTGTTCTAATTCATAAAATACTTAATCCTACGGTTCAATTTCTTCAAATTCCTTCTAATCTATGAGAAATGATGATTTTTGGTTATATTTGTTTGTTTTTGGGTTAATGTTCTTGCTGAGTTTGTTTCGGCTGCTGTAAGCGAACTTGCTGATATTTGTTGCAGGCAAACTTAGCAAGCGAACTTATTAAGTTCGCTTCTCTCAGTTTAAGCGAACTTAGTAGGCGAACTTATCAAGTTCGTTTCACTCATTGAAGTTCAGGCAAACTTATTAAGTTCGCTCAGGCAGTATCAGTCGAACTTATCTAGTTCGCTTGTGTTCTTGAAAATTTTTTTTTTATAGTACATTAGTAGGTGATCATACACACATGACCATAGAATAACTACATGGCTTCTGTATTTATGTTTGAAGTCGTGTTTATATGATTTGATCTAAACTTGTTAGTCTACATAAAGACGAAATGATAGCTTCATGACTATTTAACATTGCATCTATATAATCTTTTAATTTGAATATCTGCTTGTAATTTGAATTTTCAGTAGGCTAGAAGCGTTTTTGGACCATTAGTAGTGTGATAACATAATGTTAGGACATGTTTTGTAACTGTTGATAAAATTCCGTGTAAGTTCATAAAGAGGCGAACTTATCTTTAGGAGCGAACTTGTTAAGTTAAGCATCTTTGAGAGTTCACATATAGCAGGTTTGTGTCTATATATAGGAGTTTACAAATTCTGTAAGTAGTTAAAGAGGGACTTTGAACGAGTGTAATCAGTGAATCTTGTAAACTCTGTGTTTTGTGGAATACAAAGAGAAGTTTATTTACATGTGGTTTCTATTGTCAATTCGTATACAAAACGTTAATTCGGTAGGATTCCGCACTCCGTGTTAACGAGACGCCCTGTCACGAGATCGATCTGAGATGAGTCATGTGGACCTACAAGTGGTATCAGAGCTTTTGCTCGTGATTTGTGTCTGATTCTTGGTGATTAGAGACGTTTTTGTGTACAATTTGACAAGAAATTGATCATTTTTACAAGTTTTTGTATCAATGGAGTTTTCAAGTTCTTGAAGCTGATTTTACTACATAATTCGTGGATTTGAGTTGGATTTTGATGAAATTAATCCGATAGAAGTGTTCTAATTCATAAAATACTTAATCCCACGGTTCAATTTCTTCAAATTCCTTCTAATCTATGAGAAATGATGATTTTTAGTGATATTTGTTTGTGTTTGGGTTAATGTTCTTGCTGAGTATGCTTCGGCTGCTGTAAGCGAACTTGCTGATATTTGTTGCAGGTGAACTTAGCAAGCGAACTTATTAAGTTCGCTTCTCTCAGTTTAAGCGAACTTAGTAGGCGAACTTCACTCATTGAAGTTCAGGCGAACTTATTAAGTTCGCTCAGGCAGTATCAGGCGAACTTATCTAGTTCACTTGTGTTCATGAAAAAAAAATTGATAGTACATTAGTAGGTGATCATACACACATGACCATAGAATGACTACATGGCTTCTGTAATTATGTTTGAAGGCGTGCTTATATGATTTGATCTAAACTTCTTAGTATACATAAAGACGAAATGATAGCTTCATGACTATTTAACATTGCATCTAAATAATCTTTTAATTTGAATATCTGCATGTAATTTGAATTGTCAGTAGGCTAGAAGCGTTTTTGGACCATTAGTAGTGTGAAAACATAATGTTAGGACATGTTTTGTAACTGTTGATAAAATTCCGTGTAACTTCATAGAGTGGCGAACTTATTAAGTTCGCCTAAGCGTCTTTAGGAGCGAACTTGTTAAGTTCGCCTAAGCATCTTTGAGGCGAACTTGTTAAGTTCGCATATAGCAGGTTTGTGTCTATATATAGGAGTTTACAGATTCTGTATGCAGCAGCAGAGGGACTTTGAACGAGTGTAATCAGTGAATCTTGTAAACTCTGTGTTTTGTGGAATACAAAGAGAAGTTTATTTACATGTTGTTTCTATTGTCAATTCGTATACAAAATTTTAATTCGGTATGACTCCGCACTCCGTGTTAACGAGACGTCCTGTCACGAGATCGATCTTAGATGAGTCTTGTGGACCTACAAGAGGTATCAGAGTTTTTTCTCGTGATTTGTGTCTGATTCTTGGTGATTAGAGACGTTTCTGTGTACAATTTGACCAGAAATTGATCATATTTACAAGTTTTTGTATCAATGTAGTTTTCAAGTTCTTGAAGCTGAATTTACTGCTGAATTCGTGGATTTGAGGTTGATTTTGATGAAATTAATCCGATAGAAGTGTTCTAATTCATAAAATACGTAATCCTACGATTCAATTTCTTCAAATTACTTGTAATCTGTGAGAAATGATGATTTTTGGTGATATTTGTTCATGTTTGGGTTAAAGTTCTTGCTGGGTTTGTTTCAGCTGCTGTAAGCGAACTTGCTGATATATTTCTTGCAGGCGAACTTAGCAAGCAAACTTATTAAGTTCGCTTCTCTCAGTTTAAGCGAACTTAGTAGGCGAACTTATCAAGTTCGCTTCACTCATTGAAGTTCAGGCGAACTTATTAAGTTCGCTTAGGCAGTATCAGGCGAACTTATCTAGTTCGCTTGTGTTCATAAAAAAAAAAATTGTAAGTACATTAGTAGGTGATCATACACACATGACCATAGAATGACTACATGGCTTCTGTATTTATGTTTGAAGGCATGTTTATATGATTTGATCTAAACTTCTTAGTATACATAAAGATGAAATGATAGCTTCATGACTATTTAACATTGCATCTATATAATCTTTTAATTTGAATATCTGCATGTAATTTGAATTTTCAGTAGGCTAGAAGCGTTTTTGACCATTAGTAGTGTGAAAACATAATGTTAGGACATGTTTTGTAACTGTTGATAAATTTCGTGTAAGTTCATAGAGAGGCGAACTAAGTTCGCCTCAGCGTCTTTAGGAGCGAACTTGTTAAGTTCGCCTAAGCATCTTTGAGGCGAACTTGTTAAGTTGGCATATAGCAAGTTTGTGTCTATATATAGGAGTTTACAGATTCTGTATGCAGCAGTAGAGGGACTTTGAACGAGTGTAATCAGTGAATCTTGTAAACTCTGTATTTTGTGGAATACAAAGAGAAGTTTATTTACATGTTGTTTCTATTGTCAATTCGTATACAAAATTTTAATTCGGTACGATTCCGCACTCCGTGTTAACGAGACGTCCTGTCACGAGATCGATCTGAGATGAGTCATGTTGACCTACAAGTGGTATCAGAGCTTTTGCTCTTGATTTGGGTATGATTCTTGGTGATTAGAGACGTTCTAGTGTACAATTTGACAAGAAATTGATCATTTTTACAAGTTTTTGTATCAATGGAGTTTTCAAGTTCTTGAAGCTGATTTTACTGCTGAATTCGTGTATTTGAGGTGGCTTTTGATGAAATTAATCCGATATAAGTGTTCTAATTCATAAAATACTTAATCCTACGGTTCAATTTTTCAAATTCCTTCTAATCTGTGAGAAATGATGATTTTTGGTGATATTTGTTCATGTTTGGGTTAATGTTCTTCCTGAGTTTGTTTCAGCTGCTGTAAGCGAACTTGCTGATATTTGTTGCAGACGAACTTAGCAAGCGAATTTATTAAGTTCGCTTCTCTCCGTTTAATCGAACTTAGTAGGCGAACTTATCAAGTTCGCTTCACTCAGTGAAGTTCAGGCGAACTTATTAAGTTCGATCAGGTAGTATGAGGCAAACTTATCTAGTTCGCTTGTGTTCTTAAAAAAATTAAAAATAAAATGATAGTATATTAGTAGGTGATCATACACACATGACCATAGAATGACTACATGGCTTCTGTATTTATGTTTGAAGTCTTGTTTATATGATTTGATCTAAACTTCTTAGTCTACATAAACAGGAAATGATAGCTTCATGACTATTTAACATTGCATCTATATAATATTTTAATTTGAATATCTGCATGTAATTTGAATTGTCACTAGGCTAGAAGCGTTTTTGGACCATTAGTAGTGTGAAAACATAATGTTAGGACATGTTTTGTAACTGTTGATAAAATTCTGTGTAGGTTCATAGAGAGGCGAACTTAATAAGTTCGCCTAAGTATCTTTAGGAGCGAACTAGTTAAGTTCGCCTAAGCAATTTTGAGGCGAACTTGTTAAGATCACCTATAGCATATTTCTATCTATATATAGGAGTTTACAAATTCTGTAAGCAGCAGCAGAGGGACTTTGAACGAGTGTAATTAGTGAATCTTGTAAACTCTGTGTTTTGTGGAATACAAAGAGAAGTTTATTTACATGTTGTTTCTTTTGTCAATTCGTATACAAAACGTTAATTCGGTAGGATTCCGCACTCCGTGTTAACGAGACGTCCTGTCACGAGATCGATCATAGATGAGTCTTGTGGACCTACAAGAGGTATCAGAGTTTTTTCTCGTGATTTGTGTCTGATTCTTGGTGATTAGAAACGTTTCTGTGTACAATTTGACAAGAAATTGATCATATTTACATGTTTTTGTATCAATGGAGTTTTCAAGTTCTTGAAGCTGATTTTACTGCTGAATTCGTGGATTTGAGGTTGATTTTGATGAAATTAATCCGATAGAAGTGTTCTAATTCATAAAATATGTAATCCTACGATTCAATTTCTTCAAATAACATCTAATCTGTGAGAAATGATGATTTTTGGTGATATTTGTTCATGTTTGGGTTAAAGTTCTTGCTGGGTTTGTTTCAGCTGCTGTAAGCGAACTTGCTGATATATTTAGTGCAGGCGAACTTAGCAAGTTCGCTTCTCTCAGTTTAAGCGAAATTCAGGCGAACTTATTAAGTTCGCTCAGGCAGTATCAGACAAACTTATCTAGTTCGCTTGTGTTCTTAAAAAAAATTAAAAAATGATAGTACATCAGTAGGTGATCATTCACACATGACCATAGAATGACTACATGGCTTCTGTATTTATGTTTGAAATCGTGTTTATATGATTTGATCTAAACTTCTTAATCTACATAAACAGGAAATGATAGCTTCATGACTATTTAACATTGCATCTATATAATCTTTTAATTTGAATATCTGCATGTAATTTGAATTATCAGTAGGCTAGAAGCGTTTTTGGACCATTAGTAGTGTGAAAGCATAATGTTAGGACATGTTTTGTAACTGTAGATAAAATTATGTGTATGTTCATAAGTTCGCCTAAGCATCTTTAGGAGCGAACATGTTAAGTTCGCCTAAGCATCTTTGAGGCGAACTTGTTAAGTTGGCCTATAATAGGTTTGTGTCTATATATAGGAGTTTACAGATTCTTTAAGCATCAGAGGGACTTTGAACGAGTGTAATCAGTGAATCTTGTAAACTCTGTGTTTTGTGGAATACAAAGAGAAGTTTATTTACATGTTGTTTCTATTGTCAATTCGTATACAAAACGTTAATTCGATAGGATTCCGCACTCCGTGTTAACGAGATGCCCTGTCACGAGATCGATCTGATATGAGTCATGTGGACCTACAAGTGGTATCAGTACTTTTTCTCGTGGTTTGTGTCTGATTCTTGGTGATTAGAGATGTTTTTGTGTACAATTTGAAAAGAAATTGATCATTTTTACAAGTTTTTGTGTGAATGGAGTTTTCATGTTTTTGAAGCTGATTTTACTGCTTAATTCGTGGATTTGAGGTGGATTTTGATGAAATTAATTCGATAGAAGTGTTCTAATTCATAAAATACTGAATCCTACGGTTCAATTTCTTCAAATACCTTCTAATCAGTGAGAAATGATGATTTTTGGTGATATTTGTTTGTGTTTAGGTTAAAGTTCTTGCTGAGTTTGTTTCAACTACTGTAAGCGAACTTGCTGATATTTGTTGCAAGCGAACTTATTAAGTTTGCTTCTCTCAGTTTAAGCGAAGTTCAGGCGAACTTAATAAGTTCGCTCAGGCAGTATCAGTCGAACTTATCTACATCGCTTGTGTTCTTAAAAAATAATTATAAAAAAAATGATAGTACATCAGTAGGTGATCATACACACATGACCATAGAATGACTAGATGGCTTCTGTATTTATGTTTGAAGTCGTGTTTATATGATTTGATCTAAACTTCTTAGTTTACATAAACAGGAAATGATAGCTTCATGACTATTTAACATTGCATCTATATAATCTTTTAATTTGAATATCTACATGTAATTTGAATTGTCAGTAGGCTAAAAGCGTTTTGGGACCATTAGTAGTGTGAAACCATAATGTTAGGACATGTTTTGTAACTGTTGATAAAATTTTGTGTAAGTTCATAGAGAGGCGAACTTATCTTTAGGAGCGAACATGTTAAGTTCGCATAAGCATCTTTGAGGCGAACTTGTTAAGTTCGCCTATAGCAGGTTTGTGTCTATATATAGGATTTTGCAGATTCTGTAAGCAGCAGCAGAGGGACTTTAAACGAGTGTAATCAGTGAATCTTGTAAACTCTGTGTTTTGTGGAATACAAAGAGAAGTTTATTTACATGTTGTTTCTATTGTCACTTCGTATACAAAACGTTAATTCGGTAGGATTCCACACTCCGTGTTAACGAGACGTCCTGTCACGAGATCAATCTGAGATGAGTCATGTGGACCTACAAGTGGTATCAGAGCTTTTACTCGTGATGTGTGTCTGATTCTTGGTGATTAGAGACGTTTTTTGTGTACAATTTGACAAGAAATTGATCATTTTAACAAGTTTTTGTATCAATGGAGTTTTCATGTTCTTAAAGCTGATTTTACTGCTGATATCGTAGATTTGAGGTGGATTTTGAAGAAATTAATCCTATAGAAGTGTTCGAAATTCATAAAATACTTAATCCTATGGTTCAGTTTCTTCAAATTCCTTCACATCTATGAGAAATGATGATTTTTGGTGATATTTGTTCATACACACATGACCATAGAATGACTACATGGCTTCTGTATTTATGTTTGAAGTCGTGTTTATATGATTTGATCTAAACTTGTTAGTCTACATAAAGACGAAATGATAGCTTCATGACTATTTAACATTGCATCTATATAATCTTTTAATTTGAATATCTGCATGTAATTTGAATTTTCAGTAGGCTAGAAGTGTTTTTGGACCATTAGTAGTGTGAACACATAATTTTAGGACATGTTTTGTAACTGTTGATAAAATTCCGTGTAAGTTCATAAAGAGGCGAACATAATAAGTTCGCCTAAGCCTCTTTAGGAGCGAACTTGTTAAGTTAAGCATCTTTGAAGCGAACTTGTTAAGTTCGCATATAGCAGGTTTGTGTCTATATATAGGAGTTTACAAATTCTGTAAGTAGTAGAAGAGGGACTTTGAACGAGTGTAATCAGTGAATCTTGTAAACTCTGTGTTTTGTGGAATACAAATAGAAGTTTATTTACATGTGGTTTCTATTGTTAATTCGTATACAAAACATTAATTCGGTAGGATTCCGCACTCCGTGTTAACGAGACGCCCTGTCACGAGATCGATCTGAGATGAGTCATGTGGACCTACAAGTGGTATCAGAGCTTTTGCTCGTGATTTGTGTCTGATTCTTGGTGATTAGAGACGTTTTTGTGTACAATTTGACAAGAAATTGATCATTGCTTCCATTGCCATTAGTGGCACCATTGGCTTGGGTGAGTTGTGTCACCAATTGAGTAAGAATAGCAGCAATGTCGGAGTTGGCGTTAGCGGCGGGAGCACGACGAGGAGGCATTCTACAGATTTGAAACACAAGACAAGAGAGATTGTAAGAACTTATGAGAATTGCTAGGATTTAATAGAATGAGAAAACCAAATAAAAGATAGATATTCATAGTTTGGATTGTACTCAAAAGTGATAAAATCACTTGAATATTAAGGCACATTAAGGTTAATTTAAACTTATATAATTTTCAAGGAGACATGCTTTAGCCTATAGGTAAACACTCATCTCGAGAATTCCCAGGAAAGCATACGGGTCCCTCGGTTGATTGGGATTTATGCGAAATGCTTTCCTAGACAGAAAACCCAAAATACAGGTGTCACCCTTCCAGATTGCACGTGTCCTCAAATAATTTAACAAGTTTAAAAACCTCAACGAAGAAATAAAAATTTTATTTAAAGATTTTTGCTTCAAGAATTTTCCACATGCTTAGAAAGGATAAAGATAGAAAAAGGAGATAAGAATAATAAGAGGTTTAGGCCATAGGAAAGGATGTTATTTATTTAATTATTATTTAAGAATATCCTAATAAGTCATGCATTTCTAACAAAGAAGGTAGCAAATATAATAATAATTAATCATGGTAAGCATGTAGCACATAGCAAGTAGCACATAGCACAAAATCATGAAGCATAACATAAGTGGGTGTCCTAAAGTTATAGTCTAGGTCAAGATGTCTAATAACCTAAATCCCTATAACCAAGGCTCTGATACCAATCTGTCACACCCCGACCGATGGCGGAATCATCGGGGCGGGACATGTAAGACTGTTCATAGCACATGGTTGACTAAATTGAAATATATTAAAATCAAATTTGCATTACAATAAATCCAAGTACAAGATCAAATTCAAACAAGAAACATAAACAATTCATAAAATCTTGATTTATTTTGCTGAGTCCAAATCCTATGTTGAACACGTCTTGAATCAATCTCACATATTGGGGCCTGAAACATGACTAAAATAAAGTCAACTAAAAAGTTGGTGAGTATAACACAGTTGTATATAGATAGCATATAGTTGAAAACAAATCCTTTACATGACATGATAAATAAGGCGTTTATGGGGAGTAACTATTGTGTAACCAAATGTACAATCAAACCTTGTAACTAGCATGCAAAACAAATGTATTGTCGGTTTCAATCACCGCGTACCATGGGTGGGTTTGTCAGACTCAATAGATCCATCATTGAAAACCGTCGGCTTGTATAGTTAATGATTGCACATAAGAGCATACAAAGGTTAAACACACCTAGCACTCGGGCACAAAGCTCAAATTTTTGCACACATGTATGTAAATAGGATTTTTGCACTTGTGTTGTTTGTGTAAATGTAAATGTGTAATGTGTAATGAGTATAGAGTTCATGTTCCACCCCAAAAGTGTAAAAGAGTAAAAGGGGTTGTGAATACTCACTTGGTATGGAAGTGAAGCTAACAAGGAATATAGATAGCAAAAGATCCTTGAAAAGCACACTTTAACCTAAATAGTAATATGCATTGAATCACATAGATGTATAAAGTTTAAGAATGAAAGTTGGATTTGTATGTAAAACCATTGGTTTGTATTTAAAAAGGATTGAATAAAATATATAAAGTTTGAGTTAAATATTTTTGAAACAATTTAATTAGGTTTGAATTAAATAAATAAGTGTATAACTATAGTTTATGAAATAATGTCAATATTAATTGTAATTAAGTATAAATAAATAAAACGATTTTGATTTAAAATGTAAAGTAAATAAGTCATCATTATTTATAAATCTTGTAACTTAATTATTTAAAATATCATTTAAGTGTAAGATGATAAATATAAATTTAATTTTTATAAACTTTTCAATAAATTACATTTATGCCAAGATTAAACTTTTAATCTATTTTTAAATACAGAAAACATATTTTTTATAAAATCTGAAACATTTACTGATTAAAATATAAAAATTATAATTCTGTTAAAAATTCTGAGTCTAGCACGACCGTGCCTCGGAAGGACACGATCGTGCTCAAACCACGGGCGCGACCGCGCTAGTCGGGGCGCGACCGGGTTGATCAATCAGGAGCACAATCTAGACAAGTCATCAGGCACGACCGTGCCTTAGCCCGGCACGGTCGCGTCTATGATTTTTAGACACAACAGAGACTAGCCCAAAGGGCATGACAAGGTCTGGACGGATGACACGACCGCGCTTCTAGTCGACACGACCGCGCTAAACGAGGCACGGCCGCGCTAGATGATTAGCGCGACCGTGTCTAAACTAAATCAGACACGAATCGAGAATTTCTTGTATTTTAAACACTGGAATTGTTAGGGCTTTTGATTAATAGGTTATTAAGAGTCTTTTCATATAACTTAATTGTATGGAAATCGAGTTTAAGTATGGGTTCGATTAAATCATTTTTATTGGAAACATGGTTTCTGATTCTGGTCGATTTCTATTGCGGAAGCCCAAATTGGATGAGGGCTTTTGATAATGATACTGAAATGAATGAGAAGACGATTATATTTACCCTGAAACGAAACGAATTTATAGAGAACGGTTGGAAGGAAGCTCCGGCGACGACGGCTCGAGTTCCGACGATCTTTACTGCAACTCCGGTCAATCCAGACAGTCCGGAAGCTTCAGAGATGGTTTGATATCGCGATTCTGCTACTGAGTTGGGAGAATTTGGGTCGAAAAGCTTTGAGAGAGTTTCTTTCTTGAAATTTGCTTGAGAGAGTTTTCTTGCAAATGAATACTGAGGCGTTTGGGATTTGAAAAGTGGTAATACAATTGTTAAGGGGAAAAGAAACGTATAACGGTTTCGGATTCGAACGATCGGGTGATTAATCTGCATTTACGTTTTTCTGTTACGCAGGCGCGACCGTGCCAAGGAGAGGCGCGACCGTGCCGAGGCACCGGGCGCGATCGTTCCAGAGCAGGTCGCGCGACCGTGCCAAAGCACTTGGCGCGACCGTGCTAGAACGAAGCACGACCGTGCTAACTAGGGTTTCTTGATGTTTTTCAATTTTAGTCCTTGACCTTTCAGGTTTGATAAGTTTGTACCAAATAGTTTCTTGTATAGCGTTTAAATGTAAATAATCGAGTAAAACTTGCGAATTTGTATAGGATCATTGCATTAAATTTTACGACGAGAAAATAATGAGGCATCGCACGAGTATAGAACTTGAAATTGCATTACATTGAACTGAAATAGGCATACTAAAATCCGAAATGTTACAGTCTCCCCATGTTGAGAGAATTTCGTCCCGAAATTTAGCTAGAGGAAACAACATTATTAGTAAAAAGATGAGGGTACTTGAGCTTCATTTGGTCTTCTCGTTCCCAAGTGAACTCAGGACCACGCTTAGATTCCCAACGAACTTTAACGATAGGAATGCGACTTCGCTTGAGTTGCTTGACTTCACGATCCATAATTTCCACCGGTTTCTCAACGAAGTGCATCTTTTCATCAATGCGCACGTCGTCAAGCGGTATATGGAGATTTTCGTCAGCGAGACACTTCTTTAGATTAGATATATGAAATGTAGGATGCACATTGCCAAGAGATGGAGGTAACTCGAGCTTGTAAGCCACTTTCCCAATCCTTTCAAGGATTTTGAATGGACCAACATAACGAGGTGATAACTTGCCTTTCTTTCCAAAACGGATCACACCCTTCCATGGAGATACCTTAAGAAGAACGAGATCACCGACTTGAAATTCCTAGGGTTTTCGACGCTTGTCGGCATAACTCTTTTGTCGACTCCTCGCTACTCGAATATTGTCACGGATTTGAATAATCTTGTCGGAAGTTTCTTGAATTAACTCAGGACCGGTGATTTGTGCTTCACCAATCTCGTTCCAACAGATCGGAGAACGACACTTGCGACCATAGAGAGCTTCGAATGGAGCCATGTTGATACTTGTGTGGTAGCTATTGTTATAAGAAAACTCAATAAGGGATAAATGTGAATCCCAATTGCCACCAAAATCGATTACACAAGCTCTAAGCATGTCTTCAAGAGTTTGGATTGTTCGCTCGGTTTGACCATCAGTTTGGGGATGGTAAGCCGTGCTCAAATCCAAACGAGTACCAAGAGCAGATTGGAGAGATTGCCAAAATCGAGAAGTGAACCGAGCGTCTCTATCGGATATTATGTTCAAGGGAACGCCATGACGGCTCACAATTTCATCAACGTAAATTCGGGCTAATTTCTCCACTTTGAAGTCTTCACGAATAGGCAAGAAATGGGCAGATTTGGTGAGTCGATCAATGATCACCCAAATACTATCATAACCACTCGAGGTGCGAGGGAGCTTGGTAATGAAATCCATAGCTAAATTCTCCCATTTCCACACGGGAATTTCTGGTTGTTCGAGTAAACCAGAAGGACGCTGATGTTCGGCTTTGACTTTGGAGCAAGTTAAGCATTTGGCAACATAAAGAGCAATGTCCTTCTTCATACCGGGCCACCAATAAAGCTGACGAAGATCTTGGTACATTTTATCCGCACCAGGATGAATAGAATAACGAGTCTTATGAGCCTCATTCATGAGAATTGTACGGAGATCATCGCGATCGGGAACCCAAATACGGTTCAAGTAATATAGTAAGCCATTGGGTTTAGATTCAAGAAGAAGTTCAACACCACACGACATTTCTTCATACATGTTACCCTCGATAACCGAGACGTGTTGAGCTTCCAGGATACGGGTTTGAATATCGGATTGAATACGGGCACAATGAAGCATAACATGGTCCTTTCGACTCAAGGCATCGGCTACAACATTCGCTTTGCCGGGATGGTAGCGAATCTCGCAGTCGTAGTCGTTAAGGAGTTCGACCCAACGTCGTTGCCTTATATTGAGTTCTTTTTGGTTGAAGATATGTTGAAGACTTTTGTGGTCGGTGAATACCACACATTTCGTGCCGTATAGGTAATGTCTCCAAATCTTTAACGCGAATACGACCGCACCTAACTCGAGATCGTGCGTCGTATAATTCTTTTCATGAATTTTGAGTTGTCTTGATGCATAAGCGATCACTTTTCCTCGTTGCATGAGGACACAACCAAGACCTTGGTTAGAAGCATCACAATAGACAACTAAATCATCATTTCCATCGGGGAGAGTCAAAATGGGAGCATTGCACAACTTATGCTTAAGAGTTTGGAAAGCTTCTTCTTGTTTCGGTCCCCATTCATAAGCTTTACCCTTATGGGTCAAGGCGGTAAGAGGGACAGCAATCTTTGAGAAGTTTGAGATGAAACGACGATAATAACCCGCAAGACCAAGAAATGAACGAACTTCGGTAGGAGTCTTCGGGGCATTCCAATTTTTAACCGTTTCGATCTTAGCAGGATCAACATGAATACCCTTGTCGTTGACGATGTGTCCAAGAAATTGAACTTCTTTTAACCAAAATTCACATTTGGAGAACTTGGCATATAGTTGTTCTTTCTTTAAAAGGTCCAAAACCAATCTAAGGTGTTCTTCATGGTCGGCTTTAGTCTTGGAATAGATTAAGATATCGTCAATGAAAACGATCACGAATTTATCAAGGTACGGTTTGCACACACGATTCATGAGGTCCATGAAAACTGCGGGTGCATTGGTTAATCCAAAAGGCATAACCATGAACTCGTAATGACCATACCTTGTTCGGAAAGCAGTCTTAGGAATGTCATCTTCTTGAACACGGAGCTGATGATAACCAGATCGAAGATCAATCTTCGAGAAACACGTAGAACCTTGAAGTTGATCAAAGAGATCATCGATTCTAGGCAAAGGATAGCGATTCTTGATAGTAAGCTTATTGAGTTCGCGATAGTCAATACACATGCGAAATGATCCATCCTTCTTCTTTACAAATAAGACGGGTGCACCCCACGGTGAATGACTCGGGCGAATGAACCCTTTATCGGAGAGTTCTTGAAGTTGACTTGCGAGCTCTTGCATTTCGGAAGGTGCAAGACGATAAGGAGCTCTAGCAACAGGGTTAGCTCCGGGCATGAGATCAATACGGAACTCGACTTGACGAACGGGAGGAAGACCGGATAAATCTTTAGGAAACACTTCGGGAAAATCTCGAATAATGGGAATGTCTTGGATACTCTTCTCCTTGACATCCTTTTGAACAATATGAGCTAGGAAGGCGATGTACTTCTTTCGCAAGTACTTTTGAGCAGTAGTACAAGACATCAATTTAAGACCCTTGCAAGGCTTTTCACCAAAAACCCTTAAGGTTTCTCCCGAAGGTAGCGGAATTCGGATGCACTTTTCAAAGCAAATAACTTCGGCATGATGATTTGATAGCCAATCCATACCTATGATAATGTCAAAGCTTCCTAGTGGCATTGGAATAAGGTTGATTGGGAATGCATGATCATTAAGTTCTAAAGAGCAATCAAAGATAATAGACTCAATTGTAAGGGAGTCACCATTTGCTATTTCAACGGTGAAGGTTTTCTCTAATTGGGATCGTGTCTTTGCAAGTAAAGGCTCAAAATTTAGTGACACAAAACTTTTATCGGCACCGGTATCGAACAAAATGGAGGCATATTGACTATTAACAAGGAACGTACCATTAACCACGTCGTTGTTGGCTTGAGCTTCGTTGGCGTTAATGTTGAAAGCACGCCCACGAGCTCCACCTTGTCTAGTATTTGCGAGCCTTGGACATAGATTACGAAAATGATTCTGGTCACCACACTCATAACAAGCACGCCCATTAGCAATGGCGGGAGCACCTTGATTAGCTACTTGAGGTACGGTTTGGTTTGGAGGGTTGACTTGGCCCGTAAGGGCTTTGGTCCTACAAACATTAACCGTATGACCATATCTCCCACAATAAGTACAAAGGCGACATGGGATGTTTTGGGGATGATGATAGTTGCAGGTGGCACAAAGTGGGTAAATTCCACCATATGGCTTTTTGACTGGTGCTTGAACCATAGGTGCAGCTTGGTTCACGGGAACAGCAGGAGTAACCACATCAAAATTTCTAACCTTCCTCTTTCTAGTGTTGCGAGAGGGCTCGGTTGTAGCTTCTTTGGTGTGGTTAGGAGGGGCTACGGTTTCAGCAACTTTCTTAGAACCCTTTTTGGTAAGAGTTCCAGCTTTAATATGATTATCGGTTAGGGTAGCAGACAGGCGGATGGCATCTTCCAAAGTAGCAGGATTTCTACCTAAGACAGTATCTTGAATTTGTCTTGGTAGTCCACCAATGTACTTTTCGATGCAACGAGATAATGGAGTGACCATGTGGGGCACAAGAAGACTCAATTCATGGAACCGAGTTGTGTAAGCCAAGTGTTCCCCACTATCTTGGGCAAGATCCCAAAATTCGGCCTCTAACTTCTTCACTTCATTGCGAGGACAGAACTCCTCGGTCATAAGCCTTTTGACCTCATCCCAAGGTAAGGCCATAGCTACATCAACACCCCTATTCCTTTTCTCCCCATTCCACCATGTAAGTGCCCGCTTTTGAAGGACACTAGTAGCATGACGAACACGGAGGTTGTCGGGACAGTCACTATTGAGAAAGGTATTCTCAATACTTTCGAACCATTGGAGGAGTCCGGTAGCTCCTTCGGTTCCATAAAACTTTAGGGGATTGCACGAATTGAAGTTCTTGAAGGTGCATTGGGATGGATTACCACCATTTCCACCATTACCACCATTATTACCACTATTGCTTCCATTGCCATTAGTGGCACCATTGGCTTGGGTGAGTTGTGTCACCAATTGAGTAAGAATAGCAGCAATGTCGGAGTTGGCGTTAGCGGCGGGAGCACGACGAGGAGGCATTCTACAGATTTGAAACACAAGACAAGAGAGATTGTAAGAACTTATGAGAATTGCTAGGATTTAATAGAATGAGAAAACCAAATAAAAGATAGATATTCATAGTTTGGATTGTACTCAAAAGTGATAAAATCACTTGAATATTAAGGCACATTAAGGTTAATTTAAACTTATATAATTTTCAAGGAGACATGCTTTAGCCTATAGGTAAACACTCATCTCGAGAATTCCCAGGAAAGCATACGGGTCCCTCGGTTGATTGGGATTTATGCGAAATGCTTTCCTAGACAGAAAACCCAAAATACAGGTGTCACCCTTCCAGATTGCACGTGTCCTCAAATAATTTAACAAGTTTAAAAACCTCAACGAAGAAATAAAAATTTTATTTAAAGATTTTTGCTTCAAGAATTTTCCACATGCTTAGAAAGGATAAAGATAGAAAAAGGAGATAAGAATAATAAGAGGTTTAGGCCATAGGAAAGGATGTTATTTATTTAATTATTATTTAAGAATATCCTAATAAGTCATGCATTTCTAACAAAGAAGGTAGCAAATATAATAATAATTAATCATGGTAAGCATGTAGCACATAGCAAGTAGCACATAGCACAAAATCATGAAGCATAACATAAGTGGGTGTCCTAAAGTTATAGTCTAGGTCAAGATGTCTAATAACCTAAATCCCTATAACCAAGGCTCTGATACCAATCTGTCACACCCCGACCGATGGCGGAATCATCGGGGCGGGACATGTAAGACTGTTCATAGCACATGGTTGACTAAATTGAAATATATTAAAATCAAATTTGCATTACAATAAATCCAAGTACAAGATCAAATTCAAACAAGAAACATAAACAATTCATAAAATCTTGATTTATTTTGCTGAGTCCAAATCCTATGTTGAACACGTCTTGAATCAATCTCACATATTGGGGCCTGAAACATGACTAAAATAAAGTCAACTAAAAAGTTGGTGAGTATAACACAGTTGTATATAGATAGCATATAGTTGAAAACAAATCCTTTACATGACATGATAAATAAGGCGTTTATGGGGAGTAACTATTGTGTAACCAAATGTACAATCAAACCTTGTAACTAGCATGCAAAACAAATGTATTGTCGGTTTCAATCACCGCGTACCATGGGTGGGTTTGTCAGACTCAATAGATCCATCATTGAAAACCGTCGGCTTGTATAGTTAATGATTGCACATAAGAGCATACAAAGGTTAAACACACCTAACACTCGGGCACAAAGCTCAAATTTTTGCACACATGTATGTAAATAGGATTTTTGCACTTGTGTTGTTTGTGTAAATGTAAATGTGTAATGTGTAATGAGTATAGAGTTCATGTTCCACCCCAAAAGTGTAAAAGAGTAAAAGGGGTTGTGAATACTCACTTGGTATGGAAGTGAAGCTAACAAGGAATATAGATAGCAAAAGATCCTTGAAAAGCACACTTTAACCTAAATAGTAATATGCATTGAATCACATAGATGTATAAAGTTTAAGAATGAAAGTTGGATTTGTATGTAAAACCATTGGTTTGTATTTAAAAAGGATTGAATAAAATATATAAAGTTTGAGTTAAATATGTTTGAAACAATTTAATTAGGTTTGAATTAAATAAATAAGTGTATAACTATAGTTTATGAAATAATGTCAATATTAATTGTAATTAAGTATAAATAAATAAAACGATTTTGATTTAAAATGTAAAGTAAATAAGTCATCATTATTTATAAATCTTGTAACTTAATTATTTAAAATATCATTTAAGTGTAAGATGATAAATATAAATTTAATTTTTATAAACTTTTCAATAAATTACATTTATGCCAAGATTAAACTTTTAATCTATTTTTAAATACAGAAAACATATTTTTTATAAAATCTGAAACATTTACTGATTAAAATATAAAAATTATAATTCTGTTAAAAATTCTGAGTCTAGCACGACCGTGCCTCGGAAGGACACGATCGTGCTCAAACCACGGGCGCGACCGCGCTAGTCGGGGCGCGACCGGGTTGATCAATCAGGAGCACAATCTAGACAAGTCATCAGGCACGACCGTGCCTTAGCCCGGCACGGTCGCGTCTATGATTTTTAGACACAACAGAGACTAGCCCAAAGGGCATGACAAGGTCTGGACGGATGACACGACCGCGCTTCTAGTCGACACGACCGCGCTAAACGAGGCACGACCGCGCTAGATGATTAGCGCGACCGTGTCTAAACTAAATCAGTCACGAATCGAGAATTTCTTGTATTTTAAACACTGGAATTGTTAGGGCTTTTGATTAATAGGTTATTAAGAGTCTTTTCATATAACTTAATTGTATGGAAATCGAGTTTAAGTATGGGTTCGATTAAATCATTTTTATTGGAAACATGGTTTCTGATTCTGGTCGATTTCTATTGCGGAAGCCCAAATTGGATGAGGGCTTTTGATAATGATACTGAAATGAATGAGAAGACGATTATATTTACCCTGAAACGAAACGAATTTATAGAGAACGGTTGGAAGGAAGCTCCGGCGACGACGGCTCGAGTTCCGACGATCTTTACTGCAACTCCGGTCAATCCAGACAGTCCGGAAGCTTCAGAGATGGTTTGATATCGCGATTCTGCTACTGAGTTGGGAGAATTTGGGTCGAAAAGCTTTGAGAGAGTTTCTTTCTTGAAATTTGCTTGAGAGAGTTTTCTTGCAAATGAATACTGAGGCGTTTGGGATTTGAAAAGTGGTAATACAATTGTTAAGGGGAAAAGAAACGTATAACGGTTTCGGATTCGAACGATCGGGTGATTAATCTGCATTTACGTTTTTCTGTTACGCAGGCGCGACCGTGCCAAGGAGAGGCGCGACCGTGCCTAGGCACCGGGCGCGATCGTTCCAGAGCAGGTCGCGCGACCGTGCCAAAGCACTTGGCGCGACTGTGCTAGAACGAAGCACGACCGTGCTAACTAGGGTTTCTTGATGTTTTTCAATTTTAGTCCTTGACCTTTCAGGTTTGATAAGTTTGTACCAAATAGTTTCTTGTATAGCGTTTAAATGTAAATAATCGAGTAAAACTTGCGAATTTGTATAGGATCATTGCATTAAATTTTACGACGAGAAAATAATGAGGCATCGCACGAGTATAGAACTTGAAATTGCATTACATTGAACTGAAATAGGCATACTAAAATCCGAAATGTTACACAGGTGAACTTAGCAAGCGAACTTATTAAGTTCGCTTCTCTCAGTTTAAGCGAACTTAGTAGGCGAACTTCACTCATTGAAGTTCAGGCGAACTTATTAAGTTCGCTCAGGCAGTATCAGGCGAACTTATCTAGTTCACTTGTGTTCATGAAAAAAAAATTGATAGTACATTAGTAGGTGATCATACACACACGACCATAGAATGACTACATGGCTTCTGTAATTATGTTTGAAGGCGTGTTTATATGATTTGATCTAAACTTCTTAGTATACATAAAGACGAAATGATAGCTTCATGACTATTTAACATTGCATCTAAATAATCTTTTAATTTGAATATCTGCATGTAATTTGAATTGTCAGTAGGCTAGAAGCGTTTTTAGACCATTAGTAGTGTGAAAACATAATGTTAGGACATGTTTTGTAACTGTTGATAAAATTCCGTGTAACTTCATAGAGTGGCGAACTTATTAAGTTCGCCTAAGCGTCTTTAGGAGCGAACTTGTTAAGTTCGCCTAAGCATCTTTGAGGCGAACTTGTTAAGTTCGCATATAGCAGGTTTGTGTCTATATATAGGAGTTTACAGATTCTGTATGCAGCAGCAGAGGGACTTTGAACGAGTGTAATCAGTGAATCTTGTAAACTCTGTGTTTTGTGGAATACAAAGAGAAGTTTATTTACATGTTGTTTCTATTGTCAATTCGTATACAAAATTTTAATTCGGTATGACTCCGCACTCCGTGTTAACGAGACGTCCTGTCACGAGATCGATCTTAGATGAGTCTTGTGGACCTACAAGAGGTATCAGAGTTTTTTCTCATGATTTATGTCTGATTCTTGGTGATTAGAGACGTTTCTGTGTACAATTTGACCAGAAATTGATCATATTTACAAGTTTTTGTATCAATGTAGTTTTCAAGTTCTTGAAGCTGAATTTACTGCTGAATTCGTGGATTTGAGGTTGATTTTGATGAAATTAATCCGATAGAAGTGTTCTAATTCATAAAATACGTAATCCTACGATTCAATTTCTTCAAATTACTTGTAATCTGTGAGAAATGATGATTTTTGGTGATATTTGTTCATGTTTGGGTTAAAGTTCTTGCTGGGTTTGTTTCAGCTGCTGTAAGCGAACATGCTGATATATTTCTTGCAGGCGAACTTAGCAAGCGAACTTATTAAGTTCGCTTCTCTCAGTTTAAGCGAACTTAGTAGGCGAACTTATCAAGTTCGCTTCACTCATTGAAGTTCAGGCGAACTTATTAAGTTCGCTTAGGCAGTATCAGGCGAACTTATCTAGTTCGCTTGTGTTCATGAAAAAAAAAATTGTAAGTACATTAGTAGGTGATCATACACACATGACCATAGAATGACTACATGGCTTCTGTATTTATGTTTGAAGGCGTGTTTATATGATTTGATCTAAACTTCTTAGTATACATAAAGATGAAATGATAGCTTCATGACTATTTAACATTGCATCTATATAATCTTTTAATTTGAATATCTGCACGTAATTTGAATTGTCAGTAGGCTAGAAGCGTTTTTGACCATTAGTAGTGTGAAAACATAATGTTAGGACATGTTTTGTAACTGTTGATAAATTCCGTGTAAGTTCATAGAGAGGCGAACTTAATAAGTTCGCCTAAGCGTCTTTAGGAGCGAATTTGTTAAGTTCGCCTAAGCATCTTTGAGGCGAACTTGTTAAGTTGGCATATAGCAAGTTTGTGTCTATATATAGGAGTTTACAGATTCTGTATGCAGCAGTAGAGGGACTTTGAACGAGTGTAATCAGTGAATCTTGTAAACTCTGTATTTTGTGGAATACAAAGAGAAGTTTATTTACATGTTGTTTCTATTGTCAATTCGTATACAAAATTTTAATTCGATACGATTCCGCACTCCGTGTTAACGAGACGTCCTGTCACGAGATCGATCTGAGATGAGTCATGTTGACCTACAAGTGGTATCAGAGCTTTTGCTCTTGATTTGGGTATGATTCTTGGTGATTAGAGACGTTCTTGTGTACAATTTGACAAGAAATTGATCATTTTTACAAGTTTTTGTATCAATGGAGTTTTCAAGTTCTTGAAGCTGATTTTACTGCTGAATTCGTGTATTTGAGGTGGCTTTTGATGAAATTAATCCGATATAAGTGCTCTAATTCATAAAATACTTAATCCTACGGTTCAATTTTTCAAATTCCTTCTAATCTGTGAGAAATGATGATTTTTGGTGATATTTGTTCATGTTTGGGTTAATGTTCTTCCTGAGTTTGTTTCAGCTGCTGTAAGCGAACTTGCTGATATTTGTTGCAGACGAACTTAGCTAGCGAATTTATTAAGTTCGCTTCTCTCCGTTTAAGCGAACTTAGTAGGCGAACTTATCAAGTTCGCTTCACTCAGTGAAGTTCAGGCAAACTTATTAAGTTCGATCAGGTAGTATGAGGCAAACTTATCTAGTTCGCTTGTGTTCTTAAAAAAATTAAAAATAAAATGATAGTACATTAGTTGGTGATCATACACACATGACCATAGAATGACTACATGGCTTCTGTATTTATGTTTGAAGTCTTGTTTATATGATTTGATCAAAACTTCTTAGTCTACATAAACAGGAAATGATAGCTTCATGACTATTTAACATTGCATCTATATAATATTTTAATTTGAATATCTGCATGTAATTTGAATTGTCACTAGGCTAGAAGCGTTTTTGGACCATTAGTAGTGTGAAAACATAATGTTAGGACATGTTTTGTAACTGTTGATAAAATTCTGTGTAGGTTCATAGAGAGGCGAACTTAATAAGTTCGCCTAAGTATCTTTAGGAGCGAACTAGTTAAGTTCGCCTAAGCAATTTTGAGGCGAACTTGTTAAGATCACCTATAGCATATTTCTATCTATATATAGGAGTTTACAAATTCTGTAAGCAGCAGCAGAGGGACTTTGAACGAGTGTAATTAGTGAATCTTGTAAACTCTGTGTTTTGTGGAATACAAAGAGAAGTTTATTTACATGTTGTTTCTTTTATCAATTCGTATATAAAACGTTAATTCGGTAGGATTCCGCACTCCGTGTTAACGAGACTTCCTGTCACGAGATCGATCATAGATGAGTCTTGTGGACCTACAAGAGGTATTAGAGTTTTTTCTCATGATTTGTGTCTGATTCTTGGTGATTAGAAACGTTTCTGTGTACAATTTGACAAGAAATTGATCATATTTACATGTTTTTGTATCAATGGAGTTTTCAAGTTCTTGAAGCTGATTTTACTGCTGAATTCATGGATTTGAGGTTGATTTTGATGAAATTAATCCGATAGAAGTGTTCTAATTCATAAAATACGTAATCCTACGATTCAATTTCTTCAAATTACATCTAATCTGTGAGAAATGATGATTTTTGGTGATATTTGTTCATGTTTGGGTTAAAGTTCTTGTTGGGTTTGTTTCAGCTGCTGTAAGCGAACTTGCTGATATATTTAGTGCAGGAGAACTTAGCAAGTTCGCTTCTCTCAGTTTAAGCGAAATTCAGGCGAACTTATTAAGTTCGCTCAGGCAGTATCAGACAAACTTATCTAGTTCGCTTGTGTTCTTAAAAAAAAAATAAAAAATGATAGTACATCAGTAGGTGATCATTCACACATGACCATAGAATGACTACATGGCTTCTGTATTTATGTTTGAAATCGTGTTTATATGATTTGATCTAAACTTCTTAATCTACATAAACAGGAAATGATAGCTTCATGACTATTTAACATTGCATCTATATAATCTTTTAATTTGAATATCTGCATGTAATTTGAATTATCAGTAGGCTAGAAGCGTTTTTGGACCATTAGTAGTGTGAAAGCATAATGTTAGGACATGTTTTGTAACTGTAGATAAAATTATGTGTATGTTCATAAGTTCGCCTAAGCATCTTTAGGAGCGAACATGTTAAGTTCGCCTAAGCATCTTTGAGGCGAACTTGTTAAGTTGGCCTATAATAGGTTTGTGTCTATATATAGGAGTTTATAGATTCTTTAAGCAGCAGAGGGACTTTGAACGAGTGTAATCAGTGAATCTTGTAAACTCTGTGTTTTGTGGAATACAAAGAGAAGTTTATTTACATGTTGTTTCTATTGTCAATTCGTATACAAAACGTTAATTCGATAGGATTCCGCACTCCGTGTTAACAAGATGCCCTGTCACGAGATCGATCTGATATGAGTCATGTGGACCTACAAGTGGTATCAGTACTTTTTCTCGTGGTTTGTGTCTGATTCTTGGTGATTAGAGATGTTTTTGTGTACAATTTGAAAAGAAATTGATCATTTTTACAAGTTTTTGTGTGAATGGAGTTTTCATGTTTTTGAAGCTGATTTTACTGCTGAATTCGTGGATTTGAGGTGGATTTTGATGAAATTAATTCGATAGAAGTGTTCTAATTCATAAAATATTGAATCCTACGGTTCAATTTCTTCAAATACCTTCTAATCAGTGAGAAATGATGATTTTTGGTGATATTTGTTTGTGTTTAGGTTAAAGTTCTTGCTGAGTTTGTTTCAACTACTGTAAGCGAACTTGCTGATATTTGTTGCAAGCGAACTTATTAAGTTTGCTTCTCTCAGTTTAAGCGAAGTTCAGGCGAACTTAATAAGTTCGCTCAGGCAGTATCAGTCGAACTTATCTACATCGCTTGTGTTCTTAAAAAATAATTATAAAAAAAATGATAGTACATCAGTAGGTGATCATACACACATGACCATAGAATGACTAGATGGCTTCTGTATTTATGTTTGAAGTCGTGTTTATATGATTTGATCTAAACTTCTTAGTTTACATAAACAGGAAATGATAGCTTCATGACTATTTAACATTGCATCTATATAATCTTTTAATTTGAATATCTACACGTAATTTGAATTGTCAGTTGGCTAAAAGCGTTTTTGGACCATTAGTAGTGTGAAAGCATAATGTTAGGACATGTTTTGTAACTGTTGATAAAAATTTGTGTAAGTTCATAGAGAGGCGAACTTATCTTTAGGAGCGAACATGTTAAGTTCGCATAAGCATCTTTGAGGCGAACTTGTTAAGTTCGCCTATAGCAGGTTTGTGTCTATATATAGGATTTTGCAGATTCTGTAAGCAGCAGCAGAGGGACTTTAAACGAGTGTAATCAGTGAATCTTGTAAACTCTGTGTTTTGTGGAATACAAAGAGAAGTTTATTTACATGTTGTTTCTATTGTCACTTCGTATACAAAACGTTAATTCGGTAGGATTCCACACTCCGTTTTAACGAGACGTCCTATCACGAGATCAATCTGAGATGAGTCATGTGGACCTACAAGTGGTATCAGAGCTTTTACTCGTGATGTGTGTCTGATTCTTGGTGATTAGAGACGTTTTTTGTGTACAATTTGACAAGAAATTGATCATTTTAACAAGTTTTTGTATCAATGGAGTTTTCATGTTCTTAAAGCTGATTTTACTGCTGATATCGTAGATTTGAGGTGGATTTTGAAGAAATTAATCCTATAGAAGTGTTCGAAATTCATAAAATACTTAATCCTATGGTTCAGTTTCTTCAAATTCCTTCACATCTGTGAGAAATGATGATTTTTGGTGATATTTGTTCGTGTTTTGGTTAAAGTTCTTACTGAGTTTGTTTTAATTGCTGTAAGCGAACTTACTGATATTTGTTGCAGGCGAACTTATTAAGTTCGCTTCTCTCAGTTTAAGCGAACTTAGTAGGCGAACTTAACAAGTTCGCTTCACTCAGTGAATTTCAGGCGAACTTATTAAGTTCGCTCTGGCAGTATCAGGCGAACTTATCTAGTTCGCTTGTGTTCTTAAAAAAATAAAAAAAATGACAGTACATCAGTAGGTGATCATACACACATGACCATAGATTGACTACATGGCTTATGTATTTAAGTTTGAAGTCGTGTTTATATGATTTGATCTAAACTTCTTAGTCTACATAAACAGGAAATGATAGCTTCATGACTATTTAACATTGCATCTATATAATCTTTTAATTTGAATATCTGTATATAATTTGAATTGTCAGTGGGCTAGAAGCGTTTTTGGACCATTAGTAGTGTGAAAACATAATGGTAGGACATGTTTTGTAACTGTTGATAAAATTATGTGTATGTTCATAGAGAGACGAACTTAATAAGTTCGCCTAAGCATCTTTAGGAGCGAACTTGTTATGTTCGCCTATGCATCTTTGAGGCGAACTTGTTAAGTTCGCCTATAGCAGGTTTATGTCAAGATGTAGGAGTTTACTGATTCTGTAAGCAGCAGCAGAGGGACTTTGAACAAGTGTAATCAGTGAATCTTGTAAACTCTGTGTTTTGTGGAATACAAAGAGAAGTTTATTTACATGTTGTTTCTATTGTCAATTCGTATACAAAACGTTAATTCGGTAGGTTTCCGCACTCCGTGTTAACGAGACGCCCTGTCACGAGATCGATCTGAGATGAGTCATGTGGACCTACAAGTGGTATCAGAGCTTTTGCTCGTGATTTGTGTCTGATTCTTGGTGATTAGAGACGTTTTTGTGTACAATTTGACAAGAAATTGATCATTTTTACAAGTTTTTGTATCAATGGAGTTTTCAAGTTCTTGAAGCTGATTTTACTACAGAATTCGTGGATTTGAGTTGGATTTTGATGAAATTAATCCGATAGAAGTGTTCTAATTCATAAAATACCTAATCCTACTGTTCAATTTCTTCAAATTCCTTCTAATCTGTGAGAAACGATGATTTTTGGTGATATTTTTTCATGTTTGGGTTAAAGTTCTTGTTGAGTTTGTTTTAGCTGCTGTAAGCAAATTGCTGATATTTGTTGCAGGCGAACTTAGAAAGCGAACTTATTAAGTTCGCTTCTCTCAGTTTAAGAGAAGTTCAGACGAACTTTTTAAGTTCGCTCAGGCAGTATCAGGCGAACTTATCTAGTTCGCTTGTGTTCTTAAAAAAAATGATAATACATCAGTAGGTGATCAGACACACATGACCATAGAATGACTACATGGCTTCTGTATTTATGTTTGAAGTCATGTTTATATGATTTGATCTAAACTTCTTAGTCTACATTAATAGGAAATGATAGTTTCATGACTATTTAACATTGCATCTATATAATCTTTTAATTTGAATATCTGCGTGTAATTTGAATTGTCAGTAGGCTAGAAGCGTTTTTGGACCATTAGTAGTGTGAAAACATAATGTTAGGACATGTTTTGTAACTGTTGATAAAAGTCTGTGTAAGTTCATAGAGAGGCGAACTTAATAAGTTCGCCTAAGCATGTTTAGGAGCGAACTTGTTAAGTTCGCCTAAGCATCTTTGAGGCGAACTTAAGCAGGTTTGTGTCTATATATAGGAGTTTACAAATTCTTTAAGCATCAACAGAGGGACTTTGAACGAGTGTAATAAGTGAATCTTGTGAACTCTGTGTTTTGTGGAATACAAAGAGAAGTTTATTTACATGTTGTTTCTATTGTCAATTCGTATACAAAATTTTAATTCGATACGATTCCGCACTCCGTGTTAACGAGACGTCCTGTCACGAGATCGATCTGAGATGAGTCATGTTGACCTACAAGTGGTATCAGAGCTTTTGCTCTTGATTTGGGTATGATTCTTGGTGATTAGAGACGTTTTTGTGTACAATTTGACAAGAAATTGATCATTTTTACAAGTTTTTGTATCAATGGAGTTTTCATGTTCTTGAAGCTGATTTTACTGCTGAATTCGTGGATTTGAGGTGGATTTTAATGAAATTAATCCGATAGAAGTGTTCTAATTCATAAAATACTTAATCCTACGGTTCAATTTCTTTAAATTCCTTCTAATCTGTGAGAAATGATGATTTTTGGTGATATTTGTTCGTGTTTGGGTTAAAGTTCTTGCTGAGTTTGTTTCCGCTGCTGTAGGAGAACTTAATGATATTTGTTGCAGGCGAACTTAGCAAGTTTGATTCTCTCAGTTTAAGCGAACTTAGTAGGCAAACTTATCAAGTTCGCTTCACTCAGTGAAGTTCAGGCGAACTTATTAAGTTCGCTCATGCAGTATCAGGCGAACTTATCTAGTTCGCTTGTGTTCTTAAAAATAAAAATAAAAAAATGATAGTACATTAGTAGGTGACCATAAACACAAGACCATAGAATAACTACATTACTTCTGTATTTATGTTTGAAGTCGTTTTTATATGTTTTGATCTAAACTTCTAAGTCTATATAAACAGGAAATGATAGCTTCATGACTATTTAACATTACATCTATATAATCTTTTAATTTGAATATATGCATGTAATTTGAATTTTCAGTAGGCTATTAGTAGTGTGAAAACATAATGTTAGGATATGTTTTGTAACTGTTGATAAAATTCTGTGTAAGTTCATAAAGAGGCGAGGAGCGAACTTGTTAAGTTTGCCTATAGCAGGTTTGTGTCTATATATAGGAGTTTACAGATTCTGTAAGCAGCAGCAGAGGGACTTTGAACGAGTGCAATAAGTGAATCTTGTAAACTCTGTGTTTTGTGGAATACAAAGAGAAGTTTATTTACATGTTGTTTCTATTGTCAATTCGTATATAAATCGTTAATCCGGTAGGATTCCGCACTCCGTGTTAACAAGACGTCCTGTCACGAGATCGATCTGAGATGAGTCATGTGGACCTACAAGTGGTATCAGAGCTTTTGCTCGTCATTTGTGTCTGATTCTTGGTGATCAGAGACGTTTTTGTGTACAATTTGACAAGAAATTGATCATTTTTACAAGTTTTTTGTATCAATGGAGTTTTCAAGTTATTTAAGCTGATTTTACTGCTGAATTCGTGGATTTGAGCTGGATTTTGATGAAATTAATCCGATAGAAGTGTTCTAATTCATAAAATACTTAATCCAACGGTTCATTTTCTTCAAATTCCTTCTAATCTGTGAGAAATGATGATATTTGGTGATATTTGTTCGTGTTTGGGTTAAAGTTCTTGCTGAGTTTGTTTCAGCTGCTGTAAGCGAACTTGCTGATATATTTCTTGCAGGCGAACTTAGCAAGCGAACTTATTAAGTTCGCTTCTCTCTGTTTAAGCGAAGTTCAGGCGAACTTATTAAGTTCGCTCAGGTAGTATCATGCGAAATTATCTAGCACTCTTGTGTTCTTAAAAAAATAATAATAAAAATGATAGTACATCAGTAGGTGATCATACACACATGACCATAGAATGACTACATGGCTTCTGTATTTATGTTTGAAGTCGTGTTTATATGATTTGATCTAAACTTCTTAGTCTTTATAAACAAGAAATGATAGCTTCATGACTATTTAACATTGCATCTATATAATCTTTTAATTTGAATATCTGCATGTAATTTGAATTGTCAGTAGGCTAGAAGCTTTTTTAGACCATTAGTAGTGTGAAGGCATAATGTTAGGACATGTTTTGTAACTGTTGATAAAATTCTATATAAGTTCGTAGAGAGGCGAACTTAATAAGTTCGCCTAAGTATCTTTAGGAACGAACATGTTAAGTTCGTGTAATCATCTTTGAGGCAAATTTGTTAAGTTCGCCTATAGCAGGTTTGTGTCTATATATAAGAGTTTACAGATTCTGTAAGCAGCAGAGGGACTTTGAACGAGTGTAATCAGTGAATCTTGTAAACTCTGTGTTTTGTGGAATACAAAGAGAAGTTTATTTACATGTTGTTTCTATTGTTAATTTGTATACAAAACGTTAATTCGGCTGGTTTCCGCACTTCGTGTTAACGAGACGTCCTGTCACGAGATCGATCTTAGATAAGTCTTGTGGACCTACAAGTGGTATCAGAGTTTTTGCTCGTGATTTGTGTCTGATTCTTGGTGATTAGAGACGTTTTTGTGTACAATTGGACAAGAAATTGATCATTTTTACAAGTTTTTGTATCAATGGAGTTTTCAAGTTCTTAAAGCTGATTTTACAGCAGAATTCATGGATTTGACGTGGATTTTGATGAAATTAATCCGATAGAAGTGTTCTAATTCATAAAATACTAAATCCTATGGTTTAATTTCTTCAAATTCCTTCTAATCTGTGAGAAATGATGATTTTTGGTGATATTTTGTATGGCCCCTTTCCCGGGTAACCTCACTTGTTGGATTTACTCATAAACATAGTCATAAAATACTGAATTTATATTAAAAACATTCGTCATCCAATTACATAATCATAACAGCGGAAGTCTTTACAATTAAAAACATAACATTGTTCGAAGACATATAAAACAAAAGAGGGATGTCAGTCTCGTGTCGGGTAACTTCCACGCCATCGCACGACCTCATCTTTCCTTTACCTGAAATGTATACTAAAAGTCAGCTAACGCTGGTGAGTTCTAGTTTAATGCAATTAGGTATAAACATTCTTTTCTTTATAAGTATGCATAAGTATATATATACGTTATATAAGTACACATTGACTTGAATTGCTTCATTTATCATTCTTCGCAAATACATATAGATATATATTCACATCCTTGGTCTCATTTATTTTCATAACTTTTGCTTCTCTTTCTTCTTTATTTGGTGATTACATATATATATGCATTCAACTTTTCTTTTCTTTTCTTTACATTCATGGGTAATACTCTTAAGGGTGATCAACCCGTCTTTTGGTTGCGAAGGTCACAAAGACAATCACCGCGGTCCATCGTCATGGCCCACCTATACTCACAACCGTCCGGCAACAAGTGACGTCCGTCATTTTATTCTTACAACCGTCCGGCAACCTTTGTCCGTCCGTCATGACTTACAACCGTCCTACCGTCGTAGGCCGTAATTCGCCCGTCTACCCGAAGGTATCCGTTTCCCACGCGACTATTATTTATACAACCGTTCTACTATAAGATGCCAATTTTTCTTAGACCGTCCGTTAATAACTTTAGTACGTCCTAGCTGATGAAGGAACGCACTTGTGGCATTCGTACGTCCTAGCTGATGAAGGAACGCACTTGTCCCGGTTGTACGATAGTCACGTGGTCGTCCGTCTACCGAAGTAGCCGTTATCATCGAAGCGTCCATAACGTTTTCTTATACTTGGCAAGCAATATATACATGGATATAAAGCAAGATTTCTTCTTTACACGTTATGTCATACTTTCGTTCATTCTTTAAAAATCATACGTTTCATTCTTTATTCATAATTCTATTTCGTGTAAAGATTTATATATATATATATATATATAAATATATATATATTTGTATACCACGTATGATCACATTGACATTCATAACTGTTATTCATTTAGTGTATACATTTCAGCCCCAAAACATTTATAAATCATTTGCACATAACATAGAAGGGGGCACATAGAACTCGTCTGATGAGTAGTTTCTGAAATACACTAAGCTGGCTACTGAGCGTCACTAATGTTACTCACAATCTGTATAATAAAGTCATACTCGTAAGGTAGTGCTCCTAGATGACATTAGACATTACTATGCTTGAACTTAGTAGTTTCGATGGATTTGCTTTATCGAAACTTGATAGTTTCGATAGGTTGCTTCTGTCGAAACTTGGTAGTTTCGATAGGTTGCTTCTGTCGAAACTTGGTAGTTTCGATAAGTAACTTAGGTGTAATCTTAGCTTCGGATCGTGGGCTTATATCGAAACTATGGTAGTTTCGATGGGTATGCATATATCGAAACTGAGTAGTTTCGATGGGTCTGCACATATCGAAACTACTGCACATATCGAAACTAAGTAGTTTCGATGGGTCTGCACATATCCAAAATACTGCACATATCGAAACTAAGTAGTTTCGATGGGTCTGCACATCGTCTTCCCCAAAAATCTGAAGTTTTTTGCATGCAAGTCTGATCGAGTCAATATCTAAATTTTTCTTTGATCACAACGTTCGTTTTTCATTCTAGATGCTATACCTAAGCTCACTTTCAAGTTTCATCCGCAAAATCGTTATCTTTTTAGCCAAAACCCGAAACTTCCCAAAACGAACAAAAACTGATAATGTGATCGAATCGTTACCTGGATTGTAATTCTGATTTGGAGGTTTTGCTCACGGGCTCAGCTGTAACGTGCTCCTCCAATCTCGTGACGATCCGTCGACTTTCTCTCTCTAGACCCGAGCTCTCCTTTCTCTCTCTAGAAGCTGCGTGAGTGTGGAATGAGCAGGGAAGAGGGCTGCCTTGCCTTATATATATACCTGGGCTTCCCTCGGCCCATTGAAGCCGAGCCCAAGCCCGCTCCCTTTTGTTTAAATATTCTGACTAAATCACCGGTCTCGCTATATTTATTCGTTTTATTATTTTTGGGATGTTACAAGTCTACCCTCCTTAAAGAGGTTTCGTCCTCGAAACTGTTCATACGTTAAACAATTGAGGGTATAGTCCCCTCATCTCGTCTTCTTTTTCCCACGTAGCTTCCGACCCTTTTCTGTGCTTCCATTGTATCTTGACTAACGGTATCGACTTATTGCGTAGTCGTTTCTCAGCTCGGTCAAGAATGGCTATCGGTTCCTCTACATAATTTAGACTATTATCCACTTCGATCTCGTCGTAAGGTATGTGAGCTGTGTCGTCAGCTAGGCACTTGCGTAAGTGCGACACGTGAAACGTAGGGTGTATTCCACTAAGCTCAACGGGTAGGTCGAGTCTGTAAGCAAATTGACCCACTCTTGCTAAAATCTTGAAAGGTCCGACAAACCTTGGACTTAGTTTGCCACGCTTTCTGAATCGGATGGTTCCTTTCCATGGTGATACTTTCAACAGTACCATGTCCCCCACTTGAAACTCTAAATCCCTTCTTCTCTTATCCGCGTATGATTTCTGTCTGTCTTTTGCGGCTTTCATTCGAGCCTTGATTTGATCAAATTTCTCGGAAGTAGCTTTGACCACTTCGAGACTTGCAAAATCCTTCTGCCCAATTTCCCCCCAACAAACCGGGGTTCTGCATCTCCTCCCATACAACATCTCAAACGACGGCATGCCAATAGTTGAGTGATAGCTGTTGTTATATGAAAATTCTACCAATGGTAAATAGCTGTCCCAGCTCCCACCAAAGTCAATGATACAGGCCCGGAGCATGTCCTCCAAGGTCTGAATGGTTCTTTCAGATTGACCATCGGTCTGAGGGTGGTAAGCGGTGCTGATGTTCAGGCTAGTACCCATTGCTTCATTGAATTTCTTCCAAAACCTTGAGGTGAATCTAGTATCCCTGTCGGACACAATCGACATCGGCATACCATGTCTGCTCACAATTTCCCTGATAAAAATTTCTGCTAGTCTTTCTGACGAAGAGGTCTCACGTATTGGCAAGAAGTGAGCACTCTTTGTCAGGCGGTCGACGATCACCCAAATGGTATCATTGCCTTTAGCTGTTCGCGGTAGCTTGGTAATGAAGTCCATCGTGATTTCCTCCCACTTCCATTCCGGTATTGGTAGAGGTTGCATTTTACCGCATGGTTTCTGGTGCTCGGCCTTAACTAGAGAACACGTTAGGCACTTGCTCACGTATTCTGTCACATCATTCTTCATGCCAGGCCACCAGTATTCTTTCTTCAATTCTTGATACATTTTGTTTGTCCCAGGGTGGATAGAATAACGAGACTTATGGGCCTCATCGAGTATTTTGGCTCTAAGCTCGCCAATCTTAGGTATCCACATCCGGCCAAACCTAGTTTGTACTCCGTATGCATTTGCATCTGAGTTCCCTTGTTGTCCTACTATTCTTTCCCGTTTCACATTTCTTTCTAACAATGCTTCATCTTATGCCTTTGATATTTCACCCATCAAGTCTGGTGTTATAATCAACTGACACGCTTTGATCCGGATTGGTGCCGATTCTTCCTTTCTACTTAAAGCGTTAGCCACTACGTTTGCCTTGCCTGGATGGTACAATATCTCACAGTCATAGTCTTTCAGTAGCTCTAACCATCTCCTTTGTCTCATGTTTAATTCCTTTTGTTCGAAAAAGTACTTCAGGCTTTTGTGATCGGAGTAAATGGTGCATTTAACTCCATACAGATAGTGTCTCCATATTTTCAACGCAAAAAATACTGCTGCTAATTCTAGATCGTGTGTTGGGTAGTTAACCTCGTGAATCTTTAGTTGCCGCGATGCATAAGCAATTACCCTTCCTCGTTGCATGAGTACGCACCCTAAACTCTGCCCTGAAGCGTCAGAGTAGACTACCAAGTCTTCATTTCCCTCAGGTAGTGTTAAGACTGGAGCTTGGGTTAATCGTGCCTTAAGTTCCTCAAACGCGTTGTTTTGGGTTTGACCCCATTCATATTTCACTTCCTTCCGTGTCAGTTTAGTTAGTGGCGAGGCTATCCTTGAGAAATCTTGAATGAACCTTCGATAGTAGCCTGCCAATCCAAGAAAACTTCGTATCTCTGTTGGTGTCTTTGGGACGTTCCATTCCTTTACTGTCTCGATCTTTGCAGGATCTACCATGATCCCGTTTGGGTTTATTACGTGACCTAGGAATTGGACTTCCCTAAGCCAGAACGCGCATTTGGAGAATTTTGCGTACAACTTTTCCTGCTTTAGCACCTCCAGAACCTCCCTTAGGTGACAGTGGTGATCACCCTCGCTTTTTGAATATACCAGTATGTCGTCTATAAAAACTATCACTGATCGATCCAACATGGGTCGACATACTCTATTCATCAAATCCATAAACGCTGCTGGTGCGTTGGTCAATCCGAAAGACATCACGAGAAACTCATAATGCCCATAACGCGTGCGAAACACGGTCTTTGGTACATCTTCCTCTCTTACTTTCAACTGATGGTAACCCGACCTAAGATCGATCTTTGAGAACCAACTCGCACCTTGCAGTTGATCAAAAAGGTCATCTATTCTAGGTAGTGGGTATTTGTTCTTTACTGTCCTCTTATTCAGTTCACGGTAGTCAATGCACATGCGCATGCTGCCGTCTTTCTTCTTTACGAATAGTACCGGAGCGACCCATGGTGAAATGCTCGGTCTAATAAATCCTTTTTCTGTTAATTCTTGTAGTTGAGACATCAATTCTTTCATTTCTGATGGAGCCAATCGGTAGGGGGGCTTTGGCAACGGGCTCAGCTCCTGGCAGTAAGTCAATCTGAAATTCTATTTCCCGATCGGGTGGCAACCCAGGTAGATCCTCAGGGAATACTTCCGGAAAATTGCACACCACGGGTACGTTCTCGAGTTCTTTCGTTTTCATTCTATCGTCAATAACATATGCCAGATAAGCTTCGCAACCGCGCCTCATGTAACTTTCAGCCTTGATCATCGAGATGATGTTCGGCATTGTGCAATTCCAATCCCCATGAACCGTAATTGGACATCCACTAGGAGCTTTGAGGTGTATCCTCTTACGTTTACATATGATTTGAGCTTCGTTGGCAGCTAAGCAATCCATACCCAATACTATATCGAATCCTCCTAAGGTGAGAAGGAATAATCTAGAAGGAAACTTATGACCCTCTATTTCTATTATGCAATCCTCTGTTACTTGGAATACTGCCGAATTTTTACCAACGGCAGTTTGTACACTAAAGGCCTTTACTATGGTGTTGATAGTGCAATCCAGTTTACGACTAAATGCATTTGATATGAAGCTTTTACTAGCACCCGAGTCAAATAATATAGCCGCATGTTCATCATTAACTAGGAACGTACCTGACACAACATCAGGATTTCCCCTTGCTTCCTCCTCAGTCAAGGCGTAAGCTCGAGTCCTAGTCTTTGGTTGTTCCTGTTCCTTTTCTTTTCCCAAACCAGATTGTCTGGTTTTTCTGCAATCCCTAGTCAGGTGACCAAACAGTCCCCATCCTTGGCATTTAGTGTCTCTTAAGCAGTCGCGAGAATAGTGCCCCGCCTTCCCACACCTGTAACATGTGGTGGAGCCGACCCGGCACTCGCCAAAATGTTGCCTTCCATATTTCTTGCAAGTTTCATATTTATCCGACCTTGGTTTCTTATTTTCAGTAGTTACGTTCCCTCTTCCGGTACCTCTAGACGGGTTCTCCCACTTTCTCTTTTGTGTGTCAGGTGCCGGGTCCTCATTGGCGTAGTCGTCGTAGACGATTCCGCTCAGATTCACTACCGACTCGAAGGTCGAGGGTAGGTTAGCTTTTACATGAACACGGACCCGTTGTGGCAACCCCTTAACATAGTACTTGATCAAACGGTCTTCAGTTTCTACCAGGTGGGGTACTAGTTGAGCTAGCTCATTGAATCTCGAAGTATACTGGCGGTGCGTCTTGTTTCCAGCCTTAAGGTTTAGGAATTCATTTTCCACTCGATCAATTTCGTTCTGTGGACAAAACTTTTGGATGATCAGCTTCTTCAAGTCGTCCCATGTCATTCTGTTTATAGCATTTGGTGACTTAGTTCTCTGAATATTCCTCCACCAACTTAGTGCTTCGTTGGTGAAAGAATGAGCAACGTATTTAACAGCCTGGTCTGGTCGACACTCGCTGATGTTGATTACAGCATTCATCCTCTCAATCCATTCAAGCGTTGCCACTGAATCCTTGCTCCCATCGAACTTGGGTGGGTCTCCGTCCTTAAAGCCTTTGTAAGTACACCCACGGTTGCTCGATCCT
This sequence comes from Smallanthus sonchifolius, assembly GCA_023525975.1. NCBI lineage: Eukaryota > Viridiplantae > Streptophyta > Magnoliopsida > Asterales > Asteraceae > Smallanthus > Smallanthus sonchifolius. The sequence continues at coordinate 41,679,101 of CM042033.1, forward strand.
ATCTTTATTTCATCCCCATAACTATCATATACTTTCTCTTCATTGTCTCCTTCATCCTCCTCTTTACTTTTCTTTATTTCTCGGATAGTAGATCAGGCAGTACCTTCTTCAAAGTGAGCGCAACTTCACGGGAAATAGCATCCCTGACTTCAGGTTCCAACTGTATAGGCCATGGACTGTCGTCCCTAATTGGGGTCACTTCTGTTTCGTGCACACTTTCTGGGTGCTCTGCGTGCACACTCTCTTCTTCTTCAATTCTTTGGTTTAACGGAGGTCTACCTCGTCGGCCAGTGCGACCGCCACGAGGTCCTGTTCTTCCTCCACCAGCCATAGCTCTTAATTTCCTGATAGTTAAAAAGGGAATACATCAATGTCATTTCTTCAGATCGTAGTTTCGAACAGTACGAACAAGGTAAATTTTTAATTACAGTGACCGGTTTGTGATTAGAAATTTACATTGCTTTTCGGGTTCCAAACTCTTCAATTTGGTCATGACATTGACATCTATTGGTTCTAGGTTTGAGTATCTATTCTTATCCAAGTGTATTAACCTTAGAACTTACTTACTGTGCTGGCGTTGGCGTTGGCTACCAAGACTGACATCCGTGCGTTGGTCCCATAATCAGCTTGAGTCCAGACATTTAGGGATGTCTGAATCTCTCAAACTATTGCTCTGATACCAACTTGTAAGGCCCCTTTCCCGGGTAACCTCACTTATTGGATTTACTCATAAACATAGTCATAAAATACTGAATTTATATTAAAAACATTCGTCATCCAATTACATAATCATAACTGTAGGTCCCGTGAGCCTCGTCGCGCAGTGGATAATAACACGATCTGTTCTGCGATTTGTGTGGGAACAAAGAAACGAAGGCATAGAAACAAGAACAAAGATAAAAGACGATGAAACGAAACATAATCCATAACAAAGAAGTCATCCCGTATTACAGACTACATACCGAAGGAACACACATCTCTCATCTAAGCTCACGGTCCAGGGGTCGGGAGAGCTCTTCCCGACCCGGACAACCTGTTCCAGAGTTCCACCTACAAATGAAGACAAGTCTTCTATTTATAGGCGAAGGAACACTTCCTGCGTACTTGACAAGTACGCAAGGCAAAAGCCTTGCGTACGTACTAAGTACGCATGGTTTGGTCATGCGTACTTGACAAGTACGCAAGGCAAAAGCCTTGCGTACTTACTAAGTACGCAGGACCAAACTGGTGTGCGGGCTAAGTACTCAGGAACACCCTCCCGCGTACTAGCCACGTACACCGATACATAGAATTTAATCTATAGTTACAAAACATGCTTCTACAATAACAGCGGAAGTCTTTACAATTAAAAACATAACATTGTTCGAAGACATATAAAACAAAAGAGGGATGTCAGTCTCGTGCCAGGTAACTTCCACGCCATCGCACGACCTCATCTTCCTTTACCTGAAATGTATACTAAAAGTCAGCTAACGCTGGTGAGTTCTAGTTTAATGCAATTAGGTATAAACATTCTTTTCTTTATAAGTATGCATAAGTATATATATACGTTATATAAGTACACATTGACTTGAATTGCTTCATTTATCATTCTTCGCAAATACATATAGATATATATTCACATCATTGGTCTCATTTATTTTCATAACTTTTGCTTCTCTTTCTTCTTTATTTTGTGATTACATATATATATGCATTCACCTTTTCTTTTCTTTTCTTTACATTCATGGGTAATACTCTTAAGGGTTATCAACCCGTCTTTTGGTTGCGAAGGTCACAAAGACAATCGCCGCGGTCCATCGTCATGACCCACCTATACTTACAACCGTCCGGAAACAAGTGCTGTCCGTCATTTTATTCTTACAACCGTCCGACAACCTTTGTCCGTCTGTCATGACTTACAACCGTCCTACCGTCGTAGGTCGTAATTCGCCCGTCTACCCGAAGGTATCCGTTTCCCATGCGACTATTATTTATACAACCGTTCTACTATAAGATGCCAATTTTTCTTAGACCATCCATTAATAACTTTAGTACGTCCTAGCTGATGAAGGAACGCACTTGTGGCATTCGTACGTCCTAGCTGATGAAGGAACGCACTTGTCCCGGTTGTACGATAGTCATGTGGTCGTTCGTCTACCGAAGTAGCCGTTATCATCGAAGCGTCCATAACGTTTTCTTATACTTGGCAAGCAATATATACATGGATATAAAGCAAGATTTCTTCTTTACACGTTATGTCATACTTTCGTTCATTCTTTAAAAATCATACGTTTCATTCTTTATTCATAATTCTATTTCGTGTAAAGATTTATATATATATATATATATATATATATTTGTATACCACGTATGATCACATTGACATTCATAACTGTTATTCATTTAGTGTATACATTTCAGCCCCAAAACATTTATAAATCATTTGCACATAACATAGAAGGGGGCACATAGAACTCATCTGATGAGTAGTTTCTGAAATACACTAAGCTGGCTACTGAGCGTCACTAATGTTACTCACGATCTGTATAATACATTACTATGCTTGAACTTTGTAGTTTCGATGGATTTGCTTTATCGAAACTTGATAGTTTCGATAGGTTGCTTCTGTTGAAACTTGGTAGTTTCGATAGGTTGCTTCTATCGAAACTTGGTAGTTTTGATAAGTAACTTAGGTGTATTCTTATCTTCGGATCGTGGGCTTATATCGAAACTATGGTAGTTTCGATGGGTATGCATATATCGAAACTGAGTAGTTTCGATGGGTCTGCACATATCGAAACTACTGCACATATCGAAACTAAGTAGTTTCGATGGGTCTGCACATATCGAAACTACTGCACATATCGAAACTAAGTAGTTTCGATGGGCCTGCACATCGTCTTCCCCAAAAATCTAAAGTTTTTTGCATGCAAGTCTGATCGAGTCAATTTCTAAATTTTTCTTTGATCACAACGTTCGTTTTTCATTCTAGATGCTATACCTATGCTCACTTTCAAGTTTCATCCGCAAAATCGTTATCTTTTTAGCCAAAACCCGAAACTTCCCAAAACGAACAAAAACTCATAATGTGATCGAATCGTTACCTGGATTGTAATTCTGATTCGGAGGTTTTGCTCACGGGCTCAGCTGTAACGTGCTCCTCCAATCTCGTGACGATCCGTCGACTTTCTCTCTCTAGACCCGAGCTCTCTTTTCTCTCTCTAGAAGCTGCGTGAGTGTGGAATGAGCAGGGAAGAGGGCTGCCTTGCCTTATATATATACCTGGGCTTCCCTCGGCCCATTGAAGCCGAGCCCAAGCCCGCTCCCTTTTGTTTAAATATTTCGACTAAATCATCGGTCTCGCTATATTTATTCGTTTTATTATTTTTGGGATGTTACATATTTGTTCGTGTTTGGGTTAAAGTTCTTGCTGAGTTTGTTTCAGCTGCTGTAAGCGAACTTGCTGATATACTTGTTGCAGGCGAACTTTGCAAGCGAACTTATTAAGTTCGCTTCTCTCAGTTTAAGCGAAGTTCAGGCGAACTTATTAAGTTCTCTCAGGCAGTATCAGGCGAACTTATCTAGTTCGCTTGTGTTCTTAAAAAAAATAATAAAAATGATAGTACATCAGTAGGTGATCATACACACATGACCATAGAATGACTACATGGCTTCTGTATTTATGTTTGAAGTCGTGTTTATATGATTTGATCTAAACTTCTTAGTCTACATAAACAGGAAATGATAGCTTTATGACTATCTAACATTGCATCTATATAATCTTTTAATTTGAATATCTGCATGTAATTTGAATTGTCAGTAGGCTAGAAGCGTTTTTGGACCATTAGTAGAGTGAAAACATAATATTAGGACATGTTTTGTAACTGTTGATAAAATTCAGTGTAAGTTCATAGAGAGGCGAACTTAATAAGTTCACCTAAGCATCTTTAGGAGCGAACTTTTTAAGTTCACCTAAGCATCTTTGAGGCAAACTTACAGATTCTGTAAGCAGCAGAGGGACTTTGAACGAGTGTAATCAGTGAATCTTGTAAACTCTGTGTTTTGTAGAATACAAAGAGAAGTTTATTTACATGTTGTTTCTATTGATAATTTGTATACAAAACGTTAATTCGGCAGGTTTCCGCACTTCGTGTTAACGAGACGTCCTGTCACGAGATCGATCTGAGATAAGTCTTGTGGACCTACAAGTGGTATCAGAGTTTTTGCTCATGATTTGTGTCTGATTCTTGGTGATTAGAGACGTTTTTGTGTATAATTGGACAAGAAATTGATCCTTTTTACAAGTTTTTGTATCAATGGAGTTTTCAAGTTCTTGAAGCTGATTTTACAGCTGAATTCGTGGATTTGACGTGGATTTTGATGAAATTAATCCGATAGAAGTGTTCTAATTCATAAAATACTAAATCCTATGGTTCAATTTCTTCAAATTCCTTCTAATCTGTGAGAAATGATGATTTTTGGTGATATTTGTTCGTGTTTGGGTTAAAGTTCTTGCTGAGTTTGTTTCAGCTGCTGTAAGCGAACTTGCTGATATATTTGTTGCAGGCGAACTTAGCAAGCGAACTTATTAAGTTCGCTTCTCTCAGTTTAAGCAAAGTTCAGGCGAACTTATTAAGTTCTCTCAGACAGTATTAGGCGAACTTATCTAGTTCGCTTGTGTTCTTAAAAAAAATAATAAAAATGATAGTACATCAGTAGGTGATCATACACACATGACCATAGAATGACTACATGGCTTCTGTATTTATGTTTGAAGTCGTGTTTATATGATTTGATCTAAACTTCTTAGTCTACATAAACAGGAAATGATAGCTTCATGACTATTTAACATTGCATCTATATAATCTTTTAATTTGACTATCTGCATGTAATTTGAATTGTCTGTAGGCTAGAAGATTTTATAGACCATTAGTAGTGTGAAAGCATAATGTTAGGACATGTTTTGTAACCGTCGATAAAATTCTATGTAAGTTCATAGAGAGGCGAACTTAACAAGTTCGCCTAAGCATCTTTAGGAGCGAACATGTTATGTTCGCCTATAGCAGGTTTGTGTCTATATATAGGAGTTTACAGATTCTGTAAGCAGTAGAGGGACTTTGAACGAGTGTAATCAGTGAATCTTGTAAACTCTGTGTTTTGTGGAATACAAAGAGAAGTTTATTTACATGTTTCTATTGTCAATTCGTATACAAAACGTTAATTCGATAGGATTCCACACTCAATCTTAACGAGACGTCCTGTCACAAGATCGATCTGAGATGAGTCATGTGGACCTACAAGTGGTATCAGAGCTTTTGCTCGTAATTTGTGTCTGATTCTTGGTGATTAGAGACGTTTTTGTGTACAATTTTACAAGAAATTGTTCATTTTAACAAGTTTTTTTATCAATGGAGTTTTCAAGTTCTTGAAGCTGATTTTACTTCTGAATTTGTGGATTTGAGGTGGATTTTTGATGAAATTAATCCGATAGATGTGCTCTAATTCATAAAATACTTACTCCTATGGTTCAATTTCTTCAAATTCCTTTTAATCTGTGAGAAATGATGATCTTTGGTGATATTTGTTCGTGTTTGGGTTAAACTTCTTGCTGAGTTTGTGTCAGCTGCTGTAAGCGAACTTGCTGATATTTGTTACAGGCGAACTTAGCAAGCGAACTTATTAAGTTCGCTTCTCTCAATTTAACGGAACTTAGTAGGCGAACTTGTCAAGTTCACTTCACTCAGTGAAGTTCAGGTGAACTTATTAAGTTCGCTCAGGCAGTATCAGGTGAACTTTTCTAGTTCGCTTGTGTTCTTAAAAAAATGATAGTACATTAGTAGGTGATCATACACACATGACCATAGAATGACTACATGGTTTCTGTATTTATGTTTGAAGTCGTGTTTATATGATTTGATCTAAACTTCTTAGTCTACATAAACAGGAAATGATTGCTTCATGAATATTTAACATTGCATATATATAATATTTTAATTTGAATATCTGCATGTAATTTGAATTGTCAGTAGGCTAGAAGCATTTTTGGACCATTAGTAGAGTGAAAACATAATGTTAGGACATGTTTTGTAACTGTTGATAAAATTCTGTGTAAGTTCATAGAGTAAGCATCTTTAGGAGCGAACTTGTTAAGTTCGCCTAAGCATCTTTGAGGCGAACTTGTTAAGTTCGCCTATAGCTGGTTTGTGTCTATATATAGGAGTTTACAGTTTCTGTAAGCATCAGAGGGACTTTGAACGAGTGTAATTAGTGAATCTTGTAAACTCTGTGTTTTATGGAATACAAAGAGAAGTTTATTTACATGTTGTTTCTATTGTTAATTCGTATACAAAACGTTAATTCGGTAGGATTCTGCACTTTGTGTTAACGAGACGTCCTGTCACGAGATTTATCTGAGATGAGTTTTGTGGACCTATAAGTGGTATCAGAGTTTTTGCTCGTGATTTGTGTCTGACTCTTGGTGATTAGAGACGTTTTTGTATACAATTGGACAAGAAATTGATCATTTTTACAAGTTTTTATATCAATGGAGTTTCCCAGTTCTTGAAGCTGATTTTACAGCTGAATTCGTGGATTTGACGTGGATTTTGATGAAATTAATCCGATATAAGTGTTCTAATTCATAAAATACAAAATCCTGTGGTTCAATTTCTTCAAATTCCTTCTAATTTGTGAGAAATGATGATTTTTGGTGATATTTGTTCGTGTTTGGGTTAAAGTTCTTGCTGAGTTTGTTTCAGCTGCTGTAAGCGAACTTGCTGATATATTTGATGCAGGCGAACTTAGCAAGCGAACTTATTCTCTCAGTTTAAGTGAAGTTCAGGCGAACTTATTAAGTTCTCTCAGGCAGTATCAGGCGAACTTATCTAGTTCGCTTGTGTTCTTAAAAGAAATAATAAAAATGATAGTACATCTGTAGGTGATCATACACACATGACCATAGAATGACTACATGGCTTCTGTATTTATGTTTGAAGTCGTGTTTATATGATTTGATCTACACTTCTTAGTCTACATAAACAGGAAATGATATCTTCATGACTATTTAACATTGCATCTATTTAATCTTTTAATTTGAATATATGCATGTAATTTGAATTGTCAGTAGGCTAGAAGCATTTTTGGACCATTAGTAGTGTGAAAACATAATGTTAGGACATGTGTTGTAACTGTTGACAAAATTTTGTGTAATTTCATAGAGAGGCGACTAAGCATCTTTAGGAGCGAACATGTTAAGTTCGCCTAAGCATCTTTGAGGCCAACTTGTTAAATTCGCCTATAGTAGGTTTGTGTCTATATATAGGAGTTTACAGATTCTGTAAGCAGCAGAGGAACTTTTAACGAGTGTAATCAGTGAATCTTGTAAACTCTGTGTTTTATGGAATACAAAGAGAAGTTTATTTACATGTTGTTTCTATTGTCAATTCGTATACAAAACGTTAGGTCGATAGGATTCCGCACTCCGTGTTAACGAGACGTCCTGTCACGAGATCGATCTGAGATGAGTCATGTGGACCTACAAGTGGTATCAGAGCTTTTGCTCATGATTTTTTTTTTGATTCTTGGTGATTAGAGATGTTTTTGTGTACAATTTGACAAGAAATTGATCATTTTTATAAGTTTTTGTATCAATGGAGTTTTCAAGTTCTTGAAGCTGTTATTACTGCTGAATTCGTGGATTTGAGGTGGATTTTGATGAAATTAATCCGATAGAAGTGTTCTAATTAATAAAATACTAAATCCTATGGTTCAATTTCTTCAAATTCCTTCTAATTTGTGAGAAATGATGATTTTTGGTGATATTTGTTCGTGTTTGGGTTAAAGTTCTTGTTGAATTTGTTTCAGCTGCTGTAACCGAACTTGCTAATATTTGTTACAGGCGAACTTAGCAAGCGAACTAATTAAGTTCACTTCTCTCAGTTTAAGCGAAGTTCAGGCGAACTTATTAAGTTCTCTCAGGCAGTATCAGGCGAACTTATCTAGTTCGCTTGTGTTCTTAAAAAAAATTATAATAAAAATGATAGTACATCAGTAGGTGATCATACACACATGACCATAGAATGACTACATGGTTTCTGTAATTATGTTTGAAGTCGTGTTTATATGGTTTGATCTAAACTGCTTAGTCTACATAAACAGGAAATGATATGACTATTTAACATTGCATCTTTATAATCTATTAATTTGAATATCTGCATGTAATTTGAATTGTTAGTAGGCTAGAAGCATTTTTGGACCATTAGTAGTGTGAAAGCATAATGTTAGGACATGTTTTGTAACTGTTGATAAAATTTTGGGTAAGTTTATAGAGAGGCGAACTTAATAAGTTCGCCTAAGCATCTTTAGGAGCGAACATGTTAAGTTCGCCTAAGCATCTTTGAGGCGAACTTGTTAAGTTCGCCTATAGCTGGTTTGTGTCTATATATAGGAGTTTACATGTTCTGTAAGCAGTAGAGGAACTTTAAACGAGTGTAATCAGTGAATCTTGTAACTCTGTGTTTTGTGGAATACAAAGAGAAGTTTATTTACATGTCGTTTCTATTGTCAATTCGTATACAAAACGTTAATTAATTAGGATTCCGCACTCCGTGTTAACGAGACGTCCTGTCACGAGATCGATCTGAGATGAGTCATGTGGACCTACAAGCGGTATCAGAGCTTTTGCTCATGATTTGTGTCTCATTCTTGGTGATAAGAGACGCTTTTGTGTATAATTTGACAAGAAATTGATCATTTTTACAAGTTTTTGTATCAATGGAGTTTTCAAGTTCTTGAAGCTGATATTACTGCTGAATTCGTGGATTTGAGGTAGATTTTGATGAAATCAATCCGATAGAAGTGCTCTAATTCATATAATACTTAATCCTACAGTTCAATTTCTTCAAATTCCTTTTAATCTGTGAGAAATGATGATTTTTGGATATATTTGTTCGTGTTTGGGTTAAAGTTCTTGCTGAGTTTGTTTCAGCTGCTGTAAGCGAACTTGCTGATATTTGTTGCAGGCGAACTTAGCAAAAGTTCGCTTCTCTCAGATTAAGCGAAGTAAGGCGAACTTATTAAGTTCGCTCAGGCTGTATGAGGCGAACTTATCTAGTTCACTTGTGTTCTTAAAAAAATAAAAAAAATGATAGTACATGAGTAGGTGATCATACACACATGACCATAGATGACTACATGGCTTCTGTATTTATGTTTGAAGTCGTGTTTATATGATTTGATCTAAACTTCTTAGTCTACATAAACAGGAAATAATAGCTTCATGACTATTTAACATTGCATCTATATAATCTTTTAATTTGAATATATGCATGTAATTAGAATTGTCAGTAGGCTAGAAGCATTTTTGGACCATTAGAGTGTGAAAGCATAATGTTAGGACATGCGTTGTAACTGTTGATAAAATTTTGTGTAAGTTCATAGAGAGGCGAACTTTAGCATCTTTAGGAGCGAACATGTTAAGTTCGCCTAAGCATCATTGAGGCGAACTTATATATAGGAGTTTACAGATTCTGTAAGCAGTAGAGGAACTTTGAACGAGTGTAATCAGTGAATCTTGTAAACTCTGTGTTTTGTGGAATACAAAGAGAAGTTTATTTACATGTTGTTTCTATTGTCAATTCGTATACAAAACGTTAGTTCGATAGGATTCCGAACTCCGTGTTAACGAGACGTCCTGTCACGAGATCGATCTAAGATGAGTCATGTGGACCTACAAGTGGTATAAGAGCTTTTGCTCAAGATTTTTTTTCTGATTCTTGGCGATTAGAGATGTTTTTGTGTACAATTTGACAAGAAATTGATCATTTTTACAAGTTTTTGTATCAATGGAGTTTTCAAGTTCTTGAAGCTGATATTACTGCTGAATTCGTGGATTTGAGGTGGATTTTGATGAAATTAATCCGATAGAAGTGTTCTAATTCATAAAATATTTAATCCTACGGTTCAATTTCTTCAAATTCCTTCTAATCTGTGAGAAATGATGATTTTTGGTGATATTTGTTCGTGTTTGGGTTAATGTTCTTGCTGATTTTGTTTCAGCGGCTGTAAGCAAACTTGCTGATATTTGTTGCAGGCGAACTTAGCAAGCAAAATTATTAAGTTCGCTTCTCTCAGTTTAAGCGAAGTTCGGGCGAACTTATTAAGTTCTCTCATGCAGTATCAGGCGAACTTATCTAGTTCGCTTGTGTTCTTAAAAAAAATAATAATAAAAATGATAGTACATCAGTAGGTGATCATACATACATGACCATAGAATGACTACACGACTTCTGTATTTATGTTTGAAGTCGTGTTTATATGATTTGATCTAAACTTCTTACTCTACATAAACAGGAAATGATAGCTTCATGACTATTTAACATTGCATCTATATAATCTTTTAATTTGAATATCTACATGTAATTTGAATTGTCAGTAGGCTAGAAGCTTTTTTAGACCATTAGTAGTGTGAAGGCTTAATGTTAGGACATGTTTTGTAACTGTTGATAAAATTCTATAAAAGTTCGTAGAGAGGCGAACTTATCATCTTTAGGAGCGAACATGTTAAGTTCGTGTAAGCATCTTTGAGGCGAATTTGTTAAGTTCGCCTATAGCAGGTTTGTGTCTATATATAAGAGTTTACAGATTCTGTAAGCAGCAGAGGGACTTTGAACGAGTGTAATCAGTGAATCTTGTAAACTCTGTGTTTTGTGGAATACAAAGAGAAGTTTATTACATGTTGTTTCTATTGTCAGTTCGTATACATAACGTTAATTCGATAGGATTCCGCACTCCGTCTTAACGAGACGTCCTGTCACGAGATCGATCTGAGATGAGTCATGTGGACCTACAAGTGGTATCAGAGCTTTTGCTCATGATTTGTGTGACATTTCGGATTTTTCGTTCTCGCAATTGTATTATAATTATCGTGTAATCATTCTCTCTTTTAATTAAGCGTAAGAGTTTTATTTGGTTTTATACAAATAGGTATTTAATTTACGGATTTAAACTAATTAGAATTTTATAAATTTTAAAACTAATATTAAGTTTTATATAAAAATCTAAAGTTAAAAAAAGTTGTATATTTAATAAAATAACCTATTTAAATAAGATAAATAACCTTATAAAAATTATTTATAATAATAAAAATAAAATAAGTTTTAAAAACATTTTTAATTTATTTGATTTAAAAGAAATTAAATTAATTTATTTAAATAAAAGTTCAGGGGTTGTATTGTAATTAAATAAACTAGAAGGATTTAAAACTGAAATCGACTAAGGGGCTGTTTCTAGACAAATCAAACCACAGGGACCAATTTGTAATAACTCTCAGGGACTATTTTAAATCGAAAACAAACTGGCGACTCCTCGACACGACTGTCCCCTAAACCTCGACAGCCGAATTTGGTCTCCCCGACCTCGTCGTCCCCACGCGAACAAGACCCCTCGACCAATTGGTCTCCCCAACATAAGGATCGTCTGATCCTGTTGGTGGCTGAGAAACCCACGTTCGAATTCGCGCCCGACAGACCACCTCCACGCGTGTTGAATGTCTGGGTAGTTTTGTCTCGTCCAGACTAGTGTCGGAACGTGCCCAATTGCACGTTTTAACAAATAAATCAAGCTCGGCTATAAATAGCCATAGTTGGACCTGCTCGAGCTCGCGACCCCTCTTTCACCCAATCTCACTCCAAATTGAAGGCACCATTACAATCGCCATCTCTGTGTGAAGCTGTGACCAGGATTTCAGGAGCTAATTCCACACAGAAATCGATTCCCGCTTGTGACTTTTTCAAGTTAAAAGGCTGTGCCGACCAAACCCCTTCACGACCACGTAAGAATCCTCAACTTCGTTTCTTTACCTACTGTTATCATAAGACAAACTGAACCAATCAAAGTCACGACTCCAAACCATCGATTACCGGACAAACTAATGTTACTGTTTTATTTGCTAAAGTCTGGGCCATCGAAACTACTTAGTTTCGATTGAGTAAATGGTCAATCGAAACTAATAGTTTCGATAGATGGTAGTTTCGACAGCCTGTGTATCACTTATAAATGATCAATCGAAACTAGTAGTTTCGATAGATGGTAGTTTCGACAGCCTGTGTATCACTTATAAATGATCAATCGAAACTAGTAGTTTCGATAGATGGTAGTGTCGACAGCCTGTGTATCACTTATAAATGGTCAATCGAAACTAGTAGTTTCGATTGAACACAGTTTCGATACCTGTCACAACTATAAAACAGTTTCGATCAAATCAGTAATTTCAAGTAAATCTGGACCAACTTTTATGCAAATAACACTGAGAAATACTATTATAAAACTATACACAATGAAATACTAATACGCACATGTAAACATACAATAATACCCATTTATCTACATAGGGTATCAACGTGCTTAGGCTTCCACAAACTTATCACCTACACGCGTGGAAAAATACCCGCTTGCAAGGTGAGTTACATAGCCCCTATTTTACACTTTTATACGTTTTGGGGTGAAACATTATACATGCTACTCACATTGTTTGTACGTGTTATACATGAGACTATATGCTTATTCTTTGGATGAACATACATTTAAACACAAGACAACCAACTGTAATATTGATAGATCTATTGTGCCTGACCAGCCCACCCGGTTAGGGTGTTTATTACTGCATACTCGGATATAACCGCGTGTTATATTCAAACATATCGGATATAGTGGGTAACTATATTCAAACATACCGGACTTAGCTGTTGTGCTCTGTTCAAGCGCGTCAAACTCGGTTTGAATTGTGATTAAATAAATGGTACATCCTACATACTATGTTTAACAAGATAAACAATGAGTTGCAAAACGATTTACAACTACTATTTACCGGAATTACTAAACCTATGTGCTCACCAACTTTTTAGTTGACACTTGATTTAAATAATGTTTCAGGCTTGGATATGTGACTACTTGCCGCAAATTTCTCCACTTAAGAACTATGGACCTAGTTAAATAAATCAATGTTGTGAACTAGACTAGGTTATTTGGAATGTATTGTATTTGGATCTTGTTGTCTTTAAATTGAATTAAAGAATTATGCAACCTTTTAGCTATCATGTGCTTTTGATCAATCATTCTATTGTCCGCCTCGATGATTCCGCAATCGGTCGGGGTGTGACAATTTGTGTCTGATTCTTGGTGATTAGAAATGTTTTTGTGTACAATTTGACAAGAAATTGATCATTTTTACAAGTTTTTGTATCAATGGAGTTTTCAAGTTCTTGAAACTGATTTTACTGTTGAATTCGTGGATTTGAGGTGGATTTTGATGAAATTAATCCGATAGAAGTGTTCTAATTCATAAAATACTTAATCCTACGGTTCAATTTCTTCAAATTCCTTATAATCTGTGAGAAATGATGATTTTTGGTGATATTTGTTCGTGTTTGGGTTAAAGTTCTTGCTGAGTTTGTTTCAGCTGCTGTAAGCGAACTTGCTGATATTTGTTGCAGGCGAACTTAGCAAGAGAACTTATTAAGTTCGCTTCTCTCAGTTTAAGCGAAGTTCAGGCGAACTTATTAAGTTCGCTCAGGCAGTATTAGGCGAACTTATCTAGTTCGCTTGTGTACTTAAAAAAAACTATAATAAAAATGATAGTACATCAGTAGGTGATCATACTCACATGACCATAGAATAACTACATGGCTTCTGTATTTATGTTTGAAGTCGTGTTTATATGATTTGATCTAAACTTCTTAGTCTACATAAACAGGAAATGATAGCTTCATGACTATTTAACATTGCATCTATATAATCTTTTAATTTGAATATCTGCATGTAATTTGAATTGTCAGTAGGCTAGAAGCATTTTTGGACTATTAGTAGTGTGAAAGCATAATGTTTGGACATGTTTTGTAACTCTTGATAAAATTTTGTGTAAGTTCATAGAGAGGCGAACTTAATAAGTTCGCCAAAGCATCTTTAGGAGCGAACATGTTAAGTTCGCCTAAGCATCTTTGAGGCGAACTTGTTAAGTTCGCCTGTAGCAGGTTTGTGTCTAGATGTAGGAGTTTACTGATTCTGTAAGCAGCAGCGGAGGGACTTTGAACAAGTGTAATCAGTGAATCTTGTGAACTCTGTGTTTTGTGTAATACAAAGAGAAGTTTATTTACATGTTGTTTCTATTGTCAATTCGTATACAAAACGTTAATTCGGTAGGATTCCGCACTCCGTGTTAACGAGACGCCCTGTCATGAGATCGATCTGAGATGAGTCATGTGGACCTACAAGTGGTATCAGAGCTTTTACTCGTGATTTTAGTCTGATTGTTGGTGATTAGAGACGTTTTTTTGTACAATTTGTCAAGAAATTGATCATTTTTACAAGTTTTTGTATCAATGGAGTTTTCAAGTTCTTGAAGCTGATTTTACTACTGAATTCGTGGATTTGAGGTGGATTTTGATGAAATTAATCCGTTAGAAGTGTTCTAATTCATATAATAGTTAATCCTATGGTTCAATTTCTTCAAATTCCTTCTAATCTGTGAGAAATGATGATTTTTGGTGATATTTGTTCGTGTTTGGGTTAAAGTTCTTGCTGAGTTTGTTTCAGCTGCTGTAAGCGAACTTGCTGATATTTGTTGCAGGCGAACTTAGCAAGCGAACTTATTAAGTTCGCTTCTCTCAGTTTAAGCGAAGTTCAGGCGAACTTATTAAGTTCGCTCAGGCAGTATCTAGCGAACTTATCTAGTTCGCTTGTGTTCTTAAAAAAACTATAATAAAAATGATAGTACATCAGTAGGTGATCATACTCACATGACCATAGAATGACTACATGGCTTCTGTATTTATGTTTGAAGTCATGTTTATTTGATTTGATCTAAACTTCTTAGTCTACATAAACAGGAAATGATAGCTTCATGACTATTTAACATTGCATCTATATAATCTTTTAATTTGAATATCTGCATGTAATTTGAATTGTCAGTAGGCTAGAAGCGTTTTTGGACCATTAGTAGTGTGAAAACATAATGTTAGGACATGTTTTGTAACTGTTGATAAAATTTTGTGTAAATTCATAGAGAGGCGAACTTAATAAGTTCGCCAAAGCATCTTTAGGAACGAACATGTTAAGTTCGCCTAAGCATCTTTGAGGCGAACTTGTCAAGTTTGCCTATAGCAGGTTTGTGTCTATATATAGGAGTTTACAGATTCTATAAGCAGCAGAGGGACTTTGAACGAGTGTAATCAGTGAATCTTGTAAACTCTGTGTTTTGTGGAATACAAAGAGAAGTTTATTTACATGTTGTTTCTATTGTCAATTCGTATACAAAACGTTAATTCGATAGGATTTCGCACACCGTGTTAACGAGACGTCCTGTCACGAGATCGATCTGAGATGAGCCATGTGGACTTACAAGTGGTAATAGAGCTTTTGCTCATGATTTGTGTCTGATTCTTGGTGATAAGAGACGTTTTTGTGTATAATTTGACAAGAAATTGATCATTTTTACAAGTTTTTGTATCAATGGAGTTTTCAAGTTCTTGAAGCTGATTTTATGGCTGAATTCGTGGATTTGAGGTGGATTTTGATGAAATTAATCCGATAGAAGTGTTCTAATTCATATAATAGTTAATCCTACGGTTCAATTTCTTCAAATTCCTTCTAATCTGTGAGAAATGATGATTTTTGGTGATATTTGTTCGTGTTTGGGTTAAAGTTCTTGCTGAGTTTGTTTCAGCTGCTGTAAGCGAACTTGCTGATATTTGTTGCAGGCGAACTTAACAAGCGAACTTAGCAAGCGAACCTTTTAAGTTTGCTTCTCTCAGTTTAAGCGAAGTTCAGGCGAACTTATTAAGTTCACTCATGTAGTATGAGGCGAACTTATCTAGTTCGCTTGTATTCTGTAAAAAATAAAAAAAAATGATAGTACATTTGTAGGTGATCATTCACACATGACCATAGATGACTACATGGCTTCTGTATTTATGTTTGAAGTCCTGTTTATATGATTTTATCTAAACTTCTTAGTCTACATAAACAGGAAATGATAGCTTCAGACTATTTAATATTGCAACTATATAATCTTTTAATTTGAATATATGCATGTAATTTGAATTGTCAGTAGGCTAGAAGCATTTTTGGACCATTAGTAGTGTGAAAGCATAATGTTAAGACATGTGTTGTAACTGTTGATAAAATTTTGTGTAAGTTCATAGAGAGGCGAACTTAATCATCTTTAGGAGCGAACATGTTAAGTTCGCCTAAGCATCTTTGAGGCGAACTTATAGTAGGTTTGTGTCTATATATAGGACTTTACAGATTTTGTAAGCAGCAGAGGAACTTTGAACGAGTGTAATCAGTGAATTTTGTAAACTCTGTGTTTTGTGGAATACAAAGAGAAGTTTATTTACATGTTGTTTCTATTGTCAATTCGTATACAAAACGTTAGTTCGATAGGATTCCGCACTCCGTGTTAACGAGACGTCCTGTCACGAGATCGATCTGAGATGAGTCATGTGGACCTACAAGTGGTATCAGAGATTTTGCTCAAGATTTGTTTTTGATTCTTGGTGATTAGAGATGTTTTTGTGTACAATTTGACAAGAAATTGGTCATTTTTACAAGTTTTTGTATCAATGGAGTTTTCAAGTTCCTGAAGCTGATTTTACTGCTGAATTCGTGGATTTGAGGTGGATTTTGATGAAATTAATCCGACAGAAGTGTTCTAATTTATAAAATACTTAATCCTACGGTTCAATTTCTTCAAATTCCTTCTAATCTGTGAGAAATGATGATTTTTGGTGATATTTATTCGTGTTTGGGTTAAAGTTGTTGCTGAGTTTGTTTCAGCTGTTGTAAGCGAACTTGCTGATATTTGTTGCAGGAGAACTTAGCAAGCGAACTTTTTAAGTTCGCTTCTCTCAGTTTAAGCGAAGTTCAGGCGAACTTATTAAGTTCGCTCAGGCAGTATCTGGCAAACTTATCTAGTTCTCTTGTGTTCTTAAAAAAAAATAATAAAAATGATAGTACATCAGTATGTGATCATACACACATGATCATAAAAAGACTACACTGCTTCTGTATTTATGTTTGAAGTTGTGTTTATTTGATTTGATCTAAACTTCTTAGTCTACATAAACAGGAAATGATAGCTTCATGACTATTTAACATTGCACCTATATAATCTTTAAATTTGAATATCTGCATGTAATTTGAATTGTCAGTAGGCTAGAAGCGTTTTTAGACCATTAGTATTGTGAAAACATAATGTTAGGACATGTTTTGTAACTGTTGATAAAATTCTGTGTAAGTTCATAGAGAGGCGAACTTAATAAGTTCGCCTAAGCATCTTTAGGAGCGAACATATTAAGTTCGCCTAAGCATCTTTGAGGCGAACTTGTTAAGGTCGCCTATAGCAGGTTTGTGTCTATATATATATAGGAGTTTACAGATTCTGTAAGCAGCAGAGGGACATTGAACGAGTGTAATCAGTGAATCTTGTAAACTCTGTGTTTTGTGGAATACAAAGTGAAGTTTATTTACATGTTGTTTCTTTTGTCAATTCGTATACAAAACGTAAATTCGATAGGATTCCGCACTCCGTGTTAACTAGACGTCCTGTCACGAGATCGATCTGAGATGAGTCATGTGGACCTACAAGTGGTATCAGAGCTTTTGCTCGTGATTTGTGCCTGATTCTTGGTGATAAGAGGCGTTTTTGTGTACAATTTGACAAGAAATTGATCATTTTTAAAAGTTTTTGTATCAATGGAGTTTTCAAGTTCTTGAAGCTGATTTTACTGCTGAATTCGTGGATTTGAGGTGGATTTTGATGAAATTAATCCGATAGAAGTGTTCTAATTCATAAAATACTTAATCCTACGGTTCAATTTCTTCAAATTTCTTCTAATCTGTGAGAAATGATGATTTTTGGTTATATTTGTTCATGTTTGGGTTAAAGTTTTTGCTGAGTTTGTTTCGGCTGCTGTAAGCGAACTTGCTAATATTTGTTGCAGCCGAACTTAGAAAGCGAACTTATTAAGTTCACTTCTCTCAATTTAAGCGAAGTTCAGGCGAACTTATTAAGTTCGCTCAGGCAGTATCAGGCAAACTTATCTAGTTCTCTTGTGTTCTTAAAAAAAAATAATAAAAATGATAGTACATCAGTAGGTGATCATACACACATGACCATAGAATGACTACATGGCTTCTGTATTTATGTTTGAACTCATGTTTATTTGATTTGATCTAAACTTCTTAGTCAACATAAACAGGAAATGATAGCTTCATGACTATTTAACATTGCATCTATATAAACTTTAAATTTGAATATTTGCATGTAATTTGAATTGTCAATAGGCTAGAAGCGTTTTTGGACCATTAGTATTGTGAAAACATAATGTTAGGACATGTTTTGTAACTGTTGACTATTTAACATTGCATCTATATAAACTTAATAAGTTCGCCTAAGCATCTTTAGGAGTGAACATGTTAAGTTCGCCTAAGCATCTTTGAGGCGAACTTGTAAGTTCGCCTATAGCAGGTTTGTGTCTATATATAGGAGTTTACAGATTCTGTAAGCAGCAGAGGGACTTTGAACGAGTGTAATCAGTGAATCTTGTAAACTCTGTGTTTTGTGTAATACAAAGAGAAGTTTATTTACATGTTGTTTCTTTTGTCAATTCGTATACAAAACGTTAATTCGATAGGATTCCGCACTCCGTGTTAACGAGACGTCCAGCAAGTACGCAAGAAGTAATTCCTGCGTACTTGCTAAGTACGCAAGAGTAAAATCCTGCGCATTTGATAAGTGCGCAGGACCAACACTTAGAAAATGTTCTTAAGTCTGAAAATTTTTTTTCAAAGTGTAACTACTATTCTATGTCATGTGTGTCTATTTCCATTGTTATAAATTGTTCTGATTACGGTTTCTGTGTGTGTTTGCAGATAATGGCTCGTGCATTCACTGACGAATTCAATCTGTTGGCGCTCACTGAACCAGAATGGAAAGGGGCCGCTTTACAATATAGAGAGATTGTGGACTTCCTGAACAGATCTAAAATAAGTTATGCAATTTCGGCTAATCCAACAGTCTCAAGACCTTACTTAGAGCAATTCTGGGAGACAGCAGAGCACGATTGCACGGTATCTCCAAATGTCATAAGGGCTACCGTTGACGGTCGGGCTATTGCCATCTCTGAGGATACAATAAGGAGAGTACTGCAATTTGGAGACCTTCCCACCGACCCGACATCCTATCCAGATTACTACGTGGATGGGTGTTGGAGGCAGAGAATGGGATATGTCGGGGAAAGGGACTATGCTTCATACAAGAAAATGTGGGTTCTAGATCAATGGCGTTACTTTGCCCACATCATGATCATGTGCATCTCATCAAGGAAAGCAGGAAAGGATGCCATGGGTCATGACCTTGCCGCAGCCATGGTGGGCTTGTCTCTCAATCGGGGCTACAACTTCTCCCGCTTTATTTTCAAAGCAATCAATGATCAGATAAACACGGCGGAGAGGTTTAGGTTCCTTTTATACCCGAGGTTTGTGCAACTTTTGATCGATGATGCGTTGCCAAACCTGCGTGCGATCGGGGAGAAACTGCAAGTGAAGAGAGTGGCCAAGAGAGTCTTTGCACAGTTCTTAAAGCCAGGCAGTGTAGAACCTACCCCTGAGCATACTGAACTCTTCGGCCACCTGATTAATGAAGCATATGTCGCTCCGGAGGACTGGAACTGGTATAGTCCCAACTCGGGACCAGAGATGAGTGATCACTCTGATGAAGAACAAGATGAAGAGAATGAGGATGATGAAGGTAATGATGAAGGTAATGATGAGGGTGATGTTGGTGGTGCTGAGGAATCCGATTCGGAGGCTACAGAATCAGATTCTTCTGATTCCGATGATGCACTATCACAGGCACATCCGAGAAGGTCGGCACAGGTAACCCTGCCTGAGTCGTCTTCAAAAAGAAAACGACAAAGCTCGAGCAGCGAATATGAGCCGGCTTCCGACTCTGACGCTGCTCTACAAAGACGAAGGCGAGAGAAAGCCAACAAGAAAAGGGGCGATAGGCAAGAGGTTGCTATCCCCAGGGTTGAAGAGATTCCGATTGTGCAGCCAGTACAAGTTGAAGCTGCCCGTCCAGAGTCAGAATCTACCACACCAGCACAACAACTGTATCAAAGGAGGAGAAGGCCAATTGGTCAAACAGATGTGGCAGTCACGGCGGTCACAGAGGAGATTCCTGTGACGGTGACCCTCCCTGTTCCAACTGTCCAGGTGGTAGTGACTACTCCATGTCTAACGGAGTCAGTCACAGTCACCCCAACCATAACACCCACACCCATCATTACATCCCCAATCCCCACACCCACCAAAGAGCCGTCAGGTCAACCCTTCAACTATGGTGACTTCTCACAGGGGTTCGAATTTGACACAATCTTCTCTTCCCCCATCCACAATGCCGAAGCCTCATCATCTAGGCATCCGGATCCAAATGAAGCTAGGATCGATGTGCTAGAAACCCAAGTTGCTGGCTTGTTGAAGACTATTCAAAAGTCAAAAGAGGATTCTGATGCTCAACAAGCACAGATAAACTCTCTGGCGTATGAAGTTAAGATTCTGCGTAGCCAGAGAACGGGGACTGATGAACAGTTGAAGAATGTCTTGGCACAGAATGAACTGTTAATGAAGACTAACGAAATGATTCTAGGCCATCGAACTTCACTTGAGCTGAGGATGGATTTGCAGAGAAAGGAGCACGCAGCGATGGTCAAATTAGTTGGTGAACTGACCGCGAAGCTAGGTGCTCAGGGGGAGAAGGAGACAGAGAAAGAGAAAGAGAAAGACAAAGAAAAGAAATCCACCGGTGCCGAGTCTTGTCATCCAGTCGATCTGACTAAGGATGATGATAAAGACAAGGATCCTGAAGTCGGTCCTAGTGGAGGTGAGCACCTAGCTTTGGCGATTGTGCCCATCTCTTCTGTTCCATTGGCTGAGGGGGAGTCTACTCAGCAAGAGGGTGGTGATACCTCAGCTGGTGGTGGCGGAGATAAAGGGAAGTCAGCGGCTGACGTGCTCAAGGACTTATCTGATGATGAGATCCTTTATTTAGAGCCTGACTATTCCAAAGAGGCACAGATCGATGCTCTCCTTAATCTGGAAGAAGGAGAGATCGACTCTGGTGATGACTGGAACGATGATGACGATGATGTGGTGATAGAGATTCCCAAGGGCGACGGGGAAGGAGAGTACGAGTTAGAGGATGGTGAGATCTTTGAAATACCATCGCTCGAATCTCTGCTCGACACAGGCTCAGTTGACATGGCAAGTAATGTTGAAGTTACAACTGAAGCCTCCCCGGTCGACCCTATACCTGTGGACCCCGAGGCACCAAAAGAGAAAGACAGGCCTTCTGCATCTACAAAGGGTCCAGCTCCCGTGTGGCAAAAGACGTCTATCACAGACAAGCACGGAGCGACAGGTATGATCTTGGCTGTTAGGTTCGAGGAGGACAAGCAGCTGTTCGCCATCAAAAGATCTGGGGGGGTTCAATACTTGAAACCCACCAGTGAGGCGTTCAACTCTTTGCCCAAGTACGACCTAGTTAACCTTGCAAACCGAGATCTGCTAAGTCACTCGAGTAATGCAGTTGCAATGGGTTTGTGGGTAACACTACAACGGGAAGCAAGATTAGGGAACTTTGAATATCTTAAGCCTCAGGTGCCCAGAAGAGTCAAGGATAAGCACGCTGTGCATCCTGTGACTAAGAAGCCGTTAAAGAGATTGGTATACAAGCCAGTGCGATGTGAAACTAAGATTCCCCTGAGCAAGTTACCTCAGGATATTCTTGGTGACATGTGGTACTGGTACGTTGATCCAAAAACGGGCGAGGCTGTGATCATGGGTAAAGGTAAGTCAGATAGTGGAAACACAGTGCCAAAGGAAGTGATCAGGGTTTTTGATGAAGTCTGCTTCATCAATTTCTCTGTGAACGATCTGGAGGTACTAGCAGACAAATTCTGCATCCACACTGACGAATGGACAAAGCTTCTCTTGGCCAAATACGACAAATTAATCAAGTTCTGTCTTGATTACAAAAAGAAGATGGAAGCTAAGGAAGCAGTGCTGTGAAGACTGAAGATTGAAGACTGAAGACGATGAAGATCCCGAGCTGTTGTCAAGGGGGAGTTTGTTGATGCACTTTCCTGTGACAACACTCTGGATAAAGTCTAGGTTTGTATGTCTAATGTCTGTATTTTGTCTTTGTATGTAAGAGTCATTATGTAAAAGTTTATCGAGTTGTATTTACTTTTACTTAATGTTTTGTTGATTTCTTCTAAGTGTTTTGCGCACTTGTATGTGCGCAGGAGAATGCTCCTGCGTACTTAGTAAGTACGCAGGAATACCTATGCGTACTTGTTAAGTACGCAGGAGTAATTGGTCCTACGCACTTGCTAAGTGCGCAGGCATCAGGTCAGTATAAATAGGATAGGTTCACAGAAGCTAAGTACGCAGAACCAGTAGTTGAGTCGAACTCAGTTTTGCTAAGTACGCACATTCTGTAACCGTCGAGTGTTTATAATACAAAGAACGTTTGTTGAGACTCTTGTGTTTGGTTTACTTTGTTTAGTAAGACTCTCCACCTAGTCACGGGTATTCCGCACCAGGTTTGACTAGTAGACCACTTGCATGTGACGATCCGACACACGCGAAGGGACCTACAAAGTCATGTGGACCTAAAAGTGGTATCAGAGCTTTTGCTCATGATTTGTGTCTGATTCTTGGTGATAAGAGACGTTTTTGTGTACAATTTGACAAGAAATTGATCATTTTTAAAAGTTTTTGTATCAATGGAGTTTTCAAGTTCTTAAAGCTGATTTTACTGCTGAATTCGTGGATTTGTGGTGGATTTTGATGAAATTAATCCGATAGAAGTGTTCTAATTCATAAAATACTTAATCCTACGGTTCAATTTCTTCAAATTCCTTCTAATTTGTGAGAAATGATGATTTTTGGTGATATTTGTTCGTGTTTGAGTTAAAGTTCTTGCTGAGTTTTTGTCAGCTGCTATAAGCGAACTAGCTGATATTTGTTGCAGGCGAACTTATTAAGTTCGCTTCTCTCAGTTTAAGCGAACTTAGTAGGCTAACTTATCAAGTTCTCTTCACTCAGTAAGTTCAGGCGAACTTATCTAGTTCTCTTGTGTTCTTAAAAAAATAGTAATAAAAATGATAGTACATCAGTAGGTGATCATACACACATGACCATAGAATGACTACATGGCTTCTGTATTTATGTTTGATGTCGTGTTTATATGATTTGATCTAAACTTCTTAGTCTATATAAACAGGAAATGATAGCTTCATGACTATTTAACATTGCATCTATATAATCTTTTAATTTGAATATCTGCATGTAATTTGAATTCTCAGTAGGCTAGAAGTGTTTTTGGACCATTAGTAGTGTGAAAACATAATGTTAGGACATGTTTTGTAACTTTTGATAAAATTCTGTGTAAGTTCATAGAGAGACGAACTTAATAAGTTCGCCTAAGCATCTTTAGGAGCGAACTTGTTAAGTTCGCCTAAGCATACAAGTTCGCCTATAGCAGGTTTGTGTCTATATATAGGAGTTTACAGATTCTATAAGCAGCAGAGGGACTTTGAACGAGTGTAATCAGTGAATCTTGTAAACTCTGTGTTTTGTGGAATACAAAGAGAAGTTTATTTACATGTTGTTTCTATTGTCAATTCTTATATAAAATGTTAGTTCGATAGGATTCCGCACTCCTCGTTTACGAGACGTCCTGTCACGAGATCGATCTGAGATGAGTCATGTGGACCTACAAGTGATATCAGAGCTTTTGCTCGTGATTTGCGTCTGATTCTTGGTGATTAGAGACATTTTTGTGTACAATTTGACAAGAAATTGATCATTTTTACAAGTTTTTGTATCAATGGAGTTTTCAAGTTCTTGAATCTGATTTTACTGCTGAATTCATGGATTTGAGGTGGATTTTGATGAAATTAATCCGATAGAAGTGTTCTAATTCATAAAATACTTAATCCTACGGTTCAATTTCTTCAAATTCCTTCTAATCTGTGAGAAATGATGATTTTTGGTGATATTTGTTCGTGTTTGGGTTAAAGTTCTTGCTGAGTTTGTTTCAGCTGGTGTAAGCGAACTTGCTGATATTTGTTGCAGGCGAACCTAGCAAGCGAACTTATTAAGTTCGCTTCTCTCAGTTTAAACGAAGTTCAGGTGAACTTATTAAGTTTGCTCAGGCAGTATCAGTCTCTTAAAAAAAATAATAAAAATGATAGTACATCAGTAGATGATCATACACACATGACCAAAGAATGACTACATGGCTTCTGTATTTATGTTTGAAGTCGTGTTTATATGATTTGATCTTAACTTCTTAGTCTACATAAACACTAAATGATAGCTTCATGACTATTTAACATTGCATCTATATAATCTTTTAATTTGAATATTTGCATGTAATTTGAATTGTTAGTAGGCTAGAAGCGTTTTTGGACCATCAGTAGTGTGAAAGCATAATGTTAGGACTTGTTTTGTAACTGTTGATAAAATTCTGTGTAAGTTCATAGAGAGGCGAACTTAATAAGTTCGCCTAAGCAAGTTTAGGAGCAAATATGTTAAGTTCACCTAAGCATCTTTGAGGCGAACTTGTCAAGTTCGCCTATAGTAGGTTTGTGTCTATATATAGGAGTTTATAGATTCTATAAGCAGCAGAGGGACTTTGAACGAGTGTAATCAGTGAATCTTGTAAACTCTGTGTTTTGTGGAATACAAAGAGAAGTTTATTTACATGTTGTTTTTATTGTTAATTCGTATACAAAACTGTAACATTTCTGATGTTTAGTATCCGTATTTCAAATTCAATGTAATGCATTTCAAACCAAATTCTAGTGCACTATTTTGTTCTATTCGTACCATCAACTTAATACTATATTTCAATGCAAATCCGCAAATTTACTCGGTTTTATCCTATTAAACAATACATAAGTATCTAATTATACAAATATGGCAAAAGACTAAAGTTACAAGGTCTGATGTTGAAAAGTAGCAAGAAACCCTAATGGGCACGGTCGCGCTTCGTTCTAGCACAATCGCGCCGAGTGCTTTGGCACGGTCGCGCGACTTGCTTTGGAACGATCGCGCCTGGTGCCTTAGCACGGTCGCGCCTCGTTTGGGCACGGTCGCGCCTAGTACCAGTTGAAACGTAAATACAGTTTTAATCACCCGATCGTTGAGTTTTCGTAACCGATTTACACTTCATTACCATTAACGAAAGAAATGACATTTCCAATTACAACAAACGTCTCAGATTAATCCAATTAATCTCAAAAAAATTCTCTCAAACATTTCAAAGAAAACACAAAACCTCCTTGTGATCCGAATTCTCTCAATCAAGCAGCAGAGTCACGCTACTCGATTCTCCCTAAAGCTCCTATACTCTCTGGTTTAGCCGGAATCGCAGCAGAAGACGCCGGAAGCCATCCGCATCGCCGCCGAGACCCTTTCCTACCGTTAGCTATCAATTCGCCAACATTCCGGGTAATTGAAACCTTGTCCTCTATCGATTTAGTCCTTAGATCAAAAGCCCCATGTTAATTTGGGCTTACAATATGGAAATCATCTTAAACCCGAATCTAGTTTTCATTCAAAAATGATTTAATCGGGTCCGACTCTAGACACGTTTTAAGTCCAATTAATCTATGCAAAAAGACTCTAAATGATCTAAGGGTGAAAGCCCTATGATTTCCAACCCTGTTATTACAAGAATTAGTCAATTCGTTCCTGATTTGGAACAGACACGGTCGCGCTAATCATCTAGCGCGGTCGTGTCCTCCTGTCCAGACCCAATCATGCCCTTTGGCTAATCTCAGTCGTGTCTTAGGATCATAGACACGATCGTGCCTGGCTAAGGCACGGTCGTGCCTAATGATTTAGTTAGTTAAGCCTCAGTTTGATCAACACGGTCGCGCCCTGGCTAGCATGGACGCGCCCGTGGTTTGAGCACGATCGTGCCCTTCCCAGGCACGGTCGTGTGTGAGTTAAATTCTTGACAGAATTATAAATTTTATGTATTTTTCAAACCATAAATATTCTGATTAAATTACAAAATAAAAATAGTTGATTTTTATAAAATTGCATTTAATCTTATTTTGAAAGAACAAATATTTAATAAATGGAAAATTATTTATTTAAAGTTTATAAAATTTAATTTATAATTATTGCTAAACCTTTCATTTAAAAAAGTATTTAAATGGTTAAGTTACATTTTATAAATAAATAAATAAAATAATGATTATTTATTTACCTTATATTTAAACAAAGACATTTATTTATTTACACTTAATTTCATTTAACACTTATAATATTTTCATAAACAATAATTATTTACATTACTTATTTAATTATCCAAACTCAAACCTTAATCAAAATATTCTAAAAATATTCTTTCAAACTTTATATATTTTATTCAATACCTTCGATTTCAAATCAATGACTTTTTTAACAAATCCAAATACAACTTTAGAATTAAACTCTTGTGCACACTATTAATACCATATACATTACAATTTAGGTTAACTTGTGCATTTCAAGGATCTTTATTCTATCTAGTACATCTGTTAGCAACGCCTTCAAACCAAGTGAGTATTTCATAGCCCCTTTTACTCTTTTACACTTTTGGGGTGAAACATGAACTCTATCAAATTAC
The DNA here is from genome assembly GCA_023525975.1 of Smallanthus sonchifolius. Lineage (NCBI taxonomy): Eukaryota > Viridiplantae > Streptophyta > Magnoliopsida > Asterales > Asteraceae > Smallanthus > Smallanthus sonchifolius. The sequence continues at coordinate 41,705,829 of CM042033.1, forward strand.
ATGATTACATTTACACAAACAACACAAGTACAAATCCTATTTACATTCATGTGTACAAATTTGAGCTTTATGCCCGAGTGCTATGTGTGCTAACTTTTGTATGCGATTATGTGCAATCATTAACTATTCAAACCGACGGTTTTCAATGATAGATCTATTGAGTCTGACAAACCCACCCAGATTGGGGTGATTGATACCGACAACACAATTTTGCATGCTAGTTACAAAGGTTTGATTGTACTTGGTTACACAATAGCTGCTCCCCATAAATGCCTTATTTATCATGATATGTATGGATTTGTTTTACAAACTATATGCTATCTATATAAACCTGTGTTATACTCACCAACTTTTTAGTTGTCTTTATTTTATTCATGTTTCAGGCTCTAATGTGTGAGATTCAAGATGTGCTACACATAGGCTTGGACTTAGTTAAATTAAATAAAAGAACTCTATGTATTTCAATTTTGTTCTATCTTGGATTTGGTTGTGTTTGGACTACTTGTTATGAAATTTGATGTTTAATATATTCAATCTAGCCAACCTTGTGCTTATGAACAGTCTACATGTCCCGCCCCGATGATTCCGCCATCGGTCGGGGTGTGACATATTGGTATCAGAGCCTTGGTTATAGGGAATTAGGTTATTAGACACCTTGACCTAGACTATAACTTTAGGACACCTACTTATGCTATGTTTCATGATTACATGTTATATGCTATATGCTATATGTTATATGTTATGTGTTACATGCTATGTGCAACATGCTTACTATGGTTAGTTATTATTTTATTTGATGACTTAATTGTTAAATATCCATGACTTATTAGTATATACTTAAATAATAAATTAAATAAACAATATCCTTTCCTATATCCTAAAACCTCACAATATTCTTATTTTCTTTCTCTATCTTTATCTTTCTAAGCATGTGGAAACTTCATGAAGCGAAAATTCATAAAAAAATTCTTTATTTCCTCGTTAAGGTTTTTAAGCTTTGTTAATTATTTGAGGACACGTGCAATCTGGAAGAGTGTCACCTGTATTTTGGGTTTTCTGTCTAGGAAAGCATTTCGCATAAATCCCAATCAACCGAGGGACCCGTATGCTTTCCTGAGAATTCCTGAGATGAGTGTTTACTTATAGGCTAAAGCATGTCTCCTTGAAAATTATATAAGTTTAATTAACCTTAATGTGTCATAGTATTCGAGTGATTATATCACTATCGAGTACAATCCAAACTATGATTATCTATTTATTTTGTTATCTTATTCTATTAAATCCAAACAATTCTCATAAGTTCTTACATCTTTTCTTATCTTGCGAAAATCTGTAGAATGCTTCCTTGTCGTGCTCCCGCGGCCAACACTAATACCGACATTGCTGCTATTCTTGCATAACTCGTGACACAACTCACTCAAGCTAATAGTGCCACCAATGGCAACAATGGTGGTAATGGTAGTAATAGTGGTAATGGTGGTAATGGTGGAAATGGTGGTAACAACCCATCTCAATGCACCTTCAAGCACTTCAACTCGTGCAATCCCCTCAAGTTCTATGGTACCGAAGGAGCTACTGGACTCCTTCAATGGTTCGAAAGCATTGAGAATACTTTTCTCAATAGTGACTACCCCGACAACCTTCGTGTTCGTCATGCCACAAGTGTCCTACAAAAACGGGCACTAACCTTGGGGTGTGGATGTAGCAATGGCCTTACCTTGGGATGAGGTTAAAAGGCTAATGACCGAGGAATTTTGTCCTCAAAATGAAGTGAAGAAACTTGAAGCTGAGTTTTGGGATCTTGCCCAAGATAGTGGTGAAAACTTGGCGTATACGACTCAGTTCCATGAGTTGAGTCTTCTTGTGCCCCACATGGTCACTCCTTTGTCCCGCTGCATTGAAAAGTATATTGGGGGACTACCTAGGCAAATTCAAAATACTGTCCTAGGTAGGAATCCCGCAACACTTGAAGATGCCATCCGTTTGTCCGCTACCTTAACCGATAATCATGTGAAGGCGGGGACTCTTACTAAAAAGGGCACCAAGAAAATTTCTGACACTATAACCCCTCCTACCCACAACAAAGAAGCCACAACTGAACCCTCCCGGAATAATAGGAAAAGGAAGACTAGAAACTATGCTGTGGTCACTCCTGCTATTCCTATTAACCAAGCTGCACCTATGGTTCAAGCACCGGCCAAAAAGCCATATGTTGGAATCTACCCACTTTGTGCAACCTGCAACTACCATCATCCCCAAGGCATCCCATGTCGCCTTTGTACTTATTGTGAAAAATATGGCCATACAGTTAATGTTTGTAGGGCCAAAGCTCTTGCGGGCCAAGTCAACCTACCAAACCAAACCAACACCCAAGTGGCTAATCAAGGTGTACCCGCTATTGTAAATGGGCGAGCATGTTATGAGTGTGGCAACCCGAACCATTTTCGTGATCAATGCCCAAAGTTAGTCAATGCTAGACAAGGTGGAGCTCGTGGGCGTACTTTCAACATAAACGCCAATAAAGCTCAAGCCAACAATGACGTGGTCAATGGTACGTTTCTTGTTAATAGTCAATATGCCTCCATTTTATTCGATACCGGTGCCGATAAGAGTTTCGTGTCACTTAACTTTGAACCTTTACTTGCAAAGACACGATCCCAATTAGAGAAAACCTTTACCGTCAAAATAGCAAATGGTGATTCACTTACAATCGAGTCTATTATCTATGACTGTTCTTTAGAACTTAATGATCATACATTCCCAATCAACCTTGTTCCAATGCCACTAGGAAGCTTTGATATCATCATAGGCATGGATTGGCTATCAAATCATCATGCCGAAGTCATTTGTTTCGAGAAGTGCATCCGAATACCCCTACCATCGGGAGAAACACTAAGAGTCTTTGGTGAAAAGCCTTGCAAAGGGCTTAAATTAATGTCATGCACTACTGCTCAAAAGTACTTACGAAAGAAGTACGTGGCCTTTTTGGCCCATATCGTTCAAAAAGATGTTAAAAAGAAGAGTATTCAAGATATCCTCATTATCCGAGATTTTCCTGAAGTATTCCCCGAAGACTTATCCGGTCTTCCACCCGTTCGTCAAGTAGAATTTCGCATTGATCTTGTGCCCGGAGCTAACCCCGTGGGTAGAGCTCCATACCGTCTTGCACCTTCTGAAATGCAAGTCAACTTCAAGAGCTCTCTGACAAAGGATTCATTCGTCCAAGTCATTCACCGTGGGGTGCACCCGTCTTATTCGTCAAAAAGAAGGATGGATCATTTCGCATGTGTATTGACTACCGTGAACTCAACAAACTTACTATCAAAAACCGTTATCCTTTGCCTAGAATTGATGACCTCTTTGATCAACTTCAAGGTTCTACTTGCTTCTCGAAGATTGATCTTCGATCTGGTTATCATCAACTCCGTGTGCAAGAAGATGATATTCCAAAGACTGCCTTCCGAACAAGGTATGATCATTACGAGTTCATGGTTATGCCTTTTGGGCTAACCAATGCACCCGCAGTTTTCATGGACCTTATGAATCGTGTGTGCAAACCGTACCTCGATAAGTTCATGATAGTTTTCATCGATGACATCTTAATCTATTCCAAGACTAAAGCCGATCATGAGCAACATCTTAGATTGGTTTTGGATCTCTTGAAGAAAGAACAACTATATGCCAAATTCTCCAAATGTGAATTTTGGTTAAAAGAAGTTCAATTTCTTGGTCATATCGTCAACGACAAGGGTATTCATGTTGACCCTGCTAAGATCGAAACGGTTAAAAATTGGAATGCCCCGAAGACTCCCACTGAAGTTCGTTCATTTCTTGGTCTTGCGGGATATTACCGTCATTTCATCTCGAACTTCTCTAAGATTGATGTCCCCCTTATCGCTTTGACCCACAAGGGTAAGACTTATGAATGGGGACCAAAGCAAGAAGAAGCTTTCCAAACCCTTAAGCAAAAGTTGTGCAATGTTCCTATTTTGACTCTCCCTGATGGGAATGATGATTTAGTTGTCTACTGTGATGCTTCTAACCAAGGTCTCGGTTGTGTCCTCATGCAACGAGGCAAAGTAATTGCCTACGCATCACAACAACTTAAGATTCATGAGAAGAATTATACGACGCACGATCTCGAGTTGGGTGCGGTCGTATTCACATTAAAGATTTGGAGACATTATCTCTATGACACCAAATGTGTGGTGTTCACCGACCACAAAAGTCTTCAACATATCTTCAATCAAAAGGAACTCAATATGAGGCAACGACGTTGGGTTGAACTCCTTAACGACTATGACTGCGAGATTAGTTACCATCCCGGCAAAGCGAATGTTGTAGCCGACGCTTTGAGTCGAAAGAACCATGTCATGCTTCAATGTGTTCGAATTCAAATCGATATTCAAAACCGCATCTTAGAAGCTCAACACGTCTCAGTCACCGAGGGTAACATGTACGAGGAAATGTCGTGTGGTGTTGAACTTCTGCTTGAATCTAAACCAAATGGCTTACTTTATTACTTGAACCGTATCTGGGTTCCCGATCGCGATGATCTCCATACATTTCTCATGAACGAGGCTCACAAGACTCGTTATTCTATTCATCCTGGTGCGGATAAAATGTACCAGGATCTTCGCCAACAATATTGGTGGCCCGGTATGAAAAAGGACATTGCCCTTTATGTTGACAAATGTTTAACCTGCTCCAAAGTCAAAGCCGAACATCAACGTCCTTCTGGTTTACTTGAACAACCAGAAATTCCCATGTGGAAATGGGAAAACTTAGCTATGGATTTCATTACCAAGCTCCCTCGCACCTCGAGTGGTTATGATAGCATTTGGGTGATTATTGATCGTCTCACCAAATCTGCCCATTTCTTGCCTATCCGTGAAGACTATCGAGTTGAGAAACTAGCCCGAATTTACATTGATGAAATTGTGAGCCGTCATGGTGTTCCCTTGAACATAATATCCGACCAAGATGCCCTGTTCACTTCTCGATTTTGGCAATCTCTCCAAACTGCTCTTGGCATACGATTAGATTTGAGCACGGCTTACCATCCCCAAACTGATGGTCAAACCGAGCGGACAATCCAAACACTTGAAGACATGCTTAAATCTTGCGTAATCGATTTTGGTGGCAATTGGGATTCACATTTATCCCTCATTGAGTTCTCTTACAATAATAGCTACCACACCAGTATCAACATGGCTCCATTCGAAGCTCTTTATGGTCGCAAGTGTCGTTCTCCTATCTGTTGGAACGAGATTGGTGAAACACAAATCACCGGTCCTGAGCTAATTCAAGAAACATCCGACAAGATTATTCAAATCCGTGACAACATCCGAACAGCGAGAAGTCGGCAAAAGAGTTATGCCGATAAACGACGAAAACCTCTGGAATTCTAAGTCGGTGACCTTGTTCTTCTTAAGGTGTCCCCGTGGAAGGGTGTGATCCGTTTTGGAAAGAAAGGCAAGTTAGACCCTCGCTATGTTGGTCCATTCAAAATCCTCAAAAGGATTGGAAAAGTGGCTTACAAACTCGAGTTACCTCCATTGCTTGGCAATGTGCATCCTACATTTCATGTATCTAATCTGAAGAAATGTCTCACTGATGAAAGTCTCCATATACCACTTGATGACGTGCGCATTGACGAAACTATGCACTTCGTTGAGAAACCGGTAGAAATTATGGATCGTGAAGTCAAGCAACTCAAGCGAAGTCGTATTCCTATTGTCAAAGTTCGTTGGTAGTCTAAGCGTGGTCCTGAATTCACTTGGGAACGAGAGGACCAAATGAAGCTCAAGTACCCCCACCTTTTTACTGATGCCGTCACTTCCTTTAACTAAATTTCGGGACGAAATTCCCTCAACATGGGGAGACTGTAACATTTCTGATTTTTAGTATCCGTATTTCAAATTCAATGTAATGCATTTCAAACCAAATTCTAATGCACTGTTTTGTTCTATTCGTACCATCAACTTAATACTATATTTCAATGCAAATCCGCAAATTTACTCGGTTTTATCCTATTAAACAATACATAAGTATCTAATTATACAAATATGGCAAAAGACTAAAGTTACAAGGTCTGATGTTGAAAAGTAGCAAGACACCCTAACAGGCATGGTCGTGCCTCGTTCTGGCACGGTCACGCCGAGTGCTTTGGCACGGTCGCGCGACTTGCTTTGGAACGATCGCGCCTGGTGCCTTAGCACGGTCGCGCCTCGTTTGGGCATGGTCGCGCCTTGTACCAGTTGAAACGTAAATACAGTTTTAATCACCCGATCGTTGAGTTTCTGTAACCGATTTACACTTCATTACCATTAACGAAAGCAATAACATTTCCAATTACAACAAACGTCTCAAATTAATCCAATTAATCTCAAAAAAATTCTCTCAAGCATTTCAAAGAAAACACAAAACCTCCTTGCGATCCGAATTCTCTCAATCAAGCAGCATAGTCACGCTACTCGATTCTCCCTAAAGCTCCTAGACTCTCTGGTTTAGCCGGAATCGCAGCAGAAGACGCCGGAAGCCATCCGCATCGCCGCCGAGACCCTTTCCTATCGTTAGCTATCAATTCGCCATCATTCCGGGTAATTGAAACCTTGTCCTCTATCGATTTAGTCCTTAGATCAAAAGCCCCATGTTAATTTGGGCTTACAATATGGAAATCATCTTAAACCCGAATCTAGTTTTCATTCAAAAATGATTTAATCGGGTCCGACTCTACACACGTTTTAAGTCCAATTAATCTATGCAAAAAGACTCGAAATGATCTAATGGGTGAAAGCCCTATGATTTCAAACCATGTTATTGTAAGAATTAGTCAATTCGTTCCTGATTTGGAACAGACACGGTCGCGCTGTGTGAGTTAAATTCTGGGCAGAACTATAAATTTTATGTGTTTTCCAAACCATAAATATTCTGATTAAATTACAAAATAAAAATAGTTGATTTTTATAAAATTGCATTTAATCTTATTTAGAAAGAACAAATATTTAATAAATAGAAAATTATTTATTTAAAGTTTATAAAATTTAATTTACAATTATTGCTAAACCTTTCATTTAAAAAGTATTTAAATGGTTAAGTTACATTTTATAAATAAATAAATAAAATAATGATTATTTATTTACCTTATATTTAAACAAAGACATTTATTTATTTACACTTAATTTCATTTAACACTTATAATATTTTCATAAACAATAATTATTTACATTACTTATTTAATTATCCAAACTCAAACCTTAATCAAAATGTTCTAAAAATATTCTTTCAAACTTTATATATTTTAATCAATACCTCAGATTTCAAATCAATGACTTTTTACACATGTCTAAATGCAACTTTAGAATTAAACTCTTGTGCACACTATTAATACCATATATATTACACTTTAGGTTAACTTGTGCATTTCAAGGATCTTTATTTGGGACAATCCGACTTTTTAAGTTAATTCCGTTAACTACTCTGTTAAGTTTCCTATTAAAAACTTAACCCCGTTAACTAAATCTAACCCCAGGGACTGTTTCACAAATCCAACTCAGAAATGCAGGGACTATTCCTGCCAAGTCTCAATACATGAATTATTGACTCCCCAAAGTCAAAATCAAATCAATTTAATTATGTTTGACTTTTTGAAGTCAAACTCGTAGAAATTCAATCAAATCCGAAATTGCAAATCAATTCTGTGGAAATTGAAACCGTTAAAGCTCGATTTTTATCTTTAACGACCTTAATTATCAATTAAATCATCCATCATTAGCGAATTAATCAAAATATGGCCGTTCGTTTCGTAACCGTCGACCCCATATTCGATTATCATCAAATCCGGCAAATCCCTGTATTTCCTTCTCGAATTGAGACGCTGCAATCACTTAACGAACCCCCTGAAGTTTTTGCACAAACCAGATTAGTCGGAGAAGCAGCAGACATCGCCGGAGAACACTACAGCCGCCGTAGGACTCAGTTTCAGTCGGGCTCTATCAATCCGACATCCAATCGGGTAATTGAGGCATTCCTTTGATTCGTTTCAGTCTGTAGAATGAAAGCCCTAACCTAATTAGGGCTTACATTATCTATTTAATCATGAACCGATTTCTAGGGTTCATAAGAAACCAGTTTAATCAAACCCTACCCTAAATGTGTTCTTAATCAAATCAATTCACACCTGTAGATTCGCAACAACTCTCAGAATGAAAACCCTTTATCAATTTAACATTCTAACATCGAATTTTTCATAACCCGAATTCTAGGGTTCGTCCTTATTCAATTTGGGGATTTCGAACCTAGGAGTATTCAAAATGAAATTGAACTATATGGTTAGTTTCGTAATCAGTTACACCTTAAAAGCCCCATCCTAATTTAAACGTTTATCATCGATTTCATAACTAACGGATAATGAGGGTTTTTTCGTCGAGACTGGTTAATCAAACTCTAACCTCGGCACAATCTCAATTCAATTAATTTATGGGGATAGGTTCGCAATCCATCACTCTTTGAAAGCCCCATGAATTCAGCCACTGTTAATATCAGAATCAACGGATTTGATTTGTGTTCTTAAACTAGGGTTCCAGCTTTTCGAATCAGAAATTAACGAATTAAAACTTGATCGTTTTTCAATTGAATCCAACCCTAGATTCGCTATAACCCGATTAACAAAACCCCCTCGATACTTTGGAAAATCACAATCGAATTCATGGTGTATGGGACGGGATTTGATCTGGGTACGTATGGGGAACTAAATCACATCCGGCTTGAATGTTAAAAGAAATTAGAACTGGATTTGTTTGCGATAGCCTAGCGGCCGGGACTGGTTAAGACAGTGTGCGTGTGTGGGAGAGACCCGGGTTCGAGTCCGGGCTCCCACAATCATTTTTTAAACATTTTTCTGTTAATATTTAATTAATAAAAATCAAACCCTATAATATTATAATATTATACAATTGTGTTTTTACCCGGAAAACAACCCGTAGGCTCGGGTTTGAATTATTAACATATTTTTATATATTATACCCACTTTTATAAATAATTTAGTGTTATTATCCCCAAGTAAAAATAATATGTTTATATTATTTTAAGCCACAAATTTTTATAAAATAATACGTTTAGTTTCAAACCGTGACTCGTGTTATTTAATAATGTGTATACATATATTACTTCGTATCGTTTTACAACCTCGTGTAACATCTGAAAACTAAATAATAATATAATTAGTTATATTATTTACTCGCATTGCTACGTTCATAAAAATAATATATTTATTATTTTGTACCTCAAACGAGTAATTAGAATGTTCTTTCGAATCTAAAAATAATATATTAAATTATATTATTTTCCTAATTTTTGTGAATGACAAAACACTCGATAATATTTATTATTATTTTTGTCATTCGTCGCGTAACGTATATATATATATCATAATAATAAATTATGGAATTTATATCCCCGTGGACCCGTTCGTTTACTTTTGAATATTAGAACGTTTCTTAGGACGTTCCTCTTTCCGTGTCGCTGTCACAATTCCCAAGCTTTATCCCTAATTTATGTGTTTATAATTTTAGGGCATTCGTAAGTCGTTTGAGACTTACACTCGTGGTTCCAATTTACTTCTAGTGTGAAACTACCTTCAACGCCAAGCAGGTGAGTTTCACGGCCCCTTTTTACTGCTTTTAACTTGAGGGAGAAAACATGCTTAAACTGATTTTAGATTTTGTATTTCATATGTTATCAATGTTAAAGCTAAGTGTAACATGCTATCACAGAAAGTCCTCATCTTATTTCGAACCGTTAATATGGATCTTAGCGAGGTAATGTTTAGTAGTACTACTGGGTTTGACAAATCCCACCCGCGTTAGTCGCGCTAACTCGATCGGATATCGAACGGGTGAAATGTTAGCCTATTCACATGGCCAGTATTGATAGAACCTGGCAGGAGGCAATAAACAAATAGTCAGTTTCGGTTGCGAGCACTTGAGCTAAAACATGAACATAGGTTAGCTACCTATAGATACATATTGAATGATCATAAATCTGGTAATGCTTACTTATTTGTTTGAAACCTATGAACTCACCAACCTTGTGTTGACACTTTTTCTTACATGTTTTCTCAGGACGCTAAGCTAAGACACAGGTGCACGTTAGGGCATGCATGGGATTCAACTGCTTTGCTTTGTGTCTATTTATGTTGATTGAATTATTTTAATGTACTTTGTTTGGTTGGACGTTTGAACTTTTGGACTTTGGTTTTGGGCACGTGTATTTTGCGCATTTATTTTCTTTACGCTTCCGCATTGATACTCTGATTTAAAAGATATTTTCATTTTGAGTCCCATGTAGAGTCGTTCAATGTAACTAATGTCTGAGATCCTGGTTTGTCACTTCCCAAACGGTAATACTCCGTTAGTTGAAATTGGGGGTGTGACAGATTGGTATCAGAGCCATTGGTTATAGAGAACTAGGATTGCATACTAGACTATAGCCTCACACATTAGTTACCTGTCATTTGGATGTTTGGCACTTATACAAATTGTTGCAGGATCATGTCGTCAACACCACCTCCATCACCTAACGCATCAGGGCATAAGGCACCTGTACCCTCATCCCCGGAGCCCAAAAGGCGCCGGACTACCTCAATTGAGCAAGGCGAACCGAGCAACGCACGAGCATTGGATTATGCTTTCAATTGGGATATGTACCCACATATGATCCAAAGGTGGATCGAAATGGGAGATGTTCCATCACCGTACTTTGGATCCACGTCTTCATCATCTACCTTGCCTAGCTTACCATGCACCATGGAACAAGCCTTCGCAGCATTTGTGTCCTATATGTTAAAGGAATTAAGTTTTGTACAAGATGCCACCGAGGAGATACCTAAACTCCTGGAGAATGGACCTCAAGTGGAGAAGAATAGGGTAGGAATAGAAAATTTGACTACCGAACTAGCTGCAACGGACAATGTCCACAACCTTTTAGTGGACTGTGTGGCACACCTAGAGACGAGGGCTGACACTATGGATGACGATATGCAAGGGGTTCTTGAGAGATTAGCTGCTATGGAAGCTCAGCTACATGTGGCTAACCACACTGCTAAAGGCCTTCAAGAGAGGGTGACTCATTTGGAAGCCCAACTGCAAGCGGCCCTACACCCGGAAAACATTCCAGTATCTGACGATGAGGAGGAACCCTTTGAGGAAGAGCTCTTTGAGGAGGAGCCCTTCGAGGAGGAACCCATAGAGGGGGAACCAGCTGAGGAAGAGCCAGTGGAGATTGATGATGCACAGTCATATGTCTCTTCTGATGATGAGGATATTTGAGGATCTTCCTAATCTATCTTCTTTTCATGTTTGTTTTGCTTATGTTATTTCCCTTTTCAAACCTAGATGGGTAAGGTTGTTCCCATCCAATAAAAGCATGAGAAGTTTAATATTTGAGTTATTTATTTTGTAGCCTTACAATTTATTTAATTTTCAAAATATTAGATGTTGTATTTCCTTACCCGTACCTGAATAATGTTTAATATGCGATATATTTCTCATTGTTTTCATTTGTGATTGTGAAGAAATATGTCTGGGAGAGGACGAGGAGGCCGTACCGGTGGTCGTGGTGCCATCAACATGACGGCAGCAGAACTAGCAGCTTTGATAAACAATAGTGTGGCATAGGCCCTAGCAGCACAGAATGCTGCAGGTAAATGCTTTAACTATTGACTAGTAGTGTCAATTCCTTCTCCTAAGAACATTTTTCTAAACTCTATAATTCCAATTCAATTCGTATTTCTAAATCCAGGCCAGCAAAATCAGCAAAATCAACAGCCAGCCTGCACTTTCAAGGCATTCATGGACTGCAAGCCCCACACCTTTAGTGGAGCTGAAGGAGCCGTTGGATTACTTCGCTAGTTTGAGATGGTTGAATCAGTAATAGCCATGTGCAACTGCCCCGTGGCTAACCAAGTGAAATTTGCTACTGGAACTTTGGAAGACCCGGCCCTAACATGGTGGAATGCCCAAGTTCAAATGTTGGGACTAGCAATGGCAAATGGACTCCCGTGGGAGGAATTTAAAACAATGATGAAAGAAGAATACTGCCCACGAGATTAAATTCAAAAGCTAGAGGGAGAGTTCTGGAACCTTAAGATGGAGGGTTCGGAAATTGAACTCTACACCACCCGTTCGCACGAACTTGCCACCATGTGCCCACAAATGGTGACTCTGGATTACAAACGGATTGAACTATACATTGGAGGTTTGGTACCTCAGATTCAAAGCATGGTGACCTCATCCAACCCTACCACCATCCAACAGACCATCAGACTTGCTCACAAATTGACCGATCAGGCGGTGACGCAAGGAACTTTACCTCCAAGAGGTTCAGTTGCTAAACCCACCGACAGCCACAAACGCAAGTTCGATCACCATTCCAACACCCACAACCACTCTAACTCCCACTCCAAAGGACCCCAACCCAACGAGCAACAGTCTAACCAACAGCAACAACAACAACAACGTAGGTTCGAGCCTACCAAGAACTTCAATCAGTCGACCTCCTCTGGCCAAAACCAGGGTGGTTATGCGAGAAAGTCCCCGAAGTGTAACAAGTGTAACTTACACCACTTTGGGTTCTGCAATCGTTGCCAGAGGTGCGGTAAAATAGGCCATGCTGCTAAGGACTGCAGGGGTGAATTACAAACTAAGCAACCCTTTCAACAACCGGGGTCTACTAGGGCTTGCTTTGAGTGTGGAAAGGAAGGGCATATTCGGAAGAACTGTCCTCAGTTAAAGAAAGGGGGTAATGGAAATCACAACCCTAACCACAATAACAATGGGAATAGTGGAAATAATGGCAATGGGGGAGGAAATGGTGCGAAGGGACGAGCCTTCGTACTAGGATCTGGAGAAGCCCATTACGACCATAATGTGGTTACCGGTAAGTTCCTCGTAAATAATTTCTTTGCTTCTGTCCTTTTTGACACCGGTGCTGATAGAAGTTTTATATCTAAGAAATTTAGTAATATGATAAAAGGAACTTCATCTCTATTAGAAGATAAGTATACAATAGAGATAGATGACGGTCAAGTAATTGAGGCAAGTCACATACTTAAAGGATGTAAACTTGAGCTAGCTACACATACATTTGATATCAACCTTATGCCGGTCATACTTGGTAGTTTTGATATAATTGTTGTAATGGATTGGCTATCTAAAAACCAAGCCAAAATTATCTGTCGTGAGAAGATTGTACGTGTACCTCTCTCAAATGGAGAAACCCTTTCCATCCAAGGCGAAAGAGTTGGTGCAGTCATGGGCATTATATCCTTCATGAAAGCACAAAAATGTCTTCGAAAGGGACATACGGCTATTTTGGCCCTTGTTGCTGAGCAACCGTCAGAAGAGAAGAAGATCGAAGATATTCCCGTTGTGTGTGAATTTTTGGAAGTATTTCCCGAGGATCTGCCCGGCTTGCCACCGCACCGTCAAGTAGAATTTCAAATCGATTTAGCACCTGGAGCAGCGCCGATCGCTCGGGCACCTTATTGATTAGCACCCAGTGAATTGCAGGAACTGTTCACTCAATTGCAAGACTTATTGGATAAAGGTTTCATCCGACCTAGTTCATCACCGTGGGGATCTCCGGTATTATTTGTCAAGAAGAAGGACGGTACGTTCCGTATGTGTATTGATTACCGGGAGCTGAATAAAGTTACAATCAAGAACCGCTACCCTTTACCTCGTATTGATGACCTTTTTTATCAACTCCAAGGATCAAGTTTCTATTCCAAAATAGATCTTAGGTCCGGCTATCATCAGTTAAGAGTCCGAGAAGAAGATATCTCTAAGACTGCATTCAGAACGAGGTACGGCCATTACAAATTTATGGTCATGCCTTTCGGTTTAACCAACGCGCCCGTGGTATTCATGGATCTCATGCACCGTGTGTGTAAGCCTTACCTTTACCAGTTTGTTATCGTTTTCATCGATGACATCCTTATCTATTCCAAGAACGAGGAAGAACATGAAGAACATCTGCGTCTAATTTTGGAACTACTTAAGCAAGAGCAACTTTATGCTAAGTTTTCCAAATGTGAATTTTGGATTCGAGAGGTTCAGTTTCTAGGGCATGTAGTAAATGAAAAAGGGATACATGTCGACCCATCCAAAATAGAAGCCATCAAGAATTGGGCAGCACCGATGACTCCGACTGAGGTGCGACAATTTCTGGGATTGGCTGGATATTACCGTCGTTTTATCGAAGGATTTTCAAAGATTGCGCAACCTCTCACCGCCCTAACTCAAAAAGGAAAAGCCTATAATTGGGGCGATAACCAAGAGTCAGCTTTCCAACATCTCAAACAGAAACTTTGCAGTGCACCTATTTTAGCTCTTCCGGAAGGAACCGATGATTTTGTGGTGTATTGTGATGCATCTATTCAAGGTCTGGGTTGTGTCTTAATGCAACGCGAAAAGGTAATCGCATACGCTTCACGTCAGTTAAAGGTTCACGAGAAAAACTACACCACTCATGACCTAGAGTTGGGAGCAGTAGTTTTTGCACTTAAGATATGGAGACATTACTTGTACGGTACCAAATGCACCATCTACACCGACCACAAGAGCCTCCAGCATATCTTCCAGCAGAAGGAGTTGAACATGCGACAACGTCGTTGGGTTGAACTTTTAAATGATTACGACTGTGCGATCCGGTATCATCCGGGTAAAGCTAACGTTGTGGCTGATGCACTAAGCCGAAAGGAAACAAAACCCAAACGAGTTCGAGAATTACAACTTACTATTCACCCTGGATTGCCTGACAGAATCCGTAGTGCTCAACTTGAAGCCTTGAAAGAAGATAACCTACCGTTAGAAGGTACTCGCGGCATGGAAGCACAACTTGAAGTAAAATCTGACGGAATTCGTTACTTTGTCGAACGAATATGGGTTCCAGTGTTCGGAAATTTAAGGGAACTAATCATGGATGAAGCTCATAAATCTCGTTACTCCATTCATACGGGTTCCGATAAAATGTACCATGATCTAAAAGTACTATATTGGTGGCCGAAGATGAAGGCCGATATAGCCACTTATGTTAGTAAGTGTCTGACCTGCGCGAAGGTCAAAGTTGAATACCAAAAACCGTCTGGTCTCCTGCAACAACCTGAAATTCCCATGTGGAAATGGGAACAAATATCCATGGACTTCATTACCAAATTACCCCGAAACCCTACCGGATGTGATACTATATGGGTAATTGTGGATCGCCTAACAAAATCTGCTCACTTTCTAGCAATCAAAGAAACCGACAAAATGGATAAACTCACTCGAATATACTTGAAAGAAGTAGTCTCTCGGCACGGAGTGCCAATCTCTATTATTTCGGATCGTGATGCACGATTCACTTCCCGTTTCTGGCAGTCATTGCATAAAGCATTAGGCACGCGTCTAGATATGAGCACAGCTTACCATCCCCAAACCGATGGTCAAACAGAACATACTATCCAAACTCTGGAGGACATGCTACGAGCTTGTGTAATCGATTTCGGTAAAACTTGGGAGTCTCACCTACCGTTGGTGGAGTTCTCCTACAACAACAGCTATCACACTAGCATCAAGGCAGCTCCATTTGAAGCACTTTATGGACGGAAATGCCGTTCTCCCATTTGTTAGACCGAGGTTGGGGATATCCAACTCACAGGTCCTGAACTTGTATTTGAAACTTCCGAAAAGATCGTTCAAATTAGAAACCGTATGGCGGCAGCTCGGGATCGTCAAAAGAGCTACGCCGAAAAACGCCGTAAACCTTTGGAATTTCAAATAGGTGACATGGTTTTGCTCAAAGCCTCACCTTGGAAAGGTGTCATTCGTTTCAGAAAACGAGGTAAACTGAATCCTCGTTATGTTGGACCTTTCAAAATATTAAAGAGAATCGGACCAGTCGCGTATCAATTGGACCTACCTGAAAGACTTAGTGGTGTGCACAACGTCTTTAACGTCTCAAATTTAAAGAAATTCCTAGCAGATGAATCACTCGCAGTTCCGCTGGAGGAACTACATGTTGATGAACAGTTACGTTTTATCGAAGAACCTGTGGAAATTATGGATAGGGAAGTCAAATCGTTAAAGCACAGTAAAATCCCTATTGTTCGAGTCCGTTGGAACTCGAAACGCGGACCAGAATTTACTTGGGAGCGCGAGGATCAGATGATGCGCAAATATCCTAATCTGTTCAAGCACTCCGCGTCAAATCCCTAAGGTACTATTTAATTTTTGGGACGAAAATTCTTTCAACTAGGGAATAATGTGAAACCCCAGAATTTTTTTTATTTTAGTTATTTTAATTTTCGGGACGAAAATTCTTTCAACTAGGGAATGATGTGACAATCCGATTTTTTAAGTTAATTCCGTTAACTACTCTGTTAAGTTTCCTATTAAAAACATAACCCCGTTAACTAAATCTAACCCCAGGGACTGTTTCTGTCACATATCCAACTCAGAAATGCAGGGACTATTCCTGCCAAGTCTCAATACATGAATTGTTGACTCCCCAAAGTCAAAATCAAATCAATTTAATTCTGTTTGACATTTTGAAGTCAAACTCGTAGAAATTCAATCAAATCCGAAATTGCAAATCAATTTTGTGGAAATTGAAACCGTTATCGCTCGATTTTTATCTTTAACGACCTTAATTATCAATTAAATCATCCATCATTAGCGAATTAATCAAAATATGGCCGTTCGTTTCGTAACCGTCGACCCTATATTCGATTATCATCAAATCCGACAAATCCCTGTATTTCCTTCTCGAATTGAGACGCTGCAATCACTTAACGAACCCCCTGAAGTTTTTGCACAAACCAGATTAGTCGGAGAAGCAGATGACATCGCCGGAGAACACTACAGCCACCGTCGGACTCAGTTTCAGTCGGGCTCTATCAATCCGACATCCAATCGGGTAATTGAGGCATTCCTTTGATTCGTTTCAGTCTGTAGAATGAAAGCCCTAACCTAATTAGGGCTTACATTATCTATTTAATCATGAACTGATTTCTAGGGTTCATAAGAAACCAGTTTAATCAAACCCTACCCTAAATTTGTTCTTAATCAAATCAATTCACACCTGTAGATTCGCAACAACTCTCAGAATGAAAACCCTTTATCAATTTAACATTCTAACATCGAATTTTTCATAACCCGAATTCTAGGGTCCGTCCTTATTCAATTTGGGGATTTCGAACCTAGGAGTATTCAAAATGAAATTGAACTATATGGTTAGTTTCGTAATCAGTTACACTTTAAAAGACCCATCCTAATTTGAACGTTTATCATCGATTTCATAACAAACGGATAATGTGGGTTTTTTCGTCGAGACTGGTTAATCAAACTCTAACCTCGGCACAATCTCAATTCAATTAATTTATGGGGATAGGTCCGCAATCCATCACTCTTTGAAAGCCCCATGAATTCAGCCATTGTTAATATCAGAATCAACGGATTTGATTTGTGTTCTTAAACTAGGGTTCCAGCTTTTCGAATCATAAATTAACGAATTAAAACTTGATCGTTTTTCAATTGAATCCAACCCTAGATTCGCTATACCCCGATTAACAAAACCCCCTCGATACTTTGGCAAATCACAATCGAATTCATGGTGTATGGGACGGGATTTGATCTGGGTACCTATGGGGAACTAAATCACATCCGGCTTGAATGTTAAAAGAAATTAGAACTGGATTTGTTTGCGATAGCCTAGCGGCCGGGACTGGTTAAGACAGTGTGCGTGTGTGGGAGAGACCCGGGTTCGAGTCCGGGCTCCCACAATCATTTTTTAAACATTTTTCTGTTAATATTTAATTAATAAAAATCAAACCCTATAATATTATAATATTATACAGTTGTGTTTTTACCCGGAAAACAACCCGTAGGCTCGGGTTTGAATTATTAACATATTTTTATATATTATACCCACTTTTATAAATAATTTAGTGTTATTATCCCTAAGTAAAAATAATATGTTTATATTATTTTAAGCCACAAATTTTTATAAAATAATACGTTTAGTTTCAAACCGTGACTCGTGTTATTTAATAATGTGTATACATATATTACTTCGTATCGTTTTACAACCTCGTGTAACATCTGAAAACTAAATAATAATATAATTAGTTATATTATTTACTCGCACTGCTACGTTCATAAAAATAATATATTTATTATTTTGTACCCCAAACGAGTAATTAGAATGTTCTTTCGAATCTAAAAATAATATATTAAATTATATTATTTTCCTAATTTTTGTGAATGACAAAACACTCGATAATATTTATTATTATTTTTGTCATTCGTCGCGTAACGTATATATATATATCATAATAATAAATTATGGAATTTATATCCCCGTGGACCCGTTCGTTTACTCTTGAATATTAGAACGTTTCTTAGGACGTTCCTCTTTCCGTGTCGCTGTCACAATTCCCAAGCTTTATCCCTAATTTATGTGTTTATAATTTTAGGGCATTCGTAAGTCGTTTGAGACTTACACTCGTGGTTCCAATTTACTTCTAGTGTGAAACTACCTTCAACGCCAAGCAGGTGAGTTTCACGGCCCCTTTTTACTGCTTTTAACTTGGGGGAGAAAACATGCTTAAACTGATTTTAGATTTTGTATTTCATATGTTATCAATGTTAAAGCTAAGTGTAACATGCTATCACAGAAAGTCCTCATCTTATTTCGAACCGTTAATATGGATCTTAGCGAGGTAATGTTTAGTAGTACTACTGGGTTTGACAAATCCCACCCGCGTTAGTCGCGCTAACTCGATCGGATATCAAACGGGTGAAATGTTAGCCTATTCACATGGCCAGTATTGATAGAACCTGGCAGGACGCAATAAACAAACAGTCAGTTTCAGTTGCGAGCACTTGAGCTAAAACATGAACATAGGTTAGCTACCTATAGATACATATTGAATGATCATAAATCTGGTAATGCTTACTTATTTGTTTGAAACTTGTGAACTCACCAACCTTGTGTTGACACTTTTTCTTACATGTTTTCTCAGGACGCTAAGCTAAGACACAGGTGCACGTTAGGGCATGCATGGGATTCAACTGCTTTGCTTTGTGTCTATTTATGTTGATTGAATTATTTTAATGTACTTTGTTTGGTTGGACGTTTGGACTTTTGGACTTTGGTTTTGGGGACGTGTATTTTGCACATTTACTTTCTTTACACTTCCGCATTGATACTCTGATTTAAAAGATATTTTCATTTTGAGTCCCATGTAGAGTCGTTCAATGTAACTAATGTCTGAGATCCTGGTTTGTCACTTCCCAAACGGTAATACTCCGTTTGTTGAAATTGGGGGTGTGACATTATTCTATCTAGTACATCTGTTAGCAACGCCTTCAAACCAAGTGAGTATTTCATAGCCCCTTTTACTCTTTTACACTTTTGGGGTGAAACATGAACTCTATCAAATTACATGTTTACGTTTACACAAACAACACAAGTACAAATCCTATTTACATTCATGTGTACAAATTTGAGCTTTATGCCCGAGTGCTATGTGTGCTAACTTTTGTATGCGATTAAGTGCAATCATTAACTATTCAATCCGACGGTTTTCAATGATAGATCTATTGAGTCTGACAAACCCACCCAGATTGGGGTGATTGATACCGACAACACAATTTTGCATGCTAGTTACAAATGTTTGATTGTACTTGGTTACACAATAGCTGCTCCCCATAAATGCCTTATTTATCATGATATGTATGGATTTGTTTTACAAACTATATGCTATCTATATAAACCTGTGTTATATTCACCAACTTTTTAGTTGACTTTATTTTATTCATGTTTCAGGCTCTAATGTGTGAGATTGATCAAGATGTGCTACACATAGGCTTGGATTTAGTTAAATTAAATAAAAGAACTCTATGTATTTCAATTTTGTTCTATCTTGGATTTGGTTGTGTTTGGACTACTTGTTATGAAATTTGATGTTTAATATATTCAATCTAGCCAACCTTGTGCTTATGAACAGTCTACATGTCCCGCCCCGATGATTCCGCCATCGGTCGGGGTGTGACAAAAACGTTAATTCGATAGGATTCTGCACTCTGTGTTAACGAGACGTCCTGTCACGAGATCGATCTGAGACGAGTCATGTGGACCTACAAGTGGTATCAGAGCTTTTGCTAGTGATTTGAGTCTGATTCTTGGTGATTAGAGACGTTTTTGTGTACAATTTGACAAGAAATTGATCATTTTTACAAGTTTTTGTTTCAATGGAGTTTTCAAGTTATTGAAGCAGATTTTACTGTTGAATTCGTGGATTTGAGGTGGATTTTGATGAAATTAATCCGATAGAAGTGTTCTAATTCATAAAATACTTAATCCTACGGTTCAATTTCTTTAAATTCCTTCTAATCTGTGAGAAATGATGATTTTTGGTGATATTTGTTCATGTTGGGTTAAAGTTCTTGCTGAGTTTGTGTCAGCTGCTGTAAGCGAACTTGCTGATATTTGTTGCAGGTGAACTTAGCAAGCGAACTTATTAAGTTCGCTTCTCTCAGTTTAAGCGAACTTAGTAGGCGAACTTATCAAGTTCGCTTCACTCAGTGAAGTTCAGGCAAACTTATTAAGTTCGCTTAGGCAGTATCAGGCGAACTTATCTAGTTCGCTTGTGTTCTTAAAAAAAAATTAAAAAAAAATGATAGTACATTAGTAGGTGATTATACACACATGACCATAGAATGACTACATGGCTTCTGTATTTATGTTTGAAGTCGTGTTTATATGATTTGATCTAAACTTTCTTAGTCTACAAAAATAGGAAATGATATCTTCATGACTATTTAACATTGCATCTATATAATATTTTAATTTGAATATCTGCATGTAATTTGAATTTTCAGTAGACTAGAAGCGTTTTTGGACCATTAGTAGAGTGAAAACATAATGTTAGGACATGTTTTGTAACTGTTGTAAAATTCTGTGTAAGTTCATAGAGAGGCGAACTTAATAAGTTCGCCTAAGCATCTTTAGGACCGAACTTGTTAAGTTCGCCTAAGCATCTTTGAGGCGAACTTGTTAAGTTCGCCTAGAGCAGGTTTGTGTCTATATATAGGAGTTTACAGATTCTTTACGCAGCAGAGGGACTTTGAACGAGTGTAATCAGTGAATCTTGTAAACTCTGTGTTTTGGGGAATACAAAGAGAAGTTTATTAAATGTTGTTTCTATTGTCAATTTGTATACAAATCGTTTATTCGGTAGGATTCCTCACTCCGTGTTAACGAGACGTCCTGTCACGAGATCGATCTGAGATGAGTCTTGTGGAACTACAAGTGGTATCAGAGTTTTTGCTCGTGATTTGTGTCTGATTCTTAGTGATTAGAGACGTTTTTGTGTACAATTTGACAAGAAATTGATCATTTTTACAAGTTTTTGTATCAATGGAGTTTTCAAGTTCTTGAAGCAGATTTTACTGCTGAATTCGGGGATTTGAGGTGGATTTTGATGAAATTAATCGGGTAGAAGTGTTCTAATTCATAAAATACTTAATCCTACGGTTCAATTTCTTCAAATTCCTTCTAATCTGTGAGAAATGATGATTTTTGGTGATATTTTTTCGTGTTTGGGTTAAAGTTTTTGCCGGGTTTGTTTCAGCTGCTGCAAGCGAACTTGCTGATATTTATTGCAGGCAAACTTAGAAAGCGAACTTATTAAGTTCGCTTCTCTCAGTTTAAGCGAAGTTCAGGCGAACTTATTAAGTTCGCTCAGGCAGTATTAGGCGAACTTATCTAGTTCTCTTGTGTTCTTAAAAAAATAATAATAAAAATGATAGTACATCAGTAGGTGATCATACACACATGACCATAGAATGACTACATGGCTTCTGTATTTATGTTTGAAGTCGTGTTTATTTGATTTGATCTAAACTTCTTAGTCTACATAAACAGGAAATGATAGCTTCTTGACTATTTAACATTGCATCTATATAAACTTTAAATTTGAATATTTGCATGTAATTTGATTTCTCAGTAGGCTAGAAGCGTTTTTGGACCATAGTATTGTGAAAACATAATGTTAGGACATGTTTTGTAGCTGTTGATAAAATTATGTGTAAGTTCATAGAGAGGCGAACTTAATCTTTAGGAGTGAACATGTTAAGTTCGCCTAAGCATCTATAGCAGGTTTGTGTCTATATATAGGAGTTTACGGATTCTGTAAGCAGCAGAGGGACTTTGAACGAGTGTAATCAGTGAATCTTTTAAACTCTGTGTTTTGTGGAATACAAAGAGAAGTTTATTTACACATTGTTTCTTTTGTCAATTCGTATACAAAACGTTAATTCGATAGGATTTCGCACTCCGTGTTAACGAGACGACCTGCCACGAGATCGATCTGAGATGAGTCATGTGGACCTACAAGTGATATTAGAGCTTTTGCTCATGATTTGTGTCTAATTTTTGGTGATAAGAGACGTTTTTGTGTACAATTTGACAAGAAATTGATCATTTTTACAAGTTTTTGTATCAATGGAGTTTTCAAGTTCTTGAATCTGATTTTACTTCTAAATTCATGGATTTGAGGTGGATTTTGATGAAAGTAATCCGATAGAAGTGTTCTAATTCATAAAATACTTAATCCTACGGTTCAATTTCTTCAAATTCCTTCTAATATGTGAGAAATGATGATTTTTGGTGATATTTGTTCGTGTTTGGGTTAAAGTTCTTGCTGTGTTTGTTTCAACTGCTGTAAGCGAACTTACTGATATTTGTTGCAGGCGAACTTAGCAAGCGAACTTATTAAGTTCGCTTCTCTCAGTTTAAACGAAGTTCAGGCGAACTTATTAAGTTCGCTCAGGTAGTATCAGGCTCTTAAAAAAATAATTAAAATGATAGTACATCAGTAGGTGATCATACACACATGACCATAGAATGACTACATGGCTTCTGTATTTATGTTTGAAGTCGTGTTTATATTATTTGATCTAAACTTCTTAGTCTACATAAACACGAAATGATAGCTTCATTACTAATTAACATTGCATCTATATAATCTTTTAATTTGAATATCTGCATGTAATTTGAATTGTCAGTAGGCTAGAAGCGTTTTTGGACCATCAGTAGTGTGAAAGCATAATGTTAGGACATATTTTGTAACTGTTGATAAAATTATGTGTAAGTTCATAGAGAGGCGAACTTAAGCATGTTTAGGAGCGAACATGTTAAGTTAGCCTAAGCATCTTTGAGGCGAACTTAACAGTAGGTTTGTGTCTATATATAGGAGTTTACACATTCTATAAGCAGCAGAGGACTTTGAACGAATGTAATCAGTGAATCTTGTAAACTCTGTGTTTTATGGAATACAAAGAGAAGTTTATTTACATGTTGTTTCTATTGTCAATTCGTATACAAAACGTTAATTCGATTGGATTCTGCACTCCGTGTTAACGAGACGTCCTGTCACGAGATCGATCTGAGACGAGTCATGTGAACCTACAAGTGGTATTAGAGCTTTTGCTCGTGATTTGTGACTGATTCTTGGTGATTAGAGATGTTTTTGTGTACGATTTGACAAGAAATTGATCATTTTTACAAGTTTTTGTATCAATGGAGTTTTCAAGTTCTTGAAGCTGATTTTACTGCTGAATTCATGGATTTAATGTGGATTTTGATGAAATTAATCCGATAGAAGTGTTCTACTTCATAAAATACTTAATCCTACGGTTCAATTTCTTCAAATTCCTTCTAATCTGTGAGAAATGATGATTTTTGATGATATTTGTTCGTGTTTGGGTTTAAGTTCTTACTGAGTTTGTGTCAGCTGCTGTAAGCGAACTTGCTAATATTTGTTGTAGGCGAACTTAGAAAGCGAACTTATTAAGTTCGCTTCTCTCAGTTTAAGCGAACTTAGTAGGCGAAATTATCAAGTTCGCTTCACTTAGTGAAGTTCAGGCAAACTTATTAAGTTCGCTCAGGCAGTATCAGGCGAACTTATCTAGTTCGCTTGTGTTCTTAAAAAAAAATAAAAAAATGATAGTACTTTAGTAGGTGATTATACAAACATGACCATAGAATGACTACATGGCTTCTGTATTTATGTTTGAAGTCATGTTTATATGATTTGATCTAAACTTCTTAGTCTACATAAACAGGAAATGATAGCTTCATGACTATTTAACATTGCATCTATATAATATTTTAATTTGAATATCTGCATGTAATTTGAATTGTCAGTAGGCTAGAAGCGTTTTTAGACCATTAGTAGAGTGAAAACATAATGTTAGGACATAATTTGTAACTGTTGTAAAATTTTGTGTAAGTTCATAGAGAGGCGAACTTAATAAGTTCGCCTAAGCATCTTTAGGAGCGAACTTGTTAAGTTCGCCTAAGCATCTTTGAGGCAAACTTGTTAAGTTCGCCTATAGCAGGTTTGTGTCTATATAAAAGAGTTTACAGATTCTGTAAGCAGCAGAGGGACTTTGAACGAGTGTAATCAGTGAATCTTGTAAACTCTGTGTTTTGTGGAATACAAAGAGAAGTTTATTTACATGTTATTTCTATTGTCAATTCGTATACAAAACGTTAATTTGGTAGGATTCCTCACTCCGTGTTAACGTGATGTCTTGTCACGAGATCGATCTAAGATGAGTCTTGCGGACCTACAAGTGGTATCAGAGTTTTTGCTCGTGCTTTGTGTCTGATTCTTGGTGATTAGAGACTTTTTTGTGTACAATTTGACAAGAAATTGATCATTTTTAAAAGTTTTTGTATCAATGGAGTTTTCAAGTTCTTGAAGTAGATTTTACTGCTGAATTCGTGGATTTGAGGTGTATCGGGTAGAAGTGTTCTAATTCATAAAATACTTAATCCTACGGTTCAATTTCTTCAAATTCCTTCTAATCTGTGAGAAATGATGATTTTTGGTGATATTTTTTCGTGTTTGGGTTAAAGTTTTTGCCGGGTTTGTTTCAGCTGCTGCAAGCGAACTTGCTGATATTTATTGCAGGCAAACTTAGAAAGCGAACTTATTAAGTTCGCTTCTCTAAGTTTAAGCGAACTTAGTAGGCGAAATTATCAAGTTCGCTTCTCTCAGTGAAGTTCAGGCAAACTTATTATGTTCGCTCAGGCAGTATCAGGCGAACCTATCTAGTTCGCTTGTGTTCTTAAAAAAAAATAAAAAAATGATAGTACTTTAGTAGGTGATTATACAAACATGACCATAGAATGACTACATGGCTTCTGTATTTATGTTTGAAGTCATGTTTATATGATTTGATCTAAACTTCTTAGTCTACATAAACAGGAAATGATAGCTTCATGACTATTTAACATTGCATCTATATAATATTTTAATTTGAATATCTGCATGTAATTTGAATTGTCAGTAGGCTAGAAGCATTTTTGGACCATTAGTAGAGTGAAAACATAATGATAGGACATGTTTTGTAACTGTTGTAAAATTCTGTGGTAGTTCATAGAGAGGCGAACTTAATAAGTTCGCCTAAGCATCTTTAGGAGCGAACTTGTTAAGTTCGCCTATGCATCTTTGAGGCGAAAGGTTTGTGTCTATATATAAGAGTTTACAGATTCTGTAAGCAGCAGAGGGACTTTGAACGAGTGTAATCAGTGAATCCTGTAAACTCTATGTTTTGTGGAATACAAAGAGAAGTTTATTTACATGTTGTTTCTATTGTCAATTCGTATACAAAACGTTAATTCGGTAGGATTCCTCACTCCGTGTTAACGAGACGTCCTGTCACGAGATCGATCTGAGATGAGTCTTGTGGACCTACAAGTGGTATCAGAGTTTTTGCTCGTGATTTGTGTCTGATTCTTGGTGATTAGAGACGTTTTTGTGTACAATTTGACAAGAAATTGATCATTTTTACAAGTTTTTGTATCAATGGATTTTTCAAGTTCTTGAAGCAGATTTTACTGCTGAATTCGTGGATTTGAGGTGGATTTTGATGAAATTAATCGGGTAAAAGTGTTCTAATTCATAAAATACTTAATCCTACGGTTCAATTTCTTCAAATTCCTTCTAATCTGTGAGAAATGATGATTTTTGGTGATATTTTTTCGTGTTTGGGTTAAAGTTTTTTCCGGGTTTGTTTCAGCTGCTGCAAGCGAACTTGCTGATATTTATTGCAGGCAAACTTAGAAAGCGAACTTATTAAGTTCGCTTCTCTCAGTTTAAGCGAAGTTCAGGCGAACTTATTAAGTTCGCTCAGGCAGTATCAGGCGAACTTATCTAGTTCTCTTGTGTTCTTAAAAAAATAATAATAATAATGATAGTACATCAGTAGGTGATCATACGCACATGACCATAGAATGACTACATGGCTTCTGTATTTATGTTTGAAGTCGTGTTTATTTGATTTGATCTAAACTTCTTAGTCTACATAAACAGGAAATGATAGCTTCTTGACTATTTAACATTCCATCTATATAAACTTTAAATTTGAATATTTGCATGTAATTTAATTTCTCAGTAGGCTAGAAGCGTTTTTGGACCATAGTATTGTGAAAACATAATGTTAGGACATGTTTTGTAACTGTTGATAAAATTATGTGTAAGTTCATAGAGACGCGAACTTAATCTTTAGGACTGAACATGTTAAGTTCGCCTAAGCATCTATAGCAGGTTTGTGTCTATATATAGGAGTTTACGGATTCTGTAAGCAGCAGAGGGACTTTGAACGAGTGTAATCAGTGAATCTTTTAAACTCTGTGTTTTGTGGAATACAAATAGAAGTTTATTTAGTTGTTTCTTTTGTCAATTCGTATACAAAACGTTAATTCGATAGGATTTCGCACTCCGTGTTAACGAGACGACCTGCCACGAGATCGATCTGAGATGAGTCGTGTGGACCTACAAGTGATATTAGAGCTTTTGCTCATGATTTGTATCTGATTCTTGGTGATAAGAGACATCTTTGTGTACAATTTGACAAGAAATTGATCATTTTTACAAGTTTTTGTATCAATGGAGTTTTCAAGTTCTTGAATCTGATTTTACTGCTGAATTCATGGATTTGAGGTGGATTTTGATGAAAGTAATCCGATAGAAGTGTTCTAATTCATAAAATACTTAATCCTACGGTTCAATTTCTTCAAATTCCTTCTAATATGTGAGAAATGATGATTTTTGGTGATATTTGTTCGTGTTTGGGTTAAAGTTCTTGCTGAGTTTGTTTCACCTGCTGTAAGCGAACTTAATGATATTTGTTGCAGGCGAACTTATTAAGTTCGCTTCTCTCAGTTTAAACGAAGTTCAGGCGAACTTATTAAGTTCGCTCAGGTAGTATCAGGCTCTTAAAAAAAATAATAAAAATGATAGTACATCAGTAGGTGATCATACACACATGACCATAGAATGACTACATGGGTTCTGTATTTATGTTTGAAGTCGTGTTTATATGATTTGATCTAAACTTCTTAGTCTACATAAACACGAAATGATAGCTTCATTACTAATTAACATTGCATCTTTATAATCTTTTAATTTGAATATCTGCATGTAATTTGAATTGTCAGTAGGCTAGAAGCGTTTTTGGACCATCAGTAGTGTGAAAGCATAATGTTAGGACATGTTTTGTAACTGTTGATAAAATTATGTGTAAGTTCATAGAGAGGCGAACTTAATAAGTTCGCCTAAGCATGTTTAGGAGCGAACATGTTAAGTTCGCCTAAGCATCTTTGAGGCGAACTTAACAGTAGGTTTGTGTCTATATATAGGAGTTTACAGATTCTATAAGAAGCAGAGGACTTTGAACGAATGTAATCAGTGAATCTTGTAAACTCTGTGTTTTGTGGAATACAAAGAGAAGTTTATTTACATGTTGTTTCTGTTGTCAATTCGTATACAAAACGTTAATTCGATAGGATTCTGCACTCCGTGTTAACGAGACGTCCTGTCACGAGATCGATCTGAGATGAGTCATGTGGACCTACAAGTGGTATCAGAGCTTTTGCTCGTGATTTGTGAATGATTCTTGGTGATTAGAGATGTTTTTGTGTACAATTTGACAAGAAATTGATCATTTTTACAAGTTTTTGTATCAATGGAGTTTTCAAGTTCCTGAAGCTGATTTTACTGCTGAATTCATGGATTTAAGGTGGATTTTGATGAAATTAATCCGATAGAAGTGTTCTACTTCATAAAATACTTAATCCTACGGTTCAATTTCTTCAAATTCCTTCTAATCTGTGAGAAATGATGATTTTTGATGATATTTGTTCGTGTTTGGGTTTAAGTTCTTGCTGAGTTTGTGTCAGCTGCTGTAAGCGATCTTGCTAATATTTGTTGCAGGCGAACTTAGAAAGCGAACTTATTAAGTTCGCTTCTCTCAGTTTAAGCGAATTTAGTAGGCGAAATTATCAAGTTCGCTTCACTCAGTGAAGTCCAGGCAAACTTATTAAGTTCGCTCAGGCAGTATCAGGCGAACTTATCTAGTTCGCTTGTGTTCTTAAAAAAAAATAAAAAAATGATAGTACTTTAGTAGGTGATTATACAAACATGACCATAGAATGACTACATGGCTTCTGTATTTATGTTTGAAGTCATGTTTATATGATTTGATCTAAACTTCTTAGTCTACATAAACAGGAAATGATAGCTTCATGACTATTTAACATTGCATCTATATAATATTTTAATTTGAATATCTGCATGTAATTTGAATTGTCAGTAGGCTAGAAGCGTTTTTGGACCATTAGTAGAGTGAAAACATAATGTTAGGACATGTTTTGTAACTGTTGTAAAATTCCGTGTAAGTTCATAAAGAGGCGAACTTAATAAGTTCGCCTAAGCATCTTTAGGAGCGAACTTGTTAAGTTCGCCTAAGCATCTTTGAGGCAAACTTGTTAAGTTCGCCTATAGCAGGTTTGTGTCTATATATAAGAGTTTACAGATTCTGTAAGCAGCAGAGGGACTTTGAACGAGTGTAATCAGTGAATCTTGTAAACTCTGTGTTTTGTGGAATACAAAGAGAAGTTTATTTACATGTTGTTTCTATTGTCAATTCGTATACAAAACGTTAATTTGGTAGGATTCCTCACTCCGTGTTAACGTGATGTCCTGTCACGAGATCGATCTAAGATGAGTCTTGTGGACCTACAAGTGGTATCAGAGTTTTTGCTCGTGCTTTGTGTCTGATTCTTGGTGATTAGAGACGTTTTTGTGTACAATTTGATAAGAAATTGATCATTTTTACAAGTTTTTGTATCAATGGAGTTTTCAAGTTCTTGAATCTGATTGTACTGCTGAATTGGTGGATTTGAGGTGGATTTTGATGAAATTAATCCGATAGAAGTGTTCTAATTCATAAAATACATAATCCTACGGTTCAATTTCTTCAAATTCCTTCTAATATGTGAGAAATGATGATTTTTGGTGATATTTGTTTGTGTTTGGGTTAAAGTTCTTGCTGAGTTTGTTTCAGCTGCTGTAAGCGAACTTGCTGATATTTGTTGCTGGCGAACTTAGCAAGCGAACTTATTAAGTTCGCTTCTCTCAGTTTAAACGAAGTTCAGGCGAACTTATTAAGTTCGCTCAAGCAATATCAGGCTCTTAAAAAAATAATAAAAATGATAGTACATCAGTAGGTGATCATACACACATGACCATAGAATGACTACATGGCTTATGTATTTATGTTTGAAGTCGTGTTTATATGATTTGATCTAAACTTCTTAGTCTACATAAACACGAAATGATAGCTTCATGACTATTTAACATTGCATCTATATAATCTTTTAATTTGAATATCTGCATTTAATTTGAATTGTCAGTAGGCTAGAAGCGTTTTTGGACCATCAGTAGTGTGAAAGCATAATGTTAGGACATGTTTTGTAACTGTTGATAAAATTCTGTGTAAGTTCATAGAGAGGCGAACTTAATAAGTTCGCCTAAGCATGTTTAGGAGCGAACATGTTAAGTTCGCCTAAGCATCTTTGAGGCGAACTTGTTAAGACAAGTTTGGAGGGTTAAACCTTCGAGTCCAAGATCCAACTTTGATGATGCAAAGTGTATGGGGGAGCTTGGCAGAATTCTTGTGTTTTGATATGCAATTGTCTAAGGGGAGATTGTTGGAACTAATTGTAGGGCATCGCATATAAAACTTGCTGAAGACGGAAGAATTCTTTGAAGTTAAAATATTTCGACCGAAATCGGTTTCGATCGAAATAATTTTCGGACGAAATACATTTCGACCGAAATGTATTTCGGACTAAGTCTTTATTTGTCTTCTTAGTATAAATACTTGTGTAGTTTGACTTTTGTAAAGAGATTTCATTTGACATATCAATAAAGACTTGAGATTTACACCTTTAACTATGTGTTTCTGATTCTACCTCGTTCCATGATTCTTGTATCGGTGTATTGAATCTGCTATGAATAACAGGAATTACAAAAAAGAAACCGGAACATTGAAATATTTTCTCTACTTAATCAAACAACTGAAGATCTGGATTGAACGTTAAACTGTGTCCATGGATTGACATCCTGTTCTTATCAATTCTATATTATCACCCGGTAGGTGCACTTGCCTTCGTCTGTGTGGTTTAGTTTAGGTGAAAACCAATTTTAAAACCGACATTTGTGTGAAAAATATTTATTAAAAATATATATACTTCATGCACATCACTGTGTATGGGTGTATGGAATTAAGAACCCAAACGATCTATTTATAGGCCTCAAAATGAGCAATGCACGGGCGTGCAAACACCCGGGAATCAAACAGGGTACAAGTGACAGTGTACTAGACCCTTGGAGAGCAAGATAAGGTTTGGACGGTCGTGCATGGCATTGCACGACCGTGCATTTCCCTACTGCTCCCCAGTTTCATCTTTTAGCTATTGGTTTGACATATGTTGACCTGGTTTGACTTCTTGGGGGTCATTGCTCGGGTTTGGTCCTCCAAAAGCTTGATTTCTTCATGTTTTAAGCTGGTTTTTGATCTGTTTATCTTGGGACAACGAATAACCTGCAATTATGAAATATTAACGTATTAAGTATCATTTGCAAGGATATTATTCAATTAGTACCATAATATAGGGATTATTATGCATACAAAACAAGTATAATTTAGGACATATCATAATACGCCACAATTAGACTATGCTTGTCCACAAGCAAACTCATGCATGATCATACCCATAACTGAAAACTTTACAAGGGTAACGGAGCCCCAAGTAATTGGAGTCTCCGGGATAACTCTTGAGTTGCTTATTTTATTTTTGTGCTTTTCTATGATGGAATCCATGACAAGCCTACTAGAGCTTCAATTATGCATAAACTTTCACTCCTCACAATGTTCACTCAACTCTAGGGTTATATATGTATGGATAATGTAAGTTAAGTGGAACACTCAAGTTCGAATTGAATTATGCAATGGTCATAAGCTTGTATGCAAGTCAAGTATCCACCAATTAACTAAGTAGTATGTATGAATCAAGAGGACTTTAAAAGGGGGTGTAATTTGGCTAAAATAAAAATAAAGGGTGAAAATGAAAATATTTTTGGATTTTTAGGGATTTAAAAAGGGTTTAAAGGGCTGCAGCTATCATGAAACACACAGCTACGACTTCATTGCTTAAAATGGAAAATACTAGCAGGTCCCTCTACAGTACTCAGATCATGAGGGTATAACTAATCTGAGGGCTCGTTTATGGTCAGATTGCCAAGACCAAGATCTCTTATCATTCTCAACTCTTCCCTCACTGCGTAGTACACATTACTGCCTCTACGTATGGTCCTTTCGGCTTGTAACCTAACAGCTCCTGCTTTGATTAGATGCGTATACTAACTTTGGGAATAAGTTTGATTCTTACTACATTTTTCCTCGTGGCTCCAATTGCCACACTTCACACATTTTCTGTATCTTTTGGCTCTTCTTTTGGCGGCACTCTTTGACAAGCCGCAGAATGGTGGTAGTTCTTGCTTGCGCCACCGTTTTCTTACATCACTAGTTGCTTTGAAAACTTTCTCTCGGAGTTCGGGCGGTAATTCAGGCTTTGTGAAATAAAGGTAGAAAAGCAAATTAAAATCAAAAGAATGCATATCCAGTTCTTTAAGGTCTAGCCGATAAAAGACCAACTTCTCTCTTTTCGTTTTCTTTTCTTGTTTTTCTATTTTTTTCTTTTCTTTTTGTATTCAGAAAAATTCTTCAATAATTCTTTTTCCTCAATTTTCTTGAAATAATATTTTCATAAATTCCTTACAGATATTTCGGTTGTTTCATCCTAATACATCCAACTTCTTGTATATTCCAATTCTTTTGAGTAAAACAGATTCTTTCCAAAGTTGCCTCAATGGTAAATAACTTGAAATAATGACATAGGATAATTTTTCTATTTCAAAGACAATTGGCCAATAACCGGTGTTTACGACAAGCTGGTTGGGTGATCAATGTGGGTAGTAGAAAAGAAAAGGCTAAGGCTCAAAGGGCTATCTAGGCGGATAATATTTTTGGGATTTTTGCTTTTAAGGATAAGGGTGTTAAACTCCTAGGTGCCTGGATCACTTTCATACTTCTACTAGTTCATGGTCTTGATATGTATAAATCACACAAGTTCTAATTATGCATAAAATTCAATTGATAATCACTCAATATACCAAATGAAGGAGCATGCGAAAAGTAATGATAATAATGCTCATGAAAAGGCTCAGATTATTCACACATGGAAACGGATGGGATAAGGTATAGTTATTTGTTATGCATAATATCTATTTGTTTCTACTTGCCATGTATTCATTTTATTTAGTTAGGTGCGAACTCAAAGAGGTTTTAGGGTTAAAAGTTTTGAAAATTTTTTCGGGTTTTATAAAAGGTAGGTTTGTGTAATGTTTTAGTCAAATGGGTAAAAAATCGTAAGTTAAAATTTTACTGCTTTGAGGTTACAAGTAGTCCTGAATCTCTAATTCCCAACCCCACACTTAAAACTATGCATTGCACTCAATGTGCAAATGCATGTAATGGAATGCTATGTAGGAATTTAAATGCATGAAGTTTTAAGGGAAAAGAAACTGGTACTCCCCCGGTCAATTTGGTATATAACCTAAGGCTAAAACTTATTGTTGCTGTCAAGCTGTGCCTATCAGCTGCTTGTCAAAACGTTGCTTCAAAGACTTCATCGAATTTAGAAGAAATTTGATGTGGTTTTCGACTCCTCGGGTTGTAGAGATGGAGTGTGATTCCTCAAAAAAGAAGAGAGACTATCTGGTAATGTTATTCTACCTAACACACAAAGGAAAACATAAAAGCAAACAAGGAAAATAAAAAGGTAGTAGTTAAGCTACTAAGGTCCCAGTATCGAGAAGGCATACCTGGAGGCTGAAGTAATAGAAACTTAAATTTGAAAACCAAACCGGAGGTCCATGCTTTTTGTCGTATGCACCAACTTCTCAATTTATTCATGATCATCGGGTTGCCTCCCGGAAGCGCCACGTTTATTTAAGGGTCGTTGGCTAGACCTATACGTGCTTCATCAGTCTTTCTTTGGATGGGAGCCATCGACTTCCACCGTATCTCCTGTTCCTTCATTCAAGTCCTTCAGTTTTGGTAGCTTATCAAAGTATTCATCGATCCAGTCAGTGTTCTCAAAATCCTTGCCAAGATTCAGTTTCTTTCCTTTGTTGAATTCTTTGGCTTTCTTCAGCTGGTAGTCCAGATTAGTATCGATGAATTATGCAATTTCAAATGGATCATTAGACAAGCAATCATTTCCCCCTATGTTGTAGGTCACTGATTGTTTTCCGACCCGAAGTGTCAAAATTCCTTCATTCATGTCAATAACAGCTCCGGCAGTAGCTAAAAATGGATGACCCAAAATTAGAGGTACGGAATAGTTGGGTCCCATTTCTAAAACCATGAAGTCGACAGGGAAGACAAACTTGCCGACTTTCACTAGTAAGTTCTCAATGACTCCTATGGGTGATTTGACGGATCCAACTGCGAGTTCAATAGTTGCATTGACAAGTCATGGATTTCCAATTTTTAACCTTTTAAACATGACATATGACATTACATTCACACATGCTCCTAGATCAGCGAGTGCGAAGGTTATCGGTAGTGGTCCGATAGAACATGGTAGAGAGAACTTTCTAGGATCTGAAAGTTTCTTCTGAAGACATCTTTCAATGAGAGTGACACAGTGATAGGTCCTTTTTACTGCCTCTTCCATGTTTCTCTTGTTTGTGCGGAAATCTTTCAAGAAACGTCCATACTTAGGCATTTTTTGTATGATATCCAAGAAGGGAAGGTTGACATGGATCTGACTTAATAGCTCGATGAATTTCTCATATTGTTCGTCAGTCTTCTGCTTTACTAACCTTCCTGGGTAGGGTATGTGATAATGGAACGCCCTTTTTGTTGGAACTTTTGGAGGGGTATCCACTGGAGTGGGAGGTGGAATTACCTTTGATTGTGATCCTTGGGTAGTTGTTTCTGCGATATGTGGACGAAGTGGTACTCCGGTGAATATTTCTCTCCTTGGCGATTGAACTTCTTCTTCTGGCATTGGTGGCTCTGGATAAACCTTGCTATTTCTAACAGTGATAACACTTACATTTGCTTTTGGATTGGTTTCAGTATTAGTCGGGAGACATCCTGGTTGTCTTTCGGATAGAAGTTTCGCAATTTGTCCTAATTGCGTCTCAATGGACTGAAGAGTTGCTTTCTGTGTCCTAAACTCAGCTTCGTGAAGACTAAACTTCTCCTCATATTGTTTGTGATGGGAATCTGCTAGAAGGGCTTGACTTTAAGTTGTAGATAGCAACTTAGTTACCGCGTCCTCCAACCTTAACCCATTACTTGGATTGTTAGTTCCTTGGAATTGTTGACGAGGCTGATAGTTTTGAGATTGTCTTTACTGAAACTGCTGTTGCTGTCCGAAGCCAGATTGTCCCCGGTTGTTGTTATCTTTCCAGCTAAAATTTGGATGATTTCTCCATCCGGGATTATAAGTTTTGCTGTAGGGGTTGTTCTGCGGGCGGTTTGTTCTGATAAAATCAACTTGCTCAGTATTGGCAGTGATGCTTTTTACTTCTTTAGTAATCTCAGTGATTGCTTTGCCCTTGCTAAGCTGATTGAGTCGAGTGGTGAGGGCATCTACTTGAGCGGAAAGCGAAGTGACAATATCGACAGAATGAACTCCTTGCCTGGCTCCCCTGTTAATCCTTGGATTGTACCATTGATAGTTGTTCATAGCTATTTCCTCAATTAGGTTGTAAGCTTCTTGTGGCCTCTTGTTTCCAAAAATACCACCTGCAATAGCGTCGAGTGTCCGACGAGCTTGATTGTGCAACCCATTGTAGAATGATGATACCTGTAACCAAACCTCTAACCCATGATTAGGACATTATCTCAACATATCCTTAAAACGTTCCCATGCCTCATATAGTGATTCACCATCTTCCTGGGTGAAAGTGGTGATATCATTTCTCAGATTTACATTTTTTGCTGGCGGGAAGTATTTTGATAGGAATTTCTGAGCTAGATCATCCCATGTAGTGATCGACCCGGTAGGAAGAGAGTTTAGCCATGCCTTAACTAGTTCCCTTAAGGAAAAGGGAAACATTCGGAGGTGAATTGCGTCATTCGAGACTCCGTTCAGTTTGAAAGTGTCGCAAAGTTCGAATTGAATTATGCAATGGTCATAAGCTTGTATGCAAATCAAGTCTCCAACAATTAACTAAGTAGTATGCATGAATCAAGAGGACTTTAAAAGGGGGTGTAATTTGGCTAAAATAAAAATAAAGGGTGAAAATGAAAATCTTTTTGGATTTTTTGGGATTTAAAAAGGGTTTGAAGGGCTGCAGCTATCGTGAAACACACAGCTACAGCTTCATGGCTTAAAATGGAAAATACTAGCAGGTCCCTCTACAGTACACAGATCATGAGGGTATAACTAATCTGAGGGCTCGTTTATGGTCTGATTGCCAAGACCAAGATCTCTTATCATTCTCAACTCTTCCCTCACTTCGTAGCACACATTACTGCCTCTCCGTATGGTCCTTTCGGCTTGTAGCCTAATAGCTCCTACCATGGTGAATTGAATACCTCGACTTATGTGCCTCATCCATCACTAAGTCTCTTAAGTTCCCATGGTTCGGTACCCATATCCGGTCTATGTAGTAACGCACATCATCGGATTTGATCTCAAACAGTTTCTCCATGCCTCGTAGGCCTTCATTTTCCAAATTTTCCTCCTTGAGTGCCTTGAGTTGAGCGTCACGTATCTGGATAGGTAGATTCGTGTGGATTGTAAAGGTTAACGCTCGCACTCGACGTGTTTTGAGTTGTTCTTTCCTAATTAGGGCATCAGCAACTACGTTTGCCTTTCCCGGATGGTAACGGATTACGCAGTCGTAATCATTAAGCAATTCGACCCATCTGCGCTGTCGCATGTTCAACTCCTTTTGATCAAAGATGTGTTGGAGACTTTTATAGTCAGTGAAAATCGTAGATTTGGTACCATACAAGTAGTGTCTCTAGATTTTAAGTGCAAAAACCACGGCTCCCAATTCCATGTCATGGGTGGTGTAGTTCTTTTTGTGAACTTTGAGTTGCCGTGAATCATATGCGATAACCTTCTCTCTTTGCATCAGTACGCAACCGAGTCCTTGGTGTGACGCATCGTAGTAGACTACGAAGTCGTCATTTCCTTCAAGTAGTGCTAAGATCGGTACGCTGCAAAGTTTTTGCTTGAGTAACCGAAATGCTTCTTCAGTTCTTTCATTCCAATCATACTTCATGTTTTTCTGCGTCAAAGCAGTCAATGGTTTTGCAATCTTTGAAAAGTTTTCTATAAACCTTCTGTAATATCCGGCAAGTCCCAAAAGTTGTCGTATTTTGGTTGCGGTTTTGGGTGTTCGGCAGTTTCTTATCGCTTCAATCTTGGTTGGGTCAACGTGTAAGCCCATCTCGTTTACCACGTGACCTAGGAAATGCGCTTCTCAGATCCAGAAGTCGCACTTTGCGAACTTAGCGTACAACTTCTCGGTTTTCAATAATTATAGAACGAGTCTTAGATGTTCAGCGTGTTCCTCCTCGCTTCGAGAATAGATCAAGATGTTGGCGATGAACACAATAGCAAAATTGTCTAGGTGGGGTTTGCACACACGGTTCATAAGATCCATAAACACTGCGGGTACATTGGTCAAACCGAATGGCATAACCAAAAACTCATGCTGTCCATATCTAGCCCGGAATGCCGTCTTGTGTATGTCCTCCTCTTGGATTCTCAGCACATAAGTCGATCTTGGATTAATAACTCGATCCTTGTAGTTGATTGAACAAATCGTCTATTTTAGGTAGAGGGTATCGATTCTTGATGGTTACTTTGTTCAATTCCCTATAGTCGATGCACATACGAAATGATCCGTCTTTCTTTTTGACAAATAAGACAGGTGCTCCCCAAGGCGAATGACTTGGTTGGATAAACCTTTATCTAGCAACTCATGTAGTTGGTTTGATAAATCTTGCATTTCTGACGGCGCCAGTCTGTACGGTGACCGCGCTATCGGGGTAGCTCCTGGGGTAAGGTCGATTCGGAATTTGACTTGTCGCTTTGGTGGGAGTCCCGATATGTCTTCAGGGAATACTTCAGGAAAATTATGAACAATTGGTATGTCCTCGACCTTCCTTTCTTCTGTCCGGTTCTCCGTTACATGTGCTAAGATGGCATAGTATCCTTTCCATAGATACTTCTAGGCTTTCATACACGAGATGATATTCAGAGGAATCCCGCTCCTTTTTCCTTGTATTGTAAGTGTTTCTCCATCTGGTACGGGTAATCTGAAAATCTTTTCGCGGCATACAATCTCCGCTTCATTCTTGGACATCCAGTCCATACCGATAATCACGTCAAAACTCCTTGTTTAATGGGTAACAGATCCATTTCGAAGTAATGATTGGCTAATTCTTGGACACAGTTCGGAATAATTTGGTTGGTTTTGATTAATTTACCGTCAGCTAGTTCTACGGTATACTCGTTATCTAGAATGGTAGGTTCAATACCAAGTAATGGACTAAATTCATTATACACGAAGCTTCTTTCTGCACCAGTATCAAATAACATAGATGCACAATGGTTTTTTAGAAGGAACGTACCCGTGACGGTGTCGGGGTTCTGTTTGGCTTTTCCTGCTCCAATCACAAAAGCTCGCCCTTTGGCGTTGTTGTTGTTTCCTTGCTTCCTGTTCTTTGGGCAATCCTTTGAAAAATGTCCATTCTGCCCACAAGTGTAACAGGCACGGGTTTCTCCGGCATTTGGAACTGGTCCTCTCACTATACAATCCTTAGCCGAATGGCTAATCCTTTTGCACTTCTGGCATCTTGCTTCCTCACAAGTGCCGCTGTGGTGAAGGTTGCATCGATTACACTTTGGTATGGTGGTAGGGTTCCCGTGTAAGCTCTCCTTGGCTTATTGTCAACTTGACCTGCGGTGTAGGCTCGGGTAGTTTCTTGCCTTTTCTGTGGTGGTGGCGGATTAAATGACCTTGAAGAACTACCTTCGCACTTTCTCTTGTTATCAGCAGGTTTGTCAAAGAGTCCCTGACGAACGGCCAGGGACTTCAGGTTGTGTGCTAACCTGATTGCTTGCTGGATTGTTGTAGGTTAAGAAGATGATACCATTCCCTAGATTTACCGGGCAAGTCCCCATAGATAACGCTCAATACGCCTCTTCAGGTGTTACCGTATGAGGACACAATCCTACCAAATCATGAAATTTTGACGTGTAATCCACCACATCTGGTCCATTCATTTTCAGGTTCCAAAACGTTTCCTCAAGATCCTGGATCTCGTTTTGTGTACAGTACTCATCCCTTAACAACTTCTTGAAGTCTGCCCATGGCATAGCATTCGCTGCTTCCAAGCCCATCCCTTGGACATTGGATTTCCACCAGGTGAGGGCTTGTCCCTCAAAAGTTCCAGTAGTGAATTTCACCATTGAAGTTTCTGGACAGTTGCACATCTCGAAAGTGGACTATACTTTCTCAATCCATCGTACCAAGTTAATTGCTCCATCCTGCCCATTGAAAGAGATCGGTTTGCAGTCAAGGAAAAGCTTGTAGGTTCATACTGGGGGATTTTGTCCTGGTCCTCCTGCATTCTGGTTTCTCGGTAAGGCTGCTACAGCTGCAGCTACTCTTTGGTTAATCAGGGCCTCCATCTGTGCTACCGTCATTGTTGCTTGGAGGGGTGACATGTCTCTTCATATTATAATGTTAGCAAAAGTTAGATTATATGTAACATACAACCAACACATGCAGAACTCAGCAAGAGCGCTAGTAGCTTCTAGCTGTTGCCCTGAGCTCCGCTGCAATGGCTCTCTGGGTAGCAAGGGTAGCTCTCTGCTCTGCCACGGTGGTCCTTTGTCTCTCGAGGCTCAGGTGCCTCTCAGCCTCAGATACTCGGTCAGATAGAATGGTAATCCTAGCAGCATCCCTCTGGCGATCCTCCGTCAGTCGGGACACCTGCTCCTGTAAGGTCTGTAGTGCGGTCTCGGACACTTGCGCAGGCACATGCTCAATCTTATGCTCAGTCTCTTTCCGCAGACCTTCTAGGGACATAACCTTCTTCTTAAGGTGCTCCGCTTGCTTCAGGTTTCCGCGTACCTTCTTCTGCTCCCATCGCAGATTCCCTAGTAGTCTATCATACTGGTTGCATCGGTCTACCATAGTCGGGATCGTACGCTCGATCGGCTCCCCAGTAATCGGTAAGATGCATGGACCATGTGAAGACTCTCCGATCTCGGTCATAGGAGGTACTCCTTCCTCCTTAGCCCAATCCCTCAAGGTATCAGAAACGAACGTCCACTTTCTCGCGTCAAGTCTAGATTTCTTACACTTGGGCTTAGGGACAGGCGTGCTCGTAAGAGAGGGTGGTGCCCGCTTCATCGGGGTATTGTAGAGTCATATATTCTGTATAAGCTGTTGTCATTTATTGTATGTTTAAACAATTTTAGACTAGTTTACTTTCTGTCATTTCATTATTGTAATTTCAGTTTTCTGTAATTAGTTAAGTCTGGGCCATCGAAACTACTTAGTTTCGATTGAGTCTGTTCAATCGAAACTAGTAGTTTCGATAGATGGTAGTTTCGACAGTCTGTGTATCAATTGTAAATGGTCAATCGAAACTAGTAGTTTCGATTGACCATAGTTTCGATACTGTCACTACTATAAATAGCCTAGTTTGAGAATGTTTAGGGTGTGAGTAGCGGCTGTAACCCTGAACCTTCTCTTTCACATTTTGCTTGAATCAATACAATCTGCAGTTGTTTATTCACTGTGTTCATACATTTTCATACCTTTTGATTGTTGATTCAAACTGTGGTTAGCTAGTTATCTTCACCAATAATGTTTCTATTATCTGTTTCACCTACATATACACAGTTTCCGCCTGTGTGTGTGTTCAATCGATCATATCAGTGTGATTTCGACTAAATCTGGACCCACAATTGGTATCAGAGCTTTATGCTCTAGTGTTTTTGAGTGTTATCAGGTTATTGATCGATTCTAGGTGATTACCGAGGGTTTTCGTTGCTTATTTTGGGTTTTTGCACATTTATTCTCGAGGTACTGTTTCATCATTTTTCAAGGGTTTTTGCTCGTATTTTCGGAATCGGAGGTTGGATTTGTGATCAGGACAGTTCGACGAAGGTTTTCGCTGGATTGGTTTGTTATTTCTGCACCTTTGATTTCTGGAGCTTTTCATCAATGGAGTATTTCTGTTTTGGAGAAGAAGGCATCGAAACTACAGGGAACAATTTCTGATTTCTGTTGATCATCGAAACTTCTTGTCTACGGTTTGTCGGGAGAAGGTACTGTCGAAACTAGAATTTTGTCTCTTATAGAAACTGTGGTTATCGAAACTAGTCTGTGAAATTTTCAGTATCGAAACTAGTTGTTTCGATATAAGTTGTTTCGATAAAATTTGTTCTATCGAAACTAGTCCTATCGAAACTAGTTGTTTCGATAATAGTTGGTCTATCGAAACTAGTCCTATCGAAACTAGTTGTTTCGATAAAAGTTGTCTTATCGAAAGTAGTTGTTTCGATAGAAGTTAACCTATCGAAACTAGTTACTGTTTTAGTTTCGATTAAAAAACATTATGGCCACTTCAAGTTCAACAGAACATTCTGGGGGAAATAGACCACCTGTTCTTGTGTCCACAAGAGATTTTGATGACTGGACTAAAAAAATGAAGCTTTTCTTTCAATTTCACGATTATACACTGTTGAATTCTATCACCGATGGTCCCCACAAGCCCGTAACTACCACTGCTGATGTTCAACGTCCTAAGCTAGTGTCTGAGTATGATGAGAAAGATCTTGCCTTGATTGCCCGAGACAACAAGGCCTATGGGACTATTGCCATGGCTCTTCCTATGGATATTTTCAACATCTTTGCTGAGTACACAACTGCCAAAGACTTATAGGCTGCACTGTGCACAAGATATGAGGGAAGTGAGGATGTCAGGGAAAGCAAAAGAGATCTGATCAAGAAACAATATGGGATGTTCAGCAGTGTAAGGGGAGAATCAATATCTGATTTGATCAACCGTTTCTCAAGCATTGTATCAAGGTTGAAGGTAATGGGAGTCGAGTACCCTACTTTTGATCTAAACAAGAAACTCCTAGATTCTCTTCCTGAGGAATGGAATATGTATCGAATCATGATCAAAAAGACTGAGAATCTGAGTGCTCTGTCTCAACAGGAAGTCTATAGCATTCTTGAATCTTATGAAATTGAGATTAAGAAGGGAGCAGTCACCCCATCTAATCAGTCTGGAAACACAGCTCTCATTGCTGGATCAAGCTCATCCGGTAGCCCATACTTTCAGACTGATGTTCCTCCTTCAGCTGCTGCAATTAAGTCTACCAGCTCCTCTGCTCCTCAAAAGACTATCACCATGATTCCTGATGAATATGTCCCAATCATGACTGCTTTCATGTCGTGCTATGATGCACTGATCTCTGGAAATCTAACACCGGTTAGCTTTCAACCTGATGACTTGGAGCAGATTAATCCTGATGATTTGGAGTAAATGGACATTGACTGGTGCATGGCCATGTTGACCTTAAGAGCCAAAAGATTCATCAAAAGAACTGGGATAGACAGATTCAAGCAAGGAAAGACGCTTGGGTTTGATATCAAGAAGGTGAGATGCTACAATTGTGATCAGCTGGGTCACTTTGCCAGAAACTGCAAGGAGCCGTCCTCCAAAGATCAGCAAGATAAGAAGATTTCCTCTGGTAAACAAGCTGCCAATCCTCCAAAGACAAACACAACTTCAAGTTCCACAGCTCTTGTGTGCCAAGCTGATGGACATTATCATTGGGGAGAACAAGCTGAGGAAGCTGCTGATAAAGCCT
Source organism: Smallanthus sonchifolius (assembly GCA_023525975.1). Taxonomy (NCBI): domain Eukaryota; kingdom Viridiplantae; phylum Streptophyta; class Magnoliopsida; order Asterales; family Asteraceae; genus Smallanthus; species Smallanthus sonchifolius. Next base: position 41,748,231 of record CM042033.1, read on the forward strand.
TGATGGCTGATGTGGAGGAAAATGGCAAGAGTGCCATGATTGAACCAGCTGAGGATCTCACTGCTGTGCCTGCTGAGGTTATCACTAAACTTTGTGATTCTAGATCTTTCTTAAATGAAATTCAAAAACACAGATTCATCAATCAAGCCTTGATTGATGAACGAAATCACATTAAGGTGATGTATGACTCTGTGGCAAAAAATGAGAAACTTTACTTAAAGAAAATTCATGATATTTCTGGTGAAAATCGCTCTTTAATTGTGCAACTCAATACTCAAACCATTAATAATACAATTTTAACAGAAAGAGTCCAAAAGGCAGAAAAATCCAAATTACAGGTTGATCACATGGATATGGATCATAAAATTCTGTTTGGAATAATTGATAAACAATTTAATAGAAAAGGCACAGAAGGTCTCGGGTATAACTCTCATCCACCTCCTTATTCTAAATCAGGGAGATTTGCTGATATGCCTACTCCACATGTTTCCACACCTTTTGTTTGCACATTATCTTCTGATAATTATATTACATCCTCTGATTCTGACAGTTTTGCTTCTTGTGCAGAGTCAAATTGTGTAAAGTCCGAAGATGATTGTGATAAGAGTGCTAATGATAGAACTATTTTAAAAGAACTTGAGTCGGATGAATGTAATAATATGTCCATGTCAAAACCAAATATTTGTGAACACGTTAAAAACTTGTATTTTGATTCTATGCCTGCTGAGCATACGGGTTTGGGATGTGATGTTTCTAAATTTCAAAATGCCTTGCCTTTTGTTCCTAAATCTTTGAATGTTATGCCATGTGTTACAAAATTTAAAAGTGCAGGAATTATTGTGAATGATGTACCACGTGAAACCATGAGCAACATGGAATTTTTCAGATTAAAGGAAGCACATCATCTTCAAGACAAAGTTATTGATGAGAGAACCGTCTCATGTTCAGATTCCTCAACATCACAATCATCTTCATCTTGTGATGATTATTATCAGGCTAAGATATCTTGTAAAAACGTTTGTTTTAGTTGTGGTGCCTCAAATCATGTTTCAAAGAGTTGTAAATTGACAACCGCAAATTTTAATGAAGAATCACCTTCCCAAAGTTCATTATATTCATATGTGTTGCCTAATTCTTCTCACAGTAGGAAATCTAGGCGTAAAAGAATTAAAAATGCTAAAAATTATTTAAAACGAACTTGGAAAATTAAAAATAATGTTCTATTTGATGACCGTGCTTCATCAAAGGATGGTTGTACTTCTGATTCCAATAAGATGTCATATCCTGACACTAAAATCTCTTGATTGAAACATTTTTGGTCAAAACGTATAAATGGTTCGTTGTGTATAGGGTCAATCAAGAAGAACCGGCGATAACATCTGGCATGTAGATAGTGGATGTTCAAGGCATATGACTGGGCACATTAACTTGCTGCAAGATTATCATCAGATTAATGGAGAGTATGTTGCTTCTGCTGGAAACCCAAGAGGAGGAAAGATTGAAGGACAAGGAACAGTATCAAATGGAGTAAATAGTCTGGAATTTGTCAACTATGTTCCTCAATTAAAATACAATCTGATGAGTGTTTCATAGATTGGTAACAAGGACTTTTGTGCTTTATTCAATTCAAAAGAATGTCTTATCTTAAAACCGGGAGTGGTGATTCCAGAAGAACTTATTCTCATGCGTGCTCCCAGAAGATACAACACATATAGCTTGGATATGAACAACCCATCGGGAATTGAATCGTGTTTTCTCTCAAAGGCTTCCGAAGATGAATCTTTCCTATGGCATAAGAGGTTGGGACATGTCAACTTCAAAACAATGAACCGACTGGTTCGAGGCAACCTAGTCACTGGATTACCTCTCAAAGATTTCACTCCTATGGAACACTGTATTTCATGTTCCAAGGGAAAACAGCACAAATCTTCACATAAGCCTAAAACCACCAATTCCATTGACTCTCCTCTCCAATTACTTCACATGGATCTCTTTGGTCCAGTGAGTGTCAAGAGTCTTGGACGAAAGTCATACTGTCTGGTGGGAACAGATGATTTTTCTCGATTCACTTGGGTGTTTTTCTTAGCTAAGAAGGATGAGACGCCAGAGATTTTAAAGACCTATCTGCTTCAAATTGAAAACCTCTTCAGTTTAAGTGTGAAGACTATCCGCAGCGATCATGGAACAGAATTTAAGAATGCAACTCTTGATTCCTTCTGTGAAAGAAAAGGAATTTCTCATCAATTTAGTGCACCTCGTACTCCTCAACAAAACGGTGTAGCTGAAAGGAGAAACCGCACTTTAATTGAAGCTGCACGAACTATGATTGTTGACTCTAAGCTTCCCGGGACTTTCTTGGCTGAGGCAGTTAACATTGCATGTTTCGTGCAAAATCGGGTTCTTATCACTAAAAGTTGCAACAAGACACCATATGAGATCATGTACAAGCGCAAGCCAGTTATTGATTTCTTCAGAAAATTTGGGTGTGTGTGCACGATGCTGAACACTTCATATCAGCTCAACAAGTTTGAAGCCAAAGCTGATGAATGTTATTTTGTTGGTTATTCCTCCAATCAACGTGCTTTTCGTGTCTATCATAAGCAGAAAATAATAGTGCTGGAGTCCATTGATATCAATTAGCATGAAAATAATCACACGGACGCAGGAGACGGTCCCAATTGGCTATTTGACGTCGATTCAGTTTTTAAATCATTTAATCTTCCTGATTTCTCAATTGACTCAACTCATGCTAATCCTTATTTTTCTGTGAACAATTTAGGGAACTTAAATGATCAAGGTTCTTCCTCATCTGCTCAGGTTGAAATTTCTGTGGTTGCAAATGCTGAATCTAATATGGAGTCTTCCGGTTCTGGTGCAACAAGTGAAACTATTGAAGACAACTCCATTCCAACAGTAGATGTTGCACCACAATCATCTGCTGAAGATCCTATTAATGACATTGCCGATCCTCCTGCTGAAAATCTTACCAATTTGGAAGAAGTCGTGGAAGAAGATGCAATTCCTCAACTACGAATTCACAAGATTCATCCCACCAATAACATCATTGGACCACTCAATGTGGGTGTTAGTACCCGAAGTGCCTGTGAAGCATTTGAAAACAGCATGTTTTCCTGCTTCATCTCTCAAACTTCCAAAGAACATTAAAGCAGCACTACTAGAAAACAGCTGGGTGGAAGCAATGCAGGAAGAGCTACAGCAATTCTCAAAGTTACATGTGTGGAATTTGGTGGATCTACCCAAGAACAAAGTTCCAATCGGTACTCGTTGGGTTTTTCGCAACAAAAAGGATGAAGGCGGCACTGTGATTCGAAACAAAGCTCGTCTGGTGGTTCAAGGTTTCTATCAAGAAGAAGGGATTGACTACGAGGAAGTCTTTGCACCAGTGGCTCGCTTGGAAGCCATCCGAATGTTTCTCGCCTATGCAGCCTACATGGACTTCACCGTCCATCAAATGGATGTCAAAAGCGCATTCTTGTATGGCAAATTTCAAGAAGAAGTATAAGTCAAGCAGCCGCCGGGTTTCATTGATCCTAATTTTCCAGACCGTGTTTACAAGTTAGACAAAGCATTGTACGGTCTTCACCAAGCACCTCGTGCGTGGTATGAAACTTTATCAAAGCATCTGCTTGAGAATGGTTTCACACGAGGAGCAATTGACCAAACTTTGTTCAAACAGAAGGAGGAAAAGGATACAATCATGGTGCAAATTTATGTGGATGATATCATTTTTTGTTCTACAAATCCCCGTCTCTGCAAAGAATTTGAAGAAGTGATGAGATCTAAGTTTGAGATGAGCTCCATGGGGGAAATGAAGTTCTTTTTGGGATTACAAGTTGATCAGTCTAAGTCAGGAATCCTTATCCATCAAGAAAAATACGTAAAAGAAATCTTGACCAAGTTCAAAATGGCTGATTCCCATCCAGTAAAAACTCCTGTGGAAGTTCGACATTGTTTGACTCCTGATATGGATGAGGAAAGCGTTGATCCGCATCTATATCGCTCTATGATAGGATCTCTCATGTATCTCACGGCCAGTAGACCCGACATCATGTTTGCAGTGTGCTTATGTGCACGTTTTCAGGCTAATCCTAAACTCTCTCATTTATCTGCTGTAAAACGTATTTTGAGATATTTAAAATATAAGCCAAAATTGGGTCTGTGGTATCCTAAAACTGACTTGTTTGATCTTGTGGCTTATTCAGACTCAGACTACGGGGATTGCAACTTAGACTGCAAATCAACTTCTGGAGGTTGTCAATTCCTTGGCAACCGCCTTATCTCATGGCAATGTAAGAAACAGTCCACCGTTTCCCAATCCACCGCCGAAGCCGAATACATTGCCGCAGCCCTCTGTTGTTCCCAAGTCAGATGGATACACCATCAGATGCTTGACTATGGGATCACATTCCATGAGACACCCATTCTGTGTTCGTTCCTCATATCACCAAAAACCCCGTTCAGCATTCCAAAACCAAACACATTGAAATCAAACATCACTTTATCCGTGACTGTGTTGAAAAGAAGCATATTCAAATTGTTGAAGTCAAAACTCACAAACAAACCGCAGACATCTTCACAAAGGCTTTTGACTCTACCAGATTCGCCCAACTGGTGGAGATGTTTGGAATGATCAACTTTCAGTAAATAGTGTGAATAGTGTTTTTTATTTTTATTTTTTTTAATTTTATTTTATTCTGTTTACTTGACAAAAGAAAATTCCAAAAAGATTTTATTTTTATGAACAGTTTTTACGCAACTCTTTTGGGGGAGAAATAATATATTGAAAAGAATTGTTGTGTATAAAATCTTACAAGTGGTTTTGAGTTGCAGGAAGACTTGAATCTGACCTTTGAGAAATGATAGTGTCTGATCTCATCTCTTAGACATGGAATGGACCAAAAGCGATGGTCTTTACTGAGGTATAGCTGGTAGGCCCGACATATGGTTAAAACTTGTAAGTAGTGTGAAAACTCTAATATATATCTCATACTTGTGTGTTTGAACCCATTATTGAAACATCTAACCCATTTTTATATCTAAGAAAACCAATTCAATCAGATACAGGCTTACGTATTGGATTCCTATTCATACGCCAAGTGACCGTCAATATAACGATATTTACCACCGATGACCCCGTATGTTTTGCTTACGCAAAGATCTCGGGTGCTCATCCTTTTCCCATCCACTTGGATGATTTGACCCCGTCTGTTTTGCTTACGCAAAGATCTCGGGTGTTCAACATTTTTCTATCCACTTGGATAATTTTACGACTTCTTCTGTTTTGCTTACGCAAAGATCTAGAATGCTCGTACCTTTTTAATATCTACTTGGATATTTTTTATTTTAATTTTCTAAATCCACTTCGATATCTTATTTTATTTTGGTGGTACTTTGACATTAATAAGACGGTACCTTGGTTAATCAGAAAGAGATGATAGGATGAAGATGGGTACTTCTTGAGGATTGATAGGTTTTCAAAATCATTTTATTTTAATATGTGGGGTACACCTTGTATAGTGCTTAAATGGTAACTTTTAATCACATGAAATCAAAATACAAACAAATGTTCGGGTTTACTTTGCACAAATATCAGCTATCTTCAAGGACTCACAGTAGTTAATTGCAAAAGGAAGTGTTTCAAGAGACTGACCAGATCTGATCTCATGTTGGATCTTTTTCAAGAAGAAAAGTGTAAATATCTTGTGCATATATATTAGTCTTATTTCTCTTACTATGTTCATATCGAAACTACTTTGACATATCGAAACTACTATGTTTATATCGAAACTACTTTGCCCTATCGAAACTACTCTGTAAATATCGAAACTAGTTTGCCCTATCGAAACTAATCTGTAAATATCGAAACTAGTTTGCCCTATCGAAACTACTCTGTAAATATCGAAACTAGTTTGCCCTATCGAAACTACTCTGTAAATATCGAAACTAGTTTGCCCTATCGAAACTAGTTGTTTCGACAGGGGCATTTTTGTCTTTTGTTCCTCGTAATTTAAATGCCTTCATAAATAAATCCCTCCCTTCATATCTTCTTCACTCGTCTTTTTCGCAACCCTTTCATCTTCTCCGACACACACAAAATTTCTCAAGCCTTGGTCTGAGTTGCAAATTATCAGGGTTAATCACCTGATTACCCACGTTGTCACCTTCGTCTTCACCATCAGGTAACGTCCTACTATTTCATTTGAATGTTTCTTGCGAATCAACAGACCTAGGGTTTCAAAAGTTCAAATTGTTCAACTGAATCTTCATAATAACAGTCGCTGTGTGCTTATCCGTGTTTGCAAACATCTTTATCATCTTAGAACTCACGATTATTGTGTTTTATTGCAGATAACAATCTCGCATTTGGTAAGATGACCTTCCGTCATTTACAGGCCACTCTAAACCCTTCATTAAACTGTTTATTCTAGTCTGAGTATAGTGAATCAAAAGGGGTTTGGGTTTCAAAACCAAGTAGTTTCGATAAAGAAGTTCAACTCTTTCAAAATTTCTCAAAATGTTTAATCGAAACTACTGGTTTCGACACCCAAACTTGACCTAATGTCTCTATCGAAACTACTTGTTTCGATAAGTTTTTCTCTATCGAAACTACTTGTTTCGATACGTTTTTCTCTATCGAAACTACTTGTTTCGATAAGTTCATCTCTATCGAAACTACTTAGTTTCGACAGTGTTGATTTCAGAAATTTTATAAGTGTTGATCAAGGCTTATTGCCTCTATCGAAACTAGTTAGTTTCGATAAGTTCATCTCTATCGAAACTACTTAGTTTCGACAGCGTTGATTTCAGAAACTTTATAAGTGTTGATCATTTCTTATTGCTTCTATCGAAACTAGTTAGTTTCGATAAGTTCATCTCTATCGAAACTACTTAGTTTCGACAGTAAGGATTTCTGATTTTTCCAAAGTGTTGAAATACTTAGTTTCGATTGACCATATTCAGAACCTTTACTTATTGTGCAAAACTGATGAATTTTACAGGTATGGATCTCGTATTCGTGAAAAGGCACAATGTCTGTGCATTTCTTAATAGCAATGATCCAAAAGCTGTTGAGTTCATTCCGGTCTTAAACTTTCTGGAAAACTCCAACATAAGTTTTGCCATAAGCCACAACCTACCGGTGTTTGAGGCAACTATTAGACAATTTTGTGAAACTGCAGAGATAATCACAGTTGATAATGTGTAACACATTAGAGCAACTGTACATCGCCAAGAAGTATTATTTTCTGAAGACACAGTGAGAGAGGTACTACAGTTAAATGACAACCCAGAAGCACCCTTTGATTTTCCAATCTACTATGTGAAAGAATGCTTCAGAAGAATGGGTCATCCTGATGAGTTCAAGAGTGGTCAGATAATCAAGAACTCCTTACCAAGCCATTGGAGATATATAGTACATGTGTTCATTCACTGCCTATCAATAAGGAAAGGGGGTTTTGATTCAGCTAACAGTACTCTGGGATCAGCTATATTGGGATTAATAAAGGGAAGAGACTACAACTTTTCTGGTTTCATATTCACTCAGCTAAAGGATAACTTAACTGGAGCAGTGAAGGAAAAGTTTCTAGCATATCCTAGATTTCTACAAATTATCATTAATCATCTTCTTCCTGAGCTTCAACAAGGTGGAAACACCTTTGTGTTTGATAATATGATAGCTAAAACACTCAGCTACATGAAAAGTACCAACAAAAGGACCAACCGGGCGTTAGCCGACGTTCCCCTGTTCGGACATATCATTGGAGAAGAAGAAGAGTTTATCCCTGACATTGATCCTGATCTTGAAGAAGAAAACTTATCATCAGATGAAGAAGAGCTGGAAGCTGAACAAAATCAAGGTAATCCACCTATTGATGAAGCTGAGATTGAGGTAGACATACCTATTGTTCAAGAAGAAGAGCAACATGTAATTGAGCCTGTGATAGAGGCTCCTTTTGTTGAAGAAATACAGATAGTTCAAGAGCCAGCAGTAAATGTTGAAGCTGGCTTACAGGAGGATGAAGAAGAAGTGGCAGAGTCAAGTGGGACTCTAGATGCAGGAATTTATGGATTAGACTATTACAAGTCTGATTCAGATGAAAGAATAGAGCAACTTGCATCTTCCTCAAAAAGACAAATTGAGTCAGGATCTGATTTTGAAGAGGAGGAGCCTAGGGCTAAAAAGATAAAGACTGGATTGGAGGATTTGTCATCCTCGTCAGAGTCTTCATTCACCACTCCAGAATGTAGGTCCCAAACTCGTTGCGTGACGGATCTTTAGACTCGCGGTTAGACACGGTGATAAAGTGCGGAATCCATGATCAACGTGCTCGTGTGACTCAATCAACAACGGTGTAAATAAACGCTCTTTTTATTCCACTACAATATCAGTTTACACAATTTACAGAATTCTCAGTCCCTCCTGATATCGTCCAAGTCCCTCCTGATATCGTCCAAGTCTATTTCTGTTTTCTGCTGATAACTGCTATTTATAGACACTGAACAGTATTAGGCGAACTTGTTAAGTTCGCCTCTAATAGGCTAAGAGAACTTAACAAGTTCGCCTCTGATAGACTAAGCGAACTTGACAAGTTCGCCTCTGATAGACTAAGCGAACTTGTTAAGTTCGCCTCTGATAGCCTAGGCGAACTTAACAAGTTCGCCTCTAGCAAAACTTACACAGAATTTTATCAACAGTTACAAAACATGTCCTAACACAGAACCATCTCCTCATCCTACTCCACAAAAATCTTCTATCCCTACACCTCCTACATCTCCACAACAATTACCTATCCCTACACCTCCTACATCTCCACAACAATTACCTATCCTTACACCTCCTACATCTCCACAACAATTACCTATCCCTACACCTCCTATATCTCCACAACAATCACCCATCCATACACCTCCTGCATCTCCACACCATGATTCAACCTCTCCTTTACCGAGAGTAAAGACTCTAAGTCTTGAAATAAAGAAACTTCAGGACAATCTTCAAAAGAAAGATACAGAGATTGACGGCTTGAAGTCTAAGCTAAAAGAAGTTAAGGAGGAAGTCAAAGACTTGAAGCTGGAGGTTGGGGGCTTACATACTCAAATAGATAGTCAGCAGACTCAGCTGAAAACTCAACAAAATCTAATCATAAGGCAACAAGAAGACATTAAATCCTTAGCTAAAATAGTTAAGCAGCTCAAAGACTCTGTCAACAAACCTACTCCACAACAGCCAACCACTTCAAAGGCTTAGGGGGAGACTACATCTGAACTTGAACCATCGTCTCCTGCCTTTGTCACTAATCCAGAATCTGCATTAACCGTGTATACTAGCCACGGTGCCATGACAAAGGAGTCTGTTGAAGTAAAGGTTGAAGAAACAGAGTCTGTCCTTCCCTCAGCTCATGAAAGAAGAGAAGCAAGGAAGAGAAGGAAGGGAGCTATGGCTAATATTGAAACAGTGATTCTGGATGAAGAAGACACCCCATCAGATGATGAGCTGAATGCTCTTTTAGATGAGATTGACAACTTTGGATACAATGACCTTCATCCAGAAATTCTAACTACTGAAGAGAAAGAAACTGAACAAACTAGATATTTTACTGAAGAAGGAGATGAAATTCAAACCCTATCAGATGAAGAAGATGTTCAGATTAATCTCATCAAGACTATCATTCCTGAACCAACCATTCCAATCTCTAAGTCAATTCCAACTCAAGATCAACCTTCAACTACACCTGAACCTCCAATTTCAAGGAAGTCTTGGTTTAAAAAGATCATTCCAGAAGAGACTCCTCAAACTTATGAGTGGATAGCCGAGCATCAAGAACTGTAAAGGCCTCCAATTGGATGGAAATACGATGCTGAAAGGAAGCTCTTTATCATCAGACGATATAGAGGGGGAGTTCAGCACTTCAAGAACATGACTGACTTCCAGACCCTTCCTTTTTATGACCTCAGGGATTTAGCAAAACTTCGACTTCAAAACCCCGAGAAGGTCATGATGGCTTATGACTTTGAGAGGTTTCTGCATTCTCAAGTCAACAATGAATTCAAGGTAATGAAGCCTAGGAAAACTCAGAAGAAGATCTCAAAGACTAGGTTTCATCCTAAGACTAAAAAGCCATATGTGTTCCTAAGATACAAGCCTGCCCAAACACATAAGACTATCACTATTCCAAAATATGTACCTGTCCAGCTACAAACTTTCAGAAAATGGTTCTATAACCCAGTCATTGGCAGTGCAGTTATTGAATGTGAGGGCAAGGAAGACATCACCATCTTTGATCCAATGGAGCTGCTGAAATTTCAACCTGAAGATCTGGAGGTGCTATTCCAGAATCACATTCAGGCTTATAGTGATGAAGATGAAGCTGATGCCAAAGCCTATCAAAGAATTGTATCTCTCCATGTCAAACCTTTCATCCCAAAGACATCTGAAGGACCAGCTGCTTCATGAAGAGCTGAAGACAGTAATGCAACAGCTTAGGGGGAGATTGTAGAGTCATATATTCTGTATAAGCTGTTGTCATTTATTGTATGTTTAAACAATTTTAGACTAGTTTACTTTATGTTATTTCATTATTGTAATTTCTGTTTTTTGTAATTAGTTAAGTCTGGGCCATCGAAACTACTTAGTTTCGATTGAGTCTGTTCAATCGAAACTAGTAGTTTCGATAGATGGTAGTTTCGACAGTCTGTGTATCAACTGTAAATGGTCAATCGAAACTAGTAGTTTCGATTGACCATAGTTTCGATACTGTCACTACTATAAGTAGCCTAGTTTGAGAATGTTTAGGGTGTGAGTAGCGGCTGTAACCCTGAACCATCTCTTTCACATTTTGCTTGAATCAATACAATCTGCAGTTGTTTATTCACTGTGTTCATACATTTTCATACCTTTTGATTGTTGATTCAAACTGTGGTTAGCTAGTTATCTTCACCAATACTGTTTCTATTATCTGTTTCACCTACATATACACAGTTTCCGCCTGTGTGTGTGTTCAATCGATCATATCAGTGTGATTTCGACTAAATCTGGACCTACAGGTATGCTGAACTAGTGGCCCATAGGGGCGATGTTGGTGTGGATAGGAGATGTCACAAGTGGCCATCTCGCGGGTCTCTTCAGCTGCTGGAGTCTCAGACTCCATATTTGACTCAACTTCATCATCCTCTATCGGTTCTTCTCCCGACTTGTCAACAGTGGTGTCGTCAGAGACAAGGTACTCCGGTAGTGTCTCATCGAATGATGTGTCCACTGGTGTCGATGGCGTGTACACGTACTCGTCCTTAGAGTCCGTAATCTAGATTGGCTGGTTTGCAGCTGACATGTTCATGTAACAGGTCAACCACAATTTCTATCTTACGTAAGTATTCTAAGTGTATGTGAGAATACTAAGTCTACGTACGGAAGTGAAATGCAAATGTGACATCGCTTACGGTCTAAGTCCACTATATGCGACCTAGTTCGCTGCAACCACTGGCTCTGATACCAGTCTGTCACACCCCCAAATTCCACTTCCGGGCTATACCCGAGGGGCGTGACTCGAGAGGATCTTTACCATTGAATTACTTTTTCAAAATACCTGTTTTATGCATGACTCGAACGAGTCCAAAATAAAGTTTGACATGGTCCAAAGTAACAGTGTGGAAGCAATGTTTAAATATTTACAACATTTGAAAATAATGATGATAAAATATTGTTTATCAAAATAGGATGCCATGCATGATGAGTGTGTGAGTCTAGTGGGTGCATACTAGCCATATATCCTATGCATTCAACGACCTGAGATAAACATGCTAAAATGGGTCAACATAAAGTTGGTGAGTTCGAAGGTATATGTAATGGAAATCATATCATGAAATGTTTTGTAAAATCAAATAATGACAATGCATGGAAAAGCATATGTTGGAAATGCATGGAAAAGCATATGCACTCTACACAATCATTGTTGATCAGATAAAACAAAAAAATATCATAAGTCCGCCAACCGAAGCTCAACTGTAGCCACTGAAAAAGGAAAAGGATGTGGTTCGCCTCTTTGTGCCTTGCACATGAATGGATTAGGTCAATTATGTACCCGTTCGACCTCCAGTCGAACTTAGCACTACTAACCCGGGCAGGGGTTGTTAAACCCAACAGTACTGTTCATGATCACCTCGCTTGTGGAAAAAATTAACGGTTAACTCTGAGAAGACTTTGTACACACCATGTACAACTTATATAATTAATGTAACTATGTAAGCATGGAAATATGATTTTTGAAAAATGTACTTGAGCATGTATCTCACCCCAAAATGGAAAATGAGTGAAACGAGGCTGTGAGAACTCACCCGATAAAGCGGTAATGATATGCAAGTCTTAGCAAATCTGGCTAAATGAGACGACCTACTCGTGCCCTAGGAAACATTTAGGACTTTAAGGTCTAAGTATTGTAGATTCTTGACTATGAACTCTATGCATCCAAAGAGTTGTTTGAAAAGTGACGTTGACGTTTCAAAGATGTTTTGACTTGACGACCCCTTGGTGACACATTGACTTAAGCATTCAAATCCTAATATAGAATTCAAACCTACTTTGAAATAGTCTACAATCGTCTAATAAACACATTGGCACATTCGATTGGAATTTAGAACGTGAAACACAACTTTTGATACATTAAAAGTTTTCTTAATTGGAAAGTCAAGTTTTGAGTCCTAAACATGGCAACTATGCAAAATTGATGTTCACACATGAAATTAGGCATGTTATAACGTATATAAAACATCCCAAGGTTTACTTGCTAAAAATAGACAAACATGCGAGTTTAGGATAAGTAAGGTTTCCTATTATGGCAAGATCATGTCAAATTGGCAAGTTCATGGAATAATATCATATACTATCATACAATGCACTTAGTTACATGTTACTAAGTCATTTAAACCTTCTAATCATGTTAACAACTTGCAATCATAACTCTTGAAAGAATAAAGTTTCCTTATTTAGAAACCGAGCTCTAAAACTCAAACACATGCATTTTAATCCATCATTTCGGTCAATCATTCTTCCATAATGTTCACTACACTAGTTTCATGCTTTGAATACACTCAAACACCAAGTTTTCATACATGTCAAGAAATAAAGTTTCTAAAAATAGAAAACGATCCTAAAAGCATCATGGACATGTGATTTTACCGGGAAAAAATCATACAATCTCTATATCTAGTGTTTGTGCATCATTTCCACCAAACGAATCACATCATAACATCTTTTAACAAAAACTCGGAAATTAAAGTTACTATAAATAGAACCGAGCATGAAATCTCATATGACCAAAACTTCTAGATAGCAAATCTACACATATTATCCATTCTTTATGCATATCCAACAATTTTCCATCATCAAATCACCCTAAACATGACATCTAGCATGAAACCCAAAATTAAAGTTTCCTAAAATAGTAAAACCAAGCATGCATGTATCATCCAACACTTTTAACAATAAAGTTTGCGTATATTCTTCATCTACAACTATTATTACAACATAATCCATCATCAAATCAACAAAATATCATCATCTAGCACATGCATACATAATAAAGTTTCCTTAAATGGAAACCGAGCCTATGAACGAAACCCGAGTCCAAAACCACCAACAATATGTACCATTTGAGTTTTAAAACACATTTCCTTTAAGAATCCATGGTTAATCTTTCTTAAAAATGGGTTTTCTTTGGATGCATGTTCATATGAACATGAAGATGAAAATGGAGAAAAAGTGGGTTTTGATCTTACCAAACATGAAGATTATGATGAAATGGTGGATGAATCTTCTTTCAAACTTGATAATCTTCACTTGGAGCTTGGATTTTGATGGAATGAAGAATCAAAACAACAAAAATGGTGAAGAACGGTGGTGGTGGGTGGGTTCTCAGCTCAAAGGAGGGAGGAGAGAGAGATGGAAGTGAAAGAGTGAAATGGGGGGAAGGGGTATTTATAGGGGGTTTTTGTACCGGGTGATGGAAAACGAATAGTCACCGATTTGTTTATGGAATTCCTAAATAGGTATGAACAAAATTATTTAAAAAATTTTGACGCATATTGGTATGTTTAACATATAAAATTTACAAATTTTTATTTGGGAATGTCGGTACATACTGCAGACCGGCCGGACAACGTTAAAACATAAAGTTTATCAGAAAATTCCTGAAAAATTTACAGAGTCTTGAAATAATATATCACAGTAATACATGTATTTTGTGCACACCAAATATGTGTCTATGTGTCTTCTTAGAATTATGGACCTAGCTAGTGCACACTGCATGTCTATCGAACTGTGCTGAAAATAAAAGTATTTCCATAAATCACCGAAAAATTCATATAGGCATTATTAATTAAATCACATTGTTACATTTAATTTTTGCACACAGATTATATGTCTAGGTATTTGTTTTAAATTATCACCAACGGTCATGCTGCAAGATGCGTGTTTGACCGGGTAATCTTCCGGATTACCGTCGCGTGTAAACGAATTGACTTGCTAAGTGTGAAATGGACTTAATTAATATAAAATTATGTGTGATACATGTCTAATTATGTAATATGTATCTCAGTCGGGAATGGATATCAACCTGAAATTTACCGGGTGTCACATAAAAGAATAACAGAAACTAGTTTCGCCTGCAACTGAAAATGAACGATTTTGGGGGAAAATATTCAACTTCAGGGCTCCAAACTCGAACCATACAATCTAAAAATCATCATATCTGAGATGTTCGAATTTAAAGAAATCAACTAGTAAAGGTGCCAATTTAACGTCTCTAAGTGGATAAGTGGAATAGATCATCAAAATCAAGAGCGAAAGTGAATCAAATGGCGGTTAGTCTATGTGATCCAAGAACCTGACAATGATATCACCTGTAAGTCCCGTGTGTGTCTACTACACTCGAATCTACAACAATCCCTCTTGATTAATACATGTAGAGACGGAAGCAAGTGTCGAGTCAATCATAACAAATACGAAACAAAAGCATAAACATAGAAGGTGAAACAGAAATGATATTGTTAGTCATTACAAATCAATCATCCTGTCATACGAGTACAATATCGAAAGAGTACACATCTATCGTGTTTAAACTCATATCCAACCCTTGGTGAGCTTTACCTAGGGTTGGTGACTCTCACCATCACTAAGCTCTCATCTAGCTCTAGTTTTCTGTGCTTAACTACAAATGAAAGGACAACACCTATTTATAGTTGCACGTGAGTCTGTCCTAACGAAACTAATCATGTAGTTTCACCAGACATGCTAAATCGAAACTCACTAGTTTCACTCTAACTAGTCTTAACGAAACTACCTCTACTTTCGCCTAGAGAGTTATAGCTTCATTCACAGGAATTGCACCAACAGACTCCCCCTTGAATGATGCTATCAATTCTAACAATCACTGATAAATCATCACTCACAAATATGCATCAACAGGGTGTATTCCAGACATACTACTACCTAATTTATTTTTCATTCATACATCATCTCATGTGCTGAATCTTAAGGCTATTTATATATCCTACATCATTTCATTGCATCATATCATTCAATAATTATATTGGAGCTACATCTTATTTCCAAATGGAGTTTTATTACTACTGGCTATCAATGGTCAATCTGAAAGATGTGATAACATAAATCCTTGTCATTTCTTGAGTCTGGGTAGGTGTTGTTGTATGACTTTAAATGTGGGGTACACTATGTTATGATAACTCTTACCTTAATATCCAAATATCACTCTATACTTGTTGGGATAATCATTACTTGAGTGTCTATGAATTAATCAATTCAACAGGCACCTTAACCTGCTGATGTCTGTATGCAAAATGACATGTTATGAGAGGTTCTTGTATAGTATGATCTTGAATAAGTATGATTTTTGTTGAATAATATGCCGAAACTGCTGAAATTCTTGATACTGAGTATGTTGTGTTATCCTGACTAGCTGAAAATTTTCTAAGTACTTTACTCTGGACAGTTTAATTTTACTCCAGAAAGCTTATTTTACTCAGGAAAAGTATTTTACTCAGGAAGATTGATTATAACTGAATATTTGAAATTCCAGTATACCTTAATGGAATGATCAAGAGAAAGTCTCTTGATGATGGTTGTGAGCTTATGTGTTTTAAGTTCATATTTTGTGCTATATTCTGAAGCGTGATTTGCTAGACTTGTGTGCTTTATTTTGTATTTATGACTAGTTTATGGTCTATCGGACTAACTTTGGTCTTCCTGACCAGGTTATGTCTTCTTGACAAGTTTTGGTATTCCTGACCTAATTAGTCTTCCGGACTAGTACTTATATTTTTTGTCTATTCTATTTTGCCTACTCAGCATGATCTTATCTTTTACTCCGGATTAACTTTCTCTTCCGGACTATAATTTCTTATACTGGACTAGAGAGTTGTGTGATTTCAAAATCAAAATCAGTTTCGGGGAAAAATGTCTTTTAGCACAAATCAATTTTTTGTTAAAACGATCTCATGTGCTCTCATTCAGTTCACATTCACTTTTACCTTCTTGCTCCCTAAACCCTTCACTCACCTTCTCGTTCATCAAATCTACTTGCTGTTTCATGTTTATGACCTAATTTCAATGGCGAACCTGGTGTTCAAGTTCGATCATAATATATGTTCTTGTTTAGATATTCATGCTCCAAACTCTGGAGATTTTCATGACCTAATCAAGTATTTGAAACCTTCCAAGGTGTATTTTGCTCTTACTATCGATCTGGTGAAAGGTTATATTCGTCAGTTCTGGGATTCTGCAGTAGTTTATGAAGTTAATGAGGTTGAGGTGATTAAAGCCACTATAATGGTCAAGAGATTCTTATTTCTGAGGGAACTATTCGAACCTATTTATGATTTGGTGATGTTGCAAGTGATCCCACATCATTATCTTCTTATGTGGTTATTCAAACCTTCAGGAGAATGGGATACGAAGGAAAGTTCAAACATACAACTATATGAAAGTGTATGTTGTCATGTAATTGGAGATATGTTTGTCATCTACTTCTTCATTGTTTATCATACAGGAAGTCTGGCTGGGATGATTTTTCTCTTCAACTTTCATCTATTGTGGTGGGAATAGTAACTTATACACTTTTCAATTTTTCTGGAATGATCTTTTAGAGTTTGAAATTCATTCTTGAAGATGGTAAAGCAAACAACTTTCTGGCTTATCCAATATTTTTACAACATATTTTTCATGAGGAAATTCCCAACTTACCAGAGTTGGAAGAAACATAGGATTTGGCTCATTTAAATCCAAGAGTGTTTATTAATATGAAAAAGAATCATTCAAGAAGTATTTTCTCTGGTACCGAGACTCCTTTATTTCCCGAACTTCTGGGTTTTTCTGATGTTGAGTCTGGAGCTGAGTCTATCTCCTTAGGCTTTTCTTCTTCTAATACTGATTCTGATGCTGATGATAATAATGACAATGGACATAATGGAGAGGTTGATGATGTTGATAACAATGTTTTAATTTTTAAACATGAAGATCTTCATACAACATAGGATACTCCACCTGTTTCACCTAATCATGATAGGATTCCAACTCCTATTCATAGGTCTCCTACACACAGTCATGAGGAAGTGATGCCTTCTTAGGTAATTACACTACAAACTCGAAATGAATCTTTACAAAAGGCTGTTGCTAAGCTGACTTCTTTAGTTTCTTCCTTGTCTACAACAGTTCAATCTCAAGAAAAGGAAATTCTTAAGCTTAATAAAGAGAACAAGATTGAAATTGGCTAAGTCCTCTTCAAAGCCAAAGAAGTTTAAAAGATTGGTGAGAGTTCCACCCCCAAAACCTTCTTATTAAAACTTTGTGGTGTCTTCCAGCACATCTTCCAAAGATGATGCAGTAATACACAGGGAGAAGGATTTTGAAGAAAATTTTTTGGTGGTGATGATGCTTGTCCAAGCTCACCATTTTCTACTAAGGTAGAAGCTAATATTGCTGATGCTTTTTGGTGGTAACTTTGTGTCTCCTCCTGGGTCTCCAATCATGTTAGGACATGTTTTGTAACTGTTGATAAAATTCTATGTAAGTTCTGCTAGAGGCGAACTTATTAAGTTCGCTTAGTCTATCAAAGGCGAACTTAATAAGTTTGCTTAGACTATTAGAGGCGAACTTAATAAATAGGAGATATCAGTTTCTGTTTAAAATAGCAGATCGTTTGTGTATAAATAGGAGATATCAGTTTCTGTTTAAAATACAAGACAGATTAGAGACGAGAGAAATTATGTGATATCTTGTAAACTGATATCTTGGTGAAATACAAAGAGTATATATGGTCGTTTTGAATCATTTTTGAAAATTTGAATTTTTGAAATTTTTTAAAGAGTATTTTGGCGAAAAAAAAAATTTCGGATATTTTCGCAAAAATTTCAAAATGTCAATTTCATGTGATGATAATGAGATTGAAACTATGCCACCGAGACTTTTGTGCATATCAGATTTCCGTAGCTGGAAAGTCCGGTTCAAACAGTTCGTATCAGAAACTGATGAAAACTTTTGGACATCCATATTTGAAGGATATGTGCATCTTACTTATGACTATATGGGATATTATGATGTTCCTAAACCAGTGACAGCTCTTACTAAAGTAGGAAAGCAGAAGTTTGATCGAGAGATGAAGACGCGTGAAACTTTAACGATGTCTTTACCTAAAGAAATCATTCATAGTCTCGGGAAGTGTCCAACTTCAAGAGATCTATGGGAAGCATTGAAGAAAAAGGGTGAAGCAACATTTTAAGTCTTGATCAAAGAAGTATTGGAGAAGCCTAGTTATTCTCAAAGTGATTCTTCTGCAGATTTAACTGATAGTGAGAGTATTCGTTCTGGTGAAAGTACTCAATCTACTGATACTGATGTGATGAGTGAAGAAAGCTTTCAGACAGTTGAAGATGATCTGAGTGACTTAGAAACTGATGCAGAACCTGTCATTGTTGCTCAAAAGGGTGAAGCTGATGATGGCGTTTTCATGGCTTCTGCTGCATCTTCTTCAAAAGTAAAACCTGATGTACTTTCTAACTCTGAGACGTTTTGTTCTAACTGTATTTCAGTGAAGGATAAAATGATGAGAGTTATGGATGACAATGTAAACCTCATTTGTGATATGAAATCGATGCACACGGTAAATCAGAAATTAAAAGATAATGAGAATGTGTGTATTGAGAGAATAGATTCACTGAAGAGGGATATAAGTTCTCTGACTTTGAAGATTTAAGAGCAGGCATATCACCTGGATATGTCCTTTGCAGAAATTGAGAAAAGAAATAACGATCTTGTTGAGAAAGATAAGGAACTAGCTGAATCTAAAGCAAAGGTGATCAGATTGCATAGAAAGTTAGAAAGCTTTGGAAATTCATCATTCTTATTAGGATATTATCATGATAATACTAAAGAGGGGAAGGGAACTAGTGGTATTGGCTATGTTCCTCCACCATTCAACGGAAATTATTCTGTTACACCTGAGATTATAAATGATGTGGATTTAGACCATAAGACTGTGTTGAAGGTGAATCCAGTCACAGGTGAAGATATGGTGTATTCTGATGAGAGTGATGATGAATATTTTGATGAAGCTAAGGTAGAGGGGATACTGATAGCTGTTAAGAAAGAAGACTCAAATGTTGATTCTAATTCATCTGGAAATTATACATTTGGAAGTTCTTCAAATTCAAGGAGAGTTCCATATGTCAGAGATTATAAAGAAAAACGTACATGTTTTCATTGTAATGAGATAGGACACATTGTGGTGACCTGTCCTTACAAAAATAAAGGGAAGAAGCATGTATTTCCTGAGAAGATGAAGCCTGAATCAAAACCTGTTGCAAAATCTGGAGTTCCAGAGAAAATAAAGCAAAAAGAAGTTCATGTAGGAGAATCTTCTTCAAGTGCATCTTATCATGTGAAGATTCCTTATATGAGAGATTATCGTGAGACGAGATCTTGCTTTTACTGTGGTGTTGTAGGTCATATTCGGATTGCTTGTCCACACAAAGACAAAGGTAACCGACATGTTACTCCAGGAAAGGTAAGAACTCATGGTAAGCGTTATGTTAACCCAAATGTGGTTAAATCTCATGCTATACCAAAGGGTAATTAAAAATCTGAGGTTAGGTTTTCTAGACCTCAAAGACGGAGGAGAAACAGAAGATTGAGAAAACTTTTAAAACAAGAGCTTTCACAATCTAAACATTTTTCAACTGACCATGATTGTTCAAGCACTTCACATTTTAAGCAAAAAGAACTTAATGAAAAGAAGTATGTTTGGAAATCTAAAGTTTATGTTTCTGACTCGTCAGAGCAATCACCGAAAATCGATGAGAGATTCGATTGTGAATGGAATGAGGTTTATTATTTTGATACAGATGGACGACCCATGACTACCATGGCTTGGGTCCTAATTTCAAATTAATGTTTCTTGTTAGATGTGCAGGATTAACCAAGAGGGACTATTAATACCATTTTGGTTATTGATAGTGGTGGTTCTTAGCACATGACAGGGAATGACATCTGCAAGAGTAACGAGTTGTTGATAACTGAGAATCTATTTGTTTCAACGACTTGATGCTCAAGGGGGAGAATATGTCACACACAATGTTTTGGAAAGAGTTTTACAAATTCCAAATGATAACCTGATACTTAGGATGACAATGGTGAGCATAAAGTCATTGATGCAACCATTTGACTAGTTGAGGGGGAGTCTACAGGACAGGGGGAGTACAGAATTGTGTTGGTGATAGAGGCAATGACATTCAATTACAGGATTACATCGGTCTGAGTTTTTAATTGATTGAATTGCTTAATCCTGAGTAACCAAGTAAAATGTTTTTCTTAAAATGTTTTCATGGAAGGTTTATTTTCGTTTGTTTTACTTTCTTTGAAAAAGATTTTGAAAAATCCAAACAAATTAAAAAAGATAAAATCGACATTACTTGAAGTTAAAGAAGAGATGATAGTACATCAGTAGATGTTCTTTCACACATGACCTTAGATTGACTGGTTGGTGCTTTATGTTAATATATCCGAATTATATGTTTTGATCTAAACATCAGAGACTACACAAATAGGAAATGATAGTGTTGTGTATGCATATAATTTGAATTGTCAGTAGACTAAAAGCATCACTGAACCATTAGTAGTGTGAAAACATAATTTCATATGTTAAAACTGTGATTTAAACCCATTTTATGCCTGGGTGTGTGTGTTAAAAGATCACTATCAGATAAAGAATATTAGCTTTTAATAAAGATTTTCCTATGAGATCAGTTTCGGGTTATGTCCTTAGCACTATTCATTCGATTTGCTTCAGTGCCCATGTCCCGAAAAGCATGCAATTTGAAGTATAATCAAGATATGTACTTGACAACATCTGTCAAACATATACTAGCCCTTGGATCATATTGATAAATCATCTTTACTGATTCCATTGAATTCATAATCCAGATAACAGTTGGATCCACGTACCTAAATCTTGTGATTCCACATATATAAGCCAAGATATTGAATCATTCGATTCTGAATCCCATTGATTCCTATACAATCCAATTTGGATTCTGTTATTCATGTGCTAAGTGATGTCTCCTCATTCTGGAAATTCGGATAATCTTTAGTAAAATCTTATATGTCTTGAAGATAGTGCATTTACTTTCTGTTGGCATATTAGTGGGGTACTCGTTGTATTTCATACTTAAAATGGTACCTTAACTCACAAGAAAGTGGGAATGAGATGCTTTAGATTCAAATCTTATAATATTGACAATTTGAATTTGTGTGTCATAGCCTGATCCTATTTTCTTTGAATATTTATCGCGTATCATAACATGCAATATGAAAATCTTGAAAAGATAGAGTGTAATAATCTTGAAAGATATTCGTTTGATTGCTCAAGGCTTGAAAGAATGACATAGGATACCATTTGATAATATATGGATTTTAAATCCAAGATGTGTGATTGATGCATTGTTTTTACTGATATGATCTTCTTACTCGTGATGTTCGACCAAAAATAAGTGATTTTGTACTTTACATTTCAGTTTATACAGAGAAAAACCAAAAATATTTTGTGTTTCTTATATTTAAAAAAAATCAAAAAGATTTTATTTTTCTAGTTTCCATGGAAATCTTTATTGTTGGTTATTCTTGGTTGTTCTCCTTTGCAAAAACTGAATATTGCAGACAGAAGTTGACAAGGGGTCCTTCTTCCAAGTTTTCTTCTAGAAATAAAGAGAGAGAGTGCAGATGAACAAGACGAAGACTATAATGTGTTTGATGATATTTGAAGATGGATGACAATCTTCTAAAGCTGTTGTCAAGGGGGAGACTGTTGGAGCATATTCTGGTGACAACGAGCTTGAAGATATTATGTCTTAGTCTTAGAGTCTTTGACTTGTAATTGATAGTGTAACATTCCTGATTTTCCGACCCTATTTGAATTTATTTTAATTAATAAAATAACAATACGACATTAAATCATATACTTGTTCAAACCTACACCTCATTAATTGTTAGCCGATTGTATTCAATTCGAAGATATAGAACTCTTAATCATGTGGTAACACCTCCTAGAGTTAATACAGTTAGTAATCCCGTTAATTTTCCGTTAAATCCTAACCAAGCTAATTCTGTCAAAGTTGAAGTTGCAAGGGCTGAATCTGTAAATAACCAGAAACCCTAGTAGGCACGGTCGCGCCACGTGTTGGCACGGTCGCGCTTCGTCTGGCACGGTCGCGTCTATTATTGGCACGGTCGCGCCTGAGTAACAGTCAAAACGTAAATGCAGTTTCAAAACGCTTGGTCGTTCGAATTCGAATCCTATGTGCGTTTCATTTCCTGTATCAAAGAAAATAATCGTCTATTTCGATTACTATCATCCAATTGCAAATTCTCTCAAGAAAAGCCATCCAATATTTCTCCCAAGCCTCGAATCATTATTTTCGATCCCGTTGCTACCAAATAATCAAGAAACTCAATCCTCCAATCATCTCTAAGGTTGCTGAAGGAGTTGGAACAGCCGGAATAGCAGCAGAAGCCGCCGGAAGCCACTTTCTCCGTCGCCGGAACTCCCTTCTATCGATCGCTATCAATTCCTTTCTGTTTTAGGTAATTGAATCATTCCTCTTGTTCGTTTCAATCCATATATCAAAAGCCCCATATTAATTTGGGCTTCCATTATAGTAATCATCCCGAATCAGAATCTATGTTTCATTCCAAAATGGTTTAATCGAATATGACTTTAAACATGTTTTAAAAGCAATTAATCTACACCAAAAGACTCGTAATAATCTTGTGAATGAAAGCCCTATCAATCCCGACTCCATCAATATAAGGATCAACCAATTCGTGTCTGTTTTGAAAGAGACACGGTCGCGCTAATCATCTAGCGCGGTCGTGCCTCGGGAGACGCGATCGTGCCGACTTCTAGCGCGGTCGTGCCTCCTGCTCAGACACAGTCATGCTCGTTGGCTAGACTTGGTCGTGCCCCAGAAGCATAGACACGGGCGTGCCTGTCCAAGGCACGGTCGTGCCTAGTGTTTTACTTAACTATGTCCTCTGTTGATCAACACGGTCGCGCCCTGGCTAGCGCGATCGCACCCGTGATCCGAGCACGGTCGTGCCCTGTCTAGGCGCGGTCGTGTGTGTTGACAGAATATTTATAATTTTTATTTCTTTTTACAAATAGTATTTCAAATTTATTTTTAAAATAAAAATGATTGAAATTATAAAAATCTGTATTATTGTTTATTTAGAAAAGATCAAATATTTAATCTTAAAATAAATGGAAATTATTTAAAGTTCAACATTTAATTCATAAACTCTACTCTTAAATAATATTGTTATGTTTAAGTTACATTTTATAAATAAATGAATAAGTTAATAATTATTTATTTGATTTATAACTAAACAAAAACATTTATTTAATTATACTAAATTACATATAATACCTACGTTATTTCCATAAACTATAATTATTTAATTTACTTAAGTAATTATCCCAAAATCAAACCTTATTTAAAATGTTCTAAAAATATTCATTCCGAATCTTCTATTTTACTTTCAAGTACCAAATCACTAACTCCATCCAATTCAACCATAGACTTAGACTTAGACTATTGTGCATTATTAATGCAATATAGTACACTTTAGGTTATCTTGTGCATCTCAAGGATCATTATACTATTTAGTATTTGTGCTAGCTACGCCTTCGAAACAAGTGAGTATTCACAACCCCTTTTTACTCTTTTACATTTTTGGGGTGAAACATGAACACTATTCAACTTACATGTTTACATTTACACAAACAAAACAAGTACAAATCCTATTTACATTCATGTGTGCAAATTTGAGCTTTATGCCCGAGTGCTAGGTGTGTTAACCTCTTGTATGCTATTATGTGCAATCATTAACTTTTCAAGCCGACGGTTTTCAATGATGGATCTATTGAGTCTGACAAACCCACCCATGGTACGCGGTGATTGAAACCGACAACACACTTTGTTTTGCATGGTAGTTACAAAGGTTTGATTGTACGTTTGGTTACACAATAGCTGCTCCCCATAAATGCCTTATTTATCATGTTATGTAAAGGATTTGGTTTACAAACTATATGCTATCTATGTACAAACTTGTGTTATACTCACCAACTTTTTAGTTGACTTTATTTTATTCATGTTTCAGGTGATTTCATTTGAGTTTGATCAAGACATGCTACACATAGGCTTTGGACCTAGTAATATTAAATCAAAGACAAATTGTATTTCATTATGTACTTTGAACTTGTTTCGTGTTTGTTTGAATGGGAATGGATTTAATATAGTACAATCTAGTCAACCTTGTGCTCATGAACAGTCTTACATGTCCCGCCCCGATGATTCCGCCATCGGTCGGGGTGTGACAGATAGAATTGTTAACAACAGTTAAAGGGGAGTCTGTTAGGACATGTTTTATAACTGTTGATAAAATTCTATGTAAGTTTTGCTAGAGGCGAACTTAACAAGTTCGCCTAGCCTATCAGAGGCGAAATTATTAAGTTCGCCTGGTTTATCAGAGGCGAGCTTATTAAGTTCGCTTAGTCTATCAGAGGCGAACTTAATAAGTTCGCTTAGACTATTAGAGGCGAACAGCAGATCGTTTGTGTATAAATAGGAGATATCAGTTTCTGTTTAAAATACAAGACAGATTAGAGACGAGAGAAATTCTGTGAAATCTTGTAAACTGATATCTTGGTGAAATACAAAGATTTTATTTACACCGTTGTTGTTGATTGAGTTACACGAGCACGTTGATCATGGATTCCGCAGGTTATCACCGTGTCGTACCGCGAGTCTAGAGATCCGTCACGCACCGAATTAGGGACCTACAAATCACAAATGTTGATAAAGGCAAGCGGATAGCTACTGAAGTTGAATCTCATGTTACTTCAAAGACAAAATTATCTAAGGATATGGAGGAAGAACTTTCTAGAAAAGCTATTGCTGAATTATTAAGGCAGGATGAGCTAGAGGATAAAGCTCAAGCTAATGTTGAAACTACTAAAGCTGCAGTTGATTCCTTAAGCTCTATCTTGAGCCAACAGCTGGAGAAAAAGATAAAATCTATCAGAGAAAGACTAAATGCTCCAAGAACATTTTCAAGAGTTTATCTAAGGAGAAAGTTGCCAAAGGATGTTCTAGCTGAAACTCCCCTAGTAGTTCTTTCTGAAGATTCTACTCAGGTAGAAGGTTCTAAAGTTATCTCTGAATATTCAACTCCCAAAGTCCAAAAGAGTTCTGAAGAAATTCCTAAAGAAGCTACTCTTGAAGTTGTATATAAGCCTGATATTCCAAAGTCCACTCCTAGGAAGAAATCCATCCCAAAAAGAGTGTTGAAGAAACCAATGGATTTGATAGTACCTAGCAAAGAGAAATACAATAGGTTGTATGAAACAGTAGATGTAAAAGAGTTTACTAACAGAGATTTGGAAAGAATGGCCTACTTAGCTGAACATGGAGTGAAGTGGGATTTCAAAGCCTGGCATGACCGCGCCTGGTCAGGAGCGCGGTCGTGCTCATCAAATTTTCAAGTTTTCAGAATCAAGTTTTCTACTTTTTAACACGTTTATGAATGGGCTTTTAACATACAATATCGTAGGAAGTTCCCAATACTATTCCTAAGCTATTTACATGCTTAAAACAGAGAAAATCTATAAAACCCTAGAAAACATAAAAAAAAATCGACTTTTGAACCTACAATTGGAACTACAATCCTACTCTGGACATAAATAAAAGAGAAGAGGGTGATGATGCGTACCTTGAATCGTAGGAATGGGAATCAAGAAGCTGGAGGAAGAGGGTAAATCACAGTAGGGGGGTTTCGTGTGGTTTTTTTAGTATAATTTTCTAATGTTAGAGCATAAAACCAATTTATAGGGCTCTCCAAAGTGAGGCACGACTGCGCTGAGGAGGGGTCCACGACCGTACCAATACTTGGCACGACCGTGTCTCTTCCCCAGCAGACACAGAAACCTGAATTTTTTATGAAGACTGTTCCAAACCCGACTGTGATTCTTCCAAGTTAAAATTTCTAAAAATTCCAAAGACGTACCTGTGACGTTCCAATCCATATCCCCGATCCACTCAATCCAAGTTATGATCCGAAAACCTAAACTAAAAAATAACCGGTAAAATCCTAGAAAAATTAAAAGAAAACTAGGAAAATAATTTGGAAGATAAAAATGAACAAATACAACTAACGGGTGAAACCCGGACATGCTTAGTTTATTAACGAGTCGTTAGCTAGACTCGTGTCCCAATGCACGTCCATTAGGACAAATGATGGGGGAAAATTAACAAATAGGTGGGCTATGATTCTTGAATACCCATCCAACCCATTCGGTTTAGTGCATTTACCACCGGCTAGTGACAACCAAGGGTAAATGCAAAAAAAAAGTAGCGGGTCGTACCATCAACACTTGTATTTGCCCAGCCCAAACCTGAGGTAAATGATGTAATGGAGGAGGCGATCATTCAGGTAAGATAATGATGACTTGCTGTGCTTTATGGACTGATGTCGCGCCTTCCAAATCGGTTGGTCCGTGAAATTTCTCGCCTTCTCCCGCTGTTCAGATGACTCATATGATGAATTATAATCGCGGTCCGGCTCTCCTTGGTGCACAACGGAGGATCGGGTGTTACCATAGTCATTGGTTCGTTGGTGAACCCATCCGTTTGCACATCTTCCTCTTGGTGCGGCTCCCCTTTGATTACCACGGTTGACTCTTCAAACAATAATGCTCCCAATTCGTCTGAATCACCAACCGGGCCGAGTGTAGGGTCCTCATAGCGCTTTGCGGGGTAGCCCGAGAATTGATATCAATCCAATGTGTAATGTGGGCCCCCACAAATCTCGCACCAGATCTCTTCGTGGTAAACCCACTGATAAAACTAGTACTCGTCACTGTAACTCCCATAATCGCTACCAATGAAAATCACTGCAAATAGCACTCAAACAAAAGGATCACGGGTACTAGATAGAAATGAAATAGAAAACAAAAATAAGAATACCATTTGAAAAGCTATACACAAATATAAGAAAATAATGATAAAAAAAATAAAAACAAAAATAAATAAAACTATTTACCGAAATATACACAAATATATACTAAATGACTAAAGAATAATTCCAATCGTTCTCGCAAAACCGTATCCGGTAACGGCGCCAAAAACTTGATGCGTGTAAACTATATATATATTTTTATAAGTATTTTTCACACAATTATAGTTTTAAAATGGGTTTTCACCAAAGACTAACTACACACACAATAGGCAAGTGTCCCTATCGTATAGCAATATAGCAAAGGTAAGAACCCGCTATCAATTAGTGGATACGGTGGAATGCGATAATAAATCGGAACTAAAATCTAATCAAGTGATGGGTAAAAGATGTTTAAGTTGATTTTTAATTAAACTAATATGCGAGAATGAAAACTAAACTAAGAACACAAGTCAAACAATCAAGGAAGGAATATCACTTCGATTTTGAATCCATCTAGTAGACATCCAACAACAACTACAGATACATGGCAAGTACACGATACGTATGTTGATTAAACTCTCGTCAAAGACATCTAATCAAATGAATCTTTGAAAAGTTAGCATGAATTATACAAACTAACCACCTAAAATCATACAATGAAGCTCATGTGTTACGCATACGTCAATGTTTATAAAGATTGAACTAGCTTCCTATCAAGGTTGGCTAATTTAACAAATAGTTGGAAAGATCACACGAACAACACATAACCCACCTCAAGTTGATTAAAGTAAACAACAACATGCACTTCCTCAACATACAATATTCATATCAAGATTACATAAATTAGAAGATCGCGTCAACAAGTCCTAGATAAACATAATACTAAGCATGACATACCATAACAAACACTTTATCTTTTCAAACACAAGCACAAGGATGCACATTCAAGAGATTTCAACAATAAACAAGACTTCATCCACCATTCCTAGGCAAAAGCCATAAACTAGCATACATACATACACTAATCAACGAATACTTTCATAAACCATGGGTTTTCCAACATTACATAGTGTACACACATACAAGTCTTGCAAACAATCTCAAATTCTCAAATACACAATATAATTGAAGAATAATCATGCCATTGTTATAACATTAACATAAACCATGCCAAAAATCCATAAATGTTGTCAAATGTTAATAGACTTCATCTAAACCAAAGTGCTAACAAGAGTTAGCTCATGGTGAGCATAAAAACAAGAACAAAGCAAGGAAAAGTTACAAGACTCATGAAGAAATGCCAATAATCAAACCAACTATTCAAAGCTAGATGATGATGATGATGATATGGTGATCCTCTTGATGTTGTAGTCCTTCCTAGAAAATTGAAATATGGCAAGAAACAAGGAAATTCGGAGCACAAAACAGTGCTCAAGGCTCCAACTCTCCATGTAGGGAATAGTATTTTTGTAAGCTGACGTCATCAATTTATTTTGAATAATAATACTTTGTTGTATTTCTATGTATTTCTATTAATTTCATTTTCTGTAATTTACTTTTTTATTAAGACTAAGTCTGGGCCATCGAAACTACTTAGTTTTGATTGAGGTTTGTTCAATCGAAACTAGTAGTTTCGATAGATAGGGAGTTTCAACAGGTTTGATCTTTCACATGTAAATGCTCAACCGAAACTAGTAGTTTCGGTGAGCATAGTTTCGATACATGTCTTCTCACTATAAATAGCTTAGTTTGAGAATGTTTAGGGTGTGGTTAGCGGCTGTAAACCTGAAACTCTCTCCTTCACATTTTTTCTGAATCAATACACATTTGGAGTTCTTTCATCTGTTGTTCTTACAATCTCATTTCATATTTGTGTTGATTCAAGTGTGGTTAGCCTATTTATCTTCACCACTTCTGTTTCTACCCTCTGTTTCACTACCATACACACAAATTCCGCATGTGTGTGTAATCGATCTGTTTGTGTGATTTTCTATAAAATCACGACCTACAATTGGTATCAGAGCTTTATGCTCTTGATTTCTGAGTATTTTCAGGTTGTTTTGATTGAGTTTAGGTGAATTTTAGTTGGAATTTGAAGGTTTTCTGGTTGTGCACTGTTTTGGCACTGTTTCATCGATTTCGGCACTTTTTCTTTGAGTTTCTCGGATCTGAAGATTGATTTGTGTTCAGAAACTTATTTAGAAGCTTTTCGCTGGATCAGATTGCGATTTTATTATCTTTGATATTTGAAGCTTTTCATCAATGGAGTCTGCTAAAGCTTGAAGAAGGAGGTATCGAAACTACTGGGACAGATTCTGTTTCGGTTGATCATCAAAACTTCTCGTCTGTACTTGTTGCCAGGTAAAAGGTATCATCGAAACAAGTGTTTTTGTCTTGTTCTATCGAAACTAACTTGTGCAGCTTGGTTACCCGAAACTAGTTTCAATCGAAACTAGTAGTTTCTGTTGTGTCTGCTGGTTTTTCTGCCAAGTGTTCTTCATCGAAACTAGTTGTTTCGGGATCTATTTGTGTATCGAAACTAGGAGTTGCGGACATCACCTTCTCTATTGAAACTAGTTGTTTCGATCAGTTTTTATTAAGAAGAAGGGATTGACTTTGAGGAAGTCTTTGCACCAGTGGCTCGCTTAGAAGCCATCGGAATGTTTCTTGCGTATGCAACCTTTATGGACTTCACATTTCATCAAATGGATGTCAAAAGCGCATTTCTGTATGGAAAGGTATAAGAAGAAGTTTATGTCAAGAAGTTTATAAACTAGACAAGGCATTGTACGGTCTCCATCAAGCACCTCGTGCGTGGTATGAGACGTTATCTAAGCATCTGCTTGATAATGGTTTTAGACGAGGAGCAACTGACCAAACTTTGTTCAAATGAAAGGATGGTGTGGATACCATTTTGGTGCAAATCTACGTTGATGATATCATTTTTGGATCTACAAATCCTCGATTGTTTAAAGAGTTTAAGGAAGTGATGCGTTCTAAGTTTGAAATGAGCTCTATGGGAGAAATGAAGTTCTTTCTTGGTTTGCAAGTATATTAGACTGAGTCGGGAATTCTCATCCATCAAGAAAAATATGTCAAAGAAATCCTGACCAAGATCAAAATGACCGAGTCTCATCCTTACAAGACTCATGTGGAAGTTCGACACTGTCTATCTCCTGATTTTGATGGTAAAAGCGTTGATCAACAGCTCTATCGCTCGATGATAGGATCTTTCATGTATCTCACTGCTAGCAGACCAGACATCATGTTCGCAGTGTGCTTGTGTGCACGCTTTCAGGCTAATCATAAACTCTCTCATTTAATTGTCGTTAAACGTATTTTAAGATATTTGAAGTAGAAGCCAAAACTTGGGCTTTGGTATCCCAAAAATAACTTTTGGCATATTCAGATTCAGACTACGGGGGATGCAACTTAGACCGTAAATCCACTTCTGGGGGTTGTCGGTTCCTTGGAAACCGCCTTATTTCCTAGCAATGTAAGAAACAGACCACCGTTTCCCAATCCACAGCCGAAGCCGAATACATTGCCGCAGCCCTTTTTTTGTTCCCAAGTGAGGTGGATCCACCATCAAATTCTTGATTACGAGATCACATTCCATGAAACCCCCATCCTTTGTGACAACACTGTCGTTCCCCATATCACCAAAAATCCCGTTCAGCATTCAAAAACCAAACATATTGAGATCAAACATCACTTCATCCGTGACCGTGTTGAATAGAAATATATCAAAATCGTTGAAGTCAAAACCGACAAGCAAACCGCCGACATCTTTACAAAAGCCTTTGATTCTGCCAGATTTGAGAAATTGGTCGAAATGCTCGGCATGATCAACTTTCAGTAACCCTTGTGCATATTGTCTTTTCTATTTAAACTTTTTAATTGGGAAGATTTCGAAAAAGATTTCATTTTTTTTATAGTTGTTTTTCTTTATTTAAGCAAATCTTTTAGGGGAGAAATTGAAGTTTTTAGATAAAAAGAAAAGAATTGCTCTGTATAGTCTAGAAAAGATAAAAAAAGGATTATCTCTGTTTATATTCATCTGTCTTTGAATCCCTATCTTAGAAGTGGCACTGAACTTTTGTTTCAGGAAAATCTGATCCGACCCTGTGAGAAATGATAGAGTCTGATCACACCTCTTGAACATGGAATGGACCATAAGCGATGGTGCTCACTGAGTAATAGCGGGTAGACTCGACATATGGTTACAAATCTTTAGTAGTCTGAAAATCTAAATCTCAATCGTACATGTGTGTTTGAACCCATTTTTGAAACATCTAACCCATTTTAAGCTAAGAAAACTGATTCAATCAGATATAGGCTTACGTGTTGGATTCTGATTCATGCGCCAGGTGACCGTCAAAGTAACGAAAGTTACCGTCGATGACCCTGTCTGTTTTGCTTACGCAAAGATCTCGGGAGTTCATCTTTGTAGGTCCCGGGAGCCTCGTCGCGCAGCGGATACACGCGGACCTGTTCTGTGATTTGTGTGGGGACTAAGAAACGAGACAGAAAAACACGAACAAAGACAAAAGATAATGAAACGACACGTAATCCATAACATAGAAGTCATCCCGTATTACAGACTACATACCGAAGGAGCACACATCTCTCATCTAAGCTCACGGTCCAGGGGTCGGGAGAGCTCTTCCCGACCCGGACACCTCTCGACCTTGTTCCAGAAGTTCCACCTACAAATGAAGACAAGTCTTCTATTTATAGGGGAAGGAACACTACATGCGTACTAAGTAAGTACGCAAGGCTACGCATGGTTTGGTCATGCGTACTTGACAAGTACGCAAGGCAAAAGCCTTGCGTACTTACTAAGTACGCAGGACCAAACTGGTGTGCAGGCTAAGTACTCAGGAACACCCTCCTGCGTACTAGCCACGAACACCGATACATAGAATTTAATCTATAGTTACAAAACATGCTTCTACGATTTTTTTTCCCTTCCATTTGGATGATTTGACCCCGTCTGTTTTTCTTACGCAAAGATCTA
The DNA here is from genome assembly GCA_023525975.1 of Smallanthus sonchifolius. Classification (NCBI taxonomy): domain Eukaryota; kingdom Viridiplantae; phylum Streptophyta; class Magnoliopsida; order Asterales; family Asteraceae; genus Smallanthus; species Smallanthus sonchifolius. Next base: position 41,780,822 of record CM042033.1, read on the forward strand.
TGGTGTTCAACCTTTTCCTATCCGATTGTATAATTTTACGGCTTCTTCTATTTTGCTTACGCAAAGATCTAGAATGTTTTTACCTTTTTAATATCCACTTGGATATTTTTCATTTTACAACTTCTGATATCTAGTTGGATCTTATCTTTCTTTTGGCGGTGATTTTGACTTACCAAGATGGTACCCTGGTTAACCTGTAAGAGATGATAACATGAATGCGGGTATTTCTTGAGGATTGATAGGCTTTCAAAACCATCTTATTTCAAAACGTGGGTACGCCGTGTTTCGTGCTTAAATGGTACCGCTTAATCACATGAAATCACTGTACAAGCAAATGTTCGGGTTTATCTGGCACAAATATCGGCTATATTTAGGGATTTGTAGTAGCTGACTGCAAAACAAAGTGTTTCAAGGGTTTGACCAGACTTGATCTCACGTTGGATCTTTTCCAAAGCTAAGTGTACATATCCTTTTATTTGGTTTTTGCTTTTATTTTTCAATATGAAACTTAATCTTCCTTATTAGCTAATTTAAATAGTGTACATATATATTTCTCTTTAAGGTTTTGTCCATGTATGTATGGTCTCCTGAAACTACCTTAGGTACCCGAAACTTCTTGCCACTCGAAACTACTTTGCCCTACCGAAACTAGTAGTTTCAACAGGGGCATTTTGGTCTTTTGTCTAGCTGAAATTAAATGACTTCATAATCAGGTTCCTTCTCATGCTCGTTCTCACTCTCACTCTCCGAAACCCATTTACACCTTCGTTTTCACACATAAAGCTCGAGATTCATCGGTCTAAGTTCTCAAAATCGGTGTTGCTTTATCTGATTTCCCCCATCGTCTTCACCAGCAAGTATCACTTCTTGGTTGCTTTTAAGAAAATTTATCACTGTTACATAATACTAAGGGTTGTTTAGAGCTTAAATCTTGTTTATAAAATAACCATTGTTGATATCTAACATCTTTTTGTATATATTTGCAGATTTCAGTTGATTCCCCGGTAAGATGGAGTTTTGATTCTCACAGGCTCCTCTTTGTCCTTTTTTACTTAGTTTTTAACTCTTTTGCTTATTTGATTTTGATACTATATGTCTGCATATAAGTTAAAGGTCTTTTTCATTGTGTATTGAGTCTGCGTATCTGTTCAGGGTTTAGGCATCGAAATTAGTAGTTTCGATAAAAAGGTGTTTCTCTTTTAAAAATTTATTTCAAAATTTGAACAGGTTTCAATCGAAACTAGTTGTTTCGATGCCCAAGGTTGCCCGAAACTATGTAATTTTGATTTAGGTTCTTTTCCAGAAACTAAGTAGTTTTGATATAGTTTATTCACCCGAAACTAGTAGTTTCGATCAGGTTTCTCTGAAATTTTTTTAAGTGTCAAATTTTATGATATTCTGATATCATGTTTCTGTGCAGATATGGATCTTTTATTTGTAAAGCGGCATAATGTCTGTGCCTTCTTGAATGCGGCTGATCCAAAGAGTGTAGATTTTGTTCCAGTCTTAAACTTGTTGGCAAACTCAAACATCAGCTTTGCCATAAGTCATAACTTTCCCGTCTTTGAAACAACCATAAGGCAATTCTGAGATACTGCAACAACAACAGTCATTGACAATGTAGAGCACATCAGAGTCACAATTCATAATCAAGAAGTTCTACTCTCTAAAGCTACTATCACACAAGTGCTGCACTTTAAGGATAATCCTGATGCCCCTGTTGATTTTCCATGTTTTTATCTCAAAGAATGCTTTAGAAGAATGGGTCACCCCGATGAATTTAAAGGTGGGCAGATCATCAAGAACTCCCTTCCACCACACTGGAGGTATATCATGCACGTCTTCATTCATTGCTTATCTATTTGAAAGGGTGGATTTTACTCAGCCAATGCAATGGTAGCATCTGCAGTATTAGGGCTGATCAAGGGAAGGGACTACAAATTTTCTTGGCTGGTTTTTAAACAGCTGAAAGAAAATCTGACAGGGGGAGTTAAAGAAAAGTTCCTAGTCTACCCAAGGTTTCTTCAGATCATTATAAACACAACAGGGTGGTAATGTGTTAGTGTTTGACCATATGATAGCTAAAACCTTGAGCTACATGAAAATTTCAAGCTCTAGAACTAGAAGATTGATTGCTGACATTCCTTTGTTTAGTCACATAATTGGAGAACAAGAAAAGATAGTTCCTGGTGTGGATCTAGAACTAGTAGTTGATTTATCATCATCTGAGGAAGAAGATGAACAAGAACAAGGCAATCAGGAAAACCAAGAGGCTGAAATAAACGTTGAACATAATATTGATCAAGAGATTGAACAACCTATCTTGGAGGCCAATTTCCTTGACCCTGTTAGGACATGTTTTGTAACTATTGATAAAATTCTGTGTAAGTTCTGCTAGAGGAGAACTTAACAAGTTCGCCTAGCCTATCAGAGGCGAACTTATTAAGTTTGCCTAGTATATCAGAGGCGAACTTATTAAGTTCGCCTAAGCATCTTTGAGGCGAACTTGTTAAGTTCGCCTATAGCAGATCGTTTGTCTATAAATAGGATATTTCAGCAGAAACAGATGAGACAATAGACTAGAGACTGAGAGAAATTATGTAATCTTGTAAACTGATATCTTGGTGGAATACAAAGAGTTTATTTACACGGTTGTTGTTGATTGAGTTACACGAGCACATTGATCATGGATTCCGCACGTTATCACCGTGTCGTACCGCGAGTCTAGAGATCCGTCACGCATCGAATTAGGGACCTACAAGTGGTATCAGAGCTATTGCTCTTGATTAGCAGAAGATTCGTGGTGTTTTCGTGTCCAATCAACATCAAATTTCAGAGATTTTGAAGATTTTTCATCTTTTTTGTGTTCTTGATAAAAATGGAGAATTTTTGATCATTTTGGATTGATTTTAGATTCTTTTGATGAAATTGATCCGATAGAAGTATTCATAATCAGTTACTACACATTCCTACGGTTCAATTTTATCAAATTCCATCAATTCAGCAAGATATGATAATTTTCAGAATTTTTGGTTCGTGTTTGGGTTGAACAGCTGAACCAGGCGAACTTAAAATTATGTTGCAGGCGAACTTAGTAGGCGAACTTAATAAGTTCGCTTCACTCAGTATTAGGCAAACTTAATAAGTTCGCTTGGTGAAGATCAGGCGAACACTGTTCGCTTGGTGAGTATTTTGGCGGGAAATTTCTTTTTGTCCAAATTTTTTAGGGAAAGCTTATATAATTGTTTTGAATCACTTTTGAAATTTTGAATTTTTGAAATTTTTTAAAAAGAGTATTTTGGCGGGAAATTTTTTTCGGATATTTTCGCAAAAAATTCAAAATGTCAATTTCATGTTATGATAATGAGATTGAAACTATGCCACCGAGGCTTTTGTGCATATCAGATTTTCATAGCTGGAAAGTCCGGTTCGAACAGTTCGTATCAGAAACTGATGAAAACTTTTGGACATCCATATTTGAAGGATATGTGCATCCTACTTATGACTATATGGGATATTATGATGTTCCTAAACCAGTGACAGCTCTTACTAAAGTAGAAAAGCAGAAGTTTGATCGAGAGATGAAGACGCGTGAAACTTTAACGATGTCTTTACCTAAAGAAATCATTCATAGTCTCGGGAAGTGTCCAACTTCAAGAGATCTATGGGAAGCATTGAAGAAAAAGGGTGAAGCAACTTCTCATGCGTTTGTGGTCTTGATCAATGAGGTATTAGAGAAGCAGGGTGATTCTCAAAGTGATTCTTCTACAGATTTAACTGATAGTGAGAGTATTCGTTCTGGTGAAAGTACTCAATCTACTGAGACTGATATGATGAGTGAAGAAAGCTTTCAGACAGTTGAAGATGATCTGAGTGAATTAGAAACTGATGCAGAGCCTGTCATTGTTGATCAAAAGGGTGATACTGATGATGACATATTCATGGCTCCTGCTGCATCTTCTTCAGAAGTAAAACCTGAGGTACTTTATAACTCTAAGACATTTTGTTCTATCTGTATTTCAGTGAAGGGTAAAATGATGAGGGTTATGGATGACAATGTAAACCTCATTTGTGATATGAAATCGATGTACACGGTAAATCAGAAATTAAAGGATAATGAGAATGTGTGTATTGAGAGAATAGAATCACTGAAGAGGGATATAGTTTCTCTGACTTTAAAGATCAAAGAGCAGGCATATCACCTGGATATGTCCTTTGCAGAAATTGAGAAAAGAAATAATGATCTTGTTGAGAAAGATAAAGAGCTAGCTGTATCTAAAGTAGAGGTAATTTGTGACGTTTCGGATTTTTCATTCGCGCACTTGTAATATAATTATCGTGTAATCATTCTCAAATTAAATAAAATACGAGTGTTTTATTTAGTTTTATACAAATAGGTATTTTCATTTTACGGATTTAAATTAATTAAAATTTTATAAGTTTTAAAACTTATATAAAAAAAAATCTAAATTTAAAAGTTTCATATTTCATAAAATAACCTATTTAAAAAAAAAGATAACTAACTTTTATAAAAAAAAAAATATTCATAATAATAATACTATAAGTTTATAAAATATATTAGAAATTAAAAAGAAAACTTATTAATTATTTTTATAAAAGTTGAGGGACTGTTTTGGAATTCTTCAAACTAACAGGTTTTAAAGTAAAAGTAGTTAGGGGACTGTTTCTGGACAAAACCAAACTACAAGGATTCATCCGTAATTATCTCAGGGGTCGAATTAAAACAAAATCAAACTACAGGGACTGAAACTGCCAAATCTCTATTCGACTTTTCGGTCACCCCCTTCGTTGTCCGGCGGTCCAAGCTCTTTTCCGGCGACATCTCGACAGGGCTGTTCCCTGCACCTCGACAGCCGCTAAAGGCAGCCCTGACCTCGTCGTTCCCACGCGAGCAAAAGCACCCGACCAATTGGTCTCCCCAACATACGAATAATCTGATCTTGTTGGTGGCCGAGAACCCACTCCCGAATTCAAGCCCGACAGTCAACCTCCACGCGTGCACGATAGCTTTGTCTCGTCTAGAAGAGTGTCGGGACGCGCTCAATTTCACGTTTTATCATACGAAACGAGCTCGGCTATAAATAGCCATAGTCGGATCTTCACGAGCTCGCTACCCCTCTTCCATCCAATCTCACTTCAAATTGAATACACCATTACCTTCGTCGTCTCTGAGTGAAGCTGTGACCAAGGTTTTAGAGGCTAATTCCATCCAGAAGCTCGATTCCCATTCTGGACTATTTCGGATTAAGAACTCTGCTGACCAGACCCTTCGCGACCAGGTTCGAGCCTCAATTTGGTTCCTTTACCTTCTGTTATCGCTTGTCAAACTACCCCAATCGAAATCGCGACCATCGCCCATGAGTTACCGGGCAAACCAGTGTCCTCGGACACGGTTTGCCGTTTGCCGAGGACCAGCGACCAATTTCCCACTTGTGTATTTAAATTAACGGGTACACACATAACCAACGATGGGCAGTAGCCCGGCTGGTTATGCGTGTGTGTGTTTGACCCTGAGGTCGCGGGTTCGATCCCGGTTGGCCTTCGGCCCAAACTTTTCATTCTGTTTTTGTTTTATTTATTTATTTTAACTTATTTTAATATTCTTTTTATACAATAAAAACTAAAACGAGCCGGTTTACTCGTTCGTTTATTTTAAAAAACGATTAAACAACTTTTTATACATACTTAACCCACCCAAATTTTTTTAAAATAATAAACACTATATTTTTAAAGTTGTTAGAATAATTGTAACTTACAAAAAATACATAGATAATAATGATAATATAAATAAATAAATAGAAACTTTTATAAATACATAATAACTACTTATTTAAAAATGTAATATTTTAACAATATATATATTTTTATAAGTTAAAGTTTTACAAAATCATTATCATTTTTCTACCATATTTTATACAAATAAATATTAAGGAATATTATTATAAAACCTATACACATTTAAATATGAATACGCACATATATAAACATACAATAATACTTATCTATCCACATAGGATTTCATCGTGCTTAGGTTTCAACGTCCTTATCACCCGCACTCGTGGATTATCATATCCGCTAGCCAGGTGAGTTAACATTTTTACATACTTTGGGTGAAACATTAGACATGCTACTCATCAAATTGTTTATACGTGTTATACATGTGAATTATATGCTTGTTCATCATAAATTATCTTGAGTGTACAATTGTTTATTTTAAACACAAGAAAACCAACAGTAATATTAATAGATCTAATGTGCCTGACCAGCCCACCCGGCTAGGGTGTTTATTACTGCATACTCGGATATAGTCGCATGTTATATTCAAACATACCGGATATAGTGGGTAACTATATTCAAACATACCGGACTTAGCTGTTGTGCTATGTTCAAGCGCGTCAATCAAGGTTTGAATTGTGATTAGATAAATGATACACCATATATATACTATGTTTAACCAGATAAACAATGAGTTGCAAAACGTTTTTATCTACTACTTATCGGAACTACAAAACCTATGTACTCACCAACTTTTTAGTTGACACTTGATTTAAATAATGTTTCAGGTTTGGATATGTGATTGCTTGCTGAAGATTCCTCCACTTAAGAACTATGGACCTAGTTAAATATATCAATGTTTTGAACTAGACTAGGTTATTTGAAATGTATTGTATTTGGATCTTTGTTGTCTTTAAATTTAATTAATGAATTATGCAACATTTTAGTTATCATGTGCTTTGAACAATCATTCCATTGTCCGCCTCGATGATTCCACCATCGGTCGGGGTGTGACATAATTAGATTGCATAGAAAGTTAGAAAGCTTTGGAAGTTCGTCATTCTTATTAGAACATTATCATAATAATACTAAAGAGGGGAATGGAACTAATGGTATTGGTTATGTTCCTCCACCATTCAACGGGAATTATTCTGTTACACCTGAGATTATAAAAGATGAGGATTTAGATCCTAAGACTGTGTTGAAAGTGAATCCAGTCACAGGTGAAGATATGGTGTATTCTGATGAGAGTGATGATGAATATTTTGATGAAGCTAAGGTAGAGGGGATACCAAAGGAGGTTAAGACAGAAGACTCAAATGTTGATTCTAATTCATCTGAAAATTATACATTTGGAAGTTCTTCAAATTCAAGGAGAGTTCCATATGTCAGATATTATAAAGACAGGCGTGCATGTTTTCAATGTAATGAGATAGGACACATTGTGGTGACCTGTCCTTACAAAAATAAAGGGAAGAAGCATGTAGTTCCTGAGAAGGTGAAGCCTGAATCAAAACCTGTTTAGAAAAAGTTTGTTCAGTCTCATACACTAAAAGAAGTTCATGTAGGAGAATCTTCTTCAAGTGCGTCTTATCATGTGAAGATTCATTATATGAGAGAATATCGGGAGACGAGATCTTGCTTTTCTTGTGGTCTTGTGGGTCACATTAGGATTGCTTGTCCTCACAACGCCAAAGGTAACCGACATGTTACTCCAGAAAAGGTAAGAACTCCTGGTAAGCCTTATGTTAACCCAAATGTGGTTAAACCTCATGATATACCAAAGGGTAATTCAAAATCTGAGGTTAGGATTTCTAGACCTCAAAGACGGAGGAGAAACAGAAGATTGAGAAAACTTTTAGAACATCAAGAGCTTTCACAATCTAAACATTTTTCAAATGCACAAGATTGTTCAAACACTTCACATTTTAAGCAAAAAGAACTTAATAAAAAGAAGTATGTTTGGAAATCTAAAGTTTCTGTTTCTGACTCGTCAGAACAATCTCCAAAAATTGATGAGAGATTCAATTATGAATGGAGTGAGGTTTATTATTTTGATACAGATGGACGACCCATGACTACCATGGCTTGGATCCCAATTTCAAATTAATGTTTCTTCTTAGTTGTGCAGGATTTACCAAGAGGGACTATTAATACCATTTTGGTTGTTGATAGTGGTTCTTCTAAGCACATGACAGGGATTGACATCTGCAAGAGTAAAGAGTTGTTGATAACTGAGAATTTATTTGATTCAACGACTTGATGCGCAAGGGGGAGAATATGTCACACACAATGAGTTTTACAAAGTCCAAAAGATAACCTAAAACTTAGGATGACAATGGTGAGCATAAATTCGTTGATGCATCCATTTGACTAGTTGAGGGGGAGTCTACAGGACAGGGGGAGTACAGAACTGTGTTGGTGACAAAGGCAAAGACATTCAATTACAGGATTACATCGGTTTGATTTTTTAATTGATTGAATTGCTTAATCCTGAGTAACCAAGTAAAATGTTTTTCATAAAATGTTTTCATGGAAGATTTTATTTTCTTTTTTTTACTTTCTTTGAAAAAGATTTTGAAAAAGCCAAAAAAATTGAAAAAGATAAAATCAACATGACTTGAAGATTAAGAAGAGATGATAGTACATCAGTTGATGTTCTTTCACACATGACCTATGATTGACTGGTTGGTGCTTTATGTTAATATATCTAAATTTTATGTTTTGATCTAAGCTCCAGAGACTACACAAATAGGAAATGATAGTGTTGTGTATGCATATAATTTGAATTGTCAGTAGACTAAAAGCGTCACTGAACCATTAGTAGTGTGAAAACATAATTGCATATGTTACAACTGTGATTTGAACCCATTTTATGCCTAAGTGTGTGTGTTGAAAGATCACTATCAGATAAAGAATATTAGCTTTTAATAAAGATTTTCCTATGAGATCAGTTTCAGGTTATGTCCTTAGCACTATTCATTCGATTTGCTTCAGTGCCCATGTCCCGAAAAGCATGCAATTTGAAGTATAATCAAGATATGTTCTTGACAACATCTGTCAAACATATACTAGCCCTTGGATCATATTGATAAATCATCTTTACTGATTCCATTGAATTCATAATCCAGATAACAGTTGGATCCACGTACCTGAATCTTATGATTCTACATATATAAGCCAAGACATTGAATCATTCGATTCTAAATCTCATTGATTCCTATACAATCCAATTTGGATTCTTCTATTCATGTGCTAAGTGATGTCTGCTCATTCTGGAAATTCGGATAATCTTTAGTAAAATCTCATATGTCTTGAAGATAGTGCATTTACTTTATGTTGGCATACTAGTGGGGTACACGTTGTATTTCATACTTAAAATGGTACCTTAACTCACAAGAAAGTGGGAATGAGATGCTTTAGTTTCAAATATTATAATATTGACAATTTGAATTTGTGTGTCATAGCCTGATCGTATTTTCTTTGAATTTTTATCGCGTATCATAACATGAAATATGAAAGTCTTGAAAAGATAGAGTGTGATAATCTTGAAAGATATTGTTTTGATTGGTCAAGGCTTGAAAGAATGACATAGGATACCATTTGATATTTTATGGATGCTTATCCAAAATGTGTGATTGATGCATTGTTTATACTGATATGATCTTCTTACTCGTGATGTTTGACCAAAAAGATGTGATTTTGTATTTTACATTTTAGTTTGTACAGAGAAAAACCAAAAAGATTTTGTTTTTTTTATGTTTGAAAAAAAAAACCGAAAAGATTTAATTTTTCCAGCTTCCATGGAAATCTTAATTGTTGGTTATTTTTTGTTGTTCTTCTTTGCAAAAACAGAGTATTGCAAACAGAAGTTGACAAGGGGTCCTTCTCCCAAGTTTTCTTCTAGATAGAAAGAGAAAGTGTGCAGATGAACAAGACGAAGACTACATAATGTTTGATGATATATGAAGACGGATGACATCTTCTAAAGCCGTTGTCAAAAGGGGAGTCTGTTGGAGCATATTCTGGTGACAACGAGCTTGAAGATATTATGTCTTAGTCTTAGAGTCTTTGATTTGTATTTGATAGAATTGTTAGCAACAGTTAAAGGGGAGTCTGTTAGGACATGTTTTGTAGCTGTTGATAAAATTCTGTGTAAGTTCTGCTAGAGGCGAACTTAACAAGTTCGCCTAGCCTATCAGAGGCGAACTTATTAAGTTCGCCTAGTATATCAGAGGTGAACTTATTAAGTTCGCCTAAGCATCTTTGAGGCGAACTTGTTAAGTTCGCCTATAGCAGATCGTTTGTCTATAAATAGGATATTTCAGCAGAAACAGATGAGACAATAGACTAGAGACTGAGAGAAATTATGTAATCTTGTAAACTGATATCTTGGTGGAATACAAAGAGTTTATTTACACGGTTTTTGTTGATTGAGTTACACGAGCACGTTGATCATGGATTCCGCACGTTATCACCGTGTCGTACCGCGAGTCTAGAGATCCGTCACGCACCGAATTAGGGACCTATATTCTGGTGACAACGAGCTTGAAGATATTATGTCTTAGTCTTAGAGTCTTTGATTTGTATTTGATAGAATTGTTAGCAACAGTTAAAGGGGAGTCTGTTAGGACATGTTTTGTAACTGTTGATAAAATTCTGTGTAAGTTCTACTAGAGGCGAACTTGTTCCTATCAGAGGCGAACTTGTTTAGTTCGCCTAGTATATCAGAGGCGAACTTATTAAGTTCGCCTAAGCATCTTTGAGGCGAACTTGTTAAGTTCGCCTAAGCATCTTTGAGGCGAACTTGTTAAGTTTGCCTATAGCAGATCGTTTGTCTATAAATAGGATATTTCAGCAGAAACAGATGAGACAATAGACTAGAGACTGAGAGAAATTCTGTAATCTTATAAACTGATATCTTGGTGGAATACAAAGAGTTTATTTACACGGTTGTTGTTGATTGAGTTACACGAGCACGTTGATCATGGATTTCGCACGTTATCACTGTGTCGTACCGCAAGTCTAGAGATCCGTCACGCACCGAATTAGGGACCTACAGACCCAGAATTAGAAATTATAGTGGAACAAGTGAAACTTCCTCCAATGATTGTTGAGAATGTTGAAGCTAATGTGCAAGGTGCTGAAGAAGGAGAAGTTGAGTCAAGTGGAACTCTGGACGAAAGTATTTATGGTACAAAATATGACCGGTCAGATTATGTGTCTGAATCTGAGGAGCAGATAGAAATTCATGAATCATCATCTAAAAGACAGGCTGACTCTGAATCAAATTATGAACAGGAGGAGCATAGAGCTAAAAGGATAAAAACTAGGCTAGAACCCATATCTATATCTTTTGATTCCCTGTTTGATGTTCCTGAACACCCAACTCCCATTCATTCACCTATCCATGTTTCCACCACTCCTCAACCCACTCCTCAAACCCACTACTTAACCCACTCCTCAACCCACTCCACCTGCCTCATCTGCCCAAGAAGCATCACCTTCTGTATCAAGAGTCAAAACCTTAAGCTTGGAAGTATAGAAGCTATAGAATGTAGTAAGAAAAAGAGATGGAGTTATAGAAAGCTTAAAGACTGATCTGAGTGTATGCAAAGAGGTGGTAAAATATCTGAAGCTAGAAGTTGGTGGCTTGCAAAACCAACTAGAGGTACAACAAACTCAGCTTGAGACTCAACATAATTTAATCTCTCAACAGCAACAAGACCTAAATTCTGTGATTGACTTGGTAAACCAACTAAAGCTTCTTTGGTTAAGTCATCACATCAAGAGACTACTTCCACAGCTCAGGGGGAGACCACTTCTGCTGCTGGACCTTCTTCCCCTGCCTTCATAACAAATCCTGAGTCTACAATGACTATCTTTACTGGGCCCTGCTGCCAAATCAAAGGAAGTTGTGGAAGTGAAGGTAGAGGAACCAGAGTTTGACCTTCCTTCTGCTAGTGAGAGAATAGCATTGATAGGAAAAAGAAAGGGAAGAGAAGCTGATGTTGAACTTGTAGTATTGGATGAAGAAGAAGTCGAATCTGATCATGAATTAGATGAGCTTTTGAAGCAAATTGATGATTATGGACCTGATGATGAGTTTCCAGAGATTGTGATACTAGGAGAAGAACATCGGGAGAAGATTCGGTACTTCAAAGAGACCGGAGATGAAATTGAAAATTTTACTCACACAGAAGAGGAGGATACACATGTTCAAGTGACCTTTGTTGAGCCTGTAATCACTACCTGGGCCAACAGGCATAACTGAAGAAACTCCAACATCAACACTAACACCAACTGCAATAGGAACTGATACTCCATCTGTCCAGGCCTCAGATCCAAAGAGGTCTTGGTTTAAGGAATTTCCAGCTAAAGAACCACCAAAGCACTATGAGTGGTTTGCTGAGTATCAGGAGTGAAAAAGGCCACCAGTCGGGTGGAAGTATGATAAAGAACGTTCACTTTTTTTTTCAGAAGATACAAAGGAGGAGTAGAGCACTTCAAGTCTCCTCATGACTTCAGCTCCCTCCCTAAATATGACTTAAGAGCCCTTGCCAAGCTACCTCTACAAAACCCTGGAGATGTGGGCATAGCAAGAGATTTTGAGACCTTTTTGAGAAATCAGACCTTCAATGATTTCAGGTCCATGACCACTGCTAAACCAAGAAGAGTTATCTCCAAAACCAGGATTCATCCTAGAACACATAAGCCATGGGTAAGCCTTCGGTACATGCCGGCAGAAACTGTCAAATCCATTCAACTGCGAAGGTCTGTACCTGTTCAACTTCAAAATTTTAGAAAATGGTTTTACAACTCAACCGTTGGAAGTGCTGTGATTGAGTGTGAAGGCAAGGAAGACATTCAGATTTTTGAGCCTATGGAGCTATTGAAATTTCAACAAGAGGATCTTGAAGTGTTATTCAACAACACTATGAAGATCTTTCATGGAGATGATGAAGCTGATGCCAAGGCTTATCAAAGGGTGGTGTCATTGAATGCCAAGCCACACTTTTAGAAACCAAGTCAAGAGCCAACTATTTAGTGAGAGTTGAAGACATTGATGCAGCAGCTTAAGGGGAGATTGTAGGGAATAGTATTTTTGTAAGCTGATGTCATCAATGTATTTTGAACAATAATACTTTGTTTTATTTCTATGTATTTATGTTAATTTCATTTTCTGTAATTTACTGCTTTATTAAGACTAAGTCTGGGCTATAGAAACTACTTAGTTTCGATTGAGGTTTGTTCAATCGAAACTAGTAGTTTCGATAGATAGGGAGTTTCGATAGGTTTGATCTTTCACATGTAAATGCTCAACCGAAACTAGTAGTTTCGGTGAGCATAGTTTCGATACCTATCTTCTCACTATAAATAGCCTAGTTTGAGAATGCTTACGGTGTGGATAGAGGCTGTAACCCTGAAACTCTCTCTTTCACATTTTTTCTGAATCAATACACATTTGGAGTTCTTTCATATGTTGTTCTTACAATTTCATTTCATATTTGTGCTAATTCAAGTGTGGTTTGCCTATTTATCTTCACCACTTATGTTTCTACCCTCTGTTTCACCACTATACACACAGATTCCGCCTATGTGTTTGTGTAATCGATCTGTTTGTGTGATTTTCTATAAAATCAGGACCTACACTCCAGGTCTCAAGACTCCTTAACTGTGGAAAACTTCTGATATTTATAAAACAAGGAGGCACGACCGTGCTAGGGTGTTGGGCACGACTGTACCTGTCATACCCCGCCAAGGGGTAATCGCGGGGCGTAACATTCTTGGTTTCCAAAGCATATGATTATCGCAAACACATACATACAAAATGGATACATAGTTTAAAGTTAAAGTTTTACAGCCAAATGATTTGTTCAAAGTCATAAAATAGTAAGATTACGCAAATATGACCCAAGTGTAATGGGTTATACAAGAAAAATATTCAAAAGCAGTATCCGTGATGTATGCATGACCCTACAGGTATTGCCCTTGCAACCGCGTTTAATTTCCGAGAAAACATACTTAAAAATGTCAACACTAGGTTGGTGAGTTCGCAAGTTTTGATTAAATAGTTCTTGTAAATCCAAGTGTTCGTAAATTTTTCCAAGTGTATATGATAAACAGAACAAGTAATGTTGACCCCATTCGTAAACTAGCTAGGAATACAAATAACATGTTCATACATGAGGCATAACCAAACCATGACAACAGGTGTTTTTCCCCTCCCTCGTTTCTCACGAAGTATGTGTTTAGACAATATGCGGCCATTCGACACTGCAGGTCATAGGTTAGCGCGACTAACCATGACCGGGGGCGTCACACCCAATAGTACTATTAATAAAATCCCAGGCTAGGTAGTTAATGGTTATAAAATTGTTCCAGGGGACTTTTAGCGGCCCCTATGTTCGTTCACTCTTGTAAACATAAAGATCGGGTCTTTGTAGGATCGTGAAAGTACAAGATGGTTCTGTTCTTAGTTGAAATTGGTGGAAACAATAACAACTACACAAGTATAATCGAGTAAACAGAAAGAATACTTTTAAGAACACTGTTGTATTAAGCTTTTGCAAATAAACGATTACAAATGAAAACTCAATCAAAAAGCACACTCACAATGAAGTGTTTACACAATATTTATACTCACTTAGAATCAAGACAGACCCTTGATTTTAAGGATCAGATTTAACACTGACCGTTGATTTTTTGTTTATAGCAAACTATTACACGTTTAGTCTAAAACTAGTTAACTTTATTGAAGCGTCTTCTTTGTGCATTATTACTTGCATGCTTAGAGAAGAGCATTGTTGTCCATCATTGGTTATGCCATTGAGGTTCCTTCTGCTTTGAGTGTGTCAGTGGCTTTTGCAGAAAGTTGTCAGTACGTTTGGTATGGATAGTCAGCTGCAACGATTTTTCTTCTAGGCACAAGGCTGTCAGCAGCAAAGATGATGATCAGCAGCAAGATGTAACCATCCAAAGCTGCTGATGATTTACCTGTCAGCAGCATCAAGTGTTGATGCTATTGAGAAGCCTATCCGCAGCAACTTTGGTCTTCAGTAGATAAGGCTATCCGCAGCAGATTTGTTCTTCAGCAGAAGAACAAGTATCCGCTGCAGATAAGCTTGTCCGCAGCAGTTTGTTGGTCAGCAGCAAACTCTGAGATCAGCAGCATTTGTACTTAGAGAATTTTGTAGCCATCAGTCTTTGTTTCTACAAACTCCCCCTAGACTGATGCTACCAAAATTCTCTTACTGCCTTTGTTGCTGAAGCTTTTGCATGTTTCTAACTATCCTTTCAACCTCATATCCTCTTTAGTCCATGCTGGGATTGTTAAGAGGAAGCTCAGATAGAGTCTTGATGTCTTTGCTTGCCATTTTGAAGATAGCTTTGCTTGAACACCTCAACTTAGAGACTTGGTGTCTTAGTTTGGACACTTCAGCCTCTAGCATAGCCACCCTGGCCGTCAATTCCAAGATATGAAGTTGCAGTCTGTCCTCATCCACAGTTGTGGAATCCTTGGATCCAGATGGGGCCTTAGGCCTAGCCTCTTCATCCCCATCACCCATGGTTTCTTGGCACCTGGGATTCCTCTCAGTGAGGGGAGTTTCCAAGGAAGCATCCTCACTGTGAGTTGCCATGGTTGAAGTCTTAGCAATGTTGTCACTGTCCTCCTGGTCATTTGATGGACCAGCAGTAGTGACAGCCTCTTCCACATCCACTTTTTCATAACTCCTAGAGTGGACCTTCAGGATAGAAGAACTTGTGTTGGGTGTGTTGGAAGCAAGATCAATCAGTACCTCCGAGATAGTGGTAGTTGGAGAAGGTACATCATCTTGATCAGGTTCCTCAACACTTAAGTTCAGAAGAGAAAGGAAAGGCTTAAGGGGCTGTTCTATGGATCCGGGAAGTGATCCTGATCCTAATAGAGAGACATCCAAAGGAGTCTCCCTAATAATGTGGCTGTCCCTTATGATATTCTCACCAGATTGTTGTGATTCTGAGTGAGGGCTGTTAGGTTGGGTTTGGGCCCTGGAGGCAAGAGAAGAAGGAGTTCTCTTTCCCCTTTTCCTAGTATATGTCGTTGCAAGCGGGGCCCTGTGTTCCGGTTGAACGATAACATACAAAAGAGGTGTAAGAAATTTTTGTGGCTGTGCATCCTTAGTAGTATGCACAGGGGTTCGAATGGTAGAAGCAGACTGTTGTTTAGGATGTGAGGTGGAGGGTGTGGGATCAGTATCAGCTGGGATTGCTGAACTGTCACCCGAGGTACTTTGTATGTTCAGCATTGTAGATAGCAATGGAACATTGACCCCTGAGAACTTTTTGCAAACAGCTTCATCTTATCACTCCAAATCGGCAAAAATGCAGATCTTCGTGAAAACCTTACCGGGTAAGACGATCACGTTGGAGGTCGAATCCTCCGACACAATCAACAATGTGAAGGCAAAGATCCAAGACAAGGAAGGCATCCCGCCAGACCAGCATCGTCCAAGACAAGAAGCGCAAGATGTTTTCTTGGTGTGGCTTCCGAGATGGTGATATCCTTGCCGTCTACCTTGGCTTTGATTTGGGGAATCCCCTGTTCGGTAGAGTAGATGGCAGTACTCCAGAAAACCTCCATACGAGGGATATATATGGTAGGGTTGGTTGTGAGGACAAATTGGATCTTTGATCGACATAGGAAGTCGATAATATCATTGAATCATTCGGATTTCTTTCCCTTGGTTAGGTATGCTGTAAGCTTATGATAAGGGGAGAACTTATCGTCAGGGTTATTGATGTCTGCCATTGTTGTATGATTTGGAGGGAAGGTTTGAAGGTTGGTGGGGACTTGAGGGAAAGTGATGTTGGTTTAGGGGGAAATTAAAGGTGAAGAGGTGGTAAGGAAATTTGATTTGTTTTTATAACGACAGAGGAGAGAAAAAGCAAAATGACTTCTACAGTACAACCTTATTTACTTTTTATTGTTACAGCTGTAATACACCGAGGCAGTCATGGTAAAGACTGACGTTAATTTTTACAGCAGGTAAATGTTAATTTGGACTTAGATTTACCCATCAGCAGAAAACTTGGTTGCTGTGGATGAATAAGCCTGTCCGCTGAAACCTTGGTTGCTGCGGAAGGTTAAGTCTATCAGTCGCAAACTTATCTGCTGCTGATGGATTTAATAATCCGCAGCAAGGATGTTGCTGCTGACAGTCTTAAAGAAATCCGCAGGAAACCTGTTCCTGCTGATAACTTAAAGCAGTCACCTGCAAATCTTTTGCTGCTGAAGATTAAACCTGTCAGCAGCTGAAGGACAAAAATGCTGCTGACTTATAACTTTTATTTACAGTATAAGACAAAACATATTTTAAAATGGAATTTTTAGAGATAGATTTTAATCAAAGTTCATCATACCAATTGATTTAACTAAATATTTAAATCTGGCTTCATCAAAAGGTTTTTTAAAAAAATCAGCATATTGCTCATTCGTATGAACTTTGGTTAAAATAATCCTCTTTTTCTCAGCATGATCTCTTATGAAATGATACCTGATGTCAAATGTGCTTTGTCTTTGAGTGCTGCACCGGATTGTTTGTGATTGAGATAGCACTCATGTTGTCAATGTGAATTGGGGTTGCCATGAAAGTCATCCCATAATCCAACATTTGATTTTGTATCCAGATGACTTGTGCACAGCAACTTGACGCTACAATGTATTCTGCTTCAGCTGTAGAAGTTGAAACACATGTTTGCTTCTTGCACTGCCTTGAAATCAATCTTCCTCCCAGAAACTGACATCCCCCTGAAGTGGACTTTTTGTCCAAGTTGCATCCCCCATAGTCACTGTCAGTGTATGCATATAGACTAAACATGTCATTTTTAGAGTACCATAGCCCAAGTCTTGAGGCACCCTTTAGGTATCTAAAGATTCTCTTGACAGCCTGAAGATGTAAAACTTTTGGAGCTGCTTGAAATCTTGCACAGAGACATACTGCAAACATGATATATGGCCTTGAGGCAGTGAGATACATGAGAGACCCTATCATTGCACGGTACTGATGTTGATCAGTGTCTTGGCCATCTTTGTCTGGAGTCAGTTGATGATGCACTTGCATAGGGGTTCTTGCAGCAGAGCAGTCAGCCATTGTGAATCTTTCCAAAATGCTCTTTACATATTTGGATTGGCTGATGAAGATTCCATTTGGGACCTATTTAACTTGTAGACCCAAGAAGAAATTTAGTTCACCCAATGAACTCATTTCAAACTTTGAGTGCATCAGAATCTCAAAGTCTTTTGTATAGCTGTTTTCTTGTTTATCCAAAGATGATATCATCAACATAAATTTGAACTAGTAAGATTTCTCCCCCTTCATCTTTGATAAACAAGGTCTGGTCTATGGCACCTCTTCTGAAGTTGTTGCTTAGTAGATATCCTGACAAGGTTTCATACCAGGCTCTTGGTGCCTGATGTAGGCCATACAGAGCTTTGTCTAGTTTGAACATTTGAGTAGGATGTGCAGGATCTATAAAGCCTGGAGGCTGTTTGACGTATACTTCCTCACCAATCTTCCCATACAGAAAGGCACTTTTTACATCCATTTGATAGACAGTGAAATTCTTGGATGCAGCATATGCCAGGAAGATTCTGATGGCCTCCAGTCTGGCAACAGGAGCAAAGACTTCATCATAGTCAATTCCTTCTTCCTGAGTGTAGCCTTGAGCTACATGTCTGGCTTTGTTTTTTTTACTACAATGCCTCTCTCGTCTTGCTTTTTCCTGAAAACCCATCGTGTGCCAATAGAATACTTACCTGGTGGAAGATCAACAAATTTCCAGACATCCTGCCTCTTGAATTGCAGCAATTCTTCCAGCATTGCTTCAATCCAGCTACTGTGTTTGAGTGCTTCATCTATCTTCTTGGGGTCCACCTGAGATAGGAAACATGAAAACAAGCATATATTGGCCTCGTGAGATTTGCTTCTGGTGAGAACTCGTTGGTGTATTTGGCGAATAATATTCTCTTGAGGATGTTCTTTGTGGATCCTCTGTGCTGGTACCACCTCTAGTTGTATTCCTTGCTCCAGATTGCTTTGATTTTGATCAGGGGTCTCTTCATTCATGGTGGAAGAGTCTTCAACAGCATTATCCATATCAATATTTTCAGCAATAGCATCATCAGCATCTACAGCATTTATCGAAGAGTCTTCATTTAGATTTTCAGTTTCAGACAGGCTATTGCTGGTTACATTAGACAGTCTTGTTCCTGCTTCACTTGCTTCAATTGCTTCCACAACTGATGGAGGATCAATTGATGGTCTTCTCAGACTGATAGAAGATTTGGAAAAATCCAGTCTGTAGTCAGTGGATGAAGTGGAGGCAGGTGTTTGTGTAGACGTAGACTCCATATTTGAGAAGGTGAGAGGCTCAAATATTTGGGAGAAGGAGTCTATGTCAAAGAGCCAGTTTGGACCTTTTCCCTGCTCACAGACAGTGTGTTCTCTGCATTCCACATTTGCTGATTCTTCCACAATTCTTGTTCTTGAATTGAATACTCTATAGGCCTTTGATTGAGAGGAATAGCCTACGAAATATCCTTCATCAGATTTGGCACCAAACTTAGGAAGAACCGCATGTGTGATGAGAATGGTGCATGGACACCCAAAAGGTTTTAGGAACCCAATGTAGGGAATTCTTTGAATCCAAAGTTCATAGGGTGTCTTGTTGAAGGGTTTGACAATTAGAACTCGGTTTTGCACATAACAGGCTGTGCTAACTGCTTCTGCCCAGAATGGGAGTGGCAGTTTTGAGTCAGCCAACATAGATCTTGCTAACTCAATAAGAGTTCTGTTTCTTCTTTCAGCAACTCCATTTTGTTGAGGAGTTCTTGGAGCACTGTATTGTCTTTCTATCCCCTTGCTTTCACAGAAACAGTTTAAGGTGTGGTTCTTGAACTCTGTGCCCTGATCACACGTTATGATCTTCGCCTTTTGATTGCTTTGATTCTCTACCCTGAGAATGTAGGATTTGAGAATTCTAGCAGTTTCATCTTTAGTTCTCAAGAAGAATACCCATGAGAATCTGGTGTAGTCATCTGTTATCACCAAATAGTATGACTTTTTGCCTATTGACATGACATTTGTAGGACCAAAGAGATCCATATGCAGCAGTTACAGTGGAGTGTCATTGGAATTCAAGGTCTTGGGCTTGTGAGAACGCTTGTGTTGCTTCCCCTTTAGGCATGCAATGCAGTGGTCTTCCAGCTGAAATTCTTTGTCAGGAATCCCTCTGACAATATTATTCTTCACTAATTTGTTAATGGTTTTGATATTAACATGGCTTAATCTCCTGTGCTAGAGAGCCGATTCATCAACTGAGGCTTTTGATAAAAAGAAGGAGACACTCCCAGATGGAGTGACTTCATTCATGTCCATTACATAGAGATTTTCTTTTCTCTGAGCAGTCAGTAAAATGCTTTCCGGAGGAGGTGTGGATAAGCCTGGAGACAGTACAAAGCATTCTTTATCTGTGAAGAGCATCCAATGCTTTTGATCACAGACCTGGGAAACACTCATGAGATTGAAATCCAATTCTTTGACATAGTTGACCTTATCAATGCTCATTCTTTCGTTGGACACAGTTCCTTGTCCAGTAATGGATCCTCCATTTGAATCACTTCCAAAGGCAACATATCCTCCATTGAAATGTCTGAAGTTAGAGAGGATGGATCTGTTGCCTGTCATGTGCCTGGAACAACCACTGTCTACCACCCAGGTGTTATTCTTGTGACCTGGCTGTCCCTGCACATGATAGATTTCTAATTAGTAGGAGGAACCCAAGAGTCTGCAGACTTGAAAAAGATGGTTGTTAGTTTATCCTTTTTAGTATGTTTGCGGTCAATGGAACCAATGACAATGCTTGGAGATGGTTTGGCTTTCCATTGCCTTGTTGGTGATTTTCTAGTTTTCCTCACATTGTTAGCAGCAGATTTTGCTACTGATGTTTCTGGCTTGTCAACAGTAGATCCTGCTACTGATGGCTTTGTTGAAGTGGCAGCATTCTTTGCTGCTGAAGGCTTTGCCTTATTAGAAGCAGATTTTGCTACAGAGGATTTTAGCTTATCAGCAGCAGACTTGGTTGCTGCTGAAAGCTTCTGCTTTGTAATCTTGGGCTTAACTTGACTAACAACCGATGTATGCTGATCCTTCTTTACCTTTTGTCTTTGAGGGGTTGATGAAGGATCTGGTTGAAGGGGTTAAACTTACAGTTTGTAGCAAAGTAGTCTGATTCACCACAAATGATGCAAGTTTGTTGAGATTTAGGCAGCTTCACTCTTGTGGGAGATAGAGACTCCCTGAACTTAGTTGCTTTGACCTCGTAGCTTCTTACCTTCTTGTTTTTGTTAGTCTTTTCAAAGGCATGCTGCTTTGAATTTCTTTGGTATTCCAGGTAATGAAAGCAGGTGCTGGCAGTGTGGTTATATCTGCCACACACAAAGCATGATCTTGCCAGTTTGTCTCTTGAAAGGTAGACATAGTCCTTTCTTTGGAACAGATCCTTGAAGTTCCATGGATGAGCTTTGTTATGTTCAAAAGTGGCTTCTTCAAGGGTCTTTTGAACGTATGGAACTTTTTCTTCAGGCTTACGACATATATCAAATACCTTCCTCTTTGTGATCGGCTTTGACTGAGGCTTGGGGTTTGTGGGTCCTGGTGTCTGCTCCTTTTCAATGTTTTGCTTTCTTCCATCTGGAGGATAGCTGATCTTGATCTGTTTGAATGGTACAGGGGCTGGAACAGTTGGAAGAATAGCAGGAACTTCAACTCTATTCAGAACAGCTTCAGATGGGGCTGCACTGGTTTCATCATGGTCTGAGTAGGTTGACTCACATTCCGATGAGGTAGTTGCTGTATTCGACGAAAGGTTCATCCGTTGAAGGATCAAGGTTTCGGTTTGCAGTGTCAAGATTTGCAATATTGAAGCTTGGTTCATAAATGGCAATATAGTCAGCAGGAGGAGGAACAGAATTGTACTGATCATTGTTATACCCAAGTCCAGTCTTTACCTTCTCATGGACTTAAATATCTAAAAGTATTTGTAACTTTTTGGAGGAAAATTCATATTTTTCAACATAAACTTTCTGTTCTGCCAGTTCAGCTCTGGTAGCTTTTAGTTTGACCAATAGATCATCAATCTGAGTTTCAAGATTAGTTTGTTCGTGTTTTAGCGATGAAATCTCTTTTTTAAGACAGTTAATCTTTTCTTTATAAGTATTTTCAACCTTTTTGAACTCAGATTTCATCTGATGAAACTCTTCATTTTGATCTATAAGGTTTTGGTTATGCTTTCTATAACCCAAAACTTTATCAATACAGGCTTGAGAGCAAAGATGTTCAAATACCTGAGGTGGTATCTCTGTAGTGTCTGCCATAAGAGCTTGATTGTTGACAGGCAGTTCTTCATACTGGAAGCTCCAGTCGAACTCATAAGTTCCAACAGTTGCACAGGCTGCAGTTTGAACTGGAGGAGTAGCTTGTTGTTGTTGTCTGGGTTGGGCTTGGTGAGCTTGTCTTGATTGAGGAGTAGCTGGATTTGCTCTTGGTGCCTTGCATTCTCTAGAAAAGTGACCCAGTAGGTTACAGTTGTAACATCTTAGTTTGCTTTTATCCAAGCCAACTATGGTGTTGGAGTTATTACTTGGAATGGGTCTTCCGGTTCTAGAGTAGAACCTTTTTGCTCTTATAGAGAGCATGGCATACGAGTGTTGTATGTCCATTTCTTCTAAATCATCTGGATGAAAGCATTCCAGATCCTCCTTGATAAAGGACATGTTGCTTGAGTTTTCAGAAACAAAAGCAGCAGAGGTTGATGTTTGAGGAGGAGCTTCTAGGAGAAATGGTGAGCTGTTTGTTTGAGAGGTAGGAGTTTATGGATGGGTGACAATGGGATTATAGTAGTTGCTTGAACTAGGAACTGAGTGGTCGGAGTGAAGCGCAGATGAGATGCTGCAGGAAGAAGATGCTGATTGATGATTGGAGCTCCTTTCCTTGGCATGAATCATTTCTAATTCATATGTTTTCAGCATGCCAAAGAGCTCTGTCATCTGGAGAGTTTTTAAATTCTCCGTTCTTCTTATAGACACTGTGTATAGTGTCCAGCAGCTTGGGAGAGACTGATAAACTTTTTGAGAATATCTTCATTCTCTAGCTTTACTTTGGAGCACTGCCGTTCTCCCACCAGGTAAGTGTACATGTTATACAAAACGGTTAGAGACTCACCTTCCTTCTATAAGAAGTTTTCGTATTGCTGTTTCAGGACGTCTCTTATGTTTTCTTTGACTTCCTCAGAGCCAGCTAACATCTTTTCAAGAGCCTCCCAGAGCTCTTTAGCAGTTTTGTAACTTCTGAAGTTATGAAAAACTTCATTTGGAAGGCACATTTGGATAGCTCCTAGTGCCTTGAAGTCCATCTCCATCTTCTTTATGTCCTCTTATTAGTACTTGGAGGGCTCCTTTGGAACTAGTGGTCCTCCAGAGTCAGCAGAGGCCACCATGGGAGTGTAGGGTCCATCCCTGATGGATTTCCACATTCCGTACTCCTGATAACAAAAAAAGCTTTCCATGCGATTCTTCCACATGTCGTAGTCTTCCCCAGATACCAATATTGGTGGTCGGTTGATGCTGCCGATGTCTTCAAATCCATTGCTCTGTGCCATCTTTGTTTTTGTGTTTTTGGGTGACTTGATGAAAGAGAGAGTTTAGAATAGAACCAGAAGTGATTTAACAAGTGTGAGTTTGTTTAATCTGAGCCAAAGCTCTGATACCACTTGTAGGATCGTGAAAGTACAAGATGGTTATCGTTCTTAGTTGAAATTGGCGGAAACAATAACAACTACACAAGTATAATCGAGTAACCAGAAAGAATACTTTTAAGAACACTGTTGTATTAAGCTTTTGCAAATAAACGATTACAAATGAAAACTCAATCAAAAAGCACACTTACAATGAAGTGTTTACATAGTATTTATACTCACTTAGAATCAAGACAGACCGTTGATTCTAAGGATCATATTTAACACAGACCGTTGATCTTTTGTATATAGTTAACTATTACACGTTTAGTCTAAAATTAGTTAATTTTATTGAAACGTCTTCTTTGTGCATTATTACTTGCATGCTCGGAGAAGAGCATTGTTGTCCGTCATTGGTTGTGCCATTGAGGTTCCTTCTGCTTTGAGTGTGTCAGTGGCTTTTGCAGAAAGTTGTCAGTGACGTTTGGCATGGATAATCAGCTGCAACGATTTGTCTTCCAGGCACAAGGCTGTCAGCAGCAAAGATGATGATCAGCAGCAAGATGTAACCTCCAAACCTGCTGATGATTTGCCTGTCAGCAGCATCAAGTGTTGATGCTACTGAGAAGCCTATCCATAGCAACTTTGGTCTTCAGTAGATAAGGCTATCCGCAGCAGATTTGTTCTTCAGCAGAAGAACAAGTATCCGCTGCAGATAAGCTTGTCCGCAACAGTTTGTTGGTCAACAGCAAACTCTGAGATCAGCAGCATTTGTACTTAGAGAATTTTGTAGCCATCAGTCTTTGTTTCTACAGTCTTGTTATCTTGTTATCATATGAAAAATAGTGGTAAGTATGTTTTTTCCCCCAAATTGTATTAAACAGTAAAAAGGGGCCGTGAACCTCACCTCGAGATCCGAGTATGCTAGAAAATAAGAGTTTGTTCTAGGAAGACTTGACTACGCGTACCCTAATAAAAAGGGCATTTTAGTGTTAAGACCGGATGTCTCATATTCTAGTTTTTCACCTGACTTAGCAGATCCGGTTAGGGATGTTTTTGTTTAGGCAAAAGATATTTTGTGTTATGAACCGTTGGTGAGTAATATTTATTCCATGTTATATATATATATATATACATATATATATATATACATATATATTCTCATACATGAACCTCATACATAAGTGGCACAAAGACGACAAGTTATGATCGTCAAATAATTATATTTTCGTCAACTATATAACTATTTTTAGAATAATAATCCATCTTTTTCGTGACAATGTAAGGTAATATATTTATTATTATTAGTTTATATATTTCTTTAATAATCAATTTCGTGAAATAAAACATGATCAAGTCTTGTGGTTAACATAAATATATGTACATATAAATGCTCGTATCGAGCAATTAGCACTTAACATATTTTTAGGATTGTGTCATGATTAATTTCCAATACCTAGAAATCTACTAACTTTCCAAGATATACATATTTATACACAATTACATGCATTTATATATTATGTCATCCTAAAACCCTTAAATTACCATTTAAACAATTAACTATCCGAAATAATTGTTTTAGCACATTTAGTGGTTATATTTACTAAAATAAACACTTAGTTTCTACAATACCTATTTTGTTATAAAAATACTTCCAAGGTTCGGTTCTTTTCAAATCGCCGTTTTTATGTATAAATCACCAATTTTTTATCGAAATATATTTAGAGTCATAAGGTCGATATTTTTATAATAGTCATTTTTATATAATAAAATGTGAGTCTTATGTTTATACGAAATAATACAACCATTTTAACCAGAATAATCTATTAACCATTTTTTTCTACCAAGTTACACGTTAATGAGAATTATACACTTTTATTCATAAAAATTATACTACTTTAACATACCAAATTTCGTGTAACATATTATGCTCATGTTTTTCAATGTCTAACGTATAGATCTACTCATTAATAACAACTTAACATATCAAGAGTACATATTTTCTCATACATGTCTAGATCTAGAGTTTTATATGTATTCTTTAGTTAACACATACATATTGGGTTTTAGGCCCGGTAGTGATTTAAAAGGGCTATAAATTGATTAAAGGTTTTAATCAAAAGATGCTTTTAAAAAAAAAACTCAGCCGTTTGCTTCTTCTTTGAGATCAAGCCGCCAAGAACCAAAACAAGAAGTAGCAAAAGTTTTTTTTTTCTTTTGTATTTCCTCCCAGCCGAAACAAATTCCCTTTGGCGTTTCCGGAAACCACCAAACCAGCCCAAGCCGGACAACCCTGCCCCGCTGCTGTCCCATTTCCGGCCAATCCCGGCGCTTCCTGTCTCTCGCATTTTGGTTCGTGATCTAGTATCGGTTCGTTGTACCTCGGTGTCTCGATCGGTTATTTATTAACCACTAAGGTATAAAGAATCTCATCAGTAGATTAATTATTTTTTTTTGTGTTTGCGTGTTTATAACCAGATCCTGTTCGTTTGTCAGTGCTGTTAAATAGGTTATGAATTTATTTTCTGTTGCGTATTTATTAATTAACTGAATTAATTAATTTCTCTGTCAAAACCCGTTTTCACAAAAGTCAAACTGATCACCACTGAACCCCAACAGTGGTATCAGAGCCTGTGTTATAACACGTAAATCGGAACCGGTCTGGTTTCACCGGTTAGATTAATCACAAACTTTAACTATCTTGAAGTTTCTGATCTGATCTTTTTTTGGGGGCAATTTTTTTATTTATTAATTTGGTCGATTTTTTATTTTATTTGACCAAATATATTGCTCGTATGTGATTGTGTTGAATATGTAAATCTGGCCCGACCCATGTGATTGAGTTGTTTGTGTTTATTATTTAGTTTTTGGTTTTTTGGTTTTGGCCCACTTTTGATGGCTCAAAGTTGTAATAGAATAAGTTTTTATATTTTATGTAATGTAATAAAAACCCAAAGACAAATCTAAAGACGCAACAGGAGTCATGGATTCAGTGGGAGTCATCCGAGACGACTAGATGCACGGAAGTCCATCCTTGTGGTTGTTTTAATTTTGTGGACCCCATGACCCGTTTGGTCTTGCTAACTGGCTCTAGCAAGATCAAACAAACTTGGCCCTAAAAGATTTACATATTTATGGTTGCTTTTAATTTTTTATAACTTAAATTTATTATAAACCAACCAAACACCAAACGTTTTAAAAGGAGTTTTAAAATGTCACAATCTGTCACCACAAGTTCTAATTTTACAACTTGTAGAATTTTATAAAAATAAAAACTGGCTTGTTTTTATAAAATAAATAACCGCTAAAGTTTTGCAATTTAAACTAAATTTAATTTCAAAACTTATAACTTAATAGTTTTCAACTATTAAATTTAACTGGTTATTCAAGTCGCGACAAACTTAGTTTTAATAGGTTAGTTAAAATTAAGTGTCCTGAGAGATGAAAGGGTTCATCAAATTTGTCATGACTTTAAATAGTAAAACTGGCTTTTACATCACACGTATGATTTAATCATTCGTTGTGTTTGACCCTATTCGGTAAACACTAAAATTGGAACCCATATTTAAAACCAATGGTCTATGCCATCCTATTATAAGGAATACTTAGAGCATAAAACGAAACATCGGTGTTTGGAGCCACAACACCGCACTGGATGCATAGTTTATCCTTCCAAGGCGCAAGGGTTTCGTTGACACATCCAGCCCTTCCGCAAGTACCTGTTTTAGGACGACTATTACTTTTCTCTCTTGTTACATGCCTCAGCTTTCAAGAGATTAAAAGTGGGCATAGATGAGGCTAAACGTATCAATGCATAGACATGTCTTGTCTTAGCGGCCTCATACACGAGAGTTGTGCATCTTTCCATAATTGACACTAATTGTCAGTCTAGTTACCCACTTACTAATGTTGTATGCCACAGCTACCATTAGTCACTGATTTAGCTAGATTCTCACTCCTTATTCTAATTTCTGTAATTGGGTCATAAATTAATAAGGTCTTTTCACTTTCTTTATACTAATTTATTTTCTTTGCTTATCTTGACAGATGTCTACTGAAAATAATAATACTAATAACTCCTTCGCTCTCAATTCTATCCTTGAGAATGAAAAGCTGGATAACACCAATTTTCTCTCGTGGTAGTGCAATCTGAGAATAGTTCTCAAGATGGCCAAGAAGCTCTATGTTCTCGATGCACCAGTCCCTTAGGCACCCGATGGTAACACGGCTACCGCTCGTAAGGCCTGGGAAAAACAAAGAGATGATGCCACTGAGGTGGCCTGCCTTATGCTAGCCGGCATGTCCCGTGAGCTCCAAAAGAGCATGGAGGACCAGAGCGCCTTTGACATTATTGAGCAACTTAAGGGCATGTTTCTGAAACAAGCCCGACAAGAACGCTATGAAACCATGTCTCAGCTCATTCGTTGCACGATGCAAGAGGGCACTCCTGTTAGTGCTCATGTACTTAAGATGAAAGGGTACATCGACCAGATAAACAAACTTGGATATCACATGAAGGATGACATGGCTACTGATTTCATCTTAAACTCTCTCCCAAGCTCCTATGCTCAATTCGTAATGAATTTCAACATGAATGGCTTGGAGAAGACAGTGGCCGAACTACATGGTATGCTCAAAACGGCCGAGATGAATATCCAAGGAAAGAAAAATCAAGTTCTGATGGTCAGATCTGCTGCTGTTAAAAAACCTAACCCCAAGAAAAGAGGTTATAATAGCAAAGGAAAGAAGAATGTTAATATTGCTGCCAAGCCTGCCACCAACAATAACAAGAAAGCTTCAAAAGCACCCCTTCCTGAGGAGCACCAATGCTTTGAATGCAACAAAATGGGGCACTGGAAACGTAACTGTCCTGAATATCTAGCCAAGCTGAAGCTGCAGAGGGCCAATGGTGAGGGCACCTCTTTAGGTATTCTCATTTATGTTATTGAAATTTTTTCTGTTTCTAGCAACACATGGGTATTTGATACTTGATGTGGATACCACATCATTAATGTCTTGCAGGAGCCTAAAAGTTGGAGGAAGCTGAAACAAGGCGACATGGAGCTCATCGTTGGTGATGGGAAAATAGTACAAGTTCTTGCAACTGGAACATATCATCTCTCATGTCCTTCTAGCCTTGTGGTTGTTTTAAACATTTGTTTGTTTTCACCTGGTTTAACCAGAAACATTATTTCAGTTTCTTTAATGTTTGAACAAGGATTTAAGTACGTTTTTAAAGGTATTGCTATTTCTGCCTAATTAAATGATATCTTTTATTTTGAGGCTAAAGCTCAAAACGGTATTTATGAGATTGACGTTCAAACTGACAATAACATATATAATCTTTCTAAACGTATCAAATATGGCATTAATGATACTTTTCTATGGCATTGTCGACTTGGCCACATAAGCAAGGCACGCATTAAAAAGACTCCAATCCGAGGGAATTCTTGAACCTACCGGACAGGACTCATTTGATATTTGCGAGTCTTGTTTAACTGGCAAACTCACAAAGGACCCCTTCACCCATGTTGGTGAACGATCCAAGGATCTGCTAGGCCTTATACACACTGATGTGTGTGCCCCTTTCAGAACCATGTCTAGAAATCATGAAAGATATTTCGTTTCATTTATTGACGATTATAGTCGATATGCTTATGTCTATCTTATGAAACACAACCATGAAACATTTGAAAAGTTCAAAGAGTTTCAAAACAAAGTAGAGAAACAACTCGATAAATCTATTAAGACATTTCGATCAGATCGAGGTGGCGAGTATCTCAGCTTAGAATTTCTTAATCATCTGAAGGAGCACGGAATTATTTCTCTGCCCACTCCTCCTGACACACCCCAACTTAATGGCGTGAGCGAGAGGAGAAATCGAACCCTGCTTAATATGGTTCGATCGATGATGTGTAGAACTAACTTGCCTCACTCCTTCTGGAGTTATGCTCTTATGACCGCCGCCCGCCTTGTAAATCTGGCACCGACTATGAAGGTGGAAAAAACCCCATACGAGATATGGCACGGGTCTAAACCCAATATGTCTTACCTTAGAGTATGGGTATGTGATGCATATGTCAGCGATTCTGATGACAAGCTCGATCCCAGAGGCAAAAAAGTTGTTTTCGTCGGTTACTACAACAAAAGCGGATATTATTTCTATCATCCTGATGCAAACATTGTTTCCATCAAAAGGAAAGGACGATTTCTTGATGAAGATCTTCTAAATTGAGGAACCAGAAATAATATTATGGATCTTGAAGAAATTCGAGAAACACAAACAACCGCTGAGGAAGTCGGAGCTTCTGATCAACAAGAAGTTGCTGTTGATGAATCAGACATAAACACAAGTGTTCGCAGAAGTAGAAGGTCTCATAAAGAACCCAATAGATACCTATGGCATCTTGAAACCTCTGAAGTCCTGTTAGTAGCTGAGTCAAATGACGAACCTACAAACTACAAATCTTCTATCTCAGATCCTGGATCCGAGAAATGGCTTGAAGCCATGAACGCCGAGATGCAATCTATGCGTGATAATAAGGTCTGGGACTTGATTGAGCTACCCCCGGTTCTCGGGTAATAGGGAGCAAATGGATTTTCAAAAGAAAAACCGACAAGCATGGTAATGTACAAACCCATAAAGCATGGCTAGTTGCAAAGGGTTTCACTCAAAATCAATTTATTGACTATGATGAAACTTTCTCACCCGTTGCTATGATCAAATCGATCAGGATACTGCTTGCCATAGCCGCGTACCATGATTACGAGATATGGCAAATGGATGTCAAAACCGCTTTTCTTAATGGACATCTCTTTGAAGATGTCTATATGGTTCAGCCTGACGGTTTTGTTTATCCAAAGTATCCTAATAGGGTCTGCAAACTGAATAAGTCCATTTATGGACTTAAACAGGCATCTCTAAGCTGGAATCTTCATTTTGATCAGAAAATCAAAGAATTTGGTTTTGTCAAGAATGAAGACGAGCCTTGTGTTTACAGAAAGGCTAGTGGGAGCACTATATCATTTCTCATCTTGTATGTGGATGATATACTGATCATTGGAAACAACATCCCTGTGCTTGACAAAGTCAAAAAATGGTTAGGATCTTGTTTTGCAATGAAGGATCTAGGGGAAGCTGCTTACATTCTAGGAATCAAGATCTACAGGGATAGATCTAAGCGGCTTCTAGGGCTAAGTCAGAGTACTTACATAGATAAAATGATGACACTCTTTAGGATGGAAAACTCCAAGAAAGGAGGTGTTTCGATGACTAAAGGAACTGTGTTGAACAAATCACAATCTCCTTCCACGGACATTAAAATTAAGGAAATGGAAGCAATTCCATATGCCTCAGCGATTGGTTCTATCATGTATGCTATGTTGTGCACTAGACCTGACGTCTCGTATGCTTTAAGCATGACTAGCCATTTCCAGCAAAGTCCTGGCATTGCCCATTGGACTGCAGTCAAGAACATCCTAAGGTACCTAAGAAGGACCAAAGACATGTTCTTAATATTTGGAGGAGTGAAAGAGGAGCTCACTGTACGGTGTTACACTGATGCTAGCTTTCAAACTGACCGAGATGACTCTTGCTCACAGTCGGGTTTCGTATTCACTCTTAATGGATGAGCTGTCTCATGGAAAAGCACCAAGCAGAGTGTAGTGGCGGATTCAACCACCGAACCAGATGCTGCTAAGGAAGCTGCTTGGATGAAGAAATTCATTACTGACCTCGATGTGGTTTCGAGTATTCGCTAACCAATCGAGATACTTTGTAATAACACAGGTGCTGTAGCTCAAACCAAATAGCCCAGATCTCATCACAAAGCCAAGCACATTCAAAGGAAGTTCCAATATATATGGGAAATTGTGGAACGTGGAGACGTCGTGATAAGCAAAGTAGACACAGATCAAAACCTATCAGACCCGTTTACTAAGCCCATGACTCAGGACAAGCATGATCTTCACAAAGATGCTATTGGTCTTAGATTTTCTAGTGATATGTTTTGATTTAGTATTTTGAATGTATGAACAATTAAACAGTTGTACTTTTGAATTCTTTTTGGTTTACTGAGTCAAATGCAATTCTAAATTCTTATAACTGTGTTCGATTTTAATACATTTAATCCATGAATCTTGTATTCTTAATTATCCGTAGTCTGTCAGACTCATGGGAACGTCTCTGAATTAAGACTTTTCTGAACTTCGGCTCAAAGAGTTGACTCCGAACTTCACATGCCTCATTTTGAATGATGTTGGATGTAACTCGCATCAAATCATCTTCATGGATCTTTGTCATAAGATTTTTTGCTATTGGTATACTTATTAGTATCCTCTGACCTGAGATACGTACTAGCACTACAGTTTACCAAGAACCATTCTTTAATAACTATCAAACGCTGTCGCGTAACTACCCGTCATATAGACTTTGATTAGGAATAGTTCTGAAGTTTAGTGGGAGTTGTATGTAGTCAATAAGGGATTCTGTACTCTTACATTATATGTAACAGATAGGCATCGTGGCGCCCTCGTTGATTCAAACTGGTGAAGTGTAAGGCCTTACCCAAACTTACTGTGTGTTTGATTGGACCATTTTGATTCTTGATCGAGAACAATAATAATTGAACGCCATATGAGAATGAACTAAATTCATGTCTCATTGATTCAATTGATGTTTTATACGGAAAAGATGAATGACAACTATTGTCATAAGTCTATTGTCTTGCTTTAGTTAGCTGTTACTAACACCGAGATATTTGGTTAATGACTTTAAAGCGTCATACCTTATTAGGGACAGCCATGTGCATCTAGAGCACCGCTGACTGTTTGCGTTGATTTATCGTGGATCGTCCAAGTGGGAGATTGTTGGATTTTATGGACCGACCCGATGGACAACGCGGCTGACCGAGCTATGACCCGTAAGAGTTACATCTAGGGCAACGAACATTAAATCCACTTAATCTGCTTAACTGGTAATTACGAACTGTTAACGAGATGATACATTTTATATATATTCGTTAGACGTGAATTATTATTTATACTAGTTTATAAATAATAATTGTATATTTATTTTTTTAATCTTTCATTAAAACAATTAAATGGGTTCGGGCTTTTGCATTTCGTATTGGACTATGGACCCGAAAACAATTAGTAGGGTGTATTATTATTATATAATAATAACCTAATAATATGTTTTAACTGAGGATTAATGTTTTCAGCTGCAAGAGAAATTTTTTTTTTGATTTCTTTGTGACTTTTCGGTAAAACAAAAGTCGATTGAAGCAAAAAAAAATAAAAATTTCTCTTGCGGATGAAAACATTAATCCTCTGTTAAAACATATTATTAGGTTATTATTATATAATAATAAAAAACCCTACTAATTGTTTCCGGGCCCATAGTCCAATACGAGATGCAAATTGTTTTAATGAAAGATTAAAACAATATATATACAATTATTATTTATAAACTAGTATAAATAATAATTCGCATCTAACGAATATATACAAAATATATCGTCTCGCTAACAGTTCGTAATTACCAGTTAAGCAGGTTAAGTGGATTTAATGTTCGTTGCCCTAGGTGTAACTCTTACGGGTCATAGCTCGGTCAGTCGCGTTATCCATCGGGTCGGTCCATAAATCCAACAATACATACATACATATTCAAGATTTTATACATACATAAAGTCATGCATTTTCTTGTGTTATATGGCCTAGATTTTTATAATTAACCAGATTCCTACAAAATTCTACACATACTAGTACAAATATAACCTTTTAGTAATTTTTTTTCTTTTGTTAACAAAACTCCACATATACATGCACTTGCATCCACGTCACACACACATATATATATATATACACATACATACATGGTTTGGTCATAAGAACAAATCCACTTTTCATGTTGATTTATTAATTTTAGAAGGTTAAACATTCCTCTTTTTTGTGAACAAAAATGCGTTTGAAGTCATGATTCAAAAAGGTAACATGAAATATAATGTTGAGAGGGATGAAGATCTTTACCACTAGAGAAGCTAGGGAAGATGACAAATAGATGATGATTTTTGGATAGAAAAAGCAAGGTCTTGGACTCTTTAGCTTGAATCCTTGAGGAATTACTTGGTTGTTTCGTAGAACACCTAAAGGGTAGATGACTTTGATCTTGAAAATGGATGAACTTTTGAAATATGGTGAGTATGAAGGCGTGATGTTGCTGCCGTAAAGAGAGAAAAAGTGGTGGAGTGTGTGTTTGGAATTGATAAGTGATAGGGATGATAGGGGAAAGGCTCTTTACCAAGAATTAAAAGTTAAAAGGTATGGCATGAATACTACATATTTGATTAGAAGGATTTTGGATGATGGGTGGGGCCCCTTTAGGATTCTTGGACGAGAAAATGAAAAAAAAAGGGTTGGGTTAATTTAATAATTAGATTTAAATGTTAATTGATTAGTTCATTAAGTGTATTATTTTCAATTAGAGTTTTAATTGGTAATTTAATTCGGTTTAGGTTCTTAACGGTACTAGGATTACAATTTAATTGGTTAAAGGCTAGTTTGGTGAAAAATATTCAAATCACGGGTTGTATAATTTGTTGATGTGATTATTTGTACGTATAAGTGCCTAAAGATGAAGATACACGGTAACGTCTTTGAAAGGGTTCGTTATTTAACTTTACGTATAATATAAGTTTTAGTCTAAAAAAAAATTTTATTGTCCAACGTAAAGTTTGCGTACTATATACGTCTAAATATTTCTTTGGTTATTTAATTTAATCACCAACGTTCATATTAGACGGGTGATACGGGTACGTGAACCGTTAATTTGTAAAATTACCAAAATATGAAATGATACGGTGTACGGCTTTTGCTAGACTTTAATGTCCTAATTTATGTAATTAGGTAAATCAGTAAACATGAATAACGTAAACGCGTTTATAATAAGTACGGATATTGACCTGAAATGACGGGTGTCACATTCTCCTCATGTTAAAAGAATTTCGTCCCGAAATTCAATTCGTGCCATCTTGAACTGGTGCATCCTTAAACAAGGAGGGGTACTTGGTCGTCATATGATCCTCTCTTTCCCATGTATACTCGGGATCACGCTTTGAGTTCCATCGTACTTTAACCATTTTGATACGACTACGTCTCAGCCTTTGGACTTTCCAATAAGTGATCTCAATCGGTTCCTCGATTAAATGAAGTTTGTCATTGTTGAAGCATTTTTCGTGTGACAAACACTCTGGATAGAGTCTTAGTTTTGTACTTTCATTGTTTGTATTTTTCTTTGTTTGTAAGTGTCTATATGTATTAGATCTCAAGTTGTATTTACTAATGAATGTTGATAGTTGCTGAAATCTTTAAGTGTTTTGCGCACTTGTATGTGCGCAGGAATTAGTTCCTGCGTACTTAGCAAGTACGCAAGAATACCTTGCGTACTTGCTAAGTACGCATGAGCAATTTGCCTTGCGCACTTGCTAAGTGCGCAGAGATCAGGTCATGTATAAATAGGATAGGTTGATAGTAGACAAGTACGCAGGCAGATACTCAGACCTTGTATACTCAGTATTTCTCTCTGTAACCTTCAGGTGTTTATAAAAGACGAAAGTTTAAAGTGATTCTCTTGTCGGTTTACTTTGTGTTGTAAGACTCTCCACCTAGTCACGAGTATTCCGCACCCCGTCTGACTCAGGAACGCACTTGCATGTGATGATCCGCCACACACGAGGGACCTACAAGTGGTATCAGAGCATTGCTCTTGATTTTGAGTGTTGTGAGTGTGTTTGGAGTGTTTTCTACAGAGATTTTACAAGCCAAAGTGGGTATTTTTGTTGATTTTTGTGATAAAATAGGGGTAGCTCTTGAGCACTATTTTAGAAGCAAAAATCACTCAAAAACTGACGTTTGTTGTGTATTTGAGTGTTTTGAGCAGCAAAGGTTGGTTAGAAACTTGTTTCTGACCCTTTGGCTCATTTTGTTTGTTCATCTGTCCGATTTTTGCCGTCTCCGGCGAGATTCCAGTAACCGGAATAGTTTGGTGAGAGTTGGTGAAAAGGTGTTCTGCGTACTTACCATATCAGGCAAAAAGTTCAGTCTTGCTGCGTACTTACCAAGTACGCAAGACCAATCTTGTGCGTACTTAAGTTATCTCCTGCGTACTTACTAAGTACGCAAGAGCAAATCCTATCTACGCAAGAACATTTCTCTAAGTGCGAAAGGCCAATATCAAGTACGCAGGTGTCTCTGACTTTTCTGAAATTTGACTAAGTGTTCACAATGTCAAATCTTCAGTTACTCGGTAATCTTCTGAACTATGACAATGAGATCGGAACCCCTCAGAAACCGCCAAAGTTGCTAAATGTAAATGATTATTCTAATTGGAAAGCACGCTTTGAGCATTACATTTCTTATACCGATTCTTCGTTATGGATACCTGTTCTAGAGGGATATAAGCATCCCACACATATTTACCTTGATGAAGTAATGCCCAAGCCTATCTCTAAACTCGACGAAGAAGAAAAGAAAGTTTATGATCGAGAGAAGAAGGCTCACGGTTCAATCACTATGGCCTTGACTAGGGAGTTATTCCATAGTTTCAGAGGATATCCTGAGATAACTTGCTCAGGGGAATCTGGGTTTCACATAGCACTGGCTTGTATACAAGTTTCTTTAAGCGTTTCTTAGTCACAGGATGTCTAGCATTCTTATCCTTGACTCGCTTAGGCACTTGAGGCTTGAACACTTTAAACTTCCCAGATCTTGCTTCCCGCTGTAGAACCTTCCACAAACCCATCGCTACTGCGTGATTTGAGTGACCAGTAGCTCTCGGTTTGCTAGGTTCACTAGGTCGTATTTAGGTAAGGAGTTGAACGCTTCACTGGTTGGTTTCAAGCATTGAACCCCCCCAGATCGTTTGATAGCGAACAAATGCTTATCTTCCTCGAACCTTACAGCTAAGATCATCCCTGTTGCTCCTTGTTTGTCTCTGATAGAAGTCTTTTGCCAAACAGGAGCTGGACCCTTTGATGAACAAGCAGGCATATCTTTATCTTTTGGTGCCTCCGAATCCACAGGTGTAGGGTCAACTGGGGAGGCTTCAGTCGATGCTTCAACGTTACTAGCAGTGTCGACTGAACCTGTGTTGAGCTGAGATTCAAAGGATGGCACTTCAAAGATCTCACTATCTTTGAACTCATACTCTCCTTCTCCGTCGCCCTTGGGAACTTCAATAACTACATCCTCATCATCTTCATCCCAATCATCACCAGAGTCGATCTCTCCTTCTTCAAGATTGTAGAAAGCATCGATCTGTGCTTCCTTCGAATAGTCAGGCTCTAAGTATAAGATCTCCTCGTCAGATAGATCCTTTAGAACATCACCCACTGACTTTCCTTTGTCACCACCTGAGGTATCACCACCTTCCTGATGAGTAGACTCCCCCTCAGCCATTAGAATAGCAGAAATAGGCACAATTGGCTTGGTGCTCACTTCCACTAGGACCGACTTCGGGATCCTTGTCTTTGTCATCATCCTTAGTCAAATCAACAGGATGACAAGGCTCATCACCAGTAGGTGTTGATGTCTTCTCTTTTTCCTTCTCATTCTCCTTCTCTTTCTCCTTCTCCTTCTCCCCCTGAGCATCAAGCTTCTTGGTCAGATCAGCAATTAGTTTGACCATCAGTTCATGCTCTTTCTGCTGCATATCAAACCTCAGCTCAAGAGACGACCTGTGTCCCAGAATCATATTATTTGTCTTGATTAGAAGCTCGTTCTGGGCCATTACATTCTTGAGTCTCTCGTCTGTTCCCGTTCTCTGGCTTCTGAGAATTCTAACTTCGTCCACCAACGAATTAATCTGTGCCTGTTGAGCGTCAGATTCCTCCTTTGACTTCCGAACAATTTCCAGCAGACCAGCAACTTGGGTTTCCAGAATTTCAATCCTTTCTTCATTAGGATCAGGATGTCTGGATGTAGATGCGTCAGCATGGTGAATTGGGGAGGAGAAGATAGTATCAAAGTCAAACCCCTGAGTGAATTATCCATAGTTGAAGGGTTGACATATAGGTTCGGTGGTTATAGGGATTGTGGATGTGATGATGTTTGTAGGAGTAATGGAAGGTGTGATGGTGACTGACTCTG
This sequence comes from Smallanthus sonchifolius, assembly GCA_023525975.1. Taxonomy (NCBI): domain Eukaryota; kingdom Viridiplantae; phylum Streptophyta; class Magnoliopsida; order Asterales; family Asteraceae; genus Smallanthus; species Smallanthus sonchifolius. The sequence goes on from CM042033.1 coordinate 41,818,538, forward strand.
TGCGAATTAGAGTAGTCACCGCCACCTGGACAGATGTGACAGGGAGGGTCACTATCACAGGAACTTCCTCTGTGCTAGTAGTGACCGCCACATCAGGTTGTACCTGTGGCCTTCTCCTCTGTCGCCGGTATAATTGTTGTGAAGGTGGGGTAGAGGCTGAATCAGTACTTGCAGCCAAAACTTGTACTTGTTGTTGGGTACTAACCTCCACCTCACTGGGAATAGCATGTTGCTGCCTATCCCCCCTATTCTTGTTTATACTTTCACGCCTTTGTCTCTGAATAGCAGCGTCAGAGTCAGAATCTGGCTCATATTCACTGCTTGATGATTGTCGCTTTCTCTTTGAGGACGACTCAGGAAGGGTCACCTTCGTCGTTCTCCTCGGGTGTGCCTGTGATGGTGCAGCATCAGAATCAGAAGAATCAGACTCTATCTCTTCGGAGTCGGATCCCTCAGCACCATCATGACCTGCTTCTGTGTCTCCACTTTCAGACGATTCATCCACACTTTCAGCTTCCTCTACTTGTTGTTGTTGTTCATCCGAATGTGCACTTAGCTCTGGCTCTGAGTCTTGGCTAAACCATCTCCTGTCAGCCGGTGCCACTTACGCTTCGTTTATCAGGTGGCCAAAGAGTGCGGTGTGCTCAGGGGTAGGTTCTACACTGCCTGGCTTCAAGAATTGTGCAAACACCCTTTTGTCCACCCTCTTAACTTGCAATCTCTCCCCAATAGCATGGAGGTTTGGCAACGCATCGTCAATCATTAGTTGCACAAACCTTGGGTATAGCAAGAACCTGAACCTCTCAGCCGTGTTTATCTGATCATTTATGGCTTTGAAAATGTATCTTGAGAAGTTGTAGCCCTTGTTAAGAGATAAGCCAACCATGGCTGCAGCAAGATCATGACCCATTGCATCCTTTCCAGCCTTTCTTGAGGAGATGCACATGATCATGACGTGGGCAAAATATCCCCATTGATTGAGCACCCACATTTTCTTGTATGAAGCATAATCTCTAACACCGACGTACCCCATTCGTTGCCTCCAATAACCATCCACAAAGTAGTCAGGATAGGCTGTTGGGTCGGTGGAGAGATCTCGGAATTGCAAGACCCGTCTAATTGTATCTTTAGAAAAGGCGATGACATGACCCGCCACGGTAACCCTTATAACATTGGGGGTTACCGTGCAATCATGCTCCGCGGTCTCCTAGAACTGCTCGAGATATGGTCTTGAAACAATCGGGTCTGCTGAAATAGCATAACAGATTCTTGAATGGTTCAAGAAATCAACTATCTCTCGGTACTGTAGTGCAGCACCCTTCCACTCTGGTTCTGTATGTGCCAGGAGATTGAACTCATTTGTAAACGCACGAGCCATACCTGTAAAAACACACAGAAAACACAATAAGAACAACAAGTTTCATTGGAATTGAAAACACATGACTCAGTATAGCCGTTACTCATTGAACTGAAATTTCAGACTTAGAAATTTTCACAAGTGTTGGTCCTGCGTACTTAGCAAGTACGCTTGAATTTTTTTCTTGCGTACTTAACAAGTACGCATGAATTAACTTTGTCCACCAACGAATTAATATGTGCCTGTTGAGTGTCAGATTCCTCCTTTGACTTCCGAACAGTTTCCAGCAGACCAGCAACTAGTTCATCAAAGGGTCCAGCTCATGTTTGGAAAAAGACTTCTATCATAGAAAAACAAGGAGAAACAGGGATGATCTTAGCTGTAAGGTTCGAGGAAGATAAGCAGTTGTTCGCAATCAAACGATCTGGGGGGGTTAAATACTTGAAACCAACCAGTGAAGCGTTCAACTCCTTACCTAAATACGACCTAGTGAACCTAGCAAACCGAGAGCTACTGGGTCACTCAAATCACGCAGTAGCGATGGGTTTGTAGAAGGTTCTACAGCGGGAAGCAAGATCTGGAAAGTTTGAAGTGTTCAAGCCTCAAGTGCCCAAGCGAGTCAAGGATAAGAATGCTAGACATCCTGTGACTAAGTAACGCTTAAAGAAATTGGTATACGCTATGTGAAACCAAGATTCCCCTGAGCAAGTTATCTCAGGATATCCTCGGTGACATGTGGTACTGGTATGTTGATCCTAAAACGGGCGAGGCTGTGGTGATAGGAAAGGTACGGTCAGAAAGTGGATGCTTAGTGCCGAGGGAGCTGATCAGAGTATTTGATGAAGTCTGTTTCATTAACTTCTCTGTTAAAGATCTGGAGGCACTAGCAGACAGGTATTGCATGCATACGGACGAATGGACGAAATTCCTTGCTTCTAAATATGACAAGGTGATCAAGTTTTGGCTTGACTACAAGAAAAAGATGGAAGCTAAAGATGCAGGGCTGTGAAGACCGAAGACTGAAGACCGAAGACGATCCAGAGCTGTTGTCAAGGGGGAGTTTTTTGAAGCACTTTTCATGTGACAAACACTCTAGATAGATTCATAGTTTTGTACTTTCGTTGTATGTATTTGTCTTTGTTTGTAAGTGTCTATATGTATTAGTTATCGAGTTGTATTTACTAATGCATGTTGATAGTTGCTGAAATCTCTAAGTGTTTTGCGCACTTGTATGTGCGCAGGAATTAGTTCCTGCGTACTTAGCAAGTACGCAAGAATACCTTGCGTACTTGCTAAGTACGCATGAGCAATTTGCCTTGCGCACTTGCTAAGTGCGCAGAGACCAGGTCATGTATAAATAGGATAGGTTGACAGTATTTCTCTCTGTAACCTTGTATACTCAGTATTTCTCTCTGTAACCTTCAAGTGTTTATAATAGACGAAAGATTAAAGTGATTCTCTTGTCGGTTTACTTTGTGTTGTAAGACTCTCCACCTAGTCATGGGTATTCCGCACCCGGTCCGACTCAGGAACGCACTTGCATGTGACGATCCGCCACACACGAGGGACCTACAATCATCAATATGAATTTCATCTGGCGGTATGATCAAGGTCTTATCTGAAAAATATTTCTTGAGATTCGACACGTGAAATGTATCGTGTACGTTGCTTAGCTCTTGTGGTAGTTTGAGTTTGTAAGCTACAGGGCCAACCCTAGCCATTATTTCAAATGCTCTAACGTATCTAGGGTTGAGCTTACCACGGTTACCAAACCTTGCAACACCTTTCCATGGCGAAACCTTTAACATTACTCGGTCTCCAACTTGAAATTCTAATGGTTTCCGTCTGTTATCAGTGTAGCTCTTTTGTCTGTCTCGAGCTGCTTTTAGACGATCTTTATTTTTGAAGATTTTATCAGTGGTTTCCTGACCAATCTCAGGACCTGTTAGGTATTTGTCACCGATCTTCACCCAACATAGTTGTGAACGACATTTGCAACCATATAAAGCTTCAAATGGAGCAGCCTTGATGCTGGTGTGGTAGATATTATTATAGGGAAACTCAGCCAACGGTAAATGAGTATCCCAGTTTCCTTCAAAATCAATTACACATGCATGGAGCATGTCTTCTAAAGTTTGGATAGTCCTTTCACTTTTACCGTCCATTTATGGATGATAGGTTGTGCTCATGTCTAGGCACGTGTCTAGAGCTTCTTGTAATGACTTCCATATCCTTGACACGAAACGACTATCTCTATAAGAGATAATAGAAGCTGGCACTCCATGTCTTGCTACAATTTCTTTTATATAGAGTCTTGTAAGTTTCTCGGTTTTGTTGGTTTCCTTAATTGGCAGAATGTGAGCAGATTTCGTTAAACGATCGACAATTACCCATATGGCATTATAACCACTGGACGTGTTGGGTAATTTCGTGATGAAATCCATGGAAATCTGGTCTCATTTCCATTGTGGAATTTTCGGTTGTTGTAATAGGTCAGATGGTTTCTGATATTCTGTCTTTACTTTTTAACACGTTAAGCATTTACCGACATATGTGGCAATATCCCCTTTCATATTGGGCCACCAATAGAATTCCTTGAGTTTTTTATACATTTTGTCTAAACCTGGGTGAATGGAGTACTTGGACTTATGGGCTTCGTCCATAACTAACTCGCGTAAGTTGCCAGTACTCGGCACCCAAATTCTGTCCTTGAAGTATAACGTATCATCCGACTTAGACTCCAATTCTTTAATCATTCCACGTAGAGCCTCTTTCTATATGTTCCTTTCCTTAAGTGCCTCTTGTTGTTCCATTCAAATTTGAGTAGTAAAACTGGCATGAATTGTTAATCCTAAGGCACGAACACGGAGAGTTTTAATTCGTTCTTTGCGACTTAAAGCGTCTGCTACAACATTGGATTTTCCAGGATGGTACTTGATATCACAATCGTAGTTGTTCAGTAGTTCTACCCAACGACGTTGTCTCATGTTATGCTCTTTTTGATCAAAAATATGTTGAAGGCTCTTGTGATCTGTGAAGATAGTACATTTTGTACCGTATAGGTAGTGCCTCCAAATTTTGAGTGCAAGCACGACGACGCCCAACTCCAAATCATGCGTTGTGTTATTTTTTCTCGTGAACTTTCAACTATCTGGATGCATAGGCTATGACCTTATCTTTTTGCATTAATACACAACCCAGACCTTGGTGTGATGCGTCATAGTACACGACAAAGTGGTCGGTTCCTTTGGGAAGGTATAGGATTGGTGCACTACACAACTTCTGTTTTAGCAACTGAAAAGCTAATTCTTGTTTATCAGTCCAATCAAACTTTTTGTCTTTCTGGGTTAATGTGGTCAAAGGCAGGGCTATTTTTGAAAAATTCTCAATGAATCGCCGGTAGTAGCCGGCGAGCCCCAGAAATTGACGCACCTCGGTCGGAGTTCTCGGTGCTTCCCAATTTTTGATTGCCTCAATCTTGGATGGATCCACATGTATACCTTTCTTATTAATGACATGTCCAAGAAAATGTACTTCTCGGATACAAAACTCACACTTAGAGAATTTGGCATATAGCTTCTCATTTCTGAGTAGTTCCAAAATCAACTCAAGATGATGTTCATGATCCTCCTTGGTTCGTGAATATATCAATATGTCATTGATAAACACAATCATGAGTTTATCCAAGTATGGCTTGCACAATCTATTCATAAGATCCATAAAACTGTCAGTGCGTTTGTCAAGCCAAACGGCATAACTAGGAACTCGTAGTGGCCGTAATGAGTCCTAAATGCAGTCTTTGGTACTTCTTCTTGGATTATCAATTGGTGATATCCCGAACGCAGATCGATCTTGGAGTAGAAACTAGAACCTTGAAGTTGATCAAATAAATCATCTATCCTAGGAAGCGGATACCGGTTCTTAATTGTAAGCTTGTTTAATTCCCGTTAATCGATACACATCCTAAAGGTTCCATCCTTTTTCTTTATGAATAGGACCGAAGCTCCCCAAGGTGACAAACTCGGTCTTATGAAGCCCCTATCAAGAAACTCCTGTAGTTGATTTGATAATTCCTACATCTTAGAAGGTGCTAGTCAATATGGCGATCACGCAACCGGGGCGGTACCAAGTCAATTCGGAATTCAACTTGCCTCGGTGGTGGCAATCCAGGTAGGTCTTCCGAAAACACTTCAGGAAAATCCCTAACTACTGGTATGTCTTCGAGTCTACGTTCCTCCGGCTTCTTCTCGATGACGTGAGCCAGGAATGCGTAATAGCCTTTTCATAGATACTTACCGGCTTTCATGCAGTTTATCATTTTTGGTGTAGTTCCACTCTTTTCACCTTGAATTGAAAGAACTTCTCCGTTCGGGAGTGGAATACGTACAATCTTTTCAAAACAGACGATCTCGGCATGATTTTTCGATAACCAATCCATGCCGACAACAATGTAAAAACTTCTCATTTCGACAAGTAGTAGATCTATACTAAATGAGTGACCCTCTAAATATAAGGTACTGGTGTCGCCCAGACAATCTATAAAAACTAATAAATAAAACCTACTCTAGACTCCTAAGTAATAAATGAAATACATATGAACTAGACCGCACTAACAGGCAAGTGAACCTATCGAGTGTAGCACAGCATAATGGTAAACCGGATTATCGAACCCTAGAGACACTAAATAACTAAACTAGACTCTGGCTCGAACTATGAATGATTGAATTGGGGGGTTTTTCTACACTACTGATCAAATTACTAATGCAGAATACTAAAGATCGACTCTAACTATCAGAACAGGAACTCATGAAATATCAAGAATGCGAAGAATACCACATAGGTCATAATCTTACTTGCAAAGCACATACTTCTACCGGTTATAGAAACAATGATGGATCTGGGCATCTAAGGATAACAGCTCTAGACAACCTAGTGGATCCCTAATCACTCTCAGGGTGTCACCAACTAAGAAACCTAAAGATGTACTAAACTCATCAGATGGTCGGATTACCTTTCTATTTCTCCAACAATGATAATGTACCCAAAAGACAGATCACCTCTCAGTCTCAATGTCCACAATACATCAAAGATGCACGGGGTAATCTCAGATCCACACACTATGACTTAGACAAGCAACAATCACTGAGAACCTAAGGGAACCTCCTCTCAGACAATTCACACTCAGAATGCTAATACGAAGACTAACCGATTACCTCTCACCTTTTGGGTATCGAGATAAGAAGAACAATTAATTTAATTCAACACCAATTACTCTCTCTATGGACTACTACGTCTAGCAATACCATCACAGTTACCAACAATTAAGCAAGCAACCTAAACATGCGTCTATAACTAAATGACATTCAACAAGAACACATGCGGGATTATAATCAACAATAAATCAGAATAATGCATGCATATTTGTCACACCCTCAAAATCCACCTACGGGGTTTTACCGCGAGGCGTGTGACAAACCAGGATCTCAGTCATTAGTCATAACAAACGACACTATATGAATTTAATAAAACCATTAAATGTTCAGAGTAAATGCAGAAGAGAAAAGTAAAGTATTTAATGCGCAAAACAAACGCGTCCAAAAACCAAGTTATTGAAAAGCAGATAAATAGTTTAAATGCTTGCAATTGTAATAGACTCCAATACATTTCCTAATCGTGTACTTGTGCCTTAGCGACTTGAGAAAACGTGTTAAGAAAATGTGTTAATGCTAGGTTGGTGAGTTCACAGGTTTCAGTTAATAATAATATTTTCCAGATCATGTACATTCAATATATATCAATAGGTAGCTAACCTATGTTCAAGTTACTAAAGCGCTCGCAACCGAAGCTGACTGTTTTGTGTTTGATGCCTTCCACCATGTCTACCAACAATGGTGACGTGTTAGGTCAATATTACACCCGTTCGACCTCCAGTCGAGTTAGAATCTAGAAATCGTATTTAGAGAATTTTCCATACAACTGCTTTTGCATCAGTAGTTCAAGAATTAAACGTAGATGCTCCTCATGTTCCTCCTTGCTCTTAGAATAGATGAGGATGTCATCAATGAAAATGATGAAGAACTAATCAAGGTAAGGTTTACACACTCGGTTTATGAGGTCCATGAATACCGTGGGTGCGTTGGTTAGACCGAATGGCATGACCAAAAACTCGTAATGGCCGTACCGGGTTCTGAATGCCGTTTTAGATATTCTTCATCCTGGACTCTCAGCTGATGATATCCTGATCTAAGATCGATCTTTGAATAGAAGCTTGACCCTTGAATTTGATCGAATAGATCGTCAATATGGGGTAGTGGATAATGATTCTTGACAATCACTTTGTTCAGCTCACGGTAATTAATGCACATACAGAAAGTCCCACCTTTCTTCTTGACGAATAGGACTGGAGCTCCCCATGGCGATGGCGATGGCGATGAGCTAGGTCGGATGAAACACTTATCCAACAACTCTTGCAGTTGTGTGGATAATTCTTGTAACTCACTAGGTGCAAGTCTATACGATGCTCGAGCAATAGGCGCTGCTCCGGTGTTAGGTCAATTTGAAATTCAACTTGACGGTGAGGCGGAAGACTAGGTAAGTCTTCGGGAAATACTTCCGGAAAGTCACAAACGATCGGAATGTCATCAATCTTCTTCTCTTTGGATGGTTGCTCAGCGACAAGAGCTAGAATAGCAGTATGACCGTTACGCAAACACTTCTGCGCTTTCATGAAGGATATGATGCCTACGGCTGCACCACTATTTTCTCCTTGGACAGAAAGGGCTTCTCCAATAGGGAGAGGAAGGCGAACAACTTTATCAACACAGATGATCTCGGCTCGATTTTTGGATAACCAATCCATACCGACAATTATGTCAAAACTGCCAAGTGTAACCGGCATGAGATCGATATCAAGCTTATGACCAGCCAATCCTAGTTTACATCCCTTAAGGATGTGAGTTGCTTCGATTATCTGACCGTCTGCTATCTCTATAGTGTACTTAGTTTCTAATAGGGTTGGAGTTGCTTTTAACAGATTACTAAGATTCTTAGATATGAAGCTCCTATCAGCACCAGTATCAAAAAGGACAGAAGCAAAATAGTTGTTCAGGAGGAACTTACCAGTAACCACGTTGTGATCATTTCTTACTTCCCCTGATCCAATCACGAAGGCCCGACCCCTTCGCACCATTTCCATTGTTGTTACCGTTATTGTTGTTCCGTTCTCGTTGCCCTGGTTGTTGCCATTGTTATTTACACCATTTTGTTTCAACTGAGGACAGTCTTTCTTGAAGTGTCCTTTCTTTCCACATTCATAGCAACCCCTTGTAGATCCCTGTTGCTGAAATGGTTGCTTAGGTTGAAGCTCACCCCTACGGTCTTTTGCATCGTGGCCCATTTTACCACACCGTTGACAACGATGCTTATCACATGGTCCATTATGGTGAAAACCGCACTTGTTGCACTTAGGATACTTTCCAGCTTAAGTATCCCAGTTCGGACTTGAAGAGGTTGACTGATTAAAGGTTTTGGTTGGCTCAAACCAACGTTGCTGTTGTTGCGGAGGTGGGTGAAAACTCTTGGAGTTGGTGTTGCTATAAAACTTACGCTTGTTGCTGTCAGTAGCATTGGTAACTGTGCCCCTCGGGGGTAAGGTACCTAAGTCACAGCTTGATCGGTTAGCCGATGAGCTAGCCGGATAGTTTGTTGAATGGTGGTAGGGTTGGAGTAAGTAACCATGCTTTGAATTTGAGGTACTAGGCCGTCGATGTACCTCTCGATCCTCTTGTGTGCTGGAGTTACCATATGAGGACACATGATGCAAACTCATGCGAGCGGGTAGTATAGAGCTCAATCTCGGAACCCTCCATCTTTAAGTTCCAAAATTCACTCTCAAGTTTCTGAATTTCATCACGAGGACAGTACTCTTCCCTCATCATAGTCTTGAATTCTTCCCAAGGTAGGGTGTTAGCCATGTCCAGACCCAACATCTAGACCTGAGAGTTCCACCAAGTAAGGGCAGGACCCTCGAGTGTACTGGAGGCATAGTTGACCTGATTTGCCTGGGGGTAGTTGCACATAGCAAATACTGATTCAACTTTCTGAATCCAACGGAGCTAACCAACTGCTCCTTCAGCACCACTAAATGTGTGGGGCTTGCAGTCCATGAAATTTTTGAAAGTGCAAGTCTGCTGGTTATTGTGTTGACCTGGAATGAAAACATCTACCCATTCGAGGATACAAGGTTTGGAAACGATTTTGGAGTAAGTAATTGAATTGCTAGAGTCGACGGATATCGGATTTACCTGCAGCATTTTATGCGGCTGCTAAGGCTTCAGCCACGCTATCATTGATGAGTGGAGTGAGTTCAGCTGCAGGCATGTTGATATTACTATGACCACCATTACGTCCACCGCGTCCACGATCGCGTCAAGACATTATCCTCATATTCACAAATACAATAATGAGAAAATATATCGTATACAAGTAAGCAAAAGAAGAATTAAACCACAACATCTAACATTCCAATGATAATCCTTGATTAAATAAATTGTAGCGGCTATAAAGTAAATTCAACCAAAACATCAAAATCTAGAAATATCTGTTGGATGGGAACAACCCTACTCATCTAGGTTTAGAAAGAAAAGATAAATAAAGCTAGAATATCATATGACACTGCCAGCTGAAGAAACAGATGATCTGTCATCATCGTCCTCAACCGGTTCCCCCTCGGACTCATCATCCTGTGCGTCTCTCGCTGCATTAGCAGCCACAAGCTGTGCCTCCAGTTCTTCAATCCTATTCTCAGTTGCCCCAAGGTCAAACTCTAGCACATTCACTCGGGTTTCTAACTCATGGAATGCTGCCACTAGGTTGTCATGCACCCTGTTAGTCGCTCTTATATCTGCTGTCAGTTTCTCAATCCTTTGGTCCGATAAATTACCTTGTTGTAACAATCCGGTAATCTCGCCCGCAGCATCGCAATTGTTGCAGATTTCCCGGTCCATCTTTGCTACAAAGGAAACAAAGTCCTGCTCCATGGGGTATGGTAGTGATGGCAAGGCTCGCGAAGAAGATGAAGAAGAAGGAGTATTAGTAATGAGTGGGGATGGGGTCTGCTCCTGGTGGACCCAGCTCCTAATCATGTCAGGATACTAATCCTAGTCATGCGTGTTATCTCTGACACGCACATGAAATGGCTCGTCGTACACCACAGTGTCGTCAATTGGGCTCAGCCGATGCCTCTTAGGCTCTAGTAAAGGTACCGTAGGAACATCAGGTTCCTGGGCGACTGGGGATGTAGGTGACTTAGGTGATGTATACATTTCCTGTAATGTAAGGTGTAAGTGCCATGTTTGAGTGTCTGTGTCGTGTAACTAATGCTTGTGTGTGGTTATAGTCTAGTATGCAATCCTAGTTCTCTATAACCAATGGCTCTGATACCAATCTGTCACACCCTCAAAATCCACCTACGGGGTTTTACCACGAGGCGTGTGACAAACCAGGATCTCAATCATTAGTCATATCAAACGACACTATATAAATTTAATAAAACCATTAAATGTTCAGAGTAAATGCGGAAGCGAAAAGTAAAGTATTTAATGCGCAAAACAAAAGCGCCCAAAAACCAACTTATTGAAAATCAGATAAATAGTTTAAATGAGTGCAATTGTAATAGACTCACATGCATGTCCTAACTGTGTACTTGTGCCTTAGCGATCTGAGAAAACATGTTAAGAAAATATGTCAACGCTAGATTGGTGAGTTCACAGGTTTCAGTTAATAATAATATTTGCCAGATCATGTACATTCAATATATATCAATAGGTAGCTAACCTATGTTCAAGTTACTAAAGTACTCGCAACCGAAGCTGACTATTTTTTGTTTGATGCCTTCCACCATGTCTATCAACAGTGGTGATGTGTTAGGTCAATATTACACCCGTTCGACATCCAGTCGAGTTAGCGCGACTTACGCGGGTGGGGTTTGTCAAACCCAGTAGTACTACTAAAGACTACCTCGCTAAATCCATATTAAACGTTTCGATGTGTAAGGAATTTAATGATATAATGTTACGCTTAGTTTAGAAGGTGATATATAAGAATTACAATAATCAAATGTTTGCGTCATGTTTCCTCCCCATAGTTTAAAAACAGTAAAGGGGTCATGAAACTCACCTGAGATGTGTAGAGTGTTAAAACGATGTTGTAAATAAATATATTATTTTTATAAATAAAAATAATAGTTAAACTAAGTAATAAGTTCGTTTCCGAGCACACATGCGTTTTCCGGTATCAAACCGGGCTAAAATATTAATAACACGACATAGGAATTAGTTATATAAAAAGGAAAACAAGAAAAATGATTTATAAAAACATTACAAGAGACCGGATTCGATCCCGGGTCTCCTGTGTGCAAGCCCAACGACCTAACCATCTCCGCCCGCTAGGGTATCGCGACAGAGGCCAGTTCTGTATTGTTTTTAATTCACAAAATCTCTGTGTTCTTCCCGTATACGCGAACCCGACCAAACTCACCCCTAATCCTCCTGATTTCTATCGCGGTTGACCATAAGGGTATGCGGGTTTTGTTAATCGATCCATTGCGAACTGTGGGTGTGTTTAATTGCAAAAACATCAAGTCTAGATCGATTAACTCTTGTTTAAAACACCAAAACCCTAGGTTTTGAACATGGAATCAATTTGGTTAAATCTGATAAGATTACAAGTTGGATTCACAGGGCTTTCAATGAGTAGGAAATTACGAATCTAACCATGTAGTTTAATTTGATTGAGATTGAGTCTAGGTATTAGTTCGATTACATGGTTTAAACGATGAACCCTAGAATTGGTTCTTATTCAATTCGATGTTATAAGCCCGAATTAACGTAGGGATTTTGTTCTAGGAGTGAAAGCGAGTCTAAGGGTGTGTTTGATTACCTCAATTGGTGTCAAATTGATAGAGATTGACTAAAAGTCAGTCACGGCTTCGACGGCTACTCTCCAGAATCTCCGGCCGAATTGGGTTGTGCAAAAGCTTCAGAGGGGTGCGACAACTGTGTGCAGAGTGTTTGATTAAAAAATGATAGATCAAATGATCGAATTCGATGGTTTTAGCTTCAATCCTTCGGTTACGGTTTTAATGTGACATAAATGGATTAATTCGCAATCATTAACAATGTGTAAGTCCCTGGAGCCTCGTCGCGCAGCGGAATTATACGGATCTGTTCAGTGATTTGTGTGGGAATAAAGAAGAACGAGACAGAGAGAAACACGAACATGAAGAAGAGAATCAACACAAAAACGATACGTAATCCATAACAACGAAGTCATCTCACATTAAATACCGAAGAAGTACACATCTCTAGTCTACGCTCACGGTCCAGGGGCGGGAGAGCTCATCCCGCCCGGAAAACCTCTCGACCTAATTCCCAGAAGTTCCACCTACAAATGAAGACAAGTCTTCTATTTATAGGGGCAGGAGCACTACTTGAGTACTTGGCTAAGTACGTAGGGCATTGGTCATGCGTACTTGCTAAGTACGCAAGGAAAAAGCCTTGTGTACTTACTAAGTACGCAGGACCAACTGGTGAACAAGCTAAGTACGCAGGAACACCCTCCTTCGTACTAGCCTAGTACACCGATACATAGAATTTAATCTATAGTTACAAAAACATGCTTTTATAGATTCCCTCTTAACTATAGCATCAAATTCTATCTATCACTAACACTGATAATCATCAGTTTACAAAGAATGTCCTAACAGACTCCCTCCGAACTAATGACATCACGTGTCTTCTAGCGAGACTTGATCTTCTTGCATTCCACTTGAGATCTTCAAATCTTCAAACTTTAGTCTTCAGTTGCCGAGTGATGACAAACCCGACTCCCTCTTAACTGTAGCTTTCATTGTAGACCAAACCAAGTGCTTCAATAAGAACTAACTAACCCAACACAACTCATTGTAGTTCATCCTCTCAGCAGTAGCAACCTCCCCCTGACTTAGAATTCCTCCAAATCAGCTGACATATGATAGAGTTTGAATTTCCAATAACCTGCATCAAACTAATCAGCTCCCATCGGAATTCCAGTAAGATAAACTTTAGTCTTCACACCATATGTGTCCAACTCTATCCTGTATCTTCACGAGTCAACCAAATTCCCGAAGATGTTCATTTTCAATTTCCCTTTTCAATGTAAGCTTCTCCTGAATAGACCAGAAACAAGGGAACATTTCCTATCCCGTCGGCAAATGATAAAAGGTTTCATGTTCAACTAATAATCCAACGAATATCCAGCTTTATCTTGAAAACACATGACAGAATCAAACACAAAATCATGCTCAGCAGTGATCACCTTATATCCAAAGTCTAACATTCTTCAATTAGATCTTCATTCTTGGTTCACACCTCCTAGTCTGTATACATTCACCGCGGTGAAGTTCCATAACTAGGTTGTCTATCTGGATTCCACCCAGATCCCAAGTGATAAATCTCATCATAATTGAATCACATCAAATCTTGAACACAGGCTTGACCAATGAGCATGAAAAATATAGTTTACACGAGAAATCACGGTTGATGATACATTTATTTTTATCCCCCTCATTTCTCTGTAAACATTGACCAGCTTCATCATCACTTCACTCAAATCCTCAAAAAGCACAAGTAGCCAACTCCAATATTTTATTCTTTTATTCCTTTGCAAATATCTAAAACAGCAAATCCTTGGGTTCAAGTTGTTCCAGTATTCATCCCCTATTAAAGAAGTATCATAGATACTCGTAGCCTACATATTCAGGTTTGAATACCTAAACAATATGATTCTTTTTGCAAAGACCCAACGCAGCAACATCCTCACAAATAGAACGAGACCTTTAGCCGATGACGACCCAATTTCTTACATTAGTTCAGCATTCATACCCTATAAAAAAAGTATCCAGGATACTCATAGCCTACATTTTCAGGTATGGACACTTAAACAATGTAAGACAAGTGGTATCATCCAACAAAAATCTTGTCCGTGTTTCTCCAAGACACATCGTATACAAATTTTTGTCTGGAAAAACCAAAATCACTATCTTCTAAAAAATGGCCCGAAACAAGCTTACAAAAGATTCCTTAAAAATTTGGCAAAGAGAAGTTTTTTTTTTTGAATCTCAGATGCTAGTTCATGCGTGTAAATACGCATATAAAGGGTGTTCATGCGTATTTAGTAAATACGCACAACCAAGTACCCATGCGTACTTGTTAAGTGCACAGAGAAATGCTCTTGCGTACTTAGCTAAGTACGCATGTCACTTCTCATGCATACTTACTAAGTACGCAGGGCTAACCCATGCGTACTTAGCAAATACGCAGAAAAGGTGATTCTGCGTACTTGTTTAGTACAACAGTGTTCTTGACAGATCTTGAGGAGAATACTCGAAAAGTGATGGATCTGAGAAATTGATTCTTCCAAAAGCTTAGAAATCATCATCTAAAAAACCCTAAGCCCTCCAAACACCAAATAAAGTGATAACAAAGATGAATCTAAGGATTTTTGACAGAAAAAGTAGCAAACTTTCATAACTCAGATATGCTCCAAAAACCCTAAAACTCGAATCTGGAACACAAATCAACGAACACCGAGGCTCTGATACCAGTTGTAGATCCCTAGAGCCTCGTCGCGCAACGGAAATACACGGATCTGTTCAGTGATTGGTCTGGGAACAAAGAAGAACGAGACAGAGAGAAACACGAACATGATGAAGAGAATCAACACAAAAACGATACGTAATCCCTAACAACGAATTCATCTCACATTAAATACCGAAGAAGTACACATCTCTCGTCTACGCTCACGGTCTAGGGGCGGGAGAGCTCTTCCCGTCCGGACACCTCTCGACCTAGTTCCTAGAAGTTCCACCTACAAATGAAGACAAGTCTTCTATTTATAGGGGCAGGAACACTACCTGCGTACTTGGCTAAGTACGTAGGGCATTGGTCATGCGTACTTGCTAAGTACGTAAGGCAAAAGCCTTGCGTACTTACTAAGTACACAGGACCAACTGGTGAACAAGCTAAGTACGCAGGAACACCCTCCTGCGTACTAGCCTAGTACACCGATACATAGAATTTAATCTATAGTTACTAAAACATGCTTCTACAAAATGTTAAACGCTTCAATGATGATCAACCTCGTAATTACCACACATTACAGTTACGAATTGGAAAAGACTCGGAGGTTATGGGTTTGATTTGGATCAAGGATGCTTGATTTTGATTTTCAAAATTCAAAGAATTGAGTTTTGGGTATTTATAGAACTAGTCCCTGTAGTTTCATGTGAATAAGTTTGAGATTATGACATAATTAGTCCTTGGAGTTTGTAATTAGGTTAACTTAGTTGTGAGATAACGGGGTTTGGGTTAACGGAGTTAGCCTGATGTAGTCGGGCGTCACAATATTCATCATAATAATCAACCCAAGATCGTTACAAAACCATTAATCCAAACATTTAAATCCAAAAACCGATAAAAATCATAACTTTACTAAGTATTCATCACAAAGACCTAGGCAGTATCAATGTTTTAGCCTAGAATCATACTTAAAACATTCAAGACAGAAGTAAAAGCATAAAACATGCTTCAAACACAGAAATCAAAGATAAAGATTAAATCCTGAAAACCGAATACGCAAAACTAACGAACCCCGGATCCAAAATCTCCAACTTCGCACTTCAATATACCTCCTAACTCCCAAAATCGCCTCTAGCACCTCTGTAGACGGCTGAATGTCGAACTCCCCAATTATGGTACTACATATCTATTTAAATTCGAATTAGGGCTTTTTTTCACGGAATTTCTCTCTGTCGCGTACCGCAAGACAAGTGAACCACCGCGAGAACATGAAGCTGACTCTTCACGTACCGCGAAGGAGTAAATTTCCAACTTTTTCACATTTAAATCTTGGGCTTTCTTCTCTTGCTCGGTTTCTTCGTGATTTGACTTTATACTTTACACGAGCTTCTGTAAACCTAACACTGACTCAAAACAAAGCAAAAACTAACTAAAACACACAAAAATAATAGGAAATAAGTGTAGGTCTTCACATGCAAGTGGGTCTACTAGTCGGACCGGGTGTGGAATGCCCGTGACTAGGCAGAGAGTCTAGCTAAACAAAGTAAACCGACAAGAGAAAACACTTTAAACGTTATTTGTATTATAAACACTTGAAGGTTACAGAGAAAAGCACTGAGATTACAATATGCGTATTTGCGTCTATGTCTGCGTACTTAACTTCTGTTAACCTATCCTATTTATACAAGACCTGATGCCTGCGCACTTAGCAAGTGCGCAGGGCAAAATGCTCTTGCGTACTTAGCAAGTTTGCAAAGTTACTCTTGCGTACTTGCTAAGTACGCAGGAGCTTTCTCCTGCGCACATACAAGTGCGCAAAACATTTAGAGAATTTGCAACATTCAGTATGTAAAAGTAAATACAACTCGATAAACTAATACATAAAGACTCTTACATACAAAGACAATTACACACAAGACAAAACAACCTAAGACTAAGACTCTATCTATCCAGAGTGTTTGTCACAGGAAAGTGCTTCAACAAACTCCCCCTTGACAACAGCTCTGGATAATCTTCAGTCTTCGGTCTTCACATCTTCAGTCTTCACATCACTTGATCTTTTGCTTCCATCTTCTTCTTGTAATCAAGGCAGAACTTAATCACCTTATCATATTTAGAAGCAAGGAGCTTTGTCCACTCATCCCTGTAGACGTAGTAACGTTCTGCTAGTACCTCTAGATCTTTCACAAAAAAGTTGATGAAGCAGACTTCATCAAATATTCTGATCAGTTCCTTTGGCACTATGTTCCCGCTCTCTGAACGTCCTTTACCCATGATCACAGCCTCGCCAGTCTTTGGATATACGTACCAGTACCACATGTCACCAAGAATATCCTGAGATAACTTGCTCAGGGGAATCTTAGTTTCACATCGCACTGGCTTGTATACCAATTTCTTTAAGTGCTTCTTAGTCACAGGATTTATAGCGTGCTTATCCTTGACTCTGTTGGGCACTTGAGGCTTGAACGTCTCGAATTTTCCAGATCTTGCTTCTCGCTGCAGAACCACCCACAAACCCATCGCCAGTGCGTGATTGGAATGACCCAGCAGCTCTCGGTTTGCTAGGTTCACAAGGTCGTATTTGGGTTAGGAGCTGAACGCTTCACTGGTGGGTTTCAAGTATTGAACCCCGCCAGATCTTTTGATAGCGAAACAGCTGCTTATCCTCCTCGAACCTTACAGCCAAGATCATCCCTGTTGCTCCGTGTTTATCTATTATGGACGACTTTTGCCACACAGGAGCTGGACCCTTTGATGAAGTAGAAGGCATGTATGTATCTTTCGGTGACTCTGGGTCCACAGGTGCAGGGTCAACTGGGGAAGCTTTAGTTGAGGCTTCTACATTACTAGCCTGCTCGACTGAACCTGTGTCGAGCGGAGCGTCGAAGGATGGAAATTCAAAGATTTCTCCATCTTCTAGCTCGTACTCTCCTTCCCCGTCACCTTTGGGAATTTCGATTACAACGTCTTCATCATCATCATCCCAATCGTCACCAGAGTCGATCTCTCCTTCTTCTAGATTGAAGAGAGCATCGATCTGTGCTTCTTTGGAATAGTCAGGCTCTAGATATAGGATCTCATCATCAGATAAGTCCTTAAGTACTTTAGCCACTGACTTTCCTTTATCACCACCACCACCAGAGGTATTACCACCCTCTTGATGAGTAGACTCCCCCTGAGCCATTGGAACAGTAGAGATGGGCACGATTGCTAAAGCTTGGTGCTCACCTCCACTAGGACCGGCTTCGGGATCCTTGTCCTTGTCGTCATCCTTAGTCAAGTCGATCGGATGACACGCCTCATCACCAGTAGTCCTCTTCTCTTTCTCTTTCTCTTTCTCTTTCTCCTTCTCCCCCTGAGCATCAAGCTTCTTGGTCAAATCAGCAATCAGCTTGACCATCAGCTCATGCTCCTTCCTTTGAGAGTCAAACCTCAGCTCCAAGGACGACCCGTGACCCAAAAGCATTTCATGTATCTTGATTAGGAGCTCGTTCTGGGCCAAGACATTCTTCAGTCGTTCCTCAGTCCCTGTTCTCTGGCTACGAAGGATTCTGACTTCGTCTACCAAAGAATTGATCTGTGCTTGTTGAGCGTCAGACTCCTCCTTTGACTTCCGAACAGTTTCCATTAGTTCAGCAACTTGGGTTTCCAGAACATCTATCCTTGCATCATTCGGATCAGGATTTCTGGATGAGAAGGCCTCGGCATTATGAGTAGGGGAGGAGAATATGGTATCAAAGTCAAACCCTTGTGTAAAGTCTCCATAGTTGAAGGGTTGACTTAAAGGCTCAGTGGTGGTAGTTGGGATTGAGGATGTGACAAGAGTTGTAGGGGTAATGGTAGGGGTGATGGTGACTGACTCCGTGAGAACTTGAGTAGTCACCGCCACCTGAACAGTAGTGGTAGGGAGGGTCACTATCACAGGAATCACCTATGTGATTGTAGTGACGGCCACTTCACTTTGCACTTGTGGCCTCCTCCTCCTACGGTAAAGCTGTTGTGAAGGTGGGGTGGAGGCTGAATCCGGACTAGCAGCTGATACTTGTACTTGCTGCTAAGCCTCCACCACACTGGGGATAGAAGGTTGTTGCCTATCGCCCCTGTTCTTGTGAACGCTTTCTCTTCTGGCTTGTATAGCAGCGTCAGAGTTAGAGTCTGGCTTGTATTCGCTGCAAGACAACTGTCACTTTCTCTTGGAGGACGACTCAGGTAGGGTTACCTTAGCCGTTCTCCTCGGGTGTACCTGTGACGGTGCATCATCGGAATCAGAAGAATCTGACTCAGTCGCTTCCGAATCGGATCCCTCAGCACCCTCATTTCCTCCTTCGTCGTCTCCATCATCAGACGATCCATCATCACTCTCCATTTCCTCCCCTTGTTGTTCCTGTTGTTCGTCGGAGTGCTCACTCAATTCCGGCTCCGAGTCGTGACTGTACCATCTCCATTCACCTGGGGCCACATATGCTTCATTGATGAGGTGGCCAAAGAGTTCTGTATGCACAGGGGTAGGATCTACACTGCCTGGCTTTTGGAATTGGGCGAATACACTCTTTTGTCCACCCTTTTTACTTGCAGTCTCTCCCCTATAGCAGGAAGGTTTGGCAATGCGTCATTAATCAGAAGTTGCACAAACCGAGGGTATAACAACAACCGAAACCTCTCCGCTGTGTTAATCTGGTCATTGATGGCCTTAAAGATGTAGCGGGAGAAGTTGTAGCCCTTGTTGAGAGAAAGGCCGACCATGGCTGCTGCAAGGTCATGACCCATGGCATATTTCCCAGCTTTCCTTGATGAGATGCACATGTTCATGACGTGGGCGAAATATCTCCATTGGTCTAACACCCACATCTTTTTGTATGAAGCATAGTCCCTTGCACTGACATAGCCCATTCTTTGTCTCCAACAGCCGTCCACAAAGTAGTCTGGATAGGCTGTCGGGTCGGTTGCGAGATCTCTGAATTTAAGGACCCTTCGTATAGTATCTTAAGAGAAAGCAATAGCATGACCAACAACGGTAGCCCTTATAACGTTGGGGGTTACCATGCAGTCATGCTCTGCAGTCTCCCAAAACTGCTCGAGGTAGGGTCTTGACACGGTCGGGTTAGCAGAAATGGCGTAGCTGATTCTTGAACGGTTCCAGAAATCAACTATGTCTCTGTACTGCAAAGCTGCACCCTTCCACTCAGGTTCAGTGTTAGTAAACGCCTGAGCCATGATCTACAAAAATACATAGAAAACATAATAAGAACAACATGTATCATTGGAAACGGATAAACATGACTTAGTATAGCAGTTACTCTTTGGACTGAATTTCAGACTTAGGAATTTTTGCCAAGTGTTGGTCCTGCGTACTTAGCAAGTACGCAGGAGTTTCCTCGTGCGTACTTAACAAGTACGCATGAAGTGCTTCTTGCGTACTTGTTAAGTGCGCAGGAAACGTACTTGGTTTCAAATTCCAGAATTTGAAATTCAATTGAAGTTCAAAAATTGGCGTGTATTGGGTCACCACTAGGTCGGAATCAATGATTCTAACCTATGGGACCAATACTTACACCAGATACCTGCTAAACTTGACCTTATTTGTTCTTACAGTCGAATGAGGCAACCGTCGGTTTAAATTCTAGCCCAAACTCAAAATCAAAGACTCGAATGGATGATTAAAGGTAGATTAGTGATCAATAAATGATTATTAACAAGTTTTAATTATTAGGTATTACCCAAACAACCCAAAAATTGTCTAAAAAATCTCTAACAATAACCTAGGATAATCGGTCCAAAATCAAGAGTTTTTGTGGATGGATTAAGCCCAAAATCTCAACAAATCGATGTAATGAAGTAATGAAACTAGCAATGGTACGAGAAATCGGATTGGAACACTTGGATTTTCGAGTGAAAGCCGGAGTGAATATGAACTGGTTTGAAAGTGATAAGGTTCTGAAAATTTTCTAAGTCCGATTTATATACCCCACGCAAAAAGGTCGTGCGTACTTAGTAAGTGCGCACGGTTTAACTCGTGCGTACTTACAAGTGCGCAAGACTTAACTCTTGCGTACTTACAAGTGCGCAAGACTTAACTCTTGCGTACTTATTAAGTACGCAGGGCTTACTTCATGCGCACTTACAAATACGCACAAACCCTTAAGTGCGCAAACTTTCAACTCAAATTTATGAAGTTTTTCAAGTCAAATAACGAACAAGTTAAAAATATTCAATCAAGAGGATTCAATATAGTTCAGGAAGGTTAAACACAAATATTTTTGGCTTTTCTGAATAAAATTGAACTATGCATAAACTTAAAATCTTTTTGATCTTTTCTAATAGAAATATACAAGTATTCACACAAACTATTTTTGATCGAAGACACGAGCAGAGGATCATATCAGGCTATCTTATAGCAAAAACGATACAATATAAACATCAAAGAATATGGGATCATGTCATGGATTACTATTTATTCATACATATAAGCACATAAACGAGTAATTCAAGTTGACAATATTATAAGATTTGAAACTATAAGCATCTTTGTATCACGTTCTTGTGTATTAAGGTATTAATTATAAGATATACAACGTGTACCCCACTGATATGCTACAATAATGTAAATTGCATTATCTCAAGGCATCTAAGATTTTTCCAATGATTTTCTAAATTTTCAGAATGAAGTTACATCTATTAGTGTTAGGACATAGATTGTAATGACAAAAGCTTGTAATAGTTAGATTTTATGTCTTTATGTTTTTGTTATGTAAATGTCAAAAGTCTCTAAGTGTTTTACAGGTATAGCCTAGAGGCGAACTTGTTAAGTTCGCCTGGTCTATCAGAGGTGAACTTAATAAGTTCGCTTAGGTCTACAGTACAAAAGAGTTTTGGAGATATGCAGAAGATATGGAGTGCATGCTGGCAGCAGACTACCGGATAACTGGAAGAGTTCAAGATAAAGACTGAAGACTGAAGATCAAGCTATTGTCAAGGGGGAGTCTGTTAGGACATAGATTGTAATGACAAAAGCTTGTAATAGTTAGATTTTATTTCTTTATGTTTTTGTTATGTAAATGTCAAAAGTCTCTAAGTGTTTTACAAGTATAGCCTAGAGGCGAACTTGTTAAGTTCGCCTGGTCTATCAGAGGCGAACTTAATAAGTTCTTTTAGGTATAACTGAGGCGAACTTGTTAAGTTCGCTTAAACTGTTAGAGGCGAACTTAATAAGTTCGCTTATATCAGGTCAGTTGGTTATATATATGTGTGATTACAGAGTCAGTCATAACGAACTAGAGAGATCAGATCAGAGAAGTCTGATTGAGTCTGTAAACATCATTGTTATTTGAAATACAAATTGAGAAGGTTATTTACTTGCTTGTGTTAATTGTCCTTTATGCGTATAAACGTTGACTCGTTGGATTCCGCACTCTGAGTAAACGTCACGTCTTATCACGAGATCGATCCGTAGATGCACCATGAGGACCTACAAGTGGTATCAGAGCTATTGCTCGTGATTCTTGTTGATTCTAGACGATTTTATATGCAAATTCATCATTTTTGAGTTTTTCATTTCAATGGAGTTTTCAACACTGATTTTGATCTGATTTAGTGTTTTTGAACAGGATTATGATGAAATTGATCCGATAGAAAGCTTATAATTGACAAATTATACAATCCTACGGTCCAATTTTGTTTAATTCCTTCAATTCAGTGATTAATGACGATTTTTGGATGTTCTTGGTTCGTTTTTTTGGTCTGAAGAAAGTTCTTGATTTTGATTCTGTTACGGCAAGCGAACTTGCTGATTTCTGTGCAGGCGAACTTGTCAAGTTCGCTTCTCACTGGGTTAAGCGAACTTATTTTAGGCAAACTTAATCAGATTGTTGAATTCTGATTTAAGCGAACTTATTAAGTTCGCTTGGGTGACTTAGCAGGCGAACTTATTATCTTCGCCTAAGGGTAAAGGAAGTTCAACACTAGGAAAATTTTTCAGGAAAAATGGCAAATATGGTTCAAGTTACGAATATGTTCAATTATGACAATGAGATCGGTACATCTCAGAAACCTCCGAAGTTGTTCAATCTAGCTGATTATTCTAATTGGAAAGATCGGTTTGACCAGTTCGTATCTTTTACCGATACTAGTTTGTGGATTCTGATTTTGGAAGGATATACGCATCCGACTTATTCTTGGATGGGACAGGACAATGTTCCAAAGCCGGTATCAGCGTTAACTACTAAAGAGAAGTTGTTATTTTATAGAGAAAAGAAAGCGATGGCTAGTATTTCGATGTCTCTTCCAAAGGAAATATATCACAGTTTTAAACAGTTCAAGTCTTCTCAACAACTGTGGGAAGCATTACAGAAAAGGTGTGAAAGAAGTTTAGATGTGAAGAAGAGTAGAAAGGAGTTACTAAAGAAGCAGTTCCTGGTCTTTAAACATTTTCAAAATGAATCCTTGGATGATCTTGCTACAAGATTCTATCATCTTCTTAGTGAACTGGCTAGTGCGTCTGTGGTATATGAGACTGAGGAAATCAATGATAAATTCTTCGAGGCTTTACCATCAAAATTTGATGTGTATACGGTTTTAATCAAAGAGAATATTAAGTACAAAACTATGTCTCTTGAAGAAGTTCTAGGGAAGATTCAGTCGCATGACATGAATATGAAGAAGAAAGAGACAAATATGGAGCATATCCAGGATCCCTCAATGTATTTTGCCAAATCTACTGGTAAATCTGGTACTAGTGTGGCATTCTTTTCTGGTGATGCTCAAGAGTCTTCAAATGATTAGTGTTCTGGAGTTCCAATTTATTCTGGTCATTCAAGCCATTCTGGATTTTCTGCGACTACAGCTTCAACATCATCCGGATCTCATTTGAATCAGAAAGTTGCTGATGATTATCTTGCTATGTTTTCATCTTTCATGGCATCATATGAGAATTTTATTGGAGGGAAAATACATGATCCTGAGGTTATAGAAGAAGATTTCAGACAGATTGACCCTGTTGATCTGGAAGAAATGAATATCCAATGGAATATGGCTATGTTGATGCGCCAAGCTAAAGATTTCTTAAAGAAAACTGGTAGAAAATATATTGGTTCAAATAGTCGATCTCGTATGGGTTTTGATAAGAGCAAAGTTCGTTGTTACTACTGCCAAGAGTATGGTCACTTTGCTAAGGAGTGTGTGAAGCCGAAGGTAGAATTTGATTCTCAAAAGAAGCAGAATAATATTCAAAACAATCAGCCTAACTTTCAGCATAATAGGAATCAATCACATGGTTCTTCTGGTAATACAAATCATGCATCTGCATATTGGTTGCTCAAAACGACGAAAACTATGATTGGGGCATTCATCTGGAAGACTTGGTGGGTGCTGTGAGTCAGGCTTTTGTTGCAGAAATTCATTCTGAAAAACCAGAAGAGTCGACCGATGAAGAAAGTTCTAGTGATGATTCTTGTGATGGTGACAGTGTTCCAAGTGTTGATGATGAGATAGAACAAGGGCAGAATATTGATACTGATGTTGCATCAGGGATTACTGAGGAGGATATTGTTCTTACAGAAAATGCTTCAGTTGGTGATGATTCAGAGAATATTCCCATTGCCAAAGTATTCATGGCAGACATGTCTGATCCATCTAAGGTAAAAGACTCTGTTTGTCATATTTATTGTTCTAACTGCATTTCTGTTAAAGATAAACTGCAAAAGGTCATGGATGATAACACAAACTTGATTGTGACATGAAATCAATGCATTCAGTTAATCAGAAACTGAAAGATAATCATAAGCTGTGCATTGATAGAATTGAGTCTTTGAAAAGAGACTTAAATTCTCTTGGGATAAAATACAAAGAGCAGGGTTATCATCTAGATATGGCTTATGCTGAAATAGAAAAACGTAATGAAGTTATTGCCCAAAAGAATAAAGAAATATCTGACAAAGAGTCTGAGGTGATCAAACTTCATCGAAAGATGGAACAATTTGAAAGTTCTTCAGTTGTCTTGGATTATTTTAACTCAAATGCTGATCCTACTAAGCGTGTTGCTGGTATTGGATTTAATCCTCCACCGTTTAATGCAAATTATGTGGTGGAACCTGAAATTATAAATGAAGAGGAGATAGATCCAAAAACTGTGTTAAAGGTGAATCCGGTAACTGGGGAGGATATGGTGTATGAGTATGATTCTGAAGATGAGGTCTTTGATGAGAAGAAGGTAGAGGGAATTCCAAAAGAAGTGAAAATTGATGACCCAACAGTTGTTAAAACTGTTACCCAGGATAGATGCATTATGACTGAACCCGAAGAGGTGAAAGTTGTTCCAACTAAACTCTCTCCAATCTTACAGTCAAGTGGGTTTGTTGCGGCTGGTTATCAAAAAGTGAATTCTTCAAAGGTGCCAACACTTATGTTCCAAAGAAGCAGATAAATTGTTCTGGACATTCCTCTGAAGCTTATTCTTCTGATGGATCCTCAAATTCAAAGAAAACTCCTTATTTCAAAACTTACCAAGAAAGAAGAGTATGTTTTCATTGCAATGAGGCTGGTCACATTCTGATCAATTGCCCTTACAAGAACCAGGGAAAATTAAGACTGTTCCTTCACAACCGAAAGTGGTGAAGATTCTGAAAAGAAAAGATGAGGGAAAGTCGTCTTCTAGTTTGGAGAAAAAGTTGCCTGGTCGATCTTTTGTTAAATCCTCTGGATTTAAACAACAAGATAAATTGAATGCTAAATCTTTTGTATGCAAAGAGAAGCTTGAGATTCCTAATGTTGGAATTTTAACAGATTCTCATCAGGAAGTTAAACTGTCTAGACCTCAAAGGAGAAGAAAAAACAGAAAATTAGAGAAAAATTTGGAAACATCTAAATCTGACAATAATATATCAAATAATGTTTTTCAAAATCATAAAAATGGATCTTCTTTGAAAAAGTCTGATTGTCAAACTTCTGTTCCAAAAGTGAATGATAAGATTGATTGTAAATTACAATAAGTTGTTTATTTTGATCATTTTGGACGACCTAAGACCACGATGGCTTGGGTTCCTATTTCTAACTGATTCTCGTTGTTTATGTAGGAACAACCAAGGAGGACTATCAACAATACATGGTATGTGGATAGTGGTTGCTCTCGACATATGACAGGGAATGTTAGATTGCTTGAGGATGTTAAAAAAATTGATGGTGGTTATGTCGCTTTTGCGGGCAATAAAGGGGGGTACATAACTGGACAGGGAACGTTAAAGAATGACAAAGTCAAATTTGAAAAGGTGAATTATGTTGAGCAGCTGGAACACAATCTTTTAAGCGTATCACAAGTCTGTGACAAGAAGTTTTCGTTCCATTTCAACGATACTGAATGCTATATTTTGAAACCGGGATTTGTGATTCCTGATGAATGGATTCTCATGAAGGCTCCGAGGAGAAATGACACGTATGTCCTTGACATGAGTGTCGCCACTATAACGTATTCAATTCCAACATGTTTACTCTCCAAGGCGTCGGAATCTGATTCAATATTGTGGCACAGGAAGCTAGCTCACATTAACTTTAGGAAGATGAACTACATTGTTAGGAATGATCTTGTTCTTGGTATTCCGAAGATGAAATTCTCAGTTCCTGATGATTGTATTCCGTGCAAGAAGGGGAAGCAAAGAAAGAAATCTCACAAATCTAAATCGACGAATTCTATCGTAACTCCTTTGGAGTTGTTGCATATGGATTTGTTCAGTCCTATCAGTATCAGGAGCATTGGTGGAAAATTATACTGCTTGGTAGTAACTGATGATTATTCCAGATTTTCATGGGTTAAGTTTCTTTCCTCTAAAGCTGAAACCACTGAGTTGGTACAATACTTAATCCTGAGTTTGGAGAATTTATTCAATCTGAAAGTCAGAAGAATCAGGAGTGACAATGGCAGCGAATTTAAGAATAGCAAAATGGGCTTATTCTGTCTACAAAAAGAAATTCATCATGAATTCAGTGCGCCATATGTTCCTCAACAAAACGGTGTCGCTGAACGAAAGAACAGGACGTTGGTCGAAACAGCTCGCACGATGCTTGCAGATTCTAAGCTTCGAGTCACCTTTTGGGCTGAAGCTGTGAATACTGCGTGTCATGTTTTGAACATGGTCTTGACCGTCAAGCGGCATAACAAGACTACGAATTGCTGAATAATCGAAAGCCGAATCTGGATTATTTACTACCTTTTGGTAATCCTTGCACCCTATTGAAAGTTCAAGATGTCCCAACAAAATTCAGTGCGAAGGCTATTGAAAGGATTTTTCTGGGGTATGTGGCTAATTCGACAACCAAGAGGGTGTATAACAAAGAGACGCGCCAAGTTGAAGAATGGTTTCATATTGACTGTTCAAATCGGTCTTTACCACAAATGGCGATTGGTCCGGATTGGGCATTTGATTATGAAAACTTATTCAAGTCTTTTCATTTACCTTCTGATATTTCTGCTGAAGATGCACAACACAATGGATTTCTACAAAATGCAGTTCCAAATTCATCGATTCCATCTACTTCTGCTCCCGATCCTAATGTTGCTTCTTGTTTAGGTCCACAAGATTCAGAGAGTGAGGAGGATAATGATATTTTTCAAGATTCTTCTACTGATCCGTTGTTGGGTGATGATACATTACCTTCGACACAGGTTCAGGGGGAGATTCCTACAAATTTAGACTCGGAAATTCCGATTAATCAAGATTATTCTTATCAATCTGTATCTACTCAAGTTGACGTGTTGCCGGTTCCTGAGGTTGCATCCATCAAGGAACTCAAAGATCATCCGGTGACGAATATAATTGGAAATTTACAGGATGGAGTGAAAACACGTTCTCTTGTTGACAATACTTGTTTGTATACTTGCATTAAAGATTCTGGTGTTCTTGATGATTGCTCACATTCATGCTTTATTTCGTAGGTTGAACCTAAGAATGTTGAGATGGCTTTAAATGACAATAATTGGATAGATGTTATGTAGGAAGAACTTGCTCAATTTGACAAACTTAAGGTTTGGAATCTTGTTGATCTTCCGAAAGGTGCGTATCCGATAGGAACAAAATGGGTGTTTCAATGTAAGAAAGAAGATCGAGGTGTCGTGGTACGTAACAAGGCAAGATTAGTTGTCCAGGGCTTCAATCAACAAGAAGGAATTGATTACACCGAGGTCTATGCGCCAGTTGCGAGGCTCGAAGCTATAAGGCTGTTTCTAGCTTTTGCTTCCTTTAAAGGTTTTAAGGTGTTTCAATTAGACGTCAAAAGTGCGTTTTTATATGGAAAGGTCAAGGAGGAAGTCTATGTGTATCAGCCGCCGGTGTTTGAAGATCCACGGAATCCGCATATGGTTTTCAAGCTTGATAAGGCTCTCTATGGTCTTCATCAGGCTCCTCGTGCGTGGTATGAGACTTTATCCACACATATTTTGGCGAATGAATTTGTTCGTGGAAAGATAGACTCGACCTTATTCATAAATAAATCAGGGGGAGATTACCTACTGGTCCAGATTTATGTGGATGATATTATTTTTGGCTCGACAAATGAAGGGTTATGCAAAGACTTTGAGTGTTATGAAGTCGAAATTTGAAATGTCTGCTATGGGAGAGTTATCGTTTTTCTTAGGTTTACAAGTAAATCAAAAGGAAGATGGTTTCTTTATTCATCAGTCCAAGTATGTCAAAGACATCTTGAGCCGGTTCAAGATGGAGGACTATACCCCATATGATACTCCAATTCCAGTCAATCATAAGTTGAATTCTGACCCGGAAGGAAAAGATGTGGATTGTCGACTTTACAGAGCTATGATTGGATCCCTCATGTACTTAACCGCTTCAAGGCCGGATATAATGTTCGCCGTGTGTATCTGTTCCAGATTTCAGGCAAAGCCAAAAGAATCTCACTTAATTGCTGTGAAAAGAATCTTTCGGTATTTAAAAGGAAAACAACGTTTAGGGATATGGTATCCTCATGGTTCTAACTTTGATTTTAATGCTTATACTGATTCTGATTTTGGTGGTTGTTGTCTGGACAGGAAATCTACAACAGGTGGTTGCCAGTTCTTAGGTAATCGACTTGTGTCCTGGCAATGCAAAAAGCAAACCACAGTCTCTATTTCTACATGCGAAGCAGAATACATCGCTGTTGTAAGTTGTTGTTCACAGATCCTATTGATACAACAGCAATTGAGAGATTACGGTTTGAATTTCACAGGAACCCCTATGCGTATTGATAATAATGCTACTATGTCCATAACGAATAATCCTGTTAAACATAGTAAAACTACGCACATCAAAATTCGATATCATTTTATACGTGATTGTGTAGAGAAAAGGTTGATTGAGCTGGTCAAGGTACACACTGAAGATAATTTTGCTGATTTGTTTACCAAGGCATTTGATCGTACCAGGTTTGAATTTCTAATTAAAATGATTGGTATGATCAGAATGTCATGGAAAAATTTTTAAGTCCTTTTATTGCTTTATTACATTTCTGCATTTACTTTTTCAGTCAAAAAGTGTAATTTATAAAAAGTCAAAACAAATTGAAAAATATAAAATTTGACATCATTTGAGGTTAGAGAAGAAATGATAGTACATCAGTGATTAGATCATTTCACACGACCTTAGTAGACCTTGATATATGATTGATTAAAATATGTTGATTTGATCTAAATTTCAAAGTCTGCATAAATAAGAAATGATAGTGTTGTGAATGCTCTATTCTTGATAATTTGTTTTAAAATTTGTGTATAAAATTTGAAACTTGAATTGTCAATAGGCTAAAAGCGTTTTGAAACTAATAGTAGTGTGAAAATTAAATATAATATGATTACATCTGTGATTTAAATCCATTATATGCCTGGGTGTGTGTGTAAAAGATCATTATCAGATAAAGAATATATGGTTATAAAGAATTTCATGAGACCAATATCGAATTATATCTTTAGCACAAATCTATTTCAGTTCACTTCACTGCACATGCCCCGAAAAACATGCAAGGTGTTGTTGAACTAAGATATGCTTTCAAAATCTGTTGAAACATATATTCGCCCTTGGATCAGTTAGATACATCATCTAGTCTGATTCCATTGAATTTCATCCAGATAATAGTTGGATCCTCATACCTGAATCTGTTGATTCTCACTAATCAACCAATCCATTAGAATCTTCTGATTCTGAATCATCATGATTCTTATATCCGCTGGGATC
The DNA here is from genome assembly GCA_023525975.1 of Smallanthus sonchifolius. Classification (NCBI taxonomy): domain Eukaryota; kingdom Viridiplantae; phylum Streptophyta; class Magnoliopsida; order Asterales; family Asteraceae; genus Smallanthus; species Smallanthus sonchifolius. Next base: position 41,848,714 of record CM042033.1, read on the forward strand.
TGCTTTTATACTTGTGCTAAAAGATATAATTTCATCTTGGAAATTGATCTAATCTTAACATTAACTGTATATGTCTTGAAGATAGTGCAATTTATATTTCTGTTTGGCATATATGTGGGGTACACGATGTTTTTCATCTAATGGTACTAAATCACATTAATTTAGAGATTAAACGTTTATAGTTTCAAATAATATAATATTGACAAATTTAAGAATTCATGCTTTATATTTCAAATTCGGTATAAATAAAAGAGCATTTTATAACCTGATCTTATTTACTTTGAAATTTATCGCGTATCATTTCAAATATTATTCAAATTGAATGAGTTTCAAAATGAAAAAGATGCGAAGTGCCCGAAACTGAGTTGGATGGTTTCATACTATAGGTTACCCTTTGTTATTGCTAAAATGTGTGATGAATTGATCAGATACTGATATGATCTTCTTACTCATGATGTTAATTCAAAAATATGTGTTTCTGTTTTGTACAGATAAAATCCAAAAATATGTGTTTCTGTTTGTACAGATAAAATTCAAAAATATGTGTTTCAGTTTGTATAGATAAAACTCAAAAAGATTTTTATTTTTATTTTCCATGAAAATTCTAAACTTTTATTAAAATTGTTCGGGATTGGATCGAATATATGTTATTGACGGAAGTTCAAGATTTGACAAGTTGAAGTTGATAAATTTTTTGTTCAAGGCAAAAAGGTTGAAAAGCTATTAAGTTCGCCTGTGTACAGTGAAGCGAACTTAATAAGTTCGCTTAAAAACAGTGAAGCGACTTAATCTGATTATCCGGGGTGAAGCGAACTTAGGGATGAAGCGAACTTATCATGTTCGCCGAAGGCTTGTTAAGCGAACTTAACAAGTTAGCCTAACTAAGCGAACTTAACAAGTTCGCTTAACTAAGCGAACTTAACAAGTTCGCCTAACTAAGCGAACTTAATGGGTTTAAGGATCTAGAACAAGCGAACTTATCAGTTCATCGTCTTCTTCATTTTTAGGCGAACTTGACTGAATATTTTCAAAATTTTTAAACTGTGTTGTGAGGATTGTTTACCGGTTGTGTCATATTCCAAATTGAATTGCGAATTCAACCAAGGTAATTTCGTTGAATTTCATCCGATAAATTGTGAGTATTTGGTGTTTTTCATCTCGGTTTCCGTCGAACTTTGAAATGGATGGTTTTTGACCTAATTTTGACTGGATTTATAAAATTGATCATCCTATTTGATTATTAATTGATATTCGACTGATATTCATTGATTATTCCATGATTTCATCTTGATTGGTTGATTTTTGATCGACTGTGTTTGAATTTGAATCGTCACAGGTTAATGCGAACTTGTTCCAAGCGAACTTGTCTTGCACTACTAAGCGAACTTATTAAGTTCGCCTAGGGGTCAGTGAAGATTTGGACTTGTAATTTATTTATTTTTTAAATTTTGTTTTGTTTTGTTGTTTGTTCGTGTTTGTTATTTTTGCTAATATGTTTGTTGTCCAACTTTTTCAGATGGCTCGACGTGTTGAATATAAATATAATCAAGTGGCATTATTAGATCCTAATATGTCCGAGGCTATGAATTTTCAAGGCATTATAGGATTTTTGAACAGATCTCGTCTTCATTTTGCTTTATCTGCTGATCCTTACATAAGTCTCGTGTACATACAGCAATTTTGGCACACTGTGCATCAAGATACTGACGTTGAACCTCATGTTCTTCGTGCCACTGTTAATAATACCGAGATTGCCATTTCTGAAGAGACGATTCGTGCTGCTCTTAATTTGGGTGGAAATGCTGAAGACCCGTTATCTTATCCAGGAACTCTTATTATGGGTTGTTTTCAAAGAATGGGAAATCGTGGGAAACAGAATGATACCCAAGCACGTAAAGGTGGATTAGTCGGTGAATGGAGGTATTTCATGTATGTGATTATTCAATGCATCTCTCCTCGCAAAGCTGGTACCGATGGATTGAAGATGGCTCTTCAAACTGTTATGGTGGCTTTAACATTGAATAAGCGATTCAATTTTCCACTTTAATTCTATCGGGAAATGGTCATGCAGATTAATCCAGCTGAAGGTCAAGGATTCTTGATGTATCCTCGCTTTATTCAAATGATTCTCAATCATCTTATTCCGGATCTTCCACAACATCCTATAAGATTAACTTTGACTCCGATGTCAAAGCGTATCTTTACTTACTGCACGAAGGTGAAACAACAAAATGCTGCATTGATACCAGTCAATACTCCATTGTTTGGACACTTAATCAATCCTGATTATGTTGCACCACCTAATGACAACTGGTTTCATCCTGATGAAATTGCTCAAGCTCAAGGCTTCAATGTTCAACAACAACAACAGCAACTACCACAACAACCAGCACAACAACAAGCTCCACAACAACAGTTACCAGTTCAACAAGTACAAGTTCCCGTACAACCACAAATTCCTATTCCTGAACAAGTTCCAATTCCACAAGCTGAGGTTGAAATACCTATTCATGAACCTGTTCAAGAGGAGGTTGTTCATGCACATGAACATGATTTAGGAATGAACATGGATGATTTCGTTGATAACGCTGTGAACTCGCCCATTCATGAACCTGAAGGGAATGTGGTGACTGATGATGAATCTAGTTCAAGCTCAAGTGATACGATATTACCTGTTAATGAAAGCACTGATTCTGATGAATCTAGGGATTTTTCCTCAGGTCATTATGAACGGTTGGCTACAATTCCACTGGCTAATGCTGGAAAACGCATTAAATCTCAATCCAGACGACCAAGAAGAAAGTCTGTTCGGGATCCTCCTTCCGGTTCAGTACTTGGAAAAAGATCCTTGGTTGATGAAAGTACTGAGTCTGATAGTGACTTTAATCCAGATCCTAAGACTCAAAAGTTAATGTCTGCTTCCATAGCTGCTGCACAATCTTCTCAGGGAGTCGAGGATGCTAATTTTGTTGCTTCATTGATAATTACTCCTCCAAGATCTATGGATCCATCTCTGGTGATTTCTCCTGTTCCTCCACTCATTCCTACTACTGCAAGTCCTTCAGTTCCCCAATCGACAACTGGTCCGTCTAAGGCTCCTGATTCTGAAAGGATTACTTTCCTTGAATCTCAAGTGCTTACACTACAAGCTCAGGTAGATACTCTTGTGTCTAGTGATTCACAACGACAGCTGGTGATTCAGACTCAAGCTCAACAGATTGCTGACATGCAAGCATTAGTATCCAAACTCGTTCAGCGTCTTGACGCTCAGGGGGAGTTGAGGATACCTGATACTTGTCACACAGAGTCTATTCAAAGACGTGATGATGAAGACAATGATCTTGCTGGAAATATTGAGGGTGATCGTCAATACACTGATTCTAATCCTATATCTAGGGTTCAGGGGGAGTCGACATCACAATCACTTGAAGGAAACAAAGACAAAGATACTTCTGGTACTAATGACGAAGAAATTCTGTTATTGGAGTTCTTTCAAGATTCAGAAGAAGAGGAAGCTGAAAAGATTGCATGTCTTGATGACATTGATGATTTATTCAATGACATGGAAGATGATATGTCGGATAATGAGATAGAAGAAGGAGAAATAGTAGAGATTGAGGTAGAGAAAGATAAAGATAGTGTTACTTATGAAGGCTGTGATGGTCTGAAAGTGCCGTATAACTTCATTCAGGATGATGTTATTCCTGAATTCACTTATGAAGGAGTAACAGATTCTATGGACTCTGTTGAAGACGTCAAACTGCCTGAAGACACTGCTGATTCAAAGATGGATACTGATGATGAGAATATTCAATCTGATAAAGATGCTGAAACTGAAACTACTCACACTGAGTCTCCAAAGGTTAATGAAGAACCTGTGATGTACAGAAATACAGGGATGACACGAGAACAGTGGAGAGAAGTTGTAAATAGTTGGATGAAGGTGCTACCCAAGTCTCCAGCACAACCTGCTCAGAAAGAGAAATATGTGAATAAAGAGCAGTGTGTAGGAAGGATCATAAGTTGGTTCTATGATGATGAATCAAAATTATTTGTAATTAAACGATCTGATGGTGTTCAATACTTAAAGCCAAGGATCAAATATTTCAATATCTTGCCAAGGTGTGAAATAAATGGTTTAGCTTCAAAGCCACTCATTAATAGATCGAAGAATGGTTTGGCTGACGTAATAGCAAATTTGATCAAAAAAGAAGGTAGTTTAGGAAAGTATGATCGGCTGAAACCACAAAAGGGAAAGAAAGTGAAGAACACAGATCCAAAGACTGGGAAAGTGACCTGGAGATACAAGTATAAACCAGTGCGTGCTATTCATAAGATACCATTAAAGAAGATTCCTCAAGTCTTTCTTGAAAATATGGAATGGTGGTATGTTGATGTTAATACTGGTGAAGCAAGGATTGAAGATAAAGATAATAAGGTCATTGTGTGTTTCTATGACGCAATAAATCTTATTAATTTTTCAAAGAAAGATCAGAGGACGTTGCGAAAGAATGAGATCATGTACACTGATGTTTGGAGAGAACAAGGTCTACAGTACCAAAGAGTTTTGGAGATATGCAGAAGATATGGAGTGCATGCTGGCAGCAGACTATCCGGATAACTGGAAGAGTTCAAGATAAAGACTGAAGATCAAGCTATTGTCAAGGGGGAGTCTGTTAGGACATAGATTATAATGACAAAAGCTTGTAATAGTTAGATTTTATGTCTTTATGTTTTTGTTATGTAAATGTCAAAAGTCTCTAAGTGTTTTACAAGTATAGCCTAGAGGTGAACTTGTTAAGTTTTCGTGGTCTATCAGAGGCGAACTTAATAAGTTCCTTAGGTATAACTGAGGGGAACTTGTTAAGTTCGCTTAAACTGTTAGAGGCGAACTTAATAAGTTCGCTTATATCAGGTCAGTTGGTTATATATATGTGTGTTTACAGAGTTAGTCATAACGAACTAGAGAGATCAGATCAGAGAAGTTCGATTGAGTCTGTAAACATCATTGTTATTTGAAATACGAATTGAGAAGGTTATTTACTTGCTTGTGTGAATTGTCTTTTATGCGAATAAACGTTGACTCGTTGGATTCCGCACTCCGAGTAAACGTCATGTCTTATCACGAGATCGATCCGTAGATGCGCCATGAGGACCTACAATTAGCACAGGAAAAATCAAGCAGAATCCATAAGGATTATCAGGAATCATAAGATTCAGAATCGAGTGATTCATTTGTCTTGGTTTCATTTGATTTTATTCATTGAATATCGGTATGATGATTCAGGATAATATATATGGTGTTTGAGTTTTAAGGTAAGGGGATCCAACTTTTATCTGGATTTGATTTCAATGAATCAGGAGTGATTCAAGGGTGAATACATGCTCAACGGTTAATGTAGAGACATGTCTTGATTCAATCTCTCCTTGCATACTTGTGAGTATGGGCAGTGAGATGAACCGCATTAATTATGCTAACGACCTAACCCGAAACTGACCTCAAAAAAAAATTATTGCCAAAATCTAACATCCTTTATCTGATAATGATCTTTTCTATTCTTTTACACACACACACTTTCAAACATGGGTTCAAATCACGGTTGTAATTTAGATTTAGTTTCCACACTACTAGTGATTCAAAGACGCATACAGCCTATTGACAATTCAAATTCCTTGTATATAAGCAGATTAAAAACACAATAATTTTAAACAATTAAGTAAGCATGACGCAATCATTTCCCATATGAGCAGTCTATGACGTGTAGATCGTTGCTGATGTACTATCATTTCCTTTTTTCTCAAGTTAACTTTGAAATTTTCTCCATTTTCTTATTTGTTTTTGTTTTTGTAAAATATTTTTAAACTTAAAAGAACTATACAGAAAATTTAAAAGAAATAAAGTTTAACTTCCATGAATTGAATTGATTTAAGAAAAATTAATTTTCACTCAGGATTGAACATTCCTATCAAGTTGACAAGATGCTCAAAACGGGATCGATCAAATGCCTTCGTGAAAGGTCGGCAAGATTGTCATCCGTGTGAACTTTTATAAGTTCAATTAAATGCTTTTCAGCACAATCACGGATGAAATGATGGCGAATCTCTATATGCTTAGTTTTGGAATGTTTCACAGGGTTATTTGTGATGGACATGGTGGCATTGTTGTCAACGAATAAAGGAGTTCCAATGAAGTTTAAGCTGTAGTCTCTCAATTGCTGTTGAATCCATAATATCTTAGAACAACCGCTCACCGCAGCAATGTATTATGCTTCACAAGTTGAGACAGAAACCGTTGACTTCTTCTTGCACTGCCAGGAGACCAGTCTGTCTCCTAAGAATTGACATCCACCAGAAGTTGACTTTCTGTCAAGGTTACAACCGCCATAATCTGAATCAGTGAAGGCTTTGAAGTCGAATGACTACTGCTTAGAGTACCAAAGACCTAATCGGGGTTTCCCTTTCAGATATCTGAAAATTCTCTTCACGGCTATCATATGTGGCTCCTTCGGTTGAGACTGAAACCTTGAGCACAAGCACACAACAAACATTATGTCGGGTCTTGAAGCTGTGAGATACATAAGTGATCCGATCATCCCATGGTACAATCTGCTATCTACATCCTTTCCATCTTTGTCAGGATGCAGACCATGATTGACTGGGATAGGTGTGCCATAAGTACTGCTATCATTCATCTTGTATTTTGACAAGATGTCCTGCACATACTTTGTTTGATGTAGATAAATGCCATCCTCTCTTTGACTGACTTGCAGACCCAGGAAGAATGACAATTCACCCATGTTACTCATTTCGAACTTGGACTTCATCACCTTTTCGAATTCCCTACACATCCCTTCATTGGTAGATCCAAAAATAATGTCATCGACGTATACTTGTACAAGAAGAATGTCACCTCCTGCTTTCCTAATGAAGAGAGTCGAGTCAATCTGTCCACGGTCGAAACCATTAGACAGTAAATGCTTAGATAATGTCTCATACCATGCCCGCGGTGCTTGATGAAGACCATAAAGTGCTTTGTCGAGCTTATACACTTTATTGATATTATGCAGATCTTCAAAGCCGGGAGGTTAAGTGACATAGACTTCTTCATGAACTTTACCATAAAGGAAAGCACTCTTCATATCAAGTTGATAGACCTTGAAGCCGACATATGTGGCATAAGCCAAGAACAGTCGTATGGCCTCAATTCTAGCAACTAGGGCATATACTTCCGTGTAATCCAAGGCCTCTTGCTGATAAAAACCCTGAACAACCAATCTTGTTTTGTTCTTCACAACGACATGACGATCATCCGTCTTGCATTTGAACACCCATCTGGTTCCAATTGGTTGAAAGACTTTTGGCAAGTCAACCAAATCCCACACGTGCAACTTTTGGAATTGAGTTAATTCATCTTGCATCGCCTCAATCCAGCAGTTGTCAGTGAGAGCCTCCTTCACATTCTTCGGCTCTAACTAGGACACGAATGCAGCATGCAGACATGTTTCCATGACACAAGTGTCAAGTGTCTCTGTGTAAAGATTGGTGTTCTCAGTGATGGTTCGATGACGAGTCTGAACATCGGCATAAGGATCTCCAATAATGTTGTCGATTGGATGATTCCTATGCACTCTCGTCTCCGGTACAATCGGTTCCTGAATTTCTGGATCTAGATTCGTGCTTAACTCCCCTATTTCCTGTGTTCCCGAGGAAGAAGATTCAGTGTTAATTGGATCAACTGGAGCTTCATTTCCTACAGTTGTGTTAGGATTAGCTGGAGCGTCATCTCCAACGACAAGAACATCTTCACTGTTATCACTGTCATGAGTTCCAGATGCAGATGCAGCATTGGAATCAGGAGTTATAATTGGTACAGTAGCACGAGTAGAGAAACTGGAGTCATCACCGCCACCCAATAATTCATAAACATTTGCGGTGTCAACTGCAGATAGATCAGGAAGATTGAATGACTTGAATAGCGCATCATAATCAAAACCCCAAGCTGGACCTGTTGGTTCTGGTGGAATGCTGTGTTTACTACAATCCACTTCGAACCATTCCTCGACAGTACGAGTTCCTATGTTGTACACTCTCTTGCAAGGTGAGTTGGCAACATATCCTAAGAATATGCCTTCCACCGCTTTTGCATGAAACTTAGACTGGCGGTCTTTGTACTGTAGCAACAAGGAACAATGACTACCAAAAGGAACTAGGTAATCAAGATTGGGAAGTCGATTGTTGATCAACTCGTAACAAGTCTTGCTGTGCCTCTTAACAACCAGAACTCTGTTTAAGACGTGACAAGCTGTATTAACGGCTTCTGCCCCAGAAAGTGACAGGAAGCTTTGCATCCGACAGCATAGTCCTTGCAGTCTCAATCAGTGTTCTGTTCTTCCGTTCAGCAACTCCATTCTGCTGAGGCGTGTTCGGCGCGCTGAATTCGTGACGGATCCCTTTCTTGAGACAGAAAAGCTCCATCAAATTATTCTTGAACTCAGTTCCGTTGTCACTCCTTATCCTTCTAACTTTCAGCTTGCAAAGAGATTCCAAGCTCCGGATCAAGTATTGAAGAATATCAGCAGTCTCGTCTTCAGTACCTAAAAAGTGCACCCAAGAAAAACGTGAGAAGTTGTAACATTTCTGATTTTCATCATGTAATCGTTTGATTTCAATAAACAAACACATTTCAGTTTCGATTCGTGTACAAACAAACTACGATGCAGTTACATATACAAACTATTCTATTACAATAAATTAAACAAAAACGCAATTATCTCACAAGCCCCGAGGACCAAAACTGACAAAACTCAAAAACTACAAAACTAGGCAAGCACGGTCGCGCCTAGGACTAGGCACGGTCGCGCCTGCAGACCTAAGCACGGTCGCGCCTAAAGTAGGCACGGTCGCGCTGATGAACCCACTTGACTGCAGAAAGTCAAACCATACCATACCTTCTGAATTCGCGAAAATTAAAATAAAGAAAAGCCGGTCTTCGCGCGTCAGACCATACTCGACTGAAATTCGTCTAAAACACGCATCAATTGTCGTCCAATTTGCACAATTAATTAATCCCATTCACACCACAACCGAGCCTCTCAAATTCGTCGATATAGAGTCAGTTGCACGTTTCCTACACCCTCATATACACCCACTCAATCTCTCAGAACTCTCACTCGACGCTCACAACACCTCTGTCGTCCGATTGATCGCCAAGAAACGAAGCCGCTCGACCCGTAGCCGACCGCATTCAATTGCCCACTTTCAACAAGTAAGTAACACGTCTTCAGCTTTGTATCTACCTCTACTACGAAAGCCCTATGTCAATTCGTTGTAGAAACACTCAAATCGATCCGATTTTGAACCAAAAAGCCGAAACATAAATTTTACTCGAACTACACTCTAGACATGATATAAATACAATTAAACTATGTAGAAACATTCGTAATCATCCACTAAGTGAAAGCCCTAAGAATATAGAAGCTATTAATATAAGAATCGATCGAATTGTGTCTGAAAAAGGCCCGACACGGTCGTGCTCATCCCTGAGTGCGGTCGTGCCTGACCAAGCACAGTCGTGCCCCAGGTGTGGCCGGTCGTGCTTACCGAGCAAACAAGTCTTGACCAAAAACAAACACTAGACGCGGTCGTGCCAGATACGAGCACGGTCGTGCTCTATGTCCAGACCCTCTGTAGTGACTTCTGACTCGACCACGGGCGCGCTCAGACCACCACGGTCACGCCCGGCAACGAGCGCGGTCGTGCCCTACTTGAGCACGGTCGTGCTCCTTGACCAGAAACTTTAATTTTATTATTTTCAAACTTAATTTAATATGTTTTTATTTAAACATTTCAAAACTTGTTTATAAAAATTTAAGTTATAAAATCCCAAAACCCGGGAATCATTTATATACCAAATCGCTGATTTAGAAATTTAAAATGATTAATTCCCGATAGTTTCAAAACCGATGAAATAGTGAATTTATATAATCATTTTTATTTAAATAAATATATATATATATATCGCTACTAATTTATTATTCCAAAACCAACCCTAAACACACAAACCACCAACGAACCCACTTTGGACACAAAATAACACAAACAGTGACACGCGTTATACCCTCATTCAATAGGTCAAACGTAGCGACCTACAACACGCTTGGTATTTTTGTTGATCTGTGCAAACTACACGCCCCAACACAAGTGAGTTACATAGCCCCTCTTTTACTCTATTTACAAACTTTTGGGGTGGAACATGCGTTCTATTTACTATGTTTACAAACTACACAATATACAATTCCACCCTACAATCATGTGTTACAATTTTGAGCTTTGTGCTTGAGTACTAGGTGTGTAGACCAACACGCAGTTTGCTATTCACGTGCAATCATTAACTATTTTATAGCCTACAGTAAACAGTGATAGATCTATTGAGTCTGACAAACCCACCCAGGTAGGGTGACTGTTACTGCCAACACGCGTTTGTTTTGCATGCTAGTTACAAAGGTTTGATTGTACTACCAGGTCACACGATGGTATCTCTCCATAAATGCCTTAATTGCCATGTTTGTATGAATTGTATACACACAACACTATATTCTATTACATGACACGAAAACCTATGTATTATCACCAACTTTTTAGTTGACTTTGTTTTTAACCATGTTTCAGGTGACAATGTTTGAAGTATTACAAGCTGCTACATATAGGATTTGGACCTAGCAATTAATCTAAACTATTTATATTTTGTAATCGCTACATTTGGTTCTTGTATGGTATGAACTTGCTACGTGTAATGAAAATGAATGTTTAAATTAATCAAACTTTAGCAACCATGAGCTATGAACAGTCTGCACAGCTTCACGCCCCGACGTTTTCCGCCGTCGGTCGGGGTGTGACAGATTGGTATCAGAACCTTGGTTAAAGGGAATTAGGTTATTAGACACCATTGACCTAGACTATAACTTTAGGACACCCAACAATGCCATGCTACATGTTTTATGTGATACGTGCTATTTGCTTTATGTCACATGCCTTATGTGTTAGTTATTTGATACTTAAATTGTTTAGACTACAAGACTTAATAAGCATACGTAAATAATAAAATAAATCGTATCCATACCCGTATCCTAAGCCGCATATCCTCCTTAACTGCTTCTATGTCATCATCGCCATAACTTGTGGAAAAACTCATACTCGTGGACCTATGCCTATCAAAAATATTTTTCATACCCGTTAAGGTTTTAGACTCTGTTAATTATTAGAGGACACGTGCAATCTGGAAGGGTGACACCTGTATTCTGGGTTTTCTGTCTAGGAAAGCATTTCATATAAATCCCAATCAACCGAGGGATCCGTATGCTTTCCTGGGAATTCCCGGGATGAGTGTTTACCTATAGGCTAAAGCACGTCTCCTTGAAAATTATATAAGTCTAATTAACCTTAATATGTCATTGTGTTCAAGTAGAAATGTGATTACTTGAAAACAATCCGAACTATGAAATAAATGTGTTATTATTCCTCCTATCCTAAATTTCAACGGATTTTTATAAATTCTCACAACACTTTTGTATCATTCTCTTTTTATAGAATGCCTCCTCGTCGTAACATCAACCGCAACAACACCGACAACGCCAACGATAGCACCAACACCAATACCAGCAATGCCAACAACAACAATAATACCGACCTTGCTGCTCTCCTCACTCAGCTGGTAACTCAACTAACTCAAGCCAATAACAACAACAATGGGAACGCCAGTGGTAGTGCTAATACTGGTGGTGGCGGTGGTGCCAACCCGCCACAATGTACCTTCAAGCATTTCAACTCTTGCAATCCCCTGAAATTTTATGGTACCGAAGGAGCCACGGGACTCCTTCAATGGTTCGAAAGTATTGAGGGCACCTTCCTCAATAGTGACTGTCCGGACAATCTGCGTGTCCGCCATGCCACTAGTGTCTTCCAAAAACGGGCACTAACCTGGTGGAATGGGGAAAAGAGAACAAGGGGAGTAGAAGTAGCAATGGCTCTGCCATGGGATGAGCTGAAAAGGATCATGACCGAGGAATTCTGTCCTCGAAATTAGATGAAGAAACTGGAAGCGGAATTTTGGGATCTTACCCAAGATAGCGGTGAAAGCTTGGCGTACACTAACCGTTTCCACGAACTCAGCATGCTGGTACCGCACATGGTTACACCTTTGTCTAGGTGTATTGAAAAATATATCGGTGGTCTACCGAGACAAATCCAGGACACTGTTCTGGGAAGAAATCCTGCAACCCTAGAAGATGCTATTCGTCTAGCTGCCACACTGACCGATAATCACGTTAAAGCAGGTACTCTTACCAAAAAGGGCGCCAAGAAAGTTTCTGACACCACAACTCCTCCTACTCATGTCAAAGAAGTTCAAAACGAACAGTATCGAAACACCAGGAAGAGAAAGGCGAAGAATTTTGTAATAGTCACTCCAGCCGCCCCAATTAATCAAGTTGCACCCTTGGCTCAAAATCCAGCCAAGAAAGCTTATGGAGGTACCTACCCACTCTGCAACAACTGCAACTATCATCACCCACAAACTGTCCCATGTCGCCTTTGCAATCATTATGGGAAACTTGGCCATACGGCCAATATCTGCCGACAAAAGGCACTTACTACTCAAGCCAACCCGGTTAATCAACCCGGAGCTAATCAAGTGGTTCCAATCAATGCAAATGGACGGGCATGCTATGAATGTGGCAACCCGAACCACTTCCGAAACCAATGTCCAAAACTTGTGAACAATAATCAGGGCGGAGCTCGTGGGCGTGCTTTCAACATCAACGCCAATGAAGCTCAAGCCAACGATCATGTGGTCAACGGTACGTTTCTTGTAAATAAACAATTTGCATCTATACTATTTGATACCGGAGCCGATAAGAGTTTTGTGTCACTTAACTTTGAACCTTTACTTGCAAAAACACGATCCAAACTCGACAAAACCTTCACCGTTGAAGTAGCGGATGGAAACTCCATCACTATTGACTCCATCATTCATGACTGCTCACTAGAACTCAATGGTCACACGTTTCCAGTCAACCTTATACCAATGCCATTGGGAAGCTTTGACGTCATCATCGGCATGGATTGGTTATCTAAAAACCATGCCGAGGTCATGTGCTTTGAAAAGTACATCCGAGTACCTCTTCCATCGGGAGACATATTGAAAGTCTTTGGCGAGAAACCTTGCAAAGAACTCAAACTAATGTCATGCATAACTGTCCAGAAATACATTCGAAAGAAGTGCATGGTTTTCCTAGCTCATGTGATTCAAAAAGAAGACAAGGAGAGAAGAATAGAAGATATTCCCATCATTCGGGAGTTTCCCGAAGTCTTTCCCGATGACTTACCCGGACTTCCACCTATTCGGGAAGTAAAGTTTCAAATCGATCTTATACCCGGAGCAAACCCTGTGGCTAAAGCTCCATACCGGCTTGCACCTTCCGAATTGCAAGAACTTGCAAGTCAACTTCAAGAACTCGCTGACAAAGGTTTCATACGGCCAAGTCATTCACCGTGGGGTGCACCAGTCTTGTTTGTTAAAAAGAAGGATGGTTCATTCCGCATGTGTATTGACTATCGAGAGCTCAACAAGCTTACAATCAAAAACCGCTACCCGTTACCTAGGATTGACGACCTCTTCGATCAACTCCAACGTTCTACTTGTTTCTCGAAGATTGATCTTCGATCTGGTTATCACCAACTGCGTGTCCGAGAAGAAGATATTCCAAAGACCGCCTTCCGAACAAAATATGGTCATTACGAGTTCACGGTTATGCCTTTTGGGTTGACCAATGCACCTGCTGTCTTTATGGACCTCATGAACCGCATGTGCAAACCATACCTTGACAAATTCGTGATCGTTTTCATCGATGACATCTTGATCTATTCCAAGACTGAGGAAGAACATGAACAGCACCTTAGACTGGTTTTGGATCTCCTGAGAACCGAACAATTATACGCCAAGTTCTCCAAATGTGAATTTTGGCTAAAGGAGGTTCAATTTTTGGGTCATGTTGTCAATAAAAAGGGAATACATGTCGACCCTGCCAAGATCGAAGCTGTCAAGAATTGGAGTGCTCCTCAAACCCCTACCGAGGTTCGTTCGTTTCTTGGTTTAGCGGGTTATTACCGAAGGTTCATTTCTAATTTCTCCAAGATTGCTGTTCCCCTCACCGCCTTGACACATAAAGGTAAACCTTATGAATGGGGGCCAAAACAAGAAGAAGCTTTCCAAACTCTTAAACAGAAGTTATGTGATGCTCCTATTCTGACTCTTCCAGAAGGAAACGATGATCTAGTCGTCTACTGCGATGCCTCTAACCTAGGCCTTGGTTGTGTTCTCATGCAACGAGGCAAGGTAATCGCTTATGCATCAAGGCAACTCAAGATCCATGAAAAGAACTATACGACGCACGATCTGGAGCTAGGTGCAGTCATATTTGCCTTGAAGATTTGGAGACATTATCTATATGGCATGAAATGTGTGGTATTTACCGACCACAAAAGCCTCCAACACATCTTCAATCAAAAAGAACTCAACATGAGGCAACGACGTTGGGTTGAACTACTCAATGACTACGATTGCGAGATTCGTTATCATCCCGGTAAGGCTAATGTTGTAGCCGATGCGCTGAGCCGTAAAGAACGCGTCATGCTCCAAAGTGTCAAGATTCATTCCGACATTCAAACCCGTATTCTAGCAGCTCAACACGTCTCGATTACCGAGGGCAATATGTATGAGGAAATGTCGTGTGGTGCTGAATTCCAACTAGAGACTAAAAACAATGGCTTGCTTTATTTCTTGGATCGTATTTGGGTTCCCAACCGCAATGATCTCCGGGAATTCCTCATGACTGAAGCACACAAGTCTCGGTATTCTATCCATCCCGGTGCGGATAAAATGTATCACAATCTTCGACCACAATATTGGTGGCCTGGTATGAAGAAAGACATTGCACTCTATGTTGCAAAATGCCTAACCTGCTCTAAAGTCAAAGCCGAACATCAACGTCCTTCCGGTTTACTTGAACAACCGGAAATCCCCGTGTGGAAATGGGAAAATCTAGCCATGGACTTCATTACTAAACTCCCCCGTACTTCAAACGGCTATGATAGCATTTGGGTAATCATTGACCGTCTCACAAAGTCCGCACACTTCCTGCTCATCCGTGAAGACTATCGGGTTGAGAAATTGGCCCGAATCTATATTAACGAAATTGTGAGTCGACACGGTATACCTTTGAACATAATCTCCGACAGAGATGCTCGTTTCACTTCCAGATTTTGGCAATCTCTGCAAAAGGCACTTGGCACACGATTGGATTTAAGCACAGCCTACCATCCCCAAACTGATGGCCAGACTGAACGAACAATCCAAACCCTCGAAGACATGCTGAGAGCCTGTGTCATAGACTTTGGTGGCAATTGGGATTCACATCTAGCACTTATTGAATTCTCCTACAATAACAGCTACCACACCAGCATCAACATGGCTCCATTCGAAGCTCTTTATGGTCGCAAATGCCGTTCTCCTATCTGTTGGAACGAGATTGGTGAAGCACAAATCACCGGTCCTGAGTTAATTCAGGAAACATCCGACAAAATCCTTCAAATCCGTGACAACATCCGAGTAGCGAGAAGTCGACAAAAGAGCTATGCCGACAAGCGACGAAAACCCTTGGAATTCCAAGTGGGTGACCTTGTGCTTCTCAAAGTATCCCCTTGGAAGGGTGTGATCCGCTTTGGAAAGAAAGGCAAACTAGCACCTCGTTACGTAGGCCCGTTCAAGATCCTTGAAAGAATCGGGAAAGTGGCTTACAAACTTGAGCTACCTCCAGCACTCAACAATGTTCATCCAACCTTCCACGTGTCCAACCTGAAGAAATGTCTTGCTGATGAGAACCTCCACATACCTCTTGACGACGTGCGCATTGATGAAACGATGCACTTTGTCGAGAAACCGGTGGAAATCATGGACCGTGAGATCAAGCAACTCAAACGCAGCCGCATTCCTATAGTCAAAGTCCGTTGGGATTCTAAACGTGGTCCTGAGTTTACTTGGGAACGTGAAGACCAAATGAAACTCAAGTATCCTCACCTATTCACCAATTCTGCAGCCTCAACTAGTTGAATTTCGGGACGAAATCCCCTCAACAAGGGGAGACTGTAACATTTCTGATTTTCATCATGTAATCGTTTGATTTCAATAAACAAACACATTTCAGTTTCGATTCGTGTACAAACAAACTACGATGCAGTTACATATACAAACTATTCTATTACAATAAATTAAACAAAAACACAATTATCTCACAAGCCCCGAGGACCAAAACTGACAAAACTCAAAAACTACAAAACTAGGCAAGCACGGTCGCGCCTAGGACTAGGCACGGTCGCGCCTAAAGTAGGCACGGTCGCGCTGATGAACCCACTTGACTGCAGAAAGTCAAACCATACCATACCTTCTGAATTCGCGAAAATTAAAATAAAGAAAAGCCGGTCTTCGCGCGTCAGACCATACTCGACTGAAATTCGTCTAAAACACGCATCAATTGTCGTCCAATTTGCACAATTAATTAATCCCATTCACACCACAACCGAGCCTCTCAAATTCGTCGATATAGAGTCAGTTGCACGTTTCCTACACCCTCATATACACCCACTCAATCTCTCAGAACTCTCACTCGACGCTCACAACACCTCTGTCGTCCGATTGATCGCCAAGAAACGAAGCCGCTCGACCCGTAGCCGACCGCATTCAATTGCCCACTTTCAACAAGTAAGTAACACGTCTTCAGCTTTGTATCTACCTCTACTATGAAAGCCCTATGTCAATTCGTTGTAGAAACACTCAAATCGATCCGATTTTGAACCAAAAAGCCGAAACATAAATTTTACTCGAACTACACTCTAGACATGATATAAATACAATTAAACTATGTAGAAACATTCGTAATCATCCACTAAGTGAAAGCCCTAAGAATATAGAAGCTATTAATATAAGAATCGATCGAATTGTGTCTGAAAAAGGCCCGACACGGTCGCGCTCATCCCTGAGCGCGGTCGTGCCTGACCAAGCACAGTCGTGCCCCAGGTGTGGCCGGTCGTGCTTACCGAGCAAACAAGTCTTGACCAAAAACAAACACTAGACGCGGTCGTGCCAGATACGAGCACGGTCGTGCTCTATGTCCAGACCCTCTGTAGTGACTTCTGACTCGACCACGGGCGCGCTCAAACCACCACGGTCACGCCCGGCAACGAGCGCGGTCGTGCCCTACTTGAGCACGGTCGTGCTCCTTGACCAGAAACTTTAATTTTATTATTTTCAAACTTAATTTAATATGTTTTTATTTAAACATTTCAAAACTTGTTTATAAAAATTTAAGTTATAAAATCCCAAAACCCGGGAATCATTTATATACCAAATCGCTGATTTAGAAATTTAAAACGATTAATTCCCGATAGTTTCAAAACCGATGAAATAGTGAATTTATATAATCATTTTTATTTAAATAAATATATATATATATATCGCTACTAATTTATTATTCCAAAACCAACCCTAAACACACAAACCACCAACGAACCCACTTTGGACACAAAATAACACAAACAGTGACACGCGTTATACCCTCATTCAATAGGTCAAACGTAGCGACCTACAACACGCTTGGTATTTTTGTTGATCTGTGCAAACTACACGCCCCAACACAAGTGAGTTACATAGCCCCTCTTTTACTCTATTTACAAACTTTTGGGGTGGAACATGCGTTCTATTTACTATGTTTACAAACTACACAATATACAATTCCACCCTACAATCATGTGTTACAATTTTGAGCTTTGTGCTTGAGTACTAGGTGTGTAGACCAACACGCAGTTTGCTATTCACGTGCAATCATTAACTATTTTATAGCCTACAGTAAACAGTGATAGATCTATTGAGTCTGACAAACCCACCCAGGTAGGGTGACTGTTACTGCCAACACGCGTTTGTTTTGCATGCTAGTTACAAAGGTTTGATTGTACTACCAGGTCACACGATGGTATCTCTCCATAAATGCCTTAATTGCCATGTTTGTATGAATTGTATACACACAACACTATATTCTATTACATGACACGAAAACCTATGTATTCTCACCAACTTTTTAGTTGACTTTGTTTTTAACCATGTTTCAGGTGACAATGTTTGAAGTATTACAAGCTGCTACATATAGGATTTGGACCTAGCAATTAATCTAAACTATTTATATTTTGTAATCGCTACATTTGGTTCTTGTATGGTATGAACTTGCTACGTGTAATGAAAATGAATGTTTAAATTATTCAAACTTTAGCAACCATGAGCTATGAACAGTCTGCACAGCTTCACGCCCCGACGTTTTCCGCCGTCGGTCGGGGTGTGACAGAAGTCATCAGTTACAACCAAACAGAACGACTTACCTCTAATACTCCTGATACTTATGGGGCCAAACTGATCCATGTGTAATAGCTCCAAAGGGGTATCAATAGAGTTTTGGAGCTTGGGCTTGTGAGACTTCCGTTGCTGTTTGCCCTTTTTACAAGGCATACAGTCATCTGCAACGGTAAATCTCAGCTTAGGACAAGATGGTTTATTTTACGATATGAAATATGTCTGAGTTTCCTATGCCACAAGATAGAGTCAAGCTCTGTCGCTTTTGTAAGCAAGCAAGTAGCAACTGATGAGGTGGTTGTTGCCACGCTCATATCGATCTGATAGGTGTCGTTTGTTCTTGGCGCTCTCATCAGGATCCAATCTTCGGGAACTTCAGAACCAGGTTTGCGAATCAGGCATTCTGACTTGTCAAACATCACCGAGTACTCCTTGTCACACATTTGGGAGACACTCAATAGGTTATGCTTCAGCTGCTCGCAAAAGTTGACATTGTCAAAGCTGACACAACCGTTCGAAACCACGCCTTGACACGTGATGCTGCCGCCTTTTTCCCCGGCAAAGGCCACGTAGCCGCCTCTGAATGGTTTAACGTCTTGAAGCAGAGCCATGTTTCCTGTCATGTGCCGGGAGCATCTACTATCTACATACCAGCGGTTAGAGATAGTACCCTTCGGACGTCCCTGCACGAGTAACAAAAGAATTAGTTAGATTTGGAGACCCAAGCCATTGTGGTCTTGGGTCGTCCATCCTTTTCAAAATAAACTACTTCCTTTAACTCACAGTCATGATGAATGTTCAAAACGGATGAATCTTTTAAAGAATTAGAACTAGGAGATTGAGAAGTTTTGGATTTGGCAGTCCAGGATATCTTCTGTTTCTTAACCGGAACAGGAGACTTTGGTTCAACAACAGTAGGTGAACTTGTGGAAGCTTCACCTGATTGAACTAAAGTTAGCTGTTCAAGCTTTCTCAACCTCTTGTTCCTTCTTCTTCTCTGTGGTTTAGAGAGTCTTGCCACAGGTTTCTCACCAGTACGTCTACTACCAGAGGTAGATGCACGAGGTACAGCAAGTTGCGTTACCTTTCTTGAAACGGATGCTTTAGCTTCAGATTTGATCTTAGGCTTTACCATCGGTTTGACTGGTGGTTTCACCACATTTTACTTTGGACATTTGGGAGGGGTCACTGATGGCGACTTAGGAATAACAGTTGGTTGTGAAACAACATGCCGTTTCCCTTGGTTCTTTGAAGGACAGTTCAAAAAAATGTGACCAACCAAGCCACAGTGAAAACAATTCCTCTTGTCTACATAAGTTCTCCTGTAAGGCTCATCAGATCTGGCCTTAGATAACTCAGCATTATGAGCAGGAGGAGTTGGTTTATGAACAGGTGTTTGAACCTTTCCATTTTGGTTTTTGAGAGTATAATATTTTTCCAAATTTTCTTTATACCCAAGCCCATAATAAGATGAAAAAGCTTCTTTCTTTGCTTGGTTAAGACTTTTATAACCCCCATAAAGCATTATCTTTAGATTATCATTTGTTTCAATAAGATCTAGTTCAGTTAAAATGCAATTATCACCATTAGTGATAACATTTTTCTTTACTTTCTGTTCAGTCAACAACTCCTCAGATACTACTCCTTCAAGGCAAGAGTTAACCGACCCATCTTCAGAAGTAGTAACGAACTCCTCACTAGATGTGGAGTTAGCCTTACTTGAGGATTCATCCTTTTTAGGGGAATCATCCTTATCAGAGGACTCATCTAGAAAAGTGAGATCAATGTCTATTAAGCTATTGACAAACTTCCCGCTCACTGGTGGAGGAATGGGATTAGTACCCAGCCCTAACCCATTCATTTGTCTCACCACAGATTTGTAGTGTTCCACCACAAAACGAGAGTTTTTCAACTTCTCATTAGAGCATTTTAACTGCAAGATCTCATTTTGCAGTTTGTTGATCTCATTGTTCTGTTTTCCAACCCCCTGTATGCAACATCTAAGTGAAGCTGTTGATCGCTTATTTTTAAAGCATATTCACATTTTTCCTTTTTCAAGGGTTCAATAGAATCTTTAAAACGTTTTTCATTTTCTTTATAGTTTAGAGCTGCCATACTTAGGGGTTCGATTTTGTCTTGGAGCCTAGAATTTTCAAGTTTTAGCCCTAGACATTTAGAACATGAAATAACAGAAAAGGGGTTAGAATCTACCTTAGAAGATGAACTTGTTGCTTCTCCAATGGCCATGAGAGCAACAGCATTGGTCGATTCTTCCTTATCAGCTACAGAAGCTTCCTTTTCTTCAGCTTCCTTCTCTTCCTCTGTAGCAGCAGTAGTAGACTCTTCTAGGTCAGCCATAGAAGCTTCCCTTTTCTCTGCTTCCATCATCTCCATGATCTCAGCCATGAGACCAACCTGTGTCTGTGTGATGATGGCATCCTCAAGATGAACACCCCAGTCAAAGCTTTCATCCTGTTGGGCTACCAGTGCATTGGACGTTCCACCTTGGCTTTGACTATGGTGGTTTGGGTTGTTGTAGCCATGGCTGTTTCCTTAGATGGGTCTGGTAAGACCAGAGGCTGGTGCTCTGTCTTTCTGACACTCACGAGCAAAGTGTCCAAAATTTAGACACTTGTAGCATTTGGCCTTAGATTTGTCAAACCCGACCTTGGCATTAGGATGCCCGCCAATAAACTTTCTTCCTGTTCTGTTCAGGAAACGCTTGGTTCTCCTCAATAGCATGGCCATATTCCACTTAATATCCATGTCCTCCATGTCATCAGGATCCACTTGATTAAAATCTTCTTCAATCGTCTCGGGATCAGTAAGCTTGCCACCTATGAAATTCTCATACGCAAGCATACAAGATGAGAATAGTGCTACATGATCTTCAGCTATTCTGGCTATAGCTGATTGGTTAGCTGAAGACGCAGCAGAAGGATTTCTTGAGGTATGTTGATGATGAGACCCCAACCCTGATCCAGATGCATAGCATGCATGACCACCACAACCAGTTGAGTGATCTTCTTCAGTAGGGTTTCCAGTGAAAAGGGCAATTCCAGAGCCTGATGACTTAGATGTAGAAGTCATCCCATGATACATAGAAGGGTCTTGTATCTGGGGTCTTCCTGACCTCTCCTTTCTTAGTAGGTTCATGTCATGAGCTTGAACCTTTCCTATTGCCTCCTCTACTGTCAACTCATAGAATTTAGGATTTTCCCTCAGAAGGGTTGTGTACATCTCAAATTTGGGTGGTAAAGCTTCCAAAAACTTTTCCACCATTTCTTCATCTGGATACCTGAGTTCAAAAGCCTTAAATTCAGTCTGTAAATGATAGAATCTAGAGATGATGTCATCTAAAGATTCGTTCTCTAAAAATCTGAAGCACTCATACTGCTTCCTGAGAAGATCCCTCTTACTCTTCTTGATGTCACTATTTCCTTCGAATCTTTTTTGCAAGGCTTTCCAAAGATCCTTGGAATTGTCATAACCTCGGAAACTATGGAACAATTCCCGAGTTAATGCTATAGTGATCGAACAAGTGCCTTCTTTTCACGATCATAAGCTTTCTTTTTTTCGTCAGAAAGCTTAGAGATAGGTTTGGGCATCGCTTCATCAAGATAGATGTGTGTGGGATGCTTATATCCCTCAAGGATTGGTATCCATAGCGATGAGTCAGTATAAGAAATGTAGTGCTCAAAACGTGCCTTCCAATTAGAATAATCGTTTATGTTTAGCAACTTTGGTGGTTTCTGTGGTGTACCGATCTCATTATCATAATTTAACAGGTTTCCAAGATTCTGAAGATTCGACACAGTGAACACTTAGTCAAATTTCAGAAAAGTCAGACACAGTTGCGCACTTGTTTTTGGCCGTGCGCACTTGAGAAATGGTCTTGCGTATTTAGATTTCCTCTTGCGTACTTGTAAGTACGCAAGATTAAATATAAGTATGCAGGATATAACTTAAGTTCACACAAGTTCAGTCTTGCGCACTTATAAGTACGCAGGAGATAAGTCTTGCGTATTTAGTAAGTACGCACAAAACTGTACTTTTTGCCATAAATGGTAAGTACACAGGATACCTTTTCAGCAACTTTCACCAAACTTTTCCGGTCACCTGAAACTCGCCGGAGATGGTAAAAATTGGTCTGATGATCAATGCAAATAAGCCAAAGGGTCAGAAACTTGTTTCTAACCAACCTTTGATGCTCAAAACACTCAAATACACAACAAAAATCAGTTTTTGAGTGATTTTTGCTTCTAAAATAGTGCTCAAGAGCTACCCCTATTTTATCACAAAATCAACAAAAATACCTCTTTTTGCTTGTAAAAACTCAATAGAAACTCTCCAAACTCACTCACAACACTCGAAATCAGGAGCAATGCTCTGATACCACTTGTAGGTCCCTCGTGTGTGGCGGATCTTCACATGCAAGTGGGTCTACTAGTCGGACCGGGTGCGGAATGCCCGTGACTAGGCGGAGAGTCTAGCTAAACAAAGTAAACCGACAAGAGAAAACACTTTAAACGTTCTTTGTATTATAAACACTTGAAGGTTACAGAGAAAAGCACTGAGATTACAATCTGCGTATTTGCGTCTATGTCTGCGTACTTAACTTCTGTTAACCTATCCTATTTATACAAGACCTGATGCCTACGCACTTAGCAAGTGTGCAGGGCAAAATGCTCTTGCGTACTTAGCAAGTACGCAAAGTTACTCTTGTGTACTTGCTAAGTACGCAGGAGCTTTCTCCTGCGCACTTACAAGTGCGCAAAACACTTAGAGAATTTAGCAACATTCAGTACGTAAAAGTAAATACAACTCGATAAACTAATACATAAAGACTCTTACATACAAAGACAATTACACACAAGACAAAACAACATAAAACTAAGACTCTATCTATCCAGAGTGTTTGTCACAGGAAAGTGCTTCAACAATAAGATGTATGTTTTAAACTACATCAAGCATCCCACACTTAACCTTTTTTCGTCCTCGAAAAAGTCTGCAATGGAATCATAATTGGACATAGCTTTCACAATCTCAATTATTCAATTAGCACAAATATACTCACATGTTAAAATGCAACAATTGATATTTCTGTCCGATTAAACCCAACCACCAACTTTCAAGCCCCCGCTTTGTGTTCTAATTCTATTTTATACATCTTATCAATCAATCTATGTGACTCACACTCAAAAGCTACAGCTCTACCTATTCCAGTATCACGGTCATGTCTAGGGACGGGTTAAACCATATAGATTTCACCCACCACGTTAAACTAAGATTTACATGTTTTAGAAATTAAGATGATCAAAGAATGAATGTATTGAGCATTAAATTAAGCAAATGAACTTTTATCTAGAGGCATTTCAACCAAGTCACTATCCCGGAGGGTAACGCATAGACTACAGTTCCATCAATCAAGCACATAAGAATCTAACCCAGTGGTGTTTCAATCTGGCTGGAACCCAACGTGTGACACATAGGCGAAACTTAGGATTCTAATCAAATAAACTCATAAAATATGGATTATGGACGCGGGCGTCAACGAAACTCGAATTTATTCTCATAAAAAGAGAGTGGTGTGCTAAGAAAATTTCAAAAACCTTTAAATTTTAGCATAACGTGGTACCTTTTACCCTATGTTAACAGTTTCAGCTTTACCGACACCCCTAAGATGAGTACCCACAAGATTTCATGATTTAATTCAATTAAATTCCCTAATCATCACTCACATGCTATTTAAGCTCTACTAGTTGGCTGGGTCTACCAAAACATCACAATCTAGACGCGTTTTCTATTATTTAAAATCATTTAAAAGCTCAACAAGCAGAACTAGTTGTACTATCATTTTCCATTTATTATGCAAAAACTTTCGCTTTCGAAGGACTTTTTTCAATTTTTTTACAAAAGAAAACAGACTGGACAGACTCACTAAGACACAGTCTCCCATCCCCATACTTGAAACAAACATTGTCCCCAATGTGAACCGAGAAACAACTAAAAATAAAAAGACAAAAATAAACATGAATAGACTTAGCTAGTTATGTATCCAAGATTTGTGTCCAGCTTTACTCTTCCACTTGTGCACCACATAGCATTTCGCTCGCGGTTGCACAATCGACTGTCGGGTTGCCTTTACACAAATATAAAATTAGGATCAACCCCGCCCAAATGGAGATTAAGTACGAGCGGAGCGATCAATACCCGCATAATAAACCTCAAACAAAACCCACAGTATCACACTGACTCATGGTACAGACTCAAACTAAAATAAGAGACTCTACTGACTCAATAAGACTCAAGATTGAGGAGGGACTCCTATACCCGATGAGTGACAAACACATAGACATGAGTGCCACAAGCAACGTAACTCACTTAGAACGAACGACCCTTAGGTTTCCCATGGTAGGTGGATATAATGGATGATACGGATATAATGTTTGATGTAGTGGATGATGGTTCATGGTGTGGAAGATGGATGGTAAAAATGATTAATGATGGCGGCGACGGGAAACCATGGGAAACAAAGGAAGAAGGGTGAACCCAGGAAAGCCTCGCGTACCACGAGAATTCACGAGCCACTCCTCGCGTACCGCGAGGAAATGGCATTTAGGCCGGCCATTTTTCTTGGCGTTCGCGTACCGCGAGACACTCTTCCTGTAGAAGCATGTTTTAGTAACTATAGATTAAATTCTATGTATCTGTGTACTTAGCTCGTACGCAGGAGGGTGTTCCAGCGTACTTAGCTTGTTCACCAGTTGGTCCTTCGTACTTAGTAAGTACGCAAGGCTTTTGCCTTACGTACTTAACAAGTACGCATGACCAATGCCCTGCGTACTTAGCTAAGTACGCATGTAGTGTTCCCTCCCCTATAAATTGAGATGATGGCCTCATTTGTAGGTGGAACTTCTGGAACAAGGTTGAGAGGTGTCCGGGCGGGATGAGCTCTCCCGCCCCTGGACCGTGAGCGTGGAAAAGAGATGTGTACTTCTTCGGTATGTAATGTGAGATGACTTATTTGTTATGGATTACGTAACGTTGTTGTGTTGATTCTCTTCTTTATGGTCGTGTTTTTCTCTGACTCGTTTTTCTCTGTTCCCACGTAAATCACAAGCAGATTCGTGTTTTTCCGCTGCGCGACAAGGCTCCAGGGACCTACAACTGGTATCAGAGCCTCGGTGTTCGTTGATTTGTGTTCCAGATTCGAGTTTTAGGGTTTTTGGAGCAGATCTGAGTTATGAAAGTTCGCAACTTTTTCTGTCAAAAATCGTTAAATTCGCGTTCGTTATCGCTTCATTTGGTGTTTGGAAGGCTGAGGGTTTGTTAGATGATGATTTATAAGCTTTTGGAAGCATCAATTTCTTAGATCCAACACTTTTCGAGCATTCTCCTCAATATCCGTCAAGAACGCTGCTACTTTTTGATAAGTATGCAAATTCAGCTTTTCTGCATACTTACTAAATATGCATGGGTTTTGCCCTGCGTACTTAATAAGTACGTAAGAGTAGTTGTCCTGTGTACTTGCTAAGTACGCATGAGTAGTTGGCTCTGCGAACATAGAATGTACGCATGGGCATTTGGCTTTGCGAACTTATTAAGTACGCATGTAGACTTGACTTTGCGAACTTACTAAGTACGCAGGAACACCATATATTTGCGTATTTGCTAAGTATGCATGAACTATCATCTGGGATTACAAAAAAAAAGGACGAGATTATTTGGCAGGAAAACTTTTCTTGTCCAATTTTTTTAGGGATCATTTGTAAGCTTGTTTTGGGCCAATTTTGAGAAGATAGTGATTTTGGTTTTTCGGTACTGAAATTTGATGTGGTTTAGCGAAACAAGGACGAGATTTTTCTTAGATAATACCAATTTTCATACATTGTTTAAGTGTTCAAACCTGAAATTGTGGGCTACGATTATCCGGGATACTTCATTAATAAGGAATGAATGCTGAATCAAGTTGAGCAACTGGGTCGTCATCAGCTAAAGGTCTCGTTTTATTTATGAAGATGTTGCTGCTTTGGGTCTTTGCAAAAAGATTCATATTGTTTAGGTATTCAAACCTGAATATATAGGCTATGAGTATCTATGATACTTCTTTAATAGGGGATGAATACTGTAACAACTTGAACCCAAGGATTTGCTGTTTTGGATCTTTGCAAAGCAATAAAAAAAAGAATAAAATCCTAGATTTGACTAGTTGTTGTTTTGAAGAGTTGAGTGAAGCAGTGATGAAGCTGGTCATAGTTTACAGAGAAATGAGGGGGATAAAAATCTAGTATTCATGAGACATTAAAGAGGTGGTGGAAAAGCCATTTGTACTTCCTATATATACCTCTTTGACGTAACATGGATCTCAACTATGATTTCTCGTGTAAACTATATGTTTCATGTTAGATTCTATTGTGTGTTTTCAAGATGAAGCTGAATATTCGTTGGATTATTAGTTGAAGATGGAACCTTTATCATTTTTCGACAGGATAGGAAACGTTCCCTTGTTTCTGGTCTAGTCGAGAGGAGCTTAAACTGAAAGGTGAAATTGGAAATGAACATCTTCGGGAATTTGGTTGAATCGTGAAGATACAGGATAGAGTTGGACACATCTGGTGTGAAAATTAAAGTTTATATTACTGGAATTCCTATGGGAGCTGATTAGCTTGATGTAGGTTATTGAAAATTCTGACTCTTAATCATATGCCAATTGATTTGGAGATGTCTTAGTCTACTGATGTTACCTTGCGAGGAAGACGTGGTCAGACTCAGATTCCTAAGTCAGTTTGGAGGAAGCTACTGCTGAGAGGATGAACTACACTGAGTTGTGTTGGGTTAGTTGGTTCTTATTGAAGCACTTGGTTTGGACTAAAATAAAGCTACAGTTAAGAGGGAGTCTGGTTTGTTAGATCACTCGGCAACTGAAGACTGAAGTTTAAAGATTTGAAGATCTCAAGTGGAATGCAAGAAGATCAAGTCTCGCCAGAAGACACGTGATGTCATTAGTTTAGAGGGAGTCTGTTAGGACATTCTTTGTAACCATTTGGTGGACTGGTTTACACATTTGGAGACGAGGGTGGACACCTCGGACCATGATGTAGGAGGGATTCTGGAGAGAGTGACTCATCTGGAAGTCCAACTTCAAGTAGCAGACCATGCTACTGAAGGACTTCGGGAGAGAGTGACCCACTTAGAAGCCCAACTACAAGCAGCCCTATTTCCAAAGGACATTCCACTTTTAGACGACGAAGAGGAGCCCTTCGAGGAGGAGCCCTTCGAGGATGACCCCTTAGAGGAGGAGCCACCCGAGGAGGAGCCACCCGAGGAGGAACCGGTGGAGATTGACGATGCACAATCATACGTTTCCTCTGATGACGAGGATGCTTGATGATCTTTCTATCCTATCTTTCCTTTTTTTCATTCATGCTTCGTTTATGTTATTTCTCTTTTCATACCTAGATGGGTAAGGTTGTTCCCATTCAATAAAAGCATGAGAAGTTTAATGTTTGAGTTATTTATTTTGTACCCTTACAATTTATTTAATTTTCAAAATGTTAGATGTTGTATTTCCTTACTTGTACATAAATAATGTTTATTATGCGATATATTTCTCATTGTTTTGTATTTGTGAATGTGAAGAATCATGTCGAGAAGAGGACGTGGAGGTCGTGCTGGTGGCCGAGGTACCATCAACATGACAGCAACTGAGCTGGCGGCACTAATCAATGATAGTGTGGTAGAGGCTCTCGCAGCACATAATGCTGCAGGTAAATGCTTTAACTATTGACTAATGAGGTCAATTCATCTCTTAAAGTGCCTTTCCTAAGCTCTATAATCCCAATCCTACATTATGCATCTAAATCCAGGTCAACAGAATCAGCAGCCAGCCTGCACCTTCAAAACATTTATGGACTGTAAGCCCCACACCTTTAGTGGACCTGAGGGAGCTGTCGGACTGCTCCGTTGGTTCGAAGAAGTAGAATCGGTATTTGCCATGTGCAACTGCCCATTGGCCAATCAGGTCAAGTTCTCTTCCAGAACTTTGGAGGGCCCGGCTCTCACTTGGTGGAATGCACAGGTCCAGATGTTGGGTTTGGCTATGGCCAATGCACTGCCGTGGGAGGAGTTTAAGACAATGATGAAGGAGGAGTACTGTCCTCGGGATGAAATTCAAAAATTGGAAGGAGAATTCTGGAACCTAAAGATGGAAGGTTCAGAAATTGAGCTTTACGCCAGTCGTTCCCATGAGCTTGCTACCATGTGCCCCACATGGTGATAGACTACATGAGGATAGAACTATACATTGGAGGCTTAGCGCCTCAGATTCAGAGTATGGTAACCTCATCCAACCCTACTACCATCCAACAGATGATCATACTATCCCACAAGTTGACCGATCAGGCGGTGACTCAAGGGACTCTACCTCCGAGGGGTTCGGTCTCTAAATCCACCGACAATCATAAGCGTAAGTTTGATCACAACTCTAACACTCACTCCAACTCCAAGGGATCCCAGGTTAATCAACCTCAGCAACAGCAGCAGCAGCGTAGGTTTGAGCCTACTAAGAACTTCAACCAGACGACCTCTTCAAGTCAAAATCAGGGTGGTTATGCAGGAAAATCTCCTAAGTGTAACAAGTGCAGCTTCCATCACTTCGGGGTTTGCAATCATTGTCAGCGGTGTGGCAAAATAGGTCATGCTGCCAAAGATTGTAGGAGTGAGTTGCAAGCCAAGCAACCTTTTCAACAGCCTGGGTCTACAAAGGGTTGTTTCGAGTGTGGGAAGGAGGGCCATTTTTGGAAGAATTGTCCTCAGTTAAAGAAGGGAGGTAATGGAAACCACAACCCTAATCAGAATAACAACAATGGTGGCAACAACGGCAATAACGGAGGGAATGGTGTGAAGGGATGAGCAATCGTGCTAGGATCTGGAGAAGCTCGTTATGATCATAATGTGGCCACCGGTAAGTTTCTCTTAAATAATTACTTTGCTTCTGACACTGGTGCTGATAGGAGTTTTATATCTAAGAAACTTAGTGATATGATAAAAGGAACTCCAACTCTGTTAGAAGCTAAGTATGTAATAGAGATAGCTGATGGTCAAATAATTGAAGCAACCCACATTCTTAAGGAGTGTAAGCTTGGACTAGCTAGTCGTATACTTGATATCGACCTCATGCCAGTCACACTTGGTAGTTTTGATGTAATTCTCGGCATGGATTGGTTATCTAAAAACCAAGCTGAAATCATCTGTCGTGAGAAAATTGTACGTATTCCTCTCCCGAGTGGAGAAACCCTTTCCGTTCAGGGCGAAAAGGTTGGTGCAGCCATGGGCATCATATCCTTTATGAAAGTACAGAAATGTCTTCGAAAAGGGCATACTGATATTTTGGCACTCGTTGCTAAGCAGCCATCAGAAGAGAAGAAGATTAATGATATTCCCATCGTTCGTGAATTTCTGGAAGTATTTACCGAGGATTTTCCTGGTCTGCCACCACACCGTGAAGTCGAATTTCAAATCGATCTAGCACCCGGAGCGGCATCGATCGCTCAGGCACCTTATAGACTAGCACCTAGTGAATTGCAAGAGCTATCTACTCAGTTACAGGAATTGTTGGATAAAGGTTTCATCCAACCTAGCTCATCGCCATGGGGAGCTCCGGTCCTGTTTGTCAAGAAGAAGGACGGGACTTTCTGTATGTGTATCGACTACCGTGAACTGAATAAAGTCACAATCATGGACCTCATGAACCGCGTGTGTAAACCATACCTTGAGAATCCGAGATTAGGATATCTCTAAGGCTGCTTTTAGGACAAAGTACGGCCACTACGAGTTTATGGTCATGCCTTTCGGATTAACCAACGCACCTGCGGTATTCATGGACCTCATGAACCGCGTGTGTAAACCATACCTTGATCAATTTGTCATCGTTTTCATCGACGACATTCTCATTTATTCCAAGAATAAGGAGGAACATCTACGCCAAATTATTACTTAAGCAGGAGCAGCTATATGCTAAGTTTTCTAAGTATGAATTCTGGATTCGAGAAGTTCAATTCTTAGGACATGTGGTTAACGAGAAAGGAATACATGTCAATCCATCAAAGATAGAAGCCATCAAGAATTGGGCAGCACCGACGACACCGACTGTGGTGTGACAATTTCTGGGATTGGCTGGACATTACCGTCGATTCATCGAGGGATTCTCTAAGATTGCACAACCTCTCACTGCCTTAACTCAAAAGGGTAAGGCCTACAACTGGGGCGATAACTAGGAGTCAGCGTTTCAGCTCCTTAAACAGAAACTTTGCAGTGCACCCATTCTATCTCTTCCGGAAGGAACGGATGATTTTGTGGTGTATTGTGACGCATCCATTCAGGGTTTGGGTTGTGTTCTATTGCAACGAGAAAAAGTGATCGCATATGCTTCGCGTCAACTAAAGATTCATGAGAAAAACTACACCACTCATGATCTAGAGTTGGGAGCTGTAGTTTTCACACTTAAGATATGGAGACACTACTTGTACGGTACCAAGTGCACTATCTACACCGATCACAAGAGTCTTCAGCACATCTTCGAGCAAAAAGAGTTGAACATGAGACATCGTCGTTGGGTCGAGCTCTTGAATGATTATGACTGTTTGATCCGGTATCATCCGAGTAAGGCTAATGTTGTACCTGATGCCCTAAGTAGAAAGGAAACCAAGCCCAAACGAGTTCGAGTACTACAGCTTACTATTCACCCCTGATTACCTAACAAAATCCGTAGTGCTCAACTTGAAGCTCTGAAAGAGGAAAACCTACCGCTGGAAGGTACACGCGGTATGGAAGCACAACTAGAGGTCAAATCTGACGGTATTCGCTACTTCGCCGAGCGAATGTGGGTTCCAGTATTCGGGAACATAAGGGAATTGGTCATGGATGAGGCTCATAGATCTCGTTACTCTATTCATCCTGGTTCCGACAAGATGTATCATGACCTAAAGGTGTTGTATTGGTGGCCAAAGATGAAGGCCGATATAGCCACCTATGTGAGCAAGTGCATGACTTGCGCGAGGGTCAAGGTTGAATATCAAAAGCCTTCTAGTCTACTCCAGCAACCAGAGATTCCCATGTGGAAATGGGAGCAGATATCCATGTACTTTATCACAAAATTGCCACGAACTCCTACCGGATGTGATATCATTTGGGTAATAGTCGATCGTTTAACAAAGTCAGCTCACTTCTTAGCAATCAAGGAAACCGACAAAATGGATAAGCTTACTCGTATTTACGTGAAAGAAGTAGTCTCTCGGCACGGGGTGCCAATCTCTATCATTTCGGATCGTGATGCACGATTCACCTCTCGTTTCTAGTAATCGTTACATAAAGCTTTAGGCACGCGTCTAGATATGAGCACAGCATACCATCCTCAAATTGATGGCTAGATGGAGTGTACAATTCAAACTCTGGAGGATATGCTACGAGCTTGTGTGATTGACTTCGGTAACACCTGGGAGTCTCACCTACCATTGGTGGAGTTCTCCTACAACAACAGTTATCACACTAGCATCAAGGCAGCTCCATTTGAAGCATTATATGGACGGAAATGTCGTTCTCCTATTTGTTGGGCCGAGGTTGGGGATAGTCAACTTACAGGTCTTGAACTCATACTTGAAACTTCTAAGAAAATCGTTCAAATTAGAAACCGTATGGCAGCAGCTCGTGATCGTCAAAAGAGCTATGCCGATAAGCGTCGTAAACCATTAGAATTTCAAGTAGGGGATATGGTTTTGTTAAAAGTCTCACTTTGGAAGGGTGTCATTTGTTTTGGGAAACGGGGCAAGCTGTATCCTCGTTATGTTGGAACATTCAAGATAGTGAAGAGAATCGGGCCAGTAGCGTATCAACTGGACCTACCTGAAGGACTTAGTGGTGTACACAACGTCTTTCACATTTCAAACATGAACAAATGTATGGCAGACGAGTCACTCGCGGTTCCTCTTGAGGAACTACACATTGAAGGACAGTTACGTTTCATCGAAGAACCAGTGGAAATCATGGATAGGGAGGTCAAAACGTTAAAATACAGAAAAATCCCTATTGTCAGAGTTCGTTGGAACTCGAAACGCGGACCGGAGGGTCATTTTTGCGAAATCTTAACTTTTTGTAATCTTAAATGATATTTTGGGATGTAAAACTTTAAACTTGATTATGTATCCAATTATCATGTATGTGTTTGCGATAATCATATGCTTTAGAAACCAGTGAATGTTACGCCTCGCATTTCCGCCATGGCGGGGTGTGACAACCGAGACTAGCTTATCAGGTGAGTTCTAGAAGCCCTTCTTTAAATGTTTCAGTTAAATGTTTTTGGGCTGGTGTGCATACATACGAAGTGATGTTTACAAAATGATGATTACGAAACGATGTCTACGAAATGATGATTATGAAATGATGTTTACGAAGGATTATGTTATGAAATGTTTTGCCAAACGAAGTTTATGAAAGGTTTATAAATGAAACATTATTTAATAAAACGTACGAATGCTTTAACTAAAATGAGGTAAAGGTTTTGTGAAAGTCACGAATGAACGAATCTGCCAGGAGTTCCTACGGGAGATAGGGTATGTATGTGTGTATCGGCCTTACCCTTACGGGGAGCCTTTGTGGTTGGCTAATGGTTGTACAACTGGTTGAGGATGGGGTGACGACGGTCACCCATGGGATTACCGGGATCCCGATGGAAGATACTATTCCCTGCGAGGGAACAGTGCTTAAGGTATGTTTAGTCTTCCTAGAGGTAACGAGCCTTAAGAAGCATGTGTTTGGTCTACCTAGAGGTAACGAGCCTTAGGAGACTTGGGCGGCAGATGACTTAGAGGTAACGAGCCTTAAGTTCATACGCTGGTATGCGATGTATGACATTGACGGTTACGAGAAGGCGCAGATTCAGTTCATGTTGACTTATGTTATGATGCTATGTTACGATGTTACGATGATGTTAAGTTATTACATGTTTTACGTACTCATTTGTTAAATAAATGTATGTTATGTTTTTGGCAAAATGTTTATGTTAAGGTTTTATGTTAAGCTTGAACTCACCAGCGTAACTGACTTTTAGTATGCACATTCAGGTTAAGGCAGGTTGTGATGATGGACGGTAATGCTGGGCGGCTTGATGAGTTACCCGGTTGATCATGAAGACTAGCATCCCGTTATGAGTTGTTTATGTTATGTTTACGTATTAGACAATGTTACGCTTCCGCATGTTGAATGATGTTATGTTATGTTTGAAATGAAATTTTCCGTTGTGTTATTTGATATTCAAGTTTAAGAACTGTTTGTGAATGAGTAAATCCAACACGTGAGGCCTCATAGGTTTAGGGCCTTACAAGTTGGTATCAGAGCAATAGTTTGAGTGATTCGGACACTCCCAGTGTCTGAACTTAAACTGTGAATGGGACCGAAAGCGGATGCCAGTACGAGTAACTCGAGCCACATCATCAGGTATGAAGCTAGTATATATTTACATATATAGTATGCCTTAGAAGATTTTAGGTTAGGACTTGTGTTCTGATGGAATCACAAAGGTGGTCAAATAGAAATCGAAAGGTAGTGTAATGGTTAATTACAGATGGCTAGTGTATATTAACATCTTATAATACTTGTTGAATTCTATTTGTTAACTAGCGTGATGACATTGGATTCCTTGTCTTATAAAACAAAATGGCGAGAAGAGGAAACGGAAGGCGTGGTGGGGGCCGTACCGGCGGTCATATCAGTTTTCGAGGTAGGACTCCTGCTCGGCAGGAGTACAGTGAAGAAGGAAGTGTCCACACTGAACCGAAAGTTAGTGTGCATAGGACTGAGCAGACTCATGTTGAAGAACAACAGTTCACTTTCGAACAAGAAGTGAAAGCTGCTCTGGCACGCGAATTTACTGAGATGATGAAGGCTTCCTTGCCAGATCTATTGGTAGAAACATTGAGGAAGGCTAAGGAGCCGGACGGGTCTAACACGACAGTTAGTACCCCGAACACGGAGGCAGTTAACGCACCTCTTACCCGCGGTTGCGACTATAAGTCCTTCAAAGCTTGTAACCCGCCGGTCTTGACTAGAAAGAGTGTCGCGCGAATCAAGTTGTGAAATTTCCTGCTAACTCTTTGAGAGAGGAAGCATCCCATTGGTGGGAACGTGTACGTCAAGCCAAGGGGGACGAGGCTGTGGACGCAATGATGTGGACTGATTTGAAAACTTTGGTGATCAATAATTTATGTCCAAGGAACGAGATCGAGAAGGTAGAGAGGGAATTTCTAGGGATTAAGGCTGGAAGCATGACCAACAGGTAGTATACCACACGGTTCAATGAACTGGCATGTCTGGTGCCACACCTTGTCACTACTGAAGAAAGGAAGATCGCCTTCTACATTCAAGGGTTTCCGGACAAGGTCCGCACCTATGTTAAGGCAAACGCTCCTGCTACCTACGATTCGGTAGTAGAACTGAGTGGCGTGGTATTTAATGATCTGGCGTTGAATGTCATTGCCATTGAGGAGCCCAAGAAAAAGTTGAGTTTTCCTGCTAAGCGATCGGGTGGAAAGTTATTTGGGGCTCGGGACAAGCAGGCCAGGGTAGGCGAGATATCAGTCTGTGGGAAATGTGGAAGAAGGCATGCAGGTGAATGCAGGCTAGGGTCAAATATGTGCTACAAGTGTGGCAAGACCTGGCATTACTCCCATGAATGCACGCAAGGCATTAAGTGTTATAATTGTGGTGAAAGCGGCCACATGAGCTGGGAATGCACTAAGCCAAGAATGGGTGAACCCTAGAAAGTGAAAGGCCCTAAAAAGAAAGAAGAGAGGCCCCGAGCAAAGACTCGAGCGTATGCACTGACGCAAGAACAGGATAGGGTGGACCCCGATGTGGCGTCAAGTACGTTCATCCTTGACAACACTTTTATATATGTGTTATTTGATTCGGGATCCAGTAAAAGTTTTATATCTGCTACTTTCTGTAAACGGGTAAAATACTCAGTCAGTAAACTAGAAAGAGCCTTTAGTGTATAAACAGCTGAGGGTAGAACCGCGAGGGCAACTGATGTAGTTGATAATTCCACGATAAAAATAGAAGGCCATAGATTCCCCATCAAGTTGTTCGTTATGGTTTTGGGTGGGTTTGATGTAGTGTTGGGTATGGATTGGCTAACTGCCAATGAAGCGCAGATTATATGCAAACGAAAGATAATCCGACTCAAGGCTTCGGATGGTAGCGAAGTCGAGGTTTTTGGAGATCGTGACGCCCGAATGCCTAACGTCTTCTCAATGATTAAGGCAGCAGATTACCTGAGGTGCGGATGCGAGGCTTATCTGGTGTACGTGATTGATAAGTGTAAGGAAGTAAAGAAACTACACGATGTACCCGTGGTACGCGAGTACCCGAAGGTGTTTCCAGAGGATTTGCCTAGGATACCACCAGAAAGAGAGATTGAGTTCCGAATCGACTTAGTACCAGATGCCCAGCCCGTGGCCAAGGCTCCGTATCGACTAGCACCAGTGGAGATGAAAGAACTAATGGCACAACAAGACGAATTACTTGAGAAGTGATTTATCCAACCGAGCATCTCGCCTTGGGGTGCTCCGGTGTTGTTTGTGAAGAAGAAGGATAGTTCGATGAGAATGCGTATTGATTATCGTGAGTTGAACAAATGAACGGTGAAGAACAAGTACCCCTTACCAAGGATCGACGACCTGTTTGATCAATTACAGGGCACAAGTTGGTTCTCAAAAATTGACCTTCGATCCGGGTACCATCAGTTGAAGGTGAGGGAAGAAGACATACCAAAAACCGTGTTTCGCACGAGTTATGGACATTCCGAGTTCCGCGTGATGTCCTTCGGATTGAAAAACGCCCCTTCGGCGTTCATGGATTTGATGAATAGGGTGTGTCGACCGATGTTGGACCGATCAGTGATTGTGTTCATCGATGATATACTCATCTACTCCAAGAACGAGGGTGATCACGCATGTCACTTGAAGGAGGTGTTGGAAGCTTTAAAGAAGGAGAAACTGTATGCTAAGTTCTCCAAATGCACGTTCTGGCTTAGGGAAGTCCAATTCCTAGGTCACATCATTAACCCGAACGGCATTATGGTGGACCCAGCAAAGATAATGACGGTAAGAGATTGGGAAATTCCTAAGACTCCAACTGAAATCCACAGTTTCTTAGGGTTGGTAGGCTACAATCGGAGATTCATTCAGGATTTCTTGAAAATAGCTTCGCCATTGACAAAGTTGACGTGAAAGGAGGTAAAATACGAATGGGGTTCGACCCAGGAAGAAGCATTTAAGGAATTGAAGGAGAAGCTAACCCAAGCTCCAGTCTTGGCCCATCTCGAGGGCAATGAAGACTTGGTTGTATACTCTAACGCTTCGGGTCAGGGGTTGGGGTGCGTGCTGATGCAACGCGGGAGAGTGATCGCTTATGCGTCACGACAGTTGAAAGTTCACGAGGTCAACTATCCGACTCTTGACTTGGAACTTGTTGCTGTCGTATTCGCATTGAAAATCTCAAGACACTAACTTTACGGGGTGAAGTTTACCATTTACTCGGACCACAAAAGTTTGAAGTACTTCTTCGAACAAAAGGAACTTAATATGAGGCAGGGACGAGGGCTAGAACTTTTGAAAGACTATGACTGTGAAATCATATACCATCCTGGAAAGGCGAACGTGGTGGCTGACGCTCTAAGCCGAAAGGATGTGCCTACACCTATTAGAGTGAAAGCTTGCTAGTTAGTAGTAACATCGGATGTGATTAGGGAAATGGAAAAGGCTCAAGATGAAGCACTTAAAGAGGAAAACACAAAGAAGGAAATGATGGTTAGCCAACAGGAAAAGTTGGAATATAACAGGTGTTAGGACACATTTTGGACGGATATGGATACCTATGGGTGGCGAGCTTAGGACAAAGGAAAAAGATTCTTGATGAGGCTCATAAGTCTCGTTTCTCTATCCATCCCGGTACCAACAAAATGTACCAAGATCTGAGGAAGGAATACTGGTGGCCTGGAATGAAACATGAGGTGACGAAATACATGAGCAAGTGCCTGACCTGCTCACAAGTGAAATCCGAACACCAGAAACCATATGGAAAGATTCAACCACTTGATATACCGGAATGGAAGTGGGAACACATTACAATGGACTTCATAACCAAGCTACCTCGTACATCTAAAGGTCATGACACCATTTGGATAATTGTGGACCGTTTAACGAAGAGTGCTCATTTCCTACCTATTCGCGAGACGTTCTCGTCAGAAAGATTAGCGGAAGTATTTATTAACGAAGTAGAAGCACGGCATGGGATGCCTTGGACGATCGTATCTGACCGGGACACACGATTCACATCGAGGTTCTGGAAGAGATTTCATGAGGCGATGGGCACGAGGGTTAATATCAGTATGGCATACCACCCGCAGATGGATGGTCAGTCTGAAAGGATGCAGGTCCTCATGGCGCGTCTACGAATCGATCTCGTGATAAGACGTGAAGTTTACTCGGAGTGCGGAATCCAACGAGTCAACGTTTATATGCATAAAAGACAATTCAAACACGCAAGTAAATAAACTTCTCAATTCGTATTCCAATCACAATGTTGTTTACAGACTCAATCAGACTTCTCTCTGATTCGTTCTAGTTCGTTATGACTGACTCTGTAAACACACATATATATAACCAACTGACCTGATATAAGCGAACTTATTAAGTTCGTCTCTAACAGCTTAAGCGAACTTAACAAGTTCGCCTCATTTAGACCTAAGCGAACTTATTAAGTTCGCCTCTGATAGACCAGGCGAACTTAACAAGTTCGCCTCTAGCTATACTTGTAAAACACTTAGACACTTTTGACATTTACATAACAAAAACATAAAATCTAACTATTACAAGCTTTTGTCATTACAAACTATGTCCTAACAAAGGTCCATTAAGACATTGGAGGATATGCTCCGTGCTTGTATTATTGATTTCGGTGGTAGTTGGGACACTCACCTACCATTAGCCGAGTTCTCCTACAACAACAGCCATCACTTAACGATAGGCATACCACCTTATGAGATGTTGTATGGTAGGAGATGTTAGACCACGGTTTGTTGGGGTGAGATTGGACAGAAGGAATTATGAAGTCTTAAAGTCGTAAGAGAAACGTCAAAAATGTTTGATCAGATCAAAGCACGAATGAAGGCCGCTCAAGATCGTCAGACATCCTACACGGATAAACGAAGAATGCCTATAGAGTTTGGTGTAGGGGACAAAGTAATGTTGAAAACGTCACCCTGGAAAGGAATCATATGAATCAGAAAGAGAGCAAAGTTAAGTCCGAGGTTTGTCAGACCATTCAGAATAATGGCATGGGTTGGTGAAGTCGCTTATCGGCTGGATTTTCCTAATGAACTAAGTGGGATTCATCTGACGTTCCATGTATCACACTTGCAAAAGTGTTTGGCGGATGAAACATCTCATGCACCACTTACCGACATCGAGGTGGACAACATCCTTAACTACATCGAAGAACCCATGGCCATATTAGACAAGAAGGAGAAACGTTTACGTAACATAGTTATTCAATTGGTTTAAGTCCAATGGAACCACCGAAAGGGATCGGAATCTACTTGGGAAACAGAGACGAAA
This sequence comes from Smallanthus sonchifolius, assembly GCA_023525975.1. Classification (NCBI taxonomy): domain Eukaryota; kingdom Viridiplantae; phylum Streptophyta; class Magnoliopsida; order Asterales; family Asteraceae; genus Smallanthus; species Smallanthus sonchifolius. The sequence goes on from CM042033.1 coordinate 41,887,837, forward strand.
ATGAGGGATTCGTACCCTCAACTGTTTGACTTATGATAGGTTTCGGGGACGAAACCTATTGTAAGGGGGTTAGACTTGTAACATCCTAAAAATAAAACGACAGTTATAATAACGGGTTAGAATGAGAGAACGAATGGAATAAACGAGCGGGACATAATGGGCTAGCTTGGGAAGGGCCCGGCGAACTTGGAGTTGGCGAACATGGGAGGGAGCCTCCCTATAAATAGCCTAGACCTTCCTCTTTCTCTCATTTGCAAGTTTTAGAGAGAGACAAAGTTGGCGGATCGACCCGAGATTAAAGAAGTGTGTCACTCCATAGCTCGTGAGCAAAACCTCCGAATCAGAAGCTCGATACAGGTAACGATCTGATCTAGATCTGAGTTTATGTTCGTTTTTGGGGTTTTCGGGTTTTTGATAAAAAGATGATGTTTTTACGTATGAAACTTAGAGATAAACATAGATTTGAACTCTAGAATGAAAAACAAACGTTTTGAACGTAGAAAGTTGGGATCTTGACAAGATCAGATCCACATGCATGAATCTAGGGATCTTGAGGAAGAAGACAGCCCCATAGGCGAACCTGGGTGATTAGGCGAACTTATTAAGTTCGCTGAATGTGAGTTTAAGCGAACTTAGGTAAGTTCGCTGGTCATGTTCGCCTGATGCCATAAGGCGAACTTAGCTTAAGATCACTTGTATGTTCGCCGGGTTGGTAAGAGGTGAACTTAGCCTTAAGTTCGCCTAATTCAGAATGGTTGAACCGTTAGAGTCGGGATTAGGACTGATGTGTATTTAATTACTCAATTCAAAACGTACGTGACGTTATTGGGCCTTTGTTAGGACAACCGAGACTAGCTTATTAGGTGAGTTCTAGAAGCCCTTCTTTAAATGTTTTAGTTAAATGTTTTTGGGTTGGTGTGCATACATACAAAATGATGTTTACGAAACAATGTTTATGAAATGTTGTCTACGAAATGAGGATTATGAAATGATGTTTACGAAGGATGATGTTATGAAATGTTTTGACAAACGAAGTTTATGAAAGGTTTATGAATGAAACATTATTTAATAAAACGTATGAATGCTTTAACTAAAATCAGGTAAAGGTTTTGTGAAAGTCATGAATGAACGAATCTGCCACGAGTTCCTACGGGAGCTAGGGTTTGTATGTATCGGCCTTACCCTTACGGGGAGCCTTTGTGGCTGGCTAACGGTTGTAAAACTAGTTGAGGATGGGGTGACGACGGTCACCCATGAGATTACCGGGATCACGATGGAAGGTACTATTCCCCGCAAGGGAACAGTGCCTAAGGTATGTTTAGTCTTCTTAGAGGTAACAGGCCTTAGGAGACATGTGTATGGTCTTCCTAGAGGTAACAAGTCTTAGGAGACATGTGTTTGGTCTACCTAGAGGCAACGAGCCTTAGGATACTTGGGTGACGGATGACTTACAGGTAACGGGCCTTAAGTTCATCCGCTGGTACGCAATGTATGAATTTGACGGTTACGATAAGGCGCAGATTCAGTTCATGTTGACTTATGTTATGATGCTATGTTACGATGTTATGATGCTATGTTACGATGTTATGATGCTATGTTCCGCTGGTACGCTTTTGTTAAATAAATGTATGTTATGTTTTTGGCAAAAATGTTTATGTTAAGGTTTTATGTAAAGCTAGAACTCACCAGTTTCGCTGACTTTAAGTATGCTCATTCAGGTTAAGGCAGGTTGTGATGATGGACGGTGATGTTGGGTGATATAATGCGAAGTACACATCTTTATTCCTAGTGTTTTGTGCATTTTTACTTAATTTTGTGTTTATTTTGAGTCGTTTAAGTCTGTATTTGAGTCTATTGTATATTTACAGGTGCTCGTGAAGATTACAAGTGAATACGTGAAGAAATCGAGCAAGAAATAGAAGTCGGGAGAAATAAAGAGAAAACGTTGGAATTTTGACCTCTCGCGGTACGCGAGAGAGGAAGACCGAAGCCTCGCGGTACACGAGGATCTTCAGAACGTGCCCCGACTAATTTAACCCTCGCGGTACGCGAGAGACAGGAAAATCATGAAAAAACCCTAAAAATTGATTTTAATAGAATTACAATGCCATAACGAGAGGATTTCGTATTCCAGCCATCTAGAGCAAGGGTAGAGGCGATTTTGGGAGCCAAGGAAGAGGAATCAAGCGTAAAGTCGAAGACTTTGATCACCGGGTTCGTTTGTTTAATGTTTTCGGTTTCAAGATTTCATCTTTGTGTTTGAATTATGAGTTTGATACCATGGTTGATGTTTATTACTTCTGTTTAGTTGTGTAGAACATGATCATAGGCTAAAACTATATTACTGCCTGGGTCTTATGATAAATATGCATAAAGTTTAGCTTTTTACTGGTTTTGGATTCGTTTGATGGTTAATTGATTTTGTAAACGATCTTTGGATATTAATTGTGATGATATAGCATGCTTTAATCTGGTTTTGTGTTGATTAATTTTCCTCGTGTCATCTTGTTGAATGTCTTTTATTAATAGATGCATGTTTAGGTTGTTTGCATATTGCTTGTGACCTGAGTGGTTTGCTAGACGTAGTAATCCATAGGAGTGTTTGCTAATCCTTGACTAAATCTGAGTGTGTATCCTATTTCAATACCCGAGAAGTGAGAGATAGTTGTCCATTCTTCGTCATTAGGAATTCGAGTGTCAGCTGTCTGAGAGGAAGTTGGTATATGGTTTCTATTGATTGTTGCTAGTTCATATCATAGTTCTTATCCTAAGATCACCCAGTGCATTCTTCGAATGTATGTTGGGCAGTGAGACTGAAAGGTGATCTGTCTATTCGGGTACTTTATCATTGTTGGAGAGACTGGAAGGTAATCCACTATCTTGTGAGTTTATCACACTTTTAGGTTCCTTAGTTGGTGACACCCTGAGAGTGATTAGGGATCCACTAGGTAGTCTAGAGTTGTTTCTTTAGAAGCCCAGATCCATAATAGTTTCCAGAACCGGTAGAAGTTGTTCTTTGTAAGTAGGATTCCGACCTAAGTAGTATTTTTCCCATCATCTGATATTTCCTTAGTTCTTGATCTGGATAGTTTGAGTCGTTCTTAGTTTGTTGCATTCTTAGTTATTCTTTAGTGTAGTTAACTCCCCAAACCAAATAAATATTTAGTTCGAGTCAGAGTCTAGTATAGTTATAGTAGTGTCTCTAGGGTTCGATAACTCGGTTTACCGTTAAGCTGTACTACACTCGATAGGTACAGTTTCCTGTCAGTGCGGTTTAGTTGAAGGTACTCCTTTTGTTACGTAGGAGTCTAGTTAGGTTTTTATTCAATAGTTTTATAGAGCGTCTGGGCGACATCAAGTTTTTGGCGTCGTTGCCGGGGACACTTGGCAATAGCAATATTAGCTTTGACTAGTTCTTTTAGTGATTTTTGGTTTGGTTTTCTTTTGAGTCTTGTGTGTCTTTGTCTTATGTGCTACTTTTGTGTCTTATCTGAGTGTCTAACATAGGATCGAGTCTTTCTGTCTTGAGTCTTTATTTATTTTCCTCTATTCTTGTGTCAGTTTATGCACCACACTCGTTCGCAGGGAACACCACCATATTCAGCTTTTCAAGAGCCCGAACGAGAGCTGCATGAGCGCACCCGTGACTTTCTGGAGCGTTTGAAAGCATTATGCAGCAACCAGTTACGTTCTCCTAGCCCAATTCCATTTCCTACCATGGGCGACGCTGACCCATTAGCGAGGTGTACGGTACACTAGAGGGCCAGTGACGGGGTCACCAGGGCGAGATCTTCGATCACACGGCCCGCTGTTCCTACTACCAATACTTGGTAGATCCGGCACATGTCATGAGCACGATCACTCATGCCACTCAATTCCATGGCCTTGAGGATGAGGATGCACCCGGACACCTGTCGCGCTTCGCGTGCATATGTGATACCTTCAATATCACGGGTGTGTCTAAGGACACTATCTACTTGTGTCTTTTCCCATTCTCGCTCTCTGGGCGCGCATCTACTTGGCTTGAAACCCTCCTTAACAACTCTATCACCACATGGGAGGATCTGCAAGCCAAGTTCTAAAAGAAGTACTATCCACTTTCCAGGGCCGCTCGCCTTCGGGATCAAATCCATTCGTTCTAGATGGATCCCGACGAGCCCTATCATATGTCCTGGGAGCGATTCAACACGCTGTTGAGCCGATGTCCCCAGCATGGTCTGTCTGATTGGGCGATAGTGGAGAAGTTCTACCATGGCCTTACCTTCGAGAATCAGCAAATGTTCAACACATCTGTGGGAGGCCATATCATGGATAAGCTCGAGCCAGAAGAGTGTGAGGACATGTTCAACATCATCCATCTGCTAGGACTTCCATTGCTAGTGCTAGATCACCCGCCTCTTCTCCTAGAGGTGTGCATCAGGTCACCACTGATTCTAGCGTGGCTGCTGCACTCGCCTCAATGGCTAACGAGATCAAGGAGCTGAAGCTCAGTGCTCAGCGGTGTCAAGTGTGTTAGGGAGGCCACGACACCCGAGATTGCCCCGTCATAAATCAGGAGCAGGTGAGTTTTGCTGGCAACCAGAACCAGAACCGAGGGTACAACAACTATAATAATCCATTTGCCTTTGGATGGAGATCTGGTAACAACCCATCTGGGTTTAATGCCCGACAGCATCAGTATGGAGGAGCGGAAGCTGGAGCAAGCTCGGGAAGCAGTGTCAACACAAGGAAGATTGAAGAGATGCTTGAGAATCAGACACAACGGCTTACCCACTTAGTCCAGCAAGACAGGGATGCTAAGCAGAGACTGGATAGCCACGACATCAAGTTTTTGGTGCCGTTGGGGACACTTTATAATGCCATAATTAGAGGAGTTCGAAGAGATGCTTAAGAGCAGAGACTGGATAGCCATGACACTTTATTGAAGAATCAGCAGTCGGCATTCCAGGATTTACAACGCACGGTAGGAGACATCGCGAAGAGCCTAAAGGAGAAGCAAGTTGAAGCATCTATGGCCTATAAAAGTTCTAATGCTTCATTGATGGCCGTGTCGATCTTGAGTCATAGGGAGGAGAGAGTAGAAGATGAATCCTCCCACGGTACTGACTATGGCATTCCTTCGGTAGAAGAGGTGAAGGAGGTAGATTGGAGAGCTCGATTTGCTGAGATCGACGCTAAGATGTTAGAGGAGCCTGAGTTGAATGCTGTGTCGACTAGGAGTAGAAGGGCAGAAGAGAAGGAGAACCCACCGGTAGTAGAAGAAGAAGAGCCGGTGGATGAGGAGATAGAGATGAAGAAGCCTGCCGAGAATGCAGAGGAGAAGAAGTAGGGGATGGAGATGAAGACCCCCGAGATTGACTTGAGTCGGGTTCCCTATCCAGTGCACTTGCTGCCTTATAAGAATGTTAGGGAATACGGTACCTTCCTTGATATGTTTAAACAACTCAATGTCAATCTCCCATTTGTAGAGGTCCTCCAACATATGCCTAAGTATGGAAAATTCCTCAAAGATCTTCTTTCCAGCAAGAAGAAGCTAGGGGGATCTCTGAAGTCTCACTTAGTGAGCAATGTTCTGATGTGGTTCCGAACAAACTGCCAAAAAAAGTGGCGGATTCAGGTCGTTTCTTGATCCTGTGTCTGTTTGGCGGTTTGCCTCTAAACCATGTATTGGCTGATCTGGGTGCTACCATCAATCTGATGCCGTATTCTATCTATAAACAGCTAGACCTAGGTGAACTGCAGTAAACGCGCACGACCATTTCCTTGGCTGACCGCTCAGTCAAGTATTCACGGGGAATTGTGGAGAATCTGTTAGTGAAGGTAGGTAACTTTGTATTCCCCGTGGATTTTGTTATTCTGTATATGGAAGTGGATAATAGAGTCCCACTCATCCAAGGACCCCCGTTCCTATGTACCGCCAATGAATGATCAATGTCTTTGACGGGAAACTCACACTCCGTGTGAGGGATGAGTAGATCACATTCGATGCTACGAAGTCTGTGAAGGATGTTGGCAAGCATAGCCACTCTGTGTGCATGATCGATGCCTTCATGGACTACCATCGGGACTCTAATCCAGGAGAGGATGTTGTTGATAGGGAAGAAGGAGAGAAGATAGAGGACCCTCCGGATTGGCTTGAGGAATTTGATAGGAAATTGAAAGGATCCTCGTTTTTAGGTGCGGACGTTGATGATTGCGACTTAAGTGAGATATTAGAGCAAGTGGGTTTGATAATCTGTGACATACCCACAGTGGAGAGCTTAAAGGATTATGAAGATCTGGGCGAGAGGTTAGAGTCTACACCTTTGATGATATCACACATTGAGCCTTTGACCTTTACTGGTGTCCATACTAAGGGCATAGAAGCCAGGTCATCCCCTAAATCTAGGCCACCACGTAAGAAGCTTCATGAGTTGAGTGAGTCTATTGATCTAGAGAGAGTGAAAACCCCAAGTGTGGGGATGTTTAGGTGTGACAGCCTATTGAAGTATTTAAACCAGGTTATCTTTGGACCTGGTAGGTTTAAGCTGTGGTGGAAGGACTTGATTGCTAAATATAATAGAGATTTAGAGTTTGATAGAGGTAGGAAGTTGATGAGGTTTTAGAGGATCGGTAGACCGCGTAGGATGGAGGCGGTACCGGTTAGGATAAAGGAGAAGCCTCCTGATAGGTTTTCTTGAGTCTCGGGCAAGCGCCTAGGGTGTAGAGTTTGTGAGCATTACTTGGTTTGAGTCCGTGTCTATTTTTGTGTTTTACGGTATGTGTGTTTTGTTTGTGTCATGTTTTGCAGGAATTCGCGCTTGATTCGGTGAGAAAAATCATCGGTATTGAAGTTCCAGGAATGTTTTACATTGGTTTTTATCATTAGAATGAGTTTTAAGGAATTTGGGTGAAGAAAATTTTGAGGTGTGAAAATTTGGCTAAGTATAAAAACCCTCAAAACTTTCTGTCACCAGATGGTCCTCACGGTACGCGAGAGATTCCCCCCATGTTCCTCGTGGTACACGACGGATAGAAATAGGGGCCGACTTAAATGCCACTCTCTCGCGGTACGCGAGGAGTGGCCGCCCTGTATCTCGCGGTACGCGGGGCTAGGCTGGTCTCACCCTTCTTCCTTGTTTTCACATGGTTTCGTTCACCCGCATCGACCAACACTACCATCCATCACCCACTATCACCATATCATTCAAACCACATATTATCCTTTATCCATCATCACTCATACCATCCGACCACTGACCATGGGGAAAGTAAAACCGTTCATGATCGATGACCGACCTTGTTGTGGCATGCATGTCTATGTGTTTGCCACACATTGAGTATGTTTCTCTGCATGCTATCTATCCTGAGTCTTTAATTCTTAGTGAGTCAGTTTGAGTCAGTCGAGTTTTTATTTTAATTTGAGTCAGTTTAATGTTGCGGGTTTGTTGTGAGATTTATTTTGCAGGTTTTATCATCCCACCCATACTCAATCTCCATTCGGGGGGATCGATTATCACTTATTCGAAGTTTGTAAAGGCAGCCCGGCAGTCAAATGTGCAACTGCGACCGAAATGCTATACGGTGCACACAAGGATGAACGAAGCTAGATTTTCTTCGAGAGCATATACATTACTAGCTAAGTCAATTCCTTTTTATTTTTGCATTTTTAATTTTAGTTGTGTCTTGCTTCACATTGAGGACAATGTGTCTTTCAATTGTGCGGATGTGAGTGTTTAGTTTGTTTAGTTTTAGTTTGTGTCTTTATAAAAATTCAAAAATACAAAAAAAATGAAATTTTTTTTGATAAAATGTCTTTGGAAATAATTGCATATACTTGGAAAATGATAGTACAACTGGATCTATTTGTTGAGTTTAAATGATTTAAATAATAGAAAACGTGTCTAATTAGTGATGTTTTGTTAGACCCAGCCAGCTTAAATAGCTTAAATATCCTGTTTGTGTTGTTTAGGAATTAATTAATTTAAAATCATGATATCTTGTGGGTATTCATCTTAGGATAATCGGTAATACTGAAACTGTCAACACAGTGTGATAGGTACCACATTAAGTTAAAATTTAGAGGTTTTTGAAATTTCATGGCACACCACTCTCTTTTTTATGAGAATAAATCCGAGTTTTTGTGGCGCCCGCGTCCACATTTCCATAATTCATGATCTTATTTGTTAGAATACTGAGTTTTGCATATGTGTTACCCTCCGGGATGGCTACTTGGAGAAAACACCCCTAAGTGATTCTTATGTCCTTTATTGATATGACTTAGTCTATGTGTTACCTTCCGGGATATTGACTTGGTTGAAACGCCTCTAGATGAAGTTTAATTTGATTATTAATGCTCATTATCATCCATTCATTCATGATTTCATCTGCTTTCTAAAAAGCTGTAAATTTTAGTTTAACATGGTAGGGTAAATCTATATGGTTTGATATGTGCCTAAACATGACCGTGACATAGGATTAGGTAGAGCTGTAACTGTTAAGTGTTAGTCACATAGATTGATTGATATGCATGATAATGTAATATTAGAACACGTAACGGGGGCTTGAAAGTTGGTGCTTGGGTTTAATCAGACAAAAATATTGATTGTTGATTTTTAACACGTGAGTATGTTTAACTAATGGGTAATTGATGTTTGTTAAGTTAGATCCCAATTATGATTCCATTTGCAGCTTTTTCGAGATCGAAAAAAGGTTAAGTGTGGGATGTTTGATGTAGTGCGAAGCACACATCTTTATTCTTAGTGTTTTGTGCCTTTTTACTTAATTTTGAGTCGTTTAAGTCTGTATTTAAGTCTATTGTATATTTACAGGTGCTCGTGAAGATTACAAGTGAATACGTGAAGAAATCGAGCAAGAAAGAGAAGACGGGAGAAATAAAGAGAAAAAGTTGGAATTTTGACTTCTCGCGGTACGTGAGAGAGGAAGACAGAAGCCTCGCGGTATGCGAGGATCTTCAGAACGCGCCCCGACTAATTTGGACCTCGCGGTACGCGATATAGGAAAGTCGTGAAAAAACCTTAAAAATCAATTTTAATAGATTTACAATGCCATAATGAGAGGAGTTCGTATTCCAGCCGTCTAGAGCAAGGGTAGAAGCGATTTTGGGAGCCAAGGAATGGAATCAAGTGTAAAGTCAAAGACTTTGATCATCTGGTTCGTTTGTTTAATGTTTTCGGTTTCAAGATTTCATCTTTGTGTTTGAATTCTGAGTTTGATACCATGGTTGATGTTTATTACTTCTGTTTAGTTGTGCTGAACATGATCATAGGCTAAAACTATATTACTGCATGGGTCTTATGATGAATATGCGTAAAGTTTAGCTTTTTACTGGTTTTGGATTCGTTTGATGGTTAATTGATTTTATAAACGATCTTTGGATATTAATTATGATGATATAGCATGCTTTAATCTGGTTTTGTGTTGATTAATTTTTCTCGTGTCATCTTGTTGAATGTCTTTTATTAATAGATGCATGTTTAGGTTGTTTGCGTATTGCTTGTGACCTGAGTGGTTTGCTAGACGTAGTAAACCATAGGAGTGTTGGTTAATCCTTTATTAGATCTGAGTGTGTATCCTAGTATTCGTTATTAGGAATCCGAGTGTCAGCTGTCTGAGAAGAAGATGGTATTAGGTGTCTATTGATTGTTGCTAGTTCATGTCATAGTTCTTATCCTAAGATCACCCCGTGCATTCTTCGAATGTATGTTGGGCAGTGAGACTGAAAGGTGATCTGTCTATTCGGGTACTTTATCATTGTTGGAGAGACTGGAAGGTAATCCACTATCTGGTGAGTTTATTACACCTTTAGGTTCCTTAGTTGGTGACACCCTAAGAGTAATTAGGGATCCACTAGGTAGTCTAGAGTTGTTTCTTTAGAAACTCAGATCCATCATAGTTTCCAGAACGGGTAGAAGTTGTTCTTTGCAAGTAGGATTCTGACCTAGGTAGTATTCTTCCCATCATTTGATATTTCCTTAGTTCTTGATCTGGATAGTTTGAGTCGTTCTTAGTTTGCTGCATTCTTAGTTATTCTTTAGTGTAGTCAACACCCCAAACCAAATAAATCTTTAGTCCGAGTCAGTGTCTAGTATAGTTGTAGTAGTGTCTCTAGGGTTCGATAACTCGGTTTACCGTTAAGCTGTGCTACACTCGATAGGTACACTTGCCTGTCAGTGCGGTTTAGTTGAAGGTACTTCTTTTATTACTTAGGAGTCTAGTTAGGTTTATATTCAATAGTTTTATAGACCGTTTGGGCGACATCACTGGGCGGCTTGAGGTGTTACCCGGTTGATCATGAAGACTGGCATCCCGTTATGAGTTGTTTATGTTATGTTTACGTATTAGACAATGTTATGCTTTCGCGTGTTGAACGATGTTATGTTATGATTGAAATTAAATTTTCCGTTGCGTTATTTGATATTCAAGTTTAAGAACTGTTTGTGAATGAGTAAATCCAACACGTGAGGCCTCTCGGGTTTGGGGCCTTACAAGTTTTTTATCTATGGACATAGTTATTTGTTAGCAACACATATGTGGAAACAATAGCTATGAATTAAGTGATTTTGTGTCCCCCCCTCCTAACCCGTACACAATGGGATGAACTATACGGACCATGCGACGATTTGAGTAATTACGGGTGCACACGTAATTATAAAAATCAGCGCATGGAAAACATAGTAAATTATGTCGTGTGTTACGACATAAAACCTAACGTGATATTTAGTAACGAAACTAATGTGATATGATAAGGGCATGACGGATACGCCGTTGGTACTTCCTATATATAAGTGTTCCTTTCATATTGTCAGAAGTAGCGTTGTTCGTGTCACGTGAAGTTTTATGTTATTTTGACCTAGACCAATGTTTGTGAAATCTCTTATCCAGTGAAACTTTTTGAACATATTAGACTACATCCTAAACAAGTTTTAATCATCAAAATTCTCATCGTTCTCATGTCTAAGTGGTACATTCCATCTTTGGAGTCCAAAATATGCTTCGACGGTTTGTATTTACATATTATATTTTTAAATATATATATATATACAATTGTTTAAAAAAAATTATATTTTTAAATAATTAATTTTGTCTAGAATTTTTATTAATTTGATCAAGACTTAAAGCCGTGTTTTTCATAAAAAAAATTTAACTAAATAAATAAGGGACTTTATTTATTTATATAGTTAATTATTATTCATTCACTTATTAATTTATTTATTAACTTTCAAACAAGAGTAAATTGTTTATTCAATTACTTGTTTATTTATAAACAAAGAACACTAATTAGTTATTCATTATATACATTTATCTAAATATTTACAAAAAAACGGAACCATTTATTCATACACTTATACTTTCTACAAGAGTTTTCATAAGTATCTTTCGGAACTAAAACAAAAATTTCCCTACAAAATCAAGGACCCCCCACATCCATCCCTTTACCCTAGGATTCCTTTTAATCAATTGAATCCATCATTGATACAATTATACCATTAAATCATAGGTTAACCTTGTGGTTAGCTAAACACTTGTGCAACAACTTGTTCATGTGATTTCCAAGCTATATATTACAATGTGAGTTTATATAGCCCCTTTTACATTTTTACCCTTTTGGGGTGTAACATGATTACATTCAAAATATTTGTAATTTATACAATTCAAACATCATGAACATGTGTGCAATTTGTGCCTTATGCTTGAACACTATGAGTTTAAACTACAATTACATACATAAGTGCAAGTGCAATCATTAACTATGTACAAGACGAAGATAACAATGATATATCTATTGCATCTGACAAATCCACCCAGGTAGGGTGATTGTTGCCGACATTACATCAGGATAATATTGAGTGTTATGCCCTACATTCGGATAACATTGAGTGTTATGCCCTACATTAGGAAAACATTGAGTGTTATGCCCTTCAGTCACAAGGTTTAATTGTACGCCCCGATTTTAACTATAGTGGTTGATGTAGTGCAAAGCACACATCTTTATTCCTTTGTTTTAGTGCGTTTTTTATTAGTTTTGCGTTTGTTAGGAGTCGTTTTTGTATACTATTGAGTCTTTGTTATGTTTACAGGTGCTCTTGAAGATTACAAGTGAATATATGAAGAAACCGAGCAAGAAAGGGAAGCCGGAAGATTAAAGTTAAAAATGTTGAATTTTGAGTTCTCGCGGTACGCGAGAGAAGAGAAGAGAAAGCCTCGTGGTACGCGAGGAAGGCCAGAATGGGCCACGACTAATTTGTTCCTCGCGGTACGCGAGAGACCCGTAATCCATTAAAAAACCCTAAAATCAATTTAAATAGAATTTGAATGCAATCAGGTCTAGAGTTCGATTGTTTGCCGTCCAGAGAAGGTCTTTTGGCAATTTTGGAGAATAGGAAGGTTATTTGAGTGCAAGATTGAAGCTTTCGGATCCGGGTTTGTTAGTAATAGCTTATTCGGTTTTCAAGTTTTGATTTTTATCTTTGATTTGTTGAATTGAACCCATGATCATGACTTTTACTTCTGTTTGGATGTTTTTGTTTATGTTTCTTGGCTAGATCTTCGATACTGCCTGGGTCTTATGATGAATACGTGTTAAAGTTACGATTTTTACTTGTTTTGGATTCTATTTGATGGTTTAATGATCTTGTAAAGAATCTTATGATATTGATTATGATGTTATTACATGTTTAGATCTGATATATGTTTGATTATTAATTCCGTACTTTGATTGTGGATGTCTTCCAGTTTGATTTGCGTATCTAGGTCATATATCTTAGGATTTGTGATTGTTTTTGTGGTTTGCTAGAGATAGTGATCCATAGGAGTTGTGATTGAGTGTTATTTAGATCTGAGTGTTCATCCTGTCTCAATACCCGAGAAGTGAGAGATAGTCGTTTAGTCTTCGTCGTTAGGAATCCGAGTGTCAGCTATCTCAGAGGATGTTGTTATTAGGTGTCTTGTGATTGTTACCATTCTGAGTCATAGTTCTTATTGTGAGATTACCACGTGCATTCTTCTAATGTATGGTGGACAGTGAGACTGAGATGTGATCTGTCTATTCGGGTACTTTATCATTGTTGGAGAGACCGAAAGGTAATCCACTATCTGGTGAGTTATTACATCTTTAGGTTCCTTAGTTGGTGACACCCTAAGAGTGATTAGGGATCCACTAGGTTTTCTAGAGTTGTTTCCTTAGAAACCCAGATCCATCATAGTTTCCAGAACCGGTAGAAGTTGTGCTTTGCAAGTAGGATTCCGACCTAGGTAGTATGCTTCCCATCTCTGATTATTACCTTAGTTCTTCATCTGGATAGCTATTAGTAGTTAATATTTAGTGTAGTTAATCCCCCAATCATCAATCTTTAGTTCGAGTCAGAGTCTAGTAATAGTATTCAGTGTCTCTAGGGTTCGATAATCCGATTTACCATTAAGCTGTGCTACACTCGACAGGTACACTTCCCTGTCAGTGCGGTTTAGTTGAAGGTACTCCTTTTATTACTTAGGAGTCTAGGTTAGGTTTTGTTATTATTTTAATAGACCGTCTGGGTGACATCAAGTTTTTGGCGCCGTTTCCGGGGACACTTGGCAATAGCAATCTTAGCTTTGACTAGTTCTTAGTGTGATTTGTGGTTTAGTTCTTTTGAGTCTTATTCTGTGTGCTTGTCTTCTATGCTACTTGTGTGTCTTTTCTGAGTGTCTAACACATGATCGAGTCTTTCTGTTCTTGAGTCTTTATTTGTTTTCTTTTATTCTTGTGTCAGTTTATGCAACGTACTCGTTCTCAAGGATCGCCACTATTTCTAGCTTACGAAGAGCCCGAACGAGAGCTGCACGAGCGCACCCTTGATTTCCGGGAGAGTTTGAAAGAGGCGTACCGTGCACCAGAGAGCTAGTGATGGGGTCCTCAAGGCGAGATCTTCGATAACATGCCCTGCTATCACTAATGCCACTACTTGGCAGATCCTGTCACATGTCATGAGCACGATCACTCATACCACTCAATTTCATGGCCTCGAGGATGAGGATGCACGCGGACACCTGTCCCGCTTCGTGCGTATATGTGATACCTTCAATATCACGGGTGTGTCTAAGGACGCTATCTACTTGCGTCTCTTTCCATTCTCGCTCTCTGGGCGTGCATCTACTTGGCTTGACAACCTCCCCGACAATTCTATTACCACATGGGAGGATCTTCAAGCCAAACTCTATAATAAGTACTATCTACCTTCCAGGGCTGCTCGCCTTAGGGATCAAATCCATTCAATCCAGATGGACCCTGACGAGCCTTATCACATGGCCTGGGAGCGGTTCAACGCGCTGTTGAGCCGATGCCCAAAGCATGGTGTATCTGACTGGGAAATTATGGAGAAGTTCTATAATGGCCTTACCTTCGAGAAGCAGCAAATGTTCAACACAATTGCGGGAGGCCATATCATGGATAAACTTGAGCCTGATGAGTGTGAGGAAATGTTTGAGAGCTTCGCTCTGGTGGAACAACAGCAGCCATCTACCAGGACTTCCATTCCTAGTGCTAGAGCAACCACCTCTTCTCCTAGAGGTGTGTATCAAGTCAACCCCGAAACTAGCGTGGCTGCTGCACTTGTAGCGATGGCGAACGAGATTAAGGAGCTGAAGCTTAGTGCTCTTAGGTGTGAGGTGTGCAGGGGAGGACACGACACAAGATATTTCCCCGTCAATCAACAGGAGCAGGTGAGTTTTGCTAGCAACTAGAACCAGAACCGAGGGTACAACAATTAAAATAATACTTATGGCTCGGGATGGAGATCTGGAAACAACCCGCCTGTGTTTAATGGTCGCTAGTACCAGTGTGCAGGAGCTGAAGCAGGAGCGAGTTCGGGAAGCATTGTCAACACAAGAAAGATTGAAGAGTTGATAGAGAATCAGACACAAATTCTTGCCCATTTAGTACAGCAGGACAAGGACGCACGGCAAAGACTGGATGCCCATGATACTTTATTGAAGAATCAGTAGTCGGCATTCCAGGATTTGCAACGCACGGTAGAAGACATCGCGAAGAGCTTGAAAGACAGACAACGTGGTCCATCTTCAGTCCCAACGCTTCAGTGATGGCCGTGTCAGTCCTGAGTCATAGAGAGGAGGAGAGAGTAGAGAATGATGGCTCCTACAGTGCTGAATATGGAATCCCTTCGGTAGAAGAGGTGAAGAAGGTAGATTGGAGAGCTCGATTTGCTGAGATCGATGCTAGGATGTTAGAGGAGCACAAGTTGAATGTTGTGTCGACAAGGAGTAAAAGGGCAGAAGAGAAGGAGAGCCCACCGGTAGTAGAAGAAGAAGAGCCGGTGGATGAGGAGATAGAGATGGAGAAGCCTGTCGAGAGGGTGGAGATGAAATCCCCCGATATTGACTTGAGTCGTGTTCCCTATCTAGCGCGCTTGCTGCCATATAAGAATGCTAGGGAATACGGTCAATTCCTTGATATGTTCAAACAACTCAAGGTCAATCTCCCATTTATAGAGGTCCTCCAGCATATGCCAAAGTATGGCAAGTTCCTCAAAGATCTTCTTTCCAACAAGAAGAAGCTTGAGGGGATCTCTGAAGTCTCACTTAATGAGCAATGTTCTGCAGTGTTTCAGAACAAGCTACCAGAGAAAATGGCGGATTCGGGTCGTTTCATGATCCCGTGTCTTCTTGGCGGTTTGCCATTAAACCACGCGTTAGCTGACCTATGTCCTACCATCAATCTGATGCCATATTCTATATACAAGCAGCTAGACCTAGGTGAACAGCAGCCTACGCGCATGAGCATTTCCTTAGCTGAGCGCTCAGTCAAGTACCCACGGGGAATTGTGGAGAACCTGTTAGTGAATGTAGGCAAATTTGTCTTCCCCGTGGATTTTGTTATTCTGGACATGGAAGTGGATGATAAAGTCCCACTCATCCTAGGACGCCCGTTCCTACGTACCGCCAAGGCATTGATCGATGTCTTTGACGGGAAATTCACACTTCGTGTGGGGGATGAGATGATCACATTTGATGCTATGAAGTCCGTGAAGGATGTTGGCGAGCATAGCCACTCTGTGTGCATGCTTGATGCCTTCATGGACTACCATCAGGACTCTGATCCAGAAAGAGAAGTTGATGAATCCGCCCCTAACTTAGGAGAGATATCTAAATGGGCGTTGGAGTTGGAGAAGCTGTTAGATGCACCGGATGAATACGGTGACGATGAGGTGCCAGATGATCTGCTTGAAATGATGGCAAAATTAGATGAGATCATAGGCAAAACCCCAAGTGTGGGGATGACTGAGGAGAATGTAGGGGATCCCGATGATCCTGGTGAAGGTTTAGAAGTCACATCATAGAAAATCCCATGCCCAAGCCTTTAACCATCACTATTGTTCATTCTGAGGGGAGAACCGTTGATCCGACCCCTAGTTCCAGTTCAACTAGGTCTAGGCCACCCCGAAAGAGAACCCGTAAGTGGATAGAGTCATCTAAATTAGGGAGAATGCAAACCCCCAAGTGTGGGGACTTCTAGGGGAGATAAACTGTTGAAGTACTTGAACCAGGTTGTTTTCGGACCTGGTAGGTTTAAGTTTTGGTGGAAGGATAGAAGTGATAGACATAATGGAGTGTTTGGTAGGAGTAGTTGTTGGTTGAAGTTGGGGAGAATCGGTAGACCGCGTAGGATGAAGGCGATACCAGTTAGGATCAAGGAGAAGCCTCCTGATAGGCTTATTTGAATCTCAGGCGAGTACCTGGGATGTAGAGTTTGTGTGCATTCCTTGGTTTGAGTCCGTGTCAGTTTTTGTGTTTTCAGTATTTGTGTTTTGTTTGTGTCATGTTTTGCAGAGATTCGTGCTTGATTCGGTGAGGAAAATCATCAGAAACGAAGTTCCAGATATGTTCTACATTGGTTTTATCATTGGAATGAGTTTTTTAAGGAATTTGGGTGAAAAAGAAAAAAATTTAAATGATCAAAAAATTTTCTAAGTATAAAAGTTGGAAAAAACCTCTTAACTTTCTGTTACCAGCAAGTTCCCGCGGTACGCGAGAGTTTTGTGTGGTCTCTGGCGGTACGCGACGAATAAATGATAAGGCCGGCTTAAATTTCATATCCTCGCGGTACGCGGGGGGGGGCTGATATTCTCGCGATACGCGGGGGAATGCTGGATTTGACTTTTTCCATTGTTTTCCATGGTTTTCCACATCCATTATCATACACCACTTCCACAAATTCTATCATCATCATTATCCCACCATTGATCAACATTCATCCATCATTAATTACCATACCCTACCACCACCATTCACCTTCATAACCATCCGACCACCACGACCATGGGAGACTTAGAAACTGTTCTATCCGATGATATACCTTGTCGTGGTGTTCATGTCTATGTGTTTGCCACACATTGAGTATGTTTCTCTGCTATCTATCTTGAGTCTTAGCGAGTCAGTATTTTATTTTATTTTAATTTGAGTCAGTTTAATGCTGCGGGTTTGTTGTGAGGTTTATTTAGTAGGTTTTATCATCCCACCTGTACTCAATCTACATTCAGGCGGGATCGATTATGATCTTATCTAGTTTGTAAAGGCAACCCGAAAGTGAGCTGTGCAACCGCGACCGAAATGCTATATGGTGCACAAGAGGAAGAGTGAAGCTGGATTTTCATTCATGCATATCATTACCAGCTAAGTCGATTCTTGTTTTTATTTTTGAATGTTTTCTTTTTAGTTGTGTCTTGCTTCACATTGAGGATAATGTGTCTTTCAAGTGTTGGGATGTGAGTGTCTAGTTTAGTTAGTCTTGTTTATAAAAATTCAAAAATATAACAAAATTGAAAAAAATTTGAATAATGTCCTTGGAAATTACTGCATATAATTGGAAAATGATAGTACAACTGGATCTATTTGTTGAGTTTAAATGATTAAATAATAGAAAATGCGTCTAATTAGTAATGTTTTGGTAGACCTAGCTAGCTTGAATAGCTAAATAGCCTGTTTGTGATGTTTAGGGATTAATAGTTGATTAAAATCATGATATCTTGTGGGTATTCATTTTAGG
Organism: Smallanthus sonchifolius; assembly: GCA_023525975.1. Taxonomy (NCBI): domain Eukaryota; kingdom Viridiplantae; phylum Streptophyta; class Magnoliopsida; order Asterales; family Asteraceae; genus Smallanthus; species Smallanthus sonchifolius. Next base: position 41,905,877 of record CM042033.1, read on the forward strand.
GTATTGGTAATACTAAAACTATCAACATAGGGTGATAGGTACCATGTTAAGATAAAAGTTAGAGGTTTTTGAAATTTTTGGCACAGCTCTCTCTTTTTATGAGAATAAATCCGAGTTTGGTGGCGCCCACATCCATAAATTCCATAATTCATGAGCTTATTGGTTAGAATATTGAGTTTTGCTTATGTGTTACCCTCCGGGATGGCCACCTGGAGAAAACACCCCTAAGTGATTCTTATGTGCTTTATTGATTATACTTAGTCTATGTGTTACCTTCCGGGATAACGACTTGGTTGAAACGCGTCTAGATGAAGTTTAATTTGCTTATTAATGCTCATTATCATTTATTCATTCATGATTTCATCTAATTTCTTAAACCTGTAAATTTTAGTTTAACGTGGTGGGTGAATCTTATGGTTTGATCCGTGCCTACACATAACCTTGAGACGGGATTAAGTAGATCAGTAGCTGCTAAGTGTGAGTCACATAGGTTGATTGATAGGGTATAAAAGGTAATTAGAACACATAACGGGGGCTTGAAAGTTGGTGCTTGGGTTTAATCGGACAGAAATACTGATTATAGCCTTTTAATGCGTGAGTATGTTTTGCTAATTGGTAATTGAGTTTGTTGAGTTAGATCTGAGTTATGATTCCATTGTAGCTTTTTCGAGGACGAAAAAAGATTAAGTGTGGGGATGTTTGATGTAATGCAAAGCAGGCATCTTTATTCCTTTGTTTTAGTGCATTTTTTATTAGTTTTGTGTTTGTTTTGAGTCATTTTTGTATATTATTGAGTCTTTATTATGTTTGCTCGTGAAGATTACAAGAGAATATATGAAGAAACCGAGCAAGAAAGGGAAGCCGAAAGATTAAAGTTAAAAATGTTGAATTTTGAGTTCTCGCGGTACGCGAGAGAAGAGAAGAGAAAGCCTCGCGGTACGCGAGGGATGCCAGAATAGGCCGTGACTAATTTGTTCCTCGCGGTACACGAGGAACCCATGAAAACCTCTCGCGGTATGCGAGAGACCCGTAATCCATGAAAAAACCCTAAAATCAGTTTAAATAGAATTTGAATTTAATCAGGTCTAGAGTTCGATTGTTTGCCGTCCAAAGAAGGTCTTTTGGCGATTTTGGAGAATAGGAAGGTTATTGGAGTGCAAGATTGAAGCTTTCGGATCCGGGTTCGTTAGTAATAGCTTATTCGGTTTCCAAGTTTTGATTTTTATCTTTGATTTAATGAATTGAACCCATGATCATGACTTTTACTTCTGTTTGGATGTTTTTGTTTATGTTTCTTGGCTAGATCTTCGATACTGCCTGGGTCTTATGATGAGTACGTGTTAAAGTTACGATTTTTACTGGTTTTGGATTCTATTTGATGGTTTAATGATCTTGTAAAGAATCTTGTGATATTGATTATGATGTTATTACATGTTTAGATCTGGTGATGTTTGATTATTGATTCCGTACGTTGATTGTGGATGTCTTCCAGTTTGATTTGCGTATCTAGGTCCTAGATCTTAGGATTTGTGATTGTTTGTGTGGTTTTCTAGATATAGTGATCCATAGGAGTTGTGATTGGGTGTTATTTAGATCTGAGTGTTCATCCTGTCTCAATACCCGAGAAGTGAGAGATAGTCGTTTAGTTTTCGTCATTAGGAATCCTAGTGTCAGCTGTCTGAGAAGAAGTTGGTATTAGGTGTCTAGTGATTGTTGCTATTCTGAGTCATAGTTCTTATTGTGAGATTACCCCGTGCATTCTTTGAATGTATGGTGGACAGTGAGACTGAGAGGTGATCTGTCTATTCGGGTACTTTATTGGAGAGACCGAAAGGTAATCCACTATCTGGTGAGTTATTACATCTTTAGGCTCCTTAGTTGGTGACACCCTGAGAGTGATTAGGGATCCACTAGGTTATCTAGAGCTGTTTCCTTAGAAACCCAGATCCATGATAGTTTCCAGAACCTATAGAAGTTGTGCTTTCCAAGTAGGATTCCGACCTAGGTAGTATTCTTCCCATCTCTGATTATTACCTTAGTTCTTCATCTTGATAGCTTGATTCAATCTTTTCTTTGTTGCATTAGTAGTTAATCTTTAGTGTAGTTAACCCCCCAATCATCAATCTTTTGTCTGAGTCAGAGTCTAGTATTAGTATTCAGTGTCTCTACGGTTTGATAATCCGGTTTGCCATTAAGTTGTGCTACACTCGATAGGTACACTTTCCTGTCAGTGCGGTTTACTTGAAGGTACTCCTTTATTTCAACAACTATCTTCCTGAGCTTGTTTACCAAAGTAGTGAAACGAGTAACTTGCTCACTTAGGGTTTCTCCTTTGTTATAACTAAACATATTGTACTGTTTCAGCAACAAATCAGTCCTTCTTTCTTGTAAGGTTGCATTTCCTTCAAATCTCAGACATAAAGCATTCCACAATCCTTGAGCTGTTTCATGCTGCTCAAAATTCATATATAATTCCATTGGAGGTGCTAGAATAACGGATCCAAGAGCTCGATTATCTTGTTCAACCAGTCTTCTATCATCCTTAGAGTACTGATCTGGATCCGCAATAGGAACAATGCCATCAGCATTTGCCATATTTGGGATATGTGGTCCTTTCACGATCGAATAAACCAGATGTAGAATGGCGGAAAAAACTACAACAATCTCGAGATCAAACACCGGCTAATCGGATCACTAACAATGTAATAAACACCATATGACCACGATATGAATATCAACAAACGCTTCTTGATTGATAAATGCTTATTACAATTGATAACTATGTGAAATTACACCACTAATCAGACTAACACTTGAAAAGCTTCAAATGGTTACAATGGCAAAACACTTGCTACAAGTTCAAACATACAACTTCTTATAAGTAAAATTTTTCGTCCGAAAACGTTTTCGATCAAAAACATTTTTGACCGAAAACTATTTATGTCACACCCTGAAATTCCACAGCGGGTTACCCGCGGGTTGTGACTGTCAAAGATCATCAGTCCCGGTCATTTCGAACGACTTTTAAATTGTTTTCAAAAATATTTTCCGTTTGAACATCATACAAAAATAAATAAGTAATACAGAGTTTGAAAATACGGAAGCAAAAATAAAGTAGTAAAACACAGAAGCATAACAAATTAGGTTCCCATAAACCTAGCTTCTAAATGAAAACATGAAATGCGACTCCAGATATGCAATCCTAGTCCATGCATGCATGCTTAGCGACCTGAGATAAACATGCTTAAAGTGACAACAAAGGGTCGGTGAGTTCACAGGTTTAGGTAACAGAAACAGAAATGAAAACAGTGTAACAGTATGTATGTATAAAAGTGATTCGATTGTTGATCAGACAATGAACAATAATTATATAAGAAACACCGAAACCGAAGCTCAATGAAGGAATGCAGAAACTAGCATTTTTCCTCTTACGTGCCCAGCACGCAATGGATTAGGTCAATTATGCACCCGTTTGACTCTCAGTCAGAGTTAGCGCGACTAACCCAGGTGGGGGTTGTTAAACCCAATAGTACAATTCATGAATCACCTCGCTTTGTGTAATAATTAACGGTTCGAATATGAGAGGACTTTATGTGCGAGAAATGCACCCACTTATATATATTAAATCGAAATCAAAGTAATCATCATACGACTAAGTAAGGAAAGGGTTTAGCATGTATCTCCCCCAAATGGAAAAGTAAGTAAAATGGGGCCGTGAAAACTCACCTGGGAATGAGGTGAATGAAGTATGAAAGCAACACGAGAAATCTAAAAACTCTGGATAACCGACCTAACCGAGCCCTAGGAATAGTAAGACTAAAGGGTCTATGAAAGTAAACATGGTTTATGTAACCACATTCATCCAAACGACTCAATGTTGAAAGGTTACATTGACGTTTTGAAAAGGTTTGACCAAAGTTGACCGAGGTTTGACCAAGGTTTGACTAACTTTGACCAAGGTTTGACCAACTTTGACCAAGTTTTACTAATGTTGACCAATGTTGACTAATGTTGACCAATGTTGACCAAGTTTGACTAATGTTGACCAATGTTTGCCCATGTTGACCAATGTGGCACGACGACCAGTTGGTGACACATGGTGAAACATGTACAAGTAGCACATAGGTAACATATGGGTAACACATAAGTAACATATAAGTAATACCTAAGTAGCACATACTAAGTAACATAGTTGCAAATGTTCATAACATAGATGGTAGCACATAGTCTTAAGTAATTGCATAAGTAAGTAAAACATACTAAGTAACATAGTTGCATATGTTCATAACATAGATGGTAACACGTAGTCTTAAGTAATTGCATAAGTAAGTAACACATACTAAGTAACATAGCATTTGTACATCCTGATGATATATCTCATACATGTTAACCAATCATCCACATAAGTTATGTCATTGCACTGATAACCTATTAACAATATTTCAACACATTTGAACAAGAATCATAAAATGTCATTTCTATACCATAGTTCTTAATATAGCAAAGTTTCCCTTTTTAGGAAATTAGGGTTTTGGTACACCTTAGGTGTCATAGCTCAACTAAACAAGTTATACATGAAATTATACTAGTAACATACCATAAACATGATTGTATGCATACACTTTATATTTCAAGCAAAGGTGAAGTTCCCAAACTAATAAAGTTTCCTTATTTAGCAAGGTCCTATAAAACACGTCATAATACCATTTCTAATTACATATTCTTGCATAAGACATCTATTCATATAATAATAAATCTATTCAATCTATTTTTGACCTTTATAACATACACATACAAAATATGAACAATTAAAGTTTCCTTTTTAGGAAAGTGGTCCAAACGACCTTCTACACATGTGTAACTTCTAAAAACTCTTTCTAACACTTTAATAGATGTTTTAAAACCATATTAGCATGTTTTCATCCATTCAAACACCATAACTCAAAATATGCAAAATTAAAGTTTCCTTATATAGTAAGTCGACCATAACATAGTGTAACAAATCTTTTCAACCAAAAATTTCACATTTCCTACTTATTCTACTAATATAAGCATCATTCCAGCTTTCACACATATCATATACCTATTTATGTAAAATCTCAACCAACAAAGTTTCTATAAATAGAAACGAGCAAAATACTATGTAAACAACCACTTTAAACAATAAAAAGTGCAAATATGTGTCAACAATCTTATATTATGAAAACCTTTTGACAAAACATGGATTTAAAGACCTTGTAACCAAGAAATTCATTTGGATGAGTGGGTTTCTCATCTTGGCCAAAAATAATGAAGAAAAGTATGGATGGATTCTTACAAAACTTAGATATGATGTAGATGTTGCCTTGAACAAGCTTGATTCTTCCTTGAATCACCTTGAAATGAGCTTGGAATGCATGAATCAAACTTGAAATAGGGTGGAGAGGGGAGAGGAGGTGGCGGCCGAAATGGGAGAGGGGGGGCTAGGTTTTGTTCAAATGAGTTAGGGTAAATTGAGGTGGGAAGGGTTTAAGGGCGTGTTTTATTAAAATGGGTTTTGGGCTTTTTACTCTTTCAAGGCTTTTTAAATGAAATGGGCTTCCTAATGGATTAATTATAATTAGATGGCTGAATTTTCAATAGCTCAAGTATAAGACCTTAATTTTTATAAACTCTAATTTAGTGTTGGTGGCACATATCACGTATTTGCTTAAAAAGCGTTGAGTTAAAAGTTGCTCTAAAAATTTCGGAAAAATTCATATAAGCATGAAATATTAAATCGCCGTATTACATATAATTTTTTCACACCAATTATATGTCTAAGTATTATTTCTAAAATTCACCAATGTTCGTGTGAAAGGACGCGTGTGTGACCCGGTAATCCGTCCGATTACCGATGCATGTAATGAAATGAAACGAATGGACTTACTATATGAAATATGTACTTAATTACTCTATAATTAAGTATGATGCAAGTGTAATCATTTGAATTCAATTAATAGTCGGGTATGGATAATAACTTGAATTTGCTGGGTATCACATACTCCCCCTGTTAAAAGGAATTTCGTCCCGAAATTCAGTTCGTCCCGAAATTCAGTCCCAAAATTAAGTATTATTTCTAAAATTCACCAATTTGACCAGTGTCTCATATGATAAGCACTTCTTCAGATTCGACACGTGAAACACGTCATGAACGCCACTGAGGGTTTCTGGTAGGTTGAGTTTGTAAGCGACGGGACCAATCCTTTTCAGGATCTCGAAAGGTCCAATGTAACGAGGGTTCAGTTTCCCACGCTTGCCGAAACGTATCACTCCTTTCCATGGTGAGACTTTAAGTAGCACTTTTTCTCCCACTTGAAACTCTAATGGTTTGCGTCTCACGTCAGCGTAACTCTTCTGACGATCACGCGCGGCTTTGATACGTTCGTGTATCTATATGATCTTTTCTGTACTCTCATGAATAATTTCTAGACCTGTGAGTTGGCTATCTCCCACTTCTGTCCAGCAAATTGGTGATCTACACTTTCGTCCATAAAGTGCTTCGAATGGGGCGGCTTTGATGCTAGTGTGGTAGCTGTTGTTTTATGAAAATTTGACCAACGGTAGATGAGCATCCCAACCATTCCCGAAGTCGACCACACAAGCTTTAAGAATGTCCTAGAGAGTCTAAATGGTTCTCTCGCTCTGACCGTCCGTCTGTGGATGGTATGCAGTACTCATATCCAACCGAGTACCTAAGGCTTTCTTTAAGGATTGCCAGAATCAGGATGTGAATCGACTATCCCTATCGGAAATGATGGAGATTGGCACTCCATGTCTCGCGGCTACTTCCTTCAAGTAAATTCTGGTTAGCTTCTCCATCTTGTCCGTTTCTTTAATGGGAAGGAAGTGTGCAGATTTTGTTAACCGGTCGACAATTACCCAGATGGTGTCGCAACCATTGGATGCCCTGGGCAATTTCATGATGAAATCCATTCAAATCTGTTCCCACTTCCACTGTGGAATCTCTGGTTGTTGGAGTAACCATGATGGTTTCTGATACTCCACTTTGACCTTAGCACAGGTCAAGCATTTACTGACATAGGTAGCAATTTCGGCTTTCATGTTAGGCCACCAATAATGTTCCTTGAGGTCATGGTACATTTTGTCAGCACCGGGGTGAATTGAGTACCTGGACTTGTGTGCTTCATCCATCACTAGATCCCTTAGATTCCCAAAGTTCGGTACCCAAATCCGATCCATTAAGTAACGAATGTCATCGGATTTGACCTCAAATTGCTTGTCCATACCTCGTAAGGACTCATGGCATAGGTTCACCTCCTTGATTGCTTCGAGTTGAGCATCACGGATTTGTACGGGTAAATTCGTGTGAATGGTCAATTGTAACACTCGTACTCGTCGCGGCTTGGGTTGTTCTTTCCTGCTCAAGGCATCAGCAACGACGTTTTCCTTTATAGGATGGTAACGGATGGCACAATCGTAGTCGTTTAGTAATTCGACCCATCGACGCTGCCTCATGATAAGCTCCTTCTGGTCAAAGATGTGTTGAATGCTTTTGTGATCGGTGAAAATTGTACATTTTGTGCCATGCAGGTAGTGTCTCCAGATCTTGAGTGCGAATACTATCGCTCCCAACTCCAAGTCATGGGTAATGCAGTTTTTCTCGTGCACTTTCAGTTGTCGAGAAGCATAGGCAATGACCTTCTCTCTTTGCATCAACACACACCCGAGTCCTTGGTGTGACGCATCGCAGTACACCACAAAATCGTCCGTTCCTTCTGGTAACGATAGGATCGGTGCGCTGCAAAGTTTTTGTTTGAGTAATTGAAAAGCGGTTTCTGCCTTGTCGTTCCATTCGTATTTCTTATCTTTGTGTGTCAGAGTAGTGAGGGGTTGGGCTATCTTAGAGAAATTTTTGATGAATCATCGATAGTAGCCCGCAAGGCCTAAGAATTGTCGCACCTCGGTCGGAGTCTTAGATGCCTCCCAATTCTTAATTGCCTCGATTTTGGATGGGTCGACATGTATACCCTTCTCGTTCACCACATGTCCAAGGAATTGTACTTCTCGAATCCAGAAATCGCACTTCGAGAACTTGGTGTACAATTTCTCCTCCTTTAGTAACTCCGTGATTAACTTCAGATGCTCGGCATGCTCCTCCTTACTCTGTGACTATATCAGAATATCATCTATGAACACAATCACAAACTTGTCCTAGTAAGGTTTGCACACTCGGTTCATGAGGTCCATGAATACTGCCGGTGCATTGGTTAACCCAAATGGCATGACCATGAACTCGTAGTGACCGTAACGAATTCAGAAAGCGGTCTTTGGAATGTCATCTTCCTGGATCCTTAGCTGATGGTATCCCGACCGCAGATCGATCTTCGAGTAATAGCTCGACCCTTGTAATTGATCGAACAAGTCATCGATCCTTGGTAGTGGATATCGGTTCTTGATCGTCACTTTGTTCAATTCTCGGTAGTCGATGCACATACGGAACGATCCGTCTTTCTTCTTAACAAACAATACCGATGCTCCCCAAGGCGAGAAACTTGGTCTGATGAAACCTTTGTCTAACAGTTCTTGTAATTGGTTAGACAACTCCTGCATTTCTGATGGCGCCAGTCTGTAAGGTGACCTTGCTATGGGAGCAGCTCCTAGTGTGACATCAATCCAGAACTCGACTTGCCGTTGCGGTGGAAGTCCGGGCAAATCATCAGGAAATACTTTCGGGTAATCTCGGACGATCGGTATATCTTCAATCTTCCTTTCTTCTGCTTTTTTTTCTGTCACATGCGCTAGGATAGCATGGTAACCCTTTCGCAAGTACTTCCGGGCCTTCATGCAGGTGTTGATCCTTAGTGCGGTACCACTTCATTCTCCTTGGATTGTCAGTGGTTCCACGTCCGGCAGTGGAATGCGGACTATCTTCTCATGACAAACAATTTTGGCTATGTCGAAACTTCCCAATGTTACCGGCAATAAGTCTATAGTGAAATAGTGATCGGCTAACGTTAAGACACAACCGGGAATCACTTGTTTTGTTTCTATTAGTTTACCATCCACTAGTTCTACCGTATATAGGTAATCTATAGCGATCGGAGTAATACCAAGTAATGAACTAAACTCAGTAGATACAAAGCTTTTATCAGCACCCGTGTCAAACAAGATATAAGCATAACAGTTGTTTACGAGAAACGTACCAGTAACAATGTTGGGGTCTTGTCTAGCCTCGTCGGCTCCAATCACAAATGCCCTGCCCCGAGCATTCGTATTCGATTCTTTGGGCAATCCTTGCGGAAATGTCTGGGATTACCGCACCCGAAACATCCATGGTTTCCCCCACCAGTTGCGTCTTGTTCAACTAGACGACAGTTCTGGGTAGTGTAGACAAAACGCTTGCATTTATGACAACGGGAATCTTCACAAGTGCCGTTGTGGTGGAATTGACACTTATTGCATTTAGGTAGATTCCCAGTGTATGCGCCCCTTGGTCTCTTTTCTGGCTTATTAGCAACGAACACCCTTGATGGTTCTTGTCTCTTCGGGTTATTGTGCACATAGGGTTTACCAGGAGCGTTTTCCCACTTCCGTTTGTTATCGAAGACTTTCATGGAATTTTCCTTCTTGGTAAACAGTCCCCGACGGACTGCCTGATCAGTAAGATTATGAGCCAGACTCACAGCGTTATGAATAGCTGCGGGTTCAGTGGAGGTGACCATACTATGTATCTGAGGCGCCAAACCCCAAATATATCGCTCAATCCGCTTAAATTCAGGCGTAACCATATGCGGTATAATCGTGCCAGATCATGAAATCTTGCGGTGTAACCTGCAATGTCAGCACCCTCCATTTTTAAGTTCTAGAACTCTTGTTCCAGTTTCTGTAGCTCGTTGCGAGGACAGTATTCCTCCTTCAGCATGTCCTTGAACTCTTCCCAAGGGATGGTGTTGGCATTGTCCAACCCTAGAGTTTGGACATGAGAATTCCACCACGAGAGGGCCTGACCCTCGAAAGTTCCAGCTCCGTACATGATCGGTTTTATGGCGTGCAATGACTCATGCTGAAAACCGACTCGATCTTCTCAATCCATCTGAGCAGTGCCACTGTCCTTCCACTCCAGTGAAGGTATGAAGCTTGCAATCCATGAAGGATTTGTAGGTGCAGGCCTTATGCCCATTTCCGGTTCCTGTAAGTCAAGATAGAGTGTAGTTAGGTTTTATTTTTCCTGAGATAGGATTATATTACTCATAGCATGTATGTTGCTTCTTGCATGCACTATACCTCCACTCTCGCCGTGACCTCCCGATCCTCAACTGGACCGATTGACTTCATGGTTGGCGATTGCGTATGCCACGCGTTGCGTGATGAGGGCCTCTATCTGAGCGGTGGTCATGGAGCTTGTACCTTGTCCTGAGTTAAGGTTTGTTCTTCGTGGCGGCATGTTTCTTTACAGTCACAATGATAACAAAGGTTAGATATTACGTAATAAATAACAATCAACACACGTGCATAAGATAACACACAACAATCAATAACCAATCAACCATACAATATAATCCAAAGACAAACACTTGATAAATAAGTTGTACAAGATACAAAGTATTTTCAGGAGCAAACACTCCTCCAAAACAAGTAACATCTCAAAAATATTGCGTGAGCACAGCCCGCTCACGATAGGCTAATCAAGTGGAAGGTGGAAAAGCACCACTCTGTAAAAGCGGTAAAAAGCAACAGGGCACAAAGAATCATCAGAACCCTTGCGGGCTCTAACTCTTCTCGAACCGTGTTCGCCCAGAGCTCTGCTGCTAGTGCGGTAGAGTCAGCAAGTGAGGCTCTATGCTCTGCTATTGCGGCCCGCTGATGGGCCATCCCCAGCTGCTCTTCGGTCTTCTCTAAGCGGCTAGATACGGCAGTGGTCCTAGCTGTCTCTCTCTGGGGATCCTCCAGTAAATCCGCTACCTACCCTGCAAGGTCAGAAGTGCGGTCTCTCTAGCTACGACTCTCTTTTCTGCCTCTCAAGCTTTCTCCTCAGTAGCCTTGATCCGGTCTCGCACTATCAAGAGTGCCTGGTCTGTCAAGGCAAACTCGTCATGAAGGGAAGATATATCAGCATCATGCAACTTGCTACGTGTCGCAAGTATCGGTAGTACCTCCCTCATAGGCCGGAGCCAATAGGGTGGTGGATAAGATGGTCCGGATGACTCTTTAGTGGATGTGGTGTTAGGTGATGAAATCCGGGCCTTCTTGGCTGACGGGCATGCAATGTCGGATGAATGAATCAGTCGCCTCCCTAAATGGATGTTCTTCTTCCGAGCAGTACGCTTAGTCTTTGCTCTTACAGGTGCCAGCAATGGTGAAGGTAGTATAGAGCTGTCATTGGAGGACGAGTCCCCATACCATACCGAATAAGGCACTGACTCGCCTGAGTCACTCTCCTCGTCGGCATCTCCCTCTCCCCCTGGGCTGGTGCATCCTCGGTCTCCTCCTCGGGATCCTCCTCCGGATCCTCCTCTGGGTCTGTCTCCTCGACTCCATCCGAGTCCTACATAGGTTCCTCATCACTGGAAGAGTGTGGTGATGGGGGTGGGGTTAATGGCTCAGCCGCTGATGTTGGTGTAGCCGGAGTGTACTCCTCCTCCGAGTCCGAGATCACAATGGGGTCCGAAGATGTAGACATCCTGTAACAAGTCAATATCCAGTAATCCAATGTACTCATGTATGAAAATGCATGTATCATGTGATGTGAACTACGTGAGCCTATAGTTATAGTCTAAGCACACTAAATGCAACTTAGTTCTCTATAACCTTGGCTCTGATACCAATCTGTCACACCCTGAAATTCCACAGCGGGTTACCCGCGGGTTGTGACTGTCAAGGATCATTAGTCCCAGTCATTTCGAATGACCTCTAAATGGTTTTTGAAAATACTTTCCGTTTGAACATCATACAAAAATAAATAAGTAATACAGAGTTTGAAAATGCGGAAAGTAAAGTGCGGAAGCAAAAATAAAGTAGCAAATTATAGAAGCATAACAAATTAGGTTTCCATAAACCTAGCTTCTAAATGAAAACAGGAAATACTACTCTAGATATGCAATCATAGTCCATGCGTGCATGCTTAGCGACCTGAGATAAACATGCTTAAAGTGTCAACACAGGGTTGGTGAGTTCACAGGTTTAGGTAAGAGAAACATAAATGAAAACAGTGTAACCACGCGTATGTATACAAGTGATTCGATTATTGATCAGACAATAAACAATAATTATATAAGCAACACTGGAACCGAAGCTCAACGAAGAAATGCAGAAACTAGCATTTTGCCTCTTACGAGCCCAGCAAGCAATGGATTAGGTCAATTATGCACCTGTTTGACTCCCAGTCAGAGTTAGCACGACTAACGCGGGTGGGGGTTGTTCAACCCAGTAGTACTATTCATGAATCATCTCGCTTTGTGTAATATTTAACGGTTCGAATATGAGAGGACTTTATGTGCAGGAAATGCAGCCACTTATATATATTAAAGCGAAATCAAAGTGATCATCATACGACTAAGTAAGAAAATGGTTTAGCATGTATCTCCCCCAAATGGAAAAGTAAGTAAAATGAGGAAGTAAAAACTCACCTGGGAATGAGGTGAATGAAGTATGAAAGCAACACGAGAAATCTAGCAACTCCGGATAACTGACCTAACCGAGCCTTAGGAATAGTAAGGCTATAAGGTCTATGAAAGTAAACATGGTTTATGTTACCACATTCATCCAAACGACTCAATGTTGAAAGGTTACATTGATGTTTTGAAAATGTTTGATCAAAGTTGACCGAGGTTTGACCAAGGTTTGACCAACTTTGACCAAGCTTTGACCAACTTTGACCAATTTTGACTAAAGTTTACCAATGTTGACTAATGTTGACCAAGTTTGACTAATGTTGACCAATGTTGACCAATGTTGGCCCATGTTGACCAATGTGACACGATGACCCGTTGGTGACACATGGTTAAACATGTACATGTAGCACATAGGTAACATATGGGTAACACATAAGTAACATATAAATAATACATGAGTAACACATACTAAGCAACATAGTTGCATATGTTCATAACATAGATGTTAACACATAGTCTTAAGTAATTGCATAAGTAAGTAACACATACTAAGTAACATAGCTGCATATGTTCATAACATAGATGGTAACACATAGTCTTAAGTAATTGCATAAGTAAGTAACACATACTAAGTAACATAGCATTTGTACATCCTGATGGTATATCTCATACATGTTAACCAATCATCCACATAAGTTATGTCATTGCACTAATAACCTATTACCAATATTTCAACACATTTGAACAAGAATCATAACATGTCATTTCTATACCATAGTTCTTAATATAGCAACGGTTCCCTTTTTAAGCAATTAGGGTTTTGGTACACCTTAGGTGTCATAGCTCAACTAAACAAGTTATACATGAAATTATACTAGTAACATACCATAAACATGATTCTATGCATACACTTTCTATTTCAAGCAAAGGTGAAGTTCCCAAACTAATAAAGTTTCATTATTTAGCAAGGTCCTCCAAAACATGTCATAATACCATTTCTAATTACATATTCTTGCATAAGACATCTATTCATTTAATAATAAAGCTATTTAATCTATTTTAGACCTTTATAACATAAACATACAAAATATGAACAATTAAAGTTTCCTTTTTTAGGAAAGTGGTCCAAACGACCTTCTATACATGTGTAACTTCTAATAACTCTTTCTAACACTTTAATAGATGTTTTAGAACCATACTAGCATGCTTTCATCCATTCAAACACCATAAATCAAAATATGCAAAATTAAAGTTTCCTTATATAGTAAGTCGACCCTAACATAGTGTCACATATCATTTCAACCAAAAATTTCACATTTCCTACTTATTCTACTAATATAAGCATCATTCCAACTTTCACACATATATTTATGAAAAATCTCAACCAACAAAGTTTCTATAAATAGAAACGAGCAAAATACTATGTAAACAACCATTTCAAACAATAAAAAGTGCAAATATGTGTCAACAACCTTATATTATGAAAACCATTAGACAAAACATGGATTTAAAGACCTTTTAACCTATAAATTCTTTTGGATGAGTGTGTTTCTCATCTTGGCCGAAAATAATGAAGTAAAGTATGGATGGATTCTTACAAAACTTAGATATGATGTAGATGTTGCCTTGAACAAGCTTGAATCTTCCTTGAATCACCTTGAAACACCTTGAAATGAGCTTTGGGCTTTTGGGATGGGGGGGGCTAGGGTTTGTTCAAATGGGAGAGGGGGGCTAGGGTTTGTTAAATGAGTAAGGGTAAAATGAGGTGGGAAGGGTTTAAGGGTGTGTTTTATTAAAATGGGTTTTGGGCTTTTTACTTTTTCAAGGCAAATGAAATGGGCTTCCTAATGGATTAATTATAATTAGATGGCTGAATTTTTAATCGCCAAAGTGTAAGACCATAATTTTTATATACTCTAATTTAGTGTTGGTGGCACATATCGCGTATTTGCTTAAAAAGCGTTGAAATAAAAGTTGCTCTAAAATTCCGAAAAAAATCATATAAGCATGAAATAATAAATTGTAGTATTACATATAATTTTTGCACACCAATTATATGCCTAAGTATTATTTCTAAAATTCACCAACATTCGTGTGACAGGACACGTGTGTGACAAGGTAATCCGTTCGATTACCGATGCATGTAATGAAATGAAACGAATGGACTTGTTATATGAAATATGTACTTAATTACTCTATAATTAACTATGATGCAAGTGTAATCATGTGAATTCAAGTAATAGTCGGGTATCACAATTTACTTGTACAAAAAGAACTAGAATGATTTGGTTTCGATGGACTACTATGTTCTAACAACTATCTATGTACTTGTACTGCAACACAAACAAAGTTGTTTGTTTTAATGTTTTAGTTTCGTTTATATGAATTGGATATTTGAATATAAATGTTCTGTTTTGAGAATTACCTTTTTAACAAAATTCCTATTCTGAATACCCAGTATTTAAATAGTTCTATACATATCATGATAATCTAAGTGTTACATGGATTAGACTAATCTCTGTTATTGTTATAATTATTAAATAAGAAATTCGCTACGAAATTCGAAGTAGACCGAATTTGGAATTGAGTTATAGCCAGTTATATGTATATATTATCTATTAAGGTAAAAGATCGCATGATATAACACAAGCAATAGTACTTGTGGAGGATTATATCGTGTTTTAGAGAAACTCATAATTCATTACCTATAACTAATGTAATCATTAGAAAGGGTTCAATCCTTATTACATATTTATGAATAAAGTACTTGAAGAAGTTCAAGGTTTTTAAAAGGAAGCCTCCTTGTTGTAACCCATAGGAATTAATGAAAGAAATTCAATTTCTCAAAGATACAAACATCCTAGGGAATCTTTATCATCATCCAAATTTGTAATACAAAATTTAGTAAACACCCTGCAACTACCAAAAGCAAGAATGGGATATCATAAATTGTTATGAGCGTCGTTTAACAAGTGATCTAGTATTATAAAGCCAACATAAGATGTAAGAATTTATGCAAATTAGAAACAAGATTAAAATGTATTTCTAGAAAATCTATTCAAAAGGATTAATTTTACAATCCCATGAATTGTTGGTTCTAGTGGGAGCCTTGTAAACCTCGAATAAGATTTGAAGTCATTGAAATGCAAGAACATTGGTTAATTTTTAGAAAGTGTATCCAAAAGATTATTTCTACAATACCATGAATTATATTCAAATGCTTGTTGAAGCAAGTGGGAACTATGTAGAACTCCAATAAGATTTAAGGAAATTAAAATCCAAGGCTTTTGGTTAACACTAATAAATAACAAAGAGTTTTTATACTTTAGTAAAAGATTTTCATACGTGACAAGAGTTGTATACCAAGACAAATAGTTGTTTTATCCTAACAAGTTGTTAAGATAATTAATGAAACATATAATGTTCATAAGTATGGTAAATTAAACGGTCCACCATTTGTGGTATACAGTTTAATAGACTTGATCGTCTACAATGACCTAACCAAGTACCATTATGCAATAGCAAATTATTTGTTTGTTGCCTATTTCTATGAACAAATTGAGATTCACTACTTTAGATGATAATCTAAGTACAAGGCTTAATTGATCATCACTCCTTATAATTACATTCAATTATAAGGAAGTGGTCTTTACAAGTAAAGACTGAAATAAGATTTTAAAAGGCACTCGTTTTACATGAAGCTTAGAATAATTTTAATGGTGTATTCCATTAAGTTATTCCATTATGGCAACGTACAAAACGTTAATTTTGACATTATTTTGAATAACTATCATAATGAATGTGAATAAGGTCCCTCTTCCATAACAAGGACATTTACAAGGTGTAACCCTGTAATATTCACATATAAGTACAAGTTCATAAATCTAATTTTGATTGAAGTAAGCTAATCTCTTAACAAACAACCATCTCAGTTTTGCCATGATAAAAAATATTTTGCGACATGTCAAACCAGAGATGATATAAAATGTTTCAATAAAACTAGTGGGTACATGGTATGATATATACATATAATCAGGCTTACAAAAGAACTTATGATTATTTTAAACTTAATTCTAAACTAGAAGGTATATAGATTCTAATTTGGAATATGTTCCTTGATAATGATCAAAAGTTTATTCATGCTTGGAGTAATGATATATTACATAGATTTATATGCCTAAAGACTTATATTCTCCAAAAGGCACATTGACATGATCTAGAAAGAGTTTAAGATATAGTCATTCTAGAGAAAAATCTTCTATATGTCAATAAATGATATTGAGTAAGTTGAGCTCAATCTAAGTGTTGGAACAGATAATCCATTTCCACTTGGATTAACAAATGGGATCATCATAATGTCAAAAAGGACATTGAATTGAGAGTCATGTATGATGGAGAACATGACAAGCAGAATATCAGTAAGCCTCAATAGAAGTATTACTGAAGTAATTGGGAATACTTCTTAGTGAAGATAATGTTTTAGAAAGACGTAAGTGAAAGAGTTTGCACATGTAAGAATTCCATTAGCAATTTTGAAAATAATATTCCTAAACAGTAATTGGATTGCAGGGATATATGTGAAATATTTTACACACATATGATACGTTGGAGTAATCACTGAGAATCGCATTTGGTTTTACAACCCCGTTGTAAAGAAGTTGCCCGACTTTAAAAGATTTTAAAATGTAGCAACTAATTAACGATCATTGGATAATGAATGTGTTTTGGGTTGGAAGTTGTTCTAAAGGTAAAGCTGTGACACCTACATCCCGGAATGCCGGTCACTTGTCGGATTTACTCATGAACGTATAGTAATCAGAAAACATACACAGCCGAAGACTTTAAAAATATTATTTATTTATAAAACTTGCCTTAGTACATTCTAAAGAAAGTACAACGTAATCCTAATGCCAGCCTTTAGCTTGGATGCTAGATAGCTTGCTCATGATGCCTCCTTGGCCTTACTGCTTAAGGCTACGTTCTTACCTGATACACATGCTTAAACATGGGTCATCTTACGCTGGTGAGTTCTGAGTTTAAATCAAAATACCTTTGATACATTCAAATTGTTAGTATATGACACGTTTTAAAACATCAATCTTACCTTTCACATACGCCCTTGCCCAAAAATAACATTTATTCTTGCCCAACTTACATCATATCGAGGTTTGTAAACCTCTTAAGTGGTCCTCACCACTTTCCATAACCTTTATAAAGGGTCCCCCGTTACATACCACGAAGGAATGTAACAGTCCGCATTCAATTCGTCCTATTTCGGAGATATAGCAATCACTGCCCAAAAGTTGCAAGATATTATGTGGGATTTGACAAAAATATTCCTTTACAGAACAAAATAGTCAAAACATTCCATTCCAATGCAATCACTACCAATGACATCCTTTCATCATTACTTATCTTGGTGAACCAGGACAAGTCTTTAAAACATTTTACGTGTCAAACCATAATCTTCTCTTTCTTTAAAACATTACAAGGTGATTATCTTCCTAGAGTAGTACCTCCAACAGATATATTCCCAGGAAAGAATGACGGGTCCAGGAGGGATTTATATACCACTCTTTCCTTAGACAGAAAATTATGTTTGTCATATAACTACATACTGGTCGGATGGTTACCTTTTATTTTATAACATAAATATTTCTCTTGCAACATCATGGATACTGGCTCATGGATTTAAATCAATGGCATACAGTATCTAAAACATTCATAACATGTGCATCATGCCTATAACATTTAAAAAATGTTTAAAAAGGGGCTTCATAGAACTCACCTCTAACTTGCTTCCTGTTCAGATAACTTTAACCTTTGCTAATGTAAATAGCACAATGACTCGGATCAGGGTCCTAAGTCATTACAGCATTACTCAATCACAAGTTCCTAGCTTAGTGGAAATAACTAAGTCATTAGGAACTAGTCAGAACCTTACCTCAGAACTATTGTAACATCCATGATTTTCAAATATTATTTTATTTTAATTTATACAATAATGACACTCCATTTCAAACCCGTATTTGTCTAACACAATATGGCACATTAATTATTATTTTTAAATTGTGTTTTAATTCAAAATTTTCAACTTCACATTTACATATTATACCTCTATTATATATAACACAGGAATATATATCTAAATATATAAGTAAACATTTTATTAAAATAAAACATGTGAGTTTTAACCATGTAAGTACACCCTTTACTTTTATCATGTATATATGTATCTAATTGTGAATACATATGTAAGCACATATATTTTATTATACTAAATAAATCAAGTATACAACCTTTAATTTCATAAAAATAAAACTTATGAGCTTAAACCATTCATTACATCTTTCCACATATATATATATATATATATATATATATAAAGGTATTTATTTACACATGTAAATGTATATATATTTAATTTCATTTATAAAATTTATAGTTTTATAAAAATAGGGTTTATCCCTTTATAGAAGATTAGTAATTAATCAAAGTAAGTTTATTTTTTATAAGTTTATAAAAACCAATTGTTTTATATGTTTAAAAAGGTTTTAAAAAAAATTAAATAAGGCTTTGAACCCTACTTATTAAATTTGAACCCCCTAAAGCAAATGAACCTCCTTGGACACTTTGGACATTTTAAGTTGGACATTTGAACCCTCTCCCTCGTCAATTTTAACTCAGGAAAGTTAACAGTGTTGAAGCAATTCTTGTGACAAGCACTCTGAAGATTGTTTTTACTTATGTAATGTCTTTATGTATTTGTATGTCAGCGTCTGTATGTATTGGTTTATCGAGTTGTAATCATGTTCATAGGTACTTGTCGTTGTAGTTGTCTTTGTTAAGTGTTGTGCGCACTTAGTAAGTGCGTAGGATGTATATCCTGCATACTTAGCAAGTATGCAAGAACAAAGTCTGCGTACTTGCTCAGTACACATGAGTTAAACCCTGCGCACTTGCTAAGTGCGCAGGCAACAGGTGTAGTATATATAGTTGTTAGTGACAGAATGTATATACGCACCTTTCTCATTGTAACCGGATGTGATTATCAATAGATGAAGTTTGAAAGTATCTTGTGTCTTTTTTGTCGGTTTACTTTGTGTTGATTGATACTCCACGTAGTCACGGGCATTCCACACCCGGTTCGACTAGGAACACACTTGCATGTGACGATCCGAGACACCTGAGGGCCTACAAGTGGTATCAGAGCATTTGCTCTTGATTTCTAGTGTTGTGAGTGTGCTAGGATCATTTTTGACTCAATGTACAGCCTTTCTACATGGAAAAGTGACTGATTTTGGTGATTTTTGTGATAAAATAGAGGTAGCTCTTGAGCGCTATTTTGAAAGCAAAAATCCTTCAAAATCCGACATTTTTCTTGTTTGTTTGAGTGTTTTGATCATCAAGGGTTTGTTAGAAACAAGTTTCTAACCTTTTGGCTTGATAAATTTGTTCATATCTTCAAAATTTGAAGATCTGAGGTATTTTCGACGATCAAAAAAAGTTGGTGAGAGCAGGTGAAAAAGGGAACTGCGTACTTACCCTTTTTGGCTAAAAGGACAGTCTTCGTGCGTACTTGACAAGTACGCAAAACCATTCTTGTGCGTACTTAACTTTGCCTCGTGCGTACTTAGCATTTACTCCTGCGTACTTACTAAGTACGCAAGAGGAAATCTCAAGTGCGCAAGAACAGTCTCTTAAGTGCGCAAGTTGATTTGACTTTTCAGAAATTTGACTTAGTCTTTCACTATGGCAAATTTTCAGAACCTCAGTAACCTTCTGAATTATGACAACGAGATTGGAACCCCATAGAAACCACCAAAGCTGCTTAACGTAAGTGACTACTCAAATTGGAAAGCACGCTTTGAGCATTGTATCTCATACACCGATTCTTCACTATGGATACCTATTCTAGAGGGTTATAAGCATCCCACATATACATATCTTGATGAGGAAGTTCCCAAGACTATCTCCAAACTTAATGAAGAAGAAAAGAAAGTTTATGACAGAGAGAAGAAGGCACACGGATCATAACTATGGCCTTAATCAGAGAGTTATTTCACAGCTTTAGAGGATATGATAACTCCAAGGATCTCTGGAAGGCCTTGCAGAAAAGATTCGAGGGAAACAGTGACATCAAGAAGAGTAAGAGGGATCTTCTTAGGAAGCAGTATGAGTGCTTCAGATATCTAGAGAATGAATCCATAGATGAGCTCAACTCTAGATTCTATCATCTGCAAACTGACCTGAAATCTTTTGACCTCATTTATCCAAATGAGGAGTTAATTGAGAAGTTTCTAGATGCCCTACCACCAAAATTTGAGATGTACACTACCTTGATGAGAGAGAACTCAAAGTTTTATGAGATGACTATTGATGAAGCAATCGGAAAGGTTCAAGCACATGATATGAACCTAAAAAGAAAAGAGAGCTCATGGAGACCTCAAATACAAGACCCTTCTATGTAATTTGGGACGTCTTCCATAGCCAAGTCATCGGGTTCTGGAATTGCCCTTTTCTCAGGGAACTCTCATGAGGAGAATAACTCAAATGTCTGTGGTGGTCATGCTTGCTATGCAGCATCTGGATCTGGTTCTGGTTCTAGATCTCATCACCAGAATTCCTCAAGAAATCCTTCTCCCACATCTTCTTCTAACCAATCAGCAATAGCTGAAGATCATGTGGCTTTATTCTCATCATGCATGCTTGCCTATGAGAACTTCATTGGCGGTAAGCTCACGGATCCTGAAACCATAAAAGAAGACTTCAATCAGGTGGATCCGGATGATATGGAGAACATGGATATTCAATGGAATATGGCCATGATATTGAGAAGGGCGAAGCGTTTTGCAAACTGGCAGGAAATTTATTATGGACATTCAAATGCCAAGGTGGGATTTGATAAATCCAAGGCCAAGTGCTACAAATGCAATAACTTTGGGCATTTTGCAAGAGAATGCAAAAGGAC
Source organism: Smallanthus sonchifolius (assembly GCA_023525975.1). Lineage (NCBI taxonomy): Eukaryota > Viridiplantae > Streptophyta > Magnoliopsida > Asterales > Asteraceae > Smallanthus > Smallanthus sonchifolius. Next base: position 41,927,441 of record CM042033.1, read on the forward strand.
AAAGCACCGGCCTCGGGGTTCACCAGACCTAGCAAAGGAAATGGTCAAGGGTACAACAACTCCAACAACCGCAATCAAGGTCAAGGTGGAACGTCCAACGCTTTGGTAGCACAACAGGACGACAGCTTTGATTGGGGTGTTCATCTGGAGGATGCCCTTATTGCTCAAACGCAAGTTGGTCTCATGGCTGAGATTATGGAGATGATGGAAGCAGAGGAACGGGAAGCTTCTGTGGCTGACCAAGAAGAGTCTACAACTACAGTTGCCCTAATGGCTATTGGAGAGGCATCATGTTCATCTAATGAGGTAGATTCTAACTCTTTTACTGTCATTTCTTGTTCCAAATTTCTAAGCTTAAAGGTTGAAAATTCTAAGCATCAAGACAAAGTCGAACCCCTTCGTATTGCAGCTTTAAGCTACAAAGAAAATGAAAAACGATACAAAGATTCAATTGAAACATTGAAGAAAGAAAAACGTGATTATTCACTTAAAATCAGCGATCAACAGTTTCATTTGGATGTTGCGTACAAGGGGTTAGAGAAAAGGAACAATGAGATCAACAAGCTGCAAAATGAGATCTTGCAGTTGAAAGGTAATATTGAGAAGTTGAAAAATTCTCGTTTTGTGGTGAAACACTATGAGTCTGTAGTGAGACAAGTGAATGGCTTAGGGCTTGGTACTAATACCATTCCTCCACCAGTAAGCGGGAAATTTGTCAACTGCTTAATTGACATTGATTTGTCTTGCCTTGATGAGTCCTCGAGTTAGGATGATTCCTCTAACAAGGATGATTCCTCAAGTAAGGCTAACTCTGCATCTGATGAACAGTTCGTTACTGCTTCTGATGATGGGTCTGAGAACACCTGCCCTGAAATAGTCTCTGAGGAGTTGCTCGGTGAACAGAAAGTTAAGAAAAACATTATCACTGATAGTGATAATTGTATTTTGACTGAACCCAATATCGTTGAATCAAATGAAAAATTAAAAGTGATGCTTTATGGGGGATATAAAAACATTAATCAAGTTAAGCAAGAAGCTTTTTTAGCCCATTATGGGCTTGGCTATCAAGAAAATATGCAAAAGTATTATATTCCCAAGAACCAATCATCATCGGGTCAAACTACTGTTCACCAAACAACTTCTCCTGTTCATCATGCTGAGTCATCTAATGCCATATCTAATGAGCCTTACAGGAGGATTTTCAAAGAAAAGAGAACTTGCTTTCACTGTGGTATGGTTGGTCACATCCTTATGAACTGCCCTGCTAAGAACCAAGGGAAACGGCCAATTGTTTCACAACCGGCTGTTATCTCTAAGTCACCACCAGTGAAGCATTCCAAGAGTCCAAAAGAAAATGTGGTGAAACCACCAGTAAAACCTATGGTAAAGCCAAAGATCACATCTGAGGCTAAACCATATGTTCCAAAAAGGGAAAAGCTATCTGCTAAACCTTGTACTTCTACCTCCGGTAGTGCACCTACTTGTGAGAAACCTGTGGTTAAGCTTTCTAAGCCACAGAGGAGAAGAAGGAACAAGAGATTGAGGAAGCTGGAACAGCTGGCTAGAATTCAACCCGGTGAAGCTTCTACTTGTTCACCTAGTGCTTCTGAATGCAAGCCGACTGTTCCAGTAAAACAAAAGAAAAGGTCCTGGAACAAGAAATCTAAGAGTTCTCAATCTCCTAGTCCCAAGTCTTCTAAAGATTCATCCATTTTTGACAGTCATGACTGTGAATTAATTGAGGTTGTTTATTTTGAGAAAGACGGACGACCCAAGACCACTATGGCTTGGGTCTCCAAATTTAATTAATTTCTTGTGACTCATGGAGGGACATCCGAAGGGTACTATCTCTAATCGTTGGTATGTAGATAGTGGATGCTCCCGGCACATGACAGGTAACATGGCCCTACTTCAAGATGTAAAACCATTTAGAGGCGGCTATGTGGCCTTACAGGCGAGAAGGGCGGTAGTATTACTAGTCAAGGCGTGGTTTCAAATGGTTGTGTTAGCTTCGACAACGTCAACTACTACGAGCAGCTAAAGCATAACCTGTTGAGTGTTTCTCAGATGTGTGATAAGGAGTACTCAGTCATATTTGACAAATCTGAATGCTTAATTCTCAAACCTGGGTTTGAGGTTCCTAAAGACTGGATTTTGATGCGTGCACCAAGAACGAATGATACCTATCAGATCGATATGAGCGTGGCACCAACAACCTCATCAGTTGCTACTTGTTTGCTTACCAAAGCGACAGAGCTTGACTCAATCTTGTGGCATAGGAAACTCAGACACATCTCTTATCGAAAAATGAATCATTTTGTCCGAAACGGTTTGGTAACCGATGTTCCTAACCCAAGATTTGCCGTTGCAGATGACTGTATGCTTTGTAAAAAGGGCAAACAGCATCGGAAGTCTCACAAGCCCAAGCTCCAAAACTCCATCGATACCCCTTTGGAGCTAATACATATGGATCTGTTTGGCCCCATAAGTATTAGGAGTGTTGGACGTAAGTCATACTGTCTAGTTGTAACTGATGATTTCTCACGTTTTTCTTGGGTGCATTTTTTAGGTACAAAGGACGAGACTGCTGACATTCTTCAATACCTGATCCTGAGCTTCGAATCTCTTTGCAAGTTGAAGGTTATAAGAATAATGAGTGATAACGGAACTGAATTCAAGAATAATTTGATGGAACTTTTCTGTCTCAAGAAGGGTATTCGTCACGAATTTAGTGCCCCGTACACACCTCAGCGGAATGGAGTTGCAGAATGGAAGAATAGAACCCTAATTGAGACTGCAAGGACAATGCTGTCAGATGCAATGCTTCCTATAACTTTCTAGGCAGAAGCAGTAAATACAGCTTGTCACGTTTTGAACAGAGTTCTGGTTGTGAAGAGGCACAACAAGACTTGATATGAGTTGATCAACAATCGACCTCCCAACCTTGACTACCTAGTTCCTTTTGGTAGTCCTTGTTCCTTATTGCTACAATACAAGGATCAAAAATCTAAATTTCATGCAAAAGTAGTGGAAGGCATCTTCTTAGGATATGTTGCCAGTTCTCCATGCAAGAGAGTGTACAATATAGGAACTTGTACTATCGAGGAATGGTTCGAAGTGGATTGCAGTAAATACAGCATTCCACCAGAACCAACTGGTACAGCTTGGGGTTTTGATTATGATGCGCTATTCAAGTCTTTCAACCTTCCTGATCTATCTGCCGATGATGCCACAAATGTGTTCGATTTCTTTAATGGCGGCGATGACTCCAACTTCTCGACCCGTGCCACTTTACCTATTGTAACTCCATATTCTAATGCTGCATCTGCATCTGGAACTCATGATAGTGAAGGCGTTGAAGTTGTTCATGTTGATGGAAATGATGCTCCATCTGATCCTAACACTCATGTAGGAAATGAAGCTCCAGCTGATCCAATCAACATTGAATCATCTTCTTCTGGAACACTGGATATGGGGGAGTTGAGCACTAATCTAGACACAAATCTCCAGGAATCGCACGTACCAGAGACGAGAGTGCATAAGAATCATCCAATTTACAACATCATTGGTGATCCTCATGCCGGTGTTCAGACTCTCTATAGAACAATTAAAGAGAACATTAGTTTGTACGCTGAGATACTTGACACTGGTATCATGGAAACATGTTTGCATGCTGCATTCGTGTCCCAATTGGAGCCGAAGAATATGAAGGAGGCTCTCGCTGACAACTGTTGGATTGAGGCAATGCAAGATGATCTGTCTCAATTCCAAAAGTTGCATGTGTGCGATTTAGTTGACTTGCCAAGAGGCGTACAACCAATTGGAACCAGATGGGTGTTCAAGTGCAAAACGGATGATCATCATGTCATAGTGAAGAATAAAGCAAGGTTGGTCGTTCAAGGATTTTATCAACAAGAGGGCTTGGATTACACTGAAGTATATGCCCCATTGCTAGACTTGAGGCCATTTGAATGTTTTTGGCCTATGCCTCCTATGTCGGCTTCAAGGTCTATCAACTTGATGTGAAAAGTGCTTTCCTGTATGGAAAAGTTCATGAAGAGGTCTATGTCACTCAACCTCCCGGCTTTAAAGATCCCCTTAATATCAATAAAGTGTATAAGCTCGACAAAGCACTTTATGGTCTTCATCAAGCACCTCAGGAATGGTATGAGACGTTATCAAAACATCTACTATCAAATGGTTTCGACCGTGGACATATTGACTCGACCCTCTTCATTCGGAAAGCAGGAGGTGATATTCTACTCGTACAAGTGTATGTCGATGACATTATGTTTGGGTCTACAAATGAAGAGATGTGTAGGGAATTCGAACAGGTGATGAAGTCCAAGTTTGAGATGAGCAACATGGGTGAATTGTCGTTCTTCCTGGGTCTACAAGTCAGTCAAAGAGAGGATGGAATCTATCTACATCAAACAAAGTATGTGCAGGACATCTTGTCAAAATACAAGATGAATGATAGCAGTACTTATGGCACACATATCCCTGTCAATCACGGTTTGCATCCAGACAAAGATGGAAAGGATGTGGATTGTAAATTATATCGTGGGATGATCGGTTCTCTCATGTATCTCACAGCTTCAAGGCCCGACATAATGTTTGTTGTATGTTTATGCTCAAGGTTTCAGTCACAACCAAAGGAGTCTCATGTGATAGTTGTCAAGAGGATATTCAGATACGTGAAAGGGAAACCCCGATTGGGTCTTTGGTACTCAAAGCAGCAGTCATTTGACCTCAAAGCCTATTCTGATTCAGACTATGGCGGTTGTAACCTTGATAGAAAATCAACTTCTGGTGGATGTCAATTCTTGGGAGACAGGCTGGTTTCCTGGCAGTGTAAAAAGCAGTCAATGGTTTCTGTCTCAACATGTGAAGCAGAGTACATTGCTGCAGCGAGCGGTTGTTCTCAGATATTGTGGATTCAGCAGCAATTGAGAGACTACGGCTTAAACTTCACTGGAACTCCATTGTTCATAAACAACAATGCCACTATGTCCATCACAAACAACCCGGTGAAACATTCCAAAACTAAACATATTGAAATTCGCCACCATTTCATCCGTGATTGTGCTGAAAAGCATCTCATTGAACTTGTAAAGGTTCACACGGATGACAACTTTGCTGACCTTTTCACTAAGGTATTTGATCGAACTCGTTTTGAATATCTTGTCAACATGAAAGGAATGTTCAATCCGGAGTGAAAACATGTTTTTCTTAATTCAATTCATGAAAGTTAAATTTTATTCCTTTTAAGTTTTCTGTATAGTTCTTTTAATTTTCAAATATTTTACAAAAATCCAAACAAAATAGAAAACAAGAAAAATTTCAATGTTCACTTGAGAAAAGAGGAAATGATAGTACATCAGAAATTATCTAAACGTCCTAGACTGCACATATGGGATATGATTGTGTCGTGCTTACTTGATTGTTTAAATTGTTGTGTTCTTAATCTGCTTATTTACAAGTAATTTGAATTGTCAGTAAGCTGTAAGCATCTTTGAATCATTAGTAGGGTGGAAATTAATTCAATACTACAAATGTGATTTGAACCCATGTTTGCTAGTGTGTGTGTGTGTAAAAGAATGCAAAAGATCACTATCGGATACAGGATGTTAGATTTTAGCAATTATTTTCTTCTGAGACCAGTTTCTGGATAGGTCGTTATCACAATTAATGCGGTTCATCTCACTGCCCATACTCACAAGTATGCAATGAGAGATTGAATCAAGACATGTCTTTACATCAACTGTTGAGCGTGTATTCACCCTTGAATCACTCCTGGTTCATTGAATTCAAATCCAGAAAAAAGTTAGATCCCCTTACCTAAATACTCAAACACCATATTCATTATTTTGAATCATCATACCAGTATTCACTGAAGACATGAAACCAAGACAAATGAATCACTCGATTCTGAATCTTATGATTCCTGATAATCCTTATCGATTCTGTTTGATTTTTCCTGTGCTAATTGATGTATCCTTATTCTGAAAATTTAGAAAATCATTGGGAAAATCTTAGATGCCTTGAGATAATTGCAATGTAAGTTCATATCATAACTGTGGGGCACACATTGTATATTAATAACTATTACCTTAACACACAAGAACATGATACTAAGATGCTTATGGTTTCAATCTTATAATAATGCCAACTTGAATTACTTGTTTATGTGCTTATTTCGTATGAATAAATTGTAATCCATGACATGATCTCATATTCTTTGATGTTTATCTTGTATCATTTTTGCTATAGATTAGGCTGATATGATCCTCCGCTCATGTCATTGAACAAAAATAGCTTGTGTGTGAAAAATAGTATATCGTTATTCTGAAAAGATCAAAAAGATTTTAAGTTTGTGAATAGTTCAAATTCAAATCAGAAAAGCCAAAAATATTTGTGTTTAACTTCCTTGAACTGATATTGAAACCTCTTGATTGAATGTTCTTATCTGGTTCGTTATTTGATTTTGAGTTCTTCATAATTTGAGTTGAAATTGGATTTCACAAGGGTTTCTGTGTACTTGTTAAGTGCGCAGGATGTATACCTTGCGTACTTGCTAAGTACGCAAGAATTAAGTCTTGCGCACTTGTTAAGTACGCAAGACCCGAATGTGTGGGTATATATACAGGTGTTAGAAATTTCTCTCAGTTCATCTCATTCAAACTCTCTACACTATGTACACTCCCTGCTCCGATTTCACTCAAATTTTCGTGTGTTTCTAATCCGATTTTTCGTCCCGATCATTGTTTAATCTTCACCTGTCTAACATTTGGTGAGATTCTTGGACCATTTCATCTGCAAAATCTCTTGTTGGGGACCGATTTCTTGACTTTCGAGCATAGGGTTTTGATGATGAAATTTAAACCGGGTTTGGGTGTTCTTAAGTTAAATTAGGCCCTAAAACTAGTTTATGATCATCAATCGAAGCTCTAGCATGCTAAATTCGTCCTTAATTGTTCTTGATTTTGGTTTTGAACCCTTGGGTGTCCGTGGTTTTGCATCGGACCGAGGTTAGGTCCAAATGACCTGGGTTTAGCTTTGCATTGATGTTGGTTTTGGTCCCATGAGTCTTAAACAGGTTTTTCGACATTGTGGTGACCGATATCATCATCTAAAACTTTGAATCTCTTGATTTTGGATTATTGTAAAAGTTATAAGTGTTAGTGTAGGTCCACAAGGCTCTTCTACGGATCGTTCTCGTGATAAGACGTATTGTTAACGCGGAGTGTGGAATCTAACCGAATCAACAATTTTATACACAAAAGACAATAGAAACAATCACGTAAATAACATTCAAGGTTGTATTCCAACAATCATAGAGTTTACAGACTCAATCAGACAATTAAATCAACTCTGTTCTACTTCTCTGATTCTTTCTTGTTCTAAACATACTCTGAAACTCTATTTATAAACACAAGACCTGCTATAGGTGAACTTAACAAGTTCGCCTCAAAGATGCTTAGGCGAACTTATTAAGTTCGCTTCTGTTAGGCTAGGCGAACTTAACAAGTTCGCTTCTAAAGATTCTTAGGCGAACTTACACAGAACTTGTTAAGTTCGCCTCTCTATGAACTTACACAGAATTTTATCAACAATTACAAAACATGTCCTAACATACTCCCCTTTAACTGTTGCTAAAAATTCTATCAATTACAAGTCAAAGACTCTAAGACTAAGACATGATATCTTCAAGCTCGTTGTCACCAGAATATGCTCCAACAGACTCCCCCTTAACAACAGCTTTAGAAGATTGTCATCCGTCTTCATATATCATCAAACAAGTTGTAGTCTTCGTCTTGTTCATCTGCACTTTCTCTTTCTATATAGAAGAAAACTTGGGAGAAGGACCCCTTGTCAACATCTGTCTGCAATTTTCAGTTTATGCAAAGGAGAACAACCAAGAATAACCAATAATTAAGATTTCCATAGAAGCTGAAAAAATAAAATCTTTTTGGTTTTTCTCTATATAAACTGAAATATAAAATACAAAATCACATCATTTTGGTCGAACATCACGAGTAAGAAAATCATATCAGAAAAAATGAGATATCAATCACACATCTTGGATATAAAATCCATATAATATCAAATGGTATCCTATGTCATTCTTTCAAGCCTTGACCAATCAAACCAATATCTTTCAAGATTATCACACTCTATCTTTTCAAGACTTTCATATTACATGTTATGATACGCGATAAACATTCAAAGAAAATAGGATCAGGCTATGACACACAAATTCAAATTGCCAATATTATAAGATTTGAAACTAAAGCATCTCATTCCCACTTTCTTGTGAGTTAATGTACCATTTAAGTATGAAATACAACGTGTATCCCACTAGTATGCCAACAGAAAGTAAATGCACTATCTTCAAGACATATGAGATTTTACTAAAGAATATCCGAATTTCCAGAATGAGGAGACATCACTTAGCACATGAATAGCAGAATCCAAAGGGATTGTATAGGAATCAATGAGATTCAGAATCGAATGATTTAATGTTTTGGCTTATATATGTGGAATCATAAGATTCAGGTACGTGGATTCAACTGTTATCTGGATTATGAATTCAATGGAATCAGTAAAGATGATTTATCAATATGATCCAAGGGCTAGTATATGTTTGACAGATGTTGTCAAGTACATATCTTGATTATACTTCAAATTGCATGCTTTTCGGGACATGGGCACTGAAGCAAATCGAATGAATAGTGCTAAGGACATAACCCAAAACTGATCTCATAAGAAAATCTTTATTAAAAACTAATATTCTTTATCTGATAGTGATCTTTTAATACACACACCCAGGCATAAAATGGGTTCAAATCATAGTTGTAACATATGCAATTATGTTTTCACGCTACTAATGGTTTAGTGACGCTTTTAGTCTACTGACAATTCAAATTATATGCATACACAACACTATCAATTCCTATTTGTGTAGTCTCTGAAGTTTAGATCAAAACATATAATTCAGATATATTAACATAAAGCACCAACCAGTCAATCTAAGGTCATATTTGAAAGAACATCTAATGATGTACTATCATCTCTTCTTTAACTTCAAGTAATGTCGATTTTAACTTTTTCAATTTGTTTGGCTTTTTCAAAATCTTTTTCAAAGAAAGTAAAACAAACGAAAATAAACTCTTCCATGAAAACATTTTAAGAAAAACATTTTACTTGGTTACTCAGGATTAAGCAATTCAATCAATTAAAAACTCAAACCAATGTAATGTAATTGAATGTCATTGCCTCTGTCACCAACACAGTTCTGTACTCCCCCTGTCCTGTAGACTCCCTCTCAACTAGTCAAATGGTTGCATCAACGACTTTATGCTCACCATCGTCATCCTAAGTTTCAGGTTATCATTTGGACTTTGTAAAAACTCTTTCCAAAACATTGTGTGTGACATATTCTCCCCCTTGAGCATCAAGTCGTTGAATCAAATAGATTTCTCAGTTACCAACATCTCTTTACTCTTGCAGATGTCATTCCCTGTCATGTGCTTAGAACCACCACTATCAACAACCAAAATGGTATTAATAGTCCCTCTTGGTAAATCCTGCACATCTAACAAGAAACATTAATTTGAAATTGGGACCCAAGCCATGGTAGTCATGGGTCGTCCATCTGTATCAAAATAATAAACCTCACTCCATTCACAATCGAATCTCTCATCGATTTTTGGAGATTGTTCCGACGAGTCAGAAACAGACACTTTAGATTTCCAAACATAGATTTCCAAACATACTTTTGTTCATTAAGTTCTTTTTGCTTAAAATGTAAAGTGTTTGAACATTTTATTTCATATGAAAATTGATTTGATTGTGAAAACTCTTGTTGTTCTAAAAGTTTTCTCAATCTTCTGTTTCTCCTCCGTCTTTGAGGTCTAGAAAGCCTAACCTCAGATTTTGAATTACCCTTTGGTATATCATGAGGTTTAACCACATTTGGGTTAACATAAGGCTTACCATGAGTTCTTACCTTTCCTTGAGTAACATGTCGGTTACCTTTGGCGTTATGAGGACAAGCAATCCTTATGTGACCCACAAGACCACAAGAAAAGCAAGATCTCGTATCACGATAATCTCTCATATAAGGAATCTTCACACGATAAGATGCACTTGAAGAAGATTCTCCTACATGAACTTCTTTTGGAATTTGAGAATGAATAAACTTTTTCTCAACAGGTTTTGATTCGGGCTTCATCTTCTCAGGAACTACATGCTTCTTTCCTTTATTTTTATAAGGACAGTTCACCACAATGTGTCCCATCTCATTACAACGAAAGCATGTACGCCTGTCTTTATAATCGCTGACATATGGAACTCTCCTTGAATTTGAAGAACTTCCAAATGTATAATTTCCAGATGAATTAGAATCAACCTTTGAGTCTTCTTTCTTAACCTCTTTCGGTATCCCATGTACCTTAGCTTCATCAAAATATTAATCATCACTCTCATCAGAATACACCATATCTTCACCTGTGACTGGATTCACCTTCAACGCAGTATTAGGATCTAAATCCTCATCTTGTATAATCTCAGGTGTAACAGAATAATTTTCGTTGAATGGTGGAGGAACATAACCAATACCAGTAGTTCCATTCCCCTCTTGAGTATTATTATGATAATGTTCTAATAAGAATGATGATTTTCCAAAGCTTTCTAACTTTCTATGCAATCTGATTACCTTTGCTTTAGATTCAGCTAGTTCTTTATCTTTCTCAACAAGATCATTATTTCGTTTCTCAATTTCTGTAAAGGACATGTCCAGGTGATATGCCTGCTCTTTGATCTTCAAAGTCAGAGAACTTATATCCCTCTTCAGTGATTCTATCCTCTCAATACACACATTCTCATTATCCTTTAATTTCTGACTTACCGTGTGCATGGATTTCATATCACAAATGAGGTTTACGTTGTCATCCATAACCTTCATCATTTTATCCTTTACTGAAACACAGTTAGAACAAAACGTTTCAGAGTTAGAAACTACCTCAGGTTTTACTTCTTAAGAAGATGCACCAGGAGCCATGAATACGTCATCATCAGCTTCACTCTTTTGAGCAACAATGACAGGCTCTACATCAGTTTCTGATTCACTCAGATCATCTTCAACTGTCTAAAAGCTTTCCTCAGTCATCATATCACTCTTGGTAGACTGAGTACTTTCACCAGAACGAATACTCTCACTATCAGTTAAATCTGCAAAAGAATCACTTTGAGAATCACCCTGCTTCTCTAATACTTCTTTGATCAAGACCACAAACGCTTGAGTAGTAGCTTCACCCTTTTTCTTCAAAGCTTCCCATAGATCTCTTGAAGTTGGACACTTCCCGAGACTATGAATGATTTCTTTTGGTAAAGACATCGTTAAAGTTTCACACGTTTTCATCTCTCGATCAAATTTTTGCTTTTCTACTTTAGTAAGAGCTGTCACTGGTTTAGCAACATCACAAAATTCCAGAAAGTCAAAAGTAGGATGCACATATCCTTCTTTTATTGGTCTCCAAAAATTTTCATCAGTTTCTGATACGAACTGTTCGAACCGGACTTTCCAGCTACTATAATCTGATATGCACAAAAGCCTCGGTGGCATAGTTTCAATCTCATTATCATCAGATGAAATTGACATTTTGAATTTTTTACGAAAATATCCGGGAAAAATTTCCCGCCAAAATACTCTTTTTTAAAATTTCAAAAATGATTCAAAACGACCATATAAGCTTTCCCTAAAAAATTTAAACAAGATGAAATTTCCCGCCAAAATACTCTTTTTTTTAAGATTTTTTTTTTTTAAGTTCGCCTGATACTGCTAAGCGAACTTAATAAGTTCGCTTAAACCAGAATCCAGAAATCTGATTAAGTTCGCCTAATTTGAGAGAAGCGAACTTGACAAGTTCGCCTGCAGACCAATTCAGCAAGTTCGCTTGCTTCAGCAGAATCAAAAATCAAGAACAGCTTCAACCCAATTTCACCAAAAATCTTCATAATTCACTGATTTGAAGGAATTAAACAAAATTGAACCGTAGAATTGTGTATTTTCTCAATTAGAACCTTTCTATCGGATCAATTTCTTCAAAATCCACTTCAAAAACACCAAATCAGAAGCAAAATAAGCTTGAAAACTCCATGGAAATGAAAATTTCAAAGATGATGAATTTCTTGTCAATTTGCATACAAAACCGTCTAAAATCACCAAGAATCACGAGCATAAGCTCTGATACCACTTGTAGGTCCACATGGCTCTTCTACGGATCGTTCTCGTGATAAGACGTATTGTTAACGCGGAGTGCGGAATCCAACCGAATGAACAATTGTATACAAAAAAGACAATAGAAACAGTCACGTAAATAACATTCAAACTTGTATTCCAACAATCATAGAGTTTCAGACTCAATCAGACAATTAGATCAACTATGTTCTACTTCTCTGATTCTTTCTTGTTCTAAACAGACTCTGAAACTCTATTTATAAACACAAGACCTGCAAGTTCGCCTCAAAGATGCTTAAGCGAACTTATTAAGTTCGCCTCTATTAGGCTAAGCGAACTTCACAAGTTCGCTCCTAAAGATTCTTAGGCGAACTTGTTAAGTTCGCCTCTCTATGAACTTATACAGAATTTTATCAACAGTTACAAAACATGTCCTAACAGACTCCCCTTTAACCGTTGCTAACAATTCTATCAATTACAAGTCAAAGACTCTAAGACTAAGACATAATATCTTCAAGCTAGTTGTCACCAGAATATGCTCCAACAGATAGTTCCTGCGCACTTACGCGAGAACAATTTACTGCGTATTTGTTAAGTACGCAGGAAGAGTAACTCAAAAAATTTTCTAAGTATGAAATTCAGTTCAATGTGCAAGTGCTATACTTTGTCATGTCTTGTTCTATACCATTGATTCTATTTGATCTAATGTTGTATATCTTATGTTATTACAGAGATGGCTGGTGATGGCAGTGATGAAGAAGAAGGAGGAGATGGTGCTGAAAAGTCAGATTCTGAGGCGACTGAATCTGATTCATCTGACTCTGATGATGCACCAGACCAAGCACACCCACGGAGAATGGCGAATGTTTCCCTTCCCGAGTCATCCTCCAAAAAAAAAGACGAAAGAATTCAGACAACAAGTATGTTCCTGAACATGAGACTGAGAGAAGGAAGAATAGGACTATTCAAGGATTTCGTCCTGAATCTTTCTATATACGTCATTTTGAGTTACTGACGTGGAGCGCGTTAGACATGCTGGCGTCGGTTTCACGGAGCTCAAATTTGACATAGTCGTCCTTGAGCTCACGGATTTTGACCTTGGGGAACCTCTGATACGAAGTTGTTAGCCAAATACTACCTGCATAAGAGACTAAAGACATCTCCAGAGCTGATGTCAAGGGGGAGTTTGTTGAAGCAATTCTTGTGACAATCACTCTGAAGCTGTTAGAGACTGTAGACATCTCCAGAGCTGCTGTCAAGGGGGAGTTTGTTGAAGCAATTCTTGTGACAAGCACTCTGAAGATTGTTTTTAATTATGTAATGTCTTTATGTATTTGTATGTCAGCGTCTGTGCGTATTGGTTTATCGAGTTGTAATCATGTTCATAGGTACTTGTCGTTGTAGTTGTCTTTGTTAAGTGTTGTGCGCACTTAGTAAGTGCGCAGGATGTATATCCTGCGTACTTAGCAAGTACGGAAGAACAAAGTATGCGTACTTGATAAGTACGCATGAGTTAAACCCTGCGCACTTGCTAAGTGCGCAGGCAACAGGTCTAGTATATATAACTACTAGTGACAGAATGTATGTACGCACTCATTCTCATTGTAACCGGTTTTGATTATCAATAGAAGAAGTTTGAAAGTATCTTGGGTCTTTATTGTCGGTTTACTTTGTGTTGATTGATACTCCACCTAGTCACGGGCATTCCGCACCCGGTTCGACTAGGAACACACTTGCATGTGACGATCCGAGACACCCGAAGGACCTACAAACAGGGACGATTTCTTCATAAACCGGTTACGAATTCCACCAATTCGTGTGTTTTAACTCCATTCAATCATGTGTAATCGATCATACGATTATCCTGATCATGTGTAACGAACCAGTTACAACAAAATTCATTGGATTCGAGCTCAAACAACTCATAACCATTCCAAATCAAACTCGCAATCAATTCGATCGTTATACGTGAAATTGATCTATAAAAACCAGTTCCACACCTTCACGACACCTACTATAATCATTCTAAACTCTCGTTAACCCTGCTTTCATCGCAATAGCCCAGTCGGATTCAAAGATCGCCGAAACCTTCCCTCCTGTCGTTCTCCTTCAGTTAGTAATCATTTCAGGTAATTGACCCACCATTAGACTCGTCCCAATCCCCTGATAAAAAGCCCCATGGTTTGAGAATCGATCATTGTGTAATCGGGACAATTGGGAGGATAGGGTTTGCGGATTTGGGATTTGGGGAAGAAGGTCAAGGAAACTAACCACTGAACAAGGCAACATGCTCAGTCCAGTGGTTAGTGCGCGTGCGTTTCCCAGGGGAGACCCGGGTTCGAGTCCGGGTGAACCCTTTTGTTTTTAAAATCGTTTTTCAAGCATTATTTTAATTCAAACAAAATTAGTTTATAAACCTTATAAAACCCAGATTTATTTTAACAAATTAAAATGTTAAATTTTCAAGATAATAATTTTTTTTTATTTACCATTGTTAGGGTAAAAATCTAAAAAAACCCTAATTTATTTATTTAATTATTTCACTAAAATATTTTTATACTTTAATTTAATTATTAACTAATTAGATTATTATTTAAACTCATACTTTTGGAATCCCAAGCTAAATAATCGAAAGGATATATTCATCGTTCCTACTTTCCTATGTATATATATATATATATATAATTATTTAAACAAAATTATATTTTTAAATAATTAATTATGACTAGAATTTTTATTAATTTGATCAAGACTTAAATGCGTGTTTTTCATAAAAATTATAACTAAATAAATAAGGGACTTTATTTATTTATATAGTTAATTATTATTCATTCACTTATTTATTTATTTATTAACTTTCAAACAAGAGTAAATTGTTTATTCAATTACTTGTTTATTTATAAACAAAGAACACTAATTAGTTATTTACTATATACAGTTATCTAAATGTTTACAAAACAAACGGAACCATTTATTCATACACTTATACTTTCTACAATGGTTTTCATAAGTATCTTTCGGAACTCAAACAAACATTTTCCTACAAAATCAAGGACCCCTCACATCCATACCTTTACCCTAGGATTCCTTTTAATCAATTGAATCCATCATTGATACAATTATACCATTAAATCATAGGTTAACCTTGTGGTTAGCTAAACACTTGTGCAACAACTTGTTCGTGTGATTTCCAAGCTACATATTAAAATGTGAGTTTACATAGCCCCTTTTACATTTTTACGCTTTTGGGGTAGAACATGATTACATCCAAACTATTTGCAATTTATACAATTAAAACATTATGAACATGTGTGCAATTTGTGCCTTATGCTTGAACACTACGAGTTTAAACTACAACTACAAACATAAGTGCAAGTGCAATCATTAACTATGTACAAGCCGAAGGTAACAATGATAGATCTATTGCATCTGGCAAATCCACCCAGGTAGGGTGATTGTTGCTGACATTATATCAGGATAACATTGAGTGTTATGCCCTACATTCGGATAACATTGAGTGTTATGCCCTACATTAGGATAACATTGAGTGTTATGCCCTTCAGTCACAAGGTTTGATTGTACGCCCTTATTTTAACTATAGTGGTTCTCCATAATTGCCTTATTAAACCATGTTTCATATGAATTGTACACAACATTTGGAAACTATTTGAGGTGTCAAAACCTATGTATGCTCACCAACTATTTTTGGTTGACCTTGTTTTCATCATGTTTCGGGTGCTAATGTTTGAGATCATACGCTAGATGCTCCACATAGGATTTCGACTTAGTTGAATAATGAATTTGAAAATTTTGATGTATTTGATTTTGGTTGTGTGATTGAACTTATGTAATGAAATCTTGATTTAATAAACATATGAAATTAAGTTGATCATGTGCTTATGAACAGTCTCCACGTCCGCCCTGACGTATTCCGCCATCGGTTGGGGTGTGACAACTATCTACTACGTATTGGGGTTGAAAAGCTGGAAACCGGACTTCTCTACGTGAACCATGGCTCGAAAACCGAGGTCAGAGCTTAACTATGTGTTTTAGAGTGTGTTTGTGGTGTGTGTTGATGTCTCAATAGCCCTGGCCATCGAAATCTATTTATAGGCCCACTTTGGACTCATGTCGCAACGACATATAAGAGCATCTCGGTCCGACCTCCCTTATGGCGGCTTATTTGGCATAGCGCACACATATCGGACCGACATATAAGAGCATATTGGTCTGACATCCCCATATCGGACCGACATATAGGAGTATATTGGTCCGACTTTGGGCTGAGTCATCAGACACGCGTCTGGTGACGTGTCATTCTCTCGTGAATTCCTTCTTCTCCACATATCGGACCGACATTGTCTGAGATATCGTTCCGACATCGACCAAATTCCAAAATTCTTCATTTTTAACCCTTGATCTTTTGTATATTTATAATTCAACCCCTGGACTTCAATTCCTAACATCTTTAGCCCTCATATTCTATATAATTTTTGAGGTGTTACAAATCTACCCTCCTTACAAAGGTTTCGTCCTCGAAATCGAACACTTATTCGAATAAGTAGGGATAGGGTTGTCTCATTTCTTCCTCTGTCTCACATGTGGCGTCAGGCCCCTTTTGATGTTGTCGCTGAACTTTCACTTGTTTGATTACTTTATTTTGTAATCTCTTTTCTTTACAATCGAGTATAACCACTGGCTTCTCAAAATAATTCAATCTTTCATCCACTTCAATATCATTCAGTGGTACATGAGAGGTTTCTTCTGCTAGACACTTTCGCAGGTACGATACATGGAAGGTCGAGTGGATTCCACTCAATTCTTCTGGCAATTCCAGTCTATATGCAACCTTCCCTACTCGAGCTAAAATTTTAAATGGTCTAATGAATCTTGGTCTCAACTTTCCTCTCTTCCTGAATCTGATGATTCCTTTCCACGGAGATACTTTCAAAAGAACGTAATCTCCAACGTGGAATTCTATTGGTCTTCGTCTTTTATCTGCGTAAGACTTTTTTCTGTGCTGTGCAGCTTTAAGACGAGCTCTAATCTGATCTAACTTTATACCTGTAGCTTGGACAATCTCTTTACTTCCAAGCTCTTTCTGTTCAACTTCTCCCCAACAGATGGGAGTTCTACATCTTCTCCCGTACAACATTTCGTATGACGACATGCCAATAATTGCATGATAACTGTTGTTTTACGAGAATTCAACCAAAGGTAAGTGTTTGAATTGTTCTTTCACTTTGACCACCCGTTTGAGGATGATATGTCGTTCTAATCAATAACTTAGTCCCAATATCTTCGTGGAACTTCTTCCAGAAACGTAACATGAAACTTGTGTCTCTGTCAGATATAATTGAAATTGGCACTCCATGCCTTGAAACAATTTCCTTCATAAATGCTTCGGCTAACCTTTAGAAGAGTAAGTCTCAAGTATTGGTAAGAAGTGGGCACTCTTAGTTAGCCTGTCAACTATCACCCATATGGTATCATAACCTTTAGCTGTTTTTGGCAGCTTAGTTATGAAGTCCATAGTGATATGTTCCTACTTCCATTCTTGAATACCTAGAGGTTGTAATCTGCCATAAGGTTTTTGATACTCGGCTTTAACTTGAGAACAAGTCAAGCATTTAGCAACATATTTCATTATATTAAATTTTATACCGGGCCACCAATAATCTTGGCATAGATCTTGGTATATTTTTGTACCCAGATGAATTGAATATCGTGACTTATGAACTTCATCCAAAACTTAAACTCTAAATTCACCCATATGTGGTATCCACATACGGTTAAATCGAATCTTAACCCCGTACTCGTTTTCTTCCAAGTATTTCTCTTGTCCTGCCATTCTCTCTTTCTTAACATTTTCTGCTTTCATTGCTTCTATCGAAACATTCATGAGCTGAGTCATAAAATCTGGAGTTATGACTAACTTATATGACTTCACTCTAATAGGAGGGTGCTCTTCCTTACGGCTTAGAGCATCGGCCACAACATTAGCTTTTCCTGGTGTTAGGACATGTTTTGTAACTGTTAATAAAATTCTGTGTAAGTTATGCAAGTTCGCCTAGCCTATCAGAGGCGAACTTAATAAGTTCGCCTAGCCTATCAGAGGCGAACTTAATAAGTTCGCCTAGGATATCAGAGGCGAACTTATTAAGTTCGCTTAGCCTATTAGAGGCGAACTTAATAAGTTCGCCTAAGCATCTTTGAGGCGAACTTATTAAGTTCGCCTATATCAGGTCTGGTGTATATAAATAGACAGAACAGAGTCAGTTCCATAATAGACAAAGAGGTGAGACAATATCAGAGGAACTGATTAGAGACAGGATTATTGTAACCTGATATTGTGGTGGAAATACAAAGCGTTTATTTACACAGTTGTTGTTGATTGAGTTACACGAGCACGTTGATCATGGATTCCGCACGTTATCACCGTGTCGTACCGCGAGTCTAGAGATCCGACACACACAGAATTAGGGACCTACAAGTGGTATCGGAGCTTATGCTCTTGATTAGCAAAAGATTCGTGGTGTTTTCGTGTCCAATCAACATCAAAATTCAGAGAATTTGAAGGATTTTTCATCTTTTTCGTGTTCTTGATAAAAATGGAAGATTTTTGATCAATTTGGATTGATTTTGGATTGGTTTGAAGAAATTGATCCGATAGGATTGTTCCTAATCAGTTTTTACACAATCATACGGTTCAGAATTGCTTAATTCCATCATTTTAATCAGAAATCATGATTTTCAGCCGAGTTTGTGCGTGTTTGGGTTTCTGAGTTTGTTTCAGCTGTTTTAGGCGAACTTGCTGAGTTCTTGTGCAGGCGAACTTAGCAAGCGAACTTATTAAGTTCGCTTCTCACAGTTTAAGCGAACTTAATCAGTAGGCGAACTTAATCAGGCGAACTTAACAAGTTCGCTTGAGGTCAAGTTCGCTCGGGTCAACTTAAGTTCGCTTGAATTTAAAAATAAAATAAAAGTTTATATGGTCGTTTATATGGTCGTTTTGAATCATTTTTGAAATTTTGAATTTTCAAAATTTTTTAAAAAGAGTATTTTGGCGGGAAAATTTTTTCCGAATATTTTCGCCAAAATTTCAAAATGTCAATTTCGTGTGATCATAATGATATTGGAAATATGCCACCGGAGCTTTTGTGCATATCAGATTACCGTACCTGGAAAGTCCGGTTCGAACAGTTCGTATCAGTCACTGATGAAAACTTTTGGACATCCATATTTGAAGGTTATGTGCATCCTACTTATGACTATATGGGATATTATGATGTTCCTAAACCAGTGACAGCTCTAAGTAAACTAGAAAAGCAGAAGTTTGATCGAGAGATGACGACGCGTGAAACTTTAACGTTGTCTTTACCAAAAGAAATCATTCATAGTCTCGGGAAGTGTCCAACTTCTAGAGATCTATGGGAAGCTTTGAAGAAAAAGGGTGAAGCTACTACTCAAGCGTTTGTGGTCTTGATCAAAGAAGAAGTAGTAAAGCAGAGTGTTTCTGAAAGTGATTCTTCTACCGAGTTAAGTGATAGTGAGAGTATTAGATCTGGTGAAAGTACTCAGTCTACCGAGAGTGATGTAGAGACTAAAGTAAGCTTTTAGACAGTTGAAGATGATCTGAGTGAATTAGAAACTGATGCAGAGCCTGTCAATGTCGAACAAAAGAGTGAAGCTGATGATGACGTATTCATGGCTCCTGGTGCATCTTCTTCAGAAGTAAAACCTGAGGTATTTTCTAACTCTGAGACGTTTTGTTCTAACTCTATTTCAGTAAAGGATAAAATGATGAGGGTTATGGATGACAACGTAAACCTCATTTGTGATATGAAATCCATGCACACGGTAAATCAGAAATTAAAGGATAATGAGAATGTGTGTATTGAGAGAATATAATCACTGAAGAGGGATATAAATTCTCTGACTTTGAAGATCAAAAAGCAAGCATATCACCTGGATATGTCCTTTTGCAGAAATTGAGAAACAAAATAATGCCCTTGTTGAGAAAGATAAGGAACTAGCTGAATCTAAAGCAGAGGTGTTCAGATTACATAGAAAGTTAGAAAGCTTTGAAAATTCATCATTCTTATTAGGATATTATCATAATAATACTGAAGATAGGAAGGGAACTAGTGGTATTGGCTATGTTCCTCCACCATTCAATGGCAATTATTCTGTTGTACCTGAGATTATAAATGACGAGGATTTAGATCCTAAGACTATGTTGAGGGTGAATCCAGTCACAGGTGAAGATATGGTGTATTCTGATGAGAGTGATGATGAATATTTTGATGAAGCAAATGTAGAGGGGATACCGAAAGAGGTTAAGAAAGAAGACTCAAAGGTTGATTCTAATTCATCTGGAAATAATACATTTGGACATTCTTCAAACTCAAGGAGAGTTCCATATGTCAGAGATTATAAAGACATGCGTACATGTTTTCATTGTAATGAGATAGGACACATTGTGGTGAACTGTCCTTACAAAAATAAAGGGAAGAAGCATGTAGTTCCTGAGAAGGTGAAGCCTGAATCAAAACCTGTTGAGAAAAAGTTTGTTCAGTCTCAAACTCCAAAAGAAGTTCATGTAGGAGAATCTTCTTCAAGTGCATCTTATCATGTGAAGATTCCTTATATGAGAAAATATAGTGAAAAAAGATCTTGCTTTTACTATGGTCTTGTGGGTCACATTCGGATGGATTGTCCTCACAAAGCCAAAGGTAACCGATATGTTACTCTAGAAAATGTAAGAACTCCTGGTAAGCATTATGTTAACTCAAACGTGGTTAAACCTCGTGATACACCGAAGGGTAATTCAAAATCTGAGGATAGGCTTTCTAGACCTCAAAGACGGAGGAGAAATAGAAGATTGAAAAAACTTTTAGAACAACAAGAGTTTTCACAATCTAAACATTTTTCAACTGACCAAGATTGTTCCAACACTTCACATTTTAAGCAAAAAGAACTTAATGACCAGAAGTATGTTTGGAAATCAAAAGTTTATGTTTCGGATTCTTTGGAACAATCTCCGAAAATCGATGAGAGATTCAATTGTGAATGGAGTGAGGTTTATTATTTTGATAAAGATGGACGACCCATGACTACCATGGCTTGGGTCCCAATTTCAAATTAATGTTTCTTGTTAGTTGTGCAGGATTTACCAAGAGGGACTATTAATACCATTTTGGTTGTTGATAGTGGTGGTTCTAAGCAAGTGACAGGGAATGACATCTGCATGAGTAACGAGTTGTTGTTAACTGAGAATATATTTTATTCAACGACTTGATGCTCAAGGGGGAGAATAAGTCACACACAATGTTTTGGAAACAGTTTTCCAAAGTCCAAATGATAACCTGAAACTTAGGATGACGATGGTGAGCATAAAGTCGTTGATGCAACCATTTGACTAGTTGAGGGGAAGTCTACAGGACAGGGGGGATTACAGAACTGTGTTGATGACAAAAGGCAAAGGCATTCAATTGCAGGATTACATTGGTTTGAGTTTTTAATTGATTGACTTGCTTAATCCTGAGTAACCAAGTAAAATGTTTTACTTAAAATGTTTTCATGGAAGATTTTATTTTCATTTGTTTTACTTTCTTTGAAAAAGATTTTGAAAAAGCCAAACAAATTGAAAAAGATAAAATCGACATTACTTGAAGATTAAAGAAGAGATGATAGTACATCAGTAGATGTTCTTTCACACATGACATTAGATTGACTGGTTGGTGCTTTATGTTAATATATCTGTATTATATGTTTTGATCTAAACTTCAGAGACTGCACAAATAGGAAATGATAGTGTTGTTTATGCATATAATTTGAATTGTCAGTAGACTAAAAGCGTCACTGAACCATTAGTAGTGTGAAAACATAATTTCATATGTTACAACTGTGATTTGAACCCATTTTATGCCTAGGTGTGTGCGTTAAAAGATCACTATCAGATAAAGAATATTAGCTTTTAATAAAGATTTTCCTATGAGATCAGTTTCGGGTTATGTCCTTAGCACTATTCATTCGATTTGCTTCAGTGCCCATGTCCCAAAAAGCATGCAATTTGAAGTATAATCAAGATATGTACTTGACATCATCTGTCAAACATATACTAGCCCTTGGATCATATTGATAAATCATCTTTACTGATTTCATTGAATTCATAATCCAGATAACAGTTGGATCCACGTACCTGAATCTTATGATTCCACATATATAAGCCAAGACATTGAATCATTCGATTCAGAATCTCATTTGATTCCTATATAATCCAATTTGGATTCTGCTATTCGTGTGCTAAGTGATGTCTCCTCATTCTGGAAATTCGGATATTCTTTAGTAAAATCTCATATGTCTTGAAGATAGTGCATTTACTTTCTGTTGGCATACTAGTGGGATACATGTTGTATTTCATACTTAAATGGTACCTTAACTCACAAGAAAGTGGGAATGAGATGCTTTAGTTTCAAATCTTATAATATTGACAATATGAATTTGTGTGTCATAGCCTGATCCTATTTTCTTTGAATGTTTATCGCGTATCATAACATGCAATATGAAAGTCTTGAAAAGATAGAATGTGATAATCTTTAAAGATATTGGTTTGATTGGTCAAGGCTTGAAAGAATGACATAGTATACCAATTGATATTATATGGATTTTATATCCAAGATGTGTGATTGATATATCATATATACTGATATGATCTTCTTACTCGTGATGTTCGACCAAAAAGATGTGATTTTGTATTTTACATTTCAGTTTATATAGAGAAAAACCAAAAAGATTTTGTGTTTCTTATGTTTGAAAAACCAAAAAGATTGTATTTTTCCAGCTTCCATGGAAATCTTAATTGTTGGTTATTCTTGGTTGTTCTCCTTTGCAAAAACTGAATATTACAGATAGAAGTTGACAAGAGGTCCTTCTCCCAAGTTTTCTTCTAGATAAAAAGAGAATGTGCAGATGAACAAGACGAAGACTACAGAGTGTTTGATGATATATGAAGACAGATGACAATCTTCTAAAGCTGTTGTCAAGGGGGAGTCTGTTGGAGCATATTCTGGTGACAACGAGCTTGAAGATATTATGTCTTAGTCTTAGAGTCTTTGACTTGTAATTGATAGAATTGTTAGCAACAGTTAAAGGGGAGTCTGTTAGGACATGTTTTGTAACTGTTGATAAAATTCTGTGTAAGTTCTGCTAGAGGCGAACTTAACAAGTTCGCCTAGCCTATCAGAGGCGAACTTATTATGTTCGCCTAGCCTATCAGAGGCAAACTTAATAAGTTCGCCTAGTATATCAGAGGCGAACTTATTAAGTTCTCTTAGCCTATTAGAGGCGAACTTAATAAGTTCGCCTAAGCATCTTTGAGGCGAACTTATTAAGTTCGCCTATATCAGGTCTGGTGTTTATAAATAGACAGAACAGAGTCAGTTCCATAATAGACAAAGAGGTGAGACGATATCAGAGGAACTGATTAGAGACAGGATTATTGTAACCTGATATTGTGGTGGAAATACAAAGCGTTTATTTACACCGTTGTTGTTGATTGAGTTACACGAGCACGTTGATTATGGATTCCGCACGTTATCACTGTGTCGTACCGCGAATCTAGAGATCCGTCACACACAGAATTAGGGACCTACACCTGGGTGATACAGGATTTCACAATCATAATCCTTTATTAGCTCTAACCACCTTCGCTGACTCATATTCAGATCTTTTTGCTCAAAGAAATACTTTAAGCTTTTATGATCTGTGTAGATCGTGCACTTAATTCCATATAGATAATGTCTCCATATTTTAAGTGCAAATACTACTGCAGCTAATTCTAAATCATGAGTTGGGTAGTTAGCTTCATGGGGTTTGAGTTGTCGTGAAGCATAAGCTATAACCTTGCCTCTTTGCATTAATACACTCCCCATTCCCTGATATGATGCATCACAGTAAATTACCAGATCTTCCGTTCCTTCTGGTAAGATAAAATCGGAGCTTGAGTCAATTTCTCCTTCAATTTCTGAAAAGCATTTTCTTGTTCTGTTCCCCATATAAACTTTGTCTCCTTATTTGCATGTTTGGTTAATGGGGAAGCAATCTTGGAGAAATCTTGAATAAACCTTCTATAATAACCAGCCAATCCTAAGAAACTGCGTATCTCTGTAGGTGTCTTTGGCGGGTTCCATTTCATCATCGTTTCTATCTTTGAAGGATCTACAAGAATTCCTTATGTGTTTATCACAAGACCCATGAACTGAACTTCTCGAAGCCAAAACGCACACATAGAGAATTTTGCATACAACTTTTCTCTCCTAAGTGTTTCCAGCACTTCTTTGAGATGACATGCATGATCTCTTTCATTCCTTGAGTAGATTAGAATATCATCAATGAACACGATCACAAATCAGTCCAACATTGGTCGACATACCCTATTCATGAGGTCCATGAATGCAGCAGGGGCATTAGTCAAACCAAATAACATTACTAAGAACTCATAATGTCCATATCTCGTAAAGAAGGTTGTCTTTGGAATATCTTCTTCTCTAACCTTTATCTGATGATAACCCGGCCTTAGATCGATTTTGCAGAACAAGTTCGCTCCTTGTAATTGATTGAATAGGTCATCAATCCTTGGTAACGGGTATCTGTTCTTTATGGTAAGTTTGTTCAACTCTCGGTAGTCTTTGCACATACGCATACTACCGTCATTCTTCGTTACAAAAGGAACCGGAGCACCCTAAGGCGAGATACTCGGTCTAATGAAACCTTTGTCTAATAACTCTTGCAGTTGTGACATTAGTTCCTTCATTTCTGATGGAGCAAATCGATAAGGTGCCTTAGGTACAGGCTTAGAACCAGGCACTAAGTCAATTCGAAACTCCACTTCTCTTTAAGGAGGTATTCCTAGTAATTCTTCGAGGAATACATCAGGAAAGTCACAGACTACTGGTACGTCTTTTAATTCCTTAGTTTTCACTTTGTAATCAATAACGTATGCCAGTAAGCCTTACTGCCTCTACTTATAAACTTCGTAGCTTTCATCATTGAAATGATCCTAATGGCTGATCTTATCTTATCACCGTGAATTGTTATCCAATTCCCGTTTGGAGTTTGTATCTGGACTGCTTTCTTGTTGCAAATGATCTAGGCATCGTTTGCTGCCAACCAGTCCATTCCCAAAACTACATTAAATCCCTCGAGGATCATTAGATATAGTCTAACAGGAAATCTGTGCCCTTCAAGATCGATGAAACAATCTTGAATGATTTCTGCCACCTTCATCGTCTTTCCGATAGCCGTTTCAACTTCAAAGGTCTCGTCGAGTCTTATCGTAGGTCTAGCTAAGGAATGGTAGAAATCTAAGGATACGAAACTTCTGCTAGCACCGGAATCAAATAATACAGTAGCAGGTACGTGGTTAACGAGAAACGTACCGGATACTACGTTTGGCAACGCCTTAGTCTCTTCGGTTGTCAGGGTATGGGCCCTACTCTTGACTTTAATGGCTTCTCCTTCTTTCACTTTCAAAGGCTCGGTTCGTAAACCTCTTAAGTGGTCGTATGTAAAAGGTTTGTATATGACACGTTTGTAATAACAAAGTGATGTCTTATCAAGGTTCGTAAACCTCTTAAGTGGTCGTCACCACTTTCCATAACCTTTATAAAGGGTCCCCCGTTACATAACACGAAGGAATGTAACGATCCGTATTCAATTCGGCCCCTTTCGGAGATATAGCAATCACTGCCCATAAGTTGCAAAATATTATGTGGGATTTGACAAAAAAATTCCTTTACAGACCAAAATGGTCAAAACACTCCATGCCAATGCAATCACTGTCAATGACATCCTTTCGTCATTACTTATATTGGTAAACCAGGAAAAGTCTTTAAAACATTTTACGTATCAAACCATAATCTTCTCTTTCTTTAAAACATTACAAGGTGATTATCTTCCCAGAGTAGTACCTCCAACAGATATGTTTCCAGGAAAGAATGACGGGTCCATGAGGGATTTATACACCATTATTTCCTTAGACAGAACATTTCATTTGCTAGATAACTACATACTGGTCGGATGGTTACCTTTTATTTTATAACATAAACATTTCTCTTGCAACATCATGGATACTGAATCATGGATTTAAATCAATGGCATACAGTATCTAAAACATTCATAACACGTGCATCATGCCCAAAACATTTAAAAAACGTTTAAAAAGGGGCATCATAGAACTCACCTCTAACTTCCTTCTTGTTCAGATAACTTTAACCTTTGCTAACTTAATAGCACAATGACTCGGATCAGGGTCCTAAATCATTACAACATTACTCAATCACAAGTTCCTAGCTTAGTGGAAATAACTAAGTCATTAGGAACTAGTCAGAACCGTACCTTAGAACTATCTACTGCATATTGGGGTTGAAAAGCTGGAAACCGGACTTCTCTACGCGAACCGGGGCTCGGGAACCGAAGTCAGAGCTTAACTATGTGTTTTAGAGTGTGTTTGGGGTGTGTGTTGATGTCTCAATAGCCCTGGCCATCGAAATCTATTTATAGGCCAACTTGGTACTCATGTCAGACCGACATATAGGAGCATCTAAGTCCGACATCCCTTATGGCGGCTTATTTGGCGTAGCGCACACATATCGGACCGCCATATAAGAGCATATCGGTCTGACATCCCCATATCGAACCAAAATATAGGAGCATATCGGTCCAACTTCGGGTTGAGTCATCAGACACGCGTCTGGTGACGTGTCATTCTCTCATGAATTCCTTCTTTTCCACATATCGGACCGACATGGTCTTAGATATCGGTCCGACATCGACCAAATTATAAAATTCTTCATTTTTAACCCTTAATCTTTTGTATATTTATAATTCAACCCCTGGACTTCAATTCCTAACATCTTTATCCCTTATATTCTATAGAATTTTCGAGGTGTTACAAAAGCACATAATATAACTTTTGAAATCAATATTGAAGATTGTATTTGGTTTCACAATAATTTGTAAACCAAATTCCTAGACTTCAAAGGTGTTTCAAAGGATCGATTGATTAACGTTTATTCATTAAAGAATGATGGTGCTTTGGGATAGACAGTGTTCTAAATATGAAGCGCATTAAGTGATTGTCTAACCATAAGAAAGTCTAAAACTAAATCTAAAATCAACCTCAAAATGAAAGTAGTAACAATGTGATTGTCATACATGATGCATGCAAGATATGATAAGTGAATTAGTATTTGGGTATTTGGAACACAAGTAACAATATTCTATCTGATATGGTCTATTAGGAATAACCATATTCAGTAGTATATGTTATGTTCTATATTAGCATGTTTAAATCCATGAATAACTAAGTTATTCTAAATTGTCCGTAGTCGATCCAATTATGGGAATAATCTTGAATTAAGACTATTAAGAATTGGATTGGTTGACATTCATGAGATTGAATGAATAAGGAGTTATGACCAAATTCACAGATATTTATTAGGGAATAAATAATGGATGTGACCAGCTTCAAATTTACTCCATGGATCCTTGTCATGAGTAAGTTTTGAAATTAATGGTATTGTCACTATATCCTCTTACAAGAGATGCATATTAGGGACTCGATTATACCAAGGTTGTGATTTGACGTAGTTTAACGCTACTCGTTAATCAGGTAGTTATAAGGGCTATGATTGGGTACAATGCAAGGTATAGTGAGAGATGTATGTAGTCATGAGGGGATATGTTCCCTTATTTTAATAAGTGTTTGACATCTTGGGCCCCTCGATAATTCAAACTGATCTAAATGCATGGTTATGCTCAAACCTAGTTTGTTACATCACTTTGAAATGGAATCGAGATACATAGTTGTTGAACACTATATGAGATTGAACTTGATCCATGTCTCATGTTCAACTAGATGTCTAAAACAGAAAGGATAACTGAAAAATTACCATATACTATAACCTTTGTAGTGTACGTTTCCTAAACACCTGGTTCTAGTGGATGAGTGACGTCATATGTCATTAGGAGCAGTGGGGAGTTGCTAGACGTACTCCATTGTTTATATTATTGCATTATGAGACCTTATGCAAGTGGGAGATTGTTAGATCTATATGCCCAAGGAATAACATTCAATAGTATTGCTAATTATATGTGATCCCAAAGGGTCACATACTAAGCAATTATCAAGGATACGTTTAAACATATTTAAATGTCTTAACCCGGTCAAGATGTATTTTGGTATTTATTATTTGTAACAAATACTTAAAATCACATATTTATTATATGTGCATATATATATAGGGGGAGGATCAAATAAGAAGTAGTTTTTCGCTAAGAAATATAAGAAATGACATAAACCTTAAGAAACGATATCAAACGAACTCTGATTGAGCTAATTTCAGCGGCGTTGGAACCGTCTCATCGAACTCTACCATCTTAGCTTTTAGGGTTTAACTTTTAAGGTTTAGATTTTACGTTTGAATTTTAGAGTTTTAGCCATATGGTTTAGCCTTAGGGTTTAGCTTTTAGGGTTTAGATTTTATGGTTTAGGTTTTTTTTTTTTGGAGGTGGAGGTGGTTTTAGGTTTTTGGGGGGGGTGGGTTAGGGGGTTTAGGTTTTTGGGGGGTGGGGTGGTGGTTTTAGGCTTTTCGGGGTAGGGTTGGAGAGGGGGTTTAGGTTTTTGGGGGTGCGGGTGGAGGGGGTTTAAGTTTTTGGGTCCGGGTTAGGGTTCGATAAGACAGTTCCAACGCCGCTAGAATGAGCTCAATCGGAGTTCGTTTGACCCACTTCTTAGTATTTCTTAGCGAAAAACCACTTATTAGTGGAAGCGTACCCTCTATATATATATATATATATATATATACACATGTATGTAGATATATTTATATTAGATTTGTAACATCCCGAAAACTTATTTAACAAATGGATCGAGTTAATGGGGAATCAAGGTCTCTTTTAAACAACTTGGATTATAAAATTTTCACGTAAAACCTTGTGCATGGAATTAGAAGGACCATGATAGCCACAAAGATAATGGTGGGGATCGAAAGAGCACAAAAAGGGAACCCGAGGGCTTGACCGTAAACCCTAAAGGTTTAAATTCAACTTAAACACAAACCCTAGGCCATTCGTCCTAGGTGTGCTCCACGGCAAGGGGAGAGAGCAAGGGGAGAGGTTCGGCGAGAGAAAAGGACGGCGGCAGGGGTCTCGCGGTGGTCCTACGGCGGCGACAGGCGGAGGAAACACCCCTACGCGTGAGGTAACTTCCGAATCCAATTCTTTTGCTTCTTGTTTCATAAGCCGATTAGGGTTTGGGGGTGTGGTCACGGCTAGGGACGGAGACGAAGGGAAGGGTATGGAGAGTCGTGGTGGCGGTCACGGGTGAGGGCGCTTTGGGCTGTGATGTCCCCGGCAGCGGCATGTGGTAGTCCAAGATGGCGCAGTGGTAGCTGTGTGGAGGAGGGGAGCCGACGAGGAAGGTAGTGGGTTGGCCGGTGGTGGTACACCACGGCGGAAACCGGTTATGGTTGCCCGGTGGGAAGTGGGGGACGGTACGGTGGTCATGGTGGTGGTGTATTATGGTGGCTCACGATGGAAAACGAAGAAAGTATGAAGACGGGGTTACACCCGATAAGGGTTTTACGAGCCTACGGTTTGCATGGAAGTAATCGGTTCGAGTACGAGTATTATCATGGGTTAGGGCTTTGCATGTGAATGCATGTACATGTACGTGCATGCATGAGGACCCGGTTTGAGTTTAGGACTTCTAAACGGGTCGAGGATGAACCGGTACGAGTCGAAAGTTGCGAGATGAGGACGGTTAAGGTTTTGCATGGCACACGTGCGTGCGTGCATGTGAAACTAGGGTTCATGGGGATGTGCCAAGGAGAATATGAGATGGATGTTGAGAATTTATTATGTTGTTATAAGTCATTTAACGTACAACTAGAACATGTCTGATCATGTGATCATGCATTGACAGGTTCGGGGTTTGAGCAAGCACGCGTGGTGCAGAGCTAGGATTTTGACGCGGAATAACAGTGAGTTTCTAATCCCCTCTTTTAAACGTTTTACTGTTTTGGGGCTATCGTACATACTCGCATGTTTTATTAAACGAACGTATTACGAGTTATGATTTAAACTTGAAGTGTTTTATGAGATCGTTATGTAATAATGAAGCTAAGGGTCGTTATGGGGTCCTTAGGTTGGGTGAACAAGAGTTGTGATGATCTGTGTGTGTCATCTTATAAGTGATCCGTGAAAGGGTGGTGAGTCGTAATACATGTCCAAGTAGTGCCACGTGTATATATGTGTTGCTTTGTGTGCTTGCATTGTTGTCCGTGTATACGGCTAATAGTGGTGTGGAGGACGGAGTCCTTCGGGGTCATCATTGTACGTGTGATCTGGCATTCCTCATGTGGGTGATGTGTCAGTCACCGTATGGTAGATGATATAGTCACCGTGCGGCTGGCTGAGTAGTCATCGTAGATGACGAGTGTGTCGCTATGTTTAGTGGCGGGGCCCTGTAACAAGGGTAGAGCTGAGCTTATGACGAGTATCCCGACAGGGATAACCCTGACGAGGGTGCAATGATGAGGTATGTGTTTGTATGCATATATATATATATATATATATATGTTAAATTGCATGCAAGTGATAAGTTATGTTAATTGTGTACGAGATGATATTGATAAGATAAATAGATGGAATCAATGTGGTGTGTTGAGTTAGATTGACCGTTGTGTCGGGATGAGTACAGTGTGTACAACTGTTGAGTCAGTTGTTTATGAGAGTCCTCGTTAGGACTGGTAAGTCGGTGTCTAGAGGTTGGTTGAGTTAACCAGTGTATGGTTAATATATATGGTAAATTGTGAGTTATCAGAGTAGTAAGCTCGTTCGATGTCGGAGAGACTTACTGGGTTTAAATGGTGGGTAAAGTCTGGGGTGGTGAATATTTTGGGATATTATAACTTAACGGGGGTTATTTATATGATGAAAATCTATACAACTTTTTTCAAATGACAAGAGGGTCTTGAGTGGAGATAAACAATAAATGAGAAGAGTTGGCTTTTGTTAAATTAAACTATTAGAACTCACTCAACATAGCTGACTTTGTATGTACGTTAGATTGTTTTGCAGGTGAGTGTGCTAGACGAGGTATCTTGGCTTCGAAGCGGGGCTACTCGGGTTGGTGTGCAGGTATTCGTCAGGTAATGTTATGAGAGTTAACGAGTCTAAAGATAATACTATTTTGAGAAAGTCTTACGCTGTTTATTTAAATGAAAGTTAGATGTTTTTAAAGAGTATAACCAGTTATGAGAACCAACTGTATGGTGCCTGGTGTGGGGCCTTACAAGATTCATCTTGGAATTTGCATATGTGTAGATTACATGAGTTTCATCCAAACTATTAAACATTGTTTGCATAAATACATTTATACGTCTATATATATATATATGTGTGTGTGTGTGTGTATTTATATGAACATGTATTAGACATAAAGTATGTATATTTTATGGCTAACTAGATAGTTGAAATGAAACTAGAAGCATTATGGCAAGTTGACACATGCATATAATGTAATAATTCTACATTATCTAGACTATACTTTACCACCTTTTTTCCATGCTTGATGTCATGATTTTGGGCAGAAAAAGTTGATGATTTTGACCACTCAAACACACTTCATTTAGGGTATGGTGTCTAGGATATGGTACAAGATTTGCTCCAAGTTGATGCCTATTTAAGAGACTTCAACCACATCTTTTGTGTAACTTTTTCTCTCCAATTTTCTGCTGAAACATGATGTCCTGGACAACAATTTTCGATAGATTAAGGGTTGGAAAAATGGCCCTTTGATCAACATACAAACTAACCAAAGTGTTGAGTTAGTTTGTTGATTATTCAAGAAGGTTCTTGAGTGTTACTCTACACTTTATCTACATATATTTGAAGGCAAAACAAGAAGGTGTTCTTGAAGTTTTGCAAGTTATATCTTGACAAGTTTTGGGTTTAATAGGCTAGCACCATCCTTGGAGGTTCGTTGCTTGGTGTGGATACACTTTGGAGGAGCTTCTACTTTGATCTCTACATTCTCTATTCTCAAGTGTTTAAAGGAAACCACTTCTCTACAAAGGTCGTATTCTAAACCCACTATGGTTGTTCTTGTCTTGTTTGTTTTAGTTTCATCATCTTGCAATTGGATCCTTGGTGGGGAATATTTAAAGAGTTTTAAAAGGATCATGTGTAAAAGTCGATTCCGTTGCTAAAAGTCATTAAACCATACACATGATTAATTCCCAACAAAGTCTACTAATCCGTATAGTACCTACCGGGACCTACAAAAAGGCACATCGTCGAGTATGTTGCTAAGTGCTTAACTTGTTCAAACGTTAAAGCCAAACACCAAAAGCCAACTGGGCTATTACAACAGCTAGAAATACCGGTATGGAAATGAGAAATGATAACCATGGACTTTGGCACCCAACTTTCCCGAGCCAGTCGAAGAATGATACCATATGGGTTATCAAACTAAGTCTACCTACTTCTTGCCTGTGAAAGAAACATATAGCATGCATAAGTTGGCACAACTATATGTGAACGAGATAGTATCATTACACGGTGTGCCACTATCCATCGTGTCAGATAGAGGCATTCGTTTCACGTCTCGATTCTGGCAGAGCTTCCAAAACGCGTTAGGAACTCGATTGAACCTCAGCAATGCGAATCACCCTCAAACGGATGGGCAGAGTGAGCGAACAATCCAAACTCTGGAAGACATGCTCCGGGCATGCGTCATGGATCTCGGAGGAAGTTGGGACAACCACTTACCTCTGATGGAATTCTCCTACAATAATAGTTATCATACGAGCATTCAGGCTGCACCGTTCGAAGCCTTGTACAGCAGAAACTGCAGGACCCCTGTGTGTTGGTCAGAAATAGGAGAGAATCAAATACCGGGACCCGAGATAGTCCTAGAAACGACAGATAAGGTCCAACAAATAAGGGAAAGGTTGAAGACGGCTCGTGACCGTCAGAAAAGTTACGCCGATAGGAGGTGAAAACCGTTAGAATTCAATATAGGAGATAAGGTGTTACTTAAGGTATCGCCTTGGAAAGGGGTGGTGCGATTCAAAAAGAAAGGGAAGTTCAACGCAGGGTTCGTTGGACCTTTTAAGATCATAAAACAAATAGGACCAGTTGCTTCCCTAGGCAGCCTCTTCACACGCCACGTGTACGGCATGCGTCAGCATGACTGACGCGTGGATCTTGGTGGACCGCTAAGGGTTGCCCACACGGTCCTCTAAAGACGTGTGTTGCGCATGCAAGCCAGAGGTGACACGTGTCACACATGCTTGAGATTTGGGCAGTAGCGGACCGCCAGGCATCTGGCTAACGGTCCGCTACGGGGCATGATTCAGCCTATAAATACAGAGGCATTTCAGTTGTATTCTCCACACCTCAAAGCATTCCGAGCTTTCTACCTCTGAGCTGATCCCGAGCCCTCTGCTACTGTCCCGACCCTCAAGCCACTTGCCCGCATTTCGACTGACTTTCGCTTATGAACCGCACTCTGGAGATCCGAGAAGCGCGCAAGAGTCCAAGATAAGGTGCTAGAGCCCTAAGAATCACCTTCTAAGAGTTGCTACTATCTTTCCAACTTCAATCAAGGTGAATACATTTTTTAAATGCTTTCAAGAAATGATCAAACTATTTACGTTTACGAAAATGGCAAAACACGCGATTAAATACTTAATGCATACCGCCTTGTGAGGTTGGCTACGGATATAACCCCAGGTGTA
Source organism: Smallanthus sonchifolius (assembly GCA_023525975.1). NCBI lineage: Eukaryota > Viridiplantae > Streptophyta > Magnoliopsida > Asterales > Asteraceae > Smallanthus > Smallanthus sonchifolius. Next base: position 41,961,494 of record CM042033.1, read on the forward strand.
GCTGCGTTTCACCCACATGTATACGTAAAGTTGGATGAAATTTTTATACTTGCACCGAGAATATACGGCCGGACAGGGTTGGCACATATTATCTCGAGTGATTGTGTAAGATGTGGATCTGGAGGTTCCGCTTCCCTCGAGTACGTGACCAATGTATACGCACCAAAAAGGACGTAGTAATGTGTTTACTACCTTCCTATGAAAGTTATGGTTAATTATTTAACAAATCTTTTTCCAAATGTTAAAGGATTTTCGTGTCATAAAAATATTCACCAGCTTTTCGCTGACGTATCATTTTCAAATGTTTTCAAGAAAGGAATAATTAAACAATGCATGTCGGGGTTGGCTTAGTCCCGAAGGCAGTTGTAAGTTTTGTTGTTAGCCGGGTCAGGCTACGGTTTAGGACACAGGAACAACCAGAAAATATTTACATGTTCGTGCCATGGTGGAAAAGAATACCTAAGCACAGGAAGGACCTCAAGAAAAGATTATAAGCCTAGGTGCCCTGACGATTATGATCCCTAAGCGTTTAGTCTTTTACCTTCCTTGTAGAATAGAAATGACTGACTGTTGTCAGTAGATTTTGATTTCAGAATCATTGTAATAAAACAAGTTGGGTATCAAACCATATTATTTAAATAAAAGATCTTTGTTCACTCGACAAGATTCTTGTATTAACGAAACCATCCCTCGAGGTTGTGATTTATGAAAGAAACGATCCTTTGTAAAATGATTTCCGCTACACAATACAAAACTTTGAAATCAAAGCAGGTGACACTGGTATCAATCGGCTTCGTAGCCCGGAAACGTCTCGGGGGTGCCCGGTTCAGGGTGTGACAACTTTAATATGGGCAATTAAGAAATCCAGAACTTCCTACAGTAACAATACACTCTAGATGAATTTACTTCAGTAAATTTGCTACCCTAACAATATGATACAACTTAAAGTAATTCATTTTGATATGAAAACGTACATATCCATGGCATTCTGCCAGTTACAAATGAAGTCAAACTTTGGCATTAATTTGTAACCATTTATTTCATACATGAACTTATTGATGCTTGTTTATTTAGCAGGTACTTAGGAGATGGGTTTCTTTAGTGCTTCCTTAGTATTTTCTTGAACCAGTAGGCAGACATCTTGGGGTATCTCTTGAGCGTTTTGAAATCGACATAAACAATTCCAAACCTTGAAGTGTAGCCTAGTCTCCACTCGAAGTTATCGAGCAGTGACCATGCAAAGTAGCCAATTACATTTGCTCCATCATCAATAGATTGCTTCAGTGCAGCCAAATAACCCTTGTAGTAGTTGATCCTTGTAGTATCATGTAAACCCTTATCAAGGGTTATATTACCTGGATCATCCATACCTATAGCACACATCAACTAGAATGGATTAGTAGAAGCATAATATAAAGACGAAAATGATTTGTGATATATTCCCTTATTAATTCTTTCCTTGATTGTTGTAACTTTCCGATTTTATTTCCTTGATGATAGGATCATTGTTGTATAATCCGTTGTATTTTTCTTTCAATAATATAGACAAATTTCCCATTTCAAGTTTTCATATGGTATCAGAGCGGGTCTAATACCGCTCGGTAGAAACAACCAAACCCAAATCCATGGCCCACGACGACACAACTCAAAAAAAATGGAAATGATTCCAACCGCAATTCTCCCTATTATCTTCATCTATCAAATTGTCCAAGGCAGATGCACGTAAACGATGCCTTGAACGACAACAATTATCTCGATTAGGTCCAAGAGATGGAGAATTTCTTGTTTGCTAAAAACAAGATAGGCTTCATCGACGAGACCATCAAGAAGCTAGAGAAAACCGATGCCAATCACATGGCTTGGATGCGATGTGATGCAATGATCAAAGGATGGCTCACCACATCCATGGAAAAGGAATCAGGATAAGAGTAAAGTATGCTAACACTGCTGAAGAAATCTGGAATGATCCACGTGAACGTTTCGGTAAGGAGAGCGCCCCTATGGCGTATGAGTTAAAGCAGTTGCTCACCATGATAAGACAAGAAGGAGCTTCGGCCTTGGCTTACTACACAAGGATGTATGGGATGAGACGGGCTCGGTCCTTTCAACACCAACATGTTCTTGCACTTATGCACATGTGGTATAAGTAAGAATTTGACTGATGTGAAAGACAATGAGAGATTGTACGAGTTTTTTCTTAAGCTCGACAGTGAGTTCTACACAATCAGGACTTAGATCTTGGTCATGAAATAAATACCAGCCTTGGGTGAAGCCTATCACCTTATGGTTGAAGACGTACCACAAAGGGTTGTATCGACAGGAAAGAAGTCTAACGTTGAGACCGCCGCTTTCCAGGCTTTCATGAAATGTGATTGGAACGGTGGCAGGCAGAACAATGCGGCTCCAAAAGACAGTAAACGACTCACAGGTGAAAAAGTTGAACACTATGAATTTTGTGGCAAGGATGGGCATAACCATGACAGGTGCTTCAAGCTTATAAGGTACCTAGAATGGTGGTATGGAAAGGGGAAAACTGAAAAAGGGAAGACCATGTCCGCGTTTGTTGAAAGCGAGCCAAGCCCTATAACAAGTTTGAATAGTGAGTAGTACCAACAATTCTTAAACATGTTTATAGGGAAAAACTCATCAACTAAAGAAGACACTCCATCAACTGCAAACATGGAAGGTAGACTCGATGAAGGTAACAAGTGGGTTGTGGATTCGTGTTGCACCGAACATATAACCCACAAAACTGATTTATTTTATAGCAATGTTAAGACTTCATATGAATTACCCGTAACTATAACTAACGGTGATTCTATACTCGTTCAAGGGAAAGACACTTGTACCTTTCCTAATGCAACGAAAATCAAAGATGTTTTATATGTTCCAAAATTTACATGTAGAATTTTGTCTATTAGTCATTTATCAAAAGACCTTCAGAGTACCATAACATTCTTCCCGGATTTTTGTGTCATGCGGACTTGCACTTGAAGAAATTGATTGGAGCAGGTAAATGCCAACAATCTATCGGATGGAAATGGTGGGAGGCAAAAGTAAAGCTACGACGCTTACATGTGATGTGTGGCACAAGCGGTTGGGACCTGCTTCCCATAGCAAACTTTCATGTTTTGATTTTATCAAGAATGTTTCTTTAAAGACGAGTGATGTGATTAATGACTCTTGTGCTAAGGCAAAGTTTACTAGGTTACCTTATCCTACTAGTTCCATTAAATCTAATGAATGTTTTGAGCTTTTACATAGTGATACATGGGGGAAATGTCGAACACCTTCCCTTGCACGAGCAAATTGTTTTCTAACCGTTGTCGAGGATTACAGTCGATCTGTTTGGGTTTTCCTTTTGAAACACAAATCCAAAGCAAGTGAATGTTTGATCGGTTTTCACAAAATGACTTAAACCGAATTTGATAAATAGTTAAAAGGATTTCGTGTGACAATTGGGGAAGGGGGACTTTACCTCGAACCAAATGGCAAAAATCTACACCAAACAAGGGATCTTACTAAAGATCACATGCCCACACATACCATAACAGAACGGTGTGGTTAACAAAACTACCAGCATCTACTCAAGACAGCCAGGGCCCTCAAGTTTGAGCCAAAATTACCCACGACATTTTGGGGCGAGTGCATTTTAACAGCGACATACAAAATAGGCTTCCTTCCAAAGCTAATGGAAACAAGACCCCATATGAAGTTGTTTACAACAAAAAACCGAATTATCAAGATATAAATATTTTTGGTTGCCTCGCCTGCTACCGTAGCACTGAGATGGGAGGCGATAAGCTCGAAATAATGGGGAGACTAGGAATATTCTTGGGCTACCCATTTGGGACAAAGGGGTACAAGTTTGTTATATAAAAAACAACAAGATGGTGGTGTCAAGGGATGTAAGGTTTGTTGAAAACGTTTTCCCATTTGACACAACAAAGACCCATGATGAAGAAAATGAACCTGAAATATGATCAAAGTGAATGGGGGCTCAGGTACTGATCAAGAAAATGATCAATGTGAAACAGAAGGCTTTGAGCCCACTGACCATGAGGCCAAAGACCTGCATGGGGGGGGGGGGACTTGCCCATGCAAGGTAACGTGAACAATGGATGTGAGGGAGAAAATGAGGAGCAACCACCTTCGCATATTCATGAAGCAGAAACGAAGGGCACAAACATAGAAAATCTGGAACTCATAAGAGAAAAGAGAAACAGATCTCGCCCTGCAAGTTTTAATGACTACATCATCAACCTTCCACCATCCATAGACTAGGCATTACCCACTACAAATCAAGAATCCTCAACGGTACACTCTATAGCCAATTTTATTTCTTATGAACAATTTACTAATTCACATAAAGCTTAATTGGCGGCCATCAGTTCCAACGATGAGCCCAAGACTTTAAATCAGGTCGTGCAAGATTTAAATTGGAGAGAAGCCATGAAGAGGAGATACGAGCTTTTGAGGAAAATGACATGTGGACCCTTGAGGTGTTACCAAAAGGGAAACGGGCTATAGACTCAAAGTGGGATTAGAATATAAGGTGAGATTGGTGGTAAAGGGTTTTACTCAAATGGAAGCTGATCACTCGCAATTTTATTCAAGGCTGAGAGCTCTTTTGTTGCGGCCCTTATCTATGTTGACGATGTAATTATTTTAGGAAACGACTTAAAGAGGGTTGAGGAAACGAAAACGTTCCTAGATGAGAAATTCAACACCAAAGATCTAGGTGTGCAAAAGTATTTCTTAGGGATTGAGGTCACCCGTACTAGAGAAGGCTTGGTTCTTAACCAAAGAAGGTACATACTAGATATCTTGGAGGATAGTGGGAAGATGGGTTGCCAACCAAGTGCATTTCCCATGGAACAAAATACAAAACTTGGGAAGAATGATGAAGAAGTTTGAGTTAATGCTCGTATATATCGAAGACTTGTAGGCAGACTCCTTTACCTACAAGCGACTAACCTGAATATCACATATTCTATGAATGTGTTGAGTTAGTTTGTGGTGGATCCTCGAAAAAACCACACAGATGATGCAATCGGAGTTTTAAGATACTTGAAGTCTACTCCAGGGCAATGAATTTGTTGAGACACATTTTGTGACTGATGATTTATTAGTGTTTGTTAGAATTGTTAGCAACAGTTAAGAGGGAGTCTGTTAGGACATGTTTTGTAACTTTAGCTAAAATTCTATGTGTTTTTGTAGCGAACCTGTCAAGTTCGCCTAAGGGAATGTTTAGGTGAACTTGATGAGCGAACTTGCTAAGCGAACTTGATGAGCGAACTTGCTAAGTTCGCATGCAGAGCTCACGTCCCTATAAATAGACCATTAAGTGTTCATTTGTAAGCATGCAAGTGTGCTTGCATACACAGAGAGGGAGTGATTCTCTGTGAGAGGTGAGTCACCACCCCTAGGTAGAGCTCACCTAGGGGTTGGACATGGAGCTTAAACGAGAGTTGTGTACTCCTTCGGTCTTGTACTTGTATGACGGGATCATTGTTTCGTTATCAATAAAAGATCGTTTCTGTTACACTTTTATGTTAATGATTGGTTTGACTCGCTCATGCTTCCGTCTCTACGTAGAATCTAGAATAATGTGTTTGTTATCGTGGATGTCTTGATTGTTTAGGAGACGCCACAGGGACTTTCAGAATTCTACTCCCAAAAGAGGGTGGGGTCAATCTGGTAGCCTATTCAGATTCAAATTGGCTTGGGAGTCCAGACACGAGAAGATCAAGAACTAGATACTTATTGCTCTTTGGAGGAGCGCCAATATCATGGAATTTGAAAAAGCAATTGGTTATGTCACGGTCTTCGGCTAAGGCTGAGTATCGGGCTATGGCCACTACGGTTAGTGAGGTTTTGTGGTTAAGATGGCATATAAAGGAATTAGGTGTTCATCAAAACGGACCGACTCGAATGTTTTGTGACAACTTGGCAGTCAAGCATATTGCTAACAATCCAGTTTTCCATGAACAAACAAAGCATGTTGTAACACTGCCCTTAAAAATATCCAAGATTTTCCAAAGGTATGAATCACAGGGACTATAAGTGTAAATATAAAATAGATCAAGGACCAAAAATTAGAAAATTAGAAAATCAGACGTGGTGACGGTCCATTACGGGTCAAACACGCGGACCATGATGGCATGCCACGTGTCAAGTGACTAATGGGCAATATCTGACACATGGAAACCCTAAGACGGACCGTCACGCCTGGTAACGGTCCGTCACAGCCGCAAAACAACCTGAGTTTGACACGTATCACTCCGTAACGGACCGACACGCCTGGTAGTGCCCGGTTTAAGAAGAAAACGCTCGTAGAAGTGTCAAAACGCTAGACAAACCAAGTTAGGAAGCAGATTCTATAATTTCCAACTTAGAGGCTCATTCCTATTATCAAGGTGAATACTTTATCTAATTAAAAACTTGTGTCAAACATTTACATTTACGAAAATGGCCAAATAAAGGTTAAGGGAATAATGCATAACGTTCTTCTACGAACAAAGCATTCAGCCCATAGGTATACGTATAACTTGAAAGCGATCCTCGGCTCTCGGGTGAAAGTCTCGGCCTGCGGTGGGTACTTATCTTATAACAATTTCGGAGGCATAAACATGGCCATTGTTATAAGGCATGAAACCAGTGTATACAGTGGTGCATATGATCAGGAGATAAGGGCCTGCTGAATGTGTAGACTGAACATAAAGTTGTGATTATGAAATTAATATTTGTTTGTGCCAAATGATTTTACTGTCAAGATAATTGTATTCACCGGCGTTCGCGCTAACATTTCATTTTCAAAATGTTTTCAGGTAATCAGTAAAAATGTAAAAGAAAGGGATACGAGCAGACAAAGATCTGACCCATGAAATGAGAATTGATAAGCATGAAATGCATGTTGGATTCTCAGGCCTCATGCATAGATAATCCAAAAAGAAAGAAAAAGGAGATATGACCAGGGAATTGATCAACCCTGGATTGTACTATTTCTGGTGGCTGTGAACTTGTCTATAAGACAAGAGATGTATTTGATTTCAACTCTGTTTTGTAATCAAATTAAACAGTGTATTTAAATCCCTGTGTTTATGAAATGAATACAAGGCTTTTGTTTTGCAAATGAGTCTTGATATTTAAAAATACAACCCTCGAGGTTGAAACAAATGATGAAACGGTCCTTATAAAAGACTTTCGTTGTATTTTGTAAAACAACTCTTAAATCAAAAAAGGTACCAATCGAGCTCACACACGTCCAGGGAGTGCCTGAGGTTTTAGCGAATTATATACTTGGATCTAGTGTCTAAGCTTTAACCGTGAATTTATTTGATACTTTAAATTTAGGAAACAAGATAACCTTCTGACCTGTATGTAGTTATTTAACAAACGGAATATTCTGTCTAAGGAAAGAGTGGTGTATAAATCTCTCCTAGACCCGTCATTTTTTTCCTGGGAACATCTCTGTTGGAGGTACTGCTCTGGGAAGATAATCATCCTTGTAGAGCTTTAGTTAAGATAAAGATACTGGCCTTAGTATCTAAGTCTCGACCAAAAGAATAGGATATATACTAATAGTTTAAGTTGCGGATGTCTGGAGATAACTCTGTTCCTACTTATTATGATCCTAATTGACCAATTAAGGAAGAATCCCTCGAATATCACCCATTGGGTTCACAAATGAATCCCATTTCTTCGCCCTATTACAACGACGATCCATTTGCTATCATTCTGGATAACATTACCCCTGAATACCATCCCCACTCTTATGATACTTCAAACCAATGGATGGAAGCTGGATCTGATTTTAGCAATTGGAATATCAATGCCTCACTGCTGCAGGGAAATAATGAAGTTGAATCAAGCCAAACCCATCAGGATGCGTCGGCAAAAGAATAACCTTTTGAAGAAGAATCTTATCATACTAATTATATATTAGAAAATCCTGAGTCTTCAGTTTTGTATGATCCTTACATGTTTCCTGAACCAGTTTTCTTGGTCCTTTTGAAACCTATTTTGAAGCTCCTCCGGAGTATTAAAATGCTTATAATGATATCATGGTGGGACTCCGTGAGCCCCCGCCTTAATTCGGTTATGAGCATAGTATGCCTTCTTCTCCTATTGAGTGTCTAAATCGTTCGTTGCGACAAAAGGACGAAGTGACACGGGAGAAAATTATGGACAAGGCAAGGAACCAATTTTATGGAAAACAGGTGTACGAATACGAAGAAAAGCTGATGATCCTTAGAAAGGAGCTGATGAAGGACTAGAACCCTATGTTGTATTTTGTTTCCTTGTAATTTATTTTCTAAATAATATAATAAACCTCGTTTTGTTTTATTCTATGTACATACATGGTTGGAAAAGGCAAAGGTCCTAGATTTCTTTGTAAATTTGCACCGACTAGTTATTTTGAACGTAAAATGAATGAAACCACTATAGAAAATAATAAGGAAACTGAAAGTTCAACTTTCAAAAGCCTCGGAGAAATAGGAAACCCTAGTATTTCCAATAATCCTTCTATAAGTTTTTATTCTGCTCCTACTGCAGGAAGCTATAATATCACTCCAATATATTCACAAAATTTTAATAAGGGATACGCTGAAATGTCTTATGAAAATAAATGTGATCCTGAAGAAGAAGAACGAGCTGATTCCAATATACCCTACGTTCCTTACTATGAGACTGTTTCTCCCCCTGCTCCTCATATAAATGAGAATGCATCGGGAAGTGAAGGGGAGCAAATGTTGTTGAACCGAATAGCTGAATTGGAACGAGAGAAAGCTGAAGTGAAAGTGAGCAAATGTTGTTTAACCAAATGCTTTGTTGGTTCAAGCACTTGAAGAAAAGAATCTTAGAAATTTCTAGAAACAATGACTTCTATATGTGTACTTTCTCTTGTATATATATTATTAATAAAAAGTTCTGTTTTTGATTCCAATCTTATTTCTCTTATAGCATGTCTAAACAAACCGGACCTTCCTATAACACAAGAGGTCAAAGGAAGTAAGCAGTGGTTGAAAACGTTGCTGAAGTTTCTGCTTCGCGTAAAGAACTTCATAAACTAATCGCGGAAGGAATCAAGGATTCTCTTCTAATGATTTTTGTAGAAATGGAAAAGAGGCAGGCTGATAAACTATCTGTTCAGCCATCAATTCCAAAATCTATACATTCTCAACCTATAACTCAACATACCCGAACCATCACTCAGTCCAAACCTGCTACTCTTAAACTTGAAGGTTCTGCTACTCATCCAACCAAGAAAACATCAAGAGAAGAATACTACCATAACTCTTCTGAAGATGAAGGTATGGATAATAATTATGGCCATCTAGAAAAGAAGAGGAAGATTGTTGGTTGTATATACAAGATGTTACAGGACTACAAGCCTTACAACTTTTTTGGAAAAGAGGGAGGAATAGCCACTTTGAGGTGGATCGAGAAGACTGAATATGTGCTTGCCATAAGCAAGTGTGCTGAGAAAGATAAAGTCCTTTATGCTTCCAAACTGTTTAAAGAACAAGCTTTAGAATGGTGGAATAACATCATTGCTGCCAAAGGAAGGGATGCAGCCTATGCCATGGGCTGGGGTGCCTTCAAGGCAAGGGTAGAGAAAAAGTATGTTCCCCAGAATGAAAGGGAACAAATCGAAGGAAAATTTCTTGATCTGAAGATGGTTGGGACAAACCATCAGGAGTATTCGACTAAACTCCTTGAGTATGCTCGAATAGTTCCTCATCTTGCTGCCCCTGAATCTAATCTGATAAAAAGATACATTTGGGGTTTGATCGGAGAAATTCGTGACATGGTCAAGGTTGCTAAATGCGAAACTCTTGACGATGCTATGGATTTGGTAGCCTCCTTGACCGATAGCTTGATTAGAAACCAAGAGGAGGGGAGGAAGAAGAAGGAAACAACATGGCAAGGCTCAAGTGATTCTAAGAAGCCAGGATCAGGCTTCAGTTCTAGAAATAAAAATTCTTCTATTCCTGAATGTCCAAAGTGCAAGAAAAGGCACTTGGGACAGTGTAAATCTAGACTTTATTGCAGCTTCTGCAAGATGTCCGGATACAAAACAGAGGATTGTTATAAGAAGAAACCTATCACCTGCTATGAATGTGGTGAGGCTGGCCACATCAAAAGCTTTTGTCCTAAACTGAAGAAACCTGAAGGGACAGGTCCTAAGCCTACTGAAGAAGTAAAGAAGAATGCACGAGCATTCGTTCTCAATACTCATGATGCAGCAGGTATGCCCGACGTTATTACGGGTACATTTCTTGTCAATAATATTTATGTTCGAGTTTTATTTGACTCTGATACAAACCAAAGTTTTATAGATCATAAATTTTGTAGACTGTTAAATAAAACTCTATCTAAATTAGACAAGAAATATGTTGTAGAAACTGCCAACGGAGACCTAGTCCAAATCTCAGAAATTCTAAAATGATTGTAACATCACACTATCAGGACATCTTATTGTTGCACAAATGTTGCCAATGACTTTGGCAGGTTTTGACATTGTTCTAGGAATGGATTGGTTAGCCTCTAAGCAAGCCCGTATCCTATGTGATAAGAAAGCCATAGAACTTCGTTCGCGGAAAGGCAATATCCTGACTATAAATGGCGATATATTATCCAACTCTGTTGGAATAATTTCCATGTTGAAAGCCATGAAATATCTACGCAAAGGATGCTTAGCATACCTTGTATCTATAACCACCGACACCAAAAAGAATATTGAAGATGTGCCGGTTGTGGCTGAATTCCCTGATGTTTTCCCTGACGAACTGCCTGGGATTCCACCTGAAAGAGAAGTGGAGTTCAGGATTAATCTCGTACCCGGTATGGCACCAATTGCCAAAGCCCCGTACAGATTAGCTCCAACGGAAATGGCAGAATTAAAGAACTAGTTGGATGAATTGCTCGAGAAAGGATTCATCAGACCAAGCTCGTCGCCTTGGGGAGCTCCGGTCTTATTCGTTAATAAGAAAGACGGTTCAATGCGTATGTGTATTGACTATCGTGATTTAAATAAAGTCACGATAAAGAACCGTTATCCGCTTCCCAGAATTGATGATATCTTTGATCAGCTTCAGGGAGCTCGATATTTCTCGAAAATCGATCTTCGTTCTGGCTATCATCAACTGAAAGTCCAGGAAGAAGATATTCCCAAAACAGCTTTCAGAACTCGATATGGTCATTATGAGTTCACGGTAATGCCGTTTGGACTCACTAATGCACCAGCTGCTTTCATGGACATGATGAATCGAGTTTGTAAACCTTAGATAAATTCGTTATCGTATTCATTGACGATATCTTAATTTACACCAAAAGTAAGGAAGTGCATGCAAGTCATTTGAAAGTCTTGCTAAGAAATGAAATGCTATATGCTAAGTTCTCAAAATGGGAATTCTGTTAATCAGAAGTTCAATTTCTTGGACATGTCATTAACGCTGATGGCATCCAAGTTGATCCTGTTAAAATCGAAGCGATATCCAAATAGGAAATCCCGAAGTCCGTAGTTTTCTCGGTTTGGCTGGTTACTATCGGAGATTTATCCAAGACTTTTCTCGAATTGTTGTTCCATTAACTTCTCTGACTCGCAAATCAGTTAAGTATGAATGGGGACCTAAGCAATCTGAAGCCTTTGAAACTTTGAAACAGAAATTAACACAAGCACCCATACTGGCTTTGCGAGATGAAAATGAAGGCTTTACAGTCTACTGTGATGCTTCACACACCGGCTTTGGATGTGTGTTAATGCAAGGAAGCAAAGTCATTGCTTATGCTTCCCTTCAATTGAAAACTCAGGAAAAGAATTATACGACTCACGATTTAGAGTTGGGCGCCATAATTTTCGCATTGAAATTATGGAGGCACTATCTTTATGGAGTCAAATTCACTATATTCACTGATCACAGAATCCTAAAATATATATTCAGTAAGAAAGAACTGAATATGAGGCAAAGGCGTTGGATGGAAGTCCTGAATGATTGCGATTGTGAAATCTGCTATCTTGAAGGCAAAGCTAATGTAGTAGTTGACGCCTTAAGCAGAAAAGAACATGAGAAACCTAAACGAGTTCGTGCTTTAAGACTCGATCTTCAAATCGATCTTATTACTCATATCAAGGAATCTCAAAAGATTGCCTTACAAGAACCAAACCTCAAGAAAGAAGGCTTGGGAGGTATGCTCGATCAATTGGTCAAAGGTGATGATAATATTCTTAGAATGAATAAGAGAATCTGGGTTCCTATCTATGGAGACTTACGTGAAAATATTCTCGAAGAAGCCCACAAATCTAACTATACCATGCATCCTGAAAGCGAAAAAATGTACAAAAACCTAAAAGCCAATTATAGGTGGATAGGAATGAAGAAACATATCGCTATTTATGTTGCAAAGTGCTTAACTTGTTCTTAAGTTAAAGTTGAACACCAAAAGCCATCTGGATTGTTACAGCAACTCGAAATTCCTATTTGGAAATGGGAGATGATAACCATGGATTTCATCACAAAACTTCCCCGAACCAGTTGAGGGAATGACACTATCTGGGTTATCATTGACAGACTTACTAAGTCTGCTCATTTTCTTCCTATGAAAGAAACATTCATTATGGATAAGTTCGCACAGCTATATGTTAATGAAATCGTATCATTACACGGTGTGCCACTATCTATTGGGTCAGATAGAGATAGTAGATTTACTTCTCGATTCTAGCAAAGCTTTCAAAAAGCCCTAGGTACAAAACTGAATCTTAGCACTGCCTACCATCCTCAAACGAAAGGGCAGAGCGAAGAACTATTCAAACTCTAGAAGATATGTTAAAGGTTTGTGTTATTGATCTTGGAGGAAGTTGGGATGACCACTTACCTCTGATGGAATTCTCCTATAACAACAGTTATCATACGAGTATACATGCCACTCCTTTTGAAGCCTTATACGGTCGTAAATGTCGAACTCCGATTTGTTGGTCTGAAATAGGAGAAAATTAGTTTTCTGGGCCTGAAATAGTCTAGGAAACAACTGATAAAATCATTCAAATAAAAGATAGATTGAAAGCGGCTCTTGATCGTCAAAAGAGTTAAGCTGATAGAAGATGAAAGCCGTTAGAATTTAACGTCGGTGACAACGTTCTGTTGAAAGTTTCACCATGGAAAGGCGTTGTAAGATTTGGAAGGAAATGAAAATTAAGTCATAGATTCGTAGGACCATTCAGAATCTTGATAAGAGTTGGGCCTGCGGCCTATCAACTCGAATTACCAGAAGAAATGAATGGAGTACACGATGTATTCCATGTGTCAAATCTGCACAAGTGTTTGGCAGATGAAACTCTGGTAATGCCCCTACAAGATGTAGAGCTTAATGAAAAGTTAAAATTTGTGGAACAACCTTTACAAATCGAGGACATGTAGGAAAAGAAATTAAAAAGAAAGAAATTGATGATTGTGAAAGTGAAATGGAACTCCAGACGTGGCCCTGAGTACACGTGGAAACTGAAGTCAGAAATGAAAAAGAAATATCCTCACTTGTTCGAGTAATCTCGAGGACGAGATTAAAACAAGGTGGGGAGGATGTAACACCTGCCCTTAAAAATGTCCAAGATTTGCCTAAGGTATGAACCACAGGGACTATAAGTGTAAATATAACATAGATTAAGGACAAAAAAGTAGAAAACAAGAAAATTAGACGGTAACGGACCGTCACGAGTGGTTACAGTCTGTTAGGGTCGAACACGCGAACAATGATGGCCATTGTTATAAGGCATGAAACAAGTGTATACAGTGGTGCATATGATCAGGAGATAAGGTCCTGCTGAATGTGTAGATTGAACATAAAGTTATGATTATGAAATTAATATTTGTTTGTGCCAAATGATTTTACTATCAAGATAAATTAATTTACCGGCGTTCGCACTGACGTTTCATTTTCAAAATGTTTTCAGGTAATCAGTAAAAATGTAAAGGAAAGGGGATACGGGCAGACAAAGATCTGACCCATGAAATGAGAATTGATAAGGATGAAATAAATGTTGGATTCTCAGGCCTCATGCATAGATAATCCTGAAAGAAAGAAAAAGGAGATATGACCAGGGAAATGATCAACCCTGGATTGTACTATTTCCGGTGGCTGTGAACTTGTCTATAAGACAAGAGATGTATTTGATTTCAACTATGTTTTGTAATCAAATTAAAAAGGGTATTTAAATCCCTATGTTTATGAAATGAATACAAGACTTTTGTTTTCCAACTGAGTCTTGATATTTACAAATACAACCCTCGAGGTTGAAACAAATGATGAAACGATCCTTGTGAAAAGACTTCCGCTGTATTTTATAAAACAACTCTAAAATCAAAACAGGTACCAATCGAGCTCACACACGTCCAAGGGGTGCCTGAGGCAGGGTGTGACACATGTTGAAATGGATTGTTACTTTGTAAGGGAACGGGTTGAAACAAAGGAGATAGAAGCTTTGCACATCGATACCAAGTTGCAAGTTGCAGACTTGTTCACCCAGGCATTGGGGTCTCGACAACAACAATTGCTGCTTGACAAGTTGGGCATTTGCATTCTTCAAGCTCGAACATTAGGGGAAGCAAAGGCAGGAATGTTTTGTGATATATTCCTTTATTAATTCTTTCCTTCATTTTTAGAACTTTTCGATTTTATTTCCATGATGATAGGATCATTGTTGTATAAATCCCCTTGTATTTTTCTTTCAGTAAAATAGAAAAATTTCCCATGTCAAATTATCATATAATAGATCATAGTTATGTTGATTCATACATACCATTTTCAGCCAGAATAACAGTTGGGTTCCCATAACGTTCTTTAATGTACATGATCGCTTTGTGTAGACCCCATGGCACGTTGTACAGCCAATATGAATATGCCTGGATGAAACAAAATTCAAATAAACTTTTTTTTATGCATTGTTCTTATGTTTAATGCAGTTATTGAAAGAAAAGCTTAGTTACCCTTGGACCGATTGGTACGCCTTTGCGTTCATCTGCAGGAAATTAAGGTAAAGAAACCCATGATTAGCTAGTTGATGTGCGTGTGAAGGTGAAGGTGAAGGTGAAAATAAAACTAGTTAATTCTTACAGGCAAATCCTGCATTCCAGTCCATTTGGTAGCCAAGGTGTTTTGGTGGTTTCTGATGTGGATCATACATGTAATAAGTAGTATATTGGTTTATCCCAAGAAAATCAAAAGACCCATTCACCATTTTCACCTCTTCAGTTGTGAATTTGGGTAAACGATCCTTGACAATGTTTTGCATCGTTTTTGGGTATTCACCATAAACAATGGGATGCAAAAACCTACATAAAAAAACTTTCATTTCATTTCATATGCAGTTCAAAAAGACTATCGATCAATATAATGTTAGCCTTACCATCCAACATGAAAGTCTCTTGCTCTTTGAGCAGCCAAATTATCCTCTTTTGATCTTGTGAGAGGTTCATACCAAACAAAGTCCAACAAAATCCCGATACGGCCCTTCTGTTTTTCCTGTATCATCAGAACATAAGTTAGGGGAGTGTTTCTGGTTCTTATAATATATTAATCTTTCATTCAATTACTTGATATTTGTGGCGGTATCTTTGAACTGCGGCTGCATGACTTAAGATGAGATTGTGGGCGACAATATATGGTTCAGTTGCGGAATTTCCAGCAGTGCAATTGCCGTATGCCTTGGAGCACCTTCCCGGAGCAAAAAAGCCATTGTCGTAACCAAGGGCCGCCACAACTCTAGGCTCATTAAACGTCATCCAGTTCTTCACTCTGTCTCCAAATGTCTTGAAGCAGAAGTCAGCATAATTGGAAAAATCTTCGCTATTGTTTGCACGTACAAAAAAAAGTCATTTGCTATAGTAACTCTAATTGATTTTAACGTTTGGGTCAAATTCAAATGAGTTCTATATACATTTTAGCATTAAATATTTATCACTATATATTGTACTAGCTTATAACCCGTGTATTACACACGGAATGAATAATATCAATAAATAAAATTCTTAAATCTTTATATATATATTTACATGTGTAAAAATGTATTAAATATACTAATGATAAAAAACAAAATTAAAAATATCTAAAAATTAGTATATAACCGGGTTTCAAAAGTATGTTAATTACTATTTAATATAATTTGACTTTCATTTACTATTTCATCGAAAATAAAATTATTAAATTTCAAAGTTTCTCATAATAAGCAATAATTTAAAATAAATGTGTTTTATAAGTATAATTAGTATTTTATTTAAAAATATATTATTATTATTAAAAGATGGATATGCATTTAATAAGAGAAAGAAGCGGATAAAAATGATGAGAATAAACGTAGAGCCGACACGTGGCATGAAAAAAGCTTTCTTTATTATATAGTATAGATTATAATTATCATACTTCAATAAATTATAATGTTTTGAGGGTACTTACACAACTTGATGATTCAACCATCCTAGATACTTTTCTTCAAGGGCTAGTGGAAGGTCATAATGATTGAGATTGGCGTAAGGGGTAATGCCTGTAATGAAGATAAATAAATTCATTACCATTTCCTTATTTCATTTTTAACTCATTATACTAATTGTACCTTTCTTAAGCATGTAGTCAATCAAACGGTTATAGTAAGCAACTCCTTTTTTGTTAACTTTCCCGGCCCCCTCTACACATCGCAAACAAACAATAAACACATGGGTTTTCTCAAATGGAGTATTGAGTTTGGTAATTACTTGGAAATATCCGAGACCATGAGATCGAGAACCGATACGCGTCGAAGTTAAGTTTTACCATCAAATCGATATCTTCCTATATCCATACAAACACATTTGTACACGTAATTGAAAGTCACTTCGATCAACTTTTAATATATAATGAAAACTAGGTTAGAATTTCGTGTATTATACGGGATTGAATAAATGTAATATTATATACTCAGTAATAAAATATTAATGACTTAAAAACCCGTGTATTACATGAGTTGAATAAAATGTAATGTAATCTATTAACACATACACTTGTCAAAAAATTTCTTAAAAAAAATGTATTTTGACGTGACATTTATAAATTCTTTTAAGTTAATTTTTAAACATTTTTATTTTCAACTGGGTATTAATTTTTTTTATGTAACTGATAAATGCAATGTTTTAAAACTGGTTCAAACCATCCGGTAATACCGGTTAAACCAGATCTCGGTCACTAGCCCGATAAGTTTGAGCATATTAAATTGGAAGAACGGTTTGTAACTTGAACCGCCGGTATTATCGGTAATACCGGGTTAGACCATTGTACCGGTTTAGGCCAAAGTAACATTTTAGGTTTAAACAAAAAAAATTAAGTTTTAGGTAATACCGGTTGAACCGGATCTCAGTCACTAGCCCGATTACTTTTTAAAAAAATTTATTACATCGTAATTTACTTTTTAAGTGTTAACATGTAGGTAAATGTTTTTCTAGACTCAAATATGATAAGAGATCCGATGATCCGGTTGATTATAAAAGTATTAATCATACGAAATTTTGGGTGGTTAAAGAAGAACCGAGAGGAGAAATTAATAATGATGATATAGATAGCATGTTTGGTGAGTAAAAGCATGAACCGGTTTCTCAAACACAATGTTACTTGTTATATATGTTACTTATCTTACGTAATTTTAGTATATTATGATTATTGATAACTAAAACTTCTTATCTAGTATTGTAAGAAACGAAAATAGTTATGCTCTTATTGATTAGGATGGCAATGATAGTGAATTTCATCTTTTAAGCAATCGTGAACTTGATACATTCAACACACTAATGGCATAAAGTAATTGTACACTTTTATTTAAAAAACTTTATTGAAAAAATTGAGTGCTTTTAAATTATTTTTTTTATTATGGATTAACTTTTTTATTATTTTTTATTATGGACTCATGTACTTTTTGATTATTTTTTGAGTTGAAGACGTATTTTTATGGAACTATAAGGTTAACTAGTCAACCAGGTTGAACCGCCTGGTACAACCGATTAAACCATTTCTGAGTTCAACCTGGTACGGTTTAAAAACCGGTTTTTAATACATTGGAATATTGACATGCGCCTTGCACATGATGAAATATTGACAAATTACACAAATTGTCCTTTAATTATATATAAAATTGCACTCTATATATTCTTTGACTTCAATAATTAAAGAGATTGTCCATTTTTTGAAAATTTTACACACATTTCATATATTTTGAAAATGTTACACATGAGGATATAATCGTCTTTTTACCAATACCAACTAAAGAACAATGTGTGTAATTTACTTAAACATAATAAATAAATAAATTATCATATACTCTCTCTTTATCTCTCAACCCTCTCTCTCCTCTCTCTCTCTCTCTCTCTCTCTCTTAAAAAGATGAGAGCTTGATGGTGCTTCCATCTCCCCTGCTCGCCGACCATTTCCCCCTCACCGCTACCCTACCATGAAACCATCTCGGATATGAACTCACCATCTGAACCACCAATCGAGCAATACTCTTGTCTTATTATTTATGTTCGTAGATCTGAACCACCAAGATGAATAAGTTCACCGATCGATCGGAGGTTCTAGGCAGCGATCACGGTTAAGGGAGGGAGACTGGAGGTGGTGGCACAACCTTCCACCAGTATCCCCTGAAAGGCTGAAACTACCACCGCCATCTCAACTGCCACAACCTTCCAAGGTTGTATATTTCACTGACTGAATTTTGACCTTTTTTATGTACAGGTGAGTGAATTCTTTGGTAAAAATGGCTTCCCAAAGACCCCATTCCAAAGGGGTGGAAGGGAAAGCATGGATTATATGAAGAAGAAAGAGATTTGTCATTTGAGTAAACTTATCATTTTGCATAAAAGATGAAATCTTTAACACAGAAGAGAGAGAGAGAGAATTTAGAGAGAGAATTGAATGTCATGGAGTTGAGATAATTTCTTAATTTGGTTTCCCTTATTTTCTTAATTAGACATGTTGATTCCACTAATTTTCTTAGTATGGTTTGCAAATTCTATGAGTAATTGGATTGATTTTACTTTTTAGTTCAATACACTTGAGATTTTCTTACTAATTGATTTGTTGAAAGCTCTTGAAATATTTATCTTGCAAGGTTTGCGTGTTTGGATTTGTTTATGATTATATATATATATATATATATAGGGGAAGGTTTCGCTAATAAGTGGTTTTTCGCTAAGAAACGCTAAGAAGTGGGTCAAACAAACTCCGATTGAGCTCATTCGAGCGGCGTTGGAACCGTCTCATCGAACTCTAATCCGGGCCCAAAAACCTAAACCCCCCTCCACCCGCACCCCTAAAAACCTAAACCCCCCCCTCCTCCAACCCCACCCCGAAAAGCCTAAAACCATCACCCCCACCCCTCAAAAACCTAAACCCCCCCACCCCAACCCCCCCCCATAAAAAGCCTAAACCCACCCCACCCACCCCCAAAAACCTAAACCCTCACCCTTAAAAAAAACCTAAACCCTAAAATCTAAACCCTAAAAGCTAAACCCTAAGGCTAAAATCCTAAAATTCAACGCTAAAATCTAAACCCTAAAAGCTAAGATGGTAGAGTTCGACGATACGGTTCCAATGCCGCTGGAATGAGCTCAATCCGAGTTCGTTTGATATCGTTTCTTAATATTTTTGTCACTTCTTAGATTTCTTAGCCGAAAACAACTTCTTATTTGATTCTCCATATATATATAGGGGAAGGTTCCGCTAAAAAGTGGTTTTTCGCTAAGAAACGCTAAAAAGTGGGTCAAACAAACTCCGATTGAGCTCATTCAAGCGGCGTTGTAACCGTCTCATCGAACTCTAATCCGGACCCAAAAACCTAAACCCCCCTCCACCCGCACCCCCAAAAACCTAAACCCCCCTCCAACCCCACCCCGAAAAGCCTAAAACCACCACCCCCACCCCCTCAAAAACCAAAACCCCCCACCCCACCCCCCCCCCCCCCAAAAAAAACCTAAACCCACCCCTAAAAACCTAAACCCCCACCCCCACCCCAAAAAAAAAACCTAAACCCTAAAATCTAAACCCTAAAAGCTAAAGCTTAAGGCTAAAATCCTAAAATTCAACGCTAAGATCTAAACCCTAAAAGCTAAGATGGTAGAGTTCGATGATACGGTTCCAATTCCGCTGGAATGAGCTCAATCCGAGTTCGTTTGATATCGTTTCTTAATATTTTTGTCACTTCTTAGATTTCTTAGCCGAAAATAACTTCTTATTTGATTCTCCATATATATATATATATATATATATATATATAGAGAGAGAGAGAGGGGGGTAGAGAGTGGTGAGAGGTAGAGAGTGGTGAGATCTAGGAATTTACAAATCCTCTCGAAATCGATGCAAGAACATCAAACAAATCGATCGTTTGGACTTTGTTCCAGAGAAACAATGAAGACGAGTACTATTAATAATTAGATTTATATTAATTATTTAAAAATATATTCTTTTAATATCATTATTTAATAGGAGAAAGAGGAGAGAAAAACATGTTAAGGAAACACCAGAAAGTGACACGTGTCACCTTAATATTTTTATTTAGAGTAAATTTCGTTTTGAGTCCCTGTGGTTTGCTCCAATTTACTCTTTGAGTCCAGTAGTTTCAATTTCACTTTCTGAGTACTTGTGTTTTCATTTTTGTTTCAATTGAACCACTTCTTCTGTTAAATTGAAGGGCATTTTAGTCTTTTTACTGATATGGACTAAAAGTGTAATTTTGAGGGATTATTTCTGTAAATACAAAATAATTAAAATCCAACCCCTCCCCTCCCTTCGTCATCATCATCTCTCACCCACACCATCCCCAATCGACCACCGCCTCCCAACACCACCGCCAGCCTACACCACCAGTGCCGCGATGAAAAGGGTGTTGTCTGACCACCCACCACCATCACCATCATCATCATCATCATCGTCCCTATAACCTAACCTAATCGCCTCCCTAACCTGATTCATGGTGCTGATCGTATGGAACTTACTTGCCTAGGTGCTGATTCGTCATGCTCTTCTCCTCTTGGTTCACGGTTTAGACAAACACCCAAAACCCTAAAACGAATTCGTGAGTTGCATCCAAGGATTGATCATACAATACAACAAACGGGGGTTGGATTAAGCCACTTACTTGCGTGATTGATGGTTGGAATTCCTCAAGGCAAAGTCTCCTGGTTGTGCTTCTTCTTGGTTGCGTTCGTACGCCAGTAACAGAACCCAAGTTGGCAATGGCCGATTAGGGGTTAGTATGGGAGCGTTTACCCTATTCTTCAAACTCAATGTGCAATGTAAAGGTGTAGAATTTTCATCGACGGGAGTGTGTTCGGTGTTTTAGGGCTTTGATTGACAAGAAGAGGGGTATCGTAAATTAGGTAAGTTGATTTGAACCCAGATTCGAACCGAATCTTATCACTTGGGCGATAATAGTTGTCCAGGATATGGGGTGGTGGTGCACTGATCTGGTCTAGGTCATTTGCTCCTTCAATCGCCGAAGAAACTCGTCTGTGTCGTCGGAAATTGCAGGTTTTAGGTAAGGGGGTGGGTTTCATGCAAGGTAGCGATGGGTTTTCAGGATATGGGTGGTGGTGAACGAATCTGGTGGTCATGGTGAGTGGATCTAGGTGGTGGTGAACTAATTTGTATTATGGGGGTGGCTTTCGGAGGCTGATGAGAGGATGATGAAACCAATGCTGATGAGAGAGATAAGAAAGGAGAGGATGATGAGGCTTTTTTATTTTTATTTTTATTTAAAATAAAGATAAAGGGTATTGTAGAAATAAAGACTGATGGCTACAAAATTCTCTAAATAAAGACCTCTGCCCTCCACCCTGACCACTCAGGTCCTAGTTCTAGCAACTACTATCCTCCCATTGTCACCTATCCACAAACTCCAACTCTCAAACAACCTCTCAAACAAACACCTCACCATTTCTTCTAGAAGCTCCTCCTCAAACCTTAACCTCTGTTGCTTTTGTTTCTGAAAACTCAAGCAACATGTTCTTTATCAAGGAGGATCTGGAATGCTTCCATCCAGATGACTTAGAAGAAATGGACATACAGCACTCATATGTCATGCTCTCTATAAGAGCAAAAAGGTTCTACTATAGAACCGGAAGACCCATTCCAAGCAACAACTCCAACACCATAGTTGGATTGGATAAAAGCAAACTAAGATGTTACAACTGTAACCAACTGGGTCACTTTGCTAGAGAATGCAAGGCACCAAGAGCCAATCCAGCTACTCCTCAATCAAGACAAGCTCACCAAGCCCAACCCAGACAACAACAGCAACAAGCTACTCCTCCAGTTCAAACTGCAGCCTGTGCAACTGTTGGAACTTCTGACTTCGACTGCAGCTTCCAGTATGAAGATCTGCCTGTCAACAACCAAGCTCTTATGGCAGACACAACTGAGATACCGCCTCAGGTATATGAACATCTCTGTTCCCAAGCTTGTATTGATAAGGTGTTAGGCTACAGAAAGCATAATCAAAACCTTATAGATCAAAATGAATAGTTTCATCAAATAAAATCTGAATTCATAAAGGTAGAAAACAGTTATAAAGAAAAAATTAACTGCCTAAAGAAAGAGATTTCATTACTAAAACATGAAAAAAGCAATCTTGAAACTCAGATTGATGATCTACTGGTTAGATTAAAAGCTACCAGAGTAGAATTGGCAGAACAAAAACTTCATGTTGATAAATATGAATTTGCATCTAAAAAGCTGCAAAGACTTTTAGATGCTCAAATTCATGAAAAGGTAAAAACTGGTCTGGGGTATCATGGTGAACAATACCAAGTCGTTGCACCTCCTGCTGACTACGTTGTCATCCATGAACCAAGCTTCAATCTCTCAAATCTTGAAAAGGCCAACCGAGATCTTGATCCTTCAAGATATAAACCACTGGTGCAAGAATATACTACCTCATCAGAATCTGAGTCAACTTGCTCAGAGTCCACTAAAACTGAGGAGATCTCATCACCAGTACAAGTACTAGAACCGCTTGTTATTGAAGTCATTCAAACAAGTACTCATGTTCCTTTACCAGCCGCTCCGGTTCCTATACCTTTCAACCAAATCAAAATTAGCTATCCTCCAGAAGGAAGAAAGCTAAATGTTGAAAAAGGGCAGTCTTCAACCTCAAAGCCTCAAAGAAAGGTGTTTGACATATGCCTTGCGCCTGGAGAAAGAGTTCCATGTGTTCAAAAGACACTGTAAGAAGCCACTTTTGAGCACAACAAAGCTCACCCTTGTAAAAAGAAAGGATTATGTTTATCTTTCAAGGGACAAACTTCAGACACTTCAATGCAGGATATGTTGCCTTTGGAAGTGGCTCAAAGGGAGGATCCATTACTGGACAAGGAACTTTGTCCAATGAAAGAATGAGCATTGATAAGGTCAACTATGTCAAAGAATTGGACTTCAATCTCATGAGTGTTTCCCAGGTCTGTGACAAAAATCATTGGATGCTCTTCACAGATAAAGAATGCTTTGTACTGTCTCCAGGCTTATCCTTACCTCCTCCAGAAAAGATTTTATTAAATGCTCAGAGAAAAGAAAATCTCTATGTACTGGACATGAATGAAGTCACTCCATCTGGGGGTGTTTCCTGTTTTCTGTCAAAAGCCTCAGTTGATGAATCAGCTCTCTGGCACAGGAGATTAAGTCATGTTAATATCAAAACTATTAACAAAATGGTGAAGGACAATCTTGTCAGAGGGCTTCCTGACAAAGAATTCCAACTAGAAGACCACTGCATTGCTTACTTAAAGGGGAAGCAACACAAGAGTTCTCACAAGCCCAAGACCTTGAATTCAAATGACACTCCACTACAGCTGCTGCATATGGATCTCTTTGGTCCTACAAATGTCATGTCAATGGGCAAGAAGTCATACTGTCTGGTGATAACTGATGACTACACCAGATTCTCATGGGTATACTTCTTGAGAACTAAAGATGAAACTGCTGAAATTCTCAAATCCTACATTCTTAGGGTAGAGAATCAAAGCAATCAAAAGGTGAAGATAATAAGGTGTGTTCAGGGCACAGAGTTCAAGAACCACACTTTAAACTGTTTCTGTGAAAGCAAGGGGATAGAAAGACAATACAGTGCTCCAAGAACTCCTCAACAAAATGGAGTTGCTGAAAGGAGAAACAGAACTCTAATTGAGTCAGCAAGATCTATGTTGGCTGACTCAAAACTGTCACTCACATTCTTGGCAGAAGCAGTTAGCACAGCCTGCTATGTGCAAAATAGAGTTCTCATCGTCAAGCCCCTCAACAAGACACCTTATGAACTTTGGTTTCAAAGAGTTCCCTACATTGGGTTTCTAAAGCCTTTTGGGTGTCCATGCACCATTCTCATCACACATGGGGTTCTTCCTAAGTTTGGTGTCAAATCGGATGAAGGATATTTTGTGGGCTATTCCTCTCAATCAAAGGCCTACCGAGTATTCAATTCAAGAACAAGAATTGTGGAACAATCAGCAAATGTGGAATGTAGAGAAAACATTGTCTGTGAGCAGGGAAAAGGCCCAAACTGGCTTTTTGACATAGACTCCTTTTCCCAAATATTTGAGCCTCTCATCTTCTCCAATATGGAGTCTTCCTCTACACAAACACCTGCCTCCACTTCATCCATTGACTATAGACTGGATTTTCCCAAATCTTCTATCAAACTGAGAAGACCATCCATTGATCCTCCATCAGTTGTGGAAGCAATTGAAGCAAGTGAAGCCGGAACAAGACTCTCCAATGTCACCAGCAGCAGCCTGTCTGAAACTGAAAATTTAGATGAAGACTTTTCGGTAAATGCGGTAAATGCTATAGATGTTGTTGATGTTATTGCTGAAAATATTGATGTGGCTGCTGATGTTGAAGACACTTCCACCATGAATGAAGAGACCCCTGATCAAAATCAAAAAAATCTGGAGCAAGGGATACAGCTGGAAGTGGTACCAGTATAGAGGATCCACAAAGAACATCCTCAAGAAAATATTATTGGCCAAGTCCACCAAGGAGTTCTCACAAGAAGCAAATCTCACGAGGCCAATATATGCTTGTTTTCATGTTTTCTATCTCAGGTGGAACCCAAGAAGATAGATGAAGCACTGAAACACAGCAGCTGGATTGAGGCAATGCAGGAAGAGTTACTGCAATTCAAGAGGCAGGATGTCTGGAAACTTGTTGATCTTCCACCAGGTCAATATGCTATTGGTACACGATGGGTTTTCAGGAACAAGCAAGATGAGAGAGGCATTGTAGTCAAGAACAAAGCCATACTTGTAGCTCAATGCTACACTCAGGAAGAAGGAATTGACTATGATGAAATCTTTGCTCCTGTTGCCAGGCTGGAGGCCATCAGAATCTTCCTGGCATATGCTGCATCCAAGAATTTCATTGTCTATCAAATGGATGTAAAGAGTGTCTTTCTGTATGGGAAGATTGGTGAGGAAGTATACGTCAAACAGCCTCCAGGCTTTATAGATACTGCACATCCTACTCAAGTGTTCAAACTAGACAAAGCTCTGTATGGCTTACATCAAGCACCAAGAGCCTGGTATGAAACTTTGTCAGGATATCTACTAAGCAACAACTTCAGAAGAGGTGCTATTGACCAGACCTTGTTTATCAAAGATGAAGGGGGAGAAATCTTACTAGTTCAAATCTATGTTGATGATATCATCTTTGGATCAACAAGGAAAAAGCTGTGCAAAGACTTTGAGATTCTGATGCACTCAAAGTTTGAAATGAGTTCAATGGGTGAACTAAATTTCTTTTTGGGTCTACAAGTCAAACAAGTCCCAAATGGAATCTTCATCAGCCAATCCAAATATGTAAAGAGCACTTTGGAAAGATTCAAGATGGCTGACTGCTCTGCTGCAAGAACCCCTATGCAAGTGCACCATCAGCTGACTCCCGACAAAGATGGAGAAGACACTGATCAACATCAGTACCGTGCAATGATAGGGTCTCTCATGTATCTCACTGCCTCAAGGCCAGATATCATGTTTGCAGTATGTCTCTGTGCAAGATTTTAAGCAGCTCCAAAAGTTTAACATCTTCAATCTGTCAAGAGAATTATTAGATACCTAAAGGGAGCCCCAAGACTTGGGCTTTGGTACTCTAAAAATGACAAGTTCAATCTGTATGCATACACTGACAGTGATTATGGGGGATGCAACTTGGACAAAAAGTCCACATCAGGGGGATGTCAGTTTCTGGGAGGGAGACTGATTTCATGGCAGTGCAAGAAGCAAACATGTGTTTCAACTTCTACAGCTGAAGCAGAATACATTGCAGCTTCAAGTTGCTGTGCACAAGTCATATGGATACAAAATCAAATGCTGGATTATGGGATGACTTTCATGGCAACTCCAGTTCACATTGACAACATGAGTGCTATATCAATCACAAACAATCCGGTGCAGTACTCCAAGACAAAGCACATTGACATCAGGTATCATTTCATAAGAGATCAAGCTGAGAAAAAGAGGATTATTTTAACTAAAGTTCATACCAATGAGCAATATGTTTATTTGTTTACAAAACCTTTTGATGAAGCTAGATTTAGATATTTAGTTGAATTCATTGGTATGATGAACTTTGATTAAAATCTATCTCTAAAATTCTATTTTAAAATGTGTTTTTGTCTTTCGTTGTAAATAAAAGTTATGAGTCAGCAGCATTTTTGTCTTTCAGCTGCTGACAAATTTAATCTTCAGCAGCAAAGGATTTGCCACTGACTGCCTTAAGTTATCAGCAGGAACAAGTTTCCTGCGGATAGCTTTAAGGCAGTCAGCAGCAACATCCTTGCTGCAGATCATTGAATCCATCAGCAGCAATTGAATTCGCTGCTGACAGACTTAACCTTCCGCAGCAACCACGCTTGCAGCGGACAGGCTTATCCATCCTCAGCAACCAAGTTTGCTGCTGATGGTAAATTTAAGTCCAAATTAACTTTTACCCGCTGTAAAAATTAACGTCAGTCTTTACCATAACTGCCTCGGTGTATTACAGCTGTAACAGTAAAAAGTGAATAAGGTTGTACTGTACAAGTCATTTTGCTTTTTCTCTCCTCTGCCGTTATAAGAACAAATCAAATTTCCTTACCACCTCTTCACATTCAATTTCACCCTAAACCCACATCACTTTCTCTCAAGTCCCCACCACATTCAAAGCCTTCCATCCTTAACACATTCAAAGCCTTCCATCCTTAAAACCTTCAAACCTTCCCTCTAAAATCAAACAACAATGGCAGACATCAATAACCCTGATGATAAGTTCTCCCCGTACCACAACCTTACAGCATACTTAACCAAGGGAAAGAAATCTGAAGGATTCGATGATATGATCGACTTCCTATGCCGATCAAAGATCCATTTTGCCCTCACAACCAACCCTACCATATATATCCCTCATATGGAGGATTTCTGGAATACCGTCGTCTACTCTACCGAACAGGGGATTCCCCAAATAAAAGCCAAGGTAGACGGCAAGGACATCATCATCTCTGAAGCTACCCTCCGAAAACATCTTAAGCTTCAGGATGAGGGAGCAGCCATCTCATACTCAAAGGACGAGTACAAGAGGACCTTTGTATCCATAGGATACACTGGAAATCAAAATGAGTATACAATCGAGAAGGCGCTGATGGGCCCTCCATGGAAGTATCTCTGCCACACTCTTCTCCAATGCATATCTCAGAAGAGAAGTGGATGGCATCAATTGAGCTCCGCACTTGCCTCTGCTTTCCATGGTATGATTACTGGCCTAGGTTTCAACTTTGCACACCTCATCTTTGAGGGTTTGAGATATAACCTTCAAGAGGGTGCAAAGCAACAATTTTTTATGTACCCAAGATTTTTACAGGAGGTTTTCAACCAGGAACTAATAGAACTCTCAAAACCTGCAAGAATCTACATCATGTTGGGACATAAAAATAATATTTTTCAAAGTATGAGAACTGTTTCAAAAAGTTCTCAGGGGTCAATGTTCCATTGTTATCTACAATGCTGAACATACAAAGTATCTCGGGTGACAGTTCAGCAATCCTAGCTGATACTGATCCCACACCCTCCACATCATATCCTGAACAACAATCTGCTTCCACCATTCGAACCACTGTGCATACTACTAAGGATGCACAGGTACAACAATCACTTACATCTGTTTTGAATGTTATCGTTCAACTGGAACAAAGGGCCCCAGTTGCAACAACATACACCAGAAAAAGGAGCAAGAAGACTCCTTCTCTTCTTGTCTCAAAAGCCCAAACCCAACCTCCAAGCCCTCATTCAGAATCCCAACATTATGATGAGAATACCAAAATGGATAGCCACAACACTAGAGAGACTTCCTTGGAAGCCTCTCTGTTAGGATCAGGATCACATCCCGGATCCATAGAGCAACCCCCAGAGCCATTCCATTATTTCTCTTCTCTGAACCTAAGTGCAGAGGCACCTGGTCAAGATGATATACCTTCTCCAACAACCACTATATCGGAGGTATTGATTGACTTGGCTGCTGGTGCACCCAAACCAGGTTCATCACCCAAGAAGGTTCACTCTGGTAGTATTGATAGAGTGAATGTGGAAAGGGCTATCACTACTCCTGGTACATCAACTGCTCAGGAGGACAGTGATAACATAGCTAAGACCCTAACCACGGCAACTCCCAGTGAGGATGTTTCCTATGAAACACTCTTCACCGAGAGGAATCCCAGGCGCCAAGAAAACCAGGGTGATGGGGATGCAGAGGCTAGGCCTAAGGCCCCATCTAGCTCCAAGGATTCCACAACTATGGATGAGGATAGATTGAAACTTCATAACTTGGAATTTACGACCAGGGTAACAATGCTAGAGGCTGAAGTGTTCAAACTAAGACACCAAGTCTCTATGCATGAGGCCCATCAATGCCCAACTGTGCCTACTCCCTCTCTTGTATCAGTGGGAACTCAAACAGATACATCCATTTTCACTAATGCAACCAAAAAGGGGGAGGTGGTTACTAAGGAAGATGATGCTGACAGCCTCGAAGAATGGATACAAGAGCAGACTGTGTTTCAAAGTTCCCTATACAAACCTGCTTTTGTTCAAATCCATGACTTTCCAGACTCAGTAGATGAAGAGGAAGATGTCACTAAGGATTGGAAGTTAGTCGTCTGAGCTGTTGATGAGGTGCTACAAGAAGAAACTCTCCATGAAGACACACCTCCAGCATTCAGCATTCTTCCTGAAGCTGCAGCCATAATAAGTCATTCATCTACCCCCCAACTCGTCCAAATTTCAAAGAAGCTAGAATTTGACTCCATTGTAGCTTGGGGGTATGATGGAATAGCTGAGAGATTCTGGATTGGATGGGAGTTTAGTGGAGTAAAAGAGCTAAACTGGAACTATCTTAATGCCCTCCAAGTTCTCAATTTGTATCTGACAAAATGTGTCAACACTTCATCAGATCTCTCAGCAGAACTTGCAATCAGCAGGTTCTATGACTTAATGAAGGATAATATGCCCTGGTTTGAAAGATTACTAACAGAAGCAAATAGGGTGGCATATCCTGAATCTTCATCAACAGCAGAACAAAGACAGGCTCCAAGAAGGCTTGACCTAATCAGGAGCAGTGCTTTAACTGAAGAAGAAGTTATCTGTTGGCGAAGATTCCTGTACAACATAATGGTCAGGGATTTGGAAGTGCTAGGATGGGTGAGCACTCCTACCTCTGATTTCACCTTCTTCCTAAACAATGGATCTTCTCTCTCAATCAACATCAAAGAGATCCTACTCCTACCTTCACACTTCCTGCACAAGGTCTTTGAGCTCAGAACACTCATCTGCAACATCAACTCCTTAGAAAGTCAAGAAATGATCAAACTCATCAAGGCTTCTCTTAATAAGGAGGAATCGCATGCAATGACTGACTCTGACTTAGATCTATCCTTCCTTTCTTCACCAACATTCAAAATGACCACAGAAGAAGAATCCAAAAGAAGAGAAAAGGAAAAGGTGAAGGATTGTTGGAAAGAAGTGACAGGTTTGGAATGGGAGGAAAATGAAGAAAGTGTCCTTCCCTTGTCCATTCCCCAAATTGCCAATGAAACTGAAGCTGAGATCCCAACAGCATCTACTACATCTGCGGTTGTGGTCCATGACTAAAGAAGGGGAAGGGACTCATGACTAAAGAAGATGAAGAGATGATTTAAAAGGAGAAGAAAGAAAAAGAGGAAAGAAGAAGAAGAAGAGGAGATGGCAGAACTAAGAAAATCTCAAGAAAGAAAAACAGTCATTCTCCTCAGAGAACAACAGATCCAGCTGTATGCAAAACAGCTGGATGATCTGAAAGTAAAAATTCCTGCAGTTTATCAAATTGAAGAAGATGAAGCTCTTGCTCTTCAACTACAGGAACAATTCAACAAAGAAGAAGAAGAGATAGAGAAAAAGAAGAAGGAAGAGGCTAAGTTCAGAATAACTGATCTGAACTAGCCAAAGAAATGAGAGAGGAGTGGGTAAAGGCTCTAGTTTCTCAAGGTGAGGATGCAGACTACCTTGAGAAACTATCAAATAAAGAATCTACAGAGCCTTCATGGGTCAGCAAGGTCAATTGGCAAACAAGAAAAAGGCTGAAGAAGAAGAAGAAAAAGCCAAACAAAAGTCCAAGACCATTGCCTTTAACCGAAGATCCCATGAAGAAAGGAAGATCATGATTGAATTCCTTAAGGCGAGAGGAGAGAGTGGAAAGAGGCTAGGTCCCATGAACTTCATGAACCTGCAAGCCATCTACCTTAAAGTCGAGAAGGATGAGGAAGAAAGACTGGGGAAGAAAGGCTCCAAGAAGAGGGTAATCATTCAAGAAGAAGAAAGGAAAACAAAGAAACCCAAGCCTTCTCCCTCACCCAACACTTCCTCAATCCAACAACCTTCCACTATCCATCCTAGACCTCCCTCCTCTCCACCCTCAAAGTTCAAATCCTCACACCCAGCTCCTACTCATCAACAACCTCCCAAAAAGAAAAACAAACCTACTTCCAAACCAGAAGACTCAAGAGAAATAGCCATCTGGTCATACAGCTCTCAAGACCAATGGTTTGAAGTTTTCAGGGGGAGGACAGAAGTTAAAAGATCAATTTATACATCTG
This sequence comes from Smallanthus sonchifolius, assembly GCA_023525975.1. NCBI lineage: Eukaryota > Viridiplantae > Streptophyta > Magnoliopsida > Asterales > Asteraceae > Smallanthus > Smallanthus sonchifolius. The sequence goes on from CM042033.1 coordinate 41,992,653, forward strand.
TTGATGAGGTACTACAGCTTCCTTATTCTGATCTAAGAAAAATGATGGAGTTGGGTGAAGCCAATGAGCCTGAGAATGAAGGTGGGAGACATCTATTGCTAGTAATCAAACATTACTTCAACCCTAGCAAAGATGAGATCATTTATGTCAAACCTCTCCAATCCCACTCTCCATTCATCAGCTGGTCCTATAGTGCTGAAAAGGATGAGTTCACACTAACAGATGTTAAAGGACAGAAGATGAGGTGTTCAAGCAAGGCTATCTTCAAAATGGCAAGCAAAGACATCAAGACTCTATCTGAGCTTCCTCTTAACAATCCCAGCAAGGACCAGAGAGGATATGAGGTTGAAAGAATAGTTAGCAACATGCAAAAGCTTCAGCAACAAAAGCAGTAAGAGTGTTTTGGTAGCATCAATCTAGGGGGAGTGTTTTGTAGAAATAAAGACTGATGGCTACAAAATTCTCTAAGTAAAATTGTTGCTTACCTCAAAGATTGCTGCTAATCCACAAACTACTGCGGATAAGATTATCTGCAACGGATACTTGTTCTTCTGCTGAAGAACAAATCTGCTGCGGATAGGACTTAGCTGTTGAAGACCAAAGTTGCAGCTTGATAAATGGCCAAAGTTTCATGTATTAAAAGGTGTAATATGTTATATTTATGCAATTTGATATGTGAAATACAAAGGTTTTGTGTAGTCATGCATGTGCAGGTGTTGGAAGCTTAAAATGTGATCTTTGAAGATATTACGAGAGAGTCGGAAGAGGCACGGAGAAAATGGGGCAAAATGCAGTTCCAGCGTAAGCCTACGCCACCAGCGTAAGCTTACGCCCTTACAGCGTAGGCCTACGCCTAAGTGATTTCTTCACAGCAGCTTCCAGTGTACCGGCGTAGGCCTACGCCCTCCCAGCGTAAGCCTACGTTGGTTACGTTTCAGACGCGGGGTTTGGGCGAAACAGCCGAATTTCAAAGGTTATTTAGGTTTTTCTTCCCCAAAATTCGAATCCATCTTTTACACCATTGTTCTTGGGCGATTTTGGAGTTCTTGGAGGTTAAAGAACACGATTCTAACATCCGATTGAAAGATTGAAGATGATTTCCACCACCATGAGCGGCTAATCCACCGGTAATCATTCCCGGGTGGATTGTTTGTAAGTTTTTAGGGTTTTATCATGTGCTAGCTTTGAGAAACAATTCTTGTAATCGTTTGGTTTGAAACACTTGAATATTTGTGTTTAGTATGGTTATGAACTCACGGGAGTCGATAAATTCTTGCACCATTGACCCCGTTAGATGATAATTGCTATGAACTTTGATTTATGTTGAATCTATTGATTAATCTAATTCTATATTGCATACATTTGTCTCGATTTCATTCGTGAATATTGTTTTACACTATTTGCCGATGATGTATGAATGTTGATGTTCTTGGTTAGATTTGGTTAATTAGATTTGGATAACCATTCGATTGTTTGAACTCAAATGTTAGTGTGATAATCCCTAATTATTTGTGAGCTTGAAACCCGGGTGTGATACCCTTTTTAATTATTGTTTACAACTTAAACCGTTTTGTTTGGTACTTGATTTGTTTGTTGAGTTTATAAAGTTTTCACTTAAATCATTTATTGTGTTTGGTCAGAAAGACCCGTTGTAACTTCATAATTTGCATTGTTAATTGAAGTTGAGCACCGACCACAAACTCTTCGTGGTTCGACACCCTTCTTACCCTAACTAGTTTAAGGAGATTAGGACACTCTATTTCTTTATCTTTGACCGGTCCCTTCGACACCGATCAAAGTTTGGCGCCGTTGCCGGGGAGTGTGTGCGCTTGGTGTTTTATTTTAGTTGACTCTTGTGACTATTTGTTACTTGTTTTGTTTAGTTAATCTTCTTCTATTTTTGTGTTACGCGTGGTGTTTGTTTGTGTGTGCAGGTGACAGATTAGTGCATGCGTACCCATTCATCCGGGAGAACTTCACCGCTTGTGTTTGAACCGGAAATTGAGAGGATAGCAAGGCAAAACCGAACCCAACAACAACAAAATTTACAACCCATTTTATCGGAACCATCATCCATGGATGGTCGAAGCAGTCATTCTGGGACTAGCATAAGAAACCGTGGCCCAACTCCAAACAGAGGCCCTATCCCTAACCGCCCACCAACTCCACCTCAATGAACCTCAACCCAAACCCCACCTATACCTATCAATAACAACCAACCCCGTGGGTCGGGTCCAGTTCAACAAAACCGACCCCGTTAACATCCGTACCAATCCCACGTACCAAGGAAGAAGGGGACCACAACAAAATCAAACCTCTCCCGAAAACAATGAGAACGAGGGTTGGGAGGATGAAGATGGTGAATATTTTGGGTATACTGATAATGAAGATGTTGGGAATGGTGAAGGGTTTGGCGATTACGAGTATGAGGATGGTGAAAGAAGCATCTATGGAGAGTACAATGAGGGGCAAGGATTTGAAGAGGAAGAAGAGGTGAATTATGTTCACCAAAGGGCGAGACAACCAATGGGTCGAACAGTTCGACCAGAGAGATTTGGGTATCCTCCTAGACAGGAAGGGAGGAGAGCTACTGGGGGCTACAATAATGAAAACCGAAGACAACCGGTAGCCCCTATGGGTGGAGTTAATGGTCGTTTTAGACCGGCTATTTCGGAGAATGCTTCTCCAATTGTTCCACCAATTCCAGGATTGAGGAGGTTTAAGTCAAGACCGAATTACATCAATGTCCTTCCACATTTTCATGGTATGGTCACCGAAGAACCATACACCCATTTAGCCGAGTTTGCTGCCATCTATAGCACAATTGAGGATGAGAATTTTGATCAAAGCGAAGTCAAACTTAGACTTTTCCAGTTTTCTCTAAAAGATCGAGCAAAGCAATGGTTCATCACATTGCCGGCCAATAGCATCCACACATGGGATGAAATGCAACAAGTCTTTTTGGATGAGTACTATTCGGTTGCAAAGACAGATGACTCCCGAATTGAGATTCGGACCTTTCAACAACAAACGGGTGAGCCTTTACATGAAGCTTTTACACGCTTCAAGGAGTTGTTGAGGAAATCCCCCCACCATCAAATTGAGTTGTGGGAATTGGTAAAATGTTTTGTGGATGGTTTGACTCAAGAGGAGAGAAAGTACTTGAAGTCCACAAGTAATGGGACATTGTTGTCTAATCCCGAAGAAGATGATTGGGATTTCTTAGAAAGAATGAGCCAAAGTTCTAAAGTCGAGGCATCGGCTAGCCGAAGAGCCAAACACGCAATTTCTAAGTCCATCCCGGATTATGATACAAAAGAGAGGTTAGCATCTATGGAGAGAGAACTGGCATTGTTGAGGAAAGGCGAAAAGAAAGAAGTTGCGGGAGTAAAAGCTCGATTCGACGTTTGTGAAGATTGTGGAGATATAGGTCACAAAACAATGGAGTGCCCATTTCAAAAAGGGAGGCAAGAAGAGGTGAATCAAGTGTATGGTGAGAGGAAACAATATGACATGAACTCAAACACCTATCATCCGGGGTTGAGAAACCATCCTAACTTCAAGTATGGGAACGCCGCAAACCAAATGAACCCCAACTTTCAAGGTGCGAATCAAAACACCTCATCAACCTCATATCAACCGCGTCAACAAGGGAACTACAATTCGGGCGGTTACCAAAGGAGTTCGTATAACAATAACCGGAACACAAATTACCCCCCAAGGAATTACAATCAAGATCATCAACAACAAGGTGGGTCATCAGGGGGAGATGATGCGGTTAACTCAAAGTTGGATGCACTATTAGAAATGATGAAAGAATCAAAGAAGGAGAATGAAGTGAGGGACAAGTCGTTTGTGGCATTGGAAAGACAAGTGGGTCAAAAGGCCGAAGAAATATCTTTGCTAAAGCAAGGTGGAGGGAGGCTACCGAGTAACACTATATTAAACCCGCAACATCAAGGATCGAGTTCAACCAATGCAAATGTAAGTAAAGTTACGGTTCTTCGTAATGGTAAGGTTATCGATAATAAAGTCGAGTCTCCACCACAATTGGTTGAAGGGGTGGTGGAGGATGTTATTGAGGGTGAGGAAAGTGAAGGCGAAGTGGAATTTGTTAATGATAAAAAACCAATTACTCAAAATCTTGAAAAAATTAAACCGGTTTTTAGAGATGAGTCACCTATTGCTAAAGGAAAGGATATGACGGGTGGTTCCGTTCCTTACCCGGAGGCATTAGTTGAACCATTTAAAGCAAAAATGGTAAACAAAAGAGGACCACAACAAGAAGAAATGTGGGAGATGTTTAGACAAATCAAAATTAACATACCCCTTTTGGATGCCATTAAACAAATTCCAGCTTACGCGAAGTACTTGAAAGAATTGTGTACACAAAAGCGGAATCATAAATTCCCAAAGAAACTTGATGTAACCGCTAATGTGAATGCCATTCTATCGGGTGCTCTTCCACCTAAACTACAAGATCCGGGGGCGCCTATTATATCTATTCAAGTAGGTGATTTCAAAATAAAAAGGGCACTCCTAGATCTTGGAGCTAGTGTTAGTATTCTTCCAGGGAGCCTTTATGACCAATATGATTTTGGCCCTCTTAGGAAGGCCGACACTACCGTGGTTTTGGCCGATTTAACCCCTAAGCTCCCCCGAGGAATATTGACTGATGTTATTGTGAAGGTGGAAGATTTTTATTTCCCAGTGGATTTTCTAGTGTTGGATTATGTCTCTTCTGACAGAACAACACAACCTACGGTTATCCTTGGTCGGCCATTTCTGGCAACCGCAAATGCCCAAATTAATTTCCGAAATGGAACGGTTGACATGACATTTGGGAACCGAAAGTTGAGATTAAATGTTTTTTCACATATATCTAACTCTCTGGTCAACGATGAATGCTTTATGGCGGACATTGTTGACGAGTACATCCCTCTTTGCGATATTATTGTAAACGAGGATAGCACCACAGAGACATGCTTTTCATGTGACAGGTTACAGGTTGAGACAAGCAAGGAACTAGAAGAAGAAGAAAAACGGGTTGAAGCAATGGCAATTAAGGATGGGAGACCACCGTGGACTCACCAAGTGGAAAGCTTGCCCGAACACATTGACACAAAGTTGAAGCCATCTTTGGAGCAACCCCCAAAGGTCGAATTGAAGGATTTGCCAAAGAACCTCAAGTATGCTTTTGTAGGAGAAAACGACACTCTCCCGGTGATCATTGCATCAAATTTGACAAAGGAACAAGAGGAGGCTTTGATGAAGGTGTTAGCCACCCATAAGGCGGCAATTGGGTGGAGTATTGCGGATTTGAAGGGTATTAGTCCCTCGATTGTTATGCACAGGATTGTCACGGATCAAGTTATTACACCATCCCACGATGCACAAAAGCGGTTAAATCCAAATATGCGGGAAGTCGTAAAGAAGGAAGTTCTCAAGCGGTTGGACGCTGGCATCGTTTACCCAATTTCTGATAGTACATGGGTGAGTCCAACGCAAACCGTGCCCAAAAAGGCGGGTATTCAAGTCGTCAAGAACGACTCAGGTGAGGAAGTAGCCACTCGACCGGTAACCGGGTGGCGGATTTGTATTGATTACAGGAAATTAAATGCAGCTACTACAAAAGATCATTTCCCATTGCCGTTCATTGATCAAATTGTGGAAAAACTCGCAGGTCAGAAATATTACTGTTTTCTTGATGGCTATTCGGGTTATAATCAAATTGCTATACATCCCGAGGATCAACATAAGACAACATTTACTTGTCCATATGGCACTTTTGCATTTAGGCGAATGCCGTTTGGACTATGTAATGCCCCCGCCACCTTCCAAAGGTGTATGATGAGTATCTTTTCAGATATGGTGGGGGAGTCTTTAGAGATTTTTATGGATTATTTTTCCATTTTTAGTACATCTTTTGATTCATGTTTGAACCAGTTGGAAAAAGTTTTAAAAAGGTGTGTTGAAACCAATTTGGTCTTGAGTTGGGAAAAGAGTCATTTTATGGTCCAAGAAGGAATAGTTTTGGGTCATGTGATTTCGAGTCGTGGGATTGAGGTAGACCATGCGAAAGTTCAAGTTATATCTACTTTACCTCATCCCACGAATGTTAAAGGCATTAGATCATTTTTGGGGCATGCGGGGTTTTTTAGGAGGTTTATTAAGGGTTTTAGCTCAATAACGAAACCATTATGTAACTTACTTTTAAAAGATGCACCGTTTGTTTTTTATGATGAATGTATCCATGCTTTTAACATTTTGAAACAAAAATTGGTGGAGGCCCCAATCTTACAATCGCCAAATTGGTCACTTCCTTTTGAAATCATGTGTGATGCTAGTGACTATGCAGTTGGGGCCGTGTTAGGACAACGGGTTGAGAAGAAACCCGTTGCCATATATTATGCAAGTAAAACTCTTTCGGATGCTCAATTGAATTATACCACAACCGAAAAAGAATTACTCGCAGTAGTATATGCGTTAGACAAGTTTAGGTCCTATATATGGGGAAGCAAAATTATTATATATTCTGATCACAGTGCTGTCAGGTACCTCATGGAGAAAAAGGATGCTAAACCAAGACTCATAAGGTGGATCTTGTTGTTGCAAGAATTTGACGTGGAGATCCGTGATAAAAAAGGGAGTGAGAATGTAGTAGCCAATCACTTATCAAGGATCATGGTTGATGATGAAGAGTCCACGACGGTGATAAATGAATCATTCCCTGATGAGCATATAATGTCTGTTTCATATGTACCTTGGTTTGCTAATATTGTAAATTTTTTGGCAACAGGTGCAATCCCGAGTCATTGGGTAAAGAAGAAGAAAGCCCACTTTCTATCCCAAGTAAAGCAATACATTTGGAAAGAACCGGAGTTATTTAAAGTGGGAGCGGATCAAATGATTAGACGATGTGTGCCAAATGAAGAAATTCCAAGTGTGCTAGCACATGTGCACTCTTATGCATGTGGAGGCCATTTCAGTGGCCAAAAGACAGGACACAAAATTCTTGCATGTGGTCTTTTCTGGCCAACTTTGTTTAAGGATGCGTTTGAGTTTGCGAAACATTGCGTCAAATGTCAACAGTTAGGGAGCATCTCCAAAAGAGACGAAATGCCCATGAAACCGATTCTCGTACTTGACATCTTTGATGTTTGGGGAATTGATTTCATGGGACCCTTCCCAAACTCGTTTGGCAATTTGTATATCTTGGTGGCGGTCGACTATGTATCTAAATGGGTCGAGGCGATAGCCACTAAGACGAACGATCATACCGTTGTGTGTAACTTTGTCCAAACAAATATTTTCTCAAGATTTGGTATCCCCCGTGTCATTATAAGTGATGGGGGATCTCATTTCAAAAACTTTAAATTTGGCAAATTACTAAAACGGTATGGCGTGGATCATAGAATAGCAACTCCTTACCACCCCCAAACAAGCGGACAAGTGGAAGTGTCTAATAGGCAAATAAAAGATATTTTACAAAAAACCGTCCGGGCGGACCGAAAAGATTGGTCAACCAAATTGACTGATGCTTTATGGGCTTACCGAACGGCTTATAAAACCCCTATTGGCACGACCCCATATCGGTTGGTTTATGGAAAAGATTGTCATTTACCGGTAGAGTTAGCTCACCGGGCGTTTTGGGCTATCAAAGAAGTTAATGTGGATTATGATGTTGCAGGAAAAGAAAGGAAGTTGAGTCTAAATGAACTGGAAGAATTGAGAAGTGAGGCATATGATTGTGCACCCGCTTACAAGGAAAAAATGAAGGCGGTTCATGATGCCAAGCTTCGGAAGAAGGAGTTTGAAGTGGGCCAAAGAGTTTGGCTTTATAATTCAAGGTTGAAGTTCTTTCCAGGAAAATTGAAAAGCAAGTGGACGGGACCATTTGTGATCACACGAGTTGGCAACTATGGAGATATAGAGATTGAAGATTGTGAGGATCACTTGAGGCAAGTTGTGAATGGTCACCGATTAAAGCCATATCTCGAACTCAACGAGATTAATGGGCCAACAAACAAAGCAGAAGCATTCTTATTGAGCTTCGTGACGAACGAGCATGAGTAATACCATGAAGAAGTGTCGGCTGAGGACAATAAACTTAGCGCTAACCGGGAGGCAACCTGGCTTATGTGATGTTTTTAATTACATTATGTTTTATTATTTTTCTTCGTTTAGCTAATTTATGTTTAAATTTTGTGCAAGAATCAAAGGAAGGCGTAAAGTATGAGGTTACAGAGGATGTCGGTATTTCAGGGACGAAACACATTCAAGTTGGGAGCTGAAAAAAAAAAAAAAAAAAGAAGCAGGTCAGCGTAAGGCTACGCCGGACCAAGTTTCCAAACAGAAGCATCAGACCTGCAGCGTAAGGCTACGCCGGACCAAGTTTTCTAACAGAAGCATCAGACCTGCAGCGTAAGGCTACGCCATATCAGCGTAGGGCTACGCGAATGAACTCAGCGTAAGGCTACGCTGGTTCAGCGTAAGCCTATGCCGGGCCATTTTTCAAACAGAAGCGTCAGAGGCTCAGCGTAATGCTACGCCCCTTTAGCGTAAGATTACGCTGGATCGGGATTTCACGCAAAAAGTCGCAGGTAAGTCCGAAAAAAAAAAAAAAAAAACCAAACAAAAAAACAAAAAAAAAACGTTTTTCTCTCCTCATTATCACCTACCTCTTATCTCTCTACTCCATCTTCTTCTCTAAAAATTTCCCTTTACCTTCATCTTCTTCCACTCCTTAATCTACCATCTATTGATAAAAATCAAAAATTGGTTGAGGGTTTTTGCATAACTTTGCAAGAGGAGTAAACCTTACCAAGCGGAATTCAACGAATCAACCATACCCGAGAGACCCGAAAGTTAGGGTTTTGAAATTTTTGGGGCTTTTGTGTGAAGTGGAAGGAATAATCATCACTCTTTGATATTTAAGCGTCTAAACCCAAAAGGTACGTTTATATTACAATTCTTGGTTGTTTGAAGGTATATTTTCGAATAAGAATTTATGTTACCTTGTAGTTGTGTTGTTAGGTACTTTGGGAAGGATGGTTTAAGTTAGAATTAGAAGATTGAATGATGACATTGTTGAAGCATTGGAAATAATTGTGTTAGTGATGAATTGAATAGAACTTGATTAAAATTTTGGAAGAAATTTTGAAATTTTAAAACAACATGTAAACTTGTTTTGATGAAAATAACAGAAATTTTGTTTTCACATGATAAAAAGTTAATATGGAGTGAATTCAATTAGCATTATTAATAAAGAATTGTTACAAGTTTGATTCTTGGTGAATTCTTTGATTTATGTGTGCTTGTTGAAATTGTAGGAACAATGGTCAGAACAAAAGAGTCTCACAAGGGTAAAGAAAAAGCGGGTGAGTCCTCATCACGGAGTAGATCAAAGAGGGCACGAAACACTATTGTTCTGCGCGAAAGAAGTGAAGAAGAGAGTGCCCATGAATCTGAAGAGGAACTTGGACCCACAATTTGGAAGAAACCAGTGAGATTGTCATCTTTCCCATATCCACAGCAGAAAGATTTATACATGGACAAGGTGAAAAGCCCGGCTGGTGGATTTGAATCGTTATTTACTTGTGAAAAGCAGATCCACGAGCCGGATTTCGAGAGGTATGGAGTGGTTAACTGTTTTCGACGGCTTGGTTGGGAAGAGAGCCTTGCTTTCCACTATGATGGAATTGAAGATGTGTATGGTGAAGCAATTCTTGAGTGGATGACGACCCTTCAACGAATTGAAGGAGATAACCCGCCCCAAACGACAATTTTGAGGAGTACAGTGAATGGGAAACAAGCAGACTTGTCATTTCAAACTATTGACAAGATTGCCTACTTTGACTCAGGAGCAGAAAATAATGAACCTTATGAATATGTATCTGATGATAAGTTGAAGGCTCACGTGATCCAGGAAACAATGTGGGAAAACATGATCAGAGCCCTCTTTGTGGTGGATGAAGGTTGTGATGTGTTCCGATTGATATTGAGAAGAGATATGCTGAAGCCACTTCCCAAATTGCTGTTGGTATTTGTGACATTGAACGTGGTCCCAAGAACGGGGGATAAGACAAAGGTGCGCTTTTATGAAGTTATGGTTTTACATGCACTATTGAAGGGTTCCCCAGTTATGTCATCTAAACACTTGATCATGTGGAATATTTGGGAGTCACGGGAGGAAAGAGAGAGGATGGTCATCCCTCATTGTCGGTTGTTGTCAAAGTTCCTCAAATGGGCAAAGGTTTTGCCACGAAGACCGGCGGTATTAAAAATAAAACATAAACCTTATACCTTAAGGTCTTTGCAGCAAGGAAGTTGGAGATATGAGTTGACAGCAAGAACTCATGTGTTGACTGATACCACCACTGCGAGGTTCTTGGAGGAATTAAGAAGTGATGTGTCGGAAGAAGAAGAAATGAACATGGAAGATGAAGAAGTTGGTCCTGGACAAGTGGTGCAGGTTATGGGTTTGAGCACGGGTTTGGGTATAGTGCTGATTACAGTCAATCTTTCACGGAACTAATAGAGCAGGCTCGCCCGGCAAGTTATCCTAATTAGGAGGAGGCCTCGCGTTTAATGCTTGATAGGCAAACGCAGAATCTGGAGGAAGATAGGAAGTATAGAAGGGGGATGATGTGGAGACAAGAGGAGGAAATTAACAGAAATTTTAGGGACAATGAAGAAGTGCGCCACTACAATGATTACCATCAGGGTGTACCTTATTCTTCACATCCAGCCCCTACCGAATGGGAGTCTTTGAATCCGTACGACATGGGTGACACATACCAGCGCTACCTACAAAGTCATCATTCTGAGTGGGTGGCGCCATACCCGACACCGGATACAAGTGGGCAAGGCTCGAGTGGAACGGCTCAAGGAGGTCTGAATAACATGAGAGATATGACTCAATCTTTATATGAGTCAGTTTTTGGTCAACCTTTACAGCAGGAGCCATATGATGCTAGGCCGGAGGCATACTGGCCTTACAAGCCAGGTAATGATGATGCAGACGATGATGAGGAGGAAGATGATGATGAGGATGAGGAACAAAACAGTGAGGACAGCTTTGCCTGATGTTGTTGGGCATTTCGAACAGGTCCACATACTTTTACCTTTTTTCTTGCATATATAAAAAAATAATAATAATAAAAATAAAAAATAAATTTTTTTTTTGTTTTGGTGTGCTTTGTGTGTTTTAGGTTATTTTGATATTTTGTTTTGTTTTTGTTTTGGCAAGAACTTGGGTGATGCTTGGGTTGGTGCTTATGGTTATGGGAATCTTTGAGTTGGATATTGGGATTTTTTGGGTATTGGTTATTTTTGCACCCACTAACCGCACTTTTACATTTCATAACTATTTACATTGGGACAATGTAAGGTTCAAGTGTGGGGATGTGAAAATCTTGGAAACCATACAAATTTTTTGAAAATTGTTTTACAAAATGTTTGGTAGAGGTCTTTGGTCATGGTTAATTCATTAAGTTACTCGATTAAGTTTTTCCAACAAATGCATAAAATATATATATATATATAATAAATTAGAAATGTTGGAATTGGGAGTAACAAAGTAGAAGGTGACGGTTTGCATGCACATGTCGGTAACCTATTTTCCACCGTTTCTGTGAGAATTTGAGCCAAATTGATATATATATATATATATATATATATATATATATATATATATTCTCTTATTTTAGTGTTTAGCCACTTTGTTTCATATTTTAGAACTTGCATATTGTTAATACATGTTGAAAGCTTGAACCAATTGATTGTGCAAAAATGATAAAGGCATTAGGAGAAACCTTTTTATTTTTATCCATTTTTATGCCTTTACCCGTTAATATCCACTAGATACCCATTCTGAGCCTATACCTTTTCTTTTGACAAAACCCACAATATTCACCCATTCACCTTTTAGCCTTTTCTTTATAAACCCGTGAGTTGGAATTCAATTAACTTAGATTGCTGTAGTTGCAGTTGAAAAAAAAAATTGAATGAAAAAGAAATACAAAAAATAGTATTGGGTCAACATGTGCCCAAAGGTCTTGAATATTAGTGGAGCTACAATAAAAGATGTTATTGGGTCAGTTTAACTCAAGTTTCATTTGATAGTTTGAAGAAATAAGAAATTTAGTGTTGATGGGTCATTTATACCCATGGTAGAATTTTGAAGGTTAAAGAGTTAATTTGTAACTTCATTAGTTGAATTCCACTCACCTTTAGCCACTTTAAAAATCCTTATCCATACCCGTAACCCTAACCTACATTACAACCCTTAAAAGACCTTTTGATTTGTGCGTTTTAGTTGTGTTAGTAGGTGGAGATGTGATCAATATGCAAGCCTATAATAATGTGATTCATTGTTTGGTTTCGAGTGAAAAATACTAGCACATCATCGCTAGTCCATATATGAAGCCGAGTGGAGTGATTGATTGTGAGGGGTGTGTGCATGCAAAGCCATAGCTAGATATGAGTTAAGCGCGTTCCAATATTTCCTTTTGTTAAAAAAAATTCATCGATGGTTTGTTGGATTGTAATTCTGTTGAGAGTTTAATTTTTATGAATTTTGCGTGACCTTGGACCTTAACTTATGTTTAGTGAAAACAATTATTTAAGAATTTGTAATGTGAATTTAAAAGCAAATGACTTTGCTTGAGGACAAGTAAAACTCAAGTGTGGGGATATGATAAATGGCCAAAGTTTCATGTATTAAAAGGTGTAATATGTTATATTTATGCAATTTGATATGTGAAATACAAAGGTTTTGTGTAGTCATGCATGTGCAGGTGTTGGAAGCTTAAAATGTGATCTTTGAAGATATTACGAGAGAGTCGGAAGAGGCACGGAGAAAATGGGGCAAAATGCAGTTCCAGCGTAAGCCTACGCCACCAGCGTAAGCTTACGCCCTTACAGCGTAGGCCTACGCCTAAGTGATTTCTTCACAGCAGCTTCCAGTGTACCGGCGTAGGCCTACGGCCTCCCAGCGTAAGCCTACGTTGGTTACGTTTCAGACGCGGGGTTTGGGCGAAACAGCCGAATTCAAAGGTTATTTAGGTTTTTCTTCCCCAAAATTCGAATCCATCTTTTACATCATTGTTCTTGGGCGATTTTGGAGTTCTTGGAGGTTAAAGAACACGATTCTAACATCCGATTGAAAGATTGAAGATGATTTCCACCACCATGAGCGGCTAATCCACCGGTAATCATTCCCGGGTGGATTGTTTGTAAGTTTTTAGGGTTTTATCATGTGCTAGCTTTGAGAAACAATTCTTGTAATCGTTTGGTTTGAAACACTTGAATCTTTGTGTTTAGTATGGTTATGAACTCACGGGAGTCGATAAATTCTTGCACCATTGACCCCGTTAGATGATAATTGCTATGAACTTTGATTTATGTTGAATCTATTGATTAATCTAATTCTATATTGCATACATTTGTCTCGATTTCATTCGTGAATATTGTTTTACACTATTTGTCGATGATGTATGAATGTTGATGTTCTTGGTTAGATTTGGTTAATTAGATTTGGATAACCATTCGATTGTTTGAACTCAAATGTTTGTGTGATAATCCCTAATTATTTGTGAGCTTGAAACCCGGGTGTGATACCCTTTTTAATTATTGTTTACAACTTAAACCGTTTTGTTTGGTACTTGATTTGTTTGTTGAGTTTATAAAGTTTTCACTTAAATCATTGATTGTGTTTGGTCAGAAAGACCCGTTGTAACTTCATAATTTGCATTGTTAATTGAAGTTGAGCACCGACCACAAACTCTTCGTGGTTCGACACCCTTCTTACCCTAACTAGTTTAAGGTGATTAGAACACTCTATTTCTTTATCTTTGACCGGTCCCTTCGACACCGATCACAGCTGATAGGCATATGCTGCTGATCTCCAAAGCTGCAGCTGACAGCTATCTCCACTGAAGATCAAACGTTGCAGCTGACTGTTCTTGATAAAGCAACCTTTACCACTGACAACTTTCTGCTGCTACACTAACACACTCCACGCAGAAAGAATGTCATTGGTACAAGACAATAAAAGACAACAACGCTCTTCTCCAAGCATGCAAACAATGATGCCTTAGAAGACGTTTGAATAAAGTTAACTAGCATAGTTATTATTATTGTTAGCTTCAATACAAGATCAACGGTCTGTGTTAGATTTGATCCTTAGAATCAGGGGTCTGTCTTGATTCTAAGTTACTATATAAGTAGTACTTAGATTCATTCTAAAAGTACTTTTTGCTTAAGAGTTTTCTCTGTAATCTTGTAACACTTGAAGCTTAATACAAATTGTATTTATCAGTATTCTTCTTGTCTACTTGTTTACTTTGCTTAAAGTTGTGATTGTTTCCGCCAATCTCAACTGGAATAGAACCATCTTGTATTTACCGATCCTACAGGTATTATTATAGTTAATTTACAACTAGTTAACAGAATCATTTTAACGGTGTTAGAGGTCTAGCTTTAATTGAAACAAAAATAAAACCACAAGGACTTAAAAAGTAAAATTAAAACTATTACATTCAAAGAGAAAATTAGAACAAACTAGAGGGACTCAAAACGATATTTACTCTTTTATATATTAGTATAAGAGTTAAATACGGTTTTAGTCCCTATAGTTTGACCAAAGTAACCATTATAGTCCAAAAGTTTAAATTTGCCTTTTTTTAGTCTAATAGTTTTATTTTTGTATCAATTAAAGTCCAGTCCACTAACCCCATTAAATTTTTTCTGTTAGGTTTGTATAAAAAGACAACGCCCCTGTTAGTAATATATATATATATATATATATATATATATGTGTGTGTGTGTGTGTGTGTGTGTTAATTAAAATAGGATGACTACAGCCCTATTCTACCACCACCATCGACCCTCCCGTCCCTATTTACTTCTATGGCGGCGCACCTCCATTACCATCCTCGATGTCCCCAATTTCTTATACTGCGGCGATGGTTCGAAAACTCAGTGAAGATCTTGTTGACCACCATGAGTTTCAGTGAAGATCTCGTAGACCAGATCCTTTCACACACCCCAAAATCGAGGGAGTAGATGGTTGAAGCCGGAGCGACAGGGGGTGGGAATTCCCGTCGGTGGCGGTCGATTTGCAAGGTTCCGACAGAAGGGAGGCGACGATTGTAGAAGAAATTGGAATCATTGAAAGGGGGTGGGAGTTCACCAGGTCTTCGTCGCTGTCGTGGTCTGTCTCATAATCGTCGTTGCCGTAGAAGAAATTAGAATCATCTAATATGGAGGAACCCTAGGTCTGTCTCAAAGCCGCCATAGAAGAAATATGAATCATTGAAAGGGGGTGGGAGTATCACACCATCGTTACTGTCAACTTCAGGCATCACCGCCGCCTGAATCTGCCGTGAAACCACCGCTATAGGCCCTTCCTACTCTCCCCCTCCTCCTTTATCGGCTGCCAGACATGCCACCGGAGGTGGAGCCCGCCGGAGGTGGCTGGCGGCTCCCCTCCTTCCCGTACTCTCTCTCTGGACACACACATAGGTGTGTTCTGTTTTAATGTAGATGGAGGATGAGGTTTGAGTTTGTTTTAAAAAAATAAAAATGACAAAAAATAATAATAACAATAATAATAATAATAACAATAACAATATGAGTGTAAGGGTATTTTTGTCTTTTTATCATAACATAACAGAATATCTGGATGGAGGTTAGTGGGTTCGATGAAAATAAGACAAATGGCAAAACTTTTGAAGGTGAATCTAAGTTTTTAAACTTTTGGAATAAATTGTTTTACCACATGGACTAAAACCGTATTTAACTCTTAGTATAAAGTATAAAGATCATGAAATCCATCTTTATTATGTTCCTTTTCCTATGTTAACAAGGATAATCCTCCGTTAACTTTTTCTTTCGTTTCATAACCATTTAATGTTTTCATTTAAACTCACAATTATTATTTTTAATCTTTGGTTTAAACGCAATGAACAAACAAATCATTCGTTTTTAAGCTACAAGATAAATTTATTTGCATAAATAATCAGCTAATAAAAGGAAACCAAAAAATTATTTTGGTGGGTCAAAAATATCAAATTGTGAAAGGTTGGTGGCAATAATAAGAAAAAAACAAAATTGCAAAAAAGTAATACGGGTCCACTTCCCACTGCCCAATGTGACTATCACATGTTCACGGGTTGCCAAACTTGACCACGTCTCATTCAACTTTTTATTTTTTTTTATTAACCTTTTTAATTTATTATTTTTTCACGCGAAAAACATATATTCTTTTAAATATAGTTTATTATATTGTTTTAAAACTTAAATAATATCAAATGTGTTTACTTTTATATTTTTTTAACATAAGTACAGATTATAAAAGTTTAAATGGTAAGTAGAAAAAGAATGGGTGTAATGTTTAAACTATTTAAAGAAGATTTATGTATTTTGATATATATTTTTTTATTGAGTTGATACATGGAATTTATGTATTAAATACCTTTTTTTAACCAACATGATAGAAATTTTTAACTTCTAAAATATGCTTGAGCTATTGGATTTTAATAACCAAGAAGAACGAAAATCACCTTGTATCGATGATATTGATCCACCGTAATTTCCCCGGTTGCGTTATTTGGCTCAAGTCCTAAAAAAAAGACAATGCGAACACTCAATCAGTGTTTCCAAAATCGGACCGGTCGGTCGAACCGGGTACCGGACACATAACCGGTTCAGTTGTGTGTAGTTGAACCGTTCTCGTTTGAACATGTCGGTCATCGGTCAGACCGGTGAACCGGACCGGATTTCAATTTGTTTTTATTTTTTTATGTTTTTTTCTTTAAAATCTCATTTTCTTATTAACTTAATATTTCAAATTGCATATTTCATTTATTTAATTGTTCATATGACATTAAATTTGTAAATTTACATAAAAACAATAAATGTTTTACATTTTTTATCTATATACATATTTTTTTATTTTTATATTAGTGATGACGTCATTCGTTCTTAAATCCGGTCCGACCGGTTCAACCAGTAGACCTCTAAGATGAACGGTTGAATGTCCGGTCCAACTATAAAAACATTGCACTCAATTACTACTATTTTATAGTTTTGACTTCTAGTTTGGTCAATAAGCCGACAAAAACATGACCATGATCCATTGAAATATAATAGAAAAATTAGAAAATTGTTTCTTTAATTAATAGATACTCAGAGCAATCTAGGGCTTTACGAACCGAGCACATAAACGCCTTCCTCCGTTGGTGATCGTCCATGGCTACAGACATTTCATACCCTCTCTCCTCACCATACAATGTATGTAATGTCTCTTCCACCTAAAAGCATGAGGTATATCCCAATTAAACCACCGTGTGAGCTGATGTGGAGCTCGGTCAAGACGTGAACCACCAGGGAACACCGCCCTCTCGTCCGCGGGGGGGGGGGGGTGATGTTGTAGCGTGAAGTTTTTCACAGAAAGGAAGCAAAAAGTGAATGTTGAATGCTTTTTTCCAGCCTTCTCTCTCACACACAAAACTATGGGTGTTCAATATTTGGTTTCAAGCCGATAAAACCGATAATCGAATCGAACCATTTAAAACCAAACCGAATTACATATTTGGTTTTCAGTTTGGTTCAAACCGAAAACCGTATATGTAATTTGGTTTAGGTTTCAAGATTTGAATTCGGTTTTAACCGAAAAACCCGAATTATGTTATACCACTATTTTGATCATATTTTATAGTTAACTCAATTCATTTATATCAATAACCAATATCCATATATGGATTATAAATTATTATTTGATGAAGGTATGTTTTTGTTTAGATTTTTCTAAAATGTTGTGTTGTTTAAACCGAATAAGTTATGGTTAACCAAAAAAAAAAAAAAAAAAAATTTTGCTAATTCGGTTTGTTAGGTTCAAAGCGAAAACCAAACCGAATTACAATGTAGTTTTAGGTTAGGATTAGGTCTTCTCAAATATAGTTCGGTTCGGATTGTGGTTTCCACAAAAAAAAATACCAACCCGAAAAACCCGCAACCCGACCCGATGAACACAAAACACACACTACACTCACACCACTCAACAAAATTTTAAAAAAGTAATTAATAATCACACCACCTCAATCACTTGGATATTTTCTTTGCCAAGTGATGAATGGTGTGATAATTGAAGGAAGTGGCGTGCACTTTTCCATCACTTAACGCCCTCATCACTTGGGTATACCTCTTGCTCTAAGTCACATATGACCCCTAAAATAAAAACCTCCATTGTGGAAGCACTTAGTGGTTTAGTTGCTATAGTTTGAATATTGGGTTCTTGCTTATAATGAAAACCCACTTGAGTTGAGAAAACCCGTGAAAATCTTATCAAAAATTAAAATGCTTTTAGGGTAGTTTCTATATATAATTTCAACACTTTAACAAAAAAAAGCTGAACCATTTTTTTTTTTAAATTTATAAAAAATTTACATATGTGACATCCTGATTTACATATGTAGATTTACACATAAAACGCTGATTTTAGTGAATTTTTCATGTTTTTTTTTTAAAAAAACTAGTCGGCGTTTTTTGGTTTTTTTTTAGTGACGAAAACGTGTATGAAAACTACACTTACATACGGTTTTCACGTGTTTTTTCAACTCAAATGGCTTTTCATTTTATACTTTCCATATATATATATATATATCTTTAGAATTTTGGGCCTAGAAAAAACAGCCTGAGCGGTCATCCAGGCGGTACTTGCTCAGGGCCATCCATGCATCGGAGTATCAATGAAGAAGTTGGAAGTTTGAGATTGATTACCAGGAGTTTTGATGAATTCATCCCAAATGCTAGGTCCTCTTCCAGCTTTATGTGCCATGCCTTCCACCTGATAAGCCGATGTTGCGGTTCCAAATATGAAGCCCTTTGGAAAGCTTTTGCGGCTCACCCCGTCGGCTGTGTGGGTGGTCGAATCCACCACCGCTACGGAAACCAACAGCACTACTAATAATAATATTGGCAATGGTCTTCTCATGTTTTCAGTGTTCCGGGATGCCGATAAAGCCACACCCTTTCTATTTAAAGTTGAAAATAAAAGCCAGGCAGAGAGAGTGAGTGAGTACGAGTGACTGAGTTTTAGCCAAAAATAAATGTTTTTTTTTCATCAAGGGAAAAAAATAAGATAAGATATATAGTTGAGGGGTGACGCCATCTCTGTTATGCCTAGAAATTTGTTTCTTTTCTTTAAAATATGATATCATATTTTAATAGGAAGTTTAATCGAATGTATGTTTTAGTTTTTGGAAAAATCAAAATATACAAGATACCATTTGATGATTCTTGAAAAAACGAGCATGGAAAGAAAGTCTATTTAGGTCGAACTAAAAATTTCTTTTTTCGCCGTGCAACTTAAAACATGTGTATTATCAAAATAACTAGTAGAGAGCCCGTGTATTCCGTTGGAGCGTAAACTTAAGGATTTTTGCGGTAGACTTGAAATATGATGACAATACTGTTAGTATTATTAGGTTTCAGTGTTACACTTTTCCGAATTCTATATGTTGGTGATGCTATGAAGTTATCAAGTGAAATTCAAAATCTCATGAAATTCGATCTAGTCTTTCATTCCAACTTAGACATTGAATTAAAATATATGACCAATCGCACATTTGGTCATACTTATTAACCGTTGTAAGCGGATGCTGACTCACGCATATGCGCACTGGGTCTCGTCTCGAAAGTTGTTGCCTTCTCTTCCCATCAAAGGATAACTAAGCATTACTCTGTCAATCCTTCGGTATCTGCCGTTAAAACAACCAAAATGTAGTGTGATCAAAATGCAACATTTATAGTGAAGTAAAACTGCATGAGAGCGCGTTGACTCGCCTTTACTTCAAGACGCGTGGAATCAGGAAGTATAACAGGTCCAAATGAGAGGGAATATACACAGATCGGTGTAAAAAGCATGCATGAAATATTTGGATGCATCTGTAATTAAAAAAATGCCCTAACATTATAAGCTTCATACAACCCTACTATAAATTACATCTTTTTTTACTATACCATGTAAATGCCTACAGGCGTAGAGTAAGTTGTACTCTCGATAATAATTGAAAAAAAAACTAATTTATTTAAAACTCAACTTTGTCATCATCTTCTTCATTATTATTACCCTAAACACCCGGCCAACATTTTCAACCAAAAGAATCCAGATTCAAAGAAAAAATAAACTTGTTCACTAATTAACTTAGCAGCAGAAAGAAATGGTTACCTTAGAAAAGTCAATGGTGGCGTGTGGTATCCTAGCGGCGTAGGTTAACAGAAGTAACAAAGCGGGGATGATGATTGGCTTTGACTGACCGGAGTGGTGCTCGGCAGTTTTCAAAAAGAATACCAAGGTTTCGATTTCGAACGGAGTGCGTGTGTTCACGATTCCAATTTCGTTCGATTATATAGGGGTCAAGATCCGAAATTTGGTATTTAATCGGGTTTTAAATCATTGTTTAATCATTTCTTGTTTATTGTTTTTCGGTTACGTGTTTGATGGCTAAGGAGAAACAGACGGAAACGGAAGAAACAGCTGAAAATTGAAGATGACAATATTGAGAGTTACAGGCTTGTAGTGAAGGCGACGGTTTCAAAATTTAATTCTGAATTTTTGGTTAACATTTCCATTTACCTAATTAACTAGTTAATTAATTTACTTATCACTTTTCATACCTTAAACGGCTGTAGCAAATTGTTAAGTCGAGATGTTATTATTATTAATATTACTTCATTTAATCTCAATTTAAAAACCTAAATTACCCTAAATGGTGTCTTAAAATCTCCCCAATGAATTCATGAATAAAAAATGATGTCAAAACATACCCGAACACAACACACATATTCACATGTCATTACAAACACGACTCTTTAACCCGATTTTTTTATTTTATTCTTTTTCACATTATTTAAAAATTTACAATTACTCTAAAATAAAAATGTATATAAAATGATTACGTTTAAACTATTAACTTGATGATTATTTTTTTCTGGTTAAATGTTTTTTGGCTAAGGAGAAACAGACGGAAACGGAAGAAACGACTGAAAATTGAAGATGGCAATATTGAGAGTTGTAGACTTGCAGTGAAGGCGACAGTTTCAAATTTTGATTCTGACTTTTTAGTTAACATTTCCATTTACCTATTTAATTAATTAATTTACTTATCGTTTTTCATATCTTGAACGGCTGTAGCAAACTGTTAAATCGAGATATTATTATTACTATTACTTCATTTAATCTCAATTTAAATACCTAAAGTACCCTAAATGGTGTCTTAAAATCTCCCAAATGAGTTCATGAATGAAAAAATGATGTCAAAACATATAATCCCGAACACAACACACATATTCACATGTCACTACAAACACAACTCTTTAACCCGGTTTTTTTTATTTTATTCTTTTGCACATTATTTAAAAATTTACAATTAATCTAAAATAAAAATATATATAAATTGATTACGTTTAAACTATTAACATGATGATTATTGTTTTTCGGTTACGTGTTTGATGGCTAAGGATAAACAGACGGAAACGAAAGAAACGGCTGAAAATTGAAGATGGCAATATTGAGAGTTGCAGACTTGTAGTGAAGGCGACGTTTCAAAATTTAATTCTGAATTTTTGGTTAACATTTCCATTTACCTATTTAGTTAATTAATTTACTTATAACTTTTCATATCTAGAACGCCTGTAGCAAATTGTGAAACGCCCCAATCTGGGTACATCTCATAGTTGGCACAAAACATAACAAACATAGTTCTTAAACCGGAAAATCAGAATCTATTACAGCGGAAGTCTTTAATTCAAAACATTCATAATCCAATAACATAAACCATTGTTTGAAACATAAACTACCGGGAAAAGGAAAGTCAGTCTTCATCACAGCAACCCGGCGTCCATGCTATCTAGCCCTCACGGCTCCTTACTTTGCCTTTGCTTTACTTTCACTACTTGTCATGCATACTGAAAGTCAGTTAACGCTGGTGAGTTTTATCTTTACTTTAAACCGAAAACTTTCTTTGGTAGCTTAGTTTTATAAAAATAAAATAAGTTTTCTTTATCTTTAAAACACTTTACTTTTACTTTAAAATTTTACAACGATACAATTATAAAACTGTTTCGTTACTGTCTTACATTAAAACTTTACTTTGAGGAAACTCGTTAAGGTGTCCTCCTTTACCCTTTCAAACTATCGTTTCACTTGCACAGGACAATTGACTATCACAAACTTCAACTATCACATATGGATCATGATCCGAGAACCAGATCCCTTTCTCGCTTACACCTCAGGGTAAGACTTTTACTTTAGCGCTGTCCACACCTCAGAGTGGGACTTTCTTTCTCGCTTACACTTTAGTGTAAGACACCTTTAGCATTGCTTACACCTCATGGTAAGACTCCTTTAGCATTGCTCACACCTTAGGGTGAGACTTCTACTTTAGTTTGCTCACACCTCGGGGTGAGACTTCTACTTTAGCATGCCTGCAAGACTTTCTACTATGCAATACAATTACACTACTACACGAAATAGAATGCAATCACATAAACTTTCATATAGACAAATAACACACATTAAAACATAAGCATATAACATGGCATTTGTCACTTTCACTGTCACTATCGAGCTGCACCGAAGTACAACTCCTTTAACATTTCTCTACTTTAACTCTTTACTTTCTTTAAAACTAGTTTCAAATATAATATTTTACCCTTTAACACTTTCTCTTTCATTTTTATAAAAATATATAACTCTTATAAAAATATACTTTAACTTTCAAAACTATTTTTCAAACAGTATGCATACCAGCCCAAAACATTTACGGAAAAAGGGCAATAAGAACTCACTTGTACTGGTCTTACTATTACAACTCTCTAACTGTATCTGCTAGGCAGAGTGCTAGAAATATGTGGTGAATCAACGAGTGAAAACTATTAACAAATTATCTAGTGTCGCCGGCACAAGGTCAGTGTCGTAAGAGCAGTGTCGCCAAGGGACATGATCAGTGTCGCCAGAACTTGCGTTCAGGACTTAATGTCATTTCTGAGCTTGTTGCTAACTAGGAGTGTCGCCGACACTAAAGTCGCCATGGTCATGGGCGGCACTCCATAGTGTCTCTAGGGGAATGACACGTGTCCCAATCAATGGTGATCTTGGGGAACACGCTACACTCACCAACTTTAACCCTGACTAGTGTCGCCACATGAAGGTGGCGACACTGGTCAGTGTCGCCTGATGAACAACTTATTCAACCAGGTCCGTTTTCAATCCAAAACCATAACTTTTTACGTCCAAAACCTTTATCTAGATTCCATGAAGCTATATCTATGCTTTAACCATCTTTTAACACGTAAAAATTCGATCTTTATGTTAAAACCATAAAACCCACTTTTGAAACAAAAACTCAAATCTGGACGGATTTGTTACCTGTTTGAGCTCGATTCTTTGGTCCTGAGCTACTTTTGATGATGATTATGATCGATCCAGGAGCTTCCCAACTTGAAATCCTAACTTTCTCTCTCTAACTCTCTCAAGTTTTCTCTCTCTCTCTCTAGATTGAAGGTGAAGATGGTGGTATGAAAAACAAGGGAGGTGGCTAGGATTCTTGAGGCTATCCCCCTCAACCCAAGCCCGTGCGATTTGGGCTTATACCCGACCCGCCCTTGCTCGTTTGCTCCTTATCTTGCCACCTCGCACCTGAAACCCAACCAAATTTTTGGATGTTACAAGTCTACCCCCTTACGAAAGGTTTCGTCCTCGAAACCTGTCATATGTTAAACAGATGAGGGTATGACTCCTTCATTTCCGCCTCGGTCTCCCAAGTACGATGTTTCCATTGTACTTTAACCAACTGAATTACTTTATTTCGTAGCGGCTTCTCTTTTCTTTCTATTATGGCCATGGGTTCTTCAACATAACTGAGACTATTATCTGTCTAACAGATGAGGGTACGACTCCTTCATTTCCGCCTCGGTCTCTCAAGTAGCTTCTGACCCTTTACGATGTTTCCATTGTACTTTAACCAACTGAATTACTTTATTTCACAACGGCTTCTCTTTTCTGTCTAGTATGGCCACGGGTTCTTCAACATAATTGAGACTATTATCTACCTCGATGTCGTTAAGTTGCACGTGTGCTGATTCGTCAGCTAAGCACTTGCGCAAGTGTGGCACGTGGAAAGTAGGGAGGATTCCACTCAACTCATCAGGCAAATCTATCTAGTAAGCAACTTCACCAACCCGTGATAGAATTTCGAAAGGTCCAACAAATCTTAGACTTAATTTCCCTCTTTTCCTCAACCGTATAATTCCTTTCCAGGGGGATACTTTCAACAATACTTGATCCCCGACATTGAACTTGATGGGTCTCTGCCTCTTATCTGTATAAGATTAATGACGATCTTGTGTTGGTTTCATACGAGCCTTAATCTGGTCAAACTTTTCAGAGGTCGCCGTGACTACCTCTAAGCTTCCTAGCTCTTTCTGTCCTATCTCACCCCAACAAACAGGGGTTCGACATCTTCTACCGTACAACATCTCGTTAGGAGGCACACCAATAGTGGTGTGGTAGCTATTCTTGTAGGAGAATTCGGCCAGAGGTAGGTGACTATCCCAACTGCCACCTAAGTCTATAATGCACGCGCGGAGCAAATTCTCCAACGTTTGGATGATCCTCTCCAACTAACCATCCGTCTGTGAGTGATAAGCCATGCTGATGTTCTATCGCGTACCCATTGTTGGGAATCATGCACCGGTTTTAACGTTTAAAGCAATACTTTTATAAAATCAGATTTACTATGGCAGAAGCGTAAACAAAAGCACACGATAATAAAGTTCGGAACTTTATCCGATAGTGATCCGATTACACAACGTTTAGACAATAATAAATATAGAAACACAACCATAGGGTGTTAATGATTTTATACCTTTGACGAATAACCGGGTCATAACACTCGGGTACAAAGAACGTCACGCTAGATGACAACCAATGAACTCGCCTCACGAAAAGCACGACGCTTGCAAAACCGGGTTTGCGGCTTTGGTTTGGCTCACGGATGGCACCCAGATCACGGTGAAAGCTCACGTGAAGGAGGGATGCACCTGACTAGGGATGCGGCGGCTGCAGGTGGTTGCTAGAGGCGGCGTGCGGCGGCAGAGAGTGGCTGTCCGGCGACTTCACAACGGATGGAGAGGGGAGGCCGGTTTCTCGTTCGCAAGGGAGGGAGGCCACACAATTGGTCATTAGGGTTTTAAGAACTAGCATGCATATTTAATGATAATATTTACATCTTAATCCCTATGTAATTAACATTTAATTACTGAATGATTAACACTTAATCAATTTTAGTCCTCGTAGTCTGTAATTACACTAATCATAAACAAAACTTGCGTAAACCGAATAATATTTGTATTTAACCATTAAATATAAAATAAACCTTAAATATATATATAACCAATATATAAAATCTCATTCTGTCTATCGTTAGATTTAATTATTCTAAATAATTAAATATAAGATAGTCATTAAATATTTCTCTAAATATTTAATCCACCGAATCTGAATTTGTGTTTCGTGAAATAACGTTTAACATTTAAATGCTATGATTTGTTCTTTGCCCAAAGTGTAACTCTTCGGATCGTACCTTGATAGCAACGTTGATATTAACGATGATCGTACATCTAATATCCAACAATCTCCCACTTGGACGATTCATCGATTAATCGGTTCAACGTAGACAGTGGTGGACGCCTAGCTGCATCCCACTGCCCCTAGCAAGGTATGACGTATTTATAGTCGTCAACTAATTCCTTGAGTTCAAGTAACCATTACTTAACCAAGTACAATATCCATGGCAAACATATCCATGTATCATTTCTGTTCAGGTCATCCGTTGAACATGAGACATGGATACAAGTCACTTCTCATATGTGTTCAATTATTCTTGTTCTCGTTCTCTAATTCAAAGTGGTCTAAACAAACTACTCTTAGTTTGTGCGTGGCCGCACAATTTGTACCCATTCGAATCAACGAGAGTACCAGAATGTCCAATTCCTAATTAAAGGAGAACAGAATTCCTTCGGTCACGTACAACTCCCACTAACTTCAGATTCATTCCTAATCATACCCTTATTACTGCCTATTAAGGTACATCGTTAGATAAGATTAAAGAACAAACTTTAGTCAGAGTTAGTTCTAGTATGTGCCTCGGCTCGAGGATCGATAAATCTTACCATATTCAAAACTTCTCAAGACCTTGATCCATGAAGATAATTTTGAAACGAGTTACGTTCAATGATCATTCCTTAATGAGTATCTGTGAATATGATCTCCAACTACTTGGACTTTCATTCCTAATGAACCAATCATCCAATTCACATTAGTCTTTCATTCAGATTGATTCCCATGAATCTGATCGACTATGAACATTTAGAATACAATATTCAAGAATTTTTAAAACGTACAAAATGTCAAACATAGAAACATCTATTTATAATGCATTTAACCATTAAATCAGTATAAAATACCATTGTTTCTATATTATTCGAAAGCACCCAATACTAATATACAAATCAAACTCAAGTCCAGCAAGTCTAAGACCTATCAACATGCTCCTCATATACAGATTGAGGTATATGCTTAGTGAATGGGTCAGCTAGATATTTATTTGTATGAATTTTGTTTTAGTATGATGTCTCTAAGTTTCATGATCCCATTAATGAAACTTATGATGGAAAAACCTCTTTTGGAACTCCTTTCCAACTATTAGAAGTTATCTGAACTCTTTCAGAATGTTGTCTTCTAATGTTTCTAATCCACAACATCTCATGTTTGTGTAATTGTTATTGATGAAACTCTTATATTAAATAACACTGATGTATCTTGTGGTATATTCATTTAATCATTCTCAATTATCGTCTTTTGGTGTCTATATCTCCACTCTTAAGACAGTAGTGTTTGACTGACAAGTTGTCATAACTTATTATGATCTTGTTTCAAGAACTCTTCTTGACAGTCAAATCTTGTACTCTTAGTATCTTATCTGATAAGATAGCAGTATCTCATCATAACACTTTATGACCATCACCATTTTATGTTTCTTAAGCATATTCCCTTTTGTTCTGTCACAATTGAATTTCAAAGTTCTTTCATCATATGAAAGTACTGACACAACTCATTATCCTTTTAAATATGAAACCTTATGAACTCTTTCATTTTCATTTTAATCCTAATGTGAATAAGGATTGCAGATAATGTTAGCAATTTGTCTTTACGGATCTGTCACACAAAGCATTAAAACAATTTTACTAATGTCAATAGACTGTTGTGATTCTCACCCTAGAATCTTTCTTTCATATATCTCATATATAGTTGCAATCAATGCAAGCTTTTGAAATTCATCTCTAAAGATTGTCACACCCCAACCGACGGCGGAATACGTCGGGGCGGGCGTGTAGACTGTTCATAAGCACATGATCAACTAAGGTTGTATATTTCATTAAATTCAAATTCATAACAATTGTTTCATCAAAACAAAGACAAACAAGGAATAAAGTACTTCAAACAAAGTTAAATTGATTAACTAGGTCTGCAAATCCTATGCGATGTATCTTGAACATAACTCTCAATTATTGGCACACCTGAAACATGATGAAAACAGAGTCAACTTAAAATAGTTGGTGAGCATACATAGGTTTTAGCATAACAAGTGTTATCAAAGTTTGTATACAACTCATACGATATCATGGTTTAATAAGGCAATTATGGAGAACCACTATAGATAAAACTGGGGCGCACAATCAAACCTTGCGACTAATAGGCATAACACAATAGTTATCCTTAAATGTTTTCGGCAACAATCACCCTAACCGGGTGGGTTGGTCAGACTCAACAGATCTATCATTGTTTACCGTCGGCTTGTACATAGTTAATGATTGCACTTGCACTATGCACAAAAGTATGTAAATGTAGTTTGCACTAATAGTGTTCAAGCATAAGGCACAAATTGCACACATGATCGTAATGTTTGAATTATATAAGTTGCAAATAGTTTCAAATGAAAATCAGGTTTCACCCTAAAGGTGTAAATAATGAAAAAGGGGCTATGTAAAATCACATTGGATTTGTAGCTTGAAATCACAAGTACGAGTAGTCACACAAGTTGTTTAGCTAACCACGGGGTTGACCTATGTTTGAATATATATATATGTATTAATGACATGCTCAAAAAGGCTAATGTATAAGGGTATTGGGCTTAGTTGGTTGATGTGTATCTATTTGTTGTAAATGATTTGTTCGTTTAGTAATAAATTGAATATATATATATATATATTAATTTGCTTACAAATAATTGGATAAGTGTTCAACTAATATTTACTTGAATATATAGATAATTAGATTAATAATGTTTCAATTTATTTAATAGTTAGATTAATTCTTTAAAATAACTAAATAATAAAGAGGACGTAAATTGTTCTAAATAATTGGGTAATAAAAAAATAGTTCGTAGAGGATTTAAATAAAATAATTATATAAATTCTTAATTAGAAATTATTAGTTTTTAAATCTCTAAAGTGGTTAAATAATTGTTTAAAATTGTTAGATTAATAATTTGGTTTATAAAATATTCCTAGGCCTTGGGTGATTTGTAAAATAATTTTCAGAAGGAAAATTGGATTGAAAATAGGTTTAAAAATGATTAAAAAAATAATGCAGACCACGGGACTCGAACCCGGGTCTGCTCGGAGACAACCAAACGCGCAAACCACTAGACCAGTGGTCTGGTAGTGGTTTAAGTGGGGGTTTAAATGGTTTTAACAGAAGGGGCAAAGGGAGCCGGGTTCCACTTGCGCAAAAAGAAAGGAGTGAGGTGCGGGGCTGGACTCGAACCCGCGACCTCCTCCCTTACAGTCAAGCGTTTTAACCTGTGGACCTGGGCTGGTGCCTTGGATTAAACCCGGCACGAAAAGTTTTTAACACTCAACCCGTACCTCGTCTTCTTCCCCAAAACGTAACCCAAACCCTAGCCACTTAATTCATTCGATTGAGCACCCGATCGTTCGGTAGATCATAGGGCTTTTACTCCCTGAAACAAAACGAACTCATAGCCACCAAATTTACCTGAAATGATTAAGGATGGAGGGAGAACGAAAGCAAGGCCGAGATCGGCGATCCTTGAGCTCGTCGGAGTTCTGGAGGAGAAATGCGACGGATACAGAGGTGTAGGGAGTTTAAGGTGAATGCTGTGAAGGCGCGGGTTCGTTTTTATAGCCCACTTTCATGTGTAACGTACGAATTGAATGTGAGTTTGATTGGGTTCGGTTATGTGATGATTGGACTAGAATTCTTGTATTGTTAGTAAAACTGGTTCGTTATAATGGATCCAATCAGTCGCACGAAGGTTTACAAAGGATTGATTACAGCTTTAACACTCAAATTCGATAGATCCTTGCACGAATTTGGGAGATTTGGTTCGGTACAATTGGGTTCAAAACCATAAATGGGTTCAAATTAAGAGGTTCAATGCACTCAAAGGGTTTAATGGATCCAAAGGGTTCAAACTAAACTTATTTTCTTTAACCCTTTTGTTTTTATATAATTAATTTTATAAAGTTTATAAAATTAAAACCATAAATTTGAAATCTTTTACATAATTATTAAACATATGAACTTTTAAAAATTAAAATATTGTTTATGTGGGTTATTGATAACATTTACATACCTTGTAAAATATACATATATATCTATTTTAAATTTTTAAATAAGTAACTTACGTATATGGATATAATTATATGTTTATAAAATAGTGGGACATTAAATGACTATTTTAGGTGGTTTATTAATTGTCGTGTACTTAGTCATATTTTATTTTAATGTATAGTAAATCCTTAATTAAATGAATGTATAAGTAGATATATCATATTATATAGGGGTGTAAACAGGCCGGGCCGAGCCGAGCCCGGGCCTGACACAAATCGAGCTCGGCTCGTTGGATTATCTTGAACCTCGAGCTCGGCTCGGTTTGAGCCTATAATTTTTTGATCGAGCTCGGCTCGTGGAGTAAAAATAAAGCTCGATATCGGCTCGGCAAGGCTCGATTTCATTCAAGACGATTAAACGAGCCAAAGCTCGACTCGAGCTCGTTTATAGGTAGCCTTAAACGAGCCAAAGCTCGGCTCGCGCTCGATTAAGGGGTTAAATTGAATATAATATTAAATATATAAAAAAATAAAATAAAATCTTACTAGGCTCGTTAAGGCTTGCGAGCCTGAACGAACTTAGAAGGCAAAGCTCGAGCTCGGGCTCGATGACTAAGCGAGCCATATTTTAGGCTCAAGATTGGGCTCGGGTTCGTTAAGGCTCGGCTCGTTCGAGCTTTTTACCGATCCGATCCCGAGTGGCTCTTGAACCGGCTTGACTCGTTTACACCCCTAATATTACATATAACCCTAGTGATGATGTATCACGAAAGCACAACTTGTATTTAATATGAAATGATTCAGGACTGAAATTGTAATAATGTCGTTGCACAAATTAAAGCATAAGAAAAACGCTAAATGTTACAAAGATACTTTTTCTGTCACGCCCATAACACAGGACAGTTATCTAACCAGAGTAGTACCTCCAAGAGGGATGTTCCCAAGAAAGAATGACGGGTCTAGGAGAGATTTATACACTGTCCTTTCCTAGACAGAACGTTATGTTAGTCAGATAGCTACATACCGGTCAGAAGGTCGCCTTCTAGTTAATGTGACGTTGATATCAAAAACACACAGCGGAAGACTAAAACCATCCACTTTTATTTAAACATTAAAATAGTGTTTACGTCATGTTCTCACAAAAGTTACATCATCTGTTCCTAACAAGGAACAAGTCATTCGAGAGCATTCATCCTTTCATTCTAGTCCTGGAAATGCCTTGTCTAATGACTACATGTGATGCGTTCAAAAACATTTGATAATACATGGGTCAGCATAAAGCTGGTGAATTCATATACTAAAATAGTTTATTAAAATGACTCGCCAAAGTATCTTGAACACATTCATGGGTTTCCACTCCCAAATTCATAGATAAATATGAACAATCATTCAGTATATATATAACCAAAGACCGTTCCACGTAGCCTGTCCAACATGTCGTTCCTGTCTAACATGTCGTTCCACGTGTCCTGTCCAATATGATCAATACCTCGGACAAGCTCCTAGATATCATATGGCATTACCTAATTACACCAGCCTAGCTTAATGGTATATAACCAAAGCTTAATGGGAGATCGGAACCTTACCTTGTCACTATCTACGGTAATTTGTAGTCGAATGGTCAGAAACCGGACTCTAGTATGCGAACCTGGGCTTGGGATCAGGATATCAAAGAATGTGTGTGTGTTTGTGTGTGTAAAAGAGTTGAAATCGTTCAACTATTTATAGGGCATAAGTAGGACCCGTAGCGGACCGCTACACAAGGGGGTGGCGGTCTGTCACCCAATAAGGCGGTTAAACTGGATTGGGGCACACGTAGCAGACCGTTAAAGCTCAGGCTAGTGGTCCGCCACCCTTCCACGCTTCAGATTTTCATCAGCGAGTCACAGGAGCACGTGTCATCTCCCGGGGGTTTCATTAGCCAACACGTAACGGGCCACTAAGGTCTTGGGTAGCGGTCCGCTACCCCTTTGATTTTCAGAAATTTCATTTTAAGTTCTTGGACTTTGTTTCTTTCCAAAATACACCCCCTATCTTTGAATCATGGCAAGTTTAATCCTTTATTTTCTTAGAAATTTTTTGAGGTGTTACAAATCTCCCTTCCTTTAAGAAATTTCGTCCTCGAAATTAAGACGTGAATAAATGAGGATATTTGGCTCTCATATGCTCTTCTAATTCCCAAGTCTTGTCGGCTCCTATCCGACCTTGCCATTGAACCAATACCATTGGTATAATTTTCTTACTTAATTTCCTTCTTGATTATCTAAGATCTTGATGGGTTGCTCGGTGAAATGAAGTTTCTCGTCTATGTGTACATCATCTAGTGTGATATCCTGAGTTGGATCAGCTAAACACTTGCGTAAGAAAGATACGTGAAACGTATTGTGAATTCCTTGTAATGCTTCGGGTAGTTCTAACTTATAGGCTACTGCTCTGATTCTTTCAACAATCTTGTAAGGTCCGATATATCTTGGTCCTAACTTTTCACGTCTTCTGGACACCTTTCCAAGGTGAGACTTTTAGCATAACAAAATCTCCAACTTGAAATTCTAACAGTCGTCGTCGTCTGTCTGCATAGCTTTTTTTGTCGATCTTGAGCAGCCTTTAATCGTTGTTTAACTTGGACTATCTTATCTGTTGTTTTATGTATTACTTCAGGTCCAGACAATTGACTATCTCCTATTTCAGTCCAACAGACAGGAGTTCTGCACTTTCTTCCATATAGTGCTTCAAACGGTGCAGCTTTGATACTTGAATGGTAACTGTTGTTATAGGATAATTCAATCAATGGCAGGTGATTATCCCAGTTTCCTCCGAAATCTATAACACAGGCTCTCAGCATATCTTCCAGAGATTGAATCGTACGTTCACTTTGTCTATCTGTCTGAGGATGATATGCAGTACTCATGGTAAGTCGAGTTCCCAATTCTTTCTGAAAACTCGCCTAGAATATGGATGTGAACCGACTGTCTCTATCAGAAATAATAGACAATGGTATGCCATGGTGGCTCATAATTTCATTAATATAGATCCTAGCTAGCTTATCCATAGAGTATGTTTCATTAATGGGTATAAAATGGGCTGACTTGGTCAGTCTGTCGACCATGACCCATATTGCATTATGTCCTTTCTGGGTTCTGGGTAGTTTAGTGACAAAGTCCATTGTAATACGATCCCATTTCCAGACAGGTAATTCTATTTGTTGTAACTGCCCTGCTTGTTTCTGGTGCTCAATCTTAACTTGGAGACAAGTCAAGCATTTATCTATGTACTGAGTTATTGATCTTTTCATGTTTGGCCACCAATAATGAGTCTTTAGATCTTTATACATCTTGTTCGCACCAGGATGCATGGAATATCTTGACTTGTGTGCTTCATCTAACACCTTTTCTTGAATATCTCCAAGCTTTGGAACCCAGATTCTTTGATCAAATCTCATGATTCCATCATCTCCTTTGAATAGCAACTTTTGTTTTCCAACCATACGTTCTTTCTTGATGTTTCCTTCTTCTAATGCTTTTGGTTGGATTGCCTTGATTTGTTCTAGTAAATCTAACTTCAATTCTAACCGTAGTGCTTTTACTTTAAGCGGTTGGCTTCGTTCCTTCCGACTTAAAGCATCTACCACTACATTTGCCTTCCCGTGATGGTATTTGATTTCACAATCGTAGTCAATTATAAGTTCCATCCACCTCCTTTGCCTCATATTTAAATCCTTTTGATTGAAAATATGTTGGAAGCTTTTGTGGTTTAAATATATCATGCATTTGGTACCATACAGATAGTGTCTCCAGATCTTTAGAGCAAACACTATGGCACCCAGTTCTAGATCATGTGGTATAGTTTTTCTCATGAATTTTAAGTTGGCGTGATGCGTAGGCAATAACCTTGTCTCGTTGCATCAACACACAACCCAGACCAGTTAGGGAAGCGTCACAATAGATAACAAAATCATCATTTCGTTCGGGTAGTGCTAAGATTGGTGCATGACTGAGTTTATCTTTGAGAATGTTGAATGCTTCTTCTTTTTTTGTACTCCATTCAAATTTAGCTGCTTTCTGAGTCAAAGCAGTCAAAGGTGTGGCAATTTTTTAGAAGTCTTGAATGAATCTTCTGTAGTAACCGGCTAGTCCAAGAAAACTTCTAATATCTGTCGGAGTCTTTGGGGCTTCCCACTTCATAACAGCTTCTATCTTACTTGGGTCTACTTGTATTCCCTTTTCATTCACAACGTGCCCAAGAAATTGTACTTCTTCTTTCCAAAATTCGCATTTGGAAAACTTAGCGTACAAATTTTCTTTTCTTAAGGTTTCCAGAATGATGTTGAGATGCTCAGCATGTTCCTCTTGGCTTCGGGAATAAATAAGAATATCATCAATGAAAAATGATGACAAATTTATCAAGGAAAGGTTTACAGACTCGGTTCCTTAGGTCCATAAATGCTGCAGGGGCATTTGTTAGACCAAATGACATGTCCATGAATTCATAGTGACCATATCGGGTTTTGAAAGCAGTCTTAGGTACGTCCTCTTCTTGTACCTTCAATTGATGATATCCTGATCTAAGGTCGATTTTCGAGAAATATTTGGCTCCTTGTAACTGATCGAATAGATCATCTATTATAGGCAATGGATATCTGTTCTTTATAGTCAGCTTGTTTAATTCCCGATAATCAATGCACATCCTCATGCTCCCATCTTTCTTCTTTACAAATAGTACCGGTGCTCCCCAAGGTGAAGTGCTAGGACGAATGAACCCTTTGTCTAAGAGTTCTTGGATTTGTTTCATGAGTTCTTTCATTTCGGAAGGGGCTAGACGATAAGGGGATTTTGAAACAGGCTTAGCTCCATGAATGAGTTTGATGTGTTAGGATTTACACATATTTTTGGCACAAAACTTTGCTCATTTCACGATCAATTCTTGGTTATTTTCAACGTTTGGACACTTATTTGCTTCATTTCCTGTTTTGTAGGTTTTTGTGAAGGTTGGTGAACAAACAAGAGGATTCCAGGATAAAAAAAATTGAATTTTTAGTGTTTCTGTGATGGAGGCACGGTCGTGCCCCCTACTTGGTACGGCCGTGCCAAGCTTGCAAACCCTAGGAACGGTCGCGCCCACATCTTGCACGACCGCACCAAGCCAAAATCCAAGGCACAACCGTACCTTGTCTTCCCACGGTCGCGTGTCACCTCGTGAGTCTGAACAGCGTACTTCCTCGATCAGTGGTACCCAATGGAAGCTCCAGATCGGACAACCCTCTGTCACACGGTCGTGTTAAGACCTAGACACGACCGCGCCTTGGTACCTGTCACGGTCGTGCCTTCTCTCTTGGCACGGTCGTGCCTCCCCTTTTCTATTTAAACAGAACTTAAACTCTCATTCAGATATTCAGCAACCAGAGAGAAAAACCCACTGTTCCAGCTCGTATTATCCTTATTCCAGCCACATTTCAAGCTTCTTGGAGAGGATACAACATCAAGAGGATCAACATACATCAACAACAACATCTAGGCTTGGAGGAGTGGTTTGATTCTTGTTTTCATATCATGTTTCTCACTATTTTTCCCTGCTTGTTTGTAATTTTTGTACTCATGATGAGCTAAAACTCTTGTTCACTTTGGTTTAGATGAAGTTTAGATACATTTGACAACATTCATGGATTATTGGCAATTATTGTGTTAATGTTATGACAAACGTATGCTTATTCTTCGATGAAATTATATATTCAAGTATTTTGAGTTGTTTACAAGACTTGTATTTGTGTATGCCATATTATGTTGAAAAACTTGTGGTTTATGCTTATATTTATGGATTGGTGTATGTATTTATACTAACTTATGGCATTTGACTAGGAATGGTGAATGACATCTTGTTTATGAATCATTATATTTGTATGTGTATCCTTATGCTTATGTTTGGAAAGACAAAGTGTTTGTTATGATGTTTCATGCTTAGTTTTATGTTTATCTAGGAATTGTTGACACATTCTCCTAATTTATATAACCTTTGTATGAACATTGTATGTTGAAGAAATGCATATTGTTGTCTAATTTAATCAACTTGAGGTGGGTAGTGTGTTGTTCATATTATCTTTCCAACTAGTTGTTGGATTAGTGTACCTTAATCGGAAGCTACTTCAATCTGTATAAACATTGACATGATTGTTAAACACGTGAGCTTCATTGTATGACTTTAGGTGGTTGGTTTGTATAATTCATGCTAGCTTTCCGAATGGTCATTTGATTAGATATCTTTGACGAGAATTTAGTCAATTTATGTTTCGTGTATTTGCCATGCTTCTATGAGTGTATTAAATGTATTCTAGATGGATTCGACACCGAAGTGATATTTTCTCCTAGATTGTTTTACTTGTGATCTTAGCTTAGTTTATATATTTGCATGCTAGTTAAGTACAACAAACTCTTCAAAATATATTTTTACCATCACTTGATTGAATCTTAGTTCCGGTCTATTATTGCATTCCACCGTGTTCACGGATTGATATCCGGCTCTTACCTTTACTATATTGTTATCCGACGGGTACACTGCTCGGTGTGTGTGATTAGTCTTTGGTGAAAACCTTTTTTAAAACTCAAATTGTGTGAAAAAATACTTATAAAAATATATATATATATATATATAGTTTACACGCATCAAGTTTTTGGCGCCGTTGCCGGGGACACGGTTTTGTGAGAACGATTGGAATTAATTTTTAGTCATTTAGTATATATATTTTTGTGCATATCGTGTTTTCTTGTTTGTTATTTTGCAATTTCTTTTTGAGTATAGATATTTTGCATTTTACTTGTTATTTTTAGTTGCATTTGTATATATATATATATATTTTAGTAAAGTTTTTATTCCATCTTATTTTTCATTTTTATTTTTTATTTTTATTTCTTATTTTCAGTTATTTTATCTCTGTTTTTGTTTAACTTGTGTTTTCTTTGTCCTAGGTTCGCGTATTCAAATCTAACTTGTCGTGCAGATCGTGTATGTTCTCAACTCCTGTCGAGGAGGTTCCTGAGCCGTCTTCCGAGCCGGAGCGTGATCTTCATCGGAGATTGCACGCCCGTTGCCGATTTGTGGCCCGGTTACTCGAGTTTGAAGAGGTTGTTGTTGACGAAGTAGAGGAGAAGGCGGGCGAGGATGCGGGTCGGATGCTTTTGGATTTTGGAAAACCGACACTTGAGGGTTTGGAGTCGAGCATAAATAGGCCGACGGTTGGAGCACATCAGTTCGAGATCAAATCCAGCATTATACAGATGGTGCAGAACATGTGTCAGTTCGATGGCAAGGATCACGAGGATCCTAATACTCATTTGGCCGGTTTCTTAGAGATTTGCGCCACTTTCAAAATTCGTGACGCTACCGACGATGCTATTCGGCCCCGGTTGTTCTCGTTTTCCTTACGGGATCAAGCCAAGGCTTGGTTACTGTCACTTCCCCCTAGGTCCATTAGTACTTGGGACCAGATGGCTGCTAAATTCTTAGAGAATTACTTCCCTCCGGAGAAAACATCAAAGTTGAGGGCTAGGATTCTTTATTTCCAGCAGGACGACGGGGAGACGATCTATGAGGCGTGGGAGAGATTCAAGGAACTGGTGAGGAAGGTTCCCTACCATGGATTGTTGAAGTGACAGCAGTGTGAGACCTTCTACAATGGTCTAGAGATGACAGGGAAGCAACTGATCGACGCATACGCGGGTGGAGAGATTGGAACAAAGACACCCCAGGAGGCGTATGACTTACTAGAGAAGGTGGCATCGAAGAGCTACACTCAGCATACTTCCCGAGCGAGAACTCAGAGGCAGGGTGTCCATCAAGTGGATGGAGTTACCTCTTTAGCTGCCCAGGTGGAAGCACTTCCCACCAAGATTGATCAGATGCACGTCTACAAGGCCCAGTCCTTGTGTGAGTTTTGTGGTGGGGCGCATCCAACGAGTGCTTGTCTGGTTGGGGATCAGGGGGCCCACGAGCAGGTTGATTTCATGTCTAACCAGAATCGTCCCCAAAATAATCCCTACAGCAACACATATAATCCGAGGTGGAGGAATCACCCGAATTTCAGTTGGAAGTCTAGCAACAATAGCCAGCAACCACCAGGATTCACTCAGCGCCCAGTCCCATCAGTCTCAGGGACAGAGTTCCCAGTTTCGACCTCAGCAGGGCCAGTTTCAAGGCCAAGGTTCTAGCAGCGGTCCTCCACCCGCACCTGAGGGTAAATCCAGTTTGGAGGACATGGTTGCACGGCTACTTGCCAATTCGGAGAGTCAGAATCAGTTGGCAGAGAAGCAGAACAGTTACATGGAGGAGCGTTTTCACACGCATGAGACTGAGTTGAGGAATCAGAAAGCTTCGATCCAGACCATAGAGAACCAGGTCGGGCAGATCGCGAAGCTTCTTTCTGAGAGACCTCCAAGTGGCTTGCCTAGCAACATTGAGCCCAATCCCAAGACTCGTGTGAAGGCCATCACTTTGAGGAGCGGTAGAGGCACAGGACCGGATCCATAGGTTCCTGTGCATGAGTCATCCGAGGAGGAGGTTGCGATTGAGATTCCTGATGAGACACCGCCAAGGGGTAAACTGGCGAGCACATCGTCCTCGCGAGCCTGTGAGAGATTACACCCCCGCCAATCCATACCCAGGCAGATTGAAGAAGCAGAAGATGGAGGAGCAGTATGGTATGTTTTTAGGGTTGTTTAAGCAGTTACATATCAACTTGCCATTTGTGGAGGCTCTAGCTCAGATGCCTAAGTATGCGAGATTCTTGAAGGATATCCTCACGAATAAGAGGAAATTGGAGGAGTTGTCTCAGGTGACGCTGAATGAGGAGTGTTCGGCGGTGATTCAGAACAAGCTACCGGAGAAGAGACAAGATCCAGGGAGTTTCACCATCCCCTGTTTGATAGGTAGCTTGTCGGTTAGCAATGCCTTAGCTGACCTTGGTGCTAGCATTAACCTCATGCCATATGCGGTCTTTGCTAAGCTTGAGTTGGGAAAACCTACACCGACACGCATGAGCATCCAGCTGGCCGATCGTTCGGTCAAGTATCCGCAAGGGATAGTGGAGAATATGTTGGTTAAGGTTGATCGTTTTGTGTTTCCTGTAGACTTTGTGATTCTGGACATGGATGAGGACAAGAATGTCCCTATTATCCTAGGTCGACCATTCTTGGCCACCGCCAAGGCCCTGATTGATGTGTATTCGGGGAGGCTTACATTGAGGGTGGATGAAGAGGAGGTGACCTTTTATGTTGGGAGATCCATGCAGCACACCCAGAATCAGGATGATTCACTTTACTTTGTTGAGACTATTTATTCTTGTGTGAGTGATCATCTCTAGGACACAGCTGAGGAGGAGTCCCTGGACACCCAGATTGTAGGAGGGGAGACATTTGATCCAGTTGGTGAGGATCATTTTGAGGAGCAGTTGCATAGCCAGGAGAGCTATGAGTTTCCCTAGTGTTCAACGGTTTTTGCAATGGTTGATAAAGAGTCTAAGCCAATTGAGCGGCCTTCTATTGAGGACCCACCACCTGTTGAGCTTAAGGAGCTCCCGATCCATTTGGAGTATGCCTTTTTAGTTGGTGAGTCTCGATTACCTGTCATTATCGCCTCTGATTTGACGAGTGATGAGAAGGAGAGGCTATTAGAGGTGCTGAAGCATCACAAGCAGGCTATTGCATGGAGGATTATGGACATTAAGGGAATTAATCCCTCTTTCTGTACCCATAAGATCCTTATGGAGGATGACTACAAGCCTGCTGTGCAGCACCAGAGGAGGTTGAACCCGAACATGCAGGAGGTAGTGAAGAAGGAGGTGATTAAGTTACTTGACGCTGGTTTGATTTATCCCATCTCCGATTCACCTTGGGTTAGCCCGGTTCAGGTTGTCCCTAAGAAGGGAGGCATGAATGTTATCACCAACGAGATGAATGAGCTTATTCCTACTCGTACAGTCACAGGTTGGAGAGTTTGCATCGATTACCGCAAACTCAATGATGCTACTCGGAAAGACCATTTCCCCCTCCCGTTCATTGATCAGATGTTGGAGAGACTAGCGGGGAAGATGTTCTATTGTTTCCTAGATGGCTTCTCTGGCTACTTCCAGATCCCGATTATTCCTGAGGACCAGGAGAAGACGACATTCACATGTCCCTATGGCACATTTGCTTATCGGCGGATGCCCTTTGGATTGTGTAATGCTCCGGCCACTTTCCAGCGTTGCATGGTGGCCATTTTCCATGATATGATTGAGGACTCGATGGAGGTTTTCATGGATGACTTTTCTATGTTTGGGAGTTCCTTTGATCACTGTCTCGGGAATCTGGAGAGGATGTTGGCCAGATGCGAGCAGGCCAATCTAGTGTTGAACTAGGAGAAATGCCACTTCATGGTGAAGGAGGGCATTGTGCTTGGGCACAAGGTTTCACGCGCGGGGATTGAGGTTGATAGAGCTAAGATTGATACCATATCTAAGCTGCCCCCGCCCACTTCTGTGAAATCTATTCGAAGTTTCCTTGGTCACGCGGGCTTTTACAGACGCTTTCTTAGAGATTTTTCTAAGATTGCCCGAACGATGACCCAGCTTCTTGAGAAGGAAGCCCAGTTCGTGTTCTCTGACGAGTGCCTTAATGCATTCAATTTGTTGAAGGAGAAGTTGGTGAATGCCCCTATCATGGTGGCTCCTGATTGGAAGCTGCCATTTGAGATCATGTGTGACGCGAGTGACTTCGCTGTTGGGGCGGTCTTAGGACAGAGGAGAGAGAAGCAGTTTCACCCGATCTATTATGCGATCAAGACGCTCAATGACGCACAGGAGCACTACACCACGACGGAGAAAGAGCTCCTAACCGTTGTCTTCACTTTCGATAAATTCTGGTCTTATCTCATCCTATCAAAGACCATTGTATTCACCGACCATGCAGCTCTTCGGCACCTGTTCAGCAAACAGGATGCCAAACCCCATCTAATCCTGTGGGTTTTGCTGCTTCAGGAGTTCGACATTGAGATCTGCGATAAGAAGGGCACGGAGAATGTCGCAGCGGACCACTTGTCCCGTCTTGAGTGCTCAGCTTCATCTGAACTTGTGGGGTCATCCATAAATGACAATTTTCCTCACGAATTTCTCATGCACATACAGACACAGGATGAGGAGTGTCCATGGTTTGCTAATTTGCAAACTTTCTTGCTAGTGAGATTATGATTAAGGGCTTAACGCATCAGCAGAAGCGAAAGTTTTTGCGGATGTGAAGCACTATCTTTGGGAGGATCCCTATTTGTTTCGAGTCGAGGCTGATCAGATTGTGTGCAGGTGTGTGTTTGGAGATGAGGCACATCAGGTGCTTAGACACTGCCACGAGGGCCCAACAGGTGGACATCATGGAGCTACCTTGACCGCAAATAAGGTCTTTGACGCCGGTTTCTTCTGGCCTACCATCTTTCGGGATGCTCATGAGATGATCCGAGCTTGTGACGCTTTCCAGAGGGCGAGCAACATTTCGTCAAGGAATGAGATGCCTCAGAACAGCATCAAGATTTGTGAGATTTTTTATGTCTGGGGTATTAACTTTATGGGACCTTTCCCAGTTTCTCGTGGCAACCGGTATATCCTAGTGGCTGTTGACTACGTTTC
Organism: Smallanthus sonchifolius; assembly: GCA_023525975.1. Classification (NCBI taxonomy): domain Eukaryota; kingdom Viridiplantae; phylum Streptophyta; class Magnoliopsida; order Asterales; family Asteraceae; genus Smallanthus; species Smallanthus sonchifolius. The sequence goes on from CM042033.1 coordinate 42,033,997, forward strand.
TAAGTGGGCCAAGGCTCAAGCCTTGCCTACTAATGATGCTAGGGTGGTTGTTCGATTTCTAAAGAAGCTGTTCTCCGCTTTGGTGCCCCCAAGGCTCTTATTAGTGACCGTGGAACCCACTTCTGCAACTCCCAATTGGAGAAGGCACTATCACGATATGGTGTGAACCATATATTCTCCACAGCTTACCATCCACAGACCAGTGGACAGGTAGAGGTCACGAACTGGGGCATAAAGCGAATTCTCGAGAAGACGGTTGGTCAGAAACGTAAGGATTGGTCGGATAGGTTAGATGACGCACTTTGGGGCTTCCAGACTGTGTATAAGACGCCTATTGGTACCACACCATTTAGATTGATCTATGGGAAGGCGTTCCATCTTCCGGTGGAGTTGGAGCATAAGGCTTATTAGGCGTTGAAGCCAATAAATCTTGACTTGGTGAGCGCGGGAGAGAACCGGTTCACTCAGATTCATGAGCTTGATGAGTTGAGGAATCAAGCCTATGCAAACTCCACGATCTACAAGGAGCGCACTAAGATTTTACATGACCGACGCTTGAAGGAAAAGAAGGAATTCCGAGTGGGTGGTCGTGTGTTGCTTTACAACTCTAGGTTGCGATTGTTTCCCGGGAAGTTGAAGTCCCAATGGACGGGTCCCTACACGGCTAAGGATTGAGCACAAAGATGGGAGGATCTTCAAGGTCAACGGTCATCGTCCTAAGCCATACATCGACGGACCAGTTGACCCGGCATTGGAGGTAGTTGACCTCCACCCCAAGGACAAATGAATTTGGGGTCTTGAGTCTAGCTAACGACTCGTCAATAAACTTAGCCTGTTTCGGTATCATCTATGGTAACGATTCTTAGATTTTGTTTCTATGTTTATTTTCCTATTTTTATTTTTATTTTTTTTGGATTTTACCATATATTTTTGAGTTTAGGTGATCGGAATGTGTTTTGGATCAAGCGGACTTGGGTTGATGATTGGAATATCACATGTATGTTTTCTGAATTTTTAGAAATTGTAATTTGGAAGTATCGCAGACGGGTTTGGGAATTCCTGCATAAAAAATCAGGTTACGTGTCTGCTAGGCCAAAGACACGGTCGTGCCCCTATGTGTGGCGCGGTCGTGCCTGCAACCACAGGCGTGGTCGTGCCTAGACACATGGCACGGTCGTGCTTTAATTTTTGGGGGTCGATGTAAATTGTTTTTTTCTCAATCGAGACTTTTCACCCCCAAATACCCCACCAGCAGACCCGAAACCCCCCCCCCCCCTCGGCGATCTTCTTCCCCGTCACCATTTCCGGTCTCCTTTCGTTCGTTTCTTCGATTTGAGGTACGTTACTCTCTTTTATTTTTGTTTAAACATAGCTTAGAATCACAGTCGTAGAGTTTTTTTCTAATATTTTTTATTTTTAGGTTTTCTCTAATTTTCACGTTTCTTTGTTGTTTGTAGCTTGTAAATACTTAGAATCATTGTATTAACATCCTAGAATGTCATGGTTGCAAAAGCCCCTTCATAAACGTATGAAAAATGGTTCAATTTTGCCTCTGAAAACCCTAAAATGGGTTGAGCACGATCGCGCTCATGACCAGGCGCAGTCGTGCTCGGCTTTTGTAGTTTCCAGGAAGTAGTTTTTGGTTGAGCGCGGCCGTGTCTCCTACTAGCGCGGTCATGCCAACTTGGGTTTGTTCTAGGCGCGGCCGTGTGTTTCCCTAGCGCGGCCGTGGTCTTCATTTTTTACCTAGGCGCGGTCGTGCCCTGACCTGGCGCGACCGTGTTTCCGGGTTGGGACTACCTGTGGTCGGCCACAGCACGACCGTGGGCTTGGATTTTGGCCTTGGCACGGTCGTGCCCCTTTCCAGGCGCGACCGTGTCCCCTTAATAATTAGGTCAGAAACTTCATAATTCCGTCTAGCATCTTCATAACTGTTCTGATTTCATTTTTGTTGTCTTGCAGATGGCAGGCAACCGGGATCACCCATACTTGGAGTTTGATCTCAACGATCATGAGTACGAGGCTCGTCTTGATGTTTTGTGGCCCCGTCGGGGCCGGATTTTGGCTGCACGACGCCTTGAGCCAGCTGCTATCAACGCCATCGGTCAGCGGGACCGATGGAACGATCTTGTCACCTCCCCCTGTCGCCGTTTGTTCAGGTTCCACGCTATCCAGTACGTAGAGCTTGTGATGGAGTTTTTCTCCACGTTTGAGTTCGATTATCGTTGCGCAGACCTAGAGTAGCCGAGACGATTAGGTTTAGGCTAGGCGGGGAGTGGCGAGTGATGTCCGTTGCCAGGTTCGGGAAACTATTGGGTATGTATACGACGCAGGAGCTTCAGACAGAGATATTCACCAAGGGTATCACCAAGTTTCCAACATAGGAGGACAAGGACCAGTTCTGGCATGAGTTTGGTTTTGGGATTTATGATCCGAGTCTGACCAAGGCTTCGAGCCTTCAGGATCCTCTGCACCGTGTTCTTCATCATTGTATCATGTATTCTATTTCTGGTCGAGGACAGGGAGAGACGGTAGTGAACCTGAGGGAGCTATTTTATCTGTTTTGCCTTGTACGCCCGCACACCTGCATTCTATCGCAGGTTACTTGGTGAACAGTTCAGGGCGCGATGTTACCAGCGCTATCTATGGAGGTCACTTTGTGACCAAGCTGGCGAGGCACTTTCAGTTGTTGACAGATGATTTGATAGGGGACCTGACCCCTGTGGCAGAGACCGTCGTGATGACCGTGCAGACGCTGAGAAACATGCACGTAGCTCGTCATGGCGAAGGAGGGATTAGATTGGTTGAAAGATGGGTACGGATATGGGATCCAAACCATCCGGGCCCCGATCCAGATGTTGTCCAGGCCGAGGCCGAGGCTATAGCTGCCGCCCATCAGGCGCATACGGTTCAGCAGGAGCACGAGCAGCACGGGCATGATCACGAGCACCATGTTGAGGATCCGATTGCCCCTCCGCCTCCTCCGCCTCCACCACCACCTCCGGTTACCGTCACCCATGATTTATTCATGCGCTACTGGGCCTAGCAGTATGAGATCCAGTGCGCCGCTACTGCTGCTGGTGGGGCACCATACGTGGTTCCCCTCCCATTCTTTATGCAGACGGAGCAGCAGCCCGATCAGCCACCACCATCTCCACCGCATCACCGATCACCACCACCATCTCCACCGCACCATCAGTCACCACCGCACCATCAGTCACCACCACCATCACCACCCGGAGGAGGTGAAGCAGGGGGGCGAGGGTGCCGGCCTTGCTGTCGAGGATTTTGAGATGGAGGAGTAGTGCCCTCCACTGTTTTGGTATCACTTTTTGTTGAGTTGTACTTCTGTTGTACTGTACGAACTCTTATTACACGCTTCGGTGTTTGTTGTTGTTTCCTTGTACTTTTGTTTTCGTGTACTGTTATATATATTTGTCTTTACATTTTTGTTTATATTTTGGCTTGATGTTACTGATCTGTGTTTGATGTTGTTAGTCTTGATTAGATCTTGGAATCATGGAACGTCATTTTTGTGGGTAGGCTTTTTGCGTGTGCCATGATCGACATGAGGGAAGTTTCAGTTCTCCCTTCACACTTCATTGCTTTGCATTCCATTTCGCATAGCATGTTTTTGTATACATTGAGGACAATGTATGTTTCTAAAGTGTGGGGATGGGTGTTTATTCTCTGATTTGCATTATTTTTTGTTGTACATTGAGGGCAATGTACAATTCTAAGTGTAGGGTGGGAATTTATTCACGCGATGTTTGTCCTTTTGAGCATTTTATCATTTCATTTTTTTTGCAAAATCTTCCTTCATAATTTCTATTGGCACTAAATTAGTTTTATAAAATTAAAAAACACAAAAATATAATAAAAGTTAACCGTTTAGCATTCACAATTTTTAGTAAATAATAGAGGTTTGATTTTTCGAAAGCAATTGAGATAGAAATCCCATCGAGTCAAACCCAATTTTTTTTGTGATAACCAGGAGTTTTAGTGGGCTAAACGAATGAATTGCATGTAACCTTTTGCTTACACCCATTCCTTTCCCTTTCTGTGAGTTTATTTTTGAGCCTTGATAGCTTTACACATTGTTTGCTCTCGTTTTTGTGGATTTGAGTGTGCCGGATGTTTCATGCTTATTAGAACTTTCTTTTAGTATACATTTCGAAATCATGAACATAAATATTGCATAAAATGATTGAGGCATTAGGATAAACCACTTTGTTAGCCTTTTATTTTTATTTTTCCCTTCATCCGAACAATTCCACTAGTTAGCCACGTTGACCTTATCCCATGTTTTTCTCTTATTACCCACATTACACCGCCATTAAACCTTCATTAGCCTTTTTATTTATTTATTCTATTTTTCACCCGTGTTAGAAATCCGGTTGGCTAATGTTAATTTTATAGCTTTTATTTTGTTGTAATCTTCAAATTCTTGAGAAGTTTTTAGCTAAGGAAAGATGCATATTGACTTAGTTCCCTTCAAAAGAAAAGAAATAGTGTAAAAAAAAATTAGGTGAATTATAGCCAATTAGAGCAATTTTGTGAGCAAAGATGGAAAGAATTCGGTTGTTAACTCTTATCTATACGGAAGTATTAGTTAGTTTATTTCTATTATTAGAAGTTGTTTTAGTTTTTGAGTTAGCATAGCCGCCGGGTTTTTAGCCATTTAGCCACTTTTAAATTCCACTTCCTTACCCTTAGCCATTGCCAAGTTACAACCCGTTTAAATCCCTCTAGATTTGTGCTTTGTTTCATGTTAGTTGGTAGAGATTTGATCTTTTAGCAAGCTTATGATTTATGCATGATTCATTGTCTTGGCATTTGAGTGTCCTATACATACACCATTACTTGTATGATCATATATATACCCGAGTGTGTGTGAACATTGTGAGAGCATTAAGTTACATGCCAATGATTTCCTAGGCATATTCATTTACTCATTCAGTTGTTACTTCATTGGGCTCCTTGGGTTTCATTTAGTCAATTTGCATTTCTTGAAAAGCTTGTCAAACCTTTATTAGTTATTAACGCTTACGGTTTTCCGAATTGATCCATAGTGCCATTGGAAGTTTTGTTTTATTTTGATTTCTTACTTGAGGACAAGAAATGTTCAAGTGTGGGGTTGTTTGATGTGTTAGGATTTACACATCTTTTTGGCACAAAACTTCGCTCATTTCACGATCAATTCTTGGTTATTTTCAACGTTTGGACACTTATTTGCTTCATTTCCTGTTTTGTAGGTTTTTGTGAAGGTTGGTGAATAAACAAGAGGATTCCAGGATAAAAAATTGAAGTTTAAGGGTTTCTGTAATGGAAGCACGGTCTTGCCCCCTACTTGGGACGGCCGTGCCAAGCTTGCAAACCCTAGGCACGGTCGCGCCCACATCTTGCACGACCGCGCCAAGCCAAAATTCAAGGCACAACCGTGCCTTGGCTTCCCACGGTCGCGTGTCACCTCGTGAGTCTGAACAGCCGTACGTCCTCGATCAGTGGTACCCAATGGAAGCTCTTGATCGGTCAACCCTCTGTCACACGGTCGTGTTAAGACCTAGACACGACCGCACCTTGGTACCTGGCACGGTCATGCCTTCTCTCTTGGCACGGTCGTGCCTCCCCTTTTCTATTTAAACAGAACTTAAACTCTTATTCAGATATTCAGCAACCATAGAGAAAAACCCACTGTTCCAGCTCGTATTATCTTTGTTCCAGCCACATTTCAAGCTTCTTGGAGAGGATACAACATCAAGAGGATCACCATACATCAACAACAACATCTAGGCTTGGAGGAGTGGTTTGATTCTTGTTTTCATATCATGTTTCTCACTATTTTTCCCTGCTTATTTGTAATTTTTGTGTTCATGATTAGCTAAAACTCTTGTTCACTTTGGTTTAGATGAAGTTTAGATACATTTGACAACATTCATGGATTATTGGCAATTATTGTGTTAATGTTATGACAAACGTATGCTTATTCTTCGATGAAATTATATATTCAAGTATTTTGAGTTGTTTACAAAACTTTTATTTGTGTATGCCATATTATGTTGAAAAACTTGTGGTTTATGCTTATATTTATGGATTGGTGTATGTATTTATACTAACTTATGGCATTTGACTAGGAATGGTGAATTAAGTCTTGTTTATGAATCATATATTTGTATGTGTATCCTTATGCTTATGTTTGGAAAGACAAAGTGTTTGTTATGATGTTTCATGCTTAGTTTTATGTTTATCTAGGAATTGTTGACACATTCTCCTAATTTATATAACCTTTGTATGAACATTGTATGTTGAAGAAATGCATATTGTTGTCTAATTTAATCAACTTGAGGTGGGTAGTGTGTTGTTCATATTATCTTTCCAACTAGTTGTTGGATTAGTGTACCTTAATCGGAAGCTACTTCAATCTTTATAAACATTGACATGATTGTTAAACACGTGAGCTTCATTGTATGACTTTAGGTGGTTGGTTTGTATAATTCATGCTAGCTTTCCGAATGGTCATTTGATTAGATATCTTTGACGAGAATTTAGTCAATTTATGTTTCGTGTATTTGCCATGCTTCTATGAGTGTATTAAATGTATTCTAGATGGATTCGACACCGAAGTGATATTTTCTCCTAGATTGTTTTACTTGTGATCTTAGCTTAGTTTATATATTTGCATGCTAGTTAAGTACAACAAACTCTTCAAAATATATTTTTACCATCACTTGATTGAATCTTAGTTCCGGTCTATTATTGCATTCCACCGTGTCCACGGATTGATATCCGGCTCTTACCTTTACTATATTGTTATCCGACGGGTACACTGCTCGGTGTGTGTGATTAGTCTTTGGTGAAAACCTTTTTTAAAACTCAAATTGTGTGAAAAAATACTTATAAAAATATAGTTTACACGCATCAAATTTCGATTCGGAATTCGATCTGACGATCGGGTGGAAGACCAGGTAATTCTTCCGGAAAGACATTCGGGTGATCACAGACTACGGGAATATCCGAAATCTGTCCTTCGGGCTTAACGTTTAAAGTATGGAGTATAAATATACTGTCTTCCTTAATTAATTTCTTCCTATCTTTTGATATAGAAATAATTTTAATCTTATTGATTTTGCTATCACCGTGAATCATTAAACTAGTTTCATCTGGTTTCTTAATCTTGACCGTTCTCTGGTCACAATCAATCTGGCTTGGTATTGGTTTAACCAATCCATCCCTAGGATAACCTCATATTCGTTCAAGTTTATTGGCATTAGTGTAACTAATACCTCATTGTTACCAAAATTGATGACACAATCAGGGTATGATTCGGTTATCCTAATATGTTCTCCACTTGCCGTTTTAACGACATAGGCATGAATAAGTGGAATCGATCTTACGCCTAGATATGGGGTGAATGCACATGAGACAAAACTTCTATTAGCCCCTGTATCAAATAAAATCTTGGCGTAAATACCATTAACTAAGAAAGTACCTCCCACCTCCTTAGCTTTATTTTTCTGTTCATCTCCACTTCCTAAGACGAATACTCATCCTGTTCCTTTATTCTGACCACCCATTTTTGGTTTAAGTGGTTTAGGACAAGAAGTCTTATAGTGCCCTATATCCCCATATTTAAAACATTTAACATTCGGACACTGGGTTGCAGAGTGGCCAAACTTTTGACAAGTCTGGCATTTCTTTCCCTGATTGGCTCTATCAGGGTTGGGATTAAATCCTCCTCTCCTAGGAAACTTACTATTTCCTGGTTTGAACTTATAAACATCCTCATCGGGCTTTCTCTTGTGATCAATCTTTGGTGGCTCTTGAGCTGCCACCACATCAAACATCACCGCACTTTTCTCAACAGCTAAGTATATCGTCTCGGGTGTGATAGATTTCACTAACGTACGAACCTTAGGTGGGAGACATTGGATATAACATTTTACTCTCCTTGACTCAGGAGTAACCAAATGTGGCACCATCTTGGCCATCTCATTAAATTTGTTGGTGTACTCCTGATGAGTCATGGTTCCGGCTTTGAACCGCATAAATTCAGCTTCAATCTTGTCCATATCATTTTGTGGAAAGTATCTCTTCACAATCAAAGACTTGAGATCCTTCCAAGTCATTCTGTCAGTTATAGCTTCTCCCTTTTTCTATTTGACTGATTCCCACCAATCAAGGGCCTCTTCTTCAAAAGAAAATACAGCAAACTTCACAGCTTCTGCATTCACTCATCTTGATTACTGCTTCCATTGATGTGATCCACTGCAAAGCTGCAATAGCATCCTTCTTCCCATTAAAGGGCTTCGGGTGACAATCACTAAATTTCTTGTAGTTACATCCTTTTCCATGTATCCCTACACATTGGTTTGTCATCCCAACTGTTTCATGGCTTCGGGTGGTACCAATGTTGTTTCCTACTGGAGTGGTATGAAGAGTGTCTTCTGTTCAGGGAATGGCACCGCTTGTACCTTCGTTCCGGTTGCCCAGGCTTATATGATTCTCCCTTTTCCAAATAGCATCATCAAGAATTCCGGGTAAAGTCGTTTGATGCCACCGCCCCTTGAAACTGGGCTTCCGTCATAACAACTTCTTCCATAGGTTGTTCAGGTTCAGTATTCGTATTGACGTTTTCGTTTGGATCAGTGTTCGTGTTTGTCGTGTCACGAGTACGAGACCTAGTGTTGGGCATCCTACCCCTACCCCTTCCTCGTCCTCTACCACGTCCTGCCATTTGTACCTACACACATATGTATAACATCAGAATTCGTATAACCGGTCATAATCCAGAAATTCAGAAATTAACAACATTTGGCAAAAAATGCCTTTAATTATCTGATTTCTAAGTATTTCCCGTTATAGGTCGTACTGAATGTATACACCTAACTTATCTTGAGGTATTTCCAGAGTAATTTCAGAGTCCTAGTTTAAGTCTAGATGCTATTCATGTAGCATCTAAATCCCTTAAGCTGAGGCTCTAATACCAACTTATCACGCCCATAACACAAGACAGTTATCTAACCAGAGTAGTACCTCCAACAGGGATGTTCCCAGGAAAGAACGACGGGTCTAGGAGAGATTTATACAGCATCCTTTCCTAGATAGAACATTCTGTTAGTCAGATAGCTACATACCGGTCAGAAGGTCGCCTTATAGTTACTGTGACGTTGATATCAAAAACACACAGCGGAAGACTAAAACATCAACTTTTATTTAAACATTAAAATAGTGTTTACATCATGTTCTCATAAAAGTTACATCACCTGTTCCTAACAAGGAACAAGTCAGTCGGGACTTATAGTTCCTGGCATGCCCATCCTCTGGATCGTTCATCCTTTCATTCTAGTCCTGGAAATGCCTTGTCTAATGACTACCTATGATGCGTTACAAAACATTTGATAAAACATGGGTCAGCATAAAGCTGGTGAATTCATAAACTAAAATAGTTTATTAAAATGACCCGCCAAAGTATCTTGAACACATTCATGGGTTTCCACTCCCAAATTCATAGATAACTATGAACAATCATTCAGTATATATATAACCAAAGACCGTTCCACGGGTCCTGTCCAACATGTCGTTCCACGGTCAAGTGAAATATAATAAGCGCTTAGAATACGTTATATATAAACAATCGGTACAATCGTTTCAAGATACTTAAAATGTTTTATAAATCAATCATGCCAGACAAGGTCATGATTGGGTTCATGCATCATAGTTTAGGAACTCACCTTGGCAGTATTTCAGTTTATCAATTCAGTAATATGATCAATACCTCAGACAAGCTCCTACATATCATATGGCATTACTTAATTACACCAGCCTAGCTTAATGGTATATAACCAAAGCTTAGTGGGATATCAGAACCTTACCTCAACACTATCTACGGCAATTTGTAGTCGAATGGTCAGAATCCAGACTCTCGTATGCGAACCGGGGCTTGGGATCGGGATATCAGAGAATGTGTGTGTGTATTTGAGTGTGTTTGTGTGTGTAAAAGAGTTGAAATCGTTAAACTATTTATAGGGCATAAGTAGGACCCGTAGTGGACCACCACACAAGGGGTTGGCAGTTTGCCACCCAATAAGGCGGTTAAACTAGATTGGGGCACACGTAGCGGACCGTTAAAGCTCAGGCTAGCGGTCCGCCACCCTTCCATGCGTTAGATTTTCATCAGCGAGTCACAGGAGCACATGTCATCTCCCAAGGGTTTCCTTAGCCAACACGTAGCAGACCGCTAAGGTCTTGGGTTGCGTCCGCTACCCCTTTGATTTTCAGAAATTTCATTTTAAGTCCTTGGACTTTGTTTCTTTCCAAAATACACCCCCTATCTTTGAGTCATAGCAAGTTTAACCCTTTATTTTCTTATAAATTTTTTGAGGTGTTACATTATCTTTTAGTGATATGCTTAAACTCGTAATTATAGCAATGTATCACTATACATTCTATGATAACACTTATCATCCCTTTTCGTGGTGTTCCGTGTATCTCTATACACTCCTTTCAATAATGTATCTCTACACATTCCCACTAGCCTTTGCATCTATCATATTGAATCTTCTTTGATTTGATCCTATCAATTTAATGATTCAATAGTCTCAGACATATTCAGACTTTCATACTTTTCTTGAAGCTACTTTATTACAAGAACATTATAGTATTCATAATACATGTTCATTTTGATTAGTTTGCTCAGCTGCTCAAAACTTGTAATTTGTTTCCTCTTAATGAAACTCGGAATGTAATTCCTATTTTATCAACTCTTGATAATATAACAAGCTTCTCGTATGAACGATCCATTTTTTGTTTCTAATACAACTTCTACATCTCGATGAATCTCATTCATGTTGTAGTCTGATCAAATCTTATTTGTCACAGTATGGATTGTATGTCTAGGTTATCATAAAGTGATTTACTAAAGAATCTCATTCTTTCATCACATGTGCACCAAACTTCATCTTCACCCAAGCAATACAAAGAGTGTAGCCATGAATGGCCATACTAACTAGCGTATCTTTCGTAGGCTCCCCTGTTGCGGACAAAGAGGAGGAGCCTCTCTACTCTCTACTCTAACTATGAAATACTCTCTCTGGAGTAGTGTCTTGATCTATGGAATGGTGTGTGGAATGAAGAACTCAAGCCTCCTATTTATAGGCCTCAAAATGAGCAATTCACGGTCGTGCATTGGATTGCACGAGTGTGCAAACACCTCGGGAATCAAACAGGGTACAAAGGACAGTGTACTGGAGCTTGGGGAGCAAGGGAGGCCAATGCACGGGCGTGCATTGGGATGCACTGTCGTGCATCCCCCTTCTGCTGCCCAATTTTGTCTTTTAGCTGCTGGTTGACTTCTTGTTGTCCAATTTTGACTTCTTGGGTGTTTTTTACTGGTTTCATCTTTTTTTATCTTTTCAATACCGAATAACCTACAATTACAAAATATAATCGTTTTAAGTATCAATTGCAAGGTTATTATTCAATTAATACCATAATATGGGGATTATTATGCATGCAAAACATGTATAATTTAGGGCATATCAGTTATTAAAAGTATCACCTTGGAAAGGAGTTGTACGATTCGGAAAGAAGGGTAAGTTAAGTCCTCGATTTGTTGGACCCTTCAAAATTATTAAACGAATTGGACCAGTGGCTTATCAATTAGAACTGCCAGAAGAAATGATATGTATTCCATGTATCTAATCTTCGCAAATGTCTAGCTGATGAATCTTTGATAATACCTTTACAAGATATAGAGGTAAACGAAAAATTAGGAGTTGTAGAACAGCCTCTACAAATAGAACGTCAAACTAAAAAGCTGAAGAAGAAAATATTGAAACTTGTGAAAATCAAGTGGAATTCTAGACGCGGTCCTGAATATACCTGGGAACTAGAATCGGAAATGAAGAAAAAGTATCCACACCTATTCCAGTAATCTCGAGGACGAGATTTTTCAAAAGGTGGGGAGAATGTAACATTTCTCAAAATTTTGTTCCTAAAATAAAAAAATATAAAGTATAGGGACTATAAATGTAAATATATGAAAGAACAAGGACCAAAAGGGAAAAACATGAAAATTGGCCTGAGCATGCAGACAATGATGACATGCCACGTGTCCGGTGACTAATGGGTTGATTCTGAAGCGTGTAAACCCTATGACGGACCGTCACGGCTCCGTAACGGTCTGTCATGCCGCAAAGTCACCAGAAGCTGACGCGTGTCAGCTGACTCGCCAACCCTAATTTGGTGATGGACCGTCACCATCGGTAATGGTCCGTTACAGCCAAGCGGTGACGGACCGTCACCACTCATAACGGTCTGTCACAGCAACAAAACTCACCTGTAAATAGAAAGGTCGGTTTTAGTCACTTGCTCACACCAGAACACAAAATCTTAGGTATTTAGCTGATATCCCACCCTCACAAAACAATTCCCGCTCGTACGTTTAAGTTTCGGAAGTGCTAGTTCGCTGTAGAGAAAGTCAAGAAGCTAAGAAACGCTCATTCTGAGAAACCAAGCTAGGTTGTTAAGCAGAGACGCTACCCTCTTAGAAGCTTATTCTAGAAGAATCCTAAGTCCAACCTCTTTCAAGGTGAATACTTGTATTTTTATAAATGGTTTCAGAACTAAAATTGGTTGTGATTATAATCTAACTTGAATGAACTAATATAACCATTGGTTGCATAAGGTGATTTACTATATAGCAGTCAGCCCATAGAGTCACGTATATATACACGTGTTACAGATGAGACGCTGTAACAGGGCTAGGGATTGAACCCTTGGTTGTTATGAAAAGCCCATCGCTTGAGGCGTAAGGCAGAATATTAAATAAACGTAAAAAATATATCCAAAGTCCCTGGTGTGGCTGGTGGTTAGTTAGTTGACTGTGTAAATTGACCGGAAACTATGGGCAAATTGTTCTATTTATTCACGTTTTTCATATTATGATTTCTAATATACTTGTATTCACCAATTTATACTGATAAAATATTTTCAAACGTTTTACAGGTAACCAAGGATGAAATGATATTGATTTAGCCATATGATGACAAGAAATGAAAGATGTCATGAAAAAGGGAACTCCACCCTAGACATCTGTTTGAAAGAAATGCCTCATATAACCTTGATTTTGTAAATGAAACGTTTGTGTAAAATATCAGGGTTTATCCTTGTTTGAAATGAAATGAAACAAGATCATGAGTTATTAAAATATTCTGCTGTGTTTATAAAAATCTGATGAGATAAAATAAGAAACAGGTATCAATCGTTGGTCGCACGCCCGGGTAGGCTAAATCCAGGGTGCGACACTTACCCTGGGGTGTGAGCGAGAAAAGGATCTTGTCCTCGGACAATGATCCATATGTGATAGTTAAAGTATGTGATGGTCACTTGTCATGTACGAGTGAAAAGAAAGTATGAAAGAGTAAAGGATGACACCTTAACATGTTTCCTCAAGAGTAAGGTTTTTAATGAAAGACAGTAACGGAATGATTTTATAAAATGTAACGTTGTAAAGTTTTCAAAGTAAAAGGGAAAGTTTGTTTTAAAGTAAAGAAAGAAAGCTTATTTTATTTTATAAAACTAAGCTACCTTAAAGAAAGTTTATATTTTAAAGTAAAGATTGAACTCACCAGCGTTAGCTGGCTTTTAATATGCTTGTCAGGTGGTAAAGGTAGCATGGACTGCCGGGTTGTTGCGATGAAGACTGACATTCCCTTTCTCGAAAGTTTATGTTTGAACAATGATTGTTAAAGTTGTTAAAGTTTAATTGTTTATGGATTAGGAATGTTTAAGAAATCTGTTGTAAAAGATTCTGATTTCCGGTTTAAGAACTATGTTTGTTATTTTTTGTGCTAACTATGAGATGTACTCGGTTTTGAGCATTACATGTTGGATGAGATATTTAAAGTTGGTAGAATTGTTTAGAACTTAAACATAAAAATAAATTGTTATAATGCCGGATTTCCGACCTAAAATATGACTTATTTTTCGTGACTTCTAAATATTCCAAATTTTTACGGTAGCACCTACATGTTATAAAGGTCTATAAATTAAATTTCATAATTTTTGGAGTTAGATAGTTATGTCCTTGAAAAAATCTTTAAAATACAAAAATAGAATATATATATAAACTTTTCAGAAAATTCTCGAATTTACAGTAAGTTCTACATGATATAAGAAGCTTATAAAACAAATTTCATAATTTTTTAAGTTAGGGAACTACTGTTTTGATTTCTAGCTTTACAAAGACAAAAATACTTCGATCTTTTAGAAAAATCCCAAAATATTATAGTAAGTTCTATGGGTCATAATAAACCTACAAATTTAATTTCATAATTTTTGGAAATGTTTAACTATCATTTTCGATTTTTGGCTATTAAACGGTACACGACTAGTGAAACCATACTACTATTTTCCGAAAATTTTCAAAACTTCACAGTAATTCTTATAAATCATAAATAGTGTACAAAACCAAATTTCATGATTTTTGGAATTGGGTAACTATATGTTTTTATTTTTGGATTAATCTAGAGTTTTACGATACCTAGAAATAGGTTAAAAAAACACTTAAAAATCTAAGATTTATATTTTTTCAGCAATTTTAATTTATTATACACTTAAAATAAGTGTTATAAAGATTTTATAACATAAATTTATATTATGCTAAGTTACAGATATTTTTATTAACCGTTAAACGTTTAAAACCGTCGTTTTACATATAAAACCGACACTTTTAAGTTGGTAATATTTGATCTTTTAAAAATGAGGTTTAAAACCTTATAAACATTAGTAAGGGAATTTAATCTAAGGATATTTTGTATTAAAAGTTTGGTTATTCAAAAATACTATAAATATATTTAAAACTTAAGCGATTTAGAAACGTCTTTTATGAAATTAAACGGCATTATTAACGCGTCTTTAAACTTCCACTTCACTCTCATCCACCTGTCATGAACTTGATCATCTAACAAGTGTTTGACAAGGCTTACATAGCCATTTGTCTAAATAATATTCGAGACTGTCTCGACCTATAAAAATATTATCACATATATTAGTTGGACGACTAAACGTCTTGGTCCAATTTCAATTTTCCTAAATACTATTCGAGTACGTCTCGGTCAATAAATATATTATCACATATATTAGTTGGACGACTTAACATCTTGTTCCAACTTCCCTATTAGGGATTAGTCCATAAGGCTCACTAGTGTCCCAATTATTGTAGGACCAGAGTAGAGACTAAATTCCCGACCTATTCCTTGTGAAGACTTTGCTCTAGCAAATTAATCATGTGAGTATTCGAGGCCCCTTTTTCGTTTTACATATTTGGGGGAAATACATTGCTGCAATCTTTTCATACTTGATACAAGATACTCGTTTACTTTATACATTGCACTTGTTACATGGTGTAGATTGCTTGAGACATTATTTATCACATTAAGGCCCTATGAACCTACACAACCATTTAACTCATGGATTTTAGCCCGATGGATTAATATAGATAGTACTATCGGAATCTGACAAACTCTCATTCATGACTATGTTGAACACTTGAACGCGTAAATCAACGGAGGGGTCCTACATTGAATGAATGCTTATTTCCAATATAACTAATGTATCGTGATAATGCATTAGCATCGGGGCACATACTTATCGTCGTAGGGCTTGGTTGTGGACTCAAGTAGATTGCATCTATCTTACATGTTGCTTGTATATTAAACGCTTTTATTCATACTATTTGATCGAGTCGCAAAAACCTGCGAACTCACCAACTTTTTAGTTTACATGTTTTAGCATGTATTTCAGGTGACAACTAGTGGTTCATAAGGCATGCATGGGTAGAAGTACAAATGGAGATTTCTACATATTATCTTTTGTTGTAAGATTATATTTTTATAAATTCTCATATGCTAAACTTAAACAAACCAATACAATACGTTGCCTTTGTTTTTGTAATGATATACAATTTAAGTTTCTCTTGAAAGTAGTGTGTTTTCAATATACAGTTTCGTTACATTCCCGTGTTTCCACTTTAGCGGGGGTATGATAGACCGCTACCACCTTATCCGCTAGTCGTCTTTGAAAGGGTAGCGGACCACTACCATATGCCTTGGCGGTTCGCTGCGTGTAGAGGAAGGGATAAACCAGGAGCTGACACGTGTCCTGTGACTCACCAAGGGAGAATTGACGCGTGGAAAGGGAGGCGGACCGCTAGCTAGGACCCTAACGGTCCGCTACGTGGGCACTAAGCAAAATAGGCCGTCTCAATGGGTGGCGGACCTCCACAACCCTGTGTGACGGTCCGCTACAGGTCCATTTTCACTCTATAAATAGTTTGATAATCCTAACTCATTTCACACCAACATTTGCAACATAAAACACACACACAAACTGTGGTAATCCATTCCAAAGTCGTGGTTCGCGTGCGAGAATCCGGTTTCTAGCAAATCATCCGCAAATTGTCATAGATAGTGTCGAGGTAAGGTTTATGAACACCCTGAGGTTCCTTTGTGTAAACCTAAGATAGGGATGTTGGTTATTATAATGTCGGATATAACTTAGGGTGATGTCGAGGTATTGATTATTATATTGATTCAAAAGGAGGTTCTGCTTGAGGTGAGTTCCTCTGAACTGTGCTCTATAAAATGTTGTTGTTTTTGTAAATGATTTTTGTCTGAGATCCCAATATCCTCCGTATATATATCCTATAATAAGTACTTATTATGGCCATGATTGGGTGGGACTGACGGGCGAGAACCGATCCTCTCGTATTTGGTCGGACTTGTATCCAGAAGCCAGGGAGTCGCCTGTGTATATATATATATATATATATATATGTGTGTGTGTGTTGTAGACTCAGAACCCGAGTGAAGCTGAGGTTACTGTATGAGGGTTTGGGATAGATGACTATTAGACCCAGACCCGAGTAAAGTTGAGGTCATGGGGTATCCTTGTATCGTGGATACAAGTTGTGAAAATACGATTTTGTTTATGAACTCACCAGCTTTGTGCTGATCCAAATGTATTCAAATGTTTTTGAGCACAGGTGACCACTCGCTTGAAGTTGGCATTCCAGGAGATGTACAGTTGTTTTGGATAGTGATGACTGAGGGCAGGTTCTTGTGTAACCATATGGCCTGAGTGGATGGCACGTTCTTGGAGAACTATAAGACCAGAGTTATATGTGTTCTTGCTAGGAATAATATGTTGTATTTTCAGTCAGTCCTTATTGTAAAACAATATTATATATGAAATAGAATAGTTTATGACTTTAGTCTTCCGTTGTGTGTTTTTGGTATCAACGTCACAGTAACCAAAAAGGCAACCTTCTAACCAGTATGTAGTTATCTAACAAACGGAATGTTCTATCTAAAAAAAGAACGGTGTAAAAATCTCTCCTGGACCCGTCATTCTTTCCTGTGAACATATATGTTGCAGGCAGTGTTGTAAAAATCGCTAGGCGCTAGTCGGGCGGTGGGGTGGGGCCTAGGCCTAGGCGGGATTAATCGGGGCCTAGGCGGGATTAATCGGATTGGAATTTTTATATGTAAATTTCAGTTTTTTATATATATACACACATTTTTACATGTAATTTTTATATATATACACACATTTTTATATGTAATTTTCATAAAAATGTTCATTTTTAAACCACACCAAAGGTTTTCGCCGGAATTTGGCCGGAAATTTCAGGTTTTCGCCGGAATGTTCGCCGGAATCTGCCCGCCTAGGATCGCCTAGGCCGCCTAGGACCGCCTAGGCCCAAAATTCCTCCTTAGCCGAGCGCCTAGCGATTAATCGGCGCCTAGGCGCCGCCTAGGCGCGATTTTTACAACACTGGTTGCAGGTACTACTCTGGAAAGATAATCGCCCTAGGTTACAGGATGTGACATCTAATAGTTGTTATATAAATAAAAACTAGTTGGTTCCCGGCCCCGCGCTTCGCAGAGGGATGTATCCACGTAAAACGAAAAAAAGAGTTGAATAAGCTTGTATAAACGAACACCCGCGTCTCATCTCGGGAGTGGTCGTTTTTCGCCAATGCTCCATGGCAGGAGTTTGGTCATTATCGATTCGGGCGGTCGAAAACCATAAAAGCCAATACCGACACCGGTTCCGATAATACCAATACAAGCAATAATGTTCGCTCATAATAGGTTCGGGTCGCCACGGTACGATAACGGTAACGACACTCGCTATGGGCTACGATAACAAAAAAAATACTCGATTTTGAATGCAATTCCGTTTTAAAAAATATATATATCGGAACGTTGACAAAAAAAATTAAAAACAGCCGCGTATTCCATTTTTTTTTTTAAATGTTAACAAACGAAAGTTGTTTAGAAAAACGAAACTAATACATAATTAAACGGGTAAAAAAGCGTAAATTATATATAATATTAAGATAAAAATGAAAAAAAAAATTAGCAGGTTGCTTCACTATTCATAAATGTTGGTCTTTAATAGTTTTACTAATTATACAACAATTATAATGGTAAAAAAAGAAATATACTTGAAAATCCTTGTAAGTCTCGATCTCTCTATGGATCTTCGAATAAACACACAATGATGAATACGGTATCAAGTCTCACAATCAATAGGCGAAAACTATTGATTATGGTGATTCAAGAACACAAAACTCAATGTAAAACCACTTGTATTGCTAAAGAGAATTACAAAGAAAACACACTAAAACCACTAACCATACGCGGTTAGGGAATACATGTATTTATACCTAGCCTATACAATCTAGGCTTACCATACATGTACTCGGCCCATTAACACCCAAGCGTGAACATGGAGTTCACGGTTCCACCCTATTACACCAAAACAACTAATAAGGACAAGCTTAATCATAAACTGGATCCTACAATCCTAACAGCCTACAGGTGTCTTTTAACAAACTTACGGGTATACCGATACCCGACAGATAATTACCCAACAAATACCTAATGGATATTGAAACAGGTATGGGACACGATTTTACAACCGGGTATACGATTTGGTTTACTAATACCCTACCCATTATCATACCTAAGTCAGCTGCTGCCACCTCGAATCTTCTATGTTGAATCATTTTTTGTTACAGAACAAGCAAATGACAAAGCTATGCTTCATCTTACAAGTTATACCCTTGAGAAAAAATTCAAGATGGTGTTTTTGTTGCCTTCAATTTTCTTTCCACTTGATACCCTCTTTTTCATAACAGTTTTAGGCTCTACGCTTTTCTGCGAACCGGGAGTCGTTTCCAAATCTTCAACTTGTTTGACCTCTGAATGCTCAGTAGCAGATTCATTCATCACAATTGTTTCTTTCTGTGTCTGTCTCAGTCTCTTAAAAGGATTGTTATCAGGAACCAATGATGATCTTTTGGCAGAAATATCAGGTTGAATTCTACTTGGAATACTGTGGTTTAATGGAGATATCAACTGTTTAAGGTTTGATAATTGTTCTAAACTGGACTTGGGCTTAGTTTTGTCCATCACTGTAATCCTTTTGGTTCCAGTTTTGTGAGATGAGACGATGGTAAGACATCCCTCTGTGGTCGTTTCCTGTTTCAAGATCCGGTTTGGAGGTTGGGTTGATGACAACCGTTCAGAAGTGTTGTTGACTGCAATTGGTTTTTTTAGTTGACCATTGTACAAGGAGGTACAAGGATCCAGTTCACCTTGGGCGATTGCAGAAGCTTGTGAGGAAGATAATTCACTGACCATAGTCAAGAAGGACAAAATTTAAACTTATTTTTTTGTTGAAAAAATCGAGTAAGTGAAAAAATATAAAAAAGGATACGGTCCTAGAAAATCAAGCTCTTCAGCTGAATAATGTACAAGTGTTTCCCGAAGTGGTGTTAAGTGTTTTAACCTTTTTGAATCTGCATCATAGCTGCAGAGGATGTAGAAGTTGTAAGAATCAGAGCATGTAAAATCATGTAACAATGGCAATGAAAAGGTTACAAACATTCTCGCATGCTGAAAAACAGCTAATGCTTCTTTAAAAGATATGAAATAGTCATTGGGCATTTGATTTCCTTTCTCATACTTCAAGACAGATAGAACCTGTAAAAATGAAGCACTATCATTTTATATTATCTTTTTCATGTCCCTTGAGAAGTAAGTCATATGCTTACACGGTCTAAGTTACGATACTTAAGAACCAAACCATGAGCCTTCGCAATCCCGATTCCAGGCACAGAAGGGAGGAAATCACATCCAGCTAGAACACACATGCCTACATATTAACTGTCATCATTAGTTTTCAAAAGTCCCCTAACAGCTCAAATGGGTAATGAAAGAAAACTAAGTTAGTATCTAAATCCATAATTTTGATTAATAATATGTCAAATAATTATTATTTGGCTTTATATGTGTATGGTTACCGGTGAACAACTCTTTGTCAAAATGTAGGAAGGAAGGTGCACGTCCCACTGAATCAAAAACGTCACTCATAACTATCTCTTCCCCATTGCCGTATCTGTCCATCTTGAAAATAACCTGATTCACAATATACAACCCCAAAAAATGTTAAAGAAAACATTAATTATGGAAGATTATTGAGCTCCAAGAGTTCTTACAGAAGAGCAACCATAGGCAAGAAGATCGCTGTCCTCTGATATAACTGCATCAATTCCACCTTTGTCAGCATCAAGACTGGATAAATATGCTAATTGTGCATCCGCCTCATACGGTGCTACTACAAACTCTATATTCTCTGATCTTAGAATCTGGAAATGTAGGGCCACTTTGAAATTTAAAAAAAAAAAACAAATTCCATTCTAAACCCCAAAAATAAACTAATATCTTAGTAGTACCAGAATAAGTTGGTGTGCCATTGATGGTGTAATGCTCACTGCCCTCTGAATCCAAGAAAAGAAGTCAGAATTAATCATAGTGAGCTTGCTGCCTACGCTTGAAAGTGAGAGCTTTTTAAAGCAAGGTGCACAACATAAACAGGCTATATTAGGGGTTTTAGACATGTTTTAGGCTTGTTTAGACATGTTCCAGGAAATTTTTAGACGTTTGAGACGAGTTTTGGTCGGAAGCCTTGCGTGAGCGCCTTGATGGACGCAAGGCGAGCACCTTTGACTACTATGGAACTAGTTTCACATTTTAGAGATCAAACCATTAATAAGTACCTGAAACATCTCTGTTGCGGCATTAATATCACCGTCTTTGAGCTTTGCCATTGCTAATTTGCGATTATCTTTCCTTTTACTATTGAATAGATCAATAGAGATTAAAGTAAAAGAAAAAAAAGGGCGTGCCTGGTGCTAGACTTTACTCCCGCATTTGCCCTGGGTCCGAGAAGCGGCCAAATCGCTTCGCGATCTGATGTATGCAAGGCTGTTTCCCGGGTCGAACCCATGACCTCAAGGTCACAAAGCAACAACCTTACCAGTTGCTCCAAGCTCACCCTCTTAAAGTAAAAGAAAAAAAAAACAATGCCGAAAAGTAGGAATAATAAAATTTGAAAACAGCTGACCTATGTCTCTGTTGCTCTGTTAGGGCCTTGCAGGGGATGTTACCGCCATCAAAAACTAGCACTGGCGTAATGTTATAATGACGGAGCATATTGATTCGATGCAAACAGTAGTTTACGTATTGAAATTTTTTGTCTCCTTCCATATTCAGACAAAGCTCCATACTACATGAATATGCTGTACATGTTCACAGAAATGGAAAAAAAGAAGGTGTTCAGATAATATCATAGTTGTCAAAGGCGCTAGGCGCAAAGGGTGAGCCTTGTAGCCTAGACGCAAGAAGACTTTTTTTAATCAAGGCGCATAGTTTAAATTTTACATTTTTGGGGATTTTAGACATGTTTTAGGTTGTATAAATTATAGTCTCTAATCAATAACTCTTGTACAACAAAACAAGTTACATATAACTAATTAAAAATATGAAAGTAGTAAGCAACTTGAAAAAAAAAGAAAAAAAAAATATAAAACAAGTAAGAATAAAAGGAAAAAAAGAAACCCTGCTACACTATGGAGGACTAAGATTGTTGCACTATGGTAGTGTCTGGTCATTTCTTGAGTGCACAAAAGCAGAAAATGAGGACTAATCACAGCTAAAAGGAGGACTAGGATTTGTCAATTTAAATTTTAAAGTTTAACTTGCTTTTCGTTTTCTATGATTTCTTCTCCTCTCCCTCCTCCCTCACTTAAGCAACCTGCAACTCCGACACCTGCACGTTGCAACTTATGTTGTTTAAAGATGGTTTCAAGAAATTTGTGGTGTTTCAGATCAGTTTGGCCAGAATTTACAAAATTTTGCCTGAATTTACAGGGTTTGGCCAGAATCACATCTGGACTACCATGAGGGTCTCTCCGGCACTGCGCCTCGCATTTGACAACATAGGATAATGTAATTTCAAACCGTGTACTTATCAAGCTCAAAATATACACAACAAAGAGTTGCATTAAGATAATAACATTACAGAAGCTTCCCAGTGACCATATATGTTAATGGTGTCCTATTATAAATGTGCTGTAACCCCATTTCAACAAAACAAAAGCATTACATGGTTTTAAAAGGCACTCAGGGAAAGGCATTAGAGGCTTAAGGCGGCGCCTCATGTACTTGTAGGTCAAAACTAGAGTCTATAGGGAGGCAAACAACCAAAGAGATGAAAGGATTACTTAATAAAAAAGGTTGATATCTAAAACAGATGACAGAGATGTAGCTTTTGTATATAAAGCTTATTTGAATAAGCTCTACTTAGCCTCGGCTTTTGGGACCTAAACGAGTAGAGTAGAGCTATAATATAATTTCAAACCAGGTACTTATGAAGCACAAAATATACAGCAAACAGCTTTTAATCTGTAAGACTATGTGTAATGGTTGGGTGAAGGTGGTGGATTTTCGATGCCACGTAGGCGCCACGTAGTCCAGGGCTTCCCTCACCCTGTCCCTCACCCTGGTGTGTAATGGTGTGGGGTGAGAGCCTAATGTGAGACCCACAAAAATCACCAAAAAAAAAATTGGTCTCTCCTCCATTCTCACGCCCGTTACCACCGTCACCTTGCCCCTCTCACCCTTACACTCACCCCCACCCGGCGCGGTGTTCCACACCCGTGGTGGGTGAGGTGGCACCACGCACTCACGCTACCACTATGTTTAGTCTAATGCTTGTTTACAAATATTGGAGACATATATCATATATCCTACAATTGCAACATTTAAGTCTACATGTAGAGTAATAAATGTGAGGGGTTTTCTGTTTCAATTTACAAGTATACCTCCTTTGTGAAGCCATGAATAAGCATCGATGCCCACCTGTAATTGTGAAAATCAAACAAAACAATTAGCACGGAAATAAACGATGAAGTGAGATCGATTTCACATACGCGTTTATCTGCATATTTCTTGATGTGAATTGGCTCAACGTAGGGTTTCATGAACCTCAGAAGATCTTTGATACCCATGTCCTTTTAGCTGTTTTTTTTTCAGTTGATGATGATCGATGTCCGCTGCAATAGGATTCAGTGGGTCTGACATTTTTGTAAGGCCAATGAAGCGTTTTACCGCCAAAGAGTATTTTGAAAAAATTGCCTCCCGCTAAATGTTTAAACATTTAACCCTACCTGTGCAAAAACAAATGTTGTATGATTTTAGGTTTTAAATTACGAGGATTTACTTCTTTTTTTTAACGTGAAATATACATTACTCCTACTTGTAAATTACACCAAATAATTTATCTTATGTTTGGGTTTGAACCCATGATCTCTCATCTAAAAGACAAGAGTCTCTACTAAGTGAGCTAATTCCACATTGACAAAATTCCATTACTTTTAGTCTCTGAATTGATGGAAGTTTGTTTTTGACGTTATTTTATTATAAAAATGACAGTATATCCTTTTATATAAAAAACAGAATCATCCCCACCCCCCTCAAGTTCTTCTCCATAGATTTTTCTCTAGAAAATCAAAAGCAATACCATTTTTGTTTTCCAGAAAATACCACAACGTTTTTTTTAAAGCCTAAAACAAACTTCTCCATAGATCTATATCACTACAATACATTGAATCAAATTGCATTACCGAAAGTACTAATTAGCAAATATCATGGGTAAATACACAATTGTAAGAGGTCAATTTAACGATCTTGTATAATTTAACACCAATGTGGTAGCTTCCAGGCCAACATTGTAAGGGAGAGTAGGAGTGTCGTAAACATTGTCATTGCCGATACGAATTGTCACACCCCAAAAACCATGGCATAACATAAATGTTGGATTTACGCACCACATACAGCGGAAGACTGTAAAACCACATTACATAGTTTAAGTTACAAGTTAAAACTTTATAAAATAAACTCCACGCTACTATAGTATGTCTATTGTCCTCGTCACGTTGCCTGAAGACGCCATGTCACTGCACAACTAGACTCACCCTGAAACATTTACTAAAATTGGACTGCTTTCGCTCGTCAGTCTAAAGTTTAACAAAACATGTTTTGCTTTATCAAAATAAACATTTAACTTTTGAAACACACTTTATTAATGTCTACTTTAGATATCCACAACCATTGCATAACACATAGATAAACATACAACACACACACCATACTTAGTTCATACCCACCACATAACCCACTTGCCACTTTATCTCTTGTCTTATTTTTCACTGTTTAAGAACTCACACTTGCCACACTTCAATGTTAGTTATACACGGGAATCGAAACTAGTTGTGCCTGATATACACCGTCAGCGTGAGGTCCACACACACTTTTTCCACCAAAGTGGACTTCCCACTATGTCGTATTACATGGATTTCACACACTCACACACCATAGTTGTACTTTCCCCCATTTTCAGTCAACAACAATTCTAAACCCTCAGCCCAACATCTTAGTCAAAAGCTTTTAAATCACTTTCCACACTCATTTTAGTTTAAAAACATTCTTTTAATCACACATGGTTAAAAACCAATCTTTACTACGTTAGTGACTAACCCAAACCATTTTCCACACACACGCACATAATCCTAACTCCCATGGCAACTGACTTACATATATATGATTATATAACTTCGGGGTAGAAGGTATTGATACTACTGTTGGGACTCGTGTCGCCGCTTTAGTCCCTGTCACCTTGGCTTTACCCTTATGGTATTTCTCCACTTTCAATGCTAACATGCACACGTTGTTGTAGGAACAATACTGTTGCAGTTGTACCACGTCCAAGATCTCGGGTTTGATAGCCCCCAAAAACCTTGCGACCACATGTTTCTCATCCTCATATATATATATATATATATATATATATATATATATATATATATATATATATATATATATATATATATATATATATATATATATGTATATATACAGAGAGAGAGAGGAAGGTTCCTCCACAAAAAGTGAGTTTTGACTAAAAAGTGTAGGAAGCAAGTAGAATGCGCCACGTGTACGATACTGATTCCATAGGTGAGGGGTATTAGCGTCATTAATGTGCGTAGAAAAACAACACGTTTATATGATATATGTTGTGCTACTGTAACATATATGATATAATTGTGCTGATAATGGTAACCAGCACAGATTTCGAGCATCGTTATCTTTTTCTTAAAAAATCTCATTTTTTATGTAAAAAATATAACAATACTATACTCAAATTAAAGAGAGAAAAATGCTCGATTTTAGGGTGTAATTTAAAAAAAATGTATAAAAAGGTTATTTGAGATTATAAAATATGGTGGAACTAATATTTAATACAAAAGGAAAGTCAAACCAATGACAAAATCTCTATTTTACCCCTCTAGCCATTAATTCATTTCTAAATCAATTTTAGCTATTAGATTAGTTTGATCAAATGTTTAAATAATTCATACACTTTTTTAGGCAAAACTCACTTTGTACTTGAACCTTCCTCTATATATATATATATATATATATATATATATATATATATATATATATATATACTAGCTTAGAACCTGTGTACTACACAGGGTGAAAAAATAGCAATACATAAATTTTTTAAATCTTTATATATACATATATATATATATATATATATATATATACCATGTCAATATGTAATACACCAGGTCAATGTATAATACACCAGGTCAATGTGTAATACACCAGGTCAATGTGTAATATAAGGTCTGATATTATACAATGATCAGGCCTGATATTACACAATGACCTGACATATTTGAGCGAATTACACAATAACGAGAGAATTACACAATGAGCTGGAAAACGTAAAACACAATAATGAAAACATATAACACAATGATGAAAAATATTTTACACAATGAACTTGTATTACACAATGACCTGACTAATTACTCAATGAACTTGTATTACACAATGACTTGACTAATTACACAATGACCAGACGTGGTATTACACAATGAACTTGTATTACACAATTACCTTACTAACAACACAATGAGCTGAAAAACATAAAACACAATGATAAATACATATAACACAATGAACTTGTATTACACATTGAACATGTATTACACAATGAACTTGTATTACACAATGAACTTGTATTACACAATGACTTAACTAATTACACAATGACTTAACTAATTACACAATGACCAGATATTACACAATGACCAGACGTGGTATTACACAATGAACTTGTATTACACGATGAACTTGTTTTACACGATGAACTTGTTTTACACGATGAACTTGTATTACACAATTAGCTGAAAAACGTAAAACAAAATGATTGTAACATTTATAATTTTCACGTATTTGTTTCAGTGCAATAAACGACATTTCAGTTTCCAATTCTAGTGCAATACCCTATATTATCTATACACACATTATAATTCAAGTTTCTCATATAATTATTTTGTTCTGTGTACACACACATCTTTATTTCAAAGGATTTTACATCCCTATTTTATATATATATGTGTGTGTGTGTGTGTGTGTAATTGAAAGGTAATAAAATACTTATAACTAAAACATTATTACATTCAAAAGTTTTGATTTATAAAGTTATATATATACATAAGGTTTTAAACAAAAGTCAAAAATTATATATATATAGCTTCAATATAAAGGTTTTAACCCCCCCCCCCCCGAAATAGAACCCTTAAGTCTAAATTTGGACCTTTGACTTTGATCTTTGACCTTATTCATGATGCATTAACCTATTTTGACTTTCAAAGTCAAACAACTCAAGAAACTCGCAAATTCAGGGATGGAATTGATCAGTCTCGATGAATATAGACTTCCCATGTCTTCACAATCGATATCTGATCACATCCTGGCCCAAATTACCCACCCCAAATCAGTCCCTGAGCGGCAAACGTTAAATTCAAACAGGTTTGACTCTTTAGAGTCAAACCGAGCCCAAATCCTTTCCTAATCGAGAAATTTCAACGCGTTCAATTCCGCAATTCATGCGCTAAATGACCTCGCATGTACCTGACCCTAATACATGACCCAATTCATCCCCAATCGGCCGAATTAACGCGAAATTCCATCGACAGTTGTCACATTCAAACCTCTAATCAAATCGTGTGATCTAGATGAGTTTACACGAATCAAACCACACATATACCTTCGCATACCCTTACACAACCTCTCAGAACTCTCGTACGATCCACATTTCATCTCTGGAAACCCTGACGAGCACTAAGAACCGTCGGAGTTTTGTTTCACCCGTTCACCCGCAATCCTCCACCAAACCAAGTAAGTTTTATATCATTCGAATCGTTTTAGTACGCTTATCAATAGCCCTATACTAATTCATCATGACTGATCATATCGGGTTCGAATTCGAGTGGAGTTCATGACCTGTTCTTGCGGGATTCAAATTCGACTTTTAAATCTAACTGATATTTTTAAATTTGTGGAATCCCTATATGACCAGCGAAACCACCGGTCCGACTGGTTAAGCCACCGCGCCATCGGAACCGGTGGCGTGGGTTCGAAACCCACGACCCCGGCCTTTTTGTGTGCGTATCAAACCTAGACCCGGCTCCTTCACAGACTCATATTAAAAACTATTCGAACCGAATCTGTACCAGTGATGCTCCCCTGGTCCAGTGGTTGATGCGCGATGTTCCCACCGGGCAGACTCGGGTTCGACCCGGGCAAGCCCCTATTAATTTTAAAAATCAGTTTTAACATTAGTTAAATTATATAAAAATTATTTTATAAACTCTACATTTATTTAGATCAGAATAAAACAAGTTCCATAATTTTTGCATAAAAATCTCTATTTTTATAAAATTATTTATTAAATACTCAATTTAAAGTATATTATTTATTTTGAGAAATTCATTTATAAATTTATGATAAGTTTTATAAACACCTTATACAAAGTTTATAAAATTTAAGTTATATTTTAAACACCCAAAAAAACTAATAATTATAATTTTATATACCTAAGTATACATACCCATTCTAATTAAATATAATTAATTATCATATTCAATTTAAATGGCAAATAAATAAATAAATTAATTTATTATTTATTTCATTTAATTATATTTAAATATAAATTGCATACCCTTATAAATAAATAAATAAATAAGGTAAAAATTATTTATTTAATTTATATTTAAACAAAAATTGTTCATTTAGGTTATACTAAATAAACCTAATACCTACATTATTTTTCTAACTAAATAAATGAATAACAATTATGTAACTTATTTAGTTATTCAAACCCAAAACCCTAAACCAAACTATTTTAAAACCATTTGTTCAATAGTCCATTTTACACAACCCTTTTTAAGTACAAACCACAATTTCCTACACTCCTATACATACTACAACACTACCCTATGTACACACATCCAATTCAATCCTATAATTTGACATAGACTTTTTGTACACACTTTTAATTCAAAATATATTACACCCTAGGATTAACGTGGTGTGTTACAAGGATCACTTTGCTACCTAGTCTCGCGTGCTAGCTCCACCTTTGATTCAAGTGAGTATTACATAGCCCTTTTTACTCTTTTACACTTTTTGGGGTGAAACATAAACTCTACACACACAATTGCTTATATTTACACAAACTACACAAACACAAATCCTCTTTACATTCATGTATACAAAATTTGAGCTTTATGTTTGAGTGATAGGTGTGTTAACTGTTTGTGTGCAATTTATGTGCAATCATTAACTATTCAAGCCGACGGTTAACAATGATAGATCTATTGAGTCTGACAAACCCACCCAGATTGGGGTGATTGTTACCGACAACACAATTTGCATGCTAGTTACAAAGGTTTGATTGTACTTTGGTTACACAATAGTTGCTCCCCATAAATGCCTTATTTTATCATGTTATGTAAGGATTTGATTATTTACATCTATACATTATCTATGTATAAACCTGTGTATGCTCACCAACTTTTTAGTTGACTTTATTTTATTCATGTTTCAAGTGCAAATGTGTGAATTTGATCAAGACATGCTACACATAGGCTTTGGACTTAGTTAAAATTTAATAAAGAATATTATGTATTTCATTTACGTACTTGTTTTGAATTTGGTTGTGTTTAAATTGTTTGAAATGAAATGTGATGATTAAAATATTGAAATCTAGTCAACCTTGTGCTCATGAACAGTCTACATGTCCAGCCCCGACGTATTCCGCCGTCGGTTGGGGTGTGACAATGATAAATACATATAACACAACGAACTTGTATTACACATTGAACTTGTATTACACATTGAACTTGTATTACACAATGAACTTGTATTACATAATGACCTGACTAATTACACAATGACCAGACGTGGTATTACACAATAAACTTGTATTACACGATGACCTGACTAATTACACAATGAGTTAAAAAACGTAAAACACAATGATAAATACATATAACACAATGAACTTGTATTACACATTGAACTTGTATTACACAGTGAACTTGTATTACACAATGAACTTGTATTACACAGTGAACTTGTATTACACAATGACCTGACTAATTACACAATGACCAGATATTACACAATGACCAGACGTGGTATTACACAATGAACTTGTATTACACAATGAACTTGTATTACACGATGAACCTGTATTACACAATGAGCTGAAAAACGTAAAACACATTGATAAATACATATAACACAATGAACTTGTATTTATATGTATTTATCATTGTGTTTTACGTTTTTCAGATCATTGTGTAATTAGTCAGGTCATCGTGTAATACAAGTTCATTGTGTAATACCACGTCTGGTCATTGTGGAATTAGTCAGGTCATTGTGTAATGCAAGTTCATTGTGTAATACCACGTCTGGTCATTGTGGAATTAGTCAGGTCATTGTGTAATGCAAGTTCATTGTATAATACAAGTTCAATGTGTAATACAAGTTCATTGTGTTATATGTATTTATCATTGTGTTTTACGTTTTTCAGCTCATTGTGTAATACAAGTTCATTGTGTAATACCACGTCTGGTCATTGTGTAATACAAGTTCATTGTGTAATACAAGTTCAATGTGTAATACAAGTTCATTGTGTTATATGTATTTATCATTGTGCTTTACGTTTTCCAGCTCATTGTGTAGTTAGTAAGGTCATTGTGTAATACAAGTTCATCATGTAATACAAGTTCATTGTGTAATACCACGCCTGGTCATTATGTAATACAAGTTCATTGTGTAATTAGTCAAGTCAATATGTAATACAAATTAATTGTGTAATTAGTCAGGTCATTGTGTAATACAAGTTCATTGTGTCAAATATTTTTCATCATTGTGTTATATGTTTTCATCATTGTGTTTTACGTTTTTCAGCTCATTGTGTAATTCGCTCAAATATGTCAGGTTATTGTGTAATATGCTCATTGTGTAATATCAGTTCATTGTGTAATATCAGGTCTGATCATTGTGTAATATCAGACCTTGTATTACACATTGACCTGGTGTATTACACATTGACCTGGTGTATTACACATTGACCTAGTATATTACACATTGACCATTATACCCTCCCTTTAAAAACAATAAAATGACACATGTCAAGCTTAAAATCATTCTTACACTTCTTATTTTTAAAACCCATTTTACTATAACCTAACCCTATATATATATGGGAGGGTTCCAGAGAAAACCACAAGTTAGGCGAAAACCACGAAAACCACTAAAAAAACCAATTTTACCCAATCATATAATATTATTTATTTTTTGTTTTATTTTATTTTTATTTATTTATAAGAGTATCAACGTAATATTAAACATTTTTACACATAGTGTTACGTATACGTAAATATAAAACAAACAAATTGTGGTTACGTATACGTAAATCAAAAAATTGTTTTTGGATACGTATACGTAAATAAAAAAAATTGCCTGAAATAATGTGGTTTTCTCGGTTTTCGCATAACTTTGTGGTTTTCTCTTGATCCCTTCCCTATATATATATATATATATATATATATATATATATATATATATATCTTAAAGGTACATATACTAATAATAGAAAATAAAATAAAAAAATATGTAAAAATTAATATATAATTGAGTTTTAAAAATACATTAAATACTATTCAATTTAATTTGACTTTCATTTACTATTTGATTGAAAACATAAGCTATGTAATTACATTTCAAATTTTCTTATAATATGAGATAATTTAAAATAAATGTGTTTTATTAGTATAACTAGGTTAAAATCCCGTGTCTTACACGGGTTGAATACATGTAATATCATATATTGAGTAATAAAAAAATTATTTTTTAAAAACTCGTGTTTTACACGGGTTGGAATAAACCCGTGGAATACAATATAACCTGTTAACACATACACTCATCAAAATATGCAGGAGATTTATTAATATAAAAATTAGTATTTTCTTTAAAAATATATTATTATTAAAAGATATAGGTGTATTTAATAAGAGAGAGGCGGGAAAAAAAATGATAAGAATAAATATGGAGGCGACACGTGACATGAAAAACCTTTATTTATTATATAGTATAGATTAATAATTTTTTTAAAATATATTATTATTGAAAATATGAAAATGTATTTACTAAGAGAGAGAGACGGGAAATTTTTTTAAGAATGAATATGGAGACGACACGTGGCATTGTGAAACCTTTATTTATTATATAGTGTATATATATATAGGTTAGTGGCCCGTGTACTACACGGGTAAAAAATGAAAAATATATAACTAAAATATGTAAAAAATTACTAACGATTGATACTAAATGTTACCTATAAATAGAATTAACAATCTAAATAATTATTAAAAAGAATTAACATTTTATAAATAATATTCCATGTGAAAACACACCTCACTCGCACACATTCTGCCACCTCCAAAATCACTTGAAACATGTATAATCAATGAAAACAACCCCTATATTTTAGTTCTTCCCACTATAAATTGAAACATATATAACGAATTTCAATAACTTCATAAATTGAAATTCCGAAATACATATAAACATAAGCAAATTGTAGGTCCATGTCCAGTTGCAGGTCTTGGTGCAAATTGCAATGCAAAGAACCCTGATACAGAACTGGCACCTGTAATAGAAAAAAAAACATACGCAAAATAGCTCAAATTTTACTCCAGAAAAGAAACCAAGTTTCCTACATAAAACAGCAGCACTCATCACAAAATGTTGATAGAACCTATTTAGGTCCACAAGATTGCCTTGTGGTATTTTAGATATTTAAAGTAATATGTAAATGTCAATTATAGCAATTGATGAATCAAATGTTTTAGGATAAAGCCTAAAGGGATTATGTAAGAAATGAAATTATAAGGGCATACTACACTAAATAGAAATGGACTTTTTGCACTTTTTTCCTAATTTTTAGCAACCAAATTCAGCTTAAGATTTATCACTAAATTAAGCAAACGGACTCATTTTAACTGGTTTCACATGTAATCTTTTGATGTGGCATCACTTGATGCCCAGTTTGCCACTTATGCAAATAAATGCTTATGTGAAAAAAAAAAAACTAAAATCACATATGAGATGCCACATTGAGCAATTTTTTGAAATCAGGAAAAGATGTAGATTTAATTTCTATTGTGTGCAATTTTTCAAAATTAGAAATATGCAGCTAAATCTTACCAAGATTGTAATTAAGAAGACGCGATACCCATATATACTTCAAATTAACACCAAAAACTTACCTGAGGGAAAACTCCAGTAGTATGGCGTCCACTTCCATACAATACACCATTTCTTCTTTGCATTATGAGCAAAGTACTCCGCCACGATTTTTCTCCAAAACTCAATGCTATTGTCCTACAAGTGAATAAGACATTAAAACCACTTCAACAGCCGAAATTATCTTATTCTACCATGACAGATCGTTGAACTCTTACTTCAGGCCTATGTTGTTGCTGATACATATAATGTATTATGCTTTTATGTATGTCCGTAAGTATGTAGCCAACATAATAATAATTGACTTTTATATACATTAATGTTTATATGTACTTTTCACAAATTTTCAGTCTGATGCCCCTCACATAACACATTCATGATCGTACATGCATGTTCTGTATTTATCAATAAACGCGTCTATATTCCTACATTGCATCCATCTAGGTGATATACGTTTACGCACATAAAAATTTCTTCAAATGCCAAAAAAGAGGGGGGGGGGGGGAATTGGTTGGGTTGGGTAACGGGTCAAATGAATTGGGGTCAAAACGTGTACTTTTTAGTATGGGGCAAAACGCACTCTGGGGCTGCAAACCCTTTTTAATAAAAATAATGAGCAAATGTCATAAAATAGAAAAATAATGTTTAGGGGTGATCCATTTTATTAGATAGGAAACACTTTTTTTCTAATTTTTTAAATACATGATATGGTGTAAAATGTGATTACAAAACTTAGATTATTTAAATAATATATAAAAATACATTTTAAGTGCCAACCCATTTGGCCCACCTTCTATTTAGCTAATGTTTTATATCACCCTTCAATCAGCTGGAGATTAAATGAGCCAAATCCACCCATTGATTAAGTAAATGGATTAAATTGCCACCACTCCTAAATACTACTTGACTTAAGAAAGGGTCAACTGATCAAACGATACTCACCTGATGAATAGTCATTTCTTCAAAGTTAATGTCCGTGTAGATTTCGTGAAGATTAGATAGGACAGGAAGCACAATGTTTCATGAAACAAATCATTAACATTTCAGTTTTGGAGTTTAAGTTATTAGTATGAAGATGAGTATTATATTCAACTAATCAGTTTGGTTCTAACCTTGATTTATTGTCATGGAGCCGATATTCGTTGAATACTCAGCTAATGATCCTCTCGACCATAATCATAAACTACTACAATAAAAAATAATGAATCAAATTAAGAAAATACAATATCAAACATTTACTGAACATCAAATTAATGCAATTACAATGGGTATTAAATCAATATAATAAAACAATGAATCAAAATTAGGCTACCATGAACATATAAAACAATGAGGCTACTTGAAAATCTAGAACAATATCAAACGTTTACTGTGATTCAACCAATGAGGCTACTAATATAATAAGCAATATCAAACATGTACTATGTGGTTTAACCGTACTTTTACCCCGATTAAACCAAAGGATAACCCCCGATTGAACGAATGGAGTAGTCAAACCCATCAGCCCGCTGCATCGATCGGTTTGGAACCGTTATTGCCGATTGAACCAAAGTCAAAACCCTATAACACGAATCTGCAGTCAATAAAAGTCTTAAGTCCTACGAATCTGCAGTTCATAATAGTCAAGAGAAATCTTCAAACGGTGTTGGGTATACGATAGAAGAGACATAATACGAATCGAAAATCAGTGAAATAACCAAGGAAAATAGTTTTTAAAACAGTGAATGAGAAATCATTATCATAACATAAATTGAAACGTACCTGCGATTGGCAATGTGTTTGTCTGAAGACAGAAGAGAAAAGTGATGACACCAATGGAAGAAAATTTCTAGGGTTTGAGAGAACAGGATAAGAAGAAAACAACAATTAGGCGTAAAGG
Source organism: Smallanthus sonchifolius (assembly GCA_023525975.1). Lineage (NCBI taxonomy): Eukaryota > Viridiplantae > Streptophyta > Magnoliopsida > Asterales > Asteraceae > Smallanthus > Smallanthus sonchifolius. The sequence continues at coordinate 42,068,968 of CM042033.1, forward strand.
GGATCTGGGGTGGAGAAAATGGCCAGAAAATAGAAAATATATATGTCGGGTAAAAAGGTCCGCTTGTAGTTTAATTCGGGTTAAAAGATCCGCGAAAAATGAAATGGATTAATAGTGGGGAAAAAAAAGATTGGAAGCCATCACAAGCTGCCAAGGGTCCTCTAAAAGTATTCTTTTATTAGATATGGATAGGGCTGTTCAAAAAGCCCGCGGCTCGTGGCTCGCTCGAAAAAAGCTTGGAAAAAGCTCGGGTCGGGAAAAGCTCGGTTTTAAACGAGCCGAGCCGAGCTGGCTCGAATTCTAAACGAGCCGAGCCCGAGCTAGAGTTGGCTCGGCTCGTGGCTCGGCTCGTGGACTCTATATTTATATAAGTTCTGATATGAATTGTGTAGGTCAGCAGGTAATTTTTGAACTCAAATGCTTTGCAAAGTTTGAAATGATCGTATTTGTAAAACATAGGATAATATAAGTTCTTAATTGTGTAGCTCAGCAGGTGCAATGCGCGATGAACATGAACTATGGACAATGATTTCTAACTTTTTGGTTTACATATTAGAAGTTTACATATCTGGTTCTAGTCATTTTTGACTTTTTTGGTTTATATATTTGAAGTGACAAACTTAGTTCTAATCATTTATGACTTTTTTATTTACATATTTGAAGTCTGCAGATTTGGTTTTAGTCATTTTCGATTTTTTTTGTTTACCGTTGTACTTATTCACTACTTTATAAGTTTTGGGTTGTGTATTAATGTGTTAAAAATTATAAATTATATATTAATGTGTAAATAAATTTAAAAAAAACGAGCTAGCTCGACGAGCCACGAGCCAGCTCGAGCTCAATTTCCAAGCTCGAAAAAAAATCGAGCCGAGCCAAGCCGGCTCGTTTAGTTTTGAGCTCGAGCTCGAGCCAGGCCTGGCTCGGCTCGGCTCGGATCGTTTACAACGCTAGATATGGAAGATATATATATATATATATATATATATATATATATATATATATATATATATATATGCTAGCTTTAACCCCATGTGTTACATGTAGTGAAACATTAACATTATAATGATAAATATTTTAACACTGTTAAAAATAAGAGAGAAACTAGGAGAGGGAAACGAGTTTCATTTTATTCATTTTAAGAGCAGACACACATCATATATATACACAATACAATATGAAACCCTAAAGCCCGTAAACATTGGGTTTGGCTATAAAAGAGTATGCATTTATAACACTCTCCCTTAGACATTTTATATTATACACTATCAACATTATATTACTAGATAATGTTGTCTCGGTTCTTCAGGATCGATACTAACTGATACTGCAGGATCAGTTATGCTGCCTCGTTAAAACCTTACTAAGAAAACCCAGTGGGACAAAACTTAGTTAAAGAAAAAGAGTACAACGTGCATAACACTCCCCCTCAATTTAATGTATATCTTTCGGTCTTTGGAGTGCAATCTTCTGTGGTAATTGATTGACTTGATTGTTGTTGTAATCTTGAATGATTTGAGTGATGCATGTTGCATGGTCTTCATATAGTGCAATCGAGCTTCTTTTGATGAACCCTGATCCGTGATAATGTCTACTTTGTCGATTGCCATGAAATTGGTGTACCTCCGTATACAAATTTAGATCAATCTATGTGTAGTCTAATAAGTAACCTACATCACTACAAACAATTGCTTGGGAGTCCATATTTTTCTCGTGGAACAATCCCTTGTCTTGAGTCCCGTAAAGATATCAACTTAACTTTTAATATGCTTGATAATGATGCCTTATTAAAAACCTTGCTAGGAAAACCCAGTGGGACAAAACCATAGCTAAGGGAAAAAGAGTGCAGAGCAAATTATGTATAATTAACAGCATACTTCCAGATGATGTTAAATCAGTACTTCGGGACTTATAAGATAAAATGATGCTCCTGGATCAGTTACGTCGTCTCATTAAAAACCTTACTAAGAAAACCCAATGGGACAAAAACTTAGTGAATGGAAAAAGAGTTCAACGTGTTGAATTAGAAAATCGTATTTCACTAGCATATATACTGAAACATAATATCATGTCTTGTGGTATACATGAGATGAATTAGTGCACCAACTGCGCTTAAGTATGGTACTTCTAGACCAAGTACTTCTTCACATTCTTCTTAGGAGAAGTAATGATTATGTTTAGCAACCAAACAATTATGGGTGTTCGTTGCGGATAAACTTTGTCCATATTAGAATATGATAACATCTTCCGGATGTAGTTTGATTTATGGACAAATATATAATCGAACATTAGGTCGATAAATAATTTAGCCGTGTCAAGATCTTACATGGCTTATTTTTTCAAACTTATACCCCATCTTTTTCAAAATATATACTGAAACGATTATACCATATACGACTGGTTTTGTTGAGACTATATAAAAATCTCTTGAGATTTATAACACACATCTCGGGGTACTAATTATAATGCTTCAGGCATTTCTAACCCTTTATGGATTTTCATTTAGTTGTCATTTTCAAGTTTTCTATACAAGTATTCAGTGACAACATCCATAAGTTTTCTAAAGTCCTTCTGAGATTGCGAGGCCGATTAAACATCTAAAGGTTATCGCATTCACTACAGGGGAACACGTTTCCTCATAATCAACTTCTAGGATTTGGGGAAAACCTTAATGTTACAAGTCGTGCCTACATCGCATAATCTCATAATTTTCGTTTCTTTTTATTTAAAGACACCCATTTATAACCTACTGTCAGTCTACGGGTGTTCGGACTACAGGTCCGAAAATGTTTTTGCTTGTCAAGCGAATTAAATTCAGCCTTTTAGGCGTCTTGCCATTGTAGGCAGTCATCTCTATGTATGTACTCTTACAGAGTTTTATGTACGTAATCTTTTTCATCGATTACATCTATTGCTATAGCATATGCAAATATTTCAAACACGTGTTTCATTTTTGGTTTCATATTGTACTATTTTGTAGATAATTTATTGAGATCTCATATTTGTTTGGTACATGAGTTTTATTTGGAACTCTATTTTCCTCTTCTGGGGCATTATAATTTTCTTCTAGAATCTTATTAGTCTCTTCTAAGACATTTACATCTTCTGGGGTTTTATCGCTTCTTTGTGCGATTTCGTTAATCTCTTCTGGTATTTTATCAATAACCTCTTATAGGTTTTGTGTGTAACCTCTTATAGGGTTAGACCAACTGCATTATTCTGCTCTTTTTGTTCGCGTGGGTTTTTATGTTTGGAACCGATTTATTTTCCATGTTTCATGTATATGGTAATCTTTCTATGATTACTTCAATTTGAGCAGGTGATGTTTATGCTGGTATATATGACTTTGTCACTCTGTTTGTGTGTGTGAATGCGTCAAATAATTCATTTGCTATTCTTTGCAAAAGCATGACATATTAGACTTTAGAATCATATTAACCACTTCCGGGGTGATGATGCTGCATTTGATGTTTTTGTTTTCATGTATTACCAGTCTTTCCTTTCTTTATCCAATCTCCCCCTAAGACTGGGAATAGTGTCTTATTTACACAACATATTATGTTGTATACATGTCTCATTCTGGTACATTATGATGGCGGTATTGGTACATAAATCGCACAACAAAAATATTTATTTTTGAGACAAACTTAGTTCTCTTCCGGAGAACATTTATACGGGGGAGTATTTGTGATCAGCAGTTGGTTTGAACTGATTAGTGCAGCGGTATGCCCTTATGTACAAGATGGCTATTCGCATCTTACCAATAACTGTCTAGCTATTAACTGTAATAATGTTATTAGTAATTTAGCTAAAACTTATGTTTGAACATAATCTGCTGGATGTTCAATATTTATCCCTATACACATACAATAAGCGGGGCAAATGCTACATATAAGGTAGCGAAAAGGCTCACACGTGACCATATAGAGATGTGTCTCTTAAGATCTAAAATACTGAAAAATGGTCCACATGGAGATTAACATGCCCGCATATGTCCTCAGGAATTCTTTCCAAATATAAGAGGGATTCTTTATAAGAGTTTGTTTTCAGGGAGCTTAAATACTGATTTGCTGAGAGAACTCACTGCACATGATAAATCTTTTGGTAGTAACAATTTTAAATTGTTGAGACGGCGCTTGTTGGCACTTTTAATCATTCACCTAATCACAATGCTACATCGATGACCTCTTTGGTCATGATGTATAAAGATAGTATATTTCACTAGTAACTTCTGGTTACTTATCACATTTAAATTTTGCAAAATATATTTTCTATAATATATTCTAGATGGTAAAATCGCTAGTTTTCCAATATGGTCTTCTAGCCATATTTGTCATGTGTAATTGGAGATATTTGGTATTGTTTTCGATCAAGCTTTCGTTGTAATGCCGTCTAGCCGAATATATTTGAAAACTTAGTAAGTTTCTTTAAGATTTACTAGAATATAAGACATATTTAGTACATGTAGGTAAGATGACACATACTTTTCTGGAGCATTCAATAAAGTTACCAACACTTGGAATACTAGAATAAGTGTCTTTGTGCTAGACAACTGATAAGAGTATTTTATGTTTTAAGATAGTGTTAGTCGTGTCGTTATATTCATGACATTTATCGTCAATTGTTACAATAACTCTACTAGAGTATTATGACATAATTTTGGTACCTGGTAGCTAGGTAAGATAACTATATACTCTTCTGAAGCATTCGATAGGTTACGAACTCTGTTATTTACCATGTTTCATCGGTGATGGCTAAACAATAATATCTAAATGAAGGGGTGACAGTGGGGCTATAAAGGTACCCCGATGAGGGTTGTTTCATCCTCTATCCCCTTCTATTTCATTCATTTATGAAAGAGCCCAACCAGATGGTAGCATAGTTGGTCATTCCGTATTTATAGCGGATGTTTTCTCGCACTTGTAAGATCTCTTCCAAAGTGGACGATCCGTATACTATTGGTTTAACCACTGATGTTGGGTTTATGATGATGAACCTCTCACATCCATTAGTTGTTTCACCAGAGCCACGTCTTTCTTCTCCTCCATCAATCTTGAAAAGTAGACACATACGTACCATGGAACCGGTTGGTCGCAATTAAAAGACATGATCAGAGTAGCTTATGATTGTGAGACGTGGAGAAAATCTTCTCGAACATGTCTCTTCACATAGTTTCAACTTGGAGGTGGTGCTCAAAAGAGTGGAATTGTACTCGTGAACGACTTAGAATATTTCAATCGCAGGTAGCGAGATTTTGGAAGAAAGGACTAACTTATGGCGGTCAAGTCCGTCTTTAAGATTCCTCCACTTGTTAAGAAAGTCCACGATAGTGAGGTATTCCCTTTTTAATAAAGCTCACGTTTTATTAACCAATCATTATACGTAAAAAGGTACAATAAAGGAGTAGGGCCAAAACAATCCATTAAGCTAAACAAACAAGATGGCCCAACAATATATAAAAAAACATCAATGGCTTTAAGAAATAATAATTCTGTCGGACAAAATCTTAATTTTATTTTGATCAGAATTGTTTAAGTTGTCGGGTCAAGAATCTGGCCCAATTAAAAAAATTCGAAATTTAAATAAAACTAATCGTAAATCTTTCAAAAGATCTTTATCCTTTTCAAGAAAAAAAAATTATGAAATAATAAATATAGAGTTTAAAGTTCCTAAACTCCATATTAATATGGCTTATATTCAAAATCACGTGATATCATGTGATTTTTTCTTTTAGTAACTCCTTCACCCAAGAAAAAGAATAATATAAATAGGGGAAGGTTTCGCTAAGAAGTGGTTTTTCGCTAAGAAACGCTAAGAAGTGGGTTAAACGAACTCCGATTGAGCTCATTCGAGCGGCGTTGGAACCGTCTCATCGAACTCTAATCCGGACCAAAAAACCTAAACCCCCCTCCACCCGCACCCCCAAAAACTTAAACCCCCCCTCCAACCCCACCCCGAAAAGCCTAAAACCACCACCCCCACCCCCCAAAAACCTAAACCCCCCCACCCCCCCCCCAAAAACCTAAACCCACCCCACCCACCCCCAAAAACCTAAACCCACCCCCACCCACCCCCAAAAACCTAAACCCCCACCCCCATCCCCCAAAAAAAACTAAACCCTAAAAGCTAAACCCTAAGGCTAAAATCCTAAATTTCAACGCTAAGATATAAACCCTAAAAGCTAAGATGGTAGAGTTCGACGATACGGTTCCAACGCCGCTGGAATGAGCTCAATCCGAGTTCGTTTGATATCGTTTCTTAATGTTTTTGTCACTTCTTAGAGTTCTTAGCCGAAAACAACTTCTTATTTGATCCTCCCTCAATATAAATATATTAAAAAGTTTTGACCTAACCAACACCCTTCTGTTTAAACGGCAGCCTCTGCATTTGTTAGAATTGAAGGTTGAAAAAGGCAAAACCGGTCAACTACGTGACCTTTTCGTACTCGTCGTGTAACTGCTACCAAGAATCACGCAACAAAGGTCGGTCACGTCACTCACCTCACCTCTGCCCTCGACTCCATTCTCGCTATGTTTCCCGGTGACGAACGACTGCTAGATCGCTTAAATAGTTAAACTCCACTCGCGAAAGCCAATCGGAAGTCAAGATATATCGCCTTTTCCCGGCATCCACTCGATTTCTATTGCTCTTGGCCATATCAGATCTCTATGGTTCTTCGGTTCGGTCGGCACGCGTGTTTGCAGTGGGTCGGAGAACTAGTTGGTGTACGTATACAAAAGTCGTAAGGTTTCTTAGTGATCGTATCTCAGTCACCGGAAAAACCAACGTTACCCATTTTCTATGTGTTTTTAACTAATATGCACATGTAAATCATTGTATTATAGTTTAAATCCCGTGTCTACACACGAAGTGAAAAATATCAATATATAAAATTTTTGAATCTTTATTTATAAATTTTACAGGTGTAAAACTAAAAATATATTACATATACTAATGATAAAAACAAAATTCAAAATATGTAAAAATTAATATATAATTACGTTTCGAAAATACGTTAATTACTATTTAATTTAATTAGACTTTCATTTATTATTTGATTGAAATAAAAGTTACGTATTTAAATTTCAAAGTTTCTTATAATAAGAGACAATTTAAAATAAATGTATTTTATTAGTATAATTAGTATTTTCATTTAAATATATATTATTATTAAAAATAAAAATGCATTAAATAAGAGAGAGAGGCGGGAAAAAAAATAGTGAGATTGAATATGGAGGCAACACGTGTCACTAAACACCTTTATTTATTATATAGTATAGATAAATAGGGATAAAGACTGTTACCCCGATTTCGTTGTTGAACCAAAAAGAGATCAAACAAGTGGAGGCACCAGATATAGAGTTGTTACCAGATTTGTTTTAGACTGCTGCTTCTTTGGAACCCAACGACTAGCATTCATTAAAGCCATCAACGATTACCAAATTTGTTTTAGACTGCTACTTCTACCACTGCCGCTTCAAGATAGTAGTGTGTTTCGATCGAATGTTGTTGTATCTATGTTCCTATCACCCTTTTTTTTCAAGCCTTTCGATCCGATTCATACGTCATATCGTAGGGTTATTAATTTTGGTAATCTACGATTTGGGTTTGATGGTGGTGAGAGATGACGGCTCAAAGAACAAATAGGGTTTATGAGATAGCACTTTCGTGCTAATAACGTGTTGAAAATAAGAGAGAAACTAGAAGAGGGAAACGAGTTTCATTTTATTCATTTTAATAGCAGACACACACATCATATATATATATACACAATACAATATGAAATCCTAAAGCCCGTAAACATTGGGTTGGGCTATAAAAGAGTCTGCATTTATAACAAACACCTCTTTTTATACAAATTTGATATTGTATTGGTAATTTTTATTTTATTAAATGTTAAGATTATATGGATGAGAGTAATCAAAACATGAAAAAAATACATGAAAATACAATTCATAAGTGGTGTACTTTTTACAATACATTAAATTACATATCAAATGAAACCTTACAATATATGATGATTTATAAATTTGAAAATACTTCATTGTATATAATATTTGACATGGTATTGGTAACTTTTTCATGTTTAACACCCACTAAATGCAACAAAGAATAGAGTTTATTTTCATCAATTACTGAAAACAAAAAATAGCCAAAACCGTTCTAAAAAGGGTCACAAACGGTGCGAACCTGATTGAAGCCAGTAGTGAATAGAAGAAATCGAAGATAATCAAATTGGTCAACGATTTTCTTGCATACGTTGTTTCTCAATTTTATTAGTTTTTGAAACTCTATCAACTTTTTGTAGAAACTTTAACCTTGATGTTCTAACATATTTACAAATATTGAACTTGTAATTAAATTTACGTATCAAAGTTAAATTAATTATTTTTAAATCTCGCCTATTATACGGAAAATCTCGCTAAATTATAATATTTAATCTCTCATTTAAAATAAAATAAAAAATACAAATAAACTTTAAATTTCAACAATATATCGTGTTTTAAATTCAAATTTTAAAACTTCAAAATTTAAAAATCTAACTCCTTAATATATCACCACAATTTAAATTTAAAAATCCAAAATTAAATATGAAAAAAAGTTAAAACTAATAAATTAGAATTGAAACCAAACATATTTTTTTTGAAAAAAAAATCTCGTCGTTTAAATAAAAATAAAAGTTTAAAATATAATACACTTTTAAAAAAATATTTATAAATTTCTTAATTTTAATTAAAAAAATAACTATTAAAATTTACAAATCAAAATAAAAAATTTATTTATAAATATCAAACTTAATTAAAAAACTACAAATTAAATATTAGTAAACTTTATTCTAACACATATTTATTTTTAAAATACAAAAGTAGTATTTTTAATTTTTTTTTATGTAAAATTAAAAAATCTTTCTCTTTTAATAATAAAATTTTAAAAACTCGCTTTTTTAATAATGAAACTTTAAAAACTCGTTTTTTTAAATCTCCTATTTTTTTATTATTTATTTTTATTAAATATTCACTTTTGATGATAGTTTAAAAAAAAATTAAATCAATGTTAATAATGGTGAATTGATTTGGTAAAAGATTTATTTATATAATTTTTCAAATAAATTAAGCTAAATATAGAAATATTGAATAGTGGATGTAAATGTGGGTTTGGGGGGAAAATGAGTGTGAGGATGAATATGGTGTTGACACGTGACACAATATTTAGTGTTTTATTAGAATAGGGATAAGGGGAGGTTCAAATAAAAAGTGGTTTTTCGCTAATAAACCTAATAAGTGACAAAAACCTTAATAAACGATATCAAACGAACTCCGATTGAGCTAATTTCAGCGACGTTGGAACCTTCTCGTCGAACTCTACCATCTTAGCTTTTAGGGTTTAACTTTTAAAGTTTAGATTTTAGGGTTGAATTTTAGGGTTTTAGCCTTAGGGTTTAGCTTTTAGGTTTTTTTTTGGGGTGGGGGTTTAGTTTTTTTTTTGGGGGTGGGGGTTTAGGTTTTTTTTTGGGGGTGAGTGGGGGTGGGTTTAGGTTTTTTGGGGGGTGGGGGTTTAGGTTTTTGTGGGGTGGGGGTGGTGGTTTTAGGCTTTTCAGGTAGGGTTGAAAGGGGGTTTAGGTTTTTGGGGGTGCAGGTGGAGGGGGGTTTAGGTTTTTGGGGGCGGGTTAGGGTTTGTTGAGACGGTTCCAACACCGCTAGAATGAGCTCAATCAGAGTTCGTTTGACCCACTTCTTAGCGTTTCTTAGCGAAAAACCACTTTTTAGTGGAACGTTCCCCTATATATACATACAGGGTTGAGTTAGATTGGAAACCCATATGGGTTGTGAAAACTCAAGAAACTCTATAATGACCATAAATGAAAAAAGATAAATGGCTAAGATTTATTCAACATATTGATAATTTCTTTTCTATTTTTTAAATGAAAAAAGATACAAAAAGGATAGATATGTCATTTTACCTTGAAAGCAACTTTTCTTAGGTAGTGAAATAGTACATTGGGAAGTGTAAAAGTAATCATTCAACTATCAATCAAATCATACACCTTTCTTACTTTTTATCATATTAATTTTTGTTTTAAATTTAAACTAAAAAATAGTAACTTATAATTCATCTTTTTTTTATTTATAAAAAATAAAATTTAAAATTTTCAGAAACAAGGTTTAATTTTTTTTTAAATTCTGGATTTTTTGGATTGTCTGAAGCTTACAAAGAAATAAAAACGAGATTCACAGATTTTTAAAATATTTAAACGCGAAATTTTGTAAGTATTAAAAAACGAGATTTTTTAAACCAAGAAACTTTTAAAAGAATTAAATGCGATATTTTTATTAAAAAGTAAGATTTTTATACGAAAACTAAAGGGTTTTTTTTTTTAAAAATCAAAACAAGACTTTTAAAAACGAGACTTAATTTTTTGTTTTCATAAAAAACAAGGTTATTATAAAATAGATATGTATAAAACATAATTGTATAAAATAGAATTTTTGTAAATGTTTGCTAGATATGTATAATAGAATTGTATAAAAACATTATAGAAATTTTGTTACAGGAATGTTACATGTCTGTTGGATGTAATAATTTTTGAATTATACATATTTTTATAAAAATATGTATAAAAATATTATATAATTTTTGAATTGTACATATTTGTTACAGGAATGTTACATGTCTGTTGGATGTAATAATTTATTTTGGTTTAATACTAAATGAGTAACATATTATATATCATGTCATGTAACGTATATGTAACAAATCAATTTCACTCTTAAATGGAAATGTAATGTTTTTTTTTAAATTCTGTAACATATATGTAACATTGAGTTAAATGATATGAATGAATTAGTACTTTAAGACTCTTAAAGTCAAAATCAGACTCTAATTGCCATTACAAGTGTAACCAGATGCTTGAAATAAATGTTACATAAAACCAGATATTGAAAATAAATGTTACATGTTCAAAACCTAAATCGAGGTCGTGTTACATAAATGTAATCAATAATTGGGAAATAATTGTCACATGTTCAAAACCTAAACTGATGTCAAATTTACATTATGTAACTAGAAAATGTTAAATACATAGCTAACAAATGTTACATATGTAACGTTTGGTAGTTACATATGTTACACACGCTAAATAACAAATGTGTCTTCGTTTATTGTATAACCAAACATCATTATATCATTCTCTCTACCAATCTTTCTCTCTCATCTCAAACATCATTACCCGAGACGGTCACGCCACTTTACAGCGCGGCGGTGACGGAGGTGGAGAAGGAGGATTTCCTTGTTTTTTGGGGTTTGATTTTCAGATAGCCCTTGGTTGGGTACCAAGGGGAGGGTCTCGGGGATTAGAGACCCCCTCTATAGATATTTGCACCGGCTTATCTCGACGTCGATCGCACCGTGTCAGAAAAGCCGTGATTGGTTCACCGATAGAGACCTCTTCTTTCTCTATTGCCTGCTTACCGGCACTCAGTGCGCCTTGTCCACATGCCTAGCGATTTATTTTGCGTCTGCTTATATGCGGCAGAAGCGCGGGCTTTTGTATGGCGGCACTTTCATCACTCATCTGATGCGTGTTCTTACACCGTGGCATGATCACGAGCATGAGATGTTAGCGCCCATTCCCCATGTCCGATTAGACCGCCGCACGGCGAGTGGCATGCACATTACCCACCAATTCCCGGGGCTCAGCCTTCGGTTCGTAGGGGCCGTCTAGGACCAGGTTTGGGTCCCGGTGCCGTTGCCGCCGATACCGGGACAAGGGGACCCGCTTATGCCTGACCCGCTACATGGTGTGTCGTTGCCGCAGCCGCACGTCGAGCCCATCCACGACCAGCCGCCACAGCATCCCCGGCACGCACGTCGGTCTCTTAGGCTGGACAGGGCCACCCAAGCATTGCTTGATGGACTTCTCTACCACAATCTTTCTCTCTCATCTCAAACATCATTACATATGTTACACACTCTAATTAACAAATGTGTCTTCATTTATTATATAACCAAACATCATTATATCATTCTCTCTCTACCACAATCGTTTATTGGTAGTTACATATGAAACGTTTGGTAGTTACATATGTTACACACGCTAATTGAAAAAAATGTTCCACGTTAGAGGCACATAAAGCATGGTAATCTAAATCTTTTTTTAACAATTCAATTTTACAATAATTAATATTAAGTTAAAAAAAGGAAAAATCCACTAATTAATATTGTTTAAGGAGTAAATTATTTTTAAAGATATATGTAATTAATGGAAAAACAAAATAGTAATAAAAATTATAAAGTACATAACATGAAAATACTATTTTCAACTAGTACAAAAGTAAATGACAAACAAATATATTTAAAAGTTTGACCAGCAAAATGTAACAAAACATATCTTTCAAAAAACGAAATCAATAAAATTTAAAACACACATTAATAGTATTTTTAAACTACTGAACATTAGTACAAAATAAAAAGCACATACAAAATAGAATTAAAAGTTTGATATAGCATGTAACAAACATAACAAACAAAAGGAGTTTTGTTCTATTACATAGTGTAACAAAATCATCAAAAATTAAAACAAACATTCAGAAGATGATGGGGGGGGGGGTTTGTTAGGAGTCTTGTTCTGCAACAGGTTGGGGGTCTTTGTTCTTCTCCTTACAGTTTCTTGAATCATGGTCTGTTACATATTTGTTACATGTTCTGCAGAGCCTTGCAGTCTTTGGTGGCTTCTCAGCAAAGTTTTCACCCGGATTTGCATGATGGCTTGCCTCATTGAAGGATCTTGATCTGTTAAAACTTAATTTGGTTGCTTCGGATGAGCTTTTAGAAAAGCCTCAAGTAACCATTTATAAGAATCGATGGTCTAACTGTTTAAAAGTCCAGCACCAAATGTAACACATTTCTTGTGGTGGTCAACCCTAGTAAAAAGTACAAACATCATATTGTACCTGTTAAAACACCAGTTTGAATTCTTCTAAAATATTGGGACACCAATACTTTAAATTTTTATCTATCTGCATTTAAAAAACAAATCTAGTTATAAGATATTGAATGAGCTTAAGTTTATGTTATACCAAAAATCCAAAATCAATGATACACGAATAAGAAAAAAATACAACCAATTAATCTAGATAAATACTACAAATGATATAAATAAAATAAAATACAAAAATCAGAACTAATTGTTTACAATTATGTAAAAAAATTTGTTTACAATTAATTGTTTTAATCTCATTACAGTCGCAAAAAGCTCTACTAAAATGTTCCAGGGGAGAACGATGTTCAAATCTTATAATGAGATTACTATTGTTTACAAAATGAGCATAACAAGAAGCATAAGTCAGATTGTGATGACATAACAACTACTTCCATCTTCATTTTTTACCAACCACATCAGACACCTTTGTTCATTTATTAAATAAAGTAATAGTTCAAATATCATACATAAATCAATAGTTGAACCATTGTACCTTAAAACTTGGTGATCGACGAAGAGATAGAAGCAGATCTAGGGGACTTAATTGATGATTATACCCCTCTTGGAGGCCATATTTCTGGCAGCAGATCGGCGAAGAGATGAAGCAGATCCAACGGACGGTGGCTGTGATCACTTGAGAAATTTAAAGATTTAGAAAAGAGATGGAGGTACGTTGCAAATCTAAATATGAATAGGTTGAGAGAAATGGTGGTGGTAGATCTTGATAAAAGTAGAGAGAAATGATAATGGTGAAGCTTTTGAAAATAAAAAGGGTATAGAGAGAGATGAAATTTTTGAAAAAGTAGGTATTAAATGTGGAAAGAGATGATGGAATGTTTAAGAATAAGAAAATAATATATAAAGTCATCTCAATATGAAATTACGTATATGCCCTTAAGGGGTTAAAAAATATCTTCGTTGGATTGATGATGTGAAAAAATGATAACCCCTTCATAACTCAATTGGGATTTTACCCAATATATACCCTACACATACATATATATATATATACATACATACATACATACATACATACATACATACATACATACATACATACATACATACATACATACATATATATATATATATATATATATAGGGTTAGGTTCATGAGAGAACTCATTTTAATGAGAGAACTAGAGAACCACTAAAAAAAGGATGGTGAAATTTTAAAGAGCAAGGGTAAAATTGGAACTTAAAATATATAAATCTTTAAACATTTCTATCTTTTGCATACGTTATTATTATTTTTTAAATTACACCATTAAATCAAGAATTTCTGTATCTTTCATATGAGTATAAATAACGTTATAAAAAATAAGAATTAACTCATTTTTTTTTATTATTTTCAATACTGCATATTTGTAGTACCACCCCAAAAACCTAATCCACCCCTAAAAATCAAAACCCCCGACCCACCCCCACCCAAAAACCTAACCCCATCCCACCACCAAAAAACCTAAACCCCACACCCACCCACCCCCACCCAAAAACCTAAACCCCCCACCCCACCCAAAAACCTAAACCCCCCACCCCACCCAAAAACCTAAACCCCCCACCTCACCCCACCCCACCAAAAAACCTAACACTAAAAGCTAAACTAAACCAAAAAACTAAACCATAAAGATAAACCGGGCATTTTTATGTTTTTTTTGGTTGAACGAGGACGACGTGGGAAACATGGTCTCTGAACCACTTTTTTAGTTTTTGATTTATATTTTGAGTTATGAATTTTTTTAATTATTTTTTTGCCTTTAATGAGTAGTTCTCTAGTTCTCTCATTAAAATGAGTTTTCTTATGATCTTCTTTCTCTCTCTCTCTCTCTCTATATATATATATATATATATATATATTTTACTTTTGAATTTTTAATATCTTCCCCTATTAAGCCTATTTTTTCCAAATGTAAAATTATAGGATTATTTATACTCTTTGTTATATTTTTGCCCTTTTCTAGTTCATGACTTAAAAATTCTAATTTTATGCTTTCATTTTCTATTAAACTTTGTCTGTGGTGATTTTGTTTTAAAAACTCTAAACTTTCGTGTATATATATATATATATATAGGGTTGAGTTCATGAGAAAACTCATTTTAATGAGAGAACCAAGAAACTACTTATTAACGCCATTTTTGTAATTATATTGTTATTATATATTCTAAAAAACCTAACCCTTTCATACACCCTAAAAACCTAAACCCCCAAAAAAAAAACCTTAACGCCCACCCATCCCCCCCAAAAACCTAAACCCCCACCCACCCACCCCCCTCCAACCCATCCCCCCTCAAAAAAACCCAAACCCCCCACCCACCGCCAAAAACCTACCCCCTTCTTACAAAAACCTAACCTAAAAACTTAACCCTAAAAGCTAAACTAAACACAAAAAACTAAACAGACTATTTTTTCGAGTTTTTTTATGAAACGAGGCAAACATTTTGGTTTTTTTTAGTTTTATTAATTTTTTTTTATTTTTTTAGGGGTTTTTTTTTTGCCTTACAAAAAATATGCCATTAATTACGAAAATGCCATTAACGAGGAGTTTCTGGGTTCTCTCATTAAAATGAGTTTTCTCATGATCTTCTTTCTGTTTTTCGTGCTTCTCCCTTATTATCCTTTTCTAAGGAACTAGGGAGTTAACGATATCTCGCTACTCTTTTTCAGTTGTTATATCGTAATTATTATCTCTCTATTTATTTTTTACTAATAACCATATCTCATTTACTACCGCTCGTACTCCCTATCTAGGAAGCCACTCAACTGAAAGGTTTTTTCTTGCTTCCTCCAATTGGCAGCTTAGGCGGAAGCAGTAGTTTATGCTACATTGCTGACCCTTCTATTGATTAGTGAACTTGTAGGTCCACTCGGGGTCTATACGGATCTATCTCGAGACGTGACGTGTCAAACACACTGAGTGCGGAATCCAACTGTATGCATGATCGTGTATATGAGACAACCACAGTATCAAAGAACACACAAAATGTAAATAATCTCTCTTTGATTGCTCCAAACACTGAGTTTATAGAACTTGAATACAAATGACAAAGCTATTCAAACTAACATGTAAACTACTATTTATAGTCAAACTATCTGCTAAAGGAGAACTTAACAAGTTCGCCTAACCTATTACAAAACTTAGACAAAATACATGAAAACATAAAGACATTTAAGATCTAACTATTACAAGGCTCATTGTCACACATCTATGTCCTAACAGACTCCCCCTTGACAATAGCTTGATCTTTAGTCTTCATGTTGAGCTCTTCCACTTCTCTGGTAGTTTGCTTCCTACATACACACTGTACTTGATACAAATCTGCAACACACGTTTGTACTGTAACGCCTGCTCAAGCCATTCATTAAACATCAATTCTTTCTTTTTCAGCATCCGTTGATCTTTCTTTGAGAAACTAATAAGACTCATAATGTCATAGAAACGAGCTAGAACCTTATTATCTTGATATTCTATTCTTGCCTCACCGGTATTCACACTGACATACCACCACTTCATATTTCCAAGAAAATCCTATGGTATCTTCTTCAGAGGTATTTTTTGAACAACTTTAACCGGTTTGAACTTGTACTTCCAGATATTCTTTCCAGTAACTAGATCAACCACTTTCATTCTCTTGCCCTTTTGTGGCTTAAGTTTATCATACTTTCCCGATCCACCTTCAATACTTATCAGCTTGGCAATAGCATCTGCAATCCCATTCCTTGATCTATTGATTAATGGTTTAGTTGCAAGACCATTAACCTCACATCAAGGCAATGAATTAAAGTAACTCAATCTGGGCTTCAAATACTGAACTCCATCAGTTCTTTTGATTGCAAACAAATTAAACTCTTCATCATAGAACCAGCTGAGTATCCCTCCAACATATCTTTCGCTATTAACATACTTTTCTTTCAAAACAGGTGGTGATGGTGAAACAGGCAAAACTTTCTTCCAACTTTTCACCAACTCTAGCCACTTTTCTTTGGTCATACTTGTATCCCTATACATCACAGGTTTTTCTGTCATCTTTTGAGCTTCATCAGATTTAGGCTTAGTGATGTCTTCATCAGAGTCCATTGATTCAGCTATTCCTTCTGAAGTTTCTTCAGGAATAACATCATCACGGATGAAATCAAACGGCACACTTAGACCATCACAACCTTCATATATACGCATTGTTGTATCTTTTTCTATCTCTAACTCTACTATCTCCCCTTCTTCTATCTCAGAATCCTTATCATCATCCAACATATCAACAATCATGTCATCTAATCCAGATAAGCATTCCAATTTGTCAGCTTCATCTAAATCAGAATCATCTTGAAATAATTCTAACATCAACATATCTTCAGCCTCTCCTGTAGTTGTGTTCTTTCCACCAGATGTATCATCTTGACCTGATGTCAACTCCCCCTGAAATTGAGATATCGGAGTAACGTGAGCGTATTGACGTTCACCCTTGTCTCCATTAGGATCATTGTCTTCATCATCATTTCTATGTATAGCCTCGGTGTGACAAGCTTCATTTACTGCCACCGGTTTCTCCACCTGAGCGTCAATGTGCTCTATCAATTGAGATACTAAGATCTGCATTTCATCTATTTGTTTGTTTTAGGATTGGAGAACCTGTTCTTTTTGATAGTCATTGGCTAGTAAAACATCTATTTGTCCCTGAAGACCCACAACTTGAGCTTCTAAGCATGAGACTTTTCCCTCTAAGGCAATAATCTTGGCACTCTTCGATGTTGTTGAAGGGCCAGCCTGAGGTTGAGTAGGAGTAGGAGCAGATGGAGTAGCATGGGGTGTTATAAACTGAGACGGTAGTGGTGATATGATCAGTGAATCCACAAACTCATCATCATCAGCTACTTGTGTACGTGCAACAGCCATTAACTTCTTTGACTTAGGAGAAGGAACATACTCTGAATCAGATGATTCATCACATAAAGTCCTTTTGCCAAGTACTGCACCAGGAGGAGGACCCCTAGCAGACTTCCTTCTCGGTAATCTCACTTTCTTCTTGCTTCCCGATTTCTTTCTTTTACCAGCATTAGCTTCAGGAACCTTTTCCAGTCGTTTATAATGATCGGAATCAAAATCTTTAGTAGATTCAGAATCAGAACTTGAATTTGAAGCAGAACTAGTGCTTGTATCTTCAACTTGACCTTCTTCACCCTATGGAGAAGATTGTACATGATGCACTTGTTCTTTTTCTTCATTGTCATCTACTTCCACATTTTGATCATCTTGAACATTTTCATCTTGATTCTCAACTTCAATTTCAATATTAGCCTCTACATTAGGCTCAATCACATTTGGTTCTATCACATTCTCTTGAACTTGAGGTTGAACAGGTTGTGGTATTACAGGTTGCTGTTGTGCTTGAACTTGTGGTGCAGGTGGTTGCTGTTGTTGTTGCTAATCTTTTTCTTATGCTAACAACTCTTCAGGATGAATCCATTTATCATTTGGAGGAACCACATAATCAGGATTGATAATGTGCCCAAATAATGGTGTAGGAACTGGAATAAGAGCTGGATTCTGCTGCTTGACATTGTTGCAGTCAGTAAAGATTCTCTTGGTCATCGGTGTAAGATTAAGACGATGTGGCAACTGAGGTAGGTTAGGAATAAGATGGTTAAGAATTATTTAAATGAAGCGAGGGTACATAAGAAACCCTTGTCCTTCTAGAGGAGTTATCTAGGCAACTATCTTCTTGTATATGTAATGAGCAAAATTGAAACCTCTATTCAAAGTAAGTGCAACCATTGCAGATTGTAAAGAGGACTTCAAACCATCTGTACCAGCCTTCCTTAGAGATAAGCATTGAATGATAATGTGCATAAAGTACCTCCATTGATCGTACGGATTCCTTCGACCGTACGTCATGCTATACTGTCCGAATTCCTTCAACCGTCCGTCCTCAACCGTTCTACTGTCGTAGACCGTCATATTTGCCCGTCTGCCCTAAGGCATCCATTTCCCACCCGAACTATATATACAACCGTGCATCGATTGAGGGACTGATTCTACCGTAGTAGCCTTAGTTTAGTCTACCTTTCTAGACTTTTATTTCATAAACGATATGCCATTCATTTCGATCGTACGTCATGATAAAGCAAGATTTTATTCATTTACGTTATGCCATTCATTTCATTTCATTCTTTGTACACATACATTTTGTTCTTTGTTCATTATTTACTTTCATATGTCATGTATGGTTATATTAACATTCATAGCATTCATTCATTTCATGTATGTACTTCATCCCTAAAACATTGGAAAACATTTGCACATAACACATAGGGGGCACATAGAACTCACCTGTATACCGGTATTCAACCTGAAGGTGATGTTTTAGCTATTGCTAATGCGTATACTGATCTTCACATAAGTTAAAGTACAAATTCTATTATTTCATGCAAGAGTCAGCTAAGACATGAGAGTGTCGTCCGAGAGTGTTGCTAGCCACTCATGAGTGTCTGCTAGGAGAGTCGCTAGCCATACTTGAGTGTCGGCTAGGAGAGTCGCTTGCCACACTTGAGTGACACCTAGGAGAGTCGCTAGCCACACTTAAGTGTTGCCTGAACTTGCGTTCAGGACTTTGTGTTATTTTAGGGAGCCGATTCTCAGCGTGTTTATCAGAGGGCCGACTCTGATAGGGCTGACTCTCAGGAGCCAATTCTCTGACGGCCGATTCTCTCCTTTTGGCCGATTCTCCTCTTCTTCTTCCTTGTTGAGTATCACCACATGAAAGTGGCCGACACTCAAGAGTCGGCTCAAGAACGTCAACCATTTCCATGTCTAACTTTGATCCAAAACCTTAACTTTTGTAACATCCCGAAATTTACAACAAACATATATGTATAGAGTTGCGGGAATAAAGTAAAAGAAATGAATAAAGAATAGCGGGATTGGGCCTTAGGCCGGGCCGGGCATGTGAGGCGCAAGGAGGGTGGCAAAACCCTTGCATTCCTCCTCCTTCACCTCACTAGTTCACCATCTTCTTCATTGCTTAGAGAAAGAGAGAGAGAGAGCAAGGCTAGAGAGAGAATGTAACATCCTGAAATTTAATAAACTCAAATAAACGAGAGAACGGTCAAGACTAACAAAAAAAGGTAAAAGAAAAATCTGCGGGCTTGGCCTAGGGCCGGACCATGGGCCCTGGGCTAGGGGGGAGGCCTCAACTTAGCTATAACACCACAGCCCTCCCCCACTTTCACCATTTTCGCAAGATTGTAGAGAGAGAGAGAGAACCGGGTCTAGAGAGAGAAAGCAAAGGAAACGGCTCAAAAGAACGAGAATCATCACTCTCCATCTCAGGAACGTTTAGCAATGAAGAGAAGATGAAAACAGGTAACCACCATGCTCGAATATAAGCTTTTAGTCAAGAAATGGGTTTTAGGGTTTATATAGGTTTTTCACATAAAGATGGGATTTTTACGTATGGAATCGCATAAAAAGTATGTATCTAGCTTCATGGAAGCTAGATACAAGTTTTGGATGTAAAAATATTGAAGTCTGGATAAAAAACGAAGAATAAGATCAAGAACAGTTGAATCATCCGAAAAGTCGAATGAATGGTCCGAAAACTCTTTTCGTCCGAAAAGTTTTTTCGGACGACATGATTTCGGACAAAAGATTTCGAACGAAATGTTTAAAAGATGTTTTCTAACTATGTAGTTTTCGTTCGACAAGAGATTTCGACCGAGAAAGATTTCGGTCGAAATAGATTTCGGACAAGATAGATTTCAGATGAAACATGTAGATTATAACCTTGTTCCATTCATGACCTTTGACAGATCCACTAACACCCACCTAACTCGGAGCTCCTAAGTATCCTTCGGGGACTGCTCATAAGGTGAGTTCTATGTGCCCCCAACGTGTTACGTGCAATTGATTTTAAATGATTTTGGGGCTGAAGTGTATACATGATATGAATGAATGTTATGTTATGTGTTATATGACAAAGCCTGATAATTATATGTATGACAGATATGCTTATGAACTAAGAAACATAGCAAGTGTGTTATGAATTATGAATGAAAGTATGATATAACACAAAAGAATGAAATCGTGCTTTATATATATACTATATACTGCATGTTATGAATATATGTGAATGTTATGGACGCTTCGATGCTAACGGCTACTACGGTAGACGGACGACCATGTAACTATCATGCTACCGGGACATATACGTTCCTCCAGCTAGGACGTATGAAAGGCAATCAAGGGTCGGTCGAAGCAAATGCCTTATCAATGATAAGTAGACCGGTTACATTAATAATAGTTCGCATGGGAAATGGATGCCTTCGGGAAAAAGGGCGAAAGGACGGACTACGACGGTAGACACGGTAGACAGACGGCCAAAGGTTGCCGGACGGTAATGAAGGACACACCACTTCGGTAGACACGGTATGAATTACGGCTTACGATGGTAGGACGGAGCGTCTGTCTTTGTGACTTACGCAATCAATGACGAGTTGATCACCCTTATGTGTATGACCAATGAATGTTCAATGAATGCATATGCACCTATTTGCATGTATAGTCAATTTATGTTCACTGAAACAATGATATATATATATATGAACCAATGATACGAATGAATGACTAACGTTATGCCTAATGCTTTAAACTAGAACTCACCAGCGTTAGCTGACTTTTAGTATACATTTCAAGTAAAAAGAGGAAGGGTCGTGCGAAGGCGTGATGGCTATCCTGCATGAGACTGACATCCCACTTTAAATTATGTTAAGACAATGTTTATGTTCTAAATGCTAAGACTTCCGCTGTTTTGTACTTGAATGATGAATGTTTCCGCTGCGTTTTGAATGTTTTAAATGTTATAAATCGGTATCAATGCTATGTTTATGAGTAAATCCAACGAGTGAGGTTTTCCTGAAAGAGGGGCCTTACAAGTTGGTATCAGAGCAATAGTTTGTGAGATTCAGACATCCCTAAACTGTCTGGAGTCAAGCTGATAATGGGACCAATGCACGGATGTCAGTTTGGGTAGCCAACGCCGACGCCAGCACAGTAAGTAAGTACTAAAGTTAATGCCTGTAAATAGGAATAGATGCCTTAACTTAGAATGCTTAGATGTCAATGTCACTACTGATGTGAAGAGTTAAGCGAATTTTTAATCACAAACCGGTCACTGTAATTAAGTATTTACCTTGCTCGTACTATTCAAAACTATGATCTGAAGGAATGACATTGATGTATACCCTTTTACTTATCAAGAAATCTAGAAAACTATGGCTCGTAGAGGAGGAACTGGACACCGAGGCAGTCGCACCGGCCAAGCCGGTAGACCATCATTGAACCAAAGACGTAATGACGAGGAAAGCGTGCATGAAGAATGTACTGAGAGTGTGCACGAAACTAATGTGACTCCATCGGGTGAAGGCAACGAAGGATCTCTATGAATGGAACCCGAAGTTAGGGATGCTATTGCTCGTGAGGTTGTACTAACTCTGAAGAACGTATTGCCTGATCTGTTATCTGAGGCACTGAAGAAGAGCAAGGAAGAGGAAGAAAAGAACCATGAGGAAAAAGTTTATGATAGTGATGGGGATGAGGTGACTGTGGTACTGAACACCCGAGGGTGTACCTACAAGGGGTTTAATGATGGTGACCCACCCAAGTTTGATGGGAACAAGGATTCGGTGGCTACGTTTGAATGGATTAAGAGGATGAACGGAGTAATCAACATAAGCGAATGTCGACCTGACCAGGCTGTGAAGTATGTGGCTCACTCTTTCACCAACGAGGCACTGAGTTGGTGGAGGAACATTTAAAGGACTAAGTCGCCAAACGCTCTCAAAAGGATGACTTGGGAAGATCTGAAAAAGCTGATAATCCAAAAGTTCTGTCTCCAGAACGAGATAGATCGGATAGAGAATGAGTTTCTGAACTTCAAGGCTGGCAACAAGACTCATCGCCAATACACTTCTAGATTCAATGAGCTGGCTCAACTGGTACCCCCACTTGGTAGAGACTGAAGAGCGATTGATTAAGTACTATGTAAAGGGCCTGCCACAAAGGGTCTGTGTTCATGTCAAAGCCAACCTACCCTCGACCTTCGAGTCGGTAGTAAATCTGAGTGGGATCGTCTACGATGACTATGCAAATGAGGACCCGACACCTGAGACACAAAAGAGGAGGTGGGAAAACCCATCTAGGGGTACTGGAAAGGGAGTTGTCACAATTGAGGCTAAGAAACCGATAATGGATGAGGGAGAAAATTACCCGAAATGCAGGAAACAACACCGCGGTGAATGTTTGGCTGTCTCTACGATATGCTACCGATGTGGGAAGGTTGGGCACTACTCGAAAGATTGTAGGGGTAATGCCAAGTGCCAAAACTGTGGCGTGTTTGGGCATACAACTAAGGATTGCAGGAAGACCGAACCATCTGGTTTGGGAAAGGAAAAAGAGCATGAACAGCCTAAGGCTAGGACCCGAGCCTATGCCTTAACTGAGGAAGAAGCAAGAGGAAACCCTGATGTCGTGTCAGGTACGTTCCTAGTTAATGATGAACATGCTGCTATTCTGTTTGACTCCGGTGCTAGTAAAAGCTTTATATCCACTACATTTAGTTGTAAATTAGACTGCACAATCACAAACCTCGTAATGACCTTTAGCGTAGAAACTGCTGTTGGTAGAAACTCAGTAGTCATCCGAATGACTGACGATTGCATGATAGAAATAGAGGGTCATAAGTTTCCTTCTAAATTGTACCTTCTAACCTTAGGAGGATTTGACATAGTGTTGGGCATGGATTGGTTAGCTGCCAACGAAGCACAAATTGTATGTAAACGAAAGATGATACATCTCAAAGCCACTGACGGTAGTCTGATTACGGTTTATGGTGATCGGAATCACACGATGCCAAATGTCATCTCGATGATCAAGGCCGAAAGCTACATGAGGTGCGGTTGCAAAGCTTATCTGGCATATGTTATTCATGATAGGATGAAAACGAAAGAGCTCAACGATGTACCTGTGGTGTGCAACTTTCCAGAAGTGTTCTAAGAGGACCTACCTGGATTGCCGCCCGATCGGGAAATAGAATTTCAGATTGACTTACTTCCAGGAGCTAAGCCCGTTGCCAAAGCACCTTACCAATTGGCTCCGTCAGAAATGAAAGAATTAATGACTCAACTTGAAGAATTGACAGAGAAAGGATTTATCCGACCGAGCATCTCACCACGGGGCGCTCCGGTATTATTTGTAAAGAAGAAATTCGGCAGCATGCGCATGTGCATCGACTACCGTGAATTGAACAAACGAACAGTAAAGAACAAGTTCCCACTGCCTAGAATAGACGACTTTTTGATCAACTACAAGGCGCGAGTTACCATCAATTGAAAGTAAGGGAGGATAATGTATCGAAAACCACGTTTCGCACGCGTTATGGACATTATGAGTTCCTCGTAATGTCCTTTGGACTAACCAATGCACCTGCATCGTTTATGGATCTAATGAATATAGTGTGCTGACCAATGTTGGATCGGTCAGTAATAGTTTTCATAGATGACATCCTTATCTATTCAAAGAACGAAGGTGATCACCACTGTCACCTGAGGGAAGTATTAGAAGTTCTGAAGGAGGAAAAGTTGTATGCAAAATTCTCCAAATGCGCGTTCTGGCTCAGGGAAGTCCATTTCCTAGGTCATGTCATAGACCCAAACGACATTATGGTGGATCCTGCAAAGATCGAAACAGTAAAAGGTTGGAACATCCCAAAAACGCCAACAGAGATATGAAGTTTTCTAGGATTGGCAGGATACTATTGGAGATTCATTCAGGATTTCTCGAGAATAGCCTCGCCGCTGACAAATCTGACACGTAAGGAAGTGAAGTATGAATGGGGTCCAATCCAAAACAACGCATTCGAAGAATTGAAGACACGGCTAACCCAAGCTCCAGTCTTGACCTTACCTGAGGGAAACGAAGACTTGGTAGTCTACTCTGACGCTTCGAGTTAAGGATTGGGTTGTGTACTTATGCAACGAGTAAAGGTAATTGCTTATGCCTCGCAACAGTTAAAGATTCACGAAGTTAACTACCCGACTCATGACCTAGAGTTGGCGGCAGTAGTTTTTGCATTAAAGATATGAAGGCACTATTTGTACGGAGTTAAATGCACCATTTACTCCGACCACAAGAGCCTGAAGTACTTTTTCGAGCAAAAGGAATTAAACATGAGACAACGAAGGTGGTTGGAGCTACTGAAAGACTACGATTGTGAAATAATGTACCATCCAGGCTAGGCAAATGTAGTGACTGACGCCTTAAGCAGGAAAGAAGAATCAACACCTATTCAAATCAAAGCATGTCAGTTGATTATAACACCAGATATAATGAATGAAATAGCGAAAGCATAGGAAGAAGCATTGTTGGAGAGGAATGTGAAACGGGAAAGAATAGTAGGGCAACAGGGTAATCTGGAAACCAACGTGTACGGTGTACGAACTCTTTTTGGCCAGATGTGGATACCTAAGATTGGTGAACTTAAGGCCAAGATCCTTGATGAGGCCCATAAGTCTCGCTACTCTATCCACCCCGGGACGAACAAAATGTACCAAGATCTAAAGAAATAATACTGGTGGCCTGGCATGAAGAACGATGTGACTGAATATGTGGGAAAGTGCCTAACTTGTTCTCTGGTTAAACCCAAACACCAGAAACCATGCGGTAAAGTGCAACCTTTGCCGATACCGGAATGGAAGTGGGAAGTGATCATAATGGACTTCGTTACCAAACTACCGCAAATAGCTAAAGGCAATGATACCATTTGGGTGATCATCGACCGCTTGATGAAAAGTGCTCACTTCTTACCAATACGTGAGGCTTCTTCATCTGAGAAGCTAGCAGAGATATTCATCAAGGAAATCATAAGCAGACATGGTATGCCATTAACGATCGTGTTGGACAGGGACACTCGATTCACATCAAGGTTTTGGAAGAAATTCAATGAATCGATGGGTACTAGACTAAACATCAGCACAGATTACCACCCTCAGACCGATGGTCAATCGGAAAGGACCACCCAGACCTTGGAGAGCATGCTCCGGGCCTGTGTCATTGATTTCGGTGTTAGCTGGGATAGCCACCTGCCTTTGGCAGAGTTTTCGTATAACAACAGCTATCACACAACCATTGGCATGCCGCCATTTGAGATGCTGTATGGAAGAAGATGTTGAACCCCGGTCTATTGGGGGGAAATTGGACAAAAAGACTTTGCAAGTGTCGAAGTGGTCAAGGCTACTTTATAGAAGTTTGACCAGATAAAAGCTCGAATGAAAGCCGCTAAAGACAGAAAGAAATCCAACGCGGATAAGAGAAGAAGAGATTTAGAGTTTCAAGTAGGGGACATGGTACTACTAAAAGTATCACCTTGGAAAGGGATTATCCGATTCAGAAAATGAGGCAAATTAAGCCCAAGGTTTGTCGGACCTTTTAAAATCTTAGCAAGAGTTGGAAAGGTTGCTTATAGACTTGACCTACCCGATGAGCTCAGTGGAATTCATCCTACATTCCACGTGTCGCATCTACGTAAGTGCCTTGCTGACAACACGGCTTACATACCCTATGACGAGATCAAAGTGGATAATAGTTTGAACTATGTAGAAGAACCGGTAGCTATCCTAGACCGAGCTGAAAAACGACTACGCAATAAGTCAATTCCTTTAGTCAAGGTACAATGGAAACACATAAAGGGTTCAAAAGCTACGTGGGAGAAAGAGGACGAAATGAAGGAACTATATCCTCAATTGATTAACTAGTAAAGAGTTTCGAGGACGAAACCCCTTTAAGGGGGGTAGACTTGTAACATCCCGAAATTTAATAAACTCAAATAAACGAGAGAACGGTCAAGACTAACAAAACAAGGTAAAAGGAAAACCCGCAGGCTTAGCCTAGGGCCGGCCCATGGGCCCCGGGCAAGGGGGAGGCCTCAACTCAGCTACAACACCACAAACCTCCCCCTCTTTCACCATTTTCGCAAGATTATATATATAGAGAGAGAACCGGGTCTAGAGAGAGAAAGCAAAGGAAACTGCTCAAAAGCTTGGGAATCATCACTCTCCATCTCAGGAACGTTTAGCAATGAAGAGAAGACGAAAACAGGTAACCACCATGCTCGAATCTAAGCTTTTAGTCAAGAATTGGGTTTTAGGGTTTATATAGGTTTTTCACATAAAGATGAGATTTTTACGTATGGAATCGCATAAAAAGTATGTGTCGATACAAGTTTTTGATGTAAAAAGACTGAAGTTTGGATCAAAAACGAAGAATAAGTCAAGAACAGTTGAATCGTCCGAAAAGTCGGATGAATGGTCCGAAAACTCTTTTTCGTCCGAAAAGTATTTTCGGACGACATGATTTTGGATAAAATATTTCGAACGAAATGTTTAAAAGATGTTTTCTAACTATGTAGAGTCGAAAAGAGATTTCGACCGAGATAGATTTCGACCGAGAAAGATTTCGGTAGAAATAGATTTTGGACAAGATAGATTTCGGATGAAACATGTAGGTTATAACCTTGTTCCATTCATGACCTTTGACAGATCCACTAACACCCACCTAACTCGGAGCTCCTAAGTATCCTTCGGGAACTGCTCATCAGGTGAGTTCTATGTGCCCCTTACGTGTTACATGCAAATGATTTTAAATGATTTTGGGGCTGAAGTGTATACGTGATATGAATGAATGTTATGTGCTATATGAGAATGCCTGATAATTATATGTATGACAGATATGCTTATGAACAAAGAAACATAGCAAGTGTGTTATGAATTATGAATGAAAGTATGATATAACACAAAAGAATGAAATCGTGCTTTATATATATACTATATACTGCATGTTATGAATATATGTGAATGTTATGGACGCTTCGATGCTAACGGCTACTACGGTAGGCGGACGACCATGTGACTACCATGAAACTGGGACATATACGTTCCTTCATCAGTTAGGACGTATGAAAGGCAATCAATGGACGGTCGAAGCAAATGCCTTATCCATGATAAGTAGAACGGTTGCATGAATAATAGTTCGCATGGGAAACGGATGCCTTCGGGCAGACGGGCGAAAGGACGGACTACGACGGTTGACATGGTAGACGGACGGCCAAAGGTTGCCGGACGGTAATGAAGGACGGACTACTTCGGTAGACATGGTATGAATTACGGCCTACGACGGTAGGACGGAGCGTCTGTCTTTGTGACTTACTCAATCAATGACGGGTTGATCACCCTTATGTGTATGACCAATGAATGCATATGCACCTATTTACATGTATAGTCAATGTATGTTCACTGAAACAATGATATATATATATATATATATATATATATATATATATATATATATATATATATATGAACCAATGATACAAATGAATGACTAACGTTATACCTAATGCTTTAAACTAGAACTAACCAGCGTTAGCTGACTTTTATTATACATTTCAGGTAACAAGAGGAAGGGTCGTGCAAAGGCGTGATGGCTATCCTGCATGAGACTGACATCCTACTTTAAATTATGTTAAGACATTGTTTATGTTCTAAATGCTAAGACTTCCGCTGTTTTGTACTTGAATGATGAATGTTTCCGCTGTGTTTTGAATGTTTTAAATGTTATAATTCGGTATCAATGGCTATGTTTATGAGTAAATCCAACGAGTGAGGTTTTCCTGAAAGAGGGGCCTTACAGAGAAAGTCCCAAAACCCGCACCCGAGACTGCGTACTCAACCCAAGATCATTGTTAAACACTATTGGAGATTGGAGAAGGAAAGATCACGCGAAAACAGGTAACAGAAACCTCCTCAGATTCGATTTCTGGATTGAAATGGGTTTTTAGGGTTTAAAGTGGGCTTTACATAAAGACGGGATTTTTACGTATGAATTGGCATAAAAAGTATGTATCTAGTTTCATGGAAGCTAGATATAAGTTTTGGACGTAAAAAGATTGGAACTTGGATAAAAAACGAAGAATTTGATCAAGAATAGTTGAATCATCCGAAATCTCGATGAATGGTCCGAAAACTATTGTTCGCCCGAAAAGTATTTTGGACGGCATGATTTCGGATAGATATTTTCGAACGAGATAGTTCTCGGACGGGAGATTTCAAACGAAATAGTTACTGAGTAAAAGATATTTCTAACTGGATAGTTTTCGGTCGAAAAAGATTTCGACCGAAAATGATTTCAGTCGAAGAAGATTTCGGACAGAAAGTTTTCGGATGAAACACATAGGTTATCACCTTGTTCCATTTGTGACCTTTGACAGATTCGTTAGCATCCCACCTAGCTTGAAGTTTCATTGCTAAGTGAGATAAACCCAGTAGAAGTCAGGTGAGTTCTTATTACCCTTTTTCCTAAACGGTTTTGGGCTGGCATGCATACTGTTAAAGAGATAGTTTTCAAAGTTAAAGAATATTTTATAAGAATTACATATTTTTATAAAATAAAAGACAAAGAGTTAAAGAGTATAGTATTACCTTTTAAACAAGTTTTGAAAGATAATAAAGAGCTAAAGTGAAGAACGACAAAGGAGTTGTACTTCGGTACAACTCGACAGTGACAGTGACAAATACCGTGTTATATGCTTATGTGTTAATATGTGCTATTTGTCTATATGAAATTTTATGTGATTACATTTCTAGTTTGTGTAATAGTGTAATTGCATTGCATAGTAGTTGCATAGTAGAAAGTCCTGCAAACATGCTAAAGTAGAAGTCTCACCCTGAGGTGTGAGCAATGCTAAAGGAGTCTTACCCTGAGATGTAAGCAAAGCTAAAGGAGTCTTACACTTTGGTGTAAGTGAGAAAGTCTTACCCTGAGGTGTAAGCAATGATAAAGGAGTCTTACACTTCGGTGTAAGCGAGAAAGTCCTACCCTGAGCTGTAGGCAATGCTAAAGGAGTCTTGCACTAAACTTCAAGAGAGAAAGAAAGTCCCACCCTGAGGTGTGGGCAGCGCTAAAGGAAAAGTCTTACCCTGAGGTGTAAGCGAGAAAGGGATCTGGTTCCCGGACCATGATCTATATGTGATAGTTAAAGTATGTTAAAGTCACTTATCCTGAACAAGTGAAACGATAGTTAGACAGAGTATAGGAGGACACCCTAGCGGGATTCCTTAAAGCTAAAGTTTTAATAAAAGACAGTAACGTCATAATTTTATAATTGTAACGTTGTAAAGTAAAGTTAAAGTGTTTTAAAGATAGAGAAAGAAAAGCTTATTTTATTTATTATAAAACTAAGCTACCTAAAAGAAAGTTTTCAGTTTAAAGTAAAGATAGAACTCACCAGCGTTAGCTGACTTTTAGTATGCATGACAAGTAGTAAAGGTAAAGCAAAGGCAAAGGCAAAGTAGTGGAGCCGTGAGGCTTGATAGCATAGACATCGGGTTGCTGCGCTGAAGACTGACATTTCCTGTTCCTGATAGTTTATGAATGAACAATGTTTACTTATTGTTTATGAATTTGAATGTTTGAAACAAGACTTCCGCTGTAATAGATTCTGATTAACAGTTTAAGAGCTATGTTATCATGTTTTGTGCCAACAATGAGATGTACTCGGTTTGGGGCGTTTCAACTTTTTACGTTCAAAACCTTTATCTAGCTTCCATGAAGCTAGATCTGAGCTTTAATTCACTTTTCATATGTAAGAATCCAACCTTTATGCTTGAAAACCCCATAAACCCTAAAAACTCATTTTTGAAGAAAAACTCAGATATGAGGTTGATCCTTACCTCAACACTTGTGGTTCTCCATGTACAATCGATCAGGGACTATGGAGAAGCAAGATAAAAGCAGAAATCAGAGCTTGGATGTTGTTCCTCAATCTTTCTCTCTCTAGAATCCAAAGCTTTCTCTCTCTAGGGTTTGTGTGCAATTTGATGGAATGAGGAAGATGATGCTGATCATGCCTTTATATACATGGGCCCATATCGGCCCATTGGAGACGAGCCCAAGCCCGTTTCCTTACTTTTCTTTTAATCCTTGATTAAATTCTGATCCCGTTATTATTTATTCGTTTTATTATTTCGGGATGTTACAAGTCTACCTTCCTTACAGAGGTTTCGTCCTCGAAACCTGCTACACGTTAAACAGTTGAGGGTACTGTTCTTTCATCCCATCCTCATTTTCCCAAGTAGCTTCTGACCTGTCACACCCCCAAATTCCACTAACAGAGTTTTACCGTTAGGGATGTGACACACAAGGATCTCAGTCATTAGTTACATCAAACGACACTATATGGGACTTAAAATGTCATAACATAAAAGTTTAGAGTTAATGCAGAAGCGTTTAAACAAGAAAGTAAATGCGCAAAACAACGCGCCAAAGTTTAGTTTAATAAAAGTAAGTGAATTGCTTTAACGGTTTGCTTATGAGTGAAATTATAGTAGGACTCCATGCATGTCCTAGTTATGCAAGCTGTGCCTTAGCGACCTGAGAAAATATGTACAAAAAGTGTCAACACGAGATTGGTAAGTTCACAGGTTTCAAGTTTGCAATTAGAGTGTGTTTGCCAGATTATGTACATTCAATATGCATATCTATAGGTAGCTAGCCTATGTGCATGTCTTACTAAAGCGCTCGCAACCGAAGCTGACAGTGATGTTTGTTTGTTTACTCCAGCCAAGTCTATCAACTCTGACTAATGTGTTAAGGTCAATATTACACCCGTTCGACCTCCAATCGAGTTAGCGTGACTAACGCGGGTGGGGTTTGTCAAACCCAGTAGTACTACCAAAATTACCTCGCTAATTCCATATTAACGGTCCGATGTGTGTGTGGACTTTCATGATAGTGTGTTACGCTTAGCCTCAACAATGATATCATATGAAGTACCATAATCAAAATAGTTTGCGTCATGTTTTCTCCCCAACGGGAAAAACATGTAAAATAATGTTTGTTTGCGTACCTGTTTCTCCCCCGCGAGAAAACAAGTAAAAGTATGATTGCTTGCGTGTATGTTTCTCCCCCAACGGAAAAACAAGTAAAAGATGTTGATTTGTGTAAATGTTTCTCCGCCAACAGGAAAACGAGTAAAAAGGGGCCGTGAAACTCACATGAGTTGTGTACGAGTAGTAGATAGCACCACACGAGGATGCAAGTTGGAAACATAAGAGTTTGCCTGTGAAATGCTTACGTATGCCCTAAAATTATAAGCATAATAGTTAGGGATACAATGGGTTTTGTGATGACGACACGGAAGATTTGAACGTCCTAGAACATTTTAAGGATCAACGAGTACACGAACTTGTCTACGGGAATAAGGGTTTCTTAATATACTTATCTATACTACTATATAATATATATTGGATGGACATTATGGTAATTTATTTTATTTTTTAAGACACCTATCACCATTTTTTATGCACACGGTACAAGTTATCAATGCATTAAATGTGTTGAGTTACTATTTAACCCCTCCTCTCTACGTTTAAACCCAAACCCACAGATAGTCTTTAATTCACCCTCTTAACTCCACGCGATTAAAGCTTCTTCGTTCCCCCTTCCGTTTCAAAGCACCGGTCCGCTAAAACCCTAGACTTGCCTCCGTCGCCTTCTTCCTCAGGTTCTTCCTCTTTTCTGGATTGGTCATTTAGCCATCGCGCAAAGGAGAAAGGGATCAAGGGAGGGTGGCTAGAGTAATATGATACTTCTATTTTGGATTAGTAATCTGATGCTTCTATTTTGGAATAGAACTCTTCTACAATTACGAAACTTTCTGAATCTTGTTAGTGTTTCTTGAATCTTTGTTTGATCTGTTTCATCATCTGGGTTGCTTTTGTAGTTACTGATTTCAATTACGAAAACAAGATGACAGTTGAGGAAATGAGAGTGTCTGTGGGGTATAATAATGAAATTGACAGATTTCCCATTTGGATGAGAGTTCTTGCTGTTGATGATGATCCAACTTGTTTGAAGTTATTAGATG
The DNA here is from genome assembly GCA_023525975.1 of Smallanthus sonchifolius. NCBI lineage: Eukaryota > Viridiplantae > Streptophyta > Magnoliopsida > Asterales > Asteraceae > Smallanthus > Smallanthus sonchifolius. Next base: position 42,101,909 of record CM042033.1, read on the forward strand.
GGCTTTTAAGGAAATGCCAATATCAAGGTTAGTTTTGTTTTATATTTCTTTAATTAAGTTCCAATTTCATCATCTAATTTTGTTTTTTTTCCTTTATTCTTAATTGCTAGGGTTTGTTACTCCATTAATCGTCTGATAGTATACAAACAGTTGTTTTTGTGGCTGAAATAATCAAGGTATGTTGTCGTACTTCTGAATTTTAGGGTTTAATTTCAGTTTCTGGATTTATTTAGTTATATGGAGGTGTTAATGCAGGGAAATTGAACATTGAAATCCAATTTTGGATGGTGATACTTTGCTGATAATTCTTAAGTCCTGCTGGGGATGTTTAATGAAACTGAATAGATCTGCACCTATCAAACAGTGAAGCAGATATAGTTTGCAATATGGTTAATCTAAACATCAGAATGCAGGATCACACTGCAAATAAAGGGATCAATTTGGATATTTTATAATATTTCTTTAGATTTTGACTATTTTGCTTAAAAATACAATATGCCTAGAAATGAAAGTGTATTTAGTGCCTTGATTTGATTATGTAAAAACTAGCAAGATCCACATAGATTCTGAATTTAGTAAGTACTAATTATGAACGGTATGCTATTAAATGATATTTTGTATTACTTCACTTCTGCTTTGCATGGTTTTCAATTTTGGTTTTATTTATATTTTGTGTTTCAGTTTTCGTAGTGTTATACTTGTTTACAGGTAAACTTGAGACATACAACCATATTTCATCTAAAGCTTAAACTTGGAATAATTGGAGATGAATTTTTTGGAAAACCGAACCCCTCTCCTTCGAAAGGTTAGCACGATGTTGATGAGACAAAGGCAATTGCAGTAGTAAAAGCAAGTATGTCCATGTCTCTTAGGTTGACTTTCTATCTGTTTGACCCCTTCCCGTTTTAGCTAGATTTTATCACCCAACCCGTTTGAGATATAACACTACCCAAGTCAAACCAATTCCTAAGTAAATGAATTGAAATTACCTCCTCTATTTGTGCCTAAAACACAACCCAAATCATTAACTAAACCTTAAAAAGCGTCCTATGTTTCCTCTCCGTTCAATTTCCGTTTCTTCTCTGTTCAATTTCACGCCTGTCTTTTACTTTCCTTCCCTTCCGTCATCTATCCCCTTCCATTTGCCCTGACTTCCGTCTACCTTCCCACCTCCGCCGTCCATCTCTTCCGTCACCCCCACCTCCCTCCGTCCATCTATCGATGCCGTCAACGGACCATGACGGTTTCCTTCCGCCTTTACCAAACATGTATGACGGTTTCTCCCCTCCCTCCGTCGCCCTCGCCAACCCCATCTTCATTAACATCACACGCCTTCGACTGTTTAGATTTTCGTATTGGCTTCACTTCAGGTATGTCATTCCTTCGATTTGAATGTTTTACCCTAAATAACATTTGACTGTCATTGTTACACTCCAACAGATTGGGGATTTGCTTTGTGTATGATAAAGTGCACATATTTAATCAATTAGGGTTGTTTGTGTATGCTAAAAGTGCGCTTAATTAATCACTTAGGTTTGTTTGTGTATGATAAATCTGTATGTTTCTTTGATAAATGATCATGCAAATGAAATGACTGTCATTGTTACACTCCAACAGATGGGGGATTTGCTTTGTCTATGATAAAGTGAATATAATTATTCACTTAGGGTTGTTTGTGTATGATAAAATTGCACATAATTAATGTTTCTTTGATAAATTATCCTTCTGATTGTTTTTCAGAATCTCTCATAGTCAGGCTTCTGTGTTTTCTCTCCATTGCATAATTTAGGGTTGTTTGTGTTAATAAAAGTGCACTTAATTAGAGCCACAACACCTGTTTTCTTTCTTTAATAAAATACCTGCAAATGAAAGTCGTTTCTTTGGTATGTTAAAGTTCTTTGGAATGTTATTTCATTCTTTAATAAAATACCTGCAAATTAAATCTGTTCTGTTTTGTGTGTTTGTGTATGATAAAAGTGCTTTGGTATGTTAGAAAACTGAGATCTTTTGCAGGTATAAACTAAAGACTGGAATTAGAATATAACTACTGAGTTTGATCTCAGTTTTTGATACCTGCAAACAGATTTTGTGCTTTCAAACTCAAAAGATCTCACTTTGATAAAGTGCTTTGGTACTTAAAATACCATCAAACTGAACAGATTTCATGACCACAAAATCTGTTTTGTTTGTTCTAACTATTGCCAAATTACAGCTTTTTAAATTAACAAATTAAACATAAGTAACAGAAAAATACCTTTATTAATCTGTTATTGTCAAAGCCACTAATATTCTTCAAGATATAGATTTTATTTTTCAAATAGGCCTCATTAGATCTTTTCTTTGCTCAATTATTTCTCTTTTTCACAAAACCATATTTTTAGAAGTTATGATCGTCACTTTTGTTTGCTTGAATTTGATAATCTGATAGAAAATTAAGATTAACTGTTTATTGTTTGTATTTACATTATTTTTACCTATACTTATTGTTTTCCCTATTCTTACCTCAGTAATAAAAACCCCAAAAACTATCAAGTCCTTTTGATACAAAAATATCAAATGGAAAAAGAAAGCAATGTTCAAGATTCTCTTTATGCATTTTTCTGTACCTTTGGAGTCTGAATTGCAACCCATTCGGGTCAAAAATTACAATTTTTAAGGAAAGCTCCCAGTTTTAGTGGTCTGACAATGAAAGCTCACAAGCAATCGATAAAATTCATCAAGTAAGGAAAGCTACCAGTTTTAGTGGTCCTTTGAATCTTCCAAACCGAGCTTCGGGAAACAGTTTATCTGCTCCAATAAAGCCAACAAGAGGTATTCTATTTATTATCACATTTTCCTGAATATTAATGAAAACAATTGATGTTTGACCAATATGCTTGCATTTTAACTTTTCCACAGGATACAGGGAATCGTTGGATGAAAAATCAAAAGCAAATTTTTGGTACAAATAAAAGGACGGTTTTCTGTGACATCTGAAGATCTCGATCTTGTAAAGGTATGTTGCATTGTAATGCTAACTGGCCTGCTGAATTACGGTTTCTAACTTACGTATTTACTTCAGGATATTCCATCATGTATAGTCCCTCGACGGTCACCTCAGGTAAGAAGCCAAATATGCTATTATTTGAGAAAATGTTGGGAACTTTTTTAAGGTAACCAACTTTCAAACATTCTTAAATGAGGTCAAATGGATCATTTTTTACCGGCTTGAAAGGGTCACTTTGCTTATGTGACAGTTTTTTGATGAGTTGGTTTGCCATGTTAGCTGCCTAATTTCCCTTTCTTAAAAGTAAGTTAAACTTTTGTATAAAATATAACCAAGTTATTATTATTCTTGATACTTCTAATAAGATATTTTATAAAATAAGTCTCATGTAATTTAATTGTTACTTTATACTTTTTTTAAAATATAAAAAATTTAAAAAAATTTGCAATTTTCAGAACATGGCTGTGTGATCATGTGAACATAACGGTTGCTCATATAATTATGCATAGGACAGTTTGGGTTCTGTTTTTATCTAGAATGGGTTGAAATTCAGTGAGTCACTATAAAAGTTTGCTTAAAGGGAATCGGGGATATTAGTTTGAACACATTCACATGCTGAATATCGGCCAAAGTCTATCTGTGAAAAACAACTTCCTGTATTTTGTAAAGATTTAGATTAGTGTTGTAATAATATTATTTTTATGTCATAACTAACACATCAAAATTTATAAATTTTTTAAATTTTTTGATAAAGCAGCTACTTGCGGGTCAATTCAACCTGACCCGGGCTATGCAGAAAGCATGTTTTTAGTATGGCCTTCATACTAAAAGGGCAAACTTAAAATCGTTTCAGATTTTAAACTGTGTTTGGGAAGTCAAAGGGGTAACTTAAAGAGGAGGAATTGTGCAATTCAGATTTTAAACTATGTTTTTAGTATGATTATTTGCTTAAGAGAAAAATGAGTAAGTCCAACTTATGTTAAACCTTTAGAACTCGGGTGACAAGATAGCTTAAAATCGTTTCGTGTTAAAATTCTCATGTTTTACCATTATTGTTTAGTTGATCTCATGTTATTGATGTGTCTTCAGCTTTAATCATTGTTTAGTTTCTGTATTAGTGTATCTTTACTGTGAAGTTTGGCCTGCATATTTGTATTGGGTGCTTATCATGAAAGTACTATGAACTAATGAACTTTTACTATAATTTGATGTTTCTTGATTGACTGTAGTTTGGATGTAAAAATTTGAAATTTAGTTTGGTTTCTTTGACTCATAGTCTTCCAACATTCATGTCGCTAGGTATCGTTTACATGCCTCAGTTTTGCACAAAAATAGGTGTTTCTTAGCATCCATTTACATATGTATTATCTCATACATAATATTTTACTATATATAAAGAAACCAAACTAAATTTTAAATTTTTGTATTGGGTCGCCTGTTTGCTAAAGCATTTATATATATATGTTATAGACCCAAATATGGGTCGGCTGTTTGCTAAAGCATTTGTTTCGGCCGCAACGCGCCAGGCAAAAATACTAGTTAAAATGAATACGTTTCGTGTCGAACGTCTCTAACTACGAATAATATTATTTAATAAACATTTGTGTGTTTGTACCACTTAATAATGACCTAAGAAAATAATATAATTTATTACATTATTTTAAGTTCGAAGAAAAAGCACAATAACCAATTACGTGGCAAAAATAATAAATATATTATTTTTATTCGAGGATAATAACGTGGGTAAATAATATAAATAATTATTTTATTTATTTGTTTGGAACGTTACACAAAGTTTAAAAACGTGGTGAAATAACATAAAAATATATATTATTTTATAATAGGAGTCACGGGTCGAAAATAATATAAACGTATTATTTTATTCAAAATAGTGGTTTGAAAATAATATAAATATATTATTTTAAAAGTGAAAATAATATTAATTATGAGTTATAAAACCAAACCCGAGCTTAGGGGTGATTTTCCGAGACTAGAACATATTAGTATAATAATATAATAGTATAAGGATCGATTTTTATTTGAAAAATATTAATTTAAAATTGTTTTAAAAATAAAAGGGTGGGGAGAGACTCGAACCCGGGTCTATCCCACACAAGCACACACACCTAACCACTCCACCCTCTAGGGTTATCGCACAAGAACCCGGCCAGTAAAGGTTTTAACAAACATCTCAAGTCTACATCACTCCCTTAAACACCCATGATCGAAATCCGTCCCAAAACACCGAATCTGATCGCGAACAAGGTTTGGATTCATAGGGGTTTTGTTCATCAGTGGTTTATGAGTGTGTGTGTAGATTTAATTGCAAAAATAACCGGTTTAGAGTTGTTAAATTAAGGATCGAAGGGCTGAAACCCTAGATATGAACACAGAATCGATTTTCTCAAATCCGATATTAAAACTTGTTGAAAACATAGGGATTTTATAGATTAAGACCTTGCGAATCTATCTATGGGGTTTAATTTCATTGAGGTTGCGTATAGGATCGAAACCCCCAAATCCGATTATGAACAAACCCTAGAATCCGGATCATGAACAATTCGATGATAAATGATTTAATTAACATAGGACTTCCAGAGAGTGGTTAATTGCGACGCTAACCATATGGGTTAATTGAATTTAGACAGATTCTAAAGCAGAGTTTGATTAAATCATTTTCTGGTGAACCCTAGAATCGAGATCTTGATCGAATTGATGTTGTAAGCCCTAATTAACATAGGGCTTTTGATATAGGCATTGAAACGAGTCAGATGAAGTGTTTGGTTACCTGTTTGGGTATCGAATTGAAGGTGCTCGATTAAAAGAACTTCCGGCTTCGATGGGCTTAGTCCCTGGCGGCTCTGGTTCCCTCTCCGTTGGAATTAAATGGTGTTACAAGTTCAGTGGGGTGCGAATGAGGTGTGCAGAGAGTTAGACTTCACAATGGAAGTCAAATTTAGTCGAAATCGATGCTGTTCGTCCATGGTGTCGATGGTTACGGGTTTAATGCCCATAATGGGACTAATTCGAATCATTAATGATGATTAAAGTCCTAATGATGACCGTTAATGGCATTAGCCGCGCATAACAGTTACAATTCAGACGAATTTGATGCTTGGAAACGAAATTGAATCAAGATAGTAGGAGGTTTGACTTGTAAAAGTCAACAGGAACCAAACATGCGATTTTGACTTTCTCAGAGTCAACAGAATGGGGTTTGGGTTATTACATGATCAGTCCCTGTAGTTTTCATGCATTTAAGTTTAGGAATTAGGTAGAAATAGTCCTTAAGGTTTTGGATTGAGTTAATAACAAGTTGTTTGACTTTCAAAAGTCAACAGGAACTTTAATATTGAACTTTGACTTTACAAAGTCAAATAGAACTGAGTTTGGGCTAATTACACAATTAGTCCTTGTAGTTTGAGTTTAATATTTGACAGGATTAGTCCCTGGAGTTGGAGTTAAGTTAACTAGGTTAACTTTAACTAGATTTGGTTAACAGAGTTAACCTGAAAAGTTCAGATTGTCACATCATTCCCAAGTTGAAAGAATTTTCATCCCGAAAATTAAAATAATAATAACTTTTTTTTTCTGAGATGTCACATCATCCCCTAGTTGAAATAATTTTCGTCCCGAAAATTAGAATAGTACCTTAAGAGTTTGACATGGATTGCTTGAACAGATGAGGATACTTGCGCATCATCTGATCCTCGTGCTCCCATGTGAATTTCGGTCCGCGTTTCGAGTTCCTAGGAACTCTGACAATAGGGATTTTACTGCGTTTGAGCGTTTTGACTTCCCTATCCATGATTTCTACCGGTTCTTTAACGAATCGCAAATGTTCATCGATGTGCAGCTCCTCAAGAGGAACCGTGAGTGTCTCGTCTGCTAGACATTTCTTGAAGTTCGAGATATGAAAGACGTCGTGTACACTACTAAGTCCTTCAGGTAGGTCCAGTTGATACGCTATTGGGCCAATTCTCTTCACTATTTTGAACGGTCCAACATAACGAGGATTTAGTTTTCCTCGTTTCTCGAAGCGAATTACACCCTTCTAAGGCGATACTTTCAGAAGAACCATGTCGCCTACTTGAAACTCTAACGGTTTACGACGTTTATCGGCGTAGCACTTTTGACGATCACGAGCCGCCGCCATACGGTTTCGGATTTGAACGATCTTTTCAGAGGTTTCGAATACAAGTTCGGGACCTGTAAGTTGGCTATCCCCAACTTCAGCCCAACAGATAGGAGATCGGCATTTACGTCCGTACAATGCCTCGAATGGTGCTGCCTTGATGCTAGTGTGATAACTGTTGTTGTAGGAGAACTCCACTAGAGGTAAGTGAGACTCCCAAGTGTTACCGAAATCGATCACACAAGCTCATAACATGTCCTCTAAGGTTTGAATGGTACGTTCTGTTTGACTATCAGTTTGAGGATGATACGCAGTACTCATGTCTAGACGCATACCTAAAGCTTTTTGTAGTGATTGCCAGAAATGTGATGTGAATCGAGCGTCTCAATCCAAAATGATGGAAATTGGCACTCCGTGCCGAGATACTACTTCTTTCAAGTAAAGACGAGTAAGTTTCTCCATCTTGTCAGTTGCTTTTATGGCTAAGAAGTGAGCAGATTTTGTCAAGCGGTCGATTATTACCCAGAAGCTGTCAAATCCGCTAGGGGTTCGGGGTAATTTGTTTATGAAGTCTATAGAGATTTGTTCCCATTTCCACATTGCGATCTCTTGCTGCTGCAGTAAGCCAGAAGGATTTTGGTATTCCACTTTGACCTTTGCGCAAGTCAGGCACTTGCTTACATAGATGGCTATATCCACCTTCATCTTTGGCCACCAATATAGCACCTTTAGGTCGTGGTACATCTTGTCAGAACCTGGTTGAATAGAGTATCAAGATTTGTGAGCTTCATCCATAACCAGTTCTCTTAAGTTCCCATACACTAGAACCCATATTCGCTCTGCCAGGTAGCGAATACCATCCGATTTGACCTCCCGTTGTTCTTCCATACCGCGTGTGGCTTCTAACAGTAGGTTCTCCTCCTTAAGGGCTTCAAGTTGAGCACTTCGGATTTTATCAGGTAATCTGGGGTGAATAGTAAGTTGCAATGTTCGAACTCATTTAGGTTTGGTGTCCTTACGACTTAGGGCATCGGCTACCACATTAGCCTTCCCTGGATGATATCTAATTGCACGGTCATAGTCGTTTAAGGGCTCGACCCAACGACGCTGTCGCATGTTCAACTCTTTCTGTTCGAAGATATGCTAAAGACTCTTGTGATCGGTGTAGATAGTGCATTTGGTACCATACAAGTAATGTCTCCATATCTTTAGTGCAAATACTACAGCTCCCAAATCTAAGTCATGGGTCGTGTAGTTTTTCTCATGGATTTTCAGTTATCGAGAAGCATATGCGATAGCCTTCTCGCGTTGCATCAGAACACAACCGAGACTTTGAATGGATGCATCACAATACACCACAAAATCATCCGTCCCCTCTGGAAGAGATAGGATTGGTGCATTACAGAGTTTCTGTTTCAGAAGTTGGAATGCTGAATCCTGGGTGTCATCCCAGTTATAAGGTTTACCCTTTTGAGTTAAAGCGGTGAGGGGTTGGGCATTCTTGGAAAATCTTTCGATGAAATGACGGTAATACCTTGCCATTCCCAGAAATTGTCGCACCTCCGTCGGGGTTGTCGGTGCCGCCCAATTCTTGATGACTTATATCTTGGATGGATCGACATGTATTCCGTTCTCATTGACTACATTTCCTAAGAATTGCACTTCTCGAATCCAAAATTCGCACTTGGAAAGTTTTGCATACAGTTGTTCCTGCTTCAGCAATTCCAGTATTAAACGAAGATGTTCCTCATGTTCATCCCTATTCTTGGAATATATGAGGATGTCATTAATGAAGACGATGACAAACTGGTCAAGGTATGGTTTACACACACGGTTCATGAGGTCCATGAATACCACATGTGCATTGGTCAGTCCGAAAGGCATGACCATAAATTCGTAATGGCTTTACCTGGTCCTGAATGCAGTCTTTGAAATGTCCTCGTCTCGGACTCTCAACTGATGATAACCGGATCTAAGATCTATTTTGGAATAGAAGCTTGATCCTTGGAGTTGTTCAAATAGATCGTTGATGCGGGGTAGCGGATAACGGTTCTTGATCGTCACTTTGTTCAGCTCACGGTAGTCGATGCACATGCGAAAAGTCCCGTCTTTCTTCTTGGTGAATAGGACTGGAGATACTCATGGCGATGAGCTAGGTCAGATGGAACTTTTATCCAATAACTCTTGCAGTTGTGTAGATAGTTCTTGCAATTTACGTGGTGCAAGTCTGTAGGGTGTCCGAGAAATTGGCGCTGCTCCGGGTGCTAGGTAAATTTGAAATTTGACTTGACGATGTGGTGGAAGACCAGACAAGTCTTCGGTAAATACTTCCGGATAATCATGTACGATCGGGATGTCGTCAATCCTCTTCTCCTCAGATGGCTGCTCGGCGACGAGAGCCAAAATGGCAGTATGACCCTTACGTAGACACTTTTGTGCTTTCAAGAAAGATATGATGCCCATAACAACACCATTCTTTTCGCCTTTGACAGAGAGGGTTTCTCCACTAGGGAGAGGAAGTCGAACGATTTTCTCCCGACAGATAATCTCGGCTTGGTCCCTAGAAAACCAATCCATTCCGACAATTACGTCAACACTACCGAGTATGACCGGCATGAGATCAATGTCAAGTTTATGACCAGCCAGTTCAAGTTTACAACCCTTAAGGATGTGGGTTTCTTCTATTATCTTTCCATCAGCTATTTCTATGGTGTACTTAGTTTCTAATAGAGTCGGAGTACGACTTCTCCAGAAGGAAATTTATGGGGTTATTGAAATAACTGTATATGCGGGGGTATAAATCAAATTAGACCAAGGATTAGTCACAGGATGAGGTAACAAGGTCAAATGGAATATATTGTTGGAGTGTAAGGAATAAAGTGTTAGTTTTAGTAAGAATTCCCCAAATTCCGCTTACATAGTTAGAGTCGGTGGGTTTACCACGAGGTTCTATTAGAGTTTTAACCGATACAGTTTCATTGATCAAGTCTGGATGAGAGTCTTAAGTTCACTAAGGCTCTTACATGAGTGAAATCAAATGATGGATCATATGGATGATAGTTCAATGTGTTCATAAATACCTTCAACATGATAGTCGAGTCTATCAACTGTTAAACAGGTTTAACGATACCAACTAGTCGTTGAGTGGTTTACAAGAATTTCTACTGAAAGGGGAAACTTAGGTCTGTAAATCATAGATTAGGACTATTTATCCACACACTAGGTTTCACCTGGACTTACATGCACCTCAAATTACTATTACGTGTGCACCCGTAATGATAATTTGCTTTACATGCTCACCCTAGCTTCTCCCTGTCCTGTGTCAAAATGTCCCTTAGTTTGTATTGCCGAGTACAGTGTGTTGTTAGATATGATAAGTCATTGAGAAGCTTAGTCATCAACTATAAATTGATCAACTAGAACTCATATCAGGATGAGATAGTGGAAATCGTTTGATCCGAGTATTCACTTGAGTTGGAACATAATACGAGAGTCCAATCCAGTGGATTGTAGATGGGAACATGCACATGAAACAAACATGTACATGAATTGTGGCTTCGATGAGATAAACTAGCTCATGAATGTGTTACTGGAAGAGGCAAAGTAGCCGTCCTTCCAATTGAGTCAGGATAGGGTCTGAGTATGCAATGAGCAGGGTGTTCTCAACCATTTGGTCAGTCTTTTTTCAACAGAATAACGGCCTAAGCGTGAGCCCACGGCTCGGGAAAGTGATGACATTTATGTGTCAATGAATTTCTACAGTAATATGTGCAACGGTCTGCCTTCACACGGCGTACCTCAAGCGAGGCCCACGGGTTCGGGCTTGAAGTAGAGTAAAGCTAGTGAAATTAGAGTACTGTTGCTAGTGGGTGCAGAAGGGACTCGTCTCCTACGAACCCAACCCCCAAAGAGATATGTGCAAGTGCTGGGTGTCATCCCTAACACGGTCCTGAGAAGGCCCACCATTTCTGATTGTGTCATCGATAGGTTCAAGCTGGTGTCTTCCTCGGCTCCGGTGGTGTAACAAGGGTGCAGATGATGGTGGCATAAGTGACTCCTCTGAAGGCTCCGCCTTGTTGCCCTCGGACGGAAGTGGATGTTGTTCTGATGATTCCCCGAGTGTCGCCACTGGGAATGATGATGCAATGCGAATGACTTGCCCCTCGTCAGCAGAGGATGATATGGATGATATCAACATGCCTGCAATGCAATGTATGTGTAGATGCTACGTGTAGCATGTATGAGTGTCTGTGTCGTGTAACTAATGTGTGCGGGTTATAGTCTAGTATGCAATTCCTAGTTCGCTATAACCAATGGCTCTGATACCAATCTGTCACACCCCCAAATTCTACTAATGGAGTTTTACCGTTAGGGATGCAACACACCAGGAACTCAGTCATTAGTTACATCAAACGACATTATATGGGACTTAAAATGTCATAACATAAAAGTTCAGAGTTAACGCGTAAGCGTTTAAACAAGAAAGTAAATACACAAAACAACGCGCCAAAGTTTAGTTTAATAAAAGTAAGTGAATTGCTTTAACGGTTGCTTATGAGTGAAATGATAGTAGGACTCCATGCATGTCCTAGTTGTGCAACCTGTGCCTTAGCGACCTGAGAAAACATTTACGAAAAGTGTCAACACGAGGTTGGTGAGTTCACAGGTTTCAAGTTTGCAATAAGAGCGTGTTTGCCAGATTATGTACATTCAATATGCATATCTATAGGTAGCTAGCCTATGTTCATGTCTTACTAAAGCGTTCACAACCGAAGCTGACAGTGATGTTTGTTTGTTGCCTCTAGCCAGGTCTATCAATATTACACCCATTCGAGCTCCAATCGAGTTAGCGCGACTAACGCGGGTGAGGTTTGTCAAACCCAGTAGTACTACCAAAATTACCTCGCTAATTCCATATTACCTCGCTAATTCCATATTAACAGTGATATCATATGAAGTACCATAATCAAAATAGTTTGCGTCATGTTTTCTCCCCCAACGGGAAAAACATGTAAAATAATGTTTGTTTGCGTACCTGTTTCTCCCCGCGGGAAAACAAGTAAAAGTATGATTGCTTGCGTGTATGTTTCTCCCCCAACGGAAAAACAAGTAAAAGATGTTGATTTGTGTACATGTTTCTCCCCCAACAGGAAAATGAGTAAAAAGGGGCCATGAAACTCACCTGAGTTGTGTACGAGTAGTAGATAGCACCACACAAGGATGCAAGTAGGAAACACTAGAGTTTGCCTGTGAACTGCTTACGTATGCCCTAAAATTATAAGCATAATAGTTAGGGGTACAATGGGTTTTGTGACGACGACACGGAAGATTTGAACGTCCTAGAACATTTTAAAGATCAACGAGTAGACGAACTTGTCCACGGGAATAAGGGTTTCTTAATATACTTATTAAAATAAATACGTTTCCTGTCGAACGTCTCTAACTACGAATAATATTATTTAATAAACATTTGTGCGTTTGTATCATTTAATAATGGCCTAAGAAAATAATAAATTTATTATATTATTTTAAGTTCGGAGAAAAAGCAAAATAACCAATTACGTGGCAAAAATAATAAATATATTATTTTTATTCGAGGATAATAACGTGAGTAAATAATATAAATAATTATATTATTTATTTGTTTGGAACGTTATAAAAAGTTTATAAACGTGGTGAAATAACATAAAAATATATATTATTTTATAATAGGAGTCACGGGTTGAAAATAATATAAACATATTATTTTATTCGAAGTCGTGGTTTGAGAATAATATAAATATATTATTTTAAAAGTGGAAATAATATTAATTATGAGTTATAAAACCATTTACGGGTGATTTTCCGATACTAGAACGTATTAGTATAATAATATAATAGTATTGGGATCGATTTTTATTTGAAAAATATTAATTTAAAACTGTTTTAAAAATAAAAAGGTGTGGAGAGACTTGAACCCGGGTCTCTCCCACACAAGCACACACACACCAAACCACTCCACCCTCTAGGGTTATCGCACAAGAACCCGGTCAGTAAAGGTTTTAACAAAGATCTCCAGTCTACATCCCTCCCTTAAACACCCATGATCGAAATCCGTCCCAAAACACCGAATCTGATCACGAACAAGGTTTGGATTCATAGGGGTGTTGTTCATCAGTGGTTTACGAGTGTGTGTATGGATTTAATTGCAAAAATAACTGGTTTAGAGTTGTTAAATTAAGGATCGAAGGGCCGAAACCCTAGATATGAACACAAAATCGATTTGCTCAAATCCGATATTAAAACTTGTTGAAAACATAGGGCTTTTATAGAATAAGACCTTGCGAATCTATCTATGGGGTTTAATTTCATTGAGGTTTCGTCTAGGATCGAAACCCCCAAATCCGATTATGAACAAACCCTAGAATTCGGATCATGAACAGTTCGATGATAAACGATTAAATTAACATAGGGCTTTCAGAGAGTGGTTAATTACGAAGCTAACCATATGGGTTAATTGAATTTAGACAGATTCTAAAGCAGAGTTTGATTAAATCATTTTCTGGTGAACCCTAGAATCGAGATCTTGATCGAATTGATGTTGTAAGCCCTAATTAACATAGGGCTTTTGATCTAGGCATTGAAACGAGTCAGATGAAGTGTCTGGTTACCTGTTTGGATATCGAATTGATGGTGATCGATTAAAAGAACTTCCGGCTTTGATGGGCTTAGTCCCTGGCAGCTCTGGTTCCCTCTCCATTGGAATTGAATGGTGTTACAAGTTCAGTGGGGTGCGAATGAGGTCTGCAGAGAGTTAGACTTCACAATGTAAGCCAAATTTAGTCAAAATAGATGCTGTTCGTCCATGGTGTCGATGGTTATGGGTTTAATGCCCATAATGGGATTAATTCGAATCATTAATGATGATTAAAGTCCTAATGATGACCGTTAATGTCATTAGTCACGCATAATAGTTACACTTTAGACGAATTTGAACACGGACCCTTTGGGCAGGCCCTTGATATAATTCTTGATCAACCTCTCTTTAGTCTCTACCAGATGAGGTACCAGCTGAGCTAGCTCATTGTACCTTGAAGTGTACTGGCGATGAGTGATGTTGCTAGCTTTGAAGTTTAAGACTTCATTTTCCACCCTATCGATCTCGTTCCGAGGGCAGAAATTTTGGATCATCAGCCTTTTTAGGTATTCCTAGGTCATTCTTCTGAGAGCGTTTGGCGATTTAGTTCTCTGGATGTTCCTCCACCAACTCAGTGCTTCATTGGTGAATGAATGAGCCACAAACTTAACGGCTTGATCGGGTTGACACTCCCTGATGTTGATTACGCCGTTCATCCTCTCGATCCACTCAAACATAGCTACTAAATCCTTATTTCCATCAAACTTGGGTCACCGTCCTTAAACCCTTTGTAAGTACACCCTCGTGTGGTCAGTCCCACATTTACCTCATCCCCATCACTGTCATAAACCTTTTCTCCTGGGTTTCCTTCTTCTTCCTCTTTTCTTTTCTTTAGTGCCTCAGTTAGTAAGTCAGGCAGTACGTCCTTTAGAGTTAAAACGACCTCACGGGAAATAGCATCCCTGACTTCAGGTTCCAGTCGTAGTGATCCTTCATTGCCTTCACCCGGTGGAGTCACATTAGTTTAGTGCACATTCTCAGTACGTTCTTCATGCACACTTTCCTCACGTTCCACATACACACTTTCCTCATCATTATGTCCTCGGTTCAATGGTGGCTTACCAACTCGCCCGGTACGGCTGCCACGACGTCCAGATCCTCCTTTACCAGCCATGATTTCTAAATTCATGAACAGTAAAGGGAATACACCCATGTCATTCCTTCATATCATAGTTTATAACAGTACGAGCAAGGTAAATTCTTAATAACAGTGACCGATTTGTGATTAATAATTTGCTTTGCTTTTCGGGTTCAAAACTCTTCACATTAGTGGTGACATTGACATCAATGTGTTCTAAGTTAAGGTATCTATTCCTAACTACATGCATTAACTTTACTACTTACTTACTGTGCTGGCGTTGGCTACCCGAACTAACATCCCTGCGTTGGTCCCATTATCAGCTTGAGTCTAGACATTTAGGGATGTCTGAATCTCTCAAACTATTGCTCTGATACCAACTTGTAAGGCCTCTTTACCGGGAAACCTCACTCGTTGGAATTACTCATAAACATAATTGATGTCGCTTGGAATGGTCTATAAAAGCTAATATAAAACCTAACCTAGACACTCTAGTTAAAATTCTAGACTATCCTAATACTAGACCACAGAACAAGCAAGTGTACCTATCGACTACAGTAAAGTCTAATGAAAGTCCGGATATCGAACCCACGAGACACTAGTGACAACTATACCTAGACTCTTACTCAACTAACTAAACTGAATTATAGGGGGGAGATTGTGTTGTGATTCTCAATCTATCAAACTAACTGTTGGAACCTAGTAGTCCATCGAATTCAAGTTCTTTAGATCAGATGTGTTTAATTATAAATTTTTCGGACGAAAACCTTTTCGGTCGAAAAAGTTTTCAATCGAAATAGTCTTCGGACGAGAACTTTGTACTATATATAAGTATTGTTTTGAATTGTAATTAGTAGTTGTCATTTTGTAACTATCAGCTGTATGTTTTGATCAGAGATTAGTCTAAGTGTGTTGATCATCATTTTGCATTGTATTATCAGCAAGTTTATCAATGGAAGATTATCGTTTGATGTTTGATATCATCTATATGGCGTTTACATTTTATCTCATCGTTTGATCCATTAGATTCGGTTGTATTTGGCTCTTGGATTGTTTCTGCCTCTCCAGGAGATTGTTTGCAGATTAGAGGCTTGATTATCACTAGATAAGAGGGACCAACAAGTGGTATCAGAGCTTTCGGTTGAAGCTCATGATTTTTAAGTGTTTTGAATCAATTGAGATTGAATTAGTGCGAATTTTCCTGTCATTTTTGAGTTTTCTGATTAGATTTTCATGGAGATGGATAGTGGGATCGAGTTTAGGGTTTGATTTCACAGTAGGATCAGTTGCAGGTGCGAATGGGGAGTGCTGAGTTTGAGCTGTCCGAAAACTCAGTTGAAGGAGTCGAAAATCTATTTCGTCCGAGATCTTGTCCAAAAAGTTCAGTTTGTCCGAAATCTCTTTATCCGAAATCTCTTGTCCGAAATCTCAGAGTTTTCGATTGAAAAGTTGGTTCGAAATTGTTTTCGATCGAGAAATATTTCGTCCAAAATCTCTACACTTGTGATTTTTTTAGATTTGTTCATATTTTGATAACTTGTTTGTTAGTGTTCAATATGGCTGGAAAGGTATACGAAACTGAGAAGCTTGTGGGTAAGTTGCCACCGATGTTGAAATCTGTTTCAGAATTTTTGAACTGGAATATCATGATGAAAGCATATTTTATGTTTACTGAACATACACTGTGGGACTCGATTGTAAAAGGTCCACATGTACCTAGGATGGCTAATGCTGATGGACTTGTTCCAATTGCAGACCCAGATCAATATACTGAAGAAGATAAGAAGTTAATCGAAAGGGATAATCGAGCCTTGGGAGCAATTATCCTTGCTCTTTTGACTGAACTTTACTTAAACTTCGAACAGCATGAGACGGCTCATGGGTTATGGAATGCTTTATGTTTGAGGTTTGAAGGGAATGAAGCTTTGCAGGAGAGTCGTACTGATCTTCTACTGAAACAATACAATATGTTCAACTATAAAAAAGGTGAATCTTTGAGTGAACAGGTTACTCGTTACACCACTATGATCAACCGGCTGAGAAAGATGGGTGTCAAGTTAGAGGAATATGATGTGTGCAAAAAGCTGCTGGATTCACTACCTGATAGTTGGAGTATTCATTGTATGTTGATAAAAAACTTTACTCCAGATCTGAAAAGTAAAACCCTTGATGAAATCATATGTTTGCTGGAATCTTATGAGCTGGAAGCAAAGAAAAGAGAGTTGAATAATTCTGAAAAGTCACACGGTACAAGTTCAGCTAATGCAGCTCTATTTTCAAGAAAGGGAGAGAGTAGTAGTGGTGGATCGAAGGTTGATAAGTGCAAGAACTGCTGTGGTTCTGAGAATGTCAGTGGTGAAAAGAGTAAAGTGGTTGGTCAGATTCCTGATGACCAGATCTCCTTGTTTGGTGCTTTCATGAATAGTTACAATGCTTTTGTGACTGGTAAACTTCAACCAGCTACTTTGGATGCTGAAGATCTTGTGCAAATCAATCCAGATGACCTGAGTGCATGGACTTACAGTGGCAGATGGCCATGATTGCAGTCTAAGCAAAGAAGTATATGCAAAAGACTGGAAGAGATAAACTTCAGTTTGGAAAGAAAGTTGGTTTTGATAAGGCAACGTTGAGATGTTATAATTGTCAAGAACTTGGACATTTTGCTCGTGAATGTCCAAAGGAAAAAAAAAGAAAGTTGAAGGCAATGGAGTTAAGCTAATTGAGCTTATTGATGAAGAGGATAAATCAAAGAAAGCTCCTACTGCGCTCATGTCAAAGCAACTAGGAAACTGTGAGTGGGAATCTGAGATCGAGGATGTAGTGGAGGATTTTGATGAAGCTTTGATAGCTGAAGTTGAAAGCTTGGTGAAAGAAACAGTTGGTAAAAGTGAAAATGTAGAATCTGTGGAAGCATTGAAAGCTGACAACAAAGGAAAAGCTACAGCATCTGATTCTGGAGAGAATTCCGAGACTGATAGTAAGGTAATTTCTGATGATACTTCACTTATTTGTTCTTTGGAATGCATTACTCATATGCAGAATTATCATAAAGCAAATGTGTTTTTGATTGCTGAGAATGATAAATTAAAAAGGGTTAACAAGGAAATTAAACAGAATGAGGTCACCTACACCAGAAAAATTAATGCTTTGTTAAAAGATAACATGAATTTTAAAGAATACTTAGATAAAAAGGATGTGTTAATCAAAGATCTTACAGGCAAACTTATTGCTACCCAATCCGATCTTATAATAGAAAGGGTGTTGATTTCTAAATGGGGTACGCAAAGAAACATTTTAGAAAATTCTGTTGATAAGCAAAGAAGTTGTTTTATTAAAGATGATGTTGGTTACAAAGCAGTACCTCATCCTAATCATTTCGAACCGTATCCTGAACCTCATGTTTCGAATGCTTTACTTAGAGATGATAACTCTAATTTTCATGACTTATATGTAAGTGCAGCCAATAACACAGGTCATGTAGATGAGAAGGTTTCAGTTGATGATGTGAGGAGTTTTAATGAATTCAATAAACTGTGTGTGAGAGAGACAATCAGGGATTGTAGGCAATTTGTGGTTGATACATGTATTGCAAACAAGTTTGTTAAGTCACAAGTTGACAATACTTTTGATATTAATACTTTAAATGTTTCTGCTTGCACTACTAATTTTGATTGTGATGATTCTGATTGTGTGTCTGAGGTATCATCTACATCCACTTTCTTTGATAAAGTGGTGCACACAACTAGAGAATATATGCCGATTCATAAAGCTACAGATGTTGTGCCAGATGATCATGGAAATCCTCTGATTAAAGAATATGACCTATCTCATGAAAAGCCTAAGAAAAATGAAAATATTTCTCCAGAAAATCATATTATGATGAGTGATTCAGAGAGAAAAGTCAAAGTCATCATAAAGTCACCAAGTCAGTGTGCAGTCATAAAGTCTAATCAACTAGAAGTCAAAGGCAAATCAATTGATGTCAAAGACAAATTCATTGATGTCAAAGACGAGCCTGCACGATGCAAAGGAAAGTTGGTGAGGAATGAGTGTAAGTCAAAGTGTGATCAAGTAAAGTCTGTGTTTGAAGTAGGCGAAAGTTCAAAGTCTCAGTCAAAGTGAAAGATTAAAAGCTACAATTGTTTCACATGTGGCAAAGTCGGGCATTTTTCAAGAAATTGCAAGCACAAGTCATTTGAGCCAAAGTCTAAAGTTCATAACGAGAAGTCAAAGATATATATATCAACAAGAAAGCATCAGAGAAAACCAAATTGTTCGAGTTCAGAGTGATTCGTAAATACAACCGTGATTATATGCTTTCTAGGGATCATTGTGATTATTATTCAAATGCGTGTCGTGCTTATGTGTTGCCACATTTTGTAAACAGAAAAGTCCAAAATGGACCGAGATATGTGAAGAAACCCATCATTTCAAGAAATTTTTCAAAACAAAAGGTCGTAAATCAATATGAAAGAAAGGATGGTTATTTTTGGAAAGTTAAAAATGGTAATCTGTCTTCACATAACTTTGGAACAAATAATGATTTGAATGTGAAAAGGAAGGAACAAGTCGCTGTGACTAAGACTGTAAAATGTCAAAGTCAGCCCAGGTCTGAGATGATCTGGGTACCTGTTTCTCATTGAAACTTTATTGAATGTGTAGAGTAAACCGAGGAGGACTATCAACAATGCTTGGCATATTGATTGCGGTTGCTCATGACACATGACAGGCCAAAGAGAAATACTTAGTGATTTCAAATCTTTTGATGGAGGATTTGTTGCTTTTGCTAGAGACAAGAAGGGCGGTAAAATTTCTGGTCAAGGAACTGTGTCAAATGACCTTATTACGCTTGAGAAAGTGAATTATGTGTCCCAGCTGGAATACAACTTGTTGAGTGTGTCACAAGTTTGTGATAAAGACATTACAGTTCATTTTACTGCCAAAGAGTGTCTATTTCTGAAACCTGGATTTGTAATTCCTGAAGATATGATTCTGATGAGAGCCCCTCGAAGGTTTAACACATACGTGGTGGATCATTCATCACCCGTGAATGTGTCATGTTTATAGTCAAAGGCCACTGATTCTGAGTCTTACCTATGGCATAGACGTTTGGGGCATGTGAACTTAAAGAATATCAACAATTTGGTGTATAAAGATCTTGTACGAGGATTACCAAAGAAAGAGTTTGCACTTTAAGATAGTTGTTTATCATGTGCAAAGGGAAAGCATCATAAGAAGTCTCATCCTAAAAAAATCATAAATTCTTTCACTAGACCTTTGTTTTTAATTCACATAGACTTATTTGGTCCAGTTCGTGTTCGTAGCATTGCGAAAAGTCATATTTCCTGGTTATCACAGATGATTTCTCACGATTTTCATGGGTGTTCTTCCTTGTTTCCAAGGATGAAACATCTAAAACTGTCATTGAATTTATCAAAAGGATTGAGAATATCTGTGATACTAAGGTGACGATTATTCGTAGTGACAACGGCACGGAGTTCAAAAATGGTCTAATAAATTCATTTTGTGTAGAAAAGGGAATAACACAACAGTTTAGTGCTGCTAGGACTCCTCAACAAAATGGAGTTGTTGAAAGGAAAAATCATACTCTTATTGAAGCAGCAAGAACAATGCTGGTTGATTCTCATCTTTCGATTATTTTCTGGGCAGAAGCGGTCAATACAGCTTGCTACATGTTGAACAGAGTCTTATTGGTTAAACAGCATGAAAAGACTCCATATGAGCTGTTATTCAAAAGGAAGCTTTATGTAAAGTTTTTCAGAACTTTTGGGTGTTCATGCACTCTTTTGAATACTTCAGATTCTTTTCCGAAATTCACAACTGTTGGCGATGAATGTTATTTTTTGGGCTACTCATCTTATCATAAATCATTTCCGGTTTATAACAAGAGAACGAATACAATTCTGGAATCATACTATGTTGAATGGCAAGAGTCTACAACTCATCATGATCAGAATGGATCGGATTGGTTCTTTGATGCGGATGTTATCTTCAAAACTTTTGATCAGAAATTTTTAGAAGTTTTAAGTAATGTGAGTTCTTCAGGCACAGCTGATGAGACTTCAACAAGTATTAATCAGAATATGAATGATTTCATGATTGGTCATCAACCTGTAAGGGTTCAAGTTGAAAATTCAGAGGAATTTTCATCATCAACACAGACTCAAGAAGTACAAATTGATAATTTGGAGAATGAAGAGAATTCTGAAGCAGCTCAACCTGTAAATGATAGTCATGTCACTCCAGATGTTCAGCAAGAATATTATGTTTCTTCTGATAATCAAGTCAACCAACAAACTTCTTCGAGTGTTGATGAATCTATCAGCAACTCATCTGATGTCAATATTACAAATTTGCCTGAGACGAACCAAGTAGAAGATGTTCTAACTCACCGAATAAATTCTGTGCATACTGTTGAAAATATTATTGGATCAATTGAGGATGGAGTGAAAACAAGAAGTTAATCGGGAACTATAAACATTTGTTTGTATTCGTGCTTCTTATCTCAAGAGGAACCCAAAAATGTCACCATTTCTCTTCAAGATGCTAATTGGATTGAAGCGATGCAGGATGAACTTTTGCAGTTCAAGAAATTAAATGTTTGGCACTTGGTGGATTTTCCAGAAGGAAAGTATCCAATTGGTACTAAGTGGGTTTTTAGGAACAAAAGAGATGATCGAGGGATTGTTGTGCGCAACAAAGCCAGATTGGTTGTGCAAGGTTTTTATGAAGAAGAAGGGTTGGATTATGATGATGTTTTTGCACCTGTGGCGAGAATTGAAGCTATTAGAATTTTTCTAGCTTATGCTTCGTATATGAAATTCAAGTTATATCAAATGGATGTGAAGACCGGATTTTTATACGGGGTGGTTAAAGAGGAAGTTTATGTGGATGATAATATCTATGGTTCGACGAATGAAAATTTGAATAGAGAATTCGAAGGTGTCATGAAGCTGAAATTCAAAGTGAGTCTTATGGGTCGGATGTAGTTTTTCCTTGGTCTACAAGTAATCAAAGTCGGGTATACTCATTCATCAGGCGAAGTATATCAACGACATCTTGACAAAGTTTACTATGAAAGACTGTAAAGCTGCATCTACTCCTATTGCTCCACATGAACCCCATCTGGATCCAACCGGAGTTGAAGTTAATCAAAAGTATTACCTCTCTATGAACGGATCTCTTATGTACTTAGCTGCGAGTCGACCAGAAATCATGTTCGCTGTATGCTCGTGTGCTAGATATCAAGCGTCACCTCGAGAATCTCATGAGATTGCTGTCAAGCGGATTCTGCGTTATCTAAAAGGCCGTGTCAACCTTGGTCTTTGGTGGAGGTTGTGGTTTAGATCGTAAATCTACATATGGTGGATGTCAGTTTTTGGGGGAGCGATTGGTGCCATGGCAGTGCAAGAAACAAACGAACGTCTCAACATCAACTACTGAAGCGTAATACACAGCTGCATCGAGCTGTTGTTCTCAAGTTATCTGGATTCAACATCAACTCTTGGACTTCGGGATAAATTTTCTGGACACACCAATTTTCTATGATAATGAAGCCGTGCTGGGCATCGTGAAGAATCCAATTCAACATTCAAAACCAAACACATTGCGATCAGGTTACATTTCATTCGTGATTATTTCGATAATGGTTTGATAAAGGTGGTCCACGTTGATACCTTAGAGCAGAAAACCGATATTTTTACAAAAGCTTTTTCAACTGATCGGTTTAATTCTCTGGTTGAAATGTTGGGGATGATTTCTTTTTGAGGGCATTTTTGTATTAAAATAAAATAAATAAAAAAAATAAAATTTTTTGGAAAATAAAAAATAAAATAAAATTGTTGAATAACGTCTGATTTTGATTGAAAGACCATGTTTGTTCCACAAAACGATTTTTTCGTTTAGTGTTTTCTTTTAGTGATAAAATTGTGTTGTGTTGTTTACATCTTAGTTTCATGTTATGTTCAATGTTTTTCTTTATTTTGCAGTAATTGTGTTTAGTTGAATAAAGAACATCACAATTTTAGGGGGAGAATAAAAGAATATGAAAAATAAAATAAGTGATAGTACTTTGGTTGTTTGTGAGTATTTGTGTTGAGTTGATATGATATTATGCTGATAATAAGTGATAGTACTTTGGTTGTTTGTTAGTATTTGTGTTGAGTTGATATGATATTGTGCTGATCCTGATAAAAGTTGAAAATGTGACTGATTGACGTGCATATAGGAAATGATAGTATATTTGTGTGCTGAGCTTATGTATGAATTGGATATGATGGTGACATCGGTTACAATTATTTATGTGTCGATAGGCTTTGCATGTAATAAAATAGGCGATATTTGTGTGACTAACTAAATTGTAATCTTTGTGATTTACCCACATCGAATATCGGTTGTTTCATCATTCGAATGCTAGGTGAATCTAGACATGCCATGAGACTAGGAACTTGATGCGTTCTTAGCACAATTTGTTTGCTCTAGTGCCTATTTCCGTCAAATATATAATCTAGAGTTAAACACCTCTTACACAGCTGATGGCTCTGGTGAAAATCTCGGATGGAAACCAGGAAGTTAGTCTGTTTGCCCTTGATTCAGTTTCTGAATTCATTGTATATCCAGATAATAGTTGGATACCCGCTACCCGAATCATCTGATTCTTTACAAATCTCAAATTCATACGAATCTATCTGATTCTATGTCCATACACATATACTCATCTGAAGATTTCATGACTCCATATATATCATTCATCTCATTCACTTTCAGACCAAGACAGTTGATTCTATACTTCAAATCCACTTGGATTATTTTTCTGTGCTAAGAATACTACCTTAATGCTGGTGATTGGATCATGATCTAGTGAAATCTTACATTATGTCTTATTTCATTCCATCTCGATTGTGGGGTACACATTGTATTGATTAAATCTTACCTTAATCATTACCCGATATCTGCTGAATTATGATGCATGAGTTTAAGTGGATAAACATACTGGCAATTAATGTTGAACTGTATAGATCTTGATTTGATATGAAGTGTAATGAGATAGTGTGCATTTATGATCCTATATCAATTTCAGTTCACCAAAAAGAGAAAAGAAAAGGATAAAATAAAGAAAATGTGATATTAAATAAGTGTTGTTCATTTGATGTGTTTTATAGTTCAGTATTGCAAATATAGTTAATCTTCTAGTTCTATATGTGTTATAGTGTGTTTGTGTCATAAAAGTCAAAGTTTGTTCTTATATTTTTGTTCATGTTTGATAGAAAATACTTTATGATATGTTTCTTGTGTGTTTTTGTGTTATATAGTGTTATAGTTGCTTTTTAGTATGCATAAAAGTTGTTCAAAAACATCTTGGAGCATGTCTAAATGATTTTGAGATCGGATTGTTGATAAAAAGCTAAAAATTTCAATAAGTAAAATGTTTTCGAACGAATAAATGTTCGAAATCTACTTCGTCCGAAATTGTTTTCGATTGAAAAGTCGGGTTCGAAATGTGTTTTCGTCCAAAATCTCTGAAGGTATATATATACATGTTTTTGATCGAAATCTGTTTCACCACCATTGTTGAGTTTTCGAGCTTGATTCTGAATTCATCCAAGTATCGTGTTTTCGTGTGAAATCTCTAAGGTGTTCGAGATTTGTTACCACATTGATTTTTTCGACATCGAGGTATGTTTTCTTAACCCATAGAGTAAGATAAGATAGATCCATGGACCTAGATTTGATAGTTTTTGAACCGTCCGAAATCTTTATTGAATGGTTAGAAATCTTTGAGGAATGGATCGAAATTGTTTTCGGATGGAAATGAAGAGTCATAACTCTGATTTGTCCGAAAAAGATTTCGATCGAAATGGATTTTTGATAATGGGTTTTCGTTCGAAATCTCTGGAGTTGAGTTTTTTCGAGAAATTATGTTTTTGTTCGAAATGGTTTTTGAACAAGGATGTAGGTCCCTCGGGTGTGGCGGATCGTCACATGCAAGTGGGTCTACTTGTCGGACCGGGTGCAGAATGCCCGTGACTAGGCGGAGAGTCTAGCTAAACAAAGTAAACCGGCCAGAGAAAACACTTTAAACGTTCTTTGTATTATAAACACTTGAAGGTTACAGAGAAAAGCACTGAGATTACAATCTGCGTATTTGCACTAAAGCCTGCGTACCTAACTTCTGTCAACCTATCCTATTTATACAAGACCTGATGCCTGCGCACTTAGCAAGTGCGCAGGGCAAAATGCTCTTGCGTACTTAGCAAGTACGCAAAGTTACTCTTGCGTACTTGCCAAGTATGCAGGAGCTTTCTCCTGCGCACTTACAAGTGCGCAAAACACTTGGAGAAATCTGCAACATTCAATATGTAAAAGTAAATACAACTCGATAAACTAATACATAAAGACTCTTACATACAAAGACAATTACAAACAAGACAAAACAACCTAAGACTAAGACTCTATCTATCCAGAGTGTTTGTCACAGGAAAGTTCTTCAACAAACTCCCCCTTGACAACAGCTCCGGATAATCTTCAGTCTTCGGTCTTCACAGCATCAGTCTTCACAGCGCTTGATCTTTAGCTTCCATCTTCTTCTTGTAATCAAGGCAGAACTTGATCACCTTGTCGTATTTAGAAGCAAGGAGCTTTGTCCACTCATCCGTGTAGACGCAGTAACGTTCTGCTAGTACCTCTAGATCTTTCACAGAAAAGTTGATGAAGCATACTTCATCAAATATTCTGATCAGTTCCTTTGGCACTATGTTCCCGCTCTCTGAACGTCCTTTACCCATTATCACAGCCTCGCCCGTCTTTGGATCTACGTACCAGTACCACATGTCACCAAGAATATCCTGAGATAACTTGCTCAGGGGAATCTTAGTTTCACATCGCACTGGCTTGTATACTAATTTCTTTAAGTGCTTCTTAGTCACAGGATGAACAACGTGCTTATCCTTGACTCTCTTGGGCACTTGTGGCTTGAACATCTCGAACTTCCCTGATCTTGCTTCTCGCTGCAGAACCACCCACAAACCCATCGCCACTGCGTGATTGGAATGACCCAGCTACTCTCGGTTTGCTAGGTGTCGTATTTGGGCAAGGAGCTGAACGCTTCACTGGTGGGTTTCAAGTATTGAACCCCGCCAGATCTTTTGATAGCGAACAACTGCTTGTCCTCCTCGAACCTTACAGCCAAGATCATCCCTGTTGCTCCGTGTTTGTCTATTATACCACACAGGAGCTGGACCCTTTGATGAAGTAGAAGGCATGTCTGTTTCTTTCGGTGCCTCTGGGTCCACAGGTGCAGGGTCAACTGGGGAAGCTTCAGTCGAGGCTTCTACATTACTAGCCTGCTCGACTGAACCTGTGTCGAGCGGAGCGTCGAAGGATGGAAATTCAAGGATTTCTCCATCTTCTAGCTCGTACTCTCCTTCCCCGTCACCCTTGGGAATTTCGATCACAACGTCTTCATCATCATCACCCCAATCGTCACCAGAGTCGATCTCTCCTTCTTCTAGGTTGAAGAGAGCATCGATCTGTGCTTCTTTGGAATAGTCAGGCTCTAGATATAGGATCTCATCATCAGAAAAGTCCTTAAGTACTTCAGCCATTGACTTTCCTTTATCACCACCACCACCACCAGAGGTATCACCACCCTCTTGATGAGTCGACTCCCCCTGAGCCATTGGCACAGTAGAGATGGGCACGATTGCTAAAGCTTGGTGCTCACCTCTACTAAAACCGACTTCGGGATCCTTGTCCTTGTCATCATCCTTAGTCAAGTCGACCCGATGACACGCCTCATCACCAGTAGTAGTCCTCTTCTCCTTCTCTTTTTCTTTCTCTTTGTCCTTCTCCCCCTGAGCATCAAGCTTCTTGGTCAGATCAGCAATCAGCTTGACCATCAGCTCATGCTCCTTCCTTTGAGCGTCAAACCTGAGCTCCATGGATGACCCATGACCCAGAAGCATTTCATTTGTCTTTATTAGGAGTTCATTCTGGGCCAGGACGTTTTTCAGTCATTCCTCAGTCCCTGTTCTCTGGCTACGAAGGATTCTGACTTCTTCTACCAAAGAATTGATCTGTGCTTGTTGAGCGTCAGACTCCTCCTTTGACTTCCGAACAGTCTCCAGTAGTTCAGCAACTTGGGTTTCCAGAACATCTATCCTTGCATCATTCGTATCAGGATGTCTGGATGAGGAAGCCTCGGCATTATGAGTAGGGGAGGAGAATATGGTATCAAAGTCAAACCCTTGCGTGAAATCTCCATAATTGAAGGGTTGACTGATAGGCTCAGTGGTGGTAGTTGGGATGGAAGATGTGACGAGAGTTGTTGGGATAATGGTAGGGGTGATGGTGACAGACTCCGTGAGAACTGGAGTAGTCACCGATACCTGAGTAGTTGTAGTAGGGAGGGTCACTATCACAGGAATCACTTCTGTGATTGTATTGACGGCCACTTCACTTTGTACCTGTGGCCTCCTCCTTCTACGGTAAAGCTGCTGTGAAGGTGGGGTGGAGGCTGAATCCGGACTGGCAGCTGAAACATGTACTTGCTGCACAATCGGGACCTCTACCACACTTGGGATAGCAACCTGTTGCCTATCACCCCTGTTCTTATGAACGCTTTCCCTTCTTTGTCTTTGTACACCAGCGTAAGAGTCAGAGTTTGGCTCGTATTCGCTGCTAGAGGACTGTCGCTTTCTCTTGGAGGACGACTCAGGTAGGGTTACCTTAGCCGTTCTCCTCGGGTGTACCTGTGATGGTGCATCATCGGAATCGGAAGAATCTAACTCAGTCACTTCCGAGTCGGATCCCTCAACACCATCATGTCCTCCTTCATCGTCTCCATCATCAGACGATCCATCATTACTCTCCATTTCCTCCTGTTGTTGTTCTTGTTGTTCATCGGAGTGTTCACTATGTTCAGGCTCAGAGTTGTGGCTATACCAGTTCCAGTCATCAGGTGCCACATATGCTTCATTGATTAGGTGGCCAAAGAGTTCAGTATGCACAGGGGTAGGTTCTACGTTTCCTGGCTTTAAGAATTGGGCGAATACTCTCTTGTCCACCCTCTTGACTTGCAGTCTCTCCCCTGTAGCAGGAAGGTTTGGCAACGCGTCATCTATCAAGAGTTGACCTAGGGTACAATAAGAATCTAAACTTCTCTGCTGTGTTGATCTGGTCATTGATGGCCTTGAAAATGTAGCGAGAGAAGTTGTAGCCTCTATTAAGAGACAAGCCCACCATGGCTGCTGCAAGGTCATGACCCATGACATCTTTACCAGCTTTCCTTGACGAGATGCACACGATCATGACGTGGGCGAAATACCGCCATTGTTCTAGTACCCACATCTTTTTGTATGAAGCATAGTCCCTCGCGCCGACGTATCCTATTCTTTGCCTCCAACACCCATCCACATAGTAGTCTGGATAGGCTGTCGGGTCGGTAGCAAGGTCTCTGAACTGTAGGACCCTTCTTATGGTGTCTTCAGAAAAAGCGATAGCCTAAGCAGCAACGGTAGCCCTTATGAAATTGGGGGATACCATGCAGTCGTGTTTCGCCATCTCCCAAAATTGTTCCAAGTAAGGTCTTGACACGGTCGGGTCAGTCGAGATCGCATAGCTGATTCTTGAGCGGTTCAAGAAGTTAACTATCTTCCTATATTGCAATGCTGCACCTTTCCATTTGGGTTGAGTGTTAGCTAACAGGTTGAATTCGTTAGTAAATGCTCGAGCCATAATCAAATCGATGTAATGAGATGATGAAACTAGAGACGGGACGAAAATATGGTTTAGGAACACTCGGTTTTGAGTAAAAATTTACAGAGGGAAACTATCGGTTTGAATGTGATGAAACTGAGAAAATTTTCTAAGTCCACTTTTATACCCTTCACTAATCAGTCGTGCGTACTTGTTAAGTGCGCACGAGTTAACTCTTGCGCATTTACAAGTGCTCAAGCTTTAACTCTTGCATACTTGTTAAGTACGCAAGGCTTACTTCGTGCGAACTTGACAAGTACGCACCACCCTTAAGTGCGCAAATTTAAGCTCAGAATTTATAAAGTATTTCAAGTCAAATAACGAACAAGATAAAAATATTCAATCAGGAGGATTCAAATACAATTCATGAAGGTTAAACACACAATATTTTTGGCTTTTCTGATTAAACTTGAACAATGCATAAACTTAAAATATTTTTGTTCTTTTCTAGATAGAAATATACAAGTATTCACACAAACTATTTTTGATCAAAGACACGAGCAGAGGATCATATCAGGCTAATTTATAGCAAAAATGATACAAGATAAACATCAAAGAATATGGGATTATGTCATGGATTACTCTTTATTCATACGTAATAAGCACACAAACAAGTAAGTCAAGTTGACAATATTATAAGATTTGAAACTATAAGCATCTTTGTATCACGTTCTTGTGTATTAAGGTATTAATTATAAGATATACAACGTGTACCCCACTGATATGCTACAATAATGTAAATTGCATTATCTCAAGGCATCTAAGATTTTTCCAATGATTTTCTAAATTTTCAGAATGAAGTTAAATCTATTAGCACAGGAAAAATCAAGCAGAATCCATAAGGGTTATCAGGAATCATAAGATTCAGAATCGAGTGATTCATTTGTCTTGGTTTCATTTGATTTTCTTCATTGAATATCGGTATGATGATTCGGGATAATATATATGGTGTTTGAATTATAAGGTAAGGGGATCCAACTTTTATCTGGATTTGATTTCAATGAATCAGGAATGATTCAAGGGTGAATACATGCTCAACGGTTGATGTAGAGACATGTCTTGATTCAATCTCTCCTTGCATACTTGTGAGTATGGGCAGTGAGATGAACCGCATTAATTGTGCTAACGACATAACCCGAAACTGACCTCAAAAGAAAATTATTGCCAAAATCTAACATCCTATATCTGATAATGATCTTTTCTATTCTTTTACGCACACACTCTTGCAAACATGGGTTCAAATCACAGTTGTAATTTAGATTTAGTTTCCACACTACTAGTGATTCAAAGACGCATACAACCTACTGACAATTTAATTTACTTGTAAATAAGCAGATTAAAAACATAATAAGTTAAACAGTTAAGTAAACATGACGCAATCACTTCCCATATGAGCAGTCTGTGATGTTTAGATCATTTCTGATGTATTATCATTTCCTCTTTTCTCAAGTTAACTTTGAAATTTTCTCCATTTTCTAAATTTTTTTTGTTTTTGTAAAATATTTTGAAACTTAAAAGAACTATACAGAAAACTTAAAAGAAATAAAATTTAACTTCCATGAATTGAATTGATTTACAAAAAATTAATTTTCACTAGGATTGAACATTCCTATCAGGTTGACAAGATGCTCAAAACGGGATCGATCAAATGCCTTTGTGAAAAGGTCAGCAAGATTGTCATCCGTATGAACTTTTACAAGTTCAATTAAATGCTTTTCAGCACAATCACAGATGAAATGATGGCGAATCTCTATATGTTTAGTTTTGGAATGTTTCACCGGGTTATTTGTGATGGACATTGTGGCATTGTTGTCAATGAATAGAGGAGTTCCAGTGAAGTTTAAGCCGTAGTCTCTCAACTGCTGCTGAATCCACAGTATCTGAGAACAACCGCTCGCTGCAGCAATGTATTCTGCTTCACAAGTTGAGACAGAAACCGTTGAATGCTTCTTACACTTCCAGGAGACCAGTCTGTCTCCTAAGAATTGACATCCACCAGAAGTTGACTTTCTGTCAAGGTTACAACCGCCATAATCTGAATCAGTGTAGGCTTTGAAGTCGAATGACTGCTGCTTAGAGTACCAAAGACCTAATAGGGGTTTCCCTTTCAGATATCTGAAAATCCTCTTCACGACTATCATATGTGACTCCTTCGGTTGAGACTGAAACCTTGAGTACAAGCACACAACAAACATTATATCGGGTCTTGAAGCTGTGAGATACATAAGTGATCCGATCATCCCATGGTACAATCTGCTATCTACATCCTTTCCATCTTTGTTAGGATGCAGACCATGATTGACTGGGATAGGTGTGCCATAAGTACTGCAATCATTCATCTTGTATTTTGACAAGATGTCCTGCACATACTTAGTTTGATGTAGATAAATGCCATCCTCTGTTTGACTGACTTGCAGACCCAGAAAGAACGACAATTCACCCATATTACTCATTTCAAATTTGGACTTCATCACCTGCTCGAATTCCCTACACATCCCTTAACTGGTAGATCCAAAGATAATGTCGTCGACGTATACTTGTACAAGAAGAATGTCACCTCCTGCTTTCCTATTGAAGAGAGTCGAGTCAATCTGTCCACGGTCGAAACCATTAGACAGTAAATGCTTAGATAATATCTCATACCATGCCTGCGGTGCTTGATGAAGACCATAAAGTGCTTTGTCGAGCTTATACACTTTATTGATATTATGCGGATCTTCAAAACCGGGAGGTTGAGTTACATAGACCTCTTCATGAACTTTACCATAAAGGAAAGCACTCTTCACATCAAGTTGATAGACCTTGAAGCCTACATATGTGTCAAAAGCCAAGAACAGTCGAATGGCTTCAATTCTAGCAACTGGGGCATATACTTCCGTGTAATCCAAGCCGTCTTGCTGATAAAAACCCTGAACAACCAATCTTGCTTTGTTCTTCACAACGACATGACGATCATCCGTATTGCATTTGAACACCCATCTGGTTCCAATTGGCTAAAAGCCTTTTGGCAAATCAACTAAATCCCACACGTGCAACTTTTGGAATTGAGACAATTCATCTTACATCGCCTCAATCCAGCAGTTGTCAGTGAGAGCCTCCTTCACATTCTTCGGCTCTAACTGGGACACGAATGCAGCATGCAGACATGTTTCCATGAAAACAGTGTCAAGTATCTCTGTGTAAAGACTGGTGTTCTCAGTGATGGTTCGATGACGAGTCTGAACACCGGCATAAGGATCACCAATAATGTTGTCGATTGGATGATTCCTATGCACTCTCGTCTCCGGTACAATTGGTTCCTAAATTTCTGGATCTAGATTCGTGCTTAACTCCCCCATTTCCTGTGTTCCAGAGGAAGAAGATTCAATGTTAATTGGATCAGCTAGAGCTTCATTTCCTACAGTTGTGTTAGGATTAGCTGTAACGTCATTTCCAACGACAAGAACATCTTCACTATTATCACGGTCATGAGTTCCAGATGCAAATGCGGCATTGGAATCAGGAGTTATAATTGGTATAGTAGCACGAGTAGAGAAACTGGAGTCATCGCCGCCACCCAATAATTCATAAACATTTGCGGCATCAACTGCAGATAGATCAGGAAGATTGAATGACTTGAATAACGCATCATAATCAAAACCCCAAGCTGGACCTGTTGGTTCAGGTGGAATGCTGTGTTTACTGCAATCCACTTCAAACCATTCCTGGACAGTACGAGTTCCTATGTTGTACACTCTCTTGCAAGGTGAGTTGGCAACGTATCCTAAGAAGATGCCTTCCACCGCTTTTGCATGAAACTTAGACTGGAGGTCTTTATACTGCAGCAACAAGGAACAGGGACTACCAAAAGGAACTAGGTAATCAAGATTGGGAAGTCGATTGTTGATCAACTCGTAACAAGTCTTGTTGTGCCTCTTCACAACCAGAACTCTGTTTAAGACGTGACAAGCTGTATTAATGGCTTCTGCCCAGAAAGTGACAGGAAGCTTTGCATCTGACAGCATAGTCCTTGCAGTCTCAATGAGTGTTCTGTTCTTCCGTTCAGCAACTCCATTCTGCTGAGGCGTGTACGGCGCGCTGAATTCGTGACGGATCTCTTTCTTGAGACAGAAAAGCTCCATCAAATTATTCTTGAACTCAGTTACGTTGTCGTTCCTTATCCTTCTAACTTTCAGCTTGCAAAGAGATTCCAAGCTCAGGATCAAGTATTGAAGAATATCAGCAGTCTCGTCTTTAGTACCTAAAAAGTGCACCCAAGAAAAACATGAGAAATCATCAGTTACAACCAGATAGAACGACTTACCTCCAAGACTCCTGATACTTATGGGGCCAAACAGATCCATGTGTAATAGCTCCAAAGGGGTATCAATAGAGTTTTGGAGCTTGTGCTTGTGAGACTTCCGTTGCTGTTTGCCCTTTTTACAAGGCATACAGTCATCTGCAACGGTAAATCTAAGCTTAGGAACCCCGGTTACCAAACTGTTTCGGACAAGATGGTTCATTTTACGATACGAAATTTGTCCGAGTTTCCTATGCCACAAGATAGAGTCTAGCTCTGTCTCTTTTGTAAGCAAACAAGTAGGAACTGATGAGGTGGTTGTTGCCACGCTCATATCGATCTGATAGTTTTCGTTTGTTCTTGGCGCTCTCATCAGGATCCAATCTTCCGGAATTTCAAAACCGGGTTTGAGAATAAGGAATTCTGACTTGTCAAACATCACCGAGTACTCCTTATCACACATTTGGGAGACACTCAACAGGTTATGCTTCAGCTGCTCGCAAAAGTTGACATTGTCAAAGCTGACACAACCGTTCGAAACCACGCCTTGACACGTGATGCTGCCGCCTTTTTCTCCGGCAAAGGCCACATAGCCGCCTCTGAATGGTTTAACGTCTTGAAGCAGGGCCATATTTCCTGTCATGTGCCTGGAACATCCACTATCTACATACCAGCGGTTAGAGATAGTACCCTTCGGACGTCCCTGCATGAGTAACAAAAGAATTAGTTAGATTTGGAGACCAAGCCATTGTGGTCTTGGGTCGTCCATCCTTCTCAAAATAAACTACTTCCTTTAACTCACAGTCGTGATGACTGTTCAAAACGGATGAATCTTTTAAAGAATTAGAATTAGGAGATTGAGAAGTTTTGGATTTGGCAGTCCAGGATCTCTTCTGTTTCTTAACTGGAACAGGAGACTTTGGTTCAACAACAGCAGGTGAACTTGTGGAAGCTTCACCTGATTGAACTGAAATCAGCTGTTCCAGCTTTCTCAACCTTTTGTTTCTTCTTCTTTTCTGTGGCTTTGAGAGTCTTGCCACAGGTTTCTCACCAGTACGTGTACTACCAGAGGTAGATACACGAGGTACAGCAGGCTGCATTACCTTTCTTGAAACAGATGGTTTAGCTTCAGATTTGATCTTAGGCTTTACCATCGGTTTGACTGATGGTTTCACCACATTTTGCTTTGGACATTTGGGAGGGATCACTGATGGCGACTTATGGATAACAGCTGGTTGTGAAACAACATGCCATTTCCTTAGGTTCTTTGAAGGACAGTTCACAAAAATGTGACCAACCAAGCCACAGTGAAAACAATTCCTCTTGTCTACATAAGTTCTCCGGTAAGGCTCATTAGATCTGGCCTTAGATAACTCAGCATTATGAGAAGGAGGAGTTGGTTTATGAACTTTAGTCTGGACCTTAACAGTTTGGTTTTTGGGAGTATAATATTTTTCCAAAATTTCTTTATACCCAAGCCCATAATGAGCTGAAAAAGCTTCTTTCTTTGCTTGGTTAAGACTTTTATACCCCCCATAAAGCATTACCTTTAGATTATCATTTGTTTTAATGATATCAGGTTCAGTTAAAATGCAATTATCACCATTAGTGATAACTTTTTTCTTTACCTTTTGTTCAGTCAACAACTCCTCAGATACTACTCCTTCATGGCAAGAGTTAACCGACCCATCTTCAGAAGCAGTAACGAACTCCTCACTAGATGTGGAGTTAGCCTTACTTGAGGATTCATCCTTGTTAAGGGAATCATCCTTATCAGAGGACTCATCTAGATAAGTGAGATCAATGTCTATTAAACTATTGACAAACTTCCCGCTTACTGGTGGAGGAATGGCATTAGTACCCAGCCCTAACCCATTCATTTGTCTCACTACAGATTCGTAGTGTTCCACCACAAAACGAGAGTTTTTCAACTTCTCATTAGCATATTTTAACTGCAAGATCTCATTTTGCAGTTTGTTGATTTCATTGTTCCGTTTTTCTAACCCTCTGTATGCAACATCTAAGTGAAGCTGTTGATCACTTATTTTTAAGGAATATTCACATTTTTCTTTTTTCAACGTTTCAATGGAATCTTTAAAACGTTTTTCATTTTCTTTATAGTTTAGAGCTGCCATACTTAGGGGTTTGATTTTGTCTTGGAGCCTAGAATTTTCAAGTTTTAGCCCTAGACATTTAGAACATGAAATAACAGAGAAAGGGTTAGAATCTACCTCAGACGATGAACTTGTTTCTTCTCCAATCGCCATGAGAGCAACAGCAATGGTTGATTCCTCTTAATCAACTACAGGAGCTTCCATTTCTTCAGCTTCCTTCACCTCCTCTGTAGCAGCAGTTGTAGATTCTTCTAGGTCAGCCATAGAAGCTTCTCTTTTCTCTGCTTCCATCATCTCCATGATCTCAGCCATGAGACCAACCTGGGTTTGTGCGATGATGGCATCCTCAAGATGAACTCGCCAATCAAAGCTCTCGTCCTGTTGTGCTACCAGTGCATTGGACGTTCCACCTTGGCTTTGATTGTGGTGGTTTGGATTGTTGTGGCCATGGCTGGGTCGGGTAAAACCAGAGGCAGGTGCTTTGTCTTTCTGACACTCACGAGCAAAGTGTCCATAGTTAAGACACTTGTAGCATTTGGCCTTAGATTTGTCAAACCCTACCTTGGCATTAGGATGCCCGCCAATAAACTTTCTTCCTGTTCTGTTCAGGAAACGCTTGGCTCTCCTCAATAGCATGGCCATATTCCATTGAATATCCATGTCCTCCATGTCATCAGGACCACTTGATTAAAATCTTCTTCAATCGTCTCGGGATCAGTAAGCTTGCCACCTATGAAGTTTTCATACGCAAGCATACAAGATGAGAAAAGTGCTACATGATCTTCAGCTATTCTGTCTATAGTTGATTGGTTAGCTGAAGACGCAGCAGGAGGATTTCTTGAGGTATGTTGATGATGAGACCCCAACCCTGAACCAGATGCATAGCATGCATGACCACCACAACCAGTTG
The DNA here is from genome assembly GCA_023525975.1 of Smallanthus sonchifolius. Taxonomy (NCBI): domain Eukaryota; kingdom Viridiplantae; phylum Streptophyta; class Magnoliopsida; order Asterales; family Asteraceae; genus Smallanthus; species Smallanthus sonchifolius. Next base: position 42,137,863 of record CM042033.1, read on the forward strand.
AGTGGTCTTCTTCAGTAGGGTTTCCAGTGAAGAGGGCAATTCCAGAGCCCGATGACTTAGATGTTGAAGTCGTCCCATGATACATAGAAGGGTCTTGTATCTGGGGTCTTCCTGAGCTCTCCTTTTACTTAGGTTCATGTCATGAGCTTGAACCTTTCCTATTGCCTCCTCTACTGTCAACTCATAGAATTTAGGATTTTCCCTCATCAGGGTTGTGTACATCTCAAATTTGGGTGGTAAAGCATCCAAAAACTTTTTCACCATCTCTTCATCTGGATACCTGAGTTCAAAAGCCTTTAACTCAGTCTGTAAATGATAGAATCTAGAGATGAGGTCATCTAAAGATTCGTTCTCTAAAAATCCGTAGCACTCATACTGCTTCCTGAGAAGATCCCTCTTACTCTTCTTGATGTCACTATTTCCTTCGAATCTTTTCTGTAAAGCTTTCCAAAGATCCTTGGAATTGTCATAACCACGGAAACTGTGGAACAATTCCCGAGTTAATGCCATAGTGATCGAACCAAGTGCCTTCTTTTCACGATCATAAGCTTTCTTTTCTTCGTCAGTAAGCTTAGAGATAGGTTTGGGCATGGCTTCATCAAGATAGATGTGTGTGGGATGCTTATATCCCTCAAGGATTGGTATCCATAGCGATGAGTCGGTATAAGAGATGTAGTGCTCAAAACGTGCTTTCCAATTAGAATAATCATTCACGTTCAGCAACTTTGGTGGTTTCTGTGGTGTACCGATCTCATTATCATAATTTAACAGGTTTTCAAGATTCTGAAGATTCGACATAGTGAACACTTAGTCAAATTTCAGAAAAGTCAGACACAGTTGCGCACTTGATCTTGGCCTTGCGCACTTGAGAAATAGTCCTGCTTATTTAGATTTCCTCTTGCGTACTTGTAAGTACGCAGGATTAAATGTAAGTACGCAGGATATAGCTTAAGTTCACACAAGTTCAGTTTTGCGCACTTAGTCTTGCGTATTTAGTAAGTACGCACAAAACTATACTTTTTGCCAGAAATGGTAAGTACGCAGGATACCTTTTCAGCAACTCTCACCAAACTTTTCTGGTCACCTGAAACTCGCCGGAGATGGTAAAAATTCGTCTGATGATCAATGCAAAAGAGCCAAAGGGTCAGAAACTTGTTTCTAATCAACCTTTGATGCTCAAAACACTCAAATACACAACAAAAATCAGTTTTTGAGTGATTATTGCTTCTAAAATAGTGCTCAAGAGCTACCCCTATTTTATCACAAAAATCAACAAAAATACCTCTTTTTGCTTGTAAAAACTCTCTAAACTCACTCACAACACTCGAAATCAGGAGAAAACGCTCTGATACCACTTGTAGGTCCCTCGGGTGTGGCGGATCGTCACATGCAAGTGGGTCTACTAGTCGGACCGGGTGCGGAATGCCCGTGACTAGGCGGAGAGTCTAGCTAAACAAAGTAAACCGACAAGAGAAAACACTTTAAACGTTCTTTGTATTATAAACACTTGAAGGTTATAGAGAAAAGCACTGAGATTACAATCTGCGTATTTGCACTAAAGCCTGCGTACTTAACTTCTGTCAACCTATCCTATTTATACAAGACCTGATGCCTGCGCACTTAGCAAGTGCACAGGGAAAATTCTCTTGCGTACTTAGCAAGTACGCAAAGTTACTCTTGCGTACTTTCCAAGTACGCAAGAGCTTTCTCCTTCGCACTTACAAGTGCGCAAAACACTTGGAGAAATCTGCAACATTCAATATGTAAAAGTAAATACAACTCGATAAACTAATACATAAAGACTCTTACATACAAAGACAATTACAAACAAGACAAAACAACCTAAGACTAAGACTCTATCTATCCAGAGTGTTTGTCACAGGAAAGTGCTTCAACAAAGGAGTTTTCGATCGAGAAAGATTTCGAGCATGACTTTTCGACTGAAATCTTTGGAGTTAGCAAAATTTGAAAATATTTCTGATACTTAATCTTTTGTGTTGTGCAGTCTTGAATCGATTAAAGTTTGATGCTAGGCACAATATTTGTGGGTGTTTGACCTCAAGTACCAGTAAATCAAGAGGGTTTGAGAAGATAGTTTGGTTTCTCAACAAATCAAGGGTATTAACCACAATATCAACTCAAGTAACTGTTTATGAATCAAAAATTCGAGAATTCTGGAATAACGTCGAATACAAACATGTCAATAAGGAGATTTGGATAGAAAGTACTGTTGGCGGGAAGAAGATCAAAATTAATGAACAAGTCATTAGGGAGGTGTTGAATTTCAGGGACAATGTTAACTTTCCGTACATAATTAGTTATACTCGAGTTTCACAGATTATTCAAACCATGGGTTATGAAGGTGATTTTCCAAGGAGACAGGTTCCTAAGACCTTATTAGGGAAGCATTGGAGATATCTGGTGCATGTCTTCATTCATTGTCTAGAACCGAGGACTGGTGCTTTTGATCGGATCGGTGAAGTCTTCAGCCGTGCTCTAGTTTGTCTAGCTACTCACCGAAGATTCAACTTCTCAAGGATGATATTTGAGGTGATGATAAACAATTTTTTTGGACCAAGGCAGAACAACAAATTCTCGCTATATCTGAGGTTCTTACCAATGATCATAAACACTCTACTACCAGATTTACCGAACGATGGAGTAGAACTACCACTAGAGCATATATCAGAAACAATATTCAGTAGCATGAACACAATCAAGAAGAAAAGCAAATTCTGTAGGCAATTGACACCGTTATTTGCTAATATGCTTGAAGAAAACCCTGATCTAGATTTTGGAGTGAATGATGAAGTTGATGATATTCTAAGTAGTGGCGTAGAAAATAATGAAGGTGATGATGATGATGACGGTAATGATGATGAAGGTGGTGATGGTGGTGCAGGTCAAAGAAATGTTAATCAGGAAGGTGAACAACCTGTTAATAATTAAGTACCGGAAGCTGAAACTGAGAATGAAGTTCCTATAGTTAATAAGTCAGCATGTGTAAATGAAAGTGAGCAAGACAAGCATGATGGTTCAAGTTTGAATGTGAATGAACCAGTGAAAGAAGCAGAGAATGTTCAAGTTGATGTTCCTGTGGCAACATCTTATGTTGAAGCAACAACAATAACCAATACTCCAGTCAAGAGAAAAGAAGTTGAAGCTGAAAAGACCGTGCCTTCTAGACCTCCTCTGTCTAAAGATATTGTGATCAAAGAGCCTGAGAAGAAAAGACAAAAGACAAAATACAATGGCACAAAGGTATACAAGCAAAGGCAAGGCAAATGAAGTTCCAGAACCTATGAAGCAAAAGGTTTCTAAAGATTACAAGTTAATTGATGAAGAATTTACAAACTATGCAACTCAAGAAACGACAAATATAATGAGTCAGCTGAAAGCTCAAATAGCAAATCTATAAAGCTGTGAAGCTGCTAGTTCCCTAAAAATTAGAGAATTGAGGGCAAGAGATAATAGACGACAAGTACAGGTTGAACAACAACATATTCAAATTAATCAACTTCAAGCAATTGTGCAAGATCTACTAAAGCATATCGGTATGTTAATTAAAAGCAATGTTGAAATCCCTCGACCTAATCCTAAAGCAAACAATGATACTGTGAATCAAGAAGGACCGTCATCTAAACCACATCAAGATAAAGCTACAAATGATGATGAAAACATATTTGGATCACAAGATATGTTCGATGTGGATTCTTTATTAAATCAACAAGGAGAGGGTATGGAAGTAGATGATAAATAAGAGGAGAAAGAAAAGGAAGAGGAAGAAGAGGATGTTGTTATAACTGATGTTAAAAAGAATAACAATGATCCATCTGACGATGATGATAGTAGTAGTGGAAGTTCAGGTGTTAGTAGTGGTTCTAATAATCATGATTCAAGTGATGAAGGTGAGTCAAAAAAAAGTATGAAAAGTATGAATATGAACAGAAACAAACTTATGCCGAAAGCGATGGGAATGTTATTGGGAAGATGGACAAGGTAGTAGATGAAAAAATTCCTTTTGATGAACCAAGTGAAGAAAATACTACTGATGAAGCTCAAACAGATTCTACTACAAAGAAGGAGGTACATGATAAGAGTTTGTGGTGGAAGTTTAGTGAGAAACTATCAATTGTCGAGCAAATAACTCAAAAGATCAGAAATCCAAGAACAACATTAACTGGGCAGATCTTAGGTTGGAAGTATGACAAAGATAAGAGAATGTATGTGATCAAGAGGGTTGAAGGGGATATTCAATATTTTGATACATGTCATAAGCTGCAGACATTACCGAGATGGGACGTCAGATATTTAAGTCATCTCAAATTGATCAATTCATCAAACATCACTCGTGCTTCTGATTTTGAGAAATTCTTGAGACATCAGTGTGAGCAAGATAGTTTTACATCATTCCAGCTGCAAATTCCTAAGTGTGTGAAGATAAAAAGGAGAGACAGGATGACTGGTGATAAAAAGTAAAAGTACATAGTTCAACCGGCTGATACAGTGTCGACTGTATATATTCCTGAAAGAAAAGATAGCTTCATAAAGGACTTTGATCGATGGTTCTATGATAGCAATACTCATGAGGCAGTGATTTTACAAAGAGGCTTACCAGAATTTAGAATTTTTGATCCGATGGACCTTTTCAGCTTGTCCGATGAAGATCTCAAGATTCTCTATTACAACATAATCCAGCGTGACATGAGCACAATGATAAGGAATGAAGCAAATTTGTACATGAGGGTTGTTGCTTGTTGTTTGTCTATGAGAGCATAAGCGAAGATCATAAAGAAGTGTTTGCAGGATCTGTATGCTAAGAAGATCAATACTGAGACCAAGCTTGATGCCGACAAGACAGAAGACTTGTAATTCAATGGACTAGGGGGAGATTGTTGGAACATAGTAGTCCATCGAATTCATATTCTTTAGATCAGATGTGTTTAAGTATAAAATTTTTGGACGAGAACTTTGTACTATACATTTTATCACATCGTTTTATCCGTTAGATTCAGTTGTATTTGGCTCTTGGATTGATTCCGCCCCTCCAGGAGATTATTTGCAGATTAGAGGCTTGATTATCACCAGATAAGAGGGACCAACACTAACTAACTAACTAACTAACTAACTAACGAAAATCAACTATCAAGCAAAAGACTTTAAACGAATTCTGGAATGGGAAAGACACTACCCAAGTTAAGAATCCTACTTGTGAATCTTGGACTCCTCTCGGTTAAGAAAACTAATGATGGAACCAAGATCTATGAATACTACACCCTCAGACTACCTACAGGATCCCTGGTCATTCTCAAGGTGTGACCTAGAAGGAATACCTAAAGAGTTCATGACGCTCACTGGCTGGTTGGATCACATTTCAGTCTCTCCAACAATACTAAAGTACCCGATAGACAGATTACCTTTCAGTCTCACTGCCTCAATACATTCGAAGAATGCAAGGGGTAACTTGAATACGCTCGATAAGACACGTACAAGCAAAAGTACTAAGGACCCTAGGGGAAACCTCCTTTCAGAGTGTTTACACCTGGATACCTAACACCAAAGACTAACCGACTACCTCTCACCTTTCAGCTATCGAAGTAGGTAGAATAATTAAACCTTCTAAACTCTCAACTATTGTTCCTATGGATTCGAATGTTCAAAAACCATAAACTAGTCACAAACACACACTAAGAAACCTGATATGCATCTATACATGAAAGACATTTGTTGATGCACTTTCCTGTGACAACACTCTGGATAGAGTCTTAGTTTGTATTTCTAATGTCTGTAAATTGTCTTTGTATGTAAGAGTCGTTATGTAATAGTTTATCGAGTTGTATTTACTTTTACATAATGTATGTTGCATTTCTTCCAAGTGTTTTGCACACTTACATGTGCGCAGGAGAAAGCTCCTGCGTACTTAGCAAGTACGCATGAAGACCCATGCGAACTTGCTAAGTACGCAAGAGCATTTTGTCCTGCGCACTTGCTAAGTGCGCAGGCATCAGGTCTGTATAAATAGGTTTGGTTCACAGAGGATAAGTACGCATAACTCATATCTTAGACGAACTCAGTTTGTTAAGTACGCAATTTGTATTATCTCTGTAACCATCGAGTGTTTATAATAGAAAAAGCTTTTATTGTGACTCTCGTGCTTGGTTTACTTTGTTTTAGTTAGACTCTCCGCCTAGTCACGGGTATTCCGCACCCGGTCCGACTAGTAGACCACTTGCATGCAACTATCCGACACACACGAAGGGACCTACAAGTGGTATCAGAGCATTGCTCTTGAATTCGAGTGTTGTAAGTGAGTTTGGAGACATTTTTACTGAGTTTTACAAGCAAAAAGAGGTATTTTTGTTGATTTTTGTGATAAAAAGGGGTAGCTCTTGAGCACTTTTTTTGAAGCAAAAATCTCTCAAAAACCAATTTTTGTTGTGTATTTGAGTTATTTGAGCATCAATGGTTGGTTAGAAACAAGTTTCTAACCCTTTGGCTCATTTGCATTAATCATCAGACAAATTTTTACCATCTTCGACGAGTTTCAGGCGACCGGAAAAGTTTGGTGAAAGTTGCTGAAAAGGTGTCCTGCGTACTTACCATTTCTGGCAAAAAGTACAGGTTTCTGCGTACTTACTAAATACGCAAGAGTTATCTCCTGCGTACTTACAAGTGCGCAAGACTGAACTTGTGCGAACTTAAGTTATATCCTGCGTACTTACATCTACTCCTGCGTACTTACAAGTACGCAACAGCAAATATAAATACGCAAGACCATTTGTCAAGTGGGCAAGGCCAAAGTCAAGTGCGCAGCTGTGTCTGACTTTTCTGAAATTTGACTAAGTGTTCACTATGTCGAATCTTCATAATTTGGGAAACATGTTAAATTATGATAATGAGATCGGTACACCACAGAAACCACCAAAGTTGCTGAACGTGAACGATTATTCTAATTGGAAAGCACGTTTCGAGCACTACATTTCATATACTGACGCATCATTAAGGATACCAATCCTTGAGGGATATAAGCATCCCACACACATCTATCTTGATGATGAATTACCAAAGCCTATTTCTAAACTCGATGAGGAAGAAAAAAATCATATGATCGAGAGAAGAAGGCACTTGGTTCGATCACTATGGAATTAACTCGGGAATTGTTCCACAGTTTTCGAGGGTATGACTATTCTAAGGATCTTTGGAAATCTTTACAGAAGAGATTCGAAGGAAATAGTGATATCAAGAAGAGTAAGCGGGATCTTCTCAGGAAGCAGTATGAGTGCTTCAGATTTCTTGAGAACGAATCTTTAGATGACCTCATCTCTAGGTTCTATCATTTACAGACTGAGTTGAAGGATTTTGAACTCAAGTATCTGGATGAAGAGATGGTGGAAAAGTTTTTGGATGCTTTACCACCCAAATTTGAGATGTACACAACCCTGATGAGGGAAAATCCTAAGTTCTATGAGCTGACAGTTGAAGAGGCAATAGGAAAGGTTCAAGCTCATGACATGAACCTAAGAAGAAAGGAGAGCTCTGGAAGACCCCAGATACAAGACCCTTCTATGTATCATGGGACGACTTCCACATCCAAGTCATCGGGCTCTGGAATTGCCCTCTTCACTGGAAATCCTACTGAAGAAGGCCACTCAACTGGGTGTGGTGGTCATGCTTGCTATGCTTCAGGATCAGGGTTGGGGTCTCATCATCAAAATACCTCAAGAAATCCTCCTGCTACGTCTTCAGCTAATAACTCAGCTATAGCAAGAATAGCTGAAGATCATGTAACATTATTCTCATCTTGTATGCTTGCATATGAAAATTTCATAGGTGGCAAGCTTACTGATCCAGAGACGATTGAAGAAGATTTTAATCAAGTGGATCCTGATGACATGGAGGACATGGATATTCAATGGAATATGGCCATGTTATTGAGGAGAGCCAAACGTTTCCTGAACAGAACAGGAAGAAATTTTATTGGCGGGCATCCTAATGCCAAGGTCGGGTTTGACAAATTCAAGGCTAAATGCTACAAGTGTCTGAACTATGGACACTTTGCTCGTGAGTGTCAGAAAGACAGAGCACCTGCCTCTGGTTTTACCCGACCCATCCAAGGAAATAACCATGGCCAAAACAATCCAAACCACCACAATCAAAGCCAAGGTGGAACGTCTAATGCACTGGTAGCCCAACAGGACGAAAGCTTTGACTGGGGTGTTCATCTTGAGGATGCCATCATCGCACAAACACAGGTTGGTCTCATGGCTGAGATCATGGAGATGATGGAAGCAGAGAGAAGGGAAACTACTGCTACAGAGAAGGTAAAGGAAGCTGAAGAAAAGGAAGATTCTGTAGCTGATGAAGAAGAATCAACCACAGCTGTTGCTCTCATGGCCATTGGAGAAGCAACAAGTTCATCGTCTGAGGTAGATTCTAATCCCTTTTATGTTGTTTCATGTTCTAAGTGTCTAGGGCTAAAACTTGAAAACTCTAAGCTCCAAGACAAAATCGAACCCCTAAGTATGGCAGCTCTAAACTATAAAGAAAATGAAAAACGTTTTAAAGAGTCTATTGAAACATTGAAAAAGGAAAAACGTGAGTATTCTTTAAAAATGAGCGATCAACAGCTTCACTTAGATATTTCTTATAAGGGGTTGGAAAAACGGAACAATGAAATCAACAAACTGCAAAACGAGATCTTGCAGTTAAAATGCACAAATGAGAAGTTGAAAAACTCTCGCTTTGTGGTGGAACACTACGAATCTGTAGTGAGGAAAATGAATGGTCTAGGTCTTGGCACCAATGCCATTCCTCCACCAGTGAGCGGAAAGTTTGTCAATAGTTTAATAGACATTGATCTCACTTGTCTAGATGAGTCCTCTGATAAGGATGATTCCCCTAAAAAGGATGAATCCTCAAGTAAGGCTAACTCCACATCTAGTGAGGAGTTTGTTACTGCTTCTGAAGATGGGTCGGTTAACTCTTGCCCTGAAGGAGTAGTATCTGAGGAGTTGTTGACTGAACAGAAAGTCAAGAAAAACATTATCACTAATGGTGATAACTGCATTTTAACTGAACCTGATGTCATTGAATCAAATGATAAACTTAAGGTAATGCTTTATGGGGGGGTATAAAAACTTTAACCAAGTAAAGAAAGAGGCTTTTTCAGCTCACTTTGGGCTTGGTTACAAAGAAAATTTGGAAAAATACTATACTCCCAAAAATCAAACTGGTAAGGTTCAGACTGCTGTTCAGAAACCAACTCCTCCTGCTCATAATGGAGAGTTATCTAAGGCCAGATCTAATGAGCCTTACAAGAGAACTTATGTAGACAAGAGGAACTGTTTTCACTGTGGCTTGGTTGGTCACACTTTTGTGAACTGTCCTTCTAAGAACCAAGGGAAACGGCCTGTTGTTTCACAACCAGCTGTTATCCCCAAGTCGCCACCAGTGAAACCATCTCCCAAACATACAAAGCAGAATGTGGTGAAACCACCAGTCCAACCGATGGCAAAGCCAAAGATCAAATCTGAGGCCAAACCATCTGTTGCAAGAAAGGTAAAGCAACCTGCTGTACCTCGTGTGTCTGCATCTGGTAGTACACGTACTGGAGAGAAATCTGTGGCTAGACTCTCTAAGCCACAGAGAAGAAGAAGGAATAAGAGGTTGAGAAAGCTGGAACAACTGACTAAAGCTCAATCAGGTGAAGCTTCCACAAGTTCACCGGCTGTGGTTGAGCCAAAGTCTCTTGTTCTAGTTAAGAATCAAAAGAGATCCTGGAACAAGAAAGTAAAAGGTTCTCAATCTCTTGTTCCCAATTCCTCCAAAGATTCACCAATTTTGAACAGTCATCATGACTGTGAGTTAAAGGAAGTAGTTTATTTTGAAAAGGATGGACGACCCAAGACCACAATGGCTTGGGTCTCCAAAACTAACTAATTCTTTTGTGACTCATGCAGGGACGTCCGAAGGGTACTATCTCTAACCGCTGGTATGTAGATAGTGGATGTTCCAGGCACATGACAGGAAACATGGCCCTGCTTCAAGACGTTAAACCATTCAGAGGCGGCTATGTGGCCTTTGCCGGAGAAAAATGCGGCAGCATCACGTGTCAAGGCGTGGTTTCGAACGGTTGTGTCAGCTTTGACAATGTCAACTTCTGCGAGCAGCTGAAGCATAACCTGTTGAGTGTCTCCCAAATGTGTGATAAGGAGTACTCGGTGATGTTTGACAAGTCAGAATGCCTGATTCTCAAACCCGGTTTTGAGGTTCCCGAAGACTGGATCCTGATGAGAGCACCAAGAACAAACGACACCTATCAGATCGATATGAGCGTGGCAACAACCACCTCATCAGTTGCTACTTGTTTGCTTACAAAAGCGACAGAGCTTGACTCTATCTTGTGGCATAGGAAACTCGAACATATTTCTTATCGTAAAATGAATCATCTTGTCCGAAACGGTTTGGTAACCGGGGTTCCTAAGCTGAGATTTACCGTTGCAGATGACTGTATGCCTTGTAAAAAGGGCAAACAGCAACGGAAGTCTCACAAGCCCAAGCTCCAAAACGCTATTGATACCCCTTTGGAGCTATTACACATGGATCTGTTTGGCCCCATAAGTATCAGGAGTATTGGAGGTAAGTCGTTCTGTCTAGTTGTAACTGATGATTTCTCACGTTTTTCTTGGGTGCATTTTTTAGGTACTAAAGACGAGACTGCTGATATTCTTCAATACTTGATCCTGAGCTTGGAATCTCTTTGCAAGCTGAAAGTTAGAAGGATAAGGAGCGACAACAGAATTGAGTTCAAGAATAATTTGATGGAGCTTTTCTGTCTCAAGAAAGGGATCCGTCACGAATTCAGCGCGCCGTACACGCCTCAGCAGAATGGAGTTGCTGAACGGAAGAACAGAACACTGATTGAGACTGCAAGGACTATGCTGTCGGATGCAAAGCTTCCTGTCACTTTCTGGGCAGAAGCAGTTAATACAGCTTGTCACGTCTTAAACAGAGTTCTGGTTGTGAAGAGGCACAACAAGACTTGTTACGAGTTGATCAACAATCGACTTCCCAATCTTGATTACCTAGTTCCTTTTGGTAGTCCTTGTTCCTTGTTGCTACAGTACAAAGATCGCCAGTCTAAGTTTCATGCAAAAGCGGTGGAAGGCATCTTCTTAGGATACGTTGCCAACTCGCCTTGCAAGAGAGTGTACAATATAGGAACTCGTACTGTCGAGGAATGGTTTGAAGTGGATTGCAGTAAACATAGCATTCCACCAGAACCAACAGGTCCAGCTTGGGGTTTTGATTATGATGCGCTATTCAAGTCATTCAATCTTCCTGATCTATCTGCAGTTGACGCCGCAAATGTTTATGACTTATTGGGTGGCGGCGATGACTCCACTTTCTCTACTCGTGCTACTGTACCGATTGTAACTCCTGATTCCATTGCTGCATCTGCATCTGGAACTCATGACAGTGACAACAGTGAAGATGTTCATGTTGATGGAGATGACGCTCAAGCTAATCCTAACACAACTGTAGGAAATGAAGCTCCAGCTGATCCAATTAACATTGAATCTTCTTCCTCTAGAACATAGGAAATGGGGGAGTTAAGCACGAATCTTGATCCAGAAATTCAGGAACCGATTGTACCGAAGATGAGAGTGCATTGGAATCATCCAATCGACAACATTATTGGTGATCCTTATGCCGGCGTTCAGACTCGTCATCGAACCATCACTGAGAACACCAGTCTTTACACAAAGATACTTGACACTGGTGTCATGGAAACATGTCTGCATGCTTCATTCGTGTCCCAGTTAGAGTCGAAGAATGTGAAAGAGGCTCTCACTGACAACTGCTGGATTGAGGCGATGCAAGATGAATTGTCTCAATTCCAAAAGTTTCACGTGTGTGATTTGGTTGACTTGCCAAAAGGCTTTCAGCCAATTGGAACCATATGGGTGTTCAAATGCAAGACGGATGATCGTCATGTTGTTGTGAAGAACAAAGCAAGATTGGTTGTTCAGGGTTTTTATCAGCAAGAGGGCTTGGATTACACGGAAGTATATGCCCCAGTTGCTAGAATTGAAGCCATTCGACTATTCTTGGCTTATGCAACATATGTCGGCTTCAAGGTCTATCAAATTGATGTGAAGAGTGCTTTCCTATATGGTAAAGTTCATGAAGAAGTCTATGTCACTCAGCCTCCCGGTTTTGAAGATCCGCATAATATCAATAAAGTGTAAAAGCTCGACAAAGCACTTTATGGTCTTCATCAAGCACCGCGGGCATGGTATGAGACATTATCTAAGCATCTATTATCTAATGGTTTCGACCGTGGACAGATTAACTCGACCCTCTTCATTAGGAAAGCAGGAGGTGACATTCTTCTTGTACAAGTATATGTCGACGACATCATTTTTGGGTCTACTAATGAAGGGATGTGTAGGGAATTCGAGCAGGTGATGAAGTCCAAATTTGAAATGAGTAATATGGGTGAATTGTCGTTCTTTCTGGGTCTGCAAGTCAGTCAAAGAGGGGATGTCATTTATCTACATCAAACTAAGTATGTGCAGGACATCTTATCAAAATACAAGATGAATGATAGCAGTACTTATGGTACACCTATCCCAGTCAATCATGGTTTGCATCCTGGAAAAGATGGAAAGGATGTAGACAGCAGATTGTACCGTGGGATGATCGGATCACTTATGTATCTCACAGCTTCAAGACCCGATATAATGTTTGCTGTGTGCTTGTGCTCAAGGTTTCAGTCTCAACCGAAGGAGTCACATATGATAGCCGTGAAGAGAATTTTCAGATACCTGAAAGGGAAACCCTGATTAGGTCTTTGGTACTCTAAGCAGCAGTTATTCGACTTCAAAGCCTACACTGATTCAGATTATGATGGTTGTAACCTTGACAGAAAGTCAACTTCTGGTGGATGTCAATTCTTAGGGGACAGACTGGTCTCCTGGCAGTGTAAGAAGCAGTCAACGGTTTCTGTCTCAACTTGTGAAGCAGAATACATTGCTGCAGCGAGCGGCTGTTCTCAGATACTGTGGATTCAGCAGCAGTTGAGAGACTACGGCTTAAGCTTCACTGGAACTCCTCTATTCATTGACAGCAATGCCACGATGTCCATCACAAATAACCCGGTGAAACATTCCAAAACTAAACATATAGAGATTCGCCATCACTTCATCCGTGATTGTGCTGAAAAGCATTTAATTGAACTTGTAAAAGTTCACACGGATGACAATCTTGCTGACCTTTTCACAAAGGCATTTGATCGATACCGTTTTGAGCATCTTGTCAACTTGATAGGAATGTTCAATCCTGAGTGAAAATTAATTTTTCCTAAATCAATTCAATTCATGGAAGTTAAACTTTATTTCTTTTTAAATTTTCTGTATAGTTCTTTTAACTTTCAAAATATTTAAAAAAAAAGGAAAATGGAGAAAATTTCAAAGTTAACTTGAGAAAAGAGGAAATGATAGTACATCAGAAATGATCTAAACGTCACAGACTGCTCATATGGGAAATGATTGCGTCATGCTTACTTAACTGTTTAAGTTATTATGTTTTTAATCTGCTTATTTACGAGTAATTTAAATTGTCAGTAGGCTGTATGCGTCTTTGAATCACTAGTAGTGTGGAAACTAAATCTAAATTACAACTGTGAATTAAACTAATGTTTGCAAGTGTGTGTGTGTAAAAGAACAGAAAAGATCATTATCAGATAAAGGATGTCAGATTTTGGCAATAATTTTCTTTTGAGATCAGTTTCGGGTTATGTTGTTAGCACAATTAATGCGGTTCATCTCACTGCCCATACTCACAAGTATGCAAGGAGAGATTGAACCAAGACATGTCTCTGCATTAACCGTTGAGCATGTTTTCACCCTTGAATCACTCCTGATTCATTGAAATCAAATCCATATAAAAGTTGGATCCCCTTACCTGATAATCAAACACCATATCTATTATCCTGAATCATCATCCCGATATTCAAAGAAGAAAATCACATGAAACCAAGACAAATGAATCATTCGATTCTGAATCTTATGATTCCCGATAATCCTTATGGATTCTGCTTGATTTTTTTCCTGTGCTAATAGACGTAGCTTCATTCTGAAAATTTAGAAAATCATTGGGAAAATCTTAGATGCCTTGAGATAGTGCAAGTAAGAATAGCATATCAGTGGGGTACACGTTGTATATCTTATAATTAATACCTTAATACACAAGAACGTGATACAAAGATGCGTATAGTTTCAAATCTTATAATATTGCCAACTTGAATTACTTGTTTATGTGCTTATTACGTATGAATAAAGAGTAATGCATGACATGATCCCATATTCTTTGATGTTTATTTTGTATCGTTTTTGCTAAAAGATAGCCTGATATGATCCTCTGCTCGTGTCCTTGATCAAAAATAGTTTGTGTGAATACTTGTATATATATCTATCTAGAAAAGAACAAAAAGATTTTAAGTTTGTGCACTGTTCAAATTTAATCAGAAAAAGCCAAAAATATTTTATGTTTAACCTTCATGAATTGTATTTGAATCCTCGTGCTTGAATATTCTTATCTTGGTCGTTCGTTGATTTAAAAAAAAATCTTCATAATTCTGAGTTGGAAATTTGCGCACTTAAGGGCTGTGCGTACTTGATAAGTTCGCACGAAGTAAGCTTTGCGTACTTAACAAGTACGCAAGAGTAAATCTTGCGCACTTGTAAATGCGCAAGAGTTAAGTCCTGCGTACTTGTAAGTACGCAAGAGTTAACTCGTGCGCACTTAACAAGTACGCACGCCCGATAAGTGAGGGGTATAAAAGTGACACTTAGAAAAACTTTTCAGTTTCAAGCGTTCAAATCGATTTTTTTCCCTCTGCAAATTTAACTCAAAATCAAGTGTGTCTAAACCATCTTTTTATCCTGTCTATAGTTTCATCATCTCATTTCATCTCATTGGTGAGAATCTAGGCGATTTCCATCCATAAAATCGTGACATTGGACCGATTCGTGACTTAGAAATTTTTAGGTTAAATCCGAAATATTTTGGGTAAAATTGGGGTTGTTTGGGTAACTTATTGACATTTCTATGCTAATAGGATTCTTAATCGACTCCATATTCATCCATTTCGTCCTCGATTCTAGCCGTCGGTGGAATCTTAATCGACAGTGGGATTGGGCGACGTTTTTAAGTCGACATTGGTCTTGGTTTGGTAGTTACTGGTGTTAATAATGGTCCCATAAGTTCGAATCCTCGATTCCGACCTAGTGGCGACCTACTTGACCCGGTCTTTGAGCAATCTGTCATTTTGTTAAAATTCTAAAATTGTTGCCAAGTGTTGTTCTTGCTCACTTATCAAGTACGCAAGAAGCAATTCCTGCGTACTTGTTAAGTACGCAAGAGGAAAAGCCTGCGCACTTGCTAAGTGCGCAGGACCAACACTTAGAAAAATTTCCAAGTCTGAAATTTTTGTTCATAGTGTACCTACTATACCGTGTCATGTTTGTTCATTTTCAACAATATACGTTGTTCTGATTATGTTTCTGTGTGTTTCTGCAGACTATGGCTCGGGCATTCACTGATGAATTCAACTTGTTAGCGAACACTCAACCTGAGTGGAAAGGGGCAGCTTTGAAGTATCGGCATATCATTGATTTTTTGAACCAATCAAGAATAAGTTATGCAATCTCAGCTGACCCAACAGTCTCAAGACCTTACTTGGAGCAATTCTGGGAGACGGCAGAGCACGACTGCACGGTATCCCCTAATGTCATAAGGGCTACCGTTGATGGTCGGGCTATTGCTTTCTCTGAGGATACAATAAGAAGGGTCCTGCAGTTTGGAGACCTCGCTACCGACCCGACATCCTATCCAGATTACTATGTGGATGGATGTTGGAGGCATAGAATGGGATATGTCGGAGTGAGGGACTATGCTTCTTACAAGAAGATGTGGGTTTTGGATCAATGGCGGTATTTTCCCCACATCATGATCGTGTGCATGTCGTCAAGAAAAGCGGGGAAAGATGCCATGGGTCATGACCTTGCAGCAGCCATGGTGGGCTTGTCTCTTAATAGGGGCTACAACTTCTCTCGCTACATCTTCAAAGCAATCAATGATCAGATCAATACAGCAGAGAAGTTTAGGTTCCTATTGTACCTGAGGTTTGTGTAACTCTTGATTTATGATGCATTGCCAAACCTACGTGCTATCGGGGAGAGACTGCAAGTAAAACGGGTGGACAAGAGAGTATTTGCTCAGTTTCTAAAGCCAGGCAGTGTAGATCCTACCCCTGTGCATACTGAACTCTTTGGCCACCTGCTTAATGAAGCATATGTCGCGCCAGAAGATTGGAATTGGTATAGTCTCAATTCGGCACCAGAGATGAGTGATGATTCTGATGAACAACAAGAAGAAGAGAATGAAAGTGATGAAGGTGATGACGAAGGTGGTGATGGTGGTGCTGAGGAATCCAATTCAGAAGTAACAGAATCCGATTCTTCTGATTCCGATGACGCACCATCCTAGGCACACCCGAGGAAATCGGCACAGGTAACCCTGCCTGCGTCGTCTTCTAAAAGAAAGCGACAAAGCTCGAGCGGCGAATATGAGCCAACATCTGACTCTGACGTTGCTCTACAAAGACAAAGGTGAGAGAAAGCCAATAAGAAGAGGGGCGATAGGTAAGAGGTTGCTATCCCCAGGGTTGTAGAGATCCCGACTGTGCAGCAAGTACAAGCTGCGGCTGCCAGTCCAGAGTCAGAATCTACCCACCAGCACAACAACTGTACAGAAGGAGGAGTAGGCCACTAGTACAAGATAATGTGGCAGTCACGGCGGTCACAGAGGAGATTCCTATGACGGTGACCCTCCCTACTCCAACCGTCCAGGTGACGGTGACTACTCCACTTCTCACGGAGTCAGTCACCATCACCCTAACCATAACACCCACTCCCATCATTACATCCCCACACCCACCTCACACCACTGAGCCGTCAGGTCAACCCTTCAACTATGATGATTTCTCACAAGGGTTTGACTTTGACACAATCTTCTCCTCCCCCGTCCATAATGCTGAAGCCTCTTCATCTAGGCATTCTGATCCGTATGAAGCAAGGATCAATGTCTTAGAGACCCAAGTTGCTGAACTGTTGAAGACCATTCAAAAGTCAAAAGAGGAGTCTGATGCTCAACAAGCACAGATTAACTCCCTGGCCGATGAAGTTAGGATTCTCCACAGCCAGAGAACAAGGACAAATGAGCAACTGAAGAATGTTATGGCACAGAACGAGCTGCTGATGAAAACCAATGAAATGATTCTAGGCCACAGAACTTCACTTGATCTAAGGATGGATTTACAGAGAAAAGAGCACGAAGCGATGGTCAAATTAGTTGAAGAACTGACCAAGAAGCTTGATGCTCAGGGGGAGAAAGGGAAAGAGAAAGAGAAAGAGAAAGAAAATAAATCCACTGGTGCTGAGCCTTGTCATCCAGTCGACTTCACTAAGGATGATGATAAAGACAAGGATCCTGAAGCCGGTCCTAGTGGAGGTGAGCACCAAGCTTTGGCGATTGTGCCCATCTCTTCTATTCCAATGGCTGAGGGGGAGTCTACTCAGCAAGAGGGTGGTGATACATCTGGTGGTGGTGGTGATAAAGGGAAGTCAGTGGCTGAAGTACTTAAGGACTTATCTGATGATGAGATCCTATATCTAGAGCCCGACTACTCTAAAGAAGCACATATCGATGCTCTTTTCAATCTAGAAGAAGGAGAGATCGACTCTGGTGATGACTGGAATGATGAAGATGAGGACGTGGTAATAGAGATTCTCAAGGGCGACGGGGAAGGAAAGTACGAGTTAGAGGATGGTGAGATCTTTGTAGTACCATCGCTCGAATCTCTGCTCGAAACAGGCTCAGTTGACATGGCAAGTAATGTTGAAGCTACAATTGAAGCCTCCCCAGTCGACCCTACACCTGTGGACCCCGATGCACCAAAAGATAAAGACATGCCTTCTGCATCATCTAAGGGTCCATCTCCCGTGTGGCAAAAGACGTCCATTACAGACAAGCACAGAGCTACATGTATGATCTTGGCTGTTAGGTTCGAGGAGGACAAGCAGCTGTTCGCCATCAAAAGATCTGGAGGGGTTCAATACTTGAAACCAACCAGTGAGGCGTTCAACTCTTTACCCAAGTACGACCTTGTGAACCTTGCAAACCACGACCTGCTGAGTCACTCGATTCATGCAGTAGCAATGGTTTGTGGGTAACACTACAGCGGGAAGCAAGATTAGGGAAATTTGAATACTTCAAGCCTCAAGTGCCCAGAAGAGTCAAGGATAAGCACGCTGTACATCCTGTGACTAAGAAGCCCATAAAGAGATTGGTATACAAGCCAGTGCAATGTGAAACTAAGATTCCCTTGAGCAAGTTATCTCAGGATATTCTTGGTGACATGTGGTACTGGTACGTAGATCCAAAAACGGGCGAGGCTGTGATCATGGGAAAGGTTCGTTCCGAGAGTGGGAACACAGTACCAAAAGAACTGATCAGAATCTTTGATGAAGTCTGCTTCATCAACTTTTCTGTGAAAGATCTGGAGGTACTAGCGGAACGCTACTGTGTCCACACGGACGAATGGACAAAGTTCCTTGCTTCTAAATATGACAAGGTGATTAAGTTCTGCCTTGATTACAAGAAGAAGATGGAAGCTAAGGAACCAGTGCTGTGAAGACTGAAGACTGAAGACGATGAAGATCCCGAGCTGTTGTCAAGGGGGAGTTTGTTGATGCACTTTCCTGTGACAACACTCTGGATAGAGTCTTAGTTTGTATTTCTAATGTCTGTAAATTGTCTTTGTATGTAAGAGTCGTTATGTAATAGTTTATCAAGTTGTATTTACTTTTACGTAATGTATGTTGCATTTCTTCTAAGTGTTTTGCGCACTTACATGTGTGCAGGAGAAAGCTCCTGCGTACTTAGCAAGTACGTAGGAAGACCCATGCGTACTTGCTAAGTACGCAAGAGCATTTGGTCCTGCGCACTTGCTAAGTGCGCAAGCATCAGATCTGTATAAATAGGTTTGGTTCACAGAGGATAAGTACGCAGAACTCATATCTTAGACGAACTCAGTTTGTTAAGTACGCAATTTGTATTATCTCTGTAACCATTGAGTGTTTATAATAGAAAAAGCTTTTATTGTGACTCTCGTGCTTGGTTTACTTTGTTTTAGTTAGACTCTCCGCCTAGTCACGGGTATTCCGCACCCGGTCCGACTAGTAGACCACTTGCATGCAACGATCCGACACACACGAAGGGACCTACAACATTCACAAAGACACATATGGAATAGTAATCAATCATAAATCATATCTAAATACGCACACACACCATATCAATTGCAATCAAGTTCGCTACTTTAACATTAATCCATCAATAAAGAATCCGAAAACCGATAAAAGTCCAATCTTTACAAAGTAATCATCAAATCCTAGGTAGTTTGTAAAGTTTAGCCAACAACCATGGTCAAAAATAGAAAACCAGAAGTAATAGTAATGAACATGGTCTTAATCAGAACAATTAAACACACGAGAATCGAAAACATGTACCGAACGATTAACGTTTAACAAACCCGAGGTCCAAAGCTTCGATCTTTAGCTTCACCAGCCTCCTCTATTCCCAAAATCTCCCAAAGGCTCTTCCTTGATGGCTGGAATTCGATCTCCTATCACAATGGGATTCAAAATATATTTAATTTGATTTTAGGGTTTTTTCACGGATTTCATGTCTCTCGCGTACCGCGAAGATCTAGGCTGGGTTCCTCACGTACCGCGTGGAACAAAATAGTCGGGCAGGTTTCTGAAGCCCCTCGCGTACTGCGAGAGTTTGGTTCTCCTCCTTCGTGTACCGCGAAGGAGTGAAATTCCAACTTTTTAACTTTTGTTTCTTCCGGCTTTTTCTCGTGCTCGATTTCTTCTTGATTTCACTTCCTATTCCACACGATCACCTACAAATATACAATAGACTCAAAACGAACTAAAAACGACTCAAAACAAATACAAAACTATCTAAACACGCACGAATACAATGGAATAAAGATGTGTGCTTCGCACTACATCAAACATCCCCACACTTAACCTTTTTTCATCGCCAAAAAAGTCTGCAATGGAATCATAACTGGACATAGCTTTCACAAATATCAATTATTCAATTAACCAAACATACTCACGTGTTAAAAAGCAATAATCGATATTTCTCTCCGATTAAACCCAACCACCAACTTTCAAGCCCCCGTTTAGTGTTCTAATTCCATTTTATACAGCCTTCAACAATCTATGGGACTCACACTTAAAAGATACAACTCTACCTAATCTCATCTCACGGTCATGTCTAGGCACAGATTTAACCATATAGATTTCACTCACCACGTTAAACTAAGATTTACTTGTTTTAGAAATTAAGATGATCAATGAATGAATGGATGGAATATGAGCATATAAAATTAAGCAATTGAACAATCGTCTAGAGTCGTTTCAACCAAGTCACTATCCCTGAAGGTAACACATAGATAGGGATGGCAATGAAACCCAACCTGATGGGAAAACCCGAAACCCGAAACATTTGGGACGGGTATGAGGTCGGGTAATCGGGTATGGGACCGGGTTTGGAATTACTTTTGAAATTTTTCGCGGGTTTGGGACGGGTATGGGGTATGGTGATTGTTTTGGGTAAAAATTATGTAAATCAATTTTGTAACTAAACTTAGTAAGTGAGGTAGTGTGCTTGTCAAATTTGTAAAGAAGAACGTATATAAAACAGTAAATAAACACGAGTGTTTACAAGGAAAGCCATTGATCCTTGATGATCTCTCGCACAAAACCTCGGGAGCTGACTAAACGTTGGGCTGCCTTGATAGCTTTTATAAAATCGAAGTAAACGAGTACAATGAGAGCAAAATAAGATCGTTTGCTAGGTGTTACATAAGTTTGCGAGTGAGTTGTTTGTTTCCTAAACGATCCTATCGCTAACTAAATACAAAATGATCCTAACTAACTTTGCGAAAATAAAGGCTTGACTCTATCTTCTTCTTGTGACTGTTAGTCCACTTATCGTGCGCATTTCCCACGTGGTCCACGTCCTACTGACCGAGTCTTTAGGTAAGTATAACGTTATGACTATTTCTCCTACGAATAACAAATAAAACAATGGACAAGTAGCAGTTAATAACAATATTCAGGATACCGAAGTTACCAGGATCTTGGATGCCGGATCATGCATCATTCAAGATCCTGCTTGAAATTCACCCCATAACAATTGTCCCCAAAATTTGACAGCTATATACGCGAGTTACAACTGTTAAATTTTCAAACTTTGAATTTTGAAATTTAACCGGCTGCTTGATAAGACGTGGTGCGAGAAACGAGGTGA
The DNA here is from genome assembly GCA_023525975.1 of Smallanthus sonchifolius. Taxonomy (NCBI): domain Eukaryota; kingdom Viridiplantae; phylum Streptophyta; class Magnoliopsida; order Asterales; family Asteraceae; genus Smallanthus; species Smallanthus sonchifolius. The sequence goes on from CM042033.1 coordinate 42,159,319, forward strand.
TAATACGGTGTCGTTCGAGGCGGTTTCATTATTACCCTATATTTACTTTTCCCTTTTATTAATCCCAACTTCATCTTCTTCATATTTCTCTCTGGGATCTCAGGTAAAACCTCTCTTCTTCCTCTTAACTCTCTGAGTTTTTTGCATCAAAAAATGGCAAAAGAGAATACTCGATCATCTTCATCTTCCGACGATCTTGTTAGTCAAAACTTTTTGGCTAACCCTGACTCTAATAAGTGCTCCTTCTCTGATCGTGAGATCAATAATCTGAAATCTAGAGGCTGTTTTCCCGAAAATACCGTTTTTAGGGCGTTTGACTCTAAAACTAGATTTGACTTTACTTCTAAGAGTTGGATTTGTTTTCTGTCCTTTCCTTTCACCATAGGTTTTTCATACCCTTTTCCTGCTTTTACTACCGAGTTTTTTGAAAAAAACCGGCCTGAGCTATGCTCAAACAATGCCGATGATCTGGAGGACCTTACATACCCTAGAATACCTTATCCGTCACCATGCTCTTGATTTCAGCATCTATGAATTGGCTCATGTTTACAACTTGAGAAGCCATGGTTCCTCTCGTTTTCTGTTTCAAATAAAGCCCGGCCAGAGTCACCTGATTTTAAAAACAACTCAAAACGATTCTAACTGGAAGAACCACTTCTTTTTTGTGAAGAGGGATTCCATTCCTGGTAGGAATAAGTTTCCAGTGAAATGGGTTGTGAAGGGTAGGATTCTTACTATAGGATCCTTAACATTTTTACATCCAAGGTACTAATTCTTGGTTTTCTCTTTGCAACGCCGAAATTCTTAGAACTTGCTCCCTCTACTCCGGATACTGCTAAGAGGATCGCTTTCTTATATGACCTTGAGCCTATCGAAAGGACTTTCAAGTTTAAGGCCCCCTCTTTAGAAGTGAGCTCAGAAACTTATCCTTGCTCTTCCGAGATGTCTGGTAAGATGTATAAAATTATATAAATCTGTTAGTTAAATATACGAAATTCTAACTTGTTATCCTGAAATAGGCGTCCGAAAATCCAGCTCCAGGTTCACTCTTGATGATATCGATAGTATGGTCTCCAAAGGTAAGAGCATCAAGAAGGAGATGAGCCAGCCAGCCCTTGAAGCTCGAAATTCAGATGCTCCTAAACCGGAATCCTCAACTCCTCGTTCCAAGTCCATTGCTAGCAAGAAGAGGAAGTCTTCTGACGCCACTGATGTAGCTTCACTTGAGAATCGAAGCTATGTCGATGTCCACAAAAAGCTTCATTTTTTTGTCATTTGGTAAGAATTTTTGGTATCCCGGATCCTGAACCTATATGAAGGAAATCCTAACATATTTTCTTATGACATGCCCTGGAACAAATGACCAGATGCTATGAGTCGGTGGTGAAAGAAGCTGAGGATGCTAAGCAGATGGTGAGTGACCTGCAAAAAATAGCCGCAACTAAAAATAAAAAATTAGCAGATGAGGCCAAAGAGCTCAGCAGGGTGAAGGCGGAGCTTGAGGATGCCTATGCCAAACATGCACAAGACCTCGAGGAATCCTATGAACAAGCCAAAACAGCAGCTACAATTTCAATATTACAAGCTAGGATAAAGATGGCTAAATAGGCTGATGACAAGGATTTCGATTGAGCCAAATGGGATGTCAAGGAGTGGAAAAGGCTTGTGGCTGAGCTAGGAGGAGAGCCAGTGCAAGAAGCAAGTGTGGGTAGCTTGGTGGCTGAGGATGAGACTGAAGGCTTTGTGAAGGGGACAACGGAGGTGGTCGAACAGGAAAATGAGGGCGATAAAGAGAAGGCCTGAGTCCTGTGTTTGTCATTTCTGTGGTTTTATGTCTTTAACTTTGATCCTGTTTCTTTGTTGAACAATTTAATTTCCTTGCTTTTTGGGGATCCCTGAATGGGATGAACAATTTGAAAACTCATGTCCTGGGTGGATGGTTCCTTTTTTGGATGAAACCCGGGACACATTTCAATTTCCTACACTTTATATGATAATTACTAGCTTTGACTATTTGCCATGATTGTTGTTTGGTTGTGTTTGTAGAAAATCAGGATTTGTTAGGTAACTAAACTTTAAAACAAACAAGTTTAAGCATGTTTTCAGGATACGGGATCCTTAAAGACAAATAACATTTTGGTTTTGATCAAACTTTGACTTAGTCCTATCAAAGTTGAAAAGTAACAAGTAACAAATAACATTTTAACAAATTGTATGGAAAAATATCAATTACAAACATATCATGACTTAGTCCTATGAGTCTCAAATATTCTATAAATTGAAAAGTAACAAGTAACACATACCTTTGTCGAGAACTAAGTCAGGTAGACACACATACCAGATTATGATGTTGAGTTTGAAATATAACAACCGTTGGTTGTCCCAAGTGTATAGTCATTAAACACGTCATAGACTTAGTAATAGTACTTTAGGATCTTCACAAGTTTTTAACCCATTTAAGGATCTTGAGCCAACATATTGATGCTAATTTCTTGAGTTAACACATAAGTGTTAAATATCTTTGACAATTTAGAATCGTGGGCCAAGCCAAAATAACGTGGGCCAAGCCAGAATAACGTGGGCCAAGCCAGATTTAAGTTAGCATGAAAATGCTAAAAACCTTAGGAGTAACACGTCTGTTACTATCGTAGGATTCAAGATATAGCCAACAGTGATGAAATTATCAGCCACTGTTACATGGACTGGTCGCACCACCTTGAACTATACTTGAATATCGTGCGCTACAGGCGGAGTGTTTAAACTCAATTCTTAGAAAGGTGAAAACCTTTAAACCTTTGAGGTATTCAAGATACCCTAACTTAGAAGAGATGGCTAATCTCTAACTTCTGTCAGTATCCTTGAGGATCCTTCCTACAAAACATGAAACCTTGGTGAAGGTGGGTGTTAGCTTGGCTAACACCCCTCCGACGCTAAAGTCAGTACTTTGATCAAGGATAACCAGTATAAAAATAGTCAAGGATAGAAGACATACCAGTTTCAGTTAGAACATAAGTTCTAAACTTACATAAAGTAGGTTTTGAGATGGATAGCGTTCCAGGATCGTGGCAGGATATCCCCGGCACCCTTGCCTGCTTCAGAGTCAATCAAGTATGGGCCTTCCCATTTTGGTGCAAGCTTTCCATCGTTGGGGTTGATAGTATTTTGGAATGCTTTCCTTAATACAAGATCAGCCACTTGGAATCTTCTAATCCTTATGTTTTTTGTTATAAGATTTTGCTATCCTCTACTGATAAGCCGCAATGGGGACTTTGGCAAGATCCCTGAGCTCATCCACAGTGTCGAGATCCTAAGCGAGAGCTTCGTTGTTGGTCTCTGAAGATTAAAAGTTGGTTCTAGCAGTAGGGATAACCATCTCTGTCTGGATCATTGCTTCAGTTCCAAATACCAAGGAGAATGGAGTCTACCCTGTCGCATTCTTCGTGGTTGTCCTATCTGTCCAAAGTACAAACGGTAGCTCTTCAGCCCATCTTCCTTTCTTTGCTCCCATTCTCTTCTTGAGGTTGCTAACGATGATCTTGTTACTAGATTCTGCTTGTCCATTGGCTTGAGGATGAACTGGGGTAGAAGTTATCATTTTGATTCCCCAGCTGGCACATAAGTCAGTCGTCCTTTTGCCGATGACCTTAGATCCATTATCACAAATTATTCCGCCGGGATCCCAAATCTCGTTAGGATATTACGCTTGATGAAGGAGATGACTTCTTTCTCTCTGACTTGGACAAATGCCTCAGCTTCGATCCATTTAGAGATGTAATCCGTTATTTCTAGCATAAAGACCTTTCCTCTTGGTGCTTTGGGAAGTTTGCCAACGATATCCATCCCCCGCTTCATAAAGGTTCAGCCGGTTGATGGAGTATGTTGGTGTGTCTCTGGCAAGCATTACATTTTTAAGAGTAAGTCACAGCATCTTTCCTCATGGAAGGCTAGTAATATCCGGTCCTCAGGATCCTTGAAAATAACACTCTGCCCTCAGTGTGATTACCACAATCTCCTTCGTGTAGATCTTTCAGGACTTCACGTGCTTCAGGATCCTCCAAGCATCTTAAGTATGGACATGCAATTGATTTTCTATACAAAACATTCTCAAAAATTATAAAACGAGACATCCTCATGCGAAAAACCTAGTGGTTCTTTTCATCACTTGGGATTTCACCATCCTACAAGTATTTATTAATAGGTGAAATCCAAGATCTTGGAATAGGTTCAAGATCCCGAATGTCTGCTTCTTCTTCAGTGTTGGATACTTCATTTACCTTCTCGATTGCTGGGCTCAGAATGTGTATGATAGGTATTTTGGTACCTTCTGGTACTCTAAGAGCTGAAGCAAGGTTTGCTAAGGCATCAGCCTTAGTGTTATCTTCTATAGGCACCTGTGTAATGTTAAGAGTTTCGAATTCCATGGATAATTGCTTAACTATTGTGAGATATTTGGCTAGCTTCTCACCTTTTAGTGCATATGAACCATTGAAATGATTAGCAATTAACATTGAGTCTACATATACCTGAAGATACCTAATCTTGATATCCCTGTCTAATTGTAATCCTGCTATCAGCGCCTCATACTCTGCTTCATTATTCGTAGCCTGGAACTCATAGCTTATGGATTGGGGTAATATGTCCCCTTGTGGTGATTTTAGTATGATTCCCAGACCTGTTCCTCTTACATTTGATGCAACATCAGTGAATAAGGTACATTCGTCCTTCGACTCTTCTAGTTGTTGGACTTCAAGATCTGCTTCTTGTTGGATATTACTGCTGAAATCAGCCACAAAGTCTGCCAGTGCCTGAGACTTTATTACTGTTCTAGATTCATATATTAGGTCACAGGCGCTGAGTTTGACTGACCATTTTGCCATCCTTCCTGACATCTCTGGTTTTTGTAAGACACACTTAATAGGATAATTAGTTTTAACATGAGTAGCATGAGTTTCAAAATAATGTCTAAGTTTAGTTGATGCAATTATTAAAGCTAAAATTAATTTTTCTAAATGAGAGTACCTGGTTTCTGCTGGTAGCAAACTTTTACTTACATAGTATACCAGATGCTATTGTCCCTCATGATCCTTGACTAATACAACACTTATGGTGCTTCGGGATATTGCCAAGTATAGGGATAATGGTTCACCGTCTTCTGGTTATATCAGTAGAGGATCTGATGACAAGTATTCCTTCAATGATTGGAGTGCTTGTTCATGCTTCTCTTCCCATTCGAATCTCTTGTTCTTTTTCAGGATGTCGTAGAATTCCTTGCACTTTTCTGAGGATCTTGATATAAATCTGTTGAGTGCTGCTACTCTGCCGGTCAGTCTTTGGATATCCTTAGTATTTGCTGGGGATTTTAGATTGATGATAGCTTTGATTTGTTCTGGACTGGCTTCTATTCCTCTCTTGGTCACCATGTAGCCCAAGAACTTTCCTGACCCCACTCCGAAGTGACATTTCGAAGGGTTCAACTTCATATTGTATTGGTCCAGGATATCAAATGCGTCTCTGAGATCCCTGAGATGATCCTCAACTTTCTTTGATTTTACCATCATATCATCTATGTAGACTTCCATAGTGTCCCCAATCTTGTCTTTGAACATCATGTTTACAAGTCTTTGATACGTGGCACCTGCATTTTTAAGACCAAATGGCATAGCTGTGTAGCAATAAATACATGTCGGAGTCATGAACGTCGTGTCTTCTTGATTCTTCCTTTTGGATCTGTTGAAATCCTGAAGAGGCATCCATAAAAGTCAGGATTTTGTGGCCTGCTGTAGCGTCTACCATCGAGTCTATGTGCGGTAATGGGAAGGGATCTTTAGGACACGCCTTGTCGAGGTCCGTGTAGTCTACACAAACTCTCCACTTCCCGTTCTTCTTTTGGACTACCACCACGTTGGCTAGCCACCTTGGGAATTTTACCTCCCTTATCATTCCAGATTGAAGGAGCCTTTCAACCTCTTCTTGGATGATCACGTTTCTTTCAGGAGCAAATTTCCTTCGGTTTTGATGTATTGGCCTGAAAATTTTATCAATTCCAAGTTTATGAGTTATGATATCTTTGGATATACATGTCATGTGTTGAAGCACTTTCCTGTGATAAACACTCTAGATAGATAGAGTCTTAGTTTTGTATTTGTCTTTGTTTGTAAGTGTCTGTATGTATTAGTTATCGAGTTGTATTTACTTTTACATATTGACTGTTGCAGATTTCTCTAAGTGTTTTGCGCACTTGTATGTGCGCAGGAGATAGTTCCTGCGTACTTAGCAAGTACGCAAGAATACCTTTGCGTACTTACCAAGTACGCATGAGCAAATTGCCCTACGCACTTGCTAAGTGCACATGCATCAGGTCATGTATAAATAGGAATGGTTGACAGTAGATAAGTACGCAATCTTAGACGCAGTCATAGTAGCAAATACGCAGAATGTAACCTTTCTGATTTTCATATTTTTCTTATTTATTTTATGCCGTGCAATAAAAGACGATTCCGATTCCAACCTTACATGCATTGTTCATGTGTAATAACAAATATACACGCGTTTATTATATTACAATATTAACTAAAACCATCTTGCAAACCTCGAGGACCAAACTTGACCAAAACTCAAAACAACATCAAGACTACAAAACTACAGGGACCATTCTTGTAAATATCAAAAAGTGCACAAGCACGGTCGTGCTTAGTCCTAAGCACGGTCGCGCTTAAGCCACGAACACGGTCGTGCTTAACTTTAAGCACGGTCACGCCTGAGATACAGTTTGACTCCGTAAAAGTCAAACCGACACAAATCTTTTCCAAAAATAGGTTTCAAACCTGTTTTAGAAATCGCGAGACTTGTAGAAGAAGTTATTCGACCAATTAAGCCTAAAACCCGACCAAATACACGTCTGATCGACCGAATTCCCGCGACTACGACCGAACCTTCCTTTTTAAATCAAATCTCGTAATTAAGACCAAATCAAGACAAATCAAACCACGATACGGACTTCGTACGACTCCTATAAGATTCTACAACCCCTAATTCGTCTAAACAACCTCTCTAATTCTCTGTCGATCAAGAAAGAGCCGCGATTCCTTTACCGTAGCCGTCTGCACTTGTTGCCAATCAAACCAAGGTAAGTAATAGTCCAATAGATTCGTTTCTTCATTCCAGACGAAAACCCTAATCTAATTGGAATCAATAATACACGATATTACCAATTTGAATCTAAGTTTTGATAAAAAAAAATGTTTTAAACGATCGACACGTTAAACAGGAGATAAATCTAATTAAATGGTGTCATTCGATTCGCAAACACTCTCTAAATGAAAACCCTAAGTTTCTAATCAGTTTTAATACAAGAATCAGGCGAATTGTGTCTGAAAAGGACCAGACACGGTCGCGCTCATCAAAAAGCGCGGTCGTGCCTGACCAAGCACTGTCGTGCCCGAGTGTGGCGCGGTCATTCTTACCGACCAAACAAAATCCTGACCTAGACAAACCCTAGACGCGGTCGTGCCGGGTACGAGCACGGTCGTGTCTTATGAACAGACTCTTGTTGTGACTTCTGACCAACCACGGGCGCGTTACCGACCAAGCGTGGTCGTGTACGAGCTGAGCACGGTCGTGCCGTATACGAGCATGGTCGTGTTCCCCTTAACAGAATCTTTATTTTTATTCTTTTAATTTGATAAAATATATTACAGTTTATATAATTATTTTTATAAACTAATTACTGGAATACCTATATTCCTTACACTTGTTTCCAAACCAACATTAATTATTTAAACTTATACAAATAAATATATATAATATTCTAAATAAATAAATAGTATTTTAAAACAAACCCTACACGTTTAAACTTAAACAAATCCGCTTCCGACATCGAATAACGCAACTCAATAATACGTAATCATATATTGTTCATTAGGTCGAATCTAGCAATCTACAGCACACCACTGTTTTCCATTTGCTTGTGCAACCTACACTCTGCATAACACGTGAGTTACATAGCCTCTCTTTTACTCTATTTTACAAACTTTTGGGGTGGAACATGCGTTCTATTTACATGTTTTCAATTATACACATATACAGTTCCATCCTATGCATATACAATTTTGCGCTTTGTGCTTGAGTACTAGGTGTGTAGACCAATTATTATGCTCTTCATGTACAATCATTAACTATCAGCCGACAGTAAACAGTGGTAGATCTACTGAGTCTGACAAACCCACCCAGGTAGGGTGACTGTTACTGACAACACTATTTTGCGTGCAAGTTACAAAGGTTTGATTGTATAGGTCACCCGATAGTTTCTCTCCATAATTGCCTTAATTGACATGTTGTATTGAACTGTATGCACACAACACGTTTTTTCTATCACACGAATAAACCTATGTATTCTCACCAACTTTTTAGTTGACCCTGTTTTAACCATGTTTCAGGTACCAATGTTTGAAGTGATCAAGATTTGCTACACATAGGATTTTTGGACTTAGTATTTAAATTAAAACAGTTTATTCTATGTAATTTACATTTTCGTTTCGTGGATTGATTGTGTTTTGTTGAATTTGTCTAATTGCAATGAAAACAATTATTGATTATTTAAACTTTAGTAAACCATGAGCAACGAACAGTCTGCATGCTTCACGCCCCGACGTTTCCGCCGTCGGTTGGGGTGTGACAGATTGGTATCAGAGCCTTGGTTATAGGGAATTAGGTTATTAGACACCTTTGACCTAGACTATAACTTTAGGATACCCACTTATGCCATGCTTCATGATTTATGTGCTACATGCTATGTGCTACATGCTATATGATATATGCTAAATGTTTTATATGTATATATAAATAACAACTTAAATAAACAATATCCCTACCCATATCCTAAACCACATATCCTTCATTCCTGCTTCCATGTCATCATCAACATAACTTGAATCATATTCTTAGACTTTGGTCTATAAAATTTTCTTTTACACCCATTAAGGTTTTTAGACTTTGTTTAATTGTTAAAGGACACGTGCAATCTGGAAGAGTGACACCTGTATTCTGCGCTTTCTGTCTAGGAAAGTATTTCATATAAATCCCAATCAACCGAGGGATCCGTATGCTTTCCTGGGAATTCCCGGAATGAGTGTTTACTTATAGGCTAAAGAACGTCTTCTTGATAATTATATAAGTTTAAATTAACCTTAATATGTCATGGTACTTGAGTGATTATGTCACTATTTGAGTACAATCCAAACTATGAACTACTTATATCTATTTATCCTTCTATTTAATCCAAGAAATTCTCACAACTCTTATTGTGTCTAAATCTGTAGAATGCCTCCACGTCGTGACAACAGCAACAACAGCAATAGCACTGACCTGGCTGCTCTACTCACACAGCTGGTGAATCAAATTACCCAAGCCAACAACAACACTAATGGTCATGCCAGTGGGAGTGCTAACACTGGAGGTGGAGGTGGTGGTGGTGCCAACCCGCCACAATGCACCTTCAAACACTTCAACTCCTGCAATCCCCTCAAATTCTATGGCAGCGAAGGAGCCACGGGCCTCCTTCAATGGTTTGAAAGCATTGAGAGCACTTTCCTCAACAGCGATTGTCCCGACAACCTCCGTGTTCGTCATGCTACTAGTGTCTTTCAAAAAAGGGTGCTTACTTGGTGGAATGGTGAGAAAAGGACTAGGGGAATGGATGTAGCAATGGCACTGCCGTGGGATGAGTTGAAGAGGATCATGACTGAGGAATTCTGTCCTCGAAATGAGATGAAAAAGCTGGAAGCGGAATTTTGGGATCTTGCTCAAGATAGTGGTGAAAGCTTAGCATACACCACCCGTTTCCACGAGTTGAGTCTACTTGTGCCACACATGGTTACACCTCTGTCTAGGTGTATTGAAAAGTACATTGGTGGTCTACCTAGACAAATTCAAGATACTGTGGTAGGAGGAAATCCTGCTACTCTGGAGGATGCTATCCGCTTGTCAGCCACATTTACTGACAACCATGTTAAAGCGGTTACACTTACAAGAAAGGGTGCCAAGAAAGTTTCTGACACAACAACACCTCCCGCTCATGTCAAAGAAGTCCAAACTGAATCATACCGCAACACTAGGAAGAGAAAGGTCAAGAACTGTGCTGTAATCACTCCGGCTGCTCCGGTGAATCAAGTTGCACCCATGGCTCAAAACCTAGCAAAGAAACCCTATGGGGGCAGCCACCCACTTTGTAACACCTGCAACTATCATCACCCTCCAGGCATACCTTGTCGTCTTTGCAACCACTGCGGGAAACATGGCCACACAGCCAATATTTGTCGAGCCAAGGCACTTGCCAACCAAACCAACCCAACAAATCAAGCCAATCAACAAGCAACTAACCAAGTCATCCCAGCCGTTGCAAATGGACGTGCTTGCTTCGAATGTGGCAACCCGAACCACTTCCGTAACCAGTGCCCAAGACTGGTCAATGTTAACCAAGGCGGAGCTCGTGGGCGTGCTTTCAACATCAACGCCAATGAGGCTCAGGCCAACACTGATGTGGTTAACGGTACGTTCCTTATGAATAATCGTTATGCTTCTATACTATTTGATACCGGAGCCGATAAAAGTTTTGTGTCACTAGACTTCGAACCGTTACTTGCAAAAACCCGGTCTAAACTAGAGAAAACCTTTACCGTTGAGGTAGCCGATGGTAACACCGTTACAATTGACACCATCATTTATGATTGCTCCCTAGAACTAAATAAACACACTTTTCCAATCAACCTCGTACCAATGCCATTAGGGAGTTTTGACGTCATCATAGGTATGGATTGGTTGTCAAAGCACCATGCCGAAGTCATGTGCTTTGAAAAATGCATCCGTATACCACTCCCATCAGGTGAAACGTTGACGGTCTTTGGTGAGAATCCTTGCAAAGGACTCAAACTAATGTCATGCATTACCGTCCAAAAGTATATACGAAAGAAGTGCATGGTTTTCCTAGCCCATGTTTTTCAAAAAGAAAACAAAAAGAGGAGTGTACAAGACATCCCCATCATTCGGGATTTTCCCGAAGTCTTTCCTGATGACTTGCCCGATCTTCCACCTGTTCGGCAAGTGGAATTTCGCATCGATCTTGTACCTGGAGCAAACCCGGTGGCTAAAGCTCCATACCGGCTTGCACCTTCCGAGATGCAAGAACTTGCAAGCCAACTTCAAGAACTCGCCGACAAAGGGTTCATACGCCCGAGTCATTCACCGTGGGGTGCGCCGGTCTTATTTGTTAAAAAGAAGGAAGGTTCATTCCGCATGTGTATTGACTATCGAGAACTCAACAAGCTTACAATCAAAAACCGCTACCCTTTACTTAGGATTGAGGATCTCTTCGATCAACTCCAAGGTTCTACCTACTTCTCGAAGATTGATCTTCGATCTGGTTATCATCAACTCCGTGTGCAAGAGGAGGATATTCCCAAGACCGCCTTCCGAACGAGATATGGTCACTACGAGTTCATGGTTATGCCTTTTGGGCTAACCAATGCACCTGCTGTCTTCATGGACCTCATGAATCGCATGTGCAAACCATACCTTGATAAATTTGTTATCGTGTTCATTGATGACATCTTGATCTATTCAAGGACTAAGGAAGATCATGAACAACACCTTAGGTTGATTTTGGATCTCTTGAAAACCGAACAGCTATACGCCAAGTTCTCCAAGTGTGATTTTTGGCTAAAAGAAGTGCAATTTTTGGGTCACGTTGTCAATGAAAAGGGAATTCATGTTGACCCCGCCAAAATTGAAGCTGTTAAGAATTGGAAAGCTCCTAAAACCCCTACCGAAGTTCGTTCGTTTCTTGTCTTAGCAGGTTACTATCGAAGGTTCATCTCTAATTTCTCCAAGATCGCTGTTCCCCTCACTGCCTTAACCCAAAAAGGTAAACCTTATGAGTGGGGACCGAAACAAGAAGAAGCCTTTCAAATTCTCAAGCAAAAGTTGTGCAATGCTCCTATCCTCACCCTTCCTAAAGGTGAAGATGATCTAGTTGTTTACTGTGATGCTTCAAACCAAGGTCTTGGTTGCGTTCTCATGCAACGAGGCAAGGTGATCGCTTATGCATCAAGACAACTCAAAATCCACGAGAAGAATTATACGACGCATGATCTGGAGTTGGGTGCTGTCATATTCGCGTTGAAGATTTGGAGACATTATCTCTATGGCACGAAATGTGTGGTGTTCACCGACCACAAAAGCCTCCAACATATCTTCAACCAAAAGGAACTCAACATGAGACAACGACGTTGGGTTGAACTCCTCAACGATTACGATTGCGAGATTCGTTATCATCCCGGCAAGGCTAATGTTGTAGCCGATACACTAAGCCGCAAGGAACATGTCATGCTTCAAAGTGTCAAGATCCATTCCGATATTCAATTTCGTATTCTAGAAGCTCAACATGTCTCGGTTACCGAGGGCAATATGTATATGGAAATGTCTTGTGGTGCTGAATTCCAATTAGAGACTAAAACCAATGGCTTGCTTTATTTTCTAAATTGTCTTTGGGTTCCCAATCGTGATGATCTCCGAGCATTCATCATGACCAAAGCACACAAGTCTCGATATTCTATCCATCCTGGTGCGGATAAAATGTACCAAAATCTTCGTCCACAATATTGGTGGCCTGGTATGAAGAAAGACATTGCTTTGTTCGTAGCAAAATGTCTCACATGTTCTAAAGTCAAAGCTGAGCATCAACGTCCTTCTGGTTTACTTGAACAACCGGAAATCCCCGTGTGGAAATGGGAGAATCTAGCTATGGATTTCATCACTAAACTCCCTCGCACTTCGAGCGGTTATGACAGCATCTGGGTGATCATTGACCGTCTCACTAAGTCCGCACACTTCTTGCCTATCCGTGAAGACTATAAGGTTGAGAAATTGGCCCGAATTTACATTGACGAGATCGTGAGTCGTCACGGTGTTCCTTTGAACATAATCTCCGATAGAGATGCTCGTTTCACTTCTCGGTTTTGGCAATCTCTTCAAAAGGCACTTGGTACACGACTAGATTTGAGCACGGCCTACCATCCCCAAACTGATGGTCAGACCGAGCGAACAATCCAAACCCTGGAAGACATGCTGAGAGCCTGTGTCATCGACTTTGGTGGCAATTGGGATTCACATTTGACACTTATTGAATTTTCCTACAACAATAGTTACCACACCAGCATCGACATGGCTCCGTTTGAAGCTCTCTACGGTCGTAAGTGTCGTTCTCCCATCTGTTGGAACGAGATTGGTGAAGCACAAATCACCGGTCCCGAGTTAATTCAAGAAACCTCCGACAAGATTATTCAAATCCGTGACAACATTCGAGTTGCGAGGAGTCGGCAAAAGAGCTATGCCGACAAACGACGCAAACCCTTGGAATTCCAAGTTGGTGATCTTGTACTTCTAAAGGTGTCTCCTTGGAAGGGGGTGATCCGTTTTGGGAAGAAAGGCAAGCTAGCACCTCGCTATGTGGGTCCATTCAAGATCCTTGAAAGGATTGGGAAAGTGGCTTACAAGCTCGAGTTACCTCCATCACTTGGCAACGTACATCCTACATTCCACGTATCCAACCTCAAGAAGTGTCTTGCTGATGAAAACCTTCATATACCTCTTGACGATGTGCGCATTGATGAGACGATGCACTTCGTTGAAAAACCAGTCGAGATTATGGATCGTGAGATAAAACAACTCAAGCGCAGCCGTATTCCTATTGTCAAGGTTCGTTGGGAATCTAAACGAGGACCCGAGTTTACATGGGAACGAGAAGACCAAATGAAGCTCAAGTACCCACATCTTTTTGCTGAAGCAGTAGCCTCAACTAGTTGAATTTCGGGATGAAATTCCCTCAACATGGGGATACTGTAACCTTTCTGATTTTCATATTTTTCTTATTTATTTTATGCCGTGCAATAAAAGACGATTCCGATTCCAACCTTACATGCATTGTTCATGTGCAATAACAAATATACACGCATTTATTATATTACAATATTAACTAAAACCATCTTGCAAACCTCGAGGACCAAACTTGACCAAAACTCAAAACAACATCAAGACTACAAAACTACAGGGACCATTCTTGTAAATATCAAAAAGTGCACAAGCACGGTCGTGCTTAGTCCTAAGCACGGTCGCGCTTAAGCCACGAACACGGTCGTGCTTAACTTTAAGCACGGTCACGCCTGAGATACAGTTTGACTCCGTAAAAGTCAAACCGACACAAATCTTTTCCAAAAATAGGTTTCAAACCTGTTTTAGAAATCGCGGGACTTGTAGAAGAAGTTATTCGACCAATTAAGCCTAAAACCCGACCAAATACACGTCTGATCGACCGAATTCCCGCGACTACGACCGAACCTTCCTTTTTAAATCAAATCTCGTAATTAAGACCAAATCAAGACAAATCAAACCACGATACGGACTTCGTACGACTCCTATAAGATTCTACAACCCCTAATTCGTCTAAACAACCTCTCTAATTCTCTGTCGATCAAGAAAGAGCCGCGATTCCTTTACCGTAGCCATCTGCACTTGTTGCCAATCAAACCAAGGTAAGTAATAGTCCAATAGATTCGTTTCTTCATTCCAGAAGAAAACCCTAATCAAATTGGAATCAATAATACACGATATTATCAATTTGAATCTAAGTTTTGATAAAAAAAAAAATTGTTTTAAACGATCGACACGTTAAACAGGAGATAAATCTAATTAAATGGTGTCATTCGATTCGCAAACACTCTCTAAATGAAAACCCTAAGTTTCTAATCAGTTTTAATACAAGAATCAAGCGAATTGTGTCTAAAAAGGACCAGACACGGTCGCGCTCATCAAAAAGCGCGGTCGTGCCTGACCAAGCACAGTCGTGCCCGAGTGTGGCGCGGTCATTCTTACCGACCAAACAAAATCCTGACCTAGACAAACCCTAAACGCGGTCGTGCCGGGTACGAGCACGGTCGTGTCTTATGAACAGACTCTTGTTGTGACTTCTGACCAACCACGGGCGCGTTACCGACCAAGTGCGGTCGCGTACGAGCTGAGCACGGTCGTGCCGTATACGAGCACGGTCGTGTTCCCCTTAACAAAATCTTTATTTTTATTCTTTTAATTTGATAAAATATATTACAGTTTATATAATTATTTTTATAAACTAATTACTGGAATACCTATATTCCTTACACTTGTTTCCAAACCAACATTAATTATTTAAACTTATACAAATAAATATATATAATATTCTAAATAAATAAATAGTATTTTAAAACAAACCCTACACGTTTAAACTTAAACAAATCCGCTTCCGACATCGAATAACGCAACTCAATAATACGTAATCTTATATTGTTCATTAGGTCGAATCTAGCAATCTACAACACACCTCTGTTTTCCATTTGCTTGTGCAACCTACACTCTGCATAACACGTGAGTTACATAGCCCCTCTTTTACTCTATTTTACAAACTTTTGGGGTGGAACATGCGTTCTATTTACATGTTTTCAATTATACACATATACAGTTCCATCCTATGCATATACAATTTTGCGCTTTGTGCTTGAGTACTAGGTGTGTAGACCAATTATTATGCTCTTCATGTACAATCATTAACTATCAGCCGACAGTAAACAGTGGTAGATCTACTGAGTCTGACAAACCCACCCAGGTAGGGTGACTGTTACTGACAACACTATTTTGCGTGCAAGTTACAAAGGTTTGATTGTATAGGTCACCCGATAGTTTCTCTCCATAATTGTCTTAATTGACATGTTGTATTGAACTGTATGCACACAACACGTTTTTGCTATCACACGAATAAACCTATGTATTCTCACCAACTTTTTAGTTGACCCTGTTTTAACCATGTTTCAGGTACCAATGTTTGAAGTGATCAAGATTTGCTACACATAGGATTTTTGGACTTAGTATTTAAATTAAAACAGTTTATTCTATGTAATTTACATTTTCGTTTCGTGGATTGATTGTGTTTTGTTGAATTTGTCTAATTGCAATGAAAACAATTATTGATTATTTAAACTTTAGTAAACCATGAGCAACGAACAGTCTGCATGCTTCACGCCCCGACGTTTTCGCCGTCGGTTGGGGTGTGACACAGAACTTGTAATCTCAGTATTTCTCTCTGTAACCTTCAAGTGTTTATAATAGACGAAAGTTTGAAGTGATCTTCTTGTCGGTTTACTTTGTGTTGTAAGACTCTCCACCTAGTCACGGGTATTCCGCACCCGGTCCGACTAGTATATCCACTTGCATGTGACGATCCGCCACACCCGAGGGACCTACAAGTGGTATCAGAGCATTGCTCTTGATTTCGAGTGTTGTGAGTGAGTTTGGAGAGTTTTCTACAGAGTTTTACAAGCAAAAGGAGGTGTTTTTGTTGATTTTTGTGATAAAATAGGGGTAGCTCTTGAGCACTGGTTTAGAAGCAAAAATCACTCAAAAACCGAATTTTGTTGTGTATTTTGAGTGTTTTGAGCATCAAAGGTTGGTTAGAAACAAGTTTCTGACCCTTTGGCTCATTTTGATTGTTCATGCGTCCGATTTTTGCCATCACCGGTGTGTTTCCAGTGACCGGAATAGTTTGGTGAGAGTTGGTGAAAAGGTGTTTTGCGTACTTACCATATCTGGCAAAAAGTACAGTCTTGCTGCGTACTTACTAAATACGCAAGATTAATCTATTGCGTACTTAAGTTATATCCTGTGTATTAATCATTTACTCCTGCGTACTTATCAAGTACGCAAGAGCAAATCTTAAATACGCAAGACCATTCCTCTAAGTGCGCAGGGC
This sequence comes from Smallanthus sonchifolius, assembly GCA_023525975.1. Lineage (NCBI taxonomy): Eukaryota > Viridiplantae > Streptophyta > Magnoliopsida > Asterales > Asteraceae > Smallanthus > Smallanthus sonchifolius. The sequence goes on from CM042033.1 coordinate 42,176,147, forward strand.
CAATATCAAGTGCGCAAGTGTCTCTGATTTTTCTGAAATTTGACTAAGTGTTCACCATGTCGAATCTTCAGAACCTTGGAAACCTTTTAAACTTTGACAATGAGATCGGTACTCCTCAGAAACCGCCAAAGCTACTAAATGTAAATGATTATTCTAACTGGAAGGAACGCTTTGAGCATTACATTTCTTACACCGATTCTTCGTTATGGATTCCAATTCTAGAGGGATATAAGCATCCCACACACATTTATCTTGATGATGAACTGCCTAAGCCTATCTCTAAACTTGATGAAGAAGAAAAGAAAGTTTATGATAGAGAGAAGAAGGCTCTTGGTTCTATCACTATTGCGATAACTCGGGAGTTGTTCCATAGCTTCAGAGGTTATGAAAACTCTAAGGATCTTTGGAAGGCACTACAGAAAAGATTCGAGGGAAATAGTGATATCAAAAAGAGTAAACGGGATCTACTCAGGAAGCAATATGAATGCTTCAGATTTCTGTGGAATGAGTCTTTAGATGACCTCATCTCTAGATTCTATCATCTACAGACAGAATTGAAAGCTTTTGAGCTCAAGTATCTCGATGAAGAGTTGGTGGAAAAGTTTCTGGATGCTTTGCCACCCAGGTTTAAAATGTACACAACCCTGATGAGAGAGAATCCAAAATTCTATGAAATGACAGTAGAGGAGGCAATTGGAAAGGTTCAAGCTCATAACATGAACCTTAGAAAGAAGGAGAGCTCAGGAAGACCTCAGATACAAGACCCTTCTATGTATCATGGGATGTCTTCTACAATCAAATCTTCGGGCTCTAGAATTGCCCTTTTCTCTGGAAACTCTACTGAAGAAGACCATTCAAATGGTTGTGGTGGTCATGCATGCTATGCATCTGGATCAGGTTCTGGATCTCATCAACAACACACCTCAAGAAATCCTCCCGTTACAACTTCAGCTAACCAATCAGCTATAGCCAAAATAGTTGTAGATCATGTAGCACTATTTTCATCTTGTATGCTGGCCTATGAGAACTTCATAGGTGGCAAGCTTACAGATCACGAGACAATTGAAGAAGATTTTAATCAAGTGGATCCTGATGACATGGAGGACATGGATGTTCAATGGAATATGGCCATGATACTGAGGAGAGCCAAGCGTTTCCTGAACAGAACAGGAAGAAAGTTTATTGGCGGGCTTTCTAATGCCAAGGTTCGTTTTGACAAATCCAAGGCCAAATGCTATAAGTGTCTAAACTTTGGACACTTTGCTCGTGAATGTCAGAAAGACAGAGCACCGGCTTCGGGTTTCACCAGACCTATCCAAGGAAACAGCCATGGCTACAACAACATAAAAAACCATAATCAAAGCCATGGTGGTTCGTCCAATGCACTGGTAGCTCAACAGGATGACAACTTTGATTGGGGTGTTCATCTGGAAGATGCAATCATTGCACAAACTCAGGTTGGTCTCATGGCTGAGATCATGGAGTTGATGGAAGCTGAGAAAAAGGAAGCTGAGAAGAAGGAAGCTGAAGAAAAGGAAGCTTCTGTAGCTGATCAAGAGGAATCTACTACTGTTGTTGCTCTCATGGCTATTGGAGAGGCTACAAGTTCATCAACTGAGGTAGATTCTAATCCTTTTTCTGTTATTTCTTGTTCTAAATGTCTAGGCTTAAAACTTGAAAATTCCAAGCTTCAAGACAAGGTCGAACCCCTTCGCATTGCAGCTCTCAGTTATAAAGAAAAAGAAAAACGTTTTAAACATTCAATTGAAACGTTGAAAAAGGAATAATGTGAGTATTCACTGAAAATGAGCTATCAACAGCTTCACTTGGATATTGCATACAAGGGGTTGGAGAAAAGGAACAATGAAATTAATAAGCTGCAAAATGAAATCTTGCAGTTGAAATGTTCTAATGAGAAGTTGAAAAACTCTCGTTTTGTGGTGGAACACTATGAATCTGTAGTGAGGCAAATGAAAGGCTTAGGGCTGGGTACTAATGCCATTCCTCCACCAGTTAGCGGGAAGTTTGTCAAAGCTTAGTAGACATTGATCTAACTTGTCTTGATGAGTCCTCAGGAAAGGATGATTCCTCTAACAAGGATGATTCATCAAGTAAGGCCAACTCCGCATCTGATGAGGAGTTCTTTACTGCTTCTGATGATGGGTCGGTTAACACTTTCCTTGAAGGAGTAGTATCTGAGGAGTTGTTATCTGAACAGAATGTCAAGAAAAACATTATCACTAATAGTGATAACTGTATTTTAACTGAACCCGATATCATTGAATCTAACGATAAATTAAAGGTAATGCTTTATGGGGGGTATAAAAATCTTAATCAAGTAAAGAAAGAGGCTCTTTCAGCTCACTATGGGCTTGGTTACAAAGAAAATTTGCAAAAATACTATACTCCCAAGAACCAATCTGTATTGGGTCAGACTCCTGTTCACAAACCAACTCCTCCTGCTCATCATGCTGAGTCATCTAATGTAAGATCTAATGAGCCCTACAGGAGAACTTATACATACAAGAGGACTTGCTTTCACTGTGGTATGGTTGGTCACATTTTTGTGAACTGCCCTTCTAAGAACCAAGGGAAACGGCCTATTGTTTCACAACCAGCTGTCATCACTAAGTCACCACAAGTGTACCATCCAAAAAGTCCAAAAGCAAATGTGATGAAACCACCAGTAAAACCGATGGTAAAGCCAAAGATAACCTCTGAGGCTAAACCATTTGTTTCAAGGAAGGGAAAGCAACCCGCTATACCTTGTCTATCTACCTCTGGTAGTACACGTACTGGAGAGAAACCTGTGGTGAAACTCTCAAAGCCACAGAGGAGGAGGAGGAGAAGAAATAAGAGATTGAGAAAGCTAGAACAGCTGACTGGAGTTCAATCAGGTGAATCTTCCACTAGTTCACCTGCTGTTGTTGAACATAAGTCTACTGTTCCAGTTAAGAAACTAAAGAGGTCCTGGACTAACAAATATAAAAATTCTCAATCTCCTAATCCTAATTCTTTTAAAGATTCATCCATTTCGAACAGTCATCATGACTGTGAGTTAAAAGAGGTAGTTTATTTTGAAAAGGATGGACGACCCAAGACCACTATGGCTTGGGTCTCCAAAACTAACTAATTCTTTTTGTGACTCGTGCAGGGACGTTCGAAGGGTACTATCTCTAACCGCTGGTATGTAGATAGTGGATGCTCCCGGCACATGACAGGAAACATGGCCTTGCTTCAAGACGTGAAACCATTCAGAGGCGACTATGTGGCCTTTGCTGGAGAGAAAAGGCGGTAGTATCACATGTCAAGGCGTGGTATCAAATTGTTGTGTCAGTTTTGACAATGTAAACTTTTGCGAGCAGCTGAAGCATAACCTACTGAGTGTCTCCCAAATGTGCGACAAGGAGTACTCGGTGATGTTTGATAAGAATGAATGCTTGATTCTAAAGCCTGGTTTTGAAGTCCCTGAAGACTGGATTCTGATGAGAGCGCAAAGGACAAACGACACCTATCAGATTGATATGAGCGTGGCAACAACCACCTCATCAGTTGCAACTTGTTTGCTTACCAAAGCGACAGAGCTTGACTCTATCTTGTGGCATAGGAAACTCGTACATATTTCTTATCGTAAAATGAATCATCTCGTCCGAAACGGTTTGGTAATCGGTGTTCCTAAGCTGAGATTTACCGTTGCAGATGACTGTATGCCGTGTAAAAAGGGCAAACAGCAGCGGAAGTCTCACAAGCCTAAGCTCCAAAACTCCATTGATACCCCTTTGGAGCTATTACACATGGATCAGTTTGGCCCTATAAGTATCAGGAGTATTGGAGGTAAGTCGTTATGTTTGGTTGTAACTGATGATTTCTCACGTTTTTGTTGGTTGCATTTTTTTTGGTACAAAGGACGAGACTGCTGACATTCTTCAATACCTGATCCTGAGCTTGGAACCTCTTTGCAATCTGAAGGTTAGAAGAATAAGGAGTGATAATGAAACTGAGTTCAAGAATAATTTGGTGGAACTTTTTTGTCTCAAGAAGGGGATCCGTCATGAATTCAGCGCCCCGTATACACCTCAGCAGAATGGAGTTGCAGAACGGAAGAACAGAACATTGATTGAGACTGCAAGGACTATGCTAACGGATGCAAAGCTTCCTGTCATGTTCTGGGCAGAAGCAGTTAATACAGCTTGTCACGTCTTAAACAGAGTTTTGGTTGTGAAGAGGCACAACAAGACTTGTTACGAGTTGATCAACAATCGACTTCCCAATCTTGATTACCTAGTTCCTTTTGGTAGTCCTTGTTCCTTGTTGCTACAGTACAAAGACCGCCAGTCTAAGTTTCATGCAAAAGCGGTGGAAGGCATCTTCTTAGGATACGTTGCCAACTCGCCTTGCAAGAGAGTGTACAATATAGGAACTCGTGCTGTCGAGGAATGGTTTGAAGTGGATTGCAGTAAACATAGCATTCCACCAGAACCAACAGGTCCAGCTTGGGGTTTTGATTATGATGCGCTATTCAAGTCATTCAATCTTCCTGATCTATCTGCAGTTGACGCCGCAAATGTTTATGACTTATTGGGTGGCGGCGATGACTCCAGTTTCTCTACTCGTGCTACTATACCGATTGTAACTCCTGATTCCATTGCTGCATCTGCATCTGGAACTCATGACAGTGACAACAGTGAAGATGTTCATGTTGATGGAGATGACGCTCAAGCTAATCCTAACACAACTGTAGGAAATGAAGCTCCAGCTGATCCAATTAACATTGAATCTTCTTCTTCTGGAACACAGAAAATGGGGGAGTTAAGCACGAATCTCAATTCAGAAATTCAGGAACCGAATGTACCAGAGGCGAGAGTGCATAAGAATCATCCAATTGACAACATTATTGGTGATCCTCATGCCGGTGTTCAAACTTGTCATCGAACCATTGCAGAGAACACTAGTCTTTACTCGGAGATACTTGACACTGGTGTCATGGAAACATGTCTGCATGCTGCATTCGTGTCCCAGTTAGAGCCGAAGAATGTGAAAGAGGCTCTCACTGAAAACTGCTGGATTGAGGCGATGCAAGATGAATTGTCTCAATTCCAAAAGTAGTACGTGTGGGATTTGGTTGACTTGCCAAAAGGATTTTAGCCAATTGGAACCAGATGGGTGTTCAAATTCAAGACGGATGATCATCATGTGGTTGTGAAGAACAAAGCAAGATTGGTTGTTCAGGGTTTTTAGCAACAAGAGGGCTTGGATTACACGGAAGTATATGCCCCAGTTGCTAGAATTGAGGCCATTCGACTGTTCTTGGCTTATGCCACATATGTCGGCTTCAAGGTCTATCAACTTGATGTGAAGAGTGCTTTCCTATACGGAAAATTACATGAAGAGGTCAATGTCACTCAACCTCTCGGCTTTGAAGATCCCCATAATATCAATAAAGTGTATAAGCTCGACAAAGCACTTTATGGTCTTCATCAAGCACCGCGGGCATGGTATGAGACATTATCTAAGCATCTATTATCTAATGGTTTCGACCGTGGACAGATTAACTCGACCCTCTTCATTAGGAAAGCAGGAGGTGACATTCTTCTTGTATAAGTATATGTCGACGACATTATTTTTGGATCTACAAATGAAGGGATGTGTAGGGAATTCGAGCAGGTGATGAAGTCCAACTTTGAAATGAGTAACATGTGTGAATTGTCGTTCTTCCTGGGTCTGCAAGTCAGTCAAAGAGAAGATGGCATTTATCTACATCAAACTAAGTATGTGCAGGACATCTTGTCAAAATACAAGATGAATGATAGCAGTACTTATGGCACACATATCCCAGTCAATCATGGTATGCATCCTGACAAAGATGGAAAGGATGTGGATTGCAGATTGTACCGTGCGATGATCGGATCACTTATGTATCTCACAGCTTCAAGACCCGATATAATGTTTGCTGTGTGCTTGTGCTCAAGGTTTTAGTCTCAACCAAAGCAGTCACATATGATAGCCGTGAAGAGAATTTTTAGATACTTGAAAAGGAAACCTCGAATGTGTATTTGGTACTCTAAGCAGCAGTCATTTGACTTCAAAGCCTACACTGATTCAGACTATGGTGGTTGTAACCTTGATAGAAAGTCAACTTCCGGTGGATGTCAATTCTTAGGAGACAGACTGGTTTCCTGGCAGTGTAAGAAGCAGTCAACGGTTTCTGTCTCAACATGTGAAGCAGAATACATTGTTGCAGCGAGCGGTTGTTCTCAGATATTATGGATTCAGCAGCAATTGAGAGACTACGGCTTAAACTTCACTGGAACTCCGTTATTCATTGACAACAATGCCACAATGTCCATCACAAATATCCCGGTGAAACATTCCAAAACTAAACATATAGAAATTCGCCATCATTTCATCCGTGATTGTGCTGAAAAGCATTTAATTGAACTTGTTAAAGTTCACACGGATGACAATCTTGCTGACCTTTTCACAAAGGCATTTGATCGATCCCGTTTTGAGCATCTTGTCAACTTGATAGGAATGTTCAATCCTGAGTGAAAACTTGTTTTTCATAAATCAATTCAATTCATGAAAGTTAAATTTTATTTTCGTTTAAGTTTTCTGTATAGTTCTTTTAACTTTCAAAAATATTTTACAAAATCAAAAACAAAATAGAAAATGGAGAAAATTTCAAAGTTAACTTGAGAAAAGAGGAAATGATAGTACATCAGAAATGATCTAAACGTCACAGACTGCTCATATGGGAAATGAATGCGTCATGCTTACTTAGTTATGTAAATTATTATGGTTTTAATCTGCTTATTTACAAGTAATTTGATATGTCAGTAGGCTGTATGCGTCTTTGAATCACTAGTAGTGTGGAAATTTAATCTAAAGTTACAACTGTGATTTGAACCCATGTTTGATAGTGTGTGTGAGTAAAAGAATAGACAAGATCATTATCAGATAAAGGATGTTAGATTTTGGCAATAATTTTCTTTTGAGGTCAGTTTCGGGTTATGTCGTTAGCACAATTAATGCGGTTCATCTCACTGCCCATACTCACAAGTATGCAAGGAGAGTTTGAATCAAGACATGTCTCTACATCAACCGTTGAGCATGTATTCACCCTTGAATCACTCCTGATTCATTGAAATCAAATCCAGATAAAAGTTGGATTCCCTTACCTTATTCAAACACCATATTCATTATCCCGAATCATCATACCGATTTTCAATGAAGAAATCAAATGAAACCAAGACAAATGAATCACTCGATTTTGAATCTTATGATTCCTGATAATCCTTGTGGATTCTGCTTGATTTTTCCTGTGCTAATTGATGTAGCTTCATTATGAAAATTTTGAAAATCATTGGGAAAATCTTAGATGCCTTGAGATAGTGCAATTTACATTTTTGTAGCATATCAGTGGGGTACACGTTGTATATCTTATAATTAAAACCTTAATACACAAGAACGTGATAAAAGATGCTTATAGTTTCAAATCTTATAATATTGTCAACTTGAGTTACTTGTTTGTGTGCTTATTATGTATGAATAAATAGTAATCCATGACATGATCCCATATTCTTTGATGTTTATATTGTATCGTATCGTTTTGCTATAATATGATCCTCTGCTCGTGTCTTTGATCAAAAATAGTTTGTGTAAATAAGTGTATATTTCTATCTAGAAAAGATCAAAAAGATTTTAAGTTTATGAACAGTTCAATCTTAATCAGAAAAACCAAAAATATTTGTGTTTAACCTTCCTGAATTGATTGTGAATCCTCTTGATTGAATGTTGTTTATCTTGTTCGTTATTTGACTTGAAATCTTCATAATTTGAGTTGAAAGTTTGCGCACATAAGGGTCTCTACATACTTGATAAGTGCGCATGAAGTAAGCCCTGCGTACTTAACAAGTACGCAAGAGTTAAGTCTTGCGCACTTGTAAGTACGTAGGAGTTAACGCTTGCGCACTTAGCAAATGCACAAGACCGTTCAGTGTTGGGTATAAGTATGGCACTTAGAAAAATTCTCAGACCTTTATCATTCAAACTCTAGCGCCTGTTCATTTCCCTCTGCAAAATTTCCTCAAAAATTCCGAGTGTTCCAACTGATTTTTCGTCCCGTTTCTAGTATCGTCTTTGTGCTACAATCCATAGGTGAGAATCTAGACTCAATCCATCCCCAAATTCGCGATTTTGGACCGATTCAGAATCTTATAAAAATTCGTGATTTTAGACAAAGTATTGGTTGTTTTGTTAATTCATGATAACTAAAACTTGCTTAGAATCATTAATCGACTCTTAATCGTCCGTTTAATCCTTTGATTTTGACTTTGGGCTTGGATTTGACCATCAGTTCGAGTGGTCGTCGTTTAGGTCAAAATTGGACCAATGTAGCAGTGAGTTGGTATTGATGTTGGTTCCATGGGTCGTAACCACTGATTCCGACCTTGTGGTGACCTAATCTACCCATTTCTTGAACATCTATTGATTTCTTAGACTTCTGTAACTTTGAACAAGTAAGTTTCTTGCGCACTTAGCAAGTACGCAAGAAGTAATTCTTGCGTACTTGTTAAGTACGTAAGAGGAAATTCCGGCGTACTTGCTAAGTACGCAGGACCAACACTTGGGAAAAATTTCTAAGTCTGAAAATTCAGTTCAAAGAGTAACTGCTATACTGAGTCATGTTTGTTCAATTCCAATGAAACTTGTTGTTCTGATTATGTTTTCTGTGTGTTTTTGCAGATTATGGCTCGTGCGTTTACGAATGAGTTCAATCTTCTAGCTCATACTCAACCGGAATGAAAGGGTGCAACACTTTAGTATCGAGAGATGGTTGATTTCTTGAACCGTTCAAGAATCAGCTATGCTATTTCAGCTGACCCTATCGTTTCAAGATCTTATCTCGAGCAATTCTGGGAGACCGCGGAGCATGATTGCACGGTAACCCCCAATGTGATAAGGGCTACCGTTGCTGGTCATGATATCGCCTTCTCCGAAGACACTATTAGACGGGTCTTGCAATTCAGAGATCTTTCCACCGACCCGACAGCCTATCCTGACTACTTTTTGGATGGGTGTTGGAGTCAACGAATGGGGTATGTCGGTGCGAGAGACTATGCTTCTTATAAGAAAATTTGGGTGCTCGATCAATGGAGATATTTTGCCCACATCATGATCATGTGCATCTCCTCAAGAAAAGCTGGAAAGGATGCAATGGGTCATGATATTGCTGCTTGCATGGTTGGCTTGTCTCTCAATAAGGGCTACAACTTCTCACGATACATATTCAAAGCCATCAATGATCATATTAACACGGCTGAGAGGTTCAGGTTCTTATTGTACCCAAGGTTTGTGCAACTTCTGTTAAACGATGCGTTGCCAAACCTACCTGCAATTTGGGAGAGACTGCAAGTGAAGAGGGTGGACAAGAGAGTGTTCGCACAATTCCTTAAGCCAGGCAGTGTAGAACCTACCCTTGAGCATATAGGACTCTTTGGACACCTAATAAACGAAGCATATGTGGCACCGGATGACTAGAGATGGTATAGTCATGATTCGGAGCCAGAGTTGAGTGAACATTCAGATGAACAACAACAACAACAAGAGGAGGAAGTTGAAAGTGAAGATGGATCGTCTGATGGTGGAGACGAAGAAGAAGGTCATGATGGTGTTGAGGGATCCGACTCGGAAGAGAAAGAGTCTGATTCTTCTGATTCCGATGATGCACCATCGCAGGTTCACCCGAGGAGAACGACGAAGGTCACCCTTCCTAAGTCGTCCTCAATGAGAAAGCGAAAGTCCTCTAGCAGCGAATATGAGCCAGATTCTGACTCTGACGCTGCTATTCAAAGGCAAAGACGTGAAAGTGTTAACAAGAACATAGGGGATAGGCAGCAACTTGCTATTCCCAGTGAGGTGGAGGTTACTACTCAACCTGCAAGTACTGATTCAGCCTCTACCCCACCTTCACAACAATTATACCGGAGATAGAGGAGGAGGCCACAGGTACAACCTGAGGTGGCAGTCACTTCAATCACAGAGGAGGTTCCTGTGATAGTGACCCTCCCTGTCACATCTGTCCAGATGGCGGTGATTACTACAATTCTCACGGAGTTAGTCACCATCACCCCTTCCATAACACCTACAACCGTCATCACATCCTCAATCCCAACAACCACCATTGAACCGATAAGTCAACCCTTCAACTACGGAGAATTTACTCAAGGGTTTGACTTCGATACTATCTTCTCCTCCCCAAGTCACAATGCTGAAGCATCTACGTCTAGACATCCTGATCCTAATGAAGAAAAGATAGCAATTCTGGAAACCCAAGTTGCTGGTTTGTTGGAAACTATTCAGAAGTCAAAGGAGGAATTTGATGCTCAATAAGCACAGATTAATTCATTGGTGGACGAAGTTAGAATTCTACAAAGCCAGAGAACGGGGACATACGAGAGACTGAAGAACATAATGGCCCAGAACGAGCTGCTAACCAAGATAAACAACTTAATTTTAGGGCACAGGTCGTCTCTCAAGTTGAGGTTTGATATGTCGAAGAAGGAGCATGAGCTGATGGTCAAACTAATTGTTGATCTGACCAAGAAGCTTGATGCTCAGGGGGAGAAAGATAAGGAGAAGGAGAAAGAGAAAGAAAAGACACCTACTGGTGATGAGCCTTGTCATCCTGTCGACTTGACAAAGGATGATGACAAAGACAAGGATCCCGAAGTCGGTCCTAGTGGAGGTGAGCACCAAGCTTTAGCAATTGTGCCCATCTCTGCTATTCCAATGGCTCAGTGGAGTCTTCTCATTAGGAGAGTGGTGATACTTCTGGTGGTGGTGGTGACAAAGGAAAGTGAGCGGCTGATGTGCTTAAGGATCTATCTGACGATGAGATCCTATACTTAGAGCCTGACTATTCCAAGGAAGCACAGATCGATACTCTCTACAACCTAGAAGAAGGAGAGATCGACTCTGGTGATGATTGGGATGAAGATGATGAGGATGTAGTGATAAAAGTTCTCAAGGGCGACGGGGAAGGAGAGTACGAGTTAGAAGATGGAGAGATCTTTGAAGTTCCATCCTTCGAAGCTCAGCTCGACACAGGTTCAGTCGAGCATGCTAGTAATGTTGAAGCCTCGACTGAAGCCTCCCCAGTTGACCCTACACCTGTGGATCCGGAGGCACCGAAAGAAAAAGATATGCCTTCTACTTCATCTAAGGGTCCAGCTCCTGTTTGGCAGAAGACTTCTATCATAGACAAACAAGGGGCAACAGGGATGATCTTGGCTGTAAGGTTCAAGGAGGATAAGCAGTTGTTCGCAATCAAAAGATCTGGGGGGGTTCAATACTTGAAACAAACCAGTGAAGCATTCAACTCCTTACCCAAATATGACCTTGTGAACCTAGCAAACCGAGAGCTGCTGGGTCATTCTAATCACGCAGTGGCGATGGGTTTGTGGCAGGTTCTGCAGCGGGAAGCAAGATGTGGGAAGTTCGAAGTATTCAAGCCTCAAGTGCCCATGAGAGTCAAGGATAAGACAGCAAGACATCCTGTGACTAAGAAGTACTTAATGAAACTGGTATACAAGCCAGTGCTAATTGAAACTAAGATTCCCCTGAGCAAGTTATCTCAGGATATTCTTGGTGACATGTGGTACTGGTACGTAGATCCAAAAATGAGCGAGGCAGTGATTATGGGAAAGGTTTGGTCAGACAGCGGAAGCTCAGTGCCGAGGGAACTAATCAGTGTATTTGATGAAGTACGCTTCATTAACTTCTCTGTGAAAGATCTGGAGGCACTGGCGGACAGGTATTGCATACATACTGACGAGTGGACGAAATTCCTTGCTTCTAAATATAACAAGGTGATCAAGTTCTGCCTTGACTATAAGAAGAAGGTGGAAGCTAAAGATGCATAGCTGTGAAGACTGAAGACCGAAGACTGAAGACTAAAGATGATCTAGAGCTGTTGTCAAGGGGGAGTTTGTTGAAGCACTTTCCTGTGACAAACACTCTGGATAGATAGAGTCTTAGTTTTGTACTTTCATGAATGTTTTTGTCTTTGTTTGTATGTGTCTGTATGTATTAGTTATCGAGTTGTATTTACTTTTACATATTGATTGTTGCAGATTTCTCTAAGTGTTTTGCGCACTTGTATGTGCGCAGGAGATAGTTCCTGCGTACTTAGCAAGTACGCAAGAATACCTTTGCGTACTTGCCAAGTACGCATGAGCAAATTGCCCTGCGCACTTGCTAAGTGCGCAGGCATCAGGTCATGTATAAATAGGAATGATTGACAGTATATAAGTACGCAATCTTAGATGCAGTCATAGTAGCAAATACGCAGAACTTGTCTCAGTATTTCTCTCTGTAACCTTCAAGTGTTTATAATAGACGAAAGTTTAAAGTGATCTTCTTGTCGGTTTACTTTGAGTTGTAAGACTCTCCACCTAGTCACGGGTATTCCGCACCCGGTCCGACTAGTAGACCCACTTGCATATGACAATCCGCCACACCCGAGGGACCTACATCATGTCACACCCCGACCGATGGCGGAATCATCGGGGCGGGACATGTAAGACTGTTCATAGCACATGGTTGACTAAATTGAAATATATTAAAGTCAAATTTGCATTACAATAAATCCAAGTACAAGATCAAATTCAAACAAGAAACATAAACAATTCATAAAATTCTTGATTTATTTTGCTAAGTCTAAATCCTATGTTGAACACGTCTTGAATCAATCTCACATATTGGGGCCTGAAACATGAATAAAATAAAGTCAACTAAAAAGTTGGTGAGTATAACACAGTTGTATATAGATAGCATATAGTTGAAAACAAATCCTTTACATGACATGATAAATAAGGCGTTCATGGGGAGTAACTATTGTGTAACCAAATGTACAATCAAACCTTGTAACTAGCATGCAAAACAAAGTGTATTGTCGGTTTCAATCACCGCGTACCATGGGTGGGTTTGTCAGACTCAATAGATCCATCATTGAAAACCGTCGGCTTGTATAGTTAATGATTGCACATAAGAGCATACAAAGGTTAAACACACCTAGCACTCGGGCACAAAGCTCAAATTTTTGCACACATGTATGTAAATAGGATTTTTTTTTGCACTTGTGTAGTTTGTGTAAATGTAAATGTGTAATGTGTAATGAGTATAGAGTTCATGTTCCACCCCAAAAGTGTAAAAGAGTAAAAGGGGTTGTGAATACTCACTTGGTATGGAAGTGAAGCTAACAAGGAATATAGATAGCAAAAAGATCCTTGAAAAGCACACTTTAACCTAAATAGTAATATGCATTGAATCACATAGATGTATAAAGTTTAAAAATGAAAGTTGGATTTGTATATAAAACCATTGGTTTGTATTTAAAAAGGATTGAATAAAATATATAAAGTTTGAGGTAAAATATGTTTGAAACAATTTAATTAGGTTTGAATTAAATAAATAAGTGTATAACTATAGTTTATGAAATAATGTCAATATTAATTGTAATTAAGTATAAATAAATAAAACGATTTTGATTTAAAATGTAAAGTAAATAAGTCATCATTATTTATAAATTTTGTAACTTAATTATTTAAAATATCATTTAAGTGTAAGATGATAAATATAAATTTAATTTTTTATAAACTTTTCAATAAATTACATTTATGCCAAGATTAAACTTTTAATCTATTTTTAAATACAGAAAACATATTTTTATAAAATCTGAAACATTTACTGATTAAAATATAAAAATTATAATTCTGTTAAAAATTCTGAGTCTAACACGACCGTGCCTCGGAAGGGCACGATCGTGCTCAAGCCACGGGCGCGACCGCGCTAGTCGGGGCGCGACCGGGTTGATCAATCAGGAGCACAATCTAGACAAGTCATCAGGCACGACCGTGCCTTAGCCCGGCACGGTCGCGTCTATGATTTTTAGACACAACAGAGACTAGCCCAAAGGGCATGACAAGGTCTGGACGGATGACACGACCGCGCTTCTAGTCGACACGACCGCGCTAAACAAGGCACGGCCGCGCTAGATGATTAGCGCGACCGTGTCTATTCCAAATCAGTCACGAATCGAGAGTTTCTTGTATTTTGAACACAGGAATTATTAGGGCTTTTGATTAATGGGTTATTAAGAGTCTTTTCATATAACTTAATTGTATGGAAATCAAGTTTAAGCATGGGTTCGATTAAATCATTTTTATTAAAATATGATTTCTGATTCTGATCGAATTCTATAATGGAAGGCCAAATTGAATGAGGGCTTTTGATAATGTTACTGAAATGAGTGAGATGGAGAGTATACTTACCCTGAAACGTAACGAATCGATGAAGAACGGCAGAGATGAGTTCCGGCGACGGAGGTAAAGGTTTCCGGTGACTTCGACTGCGATTCCGGCTAGGCCAGAGAGTCCAGAGTCTTGGAGAGAGCCGGGAGATGATAAATCCTTTCTTGATCGGGAGAATTTGGGTTCCAGGAGGAAGACTCGAGTTTTGTTTGAATTGCTTGAGAGAGAATTCGATATTGATGGAGAAAAACTGAGGCGTTGAGTAATTGAAAATGGTATAACTCGCGTTAAAGGAAAAGAAACGTAATCGGATTTGAAATTCGAACGATTGAGCGTTTTGAAATCACATTTACGTTTCGACTGTTTCGCAGGCGCGACCGTGCCAAGATTGGCGCGACCGTGCTTAGGAACCGGGCGCGATCGTTCCAGGACCAGCCGCGCGATCGTGCCGAGGCACTTGGCGCGACCGTGCTAGAACGAAGCACGACCGTGCTAACTAGGGTTTCTTGATATATTTTCAACTTTAGTCCTTGACTTTTCAGGTTTTATAAATTTGAAATATATATATAGTTACTTGTATAGCGTTTATGTGCATATAATCGAGTAAAACTTGCGAACTTGTATAGAATCATTGCATTTTATTTACCGCGGGAAAAATATTGAGACATTGCACGAGTATAGAACTTGAAATTTCATTACATTGAATTGAAATATGAATACTAAAAATCAGAAATGTTACAGTCTCCCCATGTTGAGAGAATTTCGTCCCGAAATTTAGCTAGAGGAAACAACATTAATAGTAAAAAGATGAGGGTACTTGAGCTTCATTTGGTCTTCTCGTTCCCAAGTGTACTCAGGACCACGCTTAGACTCCCAACGAACTTTGACGATAGGAATACGACTTCGCTTGAGTTGCTTGACTTCACGATCCATAATTTCCACCGGCTTCTCAACGAAGTGCATCGTTTCATCAATGCGCACGTCGTCAAGCGGTATATGGAGATTTTCATCAGCGAGACACTTCTTTAGATTAGATATATGAAATGTAGGATGCACATTGCCAAGAGATGGAGGTAACTCGACCTTGTAAGCCACTTTCCCAATCCTTTCAAGGATTTTGAATGGACCAACATAACGAGGTGATAACTTGCCTTTCTTTCCAAAACGGATCACACCCTTCCATGGAGATACCTTAAGAAGAACGAGATCACCGACTTGGAATTCCAAGGGTTTTCGACGCTTGTCGGCATAACTCTTTTGTCGACTCCTTGCTACTCGGATATTGTCACGGATTTGAATAATCTTGTCGGAAGTTTCTTGAATTAACTCGGGACCGGTGATTTGTGCTTCACCAATCTCGTTCAAACAGATCGGAGAACGACACTTGCGACCATAGAGAGCTTCGAATGGAGCCATGTTGATACTTGTGTGGTAGCTATTGTTATAAGAAAACTCAATAAGGGATAAATGTGAATCCCAATTGCCACCAAAATCGATTACACAAGCTCTAAGCATGTCTTCAAGAGTTTGGATTGTTCGCTCGGTTTGGCCATCAGTTTGGGGATGGTAAGCCGTGCTCAAATCCAAACGAGTACCAAGAGCAGATTGGAGAGATTGCCAAAATCGAGAAGTGAACCGAGCGTCTCTATCAGATATTATGTTCAAGGGAACACCATGACGGCTCACAATTTCATCAATGTAAATTCGGGCAAGTTTCTCCACTTTGAAGTCTTCACGAATAGGCAAAAAGTGGCAGATTTGGTGAGTCGATCAATGATCACCCAAATACTATCATAACCACTCGAGGTGCGAGGGAGCTTGGTAATGAAATCCATAGCTAAATTCTCCCATTTCCACACGGGAATTTCCGATTGTTCAAGCAAACCAGAAGGACGCTGATGTTCGGCTTTGACTTTGGAGCAAGTTAAGCATTTGGCAACATAAAGAGCAATGTCTTTTTTCATACCGGGCCACCAATAAAGCTGACGAAGATCTTGGTACATTTTATCCGCACCAGGATGAATAGAATAACGAGTCTTATGAGCCTCGTTCATGAGAATTGCACGGAGATCATCGCGATCGGGAACCCAAATACGGTTCAAGTAATATAGTAAGCCATTGGGTTTAGATTCAAGAAGAAGTTCAACACCACACGACATTTCTTCATACATGTTACCCTCGGTAACCGAGACGTGTTGAGCTTCCAGGATACGGGTTTGAATATCGGATTGAATACGGGCGCAATGAAGCATAACATGGTCTTTTCGACTCAAAGCATCGGCTACAACATTCGCTTTGCCGGGATGGTAACGAATCTCGCAGTCGTAGTCGTTAAGGAGTTCGACCCAACGTCGTTGCCTCATATTGAGTTCTTTTTGGTTGAAGATATGTTGAAGACTTTTGTGGTCGGTGAATACCACACATTTCGTGCCATATAGGTAGTGTCTCCAAATCTTTAACGCGAATACGACCGCACCCAACTCGAGGTCGTGCGTCGTATAATTCTTTTCATGAATTTTGAGTTGTCTTGATGCATAAGCGATCACTTTGCCTCGTTGCATGAGGACACAACCAAGACCTTGGTTAGAAGCATCACAATAGACAACTAGATCATCATTTCCATCGGGGAGAGTCAAGATGGGAGCATTGCGCAACTTTTGCTTAAGAGTTTGGAAAGCTTCTTCTTGCTTCGGTCCCCATTCATAAGCTTTACCCTTATGGGTCAAGGCGGTAAGAGGGACAGCAATCTTTGAGAAGTTTGAGATGAAACGACGATAATAACCCGCAAGACCAAGGAACGAACGAACTTCGGTAGGAGTCTTCGGGGCATTCCAATTCTTAACCGTTTCAATCTTAGCAGGATCAACATGAATACCCTTGTCGTTGACGATGTGACCAAGAAATTGAACTTATTTTAACCAAAATTCACATTTGGAGAACTTGGCATATAGTTGTTCTTTCTTTAAAAGGTCCAAAACCAATCTAAGGTGTTCTTCATGGTCGGCTTTAGTCTTGGAATAGATTAAGATATCGTCAATGAAAACGATCACGAATTTATCAAGGTACGGTTTGCACACACGATTCATGAGGTCCATGAAAACTGCGGGTGCATTGGTTAATCCAAAAGGCATAACCATGAACTCGTAATGACCATACCTTGTTCGGAAAGCAGTCTTAGGAATGTCATCTTCTTGAACACGGAGCTGATGATAACCAGATCGAAGATCAATCTTCGAGAAACACGTAGAACCTTGAAGTTGATCAAAGAGATCATCGATTCTAGGCAAAGGATAGCGATTCTTGATAGTAATCTTATTGAGTTCGCGATAGTCAATACACATGCGAAATGATCCATCCTTCTTCTTTACAAATAAGATGGGTGCACCCCACGGTGAATGACTCGGGCGAATGAACCCTTTATCGGAGAGTTCTTGAAGTTGACTTGCGAGCTCTTGCATTTCGGAAGGTGCAAGACGATAAGGAGCTCTAGCAACAGGGTTAGCTCCGGGCATGAGATCAATACGGAACTCGACTTGACGAACGGGAGGAAGACCGGATAAATCTTTAGGAAACACTTCGGGAAAATCTCGAATAATGGGAATGTCTTGGATACTCTTCTCCTTGACATCCTTTTGAACAATATGAGCTAGGAAGGCGATGTACTTCTTTCGCAAGTACTTTTGAGCAGTAGTACAAGACATCAATTTAAGACCCTTGCAAGGCTTTTCACCAAAAACCCTTAAGGTTTCTCCCGAAGGTAGCGGAATTCGGATGCACTTTTCAAAGCAAATAACTTCGGCATGATGATTTGATAGCCAATCCATACCTATGATAATGTCAAAGCTTCCTAGTGGCATTGGAATAAGGTTGATTGGGAATGCATGATCATTAAGTTCTAAAGAGCAATCATAGATAATAGACTCAATGGTAAGGGAGTCACCATTTGCTATTTCAACGGTGAAGGTTTTCTCTAATTGGGATCGTGTCTTTGCAAGTAAAGGCTCAAAATTAAGTGACACAAAACTTTTATCGGCACCGGTATCGAACAAAATGGAGGCATATTGACTATTAACAAGGAACGTACCATTAACCACGTCGTTGTTGGCTTGAGCTTCGTTGGCGTTAATGTTGAAAGCACGCCCACGAGCTCCACCTTGTCTAGTATTTGCGAGCCTTGGACATAGATTACGAAAATGATTCGGGTCACCACACTCATAACAAGCACGCCCATTAGCACTGGCGGGAGCACCTTGATTAGCCACTTGAGGTACGGTTTGGTTTGGAGGGTTGACTTGGCCCGTAAGGGCTTTGGTCCTACAAACATTAACCGTATGACCATATCTCCCACAATAAGTACAAAGGCGACATGGGATGTTTTGGGGATGATGATAGTTGCAGGTGGCACAAAGTGGGTAAATTCCACCATATGGCTTTTTGACTGGTGCTTGAACCATAGGTGCAGCTTGGTTCACGGGAACAGCAGGAGTAACCACAGCAAAATTTCTAACCTTCCTCTTTCTAGTGTTGCGAGAGGGCTCGGTTGTAGCTTCTTTGGTGTGGTTAGGAGGGGTTACGGTTTCAGCAACTTTCTTAGAACCCTTTTTGGTAAGAGTTCCAGCTTTAACATGATTATCGGTTAGGGTAGCAGACAGGCGGATGGCATCTTCCAAAGTAGCAGGATTTCTACCTAAGACAGTATCTTGAATTTGTCTTGGTAGCCCACCAATGTACTTTTCGATGCAACGAGATAATGGAGTGACCATGTGGGGCACAAGAAGACTCAATTCATGGAACCGAGTTGTGTAAGCCAAGTGTTCCCCACTATCTTGGGCAAGATCCCAAAATTCGGCCTCTAACTTCTTCACTTCATTGCGAGGACAGAACTCCTCGGTCATAAGCCTTTTGACCTCATCCCAAGGTAAGGCCATAGCTACATCAACACCCCTATTCCTTTTCTCCCCATTCCACCATGTAAGTGCCCGCTTTTGAAGGACACTAGTAGCATGACGAACACGGAGGTTGTCGGGACAGTCACTATTGAGAAAGGTATTCTCAATACTTTCGAACCATTGGAGGAGTCCGGTAGCTCCTTCGGTTCCATAAAACTTTAGGGGATTGCACGAATTGAAGTGCTTGAAGGTGCATTGGGATGGATTACCACCATTTCCACCATTACCACCATTATTACCACTATTGCTTCCATTGCCATTAGTGGCACCATTGGCTTGGGTGAGTTGTGTCACCAATTGAGTAAGAATAGCAGCAATGTCGGAGTTGGCGTTAGCGGCGGGAGCACGACGAGGAGGCATTCTACAGATTTGAAACACAAGACAAGAGAGATTGTAAGAACTTATGAGAATTGCTAGGATTTAATAGAATGAGATAACAAAATAAAAGATAGATAATCATAGTTTGGATTGTACTCAAAAGTGACAAAAATTCACTTGAATACTAAGGCATATTAAGGTTAATTTAAACTCATATAATTTTCAAGGAGACATGCTTTAGCCTATAGGTAAACACTCATCTCGGGAGTTCCCAGGAAAGCATACGGGTCCCTCGGTTGATTGGGATTTATGCGAAATGCTTTCCTAGACAGAAAACCCAAAATACAGGTGTCACCCTTCCAGATTGCACGTGTCCTAAAATAATTTAACAAGTTTAAAAACCTCAACGAAGAAATAAAAATTTTGTTTAAAGATTTTTGCTTCAAGAATTTTCCACATGCTTAGAAAGGATAAAGATAGAAAAAGAAGATAAGAATAATAAGAGGTTTAGGCCATAGGAAATGATGTTATTTATTTAATTATTATTTAAGAATATCCTAATAAGTCATGCATTTCTAACAAAGAAGGTAGCAAATATAATAATAATTAATCATGGTAAGCATGTAGCACATAGCACAAAATCATAAAGCATAACATAAGTGGGTGTCCTAAAGTTATAGTCTAGGTCAAGATGTCTAATAACCTAAATCCCTATAACCAAGGCTCTGATACCAATCTGTCACACCCCGACCGATGGCGGAATCATCGGGGCGGGACATGTAAGACTGTTCATAGCACATGGTTGACTAAATTGAAATATATTAAAGTCAAATTTGCATTACAATAAATCCAAGTACAAGATCAAATTCAAACAAGAAACATAAACAATTCATAAAATTCTTGATTTATTTTGCTAAGTCTAAATCCTATGTTGAACACGTCTTGAATCAATCTCACATATTGGGGCCTGAAACATGAATAAAATAAAGTCAACTAAAAAGTTGGTGAGTATAACACAGTTGTATATAGATAGCATATAGTTGAAAACAAATCCTTTACATGACATGATAAATAAGGCGTTCATGGGGAGTAACTATTGTGTAACCAAATGTACAATCAAACCTTGTAACTAGCATGCAAAACAAAGTGTATTGTCGGTTTCAATCACCGCGTACCATGGGTGGGTTTGTCAGACTCAATAGATCCATCATTGAAAACCGTCGGCTTGTATAGTTAATGATTGCACATAAGAGCATACAAAGGTTAAACACACCTAGCACTCGGGCACAAAGCTCAAATTTTTGCACACATGTATGTAAATAGGATTTTTTTTTGCACTTGTGTAGTTTGTGTAAATGTAAATGTGTAATGTGTAATGAGTATAGAGTTCATGTTCCACCCCAAAAGTGTAAAAGAGTAAAAGGGGTTGTGAATACTCACTTGGTATGGAAGTGAAGCTAACAAGGAATATAGATAGCAAAAAGATCCTTGAAAAGCACACTTTAACCTAAATAGTAATATGCATTGAATCACATAGATGTATAAAGTTTAAAAATGAAAGTTGGATTTGTATATAAAACCATTGGTTTGTATTTAAAAAGGATTGAATAAAATATATAAAGTTTGAGGTAAAATATGTTTGAAACAATTTAATTAGGTTTGAATTAAATAAATAAGTGTATAACTATAGTTTATGAAATAATGTCAATATTAATTGTAATTAAGTATAAATAAATAAAACGATTTTGATTTAAAATGTAAAGTAAATAAGTCATCATTATTTATAAATTTTGTAACTTAATTATTTAAAATATCATTTAAGTGTAAGATGATAAATATAAATTTAATTTTTTATAAACTTTTCAATAAATTACATTTATGCCAAGATTAAACTTTTAATCTATTTTTAAATACAGAAAACATATTTTTATAAAATCTGAAACATTTACTGATTAAAATATAAAAATTATAATTCTGTTAAAAATTCTGAGTCTAGCACGACCGTGCCTCGGAAGGGCACGATCGTGCTCAAGCCACGGGCGCGACCGCGCTAGTCGGGGCGCGACCGGGTTGATCAATCAGGAGCACAATCTAGACAAGTCATCAGGCACGACCGTGCCTTAGCCCGTCACGGTCGCGTCTATGATTTTTAGACACAACAGAGACTAGCCCAAAGGGCATGACAAGGTCTGGACGGATGACACGACCGCGCTTCTAGTCGACACGACCGCGCTAAACAAGGCACGGCCGCGCTAGATGATTAGCGCGACCGTGTCTATTCCAAATCAGTCACGAATCGAGAGTTTCTTGTATTTTGAACACAGGAATTATTAGGGCTTTTGATTAATGGGTTATTAAGAGTCTTTTCATATAACTTAATTGTATGGAAATCGAGTTTAAGCATGGGTTCGATTAAATCATTTTTATTAAAATATGATTTCTGATTCTGATCGAATTCTATAATGGAAGGCCAAATTGAATGAGGGCTTTTGATAATGTTACTGAAATGAGTGAGATGGAGAGTATACTTACCCTGAAACGTAACGAATCGATGAAGAACGGCAGAGATGAGTTCCGGCGACGGAGGTAAAGGTTTCCGGTGACTTCGACTGCGATTCCGGCTAGGCCAGAGAGTCCAGAGTCTTGGAGAGAGCCGGGAGATGATAAATCCTTTCTTGATCGGGAGAATTTGGGTTCCAGGAGGAAGACTCGAGTTTTGTTTGAATTGCTTGAGAGAGAATTCGATATTGATGGAGAAAAACTGAGGCGTTGAGTAATTGAAAATGGTATAACTCGCGTTAAAGGAAAAGAAACGTAATCGGATTTGAAATTCGAACGATTGAGCGTTTTGAAATCACATTTACGTTTCGACTGTTTCGCAGGCGCGACCGTGCCAAGATTGGCGCGACCGTGCTTAGGAACCGGGCGCGATCGTTCTAGGACCAGCCGCGCGATCGTGCCGAGGCACTTGGCGCGACCGTGCTAGAACGAAGCACGACCGTGCTAACTAGGGTTTCTTGATATATTTTCAACTTTAGTCCTTGACTTTTCAGGTTTTATAAATTTGAAATATATATATAGTTACTTGTATAGCGTTTATGTGTATATAATCGAGTAAAACTTGCGAACTTGTATAGAATCATTGCATTTTATTTACCGCGGGAAAAATATTGAGACATTGCACGAGTATAGAACTTGAAATTTCATTACATTGAATTGAAATATGAATACTAAAAATCAGAAATGTTACAGTCTCCCCATGTTGAGAGAATTTCGTCCCGAAATTTAGCTAGAGGAAACAACATTAATAGTAAAAAGATGAGGGTACTTGAGCTTCATTTGGTCTTCTCGTTCCTAAGTGTACTCAGGACCACGCTTAGACTCCCAACGAACTTTGACGATAGGAATACGACTTCGCTTGAGTTGCTTGACTTCACGATCCATAATTTCCACCGGCTTCTCAACGAAGTGCATCGTTTCATCAATGCGCACGTCGTCAAGCGGTATATGGAGATTTTCATCAGCGAGACACTTCTTTAGATTAGATATATGAAATGTAGGATGCACATTGCCAAGAGATGGAGGTAACTCGACCTTGTATAGAATTTACCCCCTCGATGTAGGTTGGTAGCTTTATTTCTCCAACTGTGTTTTTAACCTCTCCGATGAATCCTTCCAACACAGAGGATTTGGTGATGATTTTGAAATCCGGGATCCCCATTTTCTTCAGGACTTCATGCTGGATTATGTTCACCGAGCTTCCTCCGTCAATCAGTATCCTTCGGATGAAGGGTTCGCAATGTATAGTGTGATCACCAGGCCATCGCGATGAGGATCCTGTACGTCATCTCTGTCATCCTCATCAAAACATATCACCTTTTCTTCGGTTAAGCTGGAGGTTCTGATAGGTCTGTCCCCATTCTCTGTTTTCGCTTCTTTGGCATTCCTTTTAGCTGCAGAGTAAGAAGTACCACAAATATCAGATCCACCAGATATAAAACCTATTACCTTGGCATTTGGCAGCGGGAATTTTGCTCTTTGCGGGATCCTGTAATGATCCTTAGCTTTGTTCTTTCCTTTGCTTAGAAAGTCTTTGAGATATCCCTTGCTTAGGAGATAGCTTATCTCCTTCCACAAAGCAATACAGTCTTCAGTTACGTGGTCAAAGTCTTCGTGGAATGCACACCACTTGGACTTGTCCTTCACTCCTGAGCTTTTCTCAAACTTGCGAGTCCACCTGGCTTTTTCCCTAAGATCCTGCATAGCAAATAGCAAACCAGTTTTATCAAGAGAAAAACAGTATTCAGACAACTTAGGGTATTCTTCCTCGTCCTCGTTATCTTCTACAACGTTGATCCTGTGATTGTCAGGTTTAGAATATGGCTTGGATCTGTATGACTTGAAAGGTGCAGATTCAGCTTTCCGGTTGGGCTGTGCGTAGCTGGTCGGAGCATCTACACTCTGCTGGATCTTTTTATCATCCTCCAGCCTAATGAACCTCAGCGCCCGGTTCCTGACTTCATCAAGATTCCTGCAAGGATTCATGACAAGGTCTTCATTGAATTGAGAATCCTTCCTTAGTCCCATATTGAATGCTTGGACAGTAGTGGCGACGTCGAGTCTCAGGATATCCTGGGATTCCTGACCAAATTTGCTGACATAGTCTTGGAGGGATTCAACAGGATTTTGAATTATCCTGTATAAGTCACTTGTTAACCTTTCAAAAGTTCTACTGCAAGAGAATTGATTGTTAAACAAGTTAATTAAATGAGCAAATGAAGTAATGGAATATGGAGGAACACTAAGTTGCCATTTTAAGGCTGATCCTGTTAAGGTAGAGCCGAAGCCCTTGCACAGACAAGCTCCCTTTAGGTCTAAAGGGATGGGGTTGATCTCCATCCTCTCTCTGTATTGCGCCACATGTTCCTCAGGATTTGTAGTTCCGTCATATAGTTTCATGTTGGGAGTCTGGAATCGCTTGGGGATCTCAGCATCACAAATTGGTGGAGCGATTCTACAGATCCTGTGACTGGTAGAGGACATCTCTGGTATCGGTTGGACTACACCTGGTACACTGGAGATCATCTCTCTTAACTTCTTCAACTCCTTGGCCATGGACAGAGTGATTCCTGTACACTGGAAATCTTCACATTCCCAACTTATCAAGCAGAAGCATCGTCTTCCAGGGGACCTGATCCTCGTGATACCCGGATCACTACCCTAGAGACTCAAGTCGCTAGTCTTCTTGAAACGCTACGAAAATCGAGAGAAGAATCTGACAAACAAAAGGGGCAGATTAACTCTCTGATTGATGAGATAGCCGCACTAAAGAAACAGCGGGTTGTAGGTCCACATGACTCATCTACAGATCGATCTCGTGACAGGATGTCTCGATAACACGGAGTGCAGAATCCTTTGTGTTAACGTATGTATACGAATTGACAATAGAAACAGCAAGTAAATAGTATTCCACCAAACAAAGAGTTTACAGAATACAATCGTTCAAGTCATAATCCTTCTCTTCGCTACTGAACAGAATCTGTAAACTCCTATTTATAGACACAAACTCTGCAATAAGCGAACTTAACAAGTTCGCCTCTAAGAGACTAGGCGAACTTAACAAGTTCTCTCCTAAAGATGCTTAGGCGAACTTGTTAAGTTCGCCTCTCTATGAACTTGTACAATATTCCTTAGGCGAACTTAACAAGTTCGCTCCAAAAGATGCTTAGGTGAACTTGTTAAGTTTGCCTCTCTATGAACTTGTACAATATTCCTTAGGCGAACTTAACAAGTTCGCTCCTAAAGATGCTTAGGCGAACTTGTTAAGTTCGCCTCTCTATGAACTTATACAAAATTTTATCAACAGTTACAAAACATGTCCTAACACGAGCGGCTGATGACAAGCAACGTTTAGAGCATGACACTATGGTGAAATTGGTCTGTGATATGGCCAAGACGCTTGATGCTCAGGGGGAGAGATTGATGGAGCTGTTGGAAAAGCAACCACCTAAGCCTAGCAGTGAAGAAGCTTGTCACTTAGTTGATCTAACTAAGGATGATGATCAGGACAAGGATCCTGAAGCCGGACCGAGTGGAAGTGTGCAGCAATCGTCGGCGTTGGCGATTGTTCCCATTTCTGCCGTGCTTATGGCTGAGGCGGAGTCCACTCAGAGTGAAGGTGGACGTGATGCTTCAGGTGGTAATAAAGGAAAGTCGGTGGCTGACGTTTTGAAAGATCTATCAGACGATGTGTTGGATGATGTGATCCTATTCTTAGAACCAGACTATTCCAAAGAAGCACATATCGAAGCTCTCTGCAATCTGGAAGAGGGAGAGATCGAATCTGGTGACGACTGGGATGAGGAGGATGATGATGTTGTAATCGAAGTTCCCAAGGGCAATGGGGAAGGAGAGTATGAGTTTGAAGATGGAGAGATTTTCAAAGTTCCATCCTTTGAAACTCATCTTGACACAAGTTCAGTCGAGCGTGCTAGTACTGTTGAGGCGTCGACTGAAGCCTCCCCTACCGACCTTACACCTGTGTATCCAGAGGCACAGAAAGGCAAACATATGCATGCAAGTTCATCGAAGGATCCGACTCCTGTCTGGCAAAAGACATCAATCATAGACAAACATGGAGCGACAAGGATGATCATAACTGTGAGGTTCGAGGAGGATAAGAAGTTGTTTGCAATCAAGCGAGCTGGGGGGGTTCAATACTTGAAACCAACCAGCGAATCCTTCAACTCCTTGCCAAGATACGACCTCATGAACCTAACAAACTGAGAGCTACCGGGTCACTCAAATCACGCAGTAGCGATAGGTTTGTGGCAGGTTCTACATCGAGAGGTAAGATGTGGGAAGTTTGAAATGCTTAAGCCTCAAGTGCCCAAGCGAGTCAGGGATAAGAACGTTAGACATCCTGTGACTAATAAAAGCTTAAAGAAACTGGTATACAAGCCAGTGCTGTGTGAAACCAAGATTCCCCTGAGCAAGTTATCTCAGGATATCCTCGGTAACATATGGTACTGGTACGTAGATCCTAAATCGGGCGAGGCAGTGGTGAAGGCAGTGGTGATTGGAAAGGTGTGGTCCGAGAGTGGAAGCTTAGTGCCAAGGGAACTAATCAGAGTGTTTGATGAAGTCTACTTTTCTGTGAAAGATCTGGAGGCGCTAGCTGATAAGTACTTCATGTACACAAACGAGTGGACAAAGTTCCTTGCTTCTAAATACGACAAGGTGATCAAGTTCTGCCTTGATTACAAGAAGAAGATGGAAGCTAAAGCTGGGGAGCAGTGAAGATCGAAGACAATCCAGAGATGTTGTCAAGGGGGACTTTGTTGAAGCACTTTTGTGTGACAAACACTCTGGATATTGTCTTAGCTTTTGTACTTGTCTTGTATGTATTATTCTTTGTATGTTAGTGTCTGTATGTATTAGTTATCGAGTTGTAATTACTAATGTATGTTCTTGTCGTCTGATTTCTCTAAGTGTTTTGCGCACTTAGCATGTGCACAGGAATTACTTCCTGCGTACTTAGCAAGTACGCAAGAATACTCAGCGTACTTGGTAAGTACGCAGGAAAAATTTGCCCTGCGCACTTGTTAAGTGCGCCGAGATCAGGTCTAGTATAAATAGGCTAGGTTGACAGAAGTTATGTACGCAGACATTTAAACTCAGTTGTATTCTCTCTATAACCTTCAAGTTTATAATAGACGGAGTTTGAAAGTGATTTCGTTGTCGGTTTACTTTGTGTTACTTGATTCTCCACCTAGTCACGGGCATTCCGCACCCGGTCCGACTAGTCAAACACCCACACGTAACGATCCGAGACACCCGGGGACCTACAAGTGGTATCAGAGCTTAGCTCTTGATTTCGAGTGTTGTGAGTGTGTTAGGAGCATCTTCTACACATCCTACAGAGATTTTGCAAGCAAAAGTGGGTGTTTTTGTTGATTTTTGTGATAAAATAGGGGTAGCTCTTGAGCACTATTTTAGAAGCAAAAGACACTCAAAAACCGAGTTTTGTTGTGTATTTGAGTGTTTTGAGCATCAAAGGTTGGTTAGAAACGAGTTCTGACCCTTTTGCTCATTTTGTTTGGTCTTATCTTCAACTTTTTCTGTCTCCGGTGAGATTCCAGTGACCGGAAAAAGTTGGTGAGAGTTGGTGAAAAAGTGATATGCATACTTACCATATTTGGCAACAAGTACAGTCTTGCTGCGTACTTAACAAGTACGCAAGACCATATTTGCTGCGTACTTAAATGATCTCCTGCGTACTTATCATTTACTCATGCGTACTAGTCAATTACGCAAGAGCAAATTCTAAATACGCAAGACCAGGTCTTTAAATGCGTAAGGCCAGATTCAAGTGCACAAGTTGTTTTGACTTTTCTGAAATTTGACTGAGTGTTTCACTATGGCAAATCTTCAGAACCACAGTAACGTTCTTAATTATGACAATGAGATTGGAACCCCATAGAAACCACCAAAGCTGCTTAATGTAAATGATTATTCGAACTGGAAAGCACGCTTTGAGCATTATATCTGATACACCGATTCTTCACTTTGGATACCCATTCTAGAGGGTTATAAGCATCCCACATATACATATCTTGATGAGGAAGTTCCCAAGCCTATCTCCAAACTTGATGAAGAAGAAAATAAAGTTTATGACAGAGAGAAAAAAGCACACGGATATATTATTATGGCCTTGACCAGGGAGTTATTTCACAGCTTTAGAGGATAAGATAACTCCAAGGATCTCTGGAAGAATTTGTAGAAGAGATTTGAGAGATACAACGACATCAAGAAGAGTAAGAGGGATCTTCTTAGAAAGCGGTATGAGTGCTTCAGATATCTAGAGAATGAATCTATAGATGAGCTTATCTATAGATTCTATAATCTGCAAACTGAGCTGAAAGCTTATGACCTGATCTATCCGAATGAGGAATTAGTTGAGAAATTTCTGGATGCCCTACCACCAAAATTTGAGATGTACACCACTCTGATGAGAGAGAACTCAATGTTTTATGAGATGACTATTGATGAAGCAATCGGAAAGGTTCAAGCACATGATATGAACCTAAAACGGAAAGAGAGCTTAGGGTGACCTCAAATACAAGACCCTTCTATGTATTTTGGGACGTCTTCCACAGCCAAGTCATCAGGTTCTGGAATTGCCCTTTTCTCAGGGAACTCTCATGAGGAGGATAACTCAAATGTCTGTGGTGGTCATGCTTGCTATGCAGCATCTGGATTTGGTTCTGGTTCTGAATCTCATCACCAGAATTCCTCAAGAAATCCTTCTCCCACATCTTCAGCTAACCAATCAGCAATAGCCAAGATAGCTGACGATCATGTGGCTTTATTCTCATCATGCATGCTTGCCTATGAGAACTTCATTGGCGGTAAGCTCACGGATCCTGAAACCATAGAAGAAGACTTCAATCAGGTGGATCCTTTTGATATAGAGGACATGGATATTTAGTGGAATATGGCCATGATGTTGAGAAGAGCGAAGCGTTTCCTAAATAGAACTGGCAGGAAGTTTATTGGTGGACATTAAAATGCCAAGGTGGGATTTGATAAATCGAAAGCCAAGTGCTACAAATGCAATAACTTTGGGCATTTTGCAAGAGAATGTCAAAAAGACAAAGCATCGGCCTCGGGATTCACCAGACCTAGCCAAGGAAACAATCAAGGGTACAACAACTCCAACAACCGCAATCAAAGTCAAGGTGGAACGTCCAATGCTTTGGTAGCACAATAAGACAACAACTTTGATTGGAGTGTTCATCTGGAGGATGCCTTTATTGCTCAAACACAGGTTGGTCTTATGGCTGAGATTATGGAGATGATGGAAGCAGAGGAACGGGAAGCTTCTGTGGCTGACCAAGAAGAGTATACAACTGCAGTTGCCCTCATGGCTATTGGAGAGGCATCATGTTCATCTAATGAGGTAGATTTGTAGGATCGTGAAAGTACAAGATGGTTCTGTTCTTAGTTGAAATTGGCAGAAACAATAGCAACTACACAAGTATAATCGAGTAAACAGAAAGAATACTAATAGGAACATTGTTGTATTAAGCTTTTGTGAATAAACGATTACAAATGAAAACTCTATGAAGAAGCACACTTACAATGAAGTGTTTACACAATATTTATACTAACTTAGAATCAAGACAGACCCTTGATTCTAAGGATCAGATCTAACATAGACCGTTGATCTTTTGTACAAAGCTAATAATACAAGTTTAGTCTAAACTAGCTAACTTTATTGAAGCGTCTTCTTTATGCATCATTACTTGCATGCTTGGAGAAGAGCATTGTTGTCCGTCATTGGTTGCACCATTGAGGTTCCTTCTGCTTTGAGTGTGTCAGTATCTTTTGCAGAAAGTTGTCAGTGACGCTTGGCATGGATAGTCAGCTGCAATGATTTATCTTCAAGGCACAAGGCTGTCAGCAGTAATGATGAGGATCAGCATCAAGACTGATCTGTTGAACGCTGCTGATAAGCCTATCAACAGCAACAAGTGTTGAACGTTGCTGATAAGCCTATCAGCAGCAACAAGTGTTGAACGCTGCTGATAAGCCTATCAGCAGCAACAAGTGTTGAACGCTGCTGATAAGCCTATCAGCAGCAACAGTGTTGAACGCTGCTGATAAGCCTATCAGCAGCAACAAGTGTTGAACGCTACTGATAAGCCTATCAGCAGCAACAAGTGTTGAACGCTACTGATAAGCCTATCAGCAGCAACAAGTGTTGAATGTTGCTGATAAGCCTATCAGCAGCATTTATACTTAGAAGAATTTTGTTGCAATCAGTCTTTGGTTCTACAAACTCCTCCTAGACTGATGCTACCAAAATTCTTCTAATCTCTTTGTTACTGAAGCTTTTGCATGTGGCAGACTATCCTTGCAACCTCATAGCCTCTTGGATCCTTGTTGGGATTGTTTAGTGGAAGCTCAGACAGAGTCTTGATGTCTTTACTTGGCATTTTGAAAATTGTCTTGCTTGAACATCTCATCTGCTGCTTTCAGTTAAGGTGAACTCATCTAGTTCAGCATTGTAGGACCAACTTACAAATGGAGAGTGGGACTGAAGAGGTTTGATATCTATGATCACATCTTTGCTAGGGTTGAAATGGTGTTTGATTTCTAGCATAAGACGTTTCCCACCCTCATTTGCAGGCTCATGAGATTCACCCAACTCCAGAATTCTACTGAGATCTGAATCTGGTAATTGTAGAACTTCATCAACAGACTTGTAGAGAGATCTCCTTCTTTCAGTTCTCCCCCTGAAGATTTCAAACCACTGATCCTGTGAACTGTAGAACCAATCAACTATATCTCTGGAGTCTTCTGGTTTAGGTGTGGGTTTGGATTTCTTCAGGAGAGGCTGTTGATGAGAGGGAGCTGGGTGAGATGGTTTGGACTTTTTGGGTGGCGGAGAGGAAGGTTTGGGGATACTTGTGGAAGGTTTTTGGATAGTGGAAGTAGTATCTGGGGCAGAAGTCTTTTGTTTCTTGACTGGTCTCTTGTCTTCCTTTTCTGTGACCCTTGTCTTGAAGACTTTCTTTCCTAGTCTTTCTTCTTCTTCCTTCTTGACTTGTCTGTACAAGGCTTGTAGGTTCATGAATGTCATGGGACCTAGCCTCCTTCCACTTTCCCCTCTTTCCTTTAGGAAGTCAGTTATGACCTTCCTTTCTTCATGGGTTCTCAGGTTAAGTGCAATGGCCTTCTTGGATTTTTGACGAGCCTTTTCTTCCTCTTCATCTCTCTTCTTCTTTGCCCATTGCCCCTGCTGACCCAAGACGGCTCTATAGATCTCTTTGTTTGAAAGTTTTTCAAGGTAGTCAGCATCCTCACCTTGAGAGATTAGAGCTTCAATCCACTCCTCCTTCATTTCTTTTGCTAATTTAGAATCAGAGATTCTGAATTTAGCATCTTCCTTCCTTTTCTTTTCTTCCTCCTCCTCTTCTTCCTTGTTTAGTTGTTCCTGCAGCTGTCTAGCAAGTTTTTCATCTTCGTCAACTTGAGACACTGCATGGAGTTTGACTTTCATCTCATCCAGCTGTTTGGCATACTGCTGGATAAGTTGTTCTCTGAGGAGCATGGCTGTTTTTCTTTCTTGAGCCTTTTTCAGGTCAGCCATCTCCTCTTCTTCTCTCTTCCTTCTTATTTCTTCCTTCTCTCTCTTCTCTCTGAGCAACCTCTCTTAATCTTCTTTGGTCATAATTCCCTTCCCTTTGTTTACACTGGATGCCTCTGCTTCGGCTTCACTGATCACAACAGTAGATGATTGTGCTGCTGTTGGAATCTCAGCCTCAGCTTCATTGGCAAGTTGAGAGGTTGATAAGGGAAGGTCATTAGCTTCATCTGTTTTGCACTCAGGATTTGTAAATTCTATCAGCCTTTCTTTGACAGTGGATCTTGATTCATATGCTGCAGTAAAGATGTCTACTCGAGGGGAAGCTGAGTCAGAATCAGTGTCAGAATTTGACACATATACTGCCTCAGCAATCCTTCCTTCTTGTTCAAGATGGGCTCTGACAGTAGCTATCATTGCCTGGCTTTCGAGGGAGTTGACATTGCAGATATTTGCCCTGAGTTGAAAGATCTTGTAAAGAAAGTCTGTAGGCAGTAGCATGATGTTCCTGGTGTTGATTGTGAGAGAGGAGCCGTTGCTTAGTAGTAAGGTGTGGTCAAGAGACTTAGTGCTTACCCATCCTAGCACATCTAAGTCCTTGACAATGGAGTTATACAGAAATCTTCCTAAGCAGAGAACTTCTTCTTCAGTGAGAAGACTGCTCTTTAATATTTCAAGTCTTCTAGGAGTCAGTCTTCTTTCTGCTGCTGCTGAAGATTCAGGATAGGCTACCCTTTTTGCTGCTTGTATTTGTCTTTCGAACTTGGGTAGATTATCCTCCATCAAGTCATAGAACCTGCCAATAACAAGTTCTGCTGAGAGGTCCGTAGAGTTGTTGATGCATTGTAGATGGTATAGGTGAAGGACTTGGATGCTGTTGAGAAAGTCCCAGTTTAGCTCTTCTACTCCGCTAAACTCCCAACCAATCTAGAACCTCTCAGACTTTCCATCATACCCCCAAGCTAGTATTGTGTCAAACTCTAGCTGTGTTGAAGTTAGTGGAAATTGGGGGGCAGTGGATTGACTTATGATGGCTACTGCTTCAGGAATGATGTTGAAAGATTTATATGTTTGTTCTTTGTCTTCAACATCAGTCAGCACCTCATCAACAACCCTGACCACTAACTTCCAGTCTTCAGAAGTCTCTTCTTCTTCGTCATCTGAAGCTGGCAAGTCATGAACCTGTACAAAAGCTGGCTTGAATAGTGTACTTTGAAATGCAGTCTGCTCTTGAATCCAGTCGTCAAGACTGTCTGAGTCTTCTTCCATTGGGACTATCTCCCCCTTTTTGGTTGCATCAGTGGATAGATAAGCATCAGTTTGGGTGCCCACTGAGACAAGGGAGGGAGAAGCCATGGAGGGGCATTGATGGGCTTCATGCAGAAGGATCTGGTGTTGTAGTTTTGACACCTCAGCCTCAAGCATAGCCACCCTGGTCGTCAATTCCTGATTTTTAAGTTGCATACTGTCCTCATCCACAGTTGTGGAATCCTTGTAGCTAGATGGGGCCTTAGGCCTAGCCTTTGCATCCCCATCACCCATGGTTTCTTGGCGCCTAGGATTCCTCTCAGTGAGGGGAGTTTCCAAGGAAACATCCTCACTGTGAGTGTCATGGTTGAGGTCTTAGCGATATTGTCACTGTCCTCCTTGTCATTTGATGGACCAGCAGTAGTGACAGCCTCTTCCACATCCACTCTGTCATAACTCCTAGAGTGGACCTTCAGGGGAGTAGAACTTGGGTTGGGTGTGTTGGAAGCAAGATCAATCAGTACCTCCGAGATAGTGGCAGTTGGAGAAGGTACATCATCTTGATCGGGTTCCTTAACACTTAAGTTCAGAAGAGAGAGGAGTGGCTCAAGGGGCTGTTCTATGGATCCGGGAAGTGATCCTGATCCTAATAGAGAGACATCCAAAGGAGTCTCCCTAACAATGTGGCTGTCCCTTATGATATTCTCACCAGAATGTTGTGATTCTGAGTGAGGGCTGTTAGGTTGGGTTTGGGCCTTGGAGGCAAGAGAAGAAGGAGTTCTCTTGCTCCTTTTTTCTGGTATATGTCGTTGCATACGGGGCCCTGTGTTCCGGTTGAACGATAACATCCAAAATAGGTGTAAGTGATTTTTGTACCTGTGCATCCTTAGTAGTATGCACAGGGGTTCGAATGGTGGAAGCAGATTGTTGTTCAGGATGTGATGTGGAGGGTGTGGGATCAGTATCAGCTGGGATTGCTGAACTGTCACCCGGGGTACTTTGTATGTTCAGCATTGTGAAATAACAATGGAACATTGACCCCTGAGAACTTTTTGGAAACAGTTCTCATACTTTGAAAAATATTATTTTTATGTCCCAACATGATGTAGATTCTTGCAGGTTTTGAAAGTTCTTTTAGTTCTTGATTGAAAACCTCCTGCAAGAATCTTGGGTACATAAAAAATTGTTGCTTTGCACCCTCTTGAAGGTTATATCTTAAACCCTCAAAGATGAGGTGTGCAAAGTTGAAACCTAGGCCAGTAATCATACCATGGAAGGCGAAGGCAAGTGCGAAGCTCACTTGATGCCATCCACTTCTTTTCTGAGATATGCATTGGAGAAGAGTGTGGCAGAGATACTTCCATTGAGGGCCCATCAGCGCCTTCTCTATTGTATACTCATTTTGATTTCCAGTGTACCCTATGGATACAAAGGTCCTTATGTACTCGTCCTTTGAGTATGAGATGGCTGCTCCCTCATCTTGAAGCTTAAGATGTTTTTGGAGTGTGGCTTCCGAGATGGTGATGTCCTTGCCGTCTACCTTGGTTTTAATTTGGGGAATCCCCTGTTCGGTAGAGTAGACGGCGGTATTCCAGAAATCCTCCATTTAAGGGATATATATGGTAGGGTTGGTTGTGAGGGCAAAATGGATCTTTGATCGGCATAGGAAGTCGATCATATCATCGAATCCTTCAGATTTCTTTCCCTTGGTTAAGTATGCTGTAAGGTTGTGGTACGGGGAGAATTTTTCGTCAGGGTTATTGATGTCTGCCATTGTTGTTTATTTTGGAGGGAAGGTTTGAAGGTTTAAGAATATGGAAGGCTTTGAATGTTTTAAGGATGAAGGGCTTTGAATGTGGTGGGGACTTGAGAGAAAGTGATGTGGGTTTAGGGTGAAATTGAATGTGAAGAGGTGATAAGGAAATTTAATTTGTTCTTTTAACGACAGAGGAGGGAAAAAGCAAAATGACTTGTACAGTACAACCTTATTCACATTTTACTGTTACAGTTGTAATACACCGATGCAGTCATGGTAAAGACTGACGTTAATTTTTACAGTGGGTAAAAGTTAATTTGGACTTAAATTTACTCATCAGCAGCAAACTTGGTTGCTGTGGATGAATAAGCCTGTCCGCTGCAAGCTTGGTTGCTGCGGAAGGTTAAGTCTGTCAGCAGCAAACTCAATTGCTGCTGATGGATTCAATGATCTGCAGCAAGGATGTTGCTGCTGACAGCCTTCAAGCTATCTGCAGGAAACCTGTTCCTGCTGATAACTTAAAGCAGTCAGTGGCAAATCTTTTGCTGCTGAAGATTAAACCTGTCAGCAGCTGAAGGACAAAAGTGCTGCTGACTCATAACTTTTATTTACAACAAAAGACAAAAACACATTTTAAAACAGAATTTTTAGAGATAGATTTTAATCAAAGTTCATCATACCAATGGATTCAACTAAATATCTGAATCTAGCTTCGTCAAAAGGTTTTGTAAACAAATCAGCATTTTGCTCATTTGTATGAACTTTGGTTAAAATAATCCTCTTTTTCTCAGCTTGATCTCTTATAAAATGATACCTGATGTTAATGTGTTTAGTCTTGGAGTGCTGCACCGGATTGTTTGTGATTGATATAGCACTCATGTTCTCAATGTGAAATGGAGTTTCCATGAAAGTCATCCCGTAATCCAGCATTTGATTTTGTATCTAAATAACTTGTGCACAACAACTTGAAGCTGCAATGTATTCTGCTTCAGCTGTAGAAGTTGAAACACATGTTTGCTTCTTGCACTGCCATGAAATCAGTCTCCCTCCCAAAAACTGACATCCCCCTGAAGTGGACTTTTTATCCAAGTTGCATCCCCCATAGTCACTGTCCGTGTATGCATACAGATTAAACTTGTCATTTTTAGAGTACCATAGCCCAAGTCTTGGGGCTCCCTTTAGGTATCTAAAGATTCACTTGATGGCTTGAAGATGTGAAATCTTTGGAGCTGCTTGAAATCTTGCATAGAGACATACTGCAAACATGATATATGGCCTTGAGGCAGTGAGATACATGAGAGACCTATCATTGCACGGTACTGATGTTGATCAGTTTCTTGGCCATCTTTGTCTGGTGTCAGCCGATGGTGCACTTGCATAGGGGTTCTTGTAGCAGAGCAGTCAGCCATCTTGAATCTTTCTAAAATTCTCTTTACATATTTGGATTGGCTGATGAAGATTCCATTTGGGACTTGTTTTACTTGTAGACCCAAGAAGAAATTTAGTTCACCCATTGAACTCATTTCAAACTTTGAGTACATCAGAATTTCAAAGTCTTTGCACAGCTTTTTCCTTGTTGATCCAAAGATGATATCATCAACATAGATTTGAACTAGTAAGATTTCTCCCCTTTCATCTTTGATAAACAAATTCTGGTCAATAGCACCTCTTCTGAAGTTGTTGCTTAGTAGATATCCTGACAAGGTTTCATACCAGGCTCTTGGTGCTTGATGTAGGCCATACGAGGCTTTGTCTAGTTTGAACACTTGTGTAGGATGTGCAGGATCTACAAAGCCTGGAGGCTGTTTGACGTATACTTCCTCACCAATCTTCCCATACAGAAAGGCACTTTTTACATCCATTTGCTAGACAGTGAAGTTCTTGGATGCAGCATATGCTAGG
This sequence comes from Smallanthus sonchifolius, assembly GCA_023525975.1. Classification (NCBI taxonomy): domain Eukaryota; kingdom Viridiplantae; phylum Streptophyta; class Magnoliopsida; order Asterales; family Asteraceae; genus Smallanthus; species Smallanthus sonchifolius. Next base: position 42,212,783 of record CM042033.1, read on the forward strand.
AAGATTCTGATGGCCTCCAGCTTGGCAACAGGAGCAAAGAATTTACCATAGTCAATTCCTTCTTCCTGAGTGTAGCCTTGAGCGACAAGTCTGGCTTTGTTCTTGACTACAATACCTCTCTCATCTTGCTTGTTCCTGAAAACCCATCGTGTGCCAATAGCATATTTACCTGGTGGAAGATCAACAAGTTTCCAGACATCCTGCCTCTTGAATTGCAGCAATTCTTCCTGCATTGCCTCAATAAAGCTGCTGTGTTTTAGTGCTTCATCTATCTTCTTGGGTTCCACCTGAGATAGAAAACATGAACACAAGCATATATTGGCCTCGTGAGATTTGCTTCTTGTGAGAACTCCTTGGTGGACTTGGCCAATAATATTTTCTTGAGGATGTTCTTTGTGGATCCTCTGTGCTGGTACTACCTCCAGCTGTATCCTTTGCTCCAGATTGCTTTGATTTTGATCAGGGGTCTCTTCATTCAAGGTGGAAGAGTCTAAAACATCAGCAGCCACATCAATATTTTCAGCAATAACATCAACAACATCAACAACATCTACAGCATTTACCGAAGAGTCTTCATCTAAATTTTCAGTTTCAGAAAGGCTGCTGCTGGTTACATTGGAGAGTCTTGTTCCGGCTTCACTTGCTTCAATTGCTTCCACAACTGATGGAGGATCAATGGATGGTCTTCTCAGTCTGATAAAATATTTGGGAAAGTTTAGTCTGTAGTCAATGGATGAAGTGGAGGCAGGTGATTGTGTAGAGGTAGACTCCATATTTGAGAAGATGAGAGGCTCAAATATTTGGGAGAAGGAGTCTATGTCAAAGAGCCAGTTTGGGCCTTTTCCCTGCTCACAAATGATGTGTTCTCTACATTCTACATTTGCTGATTCTTCCACATTTCTTGTTCTTGAATTGAATACTCTGTAGGCCTTTGATTGAGAGGAATAGCCCACAAAGTATCCTTCATCAGATTTGGCACCAAACTTAGGAAGAACCCCATGTGTGATGAGAATGGTGCATGGACACCCAAAAGGATTTAGAAACCCAATGTAGGGAACTCTTTGAAACCAAAGTTCATAAGGTGTTTTGTTGAGGGGTTTGACAATGAGAACTCTATTTTGCACATAGCAGGCGGTGCTAACTACTTATGCCCAGAATGTGAGAGGCAGTTTTGAGTCAGCCAACATAGATCTTGCTGACTCATTTAGAGTTCTGTTTATCCTTTCAGCAACTCCATTTTGTTGAGGAGTTCTTGGAGCACTGTATTATCTTTCTATCCCCTTGCTTTCACATAAACAGTTTAAAGTGTGGTTCTTGAACTCTATGCCCTGATCACACCTTATGATCTTCACCTTTTGATTGCTTTGATTCTCTACCTTAAGAATGTAGGATTTGAGAATTTCAACAGTTTCATCTTTAGTTCTCAAGAAGTATACCCATGAGAATCCGGTGTAGTCATCAGTTATCACCAGACAGTATGACTTCTTGCCCATTGACATGACATTTGTAGGACCGAAGAGATCCATATGCAGCAGTTGTAGTGGAGTGTCATTTGTATTCAAGGTCTTGGGCTTGTGAGAACTCTTGTGTTGCTTCCCCTTTAAGCAAGCAATGCAGTGGTCTTCTAGCTGGAATTCTTTGTCAGGAAGCCCTCTGACAAGATTATCCTTCACCAGTTTGTTAATAGTTTTGATATTAACATGACTTAATCTCCTGTGCTAGAGAGCTGATTCATCAACTGATGCCTTTGATAGAAAACAGGAAACACTCCCTGATGGAGTGACTTCATTCATGTTCAGTACATAGAGATTTTCTTTTCTCTGAGCAGTTAATAAAATCTTTTCTGGAGCAGGTATGTATAAGCCTGGAGACAGTACAAAGCATTCTTTATCCATGAAGAGCATCCAATGCTTTTGGTCACAGACCTGGGAAACACTCATGAGATTGAAGTCCAATTCTTTGACATAGTTGACCTTATCAATGCTCATTCTTTCGTTGGACACAGTTCCTTGTCCAGTAATGGATCCTCCCTTTGAGTCACTTCCAAAGGAAACATATCCTCCATTGAAGTGTCGGAAGTTGGAGAGGATGGATCTGTTGCCTGTCATGTGCCTGGAACAACAACTGTTTACTACCCAGGTGTTATTCTTGTGACCTGGCTGTCCCTGCACATGATAGAGATCTAGTTAGTGGGAGGAGTCCAAGCGCTTGCATCCTTGAAGAAAAGGGTTCTTGGAATGTTAGATTCATCATGTGTGCATTCATCAGAACCAATGATGAGTCTTGGAGTTATAGAAATTGGGATCTTGGCTTTCCATTGTTGAGGAGATGGTCTTCCTGTTCTCTTTTCTCTGTCAGCAGCTGATTTTTCTTTGGCTGCTGATGGATGTTCTTTAACAGCAGCAGATTTTGCTGCTGGGAACTTTAGCTTATCAGCAGCAGATTTTGTTGCTGCTGATTTCCTTGGCTTCTCAGCAGCAGATTTTGTTGCTGCTGATCAGCAGCAGATGTTGTTGCTGCTGATGGTTTTGCTTGAGCAGCAGCAGATTTGGCTGCTGAAGGCTTTTCCTTGGATTTTGCCTTGTCAGCAGTGGACATTTTTGCTGCTGAAGGCTTAACTTTTGTTTCTCCAGACTTTTCAAGATCAGCAGTTGTTTTGTTTACTGCTGATGGTGTAAATCTAGATGAGCAGTTTGCAATCTGGATGAAGGGATTAAATCTGCCTTTGGCAGCAAAGTGGTTGGTTTCACCACAAAGGATACAGGTTTGTTGAGGTCTTGACATCTTCACTCTTGGGGGAGATAGAGACTCCCTGAACTTAGTTGCTTTGGCCTCGTAGCTTCTTACCTTCTTGTTTCTGTTACTCTTTTCAAAGCCATGCTGCTTGAATTTCTTTGGTATTCCAGGTAATGAAAGCAGGTGCTGGCAGTGTGATTATATCTGCCACACATAAAGCATGATCTGGCCAGTTTATCTCTTGAAAGGTAGACATAGTCCTTTCTTTGGAACAGATCCTTGAAGTTCCATGGATGAGCTTTGTTATGTTCAAAAGTGGCTTCTTCTAGGGTCTTTTGAACATATGGAACTTTTTCTCCAGGCGTATGACATATATCAAACATCTTCCTCTTTGTGATCGGCTTTGACTGAGGCTTGGGGTTAGTGGATCCTGATGTCTCTCCCTTTTCAATGTTTAGCTTTCTTCCATCTGGAGGATAGCTAATCTTGATCTGTTTGAATGGGACAGGGGCTGGAATAACAGAAGGAACTTCAGCTCTACTTAGAACAGCTTCAGATGGGGCTGCACTGCTTTCATCATGGTCTGAGCAGGTTGACTCAGATTCCGATGAGGTAGTGCAGTCTTCGACGAAATGTTCATCCGTTGAAGGATCAAGATTTCGGTTTGCAGTGTCAAGATTTGCAACATTGAAGCTTGGTTCGTGAATGGCAATATAGTCAGCAAGAGGAGGAATAGATTTGTACTGATCATTGTTATACCCAAGTCCAGTCTTTACCTTCTCATGGACTTGAATGTCTAAAAGTATTTGTAACTTTTTGGAGGAAAATTCATATTTTTCAATATGAACTTTCTGTTCTGCCAGTTCAGCTCTGGTAGCTTTTAGTTTGACCAGTAGATCATCAATCTGAGTTTCAAGATTAGTGTGTTCGGGTTTTAACAATGAAATCTCTTTCTTAAGGCAGTTAATCTTTTCTTTATAAGTATTTTCAACCTTTTTGAACTCAGATTTCATCTGATGAAACTCTTCATTTTGATCTATAAGGTTTTGGTTATGCTTTCTATAACCTAAAACTTTATCAATACAAGCTTGAGAGCAAAGATGTTCAAATACCTGAGGTGGTATCTTTGCAGTGTCTGCCATAAGAGCTTGGTTGGTGGTAGGAACATCTTCATATTGAAAACTCCAGTCAAAGTCTGAAGTTCCAACATTTGCACAAGCTGCAGTTTGAGCTGGAGGAGTTCCTTGCTGTTGCTGCTGTTGCCTGGGCTGACCTTGGTAGCCTTGTCTTTGATGGCTGACACCCGGATTGGCTTTTGGCACCTTGCACTCCCTAGCAAAGTGACCCAATTGGTTACAGTTGTAACACCGGATCTTGCTTTTATCCAACCCCACTCTGGTGTTTGAGTTGTTGCTTGGAACAGATCTCCCGGTTCTAGAATATAATCTTTTTGCTCTGAGGGAGAGCATGGCATATGAGTGCTGAATATCCATTTCTTCAAGATCATCTGGATGAAAGCATTCCAGATCCTCTTTTATGAAGTACATGCTGCTTGAGTTGTCAGAGACAAAAGCAGTACAGGTTGACTGTTGAGGAGGGGCTTCAAGAAGAAGTGGTGATGAGTTGGATTGTGAAGCAGTTGGTATTTGAGGATGAGTGATGATGGGGGGATAGTAATTTCTTGCACTAGGACCGGAGTGATCAGAGTGAAGCGCAGATGAGATGGTGGAGGAAGTAGAGGCTGATTGATGATTGGCGCTCATTTCCTTGGCTTGAATCATTTCTAATTCATATGTTTTCAGCATGCCAAAGAGCTCTGTCATCTGGAGAGTTTTTAAATTCTCCGTTCTTCTTATAGACACTGTATATAGTGTCCAGTGCTCGGGAGAGATCTGATAAACTTTTTGAGAATATCTTCATTCTCTAGCTTTACTTTGGAGCACTGCAGTTCTCCCACCAGGTACGTGTACCTGTTATACAAAACGGTTAGTGACTCACCTTCCTTCCAGACGAAGTTTTCGTACTGCTGCTTCAGGATGTCCCTTCTGTTTTCTTTGACTTCCTCTGAGCCAGCAAACATCTTCTCAAGAGCCTCCCAGAGCTCCTTAGCAGTTTTGTAACTTCTGAAGTTATGAAAAACTTCATTTGGAAGGCACATTTGGATAGCTCCTAGTGCCTTGAAGTCCACCTCCATCTTCTTTATGTCCTCTTCTGAGTACTTGGAGGGCTCCTTCGGGACTAGTGGTCCTCCAGAATCAGCAGAGGCCACCATGGGAGTGTAGGGTCCATCCCTGATGGATTTCCACATTTTGTACTCCTGATAACAGAAGAAGCTTTCCATGCGATTCTTCCACATGTCGTAGTCTTCCCCACATACCAACCTTGGTGGTTGGTTGATGCTGCCAATGTCTTCAAATCCATTGCTCTGTGCCATCTTTGTTTTGTGATTTTGGGTGACTTGATCAAAGAGAAAGTTTAGAATAGAACCAGAAGTGATTAAACAAGTGTGAGTTTGTTTAATCTGAGCCAAAGCTCTGATACCACTTGTAGGATCGTGAAAGTACAAGATGGTTATGTTCTTAGTTGAAATTGGCGGAAACAATAGCAACTACACAAGTATAATCGAGTAAACAGAAAGAATACTAATAGGAACACTGTTGTATTAAGCTTTTGTGAATAAACGATTACAAATGAAAACTCTATGAAGAAGCACACTTACAATGAAGTGTTTACACAGTATTTATACTAACTTAGAATCAAGACAGACCCTTGATTCTAAGGATCAGATCTAACACAGACCGTTGATCTTTTGTACAAAGCTAATAATACAAGTTTAGTCTAAACTAGCTAACTTTATTGAAGCGTCTTCTTTATGCATCATTACTTGCATGCTTGGAGAAGAGCATTGTTGTCTGTCATTGGTTGCACCATTGAGGTTCCTTCTGCTTTGAGTGTGTCAGTAGCTTTTGCAGAAATTTGTCAGTGACGCTTGGCATGGATAGTCAGCTGCAATGATTTATCTTCAAGGCACAAGGTTGTCAGCAGCAAGGATGAGGATCAGCATCAAGACTGATCTGTTGAACGCTGCTGATAAGCCTATCAGCAGCAACAAGCGTTGAATGCTGCTGATAAACCTATCAGCAGCAACAAGTGTTGAACGTTGCTGATAAGCCTATCAGCATCAACAAGTGTTGAATGCTGCTGATAAGCCTATCAGCAGCATTTTCACTTAGAATAATTTTGTTGCAATCAGTCTTTGGTTCTACAAGATTCTAACTCTTTTGCTGTCATTTCTTGTTCCAAATGTCTAAGCTTAAAGGTTGAAAATTCTAAGCTTCAAGACAAAGTCGAACCCCTTCGTATTACAGCCTTAAGCTACAAAGAAAACGAAAAACGATACAAAGATTCAATTGAAATGTTGAAGAAAGAAAAACGTGATTATTCACTTAAAATCAGCGATCAACAGTTTCATTTGGATATTGCGTACAAGGGGTTAGAGAAAAGGAACAATGAGATCAACAAGCTGCAAAATGAGATCTTTCAGTTGAAAGGTAATATTGAGAAGTTGAAAAATTCTCGTTTTGTGGTGGAACACTACGAGTCTGTAGTGAGACAAGTGAATGGATTAGGGCTGGGTACTAATGCCATTCCTCCACCAGTAAGCGGGAAATTTGTTAACGACTTAATTGACATTGATTTGTCTTGCCTTGATGAGTTCTCGAGTCAGGATGATTCCTCTAACAAGGATGATTCCTCAAGTAAGGCTGACTCTGCATCTGACGAAGAGTTCCTTAATGCTTCTGATGATGGGTTTGAGAACACCTGCCATGAAGGAGTAGTCTCTGAGGAGTTGCTCGGTGAACAGAAAGTTAAGAAAAACATTATCACTGATAGTGATAATTGTATTTTGACTGAACCCAATATCGTTGAATCAAATGAAAAATTAAAAGTGATGCTTTATGGGGGATATAAAAACATTAATCAAGTTAAAAAGGAAGTCTTTTCAGCTCATTATGGGCTTGGCTATCAAGAAAATTTTCAAAAATATTATATTCCCAAAAACCAATCATTATCGGGTCAAACTATTGTTCACCAAACAACTTCTCCTGTTCATCATGCTGAGTCATCTAATTTCAAATCAAATGAGCCTTATAGGAGGACTTACAAAGAAAGGAGAACCTGTTTTCACTGTGGTATGGTCGGTCACATCATTGTGAACTGCTAGAATAACAACCAAGGGAAACGGCCAGTTGTTTCACAACCATCTGTTATCCCCAAGTCACCACAAGTGACACAGCCTAAAAGTCCAAAGAAAAATGTGGTGAAACCACCGGTAAAGCCTATGGTAAAGCCAAAGATCACATCTGAGGCTAAACCATATGTTCCAAAAAGGGGAAAGCTTTCTGCTAAACCTTGTGCTTCTACCTCTAGTAGTGCACCTATTGAGAAACCTGTGGTAAAACTCTCCAAACCACAGAGGAGAAGAAGAAACAAGATATTGAGAAAGCTGGAACAGCTGGCTGGAATTCAATCAGGTGAAGCTTCCATTAGTTCACCTGCTGCTGTTGAATCTAAGTCTATTGTTCCAGTTAAGAAAAAGAAGAGGTCCTAGAACAAGAAATCCAAAAGTTCTCAATCTCCTGGTCCTAACTCTTCTAAAGATTCATCCATTTTTGATATTCACGACTGTGAATTAATTGAGGTTGTTTATTTTGAGAAAGACAGACGACCCAAGACCACTATGGCTTGGGTCTCCAAATCTAATTAATTTCTTGTGACTCGTGCATGGACATCCGAAGGGTACTATTTTTAATCGTTGGTATGTAGATAGTGGATGCTCCCAGAACATGACAGGTAACATGGCCCTGCTTCAAGATGTGAAACCATTTAGAGGCGGCTATGTGGCCTTTGCTGGAGAGAAAGGCGGTAGTATCACGTGTCAAGGCGTGGTTTCAAATGGTTGGGTCATCTTCGACAACGTCAACTACTGCGAGCATGTTAGGACATAGATTGTATGACAAAAGCTTTGTAATAGTTTAGGTCTTATTGTCTTTATGTTTTTATGTAATTGTTTAGTTTTGTCTAAGTATAAGTACAAGTTCTGCTAGACGCGAACTTGATAAGTTCACCTAGTTTATTAGAGGCGAACTTGTTAAGTTCGCCTAAGCATCTTTGAAGCAAACTTGTTAAGTTTGCCTATTAAAGAACATGTGTCTATAAATATAGAGTTTACAGAGTCTGTTTAGAACAGGAAAGAGAATGATTGAACGATCAAGTATTCTGTAAACTCTATTTGGTGATATAAAAGAGAAAGTTTATTTACCTGTTGTTTCTATTGTCAATTGATATACAAAACGTTATTACGGTAGGATTCCGCACTCTGTGTTAACGAGATGTCCTGTCACGAGATCGATCTGAGATGAGTCATGTGGACCTATAAGTGGTATCAGAGCTTTTGCTCGTGATTTGCGTTTGATTCTTGGTGATTAGAGACGTTTTTGTGTACAATTTGACAAGAAATTGATCATTTTTGAAGTTTTTGTATCCATGGAGTTTTCAAGTTCTTGAAGCTGCTTTTTCTGCTAAATTCGTGGATTTGAGGTTGATTTTGGTGAAATTATTCTGATAGAAGTGTTCTAATTCATAAAATACTTAATCCTACGGTTCAATTTCCTCAAATTCCTTCTAATCTACGAGAAATGATGATTTTTGGTGCTGTTTGTTCGTGTTTGGGTTAAAGTTCTTGCTGAGTTTGATTCAGCTGCTGTAAGCGAACTTGCTGAAAGTTGTTGCAGGCAAACTTAGCAAGCGAACTTATTAAGTTCGCTTTTCTCAGTTTAAGCGAACTTAGTAGGCGAACTTATCAGTAAGCGAACTTATTTGATTTCTTGGGTAAGCGAACTTGTCAAGTTCGCTTGATGTCAAATTCGCTTGTTTGGCTAAAGCGAACTTATTATCTTCGCCTAAGGGAGTTTTGTGTTCAACACTTGGAAAAAAATTTTCTTCTGAAAATGGCAAATATGGTGCAAGTGAATAATATGTTAAATTACGACAACGAGATTGGTACATCTTAGAAACCGCCCAAATTGTTAAGTCTTGCAGATTATTCCAACTGGAAAGATCGGTTTGATCAGTTCGTATCTTTTACTGATACAGGTTTATGGATTCCAATCTTGGAAGGTTATACGCATCCGACATATACTTGGATGGTAAAGGATGATGTTCCTAAATTAGTATCTGTGTTAACCACAGAAGAAAAATTATTGTTTGATAGAGAAAAGAAGGCAATGGCTAGTATCTCAATGTCTCTTCCTAAAGAAATTTATCACAACTTTAAACAATTCAGGACTTCTCAACAATTGTGGGAAGCATTGCAAAAGAGGTGTGAAGGTAGTCTGGATGTTAAGAAAAGCAGAAAAGAATTACTGAAGAAGCAACTCTTAGTATTCAAGCACTTTCAAAATGAATCTTTAGATGATCTTGCAACTAGATTCTATCATTTGTTGAGTGAGTTGTCAAGTGTTTCAGTGGTTTATGAGACTGAAGAGATAAATGATAAGTTTTTGGAGGCATTACCATCTAAATTTGATGTGTATATGGTTATGATTAAAGAGAATGTCAAGTATAAAACTATGTCTCTTGAAGAGGTTCTTGGCAAGATTTAATCACATGATTTGAATATGAATAAGAAGGAAACCAATATGGAGCATATTCAAGATCCTTCAATGTATTTTGCTAAGTCTTCTGGAAAAACTGGTGCAGGGGTTGCGTTCTTTTCTGGTGATACTCAAGATGTTTCTCATGATCATTGTTCTAGGGTTCCAAGTCATTCAGGTTTCTCTGCAAATACAAATTCTTCATCATCTGGAACACATAATATGAATCAAAGAGTTGCTGATGATTATTTAGCTATGTTTTCTTCCTTTATGGCTTCTTATGAAAATTTTATTGGAGGAAAGATTCATGATCCAGAGGTTATTGAAGAAGATTTCAGACAGATTGATCCTGTTGATCTAGAAGAGATGAACATTCAATGGAATATGTCTATGCTGATTGTAGATGCATAATATGTCCCTAATCCCTTGTAATATGTATTTCATCTATGTTTAATGTAATTATTTGATGTATTAATGAAATTACATGTTTATCCTTAATGTTTACTCATATATAATGACTGTGTATTAAATGATCTGATAAATATCGATAACGTTGATCAATCGTGCTATTGAAAGGCCCATTCGCACGAATGGATCATGAGAATGATCCATTCGCGCGAATAGATCATGAGAATGATTCATTCGCTAGAATAAGTCATGAGAATGATTCATTCGTATGAATGAACCATTCTAATGATTCATTCTTACGAATGAACCATTCTACTGATTCATTCGCACGAATGAGTCCATTCACATGGCTCATTCGTACGAATGGCCTCTGCACTATATATATAACTTTCACTTCATGAGCACACATACAACACATATACACATAGAGAGACTGACCAGAGCAGAACCAACAGTACACAAACTCTTTTCACCTGTATTGTCGAATCTCTGTCCGGTTAGAGTTTCCAGGTCTTGTATCCAACTTCTCTACACCAAAGGGTCGATAGAAACCTTCGTTTCGAAGTCTAATCCGCTCATTTCTCTCGACCCGATCAGTGTCATAGATTGGATTGCCAATCAAATCGGATTCCGCACGATTTGGTTCGGTTAATGTGTTGAATCATTGGATCAAGGTAGATCCCGATCCAACAAAGTGGTATCAGAGCCTGATTGTGCTCTAGATTCAACATAGAAAATCTAATCTTGCTTTTAATCTTGCTTTTTCTAGCTTCTTGAATGTTATAAAGATCACTTGATCGTTGTTTAGCCACGTTCAAATCTTGTGTTTATTGCTTCTGAGTGATCTGATCGTTTCAGTTTCCAGATCTGATAAAAGGCTCAATCATTGGTGCTTTTTGGTGCAAAAAAGTCAAACTGCCCTCTGTCGTACGAATGGCTACTATGATGAACTTCATTCGCACGAATGGCTCCTACCATTCGCACGAATAGATCAAGTCTCCCGCTCATTTGTTCAAGCTTCCAATCGCACGAATAGAGAATTCCATTCGCACGAATAGAAAATTCCAATCGCACGAATAGAAAATTCCATTCGCACGAATAGAAAATTCCAATCGCACGAATAGAAAATTCCATTCGCACGAATAGAAATCGCACGAATAGAAAATTCCATTCGCACGAATAGAACCCATTCGCATAAATCTCTTCTGAATTTTGTGTAAGTGTCGAAAAACTTCATTTTTTACCATGTCGGACTTAGCCTTTGTTGCCAGTCAGAACAGTAAAATCCAAAACTTGTTATTAATCGATAATGAAGCTGGAAATGCTAACAAGGCTCCAAAACTCATGACAATGGACGAATATCATCACTGGAAAAACAGGTTTGAGATACACATTAATGGAGTTGATACAAACTTATGGATGATGTTAGAGAATGGATATCAGAAAGTGTTGAGTGAGGATGGAACTCCTGTTTTGCTTTCCCTTTTAAGCGAACAACAAAGAAAAGATTATGACTTAGAAAAGAAGGCATATGCTATCCTTTCTCAGGCCATATCAAGAGAAATATTTCATCAATTCAGGCAGTTTACATCTTCAAAATCTCTGTGGGATGCCTTAGAACAACGTCACGAAGGAAATGCTTCGTTGAAAGCTATCAATGCTAAGGCCATTAAGAAGGAATTTGATAATTTCATGTATATTGGGAATGAGTCCTTAGATGATCTATTTGAGAGATTCTATTACTTGATGAGTGAATTGCATGCCCATGAGATCAAAACAACGAAAGAAGAAAAGGTTCAATGCATGGCAGATACGCTACCACCAAAATGGGATTCATTCTTGATGGTTCTCAAACAGAACAATACTCTTGGAACCATTGACATCAATGAATTTCTCCAGAAATTGAGAGAACAAGAGGTGTTGAATAAGTGGAAGTTAAAGAGAGGCGTACAAGCTCAGGATCCTTCATTGTACTATTCTACATCAACTCAACAAAATGCTCCTTTGCAAACTGCGTTTGTATCAAACATGTCAAATGTTTCAGCCAGCCAGTCTTCAATAGCTCATGCTTCAGTTTCATCAAGCTCGGTTCCACAGCAGGGAAATACTGCTAGTACTCCTCCACCAAGCCCCATTAAATTGCAAACAGACAACTTCGACAAGGTTACTATCGAAGTGGCCAAGGAACACATGGCACTGTTGTCTACCGGTGTCAATTCATATGACAGTCTTGTTGCTGGACAGGTTGGAAACAGTCATCTGACAGCAGAAGACTATGCTCAGATTGATAAGGATGAAATGGATCGAATTGATATAATGTGGGCTCTTGCAAGTGCAGTCAGAAGAGCGAGAGATTATGTAAAAAGGACAGGAAAAACTCTCGAAGGGAACAAAGACACTACTTATGGTTTTGATCTGTCTGCTGTTGTTTGTTTTAACTGTGGTGCGAAAGGGAATTTTGCTAGGCAATGTGAAAAGCCTAAATAGACTGGAAACCGCAACCCTTTCAACAACCGTCAAAGCCAACCGAAGCAACAAACTCAAAATACAGAAACAAACCTTGTTCCAGTTACTCTTGCACAAGATAAGGGCACTTCAAGTGGAACAAAAGCTATGGTTGTTCAAACAGATGAGACTGTTGATTGGTCTTTTAAATTTGGAGCTGATGGTAGTTCAGGGGATAGAGCTTACATGGCAAAGGCTGTAGAAGTCAATGAAGAATCAGATTCTGATGCTGAGAGAGAGATTGCTTCAGAAAGTTCATCAGCTGAAGACGACACATCTTCAAACAGTTCTGGCTTCACAGCTGAGAATGAAGATAAATCATCTATTGTCTCTTCAAGTCAATCGACAGCTGATGTGGATGATAACAATTCCTCTTCTGAATCTACCTGTAGCTGTGCTTTTATGGTAAAAACATCCACAGGCATTCAGGTAAATTCTGACAGTTTTGAAAGTGAGTCTGAATCTCAACCGTGTTTAATTTGTGATGAACTTGAGAAGAAAGTTGAGACACTTAAAAGTCACAACACAGACTTAATTACTGATTTAACTGCTTGTCTTGAAGCAAACCGTGTTTTAAAGGGAAACGAACTTGCCTTCAAAAACAAAATTGATCTTTTAAATAGGCAAGTTAATGAATTAGAAATCTGTGTTATCAAAAAACAAAATGCCATCACCTTTTATTTAAACACGATTGATGAAACAAAGAAAAAGCTGGCGCTTGTCGAATGTGATTATGAAACTTTAAATCAAAAGCTGAAAAGTTATTCAAATTCTTCTTACCTTCTTGATTACATGATTTCACGTCGTCCAGGAAAGAAAAATGCTGGGATGGGGTATAAAAATTGTCCTCCACCGGTGTTGAATACTATGGTAAACACACCGGATGATAACCCAATCATTGACTTTAAGGTCAAAACGCCACTTGTCGTTGATCCAACCGAAAACAAAATTCCTCAACCAAAGGTTAACGATAATGGTGCTTCGACCTCGAAGTCCCAGTGTGTTGATGGAATGGTAGAAGAGTGGGATGAAGACGACGATGAGTGCCCTACTCATGGTTTGGGACACAAAAGCTCGTCTGCTCCACAGAATGACAGCATTGGTATTTCAAAATCTGCTTCTAAAGATTTTTTAAAATTAAACAAACCAATTGCCGTCCATCTTATCCCACTACTTCTGATCAGAATAGTCAAGTAACCAAAGCCTCAATCAAAAAAGTTAATTTTGTTAAAGCTGGAGAGTCTGTTCAATCAAACAAGTCACTCTCTTCAGCTGAACAAAAAGAAGCTAAGGCTGGTGGTTCAAAAACTCACCAAAGTGAAAATCAATACAGATCTCCGAGGTTGGTTGAGCGGAGATACTGTTTTGAGTGCGGTACAAAAGGACACGTTGTTGTCAACTGTCCTTATCTTCAGAAGCCAAGTAAAAGAGTTAACCATTTTCCAGAAAATAAACAAAAGTTTTTAAAGTCAAAATCTAACTCTTTTACCCAACAACAAGTGCATCAAAAGAAAGTTAAACAAAAGATGCATGACTTGTTGGTCTCTGTTTCGAGTTCCACACCTGTACAAATCGTTAAGCAATCCACTGTTTATCACAAACAGTCGTTGCACAACCAACATGTGTGGAAAGCAAAATCAGATGATGCTTCTGACGACTGTACTTCAAAGTCAAATGGTTGTTCCAAAAGTCCACAAGGATAGTGGATGGATTGTACTGTTGTAGATGAGTCTGGGAAACCCAAGACCGTAAAGGCTTGGGTTCCTAACCTAAACTAATTACTTTCTTTCTTGTGCAGGTTGTCCTTTACAATCCTATTAGCAATAATTGGATTGTTGATAGTGGGGCATCCAGGCACATGACTGGGAACTTATCTCTCCTTTTCGACGTCAGAAATATCAAAGGGGGCTATGTTTCATTTGCAGGCGATAAAGGTGGTTTTATCTCAGCTCAGGGAACACTGTCGAATGGAGCTGTCAGTTTTGAGAAAGTCAACTTTGTCAAACAGTTGGATAACAACTTACTTTCTGTTTCTCAAATCTGTGATAAGGAGTTGAAGGTTCTTTTTGATGACAAGCATTGTTATATCTTGAAAAAAGAGTTTATGATTCCAGAAGACATGGTGGTTATGTCTGCTCCAAGAGTGAATGACCTTTATATTCTTGACATGTCACAAGCATCATCCTCAGTGTCCACAACATCATGTTTTGTTTCAAAAGCCACTGAGAAGGATTCTATTTTATGGCACAAAAGAATGGGACATCTTAGTCTCAGAAAAATGAATCATTTGGTGCACAAAAATCTTGTTGAAGGAGTCACTGTGAAAAGTTTTCATCTTCCAGACGTGTGTGTTTCTTGCAAGAAAGGCAAACAAACCAAGAAATCTCATAAACCCAAATCTCAACATTCCATCACTATACCACTAGAGCTCTTACACATGGACTTGTTTCGTCCTATCAACCGGAAGAGCATTGCTGGAGACTTATATTGTTTGGTTGTGACGGATGAGTATTCGAGATATTCTTGGGTGATGTTCTTAAAAGAAAAATCTGAAACTTTTGAATATGTGGAGATTCTGATTACCAAATTGGAGTCTCTGTATAAGTTAAAGGTTAGGAGGATCCGTTCTGACAATGGTACTGAATTTAAAAATCACCTTATGGAAACTTTCTGTCAAAAACTTGGTATTCACCATGAATTCAGTGCGCCATATGTTCTACAAATGAACGATGTTGCTGAGAGAAAGAATCGGACCTTGACAGAAGCGGCAAGGACTATGCTCGATGACTCACACTTACCCGTGCAGTTCTGGAATGAAGCTATTGCTAATGCGTGTTACACGCTCAACCGGGTTCTAGTTGTCAAGCGTCACGATAAAACTTGCTTTGAATTGTTGCATCGATGGAAACCGAATTTACAGTATCTTGAACCGTTCGGCGCTCCAGGTACCATGTTGATGTTCAAAAGTATACCTCTCCTGCTGCTGGAAAAGGTCTTCCTTGGATGTTTGATTATGAAGAACTTTTTGCCTCGTTTAATCTTCCTCCAGAATGTTCAGATGAGGAGGTTGATGTTCAAATGATGTATGATGCTCAAAACGCACTTGATGAACATGTGTAACCTACTCCCTCATCATCTGACATTCCTGAGTCCTCCAGTAACACACAAGTCACACAGGATGATGACTCTTCTTCTTCTTCTTCTTCTTCAGAGTATGAGGGTTCTCGACATGAAATAGACCAGGTGATTGAAGATCCTTCCCATGATGTTGTACAATTGAGTGATGATGTTTCACATTCTGTGGCAATTGAACAGAGTATCACAAACCTTGATCAAACTGTTGAGGTTCCTGCTCATCCTGTGGGTAGGATTGATAGAATTCATCCTCAACAGAATTTTATTGGTGATCCCACATCTGGTGTCAAAACTAGGGGTCAGATCAACTCTGGAGTCTACTCAGAAATCATGGAATCTGGTGTGGTCAACGATTATGCGCATTCATGTTTCGTCTCGCAAATCGAACCACGGTCTATAACAGATGCTTTAAAAGAAGAATCTTGGGTAAATGCAATGCAGGAAGAACTACTCCAATTTCAGAAGCTCGGAGTTTGGAAGTTAGTTGATTTACTAAAAGGAGCTAAGAAGATTGGTACTCGATGGGTTCTTCGTTGCAAAAGGGATGATCAAGGAATAGTCATAAGAAATAAGGCTCGTTTGGTCGTTCAGGGATTTAGGCAAATTGAAGGAATAGATTACAATGAAGTGTTTGCACCGGTTGCTCGTCTGGAAGCAATTCGAATTTTTCTTGCTTATGCATCCTACAAAAGGTTCAAAGTCTATCAAATGGATGTAAAGAGTGCTTTCCTTCATGGAGAAATCAGTGAAGTCGTATACGTCAGTCAACCTCCCGGGTTTGAAGATCCTATGCATCGTGACCGTGTCTACAAATTAGACAAGGCACTGTACGGATTGCACCAAGCTCCGCGAGCGTGGTACGAGACACTTTCCACTCATCTTCTGAACAATGGATTTAGAAGAGGTGTCATCGACTGCACGTTGTTTATTCAAGAAAAGGGTGGAGAACTTTTAATGGTACAGGTATACGTGGATGACATTATATTCGGATCAACGAATGATGTTCTGTGCAAAGAATTTGAAAGAGTTATGCAGGACAAATTCGAGATGAGTTCCATGGGAGAGATGAAGTTCTTTCTAGGGCTACAAGTAGATCAATCTGAGACAGGGATTTTCCTTCATCAAACAAATTATGTTGGAGACATACTGAGCCGATTCAGTATGACTGATGCCAAACCTGCTGGTACTCCATTGGCGATCAATCACGGGATTTCGCCTGATGACAAGGGGGAGTATATTGATGCTACTCTCTATCGAGCCATGATCGGATCTCTCATGTATCCCACGGCATCTCGACCAGACATCATGTTCGCCATGTGTCTCTGTGCTCGATATCAGTCAAAACCAAAAGTCTCCCACTTAATTACTGTCAAAAGGATTTTTCGTTATCTGAAGGGTACTCCTGATCTTGGATTATGGTACTCTAATGATGATAACTTTGAGCTTACTGCATATAGTGATTCTGATTATGGTGGTTGCAAAACAGACTTCAAGTCTACATCTGCAGGGTGTCAGTTCTTTGGAAACCGTCTTGTGACATGGCAATGCAAAAAGCAGACTTCAATGGCTACATCTACATGTGAAGCTGAATACATCGCTGCTGCCAGTTGCTGTTCACAGATTATCTGGATTCAACAGCAACTTCGGGACTACGGTTTGCAATTCTCTAACACTCCTATTTATGTAGATAATTCTGCTGCCATAGCTATCACTAAGAATCCGGTTCAGCATTCAAAAACCAAACACATCGGCATAAAATATCACTTCATTCGTGATTGTTTTGAAAAGAAACTTATTAATATGGTTCAAATTAACACTGATTTCCAAAAGGCCGACCTCTATACAAAAGCATTTGACAAACCAAGATTTTTATTCTTGTTAGAGGTAAACGGCATGAAAAAGAAGGATGACGTTGTTCCGGACCAAGAGTCGAGTCAATAATCATTTTTATCAATTACGTTCCTGTATATATTTTCTTTCTTGCGTTTATTAAAAATCTCAAAAACTCAAAAAGATTTTTCATTTTAAGATTTTAGGGGGAGAAAATGTCAGTAAGAAAATAATCTCTCGCTGAGAAAAATGATAGTACACAGACGCTAGTTATCTGAGACTCCAAAAAGATTTCTTATTTGTGTACAGTTTGTTTAAAAAAAAAAAAAGATTTTCCATTTTTGTACAGTCTAAAACCCAAAAACATCCGAAAAACTCAAAAATGAGAAATCGTATCCAACCTTTGGGAAGTGATGGCACACTAACCATATGTATGAAACACATTGCATTTAATGTCATAGTGAATAGTCACACCAAGTCGACATGTGATGCATTGATAGACTTATCTTACTGAATCTCGACCATTGATGATCAATCTATACCATATTAGATTTTGTCTTGTGAGTCACATAATGGTGAAAGGATTGACGAAAATCAACAATAGAAACTGAAGGTGTTTCTCATTCTGTGCACACCAGTTATCATCGGTTTAATGAGATATCAGAAAGTAGTTATAAAATTAAAAATTAGATTCCGAAGTCGTACACGTGCCATATTACCTTGTAAATACCTGGCTGAAGCCGTCCATGCAATTAAGAATAAAATAAAAGTATGAATCCGAATCCGTATATGTGCCATATTACCGGGTTGCAGCCTGGTTGAAGCCATCCATGGGATAAGATGAACACAAACACCGTTAGCTGTATACGTGCCATATTGCCTTGTAAATACCTGGCTGAAGCCGTCCATGAGCTGATGGCTGTCACTGTGAATAGTAAAAAAAAAAAAAAAAAAAAATTGATGTAGTAAAGAAGTAACAGGGAATAACTGAGATCTCATGAACTTATGATGACTGGTTAAGTAAGTTGTGCTGATTTGAAACATTAACATCTTTTGAAAAGTAATTCAAGTCAATTCTTAACTAGTGTGGGACACACAGATAATGGACTTAATCCTTCAAGATCATCTTGTAAGTGTTGAGAAAAGGTCTGCATAAGTTTAAGATGGACAAACATATCAATGATCGCATTTTGACTAAGTGTACTTAAAGCTCAGATAATTTGCAATGTTGCTGATTGCTATGAGTTTAGTACTGATCCTATGTTCGGATCTTTCTCACAAAAAGATGTGTAAATACCATTGTATAGTTGTATCTACAAAAATTCAAAATGTCTCAGATCATTAGTCACTAAGTCTGTATGATTTCTCATAAGGATCATTCTTACTAAGACATGCGTGTATATATCTTGTTGATATTATTTTCAGCATTACATATTCAAAAATCCAAAAAGATTTTACTTTTCCTGAATTTTAGATTATCTGATAAGACTCGAACGACTGTCTGAAAATCAAAATTTGAAAACCGCTTGACTTCCTGATTGATCAAATCGTTCCTTTACTTCATAAACTATTCCAAAACTTCATAATTGATCCCTCACTTCATAATTAAATGTAAATTACTTCATAATCAAATTGTTGTCAAGACCGATGTGGTCGGATACCCCATTTAACTTGAAAAGTTTAATTTGCATAAGGGGATTGTCCCATTCGTACGAATGGATGAGCAAAATGGCTCACTCGTACGAATGGATGAGGAGAATAGCTCATTCACACGAATGGACTGACTAGAATGGTCCACTCATACGAATGAGTGGCAGAATGAATCAAGTTTAGCTCATTCACACGAATGGACTGACCAGAATGGTCCACTCGTACGAATGAGTGGCAGAATGAATCAAGTTTAGCTCATTCACACGAATGGACTGACCAGAATGGTCCACTCGTACGAATGAGTGACAGAATGAATCAAGTCTAGCTCATTTGCACGAATGGACTGACCAGAATGGTCCATTCGTACGAATGAACCAGGCCATCCTATAAAAAGGCCATTCATTCGCATTCTCAGTCTCATTCGCACAAAACAGAAATCGCATTCGCACGTCTGTTTCATCCAATTCTGATTTTGAACAAAACTCCGTCAAATCACCGATCTAATCTTTCGATTTCATTTTACAGGTATAACCCCACAAGTATTCATCAAGTGTATACCGATTCGTGGACGTTCGACTAGATTTAGGGCTCAAAACCGAAAACAAAACCTAAAAAACATAAAAAGTGACTTAATAAACCGATTAAAATGCTAAATACTGGTTGAAAACCATAATCGAGTGTTTTGGTGTCTTTTTCGGCAAATCTTTTCGTGTCTTGGTTGATTTTTGGACAATTTGGATCGCGACCCCGTCTGTCGTACGAATGGACACACTCTTCATGTTCATTCGTACGAATGAGAACTCATTCACACGAATGAGCACTCATTCACATGAATGAACACTCATTCGTACGAATGAAAACTCATTCACATGAATGAAACTCATTCGCACGAATGAATACTCATTCATATGAATGAAACTCATTCGCACGAATGAATAGGCAGAATGATCCATTCGCACGAATGAACCAACTTTTTGGGTTCATTCGTTCAAAGGGAAAATGGTCCAAAAGTTCATATTTCCAAAATCTTGCATGTACTGATCTGATGTGCTTCATGTTTTTGTGTTTGCAGACTTATCGTTATGGCGAACAGAGCTCCAGTTGTTCTTAAGGCTTCCATTAAAAGCAACATATGTGCGTACATGATTCCTACATCAAAGAATGCACGATCGTTTGTCGGCATGATCGAATTTCTGTCTAGATCAAGGATTGCTCATGCTATATCCTATCACTGCACTCCATATATGTCGCACCAAAGGGAGTTCTGGGCTTCTGCCGAGATTGACTGCGAGGTATCTCCACCGTTCATACGCGGGAAGATCGCAGGTCAAGATGTGGTTGTATCGGCAGCTCACATTCGCCGATTGTGTCAATTCGGTGATCATCCTGAAGATCCAGTGACACTGGATAAATATCTGGTCCGCGGATGCTTCATGAGAATAAAGTACGACGGGAATGTTACCGAAGTAGTTTTAAATAAAACGAACCTCTGTCCGCAGTACAAGTATCTAGGACATGTTCTTCTACATTGCCTCGGTTCCCGTCGTGGCGGATTTGATGATATGCGCGAAACAATTCAGAGCGCATTCGTTGCATTGGTGTTGAACATTCCGTTCAACTTTTCCGAGATGGTGTTCACACATCTTAAGGAAAACATCTATCTAAAAGGGGACAATGCGTATCTTATGTACCCCAGATTCTTACAGATGATAATAGATGACCAACTTCCTCTTCTGCCAAGGTCAGACATCGACATGATCAAGCTAGAACACATGACGGATGTCACTCTCAACAGGGTACAGACCTACAGGGGAAGACCAACAAAGCCACCTCACAAAAGACTTATTGGACATCTGGCAAATCCAGATTATGTGGCACCAACAAACAGAAAATGGCGTCATGATAACAGTGATTCTGACAGGGAGGATATTGTTGTACCTCCAGCTGACGACCAAGATGATGACGACCAAGATGGTCAGGGAGATGGTGGTAATGCTCCTAATGTTCCATCTACCGCTGCCACCACCCACACTGTTGCTGCTATAGATTCTTCCCTTCCAACTAACCCAGAAGACGTTAACCTGGACACCGTCCTGTTTACTGATTCTGAGGACACTGAAGACGAATTTGTAATCAGTCAACAAGGGACAAGATTGGTCGCAACAAAACGAAAAAGGGGAGCAGATCAAGGAAGCTCAAGGGTTGATGATGACGTCAGGGATGCTGACTTTGTCCCTGACTGTCCACAAGTATCTGCTGCTCCTTCTTCCCAATCTACCCTAGTCAAGAAAGGAAGAGTAAAGAGAATGGCCAAACGCCAAAAGTTTAAACTTGTCAGAAGGACGGAGAGCACCTCTGCTACTACAGCAACTGCCACCAGGTCTGAGGCTCCAATGTCAACATCTATGCCTCAGACACAAACTGTGCCTCCTTCCATCTACACGACTGCTCCTACATCACAGCCATCAACTATTCGAGCTGAATCTTCAATGTCACTGCCGACTGTCTCTCTACACGACCAGATCAGTACTTTAAACAGTTTGGTACTTCGTTTACTGGCTCAGAATGAAAAGCAATCAAAACGTATTGACCAACAGGGCTCGCAGATCAGTCAGTTGACTCTGTAAAATACTGAACAAGCCCAAGCCATCACAAGTCTTTCCACTAGATGCAATGATCAACAAGCCCTCCTTCTCACTGCTACAAACCAGAATCAATAGTTGTCTACAACTGTTAATAAACATGCTCAGAGATATAAAGGCTTGAGGAGGAAAATAAGAGACTGTTGGAAGACTTAGAAAGCAGAAGAGACCCGACACCTAGAATTGAGGGTGCTCGCAAAGATGGTGATGATGGTGATGATGGTGACGATGATGATGATGATGATGATGATGATGATGATGACAAGGATGATGATGGTGACGATGATGATGATAATAATGACAAAGATAAGGATGATGGTGCCAATGCTGGTGCTGCATCAAGTGCTTCAAAGACAGCAGAAGCAGAGGCACGCACAAAGCAAAAATCAGACAAATCAGAAGGCCCATCATCAGATACACAAAAGGGCACTGAAGGTTGATAGTTTTTGTTTTAAGTGTTTTAAGTTGTCTTATTGTAAATATTAGATTATTATGTAAATAATTTCAGTTTTATTTTGATTAAATCAATGAAACTTCAAATTCTCACATGTTTATTTTTTTGTTTGTTTATGAAAATAGTTTTGGATGTGATGCCTCTCAAGCAACAACCTTCAAAGTTAACTTATGTGCTTGACATGCAAGGGATCATCCAACATTCAGTTATTTATGACAAAGAGGAAGGGGAAATCGTGCACTGCTTGTCAAAAGAACAGATTGCCGAGCTATTTCAAATGAATCCCGACGAAGTCATTACTGAAGAGGCATCTGTTCCAACAACTGATTATCCCTCTTCTGACGAACTAGAAGACGTTGATGAGGTTGAAGTCGAAGACATCACTGATCAAGAATATTCAAAGTACACATCAGTAGATGGTGATGATCTTCCCTCCTTCGTGGACTTATTCACTCAGCAGTCCGACGAGGAGGTCAACCGCATTATCGACAAAAAACAGGATGAAGCCGGTCCCTCCACTATTGACATTGACGAGCTGAATGAACGTAAAAGTCAGTGGATGGAAAACATGGCCGAATTAAAGAAGAACTCAAAGCCCTCTCCTCCAACCAAGTACACTAAAGTTTATCGACTCAAAGGACACAAGTCTGATGGTCGTATAATCAGTTGGGCATACTTCAACGACTTAAGCTGCTATGCTATAAAAAGAGAGAAGGGCATACAATATTTCAGGTACCCTCATGATTTCAAGACGCTGCCCGCATTTGAAGTAAATCAATTGGCGCGTCTAAAGCTTCTATACAGCGAATCTTCCGGTCTATCCGAATGGTTTGAACGTCAATTACAATACGAATACCGGAAGAAGTGGGTGAACTTCAAGCCACAAATGCCTACACGTTACATTCAAAAGAAAAAGGTTCATCCAGTCACCAAGAAGCCCGTAATTGTCTTAAAGTGGAAGCCTCCAACGATCATGAAGAAGATTCCTTTAAGGAAAATGATCCAGGACTTCTCAGATCAGTTCAAATGGTGGTACTATGATGGGCGTACTGGTGAAGCTGTTATAGTGCTTTGTAAAGAAGGGTCATGGGAGACCATCAGGGTCTTTGATCCCTTGTGGCTGACCAACTTGTCTGAACAAGATGTTACAACTTTATACAAGTGTCAGCCGTTTTTTGAAGTTACAGATATAGACCAGGCGTTGCAGTATGTGAAAGTGATACGTATATGCTTTGCTTTTGACATACACGCCGGGGTCAACTGGAAAACTCGTACAAAAGAGATGTTGAAGACCAACTAATGTTAGTTAGGTCATTTTGAAGGGATCTAGGTCCAAGGGGGAGTATGTAGATGCATAATATGTCCCTAATCCCTTGTAATATGTATTTCATCTATGTTTAATGTAATTATTTGATGTATTAATGAAATTACATGTTTATCCTTAATGTTTACTCATATATAATGACTGTGTATTAAATGATCTGATAAATATCGATAACGTTGATCAATCGTGCTATTGAAAGGCCCATTCGCACGAATGGATCATGAGAATGATCCATTCGCGCGAATAGATCATGAGAATGATTCATTCGCTAGAATAAGTCATGAGAATGATTCATTCGTACGAATGAACCATTCTAATGATTCATTCTTATGAATGAACCATTCTACTGATTCATTCGCACGAATGAGTCCATTCACATGGCTCATTCGTACGAATGGCCTCTGCACTATATATATAACTTTCACTTCATGAGCACACATACAACACATATACACATAGAGAGACTGACCAGAGCAGAACCAACAGAACACAAACTCTTTTCACCTGTATTGTCGAATCTCTGTCCGTTTAGAGTTTCCAGGTCTTGTATCCAACTTCTCTACACCAGAGGGTCGATAGAAACCTTCGTTTCGAAGTCTAATCCGCTCATTTCTCTCGACCCGATCAGTGTCATAGATTGGATTGCCAATCAAATCGGATTCCGCACGATTTGGTTCGGTTAATGTGTTGAATCATTGGATCAAGGTAGATCCCGATCCAACACTGATGCGACAAGCAAAGGATTTTTTGAAGAAGTCTGGAAGAAAGTATATTGGGTCTAACAGTCGTTCACGTATGGGATTTGATAAAACCAAAGTTCGTTGCTATAATTGTCAAGAGTATGGTCATTTTGCCAAATAACGTGTGAAACCGAAAGTTGAATTTGATTCTCAGAAGAAGCCTAATAACTTTCAGAACAATCGTAATCAGTCACATAGCTCCTCTGGATCTGGAAATTCTAATCATGCATCTGCATCATCTGCATTGGTTGCTCAGAATGATGAAAATTATG
Organism: Smallanthus sonchifolius; assembly: GCA_023525975.1. Lineage (NCBI taxonomy): Eukaryota > Viridiplantae > Streptophyta > Magnoliopsida > Asterales > Asteraceae > Smallanthus > Smallanthus sonchifolius. The sequence goes on from CM042033.1 coordinate 42,237,135, forward strand.
ACTGGGGTATTCATCTTGAAGATTTGGTTGGTTCGGTAAGTCAAGCGTTTGTAGCTGAGATTCATTCTACAAAATCTGAAGAGTCAACTGATGATGATAGCTTAAGTGATGGTGAGAGTTTGCCAAGTGCTGATGAAGAAAGTGATCAAGTACAAAATGGTGAGACTGATATTGCATCTGGTGTATCTGAAGATAATATTGTTTTAACTCAAAATTCTTCTGATGGTGCTGATTCTGAAAATATTCCGATTGCAAAAGTCTTCATGGCAGATATGTCAGATCCTTCAAAGGTAAAATATTTTGTCTGTCACATTTACTGCTCAAATTGCATAAGTATAAAATATAAAATGCAAAAAGTAATGGATGATAACATAAATTTAATTTGTGATATGAAATCGATGCATTCAGTTATTCAAAAATTGAAAGATAATGATAAATTGTGTATAGATAGAATTGAGTCTTTGAAAAGAGATTTGAAATATTTGGGATTGAAATATAAGGAACAAGCATATCATCTGGATATGGCTTATGCTGAGATTGAGAAGCGAAATGAAATTGTCGCTCAAAAGAACAAAGAAATTTCTGATAAAGAATCTGAAGTGATCAAATTACATAGAAAGCTGGAAAATTTTAAAAATTCATCTGTAGTATTGGATTACTTTAATGCTAATGCTGATCCTACTAAGAGGGTTGCTGGAATTGGATTTGTTCCTCCACCATTCAATGCAAATTATGTGGTTGAACCAGAAATTATTCATGAAGAGGAAATTGATCAAAGACAGTGTTGAAGGTGAATCCAGTAACTGGTGAAGATATGATCTATGATTCTGATTCTGAGGATGAGGTTTTTGATGATAATAAGGTTGAAGGCATTCCAAAGGAAGTGCAAATTGATGAACCAAAGGTAGTGAAGAATGTTACCCGTGATTGATGCATTTTAACAGAACCGTATGAGGTGAAAGTTGATCAACCTAAACTTTGAAAAATGCTACAATCAAGTGGTTTTGTTGCTGCTGGTTATCAGAAGAAGAATTCATCAACGGTGACTAAACAAGTTTTTGTTCCAAAGAAGCCAGTCAACTGTTCAGAAATATCTTCTGAAGCTTGTTCATCAGACGGGTCATCAAATTCAAGAAAAACTCCTTATATTAGAAATCATCAAGCTAGGAGAGTTTGTTTTCATTGTAATGAGGCTGATCATATTCTGATTCAATGTCCTTATAAGAATCAAGGCAAATTAAAGTGTGATCCCTCACAAAAACAAGTGGCGACGATTCTGAAAAGACAAACTGGGGAAAAGGCTAAGTGTAGTGTTGAAAAGAATATGCCTTGTCAATCATTTGCTAAATCTTTGGGATTTAAGCAACATGATAAGCGTATTTTTAAACCCGTTGTTTTTCAAAAGAAGTTTGAGATTCCACATGTTGGTATTCCAAAAGAGTCTCAACCTGAGGTCAAACTTTCTAGACCACAACGAAGAAGACGTAACAGAAAACTAAAGAAATTTTTGGAAATACCTGAATCTGATAATCATAAATCTAATAATGTTTTTCCAACAAATCATACTATGTCTTCTTTGAGAAAGTCTAATCATAAATCTTATGTTCCAAAGTTGATGACAATGTTGATTGTGATTTGCTTGAAGTTGTTTATTTTGATCCATCTGGACGACCCAAGACCACAATGGCTTGGGTTCCAATTTCTACCTGATTTTCTTTGTTTATGTAGGGACAACCAAGGAGGACTATCAACAATACGTGGTATGTGGATAGTGGTTGTTCTCAACATATGGCAAGGAATATTCGTTTGTTAGAAGATGTGATTAATATTGATGGTGGTTATGTCGCTTTTGCTGGAAATAAAGGCGGGTACATAACTGGTCAGGGTACTTTAAAGAATGAAAAAGTTAAATTTGAGAAAGTGAACTATGTGGAGCAACTTGAACATAATCTTTTAAGTGTATCTCAAGTGTGTGACAAGAAATTTTCATTGCATTTCAATGATTCTGAGTGATATATCTTGAAGCCGGGCTTTGTGATTCCTTACGAATGGATTCTAATGAAGGCTCCAAGGAGAAATGACACATATGTCCTAGACATGAGTGTTGCTACTACTATGGATTCAATTCCTACATGTTTACTCTCCAAGGCGTCTGAGTCAGATTCTATTTTGTGGCACATGAAACTTGCTCACATCAATTATCGGAAAATGAATTATCTTGTGAAGAATGATCTGGTTTTTGGTGTTCCAAAAATGAAATATTCAGTTCCTGATGACTGTATTCCTTGCAAGAAGAGGAAACAACACAAGAAGTCCCACAAATCTAAGACAAAGAATTCTATTATAACTCATTTGGAGCTACTGCATATGGATTTGTTTGGACCGATTAGTATCAGGAGCATTGGTGGTAAATCTCACTATCTGGTAGTAACAGATGATTTCTCTAGATTTTCTTAGGTTAAGTTCCTTGCTTCTAAAGCCGAAACCACAGAGTTGGTACAATTCTTAATCCTGGGTTTAGAGAATTTGTTCAAACAGAAAGTCAGAAAAATTAGGAGTGACAATGGCAGTGAGTTTAAGAATAGCAAAATGGGGTTATTCTGTCTTCAAAAGGGAATTCATCATGAATTCAGTGCACCATATGTACCTCAACAAAATGGTGTTGCTGAACGAAAGAACAGGACTTTAGTTGAAACTGCACGTACGATGCTTGCTGATTCTAAGCTTCCAGTAACTTTTTGGGCTGAGGCTGTGAATACTGTGTGTCATGTTTTGAACCAAGTCTTGACCGTTAAGCGACACAACAAGACATGCTATAAGTTGCTTAATAATCGTAAGCCGAATCTGGAATATTTACTACCTTTTGGTAATCCATGCACCCTTTTGAAAGTTCACGATGTCCCAACCAAGTTTAGTACTAAGGCAATTGAAGGGATTTTTCTAGGGTATGTTGCTAATTCTACTACCATGAAAGTTTATAACAAAGAGACTCGCCAGGTTGAAGAATGGTTTCATATTGACTGTTCTAATCAGTCTTTACCTCAAATGGCGATTGGACCAGACTGGGCTTTTGATTATGAGAATTTATTCAAGTCTTTTCATTTACGTTCTGATATTTCTCCTGCGGAAGCTGCTGTTTTATATGACTCATGTCAAGATGCACAGAATAGTGGTTTTCTACCGACTTCGGTTTCACATTCATCTGTTCCTTCTACATATGCTCTAGATCCTAATGCTGCTTCTTGTTCGGGAACACAAGAGTCTGATAGTGAAGATGAAAATGTTATTTTACAAGATTCTTCTGCTAATCCGTTGATAGTTGATGAATCTTCTAATTTATCAAAGGATTAGAGGGAGATTCCTACAAATCTGGACTCGGGGATACCAGTTAATCAAGATCTGTCTTATCAATCTGATACAATTCAAGTTGATGTGTTGCCAGTTCCTGAGGTTGCATCAATCAAGGAACTCAAAGCTCATCCGATTTCAAATATCATTGGAGATTTACGTGATGGAGTGCAAACACGTTCTACTCTTGACAACACTTGCTTGTATACAGGTTTTAAAGATACTGGTGTTTTTGATGTATGCTCATATTCCTGTTTTATTTCTCAGGTCGAACCAAAGAATGTCGAAATGGCGTTAAGTGATAACAATTGGATATAGGCCATGCAGGAAGAACTTGCTCATTTTGACAAACTTAAAGTTTGGAATCTTGTAGATCTTTCAAAGGGTGTGTATCCAATTGGTACAAAGTGGGTATTTAAGTGCAAGGAAGACGATCGAGGTGTTGTGGTAAGAAATAAGGCAAGACTAGTTGTACAAGGTTTCAATCAACAAGAGGGAATTGATTACACTGAGGTTTATGCGCATGTTGCTAGGCTTGAAGCTATAAGGTTGTTTCTTGCTTTTGCGTCATATAAAGGGTTTAAGGTGTTTCAATTAGATGTCAAAAGTGCTTTCTTATATGGTAAATTCAAGGAGGAAGTTTATGTGTGTCAGCCGCCGGGGTTTGAAGATCCAATTAATCCGTCCAATGTTTTCAAGCTTGATAAAGCTCTCTATGGTCTTCATCAAGCTCCTCGAGCGTGGTATGAAACGTTGTCTACACATCTTCTGGAGAATGATTTTGTTCGTGGACATATTGACTCGACTTTATTCATTAAGAAAGCAGTGGGAGAATATCTACTGGTACAGATATATGTAGATGATATTATTTTTGGCTCTATAAATGAAGGGTTATGCAAAGAGTTTGAGAGTATTATGAAATCAAAGTTTGAGATGTCAGCTATGGGAGAGTTATCATTTTTCCTAGGTCTTCAAGTTAATCAGAAGGAAGATGGTTTCTTTATTCATCAGTCCAAGTATGTAAAGGACATCTTGAGCCGATTCAAGATGGAGGATTGTACCCCATATGATACTCTGATTCCGGTCACCCATAAATTGAATTCTGACCCGGATGGAAAAGAAGTTGATTTCCGACTCTCCCGTGCAATGATTCGATCTCTCATGTACTTAACCGCTTCAAGTCCAGATATAATGTTCGCTGTGTGTATTTGTTCCAGGTTCCAAGCAAAACCAAAAGAGTATCATTTGATTGCAGTAAAGAGAATCTTTCGTTATCTTAAAGGAAAACAAAGATTGGGACTATGGTTTCCTCATGGTTCTAACTTTGAATTCAATGCTTACACTGATTCTGATTTTGGTGGTTGTTGTTTGGACATGAAATCTACTATAGGTGGTTGCCAGTTCTTGAGTAATCGTCTAGTTTCCTGGCAATGCAAAAAGCAAACTACGGTCTCCATTTCAACATGCGAAGCAGAATACATTGCTGCTGCAAGTTGTTGTTCACAGATCTTGTGGATCCAACAGCAATTAAGAGACTACGGTTTGAATTTTACAGGAACCCCCATGTTTATTGATAATAATGCTACAATGTCTATTACAAATAATCATGTTAAGCACAGTAAAACAAAGCACATTGAAATTAGATATCATTTTATTCGTGATTGTGCAGACAAGAAGTTGATTGAGCTAGTAAAGGTACATACAGATGATAATTTTGCTGATCTTTTTACCAAAGCATTTGATCCTACTAGGTTTGAATTTCTAATCAAAATGATTGGTATGATCAATCCCGAATAAAAGTTTTTCAAAACAATTTTCATGGGAGATTTTGTTTTCAATTTCTTTTATTGCTTTATTACATTTCTGCATTTTAAATTTCAGTGAAAAATTGTTATTTATAAAAATTCAAAACAAAATGAAAAATATAAAATTGACATCATTTGAAGTTATAGAAGAAATGATAGTACACCAGTGAATAATTCATTACACATGACCTTAGTAGACCTTTGATAGATGAAAGTTTAAAGTAATTTGATTTGATCTAAATTTCAAAGTCTGCATAAATAAGAAATGATAGTGTTTTGAATGCTCTAATCTTGATAATATGTTTTAATTTGAATATGAGTTTAAAACTTGAATTGTCAATAGACTAGAAGTGTTTTTGAACCAATAGTAGTGTGAAAATTAAATATGATATGATTACATCCGTGATTTGAATCCATTATATGCCTGAGTGAGTTTGTAAAAGATCATTATCAGATATAGAATATATGGTTTTAAGAATTTCATGAGACCAATATCGAATTATGTCTTTAGCACAATCTCTTTCAGTTCACTTCACTGCCCATGCCCCGAAAAACATGCAATGTGTTGCTGAACTAAGATATGTTTCTTACAACATCTGTTAGAACAAATATTCACCCTTGGGTCAGTTAGATACATCATATATTCTGATTTCATTAAAATTTATCAAGATAATAGTTGGATCCTCCTACCGGAATCTATTGATTCTCATTATAAAGCCAATTCATTAGAATATTTTGATTCTGAATCATTCTGATTCTTATATCCTTTGGGATCTGCTATTCTATAATTGTGCTAATAGAGATAATTTCATCTTGGAGATTGATCTAATCTTTCAATAAACTGTGTATGTCTTGAAGATAATGCAAATTTAATTTCTGTTGGCATATATGTGGGGTACATGATGTTTTTCATCTAAAAGGTCCTAACTCACATGAATTTGGAAGAACAATGCTTATAGTTTCAAATTATATAATATTGACAATTTAAAAATTCATGCTTTGTATTGCAAATTCGGAATGAAAAATTGAGCATTTTATAACCTGATCTTGTTTATTTTGAAATTTATCGCGTATCATTTCAAGTATTATTCAAATAGATTGCAAAAGTTACATATAATTGAAAAAGTATTGAGTTACATAAGTATGAGTTTGACTGTTTCATATCATAGGTTCCCATAGTTGATTATAAACCGTGTGATGAATTGCTCATATACTGATATGATCTTCTTGCTCATGATATTCATCCAAAAATATGTATTTTAGTTTGCTCATATAAAATCCAAAAATATGTGTTTTCAGTTTGCTCAAATAAAAACCAAAAATATGTGATTCCGTTTGTACAGATAAAATCCAAAAATATTTTGTTTCTATCTTCCATGAAAATTTTATTTTTAAAATGTTTCGGGATTGGATCGGATACTTGCCACAGATGGAAGTTCACAAGAATGTATCGTGTTGAAAGTGAAGAATTTTGTTCAAAGAAAAAGGTTTGGAGCGAACTTAATATGTTCGCCTGGTTCTGAGTAAGTGAACTTAATATGTTCGCCTGAGGCTTGTTAAGCGAACTTAACAAGTTCACCTAATGAAGCGAACTTAATTGTGATTTAATATTGTGTTCAGGCGAACTTATTCATTTATCTTATTCATTGTTAGAGCGAACTTATAAGAGCAAACATACGGAATATTTAGCGAACTTGTGTTTTCAGATCTAGGGTTTCTGATTAGAACTTTGTGTGTTTGTTTCTGGATCGGATTTTGATTGCGAGTAATTCTAGGGTAATCTCAACGAATTTTATCCGGTAAATCTTCTTGAATTTGAAAATTTTACTCTGAGTTCTTCAATTTGAAAGTTTTCATGTTTGTCTGAGATTTGAACAAATTTTATAGATTAAAACTTGAAATTGATGATTTAACTTGTGTCGTGAATGTTAATCGATGATAGTGTTAAGTTTGAATTGAGAATTTATACATGATTTAGACATGTTTGTGATTCTGTGTGGAAGTTGTATCGACAGACTGGTTCAGGCGAACTTGTTTAGGCGAACTTATTATGTTCGCCTCTTGCAACACTAAGCGAACTTAGTAAGTTCGCCTAAGGGCTAAGGAGTGTTTTGGATTTGTGATTTTTTTTTGTTTTGCTTACTAATGTGTTTTTGTCCTCTACATTTACAGATGGCTCGTCGTGTTGAGTATAAACATAATTAAGTGGCGTTATTGGATCCAAATATGTCTGAAGCTGTTAATTTTCAAGGAATTATCAACTTTCTGAATCGTTCACGATTGCATGTGGCTTTATCTGCTAATCCGTATATCAGTTTACTGTATATTCAATAATTCTGGGATACCGTCCATCAAGATACGGAAGTTGAACCTCACATACTTCGTGCTACAGTAAATAATACGGAGGTTGCTATTTCAGTGGAAACTATTCGTGCTGCATTGGCATTAGGAGGTGCTGTTGACGATCCTATGTCATATCCTGGAACACTAATAATGGGGTGTTTTCAGCGAATGGGTTACAGAGGAAGACCAAATGATACACAAGCAAGAAAAGGAGGTTTAGTTGGCGAATGGCGATATTTTATGCACGTCATCATACAATGTCTGTCTCCAAGAAAGGTTGGTACTGATGGGCTGAAGAGTGCACTACAAGCTGCTATGGTTGCTTTGGCACTCAACAAATGGTTTAACTTTGCTTTATATATCTACTGTGATTTGGCCATGCAAATCAGTCCTCTAGAAGGTCAAGGGTTCCTTATGTATCCTAGGTTCGTGCAAATGATTTTGAATCATTTAATTCCAGATTTACCTCAGCATCCAATCCGTTTAACTTTGACTCCTACGTCAAAAAGGATCTTTACTGATTGTACTAAGGTGAAACAACAAAATGCTGCTCTAATTCCTGTTCCTACTCCTTTGTTTGGTCACATAATCAATCATGATTATGTTGAGCCACCTAATGATCATTGGTTTCATCCTGGGGAGTTAGTACAAGGACAAGTCCAGAATTAAATTCCAATTCAACAACCAGTTCAAGTACAACAAGTTCCAGTTCAACAACAAGTTCCTGAACAACAACAACAAGTTCCTGCTTAACAACAACAACAAGTTCCTATTCCACAAGAACAGGTTCAAATTCCTGTTAATGAACCAGTTCAAGATGAGATTGCTCAAGATAATGATCAAGATTTGGGTATGAATATGGAAGATTTTGATCATGAAGTTGTGAACTCACCTATTCATGAAGCTGAAGGCAATGTTGAAGATACGAGTTCCGGTGATACTATATTACCTAATTCTGAAGCCACTGATACTGATTCGTCTAGAGATTTTAGCTCAGATCATTACGCAAAGTTGGCTACATTACCATTGGCTAATGCGGGGAAACGTATTAAATCTAAAGCCAGAAAACCAAGGCGTAAGATTGTTCGGAATCCTCCTTCTGGATCAGTACTTGGCAAGAGAACTTTAATAGATGAAAGTTCTTACTCGGATAGTGATGCTATTCCAGTTGCTAAAGCTCAGAAGCTTATGTCTGATTCTATTGATGCTGCTCATTCTTCTCAAGGTGTTGAGGATGCTAATTTTGTCACTTCCTTATTGATTACACCTCCTGCTTCTAAACATACATCTCCAGTGCTTTCTCCAAATGTTCCACACACATCTGAAGCTGGTCCTTCAAAGCCGTCTGATTCTGAAAGAATTACATTCCTTGAATCACAGGTGCTAGCTTTACAGACTCAAGTAGATACTCTTGTGTCTACTAATTCTCAGAGACAATTGGTTCTTCAAGCTCAAGCTTCACAGATTGCTGACATGCAGTTACTGGTGTCTAAACTTGTTGAGCGTCTTGACGCTCAGGGGGAGTTAAGGATACATGAAACGTGTCATGCTGATTCAATTCAACGTAAAGATAATGATGACAATGATCCTAGTGGTAATGTTGAGGGTGATCGTCAATACGCTGACGTGAATCCAATATCCAGAGCTCAAGGGGAGTCGACATCACATACTATTGAAGGAACCAAGTATGATTCTGGAGTGAATGAAGAAATATTATTATTGGAATTCTTTCAAGATTCTGAAAAAGAAGCTGAGAAATTAGAATGTCTGGATGATATAGACGAGTTATTTGATGATGATGAAGAAGATGTGTTGGATAATGAAGTTGAAGAAGGAGAGATTATAGAGATTGAAATAGAAAAGAGTAAATCTAAGGTTACATATGAAGGAAGTGATGGTCTGAATGAAAACGGTTTAATTTTTATAAAAGTCATAAAAGTGTTAAATTATGTATTAACCTTTTTAAATCAAAAACTTAAATTATTTAAATAAATTTATAAATGAAAACGGTTTAATTTTTATAAAAGTCATAAAAGATTAAATTTATTTAAAACAATCAAGACTTGTTTTTACACACCTTTATAGATAAATATCATTTTTACATACCTTTCTAAATAAATAAATAAATAATTTATTTAAATAAAATAAATCATACAACAAATTTTTATATAACTAAATTATTTAAGTAATAATAATTATTTAATTCATTTAGTTATTCGAATTCAAAACGTGGTTTAAATATTTTAAAACTGTTTATCTAAACCCCCCCTCAGTATGGAACATTTCATTTAAGTTCGAACCACTAATACTTACCACTCTAACACTTGTCACACATAACCGATTCAATCCTAGACTTAGACTTAGACTATTGTGCATTATTAATGCAATATATATTACACTTTAGGTTAACTTGTGCATCTCAAGGATCATTATACTACTTAGTATTTGTGCTAGCTACGCCTTCGAAACAAGTGAGTATTTCACAACCCCTTTTACTCTTTTTCACTTTTGGGGTGAAACATGAACTATATACAAATTACACGCTTACATTTACACAAACAACACAATTACAAATCCTATTTACATTCATGTGTGCAATTTGAGCTTTATGCCCGAGTGCTAGGTGTGCTAACCTTTTGTATGCTATTATGTGCAATCATTAACTATTCAAGCCGACGGTTTTCAATGATAGATCTATTGAGTCTGACAAACCCACCCATGGTACGCGGTGATTGAAACCGACAACACAATTTTTGCATGCTAGTTACAAGGTTTGATTGTACTTGGTTACACAATAGTTGCTCCCCATAAATGCCTTATTTATCATGTTGTGTAAAGGATTTGGTTTACAAACTATATGCTATCTATATACAAACTTGTGTTATACTCACCAACTTTTTAGTTGACCTTATTTTATTCATGTTTCAGGTGCTTTCATATGAGTTTGATCAAGACATGCTATACATAGGCTTTGGACCTAGTTAATCTTAATTCAAAAACAAATTGTATTTCATTACGTATATTGAATTTGATTCGTATTTGTTTGAATGGAATTTGATTTAACATATTACAATTTAGTCAACCTTGAGCTCATGAACAATCTTACATGTCCCGCCCCGATGATTCCGCCATCGGTCGGGGTGTGACACCCTGAACCCTAGATATAGGATTAGTGTCAGTGTATTGACGATCACCCTCAATATTTCCAGCAAGATCATTGTCTTCATCATCACGTCTTTGAATAGACTCTGTGTGACATGTATCAGGTATCCTTAACTCCCCCTGAGCGTCAAGACACTGAACGAGTTTGGATACTAATGCTTGCATGTCAGCAATCTGTTGAGCTTGAGTCTGAATCACCAGCTGCCGTTGTGAATCAGTAGACACAAGAGTGTTTACTTGGGTTTGTAGAGAAAGCACTTGAGATTCAAGGAAAGTAATCCTTTCAGAATCAGAAGGCTTTGACGGACCAGCTGACGATTGTGGAATAGAAGGACTTGAAGTAGTAGGAATGACTGGAGGAACATGAGAAATCACCAGAGATGGATCCTTAGATCTCGGAGGAGTAATTATCAATGAAGCAACAAAATTAGCATCCTCGACTCCCTGAGAAGATTTTGCAGCAGCAATCGAAGCAGACATCAACTTTTGACGCTTAGGATCTTGATTAAAGTCACTATCAGTGTCAGTACTCTCATCGACCAAAGATCTTTTGCCAAGTACTTATCCGGAAGGAGGATCCCGAACAGACTATCTTCTTGGTCGTCTGGCTTGAGATTTAATGCATTTGCCAGCATTAGCTAGTGGAATTGTAGCCAACCGTTCATAATGACCTGAGAAAAAATCCCTAGAGTCATCAGAATTAATGCTTTCATTAACCGATAATATTGTATCACTTAAGCTGGAACTAGAATCATCATCAGTCATCACATTCCCTTCAGCTTCATAAATGGGCGAGTTCACAGCATCATCAATGAAATCTTCCATGTTCATTCCTAGATCTTGATCAGGATCATGAACGACCTCTTCTTGAAATGGTTCCTGAATAGGTATTTCAACTTCAGCTTGTGGAATAGGAACATGTTCATGAATAGGAATTTGTGGTTGTACGGGAACTTGTACTTGTGGAACTGGTATCTGTTGTTGTGGTTGTTGCTGTTGTTGTTGTTGAACATTGAAGCCTTGAGCTTGAGCAATTTCATCAGGATGAAACCAGTTGTCATTCAGTGGTGCAACATAATTAGGATTGATTAAGTGCCCAAACAAAGGAGTATTGACTGGAATCAATGCAGCATTCTGCTATTTCACCTTCGTGCAGTCGGTAAAGATACGCTTTGACATTGGAGTCAACGTTAATATTATTGGATGTTGTGGAAGATCCGGAATAAGGTGATTCAAAATCATTTGAATAAAGCGAGGATACATCAAGAATCCTTGACCTTCAGCTGGATTAATCTGCATGACCATCTCACGATAGAAGTAAAGTGGAAAATTGAATCTCTTATTCAATGTTAAAGCCACCATAGTAGTTTGGAGAGCCATCTTCAATCCATCGGTACCATCTTTGCGAGGAGATATGCATTGAATAATCACATGCATGAAATACCTCCATTCACCGACTAATCCACCTTTACGTGCTTGGGTATCATTCTGTTTACCACGATATCCCATTCTTTGAAAACAACCCATAATAAAAGTTCCTGGATAAGATAACGGGTCTTCAGCATTTCCACTCAAATTAAGAGCAGCACGAATCGTCTCTTCAGAAATTGCAATCTCGGTATTATTAACAGTGGCACGAAGAACATGAGGTTCAACGTCCGTATCTTGATGCACAGTATCCCAAAATTGTTGTATGTACACGAGACTTATGTAAGGATCAGCAGATAAAGCAACATGAAGACGTGATCTGTTCAAAAATCCTATAATGCCTTGAAAATTCAAAGCCTCGGACATGTTCGGATCTAACAATGCCACTTGATTATGTTTATATTCGACACGTCGAGCCATCTGAAAAAGTTGGACAACAAACATATTAGCAAAAGATAACAAACACGAATAAACAACAAAACAAACAAAATTAAAAAAAAAAAAAAAGTAAAATAAACAAAAAAAAAATTTAACACAAAAAAAAATTACAAGTCCAAATCCTCACTGACCCCTAGGCGAACTTAATAAGTTCGCTTAGTAGTGCAAGAGGCGAACTTATTAAGTTCGCCTGACAAGTTCGCTTCGAACAAGTTCGCTTGGAACAAGTTCGGCTGAACCTGTGACATTTCAAATTCAAACACAAACAATCAATAATCAACAAATCGAGATAAAATCATGGAATAAACAATAAGCGTCAGTCGAGTATCAATTAACAACCAAATAGGATGATCAATTTTATAAATCCGGGCAAAATTAGGTCAAAAATCGTCCGTTGAAAGTTTCGACGGAAACCGAGATGAAAAGCATCAAATTCTTACAATTTAATGGATGAAATTCAATGAAATTGCTTTGGTTGAGTTCGCAATTCAATTTGGATTAAGACAGAACCGGTAAACAACTCCAACAACAACGTTTAAGAATTTAAAAAAAATTGCAGTTAAGTTCGCCTAAAAATGAAGAAGACGATGAACTGATAAGTTCGCTTGATCTAGAACCTTATACCCATTAAGTTCGCTTAATTAGGCGAACTTGTTAACTCGCTTAACAATCCTTCGGCGAACATGATAAGTTCGCTTCATCCCTAAGTTCGCTTCACCCCGGATAATCAGATTAAGTTCGCTTCACTGTTTTTAAGCGAACTTATTAAGTTCGCTTCACTGTACACAGGCGAACTTAATAGCTTTTCAACCTTTTTGCCTTGAACAAAAAATTTATCAACTTCAACCTGTCAAATCTTGAACTTCCGTCAGTAACATATATTCGATCCAATCCTGAACAATTTTAATAAAAGTTTAGAATTTTCATGGAAAATAAAAAATAAAAATCTTTTTAAGTTTTATCTATACAAACGGAAACACATCTTTTTGGATTTTATCTGTACAAACAGAAACTCATATTTTTGAATTAACATCATGAGTAAAAAGATCATACCAGTATCTGATCAATTCATCACACATTGTAGCAATAACAAAGGGTAACCTATAGTATGAAACCATCCAACTCAGTTTCGGGCACTTCAAATCCTTTTCATTTTGAAACTCATTCAATTTGAATAATATTTTAAATGATACGCGATAAATTCAAAGTAAATAAGATCAGGTTATAAAATGCTCTTTTATTTATACCGAATTTGAAATATAAAGCATGAATTCTTAAATTTGTTAATATTATATTATTTGAAACTATAAGCGTTTATTCTCCAAATTCATGTGATTTAGTACCATTTAGATGAAAAACATCGTGTACCCCACATATATGCCAAACAGAAATATAAATTACACTATCTTCAAGACATATACAGTTAATGTTAAGATTAGATCAATTTCCAAGATGAAATTATCTATTTTTGCACAAGTATAAAAGCATATCCCAACGGATATAAGAATCATGATGATTCTGAATCAGAAGATTCTAATGGATTGGTTGATTAGTGAGAATCAACAGATTCAGGTATGAGGATCCAACTATTATCTAGATGAAATTCAATGGAATCAGACTAGATGATGTATCTAACTGATCCAAGGGCGAATATATGTTTCAACAGATTTTGAAAACATATCTTAGTTCAACAACACCTTGCATGTTTTTCGGGGCATGGGCAGTGAAGTGAACTGAAATAGATTTGTGCTAAAGATATAATTCAATATTGGTCTCATGAAATTCTTTATAACCATATAGTCTTTATCTGATAATGATCTTTTACACACACACCCAGGCATATAATGGATTTAAATCACAGATGTAATCATATTATATTTAATTTTCACACTACTATTAGCTTCAAAACGCTTTTAGCCTATTGACAATTCAAGTTTCAAATTTTATACACAAATTTTAAAACAAATTATCAAGAATAGAGCATTCACAACACTATCATTTCTTATTTATGCAGACTTTGAAATTTAGATCAAATCAACTTATTTTAATCAATCATATATCAAGGTTTACTAAGGTCGTGTGAAATGAGCTAATCACTGATGTACGATCATTTCTTCTCTAACCTCAAATGATGTTAAATTTTATATTTTTCAATTTGTTTTGACTTTTTATAAATTAAAATTTTTGACTAAGAATGTAAATGCAGAAATGTAATAAAGCAATAAAAGAACTTTAAAAATTTTTTTTCCATTAAATTCTGATTTTGAAAAGCTTTTATTCAGGATTGATCATTCCAATCATTTTAATTAGAAATTCAAACCTGGTACGATCAAATGCCTTGGTAAACAAATCAGCAAAATTATCTTCAGTGTGTACCTTGACCAACTCAATCAACCTTTTCTCTGCACAATCACGTATAAAATGATATCGAATTTCGATGTGCTTAGTTTTACTATGTTTAACATGATTATTCGTTATGGACATAGTAGCATTATTATCAATAAGCATAGGGGTTCCTGTGAAATTCAAACCGTAATATCTCAATTGCTGTTGTATCCACAGGATCTGTGAACAACAACTTGCAGCAGCGATGTATTATGCTTCGCATGTTGAAATCGAGACTGTGGTTTGCTTTTTGCATTGCTAGGATACAAGTCGATTACCTAAGAACTGGCAACCACCTGTTGTAGATTTCCTATCCAAACAACAACCACCAAAATCAGAATCAGTATAAGCATTGAAATCAAAGTTAGAACCATGAGGATACCATAGCCCTAAACGTTGTTTTCCTTTTAAATACCGAAAGATTCTTTTCACAGCGATTAAGTGAGATTCTTTTGGCTTTGCCTGAAATCTGGAACAGATGCACACGGCGAACATTATATCCGGCCTTGAAGCGGTTAAGTACATGAGGGATCCAATCATAGCTCTGTAAAGTCGACAATCCACATCTTTTCCTTCCGGGTCAGAATTTAACTTATGATTGACCGGAATTGGAGTATCGTATGAAGTATAGTCCTCCATCTTGAACCGGCTCAAGATGTCTTTGACATACTTGGACTGATGAATAAAGAAACCATCTTCCTTTTGATTTACTTGTAAACCTAAGAAAAACGATAACTCTCCCATCGCAGACATTTCAAATTTCGACTTCATAACACCCTCAAAGTCTTTGCACAACCCTTCATTTGTCGAGCCAAATATAATATCATCCACATAAATCTGTACCAGTACGTAATCTCCCCCTGATTTCTTTATGAATAAGGTCGAGTCTATCTTTCCATGAACAAAGTCATTCGCCAAAAGATGTGTAGATAAAGTCTCATACCACGCACGAGGAGCCTGATGAAGACCATAGAGGGCCTTATCTAGCTTGAAAACCATGTTCGGATTTAGTGGATCTTCAAACCCCGGCGGCTGACACACATAGACTTCCTCCTTGACCTTTCCATATAAAAATGCACTCTTGACATCTAATTGAAACACCTTAAAAC
This sequence comes from Smallanthus sonchifolius, assembly GCA_023525975.1. NCBI lineage: Eukaryota > Viridiplantae > Streptophyta > Magnoliopsida > Asterales > Asteraceae > Smallanthus > Smallanthus sonchifolius. Next base: position 42,253,153 of record CM042033.1, read on the forward strand.
CTTCAAACGAAGCAAAAACTAGAAATAGCCTTATAGCTTCAAGCCTTGCAACCGGCGCATAAACTTCGGTGTAATCAATTCCTTCTTGTTGATTGAAGCCCTGGACAACTAATCTTGCCTTATTGCGTACCACGACACCTCGATCGTCCTTTTTACATTTAAACACCCATTTTGTTCCTATCGGATACGCACCTTTCGGAAGATCAACCAGATTCCAAACTTTAAGTTTGTCAAATTGAGCAAGTTCTTCCTGCATAGCTTCTATCCAGTTATTGTCATTTAAAGCCATTTCTACATTCTTGGGTTCAACCTGCAAAATAAAGCAAGAATGTGAGCAATCATCAAGAACACCAGAATCATTAATGCAAGTATACAAACAAGTATTGTCAACAAGAGAACGAGTTTTCACTCCATCTTGTAAATTTCCAATTATATTTGTTACGGGATGATCTTTGTGTTCCTTGATGGATGCGACCTCAGGAACCGGCAACACATCAACTGGAGTAGAGTCAGATTGATAAGAATAATCTTGAGGAATTGGAATTTCCGAGTCTAAATTTGTTGGAATCTCCCCCTGAGCCTGTGTTGAAGGTAAAGGATCATCACTCAACAACGGATCAGCAGAAGAATCTTGAAAAATAGCATTATCCTCCTCACTCTTTGAATCTTGTGGACCTGAACAAGAAGCAACATTTGGATCTAGAGCGGAAGTAGATGGAATCGAAGAATTGGGAACTGCATTTGGTAGAAATCCATTGTGCTGAGCATCTTGACAAGAATCATAGATAACAGCAGCATCTTCATCAGAAATATCAGAAGGTAAATGAAAAGACTTGAATAAGTTTTCATAATTAAATGCCCAATCCGGACCAATCGCCATTTGTGGTAAAGACCGATTTGAACAGTCAATATGGAACCATTCTTCAACTTGGCGTGTCTCTTTGTTATAAACCCTCTTGGTTGTTGAATTAGCCACATACCCCAGAAAAATCCCTTCAATAGCCTTTGCGTTGAATTTTGTTGGGACATCTCTAACCTTCAGTAGGGTACACGGATTACCAAAAGGTAATAAGTATTCTAGATTTGGCTTTCGATTATTTAGCAATTCATAGCAAGTCTTGTTATGTCGTTTTACGGTCAAGACCCTGTTCAAAACATGACACGCAGTATTCACAACTTCAGCACAAAAGGTGACTGGAAGCTTAGAATCTGCAAGCATCGTGCGAGCTGTTTCGACCAACGTCCTGTTCTTTCGTTCAGCGACACCGTTTTGTTGAGGAACATATGGCGCACTGAATTCATGATGAATTCCTTTTTGAAGACAGAATAAGCCCATTTTGCTATTCTTAAATTCACTACCATTCACTCCTGATTCTTCTGACTTTCAGATTGAATAAATTTTCCAAACCCAGGATTAAGTATTGTACCAACTCAGTGGTTTCAGCTTTAGAAGAAAGAAACTTAACCCATGAAAATCTGGAGTAATCATCAGTTACGACCAAACAATACGATTTCCCACCAATGCTCCTAATACTGATAGGACCGAACAAATCCATATGCAGCAACTCCAAAGGAGTTACGATAGAATTCGTCGACTTCGATTTGTGAGATTTCTTTCTTTGCTTCCCCTTCTTGCACGGAATACAATCATCAGGAACTGAGAATTTCATTTTCGGAATACCAAGCACAAGATCATTCCTAACAATGTAATTCATCTTCCTGTAGTTTATGTGAGCTAGCTTCCTGTGCCACAATATTGAATCAGATTCCGACGCCTTGGAGAGTAAACATGTTGGAATTGAATCTGTTGTAGTGGCGACACTCATGTCAAGGACATACGTGTCATTTCTCCATGGAGCCTTCATGAGAATCCATTCATCAGGAATCACAAAACCCGGTTTCAGAATATAACATTCATGATCGTTGAAATGGAACGAAAACTTCTTGTCACAGACTTGTGATACGCTTAAAAGATTATGTTCCAGCTGCTCAACATAATTCAACTTTTCAAATTTTACTTTGTCATTCTTTAACGTTCCCTGGCCTGTTATGTACCCGCCTTTATTACCCGCAAAAGCGACATAACCACCATCAATTTTAATCACATCCTCAAGCAATCTAACATTCCCTGTCATATGTCGAGAGCAACCACTATCCACATACCATGTATTGTTGATAGTCCTCCTTGGTTGTCCCTACATAAACAACGAGAATCAGTTAGAAAGTGGAACCCAAGCCATCGTGGTCTTGGGTCGTCCGGATTGATCAAAATAAACAACTTCTTGTAATATACAATCAATTTTATCATTCAATTTTGGATCAGATGTTTGACAATCAGACCTTTTCAAAGAATAACCATTTTTATTATTTTGAAAAACATTATGCGATATATTATTGTCAGATTCAGATGTTTCCAAAATCTTCTTTAATTTTCTGTTTCTTCTTCTTCTTTGAGGTCTAGACAATTTAACCTCCTGAACAGAATCCTTTGAAATTCCAACTTTTGGAATCTCAAGTTTCTCTTTGCAAACAAAGGATTTTGCATTCAATAAATTCTGTTGTTTAAATCCATGGGATTTAACAAAAGAATGACCAATCACATTTTTCTCCAAACTAGAAGACGACTTTCCCTCATCGTTTCTTTTAAGAATCTTCACCACTTTTGTTTGTGAAGGAACAGTCTTCATTTTACCCTTGTTCTTGTATGGACAATTAATCAAAATATGACCAGGCTCATTGCAATGAAAACACACTCGTCTTTCTTGATAACTTCTGAAATATGATGTTTTCTTTGAATTTGAAGAACCATCAGAAGAATAAGCTTCGGATGAATGCCCAGAACAATTTACCGGCTTCTTAGGAACATAAGTCTGTTTTGGCACTTTTGAAGAATTCACTTTTTGAAAACCATTTGAAGAATTCACCTTTTGAAAACCAGCCGCAACAAACCTACTTGACTGTAAGATTAGAGAAAGTTTAGTTGGAACCACTTTCACCTCTTCAGGTTCTGTCAAGATGCACCTATCCCGAGTAACATTCTTCACAACCCTTGGTTCCTCAATTTTCACTTATCTCGGAATGCCTTCAACCTTTGAATCATCAAACACTTCATCCACTGTATCAGAATCATACACCATGTCTTCACCCGTCACTAGATTCACTTTTAATACTGTCTTGGGATCAATCTCCTCTTCATGAATGATTTCAGGCTCAACTACATAATTTGCATTGAACGGAAGAGAAACAAACCCAATACCAGCAACACTCTTTGTGGGATCAGCATTAGCATTGAAATAATCCAAAACTACAGACGAATTCTTAAACTGTTCCAGCTTTCTATGTAGCTTTATCACCTCAGATTCTTTTTCAGAAATCTCCTTGTTCTTTTGGGCAACTACTTCATTTCGTTTTTCAATTTCAGCATAAGCCATGTCTAGATGATAACCCTGCTCTTTGTATTTTAACCCAAGAGAATTCAAGTCTCTTTTCAAAGACTCAATTCTATCAATGCATAGCTTATCATTATCTTTCAGTTTCTGATTAACTGAATGTATTGATTTCATGTCACAAATCAAATTTGTGTTATCATCCATGACTTTTTGTAGTTTATCTTTAACAGAAATGCAATTAGAACAAAATATATGACAAACATAGTCTTTTACCTTAGTCGGGTCAGACATGTCTGCCATGAATACTTTGGCAATCGGAATGTTCTCTGAATCTTCACCAACTGACGCATTTTCTGTAAGAACAATTTCTTCCTCATCAACCCCTGTCACAGCATCAGAATCAATACTTTGCTCTCTGTCTTCCTCATCATCAACACTTGGAACACTATCACCATCACATGAATCATCACTAGAACTTTCATCATCAGTAGACTCTTCTGGTTTTTCTGAATGAATTTCTGCAACAAAAGCCTGACTTACAGCACCCACCAAATCTTCCAGATGAATGCCCCAATCATATTTTTCATCATTTTGAGCAACTAAAGCTGATGATGCAGATGCATGATTTGTATTTCCAGAAGGACCATGATTTTGATTACCAGATGAACCATGTGGCTGATTCCTATTATGCTGAAAGTTAGATTGCTTCTTTTGAGAATCAAATTCTACCTTTGGCTTCACACACTCCTTAGCAAAGTGACCATACTCTTGGCAATTGTAACACCTAACTTTGCTCTTATCAAAACCCATACGCGATCTACTATTTGAACCAATATATTTTCTGCCAGTTCTCTTCAAAAAATCTTTAGCTTGTCGCATTAACATGGCCATATTCCATTGGATATTCATTTCTTCCAGATCAACAGGGTCAATCTGTCTGAAATCTTCTTCTATTACCTCAGGATCATGTATTTTTCCTTCAATGAAATTCTCATATGATGCCATGAATGAAGAAAACATAGCCAGATAATCATCAGCAACTTTCTGATTCACATGAGATCCAGATGATGTTGAAGCATTAGTAGCAGAAAATCCAGAATGGCTTGTATGACCAGAATAAATTGGAACTCCAGAACACTGATCATTTGAAGATTCTTGAGCATCACCAAAAAAAAATGCCACTCCAGCACCAGATTTACCAACAGATTTGGCAAAATACATCGAGGGATCCTGGATATGCTCCATATTAGTCTCTTTATTTTTCATATTCATGTCATGTGACTGAATCTTTCCTAGGACTTCTTCAAGAGACATGGTTTTGTACTTAACATTTTCTTTGATCAAAACCGTATACACATCAAACTTTGATGGTAAAGCCTCCAAGAATTTATCATTGATTTCCTCAGTCTCATATACCACAGATGCACTAGCCAGTTCACTAAGAAGATGATAGAATCTTGTAGCAAGATCATCCAAAGATTCATTCTGAAAATGTTTAAAAACTAGGAACTGCTTCTTTAGTAACTCTTTTCTACTTTTCTTCACATCTAAACTCCCTTCACACCTTTTCTGTAGTGCTTCCCACAGTTGTTGAGAAGACTTGAACTGTTTAAAACTGTGATAAATTTCCTTTGGTAGAGACATCGAAATGCTAGCCATTGCTTTCTTTTCTCGATCAAATAACAGCTTCTCTTCAGTAGTTAAATCTGACACTGGTTTTGGAACATCATCTTTTCCCATCCATGAATAAGTAAGGTGTGTATATCCTTCCAAAATTGGGATCCACAAACTAGTATCGGTAAAAGATACGAATTGGTCAAACCGATCTTTCCAATTTGAATAATCAGCTAGATTCAGCAACTTCGGAGGTTTTTGAGATGTACCTATCTCATTGTCATAATTGAACATGTTTGTGACTTGAACCATATTTGCCATGTTAAAAATTTTCTGGAAAATTTCTAAGTATTGAGCTGTTTTACCCTCAGGCGAACTTAATAAGTTCGCTTTAGTGAGTACTAAGCGAACTTGATATCAGGCGAACAAGACAAGTTCGCTTAAGGAGGAAATCCGGTAAGTTCGCTTAACAGCTAAGTTCGCTTGAAAATGTGAGAAGCGAACTTAATAAGTTCGCTTGCTAAGTTCGCCTGCACAGGAACTCAGCAAGTTCGCTTAAACTGCTGTAACAGATTCAATAGAATCTTCATCCAAACACGAACCGAAACCTTCAAAATTCATGATTTCTCAGCGAATTGATGGAATTTAAGGAAATTGAACTGTAGGATTATGAATTTTATCAAATAGAAAAGTTCTATCGGACTAATTTTGTCAAAAACACTTCCAAAATCACGAATTCAACAGAGAAACGATCTTCAAGAACTTGAAAAACTCCATTTTTGCAGAAAATTCAAAAATGTTGAATTTCTTGTCAAATTGTACACAAAAACCGTCACTAATCACCGAGAATCGTACTTAATTCACGAGCATAAGCTCTGATACCACTTGTAGGTCCAGGTAACTCAACTACTGATCGAACTCGTGATATGACGTTTCTATAACACGAAGTGCGGAATCCTTCTTGTTAACGTTTGTATACTAACCGACAATTCCAAACAACACGCGTAAATAAACTTCTCAAATATATTCAGAATCAGAATGGTTTACAGATTCAATCAGACAAATCGTTCTCTCTGTTCTCTCTGTTCGGTGTTCTGTCTAATGACTCTGTAAACTCATATATATAGAAACTAACCTGCTGTAAGCGAACTTATTAAGTTCGCCTGAAACAGACTAAGCGAACTTAACAAATTCACCTCAGTTAGACCTAAGCGAACTTATTAAGTTCGCCTCTGATAGACCAGGCGAACTTAACAAGTTCGCCTCTAGGAACACTTGTAAAAACACTTAGCAACTTTAAACAATTACATACCAAAACATAAAGACATAAAATCTAACTATTACAAGCTTTTGTCATTACAAATCTATGTCCTAACACTTCTTCAAGAGACATGGTTTTGTACTTAATATTCTCTTTGATTAAAACTGTATACACATCAAATTTTGATGGTAAAGCCTCCAAGAATTTATCATTGATTTCCTCAGTCTCATATACCACAGACGCACTAGCCAGTTCACTAAGAAGATGATAGAATCTTGTAGCAAGATCATCCAAGGATTCATTTTGAAAATGTTTAAAGACCAGGAACTGCTTCTTTAGTAACTCCTTTCTACTCTTCTTCACATCCAAACTTCCTTCACACCTTTTCTGTAATGCTTCCCACAGTTGTTGAGAAGACTTGAACTGTTTAAAACTGTGATATATTTCCTTTGGAAGAGACATCGAAATGCTAGCCATTGCTTTCTTTTCTCTATCAAATAACAACTTCTCTTCAGTAGTTAACGCTGACACCGGCTTTGGAACATTGTCCTGTCCCATCCAAGAATAAGTCGGATGCGTATATCCTTCCAAAATCGGAATCCACAAACTAGTATCGGTAAAAGATACGAACTAGTCAAACCGATCTTTCCAATTAGAATAATCAACTAGATTCAACAACTTCGGAGGTTTTTGAGATGTACCGATCTCATTGTCATAATTGAACATATTCGTGACTTGAACCATATTTGCCATTTTTCCTGAAAAATTTTCCAAGTGTTGAACTTCCTTTACCCTTAGGCGAAGATAATAAGTTCGCCTGCTAAGTCACCCAAGCGAACTTAATAAGAAGCGAACTTAATAAGTTCGCTTAAACCAGAATTCAAAAATCTGATCAAGTTCGCCTAAAATAAGTTCGCTTAACCCTGTGAAAAGCGAACTTGACAAGTTCGCCTGCTGCTAAGTTCGCCTGCACAGAATTAAGCAAGTTCGCTTGCCGTAACAGAATCTTGATCAAGAACTTCTTCAGACCACAGCCGTGAACCAAAATCAACCAAAAATCGTCATTAATCACTGAATTGAAGGAATTAAACAAAATTGGACCGTAGGATTGTGTAATTTGTCAATTAGAATCTTTCTATCGGATCAATTTCATCATAATCCTCTTCAAAAACACCAAATCAGATCAAAATCAGTCTTGAAAACTACATTGAAATGAAAAACTCAAAAATGATGAATCTGATGTCAATTTACATACAAAATCGTCTAGAATCAACAAGAATCACGAGCAAAAGCTCTGATACCACTTGTAGGTCCTCATGGCGCGTCTACGGATCGATCTCGTGATAAGACGTGACGTTTACTCGGAGTGCGGAATCCAACGAGTCAACGTTTATATGCATAAAAGACAATTCAAACACGCAAGTAAATAAACTTCTCAATTCGTATTCCAATCACAATGATGTTTACAGACTCAATCAGACTTCTCTGATCTGATCTCTCTGGTTCGTTATTGTTCGTTCTGACTGACTCTGTAAACACACATATATATAACCAACTGACCTGATATAAGCGAACTTATTAAGTTCGCCTCTAACAGCTTAAGCGAACTTAACAAGTTCTCCTCAGTTAGACCTAAGCGAACTTATTAAGTTCGCCTCTGATAGACCAGGCGAACTTAACAAGTTCGCCTCTAGGCTATACTTGTAAAACACTTAGTGACTTTTAACATTTACATAACAAAAACATAAAGACATAAAAACTAACTATTACAAGCTTTTGTCATTACAAACTATGTCCTAACATATACAAAACGTTTTTACGGTAAGATTCCGCACTCCGTGTTAACGAGACGTACTGTCATGAGATCGATCTTAGATGAGTCGTGTGGACCTACAGAGCAGCTAAAGCATAACCTGTTGAGTGTTTCTCAGATGTGCGACAAGGACCTCAGTTATGTTTGACAAGACAGAATGCATGATTCTCAAACCTGGTTTTGAAGTTCCTGAAGACTGGATTCTCATGCAAGCACCAAGGACAAACGACACTTATCAGATTGATATGAGTGTGGCAACAACCACCTCATCAGTTTCTACTTGTTTGTTTACTAAAGCGACAGAGCTTGACTCAATCTTGTGGCATAGGAAACTCGGACACATTTCTTATCGAAAAATGAATCATCTTGTCCGAAACGGTTTGGTAACCGGTGTTCCTAAGCTGAGATTCTCTGTTGTAGATGACTGCATGCCTTGTAAAAAGAGCAAACAGCAACGGAAGTCTCACAAGCCCAAGCTCCAAAACTCCATCGATACCCCTTTCAAGCTATTACATATGGATCTGTTTGGCCCCATAAGTATCAGGAGTATTAGAGGTAAGTCATACTGTCTAGTTGTAACTGACGATTTCTCACGTTTTTCTTAGGTGCATTTTTTAGGTACAAAGGACGAGACTGCTGACATTCTTCAATACATGATCCTGAGCTTGGAATCTCTTTACAAGTTGAAGGTTAGAAGAATAAGGAGTGATAACGAAACTGAATTCAAGAATAATTTGATGGAACTTTTCTGTCTCAAGAAGGGGATCCGTCAGGAATTTAGTGCCCCATACACACCTCAGCAGAATGGAGTTGCAGAATGGAAGAACAGAACCTTGATTGAGACTGCAAGGACAATGTTGTCAGATGCAAAGCTTCATGTCACTTTCTGGGCAGAAGCAGTAAATACAGCTTGTCACGTTTTGAACAGAGTTCTGATTGTGAAGAGTCACAACAAGACTTGCTATGAGTTGATCAAAAATCGACCTCCCAATCTTGACTACCTAGTTCCTTTTGGTAGTTCCTGTTCCTTATTGCTACAATACAAAGACCGCAAGTCTAAGTTTCATGCAAAAGCGGTGGAAGGCATCTTCCTAGGATATGTTTCCGACTCGCCAAGAGAGTGTACAATATAGGAACTCGTACTGTCGATGAATGGTTCGATGTGGATTGCAGTAAACACAGCATTCCACCAGAACCAACTGGTCCAGCTTGGGGTTTTGATTATGATGCGCTATTCAAGTCTTTAAACCTTCCTGATTTGTCTGCCGATGATGCCGCAAATGTGTATGAAGTTCCAGCTGATCCAATCAACATTGAATCTTCTTCTTCTGGAACACAGGATATGGGGGAGTTGAGCACGAACCTCGATTCCGAAATTCAGGAACCGGATATACTAGAGACGAGAGTGCATAAGAATCATCCAATTGACAACATTATTGGTGATCCTCATGCCGGTGTTCAGACTCATCATAGAACCATTGCTGAGAACTCTAGTTTGTACTCTGAGATACTTGACACTGGTGTCATGGAAACATGTTTGCATGCTGCATTCGTGTCCCAGTTAGAGCCGAAGAATGTGAAGGAGGCTCTCGCTGACAACTGCTGGATTGAGGCGATGCAAGATGAATTGTCTCAATTCCAAAAGTTGCATGTGTGGGATTTGGTTGACTTGCCAAGAGGCGTACAACCATTTGGAACCAGATGGGTGTTCAAGTGCAAGACGGATGATCGTTATGTCGTAGTGAAGAATAAAGCAAGGTTGGTTGTTCAGGGTTTTTATCAACAAGAGGGCCTGGATTACACTGAAGTATATGCCCCAGTTGCTAGACTTGAGGCCATTCGAGTATTTCTGGCTTATGCCTCCTATGTCGGTTTCAAGGTCTATCAACTTGATGTGAAGAGTGCTTTCCTGTATGGAAAAGTTCATGAAGAGGTCTATGTCACTCAACCTCCCGGCTTTGAAGATCTGCATAATATCAATAAAGTGTATAAGCTCGACAAAGCACTTTATGGTCTTCATCAAGCACCTCGGGCATGGTATGAGACGTTATCAAAACATCTACTCTCAAATGGTTTCGACCGTGGACATATTGACTCGACCCTCTTCATTCGGAAAGCAGGAGGTGATATTCTTCTTGTACAAGTGTATGTCGATGACATTATCTTTGGGTCTACAAATGAAGAGATGTGTAGGGAATTCGAACATGTGATGAAGTCCAAGTTTGAGATGAGTAACATGGGTGAATTGTCGTTCTTCCTAGGTCTGCAAGTCAGTCAAAGAGAGGATGGCATCTATCTACATCAAACTAAGTATGTGCAGGACATCTTGTCAAAATACAAGATGAATGATAGCAGTACTTATGGCACACCTATCCCCGTCAATCATGGTCTGCATCCTGACAAAGATGGAAAGGATGTGGATTGCAAATTGTACCGTGGGATGATCGGATCTCTTATGTATCTCACAGCTTCAAGGCCCGACATAATGTTTGATGTATGCTTGTGCTTAAGGTTTCAGTCACAACCAAAGGAGTCTCATATGATAGCTGTAAAGAGGATTTTCACATACTTGAAAGGGAAGTCCCGATTGGGTCTTTGGTACTCTAAGAAGCAGTCATTTGACTTCAAATCCTACACTGATTCAGACTATGGCGGTTGTAACCTTGATAGAAAGTCAACTTCTGGTGGATGTCAATTCTTGGGAGACAGACTAGTTTCCTGGCAGTGTAAGAAGCAGTCAACGGTTTCTATCTCAACATGTGAAGTAGAGTACATTGCTGCAGCGAGCGGTTGTTCTCAAATATTATGGATTCAGTAGCAATTGAGAGACTACGCCTTAAACTTCACTGGAACTCCACTGTTCATTGACAACAATGCCACCATGTCCATCACAAACAACCCGGTGAAACATCCCAAAACTAAACATATTGAAATTCGCCACCATTTCATATGTGACTGTGCTGAAAAGCATCTCATTGAACTTGTAAAGGTTCACACGGATGACAACTTTGCTGACCTTTTCACTAAGGTGTTTGATCGAACCCGTTTTGAACATCTTGTCAACTTGATAGGAATGTTCAATCCAGAGTGAAAACTTATTTTTCTTAAATCAATTCAATTCTTGAAAGTTAAATTTTATATCTTTTAAGTTTTCTGTATAGTTCTTTTAGTTTTCAAATATTTTACAAAAATTCAAACAAAATAGAAAATGGAGAAAATTTCAAAGTTATCTTGAGAAAAGAGGAAATGATAGTACATCAGAAATAATCTAAACGCCATATACTGCACATATGGGAAATGATTGCGTCATTATTACTTGATGGTTTAAATTGTTGTGTTTTTACTTTCCTTGTTTACAAGTAATTTGAATTGTCAGTATGTTGTAGGCATCTTTGAATCATTAGTAGTGTGGAAACTAAATCTAGACTACAACTGTGATTTGAACCCATGTATGCATGTGTGTGTGTGTAAAAGAATATAAAAAGATCATTATCAGATAAAGGATGTAAGATTTTAGCAAATATTTTCTTAAGAGACCAGTTTCAGGTTGTCTTTTGCACAGTTTTTTTCGGTTCACTTCACTGCCCATACTCACAAGTATGCAATGGGAAGTTGGGCCAAGATATGTCTTGACATCAACCGTTAAGCTTATATTCACCCTTGAATCATACCTGATTCATTGAAATCAAATCCAGATAAAAGTGGATCCCCTTACCTAAATCCTCAGACTCAATATCTATTAACCTGAATCATCATATGATATTCACAGAAGAAAAACCAATCAAACCAAGACATTGAATCACTCGATTATGAATCTTATGATTCTTGATAATCCTTATGGATTCTGCTTGATTTTTTCTGTGCTAAACGATGTAACTTCATTGAAAATCTTTGGGAAAATCTTAGATGCCTTGAGATAGTGCAATTTACATTCCTGTAGCATAACAGTGGGGTATACGTTGTATATCTTAAAATTAATACCTTAACACACAAGAACGTGATACAAAGATGCTTATGGTTTCAAATCTTATAATATTGCTAACTTGAATTACTTGTTTATGTGCTTATTACGTATGAATAAATTGTAATCCATGACATTATCCCATATTTTTTGACGTTTATCTTGTATCGTTTTTGCTATAGTTTAGCCTGATATGATCCTCTACTCGTGTCTTTGAACAAAAATAGTGTGTGTATATACATGTATATCTCTATCTAGAAAAGATCAAAAATATTTTAAGTTTACTTACAGTTCAATTTTAATCAGAAAAGCCAAAAATATTTGTGTTTAACCTTCGTGAATTGAATTTGAATCCTCTTGATTGAATGTGCTTATCATGTTCGTTATTTGACTTTGTCTTCTTCATAATTTGAGTTGAAATTTGTGCAACACAAAGGTTTATGCGTACTTGTGAAGTGCGCAGGAATTAAACATTGCGTACTTGTAAGTACGCAAGACTTAAGTCATGCGTACTTGCTATGTACGCAAGAGTTAAGTCTTGCGCACTTGTTAAGTACGCAAGACCAAATTATGTGGGGTATATATACAAGACTTAGGCCGTGTTTGGTAGCCTCTTAATGACATTAAGAGGCTACCTCTTAATGGTTCATAGCCTCTTAATGGTTAAGAGGTAGCCTTAAGTCTGAATGGTTAAGAGGTAACATCTTAATGGTAAGTCCTCACAAGTTACATGGCCCCTTATCTCTTAACCATTAAGAGATTTTCAACCATTAAGAGGTAGCCTCTTAATGTCATTAAGAGTCTACCAAACAGCCCCTTAGACTTTTTTTCGGATTTTATCTCATTTCAAACCTCTTTGACACTGTTGTATACCCGCTTCATATTTCCTCAAATATTTGTGCGATTCCAAACATATTTATCATCCCGTTCATTGTTCCATCTTCATATAACAATCATTTGGTGAGAATCTCAGTCCATTTCATCCATTAAATCTCCAGTTATTGACATATTCTTTGAACTCTCGAACCTAGGGTCTTGATAGTGAAACTTTGACCGATTTTGGATGTTCTTGATGAAAATTAAGACATAAAACTAGTTATAAGTCACAAATCGAAGCTTCTTGACACCTAAATTGTCTTTAACAGGGTTTGATTTTGATTTTGACCCCTTGTTTTACCGTAGGTTACCGTCGGACCAAGGCTAGGTCAAAATCGACTGGTTTAGCAAGTCATTGCTGTTGATAGTGGTTCCATAGGTCATAATCATGTATTTCGACCTTGTGGTGACCCTCTTCCACAGCAATATCTCACAACTGTTGAATTTTTGGAGTTTGAAATTTGGCTAAGTGCAGGTTCCTGCGCACTTAACAAGTACGCAAGAAGTAATTCATGCGTACTTGCTAAGTACACAAGAACTAACCCCTGCGTACTTGCTAAGTATGAAGGAAGGGCACTTCTGAAAAATTTTCGTGTCTGAAATTCAGTACATTGTGTAATTGCTATATCAAGTCATGTTTGATCCATTCCAATGATGCTTCTTGTTCTTATTATGTTTATTGTTTGTTTTTGCAGTGATGGCTCGTGCATTTACCAACGAATTCAATCTATTGGCTCTAACATAACCCGAGTGGAAGGGTGCTGCACTTCAGTATATGGAGATAGTCGATTTCCTAAACTGCTCGAAGATCAGCTATGCCATCTCTGTTGATCCTATTGTCTCAAGACCATATCTGGAGCAATTTTGGGAAACTGTTGATCACGACTGTACAGTAACCCCAAACATCATTAGGGCTACTGTAGCAGGTCATGATATTGCTATTTCTGAAGACACCATCAGACGAGTACTATAGTTTAGGGACTTATCAACTGATCCGATGAGTTACCCTGACTACTTCGTTGATGGATGCTAGAGACAAAGGATGGGGTATATTGGTACCATGGACTACTCCTCGTATAAGAAGTTATGGGTGCTTGATCAGTGGCGTTACTTCGCGCACGTCATGATCATGTGCCTGTCTACTAGAAAGGCGGGAAAGGATGCCACGGGGCATGACATGGCAGCTGCAATGGTTGGCCTCTCTCTTAACAAGGGTTACAACTTTTCAAAGTATATCTACAAGTCTATCACCGATCAGATCAATGCTGCTGATAGGTTTAGATTTCTATTATACTCTCGGTTCATGCAGCTATTGATTAATGATGCTGTACCCAATCTACCTCAGATTGGAGAGAGACTACAAGTGAAGCGGGTGGCCAAGAGAGTTTTCTCACAGTTCTTAATGCCAGGCAGTGTAGAACCTACCCCTGAGCATACTCCACTCTTTGGCCACCTAATTAATGAAGCATATGTGGCCCCTGCTGACTTCAGATGGTATAGTGCAGAGTCTGAGCCTGAACTCAATGAACACAGTGATGAACAACAGGAAGAAAAGGAAGTTGAATCTGAAGATGATATGTCTGATGATGAAGGAGATGAATAACAGGGAGTTGGAGGTGCTGAAGATTCCGACTCAGAAATGATCGAGTCAGATTCCTCTGATTCTGATGATGCACCATCCCAGGCACACCCAAGAAGATTGACGAAGGTGACCCTTCTCGAGTCATCTTCCAAGAGAAAGAGACAAGCGACTAGCAGTGAATACGAGCCCGATTCTGATTCGGACGCTGCTATACAGAGACGCAGAAGAGAAAGTATAAACAAGCAGGGGGAATAGGCCGCACCAAGCTATCCTTCGTGACATAGAATTCAGTGCTCAGAGGCAAGAACATGTAACGGCTGGGAGTACTGATTCCACATCTACTTCACCTTCATAACAGCTTTATAGGCGACAGCGGAGGAGGCCACGTGTAACACCTGATGTAGCTACCACTGCTATCACAGAGGAGGTTCCTGTGATAGTGTCCCTCCCTGTGCAAGCTGTTCAAGTGGCGGTGATAACTCTTATTCTAACCGAGTCTGTCACCATCACCCCTACCACCATCCAAACAACCACCATCCCTACCTCAATTCCCATAACCTCTCTTCAACACATCAGTGAACCATTTCCTGAGTTAGATTTTACTCATGGATTTGATTTTGATGAAATCTTCACATTCCCAACTCATCAAGCAGAAGCATCGTCTTCCAGGGGACCTGATCCTCGTGATACCCGGATCACTACCCTAGAGACTCAAGTCGCTAGTCTTTTTGAAACGCTATGGAAATCGAGAGAAGAATCTGACAAACAACAGGGGCAGATTAACTTTCAGGACTTCACGTGCTTCAGGATCCTCCAAGCATCTTAAGTATGGACATGTAATTGATTTTCTATACAAAACATTCTTAAAAATTAGAAAATGAGACATCCTCATGCGAAAAGCCTTGTGGTTCTTCTAATCACTTGGGATTTCACCATCCTGCAAGCATTTATTAATAGGTGAAATCCAGGATCCTAGAATAGGTTCAAGATCCCGAATGTCTGCTTCTTCTTCAGTGTTGGATACTTCTTTTACCTTCTCGATTGCTAGGCTTAGAATGTGTATGATAGGTATTTTGGTACCTTCTGGTATTCTAAGAGCTGAAGCAAGGTTTGCTAAGGCATCAGCCTTAGTGTTATCTTCTCTAGGCACCTATGTAATGTTAAGAGTTTCAAATTCTATGGAGAATTGCTTAACTATTGTGAGATATTTGGCTAGCTTCTCACCTTTTACTGCATATGAACCATTGAAATGATTAGCAATTAACAATGAGTCTACATATACCTGAAGATACCTGATCTTGATATCCCTGGCTAATTGTAATCCTGCTATCAGCGCCTCTTATTCTACTTCATTATTCGTAGCATGGAACTCACAGCTTATGGATCGGGGTAATATGTCCCCTTGTGGCAATTTTAGTATGATTCCCAGACCTGTTCCTCTTACATTTGATGCACCATCAGTGAATAAGGTCCATTCGTCCTTCGACTCTTCTAGTTGTTGGACTTCAATATCTGCTTCGTGTTGGATATCACTGCTGAAATCAGCCACAAAGTCCGCCAGTGCCTGAGACTTTATTGCTGTTCTAGGTTCATATATTAGGTCATAGCCGCTGAGTTTGACTAACCATTTCGCCATCATTCCTGACATCTCTGGTTTTCTTAAGACACACTTAATAGGATAATTAGTTTTAACATGAATAGCATGTGTTTCAAAATAATGTTTAAGTTTAGTTGATGCCATTATTAAAGCTAAAATTAATTTTTCTAAATGAGAGTACCTGGTTTCTGCTGGTAGCAAACTTTTACTTACATAGTATACCGGATGCTATTGTCCCTCATGATCCTTGACTAATACATCACTTATGGTGCTTCGGGATATTGCCAAGTATAGGGATAATGGTTCACCGTCTTCTTGTTTCATCAGTAGAGGAGCTGATGACAAGTATTCCTTTAATGATTGGAGTGCTTGTTCATGCTTCTCTTCCCATTCGAATCTCTTGTTCTTCTTCAGGATGTTGTAGAATTCCTTGCACTTTTCTAAGGATCTTGATATAAATCTGTTGAGTGCTACTACTTTCCTGGTCAGTCTCTGGACATCCTTAGTATTTGCTGGGGATTTCAGATTGATGATAGCTTTGATTTGTTCTGGACTGGCTTCTATTCCTCTCTTGGTCACCATGTAGCCTAAGAACTTTCTTGCCCCCACTCCGAAGTGACATTTCGAAGGGTTCAGCTTCATATTGTATTGGTCCAGGATATCAAATGCGTCTCTGAGATCCTTGAGATGATCCTCAGCTTTCTTTGATTTTACCACCATATCATCTATGTAGACTTCCACAGTGTCCCCAATCTTGTCTTTGAACATCATGTTTACCAGTCTTTGATACGTGGCACCTGGATTTTTAAGACCAAATGGCATAGCTGTGTATCAATAAATACCTGTCGGAGTCATGAACGTCGTGTCCTTCTGATCTGATGGTTCCATTTGGATCTGTTGAAATCCTGAAGAGGCATCCATAAAGTCAGGATTTCGTGGCCGGCTGTAGCGTCTACCATCGAGTCTATGTGCGGTAATGGGAAGGGATCTTTAGGACACGCCTTGTCGAGGTCTGTGTAGTCTACACAAACTCTCCACTTCCCGTTCTTCTTCTGGACTACCACCACATTAGCTAGCCACCTTGGGAATTTTACCTCCCTTATCATTCCAGATTTAAGGAGCCTTTCGACCTCTTCTTGGATGATCACGTTTCTTTCAGGAGCAAATTTCCTTCGGTTTTGATGTATTGGCCTGAAACGTTTATCAATTCCAAGTTTATGAGTTATGATATCTTTGGATATACATGTCATGTCTTCGTGCTTCTAACCGAAAGTTGTTTTTCTGCCCCTCAGGAAATTAAAGATATCTTTTTCAATATCCTCAGGGATATTGCTCCCTACCAGGATCTTTATATCTGGATTCTCGCCATCCAGGGGTACCTCTTTAACATCCTGTTCTTTAGCTTCTAGAACATCCCTGGCCTGCTTCGTTAATTTCTATGCTTGCCTGGTTTTGACGGAGGCTTTCATTGAAGAAGTGTAACAGTTTTTAGCCTCTGGTTGATCGCTGTTGATCCTTACCATTCCCCTGGGGGTTGGCATCTTGACACATTAGTGATATGTTGAGGGTACTGCCTTCATGTTGTGTATCCAGGGTGTTCCTAGAATAATGTTATAGCAATATAAAGAATCAATAACACAAAACTTTTGTATAGAATTTACCCCCTCGATGTAGATTGGTAGCTTTATTTCTCCAACTGTGTTTTTAACCTCTCCGTTGAATCTTACCAACACAGAGGATTTGGTGATGATTTTGGAATCCGGGATCCCCATTTTCTTCAGGACTTCATGCTGAATTGTGTTCACCGAGCTTCCTCCGTCAATCAGTATCCTTCGGATGAAGTGGTTCGCAATGTATAGTGTGATCACCAGGCCTTCATCATGAGGATCCTGTACGTCATATCTGTCATCCTCATCAAAACAGATCACCTTTTCTTCGGTTAAGCTGGAGGTTCTGTTAGGTCTGTCCCCATTCTCTGTTTTTGCTTCTTTGGCATTCCTTTTTGTTGCAGAGTAAGAAGTCCCACAAATATCAGATCCACCAGATATAAAACCTATTACCTTGGCATCTGGCGGCGGGGATTTTGCTCTTTGCGGGATCCTGTAATGATCCTTAGCTTTGTTCTTTCCTTTGCTCAGAAACTCTTTGAGATATTCCTTGCTTAGGAGATAGCTTATCTCCTTCCACAAAGTAATACAATCTTCAGTTACGTGCCCAAAGTCTTCATGGAATGCACACCACTTGGACTTGTCCTTCACTCCTGAGCTCTTCTCAAACTTGCGAGGCCACCTAGCTTTTTCCCCAAGATCCTACATAGCAAATAGCAAACCAATTGTATCAAGAGAAAAACAGTATTCAGACAACTTAGGGTATTCTTCCTCGTCCTCATTATCTTCTACAGCGTTGATCCTGTGATTTTCAGGTTTAGAATATGGCTTGGATCTGTATGACTTGAAAGGTGCAGATTCAGCTTTTCGGTTGGGCTGAGCGTAGCTGGTTGGAGCATCTACACACTGCTGGATCTTTTTATCATCCTCCATCCTAATGAACCTGCGCTCGGTTCCTGACTTCATCAAGATTCCTATAAGGATTCATAACAAGGTCTTCATAGAATTTAGAATCCTTCCTTAGTCCCATCTTGAATGCTTGGACAACAGTGGCGACGTCGAATCTCAAGATATACAGGGATTCCCGACCAAATTTGCTGACATAGTCTCGGAGGGATTCTCCGGGATTTTGAATTATCCTGTGTAAGTCACTTGTTAACCTTTCAAAAGTTCTACTGCAAGAGAATTGATTGTTAAACAAGTTAATTAAATGAGCAAATGAAGTAATGGAATATGGAGGAACATTAAGTAGCCATTTTAAGGCTGATCCTATTAAGGTAGAGCCGAAGTCCTTGCACAGACAAGCTTCCTTTAGGTCCAAAGGCATGGGGTTGATCTCCATCCTCTCTCTGTATTGCGCCACATGTTCCTCAGGATCTGTAGTTTCGTCATATTGTTTCATGTTGGGAGTCTGGAATCGCTTGGGGATCTCAGCATCACAAATTGGTGGAGCAAATTTAGAGATCCTATGACTGGTAGAGGATATCTCTAGTATCGGTTGGACTACACCTGGTACACTAGAGATCATCTCTCTTAACATCTTTAACTCCTTGGCTATGGACGGAGTGATTCCTATATCCTGTACAAATTCGTTAGTATTGGAAAATTGATTGAAAATGTTACCATTCTTAGGATTTTGGGACGATGATCCTGGAGTAACTCCAAGATCCTGATTTGTTGTAACTCTAACAGCCGGAGTTGGGCCAGCCGTAGTGATTCCAGAATGCATGGGAAGAAAATCTCCTTATGGACTCCTGGGGATCCCGAATAATTAAAATCCAAGACCCTAGATTTCAACGGGGTATTCACTTCCACCGGTTTCTTGGATTCTTTGACCCTTTCAAGCTCCCTAAACAGCATCTGATTAGTTTTCTTCTGTTGTTCCATCTGTTGCTTCATTTATGAGAACATGTTGAGGATATCATCATTTGAAACTAGCACAGGTCCTCCAGCAGGTATCCCAGATCCCGAAAAACCCGCTGAAACGGGCTTCTTCGACTGATTATCACTTTTCTTTTAGAATGAAGGAGGGGGATGAATAGGGTTGTTCAACGCAGAGATTGAAGATGGAGCAGAAACAGAAACATTTTGGATTGGGATGACATTTTTGAAATCAGTTTGGAAAGATAGTGATTGAACACAAACTTTAGTAAAGATTTGAAGATGAAAAGCACCACTTGCCCCACGGTGGGTGCCAAATTGTTGTGGGTAAAAATTATTAAACCAATTTTGTAACCAAACTTAGTAAGTGAGGTAGTGTGCTTGTCGAATTTGTAAAGAAGAACGTATATAAAACAGTAAATCAACACGAGTGTTTACGAGGAAAGCCCTTGATCCTTGATGATCTCCGGCACAAAACCTCAGGAGCCGCCTAAACGTCGGGCTGCCTAGATAGCTTTTATAAAATCGAAGTAAACGAGTATAATGAGAGCAAAATAAGATCGTTTGCTAGGTGTTACAGAAGTTTGCGAGTGAGTTGTGTGTTTCCTAAACAATCTTATCGCTAATTAAATACAAAATGATCCTAACTAACTTTGCGAAAATAAAGGTTAGTTGACTCTTGACCACATTGAGTCATTTACACCATTTAACCACATATCACCCATTAGTTTGACCAATAACCACATAAGTCAATAAAGTTTTGGACTAAGAAGAGTAAATTTATGATCTAAATGAGTTATAATTAATAACTACACTAGTGGATCACCGCGCTACGCAGCGGGGATTCGATCGATGTTTGACCTGGATCTTTGTGATCTCCGGTTCGATCCCGAGGGCGTCCGGGTTTTACCACCAGTGGGCTTTCGGGCAGGTGGGTTTTCCCCGAAACTGGAGATAACTTGGGGCGCGTAAGGGCTCCGTACGGTATTACTTTAACAAACAAGAATAAATCTTGTGATTCATGCTTGAAGGCCAAACAAACCAGGTTACCCTTCCCCCATAGCTTTATTAAAACTCATACTTATTTTGAATTATTGCATATAGTGTTGAAAAATCAGTTGAAATAGTAATTGAAGACACATTCTTTGTCAGAAAACCTATACCACTAGTTTCGTTACAAACAATACAATTCAATCACCCAATTTATAAATACCAAGTTTCCCCCTTTAGTCACCCAACCCTGCTATTAGGTTTTGTCATCAACCGAACAAGATTGTAAAGCAAGCAAACTCAAGCATAATCATAAATTGTTCCAGATTCAATGAATTGGCACTGGTGCCGCATCTGATCATGACTAAAAAACTTAACAAAAAAGGTTAACCTATCCACTCCAGAGACCATCAGTGTAACAAGTTGAAAATTTGTTAGACCAAATACGTAATTTCTCAAAGTTAGAGACCAAATTCATAATTTAGCCAAACCACAGGGACCATCCGTGTAATTAACTCAAAATAAATTGAGTTTGCTTTTTCATTTTACCTTTTTTGTTTAGTTGTGAAACCGAGGGTAGAAATGTCATTGTAATGATTTTATTAAAGAGTGGTTTAAGGATTCTCGATGGACAAGTAGCCGATAATAACAATATTCAGTATACCGAAGTTACCAGGGTCTTGGATTCCGGATCATGCATCATTCAGGATCATGCTTGAAATTCATCCCATAACATTGATATACCCGTTTACCCGCCCCGATAACCCGATAACGTATACCCGTTTACTCGATCATATACCCGACATAGTTTTTTATTTATTTATTCTAAGTATATATATCGTATTTATTAAGTATATATACCGTATTTATTTTAAATGTATATACCCGACATGATTTTATTTATTTCTTTTTTTATTTTAGTTACAAATTTTATGTATACCCGATCGGTTTAGGTCGAGTATACCCAACGGGTATTTTTTAGAAACTAACGGGTTTACCCGAAACCCACGGGTAAACCCGATACCTGACGGGTAATTACCTGACGGGTTTTGGGCCGGGTATGGGACAAGATTTTATAGCCGGGTATGGGGTTGGGATTACTTAAACCCGTTCCAAACTCGACCCATTTCCATCCCTACACATAGACTACAGTACTAACAATTAAGCACATAAGATCACTTTGTGGTGTTTTCTCCAAGTCATTATCGCAGATGGTAACACATAAGCAAGACTTAGTATTCTAATTACTTAAGCTCATGAATAATGGATTATGGATAAGGGCGCCACCGAATCTCGGATTTATTCTCACAAAAAGAGTACCCACAAGATATCATGATTTAATGACACCCCCAAGATTTCAAAAACCTCTAAATTTTAACTTAACGTGGTACCTATCACCCTATATTGACAGTTTCAGTTTTACTGACACCTCTAAGATGAGTACCCACAAGATATCATGATTTAATTCAATTATTTAACCCTAAGTAACACTCACAGGCTATTTAAGTTCTACTAGTTGGCTGGGTCTACCAAAACATCACAATTTATACACGTTTTCAATTATTTATTCATTTAAAACTCAACAAGCAGATCCATTTGTACTATCATTTTCCATTTATTTTGCAAAAACTTTTGATTTCAAAGGACATTTTTTACAATTTTTTATTATTTTTGTATTTTTGTATTTTTTTTTTAAAGAAAAGAAACCTAGACACTAGACGCAGTCCCATCCCCACACTTGAAACAAACATTGTCCCCAATGTGAACCGAGACACACAGAAAATAAAAATACAAAAATAAAACGGGAAGACTTAGCTGGTAATGTAGCATGAAGTGTGTCCAACTTTGCTCTTCCACTTGTGCACCGTATAGCATTTTGGTCGCGGTTGCACAATTGGTTGTCGGGTTGCCTTTACAAAATAATAAGATTATGATCGACCCCGCCCGAATGGAGATTGAGTACGGACGGAGCGATCAATACCAGCAAAATAAAGCTTACACAAACCCACAGCATTAAACTGACTCAAGTTACAGACTCAAATATAAAACAATAGACTCGACTGACTCACTAAGACTCAAGATAGAGCATAGGGATACGTACCTGATGAGTGACAAACACATAGACATGAATGTCAAAGCAAGGTGGATCAACGGTCACAAATGGTTCTTATGTTTCCTGTGGTGATGGTATGTATGATGGATGATATGTGTGATGAATGAGGATGGTGATGGATATGGTGGTGGTGGTGATGTAGGTACGGGTGTTAGTGGTGGATGATGGTAGGGTAGTGCAGGGTAGTGGTGATGGATGGTGAAATGATGGAGGGTAAATGATGGATGATGATTTATAATAGTGGGAGTGGTGGACGGTGATGAGAAACCATGGGAAACAAGGGCAGTGGGCAAGACCATAAATCCCCCGCGTACTGCGAAGACCATGGCAGCACTCATCGCGTACCGCAAGGAGGCAACTTTTAAGCCGGCCATAAATCCCCCACGTACTTCGCGTACCGCGAGGAGTAGTCTTTCACAGAAAGTTTATAGGGTTTTTTCTACTTAGAAAAAATTTTGATCCCCTAAAAACGTTTTCACCCAAATCCTCTAAAAACCTTTTACAACTATAAAAACCAAAGTAAAAATACCTGGAACTTCATTCTTGATGATTTTCCTCACTGAATCAGCTGCGAATCCCTGTAGAACAAACACAAAACAAAAAACACGCAAACCAAAAAAACATCGAGAGTAACACGAAACACACAAAAAGACTCGTACAAACTCTACACCCGGGCACTGGCCCAAGAACCAAACCTAATCAGGGGGCTTCTCCTTTATGCCGCCCCCATCCGGCCCGTTTAATATGATTTGTCTACCACCGATTTGACAAATTCCGATGGTAGACTTTACGTTGGTTTTGAAAATTTTAAACGAGTCGGACCACCAATATGTACTTACCTGGGCCAAACCTGATACGTGATGTATAGTGAAGGAAATGGTTAGCTTTATTCTGTGATAGAACATTGTGCAGCTTCTGTGTCTGTCTCTTCACTCTCGATCTGGCCTTATTCACATTCTTTCTTTCTCTTACCCGTGGTGCCTTTGATTGTTGTGGCAATTTATCATCGGCTTAATCCACGGGCCTTATCTTCTTGCTTTCACTGGTGAAAAGTGGTGGGTCTGACACCAGCTCCAATTGTGGTTCGTTGATGACCTCATCCACTTGCACCTCTTCTTCCATCCCCACACTTGGCTCTTTAAAAAACAGATCTTCAAGGAGCTTTAAATCACCAAGTGGGTCGAATTCTTCCTCACTAGAAGTCGGTAAGTCCACCAACTCGTCACTAAACTCATCCTCCCAGGATGGGACCTGCTCCTCTTCTTCCATCTCATCATTTGATTCATCTAATGGCTCACCAAGCTGAGCTTCACTAACGTCCTCCATCTCAACCAGCTTTGTTAAGCCCTCTTCGGAGCACTCGTCTTCATTTTCTAGATCCTGCATCACATTACTCTCAAAGAACAAGCGTAAAGTATTAAGTGCATTCGAAGAATCGAGATTGTCACTCAAAAATTCAAATAATTCAAGACTATCACAATTTTATTCAATCAAACCGGGTTTCGAATACTTATATGGGCCATCACCCGCAGTGCCATCCGAGGACTCTTCTACCTCTGCTTCAACATGACTGAATAAGTCATCCTCGATGGGCTCTGTCCTGTAGCTCTGTGGTGTGTAAACCGGAGGTGGGTCTGGTGCGGAGTCTTGTAGACTCGTGAGTTGCACCTCTTCCATTAAAGGCTCCTCTTCCTGAGTTGCTTTTTCTCTTGCTAGCCTCAGACTTGCTAGCTCATCTGTTAGCCTCCCAGATTTATCCAGGAGGTGAAGTCGCTCGGCCTTAGTTATTAGGTGCCATCGAGTGCTCATGATTTCTTGCACCTTCTCTGCTCCTCCTTGATTGTATCTTCATCCGGTGTTTCCTGCACCGACTAAATCTCATAAGATAAATGTAAAGGATCACATGGAATTGCGTGAGCTTGCAAGGAATCGTTATAGAATTCTTCCCTATTGCAATCAAGGGTAGAATATTTACCTGGAGGTGGGACTTGTGCTTCACCTTCAGTCACTGTGAGTTGCACTTCTTCCATTAAAGTCTCCAGTTCTGGGGTTTCCATAATCACTGCATCCGATGTTGTTTCATTTCCAATCACGTTCCCTTTCCAATCATAAACCAAACGCTCCAGATTCTTCGGATGATGGGATCCTATGCGAGTGAGTATTACATGAAATACATTCACAAAGACACATATGGAACAATAATCAATCATAAATCAGATCTAAATACGCACACACACCATATCAATTGCAATCAAGTTCGCTACTTTAACATTAATCTATCAATAAAGAATCTGAAAACTAATAAAAATCCAATCTTTACAAAGTAATCACTAAAACCTAGGTAGTATGTAAAGTTTAGCCAACAACCATGGTCAAAAACAGAAAACTAGAAGTAATAGTAATGAACATGGTCTTAATCAGAACAATTAAACATATGAGAATCAAAAACATGAACCGAACGATTAACGTTTAACAAACCCGAGGTCCAAAGCTTCGATATTTAGCTTCACCAGCCACCTCTATTCCCAAAATCTCCCAAAGGCTCTTCCTTGACGGCTGGAATTCGATCTCCTATCACAATGGAATTCAAAATCAATTTAATTTGATTTTAGGGTTTTTCATGGATTTCCTATCTCTTGCGTACCGCGAAGATCTGGGCTGGGTTCCTCGCGTACCACGAGGAACAAAATAGTCGGGCCGGTTTCTAAAGCCCCTCGTGTACCGCGAGAGTTTGGTTCTCCTCCTTCGCGTACCGCGAAGGAGGGAAATTCCAACTTTTTAACTTTTGTTCCTTCCAGCTTCTTCTTGTGCTCAATTTCTTCGTGATTTCACTTCCTATTCCACACGAGCACCTACAAATATACAATAGACTCAAAATGAACTAAAAATGACTCAAAAAAATACAAAACTATCTAAAAACGCACAAGTACAATGGAATAAAGATGTGTGCTTCGCACTACATCAATAGTCATAACACTGAACTTTTAATTAAAATCATTCAAAATGGCGAAAATGTATCATTCAATTGCAAACATAACAGCGAAAGTCTTAACATAAAAGAAACATTGTTCTTAACACATAATCAAATAAAATGGGATGTCAGCCTTGTGCCAGGTAGCCATCACGCGTTCGCACGTCCCTTCTTCTTGCTACCTGAAGTGCATACTAAAAGTCAGCTAACGCTGGTGAGTTCTAGTTTAAAGCACTTAGGTAATAACATCATTTCTTTATAAGTAAAAATATATATATATACATATTTGAATACACATTAATACTTGAATTACCTTCATTTGTCATTCATTGTAAGTACATATAAATATATATTGTTTTGACCAAAAATTAACAGGGATAATTAAGTAGCCAAACTTTGTATGTGAGGTAGTATGCTTGTATAAACTTGTGTAAAATGCAGTATAAGTATAGAAATAACACGATGAGTTACGAGGAAAGTCCTTGATCTTTGAGGATCTCATGCATAAAACCTCGGGAGCCGACTAAAGTCGGGCTGCCTTGTTTATCTTATTGAATTCGGTAAAAAGTACAATATGAGAGAGCAATATGATCAAGGCTAAGTGTTACAAGTGAGTAGTGAGAGTGTAGTGGGGTTTTCCTATCGATCATTGCCTCTATAAATACATTTCATGACATTAATTGCTAAGCTAATATCCCGGAAATGCCTTAATGGACCGTTACAAGTCTTCCTTCAAGCATATATCTGTTGTAATCAATGTAATCCCGCGTCTTCAGCCTTCTTTAAGTTGAGGGGGGTTACCTGTAAGACCAAGTCAAAGAAAATATTGCGTAAGATATGATTATAAACGTTATATAATCATGATACTGAAATATAGTAGGGATCAGGGATACCGATACGTATCTGAGGATCCGGGATTCTAGAAGGTAAAAATTAACCCTTAACAATTGTCCCCAAATTTTTGGCAGTTGGTGTATGCAAATTGACAGTTGTAAAAATTTAAAATTTAAAATCCAAAGTTTTTTGACCGATGTGTAAGGGTTCAATCCCGGGAGGCCTCACTTGTTGGATTCACTCATTCACAAACAGTTCTTAAACTTGAATATCAAATAACGCAGCGGAAAATTTCTTTTCAAACATAACATAACATTGTTCAACCTGCGGAAGCGTAACATTGTCTTAAACATAAAACGTAACATAAATAAAACATAATGGGATGCCAGTCTTCATATCATCCGGGTAACTCATCAAGCCGCCCAGCATCACCGTCGATCATCATAACCTCCCCTTAACATGAATGTGCATACTAAAAAGTCAGCTACGCTGGTGAGTTCTAGCATTTCATAAAAACTTTAACATTAACATTTGCCAAAAACATAACATTCATTCATTTAATAAAAGCGTACGTAAAATCATGCAATAACTTAACGTCATCAAAATCTCATAATCATATCATCATAACATAAGTCAACATGAACCGAATATGCGCCTTCTCGTAACCGTCAATTCAATACATCGCATAGTGGCGGAGAAACCCCGAGGCACGCCACCACTAGGCCCTTCAACACCATACATTACCTGCAGGCTGAGAAACCTAGGGCCCGATACCCCAAAGCCGTTCAATGCAAGAACCTTAGGAATGGTACCACAAGGATACACGCACCTTCACCTTAAGAACTGTTCCCTAGCAGGGAATAGTACCTTCAATAGGGATCCCGGTAATCCCATGGTGACCGTCATCACCCCTTTATCAACCCAGTTGTAAAACAGTTGGCCAGCCACAAATGCCCCTAAAAGGTAAGGCCATAACATACATGCATACCTTAGTTCCCAAAAGAACTCGTGGCAGATTCGTTCATTTCTTGACGTTTATAAAATAACCGTTACCGCCTTTACATCATTTCAGTTAAAGCATTCGTACGTTTTATTATAAAACATTTCATTCATAAACCGTTCGTAAACCATTCATAAACCTCTTTGGCAAAATATTTCATAAACACATTTCAACTTTCCTTTCGTAAACCTCATTTCATAAAACATCATTTCGTTAAACATCGTTTCGTTAAACATCATTTCTTAAGTATGCACACCAGCCCAAAACATTAATAAAACATTTAAAAGAGGGCTCCAGAACTCACCTAATAAGCTGGTCTCGGTAATCCTAATTAAAGGTCCAATTAACGTCACGTACTATCTGAATTGATTAATTAAATACACACCAGACCCAATCCCGACTCTAACCGTTTACTCATTCTATCTTACGCGAACTTAAGGCTATGTTCGCCTCTTACACACCTGGCGAACATACAAGCGAACTTAGGCTAAGTTCGCCTGATCCATGCCCAAAGAACTTAGTAAGTTCGCTTACTTAAGTTCGCTTGATTCAACCCAGTGAATTCACTAAGTTCGCCACCATATGTTCGCTTACTTTTTGTCACACCCGTAACACAGGATAGTTATCTAACCAGAGTAGTACCTCCAATAGAGATGTTCCCAGGTAAGAACGACGGGTCTAGGAGAGATTTATACACCGTCCTTTCCTAGACAGTACATTCGGTTCATCAGATAACTACATACTGGTTAGAAGGTCGCCTTCTAGTTACTGTGACGTTGATATCAAAAACACACAGCGGAAGACTAAATCATAACTTCTGTTAACATCAAAACATGGTTTACATAATCGTTAACAAAAGTTACATAGTCCGTTCCTAACAAGGAACAAGTCATTCGGGACTTATAGTTTCAGGCATGCCCATCATCTTTGGATCGTTTATCTTTTCGTTCTAGTCCTGGAAATGCCACATCTATTGTCTACCTGTGATGTGTTCAAAAACATTTTGATAAAACATGGGTCATCACAAAGCTGGTGAATTCAAAAACTAAAATAGTTTATTAAAATGACCCGCCTAAGTATCTTGAACACATTCATGGGCTTCATCACCCAATGTTTCGTTCATGGGCTTCAACACCCAACTGAACAATCATTTAATTTATATATAACCAAAGACCGTTCCACATGTCCTGTCCAACATGCCGTTCCACGGGCAAGTGAAATACAATAAGCGCTTAGAATACGTTATATATAAACAATCGGTACAATCGTTTCAAGATACTCAAAATGTTTTCATAAATCTATCATGCCGGACAAGGTCATGACTGGGTTCATACATCACAGTTTAAGAACTCACATCGGCAGTATTTTGGCTTATAAATCAGTAATGTAGCAAACACCTCGAGCAGAGCTCCTAGATAAGCATAATATTACTTAACCATATAATCCTAGTTTAATGATTCATAACCAAAGCTTAATGAGAGGTTGGAACCTTACCTCAGCACAATCTATGACAAATTTGGAGTCGAAACGCCGGAAACCGGACTCTCGTACGCGAACCAGGGCTCGGGATCGGGGTATCAGAGAATGTGTGTGTGTATTTGAGTGTGTTGGTGTGTGAAAAATGCATGGAATCGATCAAGTATTTATAGGGGCAAAGTCCAACCCGTAGCGGACCGCTATGCTAGGTTGTGGCGGTCCTCCACCCTTGAGGCAGCTTATTTAGCTTGACGTGTCCATAGTGGACCGTTATGGTCTGGGCTAGCGGTCCCCCATCCTTTCCAAGCGTCAGATTACAATTGCTGAGTCACAGGACACGTGTCAGCTTCCCACTGCTCCCTTGCTCAGAACGTAGCAGACCGTTAAGCTCTTGGGTAGCAGTCCGCTACCCCTTAAATTTTCAAAATTTTCACTTTAAGTCCTTGAACTTTGTTTATTCATATATCTATCCCTCAACTTTGAAATTTGGAAAGTTTAGCCCTTTATTTTCCGGGGAATTTTTGAGGTGTTACACTTTTTTCCCCAGGCGAACTTGTTAAGCGAACTTGATAAGTTTGCCCCAATCTAACTTCAGTTTCGTATAAAACGAGGTAGCTTTTTCGTAACTATCAAATATACCGATGAGATGTGATTTTTTTTAAACGTCACGTAGAATGTAACGTCGTGATTTGCTTTGTTTTATCTAGAGTAAATTAAAAATTATATCCATTAACTTTATACAAAATTATAGCTTATGTCCTTTGCCTTTAAAAATTACACTAGATGTCCTTTTTTAAAACTTTTGCAACTTTTAAACTTTGGTGTTTTATAAAATTCCAAAACTGACATTGCGACATGCCTATTTTTATTTACCCTTCGGCGTGAACTTTCATAACATTATTTTTAAATCAATCGTTGTTTTAAACATTTTTTAAACCGTCTGACGCTTATCTCAAAGTACACCGGCGCGGCATTTTTTTCTATGTTTAAACTAACCTGCTATAATGTGTCGCTGGCATGCTTATTTTTATCTACGTTTCGATGTAATTTTTTTTCCGAATAACTTCAGTTTCGTATAAAACGAGGTAACTTTTTCGTGACTATCAAATATACCGATGAGATGTGATTTTTTTAAACGTCACGTAGAATGTAACGTCGTGATTTGCTTTGTTTTATCTAGAGTAAATTACAAATTATATCCTTTAACTTTATACAAAATTATAGCTTATGTCCTTTGCCTTTAAAAATTACATTAGATGTCCTTTTTTTAAAACTTTTGGACACTTTAAGTCCTTTCCACTAACTGGAGTTAACTAAGTTTGCCTGTCGGGCAGTCTACTTCCCCAAGAACCCTAAGTTCTCGCATGCAGATCTGATCATGTCAAGATCCTGACTTTTTACGTCTAAAACGTTCGTTTTTCCTTCTAGATGCTAGATCTATGTTCATTTTCAAGTTTTATACGTAAAAACGTTACCTTTTTATCCAAAACCCGAAAACCCCAAATTTTACAAAAACTCAGATTTAGACAAGATCGTTACCTGTATCGAGCTTCTGTTTCGGATGTACTTCTCACTAGCTATGGAGCAACACTTTGCTGGAATCTCATGCCGATCTGTCTACTTTCTCTCTCTTTGGTTTCTCTCTCTAGAACTTGTAAAATGAGAGAAAAGAGATGGGCTAGGGTATTTATAAGGAGAGACTACTCTTGAGCCCATACACGCGCGAGCCCATAGCCGGCCCATTCCATG
This sequence comes from Smallanthus sonchifolius, assembly GCA_023525975.1. Classification (NCBI taxonomy): domain Eukaryota; kingdom Viridiplantae; phylum Streptophyta; class Magnoliopsida; order Asterales; family Asteraceae; genus Smallanthus; species Smallanthus sonchifolius. The sequence continues at coordinate 42,283,867 of CM042033.1, forward strand.
CTCGCTTATTCCGTTCGTCTCGCGTTTAACCCGTTTTCATTTATTGTCGTTTATTATTTTCGGGATGTTACACGATGTGACTTGATGTGGCTTGATGTGGCGCGTAGATCTAGGCCGAACAGTTTTCTTTCTTTCTTTGATTGAAATAGAGCATCCATCCCTGGTGGGGATCTCTTGCCACTTTTGATATCCTTAGTTGTTCCTTGGGATTTAGCTTGGAAAGTTGGTATTCTTAGTTGTCCCCTGTGCAGTCTTTGATGATTGAATAAACTTCGTTGTTTCTCAACATTCTTCCATGAGTGATTGAGTTGATTGAATTTCAGTATTTTTGGGGATATACCCGGGATTTGGCTTGGATAACATGTAAATGCTAATTCTGGGGAAATTCCCAATAAGATACTAGGGTATCACCTCGGATGTCTTATGTGGCATGTTTATGCCAAAACCTTAGATTTAACATGTTGATGTTAAAGAGATGGGGTCATGCCCGGAGTATAACATGTTTATGTTATTCGTAAGGATCCTACATATAGCCAATAATATTGAAATTGCCAGTAACGTTACGTATACTGATCCCATTATTATGAACTATACTTGGATATCGTGCGTTCAAGCGGGGTGTAGAAACCCAATTCTTAGAAAGGTGAAAACCTTTAAACCGTTGAGGGGATTTAAAATACCCTTAGCTTAGAGAGATGGCCAATCTCTATCTTTTGTTATGATCCTCAGGAATAGAATCTGCAAAACTTCAAATCTTGGTGAAGGTGGGTGTTAGTCTTGGCTAACACCCAGTCAGTAAAAATTAAAGAATAATAAATAAATTGAGTAGATAGGGGTTTAAAACTTATCGGATCTAGTTGGGATATGAATCTCAACTTACATGAAGTAGGTCTTAAGATGAATAGCATTTCATGATCTTGGTAGTATTTTTCCCTCCATAGTTGCTAACCAGTATGCTCCTTTGCTAGCTTCTGAATCTATTAAATATGGTCCTTCCCATTTGGGTGCTAGTTTTCCATCACTGGGCTTGATACTATTTCGAAAGGTTTTTCTGAGTACCAGGTCACCCACTTGGAATCTTCTAACTTTCAGATTTTTATTGTAGGACTTAGTTATCCTCTGCTGGTATGCTGTGATCCGAATTTTGGCGATATCCCTAATTTCGTGGATGGTATCAAGATCCTGAGAAAGGGCTTCATTGTTGGTTTCAGGATTCTAAAGGCTGATTCTAGCAGTAGGGATAATTACTTCTGTTGGGATTACGGATTCTGTACCAAAGACTAATGAGAATGGGGTTTGCCCTGTTGCCATTTTCGGGGTTGTCCTATCTGCCCAAAGGACTAAGGGTAATTCTTCTGCTCATCTTCCTTTCTTGGCACCTAGTCTCTTTTTTAGGTTGTTTATGATAATCTTGTTGCTTGACTCTGCCTGCCCGTTGGCCTGAGGATGCACGGGTGTTGAAGTTATCATCTTTATTCCCCAACTGACATAGAATTTAGTAGTTCTTTTCCGATGAATTGAGATCCGTTATCACATGTTATCTCTGCGGGGATCCCGAACCTTGTGAGGATATTACACTTTATGAAGGATATCACTTCTTTCTCTCTGACTTGAACAAAGGCTTCTGCTTCAATCAACTTGGAAAAGTAATCAATCATTGCTAGCATAAACACCTTTCCACCTGGTGCTTTGGGAAGTTTGCCGACTATGTCCATTCCCCATTTCATGAATGGCCAAGGGGATATGATTGGATGTAAGGGTTCTGCTGGCTGGTGGAGTACTTTACTATGTCTTTGACAGGAATCACATTTTTAGGCATAACCTATAGCATCCTTCCTCATGGTTGGCTAGTAGTATCATGTTCTTAGTACTTTGGAAAAGAGTACTCTGCCCGCCGTGTGGTTGCCACAGTCTCCTTCATGTATATCTTTTAAGACCTCAATTGTTTCAGGATCCTCCAAGCATTTCAAGTATGGACCCGCAACTGATTTTATATATAGGATATTATATAAAACAACAAAACGTGATACCTTTATGCGAAAGGCTCTATGATTTTTCTCATCCTCCGGGATTTCACCACTTTCCAAATATTTTTTGATGGATGCTATCCATGAGCTTCTAACCTGTTCAGGATCCTGAATTTCCAGGTCCCCTATATTTGATATCCGTATTGCTTTATCTTCTAATGGATCAATAGTTGGGCTCATGATGTGTATTATTGGGATTTTACTGCCCAATGGTATTTTGAGTGATGATCCCAGATTTGCTAAGGCATCGGCATCAGTATTTTCTTCCCTATGGACCTGTTCAATTTGGAATATCTCGAACTCTTTTGTTAAAATTTTGACTATTTTGAGATATTGTATCAATCTTTCACCTTTTTGCTACATAAGAGCCATTAAAATGATTATCAATTAATAATGACTCAACATATACTTGGAGATACCTGATCTTCATGTCTATGGCTAGTCGTAATCCTGCTACTAATGCTTCATATTCTGCTTCATTGTTAGTTGCTTGGAATTCACAACTAACTAACTGGGTATTATGTCCCCGTGTGGTGATTTTAGTATGATACCTAATCATGTGCCCCTTACATTAGATGCACCATCAATGTGTAGGATCCATTTATCCTTTGTTCCTTCTAGTTGTTGGACATCTAAGTTAGCTTCTTGTTGGATATCACTACTGAAATCTGCCACAAAGTCTGTTAATGCTTGGGATGTAATCGTTGTTCTAGGCTCATATATCAAGTTATAAGATCTTAGCTTCACAGACTACTTAGCCATTCTTCCTAACATCTCTGGTTTTCTCAAAACACACTTTATAGGATAGTTAGTTTTAATATATATAGGATGAGTTTCAAAGTAATGTCTAAGTTTAGTAGATGCCATAACTAATGCTAGAATTAATTTTTGGAGATAGGAATACCTGGTTTCCGCATCTAATAGACTTTTACTTACATAATAAATAGGATGTTGTTGTCCTTCGTGATCCTTGGTTAGAACAACACTCAACGCGACGTCTAGGTATAGGAATAATGGTTCATTATCTTTTGGCTTCATTAGTAGAGGTGCTGATGCTAGATATTTCTTTAATGCTTGGAATGCTTCTTCGTGTTTCTTGCCCCATTTGAACTTCTTGTTTTTCCTCAGGATATCATAGAATTATTTGCATCTTTCTGAGGACTTTGAAACAAATTTGTTGAGCGCTGCTACTAGGGGTGTAAACGAGTCAAGCTGGCTCAAGAGCTACTCGAGATCGGATCAGTAAAAAGCTCGAACGAGCCGAGCTTTAATGAGCCCGAGCCCAATCTCGAGCCTAAAATATTGCTCGTTTAGTTATCGAGCCCGAGCTCGAGCTTTGCCTTTTAAGATCGTTTAGGCTTGCGAGCCTTAACGAGCCTAGCAAGATTTTATTTTATTTTGTATATATTTAATATATTATTCAATTTAACCCCCCCTAAATCGAGCTCGAGCCGAGCTTTGGCTCGTTTAAGGCTTCATATAAACGAGCTCGAGCCGAGCTTTTTCTCGTTTAATTGAGCCTTACCGAGCTGATCTCGAGCTTTATTCTCACTTCACGAGCTGAGCTCGATCCAAAATTTATAGGCTCGAACCGAGCCGAGCTCGAGCTTCAGGATAACTCAATGAGCTAAGCTCGATTAGTGTCAGGCTCGGGCTCGGCTCGACTCGTTTACACCCCTAACTGCTACCCTTCCTGTCAGTCCTTGTACCTCTTGTGCATTTGATGGAGACTTTAAATTGAGGATAACTTTGATTTGTTCTGGACTTGCTTCTATTCCTCTTTTGGTTATCATATATCCCAGGAATTTTCCGGCTCCGACTCCAAAGTGACATTTTGAAGGGTTAAGCTTCATATTATATTTATCCAAAATGTCAAAAGCTTCTTTGAGATCCCTGAGATGATCTTCAGCTTTCTTTGACTTGACTACCATGTCATCTATGTATACTTCCATCGTGCCCCCCAGTTTGTCTTTGAACATCATATTGACCAGCCTTTGGTATGTGGCACCTACATTTTTAAGACCAAAAGGCATAGCAATATAACAATATATACATGTCGGGGTCATGAAGGTAGTATCCTCTTGATCCGAAGGTTCCATTTGAATTTGTTGGAATCCTGAAGAGGCGTCCATGAAGGTCAGCATCTCGTGGCCTGCTGCGGCATCAATCATTGAATCTATGTGTGGCAAGGGGAAAGGATCCTTGGGACAGGCTTTGTTGTGGTCGGTGAAGTCTACACAAACTCTCCATTTCCCATTCTTCTTTTGTACCACCACCACATTTGCTAGCCATCTTGGGAATTTTACTTCCCTTATCAACTTTTATTTGAGCAGTCTCTCAACTTCTTCTTGTATAATAATATTTTTTTTCGGGTGCAAACTTTATTCGTTTTTGATGTATAGGCCTGAAATTGTTATCTATACCAAGTTTATGTGTTATATTGTCTTTAGATATACTTGTCACGTCTTCGTGTTTTCATGCGAAGGTCGGGAGTCTTAATGGATCTAGATTGTGTGGTTTTCCTATCGATCATTGCCTCTATAAATACATTTCATGATATTAATTGCTAAGCTAATATCTCGGAAATGCCTTAATGGACCGTTACAAGTCTTCCTTCAAGCATATATCCGTTGTAATCAATGTAATCCCGCGTCTTCAGCCTTCTTTAAGTCGGGGGGGTTACCTATAAGACCAAGTCAAAGAAAAGAATGCGTAAGATCTGATTATAAATGTTATATAATCATGATACTGAAATATAGTAGGGATCAGGGATACCGATACGTATCTGATGATCCGGGATTCCAGAAGGTAATACATCTTTGTCTTCATTTAACATTCATTGGTCATAAACATAAGGGTGATCAGCCATTACAAAGACAGACGCTCCGTCCTACCGTCCTAGATTGTCCTCCATGATCGTACGGATTCCTTCGACCGTACATCATGCTATACCGTCCGGATTCCTTCGACCGTCCGTCCTCAACCGTTTTACCGTCGTAGACCGTCATATTCGCCTGTCTTCCCTAAGGCATTCGTTTCCCACCCGAACTATATATACAGCTGTGCATCGATTGAGGGACTAATTCTACTGTAGTAGCCTTAGTTTAGTCTACCTTTCTAGACTTTCATTTCTGGCTGCATAATAGTCGAGTGGTCGTCCGTCTACCGAAGTAGCTATTATCATCATTTCCATCCATAACGTTTACATACATTAATAACATGCAATATATATACATATAATGCAATATTTCATTCATTTACGTTACGCCATTCATTTCATTCTTTGTACACATATGTTTTGTTCTTTGTTCATCATTTACTTTCATATGTCACGTATGGTTATATTAACATTCATAGCATTCACTCATTTCATGTATACACTTCAGCCCCAAAAACATTAGAAAACATTTGGACATAACACATAGGGGGCACATAGAACTCACCTGTATTCAACCCGAAGGTGATGTTTTAGCTATTGCTAATGCGTATACTGATCTGTACATAAGTCAAAGTACAAATTCTATTATTTCATGCAAGAGTCGGCTAAGACATAAGAGTGTCACTAGCCACTCATGAGTGTATTCTAGGAGAGTCGCTTGCCACACTTGAGTGTAGGCTAGGAGAGTCGCTAGCCACACCTGAGTGACGGTTAGGAGAGCCTCTAGCCACACTTGAGTGTCGCCTGAACTTGCATTCATGACTTTGTGTTGTTTTAGGGAGCCGATTCTCAGCGTGTTTATTAGAGGGCCAACTCTCAGAGGGCCGATATTCAGGATCCGATTCTCTCCTTTTGGTTGATTCTCCTCTTCTTCTTCCTTGTTGAGTGTCGCCACATGAAGGTGGCCGACACTCAAGAGTCGGCTCAAGAACATCAACCATTTCCAGGCCTGATTTTGATCCAAAACCTTAACTTTTTACATTCAAAATGTTTATCTAGCTTGATCTGAGCTTTAATTCACTTTTCATACGTAAAAATCCAACCTTTATGTTTGAAAACCCCATAAACCCCAAAACCCATTTTTGAAGATAAACTCGATATGAGGTCGATCCTTACCTCAAAACTTGTGGTTCTTCATGTAGAACCGATCAAGGACGATGGAGAAGCAAGATGGAAGCAGAAATCAGAGCTTGGATGTTGTTTCTCAAGCTTTCTCACTCTAGAATCTTAAGCTTTCTCTCTTGTATGCAATTTGATGGAATGAGGAAGATGATGTTGATCATGCCTTTATATACATGGGCCCATATCGGCCCATTGGAACCGAGCCCAAGCCCGTTCCCTTACTTTTCTTTTAATCCTTGATTAAATCCTAATCCCGTTATTATTTATTCGTTTTATTATTTTGGGATGTTACAAAAAACTTAAGTTTATTACTTTGAAAGACATCAAAACACAAGTGTATTGGTGATGTGTCGTGTTTAATATATAAATATATATTTGTTTTGGAAATGCTGGTTTTACTAGATCAGGTTTTAAATTTATAAAATGATAATTACTTTAAACTTAAAACACACACAATAGACAAGTGTACCTATCGCAGCGTAATATAGTTTAGGTAAGAACCAAGTATCGAACCAATAGAGACGGTCGAGTTCCAATACTCAACGTTTGTTATCGTTTAGCCGATTTAATTAGTGAGTGGGTTTTGTGTGCTTGTGAAGCAGAAAAATAAATGATAGAAAAGTAAATGACGGTAAAGTAAATGACAGAAAAGTAAAAATATGCGTGAAGTGTGTAACAGAAATGTAAATAGCAGAATAGTAAATAGCAAGAAAGTAAATATCTCGAAGATGATCAGGCACGAACAGTATTGCTTTGGGCTTCGAATCCGCTTGGTATATGATAATGTGAAGTTGACTAATCCGGTGGTATGACTAATACAAATGTGTGAACAGTACACCGCTAGAGCCTCATTCTCACAACATTTTGTTCACGAATTTTAAACTTTAATAACAAAATAGTAATGATTCCCGCTAGGGATAACGTTACCCTCAACTCTTTGAATGCTATCTCCAAGTTGGTTTAAGACATCGAACTTAAATGCTTAAGTATTATTAGTAAAGGAGTGATTAGACTTTGTTCACCAGGAGGCGGTGCAACAATGGGACAATGTATAAAAACATACCGTTCCCAACGTGAGTTCACCTATTCTTGGTCTCATAGCAAGTTTGTATTAAGACGTACGATCTTATTAGTATTAACCAAGCCTTGGCTTATCAAAATCTTCTTGTATAAAGACGTACAAGTTTCAAGAAAAGTTTGATTAAAAATGTTTTATGGTCTTACGCTTTAAAATCAAGAACACTCATAAGTGTAAAGACAAGTTTAGAAGATAATAAAAAGCCCACCTAAAAGGTGGTTTTAAGAGAGAATAATTAAAGACATAAACATGCCACTAGATTAATACGTTAAACATTAACATACACCAAACTTCATCTTCACCCTAGCAATACAAAGAGTTTAGCCACGAATGGATATACTAACTAGCGTAACGCTGAGTTTCGTAGGCTCCCCTATTGCGGACAAAGAGGAGGAGCCTCTCTACTCTCAACTCTAATCTATGAAATTCTCTCTTCTGGATACTTGATAGTGATTCTTGAGGTGTGGAAAGGTGTGTGAAACCAAGAACACAAGCCATCTATTTATAGGCTAAAAAATGTGCATTGCACAGTCATGCAAAGGCCTTGCGAATCAAAACGGATACAAATGGCAGTGTACTGGGTCCTTGGGGAGCAAGTCAAAGTTTGCACGACCGTGCAAGGCCTTGCCTGCTCCCTATGTAAGGCCCCAAACCCGGGAGGCCTCACTTGTTGGATTTACTCATTCACGAACAGTTCTTAAACTTGAATATGAAATAACGCAGCGGAATCATTCATTCAAGATAATTAAAACTTGTTCAACATACGGAAGCGTACACATTGTCTAAAACATAAACATGACATAATCAAAAAATAATGGGATGCTAGACTTCATGATCAACCGGGTAACTCTTCTCGCTTGCCAATCATCACCGTTCATCGTCTATACCTGCCCTTAACCTGTATGAGCATACTAAAAGTCAGCTACGCTGGTGAGTTCTAGTTTTACATAAAACCTTAACATGAACATTTTGCCAAAAACATAACATACATTTATTTAACAAAAGCGTATGTAAAACATGCAATAACTTAACATCATCATAACATCGTAACATAACATCATAACATAAGTCAACATGAACCGAATATGCGCCTTCTAGTAACTGTCAATTCCATACATCATGAGTTGGCGGAGAAACCCCGAGGCACACCACCACTAGGCCCTTCAACACCGTACTGTCCTTCGTGCGGAGAAACCTAGGGCCCGATACCTCAAAGCCCTTCGACACCAACGAGTACCTTAGGCACTGTTCCCTCACGGGGAATAGTACCTTCCATCGAGATCCCGATAATCCCATGGGTGACCGTCATCACCCCATCCTCAACCAATTGTACAACCGTTAGCCAGCCACAAAGGCCCCCCATAAGGGTAAGGCCCATACATACATACATTCCCTAGCTCCCGTAGGAACTCATGGCAGATTCGTTTATTTGTGACTTTCATAAAACCTTTACCTCATCTCAGTTAAAGCATTCGTACATTTTATTAAACAAAACATATTTTCATTCGTAAACCTTTCATAAACTTCATTTGGCAAAACTTTTCATAAACGCCATCTCGTAAACATCATTTCATAAACATCGTTTTGTAAACAACGTTTCATAAACATCATTTCGTAAACATCGTTTCGTAAACATCATATTGTAAGTATGCACACCAGCCCAAAATATAATTTAAATCATTAAAAGAAGGGCTCTAGAACTCACCTGATAAGCTAGTCACGGGTTATCCTAACAAAGGTCCAACAAGTGTCACACATGATCTGTTTAGATTAGTAATTAAACATCAGATGAATCCCGACTCTAACAGTTAACCATTTCTGACTTAGGCGAACATAAGGCTAAGTTCGCCCAATCCTAGCCAGCGAACATGCCCAGGCGAACATGCCCAGCGAACATGCCCATGCGAACTTACCCAGCAAACTTGATAAGTTCGCCCCAGCCTCCCTAGGCGAACATGTAAGTTCGCCCCAACCTAAAGTTCGCCTGCGGGCTGTCTTCTTCCCCAAGAACCCTAAATTCTTGCATACGAATCCAAACTCATCAGGATCCAAACTTTATACGTTCAAAACTTTGTTTATCATTCTAGAAGCTAGATCTATGAATATTTCAAGGTTTTACATGTAAAAATGTTGACCTTTTATCCATAACCTGAAAACCCCAAAACGAACTAAAACTCAGATTTAGAACGAATCGTTACCTGAAACGAGCTTCTAATTTGGAAAATTTTCACACGAGCAATGGAGGAACACCAGGCTGCGACATTGAATCAAACCACCACTTTCTCTCTCTACAGGTTTCTCTCTCTAGAACTTGGTAAAATGAGAGAAATGTGGAGTGTTAGGGATTTTAAAGGAGAAGGCGTCCTCCCAAGCCCAGCCTGCGCAGCCCCTTAAGGCCCATGCCTGGTCGTGTTTCCTAGTTCATTTATTCCATTTGTTTCGCATTAAAACTCGTTTATTATTTTGTCGCTGTTTTCGGATGTTACAAGTCTACCCTCCTCCTCGAAACCTGTCATAAGTCAAACAATTGAGGGTACGACTCCCTCATATCCGTCTCCGTCTCCCGAGTGGCTTCCGATCCCTTTCGGTGTTTCCACTGTACTTTAACCAATTGAATGACTTTATTACGTAATCATTTCTCTTTCCGGTCTAAGATGGCTACGGGTTCCTCGACGTAGTTAAGGCTGTTGTCGACCTCGATGTTAGGAAGTGGTATGTGAGCTGATTCATCCTCCAAACACTTTCGAAAGTGTGATACATAGAACGTATGGGGTACTTTGTTTTATTTTGTCAAGGCTTTGATTACGGCTCATGGATATGTGTTGTCTAATACATGTGTACTTAATTTTTAAATTTTTATAAACTTTTTATAGAGTCGCAAAACCTGCAAACTCAACAACTATTTATTTAGTTGACCCGTTTTTGAAACATCCTTTCAGGTAAACAGAATTAAAGATAAGATTCATGGGGGCACGTTTTTGTTTAGAATTTATGGTTTCATTTTGGATAAAACTATGTACTTTGGGCTTTTGGATGTTTATTAGACTCTTTGTTTGATGTTTGGATTTGGTTGTTGTATGACATGTTTTAACTTTTGGTTTTAGTAATGGTTCTTTTGTAATTTGCAATGTACCCATTAGCATTCTCTTGCGCCTAAGTGTTCGATGCACCGCTCTCGTCTCACCTCCATTTTTTGGCCTTCGGTGGAGTGTGACAGACTTGGTATCACAGCACTGGTTATTGAGAATTAGGTTTGCCCGAGACTCGAACCTAGACTATGACCTAAGGAAGCATTGCAAAGAACCTTAGGAATTATGTGTCCATTGCATACCATTTTGCATTACTTATTCTTACCAGCTTTACGTTCTCCGTCACAGCATGTCTTCATCATCATCTTCACGTCTGCAGCACTTCACAGACGATGAGACGGACAGCCTCAACAGCTTCCCTCTAGTACCGGTCCCTACAGCATCGGGTGATTGGAGTTTACCCGAGTCGAGTCACACATCGGAGGAGGATCCATCTGTGCCTTATGTGCCCGGTGGGTCTAGCTACGCGACCAGCTCTGAGGATTTAGGGAGCCATATTCCTTTACCTACTTCGGTCCTACCCCTCCCCGGGTAGCATAAGTGACTGTCATACTTCACCCTAGTACTCCTGCTAGCGGACAGCCGTGATTTCCAGGATCGACCTTTGAGGTCAGGGGCTCATCTTCTAGGGCTGCTCCTGCCATTATCGAGATTTCATCAGATGAGGAGGAGGAAGAAGAGGAGGAGCCCGAGGATACTAGGACTTGGAGGGAGGTACAGATGGATGAGTGGTGGAGTCTACCACTGGACATGAGATGAGACTATAGCAGTTTCATACTGTGATGGAGGGTGTTCTAGAGCAGATACCTGAGTTACATCAGTTCGTTACTACCCTTCAGGCTTCAGCGCTAAACAGGAACCAACACATCGATCGTGTTGAGAAGAGGGTCACTCGGGATTGGTTGTACTAGTGACTTTCTTTGTCACACTCATTGCGGTTGTGCTAGATTACTATTTTGGTCACTCGGCAACATGTGCTCAAGTCCTTTTTGATGGGTTACAAACACTTTGTTTCTTTTGGGTAACTTAGCATGGTATTAAACTGATGCCTAATTTTGTAAAAATTGTTACTAACTCTTATATACCCTAACTACTTTATATGTTGTGTGAAGCACCTTTATAAATCTTTTGATGATGAAATGGAACTTTTTTTAGAAGATTTAGTGTGTATCATAAATATCATTTGACTATTATTCATGCATCGATATCATCTCTATTTCTTACCTTGTGTACATGGTTCGATTAAATTTTTATCATCTTTCTCAAAAACATGTCTTTTGTGTATGGCTTATTTGCTATGTTTTGAGTTATTTCTAATCAAGTGTCCTCATTTACTCAAACTCTTAACAAATTTCTATCCGTTTCTGTTTTTAGAAAATGCCACCGAGGAGGGATCCTCAGCATAACGAGTTAGAGAATACTCAGCAAGATTTGACCCAGCTGATAAATCAAGGAATTGATGCATCTATACCAAGAATTGTGGTTAATCAGGAGTTCTGGTGGCACTAGTGGTGATGCTTCTAGCAGCGGTGGGCCGGTGGTGGTGCTGGTGGTGGCACAAATACCGGTAACACCAACCACGGATGTACTTTTAAAGAATTCTCTGTAGGAAAACCCATGGATTTTCATGGTAGTGAAGGAGCAGTTAGGATTGTTCATTGGATAGAAAATATGGAGTATGTCATAAAAATCAGTAACTGCTTGGATAATCAGAAGGTTAAGTATGTTACTTGCTCTCTGCAGGGCGAAGCCCTAACGTGGTGGAATTCCCAGATAGATGTGTTAGGAGAACAGATTATTTATAACCTAACTTGGGATAAGTTTAAGAAGATGTTGATAGAGGAGTACTATCCTCAAAATGAATTGAAGAAGATTTAAGTTGAATTTTGGAATCTAGAAATGGATGTAGCAGAGATCTTGGATTACACTACTCGATTCCAAGAGTTGTCCCGTATGGTGCCGCATTTGGTGACACCAGAACCCAAGAGGATTGAAAGGTATATTTGGGGATTGGTGCCCTAGATTTGGGGGATGGTTACTTCAGCCAAACCTGCTACAATGCAAAGTGCAATTCAGTTGGCTAGTGAATTGACAGATGAAATGGTGAGAAATGGTGGGTTGATTAAAAAGGGATCCGTGGACAAGAAACAGGAAGGAAAAGTAGTGAGAAAGAATGTTGGGGGAGCTAATAAGAAAAGAAAAACTACCAAGAATTATGTGGCTGTGGCACCGCAGAAAAGGGCAAACACTAGAAATCCACCTCTTTGGGCCAAGTGCAATTCTCAACACTTTGGGGCTTGCGAACAGTTCGTGTGTTCAAAATGTAAACGAGTGGGGCATACGACGAACTATTGCAGGTTCGACCCCAATGCACCGAGAGGTTGTTATGAATGTGGGGCGACTAGTCACTTCAGGAACAAATGTCCCAAATTGGGCAGAGATGGTGGGAACACATCGAATCAAGCTAAGGGTAGAGATTTCGTGATTGGGGCTGCAGATGCATGTCAGGACCCGAATGTGACGACGGGTACGTTTCTTGTCAATGATCTATATGCATCTATACTTTTTGATACAGGGGCTGATAGAAGTTTTATGTCTGCTGAATTTAGATCATTGATTAACTTAGAATCATAAAAATTGAAAGAGGCTTACACTATATAACTAGCTAATGGTAAATTGATTAAAGCTAGTGACACTATCCGAGGTTACACTATGAACCTACATAATCACCAGTTTAGTGTAGACCTTATCCCGATAGAGCTTGGTAGTTTTTGATGTTGTTATCGAATTTTCTTATAATAACAGTTATCACACTAGCCTCAAATGCGCACCGTTTGAAGCTTTGTATGGGCGTAAGTGTCGATCACCACTTTTTTGGGCCAAAGTTGGCGACAATCGTTTGACTGGCCCCGAGTATATCCAGGAAACTACGGACAAGTTTTTTAAGATTCGGGATAGACTGAAAGCCGCACGGGACAGACAAAAAAGCTACGCCGACAAATGAAGGAAGCCCTTGGAATTTAAAATTGGCGACAGGGTGCTTTTAAAGGTTTCACCTTGGAAGGGCGTTATTCGGTTCGGAAAGAGGAGTAAAATCAATCCGAGGTATATTGGACCATACGAAATTGTTGATACAATCGGTCCCGTGGCGTACAAATTGAAATTGCCTCAGGAGCTCGGCGACATACATGATATTTACCACGTATCTAATCTCAAAAAGTGTTTAGCCGATGAGTCCTTGGTAATACCACCTGAGGAAGTCCGTGTCGACAAGAAGCTTCATTTTATCGAGGAACCGGTCAAGATTTTGGATCGCGAGATCAAGACGCTTAAACGTAGCCGTATCCCTATCGTGAAGGTCCGATGGAACTCGAAGCGTGGACCCGAATTCACATGGGAACGAGATGACAAAATGAAGTAGAAATATACTCATCTCTTTGAGAAGGAAGCGGTTACTACCGACACCAGTTGAATTTCGGGACGAAATTCCTTTCAACTTGGGGATAATGTGACAACCGCGACTTTTCAGGTCCTTACCGTTTCTCGACTCTTTATACATTATATTTTTAAATTCTATGGCATCATTATATTTTAAGTGTCTCTAAGAATTCTAGGATCATTGCCTTAGACAAACACTAAGGTCCGAACTAGAAAACCAGGTTAAGTGCATACACCGTGTATACTGCGAACGATTTAAATAAATGGCAAATTTTAAATTCTTGGAAATAATTTTTATATTTATATTTTAGTTAAGAATGATGTTTTATAATATTTACTTGTGCTAACTTTTGTGATTCTTGATTAAATTAACGATCACAGGTGGTTCACCGGATATTTACCCGGTATAACTTTTGAAAACTTTTTGAGTTTTTATATTTTAAAATTTTCTAAAATTCATTATTTTGGATACTAGAATTTTATGTATGGATAAAAATGTTTATTAAAGTGTTTAGGGGTGTAATTTTTAAAAAAGTGGGTCATTTTTTTATAAATTTGGTCTTTTAAATCACTAGATTTCTCTTCCACTATAAATACCCAACACCCCCCCCCCCCCCATTTTTCCCCTTCCTCTTCCTCCTTTTGGCCGTAAACCACACCCACACACACACACACACACTCATTTTCAAATTCAAGCTCAAGAATCCATCCATGCCACCTTGATCCTTGGATCATTGTTGTTTATGAGCTTGTTATTGGTGTTTAGAAGGTATTTTAACATGTTTTTCACCTTTGATTTTTCTATTTTGAATCTTTCTTGTGTTCTCAAGAACACCAAAAAAACACACACACACACACACTTACTTTGATTTTCAAGTTTTGTTGTTTTTAAGAGTTTTAAGCTTGAATCTTGTGATTTTAACAAGGATTTGTGGATGAAAACTAGTTGTAATCATCCACAATGAGTTATCTAGTAAAAAGCTTGCAAGATTTGATGATCAAAGTGTATGAACACTTAGGTGTTCATACTTGCATTTCTTGAAATCAAAGAACATTTTTGTTGATTTTGAGTCTTTAAACATGGAATTGAACCACATTTGTGATTGTAGGTTGTAAATCAAGGAAATCACAATAGCTTAGCATCAAATTCCACCTCCATTTGCTGAATTGGAAGGTATATCCTTGATTAAACTTGTTATTTAGCTTGAATGGCCAAGAACATTCATGTTCTTGGTGGATTTTTAAAATTTGTTGATTTGAAACCCAAATTTATTTTTAAACAGTAGGTTATCTTTTAAAATGAAGATCTGGAAATTTTGGTGACCAAACTCTTTATGGATTATTTATTAAAATTCATACAAGTTTAATACATGAAAATTGGGACAAATACCTGTGAGTATTGAAAAAATCTAGAATTTAGACTGTGGTTAGTATATTATAAAAGAAGATTCCTATCTAAATTTCGTGAAAATTGGAGTTGTTTAAGTAGGTGTTTAGTATTTATAAAGTTTAAACAAATGATTAGGGGATTTTACACTTCTGGACTTGAAACATGGAAAGGAATCTCATATGGACCTAAAACTAATCTGGTAAAAATTTGGTGAAGTTTTGATAAGTTTAACTATTTTTTTCTGAATTTGTTAAGTTTTAACAATATTATATTCATAATAAATAATCAGAAAATTGGAAAAATATGAAAATTTGTCAAAAAAATTTATTTATGTATATGATCAATTGATATAAGTTTCAAGCAGTAACTTTGTGTCTAAGAGTGGTTTTGGAATTAAGATCCATTAAAATTTTATAAAAAGTTACTAATTTTGGAAAGTTTTGTATAAAATTGTTTTTATAAAAAGTCCTAGGGGGATTTTGGACAGAATTATGATCACATTAAAAACATAAACTTGTACTTATAAATTGGGTGCTAAAATACACTAAAACCCTAATTTCGGATGAATCCAATTTTTATACCGCTAATCGAACTTTATGCGTGTAATCACGTTTTTGGACAAAACGAAACCGTGACTTGAGATTTTATCTTATATTATTTTATAACTACTGATTTTCTTTATTAAAATCTAAAACTTAAAGTTTTAAGGTCATGAATTTATATAAAAGCCGGTTTTACAATTTTAAGCGGTTAGTACGCGTATGCACGATATGCACTAGATTGAATCGCCATTTTAGCTTGGCTGACTTAGTCATATATTTTAGGAGTCCTAAAATGTATTTTATGTCCACTTGCTTAGTAGGACTCGGATAGGACTCGATATTTGTCTGTATTTGTCGATTTCGTCGCTCATCTCACTCGTATCATTCAGGTGAGTTTTCGCGGCCCTTCTTTACTTACTGTTTTGCTGTTTTTGGGGAAATGTTGTTTCATTTTTATTTAGTTACATGTTATAGGATACATAGAATACATGAGTTATTTTATATTTATGCATTAAAGTCCCCAATTTTGGATAATCAATTAGCTGAGCGTAGCCATTGTGAATTTTGAGTAGTACTACTTGGGTCGACACCCCCGCCCATGATTGGTCGCGCCAACCAGACTCGTAGGGTCACTTGGGCATAGAATTAGCCAATTTTTAGGTGGTTGTTTGCATATAAATTCCGTATGGGGTACTTTTTTATTTTGTCGAAACTTTGATTACGGCTCATGGATATGTGTTGTCAAATACATGTTTACTTAAATTTTTAATTTTTATAAACTTTTTATAGAGTCGCAAAACGTGCAAACTCACAAACTATTTATTTAGTTGACCCGTTTTTGAAACATGCTTTCAGGTAAACATAATTGAAGATAAGATTCATGGGGGCACGCTTTTGTTTAGAATTTGTGGTTTCACATTGGATAAAACTATGTACTTTGGGCTTTTGGTTGTTTGTTAGACTCTTTGTCTAATGTTTGGATTTGGTTGTTGTATGACACGTTTTAACTTTTGGTTTTAGTAATGGTTCTTTTCTAATTTGCAATGTACCCATTAGCATTCTCTTGCGCCTAAGTGTTCGATGCACCGCTCTCGTCTCCTGTTTCCGCCTTCGGCGGGGTGTGACAGAAGTAGTCCGTCCTTCATTACCGTTTGGCAACCTTTGGCCTTCCGTCATACCGTGTCTACCATCGTAGTCCGTCCTTTCGCCCGTTTGCCCTAAGGCATCCGTTTCCCATGCGAACTATATATGTAATCGTGCTTCGATTAAGGGCTTCCTTCCTACCATAGTAGTCTGTATTTAGTCTACCTTTCTAGAGTTTAACATACCGTCTGCATAATAGTCACATGGTCGTTCGTCTACCGTATTAGCCGCCATCATCGTACCGTCCTACGAAAGTAGACCGTATTTCCTTCCATAACGTTTACATACATACATAACATGCAATATATAAATATAAAGAAAGATTTCATTCATTTACGTTATGTCATTCATTCATTGCATTCTTTGTAAACATACGTTTCATTCTTTATTCCTCATTTACTTTCATATAACACGTATGGTCATATTAATTGTTTTAGGTAAAAATTAACAACACTAATTTTGTAACCAAAATTAGTTTGTGAGATAGTGTGCTTGTAAAATCAATGTGAAACAATATAAAAACATAAAGAGTGACACAGTTGTTTACGAGGAAAGCCCTTGATCTTTAGGGATCGCCGGGATAAAACCTCGGGAGTTGACAATCGACACCTGCCTCGTTTCTTGAATAAATGGTAAAGAAGTACAAGTGTTGAGCAGTAAATGATCGAGCTATGAGTGTTACAGAGGTGATTATGAGTCTAGTAAGCTAAGTGCGTAGTGAAGATGTGTCACTAATCGATCAATATCGTTGATTAAATACAGAGATAATGCTATCTAACTATTCGAGAATCCCGGAATCGACTTAGTCTTCATATATGACCGTTGGAGGCCAATCAACGGGTCATCTACACGTTTTCCTCGACTTCAAGAACGATTCTTCAGGGATAAAATTGACTTCACGTGTTTTATCTGTGTATTGGTCAAGATCAATGAAAGATATAACGGTTAAATATTAGGGATACCGAAACCTGTCAGGATACCGAAGTACGTTGAAGATCCAGGATCCTTGGCTGTAAAATGACCCCTAACATTAACATTCATAACATTCATTCATTTCATGTATACCCTTCAGCCCCAAAACATTTAAAATCATTTGCACGTAACACATAGGGGACACATAGAACTCACTTGACGAGCGGGGCCCTGATGTATACTAGCTGGTCAGTGAGCGTCACTAAGGTCACACGCAATCTGTATAATCAATTCATACAAGATAAGATAACGAACCTAAACGACACTAGACGTTTTCTATATTTAGGGTTGGGCGAACTTAGGTAAGTTCACTTCATTTGGCTTAAGCGAACATGGCAAGTTCGCCCTTAATATTCTAGGGGAACATATTAGGTTCGCTAATGAGGCATTTAGGCGAAGATGTGATAAGTTCGCTCATAGGTAGCGAAATTAGGCTAAGTTCGCTTTCACCGATCAGGACATTAATCTGCTGAAATCAAACAATGTTTTTCCTCAAAAAACCATTTTTAGGTCTTTCGATTCTAGAACAAAAGCCGATTTGATTTCTAAAACTTGGGTCTGCTTCCATAGCTATCCTTTTACTTTGGGTTTATCATATCCCTTTCCTCCACTCGTCACTGAGTTTTTCAAGGTTACCGGCCTTTGTTATTGCCAAATCATGCCGATGGTTTGGAGGATTTTAGCAACTCTGTAAAGGTTGAATCGTTCTCATTCTTTGACCATTGGCGTCCCAGAGCTAGCCTCTGTCTATAAATTGAGAACCCATGGTTCTTCTCGATTTGTTCTTCAGCTTAAGTCTGGACGAACTCATTTGATTCCGAAAGCCACCCAAAATGATACTGACTGGAAGGGAAAGTTCTTCTTTGTAAGGAGAGATTCAATCCCTAGTGGGAAACATTTGTTGCTTGAATGGGTTAAAAAGGGTAGGAAATAGCTAGGATCCATGTAATTTATATTACATTTCATTTGTTGTTAATGATCTTTGTTTTATCATTGTGCAGCTCCAAAATTTGCTGAACTAGTTCCTGCAAGAAGTGACACAGAAAAAAGAATTGAAACCTTATTAGAAATACATGTGGGGGAGAGATCCTTCTGTTCTGAGTCCACCATCAGTGAAGCAACCTTTGAGACCCGGCATTCCGAATCTGAGATGTCTTCAGGTAAAAATAACTGTAATTATGTTATCAAGTGTAATGATTCTGATTTGCTTCGTTTTAGTGTAGGAATCGCTAAGTCGAGCTCCCAGTTTGCTTTGTCTGATCTTGACAGCCTTTTGTCCGGGGTTGTTGTTGTTAAGAACGAGGGTTCCACACCTGCAACCACTAAGTCTCGTATCCCTTTTCTCCGGTCTAAGGCTTCTGGAAGCAAGAAGAGGAAGACGACCGATGTGATGGACCTGGAGTTCTTTGAGGGTATGGATTCTTCTGAAACCACCAAGAAGCTACAAGGCTTGATGAACCTGGTAAGTAACTTTTTGGTATCCCTAAGTTAATGTCAGGATCCCTAAATTACTCATGTATTCAAATCTTGCAGGGTCTCAAGAAGCTGAACGTCAACTTGGTTGTGGCAGAGAAGAACGCTGAAGAAGCTCTTGAGAAGGTTAAGGATCTGAAGAAAATTGCTGCCAACAAGTCCAAGTACATGGAGAAAGAGATCCAAATCTTGAAGGAAAAGTTGCAGGAGGATTTGTCTCAGTCCAAGCAGAAGTTGCAGGAGACTATGGATAATGCCAAGAGGTCTGCGGGCATGGCTATTCTTCAATCCAGGATCCAGATGGCTGAATAAGCCGCTACTGAAGGTTTTGATCCTTCATCCTGGGATCTTCAAAGATAGCGTTCTTCTTTGGCTAAGCTTGGAGGTGAAGTAGTGGAGACTAGAAAGGTTGCTGAGGATGCTGGAGTTGGTGATGGTGAAAAGCAAGCTAACCAAGGCAATGAGGGTAATGATGCCTAGGCCTGAGCCATGGAATTTTTGGTTCTTCTGTTTGATTGATCCTGATGGAACCTGTTAAAAAAAATTTTCTTTTGTATCAAAGGTTGATGAACAATTTACTTTTTCATGCTCTTGGGATCCCGGTTTCGGGATAGACAATGTCGACGACTTGTGAATCCAGGTGGATGGGTCCAGGTTTTGGATGAAGCCCGGATCACTTTCCTTTCCTGCACCTTAAATGTCAGTAGATAGTTTATGACTATTTTCCATGATTGTTATGTGTTTGGTTTGTTTTTACATGTTTTAGAAAATTAGGATCTCTATGTAGCGAAACCTTGAGATACTTAGAAAAATAGGTTTGAACCTATACTCAGGATACCGGATCCTTAATAACAACTTCTTGGGTTTTTATCAAACTTAGATTTATGAAAACATAATTTGGTTTTGATAAATGTTAAACAAGAATAGCAAATGAATCGTGACTTAGTCACTTAAGTTCCAAATTGAAAAATAAGTATCACATACCTTTGTTGAGTATCAAGTTGAGTAAAAATACATACCGGATTATAGCATAAAGTCCAAAGTATAACAACCATTAGTTGTCCCTGTGTTCAGTCTTGTTGTAGACCTAGTAATTGAACTTCATGATGTTTATAAATTTTTAATCCATTTGAGGATCTTGAGTTAGCATATTGATGATAAGTTCTTGGGTTAACATGTAAGTGTTAAATACCTGTGATAAGTTAAAATCGTGGGCCAAGCCAGTAACGTGGGCCAAGCCAGAATAATGTAGGCCAAGCCAGAATAACGTGGGCCAAGCCAGACTTAAGTTAGCATGAAAATGCTAAAAACCTTAGGAGTAACACGTCTGCTACTATCGTAGCATTCAAGATATAGCCAACAATGATGAAATTATCAGCCACAGTTACATGGACTGGTCGCACCACCTTGAACTACACTTGAATATCATGCGCTACAGGCGGAGTGTTTAAACTCAATACTTAGAAAGGTGAAAATCTTTAAACCTTAGAAGGTATGCAGGATACCTTAACTTAGGAGAGATGGTCAATCTCTATCTTCTGTCAGGATCCTTGAGGATCCTTCCTGCAAAACATGAAACCTTAGTGAAGGTGGGTGTTAGGTTAGCTAACACCCCTCCGACGCTCAAGTCATTACTTTGATCAAGGGTAATAAATATAAGAATAGTCAAGTATAGAAGACATACTAGTTTCAGTCAGAACATAAGTTTTAAACTTACATAAAGTAGGTTTTGAGATGGATAGCGTTCTAGGATCTTGGCCGGATATCCCCTTCCATAGTAGCCAACCAATATGCACCCTTGCCTGCTTCAGAGTCAATTGTTGAAGCACTTTTGTGTGACAAACACTCTGGATAGTGTCTTAGTTTATTATGCTTGTCTTGTATGTCTTGTCTTTGTATGTTAGTGTTTGTATGTATTAGTTATCGAGTTGTAATTTCTAATGCAAGTTATTGCTGTATTATTTCTCTAAGTGTTTTGCGCACTTAGCATGTGAAAAGGAATTAGTTCCTGCGTACTTAGCAAGTACGCAAGAATACTATGCGTACTTGCTAAGTACGCATGAACAATTTGCCCTGCGCACTTGTTAAGTGCACAGAGATCAGGTCTTGTATAAATAGAATAGGTTGACAGAAGATATGAACGCAGACATTTGCACTCAGTATTTTCTCTCTGTAACCGTTCAAGTTTATAATAGACGAAACTTTAAAGAGATTTCTTTGTTGGTTTACTTAGTGTTGTTTGATTCTCCACCTAGTCACGAGCATTCCGCACCCGGTCCGACTAGTCACACACCCACACGTAACGATCCGAGACACCCGGGGACCTACAAGTGGTATCAGAGCTTAGCTCTTGATTTCGAGTGTTGTGAGTGTGTTAGGAGCATCTTCTACACATCCTACAAAGTTTTTGCAAGCAAAGGTGGGTGTTTTTTTTATTTTTATGATAAAATAAGGGTAGCTCATGAGCACTATTTTATAAGAAAAAATCACTCAAAACCCGACTTTTGTTGTGTATTTGAGTGTTTTGAGCATCAAAGGTTGGTTAGAAACGAGTTTCTGACCCTTTGGCTCATTTTTTTTGGTCATATTTTTGATTTCTGCCATCTCCGGTGAGATTCCAATGACCGGAAAAAGTTGGTGAGAGTTGGTGAAAAAGTGACCTGCATACTTACCTTATTTGGCAACAAGTACAGTCTTGCTGCGTACTTACCAAGTACGCAAGACCAATCTTGGTGCGTACTTAAGCTATTTCCTGCGTACTTATCTTCTACTCCTGCGTACTTACTAAGTACGCAAGAGCAAATCATAAGTGCGGAATACTTCTCTAAGTGTGCAAGGCCAGTTTCAAGTGCGCAAGTTTCTTTGACTTTTTTGAAATTTGACTAAGTGTTCACCATGTCAAATCTTCAGAACCTTGGTAACCTTCTGAACTATGACAACGAGATCGGAACCCCACAGAAACCCCCAAAGTTGCTTAATGTAAATGATTATTCAAACTGGAAAGCACGCTTTGAACATTATATTTCTTATACCGATTCTTCGTTGTGGATACCCATTCTAGAGGGCTATAAGCATCCCACATACACTTACCTTGATGAGGAAGTTCCCAAGCCTATCTCTAAACTTGATGAAGAAGAAAAGAAAGTTTATGATAGAGAGAAGAAGGCACACGGATCTATCACTATGGCCTTGACCAGGGAGTTATTCCACAGCTTCAGAGGATACGATAACTCCAAGGATCTCTGGAAGGCATTACAGAAGAGATTCGAGGGTAAAAGTGACATCAAGAAGAGTAAAAGGGATCTTCCCAGGAAGCAGTATGAGTGCTTCAGATATCTGGAGAACGAATCCATAGATGAGCTCATCTCTAGATTCTATCATCTGCAGACTGAGTTGAAAGCTTTTGACCTCATCTATCCAAATGAGGAATTAGTTGAAAATTTTCTGGATGCTTTGCCACCCAAATTTGAGTTATATACTACCCTGATGAGAGAGAATTCTAAGTTTTATGAGATGATAATTGATGAGGCAATTGGAAAGGTTCAAGCACATGACATGAACCTAAAAAGAAAGGAGAGGTCAGGAAGACCTCAAATACAAGACCCTTCTATGTATTATGGGACGTCTTCTACAACCAAGTCATCGGGCTCTGGAATTGCTCTTTTCTCAGGAAACTCTCATGAGAAAGAAACTTTAAAGGCTTGTGGTGGTCATGCGTGCTATGCAGCATCTGGATCTGGTTCTGGATCTCATCACCAGAACTCCTCAAGAAATCCTTCTCCCATATCTTCAGCTAACCAATCAGCAATAGCCAAGATAGCTGAAGATCATGTGGCTTTATTGTCATCATGTATGCTTGCCTATGAGAACTTCATTGGCGGTACGGATCCTGAAACCATCAAAGAAGACTTTAATCAGGTGGATCCGGATGATATGGAGGATATGGATATTCAATGGAATATGGCCATGATCTTGAGGAGGGCGAAGCGTTTCCTGAACAGAACTGGCCGAAAGTTTATTGGTGGGCATTCAAATGCCAAGGTTGGTTTTGACAAATCCAAGGCCAAGTGCTACAAGTGTCTGAACTTTAGACACTTTGCTCGTGAATGTCAGAAGGACAAAGCACCTGCCTCTGGATTCACAAGACCAAGCCAGGGAAGCAACCAAGGGTACAACTCTAACAACCGCAATCAAAGTCAAGGTGGAACGTCCAATGAATTGGTGGCTCAACAGGACGAAAGCTTTAATTGGGGTGTTCATTTGGAGGATGCCCTTATTGCACAAACACAGGTTGGTCTCATGGCTGAAATTATGGAGATGATGAAAGCTGAGGAACGTGGCTGATCAAGTAGAGTCTACAACTGCAGTTGCCCTCATGGCTATTGGAGAGGCATCATGTTCATCGAATGAGGTAGATTCTAATCCTTTTGCTGTCATTTCTTGTTCCAAATGTCTAAGCTTAAAGGTTGAAAACTCTAAGCTTCAAAACAAAGTCGAACCCCTTCGTATTGCAGCGTTAAGCTACAAGGAAAACGAAAAATGTTACAAAGATTCAATTAAAACTTTAAAGAAAGAAAAACGTGATTATTCACTTAAAATCAGTGATCAACAGTTTCATTTGGATGTTGCGTACAAGGGGTTAGAAAAAAGGAACAATGAGATCAACAAGCTACAAAATGAGATCTTGCAGTTGAAAGGTAATATTGAGAAGTTGAAAAATTCTCGTTTTGTGGTGGAACACTACGAGTCTGTAGTGAGGCAAATGAATGGCTTAGGGCTGGGTACTAATGCCAGTCCTCCACCAGTTAGCGAGAAATTTTTCAACAGTTTAATTGACATTGACTTGTCTTACCTTGATGAGTCCTCAAGTCAGGATGATTCCTCTAACAAGGATGATTCCTCAAGTAAGGCTGACTCTGCATCTAATGAAGAGTTCTTTACTGCTTCTGATGATGGGTCTGAGTACACCTGCCCTGAAGGAGTAGTCTCTGAGGAGTTGCTAGGTGAACAGAAAGTTAAGAAAAACATTATCACTAATAGTGATAATTGTATTTTGACTGAACCCGATATCATTGAATCTAATGAGAAATTGAAAGTGATGCTTTATGGGGGATATAAAAACATTAATCAAGTTAAGAAAGAAGCTTTTTCAGCTCATTTTGGGCTTGGTTATCAAGAAAATTTGCAAAAATTTTATACTCCCAAAAACCAATCATCATCAGGTCAAACTACTATTCACCAAACAACTTCTCATGCTCATCATGCTGAGTCATCTAATGCCAGATCAAATGAACCTTACAGGAGGACTTACAAAGAAAAGAGAAATTGCTTTCACTGTTGTATGGTTGGTCACATTCTTGTGAACTGTCCTACTAAGAACCAAGGGAAACGGCCAATTGTTTCACAACCGGCTGTTATCCCAAAGTCACCATTAGTGAAGCATTCCAAAAGTCCAAAAGCAAATGTGGTGAAACCACCAGTAAAACCTATGGTAAAGCCAAAGATCACATCTGAGGCTAAACCATCTGTTTCAAAAAGGGGAAAGCTACCTGCTTAACCTAGTGCATCTACCTCTGGTAGTGCACCAACTGGTGAGAAACCTATGGTGAAACTCTATAAGCCACAGAGGAGAAGAAGGAACAAGAGATTGAGAAAGCTAGAACAGCTGGCTGAAATTCAATCAGGTGAAGCTTCCACTAGTTCACCTGCTGCTGTTGAATCTAAGTCTATTGTTCCAGTTAAGAAAAAGAAGAGGTCCTGGAATAACAAATCCAAATTTTCTCAATCTCCTGGTCCCATTTCTTCTAAAGATTCATCCATTTTTGACAGTCACGAATTTAGTGCCCCGTACACACCTCGGCAGAATGGAGTCGCAGAATGGAAGAACAGAACCCTGATTGAGACTGCAAGGACAATGCTGTTAGATGCAAAGCTTCCTGTCACTTTCTGGGCAGAAGCAGTTAATACAGCTTGTCACGTCTTGAACAGAGTTCTGGTTATGAAGAGGCACAACAAGACTTGCTATGAGTTGATCAACAATTGACCTCCCAATCTTGACTATCTAGTTCCTTTTGGTAGTCCCTGTTCCTTATTGCTACAATACAAAGACCGCAAGTCTAAGTTTCATGCAAAAGCGGTGGAAGGCATCTTCTTAGGATATGTTGCCAACTCGCCTTGCAAGAGAGTGTACAATATAGGAACTCGTATTGTCGAGGAATGGTTTGAAGTGGATTGTAGTAAACACAGCATTCCACCAGAACCAACTGGTCCAGCATGGGGTTTTGATTAGGATGCGCTATTCAAATCTTTCAACCTTCCTAATTTGTCTGCATATGATGCCGCAAATGTATATGAATTATTTGGTGGCGGTGATGACTCCAGTTTCTCAACACGTGCTACTGTACCGATTGTAACTCCTTATTCCTATGCTAAATCTGCATCTGGAACTCATGACAGTGATAACAGTGAAGATGTTCATGTTGACGGAAATGACGCTCAAGCTAATCCTAACACTCGTGTAGGAAATGAAGCTCTAGCTGATCCAATCAACAATGAATCTTCTTATTCTGGAACACGGGATATGGGGGAGTTCAGCACGAACCTCGATTCAGAAATTTAGGAACTGAATGTACCAGAGATGAGAGTGCATAAGAATCATCCAATTCACAACATTATTGGTGATCCTCGTGCCGGTGTTCAAACTCGTCATCGAACCATTGCTGAGAACACTAGTCTATACTCTGAGATACTTGACACTTGTGTCATGGAAACATGTCTGCATGCTACATTCGTGTCCCAGTTAGAGCCAAAGAATGTGAAGGAAGCTCTAGCTGACAACTGTTGGATTGAGGCAATGCAAGAAGAACTGTCTCAATTCCAAAAGTTGCATGTGTGGGATTTAGTTGACTTGCCAAGAGGCGTACAACCAATTAGCACCAGATGGATGTTCAAATGCAAGATGGATGATTGTCATGTTGTAGTGAAGAACAAAGCAAGGTTGGTTGTTCAGGGTTTTTATCAACAAGAGGGCTTGGATTACACTGAAGTATATGCCCCAGTTGCTAGAGTTGAGGCCATTCGACTGTTTCTGGATTATGCCTCCTATGTCGGCTTCAAGGTCTATCAACTTGATATGAAGAGTGTTTTCCTATATGGAAAGGTTCATGAAGAGGTCTATGTCACTCAACCTCCCGGCTTTGAGATTCGCATAATATCAATAAAGTGTATAAGCTCGATAAAGCACTTTATGGTCTTCATCAAGCGCCTCGGGCATGGTATGAGACATTATCTAAACATCTACTGTCTAACGGTTTTGACCGTGGACAGATTGACTCGACCCTCTTCATACGGAAAGCAGGAGGTGATATTCTTCTTGTACAAGTGTATGTCGATGACATTATCTTTGGGTTTACAAATGAAGAGATGTGTAGGGAATTCGAACATGTGATGAAGTCCAAGTTTGAGATGAGTGACATGGGTGAATTGTCGTTCTTCCTGGGTCTGCAAGTCAGTCAAAAAGAGGATGGCATTTATCTACATCAAACCAAGTATGTGCAGGACATCTTTTCAAAATACAAGATGAATGATAGCAGTACTTATGGCACACCTATCCCCGTCAAGCATGGTCTGCATCCATGGAAAGGATGTGGATAGCAAATTGTACCGTGGGATGATCGGATCTCTTATGTATCTCACAGCTTCAAGGCCCGACATAATGTTTGCTGTATGCTTGTGCTCAAGGTTTCAGTCACAACCGAAGGAGTCTCATATGATAGCTGTCAAGAGGATTTTCAGATACTTGAAAGGGAAAACCCGATTGGTACTCTAAGAAGCAGTCATTTGACTTCAAAGCCTACACTGATTCAGACTATGGCGGTTGTAACCTTGATAGAAAGTCAACTTCTGGTGGATGTCAATTCTTGGGAGACAGACTGGTTTCCTGGTAGTGTAAGAAGCAGTCAATGGTTTCTGTCTCAACATGTGAAGCAGAATACATTGCTGCAGCTAGCGGTTGTTCTCAGATATTGTGGATTCAGCAGCAATTGAGAGACTATGGCTTGAACTTCACTGGAACACCTCTGTTCGTTGACAACAATGCTACCATGTCCATCACAAACAACCTGGTGAAACATTCCAAAACTAAACATATTGAAATTCGCCATCATTTCATCCGTGATTGTGCTGAAAAGCATCTCATTGAACTTGTAAAGGTTCACACGAATGACAAATTTGCTGACCTTTTCACTAAGGCATTTGATCGATCTCGTTTTGAGCATCTTGTCAACTTGATAGGAATGTTCAATCCAGAGTGAAAACTTGTTTTTCTTAAATCAATTCAATTCATGAAAGTTAAATTTTATTTCTTTTAATATTTCTGTATGTATTAGTTATCGAGTTGTAATTTCTAATGCATGTTATTGTTGTATTATTTCTCTAAGTGTTTTGCGCACTTAGCATGTGCGCAGGAATTAGTTCCTACTTAGCAAGTACGCAAGAATGCTCTGCGTACTTGCTAAGTACACATGAACAAGTTGCTCTGCGCACTTGTTAAGTGCGCAGAGATCAGGTCTTGTATAAATAGAATAGGTTGACAGAAGATATGTACGCAGACATTTGCACTCAGTATTTTCTCTCTGTAACTGTTCAAGTTTATAATAGACGGAACTTTAAAGTGATTTCTTTATCGGTTTACTTTGTGTTGTTTGATTCTCCGCCTAGTCACGGGCATTCCGCACCCGGTCCGACTAGTCACACACCCACACGTAACGATCCGAGACACCTGGGGACCTACATCAATCAAGTACAGGCCTTCCCACTTTGGTGCAAGTTTTCCATCACAAGGATTGGTAGTATTTTGAAACGCCTTTCTTAATACAAGATCACCCACTTGGAATCTTCTAATCCTTATGTTTTTGTTATAAGATCTTGCTATCCTTTGCTGATAAGCTGCAATGTGAAATTTGGCAAGATCCCTGAGCTCATCCACGGTGTCGAGAACCTGAGCAAGAGCTTCATTGTTGGTCTCTGAAGATTGGAGATTGGTTCTGGCAGTAGGGATAACCATCTCTGTCGGGGTCATGGCTTCAATTCCAAATACCAAGTAGAATGGAGTTTGCGCTGTTGCGTTCTTCGTGGTTGTCCTGTCTGCCCAAAGTACAAACGGTATCTCTTCAGCCCATCTTCCTTTCTTTACCCCCAACCTCTTGTTAAGGTTGTTATGGATGGTCTTGTTGCTAGTTTCCGCTTGTCCGTTGGCTTGAGGATGTACTTGGGTAGAAGTTATCATTTTGATTCCCCAACTGGCATAGAAGTCAGTTGTTCTCTTGCCAATGAACTGAGATCCATTATCACATACTATCTCTAACGGGATCCCAAATCTTGTCAGGATGTTGCGCTTGATGAAAGAGATGACCTCTTTCTCCTGGACTTGGACAAATGCCTCAGCTTCAATCCATTTGGAGAAGTAATATGTCATTGCTAACATAAAGATATTTTATCCTAGTGCTTTGGGAAGTTTACCGACGATATCCATTCCTCATTTCATGAATGGCCATGGAGAGACGATTGGATATAAAGGTTCGGCCGGTTGATGGAGTATGTTCCTGTGTCTTTGGCAAGCGTCACATTTCTTGGAATAATCTATAGCATCTTTCCTCATGGTAGGCCAGTAATATCTTGTTCTCAGGATCCTTGAAAATAGCATTCTGCCCCTAGTGTGGTTACCACAGTCGCCTTCGTGTATATCTTTCAGAACTTCATGTGCTTCCGGATCCTCCAAGCATCTTAAGTATGGACCTGCAATAGGTTTTCTATACAAAACATTCTGTAGAAGTATAAAACGGGATACCCTCATGCGAAAATCTTTGTGCTTCTTTTCATCACTTGGGATCTCACCATCTTTGATGGGTAAAATCCAGGATCCTTGGCTAGATTCAAGATCCCGAATATCTGCTTCTTCTTCAGTGTTGGATACTTCATTTATCTTCTCAATTGTTGGGCTCAGAATATGTATGATAGGTATCTTGATGCCTTCCGATATCCTGAGAACCGAAGCAAGCTTTACTAGGGCATCAGCCTCAGAATTGTCTTCTCTAGGCACCTGTGTTATGTTA
This sequence comes from Smallanthus sonchifolius, assembly GCA_023525975.1. Lineage (NCBI taxonomy): Eukaryota > Viridiplantae > Streptophyta > Magnoliopsida > Asterales > Asteraceae > Smallanthus > Smallanthus sonchifolius. Next base: position 42,313,191 of record CM042033.1, read on the forward strand.
AAAGTTTGGAATTCCATGGATAATTGCTTAACTACTGCGAGGTATTTGGCTAATTTTTCTCCCTTTACTGCATACGAACCATTGAAATGGTTAGCAATTAATAATGAGTCTACATATACCTGGAGATACCTGATCTTGATATCTCGAGCTAGTTGTAATCCTGCTATCAGCGCCTCATATTTCGCTTCGTTATTAGTTGCCTGGACCTCACAGCTTATGGATTGGGGTATTATGTCCCCTTGTGGCGATTTTAGTATGACTCCCAGACCTGTTCCTCTTACATTTGATGCACCGTCAGTGAATAAGGTCCATTCATCCTTCGACCCTTCTAGTTGTTGGACTTCAAGGTCTGCCTCATATTGAATGTCACTGCTGAAATCAGCCACAAAGTTCGCAAGTGCCTGGGACTTTATTGTTGTTCTAGGTTCATATATGAGGTCATAGGCGCTGAGCTTGACTAACCACTTGGCCATCCTTCCTGCATCTTCGGCTTTCTCAAGACACACTTAATGAGATAATTAGTCTTAACATGAATAGCATGAGTTTCAAAATAATGCCTAAGTTTAGTGGATGTCATTATTAACGCTAAAATCAATTTTTCTAAATGAGAGTACCTGTTTTCCGCTGGTAGCAAACTTTTACTTACATAGTATACCGGATGATGTTGTCCCTCATGATCCTTGACTAGTACAGCACTTATGGTGCTTCGGGATACTTCCAAGTATAGGGATAGTGGTTCACCGTCTTCTGGTTTCATTAATAGAGGAGCTGATGACAAGTATTCCTTTAGTGATTGGAGTGCTTTTTCATGCTTCTCTTCCCATTGAATCTCTTGTTTTTCTTCAGGATGTCGTAGAATTCCTTGCATTTTTTGAAGGATCTTGATATAAATATGTTGAGCACTGCTACTCTACCGGTCAGTCTCTAGACATCCTTGGTGTTTGCTGCGGATTTCAGATTGATGATCGCTTTGATTTTTTTCTGAACTGGCTTCTATCCCTCTCTTGGTTACCATGTAGCCCAGGAACTTTCCCGCCCCCACACCGAAGTGGTATTTGGAAGGATTTAACTTCATGTTGTACTGGTCCAGGATATCAAATGATTCTCTAAGGTCCCTGAGATGATCCTCAGCTCTCTTTGATTTTACCACCATGTCGTCTATGTAAACCTCCATGGTGTCCTCTAGTTTCTCTATGAACATCATGTTCACCAGCCTTTGGTATGTAGCACCTGCATTTTTCAAATCAAAAGGCATAGCAATATAACAATAAATACTTGTAGGAGTCATGAACGCAGTATCCTCCTGGTCTGAGGGTTCCATCTGAATTTGTTGGAATCCTGATGAAGCATCCATGAAAGTCAGCATTTTGTGGCCTGCTGTCACACCCCAACCGACGGCGGAATACGTCGGGGCGGGACATGTAGACTGTTCAAAAGCTCAAGGTTTGCTAAAGTTTAAATATTTAAAACAACCAGTTTCATATCATAAATAATCATGAATTCAACAATACAAGGAAAATAGAAATACATAAATAGTTTTATTAATTTAGATTCTAGGTCCTCGGTCCTAAGTGAAGCAGCTTGTACTTATTCTCAAGCATTAGTACCTGAAACATGATGAAAACAAGGTCAACTAAAAAGTTGGTGAGCATACATAGGTTTTGACACATAACCAAGTTTAAAGTATTTTATACAATTCATACGACACACGTGTATAAGGCATTTATGGAGAATCTATAGTTAAACTAAGTGTGTACAATCAAACCTTGTGACTGAGGCATAACACGCAGGTTACCCTAATGTAAAGTCGGTAACAAACACCCTAACCGGGTGGGTTTGTCAGACTCAATAGATCTATCAATGTTAACCGTTGGCTTGTACGGAGTTAATGATTGTACTAAAGTCATGTATATGTAGTCTTAACTCATAGCATTCAAGCATAAAGCACAAATAACAAATAGCATCATATTAGTGAATTGTATTTAAGTCTATGCAAAAAGTTTCAAAAAGTAAATCATGTTTCACCCTAAAAGTACAAAATAAAAAGGGGGCTATGTAAACTCACTTGTATTGATGATGTAGGTAGCACTAGACGATAGGTAGCAAAGTGACCCTTGTAAAACACAAATTAACCTAGAGTGCAAATGTATGATCTTGAGTTATTATCATGTACAACGCCTAAGGCGAGTCTAGGGTTTCAATAGGAGTGAGTGTGGGGTCTTGTACAACGAGTTTGTGTTAATATATGTACAAGATGTATGTAATTTGGCATTTGTATTTAAATAAAAGTTTGATATACAAATATAAGTTTCAAAATGTTCAAATAACTTTCAAAGAGAAAATTAATTGTCTTAGGGTTTAAATAATTTAATTAAATAAATTCTTTTTATTTATTTCTTTTAATAATAAGATAGTGTGTCAAAGGTGGTGTAAATAAATATGTATGTATATTGAGAAAATTTATAATTTTCCCTAGACGTAGTTTTAGTAGAAAAAGATAATAAATTTAAATAATGAAATATCTTTTATTTATTTATTCATAAAATGATATGTTCTAAAAAGAGTGGAAATTATAAATATATCTTAAGTTTTATTTGTTTAATTTGGGTTTTAATCCTATTATGCATAATTTAATAGAAAAATTATTTATAAAAGTTTAATTATTAAATAATAGTAAATATATATAGATATATATACTTTTAAAGAAACTTTTAGTAAAGTTTTATAAAAATGGATAATGTAAGAGCATAAATTCAATCTAATAAGCATGATTTATTTATGTTGAAAAAAAAATATGGTGTTAGAACTATTCAAATGATGAAATAATATTAGTTTTAATTTAGACTTTGATTATTTCAGTATCACTTATATCCAAATAGTAGTAAGTTTTATAAAATATTTTTTTTATAATTAATTTGGGGTAAAACAAGTGATTTAAAAATATAAACAGACCCTTGGGTTTGAACCCGGGTCTGTTTGGTAGGTGGTAAGCAGGAGAACCACTAGACCAGAGGCACAATATTGTTATTTGATCGGATTCAGATTTGTGTTAAACAATAGCAAGAATGGAATCTGGGTTTGAGGCTAAAAAGACAGGGTGCGGGGCAGGTTCGAACCCGCGACCTTGCCTTTGTGACGCGTGGGGGTTACCGGTAGACCAGGGCATATGCCATGGCTGTCTACCTACCCGAAAACCTTAAATAAGCAAACCCAACTCACCCCTTCCATCTTCCATATGAAACCCGAACCCTAGCCCTAATTCAGTCTGACTTGCTATTAATCGGTCCCAATTTCATGGGGCTTTTAATCTACAGATCAATACGAAACTAAGGGCGCAAACATTACCTATTTTGGTGAAGTATCGAGCGTAGACGGCTAGAATGACAGAAGCGGTGTTATTGAAGCTCGAACGGGGGTACAGAGGAGCTATGCGAGTCAATTGAAGTTGAGAGAGTTTGAATTGGTCTGAGTGAAGGTGTGAGGATAGTTTGATTCGTTCAGTTTCATTGTTAAGGCATGATTCGATTAGAGACTGGAAGGTGACAGCTGGCAACGCGAATTTCGCGTCAATTCGACCATTTGCCAATGAATTGGATCGGGAATGTGGTCTGGATTCATATGGACTTGGCATGCGCGTGATTCCCGGGATTAAACGCGTTTAATTTCTAAATTTTGGCAAGGATTTGACACGGTTTGACTTGGAAAGGTCAACATTGTTCAAATCGGTTTGAATCACAGCATTAACCACGCAAAGACTGAATTTAGCTGGTAATTGGGCTAGGATTGGATGGATTATTGGTGGAGTGGCCCTGTGGAGTCCATTCCAACATGGATTCGATCAATCGCAACCCTAAATTGAGGAGTTCTTGGGCTGTTTGACTTCTGGAAGTCAAAACAGTCCATATGGGGTCAATATAAGTCAAAGAGTTCAAATTCAAGATGAGGGGTTCATATTTCAGGGATGTAGGTTCAAATTTGGGAGTTCAAATGATAGGGGGGGTTCAAACCATTAACTTATAGTTGTATCAATGTTCATGTGTATGTATGAATACATATATATATATATATATATATATATATATATATAATTTGATCTTATATATGTATATATATTTATAAAACTTTATGGCTTGCCATATATATATTGGAGTAAAACAATAGGCATTTCAAATCTTTCATATGAATATACATAATGTAAAGAGATTTTATGTGTGTGTGTATGAAAAAGAAAACCAAAAATTTGGAATTGCCAGGATGAGAACATTGAAATTGAGACGTTTGTATAACACAATGAATAGAAATTGAAATCACGTTTATTGCATTAGAGTAAATACAATGAGAAAATCTAGGATGTTACACCTGTTGTGGCGTCGACCATTTAGTCAATGTGGTAGTGGAAAAGGATCTTTGGGGCATGCTTTGTTCAAGTCAGTGAAGTCTACACAGACTCTCCATTTCCCATTTTTCTTCTAGACCACCACCACATTGGCTAGCCATTTTGGGAATTATACTTCCCTTATCATTCCAGATTTGAGAAGCCTTTCCACCTCTTCTTGGATGATCATATTTCTTTCAGGAGCGAAATTCCTTCGCTTTTGATGTATTGGCCTGAAACTTTTGTCAATTCCAAGTCTATGGGTACCTGTCATGTCTTCGTGCTTCCATGCGAAGGTTGCTTTTCTGCCCTTCGGGAATTTCAGGATATCATTTTCAATATCCTCAGGGATATTGCTTCCTACAAGGATCTTTACATCTCAGCATCCAGGGATACCTCTTTAACATCTAGTTCTTTAGCTTCTAGAACATCCCTGGCCTACTTCGTTGATTGCTATGCTTGCCAAGTTTTGACGGAGGCTTTCATTGAAGAAGTATAACAGTTTTTAGCCTCTTGTTGATCGATGTTGATCTTTACCACTCCCCAAGGGGTTGGTATCTTGACACATTGGTGATACGTTGAGGGTACTGTCTTCATATCGTGTATCCATGGCCTTCCTAAAATGATATTATAGTAAGACAAAGAATCTATTACACAAAAATTTTGAATAGAATTTACTCCTTCAATGTATATCGGTAGTTTTATCTCTCCAGCCGTGCTTTTAACTTCTCCACTGAATCCTACCAGCACTGAGGATTTTGAAATAATTTCAGAATCCGGGATCCTCATTCTCTTCAGGACTTTATGCTGAATTATGTTCACCGAGCTCCCTCCGTCAATCAGTATCCTCCAGATGAAGTGGTTTGCAATGTACAGAGTGATTACTAGACCATCATGATGAGGATCTTGTACGTTATTTCTATCATTCTCGTCGAAACAGATCACCTTTTTTTAGTCAAGCTGGAGGTCCTGATAGGTCTGTCTCCATTCTCTGTTTTCGCTTCTTTGACATTTCTTTTTACTGCAGAGTAAGAAGTACCACAAATATCAGATCCACCGGATATAAAACCTATTACCTTGGCATCTGGGGGCGGGGATTTTGCTCTTTGTGGGATCCTGTCTTGATCCTTGGTCTTGTTCTTTCCTTTGCCTATAAATTCTTTGAGATATCCGTTGCTCAAGAGATAGCTTATCTCCTTCTGAAAAGCAATACAATCCTCAGTTATATGGCCAAAGTCTTTATGGAATGCACACCACTTGGACTTGTCCTTTCCACTGAGTTCCTTTCAAACTTGCGAGGCCACCTGGGTTTTTCTCCAAGATCATGCATAGCAAATAGCAAACAAGTTGTATCAAGAGAAAACAGTATTCAGACAACTTAGGATATTCTTCCTCGTCCTCGTCATCTTCTACAGCGTTGACCCTGTGATTGTCCGGCTTAGAATATGGCTTGGATCTGTACGACTTGAAAGGTGCAGGTTCAGCTTTCCGGTTAGGTTGAGTGTAGCTTGTGGGAGCATTCACTCTTTGCTGTATCTTTTTATCATCTTCCAGCCTAATAAACCTCAATGCCCGGTTCCTGACTTCATCAAGGTTCCTGCAAGGATTCATAAAAAGGTCTTAGTAAAATTGAGAATCCTTCTGTAGTCCCATTTTGAAGGACTGGACTGCAGTGGCAACGTCAAGGTTCGGAATATCCAGGGATTCCCGTCGAACTTGCTGACATAATCCCGAAGGGACTCTTCGTTGTTCTGAGTTATCCTGTATAAGTCACTTGTTAACCTTTCAAAGGTCCTACTACAAGAGAACTGATTGTTAAAAAAATTGATTAAGTGAGCAAACGAAGTAATAGAATAAGGTTTAACGTTAAGTAGCCATTTCAGGGCTGATCCTGTTATGGTAGTGTCACACCCCAACCGTGCATCTTAACCACGGGTGTGACTTAATTGACAAAAGAACACAATGGAATAAAGACATTTACTATTAAAGTTTCATAATATTAAAAAAAATCCCAATTACATAAGTTTCGAATTAAACCAAACAGATAACATGTTCAAAAGACAAGCAACTTAAAATAAGATTCTTCAATTGATATCTAGGCAAATCCTATGTGATATTGACTTGACCTATCACGAGCTTAATCACCTGAAACATGTACGAAAAACAAGTGTCAACTAAAAATAGTTGGTGAGAAATCACAGGTTTAATAAAAGTATAAGTTTGGCAAAGGTGACAATTCATATTCCAAGATCATCATATAGCACGTAATAAAACAAACACATGATTAGCAAATCCAACCTAAAATGATGAGTAACGAATAAGTGGTACAACTCGCAAGTTGCACTGATAACGAATAAGATGTCCAACCAAAAGTTGTCCATAAAGTATATGCGGTTTCCATCCTATGGCCCATATCTGTACTACCGTTGGCTTGAAAGTTTCAAGTTAAGGATTTGCAAGTTTAACGTTTATCATGTTGTGTTCATTTACTCACATACATATATGATTCGCTTGTTTTAGAATTGTTTGAAAACGTGTTTTAATACGTGCCAACGCGTACATGTTTCCACCAAAACGATTTGAATAAAGTGGGCTACGAAGTCTCACCTTGAAAGCTAGACGAGATAAGAAACTTGAAGGAATAGACGAGATGAATCACGGACCAGACCCTAAACAAATAAATAAACCAGTTTTAGGTTAGGTTCGATGGTTACGAGTGTTAGATAGGCGGTTCAGGTCATAAGATTAAGAATTAGTTGCAAAAATAGAGTTTTAGTTGATTTTCAGATTTGGACAGCAAAGTAGCTGAACAGAAACGGGATTGTTAAAAATATCAAACGACGTCAAAAAATTATGAAATTATACAGAGAATTATTTTAAGTCGTTCCGAAGAAGTTTCGTTTAGAAAGTTTTTCCATTTGAGACTCGGATCATAACCAAAATAGTCCAACAAGACAGAAGGTACTGAAAAAGGTTTCTGTCCCGTTTTGGCTACTACAGAGTCATACTTTTGAATTTGAAAACGATCCAATTATGGTTGGAAAGGAAATTCGACGAACTACGTCGTGGAAATTGAGTTTGATCAGTTTAGATTAATTATGTTCAAGTTACGCTAAGTTAAATTCAGCACAGTTTCTGTCCAAAATCAATGGTTGCACTTAAGTGGTCCGTTTAGGGTTTTAAGATTACCGAACAAACAAATAAAAATTAGATGAATGTTATTATAATACATAATATAAGCATATTAGGTTATCCAAAACGTCCCGTGTCACCGGTCTAGCCATGATATTCACAGAAGCGTTTTGGAGAATCACAGAATGCAATCGGCATAGCCGACACGAGCAAGCGGATTCTATATTTAATTAGCGTGTGAGTTCATATAAGTGATAATATAGAATAAATAACATGTTTTAAGTTAGCAAGAACATACTAAAGCATCGGCAGAGCCACTTTTGCAATAGTTGTCTTGAGGATTCGCGGAATGCGACGGCATAGCCGCCATTGCAAACGAGATCCTTTGTTTGTTAGTTGGTGATGTTAGCTTGATTTATTAGTTTGATTAAGATTATTAGAGGGTTTTTAGGGCTGAGGTTTCACATGATCAAGTGATCGTGGATAGAAAATAGAAAAATATTGAGGGGATGAAGAAAGAATAAAATAAAAAGACGGTATTCAACTTCGGAGGGTTACTTACTTGTTTGATCTTCAAACTCTTGGAATCGTCTAAGGGATTTTCGAAATCTTCAAGGTTGGGAAGGGATTTCACAACTTCGGAGGGGTTGGGAGTGTTTGAGGGAGAATTAGCAAAGAAAACAAGATCCTAAGCCTCCTATTTATACTAATGGTTGAAGGGGTGTAAATATGGAATGTCTTGGAAAGCAATTTAGGGTTTTAGGGCCCTCAAATCTGCGAAATTTTCCTCAATGGGGCTGGGTTTTTTGTGATTTCTTGCTTGGGCTAGGTCCAAGAGTAGGTGGGTTGGGTCCTAGCTTGATCCGGTTGACTGCGCGCATTCGAAAATTGCGATTTTAAGCATTTCTAAGCGAAATTGGCAAATGTTTTCAACATTAAAGTTGATTGTCATAACAAAAAGAGTATGTTTAGCTAAAAACATTTAAGTTAAAGTTACGTTATTCACGTATAGTAGTTGGCGATCGGTGGGCGAGAAAACGGACTTTTTGATCGTTTTTCGAATTTTAGGATTTATTTAAGGAAAGTTTTGCAAACAAACTTTGTTTTAATTAAAGAAATGAATATTTTAAACATTTAAAACATAAATTAATGTCATGTTAAACGATTTGTCGGTCGTGGACGGTACGTAGTTAACGACGATTTAAAAGGCGAACGATCGCACGAAAGTACTAACTAGTACTTTTAAGCATCAATTCACATTGAATGGGTTGTAAGAACATGTTTGAGATGTATGGTGGTGGTTCATGTGTATTTAATATGTCATAAAGATCAATTAAGTCTACGTGCGATCCATGAATCAATCATAGATAAGTATAAGTCTTTGAAATCAAGCATAAACGTAATGTTTCACATGTGAACTAGTATTGTAACAACGTCTGAATAGGATTTCAAGTAAAATGAAATGTCATGCGGATTTTCATTGATAAGTCTAGAATGAGTACAAGTAGTGAAAATCAGAAGTGTCACAGTCTCCCCTAGTTAAAAGAATTTCGTCCCCGAAATTAAACTAGTAGAGGCTGTAGGGTCTAGAAAGAGATGAGGGTACTTATGTTTCATTTGGTCTTCACGTTCTCAGGTGAACTCAGGACCATGCTTGGATTCCCAACGGACTTTCACGATAGGGATGCGGCTACGCTTGAGTTGCTTGACTTCACGGTCCATGATTTCAACGGGCTTTTCGACGAAATGCATAGAGTTGTCGATACGAACATCATCTAGAGGAACTTGAAGTGTGTCATCAGAAAGGCACCTTTTAAGGTTTGATACATGAAAAACGTCATGAACGTTACAAAGTTCGGTTGGTAGCTTGAGTCTATAGGCTACTGGGCCAATCCTTTCAAGAATTTCGAATGGCCCAACGAACCTAGGGGCTAGCTTTCCCTTCTTCCCAAATCGGATAACACCTTTCTAGGGGGAAACCTTGAGTAAGACTCTATCACCGACTTGAAATTCAAGGGGCTTCCTACGGTTGTCAGCATAACTCTTTTGACGATCGCGAGAGGCCTTGAGTCTTTCTTGAATTTGAAGTATCTTGTCGGTGGTTTCTTGAATGAGTTTGGGACCGGTGATTTGAGCGTCTCCGATCTCGGTCCAACACACCGGAGATCGACACTTCCTACCATATAGAGCCTCGAAAGGGGCGCACTTGATGCTCGTATGGTAACTATTGTTGTAAGAGAATTCGATGAGTGGCAAGTGTTAACCCCAACTTCCTCCAAAGTCAATCACACAAGAACGGAGCATGTCTTCCAAGGTATGTATGGTCCTTTCACTTTGACCATCAGTCTGGGGATGGTAAGCCGTGCTAAGGTTCAAACGAGTTCCCAAAGCTTTCTGTAAAGATTGCCAGAATCGGGAGGTAAAACGGCTATCACGGTCGGAGATAATGGATAGAGGGACACCGTGACATGTCACGACCTCATTGATATAGAGTCTGGAAAGCTTCTCCATTTTGTAGTCCTCACGGATTGGGAGAAAATGAGCGGATTTGGTTAAGCGGTCAACAATGACCCAGATGGAGTCATGACCACTAGAGGTTCGCGGAAGCTTAGTGATGAAGTCCATGGAAATTTGCTCCCATTTCCATTGTGGGATTTCAGGTTGTTGGAGAAGACCAGATGGTTTCTGGTGCTCAGCTTTAACTTTAGAGCAAGTAAGACACTTCCCTACATAGAGGGCGGTGTCTTTCTTCATTCCTGGCCACCAATAAAACTCTTTCAAGTCGTGATACATCTTATCAACACTGGGATGAACAGAATAACGGGATTTATGTGCTTCATCAAGGATAAGGGTTCGGAGCTCACTTGAGTCGGGGATCCAAATTCGACCCATGAAGTAAAGGAGATCATCGGGTTTGGGTTCCAAGTGCTTTTCGACACCACAATCCAAATCCTTCTTCAACTCATCATTTGCAACAACTTGTTTTTGAGCTAGGAGGATCTTATCTTTGAGACTAGTTTGGACCAACATTCCCATGGCTCGCACACGGGTGGGTTTGATTCGGTCCTTACGGCTAAAGGCGTCAGCCACCACATTAGCTTTCCCCGGGTGGTAATGAATTTCGCAATCGTAGTCACTAAGTAATTCAACCCAACGTCGCTGCCTCATGTTGAGTTCTTTCTGGTTCAGAATATGTTGAAGGCTCTTGTGATCAGTAAAAACCACACATTTAGTGCCGTAGAGATAATGTCTCCAGATTTTCAAAGCAAAGACCACCGCACCCAACTCAAGGTCATGAGTGGTGTAGTTCTTTTCGTGAACCTTGAGTTGTCTGGATGCATAGGCCCCTTGTCTCGTTGCATCAACACGCAACCAAGACCTTGGTTTGAGGCATCACAGTATACAACGAAATCATCATTGCCATCGGGAAGACTTAGAATAGGGGAGTTGCACAATTTCTGCTTAAGAGTTTGGAACGCATCTTCTTGCTTTTGTTCCCAGACGAAAGGCTTGTTTTTCTGAGTTAATGTAGTGAGAGGCAGGGCAATCTTCGAAAAGTTCGGGATGAATCTTCGATAATAACCCGCCAAACCCAGAAACGAACGGATCTCAGAGGGTGTGGATGGTGTACTCCAATTCTTGATAGCGGTGACTTTGGCTGGATCGACGTGTATACCCTGGTTGTTGATCACGTGACCCAAGAAATGAATTTCTCTAAGCCAGAATTCACACTTGGAGAATTTAGCATAAAGTTGTTCCTTCTTCAAGAGTTCCAAAATCAGCTTAAGGTGGGTTGTATGATCCTCTTTGGTTCGGGAGTAGATCAAGATGTCATCGATGAAGACAATGACAAATTGATCTAGGTAGGGTTTGCAGACATGGTTCATGAGGTCCATGAACACCGCGGGCGCATTGGTTAACCCAAAAGGCATAACCATGAACTCGTAGTGTCCATAACGAGTTCTAAAAGCAGTTTTGGGAATGTCCTCTTCATGGACTCGGAGTTGATGATACCCAGATCGGAGGTCAATCTTCGAGAAACAAGTTGCTCCTTGCAGTTGATCGAAAAGGTCATCGATCCTAGGTAGCGGGTAACGATTCTTGATGGTAAGCTTGTTTAGTTCACGGTAGTCGATGCACATGCGGAAGGACCCATCCTTCTTCTTGACAAAGAGAACCGGAGCTCCCCAAGGTGAGAAGCTCGGTCTAATGAATCCCTTGTCTAGCAGCTCTTGCAGTTGGCTAGATAGTTCTTGCATCTCAGAAGGGGCTAGGCGGTACGGAGATTTGGCAATGGGGTTAGCTCCCGGTAAAAGATCAATCCGAAATTCAACTTGTCGATTTGGAGGGAGTCCATGCAAGTCATCAGGGAATACTTTTGGAAAATCTCGGATGATCGGTATATCTTGTAATTTCATTTCTTCAGATTTCTCGACCACATGTGCCAAGAAAGCATAGTATCGCTTCCTTATATATCTACGTGCCTTCATGCAGGAGATGAATTTCAAACCTTTGCAAGGTTTCTCTCCAAAGATTTTCAAGGTCTCACCGGATGGTAGAGGGATACGGATGAGTTTCTCCGAACAGTTGATTTCCGTATGATTGTGGGATAGCCAATCCATTCCCACGATGATATCAAAACTCCCAAGAGTGATGGGAAACAGGTCGATAGATAATGTGTGATCGTTGAGAGTTAGAGCACAACCTCGGACAACGGAATGCACAACAGTTAGTTTGCCATCAGCTATTTCTATAGTATAAGAAGGTTCAAGAGCGGTACGACAAGTTTTAAGTAAAGGTTCAAATTCTAAGGAGACAAAGCTTTTATCCGCTCCGGTATCAAATAAGATAGAGGCATAACGATTATTGATGAGAAACGTACCAGTAACCACGGCATTGTCATTTCTGGCCTCGGTTGCTCCTATGGCAAAAGTGCGAGCACGTGCACCTCGGTTATTGTTGTTGAGCTTCGGGCATTGGTTTTTGTAGTGATCAGGAGCACCACATTCATAACAGGCCCTACCATTGATGATGGCAGGAGTGGCAGTTTGGGTAGTAGCAGCCTTTTCAGCTACGCGACAAGCGTTAGCAAAATGACCAAGCCTTCCACATTTAGTGCACGAACGACATTGAACAGTAGTAGGGTGATGGTATTGACACCTTGCACACAGCGGGTGAGGTCCACTATATGGCTTCCTGCCAGGTGCAGGTCTAGGTGCTACTTGGGCAACAGGAACAGCTGGGGTAACCATGGCAAAGCTTTTAGAGGTCTTTTGCTTCTTGTGGCGATACTCAGGCTTTTTCGCCACTTCCTCCTTAACTCTCTTGTCACCTTTCCTGAATAGAACTCCAGACTTAACTAGATCGTCTGTTAAGGACACAGATAAACGAATAGCAGCTTCAAGTGTTGTTGGGCTACTACCCATGACAGTACCCCGAATTTGAGGCGGAAGGCCTCCAATATAACGATCAATCATTCGGGTCAAGGGTGTAACCAGATGAGGGACTAGGATGCAGAGTTCATGAAAGCGTGTGGTGTACGCCTCACTCTCCCCACTATCCTGGGTAAGGTCCCACAGCTCAATCTCCAACTTCTTCATCTCATTGCTAGGACAGAACTCCTCAATCATAATTTCCTTGAGCTTATCCCAAGTCATAGCAAGAGCTCCTTCCCTACCCCGAATTTTCTTTTCAGCATTCCACCAAGTCAGTGCCCTCCTTTGGAAGGCACTTGAAGCATATTTTACCTTAAGTTCATCGGGGCAGTCACTCATCTCAAATGTGTTCTCCATGCCTTCAAACCATTGCAATAGCCCTGTCGCACCTTCACATCCAAGGTACTTGTGTGGGTTACAAGAGTTGAAGTGCTTGAAAGTACAAACACTCCCACTAGATCCTCCGGTGGAGTTGTTGATTTGAGTGACAATAGTGGGTAAGACCGCAGCAAGTTATTGAGTGAGCAGGGTGGCTATGGCGGTGGTTTCGGCGGAGGCTTCACTGGTGTTAGCCACGGTGTTATCAGGATCACGACGAGGAGGCATTCTACGAAAAAGAAATCATAAGTCGGTAGTTAGGATAGACATTCAGGAATTAAAAGTAACAATATTTATAAATAAAATCACTCATTCATTAATATTAATGTCTTACAAGATAAATAAAACATATATTTAAAACCTATATGTTGAATTACAAATGAAATATAAAGACAAAACTGACTAGTCAAAATTCAACATTTGGATGAATGATACTAGTGAGACGTGTTTTAGCCTATAAGTGAGCACTCACTCCAAGGGTCCCCAGGTAAGTGCGACTCGTAACGAACGTGCCTCACTTTCCTTTGACAAGACCCCCAGTGTACAGGCGCTCACCCTTCCAGATTACACGTGTCTCTAGTATCACTATCCAAGCCTTTGATTTTGATGAGAACATTATGGATTGGGCCTTGCCCAAGAGTTGGATTCAGCTTCACAAGTCAGCTTTCTTTTCTTGAACGGGAGTTGGGCCTCAGAAGTGGTTCCAACATGGCTCTCTTGGTCTTCGGATTTCGAATCACTTGATATGTTGATTACTTCAGGCTTCGGTGCAGGCCGGCTTGTCACATCGGACATTAACTCGGGCTTGACATTATGCTTCGAGGGTAGCAGGCTTCCAGAGAAAGATGATCGTGGTGAGATTAGCCTACTCCAACTAATTGGGCTTTGGGACCCATCATCGGAAATAAGGCTTGAATTGCTAGAGATGTCAGCAGAGTACGACGACATACTAAAGATAAGAAAGTTAGTGGATTAGAATCACATAAGCATATAAGTTTCAAAGGGGAGCTTAGGTTATAGTCTAGGTCAAATGGTTGCCTAATTCTCTATAACCACGGATCTGATACCAATCTGTCACACCCCAACCGTGCATCTTAACCACGGGTGCGACTTAATTGACAAAAGAACACAATGGAATAAAGACATTTACTATTAAAGTTTCATAATATTAAAAAAAATCCCAATTACATAAGTTTCGAATTAAACCAAACAGATAACATGTTCAAAAGACAAGCAACTTAAAATAAGATTCTTCAGTTGATATCTAGGCAAATCCTATGTGATATTGACCTGACCTATCACGAGCTTAATCACCTGAAACATGTACGAAAAACAAGTTTCAACTAAAAATAGTTGGTGAGAAATCACAGGTTTAATAAAAGTATAAGTTTGGCAAAGGTGACAATTCATATTCCAAGATCATCATATAGCACGTAATAAAACAAATACATGATTAGAAAATACAACCTAAAATGATGAGTAACGAATAAGTGGTACAACTCGCAAGTTGCACTGATAACGAATAAGATGTCCAACCAAAAGTTGTCCATAAAGTATATGCGGTTTCCATCCTATGGCCCATATCTGTACTACCGTTGGCTTGAAAGTTTCAAGTTAAGGATTTGCAAGTTTAACGTTTATCATGTTGTGTTCATTTACTCACATACATATATGATTCGCTTGTTTTAGAATTGTTTGAAAACGTGTTTTAATACGTGTCAACGCGTACATGTTTCCCCCAACACGATTTGAATAAAGTGGGGCTATGAAGTCTCACCTTGAAAGCTAGACGAGATAAGAAACTTGAACGAATAGACGAGATGAATCACGGACCAGACCCTAAACAAATAAATAAACCAGTTTTAGGGTAGGTTCGATGGTTACGAGTGTTAGATAGGCGGTTCGGGTCATAAGATTAAAAATTAGTTGCAAAAATAGAGTTTTAGTTGATTTTCAGATTTGGACAGCAAAGTAGCTGAACAGAAACGGGATTGTTAAAAATATCAAACGATGTCAAAAAATTATGAAATTTTACAGGAAATTAGTTTAAGTCGTTCCGAAGAAGTTTCGTTTAGAAAGTTTTTCCATTTGAGACTCGGATCATAGCCAAAATAGTCCAACAAAACAGAAGGTACTGAAAAAGGTTTCTGTCCCGTTTTGGCTACTACTGAGTCATACTTTTGAATTAGAAAACGATCAAATTATGGTTGGAAAGGAAATTCGACGAACTACGTCATGGAAATTGAGTTTTCTCAGTTTAGATTAATTATGGTCAAGTTACGCTAAGTTAAATTCAGCACAGTTTCTGTCTAAAATCAATGGTTGCACTTAAGTGGTCCGTTTAGGGTTTTAAGATTACCGAACGCGCAAATAAAAAGTAGACGAATGTTATTATGTTATTATAATACATAATATAATTAGATTAGGTTAGCCAAAACATCCCGTGTCACCGGTCTAGCCATGATATTCACAGAAGCGTTTTGGAGAATCACAGAATGCAATCGGCATAGCCGACACGAGCAAGCGGATTCTATATTTAATTAGCGTGTGAGTTCATATAAGTGATAATATAGAATAAATAACATGTTTTAAGTTAGCAAGAACATACTAAAGCATCGGCAGAGCCACTTTTGCAATAGTTGTCTTGAGGATTCGCGGAATGCGACGGCATAGCCGCCATTGCAAACGGGATCCTTTGTTTGTTAGTTGGTGATGTTAGCTTGATTTATTAGTTTGATTAAGATTATTAGAGGGTTTTTAGGGCTGAGGTTTCACATGATCAAGTGATCATGGATAGAAAATAGAAAAAGATTGAGGGGATGAAGAAAGAATAAAATAAAAAGACGGTATTCAACTTCGGAGGGTTACTTACTTGTTTGATCTTCAAACTCTTGGAATCGTCTAAGGGATTTTCGAAATATTCAAGGTTGGGAAGGGATTTCACAACTTCGGAGGGGTTGGGAGTGTTTGAGGGAGAATTAGCAAAGAAAACAAGATCCTAAGCCTCCTATTTATACTAATGGTTGAAGGGGTGTAAATATGGAATGTCTTGGAAAGCAATTTAGGGTTTTAGGGCCCTCAAATCTGCGAAATTTTCCTCAATGGGGCTGGGTTTTTTGTGATTTCTTGCTTGGGCTAGGTCCAAGAGTAGGTGGGTTGGGTCCTAGCTTGATCCAGTTGAGTGCGCGCATTCAAAAATTGCGATTTTAAGCATTTCTAAGCGAAATTGGCAAATGTTTTCAACATTAAAGTTGATTGTCATAACAAAAAGAGTATGTTTAGCTAAAAACATTTAAGTTAAAGTTACATTATTCACGTATAGTAGTTGGCGATCGGTGGGCGAGAAAACGGACTTTTTGATCGTTTTTCGAATTTCAGGATTTATTTAAGGAAAGTTTTGCAAACAAACTTTGTTTTAATTAAAGAAATGAATATTTTAAACATTTAAAACATAAATTAATGTCATGTTAAACGATTTGTCGGTCGTGGACGGTACGTAGTTAACGACGGTTTAAAAGGCGAACGATCGCACGAAAGTACTAACTAGTACTTTTAAGCATCAATTCACATTGAATGGGTTGTAAGAAGATGTTTGAGATTTATGGGGGTGGTTCATGTGTATTTAATGTGTCATAAAGATCAATTAAGTCTACGTGCGATCCATGAATCAATCACAGATAAGTATAAGTCTTTGAAATCAAGCATAAACGTAATGTTTCACATGTGAACTAGTATTGTAACAACGTCTGAATAGGATTTCAAGTAAAATGAAATGTCATGCGGATTTTCATTGATAAGTCTAGAATGAGTACAAGTAGTGAAAATCAGAAGTGTCACAGGTAGAACCGAATCCTTTGCATAAGCAGGCTTCCTTTAGGTCCATGGGAATGGGATTTATTTCCATCCATTCCCTGTATTGCGCGACGTGCTCCTCGGGATCTATAGTTCCATCGTACAACTTCATGTTAGGAGTCTGGAAGTGCTTGGGGATCTCAGCATCACATAACGGTGGAGCGAATCTGGAGATCCTGTGACTCGTAGAGGACATCTCAGGTATAGGTTGGACCACACATGGTACACTGGAGATCATCTCTCTCAACTTCTTTAACTCCTTGGCCATGGACGGAGTGATTCCTGTCTCCTGCACAAATTCGTTAGTATTTGAAAATTGATTGAATGTGTTACCATTCTCAGGATTTCGGAACGATGATCTCGGAGTAACTCCAAGATCCTGATTTGTCGTAACTCTAACAGCCGGGGTATGGCCAACTGCAGTGATCCCTGTTTGCATGGGAAGGAAATCTCCCCCTGAGGATCCTGAATAATTAAAATCCAAGATCCTTGGTTGCAGCGGGGTCATCACTTCCACTGGTTTCTTCGATTCCTTAACCTCCTCAATCTCCCGAAACAGCGCTTGGTTAGTCTTCCTCTGTTGTTCCATTTATTGTTTCATCTCCGAAAACAGATCGAGGATATCATTGTTTGATATGATCACAGGTCTACCAGCAGGTATTCTGGATCCCGAAAAACCCGCAGGAGTAGTTTTCTTCGGTTGATTAACACTTTTTGAAATGGAGGAGGAGGAATAGGGTTAACCAACCCAGAGCTCGAAGATGAAGCAGAAACAGAAATATTTTTGGATTTAGACGATATTTTTGACAATAGCTTTGAAAAATAGTGATTGAACACAAATTTTAACAAAGATTTAAAGATGAAAAGCACCATTTGCTCCACGGTGGGCGCCAAATTGTTTTGGGTAAAATATAACAAGACTAATTTTGTAACCAAACTTAGTTTGTGAGGTAGTGTGCTTGTAAAATCAATGTGAAACAATACAAAAACGTAAAGAGTGACACAGTTGTTTAAGAGGAAAGCCCTTGATCTTTAGGGATCGCCGGCATAAAACCTCGGGAGTTGACAATCGACACCTGCCTCGTTTCTTGAATAAATGGTAAAGAAGTACAAGTGTTGAGCAGTAAATGATCGAGCTATGAGTGTTACAGAGGTGATTACGAGTCTAGTAAGCTAAGTTCGTAGTGAAGATGTGTCCCTAATCGATCAATACCGCTGATTAAATATAGAGATAATGCTAACTAACTATCCAAGAATCCCGAAATCGACTTAGTCGTCATATATGACCGTTGGAGGCTAATCAACGCGTCATCTACACGTTTTCCTCGACTTCAAGAACGATTCTTCATGGATGAAATTGACTTCACGTGTTTTACCTGCGTATTGGTCAAGATAAATGAAAGATATAACGGTTAAATATTAGGGATACCGGAACCTGTCAGGATACCGAAATACGTTAAAGATCTAGGATCCTTAGCTGTAAAATGACCCCTAACATTAACATTCATAACATTCATTCATTTCATGTATATACTTCAGTACCAAAACATTTAAAATCATTTACATGTAACACATAGGGGACACATAGAACTCACCTGATGAGCCGGGCCCTGATGTATACTAGCTGGTCAGTGAGCGTCACTAAGGTCACATACAATCTGTATAATCAAGTCATACAAGATAATATAATGAACCTAAACGACACTAGACGTTTTCTATATTTAGGGTTGGGCGATCTTAGGTAAGTTCGCTTCATTTGGCTTAAGCGAACCTAGCAAGTTCACCCTTAATATTCTAGGGGAACATATTAGGTTCGATATTGAGGCATTTAGGCAAATATATGATAAGTTCGCTCATAGGTAGCGAACTTGGGCTAAGTTCGCTTAAAAACGGTTCCATAAGTTCGCCTGCACGATCATCTTCCCCATCTGAACCCTAGATCTGCATGTTGATTTCGGATTGTTCAAGACCCTAACTTTATACGTTTAAACTGTTGGTTTTTCGATTGTGAAGCTAGATCTATATCCATAACCTTATTTCATGCGTAAAAATGTAATCTTTTTGCTTGATTCGATGATGAACCCGAGAACCCCAAACCGGAATAAAAACACATATTCAAGCGAGGTTATTACCTGGATTTGCTTTGGTGTGGTGTTGAGTGACGATTCCCGGGCTCCTTGGATGGATCCTTTTACTCTCTCTCTCTAGCCGACCCCTATCTATCTAGAAGCATGCGCACCAAGGTGAAATGAGAGAAAGATTTAGGCTGCTGAGATAAGAGGGTTTCCTCTTGCTTTCGGGCCCATGGCCAAACCCCTTCCCTTCATTCCTTGTTCCATTCGTTTGATCTCGCGTTATGAATCTCGATCTCGTTTCTTTTAATCGGTTTCTATTTATTTGGGATGTTACACACTCTCTCTCTCTCTCTCTATATATATATATATATATATATATATATATAGGGGAGGGTTCCACTAAGAAGTGGTTTTTTGCTAAGAAATCCTAATAAGTTGGTCAAACGAACTCCGATTGAGCTCATTCCAGCGGCGTTGGAACCGTCTCATCGAACCCTAACCCGGACCCAAAAACCTAAACCCCCCTCCACCCGCACCCCCAAAAACCTAAACCCCTCCTCCAACCCCACCCCGAAAAGACTAAAACCACCACCCTAAACCCCCCCACCCCCACCCCTAAAACCTCCACCCACCCCCACTCCCCAAAAAAACCTAAACCATAAAATCTAAACCCTAAGGCTAAAACCCTAAAATTTAAACGTAAAATATAAACCTTAAAAGCTAAACCCTAAAGCTAAGATGGTAGGGTTCGACGAGACGGTTCCAACGCCGCTGAAATGAGCTCAATCGGAGTTCGTTTGATATCGTTTCTTAAGGTTTTTGTCATTTCTTAGATTTCTTAGCGAAAAAGTACTTCTTATTTGAACCTCCCCCTATGTATATATATATAGAGAGAGAGGAAGTTTTAAATACAAAGGGCTTTTATGGTGCGAAGGGTACGAAGGATTATGGATCATTGATTTACCAACTCAAGGGTTGATTTGAAATGTGTGCCTAGTCAGCTTGTTTTTAAGCGTGAAAAGAGTCTGAAAGGGTAAAATGGGTATAGCCTACATTTGTTGACTTTTTTCAGGTTTCCCCATTTTTTTAAAACACGTATAACTTTTTATACGACATTATTTTTTTAAAAAAACTACACCATAAAATCGAGCATTTTATTCTCTTTAATTTGAGTATAGTTTTGCTGTACTTTTATTTAAAAAAATTGACTTTTTTTTAAATGTCAATGTGTTGTGCGTATAACATGCGTGATTATGGTCATGCGTTATTATACAACATGTGTGATTACGTGATTATGGTCATGCGTTATTATAAAGCATGCGTGATTGCGTGAATATGGTCATGTGTTACTATAAAACATACGTTGTTATGGTCATGCGTTATTATGAACATACGTGATTATGGTCATGCGTTATTATAACACGGACGCATTTACCCTTTGCTCTTTGAACACGTGTCACATGATGGTGCCTTCGTACGCTTCGTACGCTAAAACCATTTGTACAATAGCCGGACCATATATACATATATACGAAAGGGTTCAAATGCTAACTGTTAGGGGTCAATTTTTTGATCCAGAATCCAGGATCCCGGGTATAGTATGATCCAGGATCTGGGATCCCTGATGACTTTATGGTGACTTAAGACGAAAGGTTCTCTCAGCAGCAGCAATTTAAAAAATTTAACAACTGTAAATGGTGATAACAGCTGTCAAATTTTGGGGACAATTGTTAGTGGTCAATTTTATGATCCAGGATCCCGAGTATAGTATGATCCGGGATCCCTGATGACTTCAGTATCCTGACAGGTTTCAGTATCCTCATTATTTAACCGTTATATATTTCTTCTATCTTGACTAATACGCAGGTAAAACGTGCGAAGTCAAGTTCATCCCTAAAGAATCGGTCTTGAAGTCAAAGAGAACGTGTAGAAGACGCGTGGAGTGGCCTCCAACGGTCATATTAGAGGACTTAGTCAATTCCGGGATTCTCGGATAGTTAGTTAGCTTATCTCTTGTATATATTTAGCAGCAAGATCGAATAGGAAACACATCTACACGCACTTAGCAATACACAACATCTCTGTAACACATAGAAATCGATCTCTTATTGCTCGTATTCAAGTTTTAATAAAAGATCACTAGGCAGCCCGACGTTTAGTCGGCTCCCGAGGTTTTATGCCGGAGATCCACAGGGATCAAGGGCTTTCCTCGTAAACACTCGTGTCGTTTACAGCTTTCCTTTATATTTTATTCAAGATTCTTTCAAGCACACTAACTCACAAACAAAATTTGATCACTTAATTAGCTTGGTTAATTTTTGGTCAAAACAGTTTGGCGCCCACCGTGGGGCAAGTGGTGCTTTTTATCTCAAAATCTTTGTTAATGTTTGCATTCAATCTCTATTTTTCCAAACTGATTACAAAAATGTCATCCCAGTCCAAAATGGTTTCTGTTTCAACTCCATCTTCAAGCTCTAGGTTGAACGACCCTCTTCCTCCTCCTCCGTCATTCCAGAAAAAGAATGATAATCTGGCTAATAAAACAACTTCTGTGGGTTTTTCGGGATATGGGATACCTGCTGGGGGACGTGTGCTTTTTTCAAACAACGACATCCTCAATATGTTCTCAGTGTGAAGCAGCATATGGAACAGCAAAAAAAGACTAACCTGATGTTGTTCAGAGAGCTGGAAAAGGTCAAAGAATCAAAGAAACTAGTGGAAGTGACAACTCCGCTGCAACCAATGATCCTAGATTTTAATTATTTGGGATCCTCAGGAATCCATAAGGGAGACTTCCTTCCCATGCAGACTGAAACCACTATTTTTGGTCCAACTCCGGCTGGCAGAGTCACTACGGACCGGAATATCGGGATTAACCCAAGATCCTCGTCGCAAGATCCTGACCTCGGTAACACTTTCAATCAATTTTTAGATACTAACGAACTTTTGCAGGATACAGGGATTAGTCCACTCATGGCCAAGGAACTAAAGAAACTAAGGGAGATGATCTCCAGTGTACCGGGTGTAGTCCAACTAATATCGGAGATGTCAGATACCAGTCACAGGATCTCAAGATTTGCTCCTCCGATAAGTGATGCGGAGATCCCTAAACGCTTCCAGACTCCTAACATGAAGTTGTATGATGGAACTACAGATCCTGAGGAGCACATCACGCAATACAGGGAGAGAATGGAAATTAATCCCATTCCCTTGGACTTAAAAGAAGCTTGCTTGTGCAAGGGTTTCGGCTCCACCCTAACAGGATCAGCCTTGGATAGCTACTAAATGTTCCACCTTATTCAATAACTTCATTTGCACATTTAGTTAATTTATTTAATAATCAGTTTTCTTGCAGCAGAACCTTTGAAAGACTAACTAGTGATTTGTACAGAGTAACCCAAAATGCTGACGAATCCCTCAAGGATTATATGAGCAAGTTTGGTCGAGAATCCTTGGATATCCCGAATCTTGACATTACCACAGCAGTTCAAGCCTTCAAAATGGGATTGCAAAAGGACTCCATGTTCTTTGAGGATCTTGTAATGAACCATTGCAGGAACTTGGACGAAGTCAGGAATAGGTATCTGAGGTTCATAAGGCTCGAAGATGACAAGAAGATCCAGAAAAGGATTAATGCACCTTCCAGCTATGATCATCCTAGCAGGAAATCTGAATCATCATCTTTCAAACCCCATAGATCAAAGTCTTATTCGAGATCTGACAATCATAGGGACAACGTTAGAGAGGAAGAAGAAAATTATCCTAAACTAACCGATTATTGCTTTTCTGTTGATATTTCAGGACTCATGTATGCTATGTAGGATCTTGGGGACAAAGCCAGATGGCCCAGGAGAACTGACAAAGGATCCGGATGAAAGGACAGATCCAAAAGGTGTGCCTATCATGAGGATTTTGGGCATATGACTGAGGATTGCATTGCCCTTAGAAAGGAAATAAGTTATCTCCTTAGCAAGGGCCACTTGAAGGAACTCTATGGCAGAAAGAAAGAAAAGAATCAGAATTTTGATAGATGAGCAGCATCCCCACCTCAGGATGCCAAGCGGAGCCCTAGCATAGGATCATGTAAGTTAGAATTTAAATCCTAACTAAGACTGGTATGTCTTCTATCCCTGTTTATTTTTGTTTCAATTATTATTTTTTGTTTTATCAAAGTACTGACTTGAGCATCGGAGGGGTGTTAGCCTTGCTAACACCCACCTTCACCAAATCTAAGGTTTTACAGATGGAATCCCGGAGGATCCTGATCAGGAAATTTGAGATTGGCCATCTCTCTAAGTTAAAGGTGTTACATAACCCTTCTAAGGTTTGAACGGTTTTCGCCTTCCTAAGTAGATTGGGTTTCGAGATAGTGGGACCAGTCTGTGATGAGCAGCTGCCAATTTCACTATTGTTGGCTATATGTTGGACCTTACGAATACTATCAATGGAGTAACACAGACGTGTTATACAGCCGGGCATGACCCAAGTAGTTTAACATTGACATGTTAACCAAAGGTTATTGGCATTTACATGTTACTACGGGTATACCCACTATGTTGGCATATCCCAAGTTAATAACTCAAGTACATCGTTTAGAATCTTGTTTTGCAGAATGGGGACATCTCTAAGAATCCTAAGATTCGCTCTTTATGGTGACTTAAGATGGAAGGTTCTCTCAGCAGCAGCAATTTAAAAAATTTAACAACTGTAAATGGTGATAACAGCTGTCAAATTTTGTGGACAATTGTTAGGAGTCAATTTTATGATCCAGAATCCAGGATCCCGAGTATAGTATGATCCGGGATCCCTGATGACTTCGGTATCCCTACAGGTTTCAGTATCCTCAATATTTAACCGTTATATCTTTCTTCTATCTTGACTAATACGCAGGTAAAACGTTCGAAGTCAAGTTCATCCCTGAAAAATCGGTCTTGAAGTCAAAGAGAACGTGTAGAAGACGCGTGGAATGGCCTCCAACGGTCATATTAGAGGACTTAGTCGATTCCGAGATTCTCGGATAGTTAGTTAGCTTATCTCTTGTATATATTTAGCAGCAAGATCGAATAGGAAACACATCTACACGCACTTAGCAATACACAACAGCTCTGTAACACATAGAAATCGATCTCTTACTGCTCATATTGTACTCGTATTCAAGTTTTAATAAAAGATCACTAGGCAGCCCGACGTTTAGTCGGCTCCCGAGGTTTTATGCTGGAGATCCACAGGGATCAAGGGCTTTGCTCGTAAACACTCGTGTCGTTTACATCTTTTCTTTATATTTTATTCACGATTCTTTCAAGCACATTACCTCACAAACAAAATTTGATCACTTAATTAGCTTGGTTAAATTTTAGTCAAAACAATAACCAAATATTTATGTGATAACCATGAAAACCATCATTCAACCAATTACATAATTTTCTTGTTCTTTTTTATTTGTTTTATTTAAAGGAGCTTTTAGTAAATGACTACCCCACTATTTTTGGTACATTTAATTTAAATTAATTTATTCTCTCTCTCTTTTATTTTTTTTTGTTTCCAAATTCTTTTCGATGTATAATTAACTAAGTTATATTTCGAACCTTCTTTATTAAAGTTTCCATTATTAACTCTGTTTTACGCACGAAATCCATTTCATGATCTCAAAAGAAATTTTACTATCGAGTCCTTTTAAAAAGAATTAGAGTAACAACCATTCTTTGAATCATTTTTATAAAAAAAAAGTATTATTTTAAAAAATCATGTGGGCTTCTATTAAGTGATTCAAGAGCGTTTTATTATAAATAAACATTGGAATAAACGTTGCTTGTGAGGGAGTTGATGAAGACAAAAATGTGGGATTTCATTACTACGTATATGTAACACAGGTGATACGTGTATGTAAGACATTTGTTATGTATATTGCACACATTGTGTTACATATACGTAAACTAGTAGCTTATCAAATTTATGGTTCTGATACGCATAGGTAACATAGTATTTTCTAGCAATTTTTAAGTTCGGTTGTTTGCGATTGTTACACTACTTGTTACATATACATATTTAAAATTTTGGTACACATATGTAACAAACTTTGGTTCGAATTTATGCTCTGGTGTTTTTTTTTTTTGTGATTTCTTACGTAAAATAAAAAAAATTATTGATTTTTCTGGGTTTTTAAATTAAATTTCAGTTTTGATCGGAGAGAGATTAATTGAGAGTTTCAAGGGATTTGGTTATAATTGATTGAAGTTACTGAAATTAGCTTGTTGCATGTTACCTAAATTACCCTTTTGAATTAGATAAATATTTTATAGAAAATACTAATTACAAAATTGTCATTACATTAATTCAACCATTTATCAAGAGCAATCAAAGCTTGTTGCATGTTACCTAAATTACCCTTTTGAATTAAATAAATATTTTATAGAAAATACTAATTACAAAATTTCCATTACATTAATTACGTATTCATAAACAAAAAACCAAAAAATTGCGGTTACGTATACGTAAAACGCGATACGTTAAATGATTTTTTGGTAAATTATGTAATATTATATTAATACACTTATAAATAAATTAAAAAAATAAAAAATCTATAAATTATTTGATTGGCTTTTAGCGGTTTTCTCGGCTTTCGCCTAACTTTATGGTTTTCTCTTGATCCCTCCCCTATATATATATATATATATATATATATATATATATATATATATATATATATATAGGGTAAGGATCCAATCAAAACCCACTTTTATTGTGTTAACCCAAAAAAAACCCCGCAAAAATTGATTCAATCATCATCATTTTTTTTAAATAACATTATTACACTAATTAAACGTTATGTTCTTTTTTGCATATTGGTAAATTCGCAAGTGTAATGGGAGTTTACATCGGTGTAAGGGGGAGCTTACACCAGTGTAATTTTTAAAAAATATTTTTTTTTGTAAAAACTTACACCGGTATGAACTCCCCTTACACTTACGAATTTACAAAAATGCAAAAAACAACATGATGTTGCGTTCGTGTAATAATGCTATTCAAAAAAATAAAATAATGATTGGATCGATTTTTACGATGTTTTTTTGGGTTAATACAATAACATATAGTTATTAAAAGATTTCAATCCTATATATATATATATATATATATATAGGATGTGCATTCAATCAAAACTCACTTTTATTGTCAAAACCCTAAAACTCTTGCAAAAATCGATCAAATCATTAATTTTTTTAGTTTAATAAAATTATTACACGAATTCAACGTCACATCCTTTTTTGCATTTTTGTAAATTCGTAAGTGCGAGAAAGTTTACACTGGTGTAAGTGTAAAAAAAAATGTTGTAAAATTTACACCAGTGTAAACTTTCTCACACTTACGAATTTATAAAAATGCAAAAAAGGATGTGATGTTGAATTCGTGTAATAATTTCATTAAACTAAAAAAATCATGATTTGATCGATTTTTGCCAGGATTTTAGGGTTTTGACAATAACAGTGGGTTTTGATTGGGACCGCACCCATATAGGGTAAGGATCCATTGTTAACCCATTGTTATTGTGTTAACTCAATTAACTCCGTCAAAATCAATTCAAATCATTATTTTTTTGTATTGAATAAGATTATTACACCAATACAACGTCATGTTCTATTTTGCATTTTTGTAAATTCGCAAGGGTAAGAGAGTTCACACCAGTGTAAAGATTTGCTGAAAACATAAAAAATATATTTTTTCGAAAAAAAAACACTGGTATAAACTCTCCTTACATTGCGAATTTACAAAAATGCAAAAAAAAACATGACGTTGTATTGGTGTAATAATGTTATTCAATCCAAACAAATAATGATTTGGATTCATTTTTGCGAAGTTAATTGGGTTAACACAATAACAGAGAGTTATTAAAAGATCTCTTCCCTATACACACACACACACACACACACACACACACACACACACACACACACATATATATATATATATATATATATATATATATATATAGGGTAGTGTTATAGTAAAATGGATGACTAATCTAAAAAGGCTAAGAAATATTTAGGGTTATTAGATATATTTTTAATGGTTGAGATCAAATTGTAGGAGAAAAGTTGGTGGAAGGGTATTTAAGTCATGACCACTTTTGTTAATTTTTTATCAAGTTCCTTCACTTATTTTAAACGTTCATAACTTTAATATACGACGTTATTTTTTTAAAATTACACCATAAAGATTAGCGCTTTTTATCTTTCAAATGAGTACAATATCGTTATATATAAAAATAAATTTTTTTAACATTTTTAAGCTCCTTGGGTTTTCTGCTCATTATTGTGTCTTTCTACTCGTCATTGAGTCTTTCTACTCGTCATTGTGTCTTTCTGCTCATCATTGTGTCTTTCTAAAATGATGAGTTATGAAAAACACAATGGTGAAGTAACACCATTGTGTACTTTTAATATGTAAAATACAATGATAAAATAACAACAAATTTATCTAATACATAAAAAACAATGACAAAATAACACGAAATAATCTAAAACGTAAAACACAATGATAAATACATTTGATACAATGACCTGAAATGTGTTTTTCTATAATGATGAGTTTTGGAAAATAGAATTATGAAATAACATCATTGTGTATTTCTAATATGTAAAACACAATCACAAAATAACAACAAATTTATCTAATACGTAAAAAAAATGACAAAATAACATGAAATTATTAAAACATAAAACACAATGATAAATACATATTACACAGTGAGCTGAAACGTAAAACACAATGATCTGAACGTAAAACACAATTACCAAAATGTCCTCCTTCTCAAAGTAAGTGAATGTCACATGACAATTCCAAGTCCTTCTTAGACCTTTTAGATTAACTAGTCTTTTTTATTTGAACCCTCTTACACGCACACACACATATATATATATACACACATATAGTGGCGGACCTATATTGGTGTCGGCGGGTCGACCGACACCCATAAAAAATATTTTTATTTTGTTATATATATGGTATATTTCTGAGTGACCCCATAAAATTTTGACACGGACCCCATAAAATTTGACACCGACTCCCAAGAAATATTCTTTAGGATTATAGATTTTATAAATAAAAACCAGTTAAACCAAACCTTTAACCCTATAACAATTGACCCATAACCTATTAAATCTTATAAACCTCTTAAACCAAACCTTTAACAGTTTAACATAATAACCTTTAAACAAAATAGGCTCATATAACACATAAACTCATAAATAAACTCAATACCCATTTAAAATTTTTAAACCTAATTAACTATTGAAAAAAGAAAATTAGCGGCATTGATTTTTCTTCGTGAGGGAGGCAACCAAGCGACAACCAACGAGGTAACATCGGATTTACTTATTTATATATTCGATTTGAGTCCTTGTGATAATTTTCGTGAGTTTGATATACCAAAGATATTATTGTTAGCCAAGATGTATCCATATGATTTTAATGAACATGATAAGAAAAACCTTAAGATTGAACTCCCGAACTACATAGATAATTTGAAAGCGGATATAAGATTTGCGAACTTGAATGGTTTATCTCATCTTGTAAGATTGATTGTTGAAACAAAAAAACACCAGAACTTTACTTTGGTGTACCGTTTATTGAAGTTGGCTCTCGTTTTACCCGTCGCAACAGCAAGTGTTGAGATATGTTTTTCTGCAATGAAGTACGTGAAGTCAGATTTGTGTAATCGGATTGGTGATGAGAATTTGAGTGATAGTTGTGTTTGTTATACTAAAAAAGAGTTGATTAGAAAAGTTTCTGTAGATGATGTAATGGTTCGGTTTCAAAAACTGAAAACCCGTAGAGAACAATTATAGGGATATTGTTTTTTATTATGTATTTCTAATGACAAACATCGTATTATTATTGTTCATTTATAATTTTGTTTGTTTTTATCGTTTTATTGTGTGACCCGACCCGACCCAACTCGGGCCGAAAAAAATTAATATTTAATTATTGATAATCGACACCAAAAAATCTCCGACCCTCATGAAAAAAATTCTTAGGTCCGCCAATGTATATATATATACATATATTATATATATACGTGTGTGTGAGATTTTAGATATACTTGCAAATATAAAAAATCATAAAATAAAATCTCTTCTGTGACAAACCTGTTGCAAAATAAATGTCCCAAATGTCACAAATAAATAAATGGGGAATGAAATCCGTTGTAAATAGCGGTGAAAGATATGGTCGCTAACATCCGTCTCAAAAAATCCCTTGAGAAGGTTGTGAGATAGATTTAGGACAATTTTGATCGTCTCAAAATCTCAAATGTCCCTTTGGGTTGTAGGGTGGTCCATAGCTCGTTTTAGGACTTGTAGGATGGGTGAAAGGTATTTCTTTACTAGTAAATTTGATTTAATTTCAAAAAGAAATAAACAAAAAGGTAACGAAAAACTATAGGCTAGAATGGAACTACATATATTTGTTAGTGTTATTATCTTTGATAAAAACCAATTGTAACATAAATCATGTTTAAATGATCGGGTGGGTCAGTGGCCCGTAAGTGATACAAATTGCCGTTAAAAAAAAGAGAAATCATGTTTAGAAAATAAATAGTTCTCATGTTGCAAAAGTTTTAGGAAATAGAGTTTTATTGGGCATTTTCTAAGTTTGTTATTTCTTTGTCGGCAATCTTATAAATTACATATGTAAAGGGCTTACTTGGAGTTCTTATGTTGTATCTAAACGACTACGTCTAACTCACTCCTTTTTATTGTTAAAATTGATTAAAACTTAACATCTAAAGTATCCTTTACGGTTACCAAAAAAAGACGTATTTACAGTTACCAAAAAAGACGTATTCCTTATTTTCAGTCTCTCTATAAAAAGATAAAGTTACCGAAGAAATCATATTTGAAAATAATATGTACTCATAAATGAATGGTTTACTTTTTTGAAAATTATAATATTTTATTTTTAAGGAAGGTAGGGTTTACTTTTAAAGTTACAAGTGGAGTGTATTTACCAGAAAAGTAATCTTACCTAATTCATGGATTTATTTCAAAAAGAAAATTAAAAGCTTAATTTTGATTATTATCTAAAAATTAAGGAGCCATCGAGGTTCTGCCTTGGTGGTCAGGAGGTTTTCCCAAACGGTTTCCATCTATATAGGTCATGGGTAGGGATGACAAAATAATCCGAGCCCGACGGATATATCCGAAACCCGAAACATCCAGGACGGGTATACCCGAAACCCGACGGATACGTGCCGGGTATGGGATTAATTTTAAAATTTTTCGCGGATATGGGACAGGTATGGGATTAGGTGATACCCGGCCCGATTACCCGAAACCACATACCCATTTACCCAAATCAAATACCTCAAAATTTTTAATTTTTATTTTTAGTAGGTTTATTACGTGAAAAATTAATTTTTCTTTTAAAATATGTATTTATAAATATAAAAAATAGATTCATAGAAAAGTACACGACACATACCCGACGGGTATTATCCGATACCCGCAAAATAACCCGATATTAACGGGTATGCCCGATACCCGCGGGTATACCCGATACCCGACGGGTAATTACCCGACAGGTAATGGGCCGGGTATGGGACAAGATTTTACAACCGGGTATGGGTTTGGGATTACCAATACCCGGCCCGAACCCGACCCGAACCCGACCCATTGCCATCCCTAGTCATGGGTTCGAATCTTGTAAGGTGCACTTCATAAAAACTAGGAACACCCTCTGCAGATTCAAATTGTTTGGGGGTTGTATGAATAGACTGATGTACGAGCCTCCCTTGATATACGTGTCAGTTTAGACCACGCCGTTTAAAAAAAAGTTAATAAAAAAAATTAAGGATTGTGACTCATTAAATCCTTAATTCACACACATATAAAATAATGCGCTTGATTGAACCACATTAAATGCTTTCATACAGGATGACGAAGTAAATGCGTGGCGGCCAAAATTAAATGTACAGGTTAGCGTTAGAAATAAATAAGTACCAGTATACATTCATTAATATTGGTCTAACGAAACATATATGCGTTTATAAGCAAATGCCTAATCCCCACAAACCACAACTTCCATTCCAGCTCTACAACATGATGCTTAGACTCTCTTCTTTATTCTTCATTCATCCTCAACTACGACCTCTCATAGCCAAAATGTCTTTACTCGATATAATCATCTTCTATGTGAGTTTTGTGTACCGTTGGTCATTTTGTGCAATGGTAGCCTCAAGACTTCCCATAGTGGAGGTCTTGGGTTCGAATCCTGACAACAGCAAAAAAATGATCTGTGGCCAGGTCAGAGGGTTTACCCAGTTAGGAGTTCCTCCTGTGGTGGGTTGCCCTGGATATTCTAGGTGTTGCCCCGGGAAAACCTAATTATCCTAGAATATCTAGGTGTTGCCGTTCAAAAAAAAAATATGAGTTTTATGTC
The DNA here is from genome assembly GCA_023525975.1 of Smallanthus sonchifolius. Classification (NCBI taxonomy): domain Eukaryota; kingdom Viridiplantae; phylum Streptophyta; class Magnoliopsida; order Asterales; family Asteraceae; genus Smallanthus; species Smallanthus sonchifolius. The sequence goes on from CM042033.1 coordinate 42,344,870, forward strand.
TTTGTGTGCAGTAGCGAAGCTTGAAGAAAAACGCAGGGGGGTCGGGATTTTTTTTTCCTATCAAGGGGGGCCGGAACTATAATTTTTTTTGCCGAATACATATAAATTAACACTACTGAGCGAAAAATCGGCTGAATACGTATAAATTAATACTACTGAGCCAAAAATCAGGGGGGAGGGAGGGCCGGGCCCTCACTAAGCTTCGCCCATGTTTGTGTGTGTTAATATGTACGGACCCTTAACGTGTTACCTGTGCAGATTGTGCATATGGTGGATAAGTTTGGGTTGTGGGATAGGCTACCGGTGCTATTGGGGCTAGCTTATTTGGCTCTGAGAAGACGCTTGCACCAGAGACACAATCTCCTTCATATTGGAGCAATGTCTGGGAAAAAATATGATGTACAACAGTATCCTCATCGGACAGCTGATGGGAAGTACAACCATCCAACGGATGATATTGTGGGTAGTCGAGGAACATTTTTTGGTCGTAATATGCCTCCATCCACTTCCAAGTTCGGGGTAAGATCCAGACTTGTATTATTATATGTCTTTTAATTATTAGAAACTATATTCTTGGAAATACATTAAACTTGTGTTCAATATGATTTTAATTACTAGACATATAAATTATATCAACAGACATGATGTTGGTGGACTGGTGGTGGGTGGATGAAGGCCCGTGTTGGACTCCCTTTCTCCTTTCTTTTCTTTTTATGTTTTTAAAGATCGCAAAATTAGTCATTAACTATATGCTTGTGAGTCATCAGGCTTCTGCTCTGGTGGTTAAAGGGGTTTCATATAAAGTGTTTCTTTCTGGAAAGGTTATGGGTTCGAATCTTGACGATGAGAATTTACCAGTACCCTCCGCGGTTTTCGGGTAAACCCATTACTTTGTAAAAAATACCCGTTTGGTATACTTGACCCAAAACTCGTCGGGTATCTACCGGGTATATATAAAAATAATAGAAAATCAGGTCGGAGATATACATTTATTACAAGGTTTGAATAAATACAATGTTATATAGTTAGTAATAAGGATTTACATATTACATATTTATCACATATTACATAGTTTTTAAAACAAATTATAGAAACGTTATATATTTATTTTTTTAAAATGTTTTATACAAATAATGAAAGAAATGTTCAATTTACAGAAATGTTTTATGAACAAACCTAATTTTTTTAAAATAAAATACGTTTTATAGAAAGAATTATAGAAATTATTATTTAATAAAACATTAAATAAAGTTTAAAAAAAATAAAAGAAATATACGATTTATAAAAATCTCAGATTTGAGCGGATTAGCATCTTCTTTCGGCTCATTTGCCTTTTATTTCATCAAATATGAAGATGACAATTTAACGTTTGCTTTTAAAAATAGAAAAAAAAGGTTTACTACATGTTGGGCAACAGCTCAAACATAGAAAAAAAAGTTAAAAATTATCTTTTAGCCCCTATAAATACCATTTTACTCTTCTAAAATTTACATTTTTTTTGAACGGCAAACGTTACTTATACTCTAATTTACACCAATAATCCTAAAGTACTTCCTTGTACAAGTTTGAACATGAGAACTCCTCTTTAAGAGACATATGCCTCTACCAAATAAACTATTCCCACATTGGCTTCTAAAATTTACATATCTCATATTATCTTTATTTCTATCCTAAAAAAATAAATCCAAGCAAATGAAACAACACCTTCAATGCGGTTAATGCGCACTGCCCATACGTTCATCCATCCAAGTTTCAGTTTCCAAACCCGCTAGGATTTGCCAAGTGGTCCCAACCTAACTTTCAAACTTTCCAAACCGATTCCCAACCCGATTCCTTTCAAGAAAAATAATCAGTTATGTTAAACCAAAACGATTTACAAGTGATTCAAGGCTGCTCCAATGGTTCCTGACTTCAGATCTGTACCACGCCTTTAACTAACAAAAGTTTGATTTTAATTTGACACAGGAAACGTAAATAGAAGAAGAAAAGTAAACAAAACAAATTTGTTTATTAATTTGACTAACAAACTTACAGGGAAAATAATAAACCTAAACTTCTTTATATAGACTTTAAACTTGACCAACAAGAAAACACAATTCTACTTGGACTCCGAGACATAATAATAAATAAAATAACTAAAAGATAGATATGATCTCCACCTAGCCTTTCCATGAGATCATCTCAAACCACACCAAAAATATCGCCACATTTAATACTCCCTCTCGATATTTGCTTCTACCATCCCCATCTCTTCACAGAACTTCATAATCTTTTCTTGAGACAAACTTTTGGTGAACATATCAGCCACTTGCTCCAAAGTATTAATATACTTGAAATCAATTTCACCTTTCAGTACCTTCTCTCGTATGAAATGGTAGTGCACTTCTATGTGCTTCGTTCTTGCATGAAATGTCGGATTCTCAGCAAGTAAAATCGAGGATATATTATCTCCAAACATGGTCACTTTGGCACTTATCTTTTGATTCAAATCGTTCAACAATTGTGTTAACCACACACACTCTTGAGCAGCCATAGCAGCCGCTCGGTACTCGGCTTCGATTGTTGACAAGGATACGGTCGGTTGTCTTTTGCTACACCAAGACACGGCTCCCGACCCTAGTATGAAAACATATCCCGTCGTCGAACGTCGGGTAGACACATCTTTTGCATAGTCGGCATCACAAAAACCAACTAGATCCAAGCTAGACTCCCTCTTAAACTTTATACCATAAGTAGGAGTAGACTTGATATACCGCAACACACGTCTAATAGCATCCAAGTGACGTTTTAGTGGTTTTTGCATATATATACTAAGAACACTCACCGCGTAGGTAATATCCGGTCTTGTCAGGGTGAGATAAATAAGGCTTTCCACAAGTCTTCAATACATTGTAACATCTTTAAGTTCTCTTCCCTTATCAATTTGTAGTTGCAAATTTACTTCCATAGGAGTATTAGCCGGTTTTGTACACTCCATGCCAAACTTTAACAATAGATCAACTATATATTTGTGTTGATGCAGAATTATTCCACCAGTGTCATACTTCAACTCTAGTACCTTCCTAGATCTTTCATGTGAAATCGGGTACACAAATTTTCTTTTAGTTGAACAATTACTTCAACTAAGTCACCCGTGATGATTAGATCGCCTACATACACTAGAACAATGGCAACTCGGTCCTCAACCGCTCGAACAAACAAGCTTGTATTAGCCATTGTGGGTACAAAATCATTGAGCTCTAAAAACTCAGTAATCTTCCCAAACCAGGCTCTTGGTGATTGTTTCAAACCATACAGTGCCTTCTTAAGTTTGCACACATGGCTCGGGAATTCTTTACATTCAAATCCACCCGGCTGGTCCATATAAATAACCCGATCTAGATCACCATAAAGAAAGGCATTACTAACGTCCATTTGCCACAACTTCCAATTCTTACTTGCGGCTATAGATAGGACCACACGAACGGACATGAGTTTAGCAACGAGACTAAACGTGTCTTCATAATCAATACCATACTCTTGAGAAAAACCACGAGCCATGAGACGGGCTTTATAACGTTCAATGGACCCGTCAGCCTTGCGCTTTATTTTAAAAACCTACTTGCAATATATGGGCTTGACTGCTGCCGAGTTTGATTTTTATAGAGGGCCTGTAGTTCATCTTTCATAGCTTGGGCCCAGTTAGGATCCATTAAGGCCTGCTCAATTGAATCTGGCTCTTTCTCAAGATCTTCAACAACAGCCACATTGGCGTATCTTGGATTTGGTCTTCTCTCTCTCTCTCTCTGATCGATGGACTGGTGCGAATCCTTCTCCTTCAGGTTCACTTTGATCGGACCTTTGATTGGGGGAAACACCTGTTCGCCAAGGGTTTTCTCTGGATGAACTCGCCTCAGCCCTAGACGAGCTCGGCTCACCAACCTCAGTCTGATCTTCAGCCGATTTTTCTTCAATTTCAGATGTGTTCAACTCAAGAGAGACCCTTTCATCGAGTTCTTTCTTCAATTCGACAGAATCAGGTAAGTTTTCTTGAGAATCAGACCACCACAATGATCCTTCATCAAAAATTACATTTCTTGAAACATGACATTTTCCGGATGTGGGTTCAATGCAACGCCATCCTTTTTTTTGGTTATCGTATCCCACGAATATGCATCTCACTGCTTTCTTTTCCAATTTGTGTCTGAGATGTCCGGGTATGAACACTAACACACACTTCCGAACACACGGAAGTAGTTCACATTTGGTTTGGTATTGAACAGTTTCTCATAGGGCGACTGATAGCTCAATCCCTGTTGAGGTAGTCGGTTGCTAACATGGGCAGCCGTTCGCATAGCTTCAGCCCAAAACCTCCTCGAAACATTCTTGTTGTTCATCATACTCCCACACAACTCAGTCAGATGACGGTTCTTTCTTTCCGAGACCCCGTTTTGTTGAGGGGTATTGGCACAAGTGAGTTGGCGTTTGATCTTGTTTTCTTTTAGGAAATCCGAGAACTCTTTAGAGGTGTACTCACCGCCATTATCGGACCTGAGACACTCAATAATACTTTTGGTTTCTCATTCGGCTTCTAACTTGAATTCTTTGAAGCGACCAAATGCTTCTGACTTTTCCTTTAGAAAATAAACCCACAAATATTTTGAATAGTCATCTATAAATGTAATCAAATATTTCATACCTTTGATTAATGCTTGTTTGACTGGTCCGAATACATCGGTATGTACTAGCTCAAGAGGGACGGTAGTCCGATGTTGTGATTTTTTGAACGACAGTTGGTGTGCCTTCCCGTATTGGCACCCACTACATACTGTATTTGTTCGAACTTCGAGATTAGGTAGCCCTGCCACCAACTGCTTCTTGACCATAAGTTGTAGTTAATCATAGCCAACATGGCTCAGCCTTTGATGCCATAGGTCGGCAGTCTGATTAGTCTTTACTTTCTCAACATAGGCTGTTCCGGCTGACAGAACGTAAATCGAATCATGTTTGCTCCCTCTTATTACCGGTTTTGACTTGGTTTCAAACTCGTCAAAGATCATAACCTCTTTGGGTCCAAATAAAACATATCGACCCGTGTCAGTGAGTTGGGGAACCAACAATAAATTTTTTCTCATACATGGTACATGGAACACATCATTTAGTACCAATTCTTTTTCTTTGTTTCCTGGCAGAAACTCAGCATCTCCAATATGCTCGATGGTGTGTTTGGAGTTGTCGGCTATTACCACCACTTTGTTTCCTTTGTACTTTACCGGGTCTTTTAGCCGATTCTTGTCACCTGTCATATGATTGCTGCATCCAGAATCAACAATCCTGTCTTGAAACTTGTTGCTTACTGCTTCAATAGTTGCTACAAGTGCTTGGGCACATTCCACGGTTTCGGTTTGGGCGAAATGTGCCTCTACGTCCCAGGTGGCTTCGGTTCTCGGATGGGTCTCGGCCAAGTTTCCCTCTTCAGTTGTTTTTGAGGGACAATGTTTTGCCATGTGACCTCGACGACCGCAGTTATAACACTTGAACGTGGGTTTCTTTCGGTTCTGCTCACTCGATTTTCTCCTGTCACTTGTCTCTTCCCTTTTGTCTCAGGTATCAGGTCGATTTGACTTCGGTCCTTCAAACCACTTTGATCGACCACCAGAATATCTTCTATTCTGGTTGCTGTTTGAATTGTATCGGGACTTCGTCTTTTCAACATACAACACCTCTTTTTAAGTTTTAGGGGAGACTAAAATTGAGGTTTCTGCCATGTGTTTGGCAAGGGCCTCCTGCCCTGCAAGAAGATTTTCAAGTTCTGACATGGTTGGTTGAGTTGACCAGCCTTGAATTGCAGCTACGAACGCCTGAAATTCTGGCCTTAAACCATGTATAATAATCCTCTTCATCCTCGCATCCCCAATTCTGGATTGCTCTTCTAAGCTGGCAATCTCTCTACATAAAGTCTTCACTTTTTTAAAGTATTGAGGTTCTTTCATATCTTTCTGAGCCACAGATAGCAACTCGTTTTCAAGGAGTTGTAACCGGGTGTCATTCTTTTTCGAGAATAACTTTGTAAGAATATCCCACGCCTGTTTTGGGGTATCGGCATCTCTAAATTTTTCAAGCATCTCTTCTTCGACCGTTGTCTTTAACAAGAACATAGCCTTACCCGCCTTGATCCTCCACTTGCCAATCGCTCCTCCGGTGTCGTTTCTTGGGACCTGAGTTTCAGATCTGTACACAACTTCCCACAAGTCCCATCCTTGGAGATAGGACATCATACACGTGGACCATATGTTGTAATTTTGCTGGTTCAACCTCTTAATCCCACTGATTAACTGCGTATCAGTCATCGTTGGTTCTGGGTCTTCGAATGGTCCTTTACTTCGTATTTCGGTGGCCTTCGAATACTTCCAGCAGTTTTTTCTTCACCCGCTCTGATACTACTTGTTAAACCAAAGTGATTTACAAGTGATTCAAGGCTGCACCAATGGTTCCTTGTAGGTCCCTCAAGTGTCTCAGATCGTTACATGCAAGTGTGTTCCTAGTCGAACCGGGTGCGGAATGCCCGTGACTAGGTGGAGTACCAATCAACACAAAGTAAACCGACAACAAAACACAAGATACTTTCAAACTTCGTCTATTGATAATCACAGCCGGTTATAGTAAGAATGAGTGCGTACATAATTCTGTCACTAGCTGGCTATATATACTAGACATGTTGCCTGCGCACTTAGCAAGTGCACAGGGCTTTGTTCCTGCGTACTTAGCAAGTACGCAGGCTTTGTTCTTGCGTACTTGCTAAGTACGCAGGTTAAGCAACCTGCGCTCTTGTTAAGTGCGCACAACACTTAACAAAGACGAATACAACGACAAGTACCTACGAACATGATTACAACTCGATAAACCAGTACATACAGATACTGAAATACAAATACAAATACATAAAGACATTACATAACCAAGAACAGTCTTCAGAGTGCTTGTCACAAGAATTGCTTCAACAAACTCCCCCTTGACAGCAGCTCTGGAGATGTCTTCAGTCTCTCATATCAGTATCTAAGTAGTATTTGTCTAACACCATCGTATAAGAGGTTCCCCAAGGTCAAAATCAATGAGCTCAAGGATGACTACGTCAAGTTTGAGCTCCGTGAAACCTACGCCAGCATGGCTAACGTGCTCCACTTCATCAACTCAAAATGACTTATGTAGAAAGATTCAGGAAGTGTTCCCTGAATAGTCCTATTCTTCCTCTTCTCAGTCGCATGTTCAGGATCATACTTATTGTCTGAACTCCCTTGTCTTTGTCTTTTGGAGGACGACTTGGGAAGGGAAACCTTCGCCATTCTCCGTGGGTGTGTTTGGTCTGGTGCATCATCAGAGTTAGATGAATCAAATTCAGTAGCTTCGAAATCTGACTCTTCAGCACCATCTCCTCCTTCTTCCTCGTCACCGCTATCACCACCCATCTCTGCAATAACATAAGATATGCAACATTAGATCAAACAGAATCAATGGTCTAGAATAAGACATGACAAAGTATAGCACTTGCACATTGAACTGATTTTCAGACTTAGAAAAATTTTCTGAGTTACACTTCCTGTGTACTTAACAAGTACGCAGGGTTTTAATCTTGCGTACTTGGTAAGTACGCAGAAACAAACACTTAAAAATTTTTCAAAATCCAAAATCTAGGGACTCAAAGTTTTAGATGATATCGGTCACCACAATGTCGAAAAACCTGTTTAAAACTTATGGGACCAAAACCAACACCAACGCAAGGCTAAAACCCGGTCATTTTGACCTAACCTCGGTCCGACGCAAAACCATGGACACCAAGGGGTCAAACCCAAAATCAAGAGCGGTTAAGGACGAATTTAGAACGCAAGAGCTTCGATTGATGATCATAAACTAGTTTTAGGGCTTAATTTTACTTAAAAACACCCAAAACAGGTCTAAAATTCAACACCAAAACCCTAAGCTCGAGAGTTCAAAGAATCGGTCCTCAAGAAGAGATTTTGCGGATGAAATTGGCTAAGATTCTCACCGAATGTTTGTTAAGTGAAGGTGAAACAATGATTGGGACGGAAAAATCGTTTGGAATCACACAAATTTTTGAGGAAATACGAGGGAATAGCACAGTGGTTTGAAATGAGATAAAGTCAGAGAAATTTTCTAAGTCCACTATATATACCCACACATTCGGGTCTTGCGTACTTAACAAGTGCGCAAGGCTTAACTCTTGCATACTTAGCAAGTACGCATGATTTAAGACTTGCGTACTTACAAGTACGCAAGGTTTAATTCCTACGTACTTAACAAGTATGCAGAAACCCTTGTGAAATCCAATTTCAACTCAAATTATGAAGAGTGTCATGTCAAATAGCGAACCGGATAAGAACATTCAATCAAGAGGTTTCAAAAACAATTCAAGGAAGTTAAACACAAATACTTTTGGCTTTTCTTAAGTTTTGATGAACTGTATTTAAAATCTTTTTTGGCATTTTTAAATGAAGATAATATGCACAAGAATATACACACCAACTATTTTTGGGTCAAAGTAATGAGCAGAGGATCATATCAGGCTATTGTAAGTTAAAATAATACACAATAAACATCCAAAAATATGGGATCATGTCATGGATTACTACTTATACATACGTAATATGCAATATAAACAAGTGAACTCAAGTTGTCAATATTATAAGATTTGAAACCATAAGCATCTTTGTATCACGTTCTTGTGTGTTAAGGTATTAATTACAATATATACAACGTGTACCTCACGGTTATGCTACAGAAATTTAAATTGCACTATCTCAAGGCATCTAAGATTTTCTCAAAGATTTTCAAATCTCTAGAATGAAGTTACATCGTTTAGCACAGAAAAAATCAAGCAGAATCCATAAAGATTATCAAGAATCATAAGATTCAGAATCGAGTGATTCATTTGTCTTGGTTTGATTGATTTTTCTTCTATGAATATCATATGATGATTCAGGTTAATAAATATGGTGTCTAAGGATTTAGGTAAGGGGATCCAACTTTTATCTGGATTTAATTTCAATGAATAAGGTACGATTCAAGGGTGAATATATGCTTAACGGTTGATGTCAAGACATATCTTGGCCCAACTTCCCATTGCATACTTGTGAGTATGGGCAGTGAAGTGAACCAAAAAATTGTGCTAAAGACATAACCCGAAACTGGTCTCATAAGAAAATATTTGCCAAAATCTTACATCCTTTATCTGATAATGATCTTTTTATATTCTTTTGCACACACACATGCATACATGGGTTCAAATCACAGTTGTAGTCTAGATTTAGTTTCCACACTACTAATGATTCAAGAATGCTTATAGCCTATTGACAATTCAAATTACTTGCAAATATTCAAATTAAAACTGAAACAACTTAAACTTTCAAGTAATCATGACGCAATCATTTTTCATAAATGCAGTCTAAGACGTTTAGATCATTACTGATGTACTATCATTTCCTCTTACCTTCAAAAGACTTTGAATTTTTTATTTTTTTTTAGATTTTCAGTTTTATTTGGATTTTTCAGAAGATGTTATATAAAGAGAAAAGGAACTGTACAAAAGAAATTTAAAAGAAATAAAGATTAACTTCCATGAATTGAATTGATTTTAGAAAACAGAAAGATTCACTCAGGATTGAACATTCCTATTATGTTGACAAGATATTCAAAACGGGCCCGATCAAACACCTTAGTGAAAAGGTCAGCAAAGTTGTCATCCGTGTGAACTTTTACAAGTTCAACCAAATGCTTTTCAGCACAGTCACAGATGAAATGATGGCGAATCTCTATATGCTTAGTTTTGGAATGTTTCACCGGGTTGTTCGTGATAGACATAGTGGCATTATTGTCAATGAATAAAGGAGTTCCAGTGTAGCTCAAGCCATAATCTCTCAATTGCTGTTGGATCCACAATATCTGAGAACAACAGCTCGTGGCAGCAATGTACTCTGCTTCACATGTTGAGACAGAAACCGTTGACTGCTTCTTACACTGCCAGGAGACCAGCCTGTCTCCCAAGAATTGACATCCACCTGAGGTTGATTTTCTATCGAGGTTACAACCGCCATAATCAGAATCGGTATAGGCTTTGAAGTCGAATGACTGCTGCTTCGAGTACCAAAGACCCAATCGGGGTTTCCCCTTCAATTATCTGAAGATCCTCTTAACATCTATCAGGTGAGACTCCTTTGGTTGTGACTGAAACCTCGAGCACAAGCAGACAGCAAACATAATGTCGGGCCTTGGAGCTGTGAGATACATTAGAGAACCGATCATCCCGCGGTACAATTTACAGTCCACATCCTTTCCATCTTTGTTCAGGTTCAGACCATGATTGACTGGGATTGGTGTGCCATAAGTAGTACAATCATTCATCTTGTATTTTGACAAGATTTCCTGCACATACTTAGTTTGATGTAGATAAATGCCATCCTCCCTTTGACTGACTTGCAGACCCAGAAAGAACGACAGTTCACCCATGTTGCTCATTTCAAACTTGGACTTCATCAACTTTTCGAATTCTCTACACATCTCTTCATTGGTAGACCCAAAGATAATGTCGTCGACATAAACTTGCACTAGTAGAATATCACCTCCTGCTTTCCTAATGAAGAGAGTCGAGTCAATTTGTTCGCGGTCGAAACCATTGGACAGTAGATGTTTTGATAAAGTCTCATACCACGCTCTAGGTGCTTGATGAAGACCATAAAGTGCCTTATCCATCTTGTACACTTTATTGATATTATGCAGATCTTCAAAACCTGATGGTTGATTGACATAGACCTATTCATGAACTTTCCCATATAGAAAAGCACTCTTCACATCAAGTTGATAAAACTTGAAGCCGACAAAGGAGGCATAAGCCAGAAACAGTCGAATGGCCTCAAGTCTAGCAACTGGGCATACACCTCTGTGTAATCCAGGCCCTCTTGCTGATAAAAACCCTGAACAACCAACCTTGCTTTATTCTTCACTACAACATGTCGATCGTCCGCCTTGCATTTGAACACCCATTTGGTTCCAATCGGATGCATACCCTTCGGAAGGTCAACCAAATCCCACACGTTCAACTTTTGGAATTGAGACAATTCATCTTTCATCACCTCTATCCAGCAGTTATCAGCGAGAGCCTCTTTCACATTCTTCGGCTCCAATTGGGATACGTATGCAGCATGCAAGCAAGTTTCCATGATACCTGAGTCAAGTATCTCAGCATACAAACTGGTGTTCTCAGTAATGGTTATATGACGAGTTTGAACACCGGTATCAGGATCACCAATAATGTTCTTAATTGGATGATTTCGATGCACTCTCATCTCTGGTAATTGTGGTTCTTGAATTGCTGACTCAAGGTTAGTACTCAACTCCCCCATATCAAGTGTACCCGAAGATGACTCAATGTTGATTGGATCAACTGGAGCATCAATTCCTACATGAACAGTAGGATCAGCTTGAGCATCGTTTCCTTCAACATGAACTTCATCTCTGTTGTCACTGTCAAGAGTTCCAGATGTAGATGCAGCATTGGAGTCGGAAGTTGGGATAGGTACCATTGCTCTGGTTGAGAAATTGGAGTCGTCGCTGCCACCACATAAATCATACAACTTGGCAGTGTCTTCAGCAGATAAATCAGGAAGGTTAGGTTAAAAGACTTGAACAGAGTATCATAATCAAATCCCTAAGCAGGACCAGTTGGTTCTGGTGGAATGTTGTATTTACTGCCACTTCGAACCATTCTTCCACAGACCTACTCTCAATATTGTACACTCTCTTGCATGGCGAGTTGGCAACATATCCTAAGAAGATGCCTTCCACCGCTTTTGCATGAAATTTAGACTTTTGATTTTTGTGCTGTAACAATAATGAGCAGGGACTACCAAAAGGAACTAGGTAGTCAAGATTTGGAGGTCGATTGTTGATTAGCTCATAACAAGTTTTATTGTGCCTCTTAACCACCAGAACTCTATTTAAGACGTGACAAGCTGTGTTGACTACTTCCGCCCAGAATGTTACGGGAAGCTTGGCATCTGACAGCATTGTCCTTGCAGTCTCAAATAGGGTTCTGTTCTTCCGTTCTGCAACTCCATTATGCTGGGGTGTATACGGTGCACTAAATTCATGATGAATACCCTTCTTGAGACAGAAAAGCTCCATCATGTTGTTTTTGAACTCCATGCCGTTGTCACTCCTTATTCTTCTAACCTTCAGTTTGCATAAAGTTTCCAAGCTCACAATCAGGTATTGAAGAATATCAGCAGTCTCATTCTTTGTACCTAAGAAATGCACCCAAGAAAAACGTGAGAAATCATCAGTTACAACTAGACAGTATGACTTACCTCCAATACTCCGGATACTTATGGGCCCAAATAGATCCATATGTAAGAGCTCTCGATGAAGTTTTGGAGCTTGGGCTTGTGAGACTTCCATTTCTATTTGCCTTTTTTACACGGCATACAGTCATCTGCAACGAAGAATCTCAGCTTAGGAACCCCGGTAACTAAACCGTTTCGGACAAGATGGTTCATTTTACGATAAGAAATGTGTTCGAGTTTCCTATGCCATAGGATTGAGTCAAGTTCTGTCGCTTTTGTAAGCAAACAAGTAGCAACTGATGAGGTGGTTGTAGCTACGCTCATATCAATCTGATAGGTGTCGTTTTTCCTTGGCGCTCTCATCAGAATCCAATCGTCAGGAACCACAAAACCAGGTTTGAGAACCAAGCATTCTAACTCGTCAAACATAACAGAGTACTCCTTATCGCACATCTGAGAAACACTCCACAGGTTATGCTTTAACTGCTCACAGTAGTTGACATTGTCGAAGCTTACACATCCATTCGAAACCACGCCTTGACAAGTAATACTACCGCCTTTCTCGCCTTCAAAGGCCACATAGCCGCATCTGAATGGTTTTACATCTTGAAGCAGGGCCATGTTGCCTGTCATGTGCCTGGAGCATCCACTATCTACATACCAACGATTAGAGATAGTTCCCTTCGGATGTCCCTGCACGAGTCACAAGAAATTAATTAGATTTGGAGACCCAAGCCATGGTGGTCTTGGGTCGTCCATTTTTTTCTAAAAATAAACTACCTCAATTAATTCACAATCATGACTATCAAAAATGGGTAAATCCTTAGAAGATTTGGGATCAGAAGATCGAGAACTTTTAGATTTCTTGTTCCAGGACCTTTTCTTTTGTTTTACTGGAACAGTCGGCTTGCATTCAGAAGCACCAGGTAAACTAGTAGAAGCTTGATGTTTCAGATTTCTCAATCTCTTGTTCCTTCTTCTCCTCTGTGGTTTGGAGAGTTTGACCACAGGCTTCTCATCAGTTTGTGTACTACCAGAGGTAGATACACTGGGTTTAGCAGGTTGCTTTTCCCTTTTTGGAACAGATGGCTTAGCCTCAGATGTGGTCTTTGGCTTCACCATAGGTTTCACTGGTGGTTTCACCTCTTTTGATTTCGGACTTCTGGGTTGCTTCACTGATGGTGTCTTAGGGGAAACAGTTTGTTGTTGAACAACTGGCCATTTCCCTTGGTTCTAATCAGGACAGTTCACTAGGATGTGACCGACCATACCACAATGAAAAAAAGCTCTTCTTTCCTTGCAAGTCCTCCTGTAAGGCTCTCTGCTTTTGGATGGAGATGACTCGGCTTGATGAGTAACAGGAGTTCTTTGATGAACATTACAAGCATCTTGTGCTTGACCTGATTTTAATTGACTCTTTGGGGTGTAGTGTTTAACAATGTTTTCTTGAAAATTCTTCCCCAAATTATTAGCAAAAGCTTCTTTCGTAATTTGCTTAATGGATTTGAAACCTCCATAAAGCATCATTTTCAGTTTATCATATGTTTCAACAGTATCAGGTTCAGTTAAAATGCAATTGTTACGATCAGTAACAATGGGTTTCTTGACATTATGTTTATCAAGCAACTCTTCTGAGACAACACCCTCAACTTTGGTGTTCTCAGAGCCTTCATCAGAAAAGAATTCCTCATCAGAAGCTGAGTCAGCCTTACTTGAGGAATCATCCTTGTTAGAGGAATTATCCTGACTTGAGGATTCATCAAGGCATGACAAGTCAATATCAGTTAAGCCGTTGACAAATTTCCCGCTTACTGGTGGAGGAATGGCATTAGTACCCAACCCTAAGCCATTCACTTGTCTCACTACTGATTCATAATGTTCCACCACAAAGCGAGAATTTTTCAACTTCTCAATTTTACCATTCAACTGCAAGACCTCATTCCGCAGCTTGGTAATTTCATTATTTCTCTTTTCTAACCCCTTGTATGCAACATCCAAATGAAACTGTTGTTCACTAATTTTAAGTGAAAAATCACGTCTTTCTTTCTTTAAAGTTTCAATTGAATCTTTGTAACGTTTTTCATTTTCTTTGTAGCTTAAAGTTGCAATACGAAGGGGTTCGACTTTGTCCTGAAGCTTAGAATTTTCTTCTTTCAAGCCAAGACATTTGGAACAATAAATAACAGCAAAAGAGTTAGAGTCTACCTCAGTTGACGAACTTGATGCCTCACCAATAGCCATGAGGGCAAATGCAGTTGTAGACTCCCTTTGGTCAGCTACAGAGGCTTCCCTTTCTTCTGTTTCCATCATCTCAACGATCTCAGCAACGAGACCAACTTGTGTTTGAGCAATAAGGGCATCCTCTAAATGAACATCCCAATCAAAGCTTTCGTCATGTTGAGCTACCAAAGCATTGGACGTTCCACCTTGACTTTGATTGCGGTTGTTAGAATTGTTGTAACCTTGACCATTTCCTTGGTTGTTTCCCTGGCTTGGTCTAGTGAAGCCTAAAGCAGGTGCTTTATCCTTCTGACATTCATGAGCAAAGTGTCTAAAGTTCTGACACTTGTAGCACTTGGCTTTGGATTTATCAAAACCCACCTTGGCATTTGAATGCCCACCAATGAACTTCCTGCCAGTTCTATTCAAGAAACGCTTGGGCCTTGTCAAGATCATGGCCATATTCCATTGAATATCCATGTCCTCCATGTCATGTGGATCTACCTGATTAAAATCTTCTTCAATGGTTTCAGGATCCGTAAGCTTGTCACCAATGAAGTTCTCATAGGCTAGCATACATGATGAAAACAATGCTACATGATCTTCAGCTATCTTGGCTATTGCAGTCTGGTTAGCTGAAGATGTGGGGTAGGATTTCTTGAGGAATGTTGGTGGTGAGAACCAGATCCGGATGCTGTAAAGCATGTATGACCACCACAAACATTCGAGTTATCTTCTTCATGAGAGTTCCCTGAGAATAAGGCGATTCCTGAACCCGATGAATTAGCTGTGGAAGACGTCCCATAATACATAGAAGGGTCTTGGATTTGAGGTCTCCTTGAGCTTCCTTTTCTTTTCAGGTTCATATCGTGTGCTTGAACCTTTCCAATTGCTTCTTCAATCGTCATAACATAGAGCTTGGGGTTCTCTGTCAGCAGAGTGGTATACATCTCAAACTTTGGTGGTAACGCATCCAGAAAATTTTCAACTAATTCCTCATTAGGATACTTTAGCTCAAAAGCTTTTAACTCAGTTTGCAGATGATAGAATCTAGATATAAGTTCATCTGTAGATTCATTCTCCAGGTATCTGAAGCACTCATACTGTTTTCTCATGAGATCTCTTTTGCTCTTCTTGATGTCACTATTCCCCTCAAATCTTTTCTGCAATGCCTTCCAGAGATCTTTCGAATTATCATATCCTCTAAAGCTGTGAAAAAGTTCTCTAGTTAGGGCCATTGTGATAGATCCATGTGCCTTTTTTTCTCTGTCATAAACTTTATTTTCTTCTTCATCTAGCTTAGATAGAGGCTTGGGAACAATCTCATCAAGATATGTATAAGTCGGATGCTTATAACCCTCAAGTATAGGTATCCACAAAGAGGAATCAGTGTATGAGAGATAATGCTCAAATCGTGCTTTCCAATTCGAATAATCATTAACATTAAGCAGCTTTGGCGGTTTCTACGGAGTACCTATCTCGTTATCATAGTTAAGCAGGTTACCAAGATTCTGAAGATTTGCCATAGTGTAAAACTTAGTCAAAAACTCAAAAAGTCAACACAACTTGCGCACTTAAGAATGGCCTTGCGCACTTAAGAAATTGGTCTTGCGTACTTACTATTTGTTCTTGCGTACTTAGCAAGTACACAGGAGTAATTGTTAAGTACGCAGGAAGAAAAATTAAATGCGCACAAGAGTGGTCTTGCGTACTTAGCAAGTACGCAAGAAGACTGTCCTTTTTGCCAAAAAGGGTAACTACGCAGAATACTTTATCCATCTGCTCCACCAACCTTTTCTGATCGTCGGAAATACCTCAGATCTTCAAATTTTAAAGATATGAACAAATTGATCAAGCCAAAAGGTTAAAAACTTGTTTCTAACAAACCCTTGATGATCAAAACACTCAAACAAACAAGAAAAAGTCGGATTTTGAAGGATTTTTGCTTTTAAAATAGCGCTCAAGAGCTACCTCTATTTTATAGCAAAAATCACCAAAATCGGTCACTTTTCCTTGTAGAAAGGTTGTAGCTTGTGTCGAAAATGCTCCTAACACACTCACAACACTCAAAATCAAGAGCAAATGTTCTGATACCACTTGTAGGTCCCTCGGGTGTCTCAGATCATCACATGCAAGTGTGTTCCTAGTCGAACCGGGTGCGGAATGCCCGTGACTAGGTGGAGTATCAATCAACAGAAAGTAAACCGACAACACAACACAAGATACTTTCAAACTTCGTCTATTGATAATCACAGCCGGTTACAGTAAGAATTGGTGCGTACATAATTTTGTCACTAACTGGCTATATATATTAGACTTGTTGCCTGCTCACAGGGGTTTGTTCCTGCGTACTTAGCAAGTACGCAGACTTTGTTCTTGCGTACTTGCTAAGTACGCAGGTTAAGCAACATGCGCACTTGTTAAGTGTGCACAACACTTAACAAAGACGAATACAATGACAAGTACCTACGAACATGATTACAACTCGATAAACCAGGACATACAGATATTGAAATACAAATACATAAAGACATTACATAACCAAGAACAATGTTCAGAGTGCTTGTCACAAGAATTGCTTCAACATTCCTGACTTCAGATTTGTACCACGCCTTTGACTAACAAAAGCTTGATTTTAATTTGACACAGGAAACGTAAATAGAAGAAGAAAAGTAACAAAACAAATATGTTTATTAATTTGACTAACAAACTTACAGGGAAAATAATAAACCTAAACTTCTTTAAATAGACTCTAAACTTGACCAACAAGAAAATACAATTCTACTTGGACTCTGAGACATAATAATAAATAAAATAACTAAAAGATAGATATGATCTCCACCTAGTCTCCCCATCAGATCATCCCAAACCACATCAAAAATATCGCCACATTTAATAAGTTATAATATTACTTTGTGTAATATATTATTTATTTGTATATAAAAATTAAGAAAAAAGTGAAAGACGGAGGAAAGTAAAGCAGAGGTATAACATAGGGCGAATGACGTAGTGAAAGATGTTGATGTATGGGTAATGCTTTTTTATTTTATTTTTCTTTTGAAAAAAAAATATTTTTAAGACCGCCGGAACATTGGTTCAGTCGTCGACGTTTTCGCCGGAAGGCTTTTGGCCCACTGCGTTTTCACCTAAAGAATACACTTGTCGCATTCTTGTTGGACCACGTTGTCATTTCCGCCAGAATAATACATGTAAATCTTGTGTTGTTTGAAAAGTCAATCTTCAGGAACTTGACTTTTCATAAAAGTATATTTTGATGATTTTCAATGAAAAAATGTTTTATTATGCATGGAGAATTGAAAGAATATATATATACTTTTGTTTTTTATTAAATTGAAGTATGAGTTGGATCTTGTATTGAAGTTGCTGGACCCGCATCCGTCAGTGGTGGCCACAAAGTTGCTTGAAAGAAGGAAATTTGCAGACTGCGGGAAGCAATTCAACATGATAGCTTGCTCTTGGTTACAGTTCATGATTCATGACTGGATTGATCATATGGAGGATACCCAGCAGGTCTAATATAACTGATACCATATGTGCATATATATATATATATATATATATATATGTATATATATATATATATATATATATATATATATATTATATATAGTAAGTGGTTGAAAATATTTAATGTTTTAGTTTGTATTACGTGCAGGTTGAAATTGTAGCTCCGGCTGAGGTGGCTAAGCAGTGTCCTTTGAAGTCATTTAAGTTTTACAGTACCAAAGAAATTTCTACAGGATCACTTCAAACTACTAAGACTGGTTTCCTTAATTCGAGGACGCCATGGTGGTACGCTACATGATCTTCACTTCAATTCCGGCCATCATATCAAGTGATCTTAATTATCTGAGCATGCAGGGATGGAAGTGTTATCTACGGAAATGATGAAGCCGGCATGGGGAAGGTCAGGGCTTATAAAGATGGAAAGCTAAAGATATCGAGAGACGGGCTTCTTCAACACGATGACAAAGGGATTCCTATATCTGGAGATGTCCGAAATTGTTGGGCTGGTTTCTCCCTCTTGCAAGCTTTATTTGTTAAAGAGCATAATGCTATTTGTGATATGCTTCATGTAAGTTAATAATCTCATATTTTCTATCCCCAAAATTTTATTTTACCTTCAATTCTCTATCCCAAACACCTGGAATTTGTCTTCACTTTGACTTCTCTATCCCATTAGGCGAATTCATCTTCGAAATAATTTTTTTTTTCAATTTTCATTTAACTTATAATCAAGTTTTTCTGTTATTTAAATAAATCTAAAAACACAACTTCTGTTTAATTTTTTTATTTGATTTCGAGATATATAAATTTTATTTAAAATTAAGTAATAACGTATTTTTATATAACAAGTCCACAAATATAGGGGGTATTTTAAATACAAATTTACTTTTCATAAAATTTATATCACAAAAAAAAAATTCAAACTGAGTATTAAAGTTTTTTTTTAAATATTAAGTATTACAATTTATAAAGAAAAAAATAAATTATATGTTATATGGAAATTAAAAAAATATTAAATTAATTTAAGAAAAGTGAAAACGCAATTTCGGATAGCGAATTTAAAGTGAAATCAAATTCCAAAAAAGGTGAATTCACTGTTGGGGTTACCAATTGTTCATATATTTTTTATATTAGTTTTTTTAAATCTGATTCATTATTTTAATAGATTATTTTCTACTGTAAGCAAATATATTCGACTAGTTACGGGAAACATGTTATTTACAGTTGTTTAGTTACATAAATATTAAGTATATGCCTTTTAGAGCAGAGGTCTCAGGTTCAAACCTATGTATTGGTATAGTTTAGGATTATTAGTGTAGAAGTAGAGTAGGAGTAACGTTTGCCTTCCAAAAAAAAGTTACATAAATCGTGACACTTGTTTTACATCAATATCAATAAAACTATTAGGTATTTAACATTAAATAAATAGTATAGAGTAACTAAGAAATTGGATTAAACAATTATATTCATATTAAATATCCATAGTTAAGTCATTAAAATATGAAGTTTAAATATTAAATAATAATATTGAAATTCATACTAAATAATTACAGTTAAATCATTAAAAATATGAAGTTTAAATATTAAATACCAAAATTGAAAAATAAAGTATTATGTAGATATAAATATTATATTTAACTAATGTGAAGTAATGTAACAGTTGATGACGGATGCTCTTTATAATTATTTAAAATAACATGAAGTAATTTTTTTTTTAAAAGGGAAATTTATTCACAAACCCCTCACAAAGCGAGAGCAGTAAACAGGAACAAAAACAAAACAACAATTACATCAGAGTGAGTATACACCAATTAATCTAGGAAATTGATTTATTCTTAGACCTATTAGAATAGCATTAAAACCCGAGAGATTTAATACTTTGAATGATTTTGTCGAATTTTACCAATTTGTTGTTAAACCTTTTCTCGTTCCTGGCAAGCCATAAGCACCAACACGTCACCAAAACAATCCCATGAAACACCTCCCTAGCCAACTCCCCAAGCCCACTGTTAGTTTGGAGATCCAACAGATCTCTCACCGAAAACACATAAATAGGAGGAACACGACACCACCAACTAATATGATTCCACACCACTGAAGCCACACTGCAAGACGTAAAGAGGTGCTCTGACGACTCGTCCTTCGAATCACACAAAATACACTTAAGATCACTGAAATGGATTTTTCTTCTATTAAGAGCCGAAAGAGACGAAATCCGATCCATCTCTACCCTCCAAGAAAAGATGTTACACTTAAGGGGAGCACATTTACCCCACTTCATAGCATAAACGGAACCAAAGTCTGTCCATTTTTAGAAGATTCCTGCACGACCCAACCGAAAAAAACCCCGGACCTATCCCCCAACCATTCCCACTAGTCACGATCCTCGGATAAGCGAACCGAGTTCAAAAGCAACCTGCAATTATTCCATTCGGAGAATTCCAAGACAGAAGTCGGATTACGTTTCCAGACCCAGCGAAAAACATAATTGAGGACTCCCGGGCTGACACGATCCCTAACTGAACATTTTTTAATTCCTTCCGGCCTAAACAAATTCGGGAAAACATCTTTTAGCGGTTGCTAAATTATGGGGTAAGCCTAATTGTTCTTATGTTTTGTGGATGCTCTCGTTAGGTGAGGTGGTTTGGAGTGTTTGTGGGATCCTCGGGTTTTCCTTGTTAATCAGACCTTTAAGTTTCAGAACTTTATTCATCTTAGAGGGTTGATTAAGGGTAGTAATTTGGACATAAATATCATGGATTTTTATGCCCCTCAGTCGGTAGTGAAAAAAAGGTCTCATTTGTCGACCATCTCTAAGATTAGATCCAAATTTCAGGGGCTTTGGATTATCTTCGGGGACTTCAACTCTTCTCTGAAGAAAGACAGAATTCGGTTTTCAACCCCCGCTGTGCTAGGGACTTTAATAGGTTCATTTATGATAATGGTCTCCTTGAATATGAGATGAGATGTAGAAAATTTACGTTTCTGGATGGAAATGGGATCAAGATGAGTAAGATTGATAGATGTTTGTGAGGGAAGGATCAAATAAGAAGTTGTTTTTGGCTAAGAAATCTAAGAAGTGACAAAAACATTAAGAAACGATATCAAACGAACTCGGATTGAGCTCATTCCAGCGGCGTTGGAACCGTATCGTCGAACTCTACCATCTTAGCTTTTAGGGTTTAGATTTTAGGGTTTAGATCTTAGCGTTGAATTTTAGGATTTTAGTCTTACGGTTTAGATTTTAGGGTTTAGGTTTTTTTTGGGGGGTGGGGGTTTAGGTTTTTGGGGGGGTGGGGTGGGGGGTTTAGGTTTTTGGGGGGTGGGGGTGGTGGTTTTAGGCTTTTCGGGGTGGGGTTGGAGGGGAGTTTAGGTTTTTGGGGGTGCGGGTGGAGGAGGGTTTAGGTTTTTGGGTCCGGATTAGAGTTCGATGAGACGGTTACAACGCCGCTTGAATGAGCTCAATCGGAGTTCGTTTGACCCACTTCTTAGCGTTTCTTAGCGAAAAACCACTTCTTAGTGGAACCTTCCCCGATGTTTGTGTGCCATAACTTCATTAATAGGTGACCAGATGCGTGCCTTAGGGCCTTACCCAAATTTCTGTCGAACCACAACCCCTTGGTCTTGTCCACTACTTGCCTTAACTTTGGTCCTTGATCTTTTAGAGATTTCAACTCGTGGTTATATAAACCTGATTTTGAATGTGTTATCCTTGAAGCAAATGAGTCCTTTTCATTTATGGGCCCACTTGGTTTGTTTCTGCTGGAAAAATTCAATTTTTTAGACTAAAACTTAAAGCTTGGAGGGATGCTACAACTAAAAAAGATGGGGAGGCTGAAGAGTCATTGAGAGCCGATTTGGAGGAGTTGGATGGATTAATGGAAGATAGAAATCTGTCTAAGGCCGAATTATGGACTCGTCTGGAGTGCAAGAAAGGTCTACTAGACCTTGAGTGCAACAGTTTGAAAGACTTACATCAGAAATCTAGAGTGCAGTGGGATGCTCAAGGAGATGATAATTCCGCGTTTTTTCATGGTATCATCAACTGCAAGAGGGTGTGTAACTCGATTCTGGGTTTGATTATTTGAGTTCCAATTCCAAAAAGGGACAAGACAAGGAGATCCCATTTCTCCTTTCTTGTTCTTGATTGTCATGGAGGCTTTATCGGGAATGGTTAAGAAGGCTTGCGAGGTGGGGGCTTTCGATGGGATTCATACTCCGAATGATGGCCCAGTGTTATCTCATCTTTTATTCGTGGACGACGCTATCTTTATTGGTGAATGGTCCCAGTTTAATGCTAAGAATGTGGCCAGGATTCTTAGGTGCTTCCATTTAATGTGGCTAGGATTCTTAGGTACTTCCATTTATGCTCCAGGCTAAAGATTAATTTGGGTAAGTCTAATGTGTTTGGCCTTGGGGTCCATTCGACGGAAGTGGAGTCGATAGCCTCGGTGATCCAATGCAAAGCTGGAACAGTCCCTTTCACTTACTTAGGGCTCACAGTGGGGGCTAACAGGGATAGAGTGGCTAATTAGAGGCCTATCTTTGACATTGCGGAATCTAGGTCTCTAAATGGAAGGCCTCCACTCTATCTATCAGGGGTAGAGTTACGCTCATCAAATCGGTTCTTGAAAGCCTTCCCATTTATTATTTTTCATTGTACAAGGCCCCCGGCTAAAGTGATCGACGGCCTCGAGTTAATCATCAAAAGATTCCTTTGGGGTGGGTCTAAAGAGGCTAGCAAGATTCATTGGGTTGATTGGGAGCGGGTTACGGCTCCTAAAAACATGGGTGGTCTCGGGTTAAGTAATCTTAAGGATGCCAATATTACTCTCCTAGCTAAATGGATGTGGAGATTCAAGATGAAGAACCAAAACCTTTGGAAAAAAGTCACTGATGCATTCCATTTTAACAATAACTGCTGGTCTATCTGATCTTTTAACAAAAACCTTCCCGGTGTTTGGAATAACATTGCTAAGTTGGTTTCGAATGTGTTGAACTCGGGGAAGCGCCTTCAACAGTTCTTTAAAGGGGTTGTGAGAAACAGTGAAGGTATTAGATTTTGGCTTGACCCGTGGCTCTGCAACATGAACTAATTGTTATGATGCTTATATAGATTGTATTAAAAAAAAGTGAACCGCTAGAAGGAAGAATCGAACCTTCAATCTTCGTAGTTCATTTAGTTTATACACTTTAAATACTTATGTTGTTATTTATTATTATTTTTTTCTATAAGTTTAGAATATTGGTTTCAGACTTACTCTTACATGATCGATTGCAAAAATTACTTTATAACTTTTTATAGTTGTGCTATTACATGGTTAAACATTCACGTTAGTTTTTTTAATTTAAACTTTATATTATTTAATTTCATATTATTATAAAAAACTATAATATTTAAATAAAAATATGTACCTATACTTCTCATCTTACACCTACATCGTTAGAGTATATATTTTCTTTTAATGAAAGTAGCTTAAAACCCATGTAATACACACGTGGTGAAAAATATTAATACATAAAATTTTTAAATCTTTATATATATATTTTACAGATGTAAAAATGTATTACATATACTAATGATAGAAAACAAAATTCAAAATATGTAAAAATTAATATATAATTAGGTTTCGGAAATACCTTAATTATTATTTAATTTATTTTGACTTTCATTTACTATTTGAGTTAAAATAAAAATTACATAATTAGATTTCAAAGTTTCTTATAATAAGGGATAATTTAAAATAAATGTGTTTTATTAGTATAATTAATATTTTTTTTAATATATTATTATTAAAAGATAGAGGTGTATTTAATAGGAGAGAGAGACGAGAAAAAATTGATGAGAATGAATATGGAGGCGACACGTGACATGAAAAAACTTTTATTTATTAGATAACTAGGTTAAAATCCCATGTATTACACGGTTTGAATAAATATAATATTATATATTAAGTAATAAAAATTTATTTTTTAAAAACTCTTGTTTTACACGGGTTGAATAAACACGTGGAATACATTATAATCTGTTAACACATACACTCGTCAAAATATGTCAAGAGATTTATTAATATAAAAATTAGTATTTTTTTTTAAATATATTATTATTAAAAGATAGAGATGCATTTAACAAGAGAGAGAGAGAGAGAGTCGGGAAAAAAAATAATGAGAATAAATATGGAGACGATACGTGACATGGAAAACCTTTATTTATTATATAGTATAGATATAGATATACATGTTAG
The DNA here is from genome assembly GCA_023525975.1 of Smallanthus sonchifolius. Classification (NCBI taxonomy): domain Eukaryota; kingdom Viridiplantae; phylum Streptophyta; class Magnoliopsida; order Asterales; family Asteraceae; genus Smallanthus; species Smallanthus sonchifolius. The sequence continues at coordinate 42,369,195 of CM042033.1, forward strand.
TCTTACTCTAATTAACATAAATAATTCAAAACTACTTTATTGTCCAGATTTAAACCTGGGACCTCTACTCTAAAAGACATGTGTCTCTACCAAGTCATAGCCGGCCCTGAGCAGTGGGTGACCGCTTAGGACCAATTTTTTCAGGGGCCCAAAATTTAAAAATTTATTTTATATACATTATATATAATTATAGATAAATATATTTTAAAACAAAAACTCATAAAGTTTAAAACCTAATAATAATTTAGAACCCAATATTTTTTTAAAATTAAACTAATAACCTTTGTTTGGTTTTAGCCCATCTAACTTAACTTAAACCCATTTAACCAATTAACTCCATAAACTATTATAAGAAATGACCCAACAACGTTTATTTGATGTGCTTCAATCAATTAATTGAATAAAGAGGAAAAATTGATTATTCTTAGTTTTTAACTATTTTCAATTAAGTAAGGTTTTTTACTTATTTTTTATTTCTTATGATTGACAAAGTAAATGGGAGAACTTAGACTTTTGAATATTGATTAGTTGATTTATAATCTTGATTATTGATTTCTTGAATCTTGAATAATTGATTTCTTGATTAGTTTTTTTTAATGGCAAATCTACACTACTCCTACTCAAAATTACACCAAATAATTTACCCTATGCCCGAGTTTGTACCCAGGACCTCTAATCTAAGAGGCAAGAGCCTCTACCAAATGGGCTAATCCCACATTGATTGATTTCTTGATTAGTTGATTATTGTTTTAAACAATTAATCATCTACACACTTATAAGGGAGCAAGGGGCACAACCCTAAGTACCATAAATGGTGGGGACACTACCCTAAGTACTAGAGGTGAACAAAAAAACAGGAACCACCCAAGGAACCGGAGCCGGTTCTTCCCGAAAACCGGTTCTTCCGGACCTGAATCGTAGGGTTTGGATAGGTTCCAATTTTTCTAGTAAAAACCGGTTCTAAAAATACCCGAAACCGGTTCTACCCAAAACCGGTTCTCTCCAAAACCAGTTCCTATAAAACCGGTTCTCTCCCAAACCCAGTTCATCCAAAACCGGTTCTCTCCCGAAAAACGTAGTCATGAAGAGAAAAACATAGACAATCTAGTTTTTTTATATAATTTATCTATGTTTTATGAGTTTATGTTTTAAACATTTATCTATTTTGTAACATTTTAGGTTTTTAATGTTATTGAACTTTTTAAGTTAGTTTTTTATATGTTTAATTAATGTATTTATATGTTTAACTAAGTTTTTCGAATAGCCGTAAATAGGTTTTTGAAATGCCCGCATTGAATTACCGGAACCGGTAAGAACCGAAACCGGTTCTTGAATACCCGGAACCGGGTACAGAGGGTCCGGTTTTTCAACCAAGAACCGGACCTGGAACCGGAACCGGCAAGAACCGGAACCGGTTCCGGAACCGGTTCTTGAGAATACCCGATTTGTGCACCTCTACTAAGTACCCTAAGCCTTTTTTTTTCTATTTTCTAAATTAATTCTTTATTAAAACTAACTAAAAAACATACAATAAATAAAAAAAACTCTGTTAATTAAAAAAAAAAGAAATATATATTATAGTTTACCAAACTCTTAAAAAATAAAAAAAATATTATATTTAAATGACTCGGTTTTGAACAAAATCTACATCGAAACGTAGATGAATATATTTTTAAATAGATATATTTTGTGTTTAGAGAAAATGAAAGATAAGTATAAAAATATCAAATTTTCCGATTTAAGTTATACTGTCTTTTTTGGATTTTTGAAGAGTTAGAAGATAAAATATATTTTCATAATTATTATATATATATATATAATTGTATCAAATAGAAAATAAATATTAAAGAAAAACATAATTATACAAAAGAATAATCTCTGAGTCCCACTTGTATTCACACATTCAATGCAATTACACACTAAACTAATTCCATAATCAGGTAGACCCGCAAGGGGTACCTGAGACTCATGTGGCGCTGTACCCGATCAATCCAAGGTACCCGCATGGGTTACCTGAATACGCCCCCAGCTCTCAAAATTGATATTTTATAGGTATCTGAAATCTTGGAGACGACCTTTACCAAATGGTCTAGCCCCTCGTTAATGTTAACGTTAAAGAAATTAATGCTCGTAGAGTGGTAGATGTAGACTAGTCAAATGTTTACAAATGCCAGTATGCCAACCTAATCAGAATACCCTTTGACTGCACTGCACTGCACTGCACATGCCACCAAATCAGAATACCCTTAATCCCTTATCCAATACAGGAAAAAAAACAAAAACAAATCGGAGCCTAAAAGAAAAAGAAACTAGAGCAAAGAGGGATCAAACCCTGTTCTCCACTATCAAACTAAAAGCATCCAACCACTGCTACAAAATTCCTTTGAAACAGAAAATATATAATATAAAACGAAAAGTGGTGATAAAAAGAAAATAAAATAAAGAGTTAAATACGGTTTTAGTTTCTGTGATTTAATAAAATTAACTATTTCAGTCTAAAAGTTTAAATTTGATATTTTTAGTCCAATAGTTTCAGTTTTGTATCAATTAAAGTCCAGTCCATTAACCTCGTTAGAATTTTTCTGTTAAGTATGTATAAAAAGACTATAATACCATTGTTAATAAAAAAAAATATAAATATCTCTACCGCCCCCTTCACCTCCGGCCACCATCTCCAGCTTCCTTCCTTCACCACCCAATTTTTTGCTCGTTTTTCCGGCGAACCTGGAGAGCCGCCGACCGCCTTCCCTTCCGGCTCTTCCTCTCCCTCCCGTAGCTCTCTCTATCTCTCTAAGTGATTTTGAACGCAACAAACGAGAATTATCCCAAAAACTAGCCATCAGAAAGCTTTGTTAATGGCGTCTCCTAAATAGCAAATAAAGGAGAGACTATTGTCACGACTCGCCCGAAACAACTCAAATTCAGCCCTAAATTCAAGTCATTATTACGGGTTTTCGGAAAGTTCTAAGGCTGCTGCGTTCTAGAGATTTACAGGCTGTTCATGGGGCTTCAAGACTTGGAAAATTCTGGAACAAGGCTTTAAATAATCAGCTTCTAGACCCTTTCAAATCAGCCCTTAAACATGGGTTAGCCTAGATCCTTCTATGTAAATATCTAAGATATTTGTAATATTTTATGATTAGAGATTTCTAGATAGAATGATCTAGATTAGGCCATGTTTAGTATAAATAGAAGATGCTTGTTCATTTGCTAATCTCCTCCAAAACTTGTAAGCATTTACCTTGTGTACTTGTAAAGCTCTTTGTAACTTTTCCCTTGTAATCAATAAAATGCTCTTTGATTACGATCTTGCTTGTCAGCATCTTATCGCTTCCGAATCACTACATAATCAGGTTAAAGGCTGATCTTAGTTGGTTACTAAAAGCCGCACGCAAGTCAAAGAAGTAACTCCGTGACACTATGCTCCCGTTTTAACTTTCTCACCTAGCTTGCCTTTGCCAAACCTCCACCTCCCTAATATTCACAAAGTCATGAAATTCATTCTTACTGTTCACTAATGATCACTGATCTGAGATGATGTTCAAATCCTCCCATCTCAAGACTGATGCAATCCTCGATACCTAATTTCTTTCTCGATTTAATCTTCAGTAATTCCTACTCCAGCCTGCTCGAATTCTGTTCCTCCTCTTCAACCAATCCGCATTAAGAAGTGTCCGCAACTTCTTCTACAACCTTCCCCTCTGCCTTGTTTTCTTCGATTTTCTATTTGATTTCACCACCTGTTTGTTATTGATTGTGCTTTTGGGCTTAAGAAAAAACGATCTAACCAATCCCTCATCCTTTTATTTTACTTAGTGACATGTATGGGGGCCTGTTGTCTGGGAAATGGGTCGGAACATGAACAGGAGGTGGCAGCCGGAGGTGAAGGGGGCGGTGGAGGCGGTGGAGGAGGTGGCTGGTGGTGGAGGCAGATGATGGAAGCTGTAGTTTTTTTAAGTTTGGGGAAAGGGGAAGAAGAATTAGGGTTTTTAAAGTAGGGATAGATATTTATATATTTTTTATTAATAGGGGTATTATAGTCTTTTTATACATACTTAATAGAAACATTCTAACGGGGTGGACTCGACTTTAATTGATGCAAAACTGAAACTTTAATTGATACAAAACTCAAATTTAAACTTTTGGACTGAAATGGTTATTTTTATCAAACCACATGGACTAAAACCGTATTTAACTCTAAAATAAAATTACTATTAATGCCGACCACGACAAATACTATATATAACGAGTATTAATTACCGCGCGTTGCGACAGTTCGGTTATAAACATCAAAACATAGAAGAAAAACGTCGCGATGGTATATTCGAAAATCACAAAAAAATTACGTCGCTGAAAAAATGAATATTTAGAAAACGAATTTAATTATTGTATTATTTCTTAGAACATTGATTAAATCAATTCCAACTTTATGAAGAATTATTGATTTCCTTTATCAAAAACTAATAATATTAATTTATTTTTAACTTTTTATGGAAGACTATTAAATTACACTGACGCGCGTTACAATTATTACAATGACGTGGATAAGTACGTAAAAAGAAACGCTTTTACACAGGTTTTATCCTTTCGTTTACATACAAATATTTACATAATAAATAAGATAAAGTAGCTACACCTTCATCTTAACATTTTTGGGTGAAAATGAAAGCTTATTTGTTTTACACTATTATTTTAAAGGTAATTTCGTTTGCCTAACCAATAAAATTTTAACTAATCTATAAATTGATAGTATTCAATTATCATCCACTTGGAAAATATTAATAAGATACAAAATTCTAAATATGTCTCGAGTCATTTTAGCAATTTAAATTCTTAATAAGTTTCCCAAATTTTCAAAAAGAGTTAATTACATGGATGGTCCCTTTGGTTTGGTTAAATTACGGATTTAGTCCCTAATTTTGAGAAATTACGGATTTGGTCCCAAGAAACTTTTAACTTCTTTCACTTATGGTCCCTAAAATAGATGGAGGTTAACTTTCTCTGTTAAGTGAATATGAAAAGACCAAAATACTCTTAAGGTTAAATAAACAAAAATAATAATAATAATAAATAAAACAACTAAATATTAAATTATGTATATGTGGGGCCCATCTTAATAGACTTTTTTTAAATGCAGAATATATTAAACAAGCCAGAAAAAAACTAGGGGCTAAGGCCATACAAAATTGAAGAAATAACAAACAGAAACATCAGGAATAAATTACATATCGGTCTTCACTCTAGAGGTTGAAAGAACACCAGTTTTCCTAGTTTTTAACCACAATTCCTCTTCTATTTTTTGCCCAAATAAAACTTGTGTATTTGAGATCTTCGCATAACCATTTGAAGGATGCTTTTCTCCCCCAAAAAATGACTCCGTTCCTTAACTTCCAAATGCACCATACTGAAGATACTATAACTACTTGAAAAGCTTTTTGCCTTTGTGAGGACACTAGTACTGTTTTAGCAAGCTCCAATACATCCCGGACGGAGAAGACGAAGATGGGCGGGATTTTACACCAAGTGGTAATGAAGCCCCAAAGTATAAAGGCGAAGAAACATGATGTAAATAGATGCTCCACTGATTCCACACACTGAAGACAAAGAGGGCAGCAGTCCGAGGCAATTTTTACCTTCCTTCTCGCCAATGCTTGACGTGTGAGAATCCTATCAAGTTCTGCATGCCATGCCAAGATGTTCACTTTAAGCGGGACCGAACTGCACTAATTAAACACGTATTCACCAGAAGAATTACATACCGTGCTAAGCAACCCACACATGGATCGGACTGAAAACCCCCCTAAATATCTGGCCGCTAAGTCCACACTCCGTCCTTTTCCTCCACCATTTCCATGAGATTCAGATTCCTTTCACTAAAGACAAGCTCTATTTTTTTTTATGCACCCCCAAACCCCCACTGAGTCCCTTTGCCCAGGAAGGCTTGCAAATTCTCTCGGAGACCCGTGAATGCTGAGAATTACCTCCTTCCAAAGAGAGTTTTCATCCGTGAGAAATCTCCACCACCATTTTAATAGAAGACTCATATTAAGCGTTTTTAGGGAACCCAGGCCAAGGCCCCCGACTTCCTTGGGAGAACACACCTTATCCCATTTAACCTAATTTATCTTTCGAGCGTTTCCATCCCCACCCCGCAAGAAATTTCTCCTGATTCTTTCTAGCGTGGAAATGACCTTCTCCGGGGCTTTATAGATAGAAAAATAATAAACCGGCAAGCTATCTAGAACTGCTTTTAATAACACTACCCCGCCCCCTATAGATAACTTTTTTGCTTTCCAAACCGAAAGCCTTACCTTAAAAACATCTATGACCGGCCTCCAGTTTTTACATAAGTTCATGTTTGCACCGACTTTTAGGCCCAGGTATGAGAAGGGGATCTGGCCCACTTGGCACTTGGCTAGATCGGCCAATTCAGCCACACTATTGGCAGGGATATTTAGACCCATAATGCTACACTTACCCGGATTAATAACCAACCCCGAAGCAAGATAGAAGCACCTCAATATCCGTAGCAAATTATGGAAATTCGTTTTTGACCAATCTCCCAAAATTATGACATCGTCTGCGAAAAGAAAATGGGAAACTGTCGGCCCATTATTGGGTAACTTGATGCCCTTGAAGGCCCCTAAAACCCCCGCTCTTTGAAGCATCCAATCAAGGGATTCCATGGCAATAAGAAAGAGGAAAGGGGATAAAGGATCCCTTTGATGGACTCCCATCGAGCATATAAACTCCTTGGTGGGAGACCCGTTAATCAAAACAGAAGCTTTGGCCGAACCTAATATCCCTTTGACCCAACACCTCCATTTTATTGGGAAATTCATTTGCTGCAGAATAGAGTGTATAAACCCCCATGATAAAGAATCAAAAAGCCTTATTAAAATCCACTTTGAACACCAACCCATTCAATTTCGACTTTTTCACCCACGATAGTACTTCATTCACCATCAACGACCCGTCAAGAATGTTTCTCTTGGCTAAGAAAGAGGTTTGGGAATCCGAGATTACAGACCCAATTACGGATTTAATACGATTAGCTAGGACTTTTGAAATCACTTTGCTGACACATCCAATTAGTGAAATGGGCCTATAGTCATTAAAGGAGGCCGAGTTATTTGTCTTTGGAATAAGAGTAATAAAAGACGAACTGCACGCCCCACTTATCACCAGTCTTTGTAAAAGGCACCAAGAGCTTTTTGGAAGTCTTATTTCAGAAGATCCCAATATTGTTTAATGAAAGTGAAGTTAAAACCGTCCGGCCCCGGGGCTTTATCTCCCCCACAGTCCCAAACAGCCGCCCTAATCTCATCTCTGGAAAATGGTGTAATAATAGAAGCAGCCTCCCTTTTTGATAACTTGTTTATACCATAACATATCATCTTGGGCCTAATGGACATTGTTTCTCGGAACCACTACCCAAAAAAACTACCGGCCTCGTCCTTTATGTCCTTAGGGCTATTTAACCACACCCCATTAACTAGGATCCCATTAATTTTGTTGACTGTCTTCCTTGTGTTATACATGCCATGAAAAGAACGAAGAATTTTCGTCTCCCTAGATTGCCTATTTTATCCTTGCTTTCTGCCTTAGATCCTTCAATTTTCTTTTTTCCAACTCCAGTATTTTACACTTGATTGACATTCTCTCATCACTTTCAACATTGGTCAGCCCATCTTAATAAAATAAATCAAATAATATTAAATTCATGTGCATGTGGGTCCCAGCCTTTCATCTTCCCTGATCTCAACCACCCCCTTATCATGTTTCTCTGATCTCCGGCACTTCGCCGCTATCCACCTCAAGCTCCGATGCTCCTTCCTTGTCATCCATTCTTTCTCCTCCTCCACCAGAAACGATGACATCCGGATATAAGACCGAACCGGACCCGGATTCTCATGCCCGCTTCCCAAAACGCCGTCGTCTCTCACTACCAGCAAAATCACTGCAATTGAAGAGGACCTCACCAACTTACTATTACTTTTGTCAACACCAATATGTCCCTCTAGTCAGGGGCGGATCTACATAGAGCCGAGGGGGTTCACCGGAACCCCCTGAGTTTTGAATTTGTAGTAGAAAACTATATAGAAAAAGTGGGGTGAACCCCTTAAAAATTATAGGATGAACCCAGAAACAATGGCGGAAGAAAAGTAGAAAAGAGAAGGTAACATGACCATAACTTTCGTCTCCGGCAGGGTGCGGATACAGTTCTTGGGGAAGAAACAAAGACGTTGTACGTGCCCTAATTATTTTTTATATTACCTGGGCTTTTTGAAGATTACTTTTTGGCCAAATTCAAAATCTAATACAAAATTATTATATATTCTAATGTTCTTTGGGCCAGGATGATTACATCAAAGTAAAAACTTAACATTATTTTATTACGTTTTACCATTTCAATAAAATATATTATTTAATTTAACAAAAGAATGTATTTTAAAATAAACTTTCATAAAGAACTCAAAACAAAAGTTTGATCGGTAAAAATGTTTAGATTACCATGAGCAACTTAAAATCGTTATAGTGGACCTCTCATAATCTAGATCAAAAGCCAAAATCTATCCAAAATTTTGGTTTTCTTATGTGTAGTATTTTCGGGATGAAGGTAGAACCTTATCCGACCCGAACAATCGAACCGAATCAAAAAAATTTATGTCTGGCCATATGAAAATAGAGCACCTAAAAATAGTGAACCCCCTGAAAAAAATTTCTGGATCCGCCACCGCCTTTAGTGACAACCCAGATTCAACTCCACCTCCTTGCCTGACCCGGACCCAAGTTCCTCTTCTGGATCCGAACTTCTCGGAGGTCCGTCATTTATGGTAAATCTATATAACAAATATTTGGGAAATCAGATCTTCGTTTGTAGAGATAAGTTTTCCATCTGATTGCTTGTTCTCTAGCCTATACCTAACACAACAAAAAAATGAGAGCTAATTTGATAGACTGTTAAAGAAAGTTAATTGCAATCCACATGTTGTTTTGGTGGATGGAATCATTCCTCAGGTGTGATGGGATTAAAAAGAGGAATGTGAAAAACTCGTCGGAAATAATGAGTGAAAGGATATCTTCCTTTTCTTTTTGGGTGGTGTATGTGTGGGGTGTGTTGTGTTGTAAGAGAGATAGAGAGCAAACCAGGAAAAGATTCGTGGGGAAGGGAAAAGAAAATAGTACAATGAAAGAAGAATATTAAATTCATGGTGGTCGCCGGAGAAACAGGGGTGAGGGGGTGGTCTTGAAAGTATCTATAACTTTCCTACGAGGACCTACGCCCAACCTAGAGTAGCTAGGTGGGAAAGTAAAATTAGTCATTGTTCATACATAGGCTTTTCTGGTACGAAATGAGCTACTTCAAATAGATTCATTGCTCCGGCCCATAATACGATTAATCCGGCATAGGCTATATGAGCCCCTAGTAGTTTACCGGATAAATTGATAAGCGGGGCATTCCCGGCCCACCAAGCAAAAACGGTTGTTGAGATGAAGGGCACCCACATAAATTTAATTTTCTTTGATTTATTTTATTAAGATAGGGCCCATATAAACATAATTTAATATTTAATTATTTAATTTATTTTTTTATTTTTGTTTATTTAACCATAAGAGTATTTTGATTATTTCATACTCACTTAATTGAGAAAGTTAATCTTCATCTATTTTAGGGACCATCAGTGAAACAAGTTAAAAGTTTTTTAGAATCAAATTCATAATTTTTCAAAGTTAAAAACTAAATCTGTAATTTGACCAAACCACAGAAACCATACGTGTAATTAACTCTTTCAAAAATGACATACGAAGACTTTTAAAAGAATTACATTTAAATGGTTAAAAATACATATCCCACCATTAAAATATGAAAAGAACTTGGGCTTCCGAAAATTTGATACCACCCAATTCACATGCCTTTTTTTTATCCTTTGCCTCATTTTAACACATACACTTCGGGTTTTCACCCAAGAGAGAGAGAGAGTGAGCATCTCCGGCGGGTTTACGGCCGACGACGGCGCCCGCACCGTCAAGCCACCTCCATTTCAACCCTAATCTCCTGAGATGTTCATGCTGCACAGAAAGAAGATGCGTGAGATGGTGGTTAAAGGTCAAAAAGCCACATCAGGCGACAAATCGGTGATTACAGGCGAAAGATTGTGGTTTTGAACACCGATTAGGGCTTGCATGTTCGGGAGTCGACCAGATCGGAGTCGATTGAGGTTAGTTTCTACGAGTTCCACTCCGATCTGTTGCTGACTCTATTGATCTTGGGTTCCGGCCGATCTGTTGGCATCTCTATCAGGTTTTTCTTAGTTAGCGAATTTGGGTTGCAAATGGAAAATTAGCACGCTGGGACACCGTCTTCGTCTATGATATTACAAAAAAAAACTAAACTAAACCGATTGGTGAATGACACGTGGACCACTCTGGGAAAGCTATGTGGCCGCCGGTACTATGGATACCGACCACGGGTTTTAATAGTTAGATAATTATAATTAAATATTATGAAGTTCGTTAAAATGTGATTGAATATTACACAATTTAAGCTACTACAATGCATAATTAAGCGTCACATAATCAAACATAGTACAAAATACAATAACATACAATAATACAAATATTATTTTTCAAAGTTCCAAATATATTATATTAACAAAATCCATAATTTACAAATTGCAATGAATTTATGCTTTAGTTACAATTGTATAAAATAAAAAGTATAGATGTTCGATAATTATAAAAAGAGTATAGGTGGGTGTGGCGTGGATAATAGTGTACAAGGACGCAAAACCAACATAATGGGTTCGTCCATCATTGCAAATGCTTCCACAACCATCTAGGCTTCTAGAAATATCAATTGAAACATGAGGAATTGAACACAATGTTAGGAATTGTACGTGTATTAAGAAACACGAGGCTAGCCTTTAGGACATTATATATTTGAATTTGAAATACCATAGGCTCCAAAAACGATACAAGGGTAATTTTGTTTCATCGCGCAGGAGCATTACCCAGAATTTGATGACGAGAAATTGTACCAGCATGCAAGGTTGGTAACTTCCACAATTATTGCAAAGATCCACACCATTGATTGGACTGTTGAACTACTAAAGACTGATACCCTATTAGCAGCAATGAGAATCAACTGGTAAACAAGCTAGAATTCTGCAAATCATAAATATGGTTTTGCTTTGCTAAATGAAAAACACGTACTAGATAACTAATTATATTCACGTAGGTATGGCATGCTTGGGAAGAAAGTGAAGGATTTGTTTGGAAATATATTAGGACCTGAACTAAGTGGATTGGTTGGTCTTAAAAAGCCCCAAGATCATGGAGTCCCCTATTCTTTGACCGAGGAGTTCGTAAGCGTCTACAGAATGCACACTACGCTGCCAGACAAAATAATTCTTCGGGACATTGATTCAAAACAGAAATCGACTGATCCACTAATTCAGGAAGAGTACGTTATATATATATATATATATATTCTTAATTTTAATTTGAAGAAATATATGTATTGATCCTTTACTCTATATATAGGGTGAATATGAAGGACATGATAGGAAAAGAAGGAGAAAAGAGATTGGCTAAAATAGGTATGGAGAAGATGCTAGTATCCATGGGTCATCAACCTTGTGGAGCTGTAACTTTGTGGAACTACCCATTGTGGATGAGAAACCTTGTTGCTCATGATATCGATGGAGAAGAGAGAGAGGATCAAGTGGACATGGCCTCCATGGAAAGTATGTAGCTAGCTTGCTTAATTAATATTAATTAGTTAACACGCATGCATGCATGTTGACAAATTGGAATAATATATAGTTTATAGAGATAGAGAAAGGAAGGTTCCTCGATACAACGAGTTTAGGAGGAACTTGCTAATGATTCCCATTAGCAAATGGGAAGATCTGACTGATGATGAGGTGATCGTTGAAGCGCTCAATCAAGTATACGGAGATGATGTTGAAAAGCTTGATCTACTAGTGGGAATACATGCTGAGAAAAAGATTAAAGGTTTTGCCATTTGTGAGACTGCTTTTTTCATCTTTGTGCTAATTGCTTCAAGGTAATATGTGCTCTTAGTCTTGTTATTGGCTAGTACATATATATGTTTCTTGCTGAGTATATTATAATTATATTGTATTATAAACACTCCAAAATGCATGCATGATTGTAGGAGGCTTGAAGCAGATCGCTTCTTTACAACCAATTTTAACTCACAAACATACACCAAGAAAGGACTAGAATGGATTAATAAGATTGAGAGTCTGAAAGACATTATTGATCGACATTTCCCTGAGATGACAAAGACTTGGATGAGATGTTCGAGTGCATTTTCTGTGTGGGATTCATATCCAAATGCTCCTAACAATGTACCCTTGTATTTGCGATGTGCTAACGTACGCTCATTTTAGTAATTTGGTGTATTTTCCTACCAAATGCTTGGTTAGTATAGTATAAAGAATAAAGCTTATGTTTTCTCTCTATTTTAGTTTTCTCAATTTCTCTTCTGCCATTGGGAGTGAACCATTTAATATGCACCTTAATTCTGCTACACATGGGTTAATATCATTCCATTAAATTTACCCGGAAAACCATTCATGTGTTTACACTGCCCTCTATTTCAGGGCCGGTCCTGAGGATTTAAGTGCCTCGGCCGAGCCCGAAAAAAAAGGCCTATACGAATAAAATATATAAACTAAAATTTTTTTAAACGACGATTAACGTTATAACATTAAACATAGAAAAAATATAGTATGTAATAAACAAAAATAATAAAAAATATATTATAAGTTTAAAGAGGGCCCAACCAATAAACATTTTTTTTTAAATGACTCAATGGTCATGGAATAAACAAAACGGCCCAACCATTATAAAAGAGGGTCAAACCATTATAAAGATTAAAAGAGCCCAACCAGTATAAAAAGAGCTCAATAATTTTTTAAGTTTTATAAAAAGAACCCAATATATAAAACCGGTATTTAAAATTTTATAAAAAAACACATATATATACAGGCCCCGTAAAATTTTTAGGCCCCCGAAAAAACGGGCCCTGCTCTATTTCAAAAAACTTGATAGAACTTTTATAGGAATAAAATTTTAAAACATTGTACATGAACGAAATATAGGTGATCGGTACAAAACAGACGACTTTCATCGCTGGATAAATCCGTCAGTAACCTGTTGGTGAAACTCCGTCGTGTTGGATTTGTATGTCCGTCTTAAAAATTTTTGTAGCAGGAAATATGAAGATAATTTATGATAAAACCTTATCATAAATCTCTCGCGATGGTCCAATTGCTAGTACCAATAAACATAACAAATAATAGGGCGTGTTAAGAAACCTAACATGAATGTTATCAAGAACTGTTGGTGAAGTAGATGGTAGAATCTTGATGATTCCACTACTAGTATCTACACACAAGCAATCAACTCAAGGAGGTGCTAGCCAAAACTCACCAAATGTCAAGATTTGAGATTTTTGAAAATCGAGAACTCCTTCTCTCTCCAGCTCATGAATTAGGCTTCAAGGGTTCTTGAGATTTTCAAAATCTCAAGTGTGATAGGAATGAATAAAATGAAACCCCAAGCCCTTATTTATACTTTTTTCCCAAGTAAATTATTTAATCCAAAGATAATTGTCACACCGCGATAAGAGGGCTAGACGTATGATTGATATCCAACTCAAAGCATCGGAGTAACTTCAATTACATAAACAAATGTCAATAATCTACACTATGTGACACCCACTTCCAGATCACCCGGAATACCGGTCACTTGTCGGATTTACTCATGAACATATAATAATCAGGGAAACATACACAACGGAAGACTCTAACAACATTATTTATTTATAAAACATGTCGTAGTACATTCTAAAGAAAGCACAACATAATCCTAATGCCAGTTTTCAGCTTGGATGCCAGATAGCCTGCTCATGATGCCTCCTTGCCCTTACTACTTGAGGCTACATTCTTACCTGACACACATGCTTAAACACGGGTCAGCTTACGCTGGTGAGTTCTGAGCTTAAACCAAAATATCTTTGATCCATTCAAATGGTTTGAATATGACACGTTTTAAAACATCACTTTTACTTTTCACATAACATTTATTCTTGCACAACTTACATCTTATCGAGGTTCGTAAACCTCTTAAGTGGTTGTCACCACTTTTCATAACATTTATAAAGGGTCCCCCATTACATACCACAAATGAATGTAACAGTCCGCATTCAATTCGTCCCCTTTCGGAGATATAGCAATCACTGCCCATAAGTTGTAAGATATTATGTGGGATTTGATAAAACATTTCTTTACAGACCAAAATGGTCAAAACATTCCATGTCAATGCAATTACTGCCAATGACATTCTTTCATCATCACTTATCTTGGTAAACCAAGACAAGCCTTTAAAACATTTTACGTGTCAAACCATAATCTTCCCTTTAAAATATTACAAGGTGGTTATCTTCCCAGAGTAGTACCTCCAACAGATATGTTCTCAGGAAAAAATGACGGGTCCAGGAGGGATTTATACACCACTCTTTTCCTAGACAGAACATTCCGTTTGCCAGATAACTACAAACTGGTCGGATGGTTACCTTTTATTTTATAACATAAACATTTCTCTTGCAACATCATGGATACTGGCTCACGGATTTAAATCAATGGCATACAGTATCTAAAATATTCATAACACGTGCATCATGCCTAAAACATTTAAAAACATTACTTAATCTAAGTTCCTAGCTTAGTGGAAATAACCAAGTCATTAGGAACTAGTCAGAACCTTACTTCAGAACTATCTACTGCGTATTGGGTCGAAAAGCTGGAAACCGGACTTCTCTACGCGAACCGGGGCTTCTGGGCACGCTTACTGAGGCTAAATGTGTGTTTTATATGCGTGTTTGCTGTGTGGGATGTCTCAAAACCGATCTCAACGTTCAACTATTTATAGGCTGCCCGTCAGGTCCATAGCGGACCGTTATACATATGGATGTCGGTCCGACATGCATATGAGGCAGCTTATTGTCTTGGCGAGCACATAGCGTGTAGATGCATAATATGTCCCTAATCCCTTGTAATATGTATTTCATCTATGTTTAATGTAATTATTTGATTTATTAATGAAATTACATGTTTATCCTTAATGTTTATTCATATATATAACGACTGTGTATTAAACGATCTGATAAATAGCGATAACGTTGATCAATCGTGCTAATGAAAGGCTCATTCGCACGAATGGATCATGAGAATGATCCATTCGCGCGAATAGATCATGAGAATGATTCATTCGCTAGAATAAGTCATGAGAATGATTCATTCGTACGAATGAACCATTCTAATGATTTATTCTTACAAATGAACCATTCTGCTGATTCATTCGCACGAATGAGTCCATTCACATGGCTCATTCGTACGAATGGCCTCAGCACTATATATAGAACTTTCACTTCATGAGCACACATACAATACATATACACATAGAAGAGACTAACCAGAGCAGAACCAGACTAAGCAACAGAACACACAAACTCTTTGCACCTGTATTGTCGAATCTCTGTCCGTTGAGAGTTTCCAGGTCTTGTATCCAACTTCTCTACACCAAAGGGTCGATAGAAACCTTCGTTTCGACATCTAATCCGCTCGTTTCTTACGACCCGATCCGTGTCATAGATTGGATTGCCAATCAAATCGGATTCCGCACGATTTGGTTCGGTTAATGTGTTGAATCATTGGATCAAGGTAGATCCCGATCCTACAAAGTGGTATCAGAGCTATTGTGCTCTAGATTCAACATAGAAAATCTAATCTTGCTTTTTCTAGCTACTTGAATGTTATAAAGATCACTTGATCGTTGTTTAGCCACGTTCAAAACTTGTGATTATTGCTTCTGAGTGATCTGATCGTTTCAGTTTCCAGATCTGATAATAGGCTCAATCATTGGTGCTTTTTGGTGCAAAAAAGTCAAACATGTAACCTTTCTGATTTTCATATTTTTCTTATTTATTTTATGCCGTGCAATAAAAGACGATTCCGATTCCAACCTTACATGCATTGTTCATGTGCAAAAACAAGCATACACGCATCCATTATATTATAATATTAACTAAAACCATCTTACAAACCTCGAGAACCAAACTTGACCAAAACTCAAAACAACATCAATATTACAAAACTGCAAGGACTAGTCTTGAAACTTCCAAAAAACCTACACAAGCACGGTCGTGCTTAGTCCTAGGCACGGTCGCGCTTGTGCCATGACCACGGTCGTGCTTATCGTTAAGCACGGTCGCGCCCCTTTTACAGTTTGACTCTGAAAAGGTCAAACCGACTCAAATCGTGTCCAAAAATAGAATTCAAACGAGTTTTAGAAACCGCGGGACTTGTAGAAGAAGTTACTCGACCAATTAAGCCTAAAACCCGACCAAATACACATGCAATCGTCCGAATACTCGCAAATTCTAAACCGACTTCTTTTTTTAAACCGAATCAAGTAATTGGGGCAAGAATCAAACGAATTAAGTTAATCCAATACCTACCCGCGACTTATATAAGCCTCCTTAAACCCTAAATCCATCATTACATCGTCCCTATCTCGTCTGTCGATCAAGAAAAGCCGCGAAGTCTCACCGTAGCCGTCTGCACTGGTTGTCCATTCAACACAGGTTAGTAATAGGTCATTAGGATTGTCTCTCCAAGCTAATCGAAAGCCCTAACTTAATTCGTAACCGCATTACACGATTTTACCGAATTGAATCTGAGTTTTGATAAATAAATGGTTTTAATCAAACTACACGCTAGACGTGTTATACATCCAATTAAATAGTATGGTTGGATTCGCAAACACTCTCTCAATGAAAACCCTAAGTTTCTAATCAGTTTTATTACAAGAACTAGAATAATTGCTTCTGAAATTGACCAGACACGGTCGCGCTAACCTATGAGCGCGGTCGTGCCTGACCAAGCACAGTCGTGCCCGAGAAAGGCCCGGTCGTGTCTTATGAACAGACTCTTGTTGTGACTTCTGACCAACCACGGGCGCGTTACCGACCAAGCGCGGTCGCGTACGAGCTGAGCACGGTCGTGCCGTATACGAGCACGGTCGTGTTCATCCTTTAACAGAGTCTTTTATTTAATATATTTTATATTTTAATCAGTTTTAATGTTATAAAAATTATTTTATAAAATATCCAGAACCAAGTATTGTTTATTAAAGATCGATTACTTAATCTTTCTTTAAATTAAAATCAATAAAATACTACAAGTTTATATAATTATTTTTATGAACAACAATATATTCCATACGTTTTGTCTTTAACAAATATTATTTATTTAAACGTATATTTTAAATAAATGTATATTCTATTACTATTGATTAAATAAATAGTATATTTAAACAAACCTTAAACTTAAACAAATCCGCTTCCGACATCGAATAACACAACTCAATAATACGTAATCATATATTGTTCAATAGGTCGAACCTAGCAATCCACAACACACCGCCGTTTCCCATTTGCTTGTGCAATCTATACGCTACATAACACGTGAGTTACATAGCCCCTCTTTTACTCTGTTTTACAAACTTTTGGGGTGGAACATGGGTTCTATTTACATGTTTTCAATTATACACATATACAGTTCCATCCTATGCATATACAATTTTGCGCTTTGTGCTTGAGTACTAGGTGTGTAGACCAATTATTATGCTCTTCATGTACAATCATTAACTATCATCCGACAGTAAACAGTGGTAGATCTATTGAGTCTGACAAACCCACCCAGGTAGGGTGACTGTTACTGACAACACAAATTTTGAGTGCAAGTTACAAATGTTTGATTGTATAGGTCACCCGATAGTTTCTCTCCATAATTGCCTTAATTGTCATGTTGTATTGAACTGTATGCACACAACACGTATTTTGCTATCACACAATAAAACCTATATATTCTCACCAACTTTTTAGTTGACTCTGTTTTAACCATGTTTCAGGTACCAATGTTTGAAGTAATCAAGATATGCTACACATAGGATTTTTGGACCTAGAATTCAATTAAACCAGTTTATTCTGTGTAATTAAAATTTTTATTTTATGGATTGGTTGTGTTTTGATTGAACATATTGATTGCAATGAAAACAATTATTAAATATTCAAACTTTAGCAAACCATGAGCAATGAACAGTCTGCACGCTTCACGCCCTGACGTTTCCGCCGTCGGTTGGGGTGCGACAGATTGGTATCAGAGCCTTGGTTATAGGGAATTAAATTATTAGACACCTTTGACCTAGCCTATAACTTTAGGATGCCCACTTATGCCATGCTTCATGATTTACATGCTATGTGCTACATGCTATATGATATATGCTACATGTTTTATATGTATATATAAATAACAACTTAAATAAACAATATCCCTACCCATATCCTAAACCACATATCCTTCATGCCTGCTTCCATGTCATCATCAACATAACTTGAATCATATTCTTAGACTTTGGTCTATAAAATTTTCTTTTACACCCGTTAAGGTTTTTAGACTTTGTTTAATTGTTAAAGGACACGTGCAATCTGGAAGAGTGACACCTGTATTCTGGGCTTTCTGTCTAGGAAAGTATTTCATATAAATCCCAATCAACCGAGGGATCCGTATACTTTCCTGGGAATTCCCGGGATGAGTGTTTACTTATAGGCTAAAGCACGTCTCCTTGATAATTATCTGAGTTTAAATTAACCTTAATATGTCATAGTACTCGAGTGATTATGTTACTATTTGAGTACAATCCGAACTATGAATTACTTATCTATTTATCCTTCTATTTAATCCAAGAAATTCTCACAACTCTTATTGTGTCTAAATCTGTAGAATGCCTCCCCGTCGTGACAACAGCAACAACAGCAATAACACTGACCTGGCTGCTCTACTCACACAGCTGGTGAATCAAATTACCCAAGCCAACAACAACACTAATTGTCATGCCAGTGGGAGTGCTAACACTGGAGGTGGTGGTGGTGCCAACCCACCACAATGCACCTTCAAACACTTCAACTCCTGTAATCCCCTCAAATTCTATGGCAACGAAGGAGCCACGGGACTCCTTCAATGGTTTGAAAGCATTGAGAGCACTTTCCTCAATAGCGACTGTCCCGACAACCTCCGTGTTCGTCATGCTACTAGTGTCTTTCAAAAAAGGGCGCTTACTTGGTGGAATGGTGAGAAAAGGACTAGGGGAGTGGATGTAGCAATGGCACTACCGTGGGATGAGTTGAAGAGGATCATGACTGAGGAATTCTGTCCTCGAAATGAGATGAAAAAGCTGGAAGCGGAATTTTGGGATCTTGCTCAAGATAGTGGTGAAAGCTTAGCATACACCACCCGTTTCCACGAGCTGAGTCTACTTGTGCCACACATGGTTACACCTCTGTCTAGGTGTATTGAAAAGTACATTGGTGGTCTACCTAGACAAATTCAAGATACTGTGGTAGGAGGAAATCCTGCTACTCTGGAGGATGCTATCCGCTTGTTAGCCACACTTACTGACAACCATGTTAAAGCGGGTACACTTACAAGAAAGGGTGCCAAGAAAGTTTCTGACACAACAACACCTCCCGCTCATGTCAAAGTAGTCCAAACTGAACCATACCGCAACACTAGGAAGAGAAAGGTCAAGAACTGTGCTGTAATCACTCCGGCTGCTCCAGTGAATCAAGTTGCACCCGTGGCTCAAAACCTAGCAAAGAAACCCTATGGGGGCAGCCACCCACTTTGCAACACCTGCAACTATCATCACCCTCCAGGCATACCTTGTCGTCTTTGCAACCACTGCGGGAAACATGGCCACACAGCCAATATTTGTCGAGCCAAGGCACTTGCCAACCAAACCAACCCAGCAAATCAAGCCAATAATCAAGCAACTAACCAAGCCATCCCAGCCATTGCAAATGGACGTGCTTGCTTCGAATGTGGCGACCCGAACCACTTCCGTAACCAGTGCCCAAGACTGGTCAATGTTAACCAAGGCGGAGCTCGTGGGCGTGCTTTTAACATCAACGCCAATGAGGCTCAGGCCAACACTGATGTGGTTAACGGTACGTTCCTTATGAATAATCGTTATGCTTCTATACTATTTGATACCGGAGCCGATAAAAGTTTTGTGTCACTAGACTTCGAACCGTTACTTACAAAAACCCGGTCTAAACTAGAGAAAACCTTTACCGTTGAGTTAGCCGATGGTAACACCGTTACAATTGACACCATCATTTATGATTGCTCCCTAGAACTAAATAAACACACTTTTCCAATCAACCTCGTACCAATGCCATTAGGGAGTTTTGACGTCATCATAGGTATGGACTGGTTGTCAAAGCACCATGCCGAAGTCATGTGCTTTGAAAAATGCATCCGTATACCACTCCCATCCGGTGAAACGTTGACGGTCTGTGGTGAGAAACCTTGCAAAGGACTCAAGCTAATGTCATGCATTACCGTCCAAAAGTATATACGAAAGAAGTGCATGGTTTTCCTAGCCCATGTTATCCAAAAAGAAAACAGAAAGAGGAGTGTACAAGACATCCCCATCGTTCGGGATTTTCCCGAAGTCTTTCCTGATGACTTGCCCGGTCTTCCACCTGTTCGGCAAGTGGAATTTCGCATCGATCTTGTACCTGGAGCAAACCCGGTGGCTAAAGCTCCATACCGGCTTGCACCTTCCGAGATGCAAGAACTTGCAAGCCAACTTCAAGAACTCGCCGACAAAGGGTTCATACGCCCGAGTCATTCACCGTGGGGTGCGCCGGTCTTATTTGTTAAAAAGAAGGACGGTTCATTCCGCATGTGTATTGACTATCGAGAACTCAACAAGCTTACAATCAAAAACCGCTACCCTTTACCTAGGATTGACGATCTCTTCGATCAACTCCAAGGTTCTACCTACTTCTCGAAGATTGATCTTCGATCTGGTTATCATCAACTCCGTGTGCAAGAGGAGGATATTCCCAAGACCGCCTTCCGAACGAGATATGGTCACTATGAGTTCATGGTTATGCCTTTTGGGCTAACCAATGCACCTGCTGTCTTCATGGACCTCATGAATCGCATGTGCAAACCATACCTTGATAAATTTGTTATCGTGTTCATTGATGACATCTTGATCTATTCAAGGACTAAGGAAGATCATGAACAACACCTTAGGTTGATTTTGGATCTCTTGAAAACCGAACAGCTATACGCCAAGTTCTCCAAGTGTGATTTTTGGCTAAAAGAAGTGCAATTTTTGGGTCACGTTGTCAATGAAAAGGGAATTCATGTTGACCCCGCCAAAATTGAAGCTGTTAAGAATTGGAAAGCTCCTAAAACCCCTACCGAAGTTCGTTCGTTTCTTGGTTTAGCGGGTTATTACCGAAGGTTTATTTCTAACTTCTCCAAGATCGCTGTTCCCCTCACTACCTTAACCCAAAAAGGTAAACCTTATGAGTGGGGACCGAAGCAAGAAGAAGCCTTTCAAATTCTCAAGCAAAAGTTATGCAATGCTCCTATCCTCACCCTTCCTGAAGGTGAAGATGATCTAGTTGTTTACTGTGATGCTTCAAACCAAGGTCTTGGTTGTGTTCTCATGCAACGAGGCAAGGTGATCGCTTATGCATCAAGACAACTCAAAATCCATGAGAAGAATTATACGACGCATGATCTGGAGTTGGGTGCTGTCATATTTGCGTTGAAGATTTGGAGACATTATCTCTATGGCACGAAATGTGTGGTATTCATCGACCACAAAAGCCTCCAACATATCTTCAACCAAAAGGAACTCAACATGAGACAACGATGTTGGGTTGAACTCCTCAACGATTACGATTGCGAGATTCGTTATCATCCCGGCAAGGCTAATGTTATAGCCGATGCTCTAAGCCGCAAGGAACATGTCATGCTTCAAAGTGTCAAGATCCATTCCGATATTCAAGTTCGTATTCTAGAAGCTCAACATGTCTCGGTTACCGAGGGCAATATGTATATGGAAATGTCTTGTGGTGCTGAATTCCAATTAGAGACTAAAACCAATGGCTTGCTTTATTTTCTAAATCGTCTTTGGGTTCCCGATCGTGACGATCTCTGAGCATTCATCATGACCGAAGCACACAAGTCTCGATATTCTATCCATCCTGGTGCGGATAAAATGTACCAAAATCTTCGTCCACAATATTGGTGGCCTGGTATGAAGAAAGACATTGTTTTGTTCGTAGCAAAATGTCTCACATGTTCTAAAGTCAAAGCTGAGCATCAACGTCCTTCTGGTTTACTTGAACAACCGGAAATCCCCGTGTGGAAATGGGAGAATCTAGCTATGGATTTCATCACTAAACTCCCTCGCACTTCGAGCGGTTATGACAGCATCTGGGTGATCATTGACCGTCTCACTAAGTCCGCACACTTCTTGCCTATCCGTGAAGACTATAAGGTTGAGAAATTGGCCCGAATTTACATTGACGAGATCGTGAGTCGTCACGGTGTTCCTTTGAACATAATCTCCGATAGAGATGCTCGTTTCACTTCTCGGTTTTGGCAATCTCTTCAAAAGGCACTTGGTACACGACTGGATTTGAGCACGGCCTACCATCCCCAAACTGATGGTCAGACCGAGCGAACAATCCAAACCCTGGAAGACATGCTGAGAGCCTGTGTCATCGACTTTGGTGGCAATTGGGATTCACATTTGACACTTATCGAATTTTCCTACAACAATAGTTACCACACCAGCATCGACATGGCTCCGTTTGAAGCTCTCTACGGTCGTAAGTGTCGTTCTCCCATCTGTTGGAACGAGATTGGTGAAGCACAAATCACCAGTCCCGAGTTAATTCAAGAAACCTCCGACAAGATTATTCAAATCCGTGACAACATTCGAGTTGCGAGGAGTCGGCAAAAGAGCTATGCCGACAAACGACGCAAACCCTTGGAATTCCAAGTTGGTGATCTTGTACTTCTAAAGGTGTCTCCTTGGAAGGGGGTGATCCGTTTTGGGAAGAAAGGCAAGCTAGCACCTCGCTATGTGGGTCCATTCAAGATCCTTGAAAGGATTGGGAAAGTGGCTTACAAGCTCGAGTTACCTCCATCACTTGGCAACGTACATCCTACATTCCACGTATCCAACCTCAAGAAGTGTCTTGCTGATGAAAACCTTTATATACCTCTTGACGATGTGCGCATTGATGAGACGATGCACTTCGTTGAAAAACCAGTCGAGATTATGGATCGTGAGATAAAACAACTCAAGCGCAGCCGTATTCCTATTGTCAAGGTTCGTTGGGAATCTAAACGAGGATCCGAGTTTACTTGGGAACGAGAAGACCAAATGAAGCTCAAGTACCCACATCTTTTTGCTGAAGCAGTAGCCTCAACTAGTTGAATTTCGGGATGAAATTCCCTCAACATGGGGATACTGTAACCTTTCTGATTTTCATATTTTTCTTATTTATTTTATGCCGTGCAATAAAAGACGATTCCGATTCCAACCTTACATGCATTGTTCATGTGCAAAAACAAGCATACACGCATCGATTATATTATAATATTAACTAAAACCATCTTACAAACCTCGAGAACCAAACTTGACCAAAACTCAAAACAACATCAATATTACAAAACTGCAAGGACTAGTCTTGAAACTTCCAAAAAACCTACACAAGCACGGTCGTGCTTAGTCCTAGGCACGGTCGCGCTTGTGCCATGACCACGGTCGTGCTTATCGTTAAGCACGGTCGCGCCCCTTTTACAGTTTGACTCTGAAAAGGTCAAACCGACTCAAATCGTGTCCAAAAATAGAATTCAAACGAGTTTTAGAAACCGCGGGACTTGTAGAAGAAGTTACTCGACCAATTAAGCCTAAAACCCGACCAAATACACATGCAATCGTCCGAATACTCGCAAATTCTAAACCGACTTCTTTTTTTAAACCGAATCAAGTAATTGGGGCAAGAATCAAACGAATTAAGTTAATCCAATACCTACCCGCGACTTATATAAGCCTCCTTAAACCCTAAATCCATCATTACATCGTCCCTATCTCGTCTGTCGATCAAGAAAAGCCGCGAAGTCTCACCGTAGCCGTCTGCACTGGTTGCCCATTCAACACAGGTTAGTAATAGGTCATTAGGATCGTCTCTCCAAGCTAATCGAAAGCCCTAACTTAATTCGTAACCGCATTACACGATTTTACCGAATTGAATCTGAGTTTTGATAAATAAATGGTTTTAATCAAACTACACGCTAGACGTGTTATAAATCCAATTAAATAGTATGGTTGGATTCGCAAACACTCTCTCAATGAAAACCCTAAGTTTCTAATCAGTTTTATTACAAGAACTAGAATAATTGATTCCGAAATTGACCAGACACGGTCGCGCTAACCTATGAGCGCGGTCGTGCCTGACCAAGCACAGTCGTGCCCGAGAAAGGCCCGGTCGTGTCTTATGAACAGACTCTTGTTGTGACTTCTGACCAACCACGGGCGTGTTACCGACCAAGCGCGGTCGCGTACGAGCTGAGCACGGTCGTACCGTATACGAGCACGGTCGTGTTCATCCTTTAACAGAGTCTTTTATTTAATATATTTTATATTTTAATCAGTTTTAATGTTATAAAAATTATTTTATAAAATATCCAGAACCAAGTATTGTTTATTAAAGATCGATTACTTAATCTTTCTTTAAATTAAAATCAATAAAATACTACAAGTTTATATAATTATTTTTATGAACAACAATATATTCCATACGTTTTGTCTTTAACAAATATTATTTATTTAAACGTATATTTTAAATAAATGTATATTCTATTACTATTGATTAAATAAATAGTATATTTAAACAAACCTTAAACTTAAACAAATCCGCTTCCGACATCGAATAACGCAACTCAATAATACGTAATCATATATTGTTCAATAGGTCGAACCTAGCAATCCACAACACACCGCCGTTTCCCATTTGCTTGTGCAATCTATACGCTACATAACACGTGAGTTACATAGCCCCTCTTTTACTCTGTTTTACAAACTTTTGGGGTGGAACATGCGTTCTATTTACATGTTTTCAATTATACACATATACAGTTCCATCCTATGCATATACAATTTTGCGCTTTGTGCTTGAGTACTAGGTGTGTAGACCAATTATTATGCTCTTCATGTACAATCATTAACTATCATCCGACAGTAAACAGTGGTAGATCTATTGAGTCTGACAAACCCACCCAGGTAGGGTGACTGTTACTGACAACACAAATTTTGAGTGCAAGTTACAAATGTTTGATTGTATAGGTCACCCGATAGTTTCTCTCCATAATTGCCTTAATTGTCATGTTGTATTGAACTGTATGCACACAACACGTATTTTGCTATCACACAATAAAACCTATATATTCTCACCAACTTTTTAGTTGACTCTGTTTTAACCTTGTTTCAGGTACCAATGTTTGAAGTAATCAAGATATGCTACACATAGGATTTTTGGACCTAGAATTCAATTAAACCAGTTTATTCTATGTAATTTACATTTTTGTTTTATGGATTGGTTGTGTTTTGATTGAACATATTGATTGCAATGAAAACAATTATTAAATATTCAAACTTTAGCAAACCATGAGCAATGAACAGTCTGCACGCGCTTCACGCCCCGACGTTTCCGCCGTCGGTTGGGGTGTGACAGATTGGTATCAGAGCCTTGGTTATAGAGAATTAGGTTATTAGACACCTTTGACCTAGACTATAACTTTAGGATACCCACTTATGCCATGCTTCATGATTTACATGCTATGTGCTACATGCTATATGATATATGCTACATGTTTTATATGTATATATAAATAACAACTTAAATAAACAATATCCCTACCCATATCCTAAACCACATATCCTTCATGCCTGCTTCCATGTCATCATCAACATAACTTGAATCATATTCTTAGACTTTGGTCTATAAAATTTTCTTTTACACCCGTTAAGGTTTTTAGACTTTGTTTAATTGTTAAAGGACACGTGCAATCTGGAAGAGTGACACCTGTATTCTGGGCTTTCTGTCTAGGAAAGTATTTCATATAAATCCCAATCAACCGAGGGATCCGTATACTTTCCTGGGAATTCCCGGGATGAGTGTTTACTTATAGGCTAAAGCACGTCTCCTTGATAATTATCTGAGTTTAAATTAACCTTAATATGTCATAGTACTCGAGTGATTATGTTACTATTTGAGTACAATCCGAACTATGAATTACTTATCTATTTATCCTTCTATTTAATCCAAGAAATTCTCACAACTCTTATTGTGTCTAAATCTGTAGAATGTCTCCCCGTCGTGACAACAGCAACAACAGCAATAACACTGACCTGGCTGCTCTACTCACACAGCTGGTGAATCAAATTACCCAAGCCAACAACAACACTAATGGTCATGCCAGTGGGAGTGCTAACACTGGAGGTGGTGGTGGTGCCAACCCACCACAATGCACCTTCAAACACTTCAACTCCTGTAATCCCCTCAAATTCTATGGCAACGAAGGAGCCACGGGACTCCTTCAATGGTTTGAAAGCATTGAGAGCACTTTCCTCAATAGCGACTGTCCCGACAACCTCCGTGTTCGTCATGCTACTAGTGTCTTTCAAAAAAGGGCGCTTACTTGGTGGA
The DNA here is from genome assembly GCA_023525975.1 of Smallanthus sonchifolius. Taxonomy (NCBI): domain Eukaryota; kingdom Viridiplantae; phylum Streptophyta; class Magnoliopsida; order Asterales; family Asteraceae; genus Smallanthus; species Smallanthus sonchifolius. Next base: position 42,395,884 of record CM042033.1, read on the forward strand.
ATGGTGAGAAAAGGACTAGGGGAGTGGATGTAGCAATGGCACTGCCGTGGGATGAGTTGAAGAGGATCATGACTGAGGAATTCTGTCCTCGAAATGAGATGAAAAAGCTGGAAGCGGAATTTTGGGATCTTGCTCAGGATAGTGGTGAAAGCTTAGCATACACCACCCGTTTCCACGAGCTGAGTCTACTTGTGCCACACATGGTTACACCTCTGTCTAGGTGTATTGAAAAGTACATTGGTGGTCTACCTAGACAAATTCAAGATACTGTGGTAGGAGGAAATCCTGCTACTCTGGAGGATGCTATCCGCTTGTTAGCCACACTTACTGACAACCATGTTAAAGCGGGTACACTTACAAGAAAGGGTGCCAAGAAAGTTTCTGACACAACAACACCTCCCGCTCATGTCAAAGAAGTCCAAACTGAACCATACCGCAACACTAGGAAGAGAAAGGTCAAGAACTGTGCTGTAATCACTCCGGCTGCTCCAGTGAATCAAGTTGCACCCGTGGCTCAAAACCTAGCAAAGAAACCCTATGGGGGCAGCCACCCACTTTGCAACACCTGCAACTATCATCACCCTCCAGGCATACCTTGTCGTCTTTGCAACCACTGCGGGAAACATGGCCACACAGCCAATATTTGTCGAGCCAAGGCACTTGCCAACCAAACCAACCCAGCAAATCAAGCCAATAATCAAGCAACTAACCAAGCCATCCCAGCCATTGCAAATGGACGTGCTTGCTTCGAATGTGGCGACCCGAACCACTTCCGTAACCAGTGCCCAAGACTGGTCAATGTTAACCAAGGCGGAGCTCGTGGGCGTGCTTTTAACATCAACGCCAATGAGGCTCAGGCCAACACTGATGTGGTTAACGGTACGTTCCTTATGAATAATCGTTATGCTTCTATACTATTTGATACCGGAGCCGATAAAAGTTTTGTGTCACTAGACTTCGAACCGTTACTTACAAAAACCCGGTCTAAACTAGAGAAAACCTTTACCGTTGAGGTAGCCGATGGTAACACCGTTACAATTGACACCATCATTTATGATTGCTCCCTAGAACTAAATAAACACACTTTTCCAATCAACCTCGTACCAATGCCATTAGGGAGTTTTGACGTCATCATAGGTATGGACTGGTTGTCAAATCACCATGCCGAAGTCATGTGCTTTGAAAAATGCATCCGTATACCACTCCCATCCGGTGAAACGTTGACGGTCTGTGGTGAGAAACCTTGCAAAGGACTCAAGCTAATGTCATGCATTACCGTCCAAAAGTATATATGAAAGAAGTGCATGGTTTTCCTAGCCCATGTTATCCAAAAAGAAAACAGAAAGAGGAGTGTACAAGACATCCCCATCGTTCGGGATTTTCCCGAAGTCTTTCCTGATGACTTGCCCGGTCTTCCACCTGTTCGGCAAGTGGAATTTCGCATCGATCTTGTACCTGGAGCAAACCCGGTGGCTAAAGCTCCATACCGGCTTGCACCTTCCGAGATGCAAGAACTTGCAAGCCAACTTCAAGAACTCGTCGAAAAAGGGTTCATACGCCCGAGTCATTCACCGTGGGGTGCACCGGTCTTATTTGTTAAAAAGAAGGACGGTTCATTCCGCATGTGTATTGACTATCGAGAACTCAACAAGCTTACAATCAAAAACCGCTACCCTTTACCTAGGATTGACGATCTCTTCAATCAACTCCAAGGTTCTACCTACTTCTCGAAGATTGATCTTCGATCTGGTTATCATCAACTCCGTGTGCAAGAGGAGGATATTCCCAAGACCGCCTTCCGAACGAGATATGGTCACTATGAGTTCATGGTTATGCCTTTTGGGCTAACCAATGCACCTGCTGTCTTCATGGACCTCATGAATCGCATGTGCAAACCATACCTTGATAAATTTGTTATCGTGTTCATTGATGACATCTTGATCTATTCAAGGACTAAGGAAGATCATGAACAACACCTTAGGTTGATTTTGGATCTCTTGAAAACCGAACAGCTATACGCCAAGTTCTCCAAGTGTGATTTTTGGCTAAAAGAAGTGCAATTTTTGGGTCACGTTGTCAATGAAAAGGGAATTCATGTTGACCCCGCCAAAATTGAAGCTGTTAAGAATTGGAAAGCTCCTAAAACCCCTACCGAAGTTCGTTCGTTTCTTGGTTTAGCGGGTTATTACCGAAGGTTTATTTCTAACTTCTCCAAGATCGCTGTTCCCCTCACTACCTTAACCCAAAAAGGTAAACCTTATGAGTGGGGACCGAAGCAAGAAGAAGCCTTTCAAATTCTCAAGCAAAAGTTATGCAATGCTCCTATCCTCACCCTTCCTGAAGGTGAAGATGATCTAGTTGTTTACTGTGATGCTTCAAACCAAGGTCTTGGTTGTGTTCTCATGCAACGAGGCAAGGTGATCGCTTATGCATCAAGACAACTCAAAATCCATGAGAAGAATTATACGACGCATGATCTGGAGTTGGGTGCTGTCATATTTGCGTTGAAGATTTGGAGACATTATCTCTATGGCACGAAATGTGTGGTATTCATCGACCACAAAAGCCTCCAACATATCTTCAACCAAAAGGAACTCAACATGAGACAACGATGTTGGGTTGAACTCCTCAACGATTACGATTGCGAGATTCGTTATCATCCCGGCAAGGCTAATGTTATAGCCGATGCTCTAAGCCGCAAGGAACATGTCATGCTTCAAAGTGTCAAGATCCATTCCGATATTCAAGTTCGTATTCTAGAAGCTCAACATGTCTCGGTTACCGAGGGCAATATGTATATGGAAATGTCTTGTGGTGCTGAATTCCAATTAGAGACTAAAACCAATGGCTTGCTTTATTTTCTAAATCGTCTTTGGGTTCCCGATCGTGACGATCTCTGAGCATTCATCATGACCGAAGCACACAAGTCTCGATATTCTATCCATCCTGGTGCGGATAAAATGTACCAAAATCTTCGTCCACAATATTGGTGGCCTGGTATGAAGAAAGACATTGTTTTGTTCGTAGCAAAATGTCTCACATGTTCTAAAGTCAAAGCTGAGCATCAACGTCCTTCTGGTTTACTTGAACAACCGGAAATCCCCGTGTGGAAATGGGAGAATCTAGCTATGGATTTCATCACTAAACTCCCTCGCACTTCGAGCGGTTATGACAGCATCTGGGTGATCATTGACCGTCTCACTAAGTCCGCACACTTCTTGCCTATCCGTGAAGACTATAAGGTTGAGAAATTGGCCCGAATTTACATTGACGAGATCGTGAGTCGTCACAGTGTTCCTTTGAACATAATCTCCGATAGAGATGCTCGTTTCACTTCTCGGTTTTGGCAATCTCTTCAAAAGGCACTTGGTACACGACTGGATTTGAGCACGGCCTACCATCCCCAAACTGATGGTCAGACCGAGCGAACAATCCAAACCCTGGAAGACATGCTGAGAGCCTGTGTCATCGACTTTGGTGGCAATTGGGATTCACATTTGACACTTATCGAATTTTCCTACAACAATAGTTACCACACCAGCATCGACATGGCTCCGTTTGAAGCTCTCTACGGTCGTAAGTGTCGTTCTCCCATCTGTTGGAACGAGATTGGTGAAGCACAAACCACCGGTCCCGAGTTAATTCAAGAAACCTCCGACAAGATTATTCAAATCCGTGACAACATTCGAGTTACGAGGAGTCGGCAAAAGAGCTATGCCGACAAACGACGCAAACCCTTGGAATTCCAAGTTGGTGATCTTGTACTTCTAAAGGTGTCTCCTTGGAAGGGGGTGATCCGTTTTGGGAAGAAAGGCAAGCTAGCATCTCGCTATGTGGGTCCATTCAAGATCCTTGAAAGGATTGGGAAAGTGGCTTACAAGCTCGAGTTACCTCCATCACTTGGCAACGTACATCCTACATTCCACGTATCCAACCTCAAGAAGTGTCTTGCTGATGAAAACCTTCATATACCTCTTGACGATGTGCGCATTGATGAGACGATGCACTTCGTTGAAAAACCAGTCGAGATTATGGATCGTGAGATAAAACAACTCAAGCGCAGCCGTATTCCTATTGTCAAGGTTCGTTGGGAATCTAAACGAGGACCCGAGTTTACTTGGGAACGAGAAGACCAAATGAAGCTCAAGTACCCACATCTTTTTGCTGAAGCAGTAGCCTCAACTAGTTGAATTTCGGGATGAAATTCCCTCAACATGGGGATACTGTAACCTTTCTGATTTTCATATTTTTCTTATTTATTTTATGCCGTGCAATAAAAGACGATTCCGATTCCAACCTTACATGCATTGTTCATGTGCAAAAACAAGCATACACGCATCCATTATATTATAATATTAACTAAAACCATCTTACAAACCTCGAGAACCAAACTTGACCAAAACTCAAAACAACATCAATATTACAAAACTGCAAGGACTAGTCTTGAAACTTCCAAAAAACCTACACAAGCACGGTCGTGCTTAGTCCTAGGCACGGTCGCGCTTGTGCCATGACCACGGTCGTGCTTATCGTTAAGCACGGTCGCGCCCCTTTTACAGTTTGACTCTGAAAAGGTCAAACCGACTCAAATCGTGTCCAAAAATAGAATTCAAACGAGTTTTAGAAACCGCGGGACTTGTAGAAGAAGTTACTCGACCAATTAAGCCTAAAACCCGACCAAATACACATGCAATCGTCCGAATACTCGCAAATTCTAAACCGACTTCTTTTTTTAAACCGAATCAAGTAATTGGGGCAAGAATCAAACGAATTAAGTTAATCCAATACCTACCCGCGACTTATATAAGCCTCCTTAAACCCTAAATCCATCATTACATCGTCCCTATCTCGTCTGTCGATCAAGAAAAGCCGCGAAGTCTCACCGTAGCCGTCTGCACTGGTTGTCCATTCAACACAGGTTAGTAATAGGTCATTAGGATCGTCTCTCCAAGCTAATCGAAAGCCCTAACTTAATTTGTAACCGCATTACACGATTTTACCGAATTGAATCTGAGTTTTGATAAATAAATGGTTTTAATCAAACTACACGCTAGACGTGTTATAAATCCAATTAAATAGTATGGTTGGATTCGCAAACACTCTCTCAATGAAAACCCTAAGTTTCTAATCAGTTTTATTACAAGAACTAGAATAATTGCTTCTGAAATTGACCAGACACGGTCGCGCTAACCTATGAGCGCGGTCGTGCCTGACCAAGCACAGTCGTGCCCGAGAAAGGCCCGGTCGTGTCTTATGAACAGACTCTTGTTGTGACTTCTGACCAACCACGGGCGCGTTACCGACCAAGCGCGGTCGCGTACGAGCTGAGCACGGTCGTGCCGTATACGAGCACGGTCGTGTTCATCCTTTAACAGAGTCTTTTATTTAATATATTTTATATTTTAATCAGTTTTAATGTTATAAAAATTATTTTATAAAATATCCAGAACCAAGTATTGTTTATTAAAGATCGATTACTTAATCTTTCTTTAAATTAAAATCAATAAAATACTACAAGTTTATATAATTATTTTTATGAACAACAATATATTCCATACGTTTTGTCTTTAACAAATATTATTTATTTAAACGTATATTTTAAATAAATGTATATTCTATTACTATTGATTAAATAAATAGTATATTTAAACAAACCTTAAACTTAAACAAATCCGTTTCCGACATCGAATAACGCAACTCAATAATACGTAATCATATATTGTTCAATAGGTCGAACCTAGCAATCCACAACACACCGCCGTTTCCCATTTGCTTGTGCAATCTATACGCTACATAACACGTGAGTTACATAGCCCCTCTTTTACTCTGTTTTACAAACTTTTGGGGTGGAACATGCGTTCTATTTACATGTTTTCAATTATACACATATACAGTTCCATCCTATGCATATACAATTTTGCGCTTTGTGCTTGAGTACTAGGTGTGTAGACCAATTATTATGCTCTTCATGTACAATCATTAACTATCATCCGACAGTAAACAGTGGTAGATCTATTGAGTCTGACAAACCCACCCAGGTAGGGTGACTGTTACTGACAACACAAATTTTGAGTGCAAGTTACAAAGGTTTGATTGTATAGGTCACCCGATAGTTTCTCTCCATAATTGCCTTAATTGTCATGTTGTATTGAACTGTATGCACACAACACGTATTTTGCTATCACACAATAAAACCTATGTATTCTCACCAACTTTTTAGTTGACTCTGTTTTAACCATGTTTCAGGTACCAATGTTTGAAGTAATCAAGATATGCTACACATAGGATTTTTGGACCTAGAATTCAATTAAACCAGTTTATTCTATGTAATTTACATTTTTGTTTTATGGATTGGTTGTGTTTTGATTGAACATATTGATTGCAATGAAAACAATTATTAAATATTCAAACTTTAGCAAACCATGAGCAATGAACAGTCTGCACGCTTCACGCCCCGACGTTTCCGCCGTCGGTTGGGGTGTGACAAAACAGCCCTCTGTCGTACGAATGGCTACTATGATGAACTTCATTCGCACGAATGGCTCCTACCATTCGCACGAATAGATCAAGTCTCCCGCTCATTTGTTCAAACTTCCAATCGCACGAATAGAAAATTCCATTCGCACGAATAGAAAATTCCATTCGCACGAATAGAAAATTTCATTCACACGAATAGAAAATTCCATTCGCACGAATAGAAAATTCCATTCGCACGAATAGAACCATTCGCATAAATCTCTTCTGAATTTTTTTTGTGTCGAAAAACTTCGTTTTTTACCATGTCGGACTTAGCCTTTGTTGCCAGTCAGAACAGTAAAATCCAAAACTTGTTATTAATCGATAATGAAGCTGGAAATGCTAACAAGGCTCCAAAACTCATGACAATGGACGAATATCATCACTGGAAAAACAGGTTTGAGATACACATTAATGGAGTTGATACAAACTTATGGATGATGATAGAGAATGGATATCAAAAAGTGTTGAGTGAGGATGGAACTCCTGTTTTGGCTTCCCTTTTAAGCGAATAACAAAGAAAAGATTATGACTTAGAAAAGAAGGCATATGCTATCTTATCTCAGGCCATATCAAGAGAAATATTTCATCAATTCAGGCAGTTTACATCTTCAAAATCTCTGTGGGTTACCTTAGAACAACGTCACGAAGGAAATGCTTCGTTGAAAGCTATCAATGCTAAGGCCATTAAGAAGGAATTTGATAATTTCTTGTATATTGGGAATGAGTCCTTAGATGATTTATTTGAGAGATTCTATCACTTGATGAGTGAATTGCATGCCCATGAGATCAAAACAACGAAAGAAGAAAAGGTTCAATGCATGGCAGATGCGCTACCACCAAAATGGGATTCATTCTTGATGGTTCTCAAACAGAACAATACTCTTGAAACCATTGATATCAATGAATTTCTTCAGAAATTGAGAGAACAAGAGGTGATGAATAAGTGGAAGTTAAAGAGAGGCGCACAAGCTCAGGATCCTTCATTGTACTATTCCACATCAACTCAACCAAATGCTCCTTTGCAGACTGCGTTTGTATCAAACATGTCAAATGTTTCAGCCAGCCAGTCTTCAACAGCTCATGCTTCAGTTTCATCAAGCTCGGTTCCACAGCAGGGAAATACTGCTAGTACTCCTCCACCAAGCCCCATTAAATTGCAAACAGACAACTTCGACAAGGTTACTATCGAAGTGGCTAAGGAACACATGGCACTGTTGTCTACCGTTAGCAATTCATATGACAGTCTTGTTGCTGGACAGGTTGGAAACAGTCATCTGACAGCAGAAGACTATGCTCAGATTGATAAGGATGAAATGGATCGAATTGATATAATGTGGGCTCTTACAAGTGCAGTCAGAAGAGCGAGAGATTATGTAAAAAGGACAGGAAAAACTCTCGAAGGGAACAATGACACTACTTATGGTTTTGATCTGTCTGCTGTTGTTTGTTTTAACTGTGGTGAGAAAGGGCATTTTGCTAGGCAATGTGAAAAGCCTAAACAGACTGGAAACCGCAACCCTTTCAACAACCGTCAAAGCCAACCGAAGCCACAAAATCAAAATACAGAAACAAACCTTGTTCCAGTTACTCTTGCACAAGATAAGGACACTTCCAGTGGAACAAAAGCTATGGTTGTTCAAACAGATGAGACTGTTGATTGGTCTTTTAAATTTGGAGCTGATGGTAGTTCAGGGGATAGAGCTTACATAGCAAAGGCTGTAGAAGTCAATGAAGAATCAGATTCTGATGCTGAGAGAGAGATTGCTTCAGAAAGTTCATCAGTTGCAGACGACACATCTTCAAACAGTTCTGGCTTCACAGCTGAGAATGAAGAAAAATCATCTGTCGTCTCTTCAAGTCAATCGAAAGCTGATGTGGATGATAACAATTCCTCTTCTGAATCTACCTGTAGCTGTGCTTTTATGGTAAAAACATCCACAGGCATTCAGGTAAATTCTGACAGTTTTGAAAGTGAGTCTGAATCTCAACCGTGTTTAATTTGTGATGAACTTGAGAAGAAAGTTGAGACACTTAAAAGTCACAACACAGACTTAATTGCTGATTTAACTAATTGTCTTGAAGCAAACCGTGTTTTAAAGGGAAACGAACTTGCTTTCAAAAACAAAATTGATCTTTTAAACATGCAAGTTCATGAATTAGAAATCTGTGTTATCAACAAACAAAATGCCATCACTTTTTATTTAAACACGATTGATGAAACAAAGAAAAAGCTGGCGCTTGTCGAATGTGATTATGAAACTTTAAATCAAAAGCTGAAAAGTTATTCAAATTCTTCTTACCTTCTTGATTACATGATTTCACGGCGTACAGGAAAGAAAAATGCTGGGTTTGGGTATAAAAATTGTCCTCCACCGGTGTTGAATACTATGGTAAACACACCGGATGATAACCCAATCATTGACTTTAAGGTCAAAACGCCACTTGTCGTTGATCCAACCGAAGACAAAATTTCTCAACCAAAGGTTAACGATAATGGTGCTTCGACCTCGGAGTCCCAGTGTGTTGATGGAATGGTAGAAGAGTGGGATGAAGACGACGATGAGTGTCCTACTCGTGGTTTGGGACACAAAAACTCGTCTGCTCCACAGAATGACAACATTGATATTTCAAAATCTGCTTCTAAAAATGTTTTTAAAATTAAACCAACCAATTGCCGTCCATCTCATCCCACTACTTCTGATCAGAAGAGTCAAGTAACCAAAGCCTCAATCAAAAAGGTTAATTTTGTTAAAGCTGGAGAGTCTGTTCAATCAAACAAGTCACTCTCTTCAGCTGAACAAAAAGAAGCTAAGGCTGGTGGTTCAAAAACTCACCAAAGTGAAAATCAATACAGATCTCTGAGGTTGGTTGAGCGGAGATACTGTTTTGAGTGCGGTACACAAGGACACGTTGTTGTCAACTGTCCTTATCTTCAGAAGCCAAGTAAAAGAGTTAACCATTTTCCAGAAAATAAACAAAAGTTTTTAAAGTCAAAATCTAACTCTTTTATCCAACAACAAGTGCATCAAAAGAAAGTTAAACAAAAGATGCATGACTTGTTGGTCTCTGATTCGAGTTCCACACCTGTACAAATCGTTAAGCAATCCACTGTTTACCACAAACAGTCGTTGTACAAACAACATGTGTGGAAAGCAAAATCAGATGATGCTTCTGACGACTGTACTTCAAAGTCAAATGGTTGTTCCAAAAATCCACAAGGACAGTGGATGGATTGTACTGTTGTAGATGAGACTGGGAAACCCAAGACCATAAAGGCTTGGGTTCCTAACCTAAACTAATTACTTTCCTTCTTGTGCAGGTTGTCCTTTATAATCCTATTAGCAATAATTGGATTATTGATAGTGGGGCATCCAGGCACATGACTGGGAACTTAGCTCTCCTTTTCGACGTCAGAATTATCAAAGGGGGCTATGTTTCATTTGCAGGCGATAAAGGTGGTTTTATCTCAGCTCAGGGAACACTGTCTAATGGAGCTGTCAGCTTTGAGAAGGTCAACTTTGTCAAACAGTTGGATAACAACTTACTTTCCGTTTCTCAAATCTGTGATAAGGAGTTCAAGGTTCTTTTTGATGACAAGCATTGTTATATCTTGAAAAAGGAGTTTATGATTCCAGAAGACATGGTGGTTATGTCTGCTCCAAGAGTGAATGATCTTTATATTCTTGACATGTCACAAGCATCATCCTCAGTGTCCACAGTATCATGTTTTGTTTCAAAAGCCACTGAGAAGGATTCTATTTTATGGCACAAAAGAATGGGACATCTCAGTCTCAGAAAAATGAATCATTTGGTGCACAAAAATCTTGTTGAAGGAGTCACTGTGAAAAGTTTTCATCTTCCTGACGTGTGTGTTTCTTGCAAGAAAGGCAAACAAACCAAGAAATCTCATAAACCCAAATCTCAACATTCCATCACTATACCACTAGAGCTCTTACACATGGACTTGTTTGGTCCTATCAACCGGAAGAGCATTGCTGGAGACTTATATTGTTTGGTTGTGACGGATGAGTATTCAAGATATTCTTGGGTGATGTTCTTAAAAGAAAAATATGAAACTTTTGAATATGTGGAGATTCTGATTACCAAATTGGAGCCTCTGTATAAGTTAAAGGTTAGGAGGATCCGTTCGGACAATGGTACTGAATTTAAAAATCACCTTATGGAAACTTTCTGTCAAAAACTTGGTATTCACCATGAATTCAGTGCGCCATATGTTCCACAAATGAACGGTGTTGCTGAGAGGAAGAATCGAACCTTGATAGAAGCTGCAAGGACTATGCTCGCTGACTCAAACTTACCCGTGCAGTTCTGGAATGAAGCTATTGCTAATGCGTGTTACACGCTCAACCGGGTTCTAGTTGTCAAGCGTCACGATAAAACTTGCTTTGAATTGTTGCATCGACGGAAACCGAACTTACAGTATCTTGAACCGTTCGGCGCTCCATGTACCATGTTGAAAAAGGATGCTCATGGCAAGTTTAACGAGAAAGTATAGGTAGGTTACTTCTTAGGGTACATCACTCCCAATAAAAGAGTTTACAACAAAGCTTCTAGGAATGTAGAAGAATGGTACCATGTTGATGTTCAAAAGTATACCTCTCCTGCTGCTGGAAAAGGTCTTCCTTGGATGTTTGATTATGAAGAACTTTTTACCTCGTTTAATCTTCCTCCAGAATGTTCAGATGAGGAGGTTGCTGTTCAAATGATGTATGATGCTCAAAACGGACCTGATGAACATGTGCAACCTACTCCCTCATCATCTGACATTCCTGAGTCCTCCAATAACACATAAGTCACACAGGATGATGACTCTTCTTCTTCTTCAGAGTATGAGGGTTCTCGACAAGAAATAGACCAGGTGATTGAAGATCCTTCCCATGATGTTGTACAATTGAGTGATGATGTTTCACATTCTGTGGCAATTGAACAGAGTATCACAAACCTTGATCAAACTGTTGAGGTTCCTGCTCATCCTGTGGGTAGGATTGATAGAATTCATCCTCAACAGAACATTATTGGTGATCCCACATCTGGTGTTAAAACTAGGGGTCAGATCAACTCTGGAGTCTACTCAGAAATCATGGAATCTGGTGTAGTCAACGATTGTGCGCATTCATGTTTCGTCTCGCAAATCGAACCACGGTCTATAACAGATGCTTTAAAAGAAGAATCTTGGGTAAATGCAATGCAGGAAGAACTACTCCAATTTCAGAAGCTCGGAGTTTGGAAGTTAGTTGATTTACCAAAAGGAGCTAAGAAGATTGGTACTCGATGGGTTCTTCGTTGCAAAAGGGATGATCAAGGAATAGTCATAAGAAATAAGGCTCGTTTGGTCGTTCAGGGATTTAGGCAAATTGAAGGTATAGATTACAATGAAGTGTTTGCACCGGTTGCTCGTCTGGAAGCAATTCGAATTTTTCTTGCTTATGCATCCTACAAAAGGTTCAAAGTCTATCAAATGGATGTAAAGAGTGCTTTCCTTCATGGAGAAATCAGTGAAGTCGTATACATCAGTCAACCTCCCGGGTTTGAAGATCCTATGCATCGTGACCGTGTCTACAAATTGGACAAGGCACTGTATGGATTGCACCAAGCTCCGCGAGCGTGGTACGAGACACTTTCCACTCATCTTCTGAACAATGGTTTTAGAAGAGGTGTCATCGACGGCACGTTGTTTATTCGGGAAAAGGGTGGAGAACTTTTAATGGTACAGGTATACGTGGATGACATTATTTTCAGATCGACGAATGATGTTCTGTTCAAAGAATTTGAAAGAGTTATGCAGGACAAGTTCGAGATGAGTTCCATGGGAGAGATGAAGTTCTTTCTAGGGCTACAAGTAGATCGATCTGAGACAGGGATTTTCCTTCATCAAACAAATTATATTGGAGACATACTGAGCCGATTCAGTATGACTGATGCCAAACCTACTGGTACTCCATTGGCGATCAATCACGGGATTTCGCCTGATGACAAGGGGGAATATATTGATGCTACTCTCTATCGAGCCATGATCGGATCTCTCATGTATCCCACGGCATCTCGACCAGACATCATGTTCGCCACGTGTCTCTGTGCCCGATATTAGTCAAAACCAAAAGTCTCCCACTTAATTACTGTCAAAAGGATTTTTCGTTATCTGAAGGGTACTCCTGATCTTGGATTATGGTACTCTAATGATGATAACTTTGAGCTTACTGCATATAGTGATTCTGATTATGGTGGTTGCAAAACAGACTTCAAGTCTACATCTGCAGGGTGTCAGTTCTTTGGAAACCGTCTCGTGACATGGCAATGCAAAAAGCAGACTTCAGTGGCTACATCTACATGTGAAGCTGAATACATCGCTGCTGCCAGTTGCTATTCTCAGATTATCTGGATTCAACAGCAACTTCGGGACTACGGTTTGCAATTCTCTAACACTCCTATTTATGTAGATAATTCTGCTGCCATAGCTATCACTAAGAATCCGATTCAGCATTCAAAAACCAAACACATCGGCATAAAATATCACTTCATTTGTGATTGTTTTGAAAGGAAACTGATTGATGTGGTTCAAATTAACACTGATTTCCAAAAGGCCGACCTCTATACAAAAGCCTTTGATAAACCAAGATTTTTATTCTTGTTAGAGGTAAACGGCATGAAAAAGAAGGATGACGTTGTTCCGGACCAAGAGTCGAGTCAATAATCATTTTTATCAATTACGTTCCTGTATATATTTTCTTTCTTGCGTTTATTAAAAATCTCAAAAATTCAAAAATATTTTTTATTTTAAAATTTTAGGGGGAGAAAATGTCAGTAAGAAAATGATCTCTCGCTGAGAAAAATGATAGTACACAGACGCTAGTTATCTGAGACTCCAAAAAGATTTTTATTTGTGTACAGTTTGTTTAAAAAAAAAAAAAAGATTTTCCATTTTTGTACAGACTAAAACACAAAAACATCTGAAAAACTCAAAAATGAGAAATCGTATCCAACCTTTGGGAAGTGATGGCACACTAACCATATGTATGAAGCACATTTCATTTAATGTCATAGTGAATAGTCACACTAAGTCGACATGTGATGCATTGATAGGCTTATCTTACTGAATCTCGACCATTGATGATCAATCTATACCATATTAGATATTGTCTTGTGAGTCACATAATGGTGAAAGGATTGATGAAAATCAACAATAGAAACTGAAGGTGTTTCTCATTCTGTGCACACCAGTTATCATCGGTTTAATGAGATATCAGAAAGTAGTTATAAAATTAAAAATTTGATTCCGAAGTCGTATACGTGCCATATTGCCTTGTAAATACCTGGCTGAAGCCGTCCATGCGATTAAGAATAAAATAAAAGTTTGAATCCGAATCCGTATATGTGCCATATTACCGGGTTGCAGCGTGGTTGAAGCCATCCATGGGATAGGATGAACACAAACACCGTTAGCTGCATACGTGCCATATTGCCTTGTAAATACCTGGCTGAAGCCGTCCATGAGCTGATGGCTGTCACTGTGAATACTAAAAAAAAAAAAAAATTGGTGTAGTAAAGATGTAACAGGGAATAACTGAGATCTCATGAACTTATGATGGCTGGTTAAGGAAGTTGTGCTGATTTGAAACATTAACATGTTTTGAAAAGTAATTCAAGTCAATTCTTAACCAGTGTGGGACACATAGACAATGGACTCAATCCTTCAAGATCATCTTGTAAGTGTTGAGAAGAGGTCTGCATAGGTTTAAGATGGACAAACATATCAATGATCGCATTTTGACTAAGTGTACTTAAAGCTCAGATAATTTGCAATGTTGCTGATTGCTATGAGCTTAGTACTGATCCCACGTTCGGATCTTTCTCACAAAAAGATGTGTAAATACCATTGTATAGTTGTATCTACAAAATTCAAAATGTCTCAGATCATTGGTCACTAAGTCTGTATGATTTCTCATAAGGATCATTCTTATTAAGACATGTGTGTATATATCTTGTTGATATTATTTTCAGCATTACATATTCAAAAATCCAAAAAGATTTTACTTTTCCTGAATTTTAGATTATCTGATAAGACTCGAACGACTGTCAGAAAATAAAAATTTGAAAACCGCTTGACTTCCTGATTGATCAAATCGTTCCTTTACTTCATAAACTATTCCAAAACTTCATAATTGATCCCTTACTTCATAATTAAATTTTTGTTAAAACCAATGTGGTCGGATACCCCATTTAACCTGAAAAGTTTAATTTACTAAAAGAGGTTATCCATTCGTACGAATGGATGAGCAGAATGGCTCACTCGTACGCATGGATGATGAGAATAGGTCATTCACACGAATGGACTGACCAGAATGGTCCACTCGTACGATTGAGTGGCAGAATGAATCAAATCTGGGTCACTCGCACGAATGAGAGTCCACTCGCACGAATGGATGGCCATTCGTACGAATGAACCAGGACATCCTATAAAAGGGCCATTCATTCGCATTCTCAGTCTCATTCGCACATATCAGAAATTATATTCGCACGTCTGTTTCATCATAATCTGAAATTTACCCAAAACTCCGTCAAATCTGTAATCTAATCATTCGTTTTCATTTTACAGGTATAACCCCACAAGTATTCATCGATTGTATACCGATTTGCAGATGTTCGATTAGATTTAGGATTCAAAACCGAAAAACAAACTAAAAACGTAAAAAGTGACTTAATAAACCAATTAAAATGCTAAATATTGGTTGAAAACCATAGTCGAGTGTGTTGGTGTCGTTTTTCGGCAAATCTTTTCAAGTGTTGGTTGATTTTTGGACAAATTGGATCGCGACCCGTCTGTCATACGAATGGACACATTCTTCATGTTCATTCGTACGAATGAGCACTCATTCACATGAATGAACACTCATTCATGCGAATGAAACTCATTCGCACGAATGAATACTCATTCATATGAATGAAACTCATTCGCACGAATGAATAGGCAGAATGATCCATTCGCACGAATGAACCAACTCTTAGGGTTCATTCGTACAAAGGGAAAATGGTCCAAAAGTTCATATTTCAAAAATCTTGCATGTACTGATCTGATGTGCTTCATGTTTTTGTGTTTGCAGACTGATCGTTATGGCGCACAGAGCTCAAGTTGTTCTTAAGGCTTCAATAAAAAGCAACATATGTGCGTACATGATTCCTACATCAAAGAATGTACGTTCGTTTGTCGGCATGATCGAGTTTTTATCAAGATCAAGGATTGCTCATGCTATATCCCATCACCGGACTCCATATACGTCGCATCAAAGGGAGTTCTGGGCCTCTGCCGAGATTGACTGCGAGGTATCTCCACCGGTCATACGAGGGAAGATCGCAGGTCAAGATGTGGTTGTATCGGCAGCTCACATTCGCCGATTGTGTCAATTTGGTGATCATCCTGAAGATCCAGTGACACTGGATAAATATCTGGTCCGCGGATGCTTCATGAGGATAAAGTATGACGGGAATGTAGTCGAGGGAGTTTTAAACAAAGCGAACCTCTGTCCGCAGTACAAGTATCTAGGACATGTTCTTCTGCATTGCCTCGGTTCCCGTCGTGGCGGTTTCGACGACATGCGCGAAACAATTCAGAGCGCATTCGTTGCTCTGGTGTTGAACATTCCGTTCAACTTTTCCGAGATGGTGTTCAGGCATCTTAAGGAAAACATCTATCTAAAAGGGGACAATGCGTATCTTATATACCCCAGATTCTTACAAATGATAATAGATGACCAACTTCCTCTTCTACCAAGGTCAGACGTCGACATAATCAAGTTAGAACACATGACTGACGTCACTCTAAACAGGGTACAGACCTACAGGGGAAGATTAACAAAGCCACCTCACAAACGACTCATTGGACATCTGGCAAATCCAGATTATGTGGCACCATCAAACAGAAAATGGCGTCACGATAACAGTGATTCTGACAGGGAGGATATTGTTGTACCTCCAGCTGACGACCAAGATGATGACGACCAAGATGGTCAGGGAGATGGTGGCAATGCTCCTAATGTTCCATCTATTGCTGCCACCACCCCCACTGTTGCTGCTATCGATTCTTCCCTTCCAACTAACCCAGAAGACGTTAACCTGGACACCGTCCTGTTTACTGATTCTGAGGACACTGCAGATGATTTTGAAATCAGTCAACAAGGGGCAAGATTGGTCGCAACAAAACGAAAAAGGGGAGCAGATCAAGGAAGCTCAAGGGTTGATGATGACGTCAGGGATGCTGACTTTGTCCCTGACTGTCCACAAGTATCTGCTGCTCCTTCTTCCCAATCTACCCCAGTCAAGAGAGGAAGAGGAAAGAGAATGGCCAAACGCCAAAAGTTTAAACTTGTCAGAAGGACGGAGAGCACCTCTGCTACTACAGAAACTGCCACCAGGTCTGAGGCTCCAATGTCAACATCTATGCCTCAGACACAAACTGTGCCTCCTCCCATCTACACGACTGCTCCTACATCACAGCCATCAACTATTTGAGCTGAATCTTCAATGTCACTGCCGACTGTCTCTCTACACGACCAGATCAGTACTTTAAATAGTTTGGTACTTCATTTTCTGGCTCAGAATGATGAGCAATCAAAGCGTATTGACCAACAGGGCTCGCAGATAAGTCAGTTGACTCTGCAAAATACTGAACAAGCCCAAGCCATCACAAGTCTTTCTACTAGGTGTAATGATCAACAAGCCCTCCTTCTCACTGCTACAAACCAGAATCAACAGTTGTCTAAAACTGTTGATGCACATGCTCAGAGGATACAAAGGCTTGAGGAGGATAATAAGAGACTGTTGGAAGACTTAGAAAGCTGAAGAGACCCGACACCCAGAATTGAGGGTGCTCGCAATGATGGTGATGATGGTGACGATGATGATGATGATGATGATGATGACGATGATGATGATGATGATAGTGATGATGATGATGACAATAATGACAAAGATAAGGACGATGGTGCCAATGCTGGTGCTGCATCAAGTGCTTCAAAGACAGCAGAAGCAGAGGCACGCACAAAGCAAAAATCAGACAAATCAGAAGGCCCATCATCAGATACACAAAAGGGCACTGAAGGTTGATAGTTTTTGTTTTAAGTGTTTTAAGTTGTCTTATTGTAAATATTATATTATTATGTAAATAATTTCAGTTTTATTTTGATTAAATCAATGAAATTTCTTATTCTCACATGTTTATTTTATGATTGTTTATGTAAATAGTTTTAGATGTGATGCCTCTCAAGCAACAACCTTCAAAGTTAACTTATGTGCTTGACATGCAAGGGATCATCCAACATTCAGTTATTTATGACAAAGAGGAAGGGGAAATCGTACACTGCTTGTCAAAAGAACAGATTGCCGAGCTATTTCAAATGAATCCCGACGAAGTCATCACTGAAGAGGCATTTGTTCCTACAACTGATTATCCCTCCTCTGACGAACTAGAAGACGTTGATGAGGTTGAAGTCGAAGACATCACTGATCAAGAATATCCAAAGTACACATCAGTAGATGGTGATGATCTTCCCTCCTTCGCAGACTTATTCACTCAGCAGTCCGACGAGGAGGTCAACCGCATTATCGACAACAAAGGAGATGAAGCCGGTCCCTCCACTATTGACATTGACGAGCTGAATGAACGTAAAAGTCAGTGGATGGAATACATGGCCGGATTAAAGAAGAACTCAAAGCCCTCTCCTCCAACCAGGTACACTAAAGTTTATCGACTCAAAGGACACAAGTCTGATGGTCGTATAATCAGTTGGGCATACTTCAACGACTTAAGCTGCTATGCTATAAAAAGAGAGAAGGGCATACAATATTTCAGGTACCCTCATGACTTCAAGACGCTGCCCGCATTTGAAGTAAATCAATTGGCGCGTCTAAAGCTTCTATACAGCGAATCTTCCGGTCTATCCGAATGGTTTGAACGTCAATTACAATACGAATACCGGAAGAAGTGGGTGAAATTCAAGCCACAAATGCCTACACGTTACATTCATAAGGAAAAGGTTCATCTAATCACCAAGAAGCCCCTAATTGTCTTAAAGTGGAAACCTCCAACGATCATGAAGAAGATTCCTTTAAGGAAAATGATCCAGGACTTCTCAGATCAGTTCAAATGGTGGTACTATGATGAGCGTACTGGTGAAGCTGTTATAGTGCTTTGTAAAGAAGGGTCATGGGAGACCATCAGGGTCTTTGATCCCTTGTGGCTGACCAACTTGTCTGAACAAGATGTTACAACTTTATACAAGTGTCAACCGTTTTTTGAAGTTGCAGATATAGACCAGGCATTGCAGTATGTGAAAGTGATACGTATATGCTTTGCTTTTGACATACACGCCGGAGTTAACTGGAAAACTCGTACAAAAGAGATGTTGAAGACCAACTAATGTTAGTTAGGTCATTTTGAAGGGATCTAGGTCCAAGGGGGAGTATGTAGATGCATAATATGTCCCTAATCCCTTGTAATATGTATTTCATCTATGTTTAATGTAATTATTTGATGTATTAATGAAATTACATGTTTATCCTTAATGTTTACTCATATATATAACGAATGTGTATTAAACGATCTGATAAATAGCGATAACGTTGAACAATCGTGCTAATGAAAGGCCCATTCGCACGAATGGATCATGAGAATGATCCATTCGCGCGAATAGATCATGAGAATGATTCATTCGCTAGAATAAGTCATCAGAATGATTCATTCGTACGAATGAACCATTCTAATGATTTATTCTTACAAATGAACCATTCTGCTGATTCATTCGCACGAATGAGTCCATTCACATGGCTCATTCGTACGAATGGCCTTAGCACTATATATAGAACTTTCACTTCATGAGCACACATACAACACATATACACATAGAAGAGACTAACCAGAGCAGAACCAGACTATGCAACAGAACACATAAACTCTTTGCACCTGTATTGTCGAATATCTGTCCGTTGAGAGTTTCCAGGTCTTGTATCCAACTTCTCTACACCAAAGGGTCGATAGAAACCTTCGTTTCGACATCTAATCCGCTCGTTTCTTACGACCTGATCCGTGTCATAGATTGGATTGCCAATCAAATCGGATTCCGCACGATTTGGTTCGGTTAATGTGTTGAATCATTGGATCAAGGTAGATCCCGATCCTACATAGCGGACCACTATGTTTATGATGTCTGTCCGTTATGGGCATAGCGGACCGTTATGGTCTTCATGTCGGTCCGTTATCTACTATACACGTGTCAGACTACAACAATTAGTCAGCTGACACGTGGCATTTCCTGGAGGAATCCTTGCGGCCTAGATAGCGGACCGTTATCCTTCACGATGTCGGTCTAACATCGTCTAACTTTCACCACTTTTTCATTTTTAGCCCCTAAACTTTGAATCAACTGCAACTTAACCCCTGGTACTTTAATATAAATATATTTTAACCCCCTAGGGTTACATTAAATGATTATTTTAATCCTCCTAATTATATTCCTTGAAAGAATTGGGGTGTTACAAATCTACATCCCTTACAAAGGTTTCGTCCTCGAAACCTGTTACTTACTTGAATAATTAAGGATAGGATTGCCTCATCTCTTACTTTGTCTCCCATGTGGCTTCAGATCCCTTTCAATGTTGCCACTGAACTTTCACTTGGTTGATTACTTTATTTCGTAATCTCTTTTCTTTCCAGTTGAGTATAGCCTCTGGCTTCTCGACATAATTCAATCTTTCGTCTACCTCTATATCATTAAGTGGTACATGAGAGGTTTCGTCTGCCAGACACTTTCGTAAGTGCGATACATGGAATGTTGAGTGGATTCCACTCATCTCTTCTGGCAATTCTAATCTATACGCAACCTTCCCTACTTGAGCTAAAATTTTAAATGGTCCAATAAATCTTGGACTCAACTTTCCTCTCTTCCTGAATCCGATGATTCCTTTCCACAGAGATACTTTCAATAGAACGTAATCTCCAACTTGGATTTGTATAGGTCTTCGTCTTTTATCTACGTAGGACTTTTGTCTGTCCTGTGCAGCTTTCAGACGAGCTCTAATCTGATCTAACTTTATACCTGTAGCTTGGACAATCTCTTTACTTCCAAGCTCTTTCTGTCTAACTTCTCCCAAACAGATGGGAGTTCTACATTTTCTCCCATACAACATTTCGTATGGCGGCATGCTAATACTTGCATGATAGCTGTTGTTATATGAAAATTCTACCAAAGGTAAATGACTATCCCAACTTCCACCGAAGTCAATAATGCAAGCACGCAACATATCTTCAAGTGTTTGAATTGTTCTTTCATTTTGACCATCTGTTTGAGGATGATATGCCATCAATAACTTAGTCCCTATCTCTTCGTGGAACTTCTTCCAGAAACTTGATGTGAAACGTGTGTCTCAGTAAGATACAATTGAAACTGGCACTCCATGCCTTGAAACAATTTCTTTGATAAATGATTCGGCTAATCTTTCAGAAGAGTAAGTCTCACGTATTGGTAAGAAGTGAGCACTCTTAGTTAGTCTGTCAACTATCACCCATATGGTATCATAACCTTTAGCTGTTTTCAGTAGCTTAGTTATGAAGTCCATAGTGATATGTTCCCACTTCCATTCTAGAATATCTAGAGGCTGTAATCTGCCATAAGGCTTTTGATGTTCTGCTTTGACTTGGGAGCAAGTCAAGCACTTAGTCACGTATTTCATGATATCAAATTTCATACCAGGCCACCAATAATCTTGGCGTAGATCTTAGTACATTTTTGTAGTACCCGGATGAATTGAATATTGTGACTTATGAGCCTCATCCAAAAATTTAACTCTGAATTCACCCATATGTGGTATCCATATATGGTTGAATCGAATCTTAACCCCGTACTCATTTTCTTCCAAGTATTTCTCTTGTCCAACCATTCTCTCTCTCTTAACATTTTCTTCTTTCAATGCTTCTATCTAGACATTCCTAAGCTGAGTCATAAAGTCTGGAGTTATGACTAAATTATATGACTTCACCCTGATAAGAGGATGCTCTTCCTTACGGCTTAGAGCAATGGCCACAACATTGGCTTTTCCTAGGTGATACATGATTTCACAATCATAATCCTTTATCAGCTCTAACCACCTTCGCTGCCTCATATTCATATCTTTTTGCTCAAAGAAGTATTTCAAGCTTTTATGATCTGTGTAGATCGTGCACTTAACTCCATATAGATAATGTCTCCAAATTTTAAGTGCAAATACTACTGCAACTAACTCTAAATCATGAGTCGAGTAGTTAACTTCATGGGGTTTGAGTTGCCTTGAAGCATAGGCTATGAACTTGCCTATTTGCATAAGTATACACCCCAGCCCCTGATGCGAAGCATCATAGTAAAATAGCAGATCTTCAGTCCCTTCCGGTAAAGATAAAACCAGAGCTTGAATCAATTTCTCTTTTAAAATTTGAAAAGCATCTTCTTGCTCTATTCCCCATACAAACTTTGTTTCTTTCTTTGTTAGTTTTGTCAATATGGTAGCAATCTTAGAGAAATCTTGAATAAACCTTCTATAATAATCAGCCAAACCCAAGAAACTATGAATTTCCGTAGGTGTTCTTGGCGGGTTCCATTTCATCACCGTCTCTATCTTTTAAGGGTCTACAACAATTCCCTTTGCATTTTCACATGACCCAAGAATTGAACTTCTCGGAGCCAAAACGCACATTTAGAAAATTTTGCATACAACTTCTCTTTTATAAGCGTCTCTAGTACTTCCTTGAGATGACATGCATGATTTCCTTCACTCTTTGAGTAAATTAGAATATCATCAATGAACACGATCACATATCGGTCCAACATTGGTCGACATACCCTATTCATGAGGTCCATGAATGCAGCAGGGGCATTAGTCAAACCAAATGACGTTACTAAGAACTCATAATGTCCATATCTCGTACGGAGGGCTGTCTTTGGAATATCTTCATCTCTAACCTTCAATTGATGATAACCTGACTTTAGATCGATTTTGAAAAACCAGCTTGCTCCTTGTAATTGATTAAACAAGTCATCGATCCTTGGTAACGGGTATTTATTCTTGATAGTAAGTTTATTCAATTCTCGGTAGTCTACGCACATACGCATACTACAATCCTTCTTCTTCATGAATAATACCGGTGCACCCCAAGGTGAGATACTCGGTCTGATGAAACCTCTGTCTAACAACTCTTCCAGTTGTGACATTAGTTCCTTCATTTCTGATGGAGCTAATCGATAAGGTGCCTTAGCTATGGGCTTAGCACCAGCCACTAAATCGATTCGAAACTTCACTTCTCTTTTAGGAGGTATTCCTGGTAATTCTTCTGGAAATACATCAGGAAAGTCACAGACTACTGACACGTCTTTTAATTCCTTAGTTTTCACTTTGGAATCAATAACGTATGCCAGGTAGGCCTCATTGCCTCGATTTATAAACTTCGTAGCTTTCATCATAGAAATGATCCTAATGGCTGATCTTATCTTATCACCATGGATTGTGATCCAATTACCATCCAGAGTCTGTATCTGGACTGCTTTCTTGTTGCAAATGATCTGGGCATCGTTTGCTGCCAACCAGTCCATTCCCAAGATTACATTAAATCACTCGAGGATCATCGAATATAGTCTAACGGGAAATATGTGCCCTTCAAGATCGATGAAACAATCTTGAATGACTTCTACCACCTTCATCGTCTTTCCAATAGGCGTTTCAACTTCAAAGGTCTCATCTAATCTTATCGTAGGTCTAGCTAAATAAGGATAGAATTCTGAAAATACGAAGCTTCTACTAGCACAAGAATCAAATAATACAGTAGCAGGTACGTGGTTAACGAGAAACGTACCGGATACTACGTCTGGCAACACCTTAGCCTCTTCGGTTGTCAAGGTATAGGACCTACTCTTGACTTTACTGGCTTCTCCTTTTTTCACTTTCAAAAGCTCGGGATTGTTAATTTTAAGTGTTGGGCATTCCAACATTCTATGCCCAATCTCTCCACACTTAAAGCATTTAGGCTTGATATGACAGTTGTACGCCAAATGCCCTGCCTTGCCACATTTGAACATGTGCCGGATTTCAATCTGCATTCTCCGGCATGATTCTTACCACATGTGGTACACGTGGTTACACCACTTGTAGTTTTATTCTTCTTCTTCTTCTTCTTCTTCTTCTTCTTCTTCTTCCATTCACCGTCATTCTGCTCCTTCTGGCCCTGAGAATTTTTGGACCATTTTCTCTTTGATTCCACTAGGCGGGAACCATAGACCTCGTCGTACATAGTCGAAGCAAGTTGTATGGCGGATCTAAATCTTTTTAGTTCCAAAGTTTTCACTAACCTTCGGATCTCAGATGGGAACCCTTGTACGTATCTCTTAATGCGTACAGCTTCAAGGGTCACCAAGTGAGGTACAAGACGAGCCATCCTGTTGAATTTTGTAGTATACTCACGGTGAGTCATACTACCAATTTCTAACCTGAGAAAATCCCTCTCGAGTTTGTCCATTTCATTATCTAGACATAATTCATCAATCAGTAATCTTTTCAACTCTTCCCATGACAATCTCACCCATAGCTATGACCAGATTCTCCCACCAACATAACGCTTCTGATACGAATTAGTGGGCGGCGTATTTTACCTTCTGATTGTCTCCACATTCGCTAATCTTAATTACTACTTCAATCTCCCAGATCCACTGATGAGTAACTGTGGCATCCTTTGTACCATCCAACTTTGGAGGATTGCCGTCTTTGAATGCTTTGTAGGAGCATCCCTTCTTTCCCTTCTTTACAGGTCTCACCTCATAAGAATCGTCAGATTCTTAATCATAGAGTTCATCATCGTTTACATTCTTAGCATTCTCTTTTGTCTTATCTTTCTTCCTATTTTCCTCTAAACTAGCCAGTTGGATAGGCAAAGCCATACCCAAAGCTTTAGCTATAGCCATATCTATTGCATTCTGCATCTGTGGCTCCACTGCAAGTTCAGTTACTTCTACATGTTCCCTATTTTCGATTTCAGGTTCGGCAATTACTGTATACCGTGTCTGCCTTTTAGGAGTATTTGGATTAACCTTTCCTCCCCTCTTACCCTTTCCTCTATCGACCATTTTCTACAAAAGATATGGAGTGTTTTAGTATTCGCATGATAGACTGCTAGCTTAGAACACAAGTGTATTGTAAACATTAATAACTGTGGCCATAACGAAATTAATCATTTACGCCACTTTCGGTGCTCTAGTTATCTTTTTATCATGTTCTTACTAAATACTCATACCTTTTCCCTTTCCCTTGGCATCAGGCTATCTTGACTGGCATTACTACTGGCATTCTTATGGTCCCTTAACATGAGTTTAAGTCTAGATACTTGGGCAAGTATCCAGATCTCTCAAACTATAGCTCTGATACCAACTTGTGACACCCACATCCCAGATCACCCAGAATACCAGTCACTTGTCGGATTTACTACTGAACATATAGTAATCAGAGAAACATACACAGCGGAAGACTCTAAAAACATTATTTATTTATAAAACTTGTCTTAGTACATTCTAAATAAAGTACAACATAATCGTAATGCCAGTTTTCAGCTTGGATGCCAGATAGCCTTCTCATGATGCCTTCTTGCCCTTACTGCTTGAGGCTACATTCTTACTTGACACACATGCTTAAACACGGAGTTCTGAGTTTAAATCAAAATATCTTTGATGCATTCAAATGGTTTGTATATGACACGTTTTAAAACATCACTTTTACCTTTCACATACGCCCTTGCCCAAACATAACATTTATTTTTTCACAACTTACATCTTATCGAGGTTCGTAAACCTCTTAAGTGGTTGTCACCACTTTCCATAACCTTTATAAAGGGTCCCCCATTACATACCACAAATGAATGTAACGGTCCACATTCAATTTGTCCCCTTTCGAATATATAGAAATCACTGCCCATAAGTTGTAAGATATTATGTGGGATTTGACAAAACATTTCTTTACAGAGCAAAATGGTCAAAACATTCCATGTCAATGCAATCACTGCCAATGACATTCTTTCATCATCACTTATCTTGGTAAACCAAGACAAGTATTTAAAACATTTTACGTGTCAAACCATAATCTTACCTTTAAAATATTACAAGGTGGTTATCTTCCCAGAGTAGTACCTCCAACAGATATGTTCCCAGGAAAGAATGACGGGTCTAGGCGGGATTTATACACCATTCTTTTCGTAGACAGAATATTCCGTTTGCTAGATAACTACATACTGGTCGGATGATTAAGTTTTGTTTTATAATGTAAACATCTTCTTGCAACATCATGGATACTGGCTTACGGATTTAAATCAATGGCATACAGTATCTAAAACATTCATAACACGTGCATCATGCCCAAAACCTTTAAAACATTTAAAAACGTTTAAAATGGGGCATTATAGAACTCACCTTTTGTTAGGACATGTTTTGTAACTGTTGATAAAATTCTGTATAAGTTCATAGAGAGGCGAACTTAACAAGTTCGCCTAAGCATCTTTAGGAGCGAACTTATTAAGTTCGCCTAGCCTATTAGAGGCGAACTTAATAAGTTCGCCTAAGCATGAGGCGAACTTGTTATGTTCGCCTACTGAAGAACTGGTGTTTATAAATAGAGTTTACAGAGTCTGTTAAATAGAATAAGAGAGAGTAGCAAAAGAAGGAACGAATAGATTGATCAAGTCTGTAAACTCTGTGATTGTTGGAATACAAGTGAATGTTATTTACCTGATTGTTTCTATTATCTATTTCGTATGCAATCGTTGATTCGGTAGGATTCCGCACTCCGCGTTAACGATACGTCTTATCACGAGAATGATTCGTAGAAGAGCCATGTGGACCTACAAGTGGTATCAGAGCTTATGGTGACAACGAGCTTGAAGAGATTATGTCTTAGTCTTAGAGTCTTTGACTTGTAATTGATAGAATTGTTAGCAACAGTTAAAGGGGAGTCTGTTAGGACATGTTTTGTAACTGTTGATAAAATTTTGTATAAGTTCATAGAGAGGTGAACTTAACAAGTTCGCCTAAGAATCTTTAGGAGCGAACTTATTAAGTTCTCCTAGCCTATTAGAGGCGAACTTAATAAGTTCGCCTGGTGTTTATAAATAGAGTTTAAAGAGTCTGTTAAACAAAATAAGAGAGAGTAGAGAAAGAAGGTGCGAAAAGATTGATCAAGTCTGTAAACTCTGTGATTGTTGGAATACAAGTGAATGTTATTTACCTGATTGTTTCTATTGTCTATTTCGTATGCAATCGTTGATCCGGTAGGATTCCGCACTCCGCGTTAACGATACGTCTTATCACGAGAACGATCCATAGAAGAGCCATGTGGACCTACACCTTTAACTTCATTCCTGTTCAGATAACTTTAACCTTTGCTAACGTAAATAGAACAATAACTCGGATCAGGGTCCTAAGTCATTACAACATTACTTAATCATAAGTTCCTAGCCTAGTGGAAATAATCAAGTTATTAGGAACTAGTCAGAACCTTACCTCAAAACTATTTAATGCGTATTGGGGTCGAAAAGCTAGAAATCGGACTTCTCTACAAAACCCAGGCTTCTGGGCACACTTACCGAGGCTAAATGTGTGTTTTATATGTGTGTTTGCTGTGTGGGATGTCTCAAAACATATCTCAAGGTTCAGCTATTTATAGGCTGCCCGTCGGGTCCATAACAGACTGTTATACATATGGATGTCGGTCTGACATCCATATGAAGCGGCTTATTGGCTTGGCGAGCACATAGCGGACCACTATGTTCATGATGTCTGTCCGATATGGGCATAGCGGACCGTTATGGTCTTCATGTCGGTCCGTTATCTACTATACACGTGTAAGATTTCAACGATTAGTCAGGTGACACGTGGCATTTCCCGGAGGAATCCTTGCGGCCTACATAGCGGACCGTTATCCTTCACGATGTCGGTTCGACATCGTCCAACTTTCACCATTTTTTCAGTTTTAGCCCCTAAACTTTGAATCAACTGCAACTTAACCCCTGGTACTTTAATATAATTATATTTTAACCCCCGAGGGTTACAATAAATGATTATTTTATTCTTCCTACTTATATTCTTTGCAAGAATTAGAGTGTTACACACTAGGTTAATCTTGCATACCTAACAAGAAACATTAATTTGAAATTGGGACCCAAGCCATGGTAGTCCTGGCTCGTCCATCTGTATCAAAATAAATGACTTCACTCCATTCACAGTCGAATCTCTCATCATTTTTTGGTGATTGGTCCGACGAATCAGAAACAAAAACTTTAGATTTCCAAACATACTTCTGTTCATTAAGTTCTTTTTGCTTAAAATGTGAAGTGTTTGAACATGCTCTATCATTTAAAAATTGTTTTGATTGTGAAAGCTCTTGATGTTCTAAAAGTTTTCCCAATCTTCTGTTTCTCCTCCGTCTTTGAGGTCTAGAAAGCCTAACCTGAGATTTTGAATTACCCTTTGGTGTATCACGAGGTTTAACCAAATTTGGTTTAACGAAAGGCTTACCAGGAGTTCTTACCTTTTCTGGAGTACTATGTTGGTTACCTTTGGGATTGCGAGGACAATTGATCTTAATGTGACCCATAAAACCACAGTAAAAGCAAGATCTCGTCTCATGATATTCTCTCATATAAGGAACCTTCACGCGATAAGATGCACTTGAATAGGATTTGTAACATCCCGGAAATTTCTAAACTAGTGGTTCGGGTTAGTGGACGACCCGAATCTATATTAAATGAGAAGAAATCGAAAGGATTCTTATACGAGGTGCGTTAAACTACCGGGAATATCATATTTAGTCGTTGTAATCCTAACTCGAGTTTTGATATGCGCAAAATTGAACCACAGGGACCCGGATGTAACACTTCAAGGTCTGAATACCTTGCTAAGAAAAACCCTAGGCCATTTGGACTAGGTATCGCACAACGGCAAGGGAGAAGGAGAAGGCCGGCGATGGGGGAAGTTCAACGGTGGTTTCAAGAAGGAACTTCACGTCAAAGAAAGGTAACCCTCATACTTTGTTTCTTTATCATGTTTGTTTACGTTGTGTTGTGAGGAACCTGAATAGGGTTTGGGTGTTAGTTTGCGGTTATCAAAGGGAATACGAGGAAGGTGGCCGGCTATGGAAGCGATGGTCACGAGTGTTGGTGGTGTCGTTATGGCGATGAATCGGTGGCGAGCATGGAAGTCAGTAATGGGGGTGGTTACGGGAAGCAGGTTGGCGGAGACATGGGGAAGACATGCAGCGATGACCGGTGGTGCGAAGAAGACGCAGTGGTGCTCGGCAACCGCTGTGACGACAGAGGTGGTGGTGCGTGACAGGAGTCGTGGGAAGAAGACGCATGGTAATGACTGAAAGGAATTTTTACAGCGGGTAAAAGTTAATTTAGACTTATTTTTACCCATCAGCAGTAAACTTGGTTACTGCGGATGGTTAAGCCTATCTGCTGCAGGCTTGGTTGCAGCGGATAGTTAAGTCTGTCAGCAGTAAGCTTTATTGCTGCTGATGGATGCTGTCACACCCCGACCGATGGCGGAATCATCGAGGCGGACAATAGAATGATTGTTCAAAAGCACATGGTAACTAAAAGGTTGCATAATTCATTAATTAAATTTAAAGACAACAAGATCCAAATACAATACATTTCAAGTAACCTAGTCTAGTTCAAAACATTGATTTATTTAACTAGGTCCATAGTTCCTAAGTGGAGAAATCTTCGGCAAGCAATCACATATCCAAACCTGAAACATTATTTAAATCAAGTGTCAACTAAAAAGTTGGTGAGTACATAGGTTTAGTAATTCCGGTAAATAGTAGTGTAAATCGTTTTGCAACTCATTGTTTATCTTGTTAAACATAGTATATGATGTATCATTTATTTAACCACAATTCAAACCGAGTTTGACGCGCTTGAACAGAGCACAACAGCTAAGTCCGGTATGTTTGAATATAGTTACCCACTATATCCGATATGATTGAATATAACACGCGGTTATATCCGAGTATGCAGTAATAAATACCCTAACCGGGTGGGCTGGTCAGGCACAATAGATCTATCAATATTACAGTTGGTTGTCTTGTGTTTAAATGTATGTACATCCAAAGAATAAGCATATAGTCTCATGTATAACACGTATAAACAATGTAAGTAGCATGTTTAATGTTTCACCCCAAAACGTATAAAAATGTAAAATAGGGGCTATGTAACTCACCTTGCAAGCGGGTATTTTTCCTCGCGTGTAGGTGATAAGTATGTGGATGCCTAAGCACGTTAATACCCTATGTAGACAAATGGGTATTATTGTATGCGTATAGGTGTGTATTTGTATTTAAATGTATATAGGCTTTAATATAATTTTCCTTAATATTTATTTGTATAAAGTATGGAAATAGAATGATAATGGTTTTTGTAAAACTTTAACTTATAAGGATATATATATATTGTTTTAAACAAGTATTATTATATTTAATGTATTTATATAATAATAACAAATAAAAGAAAAGTCTTTATTTGACTAATTATGTTGATATTTAAAATTTATTTAAACAAGTTTATTAAAAATATTGCTAGGTTCATATAAAAAAAAATGAGACATTTTATATATTAAATGTATTTTAATAAGTTTATAAAAATATTACAAGATTTATAAAAATATAGGACATTTTATATATATAAAAATGTAATTAAATAAGTTTATAAAATATTACAAGATTTATAAAAATATGGGATATTTTATATATAAGAAAATGTATTTAAATAATATTACAAGATTTATAAAAATGGAATAGTTTATAGATAAAAAGATTGTTTAATCGATTTCAAAATAAATGAATGATCAAACCGACTCGTTTTAGTCTTTAGTGTAATAAAATAATATTAAAATAAGTTAAGAAAATTAAATAAAATAAAAAAAATGATAACAGAAGCAAAATGGGGTTGGGCCGGAGGCCAGAAGACTCAAACCCGCGACCTCTGCCTCGGACACAAACACGCATAACCAGCCGGGCTACTGCCCATTGCTGGTTATGTGTGTAACGGGTAAATTAAATACACAACAGCAAGACAGGTCGCTGGTTCTCGGTGACCGGCAAACCGTGTCCGAGGACACTAGGTTTGCTCGGTAATCCTCGTGCGAATGCCGCGATTTTGATTCGAATTGCTTACCAGGGACAAATAGAAGACAGAGGAATCGATTTGAGGCTCGAACCGTGTTGCAACAGGTCTGGTCGGCACAATTTTAGAACTTGAAAATGTCACAAGTGGAAGTCGATTTTCGAGTGGAATTTGCTTTTTGAATCCTGGTCACAGCTTCACTTAGGGTCGACGAAGGTGATGGTATCCTCAATTTGGAGTGAGAGCAGGTGGAAGGATGGTAGCGAGCTCGTGCAGGGCCGACCTTGGCTATTTATAGCCGAGCCTGATTCTTATGTTCAAACGTGCAATTGGGCACGCCCCGACATTATTCCGGACGAGGCGAAACTAATCAGACATTTAACAGGCGTGGAGGTGGCCTGTCGGGCACGAAGTCGGACGTGGGTATCTCGGCCACCAGCAGGATCGGACGATCCTTATGTTGGGGGAACAAATTGGTCGGGGGGTATTGTTCGCGTGGGAGAGACGAAGCCAGAGAAGCCTTTTTTCGGCTGTCGAGGTGCAGAGAAACAGTCTGGTCGGGTGTCGCCGGAAAAGCCTTTACCCGCCGGACCTTTGGAGGTGGTGACCGGATAAACGATTCGCGAATTGACAATTTTAGTCCCTGGAGTTTGGTTTAACTCAAAATAACCCTTAGAATAATTACGGATGGGTCCCTGCAGTTTAAATTGACCAGAAATAGCCCCTCAAACGATTTTTGTTTTAAATCCTTTTAGTTGGTTTAATTACAATACCACCCCTGAACTTTTATTTAATTAAATTAATTTAATTTCTTTTAAATCACATAAATTTAGAAATGTTTTTATAAACTTATTTTATTATTATTTAAATAATAATTTTTTTTTTATAAAAGTTATTAATCTTATTACAATAGGTTGTATTATGAAATATGCAACTTTTTAAATGTAGATTTTTATATAAAATTTTATATATAAAACTCTAATTAATTTCAATCCATAATATAAAATACCTATTTGTATAGAAAACAAATAAAATTCTTTATACTTTTTCTAAATAGAGAATGGTTACACGATAATTTTAATACAAGTACGAGAACGAAAAATCCGAAACGTCACAGATGCAATGATCCGCAGCAAGGGAGTTGCTGCTGATTGCCTTAAAGCTATCCGCAGGAAACTTGTTCCTGCTAATAACTTAAAGCAGTCAGTGGCAAAATCTTTGCAGCTGATTATTAAAACTGTCAGCAGCAAAAATGGATGCTGCTGACTTGTAACTTTTATTTTTAACAAAAGACAAAAATATATACAAAGACAAATTGTAGAGACATATTTTAATCAAAGTTCATCATACCAATAGATTCAACTAAATATCTAAATCTAGCTTCATCAAACGGTTTTGTAAACAAATCAGCATATTGCTCATTGGTATGAACTTTGGTTAAAATAATTCTCTTTTTCTCAGCTTGATCTCTTGTGAAATGATACATGATGTCAATGTGCTTTGTCCTGGAGTGCTGCACCGGATTGTTTGTGATTGATATAGCACTCATGTTGTCAATATGAATGGGAGTTTCCATGAAAGTCATCCCATAATCCAGCATTTGATTTTGTATCCAGATGATTTGTGCACAGCAGCTTGAAGCTGTAATGTATTCTGCTTCTGCTGTAGAAGTTGAAACACATGTTTGCTTCTTGCACTTCCATGAAATAAGTATTCTTCCCAGAAACTGACATCCCCCTGAAGTAGACTTTTTGTCCAAGTTACATCCCCCATAATCAATGACAGTGTATGCATACAGATTAAACTTATCATTTTTAGAGTACCATAGCCTAAGTCTTGGGGCTCCCTTTAGGTATCTAAAAATTATCTTGACGGCTTGAAGATGTGAAATCTTTGGAGCTGCTTGAAATCTTGCACAGAGACATACTGCAAACATGATATCTGGTCATGAGGCAGTGAGATACATGAGAGATCCTATCATTGCACGGTACTGATGTTGATCAGTTTCTTGACCATCTTTGTTTGGAGTCAGCTGATGGTGTACGGGGTTCGAGCAGCAGAGCAGTCAGTCATCTTGTATCTTTCCAGAATGCTCTTGACATATTTAGATTGGCTGATAAAGATTCCATTTGGGACTTGTTTGACTTGAAGACCCAGAAAGAAATTTAGCTCACCCATTGAGCTCATTTCAAACTTTGAGTGCATAAGGATCTTGAAATCTTTACACAGCTTCTTCCTTGTTGATCCAAAGATGAAATCATCTGCGTAGATTTGAACCAGTAAGATTTCTCCCGCTTCATCTTTGATAAACAAGGTCTGGTCAATGGCACCTCTTCTGAAGTTGTTTCTTAGCAAATATCCAGACAAATTTTCATACCAGGCTCTTGGGGCTTGATGTAAGCCATATAGAGCTTTGTCTAGTTTGAACACTTGGTTAGGATGTGCAGGATCTACAAAGCCTGGAGGCTGCTTGACATATACTTCTTCACCAATCTTCCCATACAGAAAGGCACTTTTGACATCCATTTGATAGACCATGAAATTCTTGGATGCAACATATGCTAGGAAGATTCTGATGGCCTCCAGTCTGTCAACAAGAGCAAAGACCTCATCATAGTCAATTCCTTCTTCCTGAGTGTAGCCTTGAGCTACAAGTATGGATTTGTTCTTGACTACAATGCCTCTCTCATCTTGGTTGTTCCCGAATACCCATCTTGTGCCAATGGCAGATTGACTAGGTGGAAGATCAACAAGCTTCCAGACCTCCTGTCTTTTGAATTGCAGCAACTCTTCCTGCATTGCCTCAATCCAGCTGCTGTGTTGCAGAGCTTCATCCACCTCTTTGGGTTCCACCTGAGATAGAAAACATGAAAATAAATATATACTGGCCTCATGAGATTTGCTTCTGGTTAGAACTCCTTGGTGAACTTGGCCAATTATATTATCCAGAGGATGTTCCTTGTTGATTCTTTGAGATGGTACCACCTCCAGCTGTATCCCTTGTTCAAAATTGCTTTGATTTTGATCAGGGATTTCTTCATTCATGGCTGAAGAGTCTTCAAGATCAACAGCTACATCAGTGTTATCAGCAATAGTGTTTGCAGCATCTACAGCATTTACCGAAGAGTCTGCATTAAAATTTTCATTTTCAGACAGGCTGCTGCTGGTGACATTTGAGAGTGTGGTTCTAGCTGCACTTGCTTCAATGGATTCCATAAAAAAATGGAGGATTAATGGATGGTCTTCTCAGACTGATGGAAGATTTTGGAAAGTCCAGTCTGTAGTTAGAGGAGGTGGAAGCAGGTGCTTGAGAGGAAGAAGACTCCATATTTGAGAAGATGAGAGGCTCAAATATTTGGGTGAAGGAGTCTATGTCAAAAAGCCAGTTTGGGCCTTTTCCCTGTTCACAGACAATGTGTTCTCTGCATTCCACATTAGCTGATTCTTCCACAATTCTTGTTCTTGAGTTGAAAAGTCTGTAGGCCTTGGATTGAGAGGAATATCCCACAAAATATCCTTCATCAGATTTGGCACCAAACATAGGAAGAACCCCATGTGTGATTAGAATTGTGCATGGACATCCAAAAGGTTTTAGAAATCTAATGTATGGGACTCTTTGGAACCATAGTTCATAAGGTGTCTTGTTGAGAGACTTGACTATGAGAACTCTATTTTGCACATAGCAGGCTGTGCTTACTGCTTCTGCCCAAAATGTGAGAGGCAGTTTTGAGTCAGCCAACATAGATCTTGCTGACTCAATTAGAGTTCTGTTTCTTCTTTCAACAACTCCATTTTGTTGAGGAGTTCTTGGAGCACTGTATTGCCTTACGATTCCCTTGCTCTCACAGAAACAGTTCAAAGTGTGGTTCTTGAACTCTGTGCCCTGATCACACCTTATTATCTTCACTTTCTGATTGCTTTGATTCTTTACCCTAAGAATGTAGCATTTGAGAATTTCAGCAGTTTCATCTTTAGTTCTTAAGAAGTATACCCATGAGAATATGATGTAGTCATCAGTTGTCACCAGAAAGTATGACTTCTTACCCATTGACGTAATGTTTGTAGGACCAAAGAGATCCATATGCAGCAGCTGTAGTGGAGTATCATTTGTATTCAAATTCTTGGGCTTGTGAGAACTCTTGTGTTGCTTTCCCTTCAGACAAGCAATGCAATGATCTTCTAGCTGGAATTCTTTATCAAGAAGCCCTCTGACAAGATTGTCCTTCACCAATTTGTTGATAGTTTTGATGTTAACGTGGCTTAGTCTCCTGTGCCAGGGAGCTGATTCA
This sequence comes from Smallanthus sonchifolius, assembly GCA_023525975.1. Taxonomy (NCBI): domain Eukaryota; kingdom Viridiplantae; phylum Streptophyta; class Magnoliopsida; order Asterales; family Asteraceae; genus Smallanthus; species Smallanthus sonchifolius. The sequence continues at coordinate 42,430,885 of CM042033.1, forward strand.
TCAACTGAGGCTTTTGACAGAAAACAGGATACACTTCCAGATTGAGTGACCTCATTCATGTCAAGCACATCAAGATTTTCTTTTCTCCGAGCAGTTAATAAAATCTTCTCTGGAGGAGGTTTGGATAAGCCAGGAGATAGCACAAAGCATTCTTTGTCTGTGAAGAGCATCCAATGCTTTTGATCACATACCTGGGAAACACTCATGAGATTGAAGTCCAATTCCTTGACATAATTTACCTTATAAATACTCATTCTTTCATTTGATACAGTCCCTTGTCCAGTGATAGATCCTCCTTTTGAGTCACTCCCAAAGGCAACATATCCTCCATTGAAGTGTCTAAAGTTAGAGAGGATGGATCTGTTGCCTGTCATGTGCCTGGAACAACCACTGTCAACCACCTAGGTGTTATTCCTGTGACCTGGCTGCCCCTGCACATGAGAGAGATCTAGTTAGTGGGAGGAATCCAAGAGCTTGCATCCTTGAAGAAAAGGGTTCTTGGAATATCAGATTCAGCATGTGTACATTCAATAGAGCCAATGCTGATTCTTGAAGGAATAGAAGTTGGTATCTTGGCTTTCCATTGCTGAGGAGATGGTTTTCCAGTTTTCTTTGCTCTGTCAGCAGCTGATTTTGCTTTTGCTGTGGATGAATATGCTTTATCAGCAGCAGATTTTGCTGCTGTTGACTTTGGCTTATCAGCGGCCGATTTTGTTGCTGCTGAGAACTTTGGCTTATCAGCAGTAGATTTTGTTGCTGCTGATGGTTTTGCTTGAGCAGCAGCAGACTTGGTTGCTGCTGAAGGCTTGTCCTTTTGTTTCTTGGGCTTGGCTTGATTACCAACATTTTTGCTTGCTGCTGATGGTTCAAAAACCAATGTGTGTTTATCCTTCTTTGCCTTGTTGACGGAGGAATTATCTGTAGAAGTTCTCAAGCTAATAGGCATTTGTGTAGGAGGGGCTTGATGAAAGATCTGGTTGAAGGGATTAAAATCATAATTTGCAGCAAAGTGGTCTGATTCACCACAGATGATGCAAGATTGTTGAGACCTTGGCACCTGCTTCCTTGGTGGGGAAAGAGACTTTCTGAAATGAGTTGACTTGGCTTCAGAACTCCTTACCTTTCTGTTCTTATGTGTCTTTTCAAAAGCATGTTGTTTGAGGTTTCTTTTCTGTTGAAGGTAGTAGAAGCAGGTGCTAGCAGTGTGATTGTATTTTCCTCAGACAAAGCATGATTTGGCCAGTTTGTCCTTTGAAAGGTAAACATAGTCCTTTCTTTTGAATAGGTCTTTAAAGTTCCAGGGGTGAGCTTTGTTGTGCTTAAAGGTGGCCTCTTCCAATGTCTTTTGAACATATGGAGTTCTTTCTCCAGGCACTTGACATATGTCAAACACCTTTCTTTGAGGTTGAAGACTGCCCCTTTTCAACATTTAGCTTTCTTCCTTCTGGAGGATATCTGATTTTGATTTGGTTGAAAGGCATAGGAACCGGAACAGCAGGTAAAGGGACAAGAGCACTTGTTTGAATGACTTTAAGAGTAGGTGGTTCTGGTACTGGTACTGGTACTGGTGATGAGGCCTCCTCAGTTTTAGTGGACTCTGAGCAAGTTGACTCAGATTCTGACGAGGTAGTGTATTCTTGCACCAGTGGTTCATGTCTTGAAGGATCAAGATCTCGGTTGGCCTTTCCAAGATTTGAGAGATTGAAGCTCGGTTCATGGATGGCAACGTAGTCAGCCGGAGGTGCAACGACTTGATATTGTTCAGCATGATACCCCAGACCAGTTTTTACCTTTTCATGAATTTGAGCATCCAAAAGTCTTTGCAGCTTTTTGGATGCAAATTCATATTTGTCAACATGAACTTTCTGTTCTGCCAATTCTGCTCTGGTAGATTTTAATCTAGCCAGTAGATCATCAATTTGAGTTTCAAGATTGGTTTGTTCATGTTTTAGTAATGAAATCTATTTCTTTAGGCAGTTAATTTTTTCTTTATAACTGTTTTCTACTTTTGTGAATTCAGATTTCATTTGATGAAACTCTTCATTTTGATCTATAAGGTTTTGATTATGCTTTCTGTAGCCTAACACCTTATCAATACAAGCTTGGGAACAAAGATGTTCATATACCTGAGGCGGTATCTCAGTTGTGTCTTCTATAAAAGCTTGGTTGTTGGCAGGCAGATCTTCATACTGGAAGCTCCAGTCAAATTCAGATGTTCCCACAGCTGCACAAGCTACAGTTTGAGCTAGAGGAGTAGCTTGTTGCTATTGTTGTCTTGGTTGAGGAGCTGTTGGGTTTGCCCTAGGTGCCTTGCATTCTCTAGCAAAATGACCCAGTTGGTTACAGTTGTAACATCTTAGTTTGCTTTTATCCAAGCCAACTCTGGTGTTGGAGTTGTTACTTGGAATGGGTCTTCCGGTTCTAGAGTAGAACCTTTTTGCTCTTATAGATAGCATGACATACGAGTGCTGTATGTCCATTTCTTCTAAGTCATTTGGATGGAAGCATTCCAGATCCTCCTTGATAAAGGACATGTTGCTTGAGTTTTCATAAACAAAAGCAGCAGAGGTTGAGGTTTGAGGAGGGGCTTCTAGGAGAAATGGTGATGTGTTTGTTTGAGAGGTTGGAGTTTGGAGATGAGTGATGATGGGAGGATAATAGTTGCTTGAACTAGGACCTGAGTGGTCAGAATGGAGGGCAGAGGAGGTGGTGGTGTATGTTGAGGCTGTTTGGTAGCTTGAGCTTCTTTCTTTTGTCTGAATCATCTCTAGCTCATAGGTTTTTAGCATTGCAAAGAGCTCAGTCATCTGGAGAGTCTTCAGATTCTCAGTTCTTCTGTGGACACTGTGTAAAGTGTCCAGCAGCTCGGTAGAGACCTGATGAACTTTTTGAGAATATCTTCATTTTCCAGCTTCACCTTTGAGCACTGCAACTCACCTACAAGATAGGTAAATCTGTTATATAAAACCGTTAGAGACTCACCTTCCTTCCATACGAAGTTTTCATACTGCTGCTTCAGAATGTCTCTTCTGTTTTCTTTGACTTCTTTTGAACCAGCAAACATTTTTTCAAGAGCCTCCCATAGCTCATTTGCAGTTTTATAACCTCTGAAGTTATGAAAAACTTCATTTGGTAAGCACATCTAGATGGCTCCCAAAGCTTTGAAGTCTACCTCCATTTTCTTGATGTCTTCATCAGAGTACTTGGAGGGTTCTTTGGGAACCAGTGTACCTCCAGAATCAGCTGAGGACACCATGGGTATGTATGGTCCATCTTTGATGGATTTCCACATCCCATATTCCTTATAGCAGAAGAAACTTTCCATTCTGTTCTTCCACATATCGTAGTCTTCCCCAGACACCAGTCTTGGTGGCCTGTTGATGCTTCCAATATCTTCAAATCCATTGTTTTGAGCCATTTTTGATTTGTGATAGCGAGAGACTTAAATCAAAGAGATAGTTTAGAATAGAACCGAAGAATGATTAAACAAGTGTGAGTTTTTTTAATCTGTTAGCCAAGGCTCTGATACCACTTGTAGGATCGGTAGATACAAGAAGGTTCTATTCCAGTTGAGATTGGCGAAAACAATCACAACTTAATCAAAGTAAACAAGTAAACACAAGAAGTACTGATAAATGCAATTTGTATTAAGCTTCAATGGTTACAAGATTACAGAGAAAACTCTAAGAAAAGTACTGAGATACAATGACTCTAAGTACTACTTATATAGTAACTTAGAATCAAGACAGACCCTTGATTCTAAAGATCAGATCTAACACAGACCGTTGATCTTGTATTGAAGCTATTCTACATGTATTGACAATAATAATAACTATGCTAGTTAACTTTATTCAAACGTCTTCTAAGGCATCATTGTTTGCATGCTTGGAGAAGAGCGTTGTTGTCTTTTATTGTCTTGTACCAATGACTTTCTTTTTGCGTGGAGTGTGTAAGAGTAGCAGCAGAAAGTTGTCAGTGGTAATGGTTGCTTTTTCTTTTGCAAGGCTAGTCAGCTGCAACATTTGATCTTCAATGAATGGATAACTATCAGCAACAGAGTTGTTTATCAACAGTTAGGCACAACCATCCAAAGCTGCTGATGATTTTCCTGTCAGCAACGTCAAGTGTTGATGCTTCTGAAGCCTATTCGCAGCAGATCTGGTCTTCAGCAGATAAGGCTATCCGCAACAGATTTGTTCTTCAGCAGAAGAACAAGTATCCGCTGCAGATAAGCTTATCCGCAGCAGATCTGGTCTTCAACAGATAAGACTATCTACAGCAGATTTGTTCTTTAGCAGAAGAACAAGTATCCGCTGCAGATAAGCTTATCTGCAACAGTTTGTTGGTCAGCAGCAAACTCTGAGATCAGTAGCATTTGTACTTAGAGAATTTTGTAGCCATTAGTCTTTATTTCTACATATAGCATCAAATTCTATCTATCACTAACACTGATAATCATCAGTTTACAAAGAATGTCCTAACAGACTCCCTCTAAACTAATGACATCACGTGTCTTCTGGCGAGACTTGATCTTCTGGCATTCCACTTGAGATCTTCAAATCTTCAAACTTCAGTCTTCAGTTTCCGAGTGATACACACGACTCCCTCGTAACTGTAGCTTTCATTGTAGACCAAACCAAGTGCTTCAATAAGAACCAACTAACCCAACACAACTCATTGTAGTTCACCCTCTCAGCAGTAGCAACCTCCACCCTGACTTAGAATTCTGAGTCTGACAATGTCTTCCTAAACAGGTAACAATAGTAGACTAAGACAACTTCAAATCAGCTGGCATATGATAGAGAGTTTGAGTTTCCAATAACCTGCATCAAACTAATCAGCTCCCATAGGAATTCCAGTAAGATAAACTTAAGTCTTCAACCAGATGTGTCCAACTCTATCCTGTATCTTCACGAGTCAACCAAATTCCCGAAGATGTTCATTTCCAATATCCCCTTTCAGTTTAAGCTCCATCTGACTAGACCAGAAACAAGGGTATGTTTCCTATCCCATCGGCCAATGATAAAAGGTTCCATCTTCAACTAATAATCCAACGAATATCCAGCTTCATCTTGAAAACACACTATAGAATCAAACACAAAATCATGCTCAACAGTGATCACCTTATATCCAAAGTCCAACATTCTTCAATTATATCTTCATTCCTGGTTCACACCTCCTAATCTGTATACGTTCACCGCGGTGAAGTTCCATAACTAGGTTGTCTATCTGGATTCCTCCCAGATCCCAAATGAGAAATCCCATCATAATTAAATCACATCACGGTTGAGATCCATGTTACGTCAAAGAGGTATATATATAGGAAGTATCAACGGCTTTTCCACAACCTCTTTAATGTCTCATGAATACTAGATTTTATGCCCCTCATTTCTCTGTAAACTATGACCAGCTTCATCATCACTTCACTCAAATTCTCAAAAAACATAACTAGCCAACTCTAGGATTTTATTCTTTTATTCCTTTGCAAAGATCCAAAACAGCAAATCATTGGGTTCAAGTTGTTCCAATATTCATCCCATAACATAGAAGTCAACCCGTATTACAGACTACATACCGAAGGAGCACACATCTCTCATCTAAGCTCACGGTCCAGGGGTCGGGAGAGCTCTTCCCGACCCGGACACCTCTCGACCTAGTTCAAGAGTTCCACAAAACCCATGCGTACTTAGTAAGTACGCAGAAAAGCTAAATTTGCGTACTTATAAAAAAGTAACAGCGTTCTTGATGGTTCTTGAGGAAAATGCTCGAAAAGTGTTGGATCTAATAAATTGATGCTTCCAAAAGCTTAGAAATCATCTTCTAACAAACCCTTAGCCTTCCAAACACCAAATGAAGTGATAACAAACTCGACTTTAAGGATTTTAGGTCTGAAAAGTACGAACTGCTCGAAACCCTAAAAAATCAAAACTGGAACACAAATCAACGAACACGAGGCTCTGATACCACTTGTAGGTCCCGGGAGCCTCGTCGCACAGCGGATATACACGGACCTGTTTTGTGATTTGTGTGGGAACCAAGAAACGAGACAGAGAAAACACGAACAAAGACAAAAGACAATGAAACGACACGTAATTCATAACATAGAAGTCATCCCGTATTACAGACTACATACCGAAGGAGCACACATCTCTCATCTAAGCTCACGGTCCAGGGGTTGGGAGAGCTCTTCCTGACCCGGACACCTCTCGACCTAGTTCCAGAGTTCCACCTACAAATGAAGACAAGTCTTCTATTTATAGGGGAAGGAACATTACCTGCGTACTTGTTAAGTACGCAAGGCATAAGCCTTGCGTACTTACTAAGTACGCATGGTTTGGTCATGCGTACTTGACAAGTACGCAAGGCAAAAGCCTTGTGTACTTACTAAGTACGCAGGACCAAACTAGAGTGTAGGCTAAGTACTTAGGAACACCCTCCTGCATACTAGCCACGTACACCGATACATAGAATTTAATCTATAGTTACAAAAACATGCTTCTACAGTGTCCAACTAGGGGTGAGTTAGGATTGTATCTAAAGGTCATACGGGTGTGACTAGAAGGTGTCACAAGGTGTGCATGTGTGTAGTATGTGCTTAGATAATAAGACACATTATTTATATGATTGTTGCTATATTAGCAGAGTATTGTGTTATGAGTTAGTCGGGGTGAGTCGGGACATAAGCTAAACGCTTATGAATACGTGCAAGAAATCTTATCCTAGTGCTATGTGTTAAGTTCAGGTGCAGTTAATGAGTCATATACATAGAATATAATGTTATGTGTTTATATATGTGTTGTGTGTATTGTGTCGTTGTCCTCGTGAGACGGCGGGTATTGTGTTTGCATTGTTGTCTTTGTGACACGGCAAATGGGATTGTGAAGGACGAGGTCCTTCGGGAGGTCATCAAAGGTGACAATATTGAGCAGGTATGTCGATGAGCTCGGGGTGTGTCGAACGCCCTGACGAGGGTGCAGCGAAGAGGTATGTGTTTGTGTGCTTATATACTTGCGTTAAATTGCATACAAGCGTTGAGTTATATTTATTGTGCATGAGATAGTATTATTGTGGTGAGTCGAGTTAGATTGACCGTTGTGTCTGGATTGTGATGTGGTGCTTACAACTGTTATGTTAGTTGATTCGTAAGAGCCTTGGTCAAGGCCGAGTACATTGATTTCTAGGAATTTTTTGTGTTAACCAAGTGTCGAGTTAATACGTGTACTTGAGTATGAGTTATTAGTGTAGTAAGTTCGACCTATGTCGATAAGACTGTGGGATTATTATTATTATGGGATGAGTCTTGGGGGATGAGTCTTGGGTAATGAGCTATTATGGGATAGCGGGTGATAACAGGGGTTATTTATTTGTTAATGAATGGTGGACCTATTTTAAAAGAACCGTGGGTCCTAAGTAGAGTTCAAATAACTTTCGAGACGAGTTGGCTTTTAATTAAACTAAACTATTAGAACTTACTCAGCGTAGCTGACTTTGTGTGTACGATAGATTGTTTTGCAGGTAAGCGTTGCGTTGGCATATCTTGGCTTGGGAGCGGTGCTACTCGGATTGGTGTGCAAACATTCGTGAGGTAACTTAATGACATTAAATTGTAATATATGTTTTTAGAAAGACTTTCGCTGTTTACTTAAATGAAGGTTAAGTGTTTTTAATGAGTTTACCTAGTGATGAGAACCAACTGTAGGGTACCGGTTTAGGGCCTTACAAGATTCTCCTACATGAACTTCTTTTGGGGTTTGAGAATGAATAAAATTTTTCTCAACAGGTTGTGATTCAGGCTTCACATTCTCAGGAAATACATGCATCTTCTCTTTATTTTTGTAAGGACAATTAATAACATTGTGTCCCATCTCACTGTAATGAAAGCATGTACGCCTTTCCTTATAATCTCTGACATATGGAACTCTGCTTGAATTTGAGAAACTTCCAAATGTATAATTTTCAGATGATATAGAATTAACACCTTCTTGGTTCTGCTTCACATCCTTTGATTCTTCTTTCTTAACCTCTTTCAGTATCCCCTCTACCTTAGCTTCATCAAAATATTCATCATCACTCTCATCATCATACACCATATCTTCACCTGTGACTGGATTCACCTTCAACATAGTTTTAGGATCTAAATCCTCATCTTTTACAATCTCAGGTGCCACAGAATAATTTTCGTTAAATGATGGAGGAAAATAACCAATACCACTAGTTCCCTTCCCCTATTCAGTATTATTATTATAATATCCAAGTAAGAATGATGAATTCCCAAAGCTTTCTAACTTTCTGTGCAGTCTGATCACCTCTGCTTTAGATTTAGCAAGTTCCTTATCTTTCTCAACAAGATCAGTATTTCTTCTCTCAATCTCTGCATTAGCCATATCCAGATGTGTCACACCCCGACCGATGGCGGAATCATCGAGGCGGACAATGGGTGTTTGTTCAAAAGAACATGATAGCTAAAATGTTGCATAATTCATTAATTTAATTAAAGGTAACAAATATTCAAGTATAATACAATTCAAATAACCTAATCTATTTCAAAACATTGATTTAATTAACTAGGTCCATAAGTTCTTAAGTGGAAGAATCTTCAGCAAGCAATCACATATCCAAACCTGAAACATTAGTTAAATCAAGTGTCAACTATAAAGTTGGTGAGTACATAGGTTTTGTGGACTCGATAAATAGTAGATAAAAACGTTTTTTAAACTCATTGTTTAACTTGTTAGACATAGCATATATGGTTGAATCCTTCATGTTTATCTAAGTACAAATCAAACCTTGATTGACGCGATTGACCATAGCACAACAGCTAGGCCCGGTATGATTGAATATAGTTATCCACTATATCCGATATGTTTGAATATAACACACGGCTATACCCGAGTATGCAGTAATAAACACCGTACCCGGGTGGGCTGGTCAGGCACAATAGATCTATTAATATTACTGTTGGTTCTCTTTGTGTTTACAGTTAATGAATGTACACCCCAGATAATTCACGATGAACAAGCATATAATCCACATGTGTAACACGTATAAACAATTTCATGAGTAGCATGAAGTGTATAGGTAATAATGTTTCACCCCAAAGCATGTAAAAAGGTAAAATAGGGGCTATGTAACTCACCTTGCTAGCGAATGTTTTAATCCACGTGTGTAGGTGATAAGGATATTGGTATCTAAGCACGTTGAAACCCTATGTAGATGAATATGTATTATTGTATGTTTGTATATGTGTATTCATGTTTAAAAGTGTATGGGTTTATAAATAAAACATTCCTTAAAATTATTTGTATAAAATAATGTAGTAGAAAACTAACGATTTTTGTAAAATTTAACATTTAAAAATATATTTTAATCTTGTTAAAATATTATATTTTTAAATAAGTAGCTACTATGTTTATTGCATTTATAAAAATTTCTATTTGTTTATTTATATTATTTATTATTATATATATATTTTTTTGTGAGTTAAAACTATTTAAACAAGTTTATAAAAATATTGGGCTTATTATTTTATAAAGATTTGGCGGGTTAAATACGTGTAAACAGTCGTGTAAAGGTTTCCAAAATAAACGAACGAGTCTACCGGTTCGTAATAGTTTTTAGTGTGTAGAGAAAATAATAAAATGAGATAAGTAAAATAATAAAATAAAATAAAATGAAAAATGGTTGGGCCGGAGGCCTACAAGGATCGAACCCGAGACCTCAGACATAACACACACACGCATAACCAGCCTGGCTATCGCCCATCGCTGGTTATGTGTGGGATGTTTAATTGATAACTACTCAGAGGGTTTGGTCCGGGTTCTCGGCAACTGGCAAACCGGTGTCCGAGAACACTGGTTTGCCCGGTAATCGATGGTCTGAGGCCGAGTTTTCGTTTGGTACAGATGGCCAGACGATGACCGAAGGTAAAGGAACGAATTTGAGGCTTCTTACTTGGTCGCAAAGGGTCGAGACGGCTGGTTCGTTATTCTGAAAGTACCAAGAATGGGGAATTATGACTCGGGACGAATTGGGCTCTGAGACTCTTGTCACAGCTTCACACAGAGGCGACGAACACAATGACAGCTTCAATTTGCAGTGAGAGTGAGTGATGAAGGGAGAGTGAGCTCGAGAAGGTCAGGTAATGGCTATTTATAGTCGAGCCTGATCCCGATAATGAAACATGAAATTGAGTATGTCTAGACACTCGTCTGGGCAAGCCGAAGCTATCGAGCCATCTTGCAGGCGTGGAGGTCTCTTGACGAGGCCAATTTCGCGGCGTTGACTTTCGGTTACAAACGCGAGCAGGCTTTTCGTATGTTAAAAAGATAAATTGGTCGGGGGCTTAGGTTCGCGTGGAGACGACGAGGTCAGGGAGCCCCTTTTCGTCTGTCGAGGTGAAGGGAAACAAGTGTGTCGGGGTTCGCCGGAAAAGAGCTTGGACCGCCGGACAAGGGAAGAGATGACCGGATTTGCGATTTGGAAGATGGCAAGTATGGTCCCTAGAGTTTGTTTTTGAATTATAATAGTCCCTGCGATTTATACCTGTTAGTCCTTGTGGTTTAGTTTGTCCACAAATAGACCCTTAACTTGTTTTTATTTTAAAACCTTCTAGTTTAAAATTTTTCAAAACAGACCCCTTAACTTTTATAAAAATAAAGTAATTAATTTCTTTTTAATTTAAATTACATTTAAGTGGTTTTATAAACTTATTTTATTATTATATATATATATATTTTTATAAAGGTTAATTATTTTATTTAAATAAATTATCTTATTTATTTATATATGAATCTTTTAAATTTAGATTTTTATATAAAATTTTATATAAGTTTAAAACTTATAAAATTTTAATCATTTTAAATCCATAAATTAAAAATATATACTTTGTGCAATATATATATACAAAAATTAAATAAATACTCTTGTATTTCACTGAATAGAAATTGTTTACATGACATATATTATAAGAGTGTGTATAAAAACAAGAAATGTCACAGTCTCCCTATGTTAAAGGAATTTCGCCCCGAAATTCAACTAGTGAAGGCTATGAAAAGAGATGCGGATATTTGGTCTTCACGTTCCCAAGTGAACTCGGGTCCACGTTTAGACTCCCAATGGACATTGACAATGGGGATGCGGCTACGCTTGAGTTTCTTGACTTCACGGTCCATGATTTCCACGGGTTTCTCAACAAAGTGCATTTTCTCGTCAATGCGCACTTCATTAAGAGGGATGTGGAGATTTTCGTCGGCTAGGCACTTTTTCAAATTAGATACGTGAAAAGTCGGATGAACGTTGCTGAGCTCTAGAGGAAGATCGAGTTTGTAGGCCACTTTTCCTACCCTTTCGAGTATCTTGAATGGACCCACATATCGAGGTGCAAGTTTTCCTTTCTTTCCAAATCGGACTACGCCTTTCCAAGGTGATACCTTTAGAAGAACCATATCCCCAACTTGAAATTCCAAGGGTTTTCATCGTTTATCGGCATAGCTCTTTTGCCGACTCCTCGCTACTTGAATGTTGTCACGAATAAGAGAGATTTTATCGGTGGTCTCTTGGATAAACTCGGGACTGGTGATTTGAGCTTCACCAATTTCGTTCCAACAAATCGGTGAACGACATTTTCGTCCATAATGAGCTTCAAACGGTGCCATGTTAATACTTGTGTGGTAGCTGTTGTTGTAGGAAAATTCGATCAGTGGTAGGTGAGAATTCCAATTACCGCCAAAGTCGATGACACAAGCTCTAAGCATATCCTTGAGAGTTTGGATTGTTCGCTCGGTTTGTCCATCGGTTTGAGGATGGTAAGCCGTGCTTAAACCCAAACGAGTACTAAGCGCAGATTGTAATGATTGCCAAAATGGGGAAGTAAAACGCGAATCACGATCGGAGATGATGTTCAATGGAATTCCGTGGCGACTTACGATCTCATCAATGTAGATCCGAGCCAATTTCTCGACTCGATAGTCCTCACGAATAGGCAAGAAATGAGCAGACTTTGTGAGTCGATCAATAATAACCCAGATACTATCGTGCCCACTAGAGGTGCGTGGGAGTTTGGTGATGAAGTCCATAGCAAGGCTCTCCCATTTCCACATGGGAATTTCAGGTTGTTCGAGAAGTCCGGAAGGCTTCTGGTGTTCGGCCTTTACTTTAGAACAAGTTAAGCATTTTGCCACAAAGAGGGCAATATCCTTTTTCATGACGGGCCACCATTATTGTTGACGAAGACCCATGTACATCTTATCAGCTCTGGGATGTACTGAATATCGAGTCTTGTGGGACTCGTTCATCAAAAATATACGAAGGTCATCGCGATCGGGAACCCAGATACGATCCAAGTAATACAACCGGCCGTTGGCTTTAGTTTCTAGCAAGAGTTCCACACCACATGCCATTTAATGATACATGTTTCCCTCGGTAACCAAGGTGTGTTATGCTTGGAGAATGCGGGCTTGGATATCGTTATGAATACGAACACTATGAAGCATGATACGTTCTTTACGACTCAAGGCGTCGGCTACAACATTTGCTTTGCCGGGGTGGTAGCGAATCTCGCAGTCGTAGTCGTTAAGAAGTTCGACCCATCGTCGTTGCCTCATATTAAGCTCTTTTTGATTGAAAATATGTTGGAGACTTTTGTGGTCAGTGAAAACACTCATTTGGTGCCATAAAGGTAGTGTCTCCAAATTTTCAAGGCGAAGACGACAGCACCAAGCTTGAGATCATGGGTCGTATAGTTCTTCTCGTGGATTTTGAGCTGACGTGATGCGTATGCAATTACTTGCCCACGCTGCATAAGAACACAACCAAGACCTTGGTTGGATGCATCGCAATAAATGACAAAGTCGTCATTACCACTAGGAAGAGTTAGAATAGGAGCGCTGCAGAGCTTGTGCTTGAGAGTTTAAAAAGCTTCCTCTTGTTTGGGTCCCCACTCGTAAGGTTTACCTTTGTGAGTCAAGGCAGTGAGCGGGACCGCAATCTTGGAGAAATTTGAGATGATGCGGCGATAGTAACCCGCTAGTCCAAGGAAGGAACGAATCTCGGTAGGAGTCTTAGGAGTACTCCAATTCTTTACCGCCTCAATTTTTGCCGGGTCCACATGAATCCCCTTTTCGTTGAATATGTGTCCCAAAAATTGAACTTCCTTTAGCCAGAATTCACACTTGGAGAACTTGTCATATAGTCGTTCTTTCTTCAAGAGCTCCAAAATCAAACGAAGATGTTGTTCATGTTCCGCTTTCGTTTTAGAATAGATGAGAATGTCGTCAATGAAAACGATCACGAACTTGTCCAAATAAGGCTTGCATACGTGGTTCATGAGATCCATGAAAACCGCAGGTGCATTAGTCAAACCAAAGGCATGACCATGAACTCGTAGTGACCATATCTAGTCCGAAAGGCAGTCTTCGGAATTTCTTCATCAAGAACACAAAGTTGATGGTATCCGGAACGAAGGTCGATCTTGGAAAAACATGTTGAACCTTGAAGTTGGTCGAAAAGATCGTCGATACGGGGTAAAGGATAACGGTTCTTGATCGTAAGTTTGTTGAGTTCACGATAATGAATGCACATTCGAAACGATCCATCCTTTTTCTTTACGAAAAGCACGGGAGGACCCCAAGGCGAATGGCTTGGTCGGATGAAACCTTTGGATAAGAGCTCTTGTAATTGACTTGCGAGCTCTTGCATCTCGGAAGGTGCAAGACGTTAAGGAGCTTTTGCCACGGGAGTTGCTCCGGGCACGAGGTCAATACGAAACTCTACTTGTCTAGGGGGAGGAAGACCGGGTAAATCCTCGGGGAATACCTCGGGAAAGTCTCGAATGATCGGAATATCTTGCAATTTCTTACCCTTGTCTTTCGTGTCAACTACGTGGGCCAAGAAAGCAACGTCCTTTTCCGCAAGTACTTTTGTGCCAATGTGCAAGACATGAGTTGAAGACCACGACACGGTTTTTCACCGAAAATAACTAACGTGTCGCCCGAAGGGAGAGGTATACGAATGCACTTTTCGTAGCAAATAACCTCGGCATGGTGCTTGGATAACCAATCCATGCCAATTATAATATCAAAGCTTCCGAGTTGCATTGGAAGGAGATCAACAGAGAACACATGATTATTAAGATCGAGATTGCAGTCGCGGATAACAGAATTTATAGTAATAGATTTCCCGTTTGCTATTTCCACGGAATAAGAATTGTCAAGTTTCGTTCTTTGTTTAGCAAGTCGAGATTCAAAGGTAAGAGACACAAAACTCCTATCGGCACCGGTATCAAATAAAACGGATGCATAATGATTGTTTACGAGAAACGTACCGTTTATCACGTCGTTGTTTTCATGTGCCTCATTAACGTTTATATTAAACGCTCGTCCTTGGGGACCACCTTGTTGATGATGTTTTGGGCATCGGTCACGGAAATGGTTTGGGTCTCCACATTCGTAACATGCCCGACCATTGAGAGGTGCTGGATAGTTTGGACGGTTGGCTAGAGCAGCTTGATGGGCGGGAGGACGGGTACGGTAAATAGTGGCCACGTGTCCATATCATCCGCAGCTTGAACACAATCGGCATGGTATGTTGGTCTGATGGTGGTATTTGCAGGTCTGACATTGGGGATTTGGGCCCATATAAGGTTTTGGGTTTTGACCCAAAGGTGCCACTTGAATAGCAGGTACGGTGGGAGTTACGGCTGCGAAGTTTCGACCCTTTCGTTTCTTGTTGCGGTTAGAAGACTCGGGCCTTACATCTTTGACGGCCGCAAGAGTAGAAACAACCTTCTTGGAACCCTTTCTTGATAAGGTTCCGGCTTTGACGTGGTTGTCGGATAGCGTAGCGGATAGACGGATAACAGCTTCAAGTGTGGGAGGATTGCTTCCTAATACAGTGTCACACCCCAACCGACGGCGGAAAACGTCGGGGCGTGAAGCTGTGCAGACTGTTCATAGCTCATGGTTGCTAAAGTTTGAATAATTTAAACATTCATTTTCATTACACGTAGCAAGTTCATACCATACAAGAACCAAATGTAGCGATTACAAAATATAAATAGTTTAGATTAATTGCTAGGTCCAAATCCTATATGTAGAAGCTTGTAATACTTCAAACATTGTCACCTGAAACATGGTTAAAAACAAAGTCAACTAAAAAGTTGGTGAGAATACATAGGTTTTCGTGTCATGTAATAGAATATAGTGTCGTGTGCATACAATTCATACAAACATGGCAATTAAGGCATTTATGGAGAGATGCCATCGTGTGACCTGGTAGTACAATCAAACCTTTGTAACTAGCATGCAAAACAAACGCGTGTTGGCAGTAACAGTCACCCTACCTGGGTGGGTTTGTCAGACTCAATAGATCTATCACTGTTTACTGTAGGCTATAAAATAGTTAATGATTGCACGTGAATAGCAAACTGCGTGTTGGTCTACACACCTAGTACTCAAGCACAAAGCTCAAAATTGTAACACATGATTGTAGGGTGGAATTGTATATTGTGTAGTTTGTAAACTTAGTAAATAGAACGCATGTTCCACCCCAAAAGTTTGTAAATAGAGTAAAAGAGGGGCTATGTAACTCACTTGTGTTGGGTAGTGTAGTTTGCACAAATCAACAAAATACCACGCGTGTTGTAGGTCGCTACGTTTGACCTAATGGATAAATGTATAACGCGTGTCATTGTTTGTGTTATTTTTATGTCGAAAGATGAATTTGTACGTTTAGGGTTTGTTTGAAATAAATAAATAAATAACTTTATTTATCTATTTAGTACATTTTAAATAGTAGTGATATATATATTCTTTAAAATGTAAATTTAAATAACTGATATATATTTATATTTATTTAAATATAAATTTAAATAAATAACATTTGTTTAAGTCAAAATATATATTTGTATAAATAGTTTTATAAGAATGATTATATAAACTCACGACTTCATCGGTTTTGAACTATCGGGAATTAATCGTTCTAAATTCCTAAATCAAGGATTTGGTTTATAAATGATTCCCGGGTCTTGGGATTTTATAAAATAATTTTTTTATGATTACATTTTGAAATTTTTAGCTAAATATGTTAAATAGACTTTAAAACAGAAAAATAATTGATTCTGGTCAAGGAGCACGACCGTGCTCAAGTAGGGCACGACCGCGCTCGTTGCCGGGCGTGACCGTGGTGGTCTGAAACGCGCCCGTGGTCGAGTCAGAAAGTACTTCATAGGTTCTGGACATAGAGCACGACCGTGCTCGTATCTGGCACGACCGCGTCTAGTGTTTGTTTTTGATCAAGACTTGTTTGCTCGGTAAGCACGACCGGGCCACACCTGGGGCACGATTGTGCTTGGTCAGGCACGACGCTCGGGGATGAGCGCGACCGTGTCGGGTCTTTTCCAGACCCAAATCCGTCGATTCTTATATTAAATGTTTCTGTATTCTTAGGGCTTTCACTTAGTGGATGATTTCGAAGCTATCTATGAGTTTTAATTGGATTTATTTCGTGTTTAAAAGGTAGTTCGACTAAAAGTTTAGTTTCGGCTTTTCGTTCAGGAATCGGGCAGACTTGAGTGTTTCTACTACGAATTGGCATAGGGTTTTCGTAGTAGAGGATGATACAAAGCTATTGGAGTATTACTTACTTGAGATTATTGGGCAATTGAATGCGGTCGGCTACGGGTCGCGTTTTCGGGCGTCTTGGCGATCGATCGGGATCCAGAAGTTGTATGAGTGTCGAGTGAGAGTTCTGAGAGACTGAGTGAGGGTAGATGTGGGTGTAGGAGGCATTGGATTCTCCTTATAATGTGAAATCTCACGAATTCGTGAGTGGGGTTGGTGTGGATTTGAAATGGGTCGATTGGATTACGAAATTGGAGACGTGTTTCAGATGGTGTACAGTTGGGTATGGTCGGACGCGTGAAATCCGGCCTTCACGCCATTTGATTCAACGAGTATGGACCACTGCCTGACTCTGCGGAGTCACGTGGTTTCAGCAGCGCGACCGTGCCTGTATTAGGCACGACCGTGCTTATGTCATCAGGCGCGACCGTGCCTAGTCCTAGGCGCGACCGTGCTTGCCTGGTTTTGTAGTTTTTGAGTTTTGTCAGTTTTGGTCCTCGGGGCTTGTGAGATAATGGTGTTTTTGTTTAATTTGTTATTGTAATAGAATAGTTTGTATATGTAACTGCATCGTAGTTTGTTTGTACACGAATCGAAACTGAAATGTGTTTGTTTATTGAAATCAAACGATTACATGATGAAAATCAGAAATGTTACATACAGCATCCTGAATTTGCATAGGCAGCCCGCCTATGTATTTTTCAATTTCCCGAGCAAGGGGAGTGATCATATGTGGTACCAAAAGGCTCAACTCTTGAAATCGGGTGGTGTAAGCCAGATTATCCCAGCTGTCTTGGGCAAGATCCCAAAACTCAGTCTCGAGCTTCCTCATTTCATTTCGAGGACAGAATTCATCGGTCATGTCTTTCTTCAGGTCGTCCCATGATAAAGATGTAGCAACCTCAACTCCACGAGTGCGTTTCTCACCGTTCCACCAGGTGAGGGCTCTCTTTTGAAGTACACTTGTGGCATAGCGAACTCGAAGATTATCGGGACAGTCACTGTTTAAGAACGTGCTTTCCATGCTTTCAAACCATTGTAGTAGGCCGATAGCACCTTTAGTCCCGTAAAATTTTGTAGGGTTGCACGAGTTAAAGTTCTTAAACGTGCATTGAGGCGGGTTGGCACCACCGTTTCCTTGGATGTTGTGAGACCCGTCACTGTTGTTATTGGCTTGGGTCATTTGTCCCACCAGTTGGGCAAGAAGAGTAGCAAGATCCGGATTGGAAGTGTTAGAGTTTGTATTGACCGCACGTCGAGGAGGCATTCTAACACCATAAGAAAAGACAATAGTTTATAATATTTTAGATAAAGTGGATATATACATGAGCCATAGTGGGAATAATGTAAGCAGAGATGCGAGATTCATCATGTCGCGTGCCAATGTATGTGTATTTATTCAAGGTTGATAGGGGAAATAAGCCATCTATTCCTGGTAGGATATGATGTCATAGATCATTATTCGCGCAATAGGAATCGCCGGGATTCACATGCACTACAAATCGTTATTACGTGTGCACCCGTAATAATGATTTGCTTTGCATGTTCATCTAGTTCTCCCTATCTTACTATAATGTCCCCAAATTTTGAGTTTAGGTTCGGATCATATTCTTGCGAATACATTGACTTGTCAACATTAAGTAATTTCTCAAAACTTTCAAGGAGACATGCTTTAGCCTATAGGTAAACACTCACTTCAGGAATTCCCAGGAAAGCATACGGGTCCGTTTATTTGGATTTATACGAAATGCTTTCCTAGACAGAAAACCCAATGTACAGGTGTCACCCTTCCGGATTGCACATGTCCTTTACTGGTTTTCAAGAAATTAGGTCGTTGACGAGATTTTTAAGAAATTAATAGACCTGTGAGTCTATGAGTATAAAATATGTAGGAATGTTGCAAATAGTATGGATGAGGAAAGAGTATGGATAAGGATGTGTAGTGTATTTGTTTGCATATGCTTGTTTGTCAAATGTATATGTAAAGTATGTATTGTGTGTTTAAAGCCTTGTATGTATGTGTATAAGCCTCATGCACTAAACTTGGGAAAATTCAAATAATACCTAACTACAAATAATTCACATAGCAAATAAATCATTTAGCACGTAACACGTAAAAGGGAGTCCTAGGGTTATAGTCTAGGTCATTGTGTCTAATAACCTAATTCCCTATAACCATGGCTCTGATACCAATCTGTCACACCCCGACCGATGACGGAATCATCGAGGCGGACAATGGGTGATTGTTCAAAAGCACATGATAACTAAAATGTTGCGTAATTCATTAATTTAACTAAAGGTAACAAATATTCAAGTACAATACAATTCAAATAACCTAATCTATTTCAAAACATTGATTTAATTAACTAGGTCCATAAGTTCTTAAGTGGAAGAATCTTCAGCAAGCAATCACATATCCAAACCTGAAACATTAGTTAAATCAAGTGTCAACTATAAAGTTGGTGAGTACATAGGTTTTGTGGACTCGATAAATAGTAGATAAAAACGTTTTGCAAACTCATTGTTTAACTTGTTAGACATAGCATATATGGTTGAATCCTTCATGTTTATCTAAGTACAAATCAAACCTTGATTGACGCGATTGAACATAGCACAACAGCTAGGCCCGGTATGATTGAATATAGTTATCCACTATAACCGATATGTTTGAATATAACACACGGCTATACCCGAGTATGCAGTAATAAACACCCTACCCGGGTGGGCTGGTCAGGCACAATAGATCTATTAATATTACTGTTGGTTCTCTTTGTGTTTACAGTTAATGAATGTACACCCCAGATAATTCACGATGAACAAGCATATAATCCACATGTATAACACGTATAAACAATTTGATGAGTAGCATGAAGTGTATAGGTAATAATGTTTCACCCCAAAGCATGTAAAAAGGTAAAATTGAGGCTATGTAACTCACCTTGCTAGCGAATGTTTTAATCCACGTGTGTAGGTGATAAGGATATTGGTATCTAAGCACGTTGAAACCCTATGTAGATGAATATGTATTATTGTATGTTTGTATATGTGTATTCGTGTTTAAACGTGTATGGGTTTATAAATAAAAACATTCCTTAAAATTATTTGTATAAAATAATGTAGTAGAAAATTAACGATTTTTGTAAAATTTAACATTTAAAAATATATTTTAATCTTGTTAAAATATTATATTTTTAAATAAGTAGCTACTATGTTTATTGCATTTATAAAAATTTCTATTTGTTTATTTATATTATTTATTATTATATGTATTTTTTTTGTGAGTTAAAACTATTTAAACAAGTTTATAAAAATATTGGGCTTATTATTTTATAAAAAATTGGCGGGTTAAATGCGTGTAAACAGTCGTTTAAAGGTTTCCAAAATAAATGAACGAGTCTACCGGTTCGTAATAGTTTTTAGTGTGTAGAGAAAATAATAAAATGAGATAAATAAAATAATAAAATAAAATAAAATGAAAAATGGTTGGGCCGGAGGCCAACAAGGATCGAAACCGAGACCTCGGACATAACACACACACGCATAACCAGCCGGGCTATCGCCCATCGCTGGTTATGTGTGGGATGTTTAATTGATAACTACTCAGAGGGTTTGGTCCGGGTTCTCGGTAACTGGCAAACCGGTGTCCGAGAACACTGGTTTGCCCGGTAATCGATGGTCTGAGGCCGAGTTTTCGTTTGGTGCAGATGGCTAGACGATGACCGAAGGTAAAGGAACGAATTTGAGGCTTCTTACTTGGTCGCAAAGGGTCGAGACGGCTGGTTCGTTATTCCGAAAATACCAAGAATGGGGAATTACGACTCGGGACGAATTGGGCTTTGAGACTCTGGTCACAGCTTCACACAGAGACGACGAACACAATGACAGCTTCAATTTGCAGTGAGAGTGAGTGATGAAGGGAGAGTGAGCTCGAGAAGGTCCGGTAATGGCTATTTATAGTCGAACCTGATCCCGATAATGAAACATGAAATTGAGTATGTCTAGACACTCGTCTGGGCAAGCCGAAGCTATCGAGCCGTCTTACAGGCGTGGAGGTCTCTTGACGAGGCCAATTTCGCGGCGTTGACTTTCGGTCACAAACGCGAGCAGGCTTTTCGTATGTTAAAAAGACAAATTGGTCGGGGGCTTAGGTTCGCGTGGAGACGACGAGGTCAGGGAGCCCCTTTTCGTCTGTCGAGGTGCAGGGAAACAAGTGTGTCGGGGTTCGCTGGAAAAGAGCTTGGATCGCCGGACAAGGGAAGAGATGAACGGATTTGCGATTTGGAAGATGGCAAGAATGGTCCCTGGAGTTTGTTTTTGAATTATAATAGTCCCTGCGATTTATACCTGTTAGTCCTTGTGGTTTAGTTTGTCCACAAAAGACCCTTAACTTGTTTTTATTTTAAAACCTTCTAGTTTAAAAATTTTCAAAACAGACCCCTTAACTTTTATAAAAATAAAGTAATTAATTTCTTTTTAATTTAAATTACATTTAAGTGGTTTTATAAACTTATTTTATTATTATATATATATATTTATAAAGGTTAATTATTTTATTTAAATAAATTATCTTATTTATTTATATATGAATCTTTTAAATTTAGATTTTTATATAAAATTTTATATAAGTTTAAAACTTATAAAATTTTAATCATTTTAAATCCATAAATTAAAAAATATATACTTTGTGCAAAATATATATACAAAAATTAAATAAATACTCTTGTATTTCACTGAATAGAAATTGTTTACATGACATATATTATAAGAGTGTGTATAAAAACCCGAAATGTCACAAGATGATATGCCTGCTCTTTTATCTTCAAGGTGAATGAATTTATGTCTCTCTTTAATGATTCAATCCTTTCAACACACACATTCTCATTATCTTTTAATTTCTGATTTACTGTGTGCATTGATTTCATATCACAAATGAGGTTGACGTTGTCATCCATAACCCTCATCATGTTGTCCTTCACAGAAACACAGTTAGTACAAAAAGATTCAGATTTAGAAACTACCTCAGCTTTTACCTATGACGGAGATGTACTGTGATCCATGAATACGTCATCATCAGCTTCACTGTTTTGATCAACATTGATAGGCTTTGCATCAATTTCTGATTCACTCAGATCATCTTCAACTGTCTGGAAGCTTTCTTCAGTCTCCACATCACTCTGAGTAGAATGAGTACTCTTACAAGAATGAACATGTAACATCCCAAATAATGACAAGACAAATAGAAAAGGGAAATAAAGTGGGCTTGGCCAAAATTTCGGCCCATGGGCCGAAAAGAAAAGGGGGAAACCCCATTACAAAACAGCAGCTTCAACCCAAACCCCTCTCATTTCATCTTCCTGCGCAAGAATACTAGAGAGAGAGAGAGAGAGCGATTGGCTTGTGAAGAAAACCGCAAGGAGAAGACTCAAGGGCTCGGGAATCATCCGACTCCACCATTTCAACGCATAGCAACAGAAATCGGGCCTGTTGAGGTAAGCATCGCCTCTGATTCTGAGTCTTTGCATGTCTCGGGTTTAAATCAAATAAAGATACGATTTTTGCATATGAAACTTGAAACAAATCACGTATTTGAACTCAAGAACGATAAAGGAAGGTGTTTAACGTAAAATGCTCAAGGTTTAATCGATTGGAAATAAGTTGGCTGGAGCAAGGTTCTGGTCAGGGAAGATGCAGACCCATGACTCGAAACTATAGTTTCGATACATACAGACCCGTCGAAACTACTCTAGTTTCGATAGTCATGTTTGACTCGAAACTATCTAGTTTCGATAGCAGCCAATGACTCGAAACTACCATAGTTTCGATAGGAACTCAGGACTCGAAACTACCTAGTTTCGAGTGTCACCTTGAACCTAAACTAAGATTTTTCATAAGTTAATGACTCGAAACTACCATAGTTTCGATAGGATCTCATGACTCGAAACTACCTAGTTTCGATAGAAGGATTATGACTCGAAACTACCTAGTTTCGAGTGTAAGACCATAGCTCGAAACTACCATAGTTTCGATGCGACCCACCTCCCGAAACTACTGAGTTCAAGAATAGTAATGTCTAGTGTCATTTAGGAGCCCTACCTTATATGTATGACTTTATTATACAGATTGTGGGTGACCTTAGTGACGTTTCGAAACCAGCTATTATACTTCAGGGACCCGCCTATCAGGTGAGTTCTATGTGCCCCTTTTTATGTTATGTGCAAATAATTTTAAATGTTTTGGGGCTGAAGTGTATACATTAAATGAATAAATGTTATGAATGCCAATGTGATCATATGTGATACTTATATATATATGAATGTTAATATAATCATACGTAAAATAATGATGAACAAGAATGAAACGAATGTATACAAAGAATGAATGAACGAACGACATAACGAAAAGGAAGAAAATCTTGCTTTATATTTTATATATTGCTTGTTACGAATGCATGTAAATGTATGGACGCTTCGATGATAACGGCTACTTCGGTAGACGGACGACCTCGTGACTATTTTGCAATCGGGACAAACACGTTCCTTCATTAGCTAGGACGTGTGAAAGGCACTAATGGACGGTCGAAGCAATTGCCTTATCAATGATAAGTAGAACGGTTGCATATATAATAGTTCATGTGGGAAACGGATGCCTTAGGGCAGACGGGCGAATATGACGGACTACGACGGTAGTACGGTTAAGACGGACGGCCGAAGGTTTGCCGGACGGTATAGCATAACAGATGGCCGAAGGTTTGCCGGATGTTGTGGAGGACGGACTACGACGGTAGGACGGGCGTATGTCTTCGTGACTTACGCATAAATGAATGTTGGCTGATCACTCTTATGAGTATGACCAATAAATGTTAATGAAAGTAAAGGTGAATGCATATTTATGTGCTCACATACGAATGATAAAAGAAAGCAAAGGATATGTAAATGTGTATTTATACTTATATATTTATACGTAAGTATTTATAAATGAATAATGTTCATACCTAAATGTTTTTAACTAGAACTCACCAGCGTTAGCTGACTTTTAGTATACATTTCAGGTAAAAAGAAGAAAGGTCGTGCATTGGAGTGAAGGCTATCCCGATCAGGGGCTGACATCCCATCCACTTTAATTTTTGTTAAAGCACTGTGTTATGTTTAAATGATTAAGACTTCCGCTGTTATGGCTATGTAATCGAATGATGTAAGCTCACGCTACGTTTAGAAAGTATTCAATGTAATTATTCAGTATCTATGGCTATGTTTATGAGTAAATCCAACGAGTGAGGTCACCCGGTGAAAAGGGGCCTTACAAGTTGGTATCAGAGCAATAGTTTGAGAGATTCAGACATCCCTAAATGTCTGGACTCAAGCTGATAATGGGACCAACGCACGGATGTCAGTCTGGGACGCCAACGCCAGTGCAGTAAGTAAGTCATAAAGTTAATGCCTGTAGTTAGGGATAGATACCTTAACTTAGAACGCTTAGATGTCAATGTCACTACTGATGTGAAGAGTTTCGAACCCGAAAAGCAAAGCAAATTATTAATCACAAACCGGTCACTGTAATTAAGAATTTACCTTGCTCGTACTGTTCTAAACTATGATCTGAAGGAATGACATTGATGTATACCTTTTTACTCAACAGGAAATCTAGAAAACTATGGCTCGTAAAAGAGGAACTGGACGCCGAGGCGGTCGCACTGGCCGAGTCGGTAGACCACCATTGAACCAAAGATATGAGGAAGAGGAGAGTGTGCACGTGGAACACACTGAGAGCGTGCATGAAACAAATGTAACCCCACCAGCTGAGGGCAATGAAGGATCTCTACGACTGGAACCCGAAGTTAGAGATGCTATTGCCCGTGAGGTCATACTAACTCTGAAGAAAGTACTGCCTGATCTGTTATCAGAGGCACTAAAGAAGAGCAAAGAGGAGGAGGAAAACAACCATGAGGAGAAAGTTTATGATAGTGATGGGGATGAAGTGACAGTGAGACTGAACACCCATGGGTGTACCTACAAAGGATTTAAGGACGGTGATCCGCCCAAATTTGATGGAAACAAGGATTCGGTGGCTACGTTTGAATGGATCGAGAGGATGAATGGGGTAATCAACATAAGCGAATGCCGACCTGACCAGGCTGTAAAATATGTGGCTCACTCTTTCACCAACGAGGCACTAAGTTGGTGGAGGACTATCCAAAGAACTAAATCGCCAAACGCTCTCAAAAGAATGACTTGGGAAGATCTGAAAAAGTTGATAATCCAGAAGTTCTGCCCACAGAACGAGATTGATCGAGTGGAAAACGAGTTTCTAAATTTCAAGGCTGGCAACAAGACTCATCGCCAGTACACTTCAAGATTTAATGAGCTAGCTCAACTGGTACCCCACCTGGTAGAGACTGAGGAGCGATTGATTAAGTATTATGTCAAAGGCCTACCCCAAAAGGTCCGTGTTCATGTGAAAGCTAACCTACCCTCGACTTTCGAGTCGGTAGTGAATCTGTCCGGAATCGTCTATGACGATTATGCCAATGAGGACCCGGTGCCGGAGGCACCAAAGAGGAAGTGGGAGAACTCGTCTAAGGGGACTGGAAGAGGAAATGTTACTGCTGAGGCAAAGAAGCCAAGGAATGATGAGTACGAAATTTGCACAAAGTGCGGGAAACAGCACCGCGGTGAATGTTTGGCCGGCTCAACCATGTGTTTTAAATGTGGAAGACCGGGGCACTACTCGAAGGATTGTACTAAGGGCATCAAGTGCCAGAACTGTGGTTGGTATGGGCACGCTACTAAGGATTGCAGGAAGACCGGACAATCTGGTTCGGGGAAAGAAAAAGAAAAGGAACAGCCAAAGGCTAGGACTCGGGCCTATGCTTTAACCGAGGAAGAAGCAAGAGGAAACCCTGACGTCGTGTCGGGTACGTTCCTAGTAAATGATGAACATGCTGCTATTCTGTTTGATTCTGGTGCTAGTAAAAGTTTTATATCCACTGCATTTAGTCGCAAATTAGACTGCACAATCACTAGCCTTATAAGGGCCTTTAGCGTACAAACTGCTATTGGTAAAAACTCAGTAGTCATCCAAGTGACTGACGATTGCATGGTAGAAATAGAGGGCCATAAGTTTCCATCTAAATTGTACCTTCTAACCTTAGGAGGATTCGATGTAGTATTGGGCATGGATTGGTTAGCTGCCAACGAAGCTCAAATCATATGTAAACGAAAGATGATACATCTCAAGGCCACTGACGGCAGTCCGATTACGGTTTATGGTGACTGGAATAGCACAATGCCGAACGTCATCTCGATGATCAAGGCCGAAAGTTACATGAGGCGCGGTTGCGAAGCTTATCTGGCGTATGTTATTGACGATAGAATGAAAACGAAAGAGCTAAAAGATGTACCCGTGGTGTGCAATTTTCCAGAAGTGTTCCCAGAGGACCTACCTGGTTTGCCGCTCGATCGGGAAATAGAATTTCAGATTGACTTACTGCCAGGAGCTGAGCCCGTTGCCAAGGCACCATACCGATTGGCTCCGTCAGAAATGAAAGAATTAATGTCCCAACTTGAAGAATTAACAGAGAAAGGATTTATCAGACCGAGCATCTCACCATGGGGCGCTCCGGTATTATTTGTAAAGAAAAAGGACGGCAGCATGCGCATGTGCATCGACTACCGTGAATTGAACAAGAGAACAGTAAAGAACAAATACCCACTGCCTAGAATAGACGACCTCTTTGATCAATTACAAGGCGCGAGTTGGTTCTCAAAGATTGATCTCAGGTCGGGTTACCATCAATTGAAAGTAAGAGAGGAAGATGTACCGAAAACTGCGTTTCGTACACGTTACGGGCATTATGAATTTCTTGTGATGTCCTTCGGACTAACCAACGCACCAGCAGCATTTATGGATTTAATGAACAGAGTATGCCGACCCATGTTGGATCGATCAGTAATAGTTTTTATAGATGACATCCTCATATATTCCAAGAATGAAGGTGATCACCACTGTCACCTAAGAGAAGTATTGGAGGTTCTAAAGCAGGAGAAGTTGTATGCAAAATTCTCCAAATGCGCGTTCTGGCTTAGGGAGGTCCAATTCCTAGGCCATGTCATAAACCCGGACGGCATTATGGTGGATCCTGCTAAGATCGAAGCGGTAAAGGAATGGAACATCCCGAAAACGCCAACTGATATACGAAGTTTTCTGGGGTTGGCAGGCTACTATCGGAGGTTCATTCAGGATTTCTCGAGAATAGCCTCGCCACTGACAAAGCTGACACGTAAGGAAGTAAAGTATGAATGGGGACCAACCCAAAACAATGCGTTCGAAGAGTTGAAGACACGATTAACCCAAGCTCCAGTCTTGACCTTACCTGAGGGAAACGAAGACTTGGTAGTCTACTCTGACGCTTCGGGGCAAGGATTGGGTTGTGTACTTATGCAACGAGGAAAGGTAATTGCTTATGCCTCGCGACAGTTAAAGATTCATGAAGTTAACTACCCGACTCACGATCTGGAGTTGGCGGCCGTAGTTTTCGCATTAAAGATATGGAGGCATTATCTGTACGGAGTTAAATGCACCATCTACTCCGATCACAAGAGCCTGAAGTACTTCTTCGAGCAGAAGGAATTAAACATGAGACAAAGAAGGTGGTTGGAACTACTAAAAGACTACGATTGCGAAATATTATACCACCCAGGCAAGGCAAATGTAGTGGCTGACGCCTTAAGCAGGAAGGAAGAGTCGACACCTATTAGAATCAAGGCGTGTCAGTTGATTATAACACCAGATTTAATGAATGAAATAGTAAAGGCACAAGATGAGGCACTATTAGAAAGAAATGTGAAACGAGAAAGAATAATTGGACAACAGAGCAACCTGGAGACCAATACGTACGGTGTACGAATTCGTTTTGGCCAGATGTGGATACCTAAGATTGGTGAACTTAGGGCCAAAATCCTTGACGAGGCCCATAAGTCTCGCTACTCTATTCACCCCGGGACAAACAAAATGTACCAAGACTTGTGGAAAGACTACTGGTGGCCTGGAATGAAGAACGATGTGACTGAATATGTGAGCAAGTGCCTGACTTGTTCACTAGTTAAAGCCGAACACCAGAAGCCATGCGGTAAAATGCAACCTTTGCCAATACCGGAATGGAAGTGGGAGGAGATCACGATGGACTTCATCACCAAGCTACCGCGAACAGCTAAAGGTAATGATACCATTTGGGTGATCGTCGACCGCTTGACGAAAAGTGCTCACTTCTTACCTATACGTGAGGCTTCTTCGTCTGAGAAGTTGGCAGAAATTTTTATCAAGGAAATCGTAAGCAGACATGGCATGCCGTTAACGATCGTGTCGGACAGGGACACTCGATTCACGTCAAGGTTTTGGAAGAAATTCAACGAATCCATGGGCACTAGGCTAAACATCAGCACAGCTTACCACCCTCAAACCGATGGTCAATCGGAAAGAACCATTCAGACCTTGGAGGACATGCTCCGGGCCTGTATCATTGACTTCGGTGGTAGCTGGGACAGCCATTTGCCCTTGGCAGAATTTTCATATAATAACAGCTATCACTCAACCATTGACATGCCGCCATTTGAGATGCTGTATGGGAGAAGATGTCGAACCCCGGTCTGTTGGGGGGAAATTGGACAGAAAGACTTTGCAAGTCTCGAGGTGGTCAAAGCTACTTCTGAAAAATTTGACCAGATAAAAGCACGCATGAAAGCCGCAAAAGACAGACAAAAATCATACGCGGACAAGAGAAGAAGGGATTTAGAATTTCAAGTAGGGGACATGGTACTATTGAAAGTGTCACCCTGGAAGGGGATTATCCGATTCAGAAAACGTGGCAAATTAAGCCCAAGGTTTGTCGGGCCTTTCAAAATCATAGCAAGAGTTGGCCGAGTGGCTTACAAACTCGACTTACCAGATGAGCTCGATGGAATTCACCCTACATTCCACATATCACACTTACGCAAGTGCCTTGCTGACGATACGGCTCACATACCTTATGACGAAATCGAAGTGGATAACAGCTTGAACTATGTAGAAGAACCAATAGCTATTCTTGACAGAGCCGAGAAACGATTACGCAATAAGTCGATCCCTTTAGTCAAAATACAATGGAAACACAGAAAGGGGTCCGAGGCTACTTGGGAGAAAGAAGACGAGATGAAGGAACTGTATCCCCAGTTGTTTAACGTGTAACAGGTTTCGAGGACGAAACCTCATTAAGGAGGGTAGACTTGTAACATCCCAAATAATGACAAGACAAATAGAAAAGGGAAATAAAGTGGGCTTGGCCAAAATTTCGGCCCATGGGCCGAAAAGAAAAGGGGGAAACCCCATTACAAAACAGCAGCTTCAACCCAAACCCCTCTCATTTCATCTTCCTGCGCAAGAATACTAGAGAGAGAGAGAGAGAGCGATCGGCTTGTGAAGAAAACCGCAAGGAGAAGACTCAAGGGCTCGGGAATCATCCGACTCCACCATTTCAACGCATAGCAACAGAAATCGGGCCTGTTGAGGTAAGCATCGCCTCTGATTCTGAGTCTTTGCATGTCTCGGGTTTAAATCAAATAAAGATACGATTTTTGCATATGAAACTTGAAACAAATCACGTATTTGAACTCAAGAACGATAAAGGAAGGTGTTTAACGTAAAATGCTCAAGGTTTAATCGATTGGAAATAAGTTGGCTGGAGCAAGGTTCTGGTCAGGGAAGATGCAGACCCATGACTCGAAACTATAGTTTCGATACATACAGACCCGTCGAAACTACTCTAGTTTCGATAGTCATGTTTGACTCGAAACTATCTAGTTTCGATAGCAGCCAATGACTCGAAACTACCATAGTTTCGATAGGAACTCAGGACTCGAAACTACCTAGTTTCGAGTGTCACCTTGAACCTAAACTAAGATTTTTCATAAGTTAATGACTCGAAACTACCATAGTTTCGATAGGATCTCATGACTCGAAACTACCTAGTTTCGATAGAAGGATTATGACTCGAAACTACCTAGTTTCGAGTGTAAGACCATAGCTCGAAACTACCATAGTTTCGATGCGACCCACCTCCCGAAACTACTGAGTTCAAGAATAGTAATGTCTAGTGTCATTTAGGAGCCCTACCTTATATGTATGACTTTATTATACAGATTGTGGGTGACCTTAGTGACGTTTCGAAACCAGCTATTATACTTCAGGGACCCGCCTATCAGGTGAGTTCTATGTGCCCCTTTTTATGTTATGTGCAAATAATTTTAAATGTTTTGGGGCTGAAGTGTATACATTAAATGAATAAATGTTATGAATGCCAATGTGATCATATGTGATACTTATATATATATGAATGTTAATATAATCATACGTAAAATAATGATGAACAAGAATGAAACGAATGTATACAAAGAATGAATGAACGAACGACATAACGAAAAGGAAGAAAATCTTGCTTTATATTTTATATATTGCTTGTTACGAATGCATGTAAATGTATGGACGCTTCGATGATAACGGCTACTTCGGTAGACGGACGACCTCGTGACTATTTTGCAATCGGGACAAACACGTTCCTTCATTAGCTAGGACGTGTGAAAGGCACTAATGGACGGTCGAAGCAATTGCCTTATCAATGATAAGTAGAACGGTTGCATATATAATAGTTCATGTGGGAAACGGATGCCTTAGGGCAGACGGGCGAATATGACGGACTACGACGGTAGTACGGTTAAGACGGACGGCCGAAGGTTTGCCGGACGGTATAGCATAACAGATGGCCGAAGGTTTGCCGGATGTTGTGGAGGACGGACTACGACGGTAGGACGGGCGTATGTCTTCGTGACTTACGCATAAATGAATGTTGGCTGATCACTCTTATGAGTATGACCAATAAATGTTAATGAAAGTAAAGGTGAATGCATATTTATGTGCTCACATACGAATGATAAAAGAAAGCAAAGGATATGTAAATGTGTATTTATACTTATATATTTATACGTAAGTATTTATAAATGAATAATGTTCATACCTAAATGTTTTTAACTAGAACTCACCAGCGTTAGCTGACTTTTAGTATACATTTCAGGTAAAAAGAAGAAAGGTCGTGCATTGGAGTGAAGGCTATCCCGATCAGGGGCTGACATCCCATCCACTTTAATTTTTGTTAAAGCACTGTGTTATGTTTAAATGATTAAGACTTCCGCTGTTATGGCTATGTAATCGAATGATGTAAGCTCACGCTACGTTTAGAAAGTATTCAATGTAATTATTCAGTATCTATGGCTATGTTTATGAGTAAATCCAACGAGTGAGGTCACCCGGTGAAAAGGGGCCTTACAGAACACTTTCACTACCACTTAATTATGCAGAAGAATCACTTTCAGAATCACACTGCTTCACTAATTCTTCTTTGATCAAGGTCACGAATGCTTGAGTAGTAGCTTCACCCTTTTTATTCAAAGCTTCCCATACATCTCTTGAAAGTGAACACTTCCCGAGACTATGAATGATTTCTTTTGGTAAATCCATTTGTAGAGTTGCACGCGTCTTGATCTCTTGATCATACTTCTGCTTTTCTACTTTAGTAAGAGCTGACAATGGTTTAGGAGCATCATTATATCCCATAAACTGATAAGTAGGATGCTTATATCCTTCCAAGATGGGTAACCAAAAACTTTCATTAGTGTCTGATACAAATTGTTCAAACCGGACTTTCCAGCTAGAGTAATCTGTTATACACAAAAGCCTCGGTGGCATAGTTTCAATATCATTATCAATACAAGAATTTGACATTTTGAAAATTTTGTGATAATATCCGAAAAAAATTTCCCGCCAAAATACTCTTTTTAGAAAATTCAAAAATTTCAAAATTTCAATATTCTAAAAAATGATTCAAAATAGCATTCTCCTAAAAAATTTGGACAAGAAAAATTTTCCCCCCAAAATACTCTTTTTTTATTTTTTATCCTCAAGCGAACTTAGTAAGTTCGCTTGATTAACTTCGCCTGAAACTTCCGGAGCGAACTTGATAGGTTCGCCTGAACTAAACTGAGCGAACTAGCTAAGTTCGCCTAATTAAATTCGCCTGTAACTGAATGATCAAGTTCGCCTGAAACGTTGAAACTTTATGAAAAACAAAAACACGAACTCAAACCTCTAAAAATCATAATTTCTGATGTATATGATCAAATTGGACAAATCTGAACCGTAGGAATGTGTAGGAACTGATTAGGAACACTTCTATCGGATCAAATTCCTCAAACGAATCCAAAATCAATTCAAAATGATCAAAAATCCTCCATTTTTGTCAAGAACATGAAAAAGATGAAAAACTCTTCAAAAACTCAGAAATTTGATGTTGATTGTACACGAAAACACCACTAATCTACTGCTAAACAAGAACAAAAGCTCTGATACCAATTGTAGGTCCCTTGTGACGAATCTTCTAGACTCGCGGAACGACACGGTGATAACGTGCGGAATCCATGATCAACGTGCAACGTGTAAAGTAATCAACAACACCGTGTAAATAAACGCTTTGTATTTCACTCACAAACACTGTTTACAAACTCTCTCAGATCTGTTCTTGACTTCTAATCTCTAAGGTCTCAAAGTTTTTCTCTAAGACTTGCAAACACCTATTTATAGGGAAACACAAATGCTCACAACACCATAGGCGAACTTAACAAGTTCGCTCCTAAATATGCTTAGGCGAACTTGTTAAGTTCGCATATCTAAGAACTTACACAGAATTTTAGCGACAGTTACAAAACATGCTCTAACATGGGGGACTCCTAAGTAGTGCTACTCATATAACTTATGGCTCACTTCTGGTGGGATAGATTAGTGAGGAATTTCAAAACATATCTTTGAATAATATTACACCAACTAAAAATATTTAGCTCTCCAGTGCTGATGATCAAAGAAAGGAGAGTTAAGAACTCTAAAGCCAAGGGCTAGAACAAGAAAGGCAATGGGAAGGCAGACTTTAAAAGCAAAGATGATGCTGTAAAGCTGCTAAGAAACCACCAATGGATGCCAAGTGTTTCCACTATGGAGAGACTCGGTATTGGAAGAGGAACTATCCCAAATTTCTTGCTAAGCTGAAGAAGGGCAAAGCCTCAAAGGCTGGCACTTAGGTATTGATGTGCCATCATTTATACATATTTTACATGCACAATTATCCCCATATTAACCACAATTATAGACAAAATGATAAGAATTGATTCTTAATCTATTTAATTGTGTTACAATAGGATAATTATCCCTTACTTGCAAAAACATGGAGAAATCACTCAAAATCAAGAAGAAATGAACATTCGGAAGTCAATTGAACGAAACCGGTCGCAGGAAGTCAAAGCTGGAAGTCAAAAAGTCAACTCGGAGCAAAAGTGCCCAATGCACGAGCGTGCATTCCAATGCACGGCCGTGAGGTTTTGCCTCCCTATACCTCCTAAAGCTGCCAAGATTCCCCACGTGCAAGAAAAGGGTACTTTGCACGCTCGTGCAATCCAATGCACGACCGTACATTGCCAAAATCTCAGTGTATAATAACAAGCTCATTCTAGTGTTTTAGGTATCCAAGACTATGGGTTGTGAAGGTCCTAGTGCTCTGCTAGAGCCGGAACTCACTCGGTTTTGGTGCGTTTTAGCTTTACTTTGTTTATTTTCTTTTTCCAAGTCTTGTAATATGTCACACCCCCAATTTAAAACTAACGGAGTTTTACCGTTTTGGGAAGTGATAAACCAGGATATCAGTCATTAGTTATATTGAACGACTCTACATGGGACTCAAATGAAAATATCATATCAATCAGAGTTAATGCGGAAGCGTAAAGAAAGTAAATGCGCAAAACACACGCGCCCAAAAGAATAGTCCAAAAGTCCAAACCAAACACAATTCAAAATAGTCCAAACATTTTAATAAAACATAAATCAAAGGCAGAATTCCATGCATGTCATATTGTGTGCACATGTGCCTTATCTTAAGCGACCTGAGAAAAACATGTTAGAAAATGTCAACACGAGGTTGGTGAGTTCACAGGTTTCAGTTTATAAAAGCATTTAACAGATTAATGTACATTCAATATATAAATCAATAGGTAGCTAACCCATAAGTATGTTAACTAATGCGCTCGCAACCGACAGCTGACTGTTTATATGCCTCCCACCATCATGGTGCATGTTTAGGTCAATATTGCACCCGTTCGACTTCCAATCGAATTAGCGCGACTAACGCTGCTGAGGTTTGTCAAACCCAGAAGTACTACTCAAATTACCTCGCTATGTTCATATTAACAGTCCGATATGAGGACTTAAAGGATAATGTGTACGCACAGTCATACAAGTGATATCATATATGAATTACAAAAATCAAAAGCATTTACGACATGTTTTCTCCCCCAGTTTAAAAACCGTAAAAAGGGGCCGTGAAAACTCACCTGAATAGCGTAGACAGTATCACACAAGAGATAAGTTGGAACCACAAGTGTAAGTCTCAAACGACTTACGAATGCCCTAAAATTATAAACACATAAATTAGGGAGAAGTTGGGATTTGTGACGACGACACGGAAAGTTAGAACGTCTTAACGCATTCTAAGGGTTTATGAGCAGACGAACGTGTCTACGGGAGTAAAGATTTTTAATACCAAATTTACGATCGAAGCGTTACGTGTCGTATGTTAATAACGAATATTAATTTAACGAATACATATATTCGTACGTTCGAGTCGTTTACAAAGATTAGGAAATTAATATAATTTAATACATTATTTTTAGGTTCGTCGGATTAACTAATTAATCATTGTGTGGAAAATAATAAATATATTATTTTTTATCGAGTATGAAAACGTGAGTAAATAATATAAACTATTATATTATTTTTAGTTTAAACATCACACAAAGTATTTTAACGAGGTGAAATAATATAAATATATATATATATTATTTAATAGTCGGAGTTACGGGTTAAAAATAATATAAACATATTATTTTAATCGAATTCGCGGTTTGAACATAATATAAACATATTATTTAAAAGTGGGAATAATAATAATAAAAATAGGTTATGAAACCAAACCCGAGCCTACGGGTTGTTTTTCGGGTTAAAACTCTTAATATAATAATATAATAATGTAAGTTTTGATTTTTAATAATTAAATATAATCAAAAGTGCCTCAAAAATAAAATGTGGGAGCCCGGTCTCGAACCCGGGTCTCTCCCACACACGCACACTATCTTAACCATTCCTGCCCGCTAGGGTATCGCGTTAGATACCCTGTTCAAATGATTTTATCAATAAGTTCCAGTGTATCCTTCTCCCTACACATACAAGTTCGAAACCAGTCTAATACCCATAATTTCGACCGCGATTTAGCAAGATTAATTAGGGGTTTCAATGATCGAGTCATGGCGAGTCTGTGTGTGGGTTTAATTGCAAAACTAACGAGTTTAAGATCATTAGATTACATGAATTAGGGCCGAAACCCTAGTTCAAGAACACAAGATTGAATCGGTAAAATCTGATATTAGATGTTGTTGTAATCAAAGGGCTTTTAACAAGAATGGAATTTCGAACCTGATGGTATAAATTAATTGGATTTAAAACAAGTGTAGATTAGGATTCGATTAACCAAAAAACTCATGAACCATAGATCTTTGATCTTGATTAATTCGATAATAAAGATTTGAATTGGCATAGGGCTTTCATAAGATAGAGGATTACGAATCTAGTGATATAGTTTAATTGAATTTAAACGTGGTCTAGAGTATAGTTTGATTAAACTGGTTTCGCATGAACCCTAGAATTTGGTTCATGCCGAATTTGATGTTTTAAGCCCCAATAACAATAGGGCTTCTATTCTAAAGACTGAAACGAAGCTAACGGTATAAGAGATTACCAGATTGGATGTCGGATTGATGGGATTCGACTAAAACGAGTGCTGACGGCTTGCGGGTTAGTTTCCGACGACTTTTGCTGCAACTCCGGCCAATTCCACTTGTGTAAAAGCTTCAGAGGAGTTCTTCTAAAGTGCGCAGGTTGCTGGTTCATGAGAATGATACATGGATTTGCCGAATTTGATATGAACATAGAGGGTGTCGACGGTTACGGCTTAATGTGCAATAATTGGGATTAATTCGCGATGAATGCAGCTTTTAGTTGCCCTAATGATGATCGTTAATGATATGGTTGTGTGTTTCAGTTACAAAATCACACGAAGATTGGTTCTTGAATTTGAAATCAAAAGTCATGATTTTGACTTTACAAAGTCAGACATGATTCAAATATCTTGATTTTGACTTTCAGAGTCAACAATTCAAGTTTTGGGATTTGGCAGGACTAGTCCCTGTTGTTTAAGATTAAACATGTGACAGAAATAGTCCCTTAAGTTTTAGATTAGATTAACTGGGTTAGGATTTAACGAAATACTTAACGGGATTGCTAACGGCGTTAACTTTGAAAAGTCGGATTGTCACATAATATGAAATGATTCTTCTCGTTCGAGTAACAAGAGGCAACCTACACCCACTCTCCTTTGGTGTTGAAATACTTTCACACAATGTCTAAGGGTTAGTGGAGTCACTTGTTTGGTCATTTATGACTAGTCCTCTTGTGTTGTTTGAGTTAGTTGAACTTTAATTAATTAATGAAGTATTTTTAGTAAGTTATGTTCTTGAAGTCTTTCTAATAGCTTATTTTAAAAAGAACAGAATAAGTGATTTTTAAACCAACATAATAATCTTAAATCTTGTAAGTTACTTAAGCAAGTCTTCTTGTTTGAGAAGCTTATTCGGGTTTGTACGGTCTATATACAATCTTGGTGCTAGCAATGGCCGAGTTAGTATAGATTTAACATTAAGGGTTGATTGGAGGTTTGGGTATTCAATGGGTCATTCGAGTCCTGACTGGGCCTTATGAAATGTGTCGGTATTTCTTTACTTCTCTTGTGTTAGCTTGCAGAGGACTTCTAGCGGGAGCCATGGGGCTTGATCTTGAGAATGAAAGTTATATTTATTTAAAATATTATTATAAGTAAAGACAACTATTTTAAGAATATAATTTGTTAGGTTCGAGCGTTCACAAAGTACCTTTAGAGAAGTTGCGCATTCCGACTTTCCGGAAGAAGTTACAAGACATGACGTACGTCAGTCAAAGAATAATCTTAGTTTGAATAATGAATCACAGGATAGCCGACGGACTTGATCCCGAAATTTATTAGGAACAGTTGGCCGACCGTATCCACTGTTCCGTTACGAAATACTAGCTCCCCCATCGAAAGGGTTAGTATTAGTAACCATGACCAAACTTACAAAAATACGACATTAATTAACAAGTGATGACAACCGGAGTAACACCCTTAATGAGATAATCCTTCTCATTACATTCTTTATCCTATTTACTTTCTTTTAAACAAAACCCATCTTTCCAACTTATTATCCTAGTCAGACAATAGCAAGGATTGAGTACGAGATCCGTGTCCATGGTTCGATACTTGGTTCTTACTCAGACTATACTACGCTGCGATAGGTACACTTGCATATTGTATAGTTGAAGTATTTATCATTTTAATTTATAAATTTAAAACCTGATCATTTGTGTAACTCTAAATATAATATATTTTATACACAAAAACACGCTCATCAAGTTTTTGGCGCCGTTGCTGGGGACACGGTAATTCTGCGAAAGATCTAAGCCGTTGGACTGACTATTTTTATTTTCACTTTCAACATTATTTTCCTTTTATTTGGTGTTGTTGTTAGCTAATCTATCTTTGCAAGAATTTTCAAGGATCGCGACCGCGAAATTTCTTTTAAGAAAAATGAATATAAGCACCACCATTCGAAAGCAAAATCTTTTCTTATTAGGCGTAACGCTTTCGAACGGTTTTAAGTTTTTAATTTTTATACTCTTATTTATTTTCGATGATGACAAGCTTGATATCCGAAAATTGGAATTCAACAAACGAGGTATGTTCTCTAATACAAAATCGGGATTTTTACGGTGATATTCCCTTACGACCAATTCGTTTTAAACTTTCAACAAAATAATATTTATGGAAAATTTAAATTATTATTTTTAATTACCCTTTAATTAAAAATATATTTATTTTTCTAAAAAGATATTATAGGTTAAGTATTTTTAGTAAAAATAATAATAATAATAATAATAATAATAATAATAATAATGTAGAGTCATATCTTATGTATAAGCTGTTGTCATTTATTGTATGTTTAAACAGTTTTAGACTAGTTTACTTTCTATTATTTCATTAAATGTAATTTCAGTTTTCTGTAATTTACTGTTTTATTTCTAAGTCTGGGCCATCGAAGCTACTTAGTTTCGATTGAGTGTGTTCAATCGAAACTAGTAGTTTCGATAGATGGTAGTTTCGACAGTTGGGTATCACTTGTAAATGGTCAATCAAAACTAGTAGTTTCGATTGAACATAGTTTCGATACCTGTCACTACTATAAATAGCCTAGTTTGAGAATGTTTAGGGTGTGAGTAGCGGCTGTAACCCTGAACCTTCTCTTTCACATTGTTCTTGAATCAATACAATTTGTAGTTGTTTATGCACTGTGTTCTTACATTTTCATACCATTTGCGTGTTGATTCATAGTATGGTTAGTCGGTTATTTTCACCAACACTGTTTCTATCATCTGTTTCACCACCATACACACAATTTCCGCCTGTGTGTGTGTAATCGATCAAATTAGTGATTTCAAGTTAAATCTGGACCTACAATTGGTATCAGAGCTATATGCTCTAGTGTTTTTTTTTAGTATTATCAGGTTTTGTGATCGATTCTAGGTGATTTATGAGGTATTTTGAGGTTTTTGTTGGAATCTGCACATAACATCTTAGACGTACTGTTTCATCGTTTTTCAAGGATTTTTGTTCGTGATTTCAAGAATCGGAGGTTGGATTAGTGATCAGGAGTGTTAGACGAAGGTTTTCGCTGGATTGGTTTGTCATTTCCGCACTATTGATTTCTGGAGCTTGTCATCAATGGAGTATTTCTGAGCTTGGAGAAGAAGGCATCGAAACTACTGGGGACAGTTTCTGATTTTTGTTGATCATCGAAACTTCTTGTCTACGTTTTGTCGGGAGAAGGTACTATCGAAACTAGATTTTTGTCTTATCTCTATAGAAACTGTGGTTATCGAAACTTGTTTGTGAAATTTTCAGTATCGAAACTAGTGTTAATCGAAACTAGTTGTTTCGATAAAAGTTGCCCTATCGAAACTAGTTACTGTTTAGTTTCGATTCCAAATATTATGGCCACTTCAAGTTCAACAGAACATTCTTGGGGAGATAGACCACATGCTCTTTGTACACAAGAGAATTTGATGACTGGACTAAAAAATGAAGCTTTTCTTTCAATTTCACAATTATACATTGTTGAGTTCTATCACCGATGGTCCCCACAAGCCCGTAACTACCACTGTTGATGTTCAACGTCCTAAGTTAGTATCTGAGTATGATGAGAAAGATCTTGCCCTGATTGCCCGAGACAACAAGGCCTACGGGACTATTTCCATGGCTCTTCCTATGGATATTTTCAACATCTTTGCTGAGTACACAACTGCCAAAGACTTCTGGGTTGCATTGTGCACAAGATATGAGGGAAGTGAGGATGTCAGGGAAAGAAAAAGAGATCTGATCAAGAAACAATATGAGATGTTCAGCAGTGTAAGGGGAGAACCAATGTCTGATTTGATCAACCGTTTCTCAAGCATTGTATCAAGGTTGAAAGTAATGGGAGTTGAGTACCCTACTCTTGATCTAAACAAGAAACTCCTAGATTCTCTTCCTGAGGAATGGAATATGTATCGAATCATGATCAAAAAGACTGAGAATCTAAGTGCTCTGTCTCAACAGGAAGTCTATAGCATTCTTGAATCTTATGAAATTGAGATTAAGAAGGGAGCAGTCACCCCGTCAAATCAGTCTGGAAACACAGCTCTTATTGCTGGATCAAGCTCATCCGGTAGCCCATACTTTCAGACTGATGTCCCTCCTTCAGCTGCTGCAATTAATTCTACCAGCTCCGCTGCTCTCCAAAAGACTGTCACCATGATTCCTGATGATTATGTCCCAATCATGACTGCTTTCATGTCGTGCTATGATGCACTGATTTCTGGAAATCTAACACCGGTTAGCTTTCAACCTGATGACTTGGAGCATATTAACCCTGATGATTTGGAGAAAATGGACATTGATTGGTGCATGGCTATGTTGACCTTAAGAGCCAAAAGATTCATCAAAAGGACTGGCATAGACAGATTCAAGCAGGGAAAGACACTTGGGTTTGATATCAAGAAGGTGAGATGCTACAATTGTGATCTGCTGGGTCACTTTGCCAGAAACTGCAAGGAGCCGTCCTCTAAGGATCAGCAAGAAAAGAAGATTTCCTCTGGAAAACAAGCTGCCAATCCTCCCAAGACAAACACATCTTCAAGTTCCACAGCTCTTGTGTGTCAAGATGATGGACACTATCATTGGGGAGAACAAGCTGAGGAAGCTGCTGATAAAGCCTTGATGGCTGATGTGGAGGACAAGGACAAGTGTGTCATGATTGAACCTGCAGAGGATCTCACTGCTGTGCCTGTTGAGGTTATTTCTAAACTGTGTAATTCTAGATCTTGCTTGAATGAAATTCAAAAATACAGATTCATCAATCAAGCCTTGATTGATGAACGAGATCACATTAAGGTGATGTATGACTCTGTGGCCAAAAATGAGAAACTTTACTTAAAGAAAATTCTTGACATTTCTGGTGAAAATCGCTCTTTAATTGTGCAACTCAATACTTAAACTATTAACAATACAATTTTAACTGAAAGAGTACAAAAGGCAGAAAAAGCCAAATTACAGGTTGACCACATGGATATGGATCAGAAAATTCTGTTTAGAATAACTGATAAACAATTTAATAGAAAAGGCACAGAAGGTCTTGGGTATAACTCTCATCCACCTCATTATTCTAAATCAGGGAGATTTGCTGATATGCCAACTCCGCATGTTTCCACACCTTTTGTTTGCACATTATCTCCTGATGATTATATTACGTCCTCTGATTCTGACAGTTTTGCTTCTTGTGCAGAATCAAATTGTGTAAATTCCGAAGATGATTGTGATGAGAGTACCAATGACAGAACTATTTTAAAAGAACTTGAGTCGGATGAATGTAATAATATGTCCGTGTCTAAACTAAAAATTTGTGAACACGTTGAAAACTTGTATTTTGATTCTATGCTGCTATGCATACGGGTTTGGGATGTGATGTTTCTAAATTTAAAAATGCTTTGCCTTTTATTCCTAAATCTTTGAATGTTATGCCATGTGTTACCAAGTTTAAAAGTGCAGGAATTATTGTGAATGATGTACCACGTGAAACCATGAGCAACATGGACTTTTTCAGATTAAAGGAAGCACATCGTCTTCAAGACAAAGTTATTGATGAGAGAACTGTCTCATGTTCAGATTCCTCAACATCACAATCATCTTCATCTTGTGATGACTATTATCAGGCTAAGATATCTTGTGAAAACGTTTGTTTTAGTTGTGGTGCCTCAAATCATGTTTCAAAAAGTTGTAAATTGACAACCACAAATTCTAATGAAGAATCGCCTTCCAAAAGTTCATTAAATTCATATGTGTTGCCTAAGTCTTCTCACAGTAGGAAATCTAGGCGTAAAAGAATAAAAAATGCTAAAAATTATTTAAAACGAACTTGGAAAATTAAAAATAATGTTCTATTTGATGACCGTGCTTCATCAAAGGATGGTTGTAATTCTGATTCCAATGAGATGTCATATCCTGACACTAAAATCTCTTGATTGAAACAATTTTGGTCAAAACGTATAAATGGTTCGTTGTGTTTAGGGTCAATCAAGAAGAACCGGCGATAACATCTGGCATGTAGATAGTGGATGTTCAAGACATATGACTGGTCACTTTAACTTGCTGTAAGAT
Source organism: Smallanthus sonchifolius (assembly GCA_023525975.1). NCBI lineage: Eukaryota > Viridiplantae > Streptophyta > Magnoliopsida > Asterales > Asteraceae > Smallanthus > Smallanthus sonchifolius. Next base: position 42,472,495 of record CM042033.1, read on the forward strand.
TATCATCAAATTGATGGAGAGTATGTTGCTTTTGCTGGAAACCCAAGAGGAGGAAAGATTGAAGGACAAGGAACAGTATCAAATGGAGTAAATAGTCTGGAATTTGTCAACTTTGTTCCTCAGTTGAAATACAATATGATGAGTGTTTCACAGATTTGTGACAAGGACTTTTGTGCTTTATTCAATTCAAAAGAATGTCTTATCTTGAAGCCGGGTGTGGTGATTCCGGAAGAACTTATTCTCATGCGTGCTCCCAGAAGATACAACACATATAGTCTGGATATGAACAACCCATCGGGCTTTGAATCGTGTTTTCTCTCAAAGGCTTCCGAAGATGAATCTTTCCTGTGGCATAAGAGGTTGGGACATGTCAATTTCAAAACGATGAACCGACTGGTTCGAGGCAACCTAGTCACTGGATTACCTCTCAAAGATTTCACTCCTATGGAACACTGTATCTCATGTTCCAAGGGCAAACAGCACAAATCTTCACATAAGCCTAAAACCACAAATTCCATTGACTCTCCTCTCCAATTGCTTCACATGGATCTCTTTGGTCCGGTAAGTGTCATGAGTCTTGGACGAAAGTCATACTGTCTGGTGGTAACAGATGATTTTTCTCGATTCACATGGGTGTTCTTCCTAGCTAAGAAAGATGAGACCCCAGACATTTTAAAAACCTATCTGCTTCAAATTGAGAACCTCTTCAATCTAAGTGTGAAGACTATCCGCAGCGATCATGGAACAGAATTCAAAAATGCAACTCTTGATTCCTTCTGTGAAAGCAAAGGAATTTCTCGACAATTTAGTGCACCTCGTACTCCTCAACAAAACGGTGTAGCTGAAAGGAGAAATCGCACTTTAATTAAAGCTGCACGAACTATGATTGTTGACTCTATGCTTCCCGTGACTTTCTGGGCTGAGGCGGTCAACACTGCATGTTTTGTGCAAAATCGGGTTCTTATCACTAAAAGTTGCAACAAGACACCTTTTGAGATTATGTACAAGCGCAAGCCAGTTATTGATTTCTTCAGAAAATTTGGGTGTGTGTGCACAATGCTGAACACTTCAGATCAACTCAACAAGTTTGAAGCCAAAGCTGATGAATGCTATTTTGTTGGTTACTCATCCAATCAACGTGCTTTTCGTGTCTACCATAAGAAGAAAAGGATATTGATGGAGTCCATTGATATCAATTGGCATGAAAACAATCATACGGACGCAGGAGACGGTCCCAATTGGCTCTTTGACGTCGATTCAGTTTTTAAGTCATTTAATCTTCCTGATTTCTCTATTGAATCAACTCATTCTAATCCTTACTTCTCTGTGAACAATCTAAGGAACATAAATGATCAAGGCTCTTCCTCATCTGCTCAGGTTGAAATTCCTGTGGTTGCTAATGCTGAATCTGATATGGAGTCTTCCGGTTCTGGTGCAACAAGTGAAACTGTTGAAGACAACTCCATTACAATAGTAGATGTTGCACCACAATCACATGCTGAAGATCCTATTAATGATATTGCCGATCCTGCTGAAAATCTTACCAATTTGGAAGAAGTCATGGAAGAAGATGAAATTCCTCAACTGCGAATTCACAAGATTCATCCCACCAATAACATCATTGGACCACTCAATGTGGGTGTGCTAGTACCCGGAGTGCCTGTGAAGCATTTGAACACAGCATGTTTTCCTACTTCATTTCTCAAGTTGAACCTAAGAACATTAAAGCAGCTCTACTAGAAAACAGCTGGGTGGAAGCTACGCAGGAAGAGCTACAGCAATTCTCAAAGCTGCATGTGTGGAACTTGGTAGATCTTCCCAAGAACAAAGTTCCAATCGGCACTCGTTGGGTTTTTCCCAACAAAAAGGATGAAGGCGGCACTGTGATTCGAAATAAAGCTCGTTTGGTGGTTCAAGGTTTCTATCAAGAAGAAGGGATTGACTATGAGGAAGTCTTTGCACCAGTGGCTCGCTTGGAAGCCATCCGAATGTTTCTCTCCTATGCAGCCTACATGGACTTCACCGTTCATCAAATGGATGTCAAAAGCGCATTTTTGTACGGCAAAGTTCAAGAGGAAGTATATGTCAAGCAGCCGACGGGTTTCATTGATCCTAATTTTCCAGACCGTGTTTACAAGTTAGACAAAGCATTGTATGGTCTTCACCAAGCACCTCGTGCGTGGTATGAAACTTTATCAAAGCATCTGCTTGAGAATGGTTTCACACGAGGAGCAATTGACCAAACTTTGTTCAAACGAAAGGATGAAAAGGATACAATCATGGTGCAAATTTATGTGGATGATATCATTTTTGGATATACAAATGTAAGGCCCCAAAAACGGGTAACCTCACTTGTTGGATTTACTCATAAACATAGTCATAAATACTGAACTTAAATTTAAAACATTCATCATTCAATTACATAATCATAACAGCGGAAGTCTTTACAAATAAATCATAACATTGTTCCAAGACATATAAAACAAAAGTGGGATGTCAGTCTCGTGCCGGGTAACCTTCACGCCATCGCACGACCTTTTCTTCCTTTACCTGAAATGTATACTAAAAGTCAGCTAACGCTGGTGAGTTCTAGTTTAATACAATTAGGTATAAACATTCTTTTCTTTGGAAGTATGCATAATTATATATATATTTATATAAATACACATTGACTTGAATTGCTTTTCTTTTATCATTCTTCGCAAATACATATAAATATATATTCACATCATTTGTCTCATTTACTTTCATAACTTTTGTTTTTCTTTCATCTTTCTTTGTGACTACATATATATGCATTCACCCTTTTCTTTTCTTTTCTTTTCTTTTCATTCATGGGTGATCAACCCGTCATTTATTTGCGAATGTCACAAAGACAAAGGCCACGGTCCATCGTCATGGTCCGCCTATTCTTACAACCGTCCGGCAACTAGTGTCCGTCCGTATTTTTCATTCTTACAACCGTCCGGCAACTTGTGTCCGTCCGTAATCTTACAACCGTCCTACCGTCGTAGGCCGTATTTCGCTCGTCTGCCATAAGGCATCCGTTTCCCACTTAAACTAATTATACAGCCGAATATTGATTTAGCGCCTTACTCCACCGTAGTGGCCTTTATTTAGTCTACCTTTCTAGACTTACTTTTTCTGGCTGCATAATAGTCAAGTGGTCGTCCGTCTACCGAAGTAGCCGTTATCATTGAAGCGTCCATAACGTTTTCTGTTACTTGGCAAGCAATATATATATAGATATAAAGCAGGATTTCATTCTTAAACGTTATGTTATTCTTTTCATTCATTCTTGATAATCATACGATTCATTCTTTGTTCATAATTCATTTTTGTACTTGGGTATATATATATGTTTGTATACCACGTATGATCACATTAACATTCATTACATTTATTCACGTAGTGTATACACTTCAGCCCCAAAACATTTATAAATTATTTGCACATAACATAGAAGGGGGCACATAGAACTCACCTGATGGGCTACTCTAGGTTGTCCTAGACAAAGGTCCAACAGCGTCACTTTCGATCTGGATTAGGTAGTTAAATACACATTAGACCCGACCCCGACTTTAATGGTTTAATCATTCTAAACTTACTGACTTTACTTAACCAACCTGCTGCCTGCTGTCTGCTGCCTGCGCACTTAGTAAGTGCGCAGGGACTTGCTCTTGCTCACTTGGCAAGTGCGCAGGAGCCTTCCTCCTGCGTACTTGGTAAGTACGCAGGGTCTGCATCCTGCGTACTTGGTAAGTACGCAGGGATTCCCTCCTGCGCACTTGGTAAGTGCGCAGGACCTGGTTCTTGGACCAAAATCCGAAGTTCTTGCATGCAAACCCGATCGTGCCAATCTTACAATTTTCTTTGATCAATACATGCGGTTTTTGTTCTAGATGCTATTTCTAAGCTTATTATCAAGTTTCATCCGTAAAAACATCATCTATTTAGCTAAAACTCGAGAAACCCCAAAATGAACAAAAACTCAGATTATGTATGAATCATTACCTGGATTGAAGTTTTGATTCGGAGGTTTTGCTCACGAGCTCAGCTGTAACGTGCTCCTCTAATCTCGTGACGATCCGTCGACTTTCTCTCTCTAGACCCGGGCTCCCTTTCTCTCTCTAGAATTGGTGAAATGGAGGTGAAATGGTCAAATGGGCTGTCTTGGCCCTTTTATACCTGGGCTTCCCTCGGCCCGTTAGAGTCGAGCCCAAGCCCATCCGTCTTTCTTTCGCTTTATGACGTTTAAATCCCCATCGTATTATTATTTACTTATTTACTATTTTCGGGATGTTACAAGTCTACCCTCCTTAAAGAGGTTTCGTCCTCGAAACTGTTTATACGTCAAACAATTGAGGGTATAGTCCCCTCATCTCGTCTTCTTTTTCCCATGTAGCTTCCGACCCTTTTCTGTGCTTCCATTGTATTTTGAGTAAAGGGATCGACTTATTGCGTAGTCGCTTTTCTGCTCGATCAAGGATGGCTATTGGTTCCTCTACATAATTTAGGTTGTTATCCACCTCGATCTCGTCGTAAGGTATGTGAGCTGTGTCATTGGCTAGGCATTTACGTAAGTGAGACACGTGGAACGTAGGGTGTATTCCACTAAGCTCAACGGGTAAGTCGAGTCTGTAAGCAACTTGACCCACTCTTGCTAAAATCTTGAAAGGTCCGACAAACCTTGGACTCAGTTTGCCACGCTTCCTGAATCGAATGATTCCTTTCCACGGTGATACCTTTAACAGTACCATGTCCCCTACCTGAAACTCTAAATCCCTTCTTCTCTTGTCCGCGTATGATTTCTGCCTGTCCTTTGCGGCTTTCATTCGAGCCTTGATCTGATCAAATTTCTCGGAAGTAGCTTTGACCACTTCGAGACTCGCAAAATCCTTTTGTCCAATTTCCCCCCAACAAACCGGGGTCCTACATTTCCTCCCATACAACATTTCAAATGGCGGCATGTCAATAGTTGAGTGATAACTGTTGTTATATGAAAATTCTGCCAATGGTAGGTGGCTGTCCCAGCTCCCACCGAAATCAATGATACAGGCCCGGAGCATGTCCTCCAAGGTCTGAATGGTCCTTTCCGATTGTCCATCGGTTTGGGGGTGGTAAGCGGTGCTGATGTTCAATCTAGTGCCCATCGCTTCATTGAATTTCTTCCAAAACCTTGACGTGAATCTAGTATCCCTGTCGGACACAATCGACAGCGGCATACCATGTCTGCTCACAATTTCTTTGATAAATACTTCGGCTAGCTTCTCGAACGAAGAAGTCTCACGTATTGGCAAGAAGTGAGCACTCTTTGTCAAGCGGTCGACGATCACCCAAATGGTGTCATTGCCTTTAGCTGTTCGCGGTAGCTTGGTAATGAAGTCCATTGTGATCTCCTCCCACTTCCATTTCGGTATTGGTAAAGGTTGCATTTTACCACATGATTTCTGGTGCTCGGCCTTAACTAGTGAACACGTTAAGCACTTGTTCACGTATTCAGTCACATCGTTCTTCATGCCAGGCCACCAGTACTCTTTCTTCAAGTCTTGATACATTTTGTTTGTCCCGGGGTGGATAGAATAACGAGACTTATGGGCCTCATCGAGTATTTTGGCCCTAAGCTCGCCAATCTTAGGTATCCACATCCGGCCAAACCTAGTTCGTACTCCGTATGTATTTGCACTTAAGTTCCCTTGTTGTCCTACTATTCTTTCCCGTTTCACATTTCTTTCTAACAGTGCTTCATCTTGTGCCTTTGTTATTTCACCCATCAAATCTGGTGTTATAATCAGCTGACACGCTTTGATCCGGATGGGTGTCGATTCTTCCTTTCTACTTAAAGCGTCAGCCACTACGTTTGCCTTGCCTGGATGGTACAATATTTCGCAGTCATAGTCTTTCAGTAGCTCTAACCACCTTCTTTGCCTCATGTTTAGTTCCTTTTGTTCAAAAAAATATTTCAAGCTTTTGTGATCGGAGTAGATGGTGCATTTAACTCCATACAAGTAGTGCCTCCATATTTTCAACGCGAAAACCACTGCTGCTAACTCTAGATCGTGCATTGAGTAGTTAACCTCGTGAATCTTTAGTTGTCGTGAGGCATAAGCAATTACCTTTCCTCGTTGCATAAGTACGCAACCTAAACCCTGCCCCGAAGCGTCAGAGTAGACTACCAAGTCTTCATTTCCTTCAGGTAGTGTTAAGACTGGAGCTTGAGTTAATCGTGCCTTAAGTTCCTCAAACGCGTTGTTTTGGGTTTGACCCCATTCATATTTTACTTCCTTACGTGTCAATTTTGTTAGTGGCGAGGCTATTCTTGAGAAATCTTGAATGAACCTTCGATAGTAGCCTGCCAAACCCAGGAAACTTCGTATCTCTGTTGGTGTCTGTGGGATGTTCCATTCCTTTACTGTCTCGATCTTTGCAGGATCTACCATGATGCCGTTTGGGTTTATCACATGACCTAGGAATTGGACTTCCCTAAGCCAAAACGCGCATTTGGAGAATTTTGCGTACAACTTTTCCTTCTCTAGCACCTCCAGAACTTCTCTTAGGTGACAGTGATGATCACCCTCGCTTTTCGAATATACCAGTATGTCGTCTATAAAAACTATCACCGATCGATCCAACATGGGTCGACACACTCTATTCATCAAATCCATGAACGCTGCTGGTGCGTTAGTTAATCTGAAGGACATCACGAGAAATTCATAATGCCCATAACGCGTGCGAAACGCGGTCTTTGGTACGTCTTCCTCTCTTACTTTCAACTGATGGTAACCCGACCTAAGATCGATCTTTGAGAACCAACTCGCACCTTGCAGTTGATCAAAAAGGTCGTCTATTCTAGGCAGTGGGTATTTTTTCTTTACTGTCCTCTTGTTCAGTTCGCGGTAGTCAATGCACATGCGCATGCTGCCGTCCTTCTTCTTTACAAATAGTACCGGAGCGCCCCATGGTGAGATGCTCGGTCTAATAAATCCCTTTTCTGTTAATTCCTGTAGTTGAGACATCAATTCTTTCATTTCTGACGGAGCCAATCGGTAGGGGGCTTTGGCAACGCGCTCAGCTCCTGGCAGTAAGTCAATCTGAAATTCTATTTCCCGATCGGGTGGCAACCCAGGTAGATCCTCAGGGAATACTTCCGGAAAGTTGCACACCACGGGTACATTCTTGAGTTCTTTAGTTTTCATTCTATCATCAATAACATATGCCAGATAAGCTTCGCAACCGCGCCTCATGTAACTTTCGGCCTTGATCATCGAGATGACGTTCGGCATCGTGCAATTCCAATCCCCATATACCGTAATTGGACTGCCGCTTGGAGCTTTGAGGTGTATCCTCTTACGTTTACATATGATTTGAGCTTCATTGGCAGCTAGCCAATCCATTCCCAATACTATATCGAATCCTCCTAAGGTGAGAAGGAATAATCTAGAAGGGAACTTATGACTCTCTATTTCTATTATGCAATCCTCTGTTACTTGGAATACTGCCGAATTTTTACCAACGACAGTTTGTACGCTAAAGGCCTTTACTATGGTGTTAATAGTGCAATCCAGTTTACGACTAAATGCATTTGATATAAAGCTTTTACTAGCACCAGAGTCGAATAAAATAGCAGCATGTTCATCATTTACTAGAAACGTACCTGACACGACATCAGGGTTTCCCCTTGCCTCTTCCTCCGTTAAGGCATAGGCGCGAGTCCTTGCCTTTTGTTGTTCCTGCTCCTTATCCTTTCCCGAACCAGATTGGTCGGCCTTCCTGCAATATTTTGTCAGATGCCCAAATTGTCCACAGCTTTGGCATTTAGTGTCTCTCAAACAGTCGCGAGAATAGTGTCCCGCCCTTCCACACCTATAGCAGGTGGTGGTGCCGACTCGACACTCGCCAAGATGTTGCCTTCCACATTTCTTGCAAGTTTCATATTCATTGGACCTTGGTTTCTTGCTCTCAGTTGTTACGTTCCCTCTTCCGGTGCCTCTGGATGGGTTCTCCCACTTTCTCTTTTGTGTCTCAGGTGCCGGGTCCTCATTGGCGTAGTCGTCGTAGACGATTCCGCTCAGATTCACTACCGACTCGAAGGTCGAGGGTAGGTTAGCTTTCACATGGACACGGACCCGCTGTGGCAACCACTTAACATAATACTTGATCAAACGGTCTTCAGTTTCTACCAGATGGGGTACTAGTTGAGCCAGTTCATTGAATCTTGATGTATACTGGCGATGAGTCTTGTTGCCAGCCTTGAAGTTCAGGAATTCATTCTCAACTCGGTCGATTTCATTCTGGGGACAAAACTTTTGGATGACCAGCTTCTTCAAGTCGTCCCATGTCATTCTGTTTATCGCATTCGGTGACTTAGTTCTCTGAATATTCCTCTACCAACTTAGTGCTTCGTTGGTGAAAGAATGAGCGACGTACTTAACAGCTTGGTCGGGTCGACACTCGCTGATGTTGATTACAGCATTCATCTTCTCTATCCATTCAAGCGTTACCACTGAATCCTTGCTCCCATCGAACTTGGGTGGGTCTCCGTCCTTAAAGCCCTTATAAGTACACCCACGGTTGCTCGATCCTATCTTTATTTCATCACCATCACTATCATATACTTTCTCTTCCTTGTCTCCTTCATCCTCTTCTCTACTTTTCTTTATTGCCTCGGATAGTAGATCAGGCAATACCTTCTTCAAAGTGAGCACAACTTCACGGGCAATAGCATCCCTGACTTCAGGTTCCAACTGTATAGGCCCTGGACTGTCGTCCTTAACTGGGGACACTTCTGTTTCGTGCACACTTTCGGTGTGCTCTGCGTGCACACTCTCTTCTTCTTCTTATTCTATTCTTTGGTTCAACGGAGGTCTACCTACTCGGCCAGTGCGACCGCCTCGGCGTCCAGTTCTCCCTCCTCCAGCCATAGTTCTTAATTTCCTGATAGTTAAAAAGGGAATACATCAATGTCATTCCTTCAGATCATAGTTTGGAACAGTACGAGCATGGTAAATTCTTAATTACAGTGACCGGTTTGTGATTACTAATTTACATTGCTTTTCGGGTTCGAAACTCTTCAAATCAGTCGTGGCATTAACATCTATTTGTTCTAAGTTAAGGTATCTATTCCTATGCTAGAGCATTAACTTTATGACTTACTTACCGTGCTAGCGTTGGCGTTGGTTACCCATACTGACATCCGTGCGTTGGTCCCATAATCAGTTTGAGTCTAGACATTTAGGGATGTCTAAATCTCTCAAACTATTGCTTTGATACCAACTTGTAAGGCCCCAAAACCGGGTAACCTCACTTGTTGGATTTACTCATAAACATAGTCATAAATACTGAACTTAAATTTAAAACATTCATCATTCAATTACATAATCATAACAGCGGAAGTCTTTACAAATAAATCATAACATTGTTCCAAGACATATAAAACAAAAGTGGGATGTCAGTCTCGTGCCGGGTAACCTTCACGCCATCGCACGACCTTTTCTTCCTTTACCTGAAATGTATACTAAAAGTCAGCTAACGCTGGTGAGTTCTAGTTTAATACAATTAGGTATAAACATTCTTTTCTTTGGAAGTATGCATAATTATATATACATTTATATAAATACACATTGACTTGAATTGCTTTTCTTTTATCATTCTTCGCAAATACATATAAATATATATTCACATCATTTGTCTCATTTACTTTCATAACTTTTGTTTTTCTTTCATCTTTCTTTGTGACTACATATATATGCATTCACCCTTTTCTTTTCTTTTCTTTTCTTTTCATTCATGGGTGATCAACCCGTCATTTATTTGCGAATGTCACAAAGACAAACGCCACGGTCCATCGTCATGGTCCGCCTATTCTTACAACCGTCCGGCAACTAGTGTCCGTCCGTATTTTTCATTCTTACAACCGTCCGGCAACTTGTGTCCGTCCGTAATCTTACAACCGTCCTACCGTCGTAGGCCGTATTTCGCCCGTCTGCCATAAGGCATCCGTTTCCCACTTAAACTAATTATACAGCCGAATATTGATTTAGCGCCTTACTCCACCGTAGTGGCCTTTATTTAGTCTACCTTTCTAGACTTACTTTTTCTGGCTGCATAATAGTCAAGTGGTCGTCCGTCTACCGAAGTAGCCGTTATCATTGAAGCGTCCATAACGTTTTCTGTTACTTGGCAAGCAATATATATATAGATATAAAGCAGGATTTCATTCTTAAACGTTATGTTATTCTTTTCATTCATTCTTGATAATCATACGATTCATTCTTTGTTCATAATTCATTTTTGTACTTGGGTATATATATATGTTTGTATACCACGTATGATCACATTAACATTCATTACATTTATTCACGTAGTGTATACACTTCAGCCCCAAAACATTTATAAATTATTTGCACATAACATAGAAGGGGGCACATAGAACTCACCTGATGGGCTACTCTAGGTTGTCCTAGACAAAGGTCCAACAGCGTCACTTTCGATCTGGATTAGGTAGTTAAATACACATTAGACCCAACCCCGACTTTAATGGTTTAATCATTCTAAACTTACTGACTTTACTTAACCAACCTGCTGCCTGCTGTCTGCTGCCTGCGCACTTAGTAAGTGCGCAGGGACTTGCTCTTGCGCACTTGGCAAGTGCGCAGGAGCCTTCCTCCTACGTACTTGGTAAGTACGCAGGGTCTGCATCCTGCGTACTTGGTAAGTACGCAGGGATTCCCTCCTGCGCACTTGGTAAGTGCGCAGGACCTGGTTCTTGGACCAAAATCCGAAGTTCTTGCATGCAAACCCGATCGTGCCAATCTTACAATTTTCTTTGATCAATACATGCGGTTTTTGTTCTAGATGCTATTTCTAAGCTTATTATCAAGTTTCATCCGTAAAAACATCATCTATTTAGCTAAAACTCGAGAAACCCCAAAATGAACAAAAACTCAGATTATGTATGAATCATTACCTGGATTGAAGTTTTGATTCGGAGGTTTTGCTCACGAGCTCAGCTGTAACGTGCTCCTCTAATCACGTGACGATCCGTCGACTTTCTCTCTCTAGAATTGGTGAAATGGAGGTGAAATGGTCAAATGGGCTGTCTTGCGCCTTTTATACCTGGGCTTCCCTCGGCCCGTTAGAGTCGAGCCCAAGCCCATCCGTCTTTCTTTCGCTTTATGACGTTTAAATCCCCATCGTATTATTATTTACTTATTTACTATTTTCGGGATGTTACAACAAATCCCCGTCTCTGCAAAGAATTTGAAGAAGTGATGAGATCTAAGTTTGAAATGAGCTCCATGGGAGAAATGAAGTTCTTTTTGGGACTACAAGTTGATCAGTCTGAGTCAGGAATCCTTATCCATCAAGAAAAATACGTGAAAGAAATTTTGACCAAGTTCAAAATGGCTGATTCCCACCCTGTAAAAACTCCTGTGGAAGTTCGTCATTGTTTGACTCCTGATGTGGGTGGTGAAAGCGTTGATCAGCATCTCTATCGCTCTATGATAGGCTCTCTCATGTACCCCACGGCCAGCAGACCCGACATCATGTTTGCAGTGTGCTTGTGTGCACGTTTTCAGGCTAATCCTAAACTCTCTCATTTATCTGCTGTCAAACGTATTTTAAGATATTTAAGGTATAAGCCAAAATTGGGTCTGTGGTATCCTAAAACTGACTTGTTTGATCGTGTGGCTTATTCAGATGCAGACTACGGGGGTTGCAACTTAGACCGAAAATCCACTTCTGGAGGTTGTCAATTCCTTGGCAACCGCCTTGTCTCATGGCAATGTAAGAAACAATCCACCGTTTCCCAATCCACCACCGAAGCCGAATACATTGCCGCAACCCTCTGTTGTTTCCAAGTCAGATGGATACACCATCAGATGCTTGACTATGGGATCACATTCCATGAGACACCCATTCTATGTGACAACACTGCCGTTCCCCATATCACCAAAAACCCCGTTCAGCATTCCAAAACAAAACACATTGAAATTAAACATCATTTTATTCGTGACTGTGTTGAAAAGAAACATATTCAAATCGTTGAAGTCAAAACCGACAAACAAACCGCAGACATCTTCACAAAGGCTTTTGACTCTACCAGATTTGCCCAACTGGTGGAGATGCTTGGAATGATCAACTTTCAGTAAATTATGTGAATAGTATTTTTTTTAATTCTGTTTAATTGTCAAAGAAAATTCCAAAAAGATTTTATTTTTATGTACAGTTTCTACGCAAATATTTTGGGGGAGAAATATAATATTGAAAAAGAATTGCTGTGTATATAATCTTACAAGTGGTTTTGAGTTGCAGAAAAAATTGAATCTGACCTTTGAGAAATGATAGTGTCTGATCTCATCTCTTGGACATGGAATAGACCAAAAGCGATGGTGTTTACTGAGGTATAGCTGGTAGGCCCGACATATGGTTAAAACTTGTAAGTAGTGTGAAAACCTAATATATATCTCATACTTGTGTGTTTGAACCCATTATTGAAACATCTAACCCATTTTTATACCTAAGAAAACCAATTCAATCAGATACAGGCTTACGTGTTGGATTCCTATTCATATGCTAAGTGACCGTCAATATAACGATATTTACCACCGATGACCCCGTATGTTTTGCTTACGTAAAGATCTCGAGTGCTCATCCTTTTCCCATCCACTTAGATGATTTGACCCCGTCTGTTTTGCTTATGCAAAGATCTCGGGTGTTCAACGTTTTTCTATCCGCTTGGATAATTTTACGACTTCTTCTGTTTTGCTTACGCAAAGATCTAGAATGTTCGTACCTTTTTAATATCTACTTGGATATATTTTTTTTAATTTTTCTAAATCCACTTGGATATCTTATTTTATCTTGGTGGTACTTTGACATTACTAAGACGGTACCTTGGTTAATTAGAAAGAGATGATAGGATGAAAATGGGTACTTCTTGAGGATTGATAGGTTTTCAAAATCATTTTATATCAATATGTGGGGTATACCTTGTATATTGCTTAAATGGTACCTTTTAATCACATGAAATCTTTGTACAAACAAATGTTCGGGTTTACTTTGCACAAATACCAACTATCTTCAGGGACTCACAGTAGTTAATTGCAAAAGGAAGTGTTTCAAGAGACTGACCAGATCTGATCTCATGTTGGATCTTTTTCTAGAAGATAAGTGTAAATATCTTGTGTATAATTTCATTTCTATAGTTAAGTCTGTTTTAACAGTGTATATATGTTAGTCTTGTTTCTGTTATTTGAATTATCAAAACTAGTTGTACATATCGAAACTACTTTGAACTATCGAAACTAGTTGCACATATCGAAACTACTTTGAACTATCAAAACTAGTTGTACATATCGAAACTACTTTGAACTATCGAAACTAGTTGTACATATCGAAACTACTTAACTATCGAAATTAGTTGTTTCGACAAGGGCACTTTGGTCATCTGTCTTATGCAAATTAAATGCCTTCATAATCTATCCCTCCCTTCATACTGATTTTCACTCGTCTTTTTCAAAACCTCTTCGCCTTCTCTATCATTCGAAAAAATCTCTCAAGCCATCGGTCTGAGTTGCAAGATATCAGCATTAATCACCTGATTTCCCCATTGTCACCATCGTCTTCATCATCAGGTATCGTCTCACTACTTCATTTGGATGATTTTTGCAAATCGACAGACCTAGGGTTTCAAAGTTTAAAATTTGTTCGACTAAATCTTCATAATAACAGTCGTTTTTGTGCTTATCCGTGTTTGCATACATCTCTATCATCTTTGAACTCACGATTAATGTGTATCCTTGCAGATAACAGTCTCACATTCGGTATGATGAAGTTCCGTCACTTACAGGCCACTCTAAACCCTTCATTAAATTGTTTATATTAGTCTGAGTTTCGTGAATCAAAGGGGTTTGGGTTTCAAAACCAAGTAGTTTCGATAAAGGGGTTCAACTCTTTCAAAATTTCTCAAAAGTTTTTCAATCGAAACTACTAGTTTCGACACCCAAACTTGCTCTAGTATCTCTGATCGAAACTAGTTAGTTTTGATAAGTTCATCTCCATCGAATCTAGTTGTTTCGACAGTATTGATTTCAAAAAATTTTCTAAGTATTGATTAAAGCTTATTGCCTCTATCGAAACTACTTGTTTCAATAAAGTTGTTTGTTAAATTAACCAAGTTCATCTCAATCGAAACTAATTGTTTCGACAGTAAGGATTTCAGATTTTTTTCTAAGTGTTGATATATCTTGTTTCGGTCAAGTATTTTCAGAAACTTTACTTCTTGTGCAAAATTGATGAATTTTACAGGTATGGATCTCTTATTCGTAAAGAGACACAATGTCTGTGCATTCCTTAATGCCAATGATCTAAAAGCTGCAGAGTTCATTCATGTCTTAAACTTCCTGGCAAACTCCAACATCAGCTTTGCCATCAGCAACAATCTTAAACTTCCTGGCAAACTCCAACATCAGCTTTGCCATCAGGAACAACCTGCCGGTGTTTGAGACATCTATAAGAGAATTTTGGGAGACTGCAGAGATCATCACAGTTGAAAATGTGGAGCACATCAGAGCAACTGTGCTTGGCCAAGAAGTCTTATTTTCTGAAGTAAAATTAGAGAGGTGCTGCAGTTTAATGACAATCCAGATGCACCCATTGAATTTCCAATCTTCTATGTTAAAGAATGCTTCAGAAGATTGGGTCATCCAGAAGAATTCAAAAGTGGTCAGATAATCAAGAACTCCTTACCAAGCCACTGGAGATACATAGTGCACGTGTTTATTCACTGCCTATCAATCAAAAAAGGAGGTTTTGATTCAGCAAACAGCACTCTGGGCTCAACAATTTTGGGGTTAGTCAAGGGAAGAGATTACAATTTTTCTGGCTTCATCTTCAGACAGTTAAAGGACAACTTGACAGGAGCCGTGAAGGAGAAATTTCTGGCATATCCAAGATTTCTACAGATTATCATCAATCATCTTCATCCTGAGCTACAACAAGGTGGGAACACCTTTGTGTTCGACCATATGATTGCTAAGACTCTCAGCTATATGAGAAGTACCAACAAGAGAACCAACAAGGCTATAGCTGACGTTCTCCTGTTTGGTCATATTATTGGTGAAGAAGAAGAATTTATTCCTGATATTGACCCTGATCTAGAAGAATAGATCTTATCATCTGATGAAGAAGAGATGGAAGTTGAACAAGATCAAGGTAATCAACCTCTTGATGAAGCTGAAATTGAGATAAACATTCCTAATGTTCAAGAAGAAGAACAACCCATCATTAAGCCTGTGATAGAGGCTCCTTTTGTTGAACAAATACAGATAATTCAAGAGCCAGCTGTTAATGTTGAAGCTGGTATGCATGAAGGTGAGAAGGAAGTTGCAGAATCAAGTGGAACTCTGGATGCAGGAATTTTTGGATCTGACTACTACAAGTCTGATTCAGATGATAGAACAAAGCATCTTGCATCTTCCTCCAAACGACAAGTTGAGTCAGTTTCTGATTTTGAGGAAGAAGAGCCTAGGGTAAAGAAAATCAAGACTGGTTTAGAAGATTTGTCATCCTCGTCAGATTCTCTATTAGCTACTCCACAACCAACTCTAGAACCATCTCCACAACCTACTCCACAGCCCACTCCACAACCCACTCCACTACCATCTCCACAACAATCACCCATCCATACTACTCCCACATCACCACCTCATGATTCAACCTCTCCTGTACCAAGAGTTAAAACTTTAAGCCTTGAACTGAAGAAAATGCAAGTTAAGATTCAAAAGAAAGATGAAGAAATTGAAGGCTTAAAATCTAATTTGCATGATGTCTAGGAAGAGGTTAAAGACCTGAAGCTGGAAGTTGGGGTTTTACATACCCAGATTGAGATTCAACAAACTCAACTTGAAACACAACAGAGACTAATCTCAAAGCAAAAAGAAGAATTCAAGGTTTTAGCTGAAGCGGTGGAGCAGCTCAAAGCCTCAATGATAAAACATGTGCAACAACAACCAACCACTTCAACAGCTCAGGGGGAGACCACATCTGTAGTTGAACCCTCATCTCCTGCCCTTGTGACTAATCCAGAGTCTGCACTAACTATCTTTACTGGACATGTTGAGAAGACAAAGGAGGCAGTTGAAGTCAAGGTTGAAGATTCAGAATTAGACCTTCCCTCAACAAGTGAGAGAAGAGATGCAAGGAAGAAAGGGAAGGGGACTTCTACTGATATAGAGACCGTGATTCTGGATGAAGAAGACATCCCATCTGATGACGAGCTGAATGACCTTTTAGATGAAATTGAAAACTATGGGTATAATGATCTTTATCCAAAAATTCTGACCACCGAAGAAAAAGAGACTAAGAGAACCAGATACTTCACAGAAGAAGGAGAGGAAATTCAAACCTTGTCTGATGAAGAAAAAGGCGAAGAAGATGTTCAGGTTAATCTTATCAAGACAGTCATTCCTGAACCAACAACTACAGTCTCTGAATCCAGTCCAGCACAAGATCCACCTTCTGTTGCACCTGAACCTCCAATTTCAAAAAAATCTTGGTTTAGGAAAATCATTCAAGAAGAAACTCCTAAGACTTATGAATGGATAGTTGAGCATCAGGAACTAAAGTGGCCTCCAATTGGATGGAAGTATGATGCAGAAAGGAAGCTCTTTATTATCAAAAGTTATAGAGGGGGAGTTCAGCACTTTAAAAATATGTCTGACTTCCAGACCCTTCCTTTCTATGACCTCAGGGATTTAGCCAAACTTCTCCTTCAAAACCCTGGGAAGGTTATGATGGCTTATGACTTTGAGAAATTTCTGTATTCTCAAGTCAATAATGATTTCAAGGGAATGAAGCCTAGGAAAACTCAAAAGAAAATCTCAAAGACAAGGTTTCATCCTAAGACTAACAAGCCATATGTGTTCTTGAGGTATAAGCCTGCCCAAACTCACAAGACCATCACCATTCCAAAATCTGTACCTGTCCAGCTACAAACTTTCAGAAAGTGGTACTATGACCCAATCATTGGCAGTGTAGTAATAGAGTGTGAGGGCAAGGAAGACATCACTATCTTTGAGCCTATGGAGTTGTTGAAATTTCAGCCTGAAGATCTGGAGATACTATTCCAGAATCACATTCAGGCATACAGGGATGAAGATGAAGCTGATGCCAAGGCCTACCAACGGGTTGTATCTATCCATGTTAAACCTTTTATACCGAGGACAACTGAAGGACCAGCTGCTTGATGAAGAGCTGAAGACGGTAATGCAACAGCTTAGGGGGAGATTGTAGAGTCATATCTTATGTATAACCTGTTGTCATTTATTGTATGTTTAAACAGTTTTAGACTAGTTTACTTTCTGTCATTTCATTAAATGTAATTTCAGTTTTCTGTAATTTACTGTTTTATTTCTAAGTCTGGGCCATCGAAACTACTTAGTTTCGATTGAGTGTGTTCAATCGAAACTAGTAGTTTCGATAGATGGTAGTTTCGACAGTTGTGTATCACTTGTAAATGGTCAATCGAAACTAGTAGTTTCGATTGAACATAGTTTCGATACCTGTCACTACTATAAATAGTCTAGTTTGAGAATGTTTAGGGTGTGAGTAGCGGCTGTAACCCTGAACCTTCTCTTTCACATTGTTCTTGAATCATTACAATTTGCAGTTGTTTATGCACTATGTTCTTACATTTTCATACCCTTTGCGTGTTGATTCATAGTGTGGTTAGCCGGTTATTTTCACCAACACTGTTTCTATCATCTGTTTCACCACCATACACACAGTTTCCGCCTGTGTGTGTGTGTAATCGATCAAATCAGTGATTTCAAGTTAAAATAATAATAATAATTTGGTCAGAAGGGGGATGCACGGGTGTGCATCAGGATGCACGGCCATGCATCAGGCAAAAGCTGGTTAGGTCATAAAGTGGCAGAAACTTCCAGATTGCTCATAACCTCACCCCCAAAACCCACTCGAAAGTCGCCGAACTCAACCAAAAACGCCCGATTTTTACCCATTTCTTTCGATTTTTGCTTCCAATCTCTTCACAAAGGTATGTAAACTTGTCAATTATCATTTTTAGGTCGATTTATGCTTCAAATTTTACAGATTTTGGTCAAATAGGGCTAGGGTTTCACTTTTGTTTCTTTATTTGAATATGCTTGAATATGAACTCAATGCTTGATCTGGATTCATGTTTGACTATATAGGAGCATAATATAGCACTTTTTTGTCCTGTTTGAGCAGATTTGTCCGGCTCGTATGAACGAGTTTTTGAATTTTGACCTAGAACTCTTGAGCTTGGAAATATGAATTGAAGCATGAATCTTGTTTATATGTGTTTAGGATTTAGTTTAGTTTGCGTGAAATTGTTGATTAATTGAATTAGGTCAAGAATTTTGACGGGTTTGACTTTTCAAAAGTCAACATTTTGACCATCTATGTTAGTAGTCATATTATACCATTCAAGTTTGCGCCTTGTTCGATTTGTTGCAATTGACCCATTGTTCGACTCAAGAAACATGATCGTGCTATAACCATACACAAATTTGTGTTTCTTTTATGTGGTCCTAAATATATATATATATATATATATATAGTTCATGTCAATATCATGTTTTTGGCTATCAAGTTCTTGGCATTGTTTTGATACTATCAAGTTTTTGGCGCCGTTTCTATATGTGTTTAATGAAGCATTCTTATTTCTTGGCACTAACCTTTTCAACTGGTAATTATGTAGGATATGGCAGAATCCTCAAGACAAGCAGGAAGAAAAAGGAGAAACACCCGTTCAGACTCTAGTTCATCTTCATCCATACCACCAGAATATGCTCCACCTCTCCTCCATCACCACCTCCACCCTACCATCCAACACCAATGCCAGAAAACCCGTCAAATATGCATCCTTGGTTGATCTTTTATCCCGACAATGCTATTGAGGCACATACTTTCCATACCTTGCCTGGTCTTATGCAACAGGAGTTTGGAACTCATAAGACCATCTGCTATGCCACTCTGGAAAATATTGGGTTGTTAGAAGAAGCATTGCCACTAATTACTAGACCATGGTGTCACACCCCAACCAACGGCGGAATATGTCGGGGCGGGACATATAGACTGTTCATAAGCACATGATCAAACTGAAGTTTCATATTTCATTTAATTCAAATTCCATAACAATTATTTCAAACAAAACATTGACTAACAAGAAATAAAGTACTTCAACTAATCTCAATTTCTTATTTAACTAAGTCCGCAAATCCTATGTGAAGCACCTTGTACATGATTGTCAAATACTAGCACCTGAAACATGATGAAAACAAAGTCAATTAAAAATAGTTGGTGAGGATACATAGGTTTTGGCACTACAAGTGATAACAAGAGTTTGTGTACAATTCATATGAAACATGGTTTAATAAGGCAATTATGGAGAACCACTATAGTTAAAACTGGGGCGCACAATCAAACCTTGTGACTGATAAGCATAACACTCATTGTTACCCTAAAGTGATGTCAGCAACAATCACCTTACTCGGGTGGATTGGTCAGATGCAATAGATCTATCATTGTTAACCGTCGGCTTGTATAGAGTTAATGATTGCACTTGCACTATCCACTAAAGTATGTAAATGTAGTTTGAAACTCATAGTGTTCAAGCATAAGGCACAAATTGCACACATGAACATAATGTTTGAATTGTATAAATTGCAAATAGTTTGAATGTAATCATGTTCCACCCCAAAAGTGTAAAAATATAAAATGAGCTATGTAGACTCACATGTAATAACTAGCTTGGAGATCACACGGACAATTGTTTGCACAAGTGATTAGCTAACCACAAGGTTAACCTATGTTTGAATAGTATACATGTATCAATGATGTGCTCAAGAGAATAGAGGGATTTCTAATGCATAAAGAAATTGGGTGTGGGCTTGGTTGGGTGAGTGTTTGTTGTAAAAAGTATGTGTGTATGATCATATGTTTCATTTTTTTTCATAAATAATTGAATATGTGTATATATATGAATAACTAATTTGTTTACAAATGAATGAATAAATGGTTAAATAATATTTAATTGAATAAGTAGGTAATTTGGATTAATAAATCAAATTTTTGAGATAAAACGTTCTAATTAATTAAATAACTAGATTAATTATTCATTAATTAAAATCATGGGATATGTGTGTTATAAAAATATAAGTTGTACAAAATAATTGGGTTTAAAAAGTATCTTTTATCACTTAGAGGTTTTAAATAAATAAGTATGTAAGTTTTTAATTAAAAATTATTAGGTTTTAATCCCTAAAATGGTTAAATAAATGTTTACATTTGATAAATTAATAGTTTGGTTCCATGTTGAAGCACTTTCCTGTGACAACACTCTTGATAGAGTCTTAGTTTGTATTTTCATGTCTGTAATTGTCTTTGTATGTAAGAGTCTTTATGTATTAGTTTATCGAGTTGTATTTACTTTTACATATTGAATGTTGCATTTCTTTCTAAGTGTTTTGCGTACTTACATGTGCGCAGGAGAAAGCTCCTACGTACTTAGCAAGTACGCAAGAATAACTTTATGTACTTGCTAAGTACGCAAGAGCATTTTGCCCTACGCACTTACTAAGTGCGCAGGCATCAGGTCTTGTATAAATAGGATAGGTTGACAGAAGTTAAGTACGCAGGTTTTAGTGCAAATACGCAGATTGTAACCTAAGTGCTTTTCTCTGTAACCTTCAAGTGTTTATAATACAAAGAACGTTTAAAGTTTTTTCTCTTGTCGGTTTACTTTGTTTAGCTAGACTCTCCACCTAGTCATGGGTATTCCGCACCCGGTCCGACTAGTAGACTGTAGGTCCCCATGGCGCGTCTACGGATCGATCTCGTGATAAGACGTGACGTTTACTCGGAGTGCGGAATCCAACGAGTCAACGTTTATATGCATAAAAGACAATTCAAACACGCAAGTAAATAAACTTCTCAATTCGTATTCCAATCACAATGTTGTTTACAGACTCAATCTCTGATTCGTTCTAGTTCGTTATGACTGACTCTGTAAACACACATATATATAACCAACTGATCTGATATAAACGAACTTATTAAGTTCGCCTCTAACAACTTAAGCGAACTTAACAAGTTCGCCTCAGTTAGACCTAAGCGAACTTATTAAGTTCACCTCTGATAGACCAGGCGAACTTAACAAGTTCGCCTCTAGGCTATACTTGTAAAACACTTGGACACTTTTGACATTTACATAACAAAAACATAAAGACATAAAATATAACTATTACAAGCTTTTGTCATTACAAACTATGTCCTAACAGACTCCCCCTTGACAATAGCTTGATCTACAGTCTTCAGTCTTTATCTTGAACTCTTCCAGTTATCCGGTAGTCTGCTGCCAGCATGCACACCATATCTTCTGCATATCTCCAAAACTCTTTTGTACTGTAGACCTTGTACTCTCCAAACATCAGTGTACATGATCTCATTCTTTCGCAACGTCCTCTGATCTTTCTTTGAAAAATTAATAAGATTCATTGCGTCATAGAAACACACAATGACCTTATTATCTTTATCTTCAATCCTTGCTTCACCAGTATTAATGTCAATATACCACCATTTCATATTCCCAAGAAAGTCTTGAGGAATCTTCTTTAACGGTATCTTGTGAATAGCACGCACTGGTTTATACTTGTATCTCCAGGTCACTTTCCCAGTCTTTGGATCTGTGTTCTTCACTTTCTTTCCCTTTTGTGGTTTCAGACGATCATACTTTCCTGAACTACCTTCTTTCTTGATCAAATTTGCTATTGCATCAGCCAAACCATTCTTCGATCTATTAATGAGTGGCTTTGAAGCTAAACCATTTATTTCACACCTTGGCAATGTATTGAAATATTTGATTCTCGGCTTTAAGTATTGAACACCATCAGATCGTTTAATTACAAATAATTTTGATTCATCATCATAGAACCAACTAATGATCCTTCCTACACACTGCTCTTTATTCACATATTTCACTTTCTGAGCAGGTTGTACTGGAGACTTGGGAAGCACCTTCATCCAACTGTTTACAACTTCTCTCCACTGTTCTCTTGTCATCCCTATATCTCTGTACATCACAGGTTCTTCATTAACCTTCGGAGACTCAGTGTGAGTAGTTTCAGTTTCAGCATCTTTATTGGATTGAAAATTTTCATCATCAGTATCCATCTTTGAATCAGCTGTATCATCAGGCAGTGTGACGTCTTCAACAGAGTCCATAGAATCTGTTACTCCTTCATACGTGAATTCAGGAATAACATCATCCTGGATGAAGTTATACGGCACCTTAAGACCGTCACAGCCTTCACAAGTAACACTATCTTTATCTTTCTCTATCTCAATCTCTACTATTTCTCCTTCTTCTATCTCATTATCCGACATATCATCTTCCATGTCATCGAATAAATCATCAATGTCATCAAGACATTCAATCTTTTCAGCTTCCACTTCTTCTGAATCTTGAAAGAACTCTAATAATAGAATTTCTTCTTCATTATTACCAGAAGTATCTTTGTCTTTGTTTCCTTCAAGTGATTGTGATGTCGACTCTCCCTGAACCCTAGATATAGGATTAGCGTCAGTGTATTGATGATCACCCTTAATATTTCCAGCAGGATCATTGTCTTCATTATCACGTTTTTGAATAGACTCTGTGTGACAAGTATCAGGTATCCTCAACTCCCCTGAGCGTCAAGACGCTGAACGAGTTTGGAAACTAATGCTTGCATATCAGCAATCTGTTGAGCTTGAGTCTGAATCACCAGCTGTCGTTGTGAATCAGTAAGCACTTGAGATTCAAGGAAAGTAATCCTGTCAGAATCAGAAGGCTTTGAAGGACCAGCTGTTGATTGTGGAATAGAAGGACTTGAAGTAGTAGGAATGACTGGAGGAACAGGAGAAATCACCGGAGATGGATCTTTTGATCTTGGAGGAGTAATTATCAATGAAGCAACAAAATTAGCATCCTCGACTCCCTGAGAAGATTATGCAGCAGCAATCGAAGCAGACATTAACTTTTGAGTCTTAGGATCAGGAGTAAAGTCACTATCACTGTCAGAATTCTCATCGACCAAAGATCTTTTGCCAAGTACTGATCCGGAAGGAGGATCCCAAACAGACTTTCTTCTTGGTCGTCTAGCTTGAGATTTAATGCGTTTGCCAGCATTAGCCAGTGGAATTGTAGCCAACTGTTCATAATGACCTGAGGAAAATCCCTAGAGTCATCAGAATCAGTGCTTTCATTAACCGATAATATCGTATCACTTGAGCTTGAACTAGAATCAGCATCAGTCACCAGATTCCCTTCAGCTTCTGGAATGGGCGAGTTCAAAGCATCATCAACGAAATCATCCATGTTCATACCTAAATCATGTTCATGTGCATGAACGACCTCCTCTTGAACAGGTTCATGAATAGGTATTTCTGGTTGTGCGGGAACATGTTCAGGAATAGGAATTTGTGGTTGTGCGGGAACTTGTACTTGTGGAACCGGTATCTGTTGTTGTGGAACTTGTTGTTGTGCTGGTTGTTGTGGTTGGTGCTGTTGTGGTAGTTGAATATTGAATCCTTGAGCTTGAACAATTTCATCAGGATGAAACCAGTTGTCATTCAGTGGTGCAACATAATCAGGATTGATTAAGTGCCCAAACAAAGGAGTATTGACTGGAATCAATGCAGCATTCTGCTGTTTCACCTTCGTACAGTCGGTAAAGATACTTTTTGACATCGGAGTCAACGTTAATATTATTGGATGTTGTGGAAGATCAGGAATAAGGTGATTGAGTATCATTTGAATAAAACGAGGATACATCAAGAATCCTTGACCTTCAGCTGGATTTATCTGCATGACCATCTCCCGATAGAAATAAAGTGGAAAATTGAATCTCATATTCAATGTTAAGGCCACCATAGCAGTTTGAAGAGCCATCTTCAATCCACCGGTACCAGCTTTGCGAGGAGAGATGCATTGAATAATCACATGCATGAAATACCTCCATTCACCGACTAATACACCTTTCCGTGCTTGGGTATCATTCTGTTTCCCACGATATCCCATTCTTTGAAAACAACCCATAATAAGAGTTCCTGGGTAAGATAACGGGTCTTCAGCATTTCCACCCAAATTAAGAGCAGTACGAATCGTCTCTTCAGAAATTGCAATATCGGTATTATTAACAGTGGCACGAAGAACATGAGGTTCAACGTCCGTATCTTGATGCACAGTATCCCAAAATTGCTGTATGTACACAAGGCTTATGTAAGGATCAGCAGATAGAGCAACTTGAAGACGTGATCTGTTCAAAAATCCTATAATGCCTTGAAAATTCAGAGCCTCGGACATGTTGGGATCTAACAATGCCACTTGATTATGTTTATATTCGACACGTCGAGCCATCTGAAACATTTGGACTACAACATATTAGAAAAAATAACGAGTACAAACAAAACAAAACAAAACAACAAATTTTTTTTCTTTTTTTCAAAAAATTTTTCAAACAAAAAACAATTCACAAGTCCAAATCCTCACTGTCCCCTAGGCGAACTTAATAAGTTCGCTTAGTAGTGCAAGAGGCGAACTTATTAAGTTCGCCTGACAAGTTCGCTTGGAACAAGTTCGCCTGAACTGTGACGTTTCAAATTCAAACACAGATAATCAAAAATCATCGAATCAAGATAACATCATGGAATAAGCATTGAATATCAGTCTAATAATAATTTATAACCAAATCGGATGATCAATTTTACAAGTTTGGTTAAAATTAAGTCAAAATCCGTCCGTTGAAAGTGTCGACGTAAAACCGAGAATAAAAGTACCAAATACTCACAATTTACCGGATGAAATGCAACGAAAATACCTTGGTTGAATTCGCAATTCAATTTGGAGTAAGTCAGAAACGGTACACAACTCCAACAACAACGTTTAAAAATTTTGGAAAAAATCCGTCAAGTTCGCCTAAAAATGAGGAAGACGATGAACTGACAAGTTCGCCTGATCTAGATCCTAACACCCATTAAGTTCGCTTAATTAGGCGAACTTGTTAAGTTCGCTTAACAAGCCTTCGGCGGACAAGATAAGTTCGCTTCACCCCAGAAAATCAGATTAAGTTCGCTTCACTATTTTAAGCGAACATATTAAGTTCGCTTCACTGTACACATGCGAACTTAATTGCTTTTCAACCTTTTTTCCTTGAACAAAAATTTTATCAACTTCAACCTGTCAAATCTTGAACTTCCGTCATCAACACATATTCGATCCAATCCCGAACAATTTTAATAAAAGTTTAGAATTTTCATGGAAAATAAAAAACAAAATCTTTTTGAGTTTTATCTATACAAACGAAAGCACATATTTTTGGATTTTATCTGTACAAACAGAAACATATATTTTTGAATTTTATCTGTACAAACAGAAACACATATTTTTGAATTTTATCTGTATAAACAGAAACACATATTTTTGAATTAACATCATGAACAAGAAGATCATAATAGTATTCAATTAATTCATCACACATTTTATCAATAACAAAGGGTAACCTATAGTATGAAACCATTCAACTCAATTTTGTGCACTTTGCATCTTTTTCATTTTGAAACTCATTCAATTTGAATAATATTTGAAATGATACGCGATAAATTTCAAAGTAAATAAGATCAGGTTATAAAATGCTCTTTTATTTATACTGAATTTGAAATATAAAGCATGAATTCATAAATTTGTCAATATTATATTATTTGAAACTATAAGCGTTTATTCTTCAAATTCATGTGATTTAGTACCATTTAGATGAAAAACATCGTGTACCCCACATATATGCCAAACAGAAATATAAATTGCACTATCTTCAAGACATATACAGTTAATGTTAAGATTAGATCAATTTCCAAGATGAAATTATCTCTTTTAGCACAAGTATAAAAGCAGATCCCAACGGATATAAGAATCATGATGATTCAGAATCCGAAGATTCTAATGGATTGCTTAATTAGTGAGAATCAACAGATTCAGGTATGAGGATCCAACTATTATCTGGATGAAATTCAATGGAATCAGACTAGATAATGTATCTAACTGATCCAAGGGCGAATATATATTTCAACAGATTTTGAAAGCATATCTTAGTTCAAAAACACCTTGCATGTTTTTCGGGGCATGGGTAGTGAAGTGAACTGAAATAGATTTGTACTAAAGATATAATTCGATATTGGTCTCATGAAATTCTTTATAACCATATATTCTTTATCTGATAATGATCTTTTACACACACCCAGGCATATAATGGATTTAAAACACAGATGTAATCATATTATATTTAATTTTCACACTACTATTAGTTTCAAAACGCTTTTAGCCTATTGACAATTCAATTTTCAAATTTTATACACAAATTTTAAAACAAATTATCAAGAATAGAGCATTCACAACACTATCATTTCTTATTTATGCAGACTTTGAAATTTAGATCAAATCAACTTATTTTAATCAATCATATATCAAGGTCTACTAAGGTCGTGTGAAATGAACTAATCACTGATGTACTATCATTTATTCTCTAACCTCAAATGATGTCAAATTTTATATTTTTCAATTTGTTTTGAATTTTTATAAATTAAGATTTTTGACTGAAAATGTAAATGCAGAAATGTAATAAAGCAATAAAAGAACTTAAAAACAAAATTTTCCATGAAATTCTGATTTTGAAAAGCTTTTATTCAGGACTGATCATTCCAATCATTTTAATTAGGAATTCAAACCTGGTACTATCAAATGCCTTGGTAAACAAATCAGCAAAATTATCTTAAGTGTGTACCTTGACCAGCTCAATCAACCTTTTCTCTGCACAATCACGTATAAAATGATATCGAATTTCTATCTGCTTAGTTTTACTATGTTTAACAGGATTATTCATTATGGACATAGTAGCATTATTATCAATAAACATAGGGTTCCTGTGAAATTCAAACCGTAATCTCTCAATTGCTGTTGTATCCACAGGATCTGTGAACAACAACTTGCAACAGCGATGTATTCTGCTTCGCATGTTGAAATCGAGACCGTGGTTTGCTTTTTGCATTGCCAGGATACAAGTCGATTACCTAAGAACTGGCAACCACCTGTTGTAGATTTCCTGTCCAAACAACAACCACCAAAATCAGAATTAGTATAAGCATTGAAATCAAAGTTAGAACCATGAGGATACCATAGCCCTAAACGTTGTTTTCCTTTTAAATACCGAAAGATTCTTTTCACAGCGATTAAGTGAGATTCTTTTGGCTTTGCCTGAAATCTGGAACAGATACACACGGTGAACATTATATCTGGCCTTGAAGCGGTTAAGTACATGAGGGATCCAATCATAGCTCTGTAAAGTTGACAATCCATATCTTTTCCTTCCGGGTCAGAATTTAACTTATGATTGACCGAAATTGGAGTATCGTATGGGGTACAGTCCTCCATCTTGAACTGGCTCAAGATGTCTTTGACATACTTGGACTGATGAATAAAGAAACCATCTTCCTTTTGATTTACTTGTAAACCTAAGAAAAACAATAACTCTCCCATAGCAGAGATTTTTAAATTTAGACTTCATAACACCCTCAAAGTCTTTGCATAACCCTTCGTTTGTCGAGCCAAAAATAATATCATCCACATAATTCTGCACCAGTAGGTAATCTCCCCCTGATTTCTTTATGAATAAGGTCGAGTTTATCTTTCCACGAACAAAGTCATTTGCCAAAAGATGTGTGGATAATGTTTCATACCACGCACGAGGAGCCTGATGAAGACCATAGAGAGCCTTATCAAGCTTGAAGACCATATTCGGATTGAGTGGATCTTCAAACCCCGGCGGCTGACACACATAGACTTCCTCCTTGACCTTTCCATATAAAAACGCACTCTTGACGTCTAATTGAAACACCTTAAAACCTTTAAAAGAAGCAAAAGCTAGAAACAACCTTATAGCTTCGAGCCTCGCAACCGGCGCATAAACCTCGGTGTAATCAATTCCTTCCTGTTGATTGAAGCCCTGGACAACTAATCTTGCCTTGTTGCGTACCACGACACCTCGATCGTCTTTCTTACATTTAAACACCCATTTTGTTCGTATCGGATACGCACCCTTTGGAAGATTAACAAGATTCCAAACCTTAAGTTTGTCAAATTGAGCAAGTTCTTCCTGCATAGCTTCTATCCAGTTGTTGTCATTTAAAGCCATCTCAACATTCTTAGGTTCAACCTGCAAAATAAAGCAAGAATGTGAGCAATCATCAAGAACACCAGAATCTTTAATGCAAGTATACAAACAAGTATTATCAACAAGAGAACGTGTTTTCACTCCTTCCTGTAAATTTCCAATTATATTCGTCACCGGATGATCTTTGAGCTCCTTGATGGATGCGAACTCAGGAACCGGCAACACGTCAACTTGAGTAGAGTCAGATTGATAAGAATAATCATGATTAATCGGAATTTCCGAGTCTAAATTTGTAGGAATCTCCCCCTGAGCCTGTGTCGAAGGTAATGTATCATCACCCACCAACGGATCAGCAGAAGAATCTTGAAAAATAGCATTATCCTCCTCACTCTCTGAATCTTGTGGACCTGAACAAGAAGCAACATTAGGATCAGGAGCAGAAGTAGATGGAATCGATGAATTTGGAACTGCATTTGGTAGAAATCCATTGTGCTGTGCATCTTGACAAGAATCATAAAGAACAACAGCATCTTCAGCAGAAATATCAGAAGGTAAATGAAAAGACTTGAATAAGTTTTCATAATCAAATGCCCAATCCGGACCAATCGCCATTTTGGTAACGATTTGAGCAGTCAATATGGAACCATTCTTCAACTTGGCGCGTCTCTTTGTTATAAACCCTCTTGGTTGTTGAATTAGCCACATACCCTAGAAAAATCCCTTCAATAGCCTTCGCACTGAATTTTGTTGGGACATCCCGAACTTTCAATAGGGTGCAAGGATTACCAAAAGGTAGTAAATAATCCAGATTCGGCTTTCGATTATTCAGCAATTCATAGCAAGTCTTGTTATGTCGCTTGACGGTCAAAACCCTGTTCAAAACATGACACGCAGTATTCACAGCTTCAACCCAAAAGGTGACTGGAAGCTTAGAATCTGCAAGCATTGTGCGAGCCGTTTCGACCAATGTCCTGTTCTTTCGTTCAGCGACACCGTTTTGTTGAGGAACATATGGCGCACTGAATTCATGATGAATTCCTTTTTGTAGACAGAATAAGTCCATTTTACTATTCTTAAATTCGCTGCCATTGTCACTCCTGATTCTTCTGACTTTCAGATTGAATAAATTCTCCAAACCCAGGATTAAGTATTGCACCAACTCAGTGGTTTCAGCTTTAGAAGAAAGAAACTTAACCCATGAAAATCTGGAGTAATCATCAGTTACTACCAAGCAATACGATTTCCCACCGATGCTCCTGATACTGATAGGACCGAACAAATCCATATGCAACAACTCCAAAGGAGTTACGATAGAATTCGTCGATTTAGATTTGTGAGATTTCCTTCTTTGCTTCCCCTTCTTGCAAGGAATACAATCATCAGGAACTGAGAATTTCATCTTCGGAATACCAAGAACAAGATCATTCCTAACAATGTAGTTCATCTTCCTAAAGTTAATGTGAGCTAGCTTCCTGTGCCACAATATTGAATCAGATTCAGACGCCTTGGAGAGTAAACATGTTGGAATTGAATCCGTTGTAGTGGCGACACTCATGTCAAGGACATACGTGTTATTTCTCCTCGGATCCTTCATGAGAATCCATTCAT
The DNA here is from genome assembly GCA_023525975.1 of Smallanthus sonchifolius. Classification (NCBI taxonomy): domain Eukaryota; kingdom Viridiplantae; phylum Streptophyta; class Magnoliopsida; order Asterales; family Asteraceae; genus Smallanthus; species Smallanthus sonchifolius. Next base: position 42,502,350 of record CM042033.1, read on the forward strand.
CAGGAATCACGAATCCCGGTTTCAGAATATAGCATTCAGTATTGTTGAAATGGAACGGAAACTTCTTGTCACATACTTGTGATACGCTTAAAAGATTGTGTTCCAGCTGCTCAACATAATTCACCTTTTCAAATTTGACTTTGTCATTCTTTAACGTTCCCTGTCCAGTTATGTACCCGCCTTTATTACCCGCAAAAGCGACATAACCACCATCAATTTGTTTTACATCCTCAAGCAATCTAACATTCCCTGTTATATGTCGAGAGCAACCACTATCCACATACCATGTATTGTTGATAGTCCTCCTTGGTTGTCCCTACATAAACAACGAGAATCAGTTAGAAATAGGAACCCAAGCCATCGTGGTCTTGGGTCGTCCGGATTGATCAAAATAAACAACTTCTTGTAATTTACAATCAATTTTATCATTCACTTTTGGAACAGAAGTTTGAAAATCAGACTTTTTCAAAGAAGAACCATTCTTATTATTTTGAAAAACATTATTTGATATATTATTTTCAGATTCAGATGTTTCCAAAATTTTCCTTAATTTTCTGTTTCTTCTTCTTCTTTGAGGTCTAGACAAGTTAACCTCCTGAAAAGAATCTTTTGAAATCCCAACTTTTGGAATCTTAAGTTTCTCTTTGCATACAAAGGATTTAGCATGCAATGTATTCTGTTGTTTAAATCCAGGGGATTTAACAAAAGATCGACCAGGCATATTTTTCTCCAAACTAGAAGACGACTTTCCCTCATCTTTTCTTTTCAGAATCTTCACCACTTTCAGTTGTGAAGGAACAATCTTCATTTTACCATGGTTCTTATATGGACAATTGATCAAAATATGACCAGCCTCATTGCAATGAAAACATACTCTTCTTTCTTGATAACTTCTGAAATAAGAGGTTTTCTTTGAATTTGAAGATCCATCAGAAGAATAAGCTTCAGATGAATGACCAGAACAATTTATCTGCTTCTTTGGAACATAAGTTTGTGTTGGCACCTTTGAAGAATTCACTTTTTGAAAACCAGCCGCAACAAACCCACTTGACTGTAAGATTGGAGAAAGTTTAGTTGGAACCACTTTCACCTCTTCAGGTTCAGTCATAATGCATCTATCCCAGTTAACATTTTTAACAACCATTGGGTCATCAATTTTCACTTCTTTTGGAATGCCCTCGACCTTCTTTTCATCAAACATCTCATCTTCAGAATCAGACTCATACACCATATCCTCCCCAGTTACTGGATTCACCTTTAACACAGTTTTTGGATCTATCTCCTCTTCATTTATGATCTCAGGTTCCACCACATAATTTGCATTAAACGGTGGAGGAATAAATCCAATACTAGCAACACGCTTAGTAGGATCAGCATTTGAGTTAAAATAATCCAAAACAACTGAAGAACTTTCATATTGTTCCAACTTTCGATGAAGTTTAATCACCTCAGACTCCTTGTCAGATATTTCTTTATTCTTTTGGGCAACAATTTCATTACGTTTTTCTATCTCAGCATAAGCCATATCTAGATGATAACCCTGTTCTTTGTATTTTAGCCCAAGAGAATTTAAGTCTCTTTTCAAAGACTCAATTGTATCAATGCACAACTTATCATTATCTTTCAGTTTCTGATTAACTGAATGCATTGATTTCATGTCACAAATCAAGTTTGTGTTATCATCCATGACATTTTGCAGTTTATCTTTAACAGAAATGCAGTTAGAACAGTATATATGACAAACAGAGTCTTTTACCTTAGACGGATCAGACATGTCTGCCATGAATACTTTGGCAATAGGAATATTCTCTGAATCATCACCAACTGAAGCATTTTCTGTAAGAACAATATCCTCCTCAGCAACCCCTGATTCAGCATTAGAATCAATATTCTGCTCTTGTTCAACCTCATCATCAACGCTTGGAACACTGTCACCATCACAAGAATCATCACAAGAACTTTCATCATCAGTAGACTCTTCTGGTTTTTCTGAACGAATTTCTGCAACAAAAGCCTGACTCACAGCACCTACCAAATCTTCCAGATGAATGCCCCAGTCATAGTTTTCGTCATTTTGAGCAACCAAAGCTGATGATGCAGATGCATGATTTGTATTACCAGAAGGACCATGATTTTGATTACCAGATGAACCATGTGACTGATTCCTATTATGCTGAAAGTTAGACTGCTTCTTTTGAGAATCAAATTCTACCTTCGGCTTCACACACTCCTTAGCAAAGTGACCATACTCTTGGAAGTTATAACAACGAACTTTGCTCTTATCAAAACCCATACGCGATCGACTATTTGAACCAATATATTTTCTGCCTGTTTTCTTCAAGAAATCTTTAGCTTGGCGCATCAACATGGCCATATTCCATTGGATATTCATTTCTTCCAGATCAACAGGGTCAATCTGTCTGAAATCTTCTTCTATAACCTTAGGATCATGTATTTTACCTCTAATGAAATTTTCATATGATGCCATGAATGAAGAAAACATAGCAAGATAATCATCAGCAACTTTCTGATTCAAATGAGATCCAGATGATGTTGAAGATGTAGATGCAGAAAATCCAGAATGGCTTGGATGACCAGAATAAATTGGAACTCCAGAAACTGATCATTTGAAGACTCTTGAGCATCACCAGAAAAGAATGCCACTCCAGTACCAGACTTACCAGTAGATTTGGCAAAATACATTGAGGGATCCTGGATATGCTCCATATTAGTCTCTTTCTTTTTCATATTGATGTCATGCGACTGAATCTTCCCTAGAACTTCTTCAAGAGACATGGTTTTGTACTTAATATTCTCTTTGATTAAAACCGTATACACATCAAATTTTGATGGTAAAGCCTCCAAAAATTTATCATTGATTTCCTCAGTCTCATATACGAACTGGTCAAACCGATCTTTCCGATTAGAACATTGTCCTGTCCCATCCAAGAATAACTCGGATGCGTATATCCTTCCAAAATCGGAATCCACAAACTAGTATCGGCAAAAGATACGAACTGGTCAAACCGATCTTTCCAACTAGAATAATCAGCTAGATTCAACAACTTCGGAGGTTTTTGAGATGTACCGATCTCATTGTCATAATTGAACATATTCGTGACTTGAACCATATTTGCCATTTTTCTTTAAAAATTTTCCAAGTGTTAAAATTCCTTTACCCTTAGGCGAAGATAATAAGTTCGCCTGCTAAGTCACCCAAGCGAACTTAATGAGAAGCGAACTTAATAAGTTCGCTTAAATCAGAATTCAACAATCTGATTAAGTTCGCCTAAAATAAGTTCGCTTAACCCTGTGAGAAGCGAACTTGACAAGTTCGTCTGCTGCTAAGTTCGCCTGCACAAAATTCAGCAAGTTCGCTTGCCGTAACAGAAACTTGATCAAGAACTTCTTCAGACCACAGCCGCGAACCAAGAACTTTAAAAAATCATCATTAAACACTGAATTGAAGGAATTAAACAAAATTGGACCGTAGGATTGTGTAATTTGTCAAATAGAAGCTTTCTATCGGATCAATTTCATCATAATCCTCTTCAAAAACACCAAATCAGATCAAAATCAGTCTTGAAAACTCTATTGAAATGAAAAACTCAAAAATGATGAATTTGATGTCAATTTGCATACAAAATCATCTAGAATCAACAAGAATCACGAGCAATAGCTCTGATACCACTTGTAGGTCCCCATGGCGCGTCTACGGATCGATCTCGTGATAAGACATGACGTTTACTCAGAGTGCGGAATCCAACGAGTCATTTATATGCATAAAAGACAATTCAAACACGCAAGTAAATAAACTTCTCAATTCGTATTCCAATCACAATGTTGTTTACAGACTCAATCTCTGATTCGTTCTAGTTCGTTATGACTGACTCTGTAAACACACATATATATAACCAACCGATCTGATATAAGCGAACTTATGAAGTTCGCCTCTAACTGCTTAAGCGAACTTAACAAGTTCGCCTCAGTTAGACCTAAGAGAACTTATTAAGTTCGCCTCTGATAGACCAGGCGAACTTAACAAGTTCGCCTCTAGGCTATACTTGTAAAACACTTGGACACTTTTGACATTTACATAACAAAAACATAAAGACATAAAATCTAACTATTACAAGATTTTGCCATTACAAACTTTGTCCTAACATAGACCCACTTGCATGTGACGATCCGTCACACCCGAGGGACCTACACGTGGTATCAGAGCGTTTGCTCCTGATTTCGAGTGTTGTGAGTGAGTTTGGAGAGTTTTTACAAGCAAAAAGAGGTATTTTTGTTGATTTTTGTGATAAAATAGGGGTAGCTCTTGAGCACTATTTTAGAAGCAAAAATCACTCAAAAAACTGATTTTTGTTGTGTATTTGAGTGTTTTGAGCAGCAAAGGTTGGTTAGAAACAAGTTTCTGACCCTTTGGCTCATTTGCATTGATCATCAGACGATTTTTTACCATCTCCGGCGACTTTCAGGTGACCGAAAAAGTTTGGTGAAAGTTGGTGAAAAGGTATCCTGCGTACTTACCATTTCTGGCAAAAAGTACAGTTTTGTGCGCACTTATTAAATACGCAAGACTTATCTCCTGCGTACTTATAAGTGTGCAAGACTGAACTTGTGCGAACTTAAGTTATATGCTGCGAACTTACATTTAATCCTGCGTACTTACAAGTACGCAAGAGGAAATCTAAATACGCAAGACCATTTCTCAAGTGCGCAAGGCCAAGATTAAGTGCGCAACTGTGTTTGATTTTTTTTCTGAAATTTGACTAAGTGTTCACTATGTCGAATCTTCAGAATCTTGGAAACCTGTTAAATTATGATAATGAGATCAGTACACCACAGAAACCACCAAAGTTGCTGAACGTGAACGATTATTCTAATTGGAAAGCACGTTTTGAGCACTACATTTCTTATACCGACTCATCGCTATGGATACCAATCCTTGAGGGATATAAGCATCCCACACACATCTATCTTGATGAAGCCATGCCCAAGCCTATCTCTAAACTCGATGAAGAAGAAAAGAAAGCTTATGATCATGAAAATAAGGCACTTGGTTCGATCACTATGGCATTAACTCGGGAATTGTTCCACAGTTTTCGTGGTTATGACAATTCCAAGGATCTTTGGAAAGCTTTACAGAAAAGATTCGAAGGAAATAGTGACATCAAGTAGAGTAAGAGGGATCTTCTCAGGAAGCAGTATGAGTGCTTCAGATTTTTAGAGAACGAATCTTTAGATGACCTCATCTCTAGATTCTATCATTTACAGACTGAGTTGAAGGCTTTTGAACTCAGGTATCCAGATGAAGAGATGGTGGAAAAGTTTTTGGATGCTTTACCACCCAAATTTGAGATGTACATAACCCTGATGAGGGAAAATCCTAAATTCTATGAGTTGACTGTTGAGGAGGCAATAGGAAAGGTTCAAGCTAATGACATGAACCTAAGAAGAAAGGAGAGCTCAGGAAGACCCCAGATACAAGACCCTTCTATGTATCATGGGACGACTTCTACATCCAAGTCATCGGGCTCTGGAATTTCCTTCTTCACTGGAACTCCTACTGAAGAAGACCACTCAACTGGGTGTGGTGGTCATGCTTGCTATGCTTCAGGATCAGGGTTGGGGTCTCATCATCTAAATACCTCAAGAAATCCTCCTGCTACGTCTTCAGCTAACAACTCAGCTATAGCCAGAATAGCTGAAGATCATGTAGCACTATTCTCATCTTGTATGCTTGCATATGAAAATTTCATAGGTGGCAAGCTTACTAATCTAGAGACGATTGAAGAAGATTTTAATCAAGTGGATCCTGATGACATGGAGGACATGGATATTCAATGGAACATGGCCATGCTATTGAGGAGAGCCAAGCGTTTCCTGAACAGAATAGGAAGAAAGTTTATTGGCGGGCATCCTAATGCCAAGGTCGGGTTTGACAAATCTAAGGCCAAATGCTACAAGTGTCTGAACTATGGACACTTTGCTCGTGAGTGTCAGAAAGACAGAGCACCGGCCTCTGGTTTTACCCGACCCAGCCAAGGAAACAGCCATGGCCACAACAATCCAAACCACCACAATCAAAGCCAAGGTGGAACGTCCAATGCACTGGTAGCCCAACAGGACGAAAGCTTTGACTGGGGTGTTCATCTTGAGGATGCCATCATCGCACAAACCCAGGTTGGTCTCATGGCTGAGATCATGGGGATGATGGAAGCAGAGAAAAGGGAAGCTTCTATGGCTGACCTAGAAGAATCTACAACTGCTGCTACAGAGAAGGTGAAGGAAGCTGAAGAAAAGGAAGCTTCTGTAGCTGATGAAGAGGAATCAACCACTGCTGTTGCTCTCATGGCCATTGGAGAAGCAACAAGTTCATCGTCTGAGGTAGATTCTAACCCTTTCTCTGTTATTTCATGTTCTAAATGTCTAGGGCTAAAACTTGAAAATTCTAGGCTCCAAGACAAAATCGAACCCCTAAGTTTGGAAGCTCTAAACTATAAAGAAAATGAAAAACGTTTTAAAGATTCTATTGAAACGTTGAAAAAAGAAAAATCTGAATATTCTTTAAAAATAAGTGTTCAACAGCTTCACTTAGATGTTTCATACAGGGGGTTAGAAAAACGGAACAATGAAATCAACAAACTGCAAAATGAGATCTTGCAGTTAAAATGCGTTAATGAGAAGTTGAAAAACTATCGCTTTGTGGTGGAACACTACGAGTCTGTGGTGAGACAACTGAATGGATTAGGTTATGGTACTAATGCCATTCCTCCACCAGTAAGCGGGAAGTTTTTCAATAGCTTAATAGACATTGATCTCTGTAGGTCCCAAATTTGTTGCGTGACGGATCTCTAGATTCGCGGTACGACACGGTGATAACGTGCGGAATCCATGATCAACGTGCTCGTGTGACTCAATCAACAACAACGGTGTAAATAAACGCTTTGTATTTCCACCACAATATCAGGTTACAAGATTACAGAATCTGTCTATTCTGATATCGTCTCTTCTCTCAGTTCTACCACCTCTTCTTCTGTTCTTTTCTGCTATCTCCTATTTATAGCCACTGATCAGCACCAGGCGAACTTAACAAGTTCGCTTCACTGTGCTTAGGCGAACTTATTAAGTTCGCCTCTAATAGGCTAAGCGAACTTATTAAGTTCGCCTCTGATAGCCGAGGCGAACTGAACTTATTAAGTTCGCCTCTGATAGACTAGGCAAACTTATTAAGTTCGCCTCTGGCAGAACTTACATAGAATTTTATCAACAGTTACAAAACATGTCCTAACAGACTCCCCTATAACTGTTGCTAACAATTCTATCAAATACAAGTCAAAGACTCTAAGATTAAGACATAATATCTTCAAGCTCGTTGTCACCAGAATATGCTCCAACAGACTCCCCCTTGACAACAGCTTAAGAAGATTTTCATCCGTCTTCAAATATCATCAAACAAGTTGTAGTCTTCGTCTTGTTCATCTGCACACTCTCTCTTTATTTCTAGAAGAAAACTTGGGAGAAGGACCCCTTGTCAACTTCTGTCTGCAATATTCAATTTTTGCAAAGGAGAACAACCAAGAATAACCAACAATTAAGATTTCCATGGAAGTTGGAAAAATAAAATCTTTTTGGTTTTTCAAACATATGAAACACAAAATCTTTTTGGTTTTTCTCTATATAAACTGAAATGTAAAATACAAAATCACATCTTTTTGGTCGAACATCACGAGTAAGAAGATCATATCAGTAAAAACAATGCATCAATCACACATCTTGGATAAACAATCCATATAGTATCAAATGGTATCCTATCCAGATTCATCATTTCTTTATATAAGATAAGATCAAATCTTTTAAGCTTCAACCAAAACATGTAATGATACGCGAAGAACTTTAAAGAAGATGAGATCAGATCATAACATGCTTATTACATACGAATTTGCAACAACATGTCAATCTAGGTTGTCAATATTATAAGAATTGAAACCATCAGTATCTTTGTCCCATGTTCTTGTGAATTAAGGTACCATTTATTTTGTAATACAACGTGTACCCCACAAATATGCCAACAGAAATTTAAATGTGCACTATCTTCAAGACATATAAGATCATTGCAAGATAATATTCAATCTCCAGGATGAATTATACCGATAAACACAGGATAATATCAAGTAGAGAATCAGAATGATTCAAATGTCGTGGTTTAGATGAAGTATCATGATTCATAGTAACAGAAAGATTCATCAAGGAATCGATTGATTCAATGACATAGGGTAGCGTGATCCAACTGTTATCTGGATATATTCAATGGAATCAGGATATTGATCCAAGGGTTAGTATATGTTCCAACAGATGTTGTCAGAAACATATCTTAGTTCAACAACACATTGCATGTTTTTCAGGGCATGGGCAGTGAAGTGAACTGAAAAATTGTGTTTAACGACATAACCGATACTGGTCTCATGAAGTACTTTAGATCATATATTCTTTATCTGATAATGATCTTTTACACACACACCCGGCATACCATGGGTTCAAATCACAGTTGTCACAAAGATCATTATGTTGTCACACTACTAATGGACCAAAGATACTCATAGCCTATTAACAATTCAGACTATATACTAGTATCCAAATTAAAATATAAGCATAAAGCATCAATTTATTTTATTTTTTTAAGCATAAGCAGTTATGAAGCTATCCTTTCTCATACTGTGCAGTCTAAGAAGTTCTGATCAAAACATTTATCACAGATATATTAGATAAGCATCATAAAGTCCAACTAAGGTCATGTGTGAAAGAACATCTACTGATGTACTATCATCTCTTCTTTAACTTCAAGTAATGTCGATTTTATCTTTTTCAATTTGTTTGGCTTTTTCAAAATCTTTTTCAAAGAAAGTAAAACAAACGAAAATAAAATCTTCCATGAAAACATTTTATGAAAAACTGTTTACTTGGTTACTCATGATTAAGCAAGTCAATCAATTAAAAACTAAAACCGATGTAATCATGTAATTGAATGTCATTGCCTCTGTCACCAACACAGTTCTATACTCCCCATGTCCTGTAGACTCCCCCTCAACTAGTCAAATGGTTGCATCAACGACTTTATGCTCACCATTGTCATCCTAAATTTCAGGTTATCATTTGGACTTTGTAAAACTCTTTACAAAACATTGTGTGTGACATATTCTCCCCCTTGAGCATCAAGTCGTTGAATCAAATAGATTTCTCGGTTATCAACAACTCTTTACTCATGCAGATGTCATTCCCTGTCGTGTGCTAAGAACCACCACTATCAACAACCAAAATGGTATTAATAGTCCCTCTTGGTAAATCCTGCACATCTAACAAGAAACATTAATTTGAAATTGGGACCCAAGCCATGGTAGTCATGGGTCTTCCATCTGTATCAAAATAATAAACCTCACTCCATTCACAATCAAATCTTTCATCTATTTTCGGAGATTGTTCCGACGAATCCGAAACAGAAACTTTAGATTTCCAAACATACTTCTTTTCATTTAGTTCTTTTTGCTTAAAATGTGAAGTGTTTGGAAATTTTCTTTCATTCGAAAAATGTGTAGATTGTGAAAACTCTTGATGTTCTAAAATTTTTCTCAATCTTCTGTTTCTCCTCCGTCTTTGAGGTCTAGAAAGCCTAACCTCAGATTTTGAATTACCCTTTGGTTTATCACGAGGTTTAACCACATTTGGGTTAACATAAGGCTTAACAGGAGTTCTTACCTTTTCTGGAGTAACATGTCGGTTACCTTTGGCTTTGTGAGGACAAGCAATCCGAATATGACCAACAAGACCACAAGAAAAGCAAGATCTCTTTTCACTATAATCTCTCATATAAGGAATCTTCACACGATAAGATGAATTTGAAGAAGATTCTCCTACATGAACTTCTTTTATCTTTATTTTCTCTGGAACTCCAGATTTTGCAATAGGTTTTGATTCAGGCTTCATCTTCTCAGGAACTACATGCTTCTTCCCTTTATTTTTGTAAGGACAGTTCACCACAATGTGTCCTATCTCATTACAATGAAAACATGTACGCCTGTCTTTATAATCTCTGACAAATGGAACTCTCCTTGAGTTTGAAGAACTTCCAAATGTATTTTTACCAGATGAATTAGAATCAACCTTTGAGGCTTCTTTCTTAAGCTCTTTCGGTATCCCCTCTACCTTAGCTTCATCAAAATATTCATCATCACTCTCATCAGAATACACCATATCTTCACCTGTGACTGGATTCACTTTCAACACAGTCTTAGGATCTAAATCCTCATCTTTTATAATCTCAGGTGTAACAGAATAATTTTCGTTGAATGGTGGAGGAACATAGCCAATACCACTAGTTCCCTTCCCCACTTCAGTATTATCATGATAATATCCTAATAAGAAAGATGAATTTGAAAAGCTTTCTAACTTTCTATGCAATCTTAGCACCTCTGCTTTAGATTCAGCTAATTCCTTGTCTTTCTCAACAAGGTCATTATTTCTTTCTCAATTTTTGCAAAGGACATATCCAGGTGATATGCCTGCTCTTTGATCTTCAAAGTCAGAGAATTTATATCTCTCTTCAGGGATTCTATTCTTTCAATACACACATTCTCATTATCTTTTAATTTCTGGTTTACCGTGTGCATCGAATTCATATCACAAATGAGGTTGACGTTGTTATCCATAACCCTCATCATTTTATCCTTAACTGAAACACAGTTAGAACAAAACGTTTCAGAGTTAGAAAATACCTCAGGTTGTACTTCTGAAGAAGATGCACCAGGAGCCATGAATACGTCATCAGCAGCTTCACTCTTTTGTTCAACAATGACAGGCTCTGCATCAGTTTCTGATACACTCAGATCATCTTCAACTGTCTGGAAGCTTACGTCAGTCTCTACATCACTCTCGGTAGACTGAGTACTTTCACCAGATCTAACACTCTCACTATCACTTAACTCGGTAGAAGAATCACTTTCAGAGACACTCTGCTTTACTACTTCTTCTTTGATCAAGACCACAAACGCTTGAGTAGTAGCTTCACCCTTTTTCTTCAAAGCTTCCCATAGTTCTCTTGAAGTTGGACACTTCCCTAGACTATGAATGATTTCTTTTGGTAAAGACAATTTTAAAGTTTCAAGCGTCTTCATTTCTCGATCAAACTTCTGCTTTTCTGCTTTATTAAGAGCTGCCATTGGTTTAGGAACATCATAATATCCCATGAAGTTATAAGTAGGATGCACATATCCTTCCAAAATGGATGTCCAAAAGTTTTCATCAGTGACTGATACGAACTGTTCGAACCGGACTTTCCAGTTACGGTAATCTGATATGCAAAAAAGTCTCGGTGGCATAGTTCCAATATCATTAATATCACATAAAATTGACATTTTGAAATTTTCACAAAAATATCCGGAAAAAATTTTCCCGCCAAAATACTCTTTTTAAAAAATTTCGAAAATTCAAAATTTCAAAAATGATTCAAAACGACTATAAAAGCGTTCACTAAAAAAAATTGAACAAGTTGAATTTTTTAATTTTTATTTTATTTTTTTTGGATAAGTTCACTTACAGAATTAAGTTCGCCTGAAACTAACCCGAAGCGAACTTGACCCGGAGCGAACTTGTTAAGTTCGCCTGATTAAGTTCGCTTACCCAAGCGAACTTATTAAGTTCGCCAAAAATTAAGTTCGCTTAAACAGCAAGTTCGCCTGGTTCAACAGATTCAAACTCAGAAACAGAGTCAGAACAAAATCGCGAACCAAGAAACCTCTGAATTCATCATAAATCGCTCAATTGATGGAATTAAACAAAATTGGATCGTAGGAATGTGTAATTTCACAATTAGAAACTTTCTATCGGATCAATTCCATCAAACGAATCCAAAATCAATCCAAATTTGTCAACAATTCGCCATTTTTATCAAGAACACAAAAAGATGAATAATCTTCAAAATCACAGAACTTTGATGTTGATTGGACACGAAAACACCACGAATCTTTTGCTAATCAAGAGCATAAGCTCTGATACCACTTGTAGGTCCCAAATTCGTTGCGTGACGGATCTCTAGATTCGCGGTACGACACGGTGATAACGTGCGGAATCCATGATCAACGTGCTCGTGTGACTCAATCAACAACAACGGTGTAAATAAACGCTTTGTATTTCCACCACAATATCAGGTTACAAGATTACTGAATCTGTCTACTCTGATATCGTCTCTTCTCTCAGTTCTACCACCTCTTCTTCTGTTCTGTTATGCTATCTCCTATTTATAGCCACTGATCAGCACCAGGCGAACTTAACAAGTTCGCTTCACTGTGCTTAGGCGAACTTATTAAGTTCGCCTCTAATAGGCTAAGCGAACTTATTAAGTTCGCCTCTGATAGCCCAGGCGAACTTATTAAGTTCGCCTCTGATAGACTAGGCAAACTTATTAAGTTCGCCTCTGGCAGAACTTACACAGAATTTTATCAACAGTTACAAAACATGTCCTAACAATCTCACTTGTCTAGATGAGTCCTCTGATAAGGATGAATCCTCAAGCAAGGCTAACTCCACATCTAGTGAGGAGTTCGTTACTGCTTCTGAAGATGGATCGGTTAACTCTTGCCCTGAAGGAGTAGTTTCTGAGGAGTTGTTGACTGAACAAAAGGTAAAGAAAAACATTATCACTAATGGTGATAATTGCATTTTAACTGAATCTGACATCATTGAAACAAATGATAAACTAAAGGTAATGCTTTACAGGGGGATATAAAAGTCTTAACCATGTAAAGAAAGAGGCTTTCTCAGCTCACTATGGCTTGGTTACAAAGAAAATTTGCAAAAATACTATACTCCCAAAAACCAAACTGTAAAGGTTCAGACTCTTGTTCATAAACCAACTCCTCTTTCTCATAATGCTGAGTTATCTAAGGCCAGATCTAATGAGCCTTACCGGAGAACTTATGTAGACAAGAGGAATTGTTTTCACTATGGCTTGGTTGGTCACCTTTTTATGAACTATCCTTCAAAGAACCTAGGGAAACGGCATGTTGTTTCACAACAAGCTGTTATCCCTAAGTCGCCACCAGTGACCCCTCCCAAATGTCCAAAGCAAAATGTGGTGAAACCACCAGTCAAACCGATGGTAAAGCCTAAGATCAAATCTGAAGCTAAACCATCTATTTCAAGAAAGGTAACGCAACCTGTTGTACCTTGTGTATATACCTCTGGTAGTACACGTACTGGTGAGAAACCTGTGGCGAGACTCTCTAAACCATAGAAAAAAAAGAAGGAACAAGAGGTTGAGAAAGCTAGGACAGCTGACTTCAGTTCAATCAGGTGAAGCTTCCACAAGTTCACCTGCTGTAGTTGAATCAAAGTCTCCTGTTCCGGTTAAGAAACATAAGAGATCCTGGACTGCCAAATCCAAAAATTCTCAATCTCCTAGTTCTAATTCTTTTAAAGATTCATCAATTCTGAACAGTCATCACGACTGTGAGTTAAAAGAGGTAGTTTATTTTGAAAAGGATGGACGACCCAAGACCACAATGGCTTGGGTCTCCAAATCTAACTAATTCTTTTGTGACTCATGTAGGGACGTCCGAAGGGTACTATCTCTAACCGCTGGTATGTAGATAGTGGATGTTCCAGGCACATGACAGGAAACATGGCCCTGCTTCAAGACGTTAAACCATTCAGAGGCGGCTATGTGGCCTTTGCCGGAGAAAAAAGGCGGCAGTATCACGTGTCAAGGCGTGGTTTCGAATGGTTGTGTCAGCTTTGACACTGTCAACTTTTGCGAGCAGCTGAAGCATAACCTGTTGAGTGTCTCCCAAATGTGTGACGAGGAGTACTCGGTGATGTTTGACAAGTCAGAATGCCTGATTCTCAAACCTGGTTTTGAAGTTCCCGAAGATTGGATCCTGATGAGAGCGCCAAGAACAAACGACACCTATCAGATCGATATGAGCGTGGCAACAACCACCTCATCAGTTGCTACTTGCTTGCTTACAAAAGCGACAGAGCTAGACTCCATCTTGTGGCATAGGAAACTCGGACATATTTCATATCGTAAAATGAACCATCTTGTCCGAAACGGTTTGGTAACCGGGATTCCTAAGCTGAGGTTTACCGTTGCAGATGACTCTATGCCTTGTAAAAAGGGCAAACAGCAATGGAAGTCTCACAAGCCCAAGCTCCAAAACTCTATTGATACCCCTTTGGAGCTATTACACATGGATCTGTTTGGCCCCATAAGTATCAGGAGTATTGGAGGTAAGTCGTTCTGTCTAGTAATAATTGATGATTTCTCACGTTTTTCTTGGGTGCACTTTTTAGGTACTAAAGACGAGACTGCTGATATTCTTCAATACTTGATCCTGAGCTTGGAATCTCTTTGCAAGCTGAAAGTTAGAAGAATTAGGAGCGACAACGGAACTGAGTTCAAGAATAATTTGATGGAGCTTTTCTGTCTCAAGAAAGGGATCTGTCACGAATTCAGCGCGCCGTACATGCCTCAGCAGAATGGAGTTGCTGAACGGAAGAACAGAACACTCATTGAGACTGCAAGGACTATGCTGTCGGATGCAAAGCTTCCTGTCATTTTCTGGGTAGAAGCCGTTAATACAGCTTGTCACGTCTTAAACAGAGTTCTGGTTGTGAAAAGGCACAACAAGACTTGTTACGAGTTGATCAACAATCGACTTCCCAATCTTGATTACCTAGTTCCTTTTGGTAGTCCCTGTTCCTTGTTGCTACAGTACAAAGACCGCCAGTCTAAGTTTCATACAAAAGCGGTGGAAGGCATCTTCTTAGGATACATTGCCAACTCGCCTTGCAAGAGAGTGTACAACATAGGAACTCGTACTGTCGAGGAATGGTTTGAGGTGGATTGCAGTAAACACAGCATTCCACCCGAACCAACAGGTCCAGATTGGGGTTTTGATTATGATGCGCTATTCAAGTCATTCAATCTTCCTGATCTATCTACAGTTGACGCCGTAAATGTTTATGAATTATTGGGTGGCGACAATGACTCCAGCTTCTCTACTCGTGCTACTGTACCGATTGTAACTCCTGATTCCAATGCTGCATCTGCATCTGGAACTCATGACAGTGATAACAGTGAAGATGTTCTTATCTTTGGAGATGACGGTCCACCTAATCCTAACACAACTGTAGGAAATGAAGCTCCAGCTGATCTAATTAACATTGAATCTTCTTCCTCTGGAACACAGGAAATGGGGGAGTTAAGCACGAATCTAGATCCAGAAATTCAGGAACCGATTGTACCGGAGACGAGAGTGCATAGGAATCATTCAATCGACAACATTATTGGTGATCCCTATGCCGGTGTTCAGACTCGTCATCGAACTATCACTGAGAACACTAGTCTTTACTCAGAGAAACTTGACACTGGTGTCATGGAAACATGTCTGCATGCTGCATTCGTGTCCCAGTTAGAGCCGAAGAATGTGAAGGAGGCTCTCACTGACAACTTCTGGATTGAGGCGATGCAAGATGAATTGTCTGAATTCCAAAAGTTGCACGTGTGGGATTTGGTTGACTTGCCAAAAGGCTTTCAGCCAATTGGAACCAGATGGGTGTTCAAATGCAAGACGGATGATCGTCATGTTGTTGTGAAGAACAAAGCAAGATTGGTTGTTCAGGGTTTTTTTCAGCAAGAGGGCTTGGATTACACAGAAGTATATGCCCCAGTTGCTAGAATTGAAGCCATTCGACTGTTCTTGGCTTATGCCACATATGTTGGCTTCAAGGTCTATCAACTTGAAGTGAAGAGTGCTTTCCTTTATGGTAAAGTTCATGAAGAGGTCTATGTCACTCAATCTCCTGGTTTTGAAGATCCGCATAATATTAATAAAGTGTATAAGCTCGACAAAGCACTTTCTGGTCTTCATCAAGCACCACGGGCATGGTATGAGACATTATCTAAGCATTTACTGTCTAATGGTTTCGACCGTGGACAGATTGACTCGACTCTCTTCATTAGGAAAGCAGAAGGTGACATTCTTCTTGTACAAGTATACGTCGATGACATTATTTTTGGATCTACCAATGAAGGGATGTGTAGGGAATTCTAAAAGGTGATGAAATCCAAGTTCGAAATGAGTAACATGGGTGAGTTTTCATTCTTCCTGGGTCTGCAAGTCAGTCAAAGAGAGGATGGCATTTATCTACATCAAACAAAGTATATGCAGGACATCTTGTCAAAATACAAGATGAATGATAGCAGTACTTATGGCACACCTATCCCAGTCAATCATGGTCTGCATCCTGACAAAGATGGAAAGGATGTAGATAGCAGGTTATACCGTGGGATGATCAGATCACTTATGTATCTCACAGCTTCAAGACCCGATATAATGTTTGCTGTGTGTCACACCCCGACCGATGGCGGAATCATCGAGGCGGGACATGTAGACTGTTCATAAGCACAAGGTTGACTAGATTGAATATATTAAACATCAAATTTCTTAACAAGTAGTCCAAACACAACCAAATCCAAAATAGAACAAACTTGAAATACATAGAGTTCTTTTATTTAATTTAACTAAGTCCAAGCCTATGTGAAGCACATCTTGAACAATCTCACACGTTAGAACCTGAAACATGAATAAAATAAAGTCAACTAAAGAGTTGGTGAGTATGACACAGGTTTATATAGATAGCATATAGTTTGTAAAACAAATCCTTACATAACATGATAAATAAGGCATTTATGGGGAGCAGCTATTGTGTAACCATGTACAATCAAACCTTTGTAACTAGCATGCAAAAATTGTGTTGTCGGTATCAATCACCCCAATCTGGGTGGGTTTGTCAGACTGAATAGATCTATCATTGAAAACCGTCGGCTTGAATAGTTAATGATTGCACATAATCGCATACAAATGTTAGCACACCTCGCACTCGGGCATAAAGCTCAAATTGCACACATGAATGTAAATAGGATTTGTACTTGTGTTGTTTGTGTAAATGTAAACATGTAATTTGAATAATGTTCATGTTCCACCCCAAAAATGTAAAAGAGTAAAAGGGGCTATGTATACTCACTTGGTTCGAAGGCGTAGCTAACAAAGATACTAGATAGAATAAGGATCCTTGAAATGCACAAGTTAACCTAAGGAGTAATGTATGTGGTATTAATAGTGTGCACCAATGTTTAAGTCTAAAGTTGCATTTGGACTTGTGTAATAAGGTCATTGATTTGTAATTGGAGGTATTGAATAAAATATATAAAGTTTGAAAGAGTATTTATAGAACATTTTGATTAAGGTTTGAGTTTAAATAATTAAATAAGTAATGTAAATAATTATTGTTTATGAAAACATTGTAAGTATTAGTTATAAGTTAGTATAATTAATTAATCGTTTTTTTAAATATAAATTAAATAAATAATCATTATTTTATTTATTTATTTATAAAATATAAGTTAATCATTTTAATACTTTTTAAATTAAAGGTTTAGCGATAATTGTAAATTTAATTTTTATAAACTTTAAATAAATAATTTTTTTATTTATCCCAAGATTAAATATTTGATCTTTTACAAATAGAATAAATTGCATTTTTATAAAAATCCTTATTTATGTTTTGTAATTTAATCAGAATTACTTATTGTTTGAATAACATATAAAATTATAATTCTGCCAAAAATCTAACTCACACACGACCGTGCGTGGAAAGGGCAAGACCGTGCTCGAACCTCGGGCGCGACCATGCTAGTCAGGGCGTGACCGTGTTGATCAAACATAATGCACAATTGGATTGTTCTCTAGGCACGATCGTGTTCTGGACTAGGCACGACCGTGTCTATGGTTTTGAGGCATGACCAAGTTTAGCCAAAGGCATGACTGGGTCTGAGGGTGTGAGGCACGACCGCGCTGGTATTTGGCGCGACCGTGTCTCATGAAGAACGACCGCGCTGTATGATTAGCGCGACCGTGTCTGTTCCAAAACAGATTCAATTTGACTAATTCTTATATTGTAGATGTTGGAATTAATGGGGTTTTCACCCATTAGGTTATCATGAATCTTTTTGAAGAGTTTAATTGTATTTAAAACGTGTCTAAGGTTTGATTCGATTAAATAATTTTTAACGAAAATGTGGATTCGGGTTCGTGGTGATTTCCATAATGAAAGCCCAAATTAACATGGGGCTTTTGATCTATGAACTGAAACGAAAGTGTGGAAGGTTTCAATTACCCGGATGGATAATGAATCGATGGAGTACGGTAGGGACTTGTTCCGGCGACGACGGTTTTGATCTCCGGCGTCTTCGGCTGCAACTCCGGCTGTTCCTATGCGTTCAGAAGTTTTTAGAGAAGGTGGTAATGCGTTTGTTTGGGAGAATTGAGACCAGAATAGTGAATTTGGTGAACAAGAATGAAGGGTCAACGGTTTTAGCTTAGGAATCTATAATTTGTTTTAATTCAGGTGTAATATCGATGCTTAATAGTCTAATGATGATTATTAACAGATAAACGTGCATAACCGTTACGGAATTGAGTGAGTTTTAGAATTAAAGATCGTTTTTACGTTTCAACTGTCAAGAGGCGCGACCGTGCCAAGGCACGGGGCGCGACCGTTCCAAAGCAAGGCGCGCGACCGTGCTAAGGCACTTGGCGCGACCGTGCCGGAACGAGGCGCGACCGTGCCTGTTAGGGTTTCTTGTAAATTTTCAACATCAGACCTTGTAACTTTGTTCTTTGACATATTTTTATAAATAGACTTATGTAATGTTTTAGTTGGTTATAACCGTGTAAAAATTTGCGGATTAACATCGAAATATTGTATTTAAATGATGGTACGTATAGAACAAAACAGTGCACTAGAATTTGGTTTGAAATGCATTACATTGAATTTGAAATACGGATACTAAAAATAAGAAATGTTACAGTCTCCCCATGTTGATGGAATTTCGTCCCGAAATTTAGTTAGAGGAAACTACGACATCAGTAAAAAGATGGGGGTACTTGAGCTTCATTTGGTCCTCTCGTTCCCAAGTGAATACAGGACCGCGCTTAGACTCCCAACGAACTTTGACAATAGGAATACGACTTCGCTTGAGTTGTTTGATTTCACGATCCATAATTTCTACCGGTTTCTCAACGAAGTGCATCGTTTCATCAATGCGCACGTCATCAAGCGGTATATGGAGATTCTCATCGGCGAGACATTTCTTCAGATTTGATACATGAAATGTGGGATGCACATTGCCAAGAGATGGAGGTAATTCGAGTTTGTAAGCCACTTTTCCAATGCTTTCAAGGATTTTGAATGGACTAACATAGCGAGGAGTTAACTTGCCTTTCTTTCCAAAACGGATCACACCCTTCCACGGAGACACTTTAAGAAGAACAAGGTTACCGACTTGGAATTCCAAGGGACCGGTGATTTGTGCTTCACCAATCTCATTCCAACAGATAGGAGAACGGCATTTGCGACCATAAAGAGCTTCAAATGGAGCCATATTGATACTTGTGTGGTAGCTATTATTGTAAGAGAACTCGATGAGGGATAAATGTGAATCCCAATTTCCACCAAAATCGATTACGCAGGCTCTAAGCATGTCTTCAAGCGTTTGGATTGTCCGCTCGGTTTGACCATCAGTTTGGGGATGGTAAGCCGTGAAATCCAATCGTGTGCCAAGAGCGGTTTGGAGAGATTTCCAAAATCGAGAAGTGAACCGGGCATCTCGGTCGGATATTATGTTCAAGGGAACACCATGACGGCTCACAATTTCATCAATGTAAATTCGGGCTAGTTTCTCAACCCGATAGTCTTCACGGATAGGCAAGAAATGAGCAGATTTGGTGAAACGATCAATAATCACCCAAATGCTATCATAACCACTCGAGGTGCGAGGGAGCTTGGTAATGAAATCCATAGCTAAGTTTCCCATTTACACACGGGGATTTCGGGTTGTTTAAGTAAACCAGAAGGACGTTGATGTTCGGCTTTGACTTTGGAGCAGGTTAAACATTTGGCAACATAAAGAGCAATGTCCTTTTTCATACCGGGCCACCAATATTGTTGGCGAAGATCTTGGTACATTTTATGCGCACCAGGATGAATAGAATAACGAGTCTTGTGAGCCTCGTTCATGAGAAATGTACGGAGATCATCGCGATTGGGAACCCAGATACGGTTCAAGTAATAAAGTAAGCCATTTGGTTTAGATTCAAGCAGAAGTTCAACACCACACGACATTTCCTCGTACATGTTACCCTCGGTGACTGAGACGTGTTGAGCTTCTAAGATGCGGTTTTGAATGTCGGTTTGAATTCGAACACATTGAAGCATGACATGGTTCTTTCGACTCAAAGCGTCGGCTACAACATTCGCTTTGCCGGGATGGTAACGAATCTCGCAGTCATAGTCGTTAAGGAGTTCAACCTAAGTCGTTGCCTCATATTGAGTTCTTTTTGGTTAAAGATGTGTTGAACACTTTTGTGGTCGGTGAACACCACACATTTTGTGCCATAGAGATAATGTCTCCAAATCTTCAATGCGAATACGACCGCACCCAACTCGAGATCGTGCGTCGTATAATTCTTCTCATGAATCTTAAGTTGCCTTGACGCATAAGCCATTACTTTGCCTCGTTGCATGAGGACACAACCGAGACCTTGGTTAGAAGCATCACAGTAGATAACTAAATCATCATTCCCCTCAGGGAGAGTCAAAATAGGAGCATTGCATAACTTTTGCTTAAGGGTTTGGAAAGCTTCTTCTTGCTTTGGTCCCCATTCATAAGTCTTACCCTTGTGGGTTAAAACGGTAAGGGGGACAACAATCTTAGAGAAGTTTGAGATAAAACGACGGAAATATCCCGCAAGACCAAGGAATGAACGAACTTCAGTGGGGGTCTTCGGGGTATTCCAATTTTTAACCGTTTCGATCTTAGCAGGTTCAACATGGATACCCTTGTCATTGACGATATGACCAAGAAATTGAACTTCTTTTTACCAAAATTCACATTTGGAGAATTTGGTATATAGTTGTTCTTTCTTCAATAGATCCAAAACCAATCTAAGATGTTGCTCATGATCGGCTTTAGTCTTGGAATAGATTAAGATGTCATCGATGAAAACGATCACGAACTTATCAAGGTACGGTTTGCACACACGATTCGTGAGGTCCATGAAAACTGCGGGTGCATTAGTTAGTCCAAAAGGCATGACCATGAACTCGTAATGACCATACCTTGTTCGAAAGGCAGTTTTTGGAATATCGTCTTCTTCCACACGGAGTTGGTGATAACCAGATCGAAGATCAATCTTTGAGAAGTAAGTAGAACCTTGAAGTTAATCAAAGAGGTCATCAATTCTAGGCAAAGGATAACGGTTTTTTATAGTAAGCTTGTTGAGTTCGCGGTAGTTAATACACATGCGAAATGATCCATCCTTCTTTTTGACGAATAAGACGGGTGCACCCCACGATGAATGACTTGGACGGATGAATCCTTTGTCGGAGAGCTCTTGAAGTTGACTTGCAAGTTCTTGCATTTCAGAAGGTGCAAGACGGTAAGGAGCTCTTGCCACGGGGTTTGCTCCGGGCACAAGATCAAGCGAAATTCTACTTGTCGAACGGGTGGAAGACCGGATAAGTCTTCGAGGAATACTTCAGGAAAATCTCGAATAATGGGGATATCTTGAATACTCTTCTTTTTGATATCCTTTTGAACGATATGGGCCAAAAAGGCCACGTACTTCTTTCGTAAGTACTTGTGAGCAGTAGTGCATGACATTAGTTTAAGCCCTTTACAAGGCTTTTCACCAAAGACTCTTAGTGTTTCTCCCGATGGTAGAGGTATTCGGATGCACTTCTCGAAAAAAATGACTTCGGCATGATGATTTGATAGCCAATCCATGCCTATGATGATATCAAAGCTTCCTAGTGGCATTGGAACAAGGTTGATTGGGAATGTATGATCATTAAGTTCTAAAGAGCAATCATAGATAATGGATTCAATTGTAAGAGAGTCACCATTTGCTACTTTAACGGTAAATGTTTTCTCTAAAAGAGATAGTGTCTTTGCAAGTAAAGGTTCATAGTTAAGTGACACAAAACTCTTATCGGCACCGGTATCGAATAAAATGGAGGCATATTGACTATTAACAAGAAACGTACCATTGACCACGTCATTGTTGGCTTGAGCTTCATTGGCGTTTATGTTGAAAGCACGCCCACGAGCTCCACCTTGTCTAGCATTGACTAACTTTGTGCATTGATCACGGAAATGGTTCGGGTTGCCACACTCATAACATGCTCGCCCATTTGCAATAGCGGGTACACCTTGATTAGCCACTTGGGTGTAGGTTTGGTTTGGTGGGTTGACTTGGCCCGCAAGAGCTTTGGCCCTACAAACATTAAATGTATGGCCATATCTCCCACAATAAGTACAAAGGCGACATGGGATGCTTTGGGGATGATGGTAGTTGCAGGTGACACAAAGTGGGTAGATTCCAACATATGGCTTTTTGGCCGGTGCTTGAACCATAGGTGCAGTTTGGTTAACAGGAATAGCAGGAGTGACCACAGCATAGTTTCTAGTCTTCCTTTTCCTATTATTGCGGGAGGGTTCAGTTGTGGCTTCTTTGTTGTGGGTAGGAGGGGTTATAGTGTCAGAAACTTTCTTGGTGCCCTTTTTAGTAAGAGTCCCCGCCTTCACATGATTATCGGTTAAGGTAGCGGACAAACGGATGGAATACTCAAGTGTTGCGGGATTCCTTCCTAGGACAGTATCTTGAATTTGTCTAGGTAGTCCCCCAATATACTTTTCAATGCAGTGGGACAGAGGAGTAACCATGTGGGGCACAAGAAGACTCAACTCATGGAACCGAGTCGTATACGCCAAGTTTTCACCACTATCTTGGGCAAGATCCCAAAACTCAGCTTCAAGTTTCTTCACTTCATTTCGAGGACAAAATTTCTCGGTCATTAGCCTTTTAACCTCATCCCAAGGTAAGGCCATTGCCACATCCACACCTCGATTTCGCTTCTCCCCATTCCACCACGTGAGTGCCCGTTTTTGTAGGACACTTGTAGCATGACGAACACGAAGGTTGTCGGGGCAGTCACTATTGAGAAAGGTATTCTCAATGCTTTCAAACCATTGAAGGAGTCTGGTAGCTCCTTCGGTACCATAGAACTTGAGGGGATTGCACGAGTTGAAATGCTTGAAGGTGCATTGAGATGGGTTGTTACCACCATTTCCACCATTACCACTATTACTACCATTTCCACCATTGTTGCCATTGGTGGCACTATTAGCTTGAGTGAGTTGTGTCACGAGTTGTGCAAGAATAGCAGCAATGTCGGTATTGGTGTTGGCGGCGAGAGCACGACGAGGAGGCATTCTACAGATTTTCACAAGACAAGAAAAGATGTAAGAACTTATGAGAATTGTTTGGATTTAATAGAATAAGATAACAAAATAATTAGATAATCATAGTTTGGATTGTACTCAAATAGTGATATAATCACTCGAATACTATGACACATTAAGGTTAATTAAACTTATATAATTTTCAAGGAGACATGCTTTAGCCTATAAGTAAACACTCATCTTGGGAATTCCCAGGAAAGCATACGGGTCCCTCGGTTGATTGGGATTTATGCGAAATGCTTTCCTAGACGGAAAACCCAAAATACAGGTGCCACTCTTCCAGATTGCACGTGTCCTCAAATAATTAACAAAGCTTAAAAACCTTAACGAGGAAATAAAGAAATTTTTATGAATTTTCGCTTCATGAAGTTTCCACATGCTTAGAAAGATAAAGAAAGAGAAGGAAAATAAGAATATTATGAGGTTTTAGGATATAGGAAAGAATATTGTTTATTTAATTTATTATTTAAGTATATACTGATAAGTCATGGATATTTAACAATTAAGTCATCAAATAAAATAATAACTAATTATAGTAAGCATGTAGCACATAGCATGTAACACATAACATATAACATATAACATGTAGCATATAACATGTAATCATGAAACATAGCATAAGTTGGTGTCCTACAGTTATAGTCTAGGTCAAGGTGTCTAATAACCTAATTCCCTATAACCAAGGCTCTGATACCAATCTGTCACACCCCGACTGATGGCGGAATCATCGGGGCGGGACATGTAGACTGTTCATAAGCACAAGGTTGACTAGATTGAGTATATTAAACATCAAATTTCATAACAAGTAGTCCAAACACAACCAAATCCAAAATAGAACAAACTTGAAATACATAGAGTTCTTTTATTTAATTTAACTAAGTCCAAGCCTATGTGAAGCACATCTTGAACAATCTCACACTTTAGAACCTGAAACATGAATAAAATAAAGTCAACTAAAGAGTTGGTGAGTATGACACAGGTTTATATAGATAGCATATAGTTTGTAAAACAAATCCTTACATAACATGATAAATAAGGCATTTATGGGGAGCAGCTATTGTGTAACCATGTACAATCAAACCTTTGTAACTAGCATGCAAAAATTGTGTTGTCGGTATCAATCACCCCAATCTGGGTGGGTTTGTCAGACTCAATAGATCTATCATTGAAAACCGTCGGCTTGAATAGTTAATGATTGCACATAATCGCATACAAAGGTTAGCACACATAGCACTCGGGCATAAAGCTCAAATTGCACACATGAATGTAAATAGGATTTGTACTTGTGTTGTTTGTGTAAATGTAAACATGTAATTTGAATAATGTTCATGTTCCACCCCAAAAATGTAAAAGAGTAAAAGGGGCTATGTATACTCACTTGGTTCGAAGGCGTAGCTAACAAAGATACTAGATAGAATAAAGATCCTTGAAATGCACAAGTTAACCTAAGGAGTAATGTATGTGGTATTAGTAGTGTGCACCAATGTTTAAGTCTAAAGTTGCATTTGGACTTGTGTAATAAGGTCATTGATTTGTAATTGGAGGTATTGAATAAAATATATAAAGTTTGAAAGAGTATTTATAGAACATTTTGATTAAGGTTTGAGTTTAAATAATTAAATAAGTAATGTAAATAATTATTGTTTATGAAAATATTGTAAGTATTAGTTATAAGTTAGTATAATTAATTAATCGTTTTTGTTTAAATATAAATTAAATAAATAATCATTATTTTATTTATTTATTTATTTTTAAAATATAACTTAATCATTTTAATACTTTTTAAATGAAAGGTTTAGCGATAATTGTAAATTTAATTTATATAAACTTTAAATAAATAATTTTTTTATTTATCCCAAGATTAAATATTTGATCTTTTACAAATAGAATAAATTGTATTTTTATAAAAATCCTTATTTATATTTTGTAATTTAATCAGAATTACTTATTGTTTGAAAAACATATAAAATTATTATTCTGCCAAAAATCTAACTCACACACGACCGTGCCTGGAAAGGGCACGACCATGCTCGAACCTCGGGCGCGACCATGATAGTCAGGGCGTGACCGTGTTGATCAAACAGAATGCACAATTGGATTGTTCTCTAGGCACGATCGTGTTCTGGACTAGGCACGACCGTGTCTATGGTTTTGAGGCATGACCAAGTTTAGCCAAAGGCATGACCAAGTCTGAGGGTGTGAGGCACGACCGCGCTGGTATTTGGCGTGACCGTGTCTCATGAAGCACGACCGCGCTGTATGATTAGCGCGACCGTGTCTGTTCCAAAACAGATTCAATTTGATTAATTCTTATATTGTAGATGTTGGAATTCATGGGGCTTTCACCCATTAGGTCATCATGAATCTTTTTGTAGAGTTTAATTGTATTTAAAACGTGTCTAAGGTTTGATTCGATTAAATAATTTTTAACAAAAATGTGGATTCGGGTTCGTGGTGATTTCCATAATGAAAGCCCAAATTAACATGGGGCTTTTGATCTACGAACTGAAACGAAAGTGTGGAAGGTTTCAATTACCCGAGAGGATAATGAATCGATGGAGTACGGTAGGGTCTTGTTCCGGCGACGACGGTTTTGATCTCCGACGTCTTCCGCTGCAACTCCGGCTGTTCCTATGCGTTCAGAAGTTTTTAGAGAAGTTTTTTACAGAAGGTGGTAATGGTTTTGATCTCCGACGTCTTCTGCTGCAACAGGGCCCCGGTTGCAGCCAAGTATACAAGGAAGTGGGGCAAGAGAACTCCTTCTTCTCTTGCCTCCAAGGCCCAAACCCAAGCCAACATCCCTCACTCAGAATCACAACATTCTAGTGAGAATATCATAAGGGAAAGCCACATTGCTAGGGAGACTCCTTCGGAAGTCTCTCTATTAGGATTAGGATCACTTCCCGGATCCATAGAACAGCCCTTCGAGCCATTCCTCTCTTCTTTGAACTTAAGTGTAGAGCAACCTGACCAAAGTGATGTACCTTCTCCAACTACCACTATCAAGGAGGTACTGATTGGTCTTGCTTCCGAAACACCCAACCCAAGTTCCTCACCCTTGAAGGTCCACTCTAGGAGTATTGAAAGAGTGGATGTGGACGAGGCTGTCACTACTGCTGGTCCATCAACTGACCAGGAGGACAGTGACAACATCTTTAAGACCTCAACCACGGCAACTCACGGTGAGGGTGTTTCCTTGGAAACTCCCTTCACATAGAGGAATCCCAGGCGCCAAGAAACCGCGGGTGATGGGGATGCTGAGGCTAGGCCTACGGCCCCATCTGGGTCCAAGGATTCCACAACTGTGGATGAGGACAGACTGAAACTTCATACCAGGAGGACAGTGACAACATCTCTGCCTAAACCAGAAGACTCAAGAAATATAGTTAACTGGTTCCATAATTCACAAGATCAAGTGTTTGAGATCTTCAGGGGGAGAACTGACAGAAGAAGATCCACTTACAGGTCTGTTGATGAGGTTCTGCAACTACCTGATTCCGATCTTCAAAGAATTTTAGAGCTGGGTGAAGCTCATGAGCCTGCAAATGATAGTGGGAAACGTCTTGTGCTAGCAATCAAACACTACTTCAACCCTAGCAAAGATGTGATCATAAACATCAAACCACTCAAGTCCCACTCTCCATTCGTATCCTGGACCTACAATGCTGATTTGGATAAGTTCACACTGACTGATGTAAAGAAGCAGCAGATGAGATGTTCAAGCAAAGCAATCTACAAAATGCAACACAAAGACATAAAGACTCTGTCTGAACTTCCACTAAACAATCCCAGCAAGGATCCAAGAGGCTATGAGGTTGAAAGGATAGTCAGCCACATGCAAAAGCTTCAGCAGCAAAGTGATTAGAAGCATTTTTGGTTGCATCAGTCTAGAGGGAGTTTGTAGAACCAAAGACTGATTGCTACCAAATTATTCTAAGTACAAATGCTGCTGATAGGCTTATCAGCAGCATTCAACACTTGTTGCTGCTGATAGGCTTATCAGCAGCATTCAACACAAGTTGCTGCTGATAGGCTTATCAGCAGCGGTCTGCTGCTGATAGGCTTACCAGCAGCAACCTTCACTCTTTGCAGCTGATAGCTCTATTCACTGAAAACCAAACGTTGCAGCTGACTATCCAGGCCAAGCGTCTCTGACACCTTTCTGCAAAAGCAACTGACAGACTCAAAGCAGAAGGAACCGCTATGGTCAACCAATGACGGACAACAATACACTTCTCCAAGCATGCAAACAATCATTAATAAAGAAAACGTTTCAGTAAAGTTAACTAGATTAGCCTTTACGTGTAATGTAAATTAATAAACAAGATCAACGGCTTGTGTTCGATCTGATCCTTAGAATCAAGGGTCTGTCTTGATTCTAAGTTACTATAAATACTGAGTTGCCACTTCATTGTAAGTGTGCCTGTAGTGCTTGTCATACTTATTCATTGAGTTTCTCACTTGTAATCTTTGAATTCACAAAAGCTTAATACAACAGTGTTTATCAGTATTCTTTGTGTTTACTTGATTATAAATTGTGTAGTTGATTTTGTTTCCGCCAACCTCAACTAAGAACAGAACCATCTTGTATTCTCACGATCCTACAAGTGGTATCAGAGCTTTGGCTCAGATTAAACAAACTAACATTTGTTTAATCATCTCTGGTTCTATTCTAAACTCTCTCTTTGAACAAGTCACCCAAAATCAAAACAAAAATGGCACAGAGTAATGGCTTTGAAGATATTGGCAGCATCAACCGACCACCAAGGTTGGTATCTGGAGAAGACTATGACATATGGAAAAATCGCATGGAAAGCTTCTTCTGTTACCAGGAATACGGAATGTGGAGATCTATCAAGGAGGGTCCATATATTCCCATGGTGGCCTCTGCTGATGATGGAGGGCTACAAGTCCCGAAGGAAACCTCCAAGTACTCTGAAGAGGACATCAAGAAAATGGAGGTGGACTTCAAGGCACTAGGAGCCATCCAAATGTGCCTTCCAAATGAAGTTTTTCACAACTTCAGAAGTTACAAAACTGCCAAGGAGCTCTGGGAGGCGCTGGAGAAGATGTTTGCTGGCTTTGAAGAAGTCAAAGAGAACAGAAGGGACATACTGAAGCAGTAGTATGAGAACTTCGCCTGGAGGGAAGGTGAGACCTTAACTATTTTATATAACAGATTTACCTATCTTGTAGGTGAACTGCAGTGCTCCAAGGTAAAGCTGGAGAATGAAGACATTCTTAAGAAGTTCATAAGATCTCTTCCTAGTTGCTGGACATTATACACTATGTCCATCAGAAGAATAGAGAATCTGAAGACTCTTTAGATGACTGAGCTCTTTGGCATGCTCAAAACCTATGAATTAGAAATGATTCAAGCTAAAGAAAGGAGCTCCAGTTATCAATCAGCTACCACTTCCTCCACTACCTCCTCAGCGCTTCACTCTGATCATTCCGGTCCTAGTGCAAGCAGCTACTATCCTCCCATTGTTACTCACCCTCACACCCCAACCGCTTCACAATCTAACTCATCACCATTTCTTCTTGAGGCACCTCCTCAACAGCCAACCTCTACTGCTTTTGTCTCTGACAACTCAAGCAGCATGTATTTCATAAAAGAGGATCTGAAATGCTTTCATCCAGATGATCTTGAAGAAATGGATATTCAGCACTCATATGCCATGCTCTCCCTCAGAGCAAAAAGGTTCTATTCTAGAACCGGAAGATCATTTCCAAGCAACAACTCAAACAGCAGAGTTGGGCTTGATAAAAGCAAGATCCGTTGTTATAACTGTAACCAAATTGGTCACTTTGCTAGGGAGTGCAAGGCACCTAAAGCCAATCAGGGTGCCGGCCATCAAAGATAAGCCTACCAAAGTCAGCCCAGACAACAGCAGCAGCAACAAACTCCCCCAGCACAAACTGCAGCCTGTGCAAATGTTGGAACTGCAGAATTCGACTGGAGTTTTCAATATGAAGATGTTCCTGTCTCCAACCAAGCACTTATGGCAGACACTGCAGAGATACCACCTCAGGTATTTGAACATCTATGCTCTCAAGCTTGCATTTTCTAAAGTTTTAGGTTATAGAAAACATAACCAAAACCTTATAGATCAAAATGAAGAGTTTCTTCAAATGAAATCTGAGTTCAAAAAGGTTGAAATCACTTACAAAGAAAAAATTGAATGCCTTAAGAAAGAGATTTCATCTCTAAAACATGAACAAACCAATCTTGAAACTCAGATTGATGATCTATTAGTAAAACTTAAATCAACCAGAGCTGATCTGGCAGAACAGAAAGTTCATGTTGAAAAATATGAATTTTCTTCTAAAAAGCTACAGAGACTTCTAGATATTCAAGTCCATGAAAAGGTAAAGCTTGGAGGACTTGGATATGGCAAGGAACAGTACAATACTGTTCCTCATCCAGCTGACTATGTTGCCATCTATGAACCAAGCTTCGATGTTGCAAAACTTGACACTGCAAACAGAAATCTTGATCCTCCAATGGATGAACCCCTTGTTAAAGACTGCACTACCTCATCAGAATCTGAGTTAACCTTCTCAGACCATGATGAAACAAGTACAGCCTCATCTGAAGCTGTTCTGAATAGAGTCCCAGTCCCTACTGTTCTCCCAGCTGTTCCAGCCCCTGTACCATTCAAACAGATAAGGATCAGCTATCCTCCAGGTGGAAGAAAGCTAAACACTGAAAAGGGACAGACATCAGGACCCACAAACTCCAAGTCTCAGTTCATGCCAAATCAGAAGAATCAGCAACAGGTTAGAAGAGTTACGACCAAGAAAACTCAGTTCAGAAACTCTTCTTCTCCACCAAGGAAGCAGCAGCCCAAGGTTCAGCAGTCCTGCATCATATGTGGGGAATCAAACCACTTTGCTGCAAAATGTCAGTTTAACCCATTCAACCAGATCCTTCTTCAATCAGCGCATAAACAAAAGAAGGATCAGCATACTTCAGTTGATAGGCCATCTGCAACCAGTAGAAGAGTTGAAACTGCAGAAAAACACAAGCAGCAGCAAAAGGCAAAGCCTTCAGCAGCCACCAAATCTGCTGCTGCTCAAACAAAGCAGTCAGCAGCAAAAACTAAATCTGCAGCTGCTCCAAATAAGCCCTCAGCAGCAAAAGCAAAATCTGCTGCTGAAAGGCCAAGGTCATCAGCAGCAACATCTGCAGCTGATAAGCTGAAGCCATCAGCAGCAAAACCTGCCAATGCTGACAGGCCAAAACCTCAAGCAGGAAAATCAGCTGCTGATAGAGCAAATTCATCAGCTGCCAAAGCCAAATTCACAGCCGATAAAGAAAAGAGAACTGGAAAACCACTTCTTAAGCAATGGAAAGCCAAAATCTCTGCTCCTGTCAGCAAAATCATCATCGGTGATGTTGAATGCACGCATGATGAATCAGAATGTCCAAGAACTCTTTTCTTCAAAAAGGAGAGCTCTTGGACCACTCCCACTAACTAAATCTCTTTCATGTGCAGGGACAGCCAGGTAACAAGAATAACACCTGGGTGGTAGATAGCGGCTGTTCCAGGCACATGACAGGCAACAGGTCCATCCTCTCCAACTTCAGACATTTCAATGGAGGATATGTCGCCTTTGGGAGTGACTCAAAAGGTGGATCTATCTATGGACAAGGCACTGTGTCCAATGAAAGGATGAGTATTGAAAGAGTCAACTATGTTAAAGAACTTGACTTCAATCTCATGAGTGTTTCTCAAGTATGTGATCAAAAGCATTGGATGCTCTTCACTGACAAAGAATGTTTCGTGTTAGCTCCTGGCCTATCTAAACCCCCCCAGAGAAGATTCTCCTAACTGCTAATAGAAAGGACAACTTATATGTGCTTGACATGAATGAAGTCACTCCATCTGGTAGTGTTTCATGTTTTCTGTCAAAGGCATCAGTTGATGAATCCGCTCTCTGGCACAGGAGGTTAAGCCATGTTAACATCAAAACAATCAATAAATTAGTGAAGGACAATCTTGTCAGAGGGCTTCCTGACAAAGAATTCCAGCTAGACGATCATTGCATTGCCTGCTTGAAGGGAAAACAACACAAGAGTTAAAATGTATCCTTTTGTCCCTTGTTGTAAATAAAAGTTATAAGTCAGCAGCATTTTTGCCTCTCAGCTGCTGACAGGTTTAAAGCTTCAGCAGCAAAGCCTTTGCCACTGATCGCATTAAGTTATCAACAGGAACAAGTTTCCTGCGGATAGCTTTAAGGCGGTCAGCAGCAACCATTTTGCTGCGGACTGAATACAACAGTCAGCAGCTACCAAATCTGCTGCTGAAAGACTTAACTATCAGCAGCAACCAAGTTTGCAGCTAATAGCACATCATCAGCAGCAACCAAGTTTGCTGCTGATGGGTGAACATAAGTCTAAATTAACTTTTACCCGCTGTAAAAGTAAATATCGTCAGTCTTCACCATGACTGCTCGAGTGTTTTACAGCTGTAACAATGAAAAGTGAAACAGGTTGTACTGTACAAGTAGAGTTGCTTTTTCTCCGTCTGCCATTATATCACCAACTCAAATCATCCCTCTACCTCTTCATATTTAATTTCAAACCTAGCTCCCATCACTTTCTCTCCCGTTCCCACAGCATTCAAAGCCCTCCACAATTAACCACCATTCAAACACCTTTCTCTCTTCCCTCCGAATCCATAACAATGGCAGGCGCAGACATAAACAACCCCAACGATAAGTTCTCCCCATATCACAACCTAACTGCATACCTAATCAAGGGCAAGAAATCCGAAGGTTTCGACTGTGTGATCGACTTCCTCTGTCGGTCCAAAATTTACCATGCCCTAACCGTCAACCCAACCATATATACTTCACATATGGAAGATTTTTGGAGCTCAGCCGTGTATTCTACTGAACAGGGCACTCCTCAAATCAGAGGCACAGTAGACGGTAAGGAAATGATCATCACTGAAGCAAAACTCCGCCAACACCTCAAGCTTCAGGATGAAGGGGACGCCCTCTCTTACCCAAGAGACGTATACAGGAGGACCTTTGTATCCATAGGGTACACTGGGAATCAAACAGAGTATACGATAGAAAAGGCACTCATGGGTCCTAAATGGAAGTATCTCTGCCACACTCTTCTCCAATGCATATCTCAAAAGAGGAGTGGCTGGAACCAACTCAGCTCCGGACTTGCGTCGGCCGTTCACGGTATGATAACAGGGGCAGGTTTCAATTTTTCCCACCTCATTCTTGAAGGTTTGAGATACAACCTTCAAGAAGGGGTGAAATCTCAGTTCTTCATGTACCCAAGATTCTTGCAAGAAGTGTTCAATATTGAACACCAAGATCGTTCAAAAACTGCAAGAATCTACTCAATTCTGTGACATAAGAACAACATTTTTCAAAGCATGAGAACAGTTTCATCAAAGTTCTCAGGGGCCGATGTTCCATTGTTATCTACAATGTTGAACACACATAGTACCCAGGGTGACAGTTCAGCAAACCCAGCTGATACTGATCCCACACCCTCCACCTCACTGCCACAAACTCAACCTACTATTTCCCTTGATCGAACCCCTGTGCATTCTACTGAGGATGCACAGGCACATACATTACTCACCCCCAGTTTGATTGCTCAACCGGACCACAGGGCCCCGGTTGCAGCCAAGTATACAAGGAAGAGGGGCAAGAGAACTCCTTCTTCTCTTGCCTCCAAGGCCCAAACCCAAGCCAACATCCCTCACTCAGAATCACAACATTCTAGTGAGAATATCATAAGGGAAAGCCACATTGCTAGGGAGACTCCTTCGGAAGTCTCTCTATTAGGATTAGGATCACTTCCCGGATCCATAGAACAGCCCTTCGAGCCATTCCTCTCTTCTTTGAACTTAAGTGTAGAGGAACCTGACCAAAGTGATGTACCTTCTCCAACTACCACTATCAAGGAGGTACTGATTGGTCTTGCTTCCGAAACACCCAACCCAAGTTCCTCACCCTTGAAGGTCCACTCTGGGAGTATTGAAAGAGTGGATGTGGACGAGGCTGTCACTACTGCTGGTCCATCAACTGACCAGGAGGACAGTGACAACATCTTTAAGACCTCAACCACGGCAACTCACGGTGAGGGTGTTTCCTTGGAAACTCCCTTCACTGAGAGGAATCCCAGGCGCCAAGAAACCGCGGGTGATGGGGATGCTGAGGCTAGGCCTACGGCCCCATCTGGGTCCAAGGATTCCACAACTGTGGATGAGGACAGACTGAAACTTCATACCAGGTGGACAGTGACAACGTCTCTGCCTAAACCAGAAGACTCAAGAAATATAGTTAACTGGTTCCACAATTCACAAGATCAAGTGTTTGAAATCTTCAGGGGGAGAACTGAGAGAAGAAGATCCACTTACAGGTCTGTTGATGAGGTTCTGCAACTACCTGATTCCGATCTTCAAAGAATTTTAGAGCTGGGTGAAGCTCATGAGCCTGCAAATGATAGTGGGAAACGTCTTGTGCTAGCAATCAAACACTACTTCAACCCTAGCAAAGATGTGATCATAAACATCAAACCACTCAAGTCCCACTCTCCATTCGTATCCTGGACCTACAATACTGATTTGGATGAGTTCAAACTGACTGATGTAAAGAAGCAGCAGATGAGATGTTCAATCAAAGCAATCTACAAAATGCAACACAAAGACATCAAGACTCTGTCTGAACTTCCACTGAACAATCCCAGCAAGGATCCAAGAGGCTATGAGGTTGAAAGGATAGTCAGCCACATGCAAAAGCTTCAGCAGCAAAGTGATTAGAAGAACTTTTGGTTGCATCAGTCTAGGGGGAGTTTGTAGAACCAAAGACTGATTGCTACCAAATTATTCTAAGTACAAATGCTGCTGATAGGCTTATCAGCAGCATTCAACACTTGTTGCTGCTGATAGGCTTATCAGCAGCATTCAACACTTGTTGCAGCTGATAGGCTTATCAGCAGCATTCAACACAAGTTGCTGCTGATAGGCTTATCAGCAGCGGTCATCCATGTCTGCTGCTGATAGGCTTACCAGCAGCAACCTTCACTCTTTGCAGCTGATAGCTCTATTCACTGAAAACCAAACGTTGCAGCTGACTATCCAGGCTAAGCGTCTCTGACACCTTTCTGCAAAAGCAACTGACAGACTCAAAGCAGAAGGAACCGCTATGGTCAACCAATGACGGACAACAATACACTTCTCCAAGCATGCAAACAATCATGAATAAAGAAAACATTTCAGTAAAGTTAACTAGATTAGCCTTTACGTGTAATGTAAATTAATAAACAAGATCAACGGCTTGTGTTCGATCTGATCCTTAGAATCAAGGGTCTGTCTTGATTCTAAGTTACTATAAATACTGAGTTGCCACTTCATTGTAAGTGTGCCTGTAGTGCTTGTCATACTTATTCATTGAGTTTCTCACTTGTAATCTTTGCATTCACAAAAGCTTAATACAACAGTGTTTATCAGTATTCTTTGTGTTTACTTGATTATAAATTGTGTAGTTGATTTTGTTTTCGCCAACCTCAACTAAGAACAGAACCATCTTGTATTCTCACGATCCTATAGTTATAGTGTTAGAAACTTTCTTGGTGCCCTTTTTAGTAAGAGTCCCCGCCTTCACATGATTATCGGTTAAGGTAGCGGACAAACGGATGGCATCCTCAAGTGTTGCGGGATTCCTTCCTAGGACAGTATCTTGAATTTGTCTAGGTAGTCCCCCAATATACTTTTCAATGCAGCGGGACAGAGGAGTAACCATGTGGGGCACAAGAAGACTCAACTCATGGAACCGAGTCGTATACGCCAAGTTTTCACCACTATCTTGGGCAAGATCCCAAAACTCAGCTTCAAGTTTCTTCACTTCATTTTGAGGACAAAATTTATCGGTCATTAGCCTTTTAACCTCATCCCAAGGTAAGGCCATTGCCACATCCACACCTCGATTTCGCTTCTCCCCATTCCACCACGTGAGTGCCCGTTTTTGTAGGACACTTGTAGCATGACGAACACGAAGGTTGTCGGGGCAGTCACTATTAAGAAAGGTATTCTCAATGCTTTCAAACCATTGAAGGAGTCTGGTAGCTCCTTCGGTACCATAGAACTTGAGGGGATTGCACGAGTTGAAATGCTTGAAGGTGCATTGAGATGGGTTGTTACCACCATTTCCACCATTTCCACCATTACCACTATTACTACCATTTCCACCATTGTTGCCATTGGTGGCACTATTAGCTTGAGTGAGTTGTGTCACGAGTTGTGCAAGAATAGCAGCAATGTCGGTATTGGTGTTGGCGGCGGGAGCACGACGAGGAGGCATTCTACAGATTTTCACAAGACAAGAAAAGATTTAAGAACTTATGAGAATTGTTTGGATTTAATAGAATAAGATAACAAAATAATTAGATAATCATAGTTTGGATTGTACTCAAATAGTGATATAATCACTCGAATACTATGACACATTAAGGTTAATTAAACTTATATAATTTTCAAGGAGACATGCTTTAGCCTATAAGTAAACACTCATCTTGGGAATTCCCAGGAAAGCATACGGGTCCCTCGGTTGATTGGGATTTATGCGAAATGCTTTCCTAGACGGAAAACCCAAAATACAGGTGCCACTCTTCCAGATTGCACGTGTCCTCAAATAATTAACAAAGCTTAAAAACCTTAACGAGGAAATAAATAAATTTTTATGAATTTTCGCTTGATGAAGTTTCCACATGCTTAGAAAGATAAAGATAGAGAAGGAAAATAAGAATATTATGAGGTTTTAGGATATAGGAAAGGATATTGTTTATTTAATTTATTATTTAAGTATATACTGATAAGTCATGGATATTTAACAATTAAGTCATCAAATAAAATAATAACTAATTATAGTAAGCATATAGCACATAGCATGTAACACATAACATATAACATATAGCATGTAGCATATAACATGTAATCATGAAACATAGCATAAGTAGGTGTCCTATAGTTATAGTCTAGGTCAAGGTGTCTAATAACCTAATTCCCTATAACCAAGGCTCTGATACCAATCTGTCACACCCCGACTGATGGCGGAATCATCGGGGCGGGACATGTAGACTGTTCATAAGCACAAGGTTGACTAGATTGAGTATATTAAACTCCAAATTTCATAACAAGTAGTCCAAACACAACCAAATCCAAAATAGAACAAACTTGAAATACATAGAGTTCTTTTATTTAATTTAACTAAGTCCAAGCCTATGTGAAGCACATCTTGAACAATCTCACACTTTAGAACCTGAAACATGAATAAAATAAAGTCAACTAAAGAGTTGGTGAGTATGACACAGGTTTATATAGATAGCATATAGTTTGTAAAACAAATCCTTACATAACATGATAAATAAGGCATTTATGGGGAGCAGCTATTGTGTAACCATGTACAATCAAACCTTTGTAACTAGCATGCAAAAATTGTGTTGTCGGTATCAATCACCCCAATCTGGGTGGGTTTGTCAGACTCAATAGATCTATCATTGAAAACCGTCGGCTTGAATAGTTAATGATTGCACATAATCACATACAAAGGTTAGCACACATAGCACTCGGGCATAAAGCTCAAATTGCACACATGAATGTAAATAGGATTTGTACTTGTGTTGTTTGTGTAAATGTAAACATGTAATTTGAATAATGTTCATGTTCCACCCCAAAAATGTAAAAGAGTAAAAGGGGCTATGTATACTCACTTGGTTCGAAGGCGTAGCTAACAAAGATACTAGATAGAATAAGGATCCTTGAAATGCACAAGTTAACCTAAGGAGTAATGTATGTGGTATTAATAGTGTGCACCAACGTTTAAGTCTAAAGTTGCATTTGGACTTGTGTAATAAGGTCATTGATTTGTAATTGGAGGTATTGAATAAAATATATAAAGTTTGAAAGAGTATTTATAGAACATTTTGATTAAGGTTTGAGTTTAAATAATTAAATAAGTAATGTAAATAATTATTGTTTATGAAAATATTGTAAGTATTAGTTATAAGTTAGTATAATTAATTAATCGTTTTTGTTTAAATATAAATTAAATAAATAATCATTATTTTATTTATTTATTTATTTATAAAATATAACTTAATCATTTTAATACATTTTAAATGAAATGTTTAGCGATAATTGTAAATTTAATTTATATAAACTTTAAATAAATAATTTTTTTATTTATCCCAAGATTAAATATTTGATCTTTTACAAATAGAATAAATTGCATTTTTATAAAAATCCTTATTTATATTTTGTAATTTAATCAGAATTACTTATTGTTTGAAAAACATATAAAATTATTATTCTGCCAAAAATCTAACTCACACACGACCGTGCCTGGAAAGGGCACGACCGTGCTC
The DNA here is from genome assembly GCA_023525975.1 of Smallanthus sonchifolius. Classification (NCBI taxonomy): domain Eukaryota; kingdom Viridiplantae; phylum Streptophyta; class Magnoliopsida; order Asterales; family Asteraceae; genus Smallanthus; species Smallanthus sonchifolius. The sequence goes on from CM042033.1 coordinate 42,540,179, forward strand.
GAACCTCGGGCGCGACAATGCTAGTCAGGGCGTGACCGTGTTGATCAAACAGAATGCACAATTGGATTGTTCTCTAGGCACGATCGTGTTCTGGACTAGGCACGACCGTGTCTATGGTTTTGAGGCATGACCAAGTTTAGCCAAAGGCATGACCAAGTCTGAGGGTGTGAGGCACGACCGCGCTGGTATTTGGCGTGACCGTGTCTCATGAAGCACGACCGCGCTGTATGATTAGCGCGACCGTGTCTGTTACAAAACAGATTCAATTTGATTAATTCTTATATTGTAGATGTTGGAATTCATGGGGCTTTCACCCACTAGGTCATCATGAATCTTTTTGTAGAGTTTAATTGTATTTAAAACGTGTCTAAGGTTTGATTCGATTAAATAATTTTTAACAAAAATGTGGATTCGGGTTCGTGGTGATTTCCATAATGAAAGCCCAAATTAACATGGGGCTTTTGATCTATGAACTGAAACGAAAGTGTGGAAGGTTTCAATTACCCGAAAGGATAATGAATCGATGGAGTACGGTAGGGTCTTGTTCCGGCGACGACGGTTTTGATCTCCGACGTCTTCTGCTGCAACTCCGGCTGTTCCTATGCGTTCAGAAGTTTTTAGAGAAGGTGGTAATGCGTTTGTTTGGGAGAATTGAGACCAGAATAGTGAATTTGGTGAACAAGAATGAATGGTTGACGGTTTTAGCTTAGGAATCTATAATTTGTTTTAATTCAGGTGTAATGTCGATGCTTAATAGTCTAATGATGATTATTACCGGATAAACGTGCATAACCGTTACGGAATTGAGTGAGTTTTAGAATTAAAGATCGTTTTTACGTTTCAACTGTCAAGAGGCGCGACCGTGCCTATATGAGGCGCGACCGTGCCAAGGCACCGGGCGCGACCGTTCCAAAGCAAGGCGCGCGACCGTGCTAAGGCACTTGGCGCGACCGTGCCGGAACGAGGCGCGACCGTGCCTATTAGGGTTTCTTGTAAATTTTCAACATCAGACCTTATAACTTTGGTCTTTGACATATTTGTATAAATAGATACTTATGTAATGTTTTAGTTGGTTATAACCGTGTAAAAGATTGCGGATTAACATCGAAATATTGTATTTAATTGATGGTACGTATAGAACAAAACAGTGTACTAGAATTTGGTTTGAAATGCATTACATTGAATTTGAAATACGGATACTAAAAATCAGAAATGTTACACTGTGTGCTTGTGCTCAAGGTTTCAGTCTCAACCGAAGGAGTCACATATGATAGCCGTGAAGAGGATTTTCATATATCTGAAAGGGAAACCCCGATTAGGTCTTTGGTACTCTAAGCAGCAGTCATTCGACTTCAAAGCCTACACTGATTCAGATTATGGCGGTTGTAACCTTGACAGAAAGTCAACTTCTGGTGGATGTCAATTCTTAGTAGACAGACTGGTCTCCTGGCAGTGTAAGAAGCAGTCAACGGTTTCTGTCTCAACTTGTGAAGCAGAATACATTGCTACAGCGAGAGGTTGTTCTCAGATATTGTGGATTCAGCAGCAATTGAGAGACTATGGCTTAAACTTCACTGGAACTCCTCTATTCATCGAAAACAATGCCACCATGTCCATCACAAATAACCCGGTGAAACATTCCAAAACTAAACATATAGAGATTCGCCATAATTTCATCCGTGATTGTACTGAAAAGCATTTAATTGAACTTGTAAAAGTTCACACGGATGACAATCTTGCTGACCTTTTCACAAAGACATTTGATCGATCCCGTTTTGAGCATCTTGTCAACTTGATAGGAATGTTCAATCCTGAGTGAAAATTAATTTTTCTTAAATCAATTCAATTCATGAAAGTTAAACTTTATTTCTTTTAAATTTTCTGTATAGTTCTTTTAAGTTTCAAAATATTTTACAAAAACAAAAACAAAAATAGAAAATGGAGAAAATTTCAAAGTTAACTTGAGAAAAGAGGAAATGATAGTACATCAGAAATGATCTAAACGTCACAGACTGCTCATATGGGAAATGATTGCGTCATGCTTACTTAATTGTTTAACTTATTATGTTTTTAATCTGCTTATTTACAAGTAATTTAAATTGTCAGTAGGCTTTATGCGTCTTTGAATCACTAGTAGTGTGGAAACTAAATCTAAATTACAATTGTGATTTGAACCCATGTTTGCAAGTGTGCGTGTGCGTGTGCGTAAAAGAATAGAAAAGATCATTATCAGATATAGGATGTTAGATTTTGGCAATAATTTTCTTTTGAGGTCAGTTTCGGGTTATGTCGTTAGCACAATTAATGCGGTTCATCTCACTGCCCATACTCACACATATGCAAGGAGAGATTGAATCAAGACATGTCTCTACATTAACCGTTGAGCATGTATTCATCCTTGAATCACTCTTGATTCATTGAAATCAAATCCAGATAAATGTTGGATCCCCTAACCTTAAAACTCAAACACCATATATATTATCCTGAATCATCATACCAATATTCAATGAAGAAAATCTGTAGGTCCCGGGAGCCTCGTCGCGCAGCGGAAATAACACGATCTGTTCTGTGATTTGTGTGGGAACAAAGAAACGAGACAGAGAAACAAGAACAAAGACAAAAGACGATGAAACGAAACATAATCCATAACAAAGAAGTCATCCCGTATTACAGACTACATACCGAAGGAACACACATCTCTCATCTAAGCTCACGGTCCAGGGTTCGGGAGAGCTCTTCCCGACCCGGATAAACCTAGTTCCAGAGTTCCACCGACAAATGAAGACAAGTCTTCTATTTATTGGGGCAGGAACACTTCCTGCGTACTTGACAAGTACGCAAGGCTAACTTACTAAGTACGCATGGTTTGGTCATGCATGCCTTGCGTACTTACTAAGTACGCAGGACCAAACTGGTGTGCGGACTAAGTACTCTGGAACACCCTCCTACGTACTAGCCACGTACACCGATACATAGAATTTAATCTATAGTTACAAAACATGCATCTACAAAATCAAATGAAACCAAGACAAATGAATCACTCGATTCTAAATCTTATGATTCCTGATAATCCTTATGGATTCTGCTTGATTTTTCCTGTGCTAATAGATGTAACTTCATTCTGACAATTTAGAAAATCATTGGGAAAATCTTAGATGCCTTGAGATAATGCAATTTACATTAGTATAGCATATCAGTGGGGTACACGTTGTATATCTTATAATTAATACCTTATTACACAAGAATGTGATACAAAGATGCTTATAGTTTCAAATCTTATAATATTGTCAACTTGAATTACATGTTTATGTGCTTATTACGTATGAAAAAATAGTAATCCATGACATGATCCCATATTCTTTGATGCTTATATTGTATCGTTTTTGCTAAAAGATAGCCTGATATGATCATCTGCTCATGTCTTTGATCAAAAATAGTTTGTGTGAATTCTTGTATATTTTATTAGAAAAGATCAAAAAGATTTTTAGTTTATGCATAGTTCAATTTTATTCAGAAAAGCCAAAAATATTTGTGTTTAACCTTCCTGAATTATATTTGAATCCTCCTGATTGAATATTTTTATCTTGTTCGTTATTTGACATGAAATTCTTTATAAATTCTGAGTTTAAAATTTGCACACTTAAGGGTTGTGCGTACATGTCAAGTTCGCACGAAGTAAGCCTTGCGTACTTAACAAGTACGCAAAGGTTTAAGCTTGCGCACTTGTAAATACGCAAGAGTTAACTCGTGCGCACTTAACAAGTACGCACGACTGATTGAGGCAGGGTATAAAAGTGACACTTAGAAAATTTTCTCAGTTTCATGCTTTCAAACGAAAACTTTTCCCTCTGCAAATTTTTACTCAAAACCGAGTGTTCCTAAACCATCTTTTCGTCCCGTGTATAGTTTCATCATCTCATTTCATCGATTTGGTGAGAATCTAGGCTAAATCCATCCGTGAAATCGTAACATTTGGACCGATTATTGACTTAAAAAAATTTAGGTTAAATCCGTGAATTTTTTGGGAAATTATAGGTTGTTTGGGTAACTTATTGTCTGTAACATGTGAATAGGAACCTTAATTAACTCTTAATCATCCTTATGGTCCTCGATTTTGAGCCGTCGGTTGAATTTTAATCGACAGTGGGTTAGGCGACCTTTTAGGTCAAAATTGGTCCTGGTTAAGTAGTTTGTGGTGTTGATACTGGTCCCATAGGTTAGAATCATCGATTCCGACCTAGTGGCGACCTAATCGACCCATGTTTTGAACGATCAATGTAATTTTCAACAATCTGGAATTCTTATCAAGTGGTGTTCTTGCGCACTTAGCAAGTACGCAAGAAGCAATTCTTGCGTACTTGTTAAATACGCAAGAGGAAAAGACTGCGCACTTGGCAAGTGCGCAGGACCAACACTTGGGAAAAATTCTAAGTCCGAAAAAAATCTGTTCAAAGAGTAACTACTGTACCGTGTCATGTTTGTTCATTTCCAATGATACGTGTTGTTCTGATTGTGTTTTCTGTGTGTTTTTGCAGATTATGGCTCGGGCGTTTACTAAAGAATTCAACCTGTTAGCAAACACTCAACCCGAATGGAAAGGTGCAACATTGCAATATATGGGGATAGTTGATTTCTTGAACCGCTCTAGAATCAGCTATGCTATCTCGGCTGACCCGACCGTGTCAAGACCTTATTTGGAGCAATTCTGGGAGACAGCGGAACACGACTACACGGTATCCCCCAATGTCATAAAGGCTACCGTTGCTGGTTAGGCTATCTCTTTTTCTGAAGACATCATAAGAAGGGTCCTGCAGTTCAGAGACCTTGCTACCGACCCGACAGCCTATCCAGACTACTATGTGGATGGGTGTTGGAGGCAAAGAATGGGATACGTCAGAGCAAGGGACTATGCCTCATACAAAAAGATGTGGGTATTAGACCAATGGCGGTATTTCGCCCACGTCATGATCGTGTGTATCTCGTCAAGGAAAGCTGGTAAAGATGCCATGGGTCATGACCTTGCAGCAGTCATGGTGGGCTTGTCTCTTATTAGGGGCTACAACTTCTCGCGCTACATCTTCAAAGCAATCAATGACCAGATCAACACAGCGGAGAAGTTTATATTCTTATTGTACCCTAGGTTTGTGCAACTCTTGATGACGACGCGTTGCCAAACCTTCCTGCTATAGGGGAGAGACTACAAGTAAAGCGGGTGGACAAAAGAGTATTTGCTCAATTCTTAAAGCCAGGCAGTGTAGAACCTACCCCTATGCATACAGAACTCTTTGGCCACCTAATCAATGAAGCATATGTGGCACCTGATGCCTGGAACTAGTATAGCCACAACTCTGAGCCTGAACATAGTGAACACTCTAATGAGCAACAACAGGAGGAAATGGAGAGTGATGATGGTTCGTCTGAGGATGGAGACGACGAAGGCGGTGATGGTGGTGCAACAGAATCAGATTCTTCTGATTCCGATAACGCACCATCGCAGGCACACCCCAGGATATCGGCACAGGTAACCCTACCTGATTCGTCCTCCAAAAGAAAGCGACAGAGCTCGAGCAGCGAATATGAGCCTCCTCTGACTCTGATGCTGCTCTACAAAGACAAAGACGAGAGAGTGTTCATAAGAACAGGGGAGATAGGCAAGAGGTTGCTATCCCCAGTGTGGTAGAGGTCCTGATTGTGAAGCAAGTACATGTTTCAGCTGCCAGTCCGGATTCAGCCTCTACCCCACCTACACAGCAGTTATTCAGAAGGAGGAGAAGGCCACAAGTTCCAAGCTGACGTGGCAGTCACAGAGGAGGTTCCTGTGACGGTGACCCTCCCTACTACATCCGTCCAGGTGGCGGTGACTACTCCAATTGTCACGGAGTCTGTCACCATCACCCCTACCATTACCCCAACAACTCTCGTCACATCTTCGATCCCAACTACCACCACTGAGCCTCTCAGTCAACCCTTCAATTATGGAGATTTCACGCAAGGGTTTGACTTTGATACCATATTCTCCTCCCCAACTCATAATGCCGAGGCTTCCTCATCCAGACATCCTGATCCGAATGATGCAAGGATAGATGTTTTGGAAACCCAAGTTGCTGGACTACTGAAGACTATTCAGAAATCGAAGGAGGAGTCTGATGCTCAACAAGCACAGATCAATTCTTTGATAGATGAAGTTACAATCCTTCGTAGCCAGAGAACAGGGACTGATGAACGACTGAAAAACGTCCTGGCCCAGAATGAACCACTAATAAAAACAAATGAAATGCTGCTGGGTCATGGTTCGTCCATGGAGCTCAGGTTTGATGCTCAAAGGAAGGAGCATGAGCTGATGGTCAAGCTGATTGCTGATCTGACCAAGAAGCTTGATGCTCAGGGGGAGAAAGAGAAAGAGAAAGAGAAGGAGAAGAGGACTACTACTGGTGATGAGGCGTGTCATCCGGTCGACTTGACTAAGGATGATGACAAGGACAAGGATCCCGAAGCCGGTCCTAGTGGAGGTGAGCACCAAGCTTTAGCAATCGTGCCCATCTCTGCTGTTTCAATGGATCAGGGGGAGTCAACTCATCAAGAGGGTGGTGATACCTCTGGTGGTGGTGGTGATAAAGGAAAGTCAATAGCTGAAGTACTTAAGGACTTATCTGATGATGAGATCCTATATCTAGAGCCTGACTATTCAAAAGAAGCACATATCGATGCTCTCTTCAATCTAGAAGAAGGAGAGATCAACTTTGGTGACGATTGGGATGATGATGATGAAGATGTTGTGATCAAAATTCCCAAGGGTGACGGGGAAGGAGAGTACGAGCTAGAAGATGGAGAGATCTTTGAATTTCCATCCTTCGACGCTCCGCTCGACACAGGTTCAGTCGAGCAGGCCAGTAATGTAGAAGCCTCGACTGAAGCCTCCCCAGTTGACCCTGAACCTGTGGACCCAGAGGCACCGAAAGAAACAGACATGCCTTCTACTTCATCAAAGGGTCCAGCTCCTGTGTGGCAAAAGACGTCTATAATAGACAAACACGGGGCAACAGGGATGATATTGGCTGTAAGGTTCGAGGAGGACAAGCAGCTGTTTGCTATCAAAAGATCTAGGGGATTCAATACTTGAAACCCACCAGTGAAGCGTTAAGCTCCTTACCCAAATACGACCTGGTGAACCTAGCAAACCGAGAGCTGCTGGGTCATTCCAATCACGCAGTGGCGATGAGTTTGGGGGTGGTTCTGCAGAGAAAAGCAAGATCAGGGAAGTTCGAGATGTTCAAGCCTCAAGTGCCCAAGAGAGTCAAGGATAAGCACGCTGTTCATCATGTGACTATGAAGCACTTAAAGAAATTGGTATACAAGCCAGTACGATGTGAAACTAAGATTCCCCTGAGCAAGTTATCTCAGGATATTCTTAGTGACATGTGGTACTGGTACGTAGATCCAAAGACGGGCGAGGCTATGATCATGGGTAAAGGACATTCAGAGAGTGGGAACCTAGTGCCAAAGGAGCTGATCAGAATATTTGATGAAGTCTGCTTCATCAACTTTTCTGTGAAAGATCTGGAGGTACTAGCAGAACACAACTGCGCCTACACGGATGAGTGGATAAAGCTCCTTGCTTCTAAATATGACAAGGTGATTAAGTTCTGCCTTGATTACAAGAAGAAGATGGAAGCTAATGATGCACAGCTGTGAAGACTGAAGACGATGAAGATCCCGAGCTGTTGTCAAGGGGGAGTTTGTTGAAGCACTTTCCTGTGACAACACTCTGGATAGAGTCTTAGTTTGTAAGAGTCTTTATGTATTAGTTTATCGAGTTGTATTTACTTTTACATATTGAATGTTGCATTTCTTTCTAAGTGTTTTGCGCACTTACATGTGAGTAGGAGAAAGCTCATGCGTACTTAGCAAGTACGCAAGAATAACTTTGCATACTTGCTAAGTAAGCAATAGCATTTTGCCCTGCGCACTTGCTAAGTGCGCAGGCATCAGGTCTTGTATAAATAGGATAGGTTGACAGAAGTTAAGTACGCAGGATTTAGTGCAAATATGCAGATTGTAACCTAAGTGCTTTTCTCTGTAACCTTCAAGTGTTTATAATACAAAGAACGTTTAAAGTGTTTTCTCTTGTCGGTTTACTTTGTTTAGCTAGACTCTCCACCTAGTCACGGGCATTCCGCACCCGGTCCGACTAGTAGACCCACTTGCATGTGACGATCCGCCACACCCGAGGGACCTATATTCCATAAAATATTTCTGAGCCTTGGGGGTTTTTTAAAATAATTTTTATAAAGAAATTTGGATTAAAAATCAATTTTAAAAATGAAATTAAAAACAAAACAGACCACGGGACTCAAACCCGGGCCTGTCCGGAGGAAACTAAGGCGCCGAACCAATAGACCAAGGGCTCCTTGGTGTTAGGTGACTGGCCCCTTAATTGATAACCCAACTCTTAGAGTGGACCGGGTTCTAGAGCAAAAATTACGCGCAAAAAGTTGCCGGGCTAGGCTCGAAACCGCGACCTTGTGCGTGTATGATATAAGACTTAACCGGTGGACCTTGGCATATGTCTTGGTCAAGAACCGGGTGCGTGAACTTAAAAACAATAAGCCAGAATCCCCTTCATCCCTAATGCGTATCCCGAACCCTAGCCACTCAAATCAAATCGATTAAGCCTTCGATTGAACTCAAAATCATAGGGCTTATGCTCCTAGGATCAAAACGAAACTAAGGGTACCAGAAATACCTGAAATGGTTGTGTGTAGTGGACGAACGGCTGGGGTTTTCATTTCTGTGTTCTTGGTTCTCGATCGCAATCCAGACGTGAAAAGAATTGAGTTTGAGAGTTTAGGAAGCTTGTGGCAAGTGTTGCGAAGGTGTGGAACAATTTTTATAGGCCAATTTCACGTATAACTTTCGAATTTATGTAAGACTTGATTGGCGACGGTTACGAGTCGTTTGGCTCAAATCAATTGAATTTTTTGTTGTAATTAGCTTGTTATGGGTGATTAGAACAGTTGCATGATGGTGTATTCATGATTGAATGGAGTTGGGATCGAATTTGATGGGGAATTCGTCCCTGTTGACTTTCTAAAGTCAAACCAACGGGTTTGGGGGTTCAAACTCAAAAGGGTTTAATATTGAGGGTCCAAGGAGTTCATTTGACTGAGGGGGGTTTAACCCAAGTTTATTTGTTTTTAATCCTTTTGTAATTATATATAATTTGATAAAATTTATAAAAACTATAAATTTGAAATGATTTATTTAAAATGTAAAATATATATTTTAAAAGTAAACAAATATTTTTATGTGGTTTATTAATAATTTCATATATATAAATATATTTGCATATATTTATAATCAGTTATACATACATATATATATAGATATATCTATATAATATGTTTACATAAAAGAGTGGAATCACATGATTAAACTTCTTAAGTTAAATTCTTAAAATATATATGTATATGGATATAATATATTATATATATCTGATGTGAAGCTATAACATGAAATTGTATGAATGTAACTATGAGTGACACACATTGTAGTTATGGTTAATGTGATACAATGAAATGAACTAGGACTGAGATTGAAATGATATTATTGCACAAAACAAGCATAAGAAAATCATGGATGTTACAGTATCCCCTAGTTAAGAGAATTTCGTCCCGAAATTTAACTAGTTGAAGCCACAGAATCAGGAAAAAGGTGTGGGTACTTGAGCTTCATTTTATCCTCACATTCCCAAGTGAACTCTGGGTCACGTTTGGATTTCTAACGGACTTTGACAATAGGAATACGACTTCGCTTGAGTTGCTTTATTTAACGATCCAAAATCTTTACGGGTTTTTCAACAAAGTGCATTGTGTCATCAATATGCACTTCGTCAAGAGGAATGTGAAGATTCTCGTCAGCCAAACATTTCTTTAGGTTGGATACGTGGAATGTAGGATGCACATTGCCAAGTGCTGGAGGTAACTCGAGTTTGTAAGCCACTTTACCTATCGCCACGTAATATAGTTTAGGTAAGAACCAAGTATCGAACCAATGCACACGATCGACTTCTAGTACTCAACTTTTCTTATCATTTAGCCGGATCAATTAGTGAGTGGGTTTTGTGTGCTTGTGAAGTAGAATAGTAAATGATAGAAAAGTAAAGGACGGTAAAGTAAATAACATAAAAGTAAAAACGTGAGTGATGTGTGTAACATGAATGTAAATAGCAGAATAGTAAACAACAAGAAAGTAACTATCTTGGAAATGATCAGGTCACGAAGAGTATTGCTTCGGGCTTCGAATCAGCTTGGTACGTGATAATGTTAAGTTGACTAATCCAGTGGCATGACTACTACAAACTTGTGACCGGGGTCACCGCTAGAGCCTCATCCTCATGACATTTGATTCACGAATTAAAATATTTAAATTAAAATAGTAGTGCCTCCTGTTAGGGACAACAGTTACCCTCAACCCTTCAAATGGTCATCTCCGGGTTGGTTTAAGACATCGAACGTAAATGCTTTGTATTAAAGTTAAATAGGTGATTATACTTTGTATATAGGGAGGCGGTGTAACAATGGGAACGAGAATAAAGACGTACCGTTCCCAACATGAGTTCACCAATTCTTGATCGCATAATAAGTTCGTATAAAGACGTACGACCTTACTAATGTTGACCAAGTCTTGGCTTATCAATCTCTGCTTGTATAAAGACGTATAAGCTTCAAAGGAAGTTTGATTAAAAAGGTTTTACGATCTTACACTTTAAAATCAAGAACACTCACAAATACAAAATACGGATTTAGACAATCATAAAAGCCCACCAAATGTCGGTTTTAAGAACAAATAATTAAAGACATAAACATACCACTAGATTAATACGTCAAACATTAACATGCACCAAACATCATCTTCACCCCAGCAATACAAGAATTTTAACCATGAATGACCATACTAACTAGCGTAACGCTGAGTTTCATAGGCTCCTATATTGTGGAAAAAGAGGAGGAGCCTCTCTAGTCTCTACTCTAGACTACAGAAACGGACTCTCTTGAGCTCTGGTAATGTATGGAAGGGTGTATGGAATGAAGAATCCAATCCGTCTATTTATAGGCCTCAAAATAAGCAATGCATGGCCGTGCATTGGATCGCACGGGCGTACAAACACCTCGGGAATCAAACAAGGTACAAAGGACAGTGTACCGGAGCCTTGGGAAGGAAGATTGCGTTTGCACGACCGTGCATGGCATTGCAAGACTGTGCAATGCCCAACGGCTTCCCAGTTTCATCTTTTAGCTGTTGGTTTGACTTATGTTGACCTGGTTTGACTTCTTGGCGGTCAAAGTTCGGGTTTGGTCCTCCGAAAGCTTGATTTCTTCATGTTTGAAGCTGGTTTTTTCTTTGTTTATCTTAGGACACAAAATAACATGCAATTATGAAATATTAGCGCACTAAGTATCAATTACAAGGCTTTTGTTTGATTAGTACCATAATATGGGGATTATTATGCATGCAAAACATGCATAATTTAAGGCATATCATAATACCCCACACTTAAACTTTGCTTGTTCTCAAGCAAACTCATGCATGATCATACCCATAACTAAAAACTTTACAAATGGTAATGGAGTTCCAAGTAGTTGGAGACCCCGGGACAATTCTTGAGTTGCTTATTCTATTTTTGTATTTTTCTATGTTGGAATCCATGACAAGCCTTCTAGAACTTCAATTATGCATAATCTCTCACTCCTCACAATGTTCACTCAACTCTAGGATTATATATGTATAGATAATGTAAGTTAAGTGTAAAACTCAAGTTTGAATTGAATTATGCAATGGTCATAAGCTTGTATGCAAATCAAGTCTCCACCAACTAACTAGGTAGTATGCATGAATCAAGAGGGCTTTAAAAGGGTTGTAATGTGTCTAAAAGAAAAATAAAGGGTGAAAATTAAAATATTTTTGGATTTTTAGGGATTTAAAAGGGGTTTTGAAGGGCTGCAACTATCGTGGAACACACAGCTATGACTTCCTGGCTTAAAATGGAAAAATACGGGCTGATCTCTCTACAGTACTCGGATCATGAGGGTATAACTAATCTGAGGGCTCGTTTATGGTCAGATTGCCAAGACCAAGAACTTTTATCATTCTCGACTCTTTCCTCACTGCGTAGTACACATTACTGCCTTTCCGTATGGTTCTTTCGGCATGTATCCTAACAGCTCATACTTTGATCAGATACGTATACTCATGTTGGGAATGAGTTTGATTCTTGCTACACTTTCTATCGTGGCTCAAGTTACCACACTTCACACATTTGTCGTATCTTTTGGCTCTTCTTTTGGTGGCACTTTTTGACAAGCCGCAGAATGGTGGAAATTGTTCTTGCTTGCGCCACCGTTTTCTTCATAACTTATTGCTTTGAAAATCTTCTCTCGGAGTTGTAACATCCTAAAAATTTGTAATATAATAATTTGGGTTAACGGATACCCCGAATCCGTGGTAGACAACGTTGATATTATGGATGTCATGAAGAGCTTGAATTAACGGGATTAAAGGGACCGGGTGACCATTTCTTTCATAATTCGAAATGGAATAGCATTTGACAGTTTAGGAGGGACCTGAAGCGAAACACTGGATGGTTTATAAACCATCTTTGCATAAACCCTAGACCATTGGTGGCCTAGGAGTGTTCGACGGCAAAAGGGGAGGGAGAGCACAGGAGAAAAGCAACGGTGGTGGTCTAGCGGTGGTGGTACGGCGGCGACGGGCTAGGATAACTCCATCACGCGTAAGGTAGCTCTCGTACTCCATTATTTACTTCTTGTTTCCGTATTTGCATAAGAAAACCTGACTAGGGTTTGGGATTTCGAGCACGGTTAGGGACGGAGGCGACGAGACGAGGATGATAGATGGTGGTAGCGATCACGGTTAGCACACGGGGATGACGGGATGGCGGTTTCGGCAGCTGTAAGGCGACGGTGGGGACGAGGTGAGGGCCGGCCACGACCGGTGATGGCTGTAAACATGAGGGGTCATGGTTTCCGGCATAAACGAAGGGTGGCGAGTGGTGGTGCTCGGCGTCGGACGTGGACATGGTGGTGGCGCACGACGGGGCAAACAGAATGGATCTGGTTGGGGTTTTTGGTTGCATGTTTTACATGAACTGAGGGTTTAAGGTTTCGGCTAAATGAAGAAGATGATGGCAGAGCTCGGCGATGTCGCACAAGAGTGGTTCACGGTGGTGAACGTGGAGGAGAGTGGAATCGGGTAACATCCGAGCAGGGTTTTTCTGAGCATGGGGTTTGTATGACGGGTTACGAGCAAGCCGGGTGTGAAGTAGATCCAGTTAGGGTTTGCATTCATACATGCATGGGACCCGGTACGTGTATACGAGTTCTAAACGGGTCACGAACGGTTCGGTACGAAGAGGTCATGAGATTAGGGTTACATGGTGTTGGAAGGACAAGCTGATGGGACTCAGGGTTTTATTATATTGTTGTACGTTATTCAACATGTGTCTTAAACGTATCCTGATGGTGTGATCATACGTTAACAGGTTCAAGCCTGTACGAGGTGACGTTGTTGTACGTGGGAGGGATCTTCAAAACATTGAGTTTCTAATCCCCTCTTTTAAATGTTTTACTGTTTTTGGGGATATTGAACATACTTACCAGAGATGTTTAACGTATCAAACGTGTTAAGAGTTTTAGGTTTTAACCCGTGATGTTTTTGAACTAAAACATTCAGTAATGAGTCGGAGGGTCTACGTGATCTAGGCTTAAAGGTGGGTCGGGATTGTATTCACCGGTCGTATGGGTACGACTAGGAAATGTCACAGGATGTGCATGTACGTGGTATGTGCCTAGATAATGAGGTATAGTATTTGTATGGGTGTTGCTATATTAGCAGTTTATTGTATTATAAGTTAGACGAGGTGAGTCGGGATATAAGCTAAACGCTTATGAATACGTGTAGGATATCTTGTCCTACTGCTATGTGTGAAGTGCAGGTGCAGCTAATAAATCATGTATATAGAATATATTATTATGTGATTATACATGTGTTGTGTGCTTTGTGTCGTTATCCTTGTGACACGGCGGGTATTGTGTTTGCATTAATGTCATTATGACATGGCAAAGGGGATTGTGGATGACTAAGTCCTTTAGGAGGTCACCAAAGGTGACGAGGTCCAACAGGACAGTGATGAGCTCGGGGTGTGTCGAACGCCCTGACGAGGGTGCAGTAACGAGGTATATGTTTGTGTGTTTATACATTTGTGTTAAATTGCATACAAAGCGTCGAGTTATATTTATTGTGCATGAGATAGTTTTATTGTAGTGAGTCGAGTAGATTGACCGTTGTGTCAGGATTGTGATGTGGTGCTTTCAACTATTATGTCAGTTGATTTGTAAGAGCTTTGATCAAGGCTGAGTAAGTTGATGTCTAGGGATTCGTTGTGTTAACCAAGTGTAGAGTTAATACATGTACTCGAGTATGAGTTATTAGTGTAGGTAAGTTTGACCTATGTCGATGAGACTGCGGGATTATTATTATTATGAGATGAGTCTTGGGTAATGAGCTATTATGGGATATCGGGTGATAACAGGGTTTATCTATTTGTTAATGAATTCTGGATCTAATTTATAAGGACCATGGGTCCCGAGTAAGGTTTAAATAACTTTTGAGACGAGTTGGTTTTTAATTAAACTTAACTATTAGAACTCACTCAGTGTAGCTGACTTTGTATGTACGTTAGATTGTTTTGCAGGTAAGCTTGCGTTAACATATCTTGGCTTGGGGGTGGTGCTACTCGGATTGGTGTGCAAGTATTCGTGAGGTAACTTAATGACATTAAATAGTAATCAATGTTTTTATTAAGACTTCTGCTGTAAGTTAATATGTCTAATATGAGTATTTTCAAAAGAATGACCCGTTATGAGAACCAACTGTAAGGTGCCCGGTTTGGAGCCTTACAAGTTGGTATCAGAGCTGTGGTTTAAGAGAAAACTGGTGTTTTTAAACAAATAAAATGCCTTAACTTAAACTGAAAATGGGACAAGGATTAAACGAATGCCACCACTAGTAATCGCGAGCCAAGAGGTACGTCTTTTGAGTTGAGCAGTAGTTATTATTTACCATTTGTGTAGTGTTACACTAGGTAAAGTGATTGGTGTGAGTATGTGACATATGGTCCCGTGTGGGAACATGATGTGTGCTGTAGTAGTATGTAGAACTACGTGAATTTGTTTGGTGTGATTGAATGAGACTATAATGTGAGTTGAGTAATGCAGAGTAGCATTAATTGTAAGTTTGTGAGATAGTTTGGTGTGTCGATATGATTTAATGATTTTATGTGTAACCTTGGATGGTGTGAAATTGTGATAAATATGATGACTTGCTAAATTATGGTGTGGTGCTATATGAGTTGTGTGGGGTGCATGTGCATCCAGGGTGTGTGAAAGATAGAAATCTGGTGTGAATATAATGGGGAAGGTTTAGAATCCAAGCCGTAATGTGGACCACCAAATTGCATTTGATCCCCGTGATTTGGCAGTCTATGATTACTCTCATATTCTAAATTTGACGCCCATTGAAATCACTCCAACGTTCTATCTTGTGCAGGTACTGATGGCCATGACGATTCGGACTAGATGGGTCAGGTGAGGAACTCTTATCGGGAGGTCGACAGAGCGGCGGGCTAGACGTTTGGCTGCCGTTCGCACAATTATCTTTGGAGGGAGACGAGTCTTAGCACCTGTTCCATTGACGGTGGTTCCACAGGCGACTGAGTACGAGCAGGAGCTACCAGCACAGGAGGTGATCTTGGCGTCGCGCCAAATGACCCTAATACTACTAGAGCAACTATGAGGGGCGGGCTTAGTAGTTCCTTTTATAGGAGAGGAAGAAATGCATTTGTAGTCTGGAGTCAGCCCTCGAGACACTACACAGAATCAGGAAACGAATGGCTTGAGGAATCTGACGATGAGGAACAAGTGGGTGATAACTTTGACTTGTTCAGTGACTAGAGCAGTGGTGACTACCACGAGAGGACTAGAGCATTTTGAGTAGTGGCCGTTAGGCACTTTTGAGATGAAATATTTGTTCTTGGTTTTTCGATTGCTTGATATTTGTAGGTCCCCAGGTGTCTTGGATCATTAGGTGTGGGTGTGTGACTAGTCGGACCGGTGTGGAATACCCATGACTAGGTGGAGAATCAAACAACATAAAGTAAACCGACAACAAAATTACTTTAAAACTTCGTCTATTATAAACTTGAACGGTTACAGAGAGAAAATACTGAGTGCAAATGTCTGCGTACTTATCTTCTGTCAACCTATTCTATTTATACAAGACCTGATCTCTACGCACTTAATAAGTGCGCAGGGCAAATTGTTCATGTGTACTTAGCAAGTACGCATAGTATTCTTGCGTACTTGCTAAGTACGCAGGAACTAATTCCTGCGCACATGCTAAGTGCGCAAAACACTTAGAGAAATATTACAACAATAACATGCAT
This sequence comes from Smallanthus sonchifolius, assembly GCA_023525975.1. Lineage (NCBI taxonomy): Eukaryota > Viridiplantae > Streptophyta > Magnoliopsida > Asterales > Asteraceae > Smallanthus > Smallanthus sonchifolius. The sequence continues at coordinate 42,556,698 of CM042033.1, forward strand.
TAGAAATTACAACTCGATAACTAATACATACAGACATTACAATACAAAGACAAAACATACAAGACAAGTACAATAAACTAAGACACTATCCATAGTGTTTATCACACAAAAGTGCTTCAACAATATTAACCTTGACAGTGAATATTACCACGAAATGGTTTAAAACATAGTTAATGATAGTTGCATGTGTGATAGGTTGCTATTGGTGGTGCAGTGTTAATTATGTGTGATTATGTGATTACCTTTTAACAACATGAGTTCATAATTAACAAAATCGCTGATGTGATGCTAGAACTTGGTTGATTAGACGGTATGAGTAGACCTGAGTTGTGATTACTGGTGTGTGTCTACGGTCTTAAGATAGTGTCACCTATGTGTTATGGTAGGTGATGTGTGAAGTGTAAGGGGTGTTTAGCCTTACTATAATATTGAATGTCTTTATATCTTAAGGCATAGATCTTTGTGAGGTAAATGTTTTGGTGCTTAAGCGCATGAGAGAGTTTTGTGAATAAACTTGTATGTCGTTAATTGAGTTGCTTATAAGTATGAGTTATTTATGTCACGTACTTAATAGTCATGGCGGAGATCAAGCGTAAGCTTGATATTGTGTCTGGAATTAGTCAGGCGGGAGATCAAGTGTAAGCTTGATATGGTGTTGACTTTTGTCAACAGGTTATTGTGTCTGATGGCAGTCAGGCGGGAGATCGTGTTTGCTGGTGCCTTTGGACCAAACAACATGATATACTGGTGTGTCTATAAATGATGAAGTCATATTGTATGCGTGTAGATTTACCTAGATCTAGCTAGTTATGTATGTGCACTTTGTACGAGTTAGAAGGTAGAGTTACTAGTACATGTGTAGAACAATGTGTTTTCTGTAGTTATATGTGTCGGTGTGTGTCCTTGTAGTACACGCTTAGTTATGCATAGGACGGATGGTTAGTGTGCTCAAGTATGGTATTTCTATCTCGACGATTGTCTCGACGCTGATACGTCAAGGTGATGCAAGGAGTTTTGACGTCTTTCCAGGAAACCAATGAGGTGCTCTTATGAGATGCCTATGCTTATATCTTGGGAATCCAGAGCATGAAGCCAATGGGCGGAGCTGTGGGAGTAGAAGATGAGAGCGTTTACATGGACGCTTGACTAGAATGCTTATGATGAGATCAAGGTGATGACCCTGAGAATGCTTGACTAGAACGCTTGACTAGAATGCTTATGACTACACGTTGTATATCTTATAATTAATACCTTCATACACAAGAATGTGATAGAAAAATGCTTATAGTTTCAAATCTTATAATATTGTCAACTTGAATTACTTGTTTATGTGCTTATTACGTATGAAAAATAGTAATCCATGACATGATCCCATATTCTTTGATGTTTATATTGTATCGTTTTTGCTAAAAGATAGCCTGATATGATCCTTTGCTCGTGTCTTTGATCAAAAATAGTTTGTGTGAATTCTTGTATATTTTATTAGAAAAGATCAAAAAGATTTTTAGTTTATGCATAGTTCAATTTTATTCAGAAAAGCCAAAAATATTTGTGTTTAACCTTCCCGAATTATATTTGAATCCTCCTGATTGAATATTTTTATCTTGTTCGTTATTTGACTTGAAATTCTTTATAAATTCTGAGTTTAAAATTTGCACACTTAAGGGTTGTGCATACTTGTCAAGTTCGCACGAAGTAAGCCTTGCATACTTAACAAGTACGCAAAGGTTAAAGCTTGCGCACTTGTAAATACGCAAGAGTTAACTCGTGCGCACTTAACAAGTACGCACGACTGATTTAGGCAGGGTATAAAAGTGACACTTAGAAAATTTTCTTAGTTTCATGATTTCAAACGAAAACTTTTCCCTCTGCAAATTTTTACTCAAAACCGAGTGTTCCTAAACCATCTTTTCGTCCCGTCTATAGTTTCATCATCTCATTTCATCGATTTGGTGAGAATCTAGGCTAAATCCATCCGTGAAATCGTAACATTTGGACCGATTATTGACTTAGAAAAATTTAGGTTAAATCCGTGAATTTTTTGGGAAATTATAGGTTGTTTGGGTAACTTATTGTCTATAACATGTGAATAGGAACCCTAATTAACTCTTAATCATCCTTATGATCCTCGATTTTGTGCCGTCGGTTGAATTTTAATCGACAGTGGGTCGGGCGACCTTTTAGGTCAAAATTGGTCCTGGTTAAGTAGTTTGTGGTGTTGATACTTGTCCCATATGTTAGAATCATCGATTCCGACCTAGTGGCGACCTAATCGACCCGTGTTTTGAACGATCAGTGTAATTTTCAACAATTTGGAATTCTTGTCAAGTGGTGTTCTTGCGCACTTAGCAAGTACGCAAGAAGCAATTCTTGCGTTCTTGTTAAATACGCAAGAGGAAAAGACTGCGCACTTGGCAAGTGCGCAGGACCAACACTTGGGAAAAATTCTGTCTGAAAAAAATATGTTCAAAGAGTAACTACTGTACCATCTCATGTTTGTACATTTCCAATGATACGTGTTGTTCTGATTGTGTTTTCTGTGTGTTTTTGCAGATTATGACTCGGACGTTTACTAACGAATTCAACCTGTTAGCAAACACTCAACCCGAATGGAATGGTGCAGCATTGCAATATAGGGAGATAGTTGATTTCTTGAACCGCTCCAGAATCAGCTATGCTATCTCGGCTGACCCGACCGTGTCAAGACCTTATTTGGAGCAATTCTAGGAGACAGCGGAACACGACTGCATGGTATCCCCCAATGTCATAAGGGCTACCGTTGCTGGTCAGGCTATCGCTTTTTCTGAAGACATCATAAGAAGGGTCCTGCAGTTCAGAGACCTTGCTACCGACCCGACAGCCTATCCAGACTACTATGTGGATGGGTGTTGGAGGCAAAGAATGGGATACGTCAGAGCAAGGGACTATGCCTCATACAAAAAGATGTGGGTATTAGACCAATGGCAGTATTTCGCCCACGTCATGATCGTGTGCATCTCATCAAGGAAAGCTGGTAAAGATGCCATGGGTCATTGTCACACCCTGAAATTCCACAGCGGGTTACCCGCGGGTTGTGACTGTCAAGGATCATCAGTCCCGGTCATTTCGAACGACCTCTAACTAGTTTTCGAAAAGACATTCCGTTTGAACATCATACAAAATTAAATAGTAATACAGAGTTTGAAAATGCGGAATGTAAAGTGCGGAAGCAAAAGTAATGTTGCAAAATACAGAAGCATGACAAATTAGGTTCCCATAAACCTAAGCTTCTAAATAAAAACATGCTGTGGGACTCTTGGAGTGCAATCCTAGTCCGTGCATGAATGCTTAGCGACCTGAGATAAACATGCTTAAAGTGTCAACACAGGGTTGGTGAGTTCACAGGTTTAAGTAACAGAAACAGAAATGAAAACAGTGTAACAGTACGCATGTATACTATTGATTCGATTGTTGATCAGACAATAAACATTAACTATATAAGCAACACCGAAACCGAAGCTCAACGAAGGAATGCAGAAACTAGCATTTTGCCTCTTACGTGCCCAGCACGCAATGGATTAGGTCAATTATGCACCCGTTTGACTCCCAGTCAGAGTTAGCGCGACTAACCCGGGTGGGGGTTGTTAAACCCAATAGTACTATTCATGAATCACCTCGCTTTGTGTAATAATTAACGGTTCGAATATGAGAGGACTTTATGTGCGGGAAATGCACCCACTTATATAAATTAAAGCGAAGTCAAAGTAATTGTCATACGACTAAGTAAGAAAATGGTTTAGCATGTATCTCCCCCAAATGGAAAAGTAAGTAAAATGGGGCCGTGAAAACTCACCTGGAAATGCGGTGAATGAGAAATGGAAGCAACGAGAGGAATCGAGTAACTCCGGGTAACCGACCTAACCGAGCCCTAAGAATTAATAAGGCTATAAGGTCTATGAAAGTAAACATGGTTTATGTAACCACATTCATCCAAACGACTCAACGTTGAAAGGTTACATTGACGTTTTGAAAAGGTTTGACCAAAGTTGACCGAGGTTTGACCAACTTTGACCAAGGTTTGACCAACTTTGACCAAGTTTGACTAATGTTGACTAATGTTGACCAATGTTGACTAGTGTTGACCAATGTTGACCAATGTTGACCAAGTTTGACCAATGTTGACTAATGTTGACCAATGTTGACTCATATTGAAGTCATGTATAAACAACACACAAGTAACATATAAGTTGTAAACATGTAACACATAAGCATCATACAAGTTATACATGTGTAGCACTTAAGTAGCATATAAGTTGTACATGTGTGACACATAAAGAACATATAAGTTGTACCTAAGTAATGTATAAGTAACCCCTTGTGACATAACATACAAGCTTCAACTAGTTGTATAAGAAACTAACATGTGATAAGTGACATAGCATTTGCACATCTTTATGGCACATTTCATACACATAATTCATGTCATCATATTAATAACCTATTAGTATCATTTCAACACTTTCAAACAAGTAGCATAATATGTCATTGCAAAATTCCATAACTCTTAACATAATAAAGTTTCCATTTTTGACAATTAGAGTTTTAGTGCACTTGAGGTGCCATAGCTAAACCAAACGAGTTATACATGAATTTATACTATTAACATATTAATAACATGATTCTATGCATTTACTTTCTATTTCAAGCAATTATGAAGTTTTCTCAACAAATAAAGTTTCCTTACTTAGCAAGGTTCACCAAAACATGTCATAACACAACTTCAAATTACATATTCTTGCATAAGTCATCTATTCATATGATAATGAAGCTATATAATCCATTTTAAACATTTATAACCTACACATGCCAAATATGAACAATTAAAGTTTCCTTTTTAGGAAAGTGGTCCAAACGACCCTATTGCACATGTGTAACCTCAAATAACTCTTTTTACTACTTTAATATATATTATAGAACAATAATATCAAGTTTTTACCCATGAAAAACTCATAACACAAAATATGCAAAATTAAAGTTTCCTTAAATAGTAAGTTGTCCATAACCGAGTGTAAAACAACATTTCAACCAAAAAATTTATATTTCCTATCTATTCCACTATTATGTGTACCATTTAAACTAGCAAACATATCACACATCAAGTTTTGCAAAAATGCATCCAACAAAGTTTCTATAAATAGAAACAAGCAAATAACCATCTAAACAAGTATTTCAAACCATAAAATGTGCATATATGTGTTAACAACCTTATCTTATGAAAACTTTTAGTTAGAAACATGCATTATAACACTTGAATCAACAAAAATCGTTTGGATAGAGGTGTTTCCCATTTTGGCTGAAAATAATAAGAAAAAGTATGAATGGGATGCTTACAAAACCAAGGTATGGTGTAGATATGGTCTTGCACTAGCTTGAATCCTCCTTGTATCACCTTGAAACACCTTGAATGGAGCTTGAAATGGATGAACAAATTTGAGAGGGGTGGTGGCTAGGAGGTGATGGTGGCGGCCGAAAATGAGAGGAGAGGGAGGGAAGAGTGTTTTTAGGTTTAGGGTAGAAATGAGGGATGTGGGAGTGATTAAGGAGTTTAATTAAAATGGGTTGGGCTTTCTTAACTCTTTTAAGGCTTCTTAACTAATATGGGCTTCTACTATGGATTACCCATTTTAATTTGCTGAATTATTTAGTCCAAATAATAAATCCATCATTTTTATAAAATATAAAGTAGTGTTGTTGGCACATATCGCGTATCCGCTTAAAAAGCGTTAATTTAAAAGTTGCTCTAAAAATTCCGGAAAAATTCACATAAGCATAAAATATTAAATCACAGTATCACATATAATTTTTACACACCAATTATATGTCTAAGTATTATTTCTAAAATTTACAAATGTTCGTGTGACAGGACGCGTGTGTGACCCAGTAATCCGCCCGATTACCGATGCATGAAATGAAATGAAACGAATGGACTTATTAAACGAAATATGTACTTAATTACTCTATAATTAAGTATGATGCAAGTGAAATCATGTGAATTCAAGTAATAGTCGGGTATGGATATTAACCTGAATTTGCCGGGTATCACATACTCCCCCTGTTAAAAGGAATTTCGTCCCGAAATTCAGTTCGCGTCACCGGTAGATGGTGTAGTTTTGAACAAGTGAGGGTATTTACGCTTGAATTGATCCTCGCTCTCCCAAGTGAACTCTGGTCCACGTCTAGAATTCCAACGAACCTTAACTATGGGAATGCGGCTTTGTTTTAACTGTTTGACCTCGCGGTCCATGATCTCGACTGGTTCTTCGACGAAGTGAAGTTGATCGTCTATTTGAATTTCCTCCAATGGTATGACTAGTGTCTCGTCTGACAAGCACTTCTTCAGATTTGACACGTGAAACACGTCATGAACGCCACTGAAGGTTTCTGGTAGGTTGAGTTTGTAAGCAACAGGACCAATCCTTTTCAGAATCTCGAAAGGTCCAATGTAACGAGGATTAAGCTTTCCACGCTTGCCGAAACGTATCACTCCCTTCCATGGCGAGACTTTCAGTAGTACCTTGTCTCCCACTTGAAATTCTAATGGTTTGCGTCTCACGTCAGCGTAACTCTTTTGACGATCACGCGCGGCCTTGATGCGTTCGCGTATCTGTACAATCTTCTCTGTAGTTTCATGAATAACTTCTGGACCTGTGAGTTGGCTATCTCCCACTTCTGTCCAGCAAATCGGCGATCTACACTTTCGTCCGTAAAGTGCTTCGAATAGTGCGGCCTTAATGCTAGTGTGGTAGCTGTTGTTGTATGAAAATTCGACCAACGGTAGATGGGCATCCCATCCGTTCCCGAAGTCAACCACACAAGCTCTGAGCATGTCCTCCAGGGTCTGGATGGTCCTTTCACTTTGACCGTCCGTCTGGGGGTGGTATGCAGTACTCATATCTAGCCGAGTACCCAAGGCTTTCTGTAAGGATTGCCAGAATCGGGATGTGAATCGACTATCCCTATCTGAAATGATGGAGATTGGCACTCCATGTCTTGTGACTACTTCCTTTAAGTAAGTTCTGGTTAGTTTCTCCATCTTGTCCGTTTCTTTAATGGGAAGGAAGTGCGCAGATTTGGTTAGTCTATCGACAATTACCCAGATTGTGTCACAGCCATTAGAGGCCCTGGGCAATTTCGTGATGAAGTCCATTGAAATCTGTTCCCACTTCCACTGTGGGATCTCTGGTTGTTGGAGTAACCCTGATGGTTTCTGATACTCTACCTTGACCTTAGCACAGGTCAAGCATTTACTGACGTAGGTAGCAATTTCGGCTTTCATGTTAGGCCACCAATAATGTTCCTTGAGGTCATGGTACATCTTGTCAGCACCGGGGTGGATCGAGTACCTGGACTTGTGTGCCTCGTCCATCACCAGATCCCTTAGATCCCCAAAGCTTGGTACCCAAATCCGATCCATGAAATAACGCATGTCATCGGATTTGACCTCAAATTGCTTGTCCATACCACGTAAGGACTCATGGCATAGGTTTACCTCCTTGATTGCTTCGAGTGGGCGTCGTGGATTTGCATGGGTAAGTTCGTGTGGATGGTCAACTGTAACGCCCGCACTCGTCGCGGTTTGGGTTGATCCTTCCTGCTCAAGGCATCAGCCACGACGTTTGCCTTTCCAGGATGGTAACGGATAGCGCAGTCGTAGTCGTTTAGCAATTCGACCCATCGACGTTGCCTCATGTTAAGTTCCTTCTGATCGAAGATGTGTTGAAGGCTTTTGTGATCGGTGAAAATTGTGCACTTCGTGCCATACAAGTAGTGCCTCCAGATCTTGAGTGCAAATACTACCGCTCCCAGCTCCAAATCGTGGGTAGTGTAGTTTTTCTCGTGCACTTTCAGTTGTCGAGAAGCATAGGCTATGACCTTCTCCCTTTGCATTAACACGCACCCGAGCCCTTGATGTGACGCATCGCAGTACACCACGAAATCGTCTGTTCCTTCAAGTAACGATAGGATCGGCGCGCTGCAAAGTTTCTGTTTGAGTAATTGAAAAGCGGTTTCTGCCTTGTCATTCCATTCGTATTTCTTATCCTTGTGTGTCAGTGTGGTGAGAGGTTGGGCTATCTTAGAGAAATTTTCGATGAAACGTCGATAGTAGCCCGCAGGGCCTAAGAACTGTCGTACCTCAGTCGGAGTCTTAGGTGCTTCCCAATTCTTAATCGCCTCGATTTTGGATGGGTCAACATGTATGCCTTTCTCGTTGACCACGTGTCCAAGGAACTGTACTTCGCGAATCCAGAAGTCGCATTTCGAGAACTTGGCGTACAATTTCTCGGCTTTCAGCAACTCCATAATTAACTTCAAATGCTCGGCATGTTCCTCTTTGTTCTGTGAGTATATCAGGATATCGTCTATGAACACAATCACAAACTTGTCCAAGTAGGGCTTGCACACTCGGTTCATGAGGTCCATGAATACCGCCGGTGCATTGGTTAACCCAAATGGCATGACCATGAACTCATAGTGACCGTAACGAGTTCGGAAGGCGGTCTTTGGAATATCGTCTTCCTGAATCCTTAGCTGGTGGTATCCCGACCGTAGATCGATCTTTGAGTAATAGCTCGACCCTTGCAATTGATCGAACAGGTCATCGATCCTTGGTAGTGGATATCGGTTCTTGATCGTTACCTTGTTCAGTTCTCTGTAATCGATACACATACGGAATGATCCGTCCTTCTTCTTAACGAACAAGACTGGTGCTCCCCAAGGCGAGAAGCTTGGTCTGATGAAGCCTTTGTCTAACAGTTCCTGTAATTGGTTAGACAATTCATGCATTTCCGATGGCGCCAGTCGGTAAGGTGACCTTGCTATCGGAGCAGCTCCGGGTGTGAGATCAATCCGGAACTCGACTTGTCACTGCGGTGGAAGTCCGGGCAAGTCGTCGGGAAATACTTCCGGATAGTCTCGGACGATCGGTATGTCTTTAATCTTATTTTCTTCTTCTTTCTTTTCCGTCACGTGTGCTAGGATCGCGTGATAACCCTTCCGCAAGTACTTTCGGGCTTTCATGCAGGTAATGATTCTTAATGTAGCACCACTCTGTTCTCCTTGAATGGTCAGTGTTTCTCCGTCCGACAGTGGAATGCGGACTATCTTCTCGTGACAGACGATTTCGGCTCGGTTCTTGGACAACCAGTCCATACCGACTACTATGTCGAAGCTTCCCAACGTCACTGGAAATAGGTCTATAGTGAAAGGATGATCGGCTAGTGTTAAGACACAACCTGGAATTACTTGTTCTGTCTCTATTAGCTTACCATCTGCTAGCTCTACCGTGTATAAGTAATCTAAGGCGATGGGAGTAATCCCAAGTAATGAGCTAAACTCAGTGGATACAAAACTCTTATCGGCACCCGTGTCAAATAAGATAGAAGCATAGCAGTTGTTTACGAGAGACGTACCAGTAACAATGTTGGGATCCTGCCTAGCCTCGCCGGCTCCAATGACAAATGCTCTGCCCCGAGTGTTTGTATTTCCAGGTTTCCGGTTCTTTGGGCAGTCCTTGCGGAAATGTCCGGGATCACCGCACCCAAAACATCCACAGTTTCCCCCGCCAGCCGGGGCTTGTTCAACTGATCGGCAGCTCTGGGCAGTGTGTCCAAAACGTTTACACTTCTGGCATCGAGAATCTTCACAAGTACCATTGTGGTGAAACTGGCACTTGTTGCACTTAGGTAGGGTTCCAGTGTATGTCCCTCTTGGCCTTTTATCCGGTTGGTTAGCCACAAACACCCGGGCCGGTTCCTGCTTCTTCTGGTTACTAGGCACATAGGATTTGGCAGGAGCATTTTCCCACTTTCTCTTGTTGTCAAAGGTTTTCACAAAACTTTCTTTCTTGTTGAACAGTCCCTGACGGACTGCCTGATCCGTGAGATTATGAGCCAGTCTCACAGTGTTGTGGATAATTGTGGGTTCTGCAGAAGTAACCATGCATTGTATTTGAGGTGCCAAACCCCAAATGTACCGCTCAATTCGTTTGTACTCCGGTGTAACCATGTGCGGTAGTAGCCTTGCTAAATCGTGGAATCTTGCGGTATATCCCGCGATGTCAGCACCCTCCATCCTTAGGTTCCAAAACTCCTGTTCCAACTTTTGGAGTTCGTTACGAGGACAGTACTCCTCTTTCAACATTTCCTTGAATTCCTCCCAAGGAATGGCGTTCGCATTATCCCGGCCCAGAGTCTGGACATAAGAGTTCCACCAGGAGAGGGCTTGGCCCTCGAGAGTCCCAGCTCCGTACATGACTCTGTTCTCCATTGTGCATTGGCTCATACTGAAGACCGATTCGATCTTTTCTATCCATCGTAGCAGTCCCACTGCTCCTTCCGTCCCGGTAAATGTATGCGGCTTGCAATCCATAAAGGATTTGTAGGTGCAAGCCTTTGTTCCATGCCCAGTTCCTGTGCTCTCGCCGGTGCAAGTAATGGTGATGGCGGCGTCGGGTCCTCCAGACGAGGTGGTGAAGGTAGTATGGAGCCGTCGTCGGACGATGAGTCCCCGTGTAGTACGGAGTAGGGCACCGTCTCGCCCGAGTCGCTCCCCTCGCCGGCGTCTCCGTCACCTCCGGGGGCTGGTGCGTCGTCTTCCCCCTCCTCTAGATCCTCCTCGGGATCCTCCTCCGGGTCCTCCTCAGGATCCTCCTCAGGATCCTCTTCAGAATCAAACTCTACAAAATCCACTGAGTCATGTGTCTGCTCCTCATCCGTGGATGAGTGGGGTGATGAATGTAACATTTCTGATTTTCATCATGTAATCGTTTGATTTCAATAAACAAACACATTTCAGTTTCGATTCGTGTACAAACAAACTACGATGCAGATACATATACAAACTATTCTATTACAATAACAAATTAAACAAAAACACCATTATCTCACAAGCCCCGAGGACCAAAACTGACAAAACTCAAAAACTACAAAACCAGGCAAGCACGGTCGCGCCTAGGACTAGGCACGGTCGCGCTGCTGAAACCACGTGACTCCGCAGAGTCAGGCAGTGGTCCATACTCGTTGAATCAAATGGCATGAAGGCCGGATTTCACGCGTCCGACCATACCCAACTGTACACCATCTGAAACACGTCTCCAATTTCGTAATCCAATCGACCCATTTCAAATCCACACCTACCCCACTCATGAATTCGTGAGATTTCACATTATAAGGAGAATCCAACGCTTCCTACACCCACATCTACCCTCACTCAGTCTCTCAGAACTCTCACTCGACACTCATACAACTTCTGGAGCCCGATCGATCGCCAAGACGCCCGAAAACGCGACCCGTAGCCGACCGCATTCAATTGCCCAATAATCTCAAGTAAGTAATACACCAATAGCTTCGTATCATCCTCTACTACGAAAACCCTATGCCAATTCGTAGTAGAAACACTCAAGTCTGTCCGATTTCTGAACGAAAAGCCGAAACTAAACTTTTAGTCGAACTACCTTTTAAACACGAAATAAATCCAATTAAAACTCATAGATAGCTTCGAAATCATCCACTAAGTGAAAGCCCTAAGAATACAGAAACATTTAATATAAGAATCGACGGATTTGAGTATGGAAAAGACCCAACACGGTCGCGGTCATCCCCGAGCGCGGTCGTGCCTGACCAAGCACAATCGTGCCCTAGGTGTGGCCCGGTCGTGCTTACCGAGCAAACAAGTCTTGATCAAAATCAAACACTAGACGCGGTCGTGCCAGATACGAGCACGGTCGTGCTCTATGTCCAGAACCTATGAAGTACTTTCTGACTCGACCACGGGCGCGTTTCAGACCACCACGGTCACGCCCGGCAACGAGCGCGGTCGTGCCCTACTTGAGCACGGTCGTGCTCCTTGACCAGAATCAATTATTTTTTTCTGTTTTAAAGTCTATTTAACATATTTAGTTAAAAATTTCAAAATGTAATCATAAAAAAATTATTTTATAAAATCCCAAGACCCGGGAATCATTTATAAACCAAATCCTTGATTTAGGAATTTAGAACGATTAATTCCCGATAGTTCAAAACCGATGAAGTCGTGAGTTTATATAATCATTCTTATAAAACTATTTATACAAATATATATTTTGACTTAAACAAAGGTTATTTATTTAAATTTATATTTAAATAAATATAAATATATATTAGTTATTTAAATTTACATTTTAAAGAATATATATATCACTACTATTTAAAATGTACTAAATAGATAAATAAAGTTATTTATTTATTTATTTCAAACAAACCCTAAACGTACAAATCCATCTTTCGACATAAAAATAACACAAACAATGACACGCGTTATACATTTATCCATTAGATCAAACGTAGCGACCTACAACACGCTTGGTATTTTTGTTGATCTGTGCAAACTACACTACCCAACACAAGTGAGTTACATAGCCCCTCTTTTACTCTATTTACAAACTTTTGGGGTGGAACATGCGTTCTATTTACTATGTTTACAAACTACACAATATACAATTCCACCCTACAATCATGTGTTACAACTTTGAGCTTTGTGCTTGAGTACTAGGTGTGTAGACCAACACGCAGTTTGCTATTCACGTGCAATCATTAACTATTTTATAGCCTACAGTAAACAGTGATAGATCTATTGAGTCTGACAAACCCACCCAGGTAGGGTGACTGTTACTGCCAACACGCGTTTGTTTTGCATGCTAGTTACAAAGGTTTGATTGTACTACCAGGTCACACGATGGTATCTCTCCATAAATGCCTTAATTGCCATGTTTGTATGAATTGTATGCACACGACACTATATTCTATTACATGACACGAAAACCTATGTATTCTCACCAACTTTTTAGTTGACTTTGTTTTTAACCATGTTTCAGGTGACAATGTTTGAAGTATTACAAGCTGCTACATATAGGATTTGGACCTAGCAATTAATCTAAACTATTTATATTTTGTAATCGCTACATTTGGTTCTTGTATGGTATGAACTTGCTACGTGTAATGAAAATGAATGTTTAAATTATTCAAACTTTAGCAACCATGAGCTATGAACAGTCTGCACAGCTTCACGCCCCGACGTTTTCCGCCGTCGGTTGGGGTGTGACAGATTGGTATCAGAGCCTTGGTTATAGGGAATTAGGTTATTAGACACCATTGACCTAGACTATAACTTTAGGACACCCAACAATGCCATGCTACATGTTTTATGTGATACGTGCTATTTGTTATATGTCACATGCTTTATGTGTTAGTTATTTGATACTTAAAATGTTTAGACTACATGACTTAATAAGCATACGTAAATAATAAATTAAATAAATCGTATACATACCCGTATCCTAAGCCGCGTATCCTCCTTAACTGCTTCTATGTCATCATTGCCATAACTTGTGGAAAAACTCATACTCGTAGACATTAGTCTATCAAAAATATTTTTATATACCCGTTAAGGTTTTAGACTCTGTTAATTATTAAAGGACATGTGCAATCTGGAAGGGTGACACCTGTATTCTGGGTTTTCTGTCTAGGAAAGCATTTCATATAAATCCCAATCAACCGAGGGATCCGTATGCTTTCTTGGGAATTCCTGGGATGAGTGTTTACCTATAGGCTAAAGCACGTCTCCTTAAAAATTATATAAGTCTAATTAACCTTAATATGTCATTGTGTTCAAGTAGAAATGTGATTACTTGAAAACAATCCGAACTATGAAATAAATGTGTTATTTTTCCTCCTATCCTAAATTTCAACGGATTTTTATAAATTCTCACAACACTTTTGTATCATTCTCTTTTTATAGAATGCCTCCTCGTCGTAACATCAACCGCAACAACACCGACAACGCCAACAATAGCACCAACACCAATACCGGCAATGCCAACAACAACAATAATAATACCGACCTTGCTGCTCTCCTCACTCAGCTAGTAACTCAACTAACTCAAGCCAATAACAACAACAATGGGAACGACAGTGGTAGTGCTAATACTGGTGGTGGCGGTGGTGCCAACCCGCCACAATGTACCTTCAAGCATTTCAACTCTTGCAATCCCCTGAAATTTTATGGTACCGAAGGAGCCACGGGACTCCTTCAATGGTTCGAAAATATTGAGGGCACCTTCCTCAATAGTGACTGTCCGGACAATCTACGAGTCCGCCATGCCACTAGTGTCTTCCAAAAACGGGCACTAACCTGGTGGAATGGGGAAAAGAGAACAAGGGGAGTAGAAGTAGCAATGGCTCTGCCATGGGATGAGCTGAAAAGGATCATGACCGAGGAATTCTGTCCTCGAAATGAGATGAAGAAACTGGAAGCGGAATTTTGGGATCTTACCCAAGATAGCGGTGAAAGCTTGGCGTACACCAACCATTTTCACGAACTGAGCATGCTGGTACCTCACATGGTTACGCCTTTGTCTAGGTGTATTGAAAAATATATCGGTGGCCTACCGAGACAAATCCAGGACACTGTTTTGGGAAGAAATCCTGCAAGCCTGGAGGATGCTATTCGTCTGGCTGCTACTCTAACTGATAATCACGTTAAAGCAGGTACTCTTACCAAAAAGGGGGCCAAGAAAGTTCCTGACACCACAACACCTCCTGCTCATGTCAAGGAGGTCAAAGCCGAACCGAACCACAACACGAGGAAGAGGAAAGCTAAGAACTATGCTGTGATCACTCCGGCTGCCCCAATTAATCAAGTTGCACCCTTGGCTCAAAATCCAGCCAAGAAAGCTTATGGGGGTACCTACCCACTCTGCAACAACTGCAACTATCATCACCCACAAACTATCCCATGTCGCATTTGCAACCATTGTGGGAAACTTGGCCATACGGCCAATATCTGCCGACAAAAGGCACTTACTACTCAAGCCAACCCGGTTAATCAACCCGGAGCTAATCAAGTGGTTCCAATCAATGCAAATGGATGGGCTTGCTTTGAATGTGGCAACCCGAACCACTTCCGGAACCAATGTCCAAAACTTGCGAACAATAATCAGGGCGGAGCTCGTGGACGTGCTTTCAACATCAACGCCAATGAAGCTCAAGCCAACGATCATGTGGTCAACGGTACGTTTCTTGTAAATAAACAATTTGCATCTATACTATTTGATACCGGAGCCGATAAGAGTTTTGTGTCACTTAACTTTGAACCTTTACTTGCAAAAACACGATCCAAACTCGAGAAAACCTTCACCGTTGAAGTAGCGGATGGAAACTCCATCACTATTGACTCCATCATTCATGACTGCTCACTAGAACTCAATGGTCACACGTTTCCAGTCAACCTTATACCAATGCCGTTGGGAAGCTTTGACGTCATCATCGGCATGGATTGGTTATCTAAAAACCATGCCGAGGTCATGTGCTTTGAAAAGTACATCCGAGTACCTCTTCCACCGGGAGGCATATTGAAAGTCTTTGGCGAGAAACCTTGCAAAGGACTCAAACTAATGTCATGCATAACTGCCCAGAAATACATTCGAAAGAAGTGCATGGTTTTCCTAGCTCATGTGATTCAAAAAGAAGACAAGGAGAGAAGAATAGAAGATATTCCCATCATTCGGGAGTTTCCCGAAGTCTTTCCCGATGACTTACCCGGTCTTCCACCTGTTCGGGAAGTGAAGTTTCGAATCGATCTTATACCCGGAGCAAACCCTGTGGCTAAAGCTCCATACCGGCTTGCACCTTCCGAATTACAAGAACTTGCAAGTCAACTTCAAGAGCTCGCTGACAAAGGTTTCATACGGCCAAGTCATTCACCGTGGGGTGCACCAGTCTTGTTTGTTAAAAAGAAGGATGGTTCATTCCGCATGTGTATTGACTATCGAGAGCTCAACAAGCTTACAATCAAAAACCGCTACCCGTTACCTAGAATTAACGACCTCTTCGATCAACTCCAAGGTTCTACTTGTTTCTCGAAGATTGATCTTCGATCTGGTTATCACCAACTGCGTGTCCGAGAAGAAGATATTCCAAAGACCGCCTTTCGAACAAGATATGGTCACGAGTTCACGGTTATGCCTTTTGGGTTGACCAATGCACCTGCTGTCTTAATGGATCTCATGAACCGCATGTGCAAACCATACCTTGACAAATTCGTGATCGTTTTCATCGATGACATCTTGATCTATTCCAAGACTGAGGAAGAACATGAACAACACCTTAGACTGATTTTGGATCTCCTGAGAACCGAACAATTATACGCCAAGTTCTCCAAATGTGAATTTTGGCTAAAGGAAGTTCAATTTTTGGGTCATGTTGTCAATAAAAAGGGAATACATGTCGACCCTGCCAAGATCGAAGCTGTCAAGAATTGGAGTGCTCCTCAAACCCCTACCGAGGTTCGTTCGTTCCT
Source organism: Smallanthus sonchifolius (assembly GCA_023525975.1). Classification (NCBI taxonomy): domain Eukaryota; kingdom Viridiplantae; phylum Streptophyta; class Magnoliopsida; order Asterales; family Asteraceae; genus Smallanthus; species Smallanthus sonchifolius. The sequence continues at coordinate 42,573,069 of CM042033.1, forward strand.
TGGTTTAGCGGGTTATTACCGAAGATTCATTTCCAATTTCTCCAAGATTGCTGTTCCCCTCACCGCCTTGACACATAAAGGTAAACCTTATGAATGGGGGCCGAAACAAGAAGAAGCTTTCCAAACTCTTAAACAGAAGTTATGTGATGCTCCTATTCTGACTCTTCCCGAAGGAAACGATGACCTAGTCGTCTACTGTGATGCCTCTAACCTAGGCCTTGGTTGTGTTCTCATGCAACGAGGCAAGGTAATCGCTTATGCATGGAGACAACTCAAGATCCATGAAAAGAACTATACGACGCACGATCTGGAGCTAGGTGCAGTCATATTTGCCTTGAAGATTTGGAGACATTATCTATATGGCACGAAATGTGTGGTATTTACCGACCACAAAAGCCTCCAACACATCTTCAACCAAAAAGAACTCAACATGAGGCAACGACGTTGGGTTGAACTCCTCAATGATTACGATTGCGAGATTCGTTATCATCTCGGCAAGGCTAATGTTGTATCCGATGCGCTGAGCCGTAAAGAACGCGTCATGCTCCAAAGTGTCAAGATTCATTCCGACATTCAAACCCGTATTCTAGCAGCTCAACACGTCTCGATTACCGAGGGCAATATGTATGAGGAAATGTCGTGTGGTGCTGAATTCCAACTAGAAACTAAAAACAATGGCTTGCTTTATTTCTTGGATCGTATTTGGGTTCCCAATCGCAATGATCTCCGGGAATTCCTCATGACTGAAGCACACAAGTCTCGGTATTCTATTCATCCCGGTGCGGATAAAATGTATCACAATCTTCGACCACAATATTGGTGGCCTGGTATGAAGAAAGACATTGCACTCTATGTTGCAAAATGTCTAACCTGCTCTAAAGTCAAAGCCGAACATCAACGTCCTTCCGGTTTACTTGAACAACCGGAAATCCCCGTGTGGAAATGGGAAAATCTAGCCATGGACTTCATTACTAAACTCCCCCGTACTTCGAACGGCTATGATAGCATTTGGGTAATCATTGACCGTCTCACAAAGTCCGCACACTTCCTGCCCATCCGTGAAGACTATCGGGTTGAGAAATTGGCCCGAATCTATATTAACAAAATTGTGAGTCGACACGGTATACCTTTGAACATAATCTCCGACAGAGATGCTTGTTTCACTTCCAGATTTTGGCAATCTCTGCAAAAGTCACTTGGCACACGATTGGATTTAAGCACAGCCTACCATCCCCAAACTGATGGCCAGACTGAACGAACAATCCAAACGCTCGAAGACATGCTGAGAGCCTGTGTCATAGACTTTGGTGGCAATTGGGATTCACACTTGACACTTATTGAATTCTCCTACAATAACAGCTACCACACCAGCATCAACATGGCTCCATTCGAAGCTCTTTATGGTCGCAAATGCCGTTCTCCTATCTGTTGGAATGAGATTGGTGAAGCACAAATCACCGGTCCCGAGTTAATTCAGGAAACATCCGACAAAATCCTTCAAATCCGTGACAACATCCGAGTAGCGAGAAGTCGACAAAAGTGCTTTGCCGACAAGCGACGAAAACCCTTGGAATTCCAAGTGGGTGACCTTGTGCTTCTCAAAGTATCCCCTTGGAAGGGTGTGATCCGCTTTGGAAAGAAAGGCAAACTAGCACCTCGTTACGTAGGCCCGTTCAGAATCCTTGAAAGAATCGGGAAAGTGGCTTACAAACTTGAGCTACCTCCAGCACTTAACAATGTTCATCCAACCTTCCACGTGTCCAACCTGAAGAAATGTCTTGCTGATGAGAACCTCCACATACCTCTTGACGACGTGCGCATTGATGAAACGATGCACTTTGTCGAGAAACCGGTGGAAATCATGGATCGTGAAATCAAGCAACTCAAGCGCAGCCGCATCCCTATAGTCAAAGTCCGTTGGGATTCAAAACGCGGTCCTGAGTTTACTTGGGAACGTGAAGACCAAATGAAACTCAAGTATCCTCACCTATTCACCAATTCTGCAACCTCAACTGGTTGAATTTCGGGACAAAATCCCCTCAACAATGGGAGACTGTAACATTTCTGATTTTCCTCATGTAATCGTTTGATTTCAATAAACAAACACATTTCAGTTTCGATTCGTGTACAAACAAACTACGATGCAGATACATATACAAACTATTCTATTACAATAACAAATTAAACAAAAACACCATTATCTCACAAGCCCCGAGGACCAAAACTGACAAAACTCAAAAACTACAAAACTAGGCAAGCACGGCCGCGCCTATGACTAGGCACGGTCGCGCCTAGGACTAGGCACGGTCGCGCCTGATGACCTAAGCACGGTCGTGTCTAATACAGGCACGGTCGCGCTGTTGAAACCACGTGACTCCGCAGAGTCAGGCAGTGGTCCATACTCGTTGAATCAAATGGCATGAAGGCCGGATTTCACGCGTCCGACCATACCCAACTGTACACCATCTGAAACACGTCTCCAATTTCGTAATCCAATCGACCCATTTCAAATCCACACCTACCCCACTCATGAATTCGTGAGATTTCACATTATAAGGAGAATCCAACGCTTCCTACACCCACATCTACCCTCACTCAGTCTCTCAGAACTCTCACTCGACACTCATACAACTTCTGGAGCCCGATCGATCGCCAAGACGCCCGAAAACGCGACTCGTAGCCGACCGCATTCAATTGCCCAATAATCTCAAGTAAGTAATACACCAATAGCTTCGTATCATCCTCTACTACGAAAACCCTATGCCAATTCGTAGTAGAAACACTCAAGTCTGTCCGATTTCTGAACGAAAAGCCGAAACTAAACTTTTAGTCGAACTACCTCTTAAACACGAAATAAATCCAATTAAAACTCATAGATAGCTTCGAAATCATCCACTAAGTGAAAGCCCTAAGAATACAGAAACATTTAATATAAGAATCGACGGATTTGAGTCTGGAAAAGACCCGACACGGTCGCGCTCATCCCCGAGCGCGGTCGTGCCTGACCAAGCACAATCGTGCCCTAGGTGTGGCCCGGTCGTGCTTACCGAGCAAACAAGTCTTGATCAAAATCAAACACTAGACGTGGTCGTGCCAGATACGAGCACGGTCGTGCTCTATGTCCAGAACCTATGAAGTACTTTCTGACTCGACCACGGGCGCGTTTCAGACCACCACGGTCACGCCCGGCAACGAGCGCGGTCGTGCCCTACTTGAGCACGGTCGTGCTCCTTGACCAGAATCAATTATTTTTTTCTGTTTTAAAGTCTATTTAACATATTTAGCTAAAAATTTCAAAATGTAATCATAAAAAAATTATTTTATAAAATCCCAAGACCCGGGAATCATTTATAAACCAAATCCTTGATTTAGGAATTTAGAACGATTAATTCCCGATAGTTCAAAACCGATGAAGTCGTGAGTTTATATAATCATTCTTATAAAACTATTTATACAAATATATATTTTGACTTAAACAAAGGTTATTTATTTAAATTTATATTTAAATAAATATAAATATATATCAGTTATTTAAATTTACATTTTAAAGAATATATATATCACTACTATTTAAAATGTACTAAATAGATAAATAAAGTTATTTATTTATTTATTTCAAACAAACCCTAAACGTACAAATCCATCTTTCGACATAAAAATAACACAAACAATGACACGCGTTATACATTTATCCATTAGATCAAACGTAGCGACCTACAACACGCTTGGTATTTTTGTTGATCTGTGCAAACTACACTACCCAACACAAGTGAGTTACATAGCCCCTCTTTTACTCTATTTACAAACTTTTGGGGTGGAACATGCGTTCTATTTACTATGTTTACAAACTACACAATATACAATTCCACCCTACAATCATGTGTTACAATTTTGAGCTTTGTGCTTGAGTACTAGGTGTGTAGACCAACACGCAGTTTGCTATTCACGTGCAATCATTAACTATTTTATAGCCTACAGTAAACAGTGATAGATCTATTGAGTCTGACAAACCCACCCAGGTAGGGTGACTGTTACTGCCAACACGCGTTTGTTTTGCATGCTAGTTACAAAGGTTTGATTGTACTACCAGGTCACACGATGGTATCTCTCCATAAATGCCTTAATTGCCATGTTTGTATGAATTGTATGCACACGACACTATATTCTATTACATGACACGAAAACCTATGTATTCTCACCAACTTTTTAGTTGACTTTGTTTTTAACCATGTTTCAGGTGACAATGTTTGAAGTATTACAAGCTGCTACATATAGGATTTGGACCTAGCAATTAATCTAAACTATTTATATTTTGTAATCGCTACATTTGGTTCTTGTATGGTATGAACTTGCTACGTGTAATGAAAATGAATGTTTAAATTATTCAAACTTTAGCAACCATGAGCTATGAACAGTCTGCACAGCTTCACGCCCCGACGTTTTCCGCCGTCGGTTGGGGTGTGACAATGAAGGTGGGGTTAGTGGCTCCACTGATGATGATGGGGTAGCCGGTGTGTACTCCTCAGAGTCCGAGATCACAATGGGGTCCGATGAGGTCGACATCCTGTTATCCAGTAATCCATTGTATTCATGTATGAAAATGCATGTATGATGTGATGTGAACTATGTGAGCTTACAGTTATAGTCTAAGTATACTAAATGCAACTTAGTTCTCTATAACCAGGGCTCTGATACCAATCTGTCACACCCTGAAATTCCACAGCGGGTTACCCGCGGGTTGTGACTGTCAAGGATCATCAGTCCCGGTCATTTCGAACGACCTCTAACTGGTTTTCGAAAAGACATTCCGTTTGAACATCATACAAAATTAAATAGTAATACAGAGTTTGAAAATGCGGAATGTAAAGTGCGGAAGCAAAAGTAATGTTGCAAAATACAGAAGCATGACAAATTAGGTTCCCATAAACCTAAGCTTCTAAATGAAAACATGTTGTGGGACTCTTGGAGTGCAATCCTAGTCCATGCATGAATGCTTAGCGACCTGAGATAAACATGCTTAAAGTGTCAACACAGGGTTGGTGAGTTCACAGGTTTAAGTAACAGAAACAGAAATGAAAACAGTGTAACAGTACGCATGTATACTATTGATTCGATTGTTGATCAGACAATAAACATTAACTATATAAGCAACACCGAAACCGAAGCTCAACGAAGGAATGCAGAAACTAGCATTTTGCCTCTTACGTGCCCAGCACGCAATGGATTAGGTCAATTATGCACCCGTTTGACTCCCAGTCAGAGTTAGCGCGACTAACCCGGGTGGGGGTTGTTAAACCCAATAGTACTATTCATGAATCACCTCGCTTTGTGTAATAATTAACGGTTCGAATATGAGAGGACTTTATGTGCGGGAAATGCACCCACTTATATAAATTAAAGCGAAGTCAAAGTAATTGTCATACGACTAAGTAAGAAAATGGTTTAGCATGTATCTCCCCCAAATGGAAAAGTAAGTAAAATGGGGCCGTGAAAACTCACCTGGAAATGCGGTGAATGAGAAATGGAAGCAACGAGAGGAATCGAGTAACTCCGGGTAACCGACCTAACCGAGCCCTAAGAATTAATAAGGCTATAAGGTCTATGAAAGTAAACATGGTTTATGTAACCACATTCATCCAAACGACTCAACGTTGAAAGGTTACATTGACGTTTTGAAAAGGTTTGACCAAAGTTGACCGAGGTTTGACCAACTTTGACCAAGGTTTGACCAACTTTGACCAAGTTTGACTAATGTTGACTAATGTTGACCAATGTTGACTAGTGTTGACCAATTTTGACCAATGTTGACCAAGTTTGACCAATGTTGACTAATGTTGACCAATGTTGACTCATATTGAAGTCATGTATAAACAACACACAAGTAACATATAAGTTGTAAACATGTAACACATAAGCATCATACAAGTTATACATGTGTAGCACTTAAGTAGCATATAAGTTGTACATTTGTGACACATAAAGAACATATAAGTTGTACCTAAGTAATGTATAAGTAACCCCTTGTGACATAACATACAAGCTTCAACTAGTTGTATAAGAAACTAACATGTGATAAGTGACATAGCATTTGCACATCTTTATGGCACATTTCATACACATAATTCATGTCATCATATTAATAACCTATTAGTATCATTTCAACACTTTCAAACAAGTAGCATAATATGTCATTGCAAAATTCCATAACTCTTAACATAATAAAGTTTCCATTTTTGACAATTAGGGTTTTAGTGCACTTGAGGTGCCATAGCTAAACCAAACGAGTTATACATGAATTTATACTATTAACATATTAATAACATGATTCTATGCATTTACTTTCTATTTCAAGCAATTATGAAGTTTTCTCAACAAATAAAGTTTCCTTACTTAGCAAGGTTCACCAAAACATGTCATAACACAACTTCAAATTACATATTCTTGCATAAGTCATCTATTCATATGATAATGAAGCTATATAATCCATTTTAAACATTTATAACCTACACATGTCAAATATGAACAATTAAAGTTTCCTTTTTAGGAAAGTGGTCCAAACGACCCTATTGCACATGTGTAACCTCAAATAACTCTTTTTACTACTTTAATATATATTATAGAACAATAATATCAAGTTTTTACCCATGAAAAACTCATAACACAAAATATGCAAAATTAAAGTTTCCTTAAATAGTAAGTTGTCCATAACCGAGTGTAAAACAACATTTCAACCAAAAAATTTATATTTCCTATCTATTCCACTATTATGTGTACCATTTAAACTAGCAAACATATCACACATCAAGTTTTGCAAAAATGCATCCAACAAAGTTTCTATAAATAGAAACAAGCAAATAACCATCTAAACAAGTATTTCAAACCATAAAATGTGCATATATGTGTTAACAACCTTATCTTATGAAAACTTTTAGTTAGAAACATGCATTATAACACTTGAATCAACAAAAATCGTTTGGATAGAGGTGTTTCCCATTTTGGCCGAAAATAATAAGAAAAAGTATGAATGGGATGCTTACAAAACCAAGGTATGGTGTAGATATGGTCTTACCCTAGCTTGAATCCTCCTTGTATCACCTTGAAACACCTTGAATGGAGCTAGAAATGGATGAACAAATTTGAGAGGGGTGGTGGCTAGGAGGTGATGGTGGCGGCCGAAAATGAGAGGAGAGGGAGGGAAGAGTGTTTTTAGGTTTAGGGTAGAAATGAGGGATGTGGGAGTGATTAAGGAGTTTAATTAAAATGGGTTGGACTTTCTTAACTCTTTTAAGGCTTCTTAACTAATATGGGCTTCCACTATGGATTACCCATTTTAATTTGCAGAATTATTTAGTCCAAATAATAAATCCATCATTTTTATAAAATCTAAAGTAGTGTTGTTGGCACATATCGCGTATCCGCTTAAAAAGCGTTAATTTAAAAGTTGCTCTAAAAATTCCGGAAAAATTCACATAAGCATAAAATATTAAATCACAGTATCACATATAATTTTTACACACCAATTATATGTCTAAGTATTATTTCTAAAATTTACAAATGTTCGTGTGACAGGACGCGTGTGTGACCCAGTAATCCGCCCGATTACCGATGCATGAAATGAAATGAAACGAATGGACTTATTAAACGAAATATGTACTTAATTACTCTATAATTAAGTATGATGCAAGTGAAATCATGTGAATTCAAGTAATAGTCGGGTATGGATATTAACCTGAATTTGCCGGGTATCACAGTCATGATCTTGCAGCAGTCATGGTGGGCTTGTCTCTTAATAGGGGCTACAACTTCTCGCGCTACATCTTCAAAGCAATCAATGACCATATCAACACAGCAGAGAAGTTTAGATTCTTATTGTACCCTAGGTTTGTGCAACTCTTGATTGATGATGCGTTGCCAAACCTTGCTGCTATAGGGGAGAGACTGCAAGTCAAGCAGGTGGACAAAAGAGTATTTTTTCAATTCTTAAAGCCAGGCAGTGTAGAACCTACCCCTGTGCATACAGAACTCTTTGGCCACCTAATCAATGAAGCATATGTGGCACCTGATGACTGGAACTGGTATAGCCATAACTCTGAGCCTGAACATAGTGAACACTCTGATGAGCAACAACAGGAGGAAATGGAGAGTGATGATGGTTCGTCTGAGGATGGAGACGACAAAGGCGGTGATGGTGGTGCTGAGGAATCCGATTCAGAAGCAACAGAATCAGATTCTTCTGATTCCGATGACGCACCATCGCAGGCACACCCTAGGAGATCGGCACAGGTAACCCTACCTGATTCGTCCTACTAAAGAAAGCGACAGAGCTCAAGCAGGGAATATGAGCCATCCTTTGACTCTGATGCTGCTCTACAAATACAAAGACGAGAGAGTGTTCATAAGAACAGGGGAGATAGGCAAGAGGTTGCTATCCCCAGTGTGGTAGAGGTCCTGATTGTGCAGCAAGTACATGTTTCAGCTGCCAGTCCGGATTCAGCCTCTACCCCACCTACACAGCAGTTATTCAGAAGGAGGAGAAGGCCACAAGTTCAAGCTGAAGTGGCAGTCAGAGCAGTCACAGAGGAGGTTCCTGCGACGGTGACCCTCCCTACTACATCCGTCCAGGTGGCGGTGACTACTCCAATTGTCACGGAGTCTGTCACCATCACCCCTACCATTACCCCAACAACTCTCGTCACATCTTCCATCCCAACTACCACCACTAAGCCTCTCAGTCAACCCTTTAATTATGGAGATTTCATGCAAGGGTTTGACTTTGATACCATATTCTCCTCCCCTACTCATAATGCCGAGGCTTCCTCATCCAGACATCCTGATCCGAATGATGCAAGGATAGATGTTTTGGAAACCCAAGTTGCTGGACTACTGAAGACTATTCAGAAATCAAAGGAGGAGTCTGACGCTCAACAAGCACAGATCAATTCTTTGATAGATGAAGTTACAATCCTTCGTAGCCAGAGAATAAGGACTGATGAACGACTGAAAAACGTCCTGGCCCAGAATGAACTACTAATAAAGACAAATGAAATGCTGCTGGGTCATGGGTCATCCATGGAGCTCAGGTTTGATGCTCAAAGGAAGGAGCATGAGCTGATGGTCAAGCTGATTGCTGATCTGACCAAGAAGCTTGATGCTCAGGGGAGAAAGAGAAATAGAAAGAGAAGGAGAAGAGGACTACGGCTGGTGATGAGGCGTGTAATCCGGTCGACTTGACTAAGGATGATGACAAGGACAAGGATCCCGAAGCCGGTCCTAGTGGAGGTGAGCACCAAGCTTTAGCAATCGTGCCCATCTCTGCTGTTTCAATGGCTCAGGGGGAGTCAACCCATCAAGAGGGTGGTGATACCTCTGGTGGTGGTGGTGATAAAGGAAAGTCAGTAGCTAAAGTACTTAAGGACTTATCTGATGATGAGATCCTATATCTAGAGCCTGACTATTGAAAAGAAGCACAGATCGATGCTCTCTTCAATCTAGAAGAAGGAGAGATCGACTCTGGTGACGATTTGGATGATGATGATGAAGTTGTTGTGATCGAAATTCCCAAGGGTGACGGGGAAGGAGAGTACGAGCTAGAAGATGGAGAGATCTTTGAATTTCCATCCTTCGACGCTCCGCTCGACACAGGTTCAGTCGAGCAGGCCAGTAATGTAGAAGCCTCGACTGAAGCCTCCCCAGTTGACCCTAAACCTGTGGACCCAGAGGCACCGAAAGAAACACACATGCCTTCTACTTCATCAAAGGGTCCAGCTCCTATGTGGCAAAAGACGTCTATAATAGACAAACACGGAGCAACAGGGATGATCTTGGTATACAAGCCAGTACGATGTGAAACTAAGATTCCCCTGAGAAAGTTATCTCAGGATATTCTTGGTGACATGTGGTACTGGTACGTAGATCCAAAGACGGGCGAGGCTGTGATCATGGGTAAAGAACATTCAGAGAGTGGGAACCCAGTGCCAAAGGAGCTGATCAGAATATTTGATGAAGTCTGCTTCATCAACTTTTCTGTGAAAGATCTGGAGGTACTAGTAGAACACAACTGCGCCTACACGGATGAGTGGATAAAGCTCCTTGCTTCTAAATATGACAAGGTGATTAAGTTCTGTCTTGATTACAAGAAGAAGATGGAAGCTAATGATGCACAGCTGTGAAGACTGAAGACGATGAAGATCCCGAGCTGTTGTCAAGGGGGAGTTTGTTGAAGCACTTTCCTGTGACAACACTCTGGATAGAGTCTTAGTTTGTATTTTCATGTCTGTAATTGTCTTTGTATGTAAGAGTCTTTATGTATTAGTTTATCGAGTTGTATGTAAGAACCGGGTGCGTGAACTTAAAAACAATAAGCCAGAATCCCCTTCATCCATAATGCGTATCCCGAACCCTAGCCACTCAAATCGAATCGATTAAGCCTTCAATTGAACTCGGAATCATAGGGCTTATGCTCCTAGGATCAAAACGAAACTAAGGGTACCATAAATACCTGAAATGGTTGTGTGTAGTGGACGAACGGCTGGGGTTTTCGTTTCTGTGTTCTTGGTACTCGATCGCAATCAAGACGTGGAAATAATTGAGTTTGAGAGTTTAGGAAGCTTGTGGCAAGTGTTGCGAAGGTGTGGAACAATTTTTATAGGCCAATTTCACGTATAACTTTCGAATTGATGTAAGACTTGATTGGCGATGGTTACGAGTCGTTTGGCTCAAATCTATTGAGATTTTTGTTGTAATTAGCTTGTTATGGGTGATTAGAACAGTCGCATGATGGTGTATTCATGATTGAATGGAGTTGGGATCGAATTTGATGGGGAATTCGTCCCTGTTGACTTTCTAAAGTCAAACCAACGGGTTTGGGGGTTCAAACTCAAAAGGGTTCAATATTGAGGGTCCAAGGAGTTCATTTGATTGAGGGGGGTTTAACCCAAGTTTATTTGTTTTTAATCCTTTTGTAATTATATATAATTTGATAAAATTTATAAAAACTATAAATTTGAAATGATTTATTTAAAATGTCAAATATATATTTTAAAACTAAACAAATATTTTTATGTGGTTTATTAATAATTTCATATATATAAATATATTTGCATATATTTATAATCAGTTATACATACATATATATATATATATATATATATCTATATAATATGTTTACATAAAAGAGTGGAATCACATGATTAAACTTCGTAAGTTAAATTCTTAAAATATATATGTATATGGATATATTATATTATATATATCTGATATGAAGCTATAACATAAAATTGTATGAATGTAACTCTGAGTGACACACATTGTAGTTATGGTTAATGTGATACAATGAAATGAACTAGGACTGAGATTGAAATGATATTATTGCACAAAACAAGCATAAGAAAATCATGGATGTTACAGTATCCCCTAGTTAAGAGAATTTCGTCCCGAAATTTAACTAGTTGAAGCCACTGAATCAGGAAAAAGGTGTGAGTACTTGAGCTTCATTTGATCCTCACATTCCCAGGTAAACTCTGGGTCACGTTTGGATTTCCAACGGACTTTGAAAATAGGAATACGACTTCGCTTGAGTTACTTTATTTAACGATCCATAATCTCTACGGGTTTTTCAACAAAGTGCATTGTGTCATCAATATGCACTTCATCAAGTGGAATGTGAAGATTCTCGTCAGCCAAACATTTCTTTAGGTTGGATACGTGGAATGTAGGATGCACATTGCCAAGTGCTGGAGGTAACTCGAGTTTGTAAGCCACTTTACCTATCGCCGCGTAATATAGTTTAGGTAAGAACCAAGTATCGAACCAATGCACACGGTCGACTTCTAGTACTCAACTTTTGTTATCATTTAGCCGGATCAATTAGTGAGTGGGTTTTGTGTGCTTGTGAAGTAGAATAGTAAATGATAGAAAAGTATATGACGGTAAAGTAAATAACATAAAAGTAAAAACGTGAGTGATGTGTGTAACATGAATGTAAATAGCAGAATAGTAAACAATAAGAAAGTAAATATCTAGGAAATGATCAGGTCACGAAGAGTATTGCTTTCGGGCTTCGAATCAGCTTGTTACGTGATAATGTTAAGTTGACTAATCCAGTGGCATGACTACTACAAACTTGTGACCGGGGTCACCGCTTGAGCCTCATCCTCATGACATTTGATTCATGAATTAAAATATTTAAATTAAAATAGTAGTGCCTCCTGTTAGGGACAACAGTTACCCTCAACCCTTCAAATGGTCATCTCCGGGTTGGTTTAAGACATCGAACGTAAATGCGTTGTATTAAAGTTAAATAGGTGATTATACTTTGTTCATAGGGAGGCGGTGTAACAATGGGACCGAGAATAAAGACGTACCGTTCCCAACATGAGTTCACCAATTCTTGATCGCATAATAAGTTCGTATAAAGACGTACGACCTTACTAATGTTGACCAAGCCTTGGCTTATCAGTCTCTGCTTGTATAAAGACGTATAAGCTTCAAAGGAAGTTTGATTAAAAAGGTTTTACGATCTTACACTTAAAATCAAGAACACTCACAAATATAAAATACGGATTTAGACAATCAAAAAAGCCCACCAAATGATGGTTTTAAGAACAAATAATTAAAGACATAAACATACCACTAGATTAATACATCAAACATTAACATGCACCAAACATCATCTTCACCCTAGCAATACAAGAATTTTAACCATGAATGGCCATACTAACTAGCGTAACACTGAGTTTCATAGGCTCCTCTATTGTGGAAAAAGAGGAGTAGCCTCTCTAGTATCTAACTACAGAAACGGACTCTCTTGAGCTCTGGTAATGTATGGAAGGGTGTGTGGAATGAAGAATCCAATTCGTCTATTTATAGGCCTCAAAATGAGCAATGCATGGCCGTGCATTGGATTGTACGGGCGTACAAACACCTCGGCAATCAAACAGGGTACAAAGGACAATGTACCGGAGCCTTGGGAAGCAAGATTGCGTTTGCACGACCGTGCATGGCATTGCAAGACTGTGCAATGCCCAACTGCTTCCCAGTTTCACCTTTTAGCTATTGGTTTGACTTATGTTGACCTGGTTTGACTTCTTGGCGGTCAAAGTTCGGGTTTGGTCCTCCAAAAGCTTGATTTCTTCATGTTTTAAGCTGGTTTTTTCTTTGTTTATCTTAGGACACAAAATAACATGCAATTATGAAATATTAACGCATTAAGTATCAATTACAAGGCTTTTGTTTGATTAGTACCATAATATGGGGATTATTATGCATGCAAAACATGCATAATTTAAGGCATATCATAATGCCCCACACTTAAACTTTGCTTGTTCTCAAGCAAACTCATGCATGATCATACCCATAACTAAAAACTTTACAAATGGTAATGGAGTTCCAAGTAGTTGGAGACCCCGGGACAACTCTTGAGTTGCTTATTCTATTTTTGTATTTTTCTATGCTGGAATCAATGACAAGCCTTGTAGAACTTCAATTATGCATAATCTCTCACTCCTCACAATGTTCACTCAACTCTAGGGTTATATATGTATAGATAATGTAAGTTAAGTGGAACACTCAAGTTTGAATTGAATTATGCAATGGTCATAAGCTTGTATGCAAATCAAGTATCCATCAAATAACTAGGTAGTATGCATGAATCAAGAGGGCTTTAAAAGGGTTGTAATGTGTCTAAAAGAAAAATAAAGGGTGAAAATTAAAATATTATTGGATTTTTAGGGATTTAAAAGGGGTTTTGAAGGGCTGCAACTATCGTGGAACACACAACTATGTCTTCCTAGCTTAAAATGGAAAAATACTGGTTGATCCCTCTACAGTACTCGGATCATGAGGGTATAACTAATCTGAGGGCCCGTTTATGATTAGATTGCCAAGACCAAGAACTCTTATCATTCTCGACTCTTTCCTCACTGCATAGTACACATTACTGCCTTTCCGTATGGTTCTTTCGGCATGTAGCCTAACATCTCCTACTTTGATCAGATGCGTATACTCATGTTGGGAATGAGTTTGATTCTTGCTACACTTTCTATCGTGGCTCAAGTTACCACACTTCACACATTTGTCGTATCTTTTGGCTCTTCTTTTGGTGGCACTTTTTGACAAGCCGCAGAATGGTGGCAATTGTTCTTGCTTGCGCCACCGTTTTCTTACATCACTTTTTGCTTTGAAAATCTTCTCTCGGAGTTGTAACATCCCGGAAATTTGTAATATAGTAATTTGGGTTAACGGATAACCCGAATCCGTGGTAGACAACGTTGATATTATGGATGTCATGAAGAGCTTGAATTAACGGGATTAAAGGGACCGGGTGACCATTTCTTTCATAATTCGAAATGGAATAGCATTTGACAGTTTAGGAGGGACCCGAAGCGAAACATTGGATGGTTTATAAACCATCTTTGCATAAACCCTAGACCATTGGTGGCCTAGGAGTGTTCGACGGCAAAAGGGGAGGGAGAGCACAGGAGAAAAGCAACGGTGGTGGTCTAGCGGTGGTGGTACGGCGGTGACGGGCTAGGAGAACTCCATCACGCGTAAGGTAGCTCTCGTACTCCATTCTTTACTTCTTGTTTCGATATTTGCATAAGAAAACCTGACTAGGGTTTGGGATTTCGAGCACGGTTAGGGACGGAGGCGACGGGACGAGGATGGTAGATGGTGGTAGCGATCACGGTTAGCACACGGGGATGGCAGGATGGCGGTTTCGGCAGCTGTAAGGCGACGGTGGGGATGAGGTGAGGGCCGGCCACGACCGGTGATGGCTGTAAACATGAGGGGTCATGGTTTCTGACATAAACGAAGGGTGGCGAGTGGTGGTGCTTGGCGTCGGATGTGGACATGGTGGTGGCGCACCCACGGCAGCTGTGGCTAGGGGTGTGGTGGCGCACGACGGGGCAAACAGAATGGATCCGGTTGGGGTTTTTGGTTGCATGTTTTACATGAACTGAGGGTTTAAGGTTTTGGCTAAATGAAGAAGATGATGGCAGAGCTCGGAGATGTCGCACAAGGGTGGTTCACGGTGGTGAACGTGGAGGAGAGTGGAATCGGGGTAACACTCGAGCAGGGTTTTTCTGAGCATGGGGTTTGTATGACGGGTTACGAGCAAGCCGGGTGTGAAGTAGATCCAGTTAGGGTTTGCATTCATACATGCATGGGACCCAGTACATGTATACGAGTTCTAAACGGGTCACGAACGGTTCGGTACGAAGAGGTCATGAGATTAGGGTTACATGGTGTTGGAAGCACAAGCTGATGGGACTCAGGGTTTTATTATATTGTTGTACATTATTCAACGTGTGTCTTAAACGTATCCTGATGGTGTGATCATATGTTAACAGGTTCAAGCCTGTACGAGGTGACGTTGCTGTACGTGGGAGGGATCTTCAAACCAGTGAGTTTCTAATCCCCTCTTTTAAATGTTTTACTATTTTTGGGGCTATTGAACATACTTACCAGAGATGTTTAACGTATCAAACGTGTTAAGAGTTTTAGGTTTTAACCCGTGATGTTTATGAACTAAAACATTCAGTAATGAGTCGGAGGGTCTACGTGATCTAAGTTAGGATTCTAAGAAGCCAGAGAACGGGGACTGAAGAGAGACTGAAGAATGTAATGGCCCAGAACTAACTTCTAATTAGGACAAATGAAATGATTCTGGGTCACAGTTCATCTATAGAGCTGAGGTTTGATACTCAACAGAAAGAGCATAAGCTGATGGTCAAACTAATTTTCGATCTGACCAAGAAGCTTGATGCTCAGGGGGAGAAAGAGAAAGAGAAAGAGAAGGAGAAAACTACTGGTGATGAGGCTTGTCATTCTGTTGACTTGACTAAGGATGATGACAAAGACAAGGATCCCGAAGCCGGTCCTAGTGGAGGAGAGCACCAAGCTTTAGCAATTGTGCCCAACTCTACTATTCCAATGGCTCAGGGGGAGTCTACTCATCAAGAGGGTGGTGATACCTCTGGTGGTGGTGACAAAGGAAAGTCAGTGGCTGATGTGTTTAAGGATCTATCTGACGAGGAGATCTTATACTTAGAGCCTGACTATTCCAAGGAATCACAGATCGATGCTCTCTTCAACCTAGAAGAAGGAGAGATCAACTCTGGTGACGATTGGGATGAAGATGTAGTCATAGAAATTCCCAAGGGTGACGGGGAAGGAGAATACGAGTTAAAAGATGGAGAGATCTTTGAATTTCCATCCTTCGAAGCTCAGCTCGACACAGGTTCAGTCGAGCATGCTAGTAATGTGGAAGCCTCGACTGAAGCCTCCCCAGTTGACCCTACACCTGTGGATCCGGAGGCACCAAAAGAAAAAAATATGCCTTCTACTTCATCAAAGGGTCCAGCTCCTGTGTGGCAAAAGACGTCTATAATAGATAAACAAGGAGCAACAGGATGATCTTGGCTGTAAGGTTCGAGGAGGATAAGCAGTTGTTCGCAATCAAAAGATCTGAGGGGGTTCAATACTTGAAACCAACCAGTGAAGCATTCAGCTCCTTACCCAAATACGACCTTGTGAACCTAGCAAACCGAGAGCTGCTGGGTCATTCTAATCATGCAGTTATGGGTTTGTGGGTGGTTCTACAGCGGGAAGCAAGATCTGGGAAGTTTGATATGTTCAAGCCTCAAGTGCCCAAGAGAATCAAGGATAAGACAGCAAGACACCCTGTGACTAAGAAATTCTTAAAGAAATTGGTATACAAGCCAGTGCTATGTGAAACCAAGATTCCCCTGAGCAAGTTATCTCAGGATATCCTTGGTGACATGTGGTACTGGTACGTAGATCCAAAGACGGGCGAGGCTGTGGTGATTAGAAAGTTGAGGTCAGAAAGTGGATGCTTAGTGCCGAAGGAACTAATCAGAGTATTTGATGAAGTCTGCTTCATTAACTTCTCTGTGAAAGATCTGGAGGCACTAGCAGACAGGTATTGCGTGCACACTAATGAATGGACAAAGCTCCTTGCTTCTAAATATGACAAGATGATTAAGTTCTGCCTTGAATACAAGAAGAAGATGGAAGCTAAAGATCAAGTGCTGTGAAGACCGAAGATGTGAAGACTGAAGATTATCAAGAGCTATTGTCAAGGGGGAGTTTGTTGAAGCACTTTCCTGTGACAAACACTCTGGATAGATAGAGTCTTAGTTTGTACTTTAATGTTTGTAATTGTCTTTGTATGTAAGAGTCTTTATGTATTAGTTTATCGAGTTGTATTTACTTTTACATATTAAATGTTGCATAATTCTCTAAGTGTTTTGCGCACTTGTATGTGCGCAAGAGAAAACTCCTGCGTACTTAGCAAGTACGCAAGAAGACCTTTGCGTACTTGCTAAGTACGCATGAGCAAATTGCCATGCGCACTTGCTAAGTGCGCAGGCATCAGGTCTTGTATAAATAGGAATTGTTGACAGTAGATAAGTACGCAATCCTAGACTTAGCAAATACGCAAATTGTAATCTCAGAACTTCTCTCTGTAACCTTCAAGTGTTTATAATAGACGAACGTTTATAGTGATTATCTTGTCGGTTTACTTTGTTTCGTAAGACTCTCCACCTAGTCACGGGTATTCCGCACCCGGTCCGACTAGTAGACCCATTTGCATGTGATGATCCGCCACACCCGAGGGACCTACACTTTCCATATTCTCGGATTGGTGGATCCGAAAATGATATCATTAACATAAATCTCCACCAAAATGGTATTCACACCATCCTTCCGTTTAAACAAAGTTTGGTCAATAGCTTCCCGTGTAAAAACATTATCATGCAGATGCTTGAATAAGGTTTAATACCATGCACGAGGTGCTTGATGAAGACCGTACAATGCCTTATCCAATTTGTAGCACAGTTTCAATAAGTTGGACCAATGAAACCCGGTGGCTGCTTGACAAAAACTTCTTTTTACACCTTTCCATAGAGAAATGCGCTTTTGACATCCATTTGATAGACTGTGAAGTCCATGTAGCTTGAATAGGCGAGAAACATTCTGATGGCTTTCAAGCATGCCACTGGTGCAAATACTTCCTCAAAATCAATTCCTTCTTCTTGGTAAAAACCCTGAACCACTAAGAGGGCTTTATTTCGAATCACAATCTCTCTTTCGTCCTTCTTGTTACGAAATACCCAACGAGTGCCGATTGGGACTTTGTTCTTCCAGACGTCCACCAAATTCCAAGCTTGTAACATAGAGATTTGTTGCAACTCTTCTTGCATTGCCTCCACCCAACTATTTTCATGTAATGCAACTTTGATATTCTTTGGTTCAACTTGAGAGATGAAGCATGTGAAAAGACAGTCATTCATTGCTTCTGTGGCACTTCGAGTTCGAACTCCCACATTGAGAGGACCAATAATATTTTCGGTGGTATGATTCTTGTGAACCCGTGATTGTGGAATTACGTCTTCTTCAAGAGTATCCTCCAAATTTGTGATATTTTTGTCGGGAATTACTGCTTCTTCTGCTTCAGGAGTTGCAGTAGAGGACTGTTGTCCCACATCCATTATTGGAGAAGTTTGTTCTACAATAGTTTCACTTGTTGCAATAGAAACCGAGGAACCCGAAGTGGATTCAGCAGAAATTGCAGGAGGATTATCCACTGGTTGATTTGATGAGCTTGGGTCATTCATGGAACCTAGGTTATTCACAGAAAAGAGAGGATTAGCTGGAACAGAGATATTAGTAAACATAGGAAGATTAAAGGATTTAAATAAAGATTCGATGTCAAAAAGCCAATCAGGACCGTCCCCTGAGTCCGAGTGATTGCTTTCATGCCAATTGATGTCGATGGATTCCAACACGATTCTTCTTCTCTTGTTGTACACCCGATAAGCTCTTTAATTAGAATAGTAGCCCACAAAATAGCATTCATCAGTTTTAGCTTTAAACTTGTTGAGCTGGTCCGAAGAATTCAACACGGTACAAACACAACCAAATTTCTTGAAGAAATCAATGACAGGCTTTCTCTTGTACATGATCTCATGGGGGGTCTTGTTGCAACTTTTAGTAATGAGGACACGATTTTGAACAAAATAAATGGTATTGACTGCCTTGGCCCAAAAGGTGACAGGAAGATTAGAATCAGCGATCATTGTTATTGCTACTTCTATCAACGTACGATTTCTTCGTACAGCTACACCATTCTGTTGTGGAGTACGAGGTGCACTGAACTGCCGGGAATCACCTTTACGTTCACAAAAAGATTCCAGAATGGAATTCTTGAACTAAGTCCCGTGCTCACTTCTGATAGTCTTCACCCTTAAATTGAACAAATTCTCGATCTACGACAGATGAATCTTCAGAGTTTCTGGCGTCTCATCTTTTCTTGTAAGAAAGAATACCCAAGTAAACCGAGAGAAGTCATCGGTTACTACCAAGCAGTGGGACTTTCTACCATAACTCGTGACACTCACAGGACCAAAGAGATCCATCTGAAGCAATTGGAGAGGAGAGTCGATGGAGTTAATGGTCTTGGGTTTGGGAGAGGATTTGTGTTGATTCCCTTTAGAACACGAAATACATTGTTCTACAGGAGAGAAGTCTGTAAGAGGCAAACCAGTGACAAGGTTTCCACGAACAATACGGTTCATTGTTTTGAAGTTGTGGTGTCCCAGTCTTCTATGCCATAGGAAAGACTCATCTTCAGAAGCTTTTGAGAGAAAGTAGGATTTGATTCCTAATGGATTGTTCATATCCAGACTGTAGATTTTGAATCTTCGAGGAGCATGCATAAGGATTAAGTCTTCGGGAATAACCACGCCAGGCTTCATAATTAAACATTCCCTTCAATTAAAAAGAGCACATAAGTCTTTGTCACAAATCTAGGACACACTAATCAGATTGTACTTTAGCTGCGGGATGAAGTTGACTCTTTCCTTGCTATTTACACCATACTTTAGCTGCAGGACGAAGTTGACTCTTTCCAAGCTATTTACACCATTAGACACGGTTCCTTGTCCTTATATCTTTCCACGTCTTTGATTGCCTGCATATGCAACAAACTCTCCATCCATTGGCTGATAGTCTTGTAGTAATAAAAACTGGCCAGTCATGTGCCTTTTGCAACCACTGTAGACATGCCAGATGTTGTCTCCAGTCCTCCTCGATTGCCCCTACACATACCGAATCTATCAGAGTTTGGTACCGAAGCCATTGCTGACATGGAAATTCTTAACATCAAAAGATATTTCACGAAAATCATAATCAGGATCCTCGTTTAATGAAGTATGGTCATCAAAAAGATCATTATTTTTAATTTTCCATGTTTTTCTCAAACCATTTTTAACTTTCTTTAACCTTTTACTTCTCAAATCTCTCATATATTTTGATTTATAAACATTTGTATGATTTAGTAAACTGTTTGAGGCACATTCATTTGGTCATAAAACAAAGGATGACACTTTTTCTTCATTAAACTGATATGTAGACAAATTATAACTTTTGAAAACATGACCAGGTTCTCCATAACTGAAACAGGTTTTATCACATGACTGCTTAGCTTGATAATTGTCATCACTGGATGATGAAGATGATTGTGATGTTGAGGAATCAAAATTAGAAGCAATTCTGTCTTCTTCAATTCTTTCTTGAACTGTTTGATCTTTATTTAATTTGAAAAACTCCTGATTGCTCATTATTTCTTGAGGAAGATCAGTCATAAAATTCCTGCACTTTTAAAATTTGCAATATAGCTCATAGCATTTACATACTTAGGAACAAAAGGTAATGCATCCTTAAACTTAGAAATATCATTCCTTAAACAAGCATACTTAGAAGGCATGAAATCAAAATACAAATTTTCAACGTGTTCACAAATATCAGGTT
The DNA here is from genome assembly GCA_023525975.1 of Smallanthus sonchifolius. Taxonomy (NCBI): domain Eukaryota; kingdom Viridiplantae; phylum Streptophyta; class Magnoliopsida; order Asterales; family Asteraceae; genus Smallanthus; species Smallanthus sonchifolius. Next base: position 42,593,904 of record CM042033.1, read on the forward strand.
TTGACACGGACATATTATTACATTCATCTAACTCATGTTTATTTAAAATACTTCTCTTACTAGTACTCTCATCACAATCATCTTCAGAACTTACAAGGTCTAACTCTGCACAAGAAGCAAAATTATCAAAATCCGAAGTTTTAATATAATCATCAGGGGATAAGGTGCAAACAAATGGTGTGGGAACATGAGGAGCTTGCATATCAGCGAATCTACCTGACTTGGAATAAGGCGGTGATGTGTGTTATACCCAATACCTTCTGTGACTTTCTTGTGGATTTGTTTATCGATGATTTCAAACAAAAATTTCTGATTAATACCCGTGTTTCCAACTTGAAAATTAACATTTTCAGCTTTTTGAAGTCTTTCAGTTAAAATTTTATTGTTATTATTTTGGGTTGTAAGTTGTACAATTAAGGATCGGTTTTCACCAGAAATATTATGAATTTTCTTTAAATAAAGTTTCTCATTCTTAGCCACAGAATCATACATAACTTTTATATGATCATGTTCATCGACCAAAGCTTGGTTGATGAATCTATATTTTTGAATTTCATTTAAACAGGATTGAGATTTGCAAATTCTAGAAATTACCTCAGCTGGGACAGCAGTGAGATCCTCAGCTGGTTGAATGATGACAAGTTTGTCAGCTGCTTCCTTCTTTTCAATGTCAGCCATGAGAGCCTTGTCAGCTGCTCCCTCCTCTTGATCTCCCCAGTGATAATGCCCTTCAACTTGACAGACCAGAGCTTTAGAGGTGGAAGTTGAAGTGGAGTTGGGAGAGTTTGTGGCTTGTTTTCTATTTTTGAGTTCTTCTTCTCATGTTGCTCCTTTGAAGATGGCTCCTTGCGGTTTCTTGCAAAGTGACCCAACTGATCACAGTTATAGCACCTCACCTTCTTGATATCAAAACCCAAGGTCTTTCCCATTCTGAATCTGTCAAACCTAGTTCTCTTGATGAATCTCTTAGTCCTCAAAGCTAGCATTGCCATGCACCAATCAATATCCATCATCTCCAAATCATCATAATTAATTTGTTCCAAGTCATCAGGTTGGAAACTGACCGGTGTCAAGTTTCCTAAAATCAATGCATCATAGCATGACATGAAGGCAGTCATAATAGGTAGATAGTAATCTTTATATCTTTTACTTCCTCTTTATACTCATTCGGATCAGTCTTTAGACTCTTTATGACTTCGTCTCTTTTGGCTACTTGATCATGTAGCTTCTTTACCTCCAGACTTAGTGATTTTACTCTTGAAATAGAGGGTGATGTTTCATGAACAGGTGATACAGGTAGTGGAGTAGGTTGTGGTGATGGTTGGGGAGAAGGGATAGTATGGATAGGTGAAGGTATGGGACTGGAGTGTTCAGAAACATCAAAAAATGATTCAGTTGATGATGATATATCTTCTAGCCCAGTTTTGATTCTTTTGGCTCTTGGTTCCTCTAGCTCATAATACGACTCAGAATCAGCTTGTGTTTTTGATTAGGATGCAGGAGGTTCTGTCTGTTCCTCAGATTCAGACCGGTCATATTCTGTACCATAAATTCCCTCTTCCAAAGTTCCACTTGACCCAGCTACTCCTTTTTCAGCACCTTGTATGTTAGCTTCAACATTTTCAACAATCACAGGACGAAGTTGCACATGTACCTCTACATTTGCTATTTCTGGGTCAAGAAATGAAGCCTCCAAAATTCCTTGTGCAACCTCTTGATCAACATTTTGTTTAACATTTACTTCATCATCTTGGTTTCCCTGATTAACTTGTTCTTGTTCATGTTCTTCTTCTTCCTCTTCAGATGATGACGATTCAAACTCTAGATTATGATCAACATCAGGGACTTCCTCCTCTTCTTCTTCTCCAATTATGTGGCCAAACAGAGGAATATCAGCAATCACTCTGTTGGTTCTAGAACTTGAACTCTTCATATAACTTACGGTTTTGGCACTCATGTGATCAAATACAAGTATATGACCATCTTGTTGAAGATTAGGATAAAGGTGGTTGATAATAATTTGTAGAAACCTTGGATAGGCCAAACAATTATCTCTAACACCCCCGGTCAGATTTTCTTTCAGTTGTTTTAAGACTAGTCCTGAGAAATTGCAGTCCCTTCCTTTGTTCAGCCCTAGCATTGCAGAAGCCATCATGCCATTTGCTGAGTCAAATCCACCTTTCCGAATGGACAAGCAGTGTATGAGACGTGCACAATATACCTCTAGATAGGTGGAAGGGAATTCTTTATGATTTGCCCACTCTTAAACTCATCAGGGTGACCCAGTCTTCTGAAGCATTCCTTTATGTAAAGGTTTGGAAATTCCACCGGGGCTTCATGATTATCAGCAAACTGTAACACCTCTCTGATAGTGGCCTCAGATATTAGAACTTCTTGATCGCGAACAACAGCTCTGATGTGCTCCACATTGTCAATGGTTACCCATGTTGCAGTATCCCAAAATTGTCTTATAGTTGTTTCAAAGACTGGTATGTTGTGGCTGATTGCAAAACTGATGTTAGAATTGGCTAGAAAATTGAGAACAAGTAAAAAGTCAGCACTTTTGGGATTAGCTGCATTCAAGAAAGCACATACATTGTGCCCATTTACAAATAAAAGATCCATACCTGCTAATGAACAGATAAAATCAGAACATCAGAAAAATTTTGACACTTATAGAAATTTCAAAGTGAAACTGATCGAAACTTCTAGTTTCAAGTGAAGTAACCAGTCGAAACAACTTGTTTCGGGGAAAGAACCCTAATCAAAACTACATAGTTTTGGACAAGCTCGGGTATCGAAACAACTAGTTTTGATTGAAACTTGTTTAAATTTTGAAATGAATTTTAAAAGAGAAACACCCTTTTATCGAAACAACTAGTTTCGATGCCCAAACCCTGAACAGATGCACCGACTCAAAAACAAAGAAGAACAATTTAAACAGACTCAATATCAGATTCAAGCAGACAAAAATAAAATAAAATGCTAAATAAAAAGGTAAGAAAACCTATGAGGGTCGAAACTCCTTCTTACCGATGAATCAACTCAAATCTATAAATATATACAATACAGATGTGAGATAACGATAATGGTGAGGTTATAAACAATAGATATACACGAAACGGCCATGATTATGAAGATTTAGTCGTAAAACTTTCCGGACATCAAACCCTAGGTTTGACTCTTTTTGAAATCGCACATTTCTGAGAAGGAAATCGTTACCTGATGGTGAAAAAGACGGGGAATCAGATACGAAACACTGATTTTTGCAAACTTAGACTGAAGAATCTTGAGCTTTTGTGTGTGAAATTGAGGGTGAAAAAGGTTCAGAGAATGCGAGTGAGCGTAGCATGAAAGAAAGCCTGATTATGAAGGCAATCAATTTGCACATGACAAAAGCCCTAAATGCCCCTGTCGAAATTTCTAGTTTCGATAGGGCAAAGTAGTTTCGGGTGACTGGAAGTTTCGAGTGCCACATTGTTTCGGGTACAATGTTGTTTCGAGCAGAAACATAAAGTTTCAGGCTTAGAGTACTTTCGGGCAAACCTTGAAGTTTTGGTTGACTTAATAACACAAAAAAAAATATAAAAAAAATAAAAAAATTAAAAGGACAAATCATATGTACACAATTTACACAAGTTAATAAGGAAGATTAGATTTTCATTTGGGAAAATAAAATAAAGTGAAACTAAACAGAGAATATTTACATTTAACCTTTAGAAAAGATCCAACATGAGATCAAGTCTGGTCAGTCTCTTGGAGCACTTCGTTTTGCAATCAACTACTGTGAGTCCCTGAAAATAGCCGATATTTGTGCAAAGTAAACCTGAATATTTGTTTGTACATAGATTTCATGTGATTATATGGTACCATTTAAGCACGATCCAAGGTGTACCCCACATATTGAAATAAAATGGTTTTGAAAACCTATCAATCCTCGCATTCATCTTATCATCTCTTACAGGTTAACCAGGGTACCATCTCGGTAAGTAAAATTCACCACCAAAAGTAAAATAAGATCCAACTAGATATCAAAAGTTGTAAAATGAAAAATATCCAAGTGGATATTAAAAAGGTATGAACATTCTAGATCTTTGCATAAGCAAAACAAAAGAAGCCGTAAAATTATCCAAGCGGATAGGAAAAGGTTGAACACCTGAGAACTTTACGTAAGCAAAACAGACGGGGTCAAATCATCCAAGTGGATGGGAAAAAGATGAACACCCGAGATCTTTGCGTAAGAAAAAAAAGACAGGGTCATCAGCGGTAACTTTCGTTACTTTGACGGTCACTTGGCGCATGAATCAGAATCCAACATGTAAACCTATATGTGATTGAATCAGTTTTCTTAGCTGAAAATGGGTTAGATTTTTCAAAAGTGGGTTTAAACACACATGTACGATTGAGATTTATATTTTCACACTACTATCAAGTTATAACCATATGTTGGGCCTACCGGCTATACCTCAGTAAGCACCATTGCTTATGGTCCGTTACATGTTCAAGAGGTGTGATCAGACTATCATTTTTCACAGGGTCGGATAAGATTTTCCTGAAACAAAAAAAAATTTAATGCCACTTTTAAGTTAGGGATTCAAAGGCAGACATATATATACAGAGATAACCTTTTTCTTTTTCTTTTCTTTCTGACTATACAAAGCAAATCTTTTCTTACTTACGCAAAATTCCAATTTCTCCCCCAAAAGTTTTACGTTCAAAAACAGATAAAGAAAACAACTATAGATAAAGCTAAAATATTTTTGGAAATCTTCCCGATTAACAAGTTTAAATATATAACAATATGCACAGATGTTACTGAAAGTTGAGCATTCCGAGCATTTCCACCAATTTCTCAAATCTGGTAGAATCAAATGCTTTTGTGAAGATGTCGGCGGTTTTCTTGTCGGTTTTTGTAGGTCCCGGGAGCCTCGTCGTGCAGCGGATTTACACGGACATGTTCTGTGATTTGTGTGGGAACCAAAAAACGAGACAGAGAAAACACGAACAAAGACAAAAGACAATGAAACGACACTTAATCCATAACATAGAAGTCATCCCGTATTACAGACTACATACCGAAGGAGCACACATCTCTCAAGGGGTCGGGAGAGCTTTTCCGACCCGGATACCTCTCGACCTTGTTCCAGAAGTTCCACCTACAAATGAAGACAAGTCTTCTATTTATAGGGGAAGGAACATTAAATGCCTTGCGTACTTACTAAGTACGCATGGTTTGGTCATGCGTACTTGACAAGTACGCAAGGCAAAAGCCTTGCGTACTTACTAAGTACGCAGGACCAAACTGGTGTGCTGGCTAAGTACACAGGAACACCCTCCTGCGTACTAGCCACGTACACCGATGCACAGAATTTAATCTATTGTTACAAAACATGCTTCTACAAACTCCCTCTTAACTATAGCATCAAATTCTATCTACCTCTAACACTGATATACATCAGTTTACAAAGAATGTCCTAACAGACTCCCTCTAAACTAATGACATCACGTGTCTTCTAGCTAGACTTGATCTTCTAGCATTCCACTTGAGATCTTCAAATCTTCAAACTTCAGTCTTCAGTTTCCGAGTGATACACACGAATCCCTCATAACTTTAGCTTTCATTGTAGACCAAACCAAGTGCTTCAATAGGAACCGACTGACCCAACACAACTCATTGTAGTTCATCCTCAGTAACAACCTCCATCCTGACTTAGAATTCTGAGTCTGACAATGTCTTCCTAAACAGCTAACAATAGTAGACTAAGACAACTCCAAATCAGCTGGCATATGATAGAGAGTTTGAGTTTCCAATAACCTGCATCAAACTAATCAGCTCCCATAGGAATTCCAGTAAGATAAACTTAAGTCTTCAACCAGATGTGTCCAACTCTATCCCGTATCTTCACAAGTCAACCAAATTCCCGAAGATGTTCATTTCCAATATCCCCTTTCAGTTTAAGCTCCATCTGACTAGACCAGAAACAAGGGTATGTTTCCTATCCCATCGGCCAATGATAAAAGGTTCCATCTTCAACTAATAATCCAAAGAATATCCAGCTTTATCTTGAAAACACACGATAGAATCAAACACAAAAAATATAGTTTACACGTGAAATCATAGTTGAGATCCATGTTACGTCAAAGAGGTATATATATAGGAAGTACCAACGGCTTTTCCACCACCTCTTTAATGTCTCATGAATACTAGATTTTATCCCCCTCATTTCTCTGTAAACTATGACCAGCTTCATCATCACTTCACTCAAATCCTCAAAAAGCACAACTAGCCAACTCTAGGATTTTATTCTTTTATTCCTTTGCAAAGATCCAAAACAGCAAATCCTTGGGTTCAAGTTGTTCCAATATTCATCCCCTATTAAAGAAGTATCCCGGATACTCGTAGCCTACATATTCAGGTTTGAATACCTAAACAAGATGATTCTTTTTCCAAAAGACCCAAAGCAGCCACATCTTCACAAATAGAACGAGACCTTTAGCCGATGACGACCCAATTGCTCCCATTAGTTCAGCATTCGTACATTATTAAATAAGTATCCCGGATACTCGTAGCCTACATTTTCAGGTAGGACCCTTAAACAATGTATGACAAGTGGTATCATCCAACAAAAATCTTGTCCGTGTTTCACCAAGCCACATTGTATAGAAATTCTGGTCCGAAAAAACCAAAATTACTATCTTCTAAAAAATGGGCCAAAACACGCGTACAAATGATCACTAAATATATATTTTTTTATTATTATTTTTTTTAATCCCAGATGCTAGTCCATGCGTACTTAGTAAATACGCACATAAAGGGTGCTCATGCGTATTTAGTAAATACGCAAAGCCATGTGCTCATGCGTATTTGATAAGTTCGCAAAGACAAAATGCCCATGCGTACATGCTAAGTACGCAGAGTCAAATACTCATGCGTACTTAACAAGTACGCAGGACAACTTCTCATGCGTACTTAGTAAGTACGCAGGACAAAACCCATGCGTACTTAGTAAGTACGCAGAAAAGCTGAATTTGGGTACTTATCAAAAAGTAACAGCGTTCTTAACGGATCTTGAGGAGAATGCTCGAAAAGTGATGGATCTGAGAAATTGATGTTTCCAAAAGCTTAGAAAACATCATCTTACAAACCCTTAGCCTTCCAAACACCAAATGAAGTGATAAAAAAATCAGATTTGAGGATTTTTGCAAGAAAAAGTAGCGAACTTTTATAACTCAGATCTGCTCAAAAAACCCTAAAACCCGAAACTGGAACACAAATCAACGAACACCGAGGCTCTGATACCACTTGTAGGTCACGGGAGCCTCGTCGCACAACGGATTTACACGGACCTGTTCTGTGATTTGTAACCAAGAAACGAGACAGAGAAAACACGAACAAAGACAAAAGACAATGAAACGACACGTAATCCATAACATAGAAGTCATCCCGTATTACAGATTACATACCGAAGGAGCACACATCTCTCATCTAAGCTCACGGTCCAGGGGTCGGGAGAGCTCTTCCTAACCCGGACACTTCTCGACCTTGTTCTAGAAGTTCCACCTACAAATGAAGATAATTCTTCTATTTATAGGGGAATGAACATTACCTGCGTACTTGACAAGTACGCAAGGCAAAAGCCTTGTGTAATTACTAAGTACGCAGGACCAAACTGGTGTGCAGGCTAAGTACCCAGGAACACCCTCCTGCATACTAGCCACGTACACCGATACACAGAATTTAATCTATAGTTACAAAACATGCTTCTACAGTTTTCACTTCCACAATTCTGATATGTTTCTTTTCAACACAATCACGGATGAAGTGGTGTTTGATCTCGATGTGTTTGGTTTTGGAGTGTTGGACAGGATTTTTGGTAATGTGGGGAACGACGGTGTTGTCACAGAGGATGAGAGTTTCATGGAAGGTGATTTCGTAATCAAGCATTTGATGGTGGATCCATTTTACATGGGAACAACAATGGGCAACAACAATGTATTAGGCTTCAACGGTGGATTGGGAAACGGTGGTATGTTTCTTACATTGCCAGGATACAAGGCGGTTGCCAAGGAACTGACAACCCCGGAAGTGGATTTTCGGTCTAAGTTGCATCCTTCGTAGTCTGAATCTGAATAAGCCACAAGATCAAACACGTTATTTTTGGGATACCAAAGCCCAAGTTTTGGCTTGTACTTCAAATATTGTAAAATACGTTTGACAGCAATTAAATGAGATGGTTTAGGATTAGCCTAAAAGCGTGCACACAAGCACACTGCAAACATGATGTCGGGTCTACTGGCAGTGACATACATGAGAGATCCTATCATCGAGCGATATAGGTGCTGATCAACGCTTTCACCATCCAAATCAGGGGACAACGAATGTCGAACTTCCATAGGAGTTTTGAAAGGATGGGACTCTGTTATTTTGAACTTGGTCAGAATTTCTTTGATATATTTATCTTGGTGAATGAGAATTCCTGACTCCGACTGATCAACTTGCAATCCTAGAAAGAACTTCATTTCTCCCATAGAGCTTATTTCGAACTTAGAACGCATCACTTCTTCAAATTTCTTGAACAACCTCGTATTAGTGATCCAAAAATAATGTCATCGACATAAATCTGCACCAAAATGGTATCTGCACCATCCATCCGTATAAACAGAGTTTGGTCAATAGCCCCCTGTGTGAAACCATTATCAAGCAAATGCTTGGATAACGTTTCATACCACGTATGGGGTGCTTGATGAAGACCATACAATGCCTTGTCTAATTTGTAGACACAATTTGGATAGGTTAGATCAATGAAACCCAGTGGCTGCTTGACATAAACTTCTTCTTGAACTTTCCCATACAAAAATGCACTCTTAACATCCATTTGATAAACCGAAAGTATATGTAGGCTGCATAGGCAAGAATCATTCTGATGGCTTCCAAGCGAGCCACTGGTGCAAAGACTTCCTCAAAATTAATTCCTTCTTCTTGATAAAACCCCTGATCCACCAAGCGGACTTTATTTTGAACCACAATTCCTCCTTCATCCTTCTTGTTATGATATACCCGACGAGTGCTGATTGGGACTTTGTTCATAGGAAGGTCCAACAGATTCCAAACATGTAATTTATTGAACTGTTGCAATTCTTCCTGCAATGGCCTCCACCCAACTGTTCTCAAGCAATGCAGCTTTGATATTCTTAGGTTCAACTTGAGATATGAAGCAAGTGAAGAGACCGTCATTTATTTCTTCGGTGGCACTATGAGTTTGGACTCCCACATTGAGTGGACCAATGCTGTTGTCTGTAGGATGATCTTTGTGAACCCGTAGCTGTGGAATTATATCCTCTTCTAGGTTGTTTTCCATGTTTGTGATCTTGTTGTCAGGAATAACAAGTTCTTCCATAATACTATCTGCAGCGGATTGTGGAGCAACATCCACTATTGGAGGAGTTTCTTCCTCAATGGTTTCACTTGTTGCTACAGAGTTCGTAGAGTCCTGAGTGGATTCAGCATTAGCAATTGTATTTTTTATAAAATATGTATGCATTCTTTGGTTTTTATAAAAGTTTAGGCTATATACATAAGATATATATGTTTAAACACTTGTACAATGGTTGAATGATTTAATAATAAGTGTTTAGGTTGTCAAAGATCGTTAAATTGACGGTTCTCACAGTCTCCCCTAGTTAAAAGAATTTCCTCCTGAAATTCAACCTAGATTAGCAGGGATCAGAGTTTTCTTGAAGAGGGCGGGATACTTAAGCATCATTTGATCCTCTCATTCCCAGGTAAACTCTTGACCTCTTTTCGAGTTCCATCTGTCCTTGACGATCGATATTCGACTCTCCTTGAGTCTCTTGACATCCCTGTCCATGATTTCCCTTGGTTCCTCTATGAAGTGTAGTTTATCATCGATCCGAACTTCCTCTATCGGAATTTATAGGGATTCGTCGCTCAAATATTTCATAAGGTTTGACACATGGAACATGTCATGAACTCCACTTAGTTCTTAAGGCAACATGAGCTTGTTCGCAACTGGACCGATCCTTTGTAGGATTTCAAAGGGTCCAACGTATCTTGGGGCTAACATCCCTTTCTTGCCAAAACGGACTACACCCTTCTAGGGAGATACCTTAAGCATGACTCTATTGCCAATTTCAAATTCTAGCGGTTTCCTATGATTATCCGCATAGCTTTTCTAACAATATCTAGCGGCCTTTATGCACTCTTTGATTTGTATGATTTTATCTGTGGTCTTTTGATTGTTTTTCAGACCTGTTAGTTGACTATCACCGACTTCGGTCCAACAAATGGGTGATCTACACTTGCGTCCATATAAGGCTTCAAATGGAGCACACTTGATACTAGTGTGATAACTATTGTTGTATGAAAACTCGATTAGTGGTAGGTGAGCATCCCACCTCCCACCAAAATCGACCACATAAGTTTTTAGCGTGTTTTCTAGGGTTCGGATCGTCCTTTCACTTTGTCCATCAGTCTGGGGATGGTATGTCGTGCTGATATCCATACACATTCCAACGCTTTCTGCAAAGATTGCCAGAATCTCAAAGTAAATTGACGATCACGATCCGAGACAATGGAGACAGGTACTCCATGTCTGGCTACTATCTCATTCACATATAACTTGGCTAGATTTTCCATTTGGTAGCCCTCTATGATTGGCAGAAAGTGTGCAAACTTTGTCAAACGGTCAATGATGACCCAAATGGAATCATGTCCACTAGACGTTCTTGGAAACTTGGTTATGAAATCCATAGAGATTTTCTCCCATTTCTATTGTGGGATTTCTGGTTGTTGCAATAATACTGAGGGTTTATAGTGTTCTGCCTTAACCTTGGCACAAGTCAGACATTTTCCGACACACATCGAAATTTCCTTTTTCATGCCTGGCCACCAATAATATTCCCAAAGATCCTTATACATTTTATGGGCTCAAGGGTGAATTGAGTATCGCGACTTGTGCGCTTCGTCCAAAATAAGTTCCCTTATATTTCCCGAATCTGGAATCCATATTAGATTGTGGAAGTACGAAATTTCGTCGTGTTTGATTTCCATCTCTTTCTCTACTCCGTATGAGAGCTCGCTTTTCAAGCTATTATTTGGTAAAATTTCTTTTTGTGCATTTAAAATTCTGGCTTTCAGGCTAGTTTGAACAATCATCTCTGATTCACAGATTCGAGTGGGTTTCTCTATCTCTTTTCGGCTCAAGACGTCAGCTACTATGTTCGCCTTTCATGGATGATACCAAATTTCACAATGATAGTCGTTGAGTAGTTCCACCCATCTCCTCTGTCGCATGTTTAACATCTTCTGATCTAAAATGTGCTGGAGGCTCTTATGGTCGGTATAAATAAGGCATTTAGTACCATACATATAGTGTCTCCACATTTTAAGTACAAACACGACAGCTCCTAATTCAAGATCATGAGTTGTATAATTCTTTTCGTGGATCTTGAGTTGGCGTGATTCATAGGCGATGACCTTAATTTGTTGCATCAGTACACAACCAAGACCTTGTCCCGATGCATCACAGTAGACGATGAGGTCATCATTGCCTTCGGGAAGTGCTAAAATGGGCGCATCGCACAGCTTCTGCTTCAATAGCTGAAATGCTTCATCTTGTTTCTGTCCCCATTAAAATTTCTTGTCTTTTTTGGGTTAACAAGGTTAGGGGTTGGGCGATCCTTGAGAAGTTTTCTATGAGCGCTGGTAGTATCCTGCTAAGCCTAGAAATGATCGAATTTCGGAAGGCGTTTTTGGTGCTTCCCACAGTTTAACTGCCTCGATCTTACTTTGGTCTACGTGGATACCCTTCTCATTCACTACATGGCCCAAGAAGTGTACTTCACGTAACCAAAATCCACACTTAGAGAATTTAGCGTACAACTTCTCTTCCCTTAGTAACACTTCACGTAACCAAGTGTTGCTCGTGCTCATCCTGCTTCGCGAGTAGATCAGAATATCGTCGATAAACACTATCATGAACTTATTGAGGTAAGGCATGCAGACTGTATTCATCAAATCCATGAACACTGCAGGCGCATTGGTGAGTCCGAATGGCATCACCAAGAATTCATAATGGCCGTAACGCGTTCTGAAAGTTGTCTTGGGTGTGTCGTCTTCATGTATTCTCAACTGATGATATCTTGACCTAAGGTCGATTTTTGAGAAGTGTGTTGATCCTTGTTGCTGATCAAACAAATCATCAATTCTCGGGAGTGGATATCGATTCTTGACAGTTAACTTATTCAACTCTCTATAGTCGATACACATTCTGAACGATCCATCTTTCTTCTTGACAAATAATACCGGTGCTCCCCAAGGGGAAATACTTGGTCGGGGAAATACTTTGTTGGATAAATCCTTTTTCTGAAAGTTACTATAATTTACCAGCTAGCTCGTGCATTTCTGACAGCGCTAGTCGATATGGAGATTTTGCCACTAGTGCAGCTCCCGGTATCAAATCGATACGGAATTCGACTTGTCGCATAGGTGGCAATCCTTGCAGATCTTCCTGGAATACCTCTGGGTAATCCCGCATGATAGGAATATCTTGAAGTTGCTTTCCTTTGATTTTCTTCTCGACGACATTTGCCAAAAATGCTTGACATTGCTTCTTTAATACTTTTGGGCCTTCATGCATGAAATCACTCTCAATCCTTTTCCATATATCTCTCCTTGAATTACCAGCATCTCACCATCTGGTAAGGGAATCTGAAAAGTTTTCTCATGACACACTACTTCGGCTCGGTTCTTGGATAGCCAATCCATGCCAATAACTATATCGAAGCTTCCAAGTTAGATAGGGATGAGATCTAATTCAAAAGAGTGGTCTCTTAGCCTAACTGCACACCCATGAACTACTTTCTTAGCTTCTAACAACCTACCATTGGCTAACTCGATAGTGTATGCTTCCTCTAAATTACTAGACTTTAGCCCAAGTAATGGTTCAAATTGAATGGAAACAAACGACATATCGGCACTAGTGTCAAACAGTATATATGCATAATGATTGTTTACGAGAAACATACTCATAAAAACATTGGGGTCTTGACGGGCTTTGTTTGCTCCAAGGGCAAAATCTCTTCCACGGGCTTGATTTCCGGATTTACCGCACCACGGTTCAGCTTTGGGCAAGCAATTTTGAAGTGATCTGGGCTTCCACATTCGAAACATGCTTTTAGAAGTGCCTTGTCACTCTTACAATACTTCTCGGTGTGCTCAATCTTCTTGCATTTGCAGCACGAAAAACAGTTTCCTAGGTGATGGAGATTGAACTTGTTGCATTTTGGGAATGTGCCACTATAAGGCTTTTTGTCAGTGACAACTGCTACAAAGTTCTTGACGGTTTCTTATCTTTCCCAACGATTGCTTTCTTCCTCGTTCCTTCATTCCACTTCCTCTTTTCTCCTACTCCTTTGTTCACTAGTACGCCATCCCTTAATGACCCGGCCAAAAGTATAGTTTTCTTCAAAGTGGTTGGTTCATTTGCGGTAACCATTCCGCTAATGTGAGGGGTTAAACCATAGATATACCTTTCGATTTTCTTGGCTTCAGTATCCGCCATGTACGATACTAGGCATGTCAACTCATAGAAGGGATTTGTGTATGCTAGATGCTCCGTTCCATCCATTGTTGAATTCCAAAACATCGTTTCCAACCTTTGGAGTTCGTTTCTGGGACAGTACTCTTCCATAACGAGTGTTTTGAGTTCTTCCCAAGTCATTGTGGCGATTGCTTCTTCACCCCTAGTTTGCTCCTGGGTATTCCCCCATGTAAGGGCTTTGCCATGGAACGAACACATTGCATACTTCACCTTCTGTTCATCGAGGCATTCACTGATCTTAATCACATTATTCATCTTTTCAATCCACCTTAGAGCTCTGATAGCTGTTTCAGTGCCATAAAAGTTCTTCGTCTTGCAAGTAGTGAACCCCTTGTATGAACACCCTTTCGGTGTTCATTTCCATCATTATGTTCTCTGTTCATTCCGCTGTTACGCTCGCCGTTCTCGTTATCATTTTTCAGAGCTTCCTTGATTTGTGCCACTAAGGCAGTAAATGCATCTGTCAGTTGTTGTGACACAATCTGCGCTAGATCGGCTAATCCATTTTCTGTGGCGTTGTTGGCATGTCATACGTTCCTTCTTGGAGGCATTTTCTATACGCGCACTTGTATATTTGTAGTGTCAATTTCTAATTTAGGCGAATTGAGGGTACTAACATGTAAGAACATTAATTATCATGCATTTTTCCCATTAATATTTGAAAATTTGGGAGCACATTACAATAGTAGAAAGGACTTTAGTACATCATCTTACAACCTCTAACAGAAACATAACTAAGATAGATAAACACTTATCATGACTACAAATCTTATAATGCATACGTCTAAAAGTACAATTAGAGAAAAAAGGCTGGTGAGGGATATTACTAATCCTACAGCGATCGCTACTCGATTCTGGACTCGGGCTGCACGAGCATCTCTTAGGGCGGTGGTAGACCTATCGTATTCTGCATGATGTCCTGTTCCATTTCACTAATTTGCCCGGACATGTCAGTAGCAAGATCAGTATGAAAATCCAGGCGTGTTTTAATGTCGGTACCACGGGCTGTTATCCATCCGAGACTTTCGTCGACTTCTTCCTCCAATCGAAGTATCCGTATAGTTGAACGTAGTCTTTGGTAGGATCTTGTGGTGTGGGTACCGGTGGTGCTCTAGTAGATGGTTCACCCTTTTCTATGTTTTTGAAGGTGACCTTTTTGGGTAGACGGGTTCTCTTCCTGCCATTTTCTCGAGTCCTAGCCTTAGGTCGCTCAAATCTCAGTGGGGCTCAAACAATATTTTTGCATCACGGACTGGTAGCATCTGACTTGAGATCTTTCTTAGTAATGGACCGGGTATGAGCATCTGATTTAGTACCACTACTTTCGGCTGAGAGCCACATAGGTCATTTCCCCATAGCATGATCATGCTGGTGATCGGGTAAGTTTAAATCGACAGTTCTCACTGGTTAAGGCCCGATCATTATTGCTGCTCTTGGAAAGGGAAGTCTGGCTACCACATAGTTAGATTCATCGGCTGACGAGTAGCATGATGAGGCCCTACCTGCATTATAATAAGGTAAGTACGACTCAAGTATAAATTTTGTACATTTGATATGCATATGCAACAGGTCTCATAACACAAACTTTATTACAGTTATTCCATACTAGAAGCCTTACATAACATAGATAATCATAGTCAAGCACGGCACAGATGCCATACGTTTTACATAGTCCTCATCCTACACTAGGCGTCATCATACAAGAGAAGTACAAACAAGACACACGCCATTAGTCCCCAAACTACAATCTTCATCCTAAGGCATCAAATCTCCCACATAGGATCCTTGATTAGGTCTCTTTCTTGGTGCAACTCGACATGAGTGGTAGATAGCTGACTAATCACTTGATCCATGAGGCTTTGGTGATGATGGAGGCGCACTTCGTGTTCAAAACCTTGATCGTGCAACTGCGAACATGCTCTACAGTGAGGTAGTCTCGTTCCCAACTTCTGGGTGGTAATCTTCCTACGGGAAATCCTACGATAGGGGTCGAAGGTCCTCCAACTTCATGAATTGGGGTTTACTGCTGACACGGTGATGGGAGTTGCGGAGGTTGTTGGGGTTACTGTGGCTGAGCTTGTCGAGGCGGCGACATTCCTTGTGGCCAAGTTCTTCTGGCGACTGGCCGAGATCTTAAGTTCATAGGAGGCATGGCTACAGGTGGTTCCGTGCTCACGTGAATGCTCAAACTCCTAGATGATGACGTTCCTCGGCTGCTGCTGGAGTGTTCCGAAGGTTCCTTAGTGTTGTCGTCGGCAGAGTTCGCATGAGATTGCGCGGTCGACATTTCTAAGAATATATTAACATATAAGTATATCATATATATGCGAGGATCATGATGTGTTCCTACATGCATGCATCCTACTTGTTTTATTATTTTAAGTCTTAGTTTGGAGCGTAAGTTATAGTCTAGGCTTCACGAAGTAAAGTCTAATTCTCTACAACTATTGACTCTAATAGCAATCTGTCACACCCCCGCTAAATCGAAAACACGGGAATGTAACGAAATACTGGATATTGTGAACACATAGTGTATTTAGAGAATTACAAATTACATCATCCAAATGTGTGTGATGTTTTTAGGAAAGATTAAATTGAGTACAAGTTGAAGCTCTTAATTAAATAGTCCTAACATGCCGACTATATGCGTAGGTCGTTTAAGGTGCTCTTTTTCTGTAAGGAGCTCGCCGACTTGTCTATTTCTTGCCTGAAAAACATGCTAAAAAGTGTCAACCAAAAGGGTTGGTGAGTTCGCAGGTTTGCGACTCGAATAAACATTTTTTAAAAACATTATATGCATTTAAGTAAGTATGTACACTTTACATGGGTTTATAACCAAACCTATTGACCGGTATTGCCCCTGCAAGTTAATGCCTTATTTCAAAACATTAATGTATGGTGAAAATAAAAATTCATTGAACAAGTACTCTGTTGATTTACGCGTTCAACAAAGGAATGAATGGAAGTTTGTCGATCTCTGATAGTACTATCTATATTACTCAATTGGCTCAATCCTCGAGTTAATTGGGGCTTAGGTCTTGAGAGGTGTGATAGAAAACTAGGATTGTACGAAACATCATACTCGAGTGCTACAAGAAAGTAAATACTACTTGAGTTCATATGACTTAATTCTATGCATGGAATACTAATGATGGATGCAAGTTCGTTAACGACTCATGTGTTCATTTTTCGAGTTATAGTCTGTTTGACGATCGAGTGGAAGTGTCACACTTCCTATGTATTTCATGAGTTTGACTCTGTTAGTGTACTAATCATTTAATTCCTTCTTTTTTGTATAAATATATGGCTCTTAATTATATTTTCGTGTAAGAATCTTTTAGATAATTACCTTATTTTTCAGTAACGAACGTATAGATTTACTAAGACGTTTTGTATAAAATATATTTTTTTATACAAATATATCCCCTTTGAATGTATAAAAAGTTGTGTACATCTTAGGTTCTTCATAAAACTTGAATGGTGGATAATTAAAGCGTTTTCGTCTAAAAATAAATAATGCGACGTTTTCCGTCGTAACTAAATTAAAATAACTTGGGGAACGTTTTATCGTCCATAATCATTCTAGGATTATTATATAAGATAGGTTTAATATTTCTAGTAAAAAATAATAATGTTTGTAAATAAATATGCACATTCGAGCTATGTATTTCTTTTACTCTTTTACATATATGTATGAATAGTTAAACGGGTCTTGACACTTGGTCTTGTCCCCTAACACTTAATTTTTTTCCACTAGATTAACCATTTATTAATACCTATCATATAGCTTGTGCTTGTGTTTATTTTAATAACCAAATTTCCACATTCTTTCATTTTAGACGGTGTTTTACCGGGTTTTACCAAAGTTCCACATTCTTTCATTTTAGACTAAATAATGCATATCCATGATTATAACACAATCAATTTAAGATATGTAGGTCCTTATATGATGATAATGAACTCAAATAAATGCATGTATGTACATAAAATGATAGTTATATATATATATATATATATAATTAACACCTTTCACGTTTATTTGTTGATGATAATCATTCGTATGATTTCTTGAATCATAGGACACTACCTTGAACTTGCCAGGTAAGTCACACATGATCATATAACCTCACGAATATGTATCCTTCAACACAACACGTGAATGGAATGAAGGGTTATAAAGAACACCGTCACCCAAGTGTTATTTTATGTGGATGATATATGGATATATATGCATGTTTAAGTTAATGTAAGTGCATAAAATCATATGTTTTTGCTAGTAGAATGATATGTATGCAAGATATGTTGGTTCTAAAGTGTGAAAGGCTTGAATAACATACCAAATGAGGGCCTTTAGAGGTGATACAAGATGCTAGAACTTCAAAACGCACTAAGTGTGTGCGTGGGTGGGCACCTTCGGCCAAGAATAAGAGAGAGGGAGGGGAGAGTTGTGTGGTGATGGTGCAAGAGTTTCTCCACCCCCCTATTGGCTCTATTTATAGTAAGATGAAATCACACCTAACACCCCATATGATTTGGTCTTGCATGAGAATTTGGGAAGTCAACATGGGTGAATGTTCACATGAGGGTGGTGGTGGTGTGATGTTTTCAGCTGAATTCAAGGGGGAGGGGATGAGGACAAGTGGGGTAAAGACAAATGTGTTGGTGGGTGAAGATTTGATGCACATTTGTAGTTGTTTTAGAAAGGTATTGCATGATTTAATAACAAGTGTTTAGGTTATCAAAGATGGAAAAATATATAATGCATCTATTTTTATAAAAAAAAAATAACCATGTATTCCATCGTAAGTACATTAAATGAACTAAAACTAAGGAACTAGGGTTTTATATGTTATGGATTGCTTCATAAATGTGTGTATTCATATTTGTATAAGCGGGTATTGACTAGGTATATGAATTAGATAATGAATTGACTCGGACTTCACCTAATGAAGTGTTAAATATTAATTCGCGTTGTGGTGAACTAATATAAACTTTAATTAGCATTTATAGTATAATCAATTGTACATGGGCATAATACTCAGTTGGTATTATATAATCTCATCATCAATAGTCATAGAGTCTAGGTACCGCTTGATTTTTCATAGAGTTGGAATGTATATTCATAAAAATTCATCATAAATTAATACATTCCTAATTTAAGCACATAAAATCATAAATGGAATGGACAAGGTACATAGTCAATGATCGTTAAATTGACGGTTGTCACAATTGTTTCTTCTTTTTTGTACTAAATGTGCTAATTCTGATCTTAAAATCTTAAGATTGTGTGATGATAACACAAACCTCATATGTGACATGAAGGCAATTCATTCAGCAAATCAAATTTTAAAAGAAAAGGAAAAGATTTTGAATGAAATAATTGAATCATTAAAGAATGATATCAAGGTTTTACAAATAAAAGTTAATAAACAAGCTTTTCATATTGATGTTACTTATTCTGAATATGAGAAAAAGATTAATGAACTTGCCCAGTCACAAAGTGAGGTTACTAAATTGATGAGAAAGCTTGAAGGTTATAAGAATTATAGTTTTCTTCTAGAATATTATAATGACAAAGATGTTGGTGATAAAGTTGTTAGGGGAGTTGGTTATTGTCCTCCATTCAATGAGAATTATACACCTCATAGTATTAAGGAAGTAAGTGAGGAAGATTTAGAGCCTAAAACCGTTCTCAAGGTTAATCCTATAACTGGTGAGGATATGGTTTATGAAGATTTGAGTGAGGATGAATCTTTTGATCCAGAAAAAGTTGAAGGTAAAGTGGAATATTGTAAGGTTTTTGAACTTACTATTTTTAAGAATATCCTAGAGACCGGTGCATCTTGACAGAACCTGGTGATGTTGAACAACCAAAAACTGAACCGTTAAAACCTTTTGTTAGTGGTGGGTTTGCATTTTAATAAATTAATATAATTCAGAAAACAACAACTGTGGAATTTGTTAAAGAGAAAATTAACTGTGATAAACCCAAGGTTGTTCAATCATCTAATGATGTTCCCAAGTGTGAATCGTCAGGTTTAAGGGGTGTTCAAAAGGAACCTTTTGTTCGTGTATACAGGGAAAAGCGTACATGTTTTCACTGTAGTTTAGTCGGTCATATTTTGATGAATTGCCCAAATAAGAATGTTGGTAAGATATTGGAAGATCCAAAGTTGGCTCGACCATTTGTTGACCCAAAGGCAAAACCATTTGTGAAATCGGTGGTGAAACTAGTTAGTGTTAAACCTGTTGACAATGTTTCACCTGTATATCATTTAAACCAAAGGTTGAGTTGGTTGGATCATCTAGAGTTAAACCAAGTGTATCACTAAGTGTGGATACAAAATGAGAGGCTAAATTGTCTAGTCCTTAGAGGAAAAGAAGAAAAACAAGGCTTCGAAAACTTTTGGAAAAATCAAAATTAAAAGAAACTTGTGAAAATAATTCAACTGAATTTTCTAAAACAACTAAAAATATTAAAACAAATTAGAAACCAAAGTCGCATGTTTCTAACTTTATGAAACAATCTCCTAAAATTGAAGAAAGATTTGATTGGTTTTTGAAAGAAATTGTTTATTTTGTTGAATCGGGCCGACCCAAGACCACAATGGCTTAGGTCTCCATTACTAACTAAATTTCTCTGTCTGTGTGCAGTGATGTCCAAGGAGGACTGTAGGAAACCATTGGTATGTCGACAGTGGACGCTCCCAGCACAGGAAAGGCAATCTTAACTTATTGGAGAATGTCAAAGAAATCCAGGGAGGTTATGTAGCCTTCCTAGGGAACAAAGGCGGTAATATTTCATGCCAAGGAACTGTTTCAAATGGATGTTTGAGTTTCCAAAAAGTGAATTATGTGGAACAGCTTGAGCATAATCTGTTGAGCGTATCGCAAGTCTGTGACGAAGTTTTTTCTTTTCACTTCAAAAAATCTGAGTGTTTGGTTTTGAAGCCAGGGTTTGAGATTCCTGAAGACTGGATCCTTATGAGAGATCCAAGGAAGAATGACACGTACATGCTTGATATGAGTACGGTGACAACAACTACATCTTTCCCAACGTGTTTGCTTTCTAAAGCTTCAGAGTTAGAATCAACTTTATGGCACCAAAAGATGGCTCACATTATTTTTCAGAAAATGAATTATTTGGTAAAGAACGGGCTTGTCACCGGTGTGCCTGCTATGAGATTTTCAGTGAACGAAGATTGTCTTCCTTGTAAAAAGGGTAAGCAACATCAGAAGTCGCATAAATCAAAGTTGACTATTTCTATTGTGACACCTCTTGAGTTGTTGCACATGGATTGGTTCGGACCAATCAGTGTTAAGAGTGAAGGTGGAAAATCATATTGTTTAGTAGTGACTGATGACTTTTCAAGGTTCTATTGGGTAAAGTTTCTTGCTTCAAAGGATGAGACTTCTGAAATCCTAAAGTTTTTAATTGTGGGACTTGATAATTTATTCAAACAAAAGGTCAGGAAAATTAGAAGTGATAATGGAACAGAGTTCAAAAGTGGTGATATGGGATTATTTTGTCTCCAAAAGGGTATTCACCATGAATTTAGTGCACCATACGTTCCTCAGCAAAACGGTGTAGCTGAACGGAAAAATCGCACTTTGATTGAGACGATGCATACTATGTTATCCGACTCAAAGTTGGCTGTTACTTTTTAGGTAAAGGCGTTGAACACTGCGTTCCATGTGCTTAATCGTGTATTGATCATGAAGAAACACAATAAAATATGTTATGAACTACTGAATAATTGAAAGACAAATTTGAAGTATTTGTTACCTTTTGGTAATCCTTTCACCTTCTTGAAGACCCGGGATGTTCAAACGAAGTTCAGTGTGAAGGCAATTGAAGGAATTTTCTTAGGATATGTTGCCAATTCTCATAACAAACGAGTGTTTAATAAGGAAACCAGACAAACTGAGGAGTGATTCCTCACAATGCCAAAGGACCATCTTGAGCATTTGATTATGATGCATTTTTCAGATCTTTCAATGTTCCTCTTGAGGTGTCTCATGATGAAGCATAGCTTATGTTTCAATCTTGCTGTAACAATGATGATTCCATTGTTGAACCGCGATCTGTTATTCCTATTGTGGTTCTGTAGGTCCACATGAATCATCTCAGGTCGATCTCGTGACAGGACGTCTCGTTAACACGGAGTGCGGAATCCTACCGTATTAACGTTCGTATACTAATTGACAATAGAAACAATAGGTAATTAAACATTCTCTTTTTATATCATCAAACACACAGAAGTTTACAGTTCAACTCTCTGCTCTCACTTGTCTGTTCGTACTAAACAGATTCTGTCAACTCTCTATTTATAGAGACACGTTCTGCAATAGGCGAACTTAACAAGTTCGGTTCAAATATGCTTAGGCGAATTTAACAAGTACGCCTCTAATAGACTAGGTGAACTTATCAAGTTCGCCTCTAGCAGAACTTGTTCTAATACTTAGACAAAATCTAAACAATTACATCAAAACATAAAGACAATAAGACCTAAACTATTACAAAGCTTTTGTCATACAATCTATGTCCTAACAGACTCCCCCTTGATAATAGCTTGATCTTCTGTCTTCAGTCTTTATGATGAGCTCTTCCAGTTGTCTGGTAATCTGCTTCCTGCATGCACTCCATATCTCTGACATATCTCTAACACTCTTTTATACTGCAATCCTTGTTCTCTCCATTCATCAGTAAACATAATCTCATTCTTTCTTAACGTCCTCTGATCTTTCTTTGCAAAGTTAATAAGATTCATTGCATCATAGAAACTAACAATGACCTTATTATCTTTATCATCAATCCTTGCTTCACCAGTATTCACATCTACGTACCACCATTTCATATTCCTAAGAAAATCTTGTGGTATTTTCTTCAATGGTATCTTCTGTACAGCACGTACTGTCTTGAACATATACTTCCAAGTCACAATCTTAGTCTTTTGATCTACAATCTTCACTCTTTTTCCTTTCTGTGGCTTTAATCTTTCATACTTCCCTGATAAGTTCGCCTCTAATAAGTTCGCCTTTAGCAGAACTTGTACTAATACTTAGACAAAAACAAAACAATTACATAAAAACATAGTGACAATAAGACCTAAACTATTACAAAGCTTTTGTCATACAATCTATGTCCTAACAGACTCCCCCTTGACAATAACTTGATCTTCTGTCTTCAGTTATTATGATGAGCTCTTCTAGTTATCTGGTAATCTGCTTCCTGCATGCACTCCATATCTCTTACATATCTCCAACACTCTTTTATACTGCAATCCTTGTTCTCTCCATTCATCAGTGAACATAATCTCATTCTTTCTTAACGTCCTCTGATCTTTCTTTGAGAAGTTAATAAGATTCATTGCATCATAGAAACTAACAATGACCTTATTATCTTTATCATCAATCCTAGCTTCACCAGTATTCACATCTACATACCACCATTTCATATTCCCCAGAAAATCTTGTGGAATTTTCTTCAATGGTATCTTCTGTACAGCACGTACTGGCTTGAACTTATACTTCCAAGTCACATTCTTAGTCTTTTGATCTACAATCTTCACTCTTTTTCCCTTCTGTGGTTTTAACCTTTCATACTTCCCTGATCCACCTTCTCTCTTTATCAAATTGGCAATCATATCGGCTAATCCACACTTTGATCTATTAATCAATGGTTTTGTAGCTAGACCATTCATTTCACACCTTGGCAAGGTGTTGAAATACTTGATCCAAGGCTTTAAGTATTGAACACCATTAGATGTTTTAAGAGCAAACAACTTAGTGTCATCATCATAAAACCAACTTATGATCTTTCCAATATACCTCTCTTTATTCACATATCTTTCTTTCTGAGCAGGTTGTATAGGTGACTTTGGTAGTACTTTTATCCAACTATTAATTACTTCTCTCCACTGTTCTCTAGTCTTTCCTATATTTTTATACACCACAGGTTCTTCATTCAGCTTAGGAGACACAATATGAGTAGTATCAACATTAGAATATATCTTGGATTGAGCAGTATCATCAGGTGTAGTGATATCTTCAACGGAGTCCATAGAATATGTTACTCAATCATAAGAAAACTCAGGAATAACAACATCTTGGATGAAGTTATACGGAACATTCAGACCATCACTTCCTTCATATGTAACCTGAGATTTACTCTTTTCTATCTTAATCTCTACAATCTCTCCTTCTTTAACTTCATTATCCAACTCATCATCTTCATCATCATCAAATAATTCGTCTATATCAACCAGACATTCTAATTTCTCAGCTTCTTCTTCTTCAGAATCTTGAAAGAACTCCAATAGTAATATTTCTTCATTCACTCCAGAATCATTCTTGGTTCCTTCAATAGTATGTGATGTCGACTCCCCCTGAGCTCTTGATATTGGATTCACATCAGCGTATTGACGATCACCCTTAACATTACCACTAGGATCATTGTCATCATTATATTTTCATTGAATTGATTCAGCGTGACACATATCATGTATCCTTAACTCCTCCTGAGCGTCAAGACGCTCAACAAGTTTAGACACCAATAACTGCATGTCAACAATCTGTGTAGCTTGAGCTTGAAGGACCAACTGTCTCTGAGAATCAGTAGACACAAGAGTATATACTTGAGTCTGTAAAGCTAGCACCTATGATTCAAGGAATGTAATTCTTTCAGAATTAGACGGCTTTGAAGGACCAGCTTCAGATGTGTGTGGAATATGTGGAGAAAGCACTGGAGATGTATGTTTAGAAGCAGGAGGTGTAATCAATAAGGAAGCAACAAAATTAGCATCCTCAACACCTTGAAATGAATGAGCAGCAGCACTAGAAGAAGACATAAGCTTCTGAGCTTTAGGAACTGGAATAGCATCACTATCTGTGTCAGAACTCTCATCTTTTAAATTTCTCTTGCCAAGTACTGATCCAGAAGGAGGATTCCGAACAGACTCACGTCTCGGTTTTCGGGCTTTAGATTTAATACGTTTTCCCACATTAGCCAATGGTAATGTAGCCAACCTTGCATAATGATCTGAGCTAAAATCTCTAGAGGAATCAGTATCAGTAGCTTCAGAATCAGGTAAGATAGTATCACCGGAACTCGTATATACAACATTGCCTTCAACTTCATGAATAGGTAAGATAGTATCACCGGATCTAATAACACCACTTGATTATGTTTGTGCTCAACACGACGAGCCATCTGTAAATGTAGAGGACAAAAACACATTAGTAAGCAAAACAAACAAAAAGAATAAAAAAAAATTTCAACAAAAAAAATCACAAGTCCAAAACACTACTTAGCCCTTAAGCGAACTTAATAAGTTCGCTTAGTGTTGCAAGAGACGAACATAATAAGTTCGCCTGAACCAGTTTGTCGATACAACTTCTACATCAGAATCTCAAAAATGTCTAAAACATGGATAAAATCTCAATTCAAACATAACACTAGCATCGATTAACAATAACGACACAAGTTTAAGCATCAATTTCAAGTTTTAATCTAGAAAATTTGTTCAAATCTTAGAAAAACGGAAAAACTTTCAAAACCGAAGAACACAGTGTCACACCCCAACTGACGGCGGAAACGTCGGGGCGTGAAGCGTGCAGACTGTTCATTGCTCATGGTTTGCTAAAGTTTGAATATTTAATAATTGTTTTCATTGCAATCAATAAGTTCAATCAAAACACAACCAATCCATAAAACAAAAATGTAAATTACATAGAATAAACTGGTTTAATTGAATTCTAGGTCCAAAAATCCTATGTGTAGTATATCTTTATTACTTCAAACATTGGTACCTAAAACATGGTTAAAACAGGGTCAACTAAAAAGTTGGTGAGAATACATAGGTTTATTCGTGTGATAGCAAAAACGTGTTGTGTGCATACAGTTCAATACAACATGTCAATTAAGGCAATTATGGAGAGAAACTATCGGGTGACCTATACAATCAAACCTTTGTAACTTGCACGCAAAATAGTGTTGTCAGTAACAGTCACCCTACCTGGGTGGGTTTGTCAGACTCAGTAGATCTACCACTGTTTACTGTCGGCTGATAGTTAATGATTGTACATGAAGAGCATAATAATTGGTCTACACACCTAGTACTCAAGCACAAAGCGCAAAATTGTATATGCATAGGATGGAACTGTATATGTGTATAATTGAAAACATGTAACTAGAACGCATGTTCCACCCCAAAAGTTTGTAAAATAGATTAAAAGATGGGCTATGTAACTCACGTGTTATGCAGAGTGTAGGTTGCACAAGCAAATGGAAAACAGCGGTGTGTTGTAGATTGCTAGATTCGACCTAATGAACAATATATGATTACGTATTATTGAGTTGCGTTATTCGATGTCGGAAGCGGATTTGTTTAAGTTTAAACGTGTAGGGTTTGTTTTAAAATACTATTTATATATTTAGAATATTATATATATTTATTTATATAAGTTTAAATAATTAATGTTGGTTTGGTAACAAGTGTAAGGAATATAGGTATTCCAGTAATTAGTTTATAAAAATAATTATGTAAACTGTAATATATTTTATCAAATTAAAAGAATAAAAATAAAGACTCTGTTAAGGGGAACACGACCGTGCTCGTAAACGGCACGACCGTGCTCAGCTCGTACGCGACCGCGCATGGTCGGTAACGCGCCCGTGGTTGGTCAGAAGTCACAACAAGAGTCTGTTCATAAGACACGACCGTGCTCGTACCCGGCACGACCGCGTCTAGGGTTTGTCTAGGTCAGGATTTTGTTTGGTCGGTAAGAATGACCGCGCCACACTCGGGCACGACTGTGCTTGGTCAGGCACGACCGCGCTTTTTGATGAGCGCAGACCGTGTCTGGTCCTTTTCAGACAAAATTCGCCTGATTCTTGTATTAAAACTGATTAGAAACTTAGGGTTTTCATTTAGAGAGTGTTTGCGAATCGAATGACACCATTTAATTAGATTTATCTCCTGATTAACGTGTCGATCGTTTAAAACCATTTTTTTTATCAAAACTTAGATTCAAATTGGTAATATCGTGTATTATTGATTCCAATTAGATTAGGGTTTTCGTCTGGAATGAAGAAACGAATCTATTGGACTATTACTTACCTTGATTTGATTAGCAACAAGTGTAGACGGCTACGGTAAAGGAATCGTGGCTCTTTCTTGATCGACAGAGAATTAGAGAGGTTGTTTAGACGAATTAGGGGTTGTAGAATCTTATAGGAGTCGTACGAAGTCCGTATCGTGGTTTGATTTGTCTTGATTTGGTCTTAATTACGAGATTTGATTTAAAAAGGAAGGTTCGGTCGTAGTCGCGGGAATTCGGTCGATCAGACGTGTATTTGGTCGGGTTTTAGGCTTAATTGGTCGAATAACTTCTTCTACAAGTCCCGCGATTTCTAAAACAGGTTTGAAACCTATTTTTGGAAAAGATTTGTGTCGGTTTGACCTTTTCAGAGTCAAACTGTAAAAGAGGCGCGACCGTGCTTAATGATAAGCACGACCGTGGTCATGGCACAAGCGCGACCGTGCTTAGGACTAAGCACGACCGTGCTTGTGTAGGTTTCTGGAAGTTTCAAGACTAGTCCTTGCAGTTTTGTAATATTGATGTTGTTTTGAGTTTTGGTCAAGTTTGGTCCTCGAGGTTTGTAAGATGATTTTAGTTAATATTGTAATATAATAGATGCGTGTATGCTTGTTATTGCACATGAACAATGAATGTAAGGTTGGAATCGGAATCGTCTTTTATTGCACGACATAAAATAAATAGGAAAAACATGAAAATCAGAAAGGTTACAGTATCCCCATGTTGAGGGAATTTCGTCCCGAAATTCAACTAGTTGAGGCTACTGCTTCAGCAAAAAGATGCGGGTACTTGAGCTTCATTTGGTCTTCTCGTTCCCAAGTAAACTCGGGTCCTCGTTTAGATTCCCAACGAACCTTGACAATAGGAATACGGCTGCGCTTGAGTTGTTTTATCTCACGATCCATAATCTCGACTGGTTTTTCAACGAAGTGCATCGTCTCATCAATGCGCACATCGTCAAGAGGTATATGAAGGTTCTCATCAGCAAGACACTTCTTGAGGTTGGATACATGAAATGTAGGATGTACGTTGTCAAGTGATGGAGGTAACTCGAGCTTGTAAGCCACTTTCCCAATCCTTTCAAGGATCTTGAATGGACCCACATAGCGAGGTGCTAGCTTGCCTTTCTTCCCAAAATGGATCACCCCCTTCCAAGGAGACACCTTTAGAAGTACAAGATCACCAACTTGGAATTCCAAGGGTTTGCGTCGTTTGTCGGCATAGCTCTTTTGCCGACTACTCGCAACTCGAATGTTGTCACGGATTTGAATAATCTTGTCGGAGGTTTCTTGAATTAACTCGGGACCGGTGATTTGTGCTTCACCAATCTCGTTCCAACAGATGGGAGAACGACACTTACGACCGTAGAGAGCTTCAAACGGAGCCCTGTCGATGCTGGTGTGGTAACTATTGTTGTAGGAAAATTCAATAAGTGTCAAATGTGAATCCCAATTGCCACCAAAGTCGATGACACAGGCTCTCAGCATGTCTTCCAGGGTTTGGATTGTTCGCTCGGTCTGACCATCAGTTTAGGGATGGTAGGCCGTGCTCAAATCCAGTCGTGTACCAAGTGCCTTTTGAAGAGATTGCCAAAACCGAGAAGTGAAACGAGCATCTCTATCGGATATTATGTTCAAAGGAACACCGTGACGACTCACGATCTCGTCAATGTAAATTCGGGCCAATTTCTCAACCTTATAGTCTTCACGGATAGGCAAGAAGTGTGCGGACTTAGTGAGACGGTCAATGATCACCCAGATGCTGTCATAACCGCTCGAAGTGCGAGGGAGTTTAGTGATGAAATCCATAGCTAGATTCTCCCATTTCCACACGGGGATTTCCGGTTGTTCAAGTAAACCAGAAGGACGTTGATGCTCATCTTTGACTTTAGAACATGTGAGACATTTTGCTACGAACAAAGCAATGTCTTTCTTCATACCAGGCCACCAATATTGTGGACGAAGATTTTGGTACATTTTATCCGCACCAGGATGGATAGAATATCGAGACTTGTGTGCTTCGGTCATGATGAATGATCGGAGATCGTCACGATCGGGAACCCAAAGACGATTTAGAAAATAAAGCAAGCCATTGGTTTTAGTCTCTAATTGGAATTCAGAACCACAAGACATTTCCATATACATATTGCCCTCGATAATCGAGACATGTTGAGCTTCTAGAATACGAACTTGAATATCGGAATGGATCTTGACACTTTGAAGCATGACATGTTCCTTGAGGCTTAGTGCATCGGCTACAACATTAGCCTTGCCGGGATGATAACGAATCTCGCAATCGTAATCGTTGAGGAGTTCAACCCAACGTCGTTGTCTCATGTTGAGTTCCTTTTGGTTGAAGATATGTTGGAGGCTTTTGTGGTCGGTGAACACCACACATTTCGTGCCATAGAGATAATGTCTCCAAATCTTCAACGCGAATATGACAGCACCCAACTCCAGATCATGCGTCGTATAATTCTTCTCATGGATTTTGAGTTGTCTTGATGCATAAGCGATCACCTTGCCTCGTTGCATGAGAACGCAACCAAGACCTTGGTTTGAAGCATCACAGTAAACAACTAGATCATCTTCACCTTCAGGAAGGGTGAGGATAGGAGCATTGCACAACAGTTGCTTGAGAATTTGAAAGGCTTCTTCTTGTTTCGGTCCCCGCTCATAAGGTTTACCTTTTTGGGTTAAGGCAGTGAAGGGAACAGCGATCTTAGAGAAATTAGAGATGAACCTTCGATAGTAACCTGCTAAGCCAAGAAACGAACGAACTTCGGTAGGGGTTTTAGGAGCTTTCCAATTCTTAACAGCTTCAATTTTGGCGGGGTCAACATGAATTCCCTTTTCATTGACAACGTGACCCAAAAATTGCACTTCTTTTAGCCAAAAATCACACTTGGAGAACTTGGCGTATAGCTGTTCGGTTTTCAAGAGATCCAAAATCAACCTAAGGTGTTGTTCATGATCTTCCTTAGTCCTTGAATAGATCAAGATGTCATCAATGAACACGATAGCAAATTTATCAAGGTATGGTTTGCACATGCGATTCATGAGGTCCATGAATACAGCAGGTGCATTGGTTAGCCCAAAAGGCATAACCATGAACTCGTAGTGACCATATCTCGTTCGGAAGGCGGTCTTGGGAATATCCTCCTCTTGCACACGGAGTTGATGATAACCAGATCGAAGATCAATCTTCGAGAAGTAGGTAGAACCTTGGAGTTGATCGAAGAGATCGTCAATCCTAGGTAAAGGGTAGCGGTTTTTGATTGTAAGCTTGTTGAGTTCTCGATAGTCAATACACATGCGGAATGAACCGTCCTTCTTTTTAACAAATAAGACCGACGCACCCCACGGTGAATGACTCGGGCGTATGAACCCTTTGTCGGCGAGTTCTTGAAGTTGGCTTGCAAGTTCTTGCATCTCGGAAGGTGCAAGCCGGTATGGAGCTTTAGCCACCGGGTTTGCTCCAGGTACAAGATCGATGCGAAATTCCACTTGCCGAACAGGTGGAAGACCGGGCAAGTCATCAGGAAAGACTTCGGGAAAATTCCGAACGATGGGGATGTCTTGTACACTCCTCTTTTTGTTTTCTTTTTGGATAACATGGGTTAGGAAAACCATGCACTTCTTTCGTATATACTTTTGGACGGTAATGCATGACATTAGTTTGAGTCCTTTGCAAGGTTTCTCACCAAAGACCGTCAACGTTTCACCGGATGGGAGTGGTATACGGATGCATTTTTCAAAGCACATGACTTCGGCATGGTGCTTTGACAACCAATCCATACCTATGATGACATCAAAACTCCCTAATGGCATTGGTACGAGGTTGATTGGAAAAGTGTGTTTATTTAGTTCTAGGGAGCAATCATAAATGATGGTGTAAATTGTAACGGTGTTACCATCGGCTACTTCAACGGTAAAGGTTTTCTCTAGTTTAGACCGGTTTTTTGCAAGTAACGATTCGAAGTCTAGTGACACAAAACTTTTATCGGCTCCGGTATCAAATAGTATAGAACCATAACGATTATTCATAAGGAACGTACCGTTAACCACATCAGTGTTGGCCTGAGCCTCATTGGCGTTGATGTTGAAAGCACGCCCACGAGCTCCGCCTTGGTCAACATTGATCAGTCTTGGGCACTAGTTACGGAAGTGGTTCGGGTTGCCACACTCGAAGCAAGCACGTCCATTTGCAACGGCTGGGGTGACTTGGTTAGTTGCTTGTTGATTGGCTTGATTTGCTGGGTTGGTTTGGTTGGCAAGTGCCTTGGCTCGAAAAATATTGGCTGTGTGGCCATGTTTCCCGCAGTGGTTGCAAAGACGACAAGGTATGCCTGGAGGGTGATGATAGTTGCAGGTGTTGCAAAGTGGGTGGCTACCCCCATAGGGTTTCTTTGCTGGGTTTTGAGCCATGGGTGCAACTTGATTTACTGGAGCAGCCGGAGTGATTACAGCACAGTTCTTGACCTTTCTCTTCCTAGTGTTGCGGTATGGTTCAGTTTGGACTTCTTTGACATGAGCGGGAGGTGTTGTTGTGTCAGAAACTTTCTTGGCACCTTTTCTTGTAAGTGTACCCGCTTTAACATGGTTGTCAGTAGGTGTGGCTGACAAGCGGATAGCATCCTCCAGAGTAGCAGGATTTCCTCCTACCACAGTATCTTGAATTTGTCTAGGTAGACCACCAATGTACTTTTCAATACACCTAGACAGAGGTGTAACCATGTGTGGCACAAGTAGACTCAGCTCGTGGAAACGGGTGGTGTATGCTAAGCTTTCACCACTATCTTGAGCAAGATCCCAAAATTCCGCTTCCAGCTTCTTCATCTTATTTCGAGGACAGAATTCCTCAGTCATGATCCTCTTCAACTCATCCCATGGCAGTGCCATTGCTACATCCACTCCCCTAGTCCTTTTCTCACCATTCCACCAAGTAAGCGCCCTTTTTTGAAAGACACTAGTAGCATGACGAACACGGAGGTTGTCGGGACAGTCGCTATTGAGGAAAGTGCTCTCAATGCTTTCAAACCATTGAAGGAGTCCCGTGGCTCCTTCGTTGCCATAGAATTTGAGGGGATTACAGGAGTTGAAGTGTTTGAAGGTGCATTGTGGCGGGTTGGCACCACCACTACCTCCAGTGTTAGCACTCCCACTGGCATGACCATTAGCGTTGTTGTTGGCTTGGGTAATTTGATTCACCAGCTGTGTGAGTAGGGCAGCCAGGTCAGTGTTATTACTGTTGTTGCTGTTGTCACGACGGGGAGGAATTCTACAGATTTAGGCACAATAAGAGTTGTGAGAATTTCTTGGATTAAATAGAAGGATAAATAGATATAAGTAGTTCATAGTTTGGATTGTACTCAAATAGTGACATAATCACTCGAGTACTATGACATATTAAGGTTAATTTAAACTTATATAATTATCAAGAAGACGTGCTTTAGCCTATAAGTAAACACTCATTCCGGGAATTCCCAGGAAAGCATACGGATCCCTCGGTTGATTGGGATTTATATGAAATACTTTCCTAGACAGAAAGCCCAGAATACAGGTGTCACTCTTCAAGATTGCACGTGTCCTTTAACAATTAAACAAAGTCTAAAAACCTTAACGGGTGTAAAAGAAAATTTTATAGACCAAAGTCTAAGAATATGATTCAAGTTATGTTGATGATGACATGGAAGCAGGCATGAAGGATATGTGGTTTAGGATATGGGTAGGGATATTGTTTATTTAAGTTGTTATTTATATATACATATAAAACATGTAGCATATATCATATAGCATGTAGCACATAGCATGTAAATCATGAAGCATGGCATAAGTGGGTATCCTAAAGTTATAGTCTAGGTCAAAGGTGTCTAATAACCTAATTCCCAATAACCAAGGCTCTGATACCAATCTGTCACACCCCAACCGACGGCGGAAACGTCGGGGCGTGAAGCGTGTAGACTGTTCATTGCTCATGGTTTGCTAAAGTTTGAATATTTAATAATTGTTTTCATTGCAATCAATAAGTTCAATCAAAACACAACCAATCCATAAAACAAAAATGTAAATTACATAGAATAAACTGGTTTAATTGAATTCTAGGTCCAAAAATCCTATGTGTAGCATATCTTGATTACATCAAACATTGGTACCTGAAACATGGTTAAAACAGGGTCAACTAAAAAGTTGGTGAGAATACATAGGTTTATTCGTGTGATAGCAAAAACGTGTTGTGTGCATACAGTTCAATACAACATGTCAATTAAGGCAATTATGGAGAGAAACTATCGGGTGACCTATACAATCAAACCTTTGTAACTTGCACGCAAAATAGTGTTGTCAGTAACAGTCACCCTACCTGGGTGGGTTTGTCAGACTCAGTAGATCTACCACTGTTTACTGTCGGCTGATAGTTAATGATTGTACATGAAGAGCATAATAATTGGTCTACACACCTAGTACTCAAGCACAAAGCGCAAAATTGTATATGCATAGGATGGAACTGTATATGTGTATAATTGAAAACATGTAACTAGAACGCATGTTCCACCCCAAAAGTTTGTAAAATAGAGTAAAAGAGGGGCTATGTAACTCACGTGTTATGCAGAGTGTAGGTTACACAATGGAAAACAGCGGTGTCTTGTAGATTGCTAGATTCGACCTAATGAACAATATATGATTACGTATTATTGAGTTGCGTTATTCGATGTCGGAAGCGGATTTGTTTAAGTTTAAACGTGTAGGGTTTGTTTTAAAATACTATTTATTTATTTAGAATATTATATATATTTATTTGAATAAGTTTAAATAATTAATGTTGGTTTGGTAACAAGTGTAAGGAATATAGGTATTCTAGTAATTAGTTTATAAAAATAATTATATAAACTGTAATATATTTTATCAAATTAAAAGAATAAAAATAAAGACTCTGTTAAGGGGAACACGACCGTGCTCGTATACGGCACGACCGTGCTCAGCTCGTACGCGACCGCGCATGGTCGGTAGCGCGCCCGTGGTTGGTCAGAAGTCACAACAAGAGTCTGTTCATAAGACACGACCGTGCTCGTACCCGGCACGACCGCGTCTAGGGTTTGTCTAGGTCAGGATTTTGTTTGGTCGGTAAGAATGACCGCGCCACACTCGGGCACGACTGTGCTTGGTCAGGCACGACCGCGCTTTTTGATGAGCGCGACCGTGTCTGGTCCTTTTCAGACACAATTCGCCTGATTCTTGTATTAAAACTGATTAGAAACTTAGGGTTTTCATTTAAAGAGTGTTTGCGAATCGAATGACACCATTTAATTAGATTTATCTCCTGATTAACGTGTCGATCGTTTAAAACCAATTTTTTTTATCAAAACTTAGATTCAAATTGGTAATATCGTGTATTATTGATTCCAATTAGATTAGGGTTTTCGTCTGGAATGAAGAAACGAATCTATTGGACTATTACTTACCTTGGTTTGATTGGCAACAAGTGCAGACGGCTACGGTAAAGGAATCGCGGCTCTTTCTTGATCGACAGAGAATTAGAGAGGTTGTTTAGACGAATTAGGGGTTGTAGAATCTTATAGGAGTCGTACGAAATCCGTATCGTGGTTTGATTTGTCTTGATTTGGTCTTAATTACGAGATTTGATTTAAAAAGGAAGGTTCGGTCGTAGTCGCGGGAATTCGGTCGATCAGACGTGTATTTGGTCGGGTTTTAGGCTTAATTGGTCGAATAACTTCTTCTACAAGTCCCGCGATTTCTAAAACAGGTTTGAAACCTATTTTTGGAAAAGATTTGTGTCGGTTTGACCTTTTCAGAGTCAAACTGTAAAAGAGGCGCGACCGTGCTTAATGATAAGCACGACTGTGGTCATGGCACAAGCGCGACCGTGCTTAGGACTAAGCACGACCGTGCTTGTGTAGGTTTCTGTAAGTTTCAAGACTAGTCCTTGCAGTTTTGTAATATTGATGTTGTTTTGAGTTTTGGTCAAGTTTGGTCCTCGAGGTTTGTAAGATGGTTTTAGTTAATATTGTAATATAATAGATGCGTGTATGCTTGTTATTGCACATGAACAATGAATGTAAGGTTGGAATCAGAATCGTCTTTTATTGCACGGCATAAAATAAATAGGAAAAACAGGAAAATCAGAAAGGTTACACACAGAGTCAAAAGGACAATTCCACACTATTGAACGAGTTAAATTCTTTGAAATTACCTTAGAAATACTCGCAATCAAATACCGATCCAGAAACAAACACAAAAAGTTCAAATCAGAAACCCTAGATCAGAAATCAGAAGTTCGCTAAACACTCTGTATGTTCGCTCTGTAAGTTCTCCTGAAAACAATATTAAATCACAATTAAGTTCGCTTCATTAGGCGAACTTGTTAAGTTCGCTTAACAAGCCTCAGACGAACATATGAAGTTCGCTTAATCAGAACCAGGCGAACATATTAAGTTCGCTCCAAACCTTTTCCTTTGAACAAAATTCTTCACTTTCAACACGACACATTCTTGTAAACTTCCATCTGTAGCATGTATCCAATCCAATCCCGAATCATTTTAATAAAAAAATAAAATTCTCATGGAAGATAGAAACAAAATATTTTTGGATTTTATCTTTACAAACGGAATCACATATTTTTTATTTTTGCCTGAGCAAACTGAAACACATATTTTTGGATTTTATATGAGCATATTAAAATACATATTTTTGGATGAACATCATGAGCAAGAAGATCATATCAGTATATGAGCAATTCATCACACAGTTTATTATCAACCATGGGTAACCTATGATATGAAACAATCAAACTCATACTTATGTAACTCAATACTTTTTCAAGTTTTATGTAACTTTTGCAATCAATTTGAATAATACTTGAAATGATACGCGATAAATTTCAAAGTAAACATGATAAGGTTATGAAATGCTCAATTTTTCATTCCGAATTTGCAATACAAAGCATGAATTTTTAAATTGTCAATATTATATAATTTGAAACTATAAGCATTTTTCTTCCAAATTCATGTGAGTTAGTACCATTTAGATGAAAAACATCGTGTACCCCACATATATGGCAACATAAATTAAATTTGCATTATCTTCAAGACATACACAATTTATTGAAAGATTTGATCAATCTCCAAGATGAAATTATCTCTACTAGCACAAGTATAGAATAGCAGATCCCAAAGGATATAAGAATCAAAATGATTCAGAATCGAAAGATTCTAATGAATTGGCTTTATAATGAGAATCAATAGATTCAGGTTGGAGGATCCAACTATTATCTGGATAAATTTCAATGAAATCAGAATAGATGATGTATCTAACTGATCCAAGGGTGAATATATGTTCTAACAGATGTTGTCTGAAACGTATCTTAGTTCAGCAACACATTGCATGTTTTTCGGGGCATGGGAAGTGAAGTAAACTGAAAGAGATTGTGCTAAAGACATAATTCGATATTGGTCTCATGAAATTATTAAAATCATATATTCTATATCTGATAATGAACTTTTACACACACACACACTCAAGCATATAATGGATTCAAATCATAGATGTAATCATATCATATTAAATTTTCACACTACCATTAGTTCAAAAACGCTTCTAGTCTATTGACAATTCAAGTTTCAAACTCATATTCAAATTAAAACATATTATCAAGATTAGAGCATTCAAAACACTATCATTTATCATTTATGCAGAGTTTGAAATTTAGATCAATTCAAATTACTTTAAACTATCATATATCAATGGTCTACTAAAGTCATGTGTAATGAACTATTCACTGATGTACTATCATTTCTTCTATAGCTTTAAATGATGTCAATTTTATATTTTTTTCATTTTGTTTTGAATTTTTATAAATAACAATTTTTGACTGAAATTTAAAATGCAGAAATGTAATAAAGCAATAAAAGTAATTTAAAACAAAATCTCCCACGAAAATTGTTTTAAAAATCTTTTATTCGGGATTGATCATACCGATCATTTTGATCAGAAATTCAAACATGGTACGATCAAATGCTTTGGTAACAAGATCAGCAAAATTATCATCTGTATGTACCTTTACCAGCTCAATCAACTTCTTATCTGCACAATCACGAATAAAATGATATCTAATTTCAATGTGCTTTGTTATACTGTGCTTAACATGATTATTTATGATGGAAATTGTAGCATTATTATCAACAAACATGGGGGTTCCTGTAAAATTCAAACCGTAGTCTCTTAATTGCTGTTGGATCCACAAGATCCGTGAACAACAACTTGCAGCAGCAATGTATTATGCTTCACATGTTGAAATGGAGACCGTAGTTTGCTTTTTGGATTACAAGGAAACTACACGATTACCCAAGAACTGGCAACCACCTGTAGTAGATTTCCTGTCCAAACAACATCCACCAAAATCAGAATCAGTGTATGCATTGAATTCAAAGTTAGAACCATGTGGAAACCATAGTCCCAATCTTTGTTTTCCTTTCAGATATCGAAAGATTCTCTTTACTGCAATCAAATGAGACTCTTTTGGTTTTTCTTGGAACCTGAAACAAATACACACAGCGAACATTATGTCTGGCCTTGAAGCAGTTAAGTACATGAGAGATCCAATCATTACACGGTAGAGTCGGCAATCAACTTCTTTTCCATCCGGGTCAGAATTCAATTTATGATTGACTGGAATCAGAGTATCATATGGGGTACAGTCCTCCATCTTGAACAGGCTCAAGATGTCCTTTACATACTTGGATTGATAAATAAAGAAACCATCTTCCTTCTGATTAACTTGAAGACCTAGGAAAAATGATAACTCTCCCATAGCTGACATCTCAAACTTTGATTTCATAATACTCTCAAACTCTTTGCACAACCCTTCATTTGTAGAGCCAAAAATAATATCATCTACGTATATCTGTACTAGTAGGTATTCTCCCCCTGCTTTCTTAATGTATAAAGTCGAGTCAATATGTCCACGAACAAAATCATTCTCCATAAGATGTGTAGACAACGTTTCATACCACGCTCGAGGAGCTTGATGAAGACCATAGAGAGCTTTATAAAGCTTGAAAACTTTAGACGGATTAACTGGATCTTCAAACCCCGGCGGCTGACACACATAAACTTCCTCCTTGACTTTACCATATAAGAAAGCACTTTTTACATCTAATTGAAACACCTTAAACCCTTTGTATGAAGCAAAAGCAAGAAACAACCTTATAGCTTCAAGCCAAACAACAGGCGCATAAACCTCGGTGTAATCAATTCCCTCTTGTTGATTGAATCCTTGTACAACTAATATTGCCTTATTTCACACCACAACACCTCGATCGTCTTTCTTGCATTTAAACACCCACTTTGTACCAATTGGATACACACCCTTTGGAAGATCTACAAGATTTCAAACTTTAAGTTTGTCAAACTGAGCAAGTTCTTTCTGCATGGCCTCTATCCAATTGTTATCACCTAACGCCATTTCGACATTCTTTGGTTCGACCTGAGAAATAAAACAGGAATGTGAGCATACATAAAAAACACAAGTATCTTTAAAACCTATATACAAGCAAGTGTTGTCAAGAGTAGAACGCGTTTGCACTCCGTCACGCAAATCCCCAATGATATTTTAAATTGGATGAGCTTTGAGTTCCTTGATTGATGCAACCTCAGAAACCGGCAACACATGAACTTGAGTTGTATGAGATTTATAAGACAGATCTTGATTAACTGGTATCCCCAAGTCCATATTTGTAGGAATCTCCCCCTGACCCTGTGACAAATTAGAAGGTTCATCAACTATCAAAGGATCAGCAAAAGAATCTTGGAAAATAACATTTTCATCTTTACTATCAGACTCTCGTGTTCCCGAATAAAAAGCAGCATTAGGATCTGGAGCAGATGTAGAAGGAACAGATGATTGTGGAACCACAGTCGGTAGAAAACCACTATTATGTGCATCTTGACATGTATCATATAAAACAGCAGTTTCCTCAGGATAAATATCAGAAGGTAAATGAAAAGACTTGAATAAATTTTCATAATCAAAACCCCAGTCTGGTCCAATCGCCATTTAAGGTAAAGACCGATTAGAACAGTCAATATGAAATCAGTCTTCAACCTGGCGAGTCTCTTTATTATAAACCCTCTTGGTAGTAGAATTAGCAACATACCCCAGAAAGATCCCTTCAATCGCCTTAGCACTGAACTTGGTTGGGACATCTCAAACTTTCAAAAGGGTGCATGGATTACCAAAAGGTAGTAAATATTCCAGATTCGGCTTACGATTATTAAGCAACACATAGCATGTCTTGTTGTGTCGCTTAACAGTCAAAACTCGGTTCAAAACTTGACACGCAGTATTCACAGCCTCAGCCCAAAAAGTTACTGTAAGCTTAGAATCAGCAAGCATCGTACGTACAGTTTCAACTAAAGTCCTGTTCTTTCGTTCAGCAACTCCATTTTGTTGAGGTACATATGGCGCACTGAATTCATGATGAATTCCCTTTTGAAGACAGAATAAACCGATCTTGCTATTTTTAAATTCACTGCCATTATCACTCCTAATTCTTTTGACTTTCTGTTTGAACAAATTCTCTAAACACAGGATTAAGAATTGTACCAACTCTGTGGTTTCGGCTTTAGAAGCAAGGAACTTGACCCATGAAAATCTAGAGAAATCATCTGTTACTACCAGACAGTAATATTTACCGCCAATTCTCCTGATACTAATAGGTCCGAACAAATCCATATGCAATAGCTCCAAAGGAGTTACAATAAAATTCTTTGTCTTAGATTTGTGGGACTTCTTGTGTTGTTTTCCATTTTTGCAAGGAATACAGTCATCAGGAACTGAAAAGTTCATTTTTGGAACACCAAAAACCAGATCATTCTTCATATCACACCCCAACCGATGGCGGAATCATCGGGGCGAGACATGTAGACTGTTCATGAGCTCAAGGTTGACTAAATTGTAATATGTTAAATCCATTTACATCCAAACAATCATGAATCAAGTTCAAAGTACATAATGAAATACAATTTGTTTTTGAATTAAGATTAACTAGGTCCAAAGCCTATGTGTAGCATGTCTTAATCAAACTCATATGAAAGCGGTCAACTAAAAAGTTGGTGAGTATAACACAGGTTTGTATATAGATAGCATATAGCTTGTAAAATAAATCCTTACATAACATGATAAATAAGGCATTTATGGGGAGCACCTATTGTGTAACCAAGTACAATCAAACCTTTGTAACTAGCATGCAAAATTGTGTTGTCGGTATCAATCACCCCAATCTGGGTGGGTTTGTCAGACTCAATAGATCTATCATTGAAAACCGTCGGCTTGAATAGTTAATGATTGCACATAATCGCATACAAAGGTTAGCACACCTAGCACTCGGGCATAAAGCTCAAATTACACACATGAATGTAAATAGGATTTGTACTTGTGTTGTTTGAATAAATGTAAACATGTAATTTGAATAATGTTCATGTTTCACCCCAAAAATGTAAAAGAGTAAAAGGGGCTATGTATACTCACTTGATTCGAAGGCGTAGCTAACACGAGATACTAGATAGTAATGTGATCCTTGTATTGCACAATGTTAACCTAGAGTGTAATGTATATTGCATTAATAATGCACAATAGTATAAGTCTATATCTAAAGTTAAACTGGATAAAGTTAGTGATTGGTACTTGAAAGTATTGTATAAAATGGAAGATTTGAAATGAATACTTTTAGAACATTTTTTAATAAGGTTTGAGTTTGGAATAATTAAATATGTAAATTAAATAATTACTGTTTATGAAAATAATGTAAGTGTTATATGTAATTAAGTATAACTAAATAAATGTTTTTGTTTAATTATAAATCAAATAAATAATTATTACCTTATTCATTTATTTATATAATGTAATTTAGTCATTAAAATATTATTTAAGTGTAGGGTTTATAAATTAAATGTTGAACTTTAAATAATTTCCATTTATTTTAAGATTAAATATTTGATCTTTTCTAAATAAAAAAAATACAGATTTTTATAAATTCAATTATTTTTATTTTAGAAATTAATCTGAAATACTAATTGTTTAGAATTATAAACCTTCTGCCAACACACACGACCGTGCCTAGGGTAGGGCACGATCGTGCTAGGGCGGGCGCGACCGTTCTAGACAGAGCGCGACCGTGTTGGTCAAACAGAGGACAGCTAGCCAAACCACTAGGCACAACCGTGCCTTCGATAGGAACGACCGTGTCTATGTTTCTGGGGTACGATCAAGGCTATCCAACGAACATGCTAGATGATTAGCACGACCGTGTCTCTTTCAAAACAGGAGCGAATTGATTGATTCTTATATTGATAGTGTTGGAATGTATAGGGCTTTCATTCACAAGGTTAGTACGAGTCTGTTGGTGTAGATTAATTGTGTTTAAAATTGGATTCGATTAAACCATTTTTAAATGAAACTTAGGATCGGGTTCGAGTAAATTTCGATATTGAGAGTCTAAATTGGATTAGGGCTTTTGATCTATAGAATAAATAGATAGTTTTGAAAGTTTCAATTACCCTATGAGACGATGAATTGATGGCCTACGGTGGGGACGAGTTCCGGCTATGACGGGTGTGGTCTCTGGTGCTTTCTGCTACACCTCCGGCCCAGTTGATGTGTTCTGGAGCTTTAGGGGGAATCGACTAAGGTGTTGGTTTGTTTGGTTAAGAGAATTTACAACAAAACGATGAGATCGATGGTCACAATGGAGGGTTTTGGTAATTAGGAGAGGGATCGACTAAAAACCGGTTTATTTGATATAATTGAGATGGTTAAACTCATAATGGGTTTGTTAATGCAAGAATTGGTTACGAAATCGAATGGTCCCGCGAATAAAGGCTGTATTTACGTTTCAACTGACGTGAGGCGCGACCGTGCCTACTAGGGTTTCTGGTTATTTACAAAATCAGCCCTTGCAACTTCAGCTTTGACAGAATTAACCTGGTTAGGATTTAACAGAACACCTAACGGGATTACTAACTGGATTAACTCTAGGAGTGTTACCACATGATTATGAGTTCTAATTCTTTGAATTGAATACGATCAGCTAACGATTAATGAGGTGTAGGTTTGAACAAGTATATGTTTTAATGTCGTGTGTTATTTTATTAGTTAAAATAAATTTAAAATAGGGTCGGAAAAATCAGGGATGTTACAGTCTCTCCATGTTAAGGGAATTTCGTCCCGAAATTTAACTAATGAAGGCTACAAAAAAAAATCAAGAAACAGGTGGGAGTTTTGGGTTCTCGGTGAGTTTTGATTGTTGGATTCCGGGGAGTGTAAACCCTTGAAATGGCTTAGGCCTGATACTCAAAGTTGAATATGAAGGGTGATAATGAATTTCGTTTTGAAATGAATTTAAGGAGGAGATTTTCTGAATTCTAAATGTGAGATGTATTATTTGGAATGAATTTGATGGAATCTTGATAATTAGGGTTTGTGTAAGATGTAGTATAATATACTTTAAAATTGTCAGCGGTTAAAAGATTTCATAAACATTGGTCTAGGTAAAAACTTTACGTGACACGAGCAACGTTACTTCTGATAATATTATAGGACACTTATCTATAGGAAGTACCATCGGCGTATCCACCATGCCCTTGTCATATCACATTAGTTTCGTTGTTACATATCATGATAAGTTATAGGTCACAACACACGACAAAATTTCACTATGCTTTCCATACGCTGATTTTCATAATTCCGTGTGCACCCGTAATTACTTAAATCATCGCATGGTCCGTATAGGTCATTCCGTTGTGTGCGGTTCAAGGGGCACAATTTCACTCCGTCCATGTCCATTGTTTTCACATAAAAGTCGCTAACAAGTAACTATGTCCTTAAGCAGGTAAGTTCACGACTGGAGAGTAGTAATGTAGAATAACTTAAAGTTTCTTAGTTTGCTCGTGTTTGAACAAGAATACGTCAAATCCCGAGTCGTTTCCATGTATTATGGTCTTCAACTTTGGTGAACAAAGTGAATGACCATGTCTTGTGTATAATGTAATCAACCAATTGTAATAATTGTAAGCAATTTCGTTTCTTGTGTAAAGTAAACACACAAGTCTCTTGTGTAGCATGAACAACTAGCATTTTGTATTTTGTAAATCAATGAGCTCTCGCGTGTAATGTAAACAACATAGTATCACATGTATTATAGGAAATGAATCTCATGTATGGCGTTGACGACTTAACATCACGTATTTTGTAAATCAATATACTCTCACGTGTAATGTAAACAACATAGCATCATGTGTATTGCATAATGTGTACAGTTTAGTATGATGTCCTTTCTAACCAAATGAGTTTCGTGTTAATGTGGTCACTCTAGGGTTATGCATCAAACAAACAAAGGTTATGTGTCATGTATATTGCAACCAACTAAGTTTCGTGTATTATGTGATCAATCTAGTAGCATGTGTGTTGCAATTAAGCATGTTTCGTGTGTTATGTGATCAATCCAGTAAATTGTGATTTGTAGGCAAACTAGTTTCATGTATTATGTAATTTGGGTAGCATTGGGTATATTGATAATAATTGGGTTTTATGCACCATGTGGTTACGCTGGGTATATTGTGAACGTGCATGTGTAAGTTATTGAACTTCGAGTGTGTTGTATACTAACGGGTTTTGTATGTGGTTGAGCGTTGCGGACGAGCGGGTTGTTTGGCGTTCTTGTAT
The DNA here is from genome assembly GCA_023525975.1 of Smallanthus sonchifolius. Taxonomy (NCBI): domain Eukaryota; kingdom Viridiplantae; phylum Streptophyta; class Magnoliopsida; order Asterales; family Asteraceae; genus Smallanthus; species Smallanthus sonchifolius. Next base: position 42,637,361 of record CM042033.1, read on the forward strand.
AATGTGGTAGTTAGGTTCTAGCTCTTAATTCTCATTGAGGTTGATGGATAGGGTTAACGTCTACGCCGTATGGATCGTCTCTTGAAGCGACAAGTGAAAGGTAATGAGAAAGTTCTGAAAACGTTCGGGGAAATGTGTTTACAAATACGGATCTTTGTTTGAAATTTGAAAGTGGTAAGTCGTTCTTGATTGTTGATATATAACGTAGTGAATCCATTGAGTCACATAATTCAAATAAATAGACCATTTATGGGAAAAATCTTTTAATTTAACTTTTCAGCTATTTAATAAGAGAATATTTTTAAGCGAAATTATTGGCTAAACAATTAGTCGTATATTAATTTAGCGAGGGTTTAGAAATATTTACTTGAACAAGGAAAAACCATAATTATTTATCAATTTGAAATAATATATATATATATATATATTTTATTTATTTTATTTATTTAATTTTTTTTTTAAATTGGTTGTATTAACTTTCCTTATCAGGTGGGAAGTTTTATGGAAAATTTATGTTTTTGATACTATCTAAAAGTTTGATAAACATTTTGTTTGAACAAGATAACGAGGTTTTGTTTAAATCGAACAATAGGATGATTTGTTTATGAAGGAGATTGTCGGTAGTGTACTAAATCGTATTGAATGAAGAAGGTGATACTTGAGAAATTTTGATGACAATATGATAAGTGTAATTCACACTCAACGTATTGAATTTATGAATAATAACTTTGAAAAATATAAAATTTAGAAATGCTGAAACGTATTCAAAACACAGGGAAATGGTTCTCAAACTGAAATAAATAAGAAAAATAATCCTGTTAACGCCTCCTGTAGCTTTTCACTAGAAGGAGAATAATTCCCAAGGTGAGCACCGCTTCGAGGTTGGAGATTAATTCCTTTTGGTACCCTAATTGGTTTGCTAGGCTATTCATTCCCTGTCCTTGCAAGTCGTGCATTAACCCTTGCTCCATTCTTTGCCTCTCAAATAGATTCTCAATTATCAACAACTCTTTACTCATGCAGATGGCATTCCATGTCATGTGCTAAGAACCACCACTATCAACAACCAAAATGGTATTAATAGTCCCTCTTGGTTATTCTGCACAACTAACAAGAAACATTAATTTGAAATTGGGACCCAAGCCATGGTAGTCATGAGTCGTCCATCTGTATCAAAATAATAAACCTTACTCCATTCACAATCGAATCTTTCATCTATTTTCGGAGATTGTTCCGACGAGTCAGAAACAGAAACTTTAGATTTCCAAACATACTTCTGTTCATTAAGTTCTTTTTGCTTAAAATGTGAAGTGTTTGAACATTTTCGTTCATTTGAAAAATGTTTAGATTGTGAAAACTCTTGTTGTTCTAAAAGTTTTCTCAATCTTCTGTTTCTCCTCCGTCTTTGAGGTCTAGAAAGCCTAACCTCAGATTTTGAATTACCCTTTGTTGTATCATGAGGTCTAACCACATTTGGGTTATAAGGCTTACCATGAGTTCTTACCTTTCCTGGAGTAACATGTCAGTTACCTTTGGCTTTGTGAGAACAATCAATTCGTATGTGACCAACAAGACCATAAGAAAAGCACTATCTCGTCTCACGATAATCTCTCATATAAGGAATCTTCACACGATTAGATGCAGTTGAAGAAGATTCTCCTACATGAACTTCTTTTGGATTTTGAGAATGAATAAACTTTTTCTCAACAGGCTTCGATTCAGGCTTCATCTTCTCAGGAACTACATGCTTCTTTCCTTTATTTTTGTAAGGACAGTTCACCACAATGTGTCCTATCACATTACAATGAAAACATGTACGCCTATCTTTATAATCTCTGACATATGGAACTCTCCTTGAATTTGAAGAACTTCCAAATGTATAATTTCCAGATGAATTAGAATCAACCTTTGAGTCTTCTTTCTTAACAGCTTTCGGTATCCCCTCTACCTTAACTTCATCAAAATATTCATCATCACTCTCATCAGAATACACCATATCTTCACCTGTGACTAGATTCACTTTCAACACAGTCTTAGGATCTAAATCCTCATCGTTTATAATCTCAGGTGTAACAGAATAATTGCCATTGAATGGTGGAGGAACATAGCCAATACCACTAGTTCCGTTCCCCTCTTCAGTATTCTCATGATAATATCCTAATAAGAATGATGAATTTGCAAAGCTTTCTAACTTTCTATGTAATCTAATCACCTCTGCTTTAGATTCAGCTAGTTCTTTATCTTTCTCAACAAGATCATTATTTCTTTTCTCAATTTCTGCAAATGACATATCCAGGTGATATGCCTGCTCTTTGATCTTCAAAGTCAGAGAATTTATATCTCTCTTCAGTGATTCTATTCTCTCAATGCACACATTCTCATTATCTTTTAATTTTTGATTTACCATGTGCATGGATTTCATATCACAAATGAGGTTGACGTTGTCATCCATAACCCTCATCATTTTATCCTTAACTGAAACATAATTAGAACAAAACGTTTCAGAGTTATAAGGCTTACCATGAGTTCTTACCTTTCCTGGAGTAACATGTCAGTTACCTTTGGCTTTGTGAGAACAATCAATTCGTATGTGACCAACAAGACCATAAGAAAAGCACTATCTCGTCTCACGATAATCTCTCATATAAGGAATCTTCACACGATTAGATGCAGTTGAAGAAGATTCTCCTACATGAACTTCTTTTGGCTTTTGAGAATGAATAAACTTTTTCTCAACAGGCTTCGATTCAGGCTTCATCTTCTCAGGAACTATATGCTTCTTTCCTTTATTTTTGTAAGGACAGTTCACCACAATGTGTCCTATCTCATTACAATGAAAACATGTACGCCTATCTTTATAATCTCTGACATATGGAACTCTCCTTGAATTTGAAGAACTTCCAAATGTATAATTTCCAGATGAATTAGAATCAACCTTTGAGTCTTCTTTCTTAACAGCTTTCGGTATCCCCTCTACCTTAACTTCATCAAAATATTCATCATCACTCTCATCAGAATACACCATATCTTCACCTGTGACTAGATTCACTTTCAACACAGTCTTAGGATCTAAATCCTCATCGTTTATAATCTCAGGTGTAACAGAATAATTGCCATTGAATGGTGGAGGAACATAGCCAATACCACTAGTTCCGTTCCCCTCTTCAGTATTCTCATGATAATATCCTAATAAGAATGATGAATTTGCAAAGCTTTCTAACTTTCTATGTAATCTAATCACCTCTGCTTTAGATTCAGCTAGTTCTTTATCTTTCTCAACAAGATCATTATTTCTTTTCTCAATTTCTGCAAATGACATATCCAGGTGATATGCCTGCTCTTTGATCTTCAAAGTCAGAGAATTTATATCTCTCTTCAGTGATTCTATTCTCTCAATGCACACATTCTCATTATCTTTTAATTTTTGATTTACCATGTGCATGGATTTCATATCACAAATGAGGTTGACGTTGTCATCCATAACCCTCATCATTTTATCCTTAACTGAAACATAATTAGAACAAAACGTTTCAGAGTTAGAAAATACCTCAAGTTTTACTTCTGAAGAAGATGCACTAGGAGCCATAAAAACAGCATCATCAGCTTCACTCTTTTGTTCAACAATGACAGGCTCTGCATCAGTTTCTAATTCACTCAGATCATATTCAACTGTCTGAAAACTTTTTTCACTCATCACATCAGTCTAAGTAGATTGAGTACTTTCACCAGAATGAATACTCTCACTATCACTTAACTCGGTAGACGAATCACTTTCAGAAAACACTCTGCTTTACTACTTCTTCTTTGATCAAGACCACAAACGCTTGAGTAGTAGCTTCACCCTTTTTCTTCAAAGCTTCCCATAGTTCTCTTGAAGTTGGACACTTCCCGAGACTATGAATGATTTCTTTTGGTAAAGACATAGTTAAAATTTCACGCGTCTTCATCTCTCGATCAAAATTCAGCTTTTCTACTTTAGTAAGAGCTGTCAGTGGTTTAGGAACATCACTAAATTCTAGAAAGTTAAAAGTAGGATGCACATATCCTTCTATTATTGGTCTCCAAAAATTTTCATCAGTTGCTGATACGAACTGTTCGAACCGGACTTTCCAGCTACGAAAATCTGATATGCATAAAAGTCTCGGTGGCATAGTTTCAATCTCATTATCATCACATGAAATTGACATTTTGAAATTTTCGCGAAAATATCCGGAAAAAATTTCCCGCCAAAACTCTTTTTTAAAAAATTTCGAAAATTCAAAATTTCAAAAATGATTCAAAACGACCATATAAGCTTTCCCTAAAAATTTGGACAAGATGAATTTTCCCGCCAAAATACTTTTTTTTTTAGAACACTAAGTTCGCCTGATACTGTATAAGCGAACTTGACCCGAGCGAATTTGACCCAAGCGAACTTGTTAACTTCGCCTGATTAAGTTCGCCTACCGATTAAGTTCGCTTAAACTGTGAGAAGCGAACTTAATAAGTTCGCTTGCTAAGTTCGCCTGCACAAGAACTCAGCAAGTTCGCCTAAAACAGCTAAAACAAACTCAGAAACCCAAACACGAACAAACTCGGCTGAAAATCATGATTTCTGATCAAAATGATGGAATTAAGCAATTCTGAACCGTATGATTGTGTAGAAACTGATTAGGAACAATCCTATCGGTTCAATTTCTTCAAACCAATCCAAAATCAATCCAAATTGATCAAAAATCTTCAATTTTTATCAAGAACACGAAAAAGATGAAAAATCCTTCAAATTCTCTGAATTTTTATGTTGATTGGACACGAAAACACCATGAATCTTTTGCTAATCAAGAGCAAAGGCTCTGATACCACTTGTAGGTCCCTAATTCGGTGCGTGACGGATCTCTAGACTCGCGGTACGACACGGTGATAACGTGCGGAATCCATGATCAACGTGCTCGTGTAACTCAATCAACAACAACGGTGTAAATAAACGCTTTGTATTTCCACCACAATATCAGGTTACAAGATTCTGTCTCTAATCAAGTCTACTCTGATATCGTCTATTCTCACCTCTTAGAACTGTTTCACAGACTCTGTTCTGTATTTATAAACTATTGTTCTGCACCAGGCGAACTTATTAAGTTCGCCTCTAACAGACTAAGCGAACTTAATAAGTTCGCCTCTGATAGACTTAAGCGAACTTATTAAGTTCGCCTCTGATAGACCAGGCGAACTTATTAAGTTCGCCTCTGATAGGCTAGGCGAACTTAATAAGTTCGCCTCTAGCAGAACTTACACAGAATTTTATCAATTACAAGTCAAAGACTCTAAGACTGAGACATAATAACTTCAAGCTCGTTGTCACCAGAATATGCTCCAACAGAACCACCATCAATATTAATCACATCTTCCAATAAATGAATATTCCCTGTCATATGTCGAGAACAAACACTATCCACATACCATGTATTGTTGATAGTCCTCCTTGGTTGTCCCTGCATAAACAAAGAAAATCAGTTAGAAATTGGAACACAAGCCATTGTGGTCTTGGGTCGTCCAGATGGATCAAAATAAACAACTTCAAGCAATTCACAATCAACATTGTCATCAACCTTTGGAACATAAGATTTACAATTAGACCTTCTCAGAGAAGACATAGGTTGATTTATTGGAAAGACATTATTAGATTTATGATTATCAGATTCAGGTATTTCCAAAAATTTCTTTAGTTTTCTGTTACGTCTTCTTCGTTATGGTCTAAAAGTTTGACCTCAGGTTGAGACTCTTTTGAAATTACAACATGTGGAATCTCAAACTTCTTTTGAAAAACAACGGGTTTAAAAATACACTTATCATGTTGCTTAAATCCTGAAGATTTAGCAAATGATTGACAAGGCATATTCTTTTCAACACTTGACATAGGCTTTTCCCCATTTTGATATCAAGCGAACTTGATAAGTTCGCTTACTCAAGAAACTCCAGTAAGTTCGCCTACTGATTAAGTTCGCCTACTACGTTCGCTTAAACTGAGAGAAGCAAACTTAATAAGTTTGCTTGCTAAGTTCGTCTGCAACAACTTTCAGCAAGTTCGCTTAAAGGAGCTGAATCAAACTCAGCAAGAACTTTAACCCAAACACGAACAAAGAGCACCAAAAATCATCATTTCTCACAGATTAGAAGTAATTTGAGGAAATTGAACCGTAGGATTAAGTATTTTATGAATTAGAACACTTCTATCGGATTATTTTCCCTAAAATCAACTTCAAATCCACGAATTCAGCAGTAAAATCAGCTTCAAGAACTTGAAAACTCCATGGATACAAAAACTTCAAAAATGATTAAATTCTTGTCAAATTGTACACAAAAACGTCTCTAATCACCAAGAATCAAACACAAATCATGAGCAAAAGCTCTGATACCACTTGTAGGTCCACATGACTCATCTCAGATCGATCTCGTGACAACACGTGTTGTTAATACGGAGTGCGGAATCCTTCCGTATTAACGTTTTGTATATCAATCAACAATAGAAACAACAGGTAAATAAACTTTCTCTTTTATTTCACCAAACAGAGTTTGCAGAATACTTGTTCGTTCATTCGTACTAAACAGACTCTATAAACTCTCTATTTATAGACACACGTTCTGCAATAGGTGAACTTAACAAGTTTGCTTCAAAGATGCTTAGGCGAACTTAACAAGTTCGCCTCTAATAGGCTAGGCGAACTTATCAAGTTCGCCTCTAGCAGAACTTGTACTAATACTTAGACAAAAAACTAAACAATTACATAAAAACATAAAGACAATAAGACCTAAACTATTACAAAGCTTTTGTCATACAATCTATGTCCTAACAATCTTGGATAAAGTTATATGGAACATTCAGACCATCACTTCCTTCATATGTAACTTCATCTTCACTCTTTTCTATCTCAATTTCTACAATCTCTCCTTCTTCAACTTCATTATCCATCACATCCTCTTCAACATCATCAAATAATTCGTCAATATCATCCAGACATTCTAACTTCTCAGCTTCTTCTTCTTCTTCAGAATCAGCAAATAATTCCATTAGTAAAATATCTTCATTCACTCCAAAATCATTCTTGATTCCTTCAATATTTCCTGATGTAGACTCCCCCTGAACTCTTGATATAGGATTCATGTCAGCGTATTGATGATCACCCTCAACATTACCACCAGGATCATTGTCATCATCATTCTTTCTTTGAACAGAATCAGCATGAAAAGTATCATGTATCCTTAACTCCCCCTGAGCGTCAAGACGCTCAACAAGTTTGGACACCAAAAACAGCATGTCAGCAATCTGTGTAGCTTGAGCTTGAATGACCAACTGTCTCTGAGAATCAGTAGACACAAGAGTATCTACTTGAGTCTGCAAAGCTAGCACCTATGATTCAAAGAAGGTAATTCTTTCAGAATCAGACGGCTTTGAAGGACCAGCATCAGATTTGTGTGGAATATGTGGAGAAAGCATCGGAGATGGATGTTTAGAAGCAGGAGGTGTAATCAGTAAGGAAGCAACAAAAGTAGCTTCCTCAACACCTTGAGATGAATGAGCAGCAGCAATAGAAGCAGACATAAGCTTCTGAGCTTTTGGAACTGGAATAACATCACTATCCGAGTCAGAACTCTCATCAATTAAAGTTCTCTTGCCAAGTACTGATCCAAAAGGAGGATTCCGAACAGACTTACGCCTCGTTTTCTGGCTTTAGATTTAATACGTTTCCCCGCATTAGCCAATGGTAACGTAGCCAACCTCTCATAATGATCTGAGCTAAAATCTCTCATACGAATCAGAATCGGTAGCTTTAGAATTAGGTAAGATAGTATCACCGGAACTTGTATCTACAACATATCCTTCAGCTTCATGAATAGGTGAGTTCACAGCTTCATGATCAAAATCATCCATATTCATACCCAAATCTTGTTCATTATCTTTAGCAATCTCCTCTTGAACTAGTTCATTAACAGGAATGTGAACTTGTTCTTGTGGAATATGAACTTCTTGTTGTTGTTGTTTTTGAATAGGAACTTGTTGTTCTTGTTGTTGAATTTGAACTTGTTGCGATTGTTGTTGTTGTTGTACTTGATTCTGGACTTGGCCTTGAACTAACTCCTTCGGATGAAACCAATTATCATTAGGTGGCTCAACATAATCAGGATTGATTAAGTGACAAAACAAAGGAGTTGGACCAGGAATTAGAGCAGCATTTTGTTGTTTAACCTTAGTACAATCAGTAAAGATTCATTTTGACATAGGAGTCAAGGTCAAACGGATTGGATGCTGAGGTAAATCAGGAATTAAATTGTTCAGAATCATTTGCACGAACATAGGGTACATAAGAAACCCTTGACCTTCTAGAGGATTGATTTGCATGACCAACTCACGGTAGATATATAAAGCAAAGTTAAACCGTTTGTTAGGGTCAATGCAACCATTGCAGCCTGTAATGTACTCTTCAAACCATCAGTACCAGTCTTTTTTGGAAACAAACATTGTATGATGACGTGCATAAATACCTTTATTCTCCAACTAAACCTCCTTTTCTTGCTTGAGTATTATTGGGTCTACCTCTGTAACCCATCCTCTGAAAACACCCCATAATCAGTGTTCCAGGATAAGACATAGGATCATCAACAGCACCTCTTAATGCCAAAGCAGCACGAATAGTTTCTACTGAAATAGCTACCTCCGTATTATTCACTGTAGCATGAAGTACGTGAGGTTCAACTCCTGTATCTTGATGTACGGTATCCCAGAATTGTTGAATATACGGTAAACTGATGTACGGATTAGCAGATAATGCCACATGCAAACGTGAACGATTCAGAAAGTTGATAATTCCTTGAAAATTAACAGCTTCAGACATATTTGGATCTAACAACGTCACTTGATTATGTTTGTACTCAACACGATGAGCCATCTGTAAATGTATTGGACAAAAAACATTAGTAATCAAACAAACAAACAAAAAATTTAAAAAATTTCAACACAAAATTTTTTTAAAAAAAAGGCCAAAACACTACTGAGCCCTTAGGCGAACTTAATAAGTTCGCTTAGTGTTGCAAGAGGCGAACATAATAAGTTCGCCTGAACAAGTTCGCCTGAACAAGTTCGTCTGAACAAGTTCGCCTAAACCAGTTTGTCGATACAACTTCTACAGCAGAAATCAAACCATGTCTAAATTGCCAATTTTGTTCAAATTAAACATATCATTAGCATCGATTAACAACCACGTCATACTATTAGGCATCAATTTAAAGATTGAAATCCATAAAACCTTGATTTTCTCAGAAAACGTAAAAAAATTAAAAATCCGAAGAACACAGGTTAAAGAAACCAAGATTCCCATCGATTTAACGGATAAAAATCTTTGAAATTACCTTAGAAAGATTCACAATCAAAAACCGATCCAGAAACAAACACAAAAATTTCGAATCGAAAACCCTATATCAGAAAATCACAAGTTCGCTATAAAACTCGTAAGTTCGCTCTCACCGGAAAGAAGATAAAAGTGATAAGTTCGCTTGAACAAAAAATTTAATCACAATTATGTTCGCTTCATTAGGCGAACTTGTTAAGTTCGCTTAACAAGCCTCAGACTAACATATTAAGTTCGCTTAGTCAGAACCAGGCGAACATATTAAGTTCACTCCAAACCTTTGCCATGAACAATTTCTTCACTTTCATCACATCACATTCTTGTGAACTTCCATCTGTAGCATGTATCCGATCCAATCCCGAATCATTTTAATAAAAATAAAATTCTCATGGAAGATAGAAACAAAATATTTTTGGATTTTATCTATACAAACGTAATCACATATTTTTGGTTTTTATCTGAGCAAACTGAAACACATATTTTTGGATTTTATATGAGCAAACTAAAATACATATTTTTGGATTTTATATGAGCAAACTAAAATACATATTTCTGGATGAACATCAAGAGCAAGAAGATCATATTAGTATATGAGAAATTCATCACACAGTCTATTATCAACTATGGGAAACCTATGATATGAAACAATCAAACTCATTCTTATGTAACTCAAATCTTTTTCAATTTTATGTAACTTTTGCAATCAATTTGAATAATACTTGAAGTGATACGCGATAAATTTCAAATTAAACAAGATAAGGTTATGAAATGCTCAATTTTTCATTCCAAATTTGTAATACAAAGTTTGAATTCTAAAATTGTCAATATTATATAATTTGAAACTATAAGCATTTTTCTTTCAAATTCATGTGAGTTAGTACCATTTAGATGAAAAACATTAAATTTGCACTATCTTCAAGACATACACAGTTTATTTCAAGATTAGATCAATCTCCAAGATGAAATTATCTCTATTAGCACAAGTATAGAATAGCAGATCCCAAAGGATATAAGAATCAGAATGATTCAGAATCGAACGATTCTAATGAATTGGCTTTATAATGAGAATCAATAGATTCGGGTAGGAGGATCCAACTATTATCTAGATAAATTTCAAGGAAATCAGAATAGATGATGTATCTAATTGATCCAAGGGTGAATATATGTTCTAACAGATGTTGTCAGAAACATATCTTAGTTCAGCAACACATTGCATGTTTTTCGGGCATGGGCAGTGAAGTGAACTGAAAGAGATTGTGCTAAAGACATAATTCGATATTGGTCTCATGAAATTCTTAAAACCATATATTCTATATCTGATAATAATCTTTTACACACACACCCAGGCATATAATGGATTCAAATCACAGATGTAATCCTATCATATTTAATTTTCACACTACTATTGGTTCAAAAACGCTTCTAGTCTATTGACAATTCAAGTTTCAAACTCATATTCAAATTAAAACATATTATCAAGATTAAAGCATTCAAAACACTATCATTTCTCATTTATGCAGACTTTAAAATTTAGATCGAATCAATTTTCTTTAAACTAACATATATCAAAGGTCCACTATGGTCACGTGTAATGAACTATTCATTGATTTACTATCATTTCTTCTATAACTTTAAATGATGTTAATTTTATATTTTTTTTTCATTTTGTTTTGAATTTTTATAAATAATAATTTTTGACTGAAATTTAAAATGCAGAAATGTAATAAAGCAATAAAATAAATTTAAAACAAAAATTCCCATGAAAATTTGTTTTTGAAAAACTTTTATTCGGGATTGATCATACCTATCATTTTGATTAGAAATTCAAACCTGGTACGATCAAATGCTTTGGTAAAAAGATCAGCAAAATTATCATCTGTATGTACCTTTACCAGCTCAATCAACTTCTTATCTGCAAAATCACAAATAAAATGATATCTAATTTCAATGTGCTTTGTTATACTGTGCTTAACATGATTATTTATGACGGAAATTGTAGCATTATTATCAACAAACATGGGGGTTCCTGTAAAATTCAAACCGTAGTCTCTTAATTGTTGTTGGATCCACAAGATCTGTGAACAACAACTTGCAGCAGCAATGTATTATGCTTCACATGTTGAAATGGAGACCGTAGTTTGCTTTTTGGATTACAAGGAAACTACACGATTACCCAAGAACTGGCAACCACATGTAGTAGATTTCCTGTCCAAACAACATCCACCAAAATCAGAATCAGTGTATGCATTAAATTCAAAGTTAGAACCATGTGGAAACCATAGTCCCAATCTTTGTTTTCCTTTCAGATATCGAAAGATTCTCTTTACTGCAATCAAATGAGACTCTTTTGGTTTTGCTTGGAACCTGGAACAAATACACACAGCGAGCATTATGTCTGGCCTTGAAGCGGTTAAGTACATGAGAGATCCAATCATTACACGGTAGAGTCGGCAATCAACTTATTTTCCATCCGGGTCAGAATTCAATTTATGATTGACTGGAATCAGAGTATCATATGGGGTACAGTCCTCCATCTTGAACAGGCTCAAGATGTCCTTTACATACATGGAATGATAAATAAAGAAACATCTTCCTTCTGATTAACTTGAAGACCTAGGAAAAATGATAACTCTCCCATAGCTGACATCTCAAACTTTGATTTCGTAATACTCTCAAACTCTTTGCACAACCCTTCATTTGTAGAGCCAAAAATAATATCATCTACATATATCTGCACTAGTAGATATTCTCCCCCTGCTTTCTTAATGAATAAAGTCAAGTCAATATGTCCACGAACAAAATCATTCTCCATAAGATGTATACACAACGTTTCATACCACGCTCGAGGAGCTTGATGAAGACCAAAGAGAGCTTTATCAAGCTTGAAAAATTTAGACGGATTAAGTGGATCTTCAAACCCCGGTGGCTGACACACATAAACTTCCTCCTTGACTTTACTATATAAGAAAGCACTTTTTACATCTAATTGAAACACCTTAAACCCTTTGTATGAAGCAAAAGCAAGAAACAGCCGTATAGCTTCAAGCCTAGCAACATGAGCATAAACCTCGGTGTAATCAATTCCCTCTTGTTAATTGAAACCTTGTACAACTAATCTTGCCTTATTTCTCACCACAACACCTCGATCGTCTTTCTTGCATTTAAACACCCATCATTAAAATGAAATGAAAATATCTTGTCACACACTTGAGATACGCTTAAAAGATAATGTTCAAGTTGCTCCACATAGTTCACTTTCTCAAATTTGACTTTTTCATTCTTTAAAGTACCCTGACCAGTTATGTACCTGTCTTTATTTCCAGCAAAAGAGACATAACCACTATCAATATTAATAACATCTTCCAACAAACGAATATTCCCTGTCATATGTCGAGAACAACCACTATCCACACACCACGTATTGTTGATAGTCCTCCTTGGTTGTCCTTACATAAACAAAGAAAATTAGTTAGCTCCAAAGGAGCTACAATAGAATTCTTTGACTTAGATTTGTGAGACTTCTTGTGTTGTTTCCTTTTCTTGCAAAGGAGCTACAGTCATCAGGAACTGGAAATTGTGGTCATATGCAGTAGCTCAAATGAAGACTATAGTGTGTTTGATGATATATGAAGACGGATGACAATCTTCTAAAGCTGTTGTCAAGGGGGAGTCTGTTGGAGCATATTCTGGTGACAACAAGCTTGAAGATATTATGTCTTAGTCATAGAGTCTTTGACCTGTAATTGATAGAATTGTTAGCAACAATTAAAGGGGAGTCTGTTAGGACATGTTTGGTAACTGTTGATAAAATTCTGTATAAGTTCAAAGAGAGGCGAACTTAACATGTTCGCCTAAGCATCTTTAGGAGCAATCTTGTTAAGTTCGCCTAAGGAATTTTGTACAAGTTCATAGAGAGGCGAACTTATCTTTAGAAGAGAACTTGTTAAGTTCGCCTATAGCAGGTTTGTGTCTATATATAGATGTTTACAGATTCTTTTCAGAAGAGAGCAGAAGGGGGCTTTGAACGAGTGTATTCTGTGAATTTGTAAACTCTGTGGTTATTTGGAATACAAAGATAAGTTTATTTACCTACTGTTTCTATTGTCAATTCATATACAAACGTTAACACGGTAGGATTCCGCACTCCGTGTTATCGAGACGTCCTTTCACGAGATCGATCTGTAGATGAGTCATGTGGACCTACAAGTGGTATCAGAGCTTTTGCTTGTGATTTGTGTTTGATTCTTGGTGATTAGAGACGTTTTTGTGTACAATTTGACAAGAAATTGATCATTTTTTAAGTTTTTATATCCATGGAGTTTTCAAGTTCTTGAAACTGATTTTACTGCTGAATTCATGGATTTGAGGTGGATTTTGGTGAAATTAATCCGATAGAAGTGTTCTAATTCATAAAATACTAAATCCTACGGTTCAATTTCCTCAAATTCCTTCTAACCGGTGAGAAATGATGATTTTTGGTGATGTTTGTTCGTGTTTGGGTTAAAGTTCTTGCTGAGTTTGTTTTACCTGCAGTAAGCGAACTTGCTGAAAGTAGTTTCAGGCGAACTTAGCAAGATATTAAGTTCGCTTCTCTCAGTTTAAGCGAACTTAGTAGGAAACTTAAATCAGTAGGCGAACTTAATGGAGTTTCTTGGTTAACACGACTCATCTCAGATCGATCTCGTGACAGGACGTCTCGTTATTTGCTTGTTTGGCTCTGATACCACTTGTAGGTCCACATGACTCATCTCAGATCGATCTCGTGACAGGACGTCTCGTTAGCACGGAGTGCGGAATCCTACCGTATTAACGTTTGTATACTAATTGACAATAGAAACAACAGGTAAATAAACTTTCTCTTTTTATATCATCAAACACATAGAAGTTTACAGTTCAACTCTCTACTCTCACTTGTCTGTTCGTACTAAACAGATTCTATAAACTCTCTATTTATAGAGACACGTTCTACAATAGACGAACTTAACAAGTTCGCTTCAAAGATGCTTAGGCGAACTTAACAAGTTCGCCTCTAATAGACATAAGTTCGCCTCTAGCAGAACTTGTTCTAATACTTAGACAAAATCTAAACAATTACATAAAAATATAAAGACAATAAGACCAAAACTATTACAAAGCTTTTGTCATACAATCTATGTGACAATCCGACTTTTTAGGTTAACCCCGTTAACTATTCCGTTAAGTTTCTTATTAAAAACTTAACCCCGTTAATCAAATCTAACCCCAAGGACTAATTCGGTCACAATATCAACTCAAAACTGCAAGGACTAATTGTGTAATTATACCAAACTGAATTGTTGACTCCCCAAAGTCAAAATCAAATCAATTCAATCCTGTTTGACTTTTTGAAGTCAAACTCGTGGAAATCCAATCAAAACCGAAATTGCAAATCGATTCTATGGAAATTGGAAATGTTAGCACTCGATTTTTATCTTTAACGACCTTAATCATCAATTAAATCATCCATCATTAACAAATTAATCAAATTAATGACGAGTTATTCCGAAACCGTCGAATCATTAACATAATTCACCAATTCGATCATTCCAATTATCATACACACAAAATAATCACCTGCAAACTTCGTTCGAACCCCCCTGAAGCTTCACACAAATCAAATTAGTCGGAGAAGCAGCAGACAACGCCGGAGATCACTACAGTCGCAATCGGCGTCGGTTTTGATCGAACACCATCAATTCGAGCACCATTGTGGTAATTAAACACTTCTGTAGTTTCGTTTTCATACCTAGATCGAAAGCCCTATCATACCTAGGGCTTATAACACCGAATTTAACTCGAACCGATTCTAGGATACATAACCAATTCGGTTTAATTGAACACTACTCTAATCGCGATCTCAATCCAATTAATTTTGATAGATAGATTCGCAAACACTCTCTGATCGAAAGCCCTATGATAATTCAATCAAGTAACATCGAATTGTGTAACATCCAGTAATTAGGGTTTGTTCTTAAATCAATTTGGGGGTTTCGACCCTAAACTTAATCTCAATCAAATTAACTTACATCAACAGTTTCGCAATCCTATGTACAATAAAAACCCTCTATAAATTTCAATTTATAACTTCGAATTGTGTTTGGCCGTAAATTAGGGCTTGTTCTTGGTTCGAATTGGGGTTTTCGATCTGGAACTCAATCATAATGAAATTGAATCAAGTCATTAGACTCGCAAATCATTGCTTGTTAAAAGCCCTATGATTATAACATCTGTTAACATCGGATTTTAACAAATCAATCTTATATTTTTAACTAGGGTTTCATAATTTCGGTCGAGCATTAATCGATCATAAACTAAATAGTTTTGCAATTAAACTCGACCTCATACTCGCCGATACTCGACTGATTAAAACCCCTTGTTACCTTGTTCAAAACACGACCGGATTTGTGGGTTTGGGATTGGATTCGATCGTTGTTCGCGTGGGAGGGAATCCACAGGGACGCGAACGTTAAAACCAGTGTGTTCCGGGTTCTGTTGCGATAGCCTAGCGGCCGGGACTGGTTAGAGCTGTGTGCGTGTGTGGGAGAGACCCGGGTTCGAGACCGGGCTCCCACAATCATTTTTAAAACATTTTTTATGGATTATTAAATTAATAAAAATCAAACTTTATAATAGTATATTACTATGTAAATATGTTTTAACCCGGGAAACAGCCCGTAGGCTCGGGTTTGAATTATTAACATATTTTTATAAATTATACCCACTTTTATAAATAATATATTGTTATTATTATCAAGTAAAAATAATATGTTTATATTATTTTTAAGCCGTAAATTCGTATAAAATAATACTTTTATATTATTTTCAAATTGTGACCCGTATTATTAAATAATATATATATATATATTTATATTATTTCGAATCATTTTATAACATCATGTATCGATTGAGACTAAATAATAATATAATTAGTTATATTATTTACTCGTGTATATATATATATATATATATATATATATATTTAGCTTCTCAATTTTCATGAATGACAAAACACCCGATTTTTTTATTTATTATTTCTGTCATTCATCGCATAAAGTAATTCCTAAACCCGTGGACACGTTCGTCCACTCTCGTTTATTGGAGCAGTTCTTTAAGACGTTCCTCGTTTCCGTGTCACAGTCACAATTCCCATTATCGTTCCTAATTTATATGTTTATAATTTTAGGACATTCGTAGGTCTTTTGAGACTTACATTCGTAGGTCTTTTGAGACTTACACTCGTGGTTCCAACTTACTTTTAGTGTGAAACTACCTTCACCGCCAAGCAGGTGAGTTTTCACGACCCCTTTTTACTGTTTTAACTTGGGGGAGAAAACATGCTTAAACTGCTTTTGAGATTTTGTATTTCATATGCTATCAATGTTAAAGCTATGTGTAACACGCTATCACAGAAAGTCCTCATCTTATCTCGAACAGTTAATATGAATCTTAGCGAGGTAATGTTTAGTAGTACTACTGGGTTTGACAAATCCCACCCGCATTAGTCGCGCTAACTCGATTGGATATCGAACGGGTGAAATGTTAGCCTACTCACATGGCCAGTATTGATAGACCTGGCAGGAGGCAATAAACAAACAGTCAGTTTTGGTTGCGAGCACTTGAGCTAAACATGAACATAGGTTAGCTACCTATAGATACATATTGAATGATCATAAATCTGGTAAACGCTTACGTATTTATTTGAAACCTGTGAACTCACCAACCTTGTGTTGACACTTTTTCTTACATGTTTTCTCAGGTCGCTAAGCTAAGACACAAGGTGCACGTTAGGACATGCATGGGATTCAACTATTTTACTTATGATATATTTTATGACTTCCTTGTATTGTATTTTGGTTGGTTGGACATTTTGGACTTTTTGGACTTTGGTTTTTGGGCGCGTGTATTTTGCGCATTTACTTTTCGTTACGCTTCCGCATTGAACTTTGATTTTTAATGGTATTTTCATTTGAGTCCCATGTAGAGTCGTTCAAAGTAACTAATGTATGAGATCCTGGTTAGCCACTTCCCAAAACGGTAAAACTCCGTTAGTTGAAATATGGGGGTGTGACAGATTGGTATCAGAGCCATTGGTTATAGAGAACTACGATTGCATACTAGACTATAGCCTTACATATTAGTTACATGTCATTTGGATGTTTGGCACTTATACATAATGTTGCAGGATCATGTCGTCAACCCCACCTCCATCACCTAAAGCATCAGGGCATAAGGCACCTGTACTCTCATCCCCGGAACCCAAAAGGCGCCGGCCTACTTCAGGTAACCATTCAGTTGACCAAGACGAACCGAGTAACACACGAGCATTGGATTATGCTCTCAATTGGGACGTATACCCACATATGATCCAAAGGTGGATCGAAATGGGAGATGTTCCATCACCTTACTTTGGATCCGCATCTTTATCATCTACACTACCTAGCTTACTATGCACCATGGAACAAGCTTTCGCAGCATTCGTATCTTATATGTCGAAGGAATTGAGTATTGTACAAGATGTCACCGAGGAGATACCTAAACTTCTGAAGAATGGACCCCAAATAGAAGAGAACAAGATAGGAATAGCACATTTGACTACTGAACTAGCTGCAACGGACCATGCTCATAATCTTTTAGTGGATCGTGTGGCACATCTAGAGACGAGGGCCGACACTATGGATGATGATATGGAAGGAGTGTTGGAGAGATTAGCCGCTATGGAAGCTCAGCTACATGTGGCAAACCACACTGCTGAAGGTCTTCAAGAGAGAGTGACTCACTTGGAAGCCCAACTACAAGCGGCCCTATTTTCGGAAGACATTCCAGTATCTGACGATGAGGAGGAACCTTTTGAGGAGGAACCTTTTGAAGAAGAGCCTTTCGAGGAGGAGCCCGTGGAAGAAGAACCGGTTGAGATAGGCGATACACAATCGTATGTTTCTTCCGATGACGAAGATGCCTGATGATCTTCCTATTCTATCTTCCTTTTCATGTTTGCGTTTGCCTATATTATTTCTGTTTCCAAACCTAGATGGGTAAGGTTGTTCCCATCCAAAAAAAGCATGAGAAGTTTAATATTTGAGTTATTAATTTTGTAGCCTTACAATTTATCTAATTTTCAAAATATTAGATGTTGTATCTCCTTACTCGTACCTGAATAATGTTTAATATGCGATATATTTCTCATTGTTTTTTTTTCATTTATGATTGTGAAGAATCATGTCTGGGAGAGGACGCGAAGGCCGTGCCGGTGGTCGTGGTACCATTAACATGACGGCAGCAGAGCTAGCAGCATTGATAAATGATAGTGTGGCGGAGGCCCTAGCAGCACAGAATGCTGCAGGTAAATGCTCTAACTATTGACTAATAGTGTCAATCGTTCTCCTAAAAACATCTTTCTAAACTCTATGATTCCAATTCAATTTGTATTTCTAAATCCAGGCCAGCAAAATCAGCAAAACCAACAACCAACCTGCACTTTAAAAGCATTCATGGATTGCAAGCCCCACACCTCTAGTGGAGCTGAAGGAGCCGTTGGATTACTTCGCTGGTTTGAGAAGGTTGAATCAGTAATAGCCATGTGCAACTGCCCGGTGGCTAACCAAGTGAAGTTTGCTGCTGGAACTTTAGAAAGCCCGGCCCTGACATGGTGGAATGCCCAAGTTCAAATGTTGGGACTGGCAATGACAAATGGACTCCCGTGGGAGGAATCTAATGCAATGATGAAGGAAGAATACTGCCCACGCGATGAGATCCAAAAGTTAGAGGGAGAGTTCTGGAACCTTAAGATGGAGGGTTCGAAAATTGAACTCTACACCACTTTTCACACGAACTGGCTACTATGTGTCCGGATACGGTAACTCCTGACTACAAAAGAATTGAAATTTACATCGGAGGTCTAGTGCCTCAAATACAAAGCATGGTTACTTCATCCAATCCTGCTACTATCAAACAAACCATTCGACTTGCGCATAAGTTAACCGACCAAGCGGTGACGCAAGGAACCCTACGTTCGAGAGGTTCAGTTGCTAAACCCATCGAGAGCCATAAACGCAAGTTCGATCACCATTCCAACACCCACAACCACTCCAACTCCCACTCCAAAGGACCTCAACCAAACCAACCCCAGTTTAACCAACCGCAACAACAGCAACGGCGTAGGTTTGAGCCTACCAAGAACTTCAATCAGTCGACCTCTTCTGGCCAAAACCAGGGTGGTTATGCGGGGAAGTCCCCGAAGTGTAACAAGTGTAACTTACACCACTTTGGGTTCTGCAATCGTTGCCAAAGGTGCGGTAAAATAGGCCATGCTGCTAAGGACTGCAGGGGTGAATTACAAACTAAACAACCCTTTCAACAACCGGGATCTACTAGGGCTTGCTTTGAGTGTGGAAAGGAAGGGCATATCCGGAAGAACTGTCCTCAGTTGAAGAAAGGGGGTAATGGAAATCACAACCCTAACCAGAATAACAATGGTAATGGTGGTAACAATGGCAATGGGGGAGGAAATGGTGCGAAGGGACGACCCTTCGTACTAGGATCTGGAGAAGCCCGTTACGACCATAATGTGGTCACCGGTAAGTTCCTCGTAAATAATTTCTTTGCTTCTGTCCTTTTTGACACCGGTGCTGATAGAAGTTTTATATCTAAGAAATTTAGTAATATGATAAAAGGAACTTCATCTCTATTAGAAGATAAGTATACAATAGAGATAGCTGACGGCCAAATAATTGAGGCAACTCACATACTTAAAGGATGTAAACTTGAGCTAGCTACACATACATTTGATATGACGTTATGCCGGTCATACTTGGTAGTTTTGATATAATTGTCGGCATGGATTGGTTATCTAAAAAACAAGCTAAAATTATCTGTCGTGAGAAGATTGTATGTATACCTCTCTCGAATGGAGAAACCCTTTCCATCCAAGGCGAAAGAGTTGGTGCAGTCATAGGCATTATATCATTCATGAAAGCACAAAAATGTCTTCGAAAGGGGCATACGGCTATTTTGGCCCTTGTTGCTGAGCAGCCTTCAGAAGAGAAGAAGATCGAAGTAATTCCCGTTGTGCGTGAATTTTTGGAAGTGTTTCCCGAGGATCTGCCCGGTCTGCCACCGCACCGTCAAGTTGAATTCCAAATTGATTTAGCACCCAGAGCAGCACCGATTACTCACAGACTGGCACCCAGTGAATTGCAGGAACTGTCCACTCAATTGCAAGATTTATTGGATAAAGGTTTCATCCGACCTAGTTCATCACCGTGGGGAGCTCCGGTATTATTTGTCAAGAAGAAGGACGGTACTTTCCGTATGTGTATTGATTACCGGGAGCTGAATAAAGTCACAATCAAGAACCGCTACCATTTACCTCGTATAGATGACCTTTTTGATCAACTCCAAGGATCAAGTTTCTATTCCAAAATAGACCTTAGGTCCGGCTATCATCAGTTAAGAGTCCGAGAAGAAGATATCTCTAAGACTGCATTCAGAACGAGGTACGGCCATTACGAATTTATGGTCATGCCTTTCAGTTTAACCAGCGCACCCGCGGTATTCATGGACCTCATGAACCGTGTGTGTAAGCCTTACCTTGACCAGTTCGTTATCGTTTTCATCGACGACATCCTCATCTATTCCAAGAACAAGGAGGAACATGAGGAACATCTACGCCTAATTTTGGAACTACTTAAGCGAGAACAACTGTATGCTAAGTTTTCCAAGTGTTAATTTTGGATCCGGGAAGTTCAGTTTCTAGGGCATGTGGTTAATGAGAAAGGGATACATGTCGACCCGTCCAAAATAGAAGCCATCAAGAATACCGACGACTCCGACTGAGGTGCGACAATTTCTGGGATTGGCTGGATATTACCGTCATTTTATCGAAGGATTTTCAAAGATTGCACAACCTCTCACCGCCCTAACTCAAAAAGGAAAAGCCTATAATTGGGGCGATAACCAAGAGTCAGCTTTCCAGCACCTCAAACAGAAACTTTGCAGTGCACCTATTTTAGCTCTTCCGGAAGGAACCGATGATTTTGTAGTGTAT
The DNA here is from genome assembly GCA_023525975.1 of Smallanthus sonchifolius. NCBI lineage: Eukaryota > Viridiplantae > Streptophyta > Magnoliopsida > Asterales > Asteraceae > Smallanthus > Smallanthus sonchifolius. The sequence goes on from CM042033.1 coordinate 42,658,802, forward strand.
TGTGATGCATCTATTCAAGGTCTGGGTTGTGTCTTAATGCAACGCGAGAAGGTAATCGCATACGCTTCACGTCAGTTAAAGATTCACGAGAAAAACTACACCACTCATGATCTAGAGTTGGGAGCAGTAGTTTTTGCACTTAAGATATGGAGACATTACTTGTACGGTACCAAATGCACCATCTATACCGATCACAAAAGCCTCCAGCATATCTTCGAGCAGAAGGAGTTGAACATGCGACAACGTCGTTGGGTTGAACTTTTAAATGATTACGACTGTGCGATCCCGTATCATCCGGGTAAAGCTAATGTTGTGGCTGATGAACTAAGCCGAAAGGAAACGAAACCCAAACGAGTTCGAGCATTACAACTCACTATTCACCCTGGATTACCTGACAGAATCCGTAGTGCTCAACTTGAAGCCTTGAAAGAAGATAACCTACCGTTAGAAGGTATACGTGGCATGGAAGCACAACTTGAGGTAAAATCTGACGGATTTCGTTACTTCGTCGAACGAATATGGATTCCATTGTTCGGAAACTTAAGGGAACTAGTCATGGATGAAGCTCATAAATCTCGTTACTCCATCCATCCGGGTTCCGATAAAATGTACCATGATCTAAAAGTACTATATTGGTGGCCGAAGATGAAGGCCGATATAGCCACCTATGTTAGTAAGTGTCTGACCTGCGCGAAGGTCAAAGTTGAATATCAAAAACCATCCGGTCTTCTACAACAACCAGAAATTCCCATGTGGAAATGGGAACAAATATCCTTGGATTTCATCACCAAATTACCACGAACCCCTACTGGATGTGATACTATATGGGTAATTGTCGATCGATTAACAAAATCTGCTCATTTCCTTGCAATCAAGGAAACCGACAAAATGGATAAGCTTACTCGTACATACTTGAAAGAAATAGTCTCTAGACACGGGGTGCCAATCTCCATTATTTCGGATCGTGATGCATGATTCACTTCTCGTTTCTGGCAGTCGTTACATAAGGCCTTAGGCACGCGTCTAGATATGAGCACAGCATACCATCCTCAAACTGATGGCCAAACAGAACGTACTATCCAAACTCGGGAGGACATGCTACGAGCTTGTGTGATCGATTTCGGTAACACTTGGGAGTCTCACCTACCGTTGGTGGAGTTCTCCTACAACAACAGCTATCACACTAGCATCAAGGTAGCTCCATTTGAAGCAATTTATGGACAGAAATGCCGTTCTCCCATTTGTTGGACCGAGGTTGGAGATAGCCAACTCACAGTTCCTGAACTTGTATTTGAAACTTTTGAAAAGATCGTTCAAATTAGAAACCGTATGGTGGCAGCTCGTGATCGTCAAAAGAGCTATGCCGACAAGCGTCGTAAACCTTTGGAGTTTCAAGTAGGTGACATGGTCTTATTCAAAGTCTCACCTTGGAAAGGTGTCATTCGTTTCGGAAAACGAGGCAAACTGAATCCTCGTTATGTTGGACCTTTCAAAATATTAAAGAGAATCGGACTAGTAGCGTATCAACTGGACTTACCTGAAGGACTGAGTGGTGTACACAACGTCTTTCACATCACAAATTTGAAGAAATGTCTAGCTGACAAATCTCTCGCAGTTCCTCTTGAGGAACTACACGTTGATGAACAGTTACGTTTCATCGAAGAACCTGTGGAAATTATGGATAGGGAAGTTAAAACGTTAAAGCACAGTAAGATCCCTAATGTCAGAGTTCGTTGGAACTCGAAACGCGGATCGGAATTCACGTGGGAGCGCGAGGATCAGATGGTGCGCAAATATCCTAATCTGTTTAAGCACTCCGCGTCAAATTCTTAAGGTACTATTTAATTTTCGGGACGAAAATTCTTTCAACAAGGGGATGATGTAACATCCCAGAAATTTTTTTTACTTATTCTAATTTTCAGGACGAAAATTCTTTCAACTAGGGAATGATGTGACAATCCGACTTTTTAGGTTAACCCCGTTAACTATTACGTTAAGTTTCTTATTAAAAACTTAACCCCGTTAATCAAATCTAACCCCAAGGACTAATTCGGTCACAATATCAACTCAAAACTGCAAGGACTAATTGTGTAATTATACCAAACTGAATTGTTGACTCCCCAAAGTCAAAATCAAATCAATTCAATCCTGTTTGACTTTTTGAAGTCAAACTCATGGAAATCCAATCAAAACCGAAATTGCAAATCGATTCTATGGAAATTGGAAACGTTAGCACTCGATTTTTATCTTTAACGACCTTAATCATCAATTAAATCATCCATCATTAACAAATTAATGACGAGTTATTCCGAAACCGTCGAATCATTAACATAATTCACCAATTCGATCATTCCAATTATCATACTCACAAAATAATCACCTGCAAACTTCGTTCGAACCCCCTGAAGCTTCACACAAATCAAATTAGTCTGAGAAGCAGCAGACAACGCCGAAGATCACTACAGTCGCAGTCGGCGTCGGTTTTGATCGAACACCATCAATTCGAGCACCATTGTGGTAATTAAACACTTCTGTAGTTTCGTTTTCATACCTAGATCGAAAGCCCTATCATACCCAGGGCTTATAACACCGAATTTAACTCGAACCGATTCTAGGGTTCATAACCAATTCGGTTTAATCAAACACTACTCTAATCGCGATCTCAATCCAATTAATTTTGATAGATAGATTCGCAAACACTCTCTGATCGAAAGCCCTATGATAATTCAATCAAGTAACATTGAATTGTGTAACATCCAGTAATTATGGTTTGTTCTTAAATCAATTTGGGGGTTTCGACCCTAAACCTAATCTCAATCAAATTAACTAACATCAACAATTTCGCAATCCTATGTACAATAAAAACCCTCTATAAATTTCAATTTATAACTTCGAATTGTGTTTGGCCTGTAAATTAGGGCTTGTTCTTGGTTCGAATTGGGGTTTTCGATCTGGAACTCAATCATAATGAAATTGAATCAAGTCATTAGACTCGCAAATCATTGCTTGTTAAAAGCCCTATGATTATAACATCTGTTAACATCGGATTTTAACAAATCAATCTTATATTTTTAACTAGGGTTTCATAATTTCGGTCGAGCATTAATCGATCATAAACTAAATAGTTTTGAAATTAAACTCGACCTCATACTCGTCGGTACTCGACTGATTAAAACCCCTTGTTACCTTGTTCAAAACACGACCGGATTTCAGGGTTTGGGATTGGATTCGATCGTTGTTCGCGTGGGAGGGAAACTACAGGGACGCGAACGTTAAAACCAATGTGTTCCGGGTTCTGTTGCGATAGCCTAGCGGGCGGGACTAGTTAGAGTTGTGTGCGTGTGTGGGAGAGACCCGGGTTCGAGACCGGACTCCCACAATCATTTTTAAAACATTTTTTCTGGATTATTAAATTAATAAAAATCAAACTTTATAATAGTATATTACTATGTAAATGTGTTTTAACCCGGGAAACAGCCCGTAGGCTCGGGTTTGAATTATTAACATATTTTTATAAATTATACCCACTTTTATAAATAATATATTGTTATTATTATCAAGTAAAAATAATATGTTTATATTATTTTTAAGCCGTAAATTCGTATAAAATAATACGTTTATATTATTTTCAAATTGTGACCCGTATTATTAAATAATATATATATTTATATTATTTCAAATCATTTTATAACATCGTGTATCGATTGAGACTAAATAATAATATAATTAGTTATATTATTTACTCGTATATATATATATATATATTTATTTATCTTCTCAATTTTCATGAATGACAAAATACCCGATTTTTTTATTTATTATTTCTGTCATTCGTCGCATAAAGTAATTCCTAAACCCGTGGACACATTCGTCCACTCTCGTTTATTGGAGCAGTTCTTTAAGACGTTCATCGTTTCCGTGTCACAGTCACAATTCTCATTATCGTTCCTAATTTATATGTTTATAATTTTAGGACATTCGTAGGTCTTTTGAGACTTACACTCGTGGTTCCAACTTACTTCTAGTGTGAAACTACCTTCAACGGCAAGCAGGTGAGTTTTCACGGCCCCTTTTTACTGTTTTAACTTGGGGGAGAAAACATGCTTAAACTGCTTTTGAGATTTTGTATTTCATATGCTATCAATGTTAAAGCTAAGTGTAACACGCTATCACAGAAAGTCCTCATCTTATCTCGAACCGTTAATATGGATCTTAGCGAGGTAATGTTTAGTAGTACTACTGGGTTTGACAAATTCCACCCGCGTTAGTCGCGCTAACTCGATTGGATATCGAACGGGTGAAATGTTAGCCTACTCACATGGCCAGTATTGATAGACCTGGCAGGAGGCAATAAACAACAGTTAGTTTCAGTTACGAGCACTTGAGCTAAACATGAACATAGGTTAGCTACCTATAGATACATATTGAATGATCATAAATCTGGTAAACGCTTACGTATTTATTTGAAACCTGTGAACTCACCAACCTTGTGTTGACATTTTTTTTACATGTTTTCTCAGGTCGCTAAGCTAAGACACAAGGTGCACGTTAGGACATGCATGGGATTCAAATATTTTACTTATGATATATTTTATGACTTCCTTGTATTGTATTTTGGTTGGTTGGACATTTTGGACTTTGGTTTTTGGGCGCGTGTATTTTGCGCATTTACTTTTCGTTACGCTTCCGCATTGAACTTTGATTTTTAATGGTATTTTCATTTGAGTCCCATGTAGAGTCGTTCAAAGTAACTAATGTCTGAGATCCTGGTTAGCCACTTCCCAAAACGGTAAAACTCTGTTAGTTGAAATTCGGGGGTGTGACAATCTATGTCCTAACAGGTTCCTCCTCCAGTTAATCCGAATGTTGCTTCGACTTCGGGTGTAAATCATGATAGTGATAGTGATGATGAAGAAATTATATTTCAGGAGTCTTCTAGTGATTTCCCGAATATAGTTGATGATTTGTCAACACCGGAACAAAGTGAGGGGGAGATACCTTCTAACCTTGATGAAGTGATCCAGGAAATAGTAATTCCTTAGACCCGTGTGGATAAGAATCATCCTACTGAGAACATTATTGGTAACTTGAATCGAGGCTATACGTTTATGCACCAGTGGCTAGAATCAAGGCTATACGTTTATTTCTTGATTATGCGTCATTCAAAGGGTTCAAAGTATTTCAACTTGACGTAAAGAGTGCTTTTCTTTATGGAAAAGTGAAGGAAGAAGTTTACGTGTATCAGCCGCCTGGTTTTGAAGACCCGAAGTTTCCAAATAAAGTATTTTAGCTTGACAAAGCTTTGTATGGTCTTCATCAGGCTCCTCGGGCCTGGTATGAAAAGTTATCCGTGCATTTGTTGGAGAATGGATTTGAACGAGGACAGATTGACTCCACACTTTTCATATGAAAAGCAGGGGGAGATATTCTATTGGTTCAAGTTTATGTTGAGGATATAATATTTGGGTCGACAAATGTAGAGTTATGCAAAGACTTTGAACGGATTATAAAGCTGAAGTTTGAAACGAGCAATATGGGTGAATTTTCTTTCTTTTTATGACTTCAGGTGGACTAGATGGAAGATGGTTTCTACATTCATCAAACTAAATATGTGTCTGACATTTTGAAAAATTTTGAAATGACAGTTTCTTCAGCTTTCAGCACTCCAATTCCAATGAACCATAAGCTTGATTCTGACTCGAAAGGGAAAGATGTAGATTGTCTGTTGTATCGGGGAATGATTGGGTCTTTGATGTACTTTCCAACGTTCCGGCCAGATATTATGTTTGCGGTGTGTCTGTGTTCGAGGTTTCAGTCCAAGCCTAAAGAATCTCATTTAATTGTTTTGAAGTAGATTTTTAGATATTTGAAGGGGAAGCCAAATTTGTGTTTGTGGTATCCTCATGCATCTGATTTTGTTTTCAAGGCCTTCACATATTCTGATTATAGGGGTTGCCGTTTGGATCAGAAGTCGACGTCGGGTGGGTGTCCGTTTCTCAGAAATAGACTTGTGTCTTGGCAATGCAAGAAGCATACCATCAGTTGCCATATCTACATGTGAGGCTGAGTATATTGCTGCTGCCAGCTGTTGTTCTCAAATCCTGTGGATTCAGCAACAATTACGGGATTATGGATTGAATTTCACTGAGACTCTGATGTTTATTGATAACACACCCACGAAGTCGATTACAAACAATCCGGTGAAACACTCGAAGACAAAACACATCGAGATCCGTCATCATTTTATCAGAGACTATGCTGAGAAGAAGTTGATCGCTCACGGTTTGAATTTCTAACCAAAATGATTGGAATGTATAATCCTGCGTGAAAATGGTTTTCAAAAGGTTTTTCATGGAAGTTTTTTTTTTATTTTTTTATTTTTGTTTACTTTTATTAAATTGCTTTAAGAAAACCCAAACAAATGTGAAAATTTTAAAATCGGCATCACTTGAAGCTGGAGAAGAACTGATAGTACATCAGTAGATGATCATTCACACATAACCATAGTTTGACTGACTCGTAACTGTAATATATTCTGTATATGGTTTGATCTAAGTTTCATTGACTGCACAAACAAGAAATGATAGTTTCATGACTACTTAGATTTGAAAATTGTATAATCTATGTTTAATTTGGATATGTGTGTGTAATTTAGATTGTCAGTAGGCTAGAAGCGTTTTTGGACCATTAGTAGTGTGAAAACTTAACACAATATGTTACAACTGTGATTTGAACCCATAGTATGTCAGGTGTGTGTGTTTAAAAGATCGTTATTAGATATAGAATATAATGATTTAAGAATTTCATGAGACCAGTATCGGATTATATCATTAGCACAATTCTTTTGGTTTAATTCTTGACCATGCCTCGAAAAGCATGTGATTGAATGTAAACTAAGATATGTTTTTGATAACATTTCTCAAAACATATGCTAGCCCTTGGATCATTATCTTGATTCCATTGAATACATCCAGATAAGAGTGAGATCACATTACCCTAAATCATTGAATCAATCGATTCTTAATTCAAATCATATTGTTGATGAGTCCTCTGTTACCATGAATCATGATTCTTCATCCAAACGAGGTGATATGATTCATTCTGATTCTTTATAATCCCTTGGGATCTGCTTGTTTTTCCTGTGCTAATTGATGTAATTTCATCCTGGTGATTGATCTAATCTTAGCCTGAGTCTTATATGTCTTGAAGATAATGCAATTTACTTTTATATTGGCATACTTGTGGTGTACATGTTGTTTTCATATAATTGGTACCTTAACTCACAAGAACGTGGGATAAAAACGCTTGTAGTTTCAAATTCTACAATATTGACAACCTAGATTTACATGCGGTATATTGAAAATTCGGTATGAATAATAAGCATGTCATGATCTGATCTTGTTTTTCTTTGAAGCTTATCGCGAATAAATTCATGTTTTACTATAATACTGAAAGATATAATGTTAGTACTTCATGGAAATTTCAAAGATTGTTTGTTTGATAATCTGAGGAAAGTTGATAGGTTACCCTTGTAGCTGATATTCATTCTGTGTGATTGATTCATCATATACACTGATATGATCTTCTTACTCGTGACGTTCGACCAAAAATATGTGATTTCAGTATTTAAATTTCAGTATATATAGATAAAAACCAAAAAGAATTTATTTTGTTACTGGTTTGTCTTATTATTAAAAATCAAAAAGATTTTTGGTGTGTTTTAGCTTAAAGTTTGAAAAAAAAATAAAAAAATAAGTTCGTTTTATTGAAAATTCCAAAAAGATTTTATTTCTTGCTTCCATGAAAATCTCATATTTTTTAATATTCGGGATTGCATTTCATACAGGTTGAAAGATGGAAGAAAGAATGATCGGTTGAAAAGTTGGAAATTTGAAAATTCCAAAATTTCCTGAGTGTTGGGGAACTAGCGAACTTGTTATGTTCGCTTCGACATGTTCTCCAAGGGGCGAACTTGAAGGAAAGAGTATAAATTGTATAGTTCAGTGAGTTTGTTCTTTTACCCTAAATCTTTAAGCGAACTTGGTAAGAGCGAACTTGCACAACCATTTAGCGAACTTGTGAATTTGAAATTTCTGTGTGTTTGAAGGTTTATTTGTTTCTTGTTTCTCACTCAAAACCTCATTGCGAATGGATTGAAGGTAATTTCATATGTTTAGTATCCACTGAATCGAGATGTACTGATTGTTTGTGAAGGTGAAGATATGGGCTTGTTCAGTAATTTATTGTTTGTGGTTTGAAACTGAAATTGAGGATTTCTATGTGTTTATCGGTGCTATTAGGATGTGTTGGTTATCTTGTTTTGGCTTAATATCATCAGAATAAGAATTTGATGTTTGAATTTTGTTGAGCGAACTTGCTCAGGCGAACTTATCAAGTTCGCCTCTACGTTCTACAAAGCGAACTTGATAAGTTCGCCTCTAGGGACAGTACTGATTTTGGACTTAGCATTTTTTGTGAATTTTTTTTTAACCTTGATTTTATTCGTTTTTTTTTTCTTTTTTCTTTTTCATGCAAAGTCTAATATCTTCGTGTGCAGGTTATGGCTCGTCGTGTGGAATATAATCATAATCAAGTGGCTTTACTGAATGCCGAATTATCCGAAGCTGTTAACTACCAGGTGATCATAAATTTCTTGAACCGTTCAAGGATAAGACTTTCCCTTTCTACAGATCCAATGATTAGTCTACAGTATATTCAAGAGTTCTGGGATTCTGCCGATCATAATTGTACTGTTGATCCGAATGTTATCCGTGCCAGGATCAACAATCAAGATATTGCTATATCAGTGCAGACTATTAGGGAAGCTTTGAGTCTTGGAGGTGCAGATACCGACCCGATCATGCTTCCGAACACTAAAATTACAGGGTTTTTCCACCGTATGGGATATCGAGGTAAAGCTAATGATTCACAAGCCAGGAAGGATGGATTAGTCGGACAATGAATATCTCATGAATGTTAATATTCAGTGTTTATCTCCAAGAAAAGCTGGTAAAGATGGGTTAAAGGCTTCATTATAGTCTGCTATAGTAGCCTTGAAACTAAATAGGGGTTTTAACTTTTCCTTTTACATATACAAGGAACTGGTTGCCCAAATTACTCCACCAGAAGGTCAAAGGTTTCTCATGTACCCTAGGTTCTTGCAAGTGATCATAAATCATCTTATACCAGACCTACCACCTATGGGGCAACGTCTTACTTTGACATCGATGCACAAGCGTATCTTTACTCATTGCTAGAGTGTTAAGAGACAAAATCCAGTGTTAATTCCAGTTCCTACAACTTTGTTTGGGCAAATGATCAACCCTAATTATGTTACACCACTGAATGACCACTGGATTAATGCTGATGAAGAACAAGCACACGCATAAGCACATGCACAGCAGCAACAAGCACCAGCATAACAATCACAACAACAAGCACCTGAACAACCACAAATTCAACAACAACAGCAGCCAGACCAACATGTTCAAGTGATTGAACCGAATGTTGAGAATGTTCAAGAGAATGTAGATGATGAGAATGTTGAAGTTCAGAATGAACCGGATAATGTGAATGTTCCTTCTCCTCAAACCCAGGCTGAAAATGTTTAAGTTGAAGATACATATACCGATAGTACAAGTTCAAGTAGTGAAAGTGATGGTGAGAAAGCTAATGATGGTGAAGAGTCAGAGGACTCTGAGGGAACTGAACCTGATTTCAGTCGTGGGAACTATGCTTAGTTGGCTAAAGCTAAAGGAGTTCCTCCACCAAAAGGGAAGAAAGAAATCTATATTTTGTTGGTCATCGAAACTTCTTGTCTATACTTGTTTTCTGGTAATAGGTATCATTGAAACTAGCTTTCTGTCTTGTTCTTATCAAAACTAACTTGTGCAGCTTGGTTACCTGAAACTAGTTTCAATCTAAACTAATAGTTTCTGCTGTGTCTGCTAGATTTTCTGTCAAGTGTTCTTCATCGAAACAAGGAGTTTTAAGATCTATTTGTCTATCGAAACTAGTAGTTTCGGTCAGCTTTTCTCAATCGAAACTAGTTGTTTCAATCAGTTTTTCTCACCCGAAACTAGCTACTATTTGGGTTTATTTTCTGATGTTATGGCATCTTCAAGCAAGAATGAATATGCTGGAGGAAACAAACCACCTGTCTTGGTGTCCAATAGAGACTTTGATGATTGGACCAAGAAAATGAAGACTTTCTATCAGTTTCATCACCACACTCTTTTGTAGTCAATCATTGATGGTCCACACAAGCCAATAACTACCACGGCTGATTTTCAGCGTCTTAAGCTTGTGTCTGAATATGATGAGAAGGATATTGCTCTAATTTCCCGTGACAACAAAGCTTATGGATCTATTGCTATGGCTCTTCCTATGGATGTGTTCAACATATTTGCTGAGTATACTACTTCTAAAGATCTTTGGGTTGCTTTATGTACAAGGTATGAGGGAAGTTCTAAGGTTAGAGAAAGCAAGAGGGATTTGATCAAGAAGCAATATGAGATGTTTAGTAGTGTCCCTGGAGAACCCATGTCTTAGTTGATCAACCGGTTCTCAAGCATTGTCTCTAAGTTAAAGGTTTTGGGAACTGAGTATCCCACTGTTGAGTTAAACAAGAAGCTGCTTGATTCACTGCCCGAGAAATGGAATATGTACAGAATTATGATCAAGAAAACTGAGAAGCTAAGTGACTTATTACAACAAGAACTCTACAGCATTCTGGAGTCTTATGAGTTGGAGATAAAAAGGGTGTAGTCACTCCATCTAATTAGTCAATAAACACTACTCTTCTTACTGGTCAAGGTTCTTCCACTTCATCCAACAAAACTACAAAGGTGTCACACCCCGACCGATTGCGGAATCATCGGGGTGGGACATGTAGACTGTTTATAAGCACAAGGTTGGCTAGATTGAATATATTAAACATCAAATTTTATAACAAGTAGTCCAAACACAACCAAATCCAAGATAGAACAAAATTGAAATACATAGAGTTCTTTTATTTAATTTAACTAAGTGCAAGCCTATGTGTAGCACATCTTGATCAATCTCACACATTAGAGACTGAAACATGAATAAAATAAAGTCAACTAAAAAGTTGGTGAGTATAACACAGGTTTATATAGATAGCATATAGTTTGTAAAACAAATCCATACATATCATGATAAATAAGGCATTTATGGGGAGCACCTATTGTGTAACCAAGTACGATCAAACCTTTGTAACTAGCATGCAAAATTGTGTTGTCGGTATCAATCACCCCAATCTGGGTGGGTTTGTCAGACTCAGTAGATCTATCATTGAAAACCATCGGCTTGAATAGTTAATGATTGCACATAATCGCATACAAAAGTTAGCACACAAAGCACTCGGGCATAAAGCTCAAATTTGTACACATGAATGTAAATAGGATTTGTACTTGTGTTGTTTGTGTAAATGTAAACATGTAATTTGATAGAGTTCATGTTTCACCCCAAAAGTGTAAAAGAGTAAAAGGGGCTATGAAATACTCACTTGGTTTGAAGGCGTTGCTAACAAATGTACTAGATAGAATAAAGATCCTTGAAATGCACAAGTTAACCTAAAGTGTAATGTATATGGTATTAATAGTGTGCACAAGAGTTTAATTCTAAAGTTGCATTTGGACTTGTGTAAAAAGTCATTGATTTGAAATCGGAGGTATTGAATAAAATATATAAAGTTTGGGAAAATATTTTTAGAACATTTTGATTAAGGTTTGAGTTTGAATAATTAAATAAGTAATGTAAACAATTATTGTTTATTAAAATATTATAAGTGTTAAATGAAATTAAGTGTAAACAAATAAATGTCTTTGTTTAAATATAGGATAAATAAATAAACATTATTTTATTTATTTATTTATAAAATGTAACTTAACCATTTAAATACTTTTTAAATGAAAGGTTTAGCAATAATTGTAAATTAAATTTTTATAAACTTTAAATAAATAATTTTCCATTTATTAAATATTTGTTCTTTCTAAATAAGATTAAATGCAATTTTATAAAAATCAACTATTTTTGTTTTGTAATTTAATTAGAATATTTATGGTTTTAAAAATACATAAAATTTATAATTCTGCTAAGAATTTAACTCACACACGACCATGCCTGGGAAGGGCACGATCGTGCTCAAACCACGGGCACGTCCATGCTAGCCAGGGCGCGACCGTGTTGATCAAACTGAGGCTTAACAAACTAAATCATTAGGCACGACCGTGCCTTGGCCAGGCACGATCGTGTCTATGATCCTAAGACACGACTGAGATTAGCCAAAGGGCATGTTTGGGTCTGGACAGGAGGACACGACCGCGTCTCATGAAGCACGACCGCGCTAGATGATTAGCGCGACCGTGTCTGTTCCAAATCAGGAACGAATTGACTAATTCTTATAATAACAGGGTTGGAAATCATAGGGCTTTCACCCATTAGATCATTTCGAGTCTTTTTGCGTAGATTAATTAGACTTAAAACGTGTCTAGAGTCGGACCCGATTAAATCATTTTTGAATGAAAACTAGATTCGGGTTTAAGTTGATTTCCATATTGTAAGCCCAAATTAACATGGGGCTTTTGATCTAAGGACTAAATCGATAGAGGACAAGGTTTCAATTACCCGGAATGATGGCGAATTGATAGCTAACGGTAGGAAAGGGTCTCGGCGGGGATGCGGATGGCTTCCGGCGTCTTCTGCTGCGATTCCGGCTAAACCAGAGAGTCTAGGAGCTTTAGGGAGAATCGAGTAGCGTGGCTCTGCTGCTTGATTGAGAGAATTCGGATCGCAAGGAGGTTTTGTGTTTTCTTTGAAATGCTTGAGAGAATTTTTTTGAGATTAATTGGATTAATCTGAGACGTTTGTTGTAATTGGAAATGTCATTGTTTTCGATAATGGTAATAAAGTGTAAATCGGTTACGGAAACTCAACGATCGGGTGATTAAAACTGTATTTACGTTTCAACTGGTACTAGGCGCGACCGTGCCCAAACGAGGCGCGACCGTGCAAAAGCACTCAGCGTGACCGTGCCAGAACGAGGCGCGACCGTGCCTTTTAGGGTTTCTTGCTACTTTTCAACATTAGACCTTGTAACTTTAGTCTTTTGCCATATTTGTATAATTAGATACTTATGTATTATTTAATAGGATAAAACCGAGTAAATTTGCGGATTTGCATTGAAATACGGTATTAAGTTGATGGTACGAATAGAACAAAACAGTGCACTAGAATTTGGTTTGAAAGGCATTATATTGAATTTGAAAAACGGATACTAAAAATCAGAAATGTTACAGTCTCCCCATGTTGAGGGAATTTCATCCCGAAATTTAGTTAGAGGAAGTGACGGCATCAGTAAAAAGGTGGGGGTACTTGAGCTTCATTTGGTCCTCTCGTTCCCAAGTGAATTCAGGACCACGCTTAGACTCCCAACGAACTTTGACAATAGGAATACGACTTCACTTGAGTTGCTTGACTTCACGATCCATAATTTCTACGGGTTTCTCAACGAAGTACATAGTTTCATCAATGCGCACGTCATCAAGTGGTATATGGAGACTTTCATCAGCGAGACATTTCTTCAGATTAGATACATGAAATGTAGGATGCACATTGCCAAGAGATGGAGGTAACTCAAGTTTGTAAGCCACTTTTCCAATCCTTTCGAGGATTTTGAATGGACCAAAATAGCGAGGGGCTAACTTTCCTTTCTTTCCAAAATGGATCACACCCTTCCACGGGGACACCTTAAGAAGAACAAGGTCATCGACTTGGAATTCCAGAGGTTTTCGTCGTTTATCGGCATAACTCTTTTGCCGACTTCTCGTTGTTCGGATGTTGTCACGGATTTGAATAATCTTGTCAGATGTTTCTTGAATTAGCTCGGGATCGGTGATTTGTGTTTCACCAATCTCATTCCAACAGATAGGAGAACGACACTTGCGACCATAAAGAGCTTCGAATGGAGCCATGTTGATACTGGTGTGGTAGCTATTATTGTAAGAGAACTCAATGAGGGATAAATGTGAATCCCAATTGCCACCAAAATCGATTACGCAAGCTCTAAGAATGTCTTCAAGTGTTCGGATTGTCCGCTCGGTTTGACCATCGGTTTGGGGATGGTAAGTCGTGCTCAAATCTAATCGTGTGCCAAGAGCAGTTTTGAGAGATTGCCAAAATCGAGAAGTGAACTAGGCATCTCGGTCGGATATTATGTTCAAGGGAACACCATGATGGCTCACAATTTCATCAATGTAAATTTGGGCTAGTTTCTCAACTCGATAGTCTTCACGGATAGGCAAGAAATGAGCAGTTTTGGTGAGACGATCAATAATCACCCAAATGCTATCATAACCACTCGAGGTGCGAGGGAGCTTGGTAATGAAATCCATAGCTAAGTTTTCCCATTTCCACACGGGAATTTCTTGTTGTTCAAGTAAACCAGAAGGACGTTGATGTTCGACTTTGACTTTGGAGCAGGTTAAACATTTGGCAACATAAAGGGCAATGTCCTTTTTCATACCGGGCCACCAATATTGTTGGCGAAGATCCTGGTACATTTTATCCGCACCAGGATGAATAGAATAACGAGTCTTGTGAGCCTCGTTCATGAGAAATGTACGGAGATCATCGTGATCGGGAACCCAGATACGGTTCAAGTAATAAAGTAAGCCATTTGGTTTAGATTCTAGCAGAAGTTCAACACCACCGACATTTCCTCGTACATGTTACCCTCGGTGACTGAGACGTGTTGAGCTTCTAAGATGCGGTTTTGAATGTCGGTTTGAATTCCAACACATTGAAGCATGACATGGTTATTTCGACTCAAAGCGTCGGCTACAACATTCGCTTTGCCGGGATGGTAACGAATCTCGCAGTCATAGTCGTTAAGGAGTTCAACCCAACGTCGTTGCCTCATATTGAGTTCCTTTTGATTGAAGATATGTTGAAGACTTTTGTGATCGGTGAACACCACACATTTGGTGCCATAGAGATAATGTCTCCAAATCTTTAATGCGAATACGACCGCACCCAACTCGAGATCGTGCGTCGTATAATTCTTCTCATGAATCTTAAGTTGTCGTGATGCGTAGGCAATTACTTTGCCTCGTTGCATGAGGACACAACCTAGACCTTGGTTAGAAGCATCACAGCAGACAACTAAATCATCATTCCCATCTGGGAGAGTCAAAATAGGAGCATTGCACAACTTTTGCTTAAGGGTTTGGAAAGCTTCTTCTTGCTTTGGTCCCCATTCATAACTCTTACCCTTGTGGGTCAAAGCGGTAAGGGGGACAACAATCTTAGAGAAGTTCAAGATGAAACGACGGTAATATCCCACAAGACCAAGAAATGAACGAACTTCAGTGGGAGTCTTCGGGGCATTCCAATTTTTAACCGCTTCGATCTTAGCAGGGTCAACATGAATACCCTTGTCGTTGACGATATGACCAAGAAATTGAACTTCTTTTAACCAAAATTCACATTTGGAGAATTTGGCATATAGTTGTTCTTTCTTCAAGAGATCCAAAACCAATCTAAGATGTTGCTCATGATCGGCTTTAGTCTTGAAATAGATTAAGATGTCATCGATGAAAACTATCACGAACTTATCGAGGTACGGTTTGCACACATGATTCATGAGGTCCATGAAAACTACGGGTGTATTGGTTAGCCCAAAAGGCATAACCATGAACTCGTAGTGACCATACCTTGTTCGGAAGGCAGTCTTTGGAATATCGTCTTCTTGCACACGGAGTTGATGACAACCAGATCGAAGATCAATCTTCGAGAAGCAAGTAGAACCTTGAAGTTGATCAAAGAGGTTATCAATTCTAGGCAAAGGATAACGGTTTTTGATAGTAAGATTGTTGAGTTCGCGGTAGTCAATACACATGCGAAATGATCCATCCTTCTTTTTGGCGAATAAGACGGGTGCACCCCACGGCGAATGACTTGGACGAATGAATCCTTTGTCGGAGAGCTCTTGAAGTTGACTTGCAAGTTCTTGCATTTAAGAAGGTGCAAGACGGTAAGGAGCTCTAGCCACGGGGTTAGCTCCGGGCACAAGATCAATGCGAAATTTACTTGACGAACGGGTGGAAGACCGGATAAGTCTTCGGGGAATACTTCAGGAAAATCTCGGCTAATGGGGATAACTTGAATACTCTTCTTTTTAACATCCTTTTGAACGATATGGGCCAAAAAGGCCACGTACTTCTTTTATAGGTACTTTTGAGCAGTAGTTCATGACATTAATTTAAGTCCTTTGCAAGGCTTTTCACCAAAGACTCTTAGTGTTTCTCCCGATGGTAAGGGTATTCGGACGCACTTCTCGAAACAAATGACTTCGGCATGATGATTTGATAGCCAATCCATGCCTATGATGATATCAAAGCTTCCTAGTGGCATTGGAACAAGGTTGATTGGGAATGTATGATCATTAAGTTCTAAAGAATAGTCATAGATAATAGACTCGATTGTAAGTGAATCACCATTTGCTATTTCGACGGTAAAGGTTTTCTCTAATTGGGATCGTGTCTTTGCAAGTAAAGGTTCAAAGTTAAGTGACACAAACTCTTATCGGCACCGGTATCGAATAAAATGGAGGCATATTGACTATTAACAAGAAACGTACCATTGACCACGTCATTGTTGGCTTGAGCTTCATTGGCGTTTATGTTGAAAGCACGCCCACGAGCTCCACCTTGTCTAGCATTGACTAACTTTGGGCATTGATCACGGAAATGGTTCGGGTTGCCACACTCATAACATGCTCGCCCATTTGCAATAGCGGGTACACCTTGATTAGCCACTTGGGTGTTGGTTTGGTTTGGTAGGTTGACTTGGCCCGCAAGAGCTTTGGCCCTACAAACATTAACTGTATGGCCATATTTACCACAATAAGTACAAAGGCGACATGGGATGCCTTGGGGATGATGGTAGTTGCAGGTGGAACAAAGTGGGTAGATTCCAACATATGGCTTTTTGGCCGGTGCTTGAACCATAGGTGCAGCTTGGTTAATAGGAATAGCAGGAGTGACCCCAGCATAGTTTCTAGTCTTCCTTTTCCTATTATTGCGGGAGGGTTCAGTTGAGGCTTCTTTGTTGTGGGTAGGAGGGGTTATATTGTCATAAATTTTCTTGGTGCCCTTTTTAGTAAGAGTCCCCGCCTTCACATGATTATCGGTTAAGGTAGCGGACAAACAGATGACATCTTCAAGTGTTGCGGGATTCCTTCCTAGGACAGTATCTTGAATTAGCCTAGGTAGTCCTCCAATATACTTTTCAATGCAGCGGGACAAAGGAGTGACCATGTGGGGCACAAGAAGACTCAACTCATGGAACCGAGTCGTATACGCCAAGTTTTCAACACTATCTTGGGCAAGATCCCAAAACTCAGCTTCAAGTTTCTTCACTTCATTTCGAGGACAAAATTCCTCGGTCATTAGCCTTTTAACCTCATCCCAAGGTAAGGCCATTGCTACATCCACACCCCTATTTTTTTTCTCCCCATTCCACCACGTGAGTGCCCGTTTTTGTAGGACACTTGTGGCATTACGAACACGAAGGTTGTCGGGGCAGTCACTATTGAGAAAAGTATTCTCAATGCTTTCGAACCATTGAAGGAGTCCAGTAGCTCCTTCGGTACCATAGAACTTGAGGGGATTGCACGAGTTGAAGTGCTTGAAGGAGCATTGAGATGGGTTGTTACCACCATTTCCACCATTACCACTATTACTACCATTACCACCATTGTTGCCATTGGTGGCACTATTAGCTTGAGTGAGTTGTGTCACGAGTTGTGCAAGAATAGCAGCAATGTCGGTATTGGTGTTGGCCGCGGGAGCACGACGAGGAGGCATTCTACAGATTTTCACAAGATAAGAAAAGATGTAAGAACTTATGAGAATTGTTTGGATTTAATAGAATAAGATAACAAAATAAATAGATAATCATAGTTTGGATTGTACTCGATAGTGATATAATCACTCGAATACTATGACACATTAAGGTTAATTAAACTTATATAATTTTCAAGGAGACATGCTTTAGCCTATAAGTAAACACACATCTCGGGAATTCCCAGGAAAGCATACGGGTCCCTCGGTTGATTGGGATTTATGCGAAATGCTTTTCTAGACAGAAAACCCAAAATACAGGTGCCATTCTTCCAAATTGCACGTGTCCTCAAATAATTAACAAGGCTTAAAAACCTTAACAAGGAAATAAAGAAATTTTTTATGAATTTTCGCTTCATGAAGTTTCCACATGCTTAGAAAGATAAAGATAGAGAAAGAAAATAAGAATATTATGAGGTTTTAGGATATAGGAAAGGATATTGTTTATTTAATTTATTATTTAAGTATATACTAATAAGTCATGGATATTTAACAATTAAGTCATCAAATAAAATAATAACTAACCATAGTAAGCATGTAGCACATAACATGCATAACATATAACATATAGCATGTAGCATATAACATGTAATCATGAAATATATCATAAGTAGGTGTCCTAAAGTTATAGTCTAGGTCAAGGTGTCTAATAACCTAATTCCCTATAACCAAGGCTCTGATTGAATATATTAAACATCAAATTTCATGGTCACACCCCGACCGATGGCGGAATCATCGGGGCGGGACATGTAGACTGTTCATAAGCACAAGGTTGGCTAGATTGAATATATTAAACATCAAATTTCATAACAAGTAGTCCAAACACAACCAAATCCAAGATAGAACAAAATTGAAATACATAGAGTTCTTTTATTTAATTTAACTAAGTCCAAGCCTATGTGTAGCACATCTTGATCAATCTCACACATTAGAGCCTGAAACATGAATAAAATAAAGTCAACTAAAAAGTTGGTGAGTATAACACAGGTTTATATAGATAGCATATAGTTTGTAAAACAAATCCATACATATCATGATAAATAAGGTATTTATGGGGAGCAACTATTGTGTAACCAAGTACAATCAAACCTTTGTAACTAACATGCAAAATTGTGTTGTCGATATTAATCACCCCAATCTGGGTGGGTTTGTCAGACTCAATAGATCTATCATTGAAAACCGTCGGCTTGAATAGTTAATGATTGCACATAATCGCATACAAAAGTTAGCACACAGAGCACTCGGGCATAAAGCTCAAATTTGTACACATGAATGTAAATAGGATTTGTACTTGTGTTGTTTGTGTAAATGTAAACATGTAATTTGATAGAGTTCATGTTTCACCCCAAAAGTGTAAAAGAGTAAAAGGGGCTATGAAATACTCACTTGGTTTGAAGGCGTTGCTAACAAATGTACTAGATAGAATAAAGATCCTTGAAATGCACAAGTTAACCTAAAGTGTAATGTATATGGTATTAATAGTGTGCACAAGAGTTTAATTCTAAAGTTGCATTTGGACTTGTGTAAAAAGTCATTGATTTGAAATCGGAGGTATTGAATAAAATATATAAAGTTTGGGAGAATATTTTTAGAACATTTTGATTAAGGTTTGAGTTTGAATAATTAAATAAGTAATGTAAACAATTATTGTTTATGAAAATATTATAAGTGTTAAATGAAATTACGTGTAAACAAATAAATGTCTTTGTTTAAATATAAGGTAAATAAATAATCATTATTTTATTTATTTATTTATAAAATGTAACTTAACCATTTAAATATTTTTTAAATGAAAGGTTTAGCAATAATTGTAAATTAAATTTTTTATAAACTTTAAATAAATAATTTTCCATTTATTAAATATTTGTTCTTTCTAAATAAGATTAAATGCAATTTTATAAAAATCAACAATTTTATTTTGTAATTTAATCAGAATATTTATGGTTTGAAAAATACATAAAATTTATAATTCTGCCAAGAATTTAACTCACACACGACCGTGCCTGGGAAGGGCACGATCGTGTCCAAACCACGGGCGCGTCCATGCTAGCCAGTGCGCGACCGTGTTGATCAAACTGAGGCTTAACTAACTAAATCATTAGGCACGACCGTGCCTTGGCCAGACACGATCGTGTCTATGATCCTAAGACACGACTGAGATTAGCCAAAGGGCATGATTGGGTATGGACAGGAGGACACGACTGCGCTGATAGTCGGCACGACCGCGTCTCATGAGGAACGACCGCGCTAGATGATTAGCGCGACCGTGTCTGTTCCAAATCAGGAACGAATTGACTAATTCTTATAATAACAGGGTTGGAAATCATAGGGCTTTCACCCATTAGATCATTTTGAGTCTTTTTACATAGATTAATTGGACTTAAAACGTGTCTAGAGTCGGACCCGATTAAATCATTTTTGAATGAAAACTAGATTCGGTTTTAAGATGATTTCCATATTGTAAGCCCAAATTAACATGGGCCTTTTGATCTAAGGACTAAATCGATAGAGGACAAGGTTTCAATTACCCGGAATGATGGCGAATTGATAGCTAACGGTAGGAAAGGGTCTCGGCGGGGATGCGGATGGCTTCCGGCGTCTTCTGCTGCGATTCCGGCTAAACCAGAGAGTCTAGGAGCTTTAGGGAGAATCGAGTAGCGTGACTCTCCTGCTTGATTGAGAGAATTCGGATCGCAAGGAGGTTTTGTGTTATCTTTGAAATGCTTGAGAGAATTTTTTTGAGATTAATTGGATTAATCTGAGACGTTTGTTGTAATTGGAAATGTCATTGCTTTCGTTAATGGAAATGAAGTGTAAATCGGTTACGGAAACTCAACGATCGGGTGATTAAAACTGTATTTACGTTTCAACTGGTACTAGGCGCGACCGTGCCTAAACGAGGCGCGACCGTGCTAAGGCACCAGGCGTGATCGTTCCAAAGCAAGTCGCGCGACCGTGCCAAAGCACTTGGCGCGACCGTGCCAGAACGAGGCGCGACCGTGCCTATTAGGGTTTCTTGCTACTTTTCAACATCAGACCTTGTAACTTTAGTCTTTTGCCATATTTGTATAATTAGATACTTATGTATTGTTTAATAGGATAAAACCGAGTAAATTTGCGGATTTGCATTGAAATATAGTATTAAGTTGATGGTACGAATAGAACAAAACAGTGCACTAGAATTTGGTTTGAAATGCATTACATTGAATTTGAAATACGGATACTAAAAATCAGAAATGTTACAGTCTCCCCATGTTGAGGGAATTTCCTCCCGAAATTTAGTTAGAGGAAGTGACGGCATCAGTAAAAAGGTGGGGGTACTTGAGCTTCATTTGGTCCTCTCGTTACTAAGTGAATTCAGGACCACGCTTAGACTCACAACGAACTTTGGCAATAGGAATACGACTTCGCTTGAGTTGCTTGACTTCACGATCCATAATTTCTACCGGTTTCTCAACGAAGTGCATAGTTTCGTCAATGCGCACGTCATCAAGTGGTATATGGAGACTTTCATCAGCGAGACATTTCTTCAGATTAGATACATGAAATGTAGGATGCACATTGCCAAGAGATGGAGGTAACTCGAGTTTGTAAGCCACTTTTCCAATCCTTTCGAGGATTTTGAATGGACCAACATAGCGAGGGGCTAACTTGCCTTTCTTTCCAAAACGGATCACACCCTTCCACGGGGACACCTTAAGAAGAACAAGGTCACTGACTTGGAATTCCAGAGGTTTTCGTCGTTTATCGGCATAGCTATTTTGCCAACTTCTCGTTGTTCGGATGTTGTCACGGATTTGAATAATCTTGTCAGATGTTTCTTGAATTAGCTCGGGACCGGTGATTTATGTTTCACCAATCTCGTTCCAACAGATAGGAGAACGACACTTGCGACCATAAAGAGCTTCGAATGGAGCCATGTTGATACTGGTGTGGTAGCTATTATTGTAAGAGAACTCAATGAGGGATAAATGTGAATCCCAATTGCCACCAAAATCGATTACGCAAGCTCTAAGCATGTCTTTAAGTGTTTGGATTGTCCGCTCGGTTTGATCATCAGTTTGGGGATGGTAAGCCGTGCTCAAATCTAATCGTGTGCCAAGAGCAGTTTGGAGAGATTGCCAAAATCGAGAAGTGAACTGGGCATCTCGGTCGGATATTATGTTCAAGGGAACACCATGACGGCTCACAATTTCATCAATGTAAATTCGGGCTAGTTTCTCAACTCGATAGTCTTCATGGATAGGCAAGAAATGGGCATTTGGTGAGACGATCAATAATCACCCAAATGCTATCATAACCACTCGAGGTGCGAGGGAGCTTGGTAATGAAATCCATAGCTAAGTTTTCCCATTTCCACACGGGAATTTCTGGTTGTTCAAGTAAACCAGAAGGACGTTGATGTTCGGCTTTGACTTTGGAGCAGGTTAAACATTTGGCAACATAAAGGGCAACTTCCTTTTTCATACCGGGCCACCAATATTGTTGGCGAAGATCCTGGTACATTTTATCCGCACCAGGATGAATAGAATAACGAGTCTTGTGAGTCTCATTCATGAGAAATGTACGGAGATCATCGCGATCGGGAACCCAGATACGGTTCAAGTAATAAAGTAAGCCATTTGGTTTAGATTCAAGCAGAAGTTCAACACCACACGACATTTCCTCGTACATGTTACCCTCGGTGACTGAGACGTGTTGTGCTTCTAGGATGCGGTTTTGAATGTCGGTTTGAATTCCAACACATTGAAGCATGACATGGTTTTTTCGACTCAAAGCGTCGGCTACAACATTCGCTTTGCCGGGATGGTAATGAATCTCGCAGTCATAGTCGTTAAGGAGTTCAACCCAACGTCGTTGCCTCATATTGACTTCCTTTTGATTGAAGATATGTTGAAGAGTTTTGTGGTCGGTGAACACCACACATTTGGTGCCAGAGAGATAATATATCCAAATCTTTAATGCGAATACGACCGCACCCAACTCGAGATCGTGCGTCGTATAATTCTTCTCATGAATCTTAAGTTGTCGTGATGCGTAGGCAATTACTTTGCCTCGTTGCATGAGGAGACAACCGAGACCTTGGTTAGAAGCATCACAGTAGACAACTAAATCATCATTCCCATTAGGGAGAGTCAAAATAGGAGCATAGCACAACTTTTGCTTAAGGGTTTGGAAAGTTTCTTCTTGCTTCGGTCCCCATTCATAAGTTTACCCTTGTAGGTCAAAGCGGTAAGGGGGACAGCAATCTTAGAGAAGTTCAAGATGAAACGACGGTAATATCCCGCAAGACCAAGAAATGAACGAACTTCAGTGGGAGTCTTCGGGGCATTCCAATTTTTAACCGTTTCGATCTTAGCAGGGTCAACATGAATACCCTTGTCGTTGATGATATGACCAAGAAATTGAACTTCTTTTAACCAAAATTCACATTTGGAGAATTTGGCATATAGTTGTTCTTTCTTCAAGAGATCCAAAACCAATCTAAGATGTTGCTCATGATCGGCTTTAGTCTTGGAATAGATTAAGATGTCATCGATGAAACTATCACGAACTTATCGAGGTACGGTTTGCACACACGATTCATGAGGTCCATGAAAACTGCGGGTGCATTGGTTAGCCCAAAAGGCATAACCATGAACTCGTAATGACCATACCTTGTTCGGAAGGCAGTCTTCGGAATATCGTCTTCTTGCACACAGAGTTGATGATAACCAGATCGAAGATCAATCTTCGAGAAGCAAGTAGAACCTTAAAGTTGATCAAAGAGGTCATTAATTCTAGGCAAAGGATAACGTTTTTTGATAGTAAGTTTGTTGAGTTCGCGGTAGTCAATACACATGCGAAATGATCCATCCTTCTTTTTGATGAATAAGACGGGTGCACCCCACGGTGAATGACTTGGACGAATGAATCCTTTGTTGGAGAGCTCTTGAAGTTGACTTGCAAGTTCTTGCATTTCAGAAGGTGCAAGACGGTATGGAGCTCTAGCCACGGGGTTAGCTCCGGGCACAAGATCAATGCGAAATTTACTTGACGAACGGGTGGAAGACCGGATAAGTCTTCAGGGAATACTTTAGGAAAATCTCGGATAATGGGGATATCTTGAATTCTCTTCTTTTTAACATCCTTTTGAACGATATGGGCCAAAAAGGCCACGTACTTCTTTCGTAAGTACTTTTGAGCAGTAGTGCATGACATTAATTTAAGCCCTTTGTAAGGCTTTTCACCAAAGACTCTTAGTGTTTCTCCCGATGGTAGGGGTATTCGGATGCACTTCTCGAAACAAATGACTTCGGCATGATGATTTGATAGCCAATCCATGCCTATGATGATATCAAAGCTTCCTAGTGGCATTGCAACAAGGTTGATTGGGAATGTATGATCATTAAGTTCTAAAGAACAGTCATAGATAATAGACTCGATTATAAGTGAATCACCATTTGCTATTTCGACGGTAAAGGTTTTCTCTAATTGGGATCGTGTCTTTGCATGTAAAGGTTCAAAGTTAAGTGACACGAAACTCTTATCGGCACCGGTATCAAATAAAATGGAGGCATATTGACTATTAACAAGAAACGTACCATTGACCACGTCATTGTTGGCTTGAGCTTCATTGGCGTTTATGTTGAAAGCACGCCCACGAGCTCCACCTTGTCTAGCATTGACTAACTTTGGGCATTGATCACGGAAATGGTTCGGGTTGCCACACTCATAACATGCTCGCCCATTTGCAATAGCGGGTACACCTTGATTAGCCACTTGGGTGTTGGTTTGGTTTGATAGGTTGACTTGGCCCGCAAGAGCTTTGGCCCTACAAACATTAACTGTATGGCCATATTTACCACAATAAGTACAAAGGCGACATGGGATGCCTTGGGGATGATGGTAGTTGCAGGTGGCACAAAGTGGGTAGATTCCAACATATGGCTTTTTGGCCGGTGCTTGAACCATAGGTGCAGCTTGGTTAATAGGAATAGCAGGAGTGACCACAGCATAGTTTCTAGTCTTCCTTTTCCTATTATTGCGGGAGGGTTCAGTTGTGGCTTCTTTGTTGTGGGTAGGAGGGGTTATATTGTCATAAATTTTCTTGGTGCCCTTTTTAGTAAGAGTCCCCTCCTTCACATGATTATCGGTTAAGGTAGCGGACAAACAGATGATATCTTCAAGTGTTGCGGGATTCCTTCCTAGGACAGTATCTTGAATTAGCCTAGGTAGTCCCCCCATATACTTTTCAATGCAGCGGGACAAAGGAGTGACCATGTGGGGCACAAGAAGACTCAACTCATGGAACCGAGTCGTATACGCCAAGTTTTCACCACTATCTTGGGCAAGATCCCAAAACTCAGCTTTAAGTTTCTTCACTTCATTTCGAGGACAAAATTCCTCGGTCATTAGCCTTTTAACCTCATCCCAAGGTAAGGCCGTTGCTACAACAACACCCCTATTTATTTTCTCCCCATTCCACCACGTGAGTGCCCGGTTTTTGTAGGACACTTGTGGCATGACGAACACGAAGGTTGTCGGGGCAGTCACTATTGATAAAAGTATTCTCAATGCTTTCGAACCATTGAAGGAGTCCAGTAGCTCCTTCGGTAACATAGAACTTGAGGGGATTGCACGAGTTGAAGTGCTTGAAGGTGCATTGAGATGGGTTGTTACCACCATTTCCACCATTACCACTATTACTACCATTACCACCATTGTTGCCATTGGTAGCACTATTAGCTTGAGTGAGTTGTGTCACGAGTTGTGCAAGAATAGCAGCAATGTCGGTATTGGTGTTGGCCGCGGGAGCACGACGAGGAGGCATTCTACAGATTTTCACAAGATAAAAAAAGATGTAAGAACTTATGAGAATTGTTTGGATTTAATAGAATAAAATAATAAAATAAATAGATAATCATAGTTTGGATTGTACTCGATAGTGATATAATCACTCGAACACTATGAAACATTAACGTTAATTAAACTTATATAATTTTCAAGGAGACATGCTTTAGCCTATAAGTAAACACTCATCTCGGGAATTCCCAGGAAAACATACGGGTCACTCGGTTGATTGGGATTTATGCGAAATGCTTTCCTAGACAGAAAACCCAAAATATAGGTGCCACTCTTCCAGATTGCACGTGTCCCTCAAATAATTAACAAAGCTTAAAAACCTTAACGAGGAAATAAAGAATTTTTTTATGAATTTTCGCTTCATGAAGTTTCCACATGCTTAGAAAGATAAAGATAGAGAAAGAAAATAAGAATATTATGAGGTTTTAGGATATAGGAAAGGATATTGTTTATTTAATTTATTATTTAAGTATATACTAATAAGTCATGGATATTTAATAATTAAGTCATCAAATAAAATACTAACTAACCATAGTAAGCATGTAGCACATAGCATGTAACACACAACATATAGCATATAGCATGTAGCATATAACATGTAATCATGAAACATAGCATAAGTAGGTGTCCTAAAGTTATAGTCTAGGTCAAGGTGTCTAATAACCGAATTCCCTATAACCAAGGCTCTGATACCAATCTGTCACACCCCGACCGATGGCGGAATCATCGGGGCGGGACATGTAGACTGTTCATAAGCACAAGGTTGGCTAGATTGAATATATTAAACATCAAATTTCATAACAAGTAGTCCAAACACAACCAAATCCAAGATAGAACAAAATTGAAATACATAGAGTTCTTTTATTTAATTTAACTAAGTCCAAGCCTATGTGTAGCACATCTTGATCAATCTCACACATTAGAGCCTGAAACATGAATAAAATAAAGTCAGCTAAAAAGTTGGTGAGTATAACACAAGTTTATATAGATAGCATATAGTTTGTAAAACAAATCCATACATATCATGATAAATAAGGCATTTATGGGGAGCAGCTATTGTGTAACCAAGTACAATCAAACCTTTGTAACTAGCATGCAAAATTGTGTTGTCGGTATCAATCACCCCAATCTGGGTGGGTTTGTCAGACTCAATAGTTCTATCATTGAAAACCGTCGGCTTGAATAGTTAATGATTGCACATAATCGCATACAAAAGTTAGCACACATAGCACTCGGGCATAAAGCTCAAATTTGTACACATGAATGTAAATAGGATTTGTACCTGTGTTGTTTATGTAAATGTAAACATGTAATTTGATAGAGTTCATGTTTCACCCCAAAAGTGTAAAAGAGTAAAAGGGGCTATGAAATACTCACTTGGTTTGAGGGCGTTGCTAACAAATGTACTAGATAGAATAAAGATCCTTGAAATGCACAAGTTAACCTAAAGTGTAATGTATATGGTATTAATAGTGTGCACAAGAGTTTAATTCTAAAGTTGCATTTGGACTTGTGTAAAAAGTCATTGATTTGAAATCGGAGGTATTGAATAAAATATATAAAGTTTGGGAGAATATTTTTAGAACATTTTGATTAAGGTTTGAGTTTGAATAATTAAATAAGTAATGTAAACAATTATTGTTTATGAAAATATTATAAGTGTTAAATGAAATTAAGTGTAAACAAATAAATGTCTTTGTTTAAATATAAGGTAAATAAATAATCATTATTTTATTTATTTATTTATAAAATGTAACTTAACCATTTAAATACTTTTTAAATGAAAGGTTTAGCAATAATTGTAAATTAAATTTTTATAAACTTTAAATAAATAATTTTCCATTTATTAAATATTTGTTCTTTCTAAATAAGATTAAATGCAATTTTATAAAAATCAACTATTTTTATTTTGTAATTTAATCAGAATATTTATGGTTTGAAAAATACATAAAATTTATAATTCTACCAAGAATTTAAATCACACACGACCGTGCCTGGGAAGGGCACGATCGTGCTCAAACCACGGGCGCGTCCATGCTAGCCAGGACAGGAGGACACGACCGCGCTGATAGTCGGCACGACCGCGTCTCACGAGGCACGACCGCGCTAGATGATTAGCGCGACCGTGTCTGTTCCAAATCAGGAACGAATTGACTAATTCTTATAATAACAGGGTTGGAAATCATAGGTCTTTCACCCATTAGATCATTTCGAGTCTTTTTACCTAGATTAATTGGACTTAAAACGTGTCTAGAGTCGAACCCGATTAAATCATTTTTGAATGAAAACTAGATTCGGATTTAAGATGATTTCCATATTGTAAGCCCAAATTAACATGGGGCTTTTGATCTAAGGACTAAATCGATAGAGGACAAGGTTTCAATTACCCGGAATGATGGCGAATTGATAGCTAACGGTAGGAAAGGGTCTCGGCGGCGATGCGGATGGCTTCCGGTGTCTTCTGCTGCGATTCCGGCTAAACCAGAGAGTCTTGGAGCTTTAGGGAGAATCGAGTAGCGTGACTCTGCTGCTTGATTGAGAGAATTCGGATCGCATGGAGGTTTTGTGTTTTCTTTGAAATGCTTGAGAGAATTTTTTTTGAGATTAATTGCATTAATCTGAGACGTTTGTTGTAATTGGAAATGTCATTGCTTTCGTTAATGGTAATGAAGTGTAAATCGGTTAAGGAAACTCAACGATCGGGTGATTAAAACTGTATTTACGTTTCAACTGGTACTAGGCGCGACCGTGCCCAAACGAGGCGCGACCGTGCTAAGGTACCAGGCGCGATCGTTCCAAAGCAAGTCTCGCGACCGTGCCAGAACGAGGCGCGATCGTGCCTATTAGGGTTTCTTGCTACTTTTCAACATCAGACCTTGTAACTTTAGTCTTTTGCCATATTTGTATAATTAGATACTTATGTATTGTATAATAGGATAAAACCGAGTAAATTTGCGGATTTGTATTGAAATATAGTATTAAGTTGATGGTACGAATAGAACAAAACAGTGTACTAGAATTTGGTTTGAAATGCATTACATTGAATTTGAAATACGGATACTAAAAATTAGAAATGTTACAAAGGCATACTTTCAGACTGATGTCCCACCTTCAATTTTTGGAGTTTAGCCTACTGCTTCATCCACCTCTTAGAAGCCAACCACTACGATCCCCGATGAGTATCTGCCAATCATGACTGCCTTCATGTCATGCTATGATGCTCTGATCTCTGGAAACCTGACACCGATTAGTTTTCAACCTGATGACTTGGAGCAGATCAACCCGGATGATTTGGAGAAGATGGACATTGATTGGTGTATAGCTATGCTGACTCTGAGGGCTAACAGATTTATTAAGAGGACTGGGATGGATAGATTCAAGCAAGGAAAGACTTTAGGGTTTGACATCAAAAAGGTGAGATGCTACAATTGTGACCAGCTGGGTCATTTTGCAAGGAATTGCAAAGAGCCATCATTAAAGGAGCCGCATGAGAAGAAGAACTCATCTGGAAAGCAAGTTGCTGTTTCTCCTAAATCCACTATACCTTCCAGCTCAACAGCTCTTGTCTGTCAAGCTGATGGACACTATCATTGGGGAGAACAAGAAGGGGATGCAGCTGACAAGGCACTGATGGCAGACATTGAAGAGACGGAGAAATGTGTCATGATTGAACCAGTTGAGGATCTCACCACCGTAACAGCTGAGGTAATATCTAGACTTTGCAATGCTAAATCTTGTTTAAATGAAATTCAGAAATATAGATTCATCAACCAACCCTTGGTCGATGAACGAGATCACATAAAGGTGATGTATGATTCAGTGGGTAAAAATGAGAAATTTTACTTAAAGAAAATTCATGATATTTCGTAGAAAATCGATCTTTGATTACACAAAATAATAATAATCATACTTTAACTGAAAGTCTTCAAAAGGCTGAAATGCAAATTTTCAAGTTAAACACATGGGTATGGATCAGAAAATTTTATTCAGGATCACTGATAACCAAATTCATAGAAAAGGTCACAGAAGGCATTGGGTATAGCTCACACCCACCACCGTATTCAAAATCTGGTAGATTCACTGATATGCCAGCTCCTCATGTTCCCACACCTTATGTTTGCAAGTTATTTGCAAATGATTATATTAAAACTTCAGATTCCGACAGTTTTGCTTCCTGTGCAGAATCGGATTATGTAGGTTCCGAAGATGATTGTGATGCGATTTCTAGTGAAGGAAATGTTTTAAATGAACTTGAGTCGGATGAATGTAGAAATATGTCTTTGTCAAAACCAGATATTTGTGAACATGTTGAAAATTTGTATTTTGGTCCTATGCCTTTTGAGCATGACAGTTTGAGAAATGACATTTCTAATTTTTAGAATGCTTTACCTTTTGTTCCTAAATATGTTAATGCTATGAGTTGTATTGAAAATTTTAAAACTGTAGGAGTTGTTGTGACTGACATTCCATAAGAAACAATGAGCAATCTAGAATTTTTCAGATTAAAGGAAGATCAATGTCTTCAAGAAAGAAATGTTGAAGAACGAGTTACCTCTAGTTCTGATCCCTCAACATCACAATCATCTTCATCATCTTGTGATGACAATTATCAGGCTAAGCCGACATGTGATAAAATTTGTTTTAGTTGTGGAGAATCCAATCATGTTTTCAAGACAAGTAAATTGCCCACATATTGTTTCAAAGAAGAAAACATACCATCTGTTATTCAAAATTTAGTTGAATGTGCTTCAAATGTTTTCTCTAACAACATAGTAGAAATCTACGTCGTAAAAGGATTAAAAATGCTAAAAATTGGTCGAAAAGGATTTGGAAAATTAAGAATAATTATCTTTTTGATAATACATTAAAGGAGGATTTCCGAAATGCATCTTGCAAAATTAAGAAGTTCCAAGTTAGCAATGGCTTGGGTACCAATATCTAAATGATTCATTTCGTGTAGGGGCAGTCGAGGAGGACTGGAGACAATATATGGTATGTCGATAGTGGTTGCTCAAGACATATGACTGGTCATTGTTCTTTGTTGCAAGATTATCATCCAATAGACGGAGATTTTGTTGCCTTTGCTGTCACACCCCCAAATTTATTTACTTAATAAATAAATACAGGTTGCAACGATTGGTTCATTACATGATAGCGGAAGCTGTACTAGTGATTTCTAATACTTGATTACATATACGATTACTAAAACTAAATAAATACAATGATCTAAGTCCCTCTAGTTCAATGGTCGACTTGAGACTTGATAATCTACGCCCGTCCGGTTACTAGGAATTGTTCCAACATAGCGAGGCCTATTCCAACCGCTCCATGGCTAAAGGTTACCTGAGAAACATACTTGAAAGTGTCAACACAAAGGTTGGTGAGTTCACAGAGTTTGTTAATTTAGTACAGTTAGTTTTCCCCGAAAAACTAGACATGACTTAACCGTCATAAAATAAGTAGTTTTCCTTTGAAAACATATACATGACTTAACCGTCATAAAATAAGTAGTTTTCCTTTGAAAACATATACATGACTTAACCGTCATCAAATAAGTAGTTTTCCTTTGAAAACATATACATGACTTAACCGTCATCAAATAAGTAGTTTTCCTTTAAAAACATGCCCATGACTTAACCGTCATAAAATATGTAGTTTTCCTTTGAAAATATATACATGACTTAACCGTCATAAAATAAGTAGTTTCCTTTGAAAACATATACATGACTTAACCGTCATCAAATAAGTAGTTTTCCTTTGAAAACATATACATGACTTAACCGTCATCAAATAAGTAGTTTTCCTTTGAAAACATGCCCATGACTTAACCGTCATAAAATATGTAGTTTTCATTTGAAAACATATACGTTGTTTAAACCTGATCATTTACCGATCAAAACTGTTAGTATGTATTACCAATGAATCCGAATACTAACCCGATCAATTGACCCCATTTGTAAACTTGCAAGGAATACAAAATAATATGTAATGTGCGAGACCGTAACCAAACCCCAACTTTCTGTGCCTCCCCTCGCCTTTTTGCGAGTTACGAAAATATGCGGTCATTCGGCCATTTGGACCCCTGACTAGCGCGACTAATCATGACCGGAGGCGTCACCCCCAATAGTAGTATCCATAAAATCCCGGGCTAAGTCCATAGCTAATGGTTACTAATTTTTATTCCGAGGACTTTAAGCGCTGTATTTTCCCTCAATACACACATACGGTCTGATCATTAGTTCATTCATTTACATACAAAAATTCTTTACAATTATGTCTCCACCCCAAAACATTTAAAAAACTTAGAAAATAAAAAGGGGTTAGTGAAACTCACAAAGAGTTAAACCAGAATGTTCATATTGTCAAACGTGTAAGCAATTGTATTTCATGTTCTTAAAACATAACAAGTAAGTATGTTTCTCCTCCGCAGTTTACAAAACATTAAAAAAAGCGAAAGGGGGCCGTGAACTCACCTTGTGTCCGATGAAATCCTAGCAAATAACAGTGCGCTAAGAGTTCTTGTCTATCCGTACCCTAATCACATAAGGGTACTAATGTGTTAAGACTACCCGTCTTATACGTAAGTTGTTCATCTGACTTAACGAATCCCGTTAAGTACGCCTTTGTTTAGTAAAAATAGTGTTTTTATTTACGACTCATTGGTGATTATTATTCCAGTCTAGATGCTTACATATTTTCCGAGAAAATAATATGTTTCCCTGTTGGTGACTTATTAAGTGTACCAAAAATAAATATTATTTTTGTAGCAACTTAAAATATATTCACTTATGTTCCACGATGTCATGTGATTATTTATTTTTTTAACTGAATCTCTTCATATGTTCCATGTACATATATCAAATATTCATTTTAGGATACTAATCTTTAATTCCTAGAACATTTCCATAATTTAACCAAAACCGTACACCAACACATATATATCACAAATTTTATCCATAAACATATATTTTTAGTAACACCTTTCACGTTCAAATGTTGATGATAATCGTTCGTATGTCTTCTTGAATCATAGGACACTACCTCGGGTCTTGCCAGGTAAGTCACACATGATCATATAACTTCACGAACATGTATCCTTCAACATAACACATGAATGGAATGAAGGGTTTATGAAGAACACCATCATCCAAGTGTTATTTTATGTGATTATATATATATGTTGTTTATATTTGATGTGTCCTTGTCTTGTCCGTGGTC
This sequence comes from Smallanthus sonchifolius, assembly GCA_023525975.1. Classification (NCBI taxonomy): domain Eukaryota; kingdom Viridiplantae; phylum Streptophyta; class Magnoliopsida; order Asterales; family Asteraceae; genus Smallanthus; species Smallanthus sonchifolius. The sequence goes on from CM042033.1 coordinate 42,691,789, forward strand.
CTTCTAGTTTGGTATTTTATGTATGAACATGTACATATTTAAATATATGTATTCGAACATGACTTATGAAGAAATAAAGCCAAAACTCATGAAGACTTTTATGTTTTATTTTGTTCTTGAAAACTCATATTTTTAGGCGTACTCCGAGTAGACTTTTAGATGGTTTTAGAAGACCAAATGACTTGGGGTTTTCTTCTAAAATAAGTTTATTGAAACCAGAGGAGATATGAAAAAGTATTACTAGATTTGGAGTTGAGTAGGTATCTCAAAACAGGAAAATGAAAAGAGGTGTCCAGATTCGATTTGCACTGAGTGGCCTTCTTGCGTTGGCTGTTTGGAGGTCGAATACTACATGGATTCGAGTGATTCCACTTAGGTTCTCCTCTGTTAACGTAGAGATTCATTCTAGAAAACTAATGGACTGATTTGACCAAGGAACGAAAGAGATATGGCCTTCCGAATTTGACCAAAAATCTGGCATGAAGCTGAGTTACGAGAATTGTTTGCATTTTTGGTTTTGGAGAGGGGAATTGGGTGAAATCCGAAATAAATCAGTCAAGGGAGGGAGGAGGTAGTTAAGTGTTGATAACATCTTCATAATTACCACTTATGGTTGAGGGGAATTGCATGTAATCATTGAAAGGGAAGAGGGTGTGCATGTGTGTGTATGTGAGCCGTATATATGTATATAGAGTGATGGGAGTTAAGTGTTTGACTACCATTTCATCATTACTACTTATGACATGATGGGAATTGCATGTAATGATTTCAAGTGGAAGAGTGTGTGCATGTTAGACATGCAAGCAAGTATTTATGGGTGAGTGGATGGCTACACCCAATTTCGGCCGAGAGGGGTATAGGGTGGGGGTTGGGTGTTGTCAAATCTATTAATGGCTAGATAGGTGGGGTTCTTTGGTGGTATAAATCCCCTAGGTGATCGCGTGATCTAATACCCGGTGTAAAACTTTTAAATGATTCATAACTTATGTGTTTTTGTGTGGTTTGACTAGGCTCAATATTTTACTAGTTAACCCGACATAGATTATTACTACAACTGTATTATACATGAATACACATAATATAACATAGAGTCATGTAACAATTATTTATGTGTCAACTTTTTATAAAAGTTTAGTCACCAATATTTATGTTTTTATATTCAAACGTGTCTCTAGACTTTTCTGGAATAACATTCTTTTAATCACCAACGAACGTTCAATGAGGGTTATTATCATTTATTTCCTAGTAATTCTTAAAAATTACTAAATATAACACTTGTCCCTTTGCTAGACTCCTGACAATACTATGTCAAAGATAATATTCCAAGAAATATAAAATAGGAATGTGCAAATATAACTATGGGTATTGACCTGGACTACTGGGTGTCACATTCTCCCTATGTTAAAGAGAATTTCATCCCGAAATTCAGTTCTTGTCATCTTGACTTGGAGTTCGTGAAGTTGTATGAACAAGGACGGATACTTGGCTTTCATTTTATCTTCCCGCTCCAACGTATACTCGGGGCCGCACTTTGAATTCCAACGTACCTTAACCAATTTAACCCGGCTACACCTTGTTTTCTGAACCTTCCAATCTGTGACTTCAATGGGTTCCTCAACGAAGTGCAGCTTGTTATTTATGTGAATCTCAACAGGCGGTATAATTAATGACTCGTCTGATAAGCACTTCTTGAGATTTGACACATGAAGCGTATCATGTACGTTGCTTAGTTCTTGTGGCAACTTAAGCTTGTATGCTATAGGGCTAACCCTAGCCAATATTTCAAATGGTCCTACGTACCTAGGGTTAAGCTTGCCACGGTTGCCAAATCTAGCAACTCTTTTCCAAGGTGAGACCTTCAACATGACACGGTCCCCAACTTGGAATTCTAGTGGTCTTCGTCTGTTATCCACGTAATTCTTTTTTCTGTCACGAGCGGCCTTCAGACAATCCTTGATCTTGAAGATCTTGTCAGTAGTCTCCTGAATAACCTCAGGACCGGTTAAATGCTTGTTGCCAACTTCCGCCCAACATAGCGGTGAACGACATTTTCGACCATACGAAGCCTCAAACGGAGCGGCTTTGATGCTGGTATGGTAACTGTTATTGTATGAAAACTCAGTCAACGACGGTGAGTATCCCTATTTCTCTGAAATCGATTACACACGCATGGAGCACATCTTTTAAAGTTTGGATGGTCTTTTTACTTGACCGTTCATCTGGGGATGATATGCAGTGCTCATGTAAAGGCGTGTGCCCAATGCTTCTTGTACAGACTACCAGATTCTTGACATGAATCAACTGTCCCTATTAGAGAAAATGGAAACTGGCATACCATGCCTAGCCTCAATTTCCTTATTATTTAGCCTTGTACGCTTCTTACTTTTATCTGTCTCGTTGATTGGTAGGGAGTGAGCGGATTTCGTCAAACGACTGATGATTACCCACATAGTATCATAACCGCTAGATGTTCTGGGTAGATTTGTAATGAAATCTATGGAATTCTCCTCCCATTTGCATTGAGGAATCTGCGGTTGTTGTGTTCACTTAGGTGATTCCTAACATTCTGCTTTTACTGTCGGGTATCTCCCAACATAGATAGCAATTTCTCCTTTCATGTTTTGCCACATAATGGAGTTCCTCGGGATCCTTATACGTTTTATTCGATTCTGGATGAACGGAGTACTTGGGCTTATGGACTTCATCCATAACCTCCCACATAGGCTACCGATACCTGGTACCCAAATTCTATTTGTATCATCCAACTTAGGCTTCAATTGTTTGATTCCATTTACTTGGTAGTCGGTATTCGCAAGCAAAGCGAATACTTCTCCGACTAACGATATTAAACGTGCAAGAACCCCTTTATTTGATTACCCTCAATATGGTAGGGTTATGTGATGCTCATTCCTGGTAATGAAAGGAATGGTGCCTACGAATCTTGAGCGTATGTTGACACATACCCTCCATTCGTCTACGCACTTTGTCACAAAAGAAGATCTCTATAGATCTTAGGAAAGAATTACTCGATGAGGTGTCTAGGTTTTAGTTGAATATTGGGTAGTAATGACACAGTACGGAAATGAAACTTTATGTTTGTCCCTCTTATGCTTTTCGAAAGCATTTTCTCGGACTAAGACTTTATTCTTAATTCAGGTTTCGTGTTATCTATGATCTTCCATTAAAATGGGTCATAATTGATTTAATATTTCAAGATTCCTTGTGTACTCTCACTAGCAAAGTTCGAGTCTAATCACCACTTTACCCTTTGCTTGTACCACTTTTCTGAGGCAGACCAGCCTTTGGGTTGTAACGTCCTGATATGTAAACTCATGGCTTGACGACCATACTCTCGAAGTATGTAAGCCATACAAAGTTCTATGTTTGTTTGGAATATTCACATTTCGTCTAAGTGAGGAAATGAATAGTGATACTGTGAGTATGGTCTCATCGAATTTGTGTTTCCCCAAAATGGGCTATGGGTTTGTCAACCCATTAAGTTGGCAGAAAGGGTTGATAGCCAACTATTAGTCATACAGTGTGTATGCACTTTCTTAGTGTTTGAATGGTGCTTTGTGACTTACTGTTACATATTCCACTCATATAGGTTATAGCCTTAAAATCCTTAGCACAAGGGTAACATTGAGGTAATGAGTGTTAAACATCGAAAACTTTATATTCTTACTGAGCCTGCGTTAGGAGGTCATTTCTTAACAATAGATGATCTAGAGCTTCCTAATTATAGAAAATTAGGAGTGAAATATGTGATCACGCCTCTTCTCTAGGCTGAAATCTGGGATCCATTCAACAAGATGATCTTTAGGAAAGTGCGGGTACAAAGGGTATCAAACTATCCTTCTCGAATCTTTATGGACAATGGTCTATAGTGAACAACTCATGCGTACGTCCCTTATGCATATCGAGAGCTAATGAGATTAGCAAGAAATTCCGCATTTGGGAAACCTTCAAAAGTTTGGTATGTCGTTTTTTCTGTTAGTGCGACAATAGTCATCAGTCCACACTTAGGTTTCTTTGGCATTCGCTTGAGCATCATCCCCGACCTATTCATCACCGGGAGAATAGTCAGACTTAAAGGTGTACTGAATGTCAGTGGTTGCGAGAGCAACCCTGTTTGACCAATATTATGAAATGTCAGATTGCCTACTTGTCTCATGTCGAGCTTCCCCAACACCCCATAGGTGCTATGAGTATGCGGGTCAGAAAGATTTTCTGCCCCATTACCGGAGCTAGTGCATAGCACTCCTGACGTAACTTTCAAGTAATTGTGAGACTAAATTGTACGATAGATCCCGAGATTATGCTATAATCTCCCACAATAATTTTGCAATTATTGTGATTGTGGGTTGTGGTAATGCTCAATTTGAAGCCATCTTGACAAGCAGAATCTCAAAGAATGAATGTGTGAAATCCTTCGCCGTTCAGGATTCACTAAGGATTGGTTGAATTCAATTTGAATTTCTCTCGTTCCTCCCGAACTAGGAGAATACTTTGTGGACACCTATTTGAGAAGTCCGATTTGTTAAGATCCAATCCTTAATCAAGTGACTGAGAACATGGGTTGATCATTACCTTGTACAGCAAGACTCGCTAAAGTTCCCATACACTGCAAATCATGATTACGTGTGCACCCGTAATGATAATTTACTTTGCATGATCCCTGTAGTGTTCCTTATATCCCCAACTTTTACTTAAAAGGATTTGAAATGATCGTTAGGTCGTGTTTGCACACTTGTGTAGGAGTGTGTATTGTTCTATCGGATTACTCTTGATTATGAGTACCAATACCCATGAGTCTGCCGAATCTGGCTGTTACAGGATGGGGTTAACGGTAGAGAGGCACCACCAGTGTCTCTCAAGAATAAAATGTGTATGGAAGTCAGGCACTATGTGTAGGGCAGAGATCCGCAAGTTAGTGTCGAGCAACTCATGCTCCAAGTATGTATGTATGGATCCACATGCTCTTGATGAATGTCTGGGTCTCCTGACCCATGGAGTTCTCCCCCGTTTAGTCCTACTTATCCACCTTGGATTCCCTTCGGTCCGGGCAATCCCGTCTGCCACATCTCATGGTGAAAGTTTATTCGTTCGATCCGGCAACTCTTGAATTAGAGTATTTATACCGCACATACGTCAGAAAGAAAGTTGCCTCCCCGGCTAGAGTAGTTGTCGGTGTGGTGCAGGTATAGGTACAGATTCTGGTACGGGTTCAGCCTGTTGTGATACCAAGATCGGTAACTGACGGTTGCTGCCGTCGTCGCCCAAGCTCAGCTCGTAACTCGATCTTCTAAGGTTGCAGTATGCTGAGTACCCGTTATTCTTGACTCGTAATCCGAACAGTAACATGTTGTAAGTGTTTATTATTTCCACATTGTTGTATGTGTTTAAGTGTTCATTACATGTGTCATGTAATTATATTAGTGTAGCTAATGATACCCTAGTGTAACTCCATACACTAATAGTCTACACAAATTGTTCGACAACGGTTGGAATTCCTATACTCAAGTCTTGGATGTTTTTAGTGTGATGCAAGTCTTAGAAATCTTGGTCCCTAAATGAGTCCGGTTAGAGCCTAGGTGTCACTAAGGAAACCTAATTCTCTAAAACCATTTCTCTGATACCAATCTGTCACACCCCCAAATTTATTTACTTAATAAATAAATACAGGTTGCAACGATTGGTTCATTACATGTGACACCCGACATTTCAGGTTAATATCCGTACAGGATATAAACGAGTTTATATTATATTTGCTTTCGTGATTTACCTAATTGCATAAATTAGGGCATTAAAGTCTAAGAAAAGCCGTACATTGTTTCATTTCATATTTTGGTAATTCTAGGAGTTACCGGTTCACATACCCGTATAACCCGACTAAATACGAACGTTAGTGATTAAATTAAATACCCAGAAAAATATATATACATATATATTACATAACCTTTACGTGGAACAATAAATTATTTTTAGAATAAAATTATAATACCGTGGGGAACCTAAACCGAATTAAATTATTTTTTTTTGATATTAATACCATTAATAAACTAATACTTAAAACTAATTATTAACCCTCAAACCACTTTTTGACTTTCTCGGCCGAAGCTAGAGAAGACCATTCCCCATTCACTCGACCCATCCCACACCTGAGAAAACTCAGATAAAACCATACCCTCTCAGTCTCAACATCACAATTTCCTTTTCATATTTCTCATTTTCATACGGCAAACATTCCAACTCTCTCCAAATCGAAGTCAAGTTTTAGGGCAAAATCCATCAAAAATTCGGTGTTTTAAGAAGAATTCCAAGTGTTTTTCTCAAGAATCAAGCTAAGGAACTCAAAATCATTCTTCTGTTTTTCTCTCATCATCTTCATCTCTGTTTTAAGGTAAAAACTCAATACTATCTACATTACTTTCTTTAAACCGAAACTAAACATACAACTTATTTGAAACGCAAGAAAGATAACAAGAAAAGTGTGTCGAATTCAAGTTTAAAACATAAAAATATGAAGGACTGATTCTGTCATTCAGAATTGCAGTAATCGAAACTATAGTTTCGATACCTGTTTCTCAATCGAAACTAGGAGTTTCGATACCAGTTTGATCGAAACTAGGAGTTTCGATACCTATTTGATCGAAACTAGGAGTTTCGATACCTATTTGATCGAAACTAGGAGTTTCGATGCCTGTTTACTCAATCGAAACTAGGTAGTTTCGATAGCTATTATTCAATCGAAACTAGGAGTTTCGATACCTATTACTCAACCGAAACTAGATAGTTTCGATACCCAGTTTGCTTAATCGAAACTAGGTAGTTTCGACCACTGTTCTGTTCTGCCCTGTTCAATCGAAACTAGGTAGTTTCGATACCTGGTCATCAGTCCCATTTAGCAGTAACTTAGAACTGTTTTTACAACAAATCAAGTGTTGAACAACTAAGAAGATATTTTGAACAACACAACCAGATTTACAAAGTCGGTGGACAATTTGCAATATGAGACATTCGGTCTTAACACAATTTACCCTTTCGTATCTACGGTACAAATAGTCAAGCTGACTAGAACAAATATCGTTACAAGCATACACAAACTCAAGGTGAGTTTCACGGCCCCTTTTTACTGTTTTGTACTATTTGGGGGAAGAACATACTTATAACTATTTTTATATGATAACAAGAAAACAAGACCCGACCTTTATGTATGCATGAGTTGACACATTTGGAGCTCGTAAAGTCCCCTGATCATCATGTTTATAACCATTAGCTATAGATTAGCCTGAGATTCTATGGATAGTACTATTGGGTCTGACACCCCCGGTCATGGTTAGTCGCGCTAACCATGGGTCCCTCTGGCCAAATGACTGCATAGTGTTCTAATATTGTTTGTGAGGTACGAGTGAGGGGCAAAACACCTGGTCTTGGTTTGGTTATGCCTCATGTATGTACATATTATTTGTATTCCTAGCTAGTTTACAAATGGATCAAACATTACTTGTTTTGTTTATCATATACGTAAAGATCATTTTCATGCAATTGGTTTGCTCATTGTATTCATATATAAAACCTGTGAACTCACCAACCTAGTGTTGACATTTTCAAGTATGTTTTTCAGGAAACTAAACGTGATAACAAGGGTAATACTACGTAGGGTTCATGCATACACGGTGGATACAACTTTTGAAGATTTTTCTTGTATAACCCATAATGTTCGGGTCATATTTGAAAAATCTTAATATTTTGTAACTTCAAATACTATTTTTGGGCTGTAAAACCATAAATTTAATTCATGTATCCAGTTGTATGTATGCGTTTGCAATAATTATATGCTTTGAAAAACCATGAACGTCGCGCCTCGCGTTTCCGCCTTGGCGGGGTGTGACAGATTGGTATCAGAGCCATTGATTATAGCGAACTAGGAGTCTAAAAACTGAACCTAGTCTATAATTTAAATGACTCACTGAGACGTTTTTCATTGCATATGCATTTCATAACTTATCATCATATTGTACGGATATCGTAGACACTGAACATCGTCACACACTAACCCCATTTCGACTTCAGACCCATGGCACCCAAAAGAAGGACACCGCGTGACACTATTGGTGAAAACAACACGACGATTTCCGTAGAAGTTGAGCAACTCATATCACAACGTGTAGCCGCCGCCTTGGAGCAGTACGAAGCCAATCGGAATAACGTCGGAGGAAATGGTAGTGGTAGCGGAGGAGGTGCAGGAGGCAGTGGCACTGCTGGAGGTTCTGGAGGTAACAGAATGTGTAATCACCTCTGTAACACAGTCACGATCTAAGTTAACAACATTATTAAAAATATTGACTTGTGACCCTACAGATACTTCGAGCAAGAAGTGCACTTATAAGGCTTTTCTATCCTGTAACCCTCGCAACTTCAATGGCACCGAGGGTGCAGTAGGCCTGATGAGGTGGATTGAAAAGATGGAATCTGTGATTGATATTAGTGAATGCACAGCCGACTGTATGGTGAAATATGCCACTTGCACACTTGCTGACAAAGCATTAACCTGGTGGAATTCTCAGATGAAAACATTGGGAAGACAGACTGCCTACCAGCTATCTTGGGATGATCTAAAGGCCATGATGATCGAAGAGTACTGTCCTCGAAATGAACTGCAGAAAATCGAAACTGAAATGTGGAACCTTCAAATGATAGGAGATGATGTGGATGGTTACACTGACAGGTTCAATGAACTAGCAATCTTGGTGCCACACATGGTCACACAATATGTCACACCTGAAAAACTAGACATGACTTAGTCGTCATAAAATAAGTAGTTTTCCTTTGAAAACATATGTCACACCCCCAATTTCAACTAACAGAGTTTTACCGTTTGGAAGGTGACACACCAGGATCTCAGTCATTAGTTACATCAAACGACACTATATGGGACTTGAAATGTCAAAACATAAAAGTTCAGAGTTAATGCGGAAGCGTAAACGTTAATATGAAATCAAAAGTAATTACACGCAATAGGCGTTAATCAATGTAAATAAGTAAACTGTTTCAAATGTTTGAAATGGATGATATGACAGTAGGACTCCATGCATGTCCTAAGTGTGCAAACTGTGCCTTAGCGACCTGAGAAACATGTAAGAAAAAGTGTCAACACGAGGTTGGTGAGTTCATAGGTTTCAAGTTTACAATAAGAGTGTGTTTGCCAGATTATGTACATTCAATATGCATATCTATAGGTAGCTAACCTATGTTCATGTTTTACTAAAGCGCTCGCAACCGAAGCTGACTGTGTTTGTATGCCTCCTGCCAGGTCTATCAACTCTGGCCAATGTGAGTAGGCTAACATTTCACCCGTTCGATATCCAATCGAGTTAGCACGACTAACGCGGGTGGGATTTTTCAAACCCAGTAGTACTACTAAACATTACCTCGCTAAGATCCATATGAACGGTCCGATATAAGATGAGGACTTTCTGTGATAATGTCTTACGCTTAGTCTCAACAGTAATAACATATGAATTACAATAATCTAAAATAGTTGTGTCATGTTTTCTCCCCCGGCGGGAAAAACATGTAACAAAATGTTTGTCTGTGTACCTGTTTCTCCCCCACGGGGAAAACAAGTAAGAGTATGATAGTTGGTGTTTATGTTTGTTTCTCCTCAACAGGAATACAAGTAAAATATGTTTGTGTGTAAGCATGTTTCTCCCCCAATAGTAAAACAAGTAAAAAGGGGTCGTGAAACTCACCTGCGTTGCGTTGTAGGTAGTATCACACAAGTAAGAGATTTGGAATCTCAATTGTTAGCCTGCACGGCTTACGTATGCCCTAGAATTATAAACATATAAATTAGGGACAAAAATGGGAATAGCGACATCGACACGGAATGAGAAACGTCTTAACGAAACGCTCTAATATTCAAGAGTGGACGAATGTGTCCACGGAAATGAGAATCCTTAACTAATAAATAAGATGTATACGTTACGCGACGAATGACAAAATAATATATATAATAAATGTATTAGAGTGTTTTGTCGTTAACTAGAAGTCTAGGAAAATAATATAATTTATTATATTATTTTTAAGTTTAGCGAAGTAACGTAAACAATTAACTTGCGTGACAAAAATAATAAATATATTATTTTTATTCAAGGATATAAACGTTGGTAAATAATATAAATAATTATATTATTTACTAGTTTGAAAACATTCCTTAAGGTTTATAAATATGGTGAAAATAATATATAAATATATATTATTTTTAATTGGAGTCACAAGTTGAAAATTATTTATTCGGAGTCGAGGTTTGAAAATAATATAAATATATTATTTTAAAAGTGGGTATTTATAATGAAAATGGGTTACACACCAAACCCGAGCCTACGGGTGGTTTCCCGGTCTAAAACACGTTAATATAGTATTATAATAATATGGGTTAGGTTTTTATAATTAAAATAATAATAAAAACTATTCTAAAAACGAATTGGGGGTGGAGGGACTCGAACCCGGGTCTCCTCCCCCACAGTCGAGTGATTCAACCAACACAGCCGCTAGGCAATCGCGATGAGTTCCGGATCCGAATTGTTTTAACACACAATTAATCTGTTCATCCCCTCCCCATCGAAGCCGCAACAAAAATCATCCCAAAACCCCTCAATTCGATCGCGATTCACAACAATGGTTTAGGGGTTTTGTTCAACAGAGTTTTGCGAATCTTTTCGTGGTTTCAATTTGAAAATCATCGAGTTTTAAGTGGTTTAATTTCAGTTTTAGAATCCGAAAACCCTAGGTATGAACTTGAAATCAAATCGATTGAATCCTATGAGATTATGGATCAAGACCATAGGGCTTTTACTAAACGCGAGTTTTCGGATCTGCTGGTATAGATTAATTTCATTTAGGTTGTGTTTAGGATAAAAACCCCCAATTTGATTAAGAACAAACCCTAGATACTAGATTATGTTCAAATCGATGATATGAGATCAAATTGTCATAGGGCTTTCAATGAATAATATATTGCGATCCTAAACATATGTTTTAATTGCATTGAAAACGTGATTAGATTGGGGTTCGATCAAACCCTTATTCGCATGAACCCTAGATTGTATTCGTTATCAATTAGATTATATAAGCCCCTAAGAGGTTAGGGCTTTTGTTCACGGTGTTAAAACGAAACTAAAGGTATAATCAATTACCGGAATGGTGCGCGAATCGATGGTTTACGCTTAGAGCAAGTTCCGACCTCGGGTGGTTTGATCTCCGGCGGGCTTGACCGCTTTTTCGGCGAAGCAGAAGTGTGCAAGAGCTTTGGAACGACTCGTCTAGCATGAGCATGTGTTCAATTGAGAGAGTTACAACCGAATTGGTCGGATTTTGTTGGTAATAGACCGTGAAGTCGACGGTTACAACATTATCACCCATAATTGGGTTTAATTACACATAAAAACGATGATTAAAACTGCGATGATAGTCGTTAATGTCGTGAACGTGTATAACCGTTACCATTTCAAACGAAAATCAGTTAGAATCTGCGAATTGGAATCAAGAATAAATGGGTTGACTTTCCAAAGTCAATGAAATCAAAATTATGTTAATTACAGATCTAGTCCCTCTGATTTCATGCATATAAGTTTAGGAATTGACGGATTTAGTCCTTAAGGTTTGAATTTGGGTTAAGAATAAGTCTGTTTGACTTTCAAAAGTCAACAGGAACTAGGTTCATTCGATTTTGACTTTCAAAGATCAACATAATGGGTTTTGACTAATTACACAACCAGTCCTTGTAGTTTGAGTTTGGAAATTGACAGAAATAGTCCCTAGGGTTTAATAATGGGTTAACCGGGTTAGGATTTAACAGAATATTCAACGGGATTGTTAACGGAACTAGCTGAAAAGTCCAGATTGTCACGACATATACATGACTTAACCGTCATAAAATAAGTAGTTTTCCTTTGAAAACATATACATGACTTAACCGTCATCAAATAAGTAGTTTTTCTTTGAAAACATATACATGACTTAACCGTCATCAAATAAGTAGTTTTCCTTTGAAAACATGCCCATGACTTAACCGTCATAAAATATGTAGTTTCCTTTGAAAATATATACATGACTTAACCGTCATAAAATAAGTAGTTTTCCTTTGAAAATATATACATGACTTAACCGTCATCAAATAAGTAGTTTTCCTTTGAAAACATGCCCATGACTTAACCGTCATAAAATATGTAGTTTCCTTTGAAAATATATACATGACTTAACCGTCATAAAATAAGTAGTTTTCCTTTGAAAATATATACATGACTTAACCGTCATCAAATAAGTAGTTTTCCTTTGAAAACATGCCCATGACTTAACCGACATAAAATATGTAGTTTTCATTTGAAAACATATACATTGTTTAAACCTGATCATTTACCGATCAAAACTCTTAGTATGTATTACCAATGAATCCGAATACTAACCCGATCAATTGACCCCATTTGTAAACTTGCAAGGAATATAAAATAATATGTAATGTACGAGACCGTAACCAAACCCCAACTTTCTGAGAGTTAAGACAATATGCGGTCATTCAACCATTTAGACCCCTAATTAGCGCGACTAATCATGACCGGAGGCGTCACCCCCAATAGTACTATCCTTAAAATCCCGGGCTAAGTCAATAGCTAATGGTTACTAATTTTTATTCCGAGGTCTTTAAGCGCTTTAGTTTCCCTCAATACACACATATGGTCTGATCATTAGTTCATTCATTTACATACAAAAATTCTTTACAAGTATGTCTCCTCCCCAAAACATTTCAAAAACTTAGAAAATAAAAAGGGGTTAGTGAAACTCACAAAGAGTTAAACCAGAATGTTCATATTGTCAAACGTGTAAGTAATTGTATTTCATGTTCTCAAAACATAACAAGTAAGTATGTTTCTCCCCCGCAGTTTACAAAACATTAAAAAAAGCGAAAGGGGCCGTGAACTCACCTTGTGTCCGATGAAATCCTAGCAAATAACTGTGCGCTAAGAGTTCCTGTCTATCCGTACCCTACTCACACAAGGGTACTAATGTGTTAAGACTACCCGTCTTATACGTAAGTTGTTCATATGACTTAACGAATCCCGTTAAGTACGCCTTTGTTTAGTAAAAATAGTGTTTTTATATACGACTCATTGGTGATTATTATTCCAGTCTAGATGCTTACATATTTTCCGAGAAAATAATATGTTTCCCTATTGGTGACTTATTAAGTGTACTAAAAATAAATATTATTTTTGTAGCAACTTAAAATATATTCACTTATGTTCCACGATGTCATGTGATTATTTATTTTTTTAACCGAATCTCTTCATATGTTCCATGTACATATATCAAATGTTCATATTAGGATACTAATCTTTAATTCCTATAACATTTCCATAATTTAACCAAAACCGTACACCAACACATATATATCACAAATTTTATCCATAAACATATATTTTTAGTAACACCTTTCACGTTCATATGTTGATGATAATCGTTCGTATGTCTTCTTGAATCATAGGACACTACCTCGGGTCTTGCCAGGTAAGTCACACATGATCATATAACTTCACGAACATGTATCCTTCAACATAACACATGAATGGAATGAAGGGTTTATGAAGAACACCATCATCCAAGTGTTATTTTATGTGATTATATATATATGTAGTTTATATTTGATTTGTCCTTGTCTTGTCCATGGTCCTTCTAGTTTGGTATTTTATGTATGAACATGTACATATTTAAATATATGTATTCGAACATGACTTGTGAAGAAATAAAGCCAAAACACATCAAGACTTTTATGTTTTATTTTGTTCTTGAAAACTCTGATTTTTAGGCGTACTCCGAGTAGACTTTTAGATGGTTTTAGATGACCAAATGACTTGGGGTTTTCATCTAAAATCAATTTTATTGAAACCAGAGCAGATGTGAAAAAGTATCACTAGATTTGGAGTTGTGTAGGTACCTCAAAACAGGAAAATGAAAAGAGGTGTCCATATTCGACCTGCACTGAGTGGCCTTCTTGCGTCTGCTGTTTGGAGGTTGAATACTCCATGGATTCGAGTGATTCCACTTGGGTTGTCCTCTTCCACTTGGGTTCTCGAGATATGGCCTTCCGAAGTTGACCGAAAATCTGGCATGAAGCTGAGTTACGGGAATTGTTTGCATTTTCGGTTTTGGAGAGGGGAATTGGGTGAAATTCGAAATGAATCAGTTGAGGGAGGGAGGAGGGAGTTAAGTGTTGATCACATCTTCATCATTACCACTTATGGTTGATGGGAATTGCATGTAATCATTGAAAGGGAAGAGGGTGTGCATGTGTGTGTATGTGAGCCGTATATATGTATATAGGGTGATGGGAGTTGAGTGTTTGACTACCATTTCATCATTACTTCTTATGACATGATGGGAATTGCATGTAATGATTTCAAGTCGAAGAGTGTGTGCATGTTAGACATGTAAGCAAGTATTTATGGGTGAGTGGATGGCTACACCCAATTTCGGCCAAGAGGGGTATCGGGTGGGGGTTGGGTGTTGTTAAATCTATTAATGGCTAGATAGGTGGGGTTCTTTGGTGGTATAAATCCCCTAGGTGATCGCATGATCTAATACCCGGTGTAAAACTTTTAAACGATTCATAACTTATGTGTTTTTGTGTGGTTTGACTAGGCTCAATATTTTACTAGTTAACCCGACAAATAGTATTACTACAACTGTATTATACATGAATACACATAATATAACATAGAGTCATGTAACAATTATTTATGTGTACACTTTTTATAAAGGTTTAGTCACCAATATTTATGTTTTTATATTCAAACGTGTCTTTAGACTTTTCTGGAATAGCATTCTTTTAATCACCAACGAACGTTCAATGAGGGTTATTATCATTTATTTCCTAGTAATTCTTAAAAATTACTAAATATTACACTTGTCTCTTTGCTAGACTCCTGACAATACTATGTCAAAGATAATATTCCAAGAAATATAAAATAGGAATGTCTAAATATGACTATAGGTATTGACCTGGACTACTGGGTGTCACATTTGCAAGCAATCCAAGAGGAGGAAAGATTGAAGGACAAGGAACAGTGTCCAACGGTGTAAATACTTGGAGCATGTCAACTTCGTCCCACAACTAAAGTATAATCTGATGAGTGTGTCCTAGAGTTGTGATAAAGACTTTTGTGCCCTCTTCAACTCAAGAGAATGTTTAATTCTGAAGCCTGGAGTGGTTATTCCCGATGTTCTAATCCTTATGTGTGCCCCTAGAAGATTCAATACATGCAGTCTGGATATGAATAACCCATCAGGACTCGAATCCTGCTTTCTCTCAAATGCTTCTGAATATGAGTCCTTTCTTTGGCACAAAAGATTAGGACACGTGAGTTTCAAGACTATGAACCGCCTTGTTCGAGGAAACCCTGTCACCGGTTTACCGCAAAAAGACTTCTCACCCGTGGAACATTGTCTCACTTGTTCCAATGGCAAACAACACAAATCTTCTCACAAACCCAAAACCACTAATTCCATTGACTCTCCCCTTCAATTGCTTCACATGGATCTCTTCGGTCCTGTAAGTGTCATGAGTAATCGAAGGAAATCATACTGCTTGGTGGTAACTGATGACTTCTCTCGATTTACTTAGGTGTTCTTCCTAGCAAAGAAAGATGAGACGCCAAAGACTCTGAAGACTCATCTGCTACAAATTGAGAATCTCTTCAATATAGGTGTAAAGACTATTCGCAGTGATCATGGCACAGAGTTCAAGAATGCCATTCTAGATTCTTTCTTTGAAAGTAAGGGTATCTCTCGGCAGTTCAGTGCACCTCGTACTCCACAACAGAATGGTGTAGCTGAACGAAGAAACCGTACGTTGATAGAAGCAGCAGGGACTATGATCGTTGATTCTAAGCTTCCTGTCACATTTTGGGCCGAGGCAGTTAATACGACATGTTTTGTGCAAAACCGAGTTCTTATCACCAAAAGCTGCAACAAGACTCCATATGAGATTATGTACAAGCGCACGCCTGTTATTGATTTATTCAGAAAGTTTGGGTGTGTTTGCACAATGCTAAATACTTCGGATCAGCTGAACAAGTTCGCAGCCAAAGCTGATGAATGTTATTTTGTGAGATACTCTTCAAATCAAAGAGCTTTTCGTGTTTACAACAAGATACGAAGGATCGTGTTGGAGTCCATTGATATCAACTGGCATGAAAATAATCATACGGACGCTGGGGACGGTCCTGATTGGCTTTTTAATGTCAATTCTTTGTTTAAATCATTTAATCTTCCTAAACTCACTAACATATCTGTCTCAACTAATCCTCTTATGTCTCAACTAATCATAGGTACCTCTACTACTTCAAGCTCTTCTTCGTCAAGTCAACATATGGTTGTTCCTCTTACAATAGCTAATGTTGAATCCACTCAGGACTCTTCGGATTCTGTGGCAACAAGTGAAACTGTTGAGGAAGAAACTCCTCCAATAGTGGATGTTGCTCCACAATCTTGTACTGAAGATCCTTTTCTCGAAGAACCTGTTTTTCCTAACAACAACTTTGGAAGACAACCTTGAAGAGGATATTATTCCACAGCTACGGGTTCACAAAGATCATCCTACAGACAACATCATTGGTCCACTCAATGTGGGAGTCCGGACTCGTAGTGCCACCGAAGCCATGAATGACGGTCTCTTCACCTGCTTTATATCTCAAGTTAAACCTAAGAATATCAAAGTTGCCCTGCTTGAGAATAGTTGGGTGTAGGCCATGCAGGAAGAATTGCCACAGTTCAATAAGGTACATGTGTGGAATCTGGTGGACCTTCCAAAGAACAAAGTCCCAAGCGACACTCGTTGGGTCTTCCGTAACAACAAGGACGAAGGGGGAATCGTGGTTTGAAACAAAGCCCGCTTGGTGGTTCAGGGGTTTTATCAAGAAGAAGGGATTGACTCTGAAGAAGTCTTTATACCAGTGGCTCGCTTAGAAGCCATCATAATGTTTCTCACCTATGCAGCCTATATGGACTTCACAGTCTATCAAATGGATGTTAAGAGCGCATTTCTTTATAGAAAGGTATAAGAAGAAGTTTATGTCAAGCAGCCTCCGGGTTTCATTTATCCAAACTATCCTGATCGAGTTTATAAACTAGACAAGGCATTGTACGGTCTCCATCAAGCACCTCGTGCGTGGTATGAGACGTTATCTAACCATCTGCTTAATAATGGTTTCACACGAGCAGCAATTGACCAAACTTTGTTCAAATGAAAGGATGGTGTGGATACAATTTTGGTGCAAATCTACGTTGATGATATCATTTTTGGATCTACAAAACCTCGATTATGTAAAGAGTTTGAGGAAGTGATGCGTTCTATGTTTGAAATGAGCTCTATCGGAGAAATGAAGCTCTTTCTTGGTTTGCAAGTAGATCAGTCTGAGTCAGGAATTCTGTAGGATCAGTAAATACAAGATGGTTCTATTCCAGTTGAGATTTGCGGAAACAATCACAACTTAAGCAAAGTAAACAAGTAGACAACAAGAATACCGATAAATGCAATTTGTATTAAGCTTCAAGTGTTACAAGATTACAAAGAAAACTCTTCAGCCAAAAGTACTTTTACACAGACCTTTGATCTTGTATTGAAGCTATTCTACATATACAGACAATAATAATAACTACAAAGGTTAACTTTATTCAAACGCCTTCTTTGCATCATTGCTTGAATACTCAAAAGGAGAGCGTCGTTGTCTTTTATTGTCTTGTGCCAATGACATTCCTTCTGCATGGAGGGTGTCAGTGTAACAGCATAAAGTTGTCAGTGGTATTGGTTGCTTTATCAAGAACAGTCAGCTGCAACGTTTGATCTTCAGTGAAAAGGCTATCAGCTGCAACTTTGATCTTCAGTGGATAAGGCCTATCAGTTGCAACTTTGGTCAGCAGCAGATAAGGCATATCAGCTGCAACTTTGGTCAGCAGCTGATAAGACTTATGTCACACCCCGACCGATGGCGGAATCATCGAGGCGGACAATGGAATGATTGTTCAAAAGCACATGATAACTAAAAAGTTTCATAATTCATTAATTAAGTTTGAAGACAACAAAGATCCAAATACAATACTTTTCAAATAACCTAGTCTAGTTCAAAACATTGATTTATTTAACTAGGTCCATAGTTCTTAAGTGGAGAAATCTTCAGCAAGCAATCACATATCCAAACCTGAAACATTATTTAAATCAAGTGTCAACTAAAAAGTTGGTGAGTACATAGGTTTTTGTAGTTCCGATAAGTAGTAGATAAAAACGTTTTGCAACTCATTGTTTATCTTGTTAAACATAGTATATATATGGTGTATTATTTATCTAATCACAATTCAAACCTTGTTTGACACGCTTGAACATAGCACAACAGCTAAGTCCGGTGTGTTTGAATATAGTTACACACTATATCCGGTATGTTTGAATATAACACACGGCTATATCCGAGTATGCAGTAATAAACACCCTAACCGGGTGGGCTGGTCAGGCACAATAGATCTATTAATATTACTGTTGGTTTTCTTGTGTTTAAAGTAAATGTATGTACACCCAAGATAATAAGCATATAGTCCACATGTATAACACGTATAAACAAAGTGAGTAGCATGTATAATGTTTCACCCCAAAATACGTAAAAATGTAAAATAGGGGCTATGTAACTCATCTGGCTAGCGGATATGATAATCCACGAGTGCGGGTGATAAGAACGTTGAAACCTAAGCACGATGAAATCCTATGTGGATAGACAAGTATTATTGTATGTTTTATTTGTATGTGCGTATTCGTATTTAAATGTGTATGGGTTTTATATTAATATCCTTTCATATTTATTTGTATAAAATATGGTAGAAAATAGTAATGACTTGGTAAAACTTTAACTAAAAAAATTATATATATATATTGTTAAAATATTTTTATTTTTAAATAAGTAGTTATTATGTATTTATAAAAGTTCCTATTTATTTATTTATTTATATTATCATTAATATTATATATATATATATTTTTTTTGTAAGTTGAACTATTTTAACAAATTTATAAAAATATAATATTTATTATTTTATAAAAACTTTTGTGGGTTAAATGCGTATAAAAGAATTTTAGTGGTTTCCGAATAAACGAACAAGTAAACCGACTCGTTTTAGTTTTTATTGTATAAAAAGAATGTTAAAATAAGTTAAAATAAATAAATAAATAAAATAAAAACAGAATAAAAAAATTTGGGCCGAAGGCCAACCGGGATCGAACCCGCGACCTACAACACAAACACACACACGCATAACCAGCCGGGCTACTGCCCATCGCTGGTTATGTGTGTACCGTTTAATTAATAACATACAAATGCGAATTGGTCGCTGGTCCTCGGCAATCGGCAAACCGTGTCCGAGGACATTGGTTTGCCCGGTAATCGATGGTTTTTTGCCGCGATTTCGATTAGGATAGTTTGCCAGAGGGTAACAGAAGGTAACTGAACGAATTTGAGGCTCGAACCTGGTCGCGAAGGGTCTGGTCGACATGCTTTTGGTCCGAAAACACCAAGATCGTGATTTCAAGTTTCGGGATGGAACTAGGCCCTGATATTCTGGTCAAAGCTTCACTCAGAGACGACGAATGCAATGGTGCCTTCAATTTGGAGTGAGAGTGGGTGGAAGAGGGGTAGCGAGCTCGTGCAGGTCCGACTATGGCTATTTATAGCCGAGCTTGTTTCTTATGACAAAACGTGCAATTGGGCACGTTCCGACACTCGTCTGGACGAGACGAAGCTAACAAGCTATCAAACACGCGTGGAGTTTGACTGTCGGGCTTGAATTCGGGCGTGGGTTCTCGGCCACCAACAGGATCAGACGATCCGTATGTTGGGGAGACCAATTGTTCGGGGCCTTTTGTTCGCGTGTGAGAGACGAGGCCAGAGCTGCCTTTAGCAGCTGTCGAGGTGCAGGGAACAACCCTGTCGAGGTGTCGCCGGAAAATGTCTCGGACCGCCGGACAATGGGGAAGGTGACCGGAATTGAGAATTGAGAATTGGCAACCTTGGTCCCTGGAGTTTGTTTTTGAATCAAAGTAGCCCCTGAGATAATTACGGATGGGTCCCTAAACCGGTTTTTGGTTTAAAACCTTTTAGTTTGGAAAATTTCAAAACAGCCCCTTAACTTTTATAAAAGTAATAAATTAAATTTCTTTTTAATTTCAATTATATTTTATAACTTATATTATTTATTATTATCATAAATATTTTTATAAAAGTTATTTATTTTATTTGAATAGGTTATCTTATTTATAAATGAACCCTTTTAATTTAGATTTTTTGTAAAAAATTTTATATAAGTTTAAAACTTATAAAATTTTATTTATTTTAAATCCTTAAATTATATATATATATATATATATATATATATATATATATATATATTTATATATACTTGTACAAAATTTTAAATAAAACCACTTGCATTCCATTGAATAGAAAATGTTTACAAATACATAATATAAAAGCGTGAATAAAACCCGAAATTTCACAGTCTCCCCATGTTAAAGGAATTTCGCCCCGAAATTCAAACGGAGGCTATGAAAAGAGATGTGTATATTTGGATTTCATTTGGTCTTCACGTTCCCAAGTGAACTCGGGTCCACGTTTAGACTCCCAACGGACCTTGACAATGGGGATGCGGCTACGCTTGAGTTTCTTGACTTCTCGGTCCATGATTTCCGTGGGTTTCTCAACAAAGTGCATTTTCTCGTCAATACGCACTTCACCAAGAGAGATGTGGAGATTCTCGTCGGCTAGGCACTTTTTCAAATTAGATACGTGGAAAGTCGGATGAACGTTGCTGAGCTCTGAAGGAAGATCGAGTTTGTAGAACCCTTTTCCTACCCTTTTGAGTATCTTGAATGGACCCACATATCGAGGTGCAAGTTTTCCTTTCTTTCCAAATCGGACTACGCCCTTCCAAGGTGATACTTTTAGAAGAACCATATCCCCAACTTGAAATTCCAAGGGTTTTCGTCGATTATCGGCATAGCTCTTTTGCCGAATCCTTGCTACTCGAATGTTGTCACGAATAAGAGAGATTTTATCGGTGGTCTCTTGGATAAGCTCGGGACCGGTGATTTGTGCTTCACCAATTTCGTTCCAACAAATCGGTGAACGACATTTTCGTCCATAAAGAGCTTCAAACGGTGCCGTGTTAATACTTGTGTGGTAGCTGTTGTTGTAGGAAAATTCGATCAGTGGTAGGTGAGAATTCCAATTGCCACCAAAGTCAAAGACACAAGCTCTAAGCATATACTCGAGAGTTTGGATTGTTCGCTCGGTTTGTCCATCAGTTTGAGGATGGTAAGCCGTACTTAGATCCAAACGAGTACCAAGCGCAGATTGTAATGATTGCCAAAATCGGGAAGTAAAACGCGAATCACGATCGGAGATGATGTTCAAAGGGATTCTGTGACGACTTACGATCTCATCAATGTAGATCCGAGCCAATTTCTAGACTCGATAGTCCTCACGAATAGGCAAGAAGTGAGCAGACTTTGTAAGTCGGTCAATAATAACCCAGATACTATCGTGCCCACTAGAAGTGCGTGGAAGTTTGGTGATGAAGTCCATAGCGAGGTTCTCCCACTTCCACATGGGAATTTCTGGTTGTTCGAGGAGTCCAGAAGGCTTTTGGTGTTCGGCCTTCACTTTAGAACAAGTTAAGCATTTTGCCACAAAGAGGGCAATATCCTTTTTCATGCCGGGCCACCAATATTGCTGACAAAGACCCATGTACATCTTATCAGCTCTGGGATGTACCGAATATCGAGTTTTGTGGGACTCGTTCATCAAAAATATACGAAGGTCGTCGCGATCGGGAACCCAGATACGGTCCAAGTAATACAATAGACCGTTGGCTTTGGTTTCTAGCAAGAGTTCTACACCACATGCCATCTCTTGATACATGTTTCCCTCGGTAACCGAGGTGTGTTGTGCTTGGAGAATACGGGCTTGGATATCGTTATGAATACAAACACTATGAAGCATGCTATGTTTTTTACGACTCAAGGCGTCGGCTACAACATTTGCTTTGCCGGGGTGGTAGCGAATCTTGCAGTCGTAGTCGTTAAGAAGTTCAACCCATCGTCGTTGCCTCACATTAAGCTCTTTTTTATTGAAAATATGTCGGAGACTTTTGTGGTCGGTGAAAACCACGCATTTGGTGCCATAAAGATAGTGTCTCCAAATTTTCAAGGCGAAAACGACAGCACCAAGCTCGAGATCATTGGTCGTATAGTTCTTCTCATGGATTTTGAGCTGACGTGATGCGTATGAAATTACTTGGCCACGTTGCATTAGAACACAACCAAGACCTTGGTGGAACACAACCAAGACCACTAGGAAGTGTTAGAATAGGAGCATTGCAGAGCTTGTGCTTGAGAGTTTGAAAAGCTTCCTCTTGCTTGGGTCCCCACTCGTAAGATTTACCCTTATGAGTCAAGGCAGTGAGCGGAACCGCAATCTTAGAGAAATTTGGGATGAAGCGACGATAGTAACCTGCTAGTCCAAGGAATGAACGAATCTCGGTAGGAGTCTTACGAGTACTCCAATTCTTTATCGCCTCGATCTTTGCCGGGTCCACATGAATTCCCTTATTGTTGACTATGTGTCCCAAAAATTGAACTTCCTTTAGCCAGAATTCTCACTTGGAGAACTTGGCGTATAGTTGTTCTTTCTTCAAGAGTTCCAAAATCAAACGAAGATGTTGTTCATGCTCCGCTTTCGTTTTAGAAAAGATGAGAATGTCGTCAATGAAAACGATCACGAACTTGTCCAAATAAGGTTTGCATACACGGTTCATGAGGTCCATGAAGACTGCAGGTGCATTAGTCAAACCGAAGGGCATGACCATGAACTCGTAGTGACCATATCTAGTCCGAAAGGCAGTCTTCGGAATGTCTTCATCGAGGACACGAAGTTGATGGTACCCGGAACGAAGGTCAATCTTGGAGAAGCATGTTGAACCTTGAAGCTGATCGAAAAGATTGTCGATACGGGGTAAAGGATAACGGTTCTTGATTGTAATCTTGTTGAGTTCACGATAATCAATGCACATTCGAAACGATCCATCCTTTTTCTTTACAAACAGCACGGGAGCACCCCAAGGTGAATGGCTTGGTCGGATGAATCCTTTGGATGAGAGTTCTTGTAATTGACTTGCGAGTTCTTGCATTTCGGAAGGTGCAACACGATAGGGAGCTTTTGCCATGGGAGTTGCTCCAGGCACAAGGTCAATACGAAACTCCACTTGTCTAGGAGGAGGAAGACCGGGTAAATCCTCGGGGAATACCTCGGGAAAGTCTCGAATGATCGGAATATCTTACAATTTCTTACCCTTGTCTTTCGTGTCAACTACGTGGGCCAAGAAAGCAACGTACTTTTTCCACAAGTACTTTTGTGCTAATGTGCAAGACATGAGTTGAAGACCACGACACGGATTTTCACTGAAAATAACTAATGTGTCACCAGAAGGGAGAGGTATACGAATGCACTTTTCGTAGCAAATAACCTCGGCATGGTGCTTGGATAACCAGTCCATGCCAATTATAATATCGAAGCTTCCCAATTGCATTGGAAGGAGATCAACGGAGAATTCATGACTATTAAGCTCGAGATTGCAGTCGCGGATAACAGAATTTATGGTAATAGATTTTCCGTTTGCTATCTCCACGGAATAAGAATTGTCAAGTTTCGTTCTTTGTTTAGTAAGTCGAGATTCAAAGGCAAGAGACACAAAACTCCTATCGGCACCGGAATCAAATAAAATGGATGCATAATGATTGTTTACGAGAAACGTACCATTTATCACGTCGTTGTTTGCTTGAGCCTTATTAGCGTTTATATTAAACGCTCGTCCTTGAGGACCACCTTGATGATGAAGTTTTGGGCATCGGTCACGGAAATGGTTTGGATCTCCACATTCGTAACATGCCCGACCATTGGGAGGTGCCGGATAGATTGGGCGGTTGGCTGGAGCAGCTTGATGGACAGGAGGACGGGTACGGCAAGTAGTGACCACGTGTCCATATCGTCCGCAGCTTGAACACAATCGGCATGGTAAGTTGGCAGGATGATGGTACTTGCAGGTCTGGCATTGGGGATTCGGGCCCAGATAAGGTTTCGGGTTTTGACCCAAAGGGGCCGCTTGAATAGCAGGTACATCGGGAGTTACGGCTGCGAAGTTTCGACCCTTTCGTTTCTTGTTGCGGTTAGAAGACTCGGGTTTTACATCTTTGACGGCCGCAAGAGTGGAGACAACCTTCTTGGAACCCTTTCTTGTTAAGGTTCCGGCTTTGACATGGTTGTCAGATAGCGTAGCGGATAGACGGATAGCAGCTTCAAGTGTAGGAGGATTGCTTCCTAACACAGCATCTTGAATTTGCATAGGTAGCCCGCCTATGTATTTTTCAATTCCCCGAGCAAGGGGAGTGATCATATGAGGCACCAACAGACTTAGCTCTTGAAACCGGGTGGTGTAAGCCAGATTATCCCCGCTGTCTTGGGCAAGATCCCAAAACTCAGTCTTGAGCTTCCTCATTACATTTCGAGGACAGAATTCATCAGTCATGGCTTTCTTCAGATCATCCCATGATAAAGATGTAGCAACCTCAACACTACGAGTGCGTTTCTCACCGTTCCACCAGGTGAGGGCTCTCTTTTGAAGTACACTTGTGGCATAGCGAACCCGAAGATTATCGGGGCAGTCACTAATTAGGAATGTGCTTTCCATGCTTTCAAACCATTGTAGTAGGCCGGTAGCACCTTCAGTATCGAAGAATTTTGTAGGATTGCACGAGTTAAAGTGCTTAAACGTGCATTGAGGCGGGTTGGTACCACCGTTTCCTTGGATGTTGTGAGACCCGTCACTGTTGTTATTGGCTTGGGTCATTTGCCCCACTAGCTGGGCAAGAAGGGTAGCAAGATCCGGGTTGGAAGTGCTAGAGTTTACACGTCGAGGAGGCATTCTAACACCATAAGAAAAGACAATGATATTTTAGATAAGATGGATATATATGAGTCATAGTGGGAAATAATGTAAGCAGAAAAGCGGGTTTCATCAAGACGCGTGCCAGTGCATGTGTATTTATTCAAAGTTAATGGGGGACACTATGCCATCTATTCCGGGTAGAACGTGATGTTATAGATCATTATTCGCATAGTAGGAATTGCCGGGACTTGCATGCACTACAATTCGTTATTACGTGTGCACCCGTAATAATGATTTGCTTTGCAAGTTCGTCTAGTTCTTCCTATCTTGCTATAATGTCCCCAAATTTTGAGTTTAAGTTCGGATCGTATCCTTGCGAATACATTGAGTTATCAACGTTAAATAATTCCTCAAAACTTTCAAGGAGACATGCTTTAGCCTATAGGTAAACACTCACTTCATGAATTCCCAGGAAAGCATACGGGTCCGTTTATTTGGATTTATAGGAAATGCTTTCCTAGACAGAAAACCCAATGTACAGGTGTCACCCTTCCATATTGCACATGTCCTTCACTGGTTTCAAGAAATTATGTCGTTGATGAGATTTTCAAGATTTTAATAGACTCGAGAGTCTATGAGTATAAAATGTGTAGAAATGTTGCAAATAGTATGGAAAGAGTATGGATAAGGATGGGTAGTGTATTTGTTTGCATATGTTTATTTGTCAAATGTGTATGTAAAGTATGTATCGTATGTTTAAAGCCTTGTATGTATGTGTATAAGTCTCATGTACCAAACTTGGGGAAATTCAAATAATACCTAACTACAAATAATTCACATAGCAGATAATCATTTAGCACGTAACACATAAAAGGGAGTCCTAGGGTTATAGTCTAGGTCATTGTGTCTAATAACCTAATTCCCTATAACCATGTCTCTGATACCAATCTGTCACACCCCGACCGATGGCGGAATCATCGAGGCGGACAACGGAATGATTGTTCAAAAGCACATGATAACTAAAAAGTTGCATAATTCATTAATTAAGTTTGAAGACAACAAAGATCCAAATACAATACATTTCAAATAACCTAGTCTAGTTCAAAACATTGATTTATTTAACTAGGTCCATAGTTCTTAAGTGGAGAAATCTTCAGCAAGCAATCACATATCCAAACCTGAAACATTATTTAAATCAAGTGTCAACTAAAAAGTTGGTGAGTACATAGGTTTTTGTAGTTCCGATAAGTAGTAGATAAAAACGTTTTGCAACTCATTGTTTATCTTGTTAAACATAGTATATATATGGTGTATCATTTATCTAATCACAATTCAAACCTTGTTTGACGCGCTTGAACATAGCACAACAGCTAAGTCCGGTATGTTTGAATATAGTTACCCATTATATCCGGTATGTTTGAATATAACACGCGGCCATATCCGAGTATGCAGTAATAAACACCCTAACCGGGTGGGCTGGTCAGGCACAATAGATCAATTAATATTACTGTTGGTTTTCTTGTGTTTAAAGTAAATGTATGTACACCCAAGATAATAAGCATATAGTCCACATGTATAACACATATAAACAAAGTGAGTAGCATGTATAATGTTTCACCCCAAAATGCGTAAAAATGTAAAATAGGGGCTATGTAACTCACCTGGCTAGCGGATATGATAATCCACGAGTGCGGGTGATAAGGACGTTGAAACCTAAGCACAATGAAATCCTATGTGGATAGACAAGTATTATTGTATGTTTTATTTGTATGTGCGTATTCGTATTTAAATGTGTATGGGTTTTATATTAATATCCTTTAATATTTATTTGTATAAAATATGGTAGGAAATAGTAATGACTTGGTAAAACTTTAACTAAAAAAATTATATATATATATATATTGTTAAAATATTTTCATTTTTAGATAAGTAGTTATTATGTATTTATAAAAGTTCCTATTTATTTATTTATTTATATTATCATTATTATTATATATATATATTTTTTGTAAGTTGAACTATTTTAACAAAATTATAAAAATATAATATTTATTATTTTATAAAAACTTTGTGGGTTAAATGCGTATGAAAGAATTTTAGTGGTTTCCGGAATAAACGAACAAGTAAACCGACTCGTTTTAGTTTTTATTGTATAAAAAGAATGTTAAAATAAGTTAAAATAAATAAATAAAATAAAAACATAATAAAAAATTTTGGCCCGAAGGCCAACCGGGATGGAACCCGCGACGTACAACACAAACACACACACACGCATAACCAGCCGGGCTACTGCCCATCGCTGGTTATGTGCGTACCGTTTAATTAATAACATACAAATGCGAACTAGTCGCTGGTCCTCGGTAACCAGAAAACCGTGTCCGAGGACATTGGTTTGCCCGGTAATCGATGGTTTATTTCCGCGATTTCGATTAGGATAGTTTGCTAGAGGGTAACAGAAGGTAACTAAACGAATTTGAGGCTCGAACCTGGTCGCGAAGGGTCTGGTCGACAGGCTTTTGGTCCGAAAATACCAAGATCGTGATTTCAAGTTTCGGGATGGAATTAGGCCCTGATATTCTGGTCAAAGCTTCACTCAGAGACGACGAATGCAATGGTGCCTTCAATTTGGAGTGAGAGTGGGTGGAAGAGGGGTAGCGAGCTCGTGTAGGTCCGACTATGGCTATTTATAGCCGAGCTCGTTTCTTATGACAAAACGTGCAATTGGACACGTCCCGACATTCGTCTGGACGAGATGAAGCTAACAAGCTATCAAACACGCGTGGAGGTTGACTGTTGGGCTTGAATTCGGGCGTGGGTTCTCGGCCACCAACAGGATCAGACGATCCGTATGTTGGGGAGACCAATTGGTCGGGGCCTTTTTTTCGCGTGGGAGAGACGAGGCCAGAGCAGCCTTTAGCAGCTGTTGAGGTGCAGGGAACAGCCCTGTCGAGGTGTCGCCGGAAAATGTCTCGGACCGCGGACAATGGGGAAGGTGACCGGAATTGTGAATTGGCAACCTTGGTCCCTAGAGTTTGTTTTTGAATCAAAGTAACCCCTGAGATAATTACGGATGGGTCCCTAAGGTTTGATTTGGCCATGTTTCGTCCCTTAACCGGTTTTTGGTTTAAAACCTTTTAGTTTGGAAAATTTCAAAACAGCCCCTTAACTTTTATAAAAGTAATAAATTAAATTTCTTTTTAATTTCTATTATATTTTATAACTTATATTATTTATTATTATCATAAATATTTTTATAAAACTTATTTATTTTATTTGAATAGGTTATCTTATTTATAAATGAACCCTTTTAATTTAGATTTTTTGTATAAAATTTTATATAAGTTTAAAACTTATAAAATTTTATTTATTTTAAATCCTTAAATTATATATATATATATATACTTGTACAAAATTTTAAATAAAACCACTTGCATTCCATTGAATATAAAATGTTTACAGGATACATAATATAAAAGCGTGAATAAAACCCGAAATGTCACAGACGGGGTCAAATCATCTAAGTGGATAGGAAAAAGATGAACTCCCGAGATCTTTGCGTAAGCAAAACAGACGTGGTCATCGGCGGTAACTCTCGTTACATTGACGGTCACTTGGCGCATGAATCAAAATCCAACACGTAATCCTATATCTGATTGAATCGGTTTTCTTAGCTTAAAATGGGTTAGATGTTTCAAAAATGGGTTCAAACACACGTGTACGATTGATAATTAGGTTTTCACACTACTAAAGAGTTATAACCATATTTTGGGCCTACCGGCTATACCTCAGTAAACACCATCGCTTATGGTCCATTCATGTTCAAGAAGTGTGATCAGACTCTATCATTTCTCACAAGGTCGGATCCGATTTTCCTGAAACAAAACATGATACTTACAGTGAGTTTTTCTTAAGCAAACAATAAACAAAACAAATATTTTTCTTTTCATTTTGACTATACAAAGCAAATATTTTTCTTACTAACTGCAAATTCCAATTTGTCCCCCAATTTTTTTTCTTTTAAAGGTAAATAAAGAAAACGACTATACAGAAAAATAAAATATTTTTTGAAATCTTCCCGATTAACAAGTTTAAATAGAAAAGGCAATATGCACAAAGGTTACTGAAAGTTGATCATGCCGAGAATCTCCACCAATTTCTCAAATCTGGCAGAATCAAATGCTTTTGTAAAGATGTCAGCAGTTTACTTTTCGGTTTTGACTTCAATGATTTTGATATGTTTCATTTCGACAAAATCACGGATGAAGTGGTGTTTGATCTCAATGTGTTTTGTTTTAGAATGCTGAACGGGATTTTTGTTGATATGGGGAACGGCGGTGTTATCACACAAGATGGGAGTTTCATGGAAGGTGATCCCGTAATCAAGCATTTGATGTTGGATACACCTTACTTGGGAACATCAAAGGGCTGCAGCAATGTATTCGGCTTAGGCTGTGGATTGGGAAACAGTGGTTTGTTTCTTATATTGCCAGCAGAGGAGGCGGTTGCCAAGAAACTGACAACCCCAAGAAGTGGATTTTTGGTCTAAGTTGCATCCCCCGTAGTCTGAATCTGAATATGCCAAAAGATCAAACAAGTTATTTTAGGATACCAAAGCCCAAGCTTTGGCTTGTACTTCAAATATCTTAAAATATGTTTGACAGCAATTAAATGAGAGATTTTTGGATTAGCCTAAAAGCGTGCACACAAGCACACTGCGAACATGATGTCTAGTCTGCTAGCAGTGAGATACTGAAGAGATCCTATCATTGAGCAATAGAGGTCGAGACAGACAGTGTCGAACTTCCACAGGAGTCTTGTAAGGATGAGACTTGGTCATTTTAAACTTGGTCAGAATTTCTTTGACATACTTCTCTTGATGGATAAAAATTCCTGACTCAGACTGATCTACTTGCAAACCAAGAAAGAACTTCATTACTGCCATAGAGCTCATTTCAAACTTAGAACGCATCACTTCCTCGAACTCTTTACATAACCGAGGATTTGTGGATCCGATAATGACATCATCGACGTAGATTTGCACCAAAATGGTATTCCCACCATCCTTTTGTTTGAAAAAAGTTTGGTCAATTGCCCCTCGTGTGAAACCATTATCAAGCAGATGCGTAGATAATGTCTCATTACTGTCATACCACGCACGAGATGCTTGATGAAGACCGTACAATGCCTTGTCAAGTTTGCAAACTCTGTCAGGATAGCTTGGATCAATGAAACCCGGAGGCTGCTTGACATAAACTTCCTCTTGAACTTTTCCGTACAGAAATGCGCTTTTGACATCCATCTGATGAACTGGGAAGTCCATATAGGTTGCGTATGCGAGAAACATTCTGATGGCTTCCAAGCGAGCCACTGGTGCAAAGACATCCTCAAAGTTAATTCCTTCTTCTTGATAAAACCCCTGAACCACCAAGCGGGCTTTGTTTCGAATCACGATTCCCCCTTCGTCCTTCTTGTTACGAAATACCCAACGAGTGTCGATTGGAACTTTGTTCTTTGGATGGTCCACCAGATTCCACACATGTAACTTGTTGAACTGCTGTAATTCTTCCTGCATAGCCTCTACCCAATTGTTCTCAAGCAAAGCAGCTTTGATATTCTTAGGTTAAACATGAGATATGAAGCAAGTGAAGAGACCGTCATTCAATGTTTCGGTGGCCCTACGAGTTCGTACTCCCACATTGAGTGGACCAATGATGTTGTCTGTAGGATGATCCTTGTGAATTCTCAACAGTGGAATCTCATCCTCTTCCAATTGTTCATCCAGATTGGTAATGTTATTGTCAGAAAGGTCACCTTCATCAATAATAGGACCTTCAACGGATGACTGTGGAGCAACATCCACTATTGGAGGAGTTTCTTCCTCAACAATTTCACTTATTGCCACGATGTTCGAAGAATCCTAAGTGGATGATGAAGAGGAGCTTGAAGCAGGAGAGGTACCTAGAATATTCACAGACATAAGAGGATTAGCTGAGATAGATATGTCAGTGAAATCAGGAAGAATAAATGATTTACACAAAGAATTGACATCAAAAAGCCAACCAGGGCTTGTGAGATGACTTGTGCTGCTTGCCCTTTGAACAAGAGAGGCAATGTTCCATGTGTGAGAAGTCTTTTAGAGGTAAACCGGTGACAAGGTTTCCTCGAACAAGGCGGTTCATTGTCTTGAAATTCACGTGTCCTAATCTCTTGTGCCAATGTAGGATCGTAAGATTACAAGGTGATTCTATTCTAGTTGATATTGGCGGAAACAATAACAACCAACAAAGTAAACAAGTAAACAACAAGAATACTGATAAATGCACTGTTGTATTAAACTTCTGAGATTACAAGTTTACAAGTAAAACACTATCAAGAAGCACTATGAAAGCACAGCAAGCACACTTACAATGAAGTGTTTACATAGTATTTATAGTAACTTAGAATCAAGACAGACCCTTGATTCTAAGGATCAGATCTAACACAAGCCATTGATCTTGTTTATTAATTTAAATTACACGCAAAGGCTAATCTAGATAACTTTACTGAAACGTCTTCTTAGGCATCATTGTTTGCATGCCTGGAGACGCGCGTCATTTTCCTTTATTGGTTGCACCACTGAGGTTCCTTCTGCTTGGAGTGTGGCAGTTGCTTTTGCAGACAGGTGTCAGAGGCGCTTCACATGGATAGTCAGCTGCAACGTTTGGTCTTCAGAGAATAGAGCTATCAGCAGCAGAGATGAGAACAATGCTGCTGATAAGACTATCAGCAGCAACTTGTGTTGGATGCTGCTGATAAGCCTATCAGCAGCAACAAGTGTTGGATGCTGCTGATAAGCCTATAAGCAGCAACAAGTGTTGGATGCTGCTGATAAGCCTATCAGCAGCAACAAGTGTTGAATGCTGCTGATAAGCCTATCAGCAGCATTTGTACTTAGAATAATTTGGTAGCAATCAGTCTTTGGTTCTACAAACTCCCCCTAGACTGATGCAACCAAAATTCTTCTAATTACTTTGCTGCTGAAGCTTTTGCATGTGGCTGACTATCCTTTCAACCTCATAGCCTCTTGGATCCTTGCTGGGATTGTTTAGTGGAAGTTCAGACAGAGTCTTGATGTCTTTGTATGGCATTTTGTAGATTGCTTTGCTTTAACATCTCATCTGCTGCTTCTTTACATCAATCAGAGTGAATTCATCCAAATCAGCATTGTAGGACCAAGATGAAAATGGAGAGTGGGACTTGAGTGGTTTGACATCCACGACCACATCTTTGCTAGGGTTTAAATAATGTCTGATTGCTAGCATAATATGTTTCCCTCTCTCATTTGCAGGCTCATGAGTTTCACCCAGCTCCAAAAATTTTTTTAGGTCTGAATCTGGTAGTTGCAGAATCTCATCAACAGACCTGTATGTAGATCTTCTTATTTCAGTTCTCCCCCTGAAGATCTCAAACCTTTGATCCTGTGGATTGTAGACCCATTCAACTATGTTTCTTGAGTCTTCAGGTTCAGATGAGGATTTGGATTTCTTTAAGGGAGGCTGTTGATGAGTGGGAGCTGGGTGGGATGATTTGGACTTGTTGGGTGGAGGAGTGGAAGGTTTAGGGAGGAGAGTGGAAGGATGGTGGACTGAGGAAGAGGTAGGTGAGGGAGAAGGCTTGGGTTTCTTTGTATTTGGTTTTTCTTCTTCTTTGATAAGTACCCTTTTCTTGGAGGCCTTATTCCCTAGTCTTTCTTCCTCATCCTTTTTAACTTTGAAGTAGAGGGCTTGCAGGTTCATGAAATTCATGGGACCTAGCCTCTTTCCACTATCTCCTCTAGCCTTAAGGAAGTCAATCATGACCTTCCTTTCTTCATGGGTTCTTTTATTCAGTGCAATGGTCTTCTTGGACTGTAGCTTGGCTTTTTCTTCTTCTTCAGCCTTTTTCTTGCTAGCCAATTGACCCTGCTGACCCATGAAGGCTCTATAAATCTCTTTGTTTGAAAGTTTCTCAAGGTAGTCTGCATCCTCACCTTGAGAGATCAGAGCTTCAGTCCACTCCTCCCTTAATTCTTTTGCTAATTCAGAATCGGTTACTCTGAACTTAGCTTCTTCATTCTTCTTCTTCTCCAAGTCTTCTTCTTCTTTATTGAATTGTTCCTGCAGTTGAAGAGCAAGAGCTGCATCTTCTTCAATCTGGTCAACTGCAGGAATCTTTCTTTTTAGCTCATCCAGCTGTTTAGCATACAGCTGGATGGTTTGTTCTCTTAGGAGAATGGTTGTTTTTCTTTCTTGAACCTTTTTCAGGTCAGCCATCTCTTCTTCCTCTCTTCTTCTTCTTTTCTCTTCCCTCTCTCTTTTCTCTTTTAGCAGCCTCTCTTCATCTTCATCAGTCATGATTCCCTTTCCTTTGTTTACATTGGGTGCCTCTGCTTCAGCTTCACTAATCACAACAGCAGATGATGATGCTGCTATTGGGATCTCTGCCTCAGCTTCATTGGCATTTTGAGGAATTGAAAAGGAACGGTCACTGTCTTCATCAAGTTGACACTCAGGACCCTCTATTTCCCTCAGTTGATCCCTGATGGAAGATCTTGTACCAAAAGCTGCAGATGTGATGTCAACTTGTGGAGTATCAGAGTTGGAGTCAGTATCAGAAGTTGACACAGTCTCTTCTTGAGGAATCAGTCCTTCTTTTTCAAGATGGGCTTTGATGATGACCATCATTGCCAGGCTCTCCAGTGAGTTAATATTGCAGATGTTGGCTCTGAGCTGAAAAATCTTGAATAGGAAGTCTGAGGCAGCTGAAGGATGTTCCTGGTGTTGATGATGAGAGAGGAGCCGTTGCTGAGCAGGAGAGTGTGGTCAAGGGACTTAGTGCTCACCCAACCTAGCACGTCCAAGTCCTTGACCAAGAAGGCATACAGGAATCTTCGAAGGCCCAGAACTTCGTCTTCAGTGAGAAGACTGCTCCTTGTTATTTCAAGATTGCTAGGAGTCAGTCTCCTTTCTGCGGCCGCCGAGGATTCAGGATAAGCTACCCGATGTGCTGCTTGTAGGAATCTTTGGAACCTGGGTAGATTATCCTCCATCAGGTCATGGAACCTGCCCATGGCAAGTTCTGCTGAGAGATCTGTTGAGGTGTTGATGCAATTAGTTAAATGCAGATGTAGGACTTGGAGGGCATTGAGAGAGTTCCTGTTCAGCTCTTCTACTCCGCTGAACTCCCATCCAATCCAAAACCTCTCAGATGATCCATCATACCCCCAAGCTAGAATGGAGTCAAATTCTAGCTTCATGAGACTTACTTCTTGTCTGGATACCTGTGTGGACTTGGCCAATGATGTTTCCAGAGGATGCTCTTTGTTTATTCTCTGTGCTGGTATCACATCCAGCCGTATTCCCTCTTCAAGATTACTTTGGTTTAGATCAGGATTGTCTTCAGTTGTGAGGAGAGGAGCTTGGAGGTTCTGATCATTGTGTTCCACATTGTCAGCAGTATTAGCATCGGAGGCCTCTTCAGCACGGATTGAGGAGGCTTCATTAAAGATTTCTTGGTCAGAGAGATTGCTGCTTGTGGTGTTAGAAGTACTGGCTTCACCTGTACCGGCTTCAATAGCTTCTGTCACTGATGGAGGATCAATGGATGGCCTTTTCATCCTGATGTAGGGACTGGGAAAATCTAGTCTGTAGTCAGTAGAAGAGGTTGAGGCAGAAGATGTTGATTTTGAAGAAGAACACTCCATATTTGAGAAAATGAGAGGCTCAAATATCTGGGTGAAGGAGTCTATATCAAAGAGCCAGTTAGGACCTTTGCCTTGTTCACAGACAACATGTTCCCTGCATTCCACATTAGCAGATTCTTCCATAATCCGAGTCCTAGAATTGAACACTCGGTAGGCCTTTGATTGAGAGGAGTAGCCCACAAAGTAACCTTCATCAGACTTTGCACCGAATATAGGAAGAACTCCATGTGTGATGAGGATGGTACATGGACATCCAAAGGGCTTCAGGAAGCCAATGTAGGGAACTCTTTTGAGCCATAGTTCATAGGGTGTTTTCTGGAGAGGCTTAACAATAAGGACTCTATTCTGCACATAACAAGCTGTTCTTACTGCTTCTGCCCAGAAAGTAAGGGGCAGCTTTGAGTCAGCCAGCATAGATCTTGCTGATTCAATCAGAGTCCTATTTCTTCTTTCAGCAACCCCATTTTGTTGAGGGGTTATTGGAGCACTGTATTGCCTTTCAATGCCCTTGCTCTCACAGAAACTGTTCAAGGTGTGATTTTTGAACTCTGTTCCCTGATCACACCTTATGATCTTTACCTTCAGATTGCTTTGATTCTCTACCCTAAGAATATAGGATTTGAGAATCTCAGTAGTTTCATCTTTTGTTCTTAGGAAGAATACCATGAGAATCTGGAGAAGTCATCAGTTATCACCAGACAGTAGGACTTTTTGCCCGTTGACATGACATTCGTAGGACCAAAGAGATCCATATGCAGTAGCCGGAGAGGGGTGTCATTTGTGTTCAATGTCTTGGGCTTGTGGGAACTCTTGTGTTGTTTTCCTTTCAAGCAGGCAATTCAGTGATCGTCTAGCTGGAATTCTTTGTCAGGAAGCCCTCTAACAAGATTGTCCTTCACTAATTTATTGATTGTTTTGATGTTAACATGGCTTAACCTCCTGTGCCAAAGAGCGGATTCATCAACTGATGCCTTTGACAGAAAACATGAAACACTACCGGATGGAGTGGCTTCATTCATGTCAAGCACATATAAGTTGTCCTTTCTACGAGCAGTTAGGAGAATCTTCTCTGGAGGGGGTTTAGATAGACCAAGAGCTAACACAAAACATTCTTTGTCAGTGAAGAGCATCCAATGCTTTTGATCACATACTTGGGAAACACTCATGAGATTGAAGTCAAGTTCTTTAACAAAGTTGACTCTTTCAATACTCATCCTTTCATTGGACACAGTTCCTTGTCCAGTGATAGATCCACCCTTTGAGTCACTCCCAAAGGCAACATATCCTCCATTGAAATGTCTGAAGTTAGAGAGGATGGACCTGTTGCCTGTCATGTGCCTGGAA
The DNA here is from genome assembly GCA_023525975.1 of Smallanthus sonchifolius. Lineage (NCBI taxonomy): Eukaryota > Viridiplantae > Streptophyta > Magnoliopsida > Asterales > Asteraceae > Smallanthus > Smallanthus sonchifolius. The sequence goes on from CM042033.1 coordinate 42,727,892, forward strand.
CAGCCGCTATCTACCACCCAAGTATTGTGTTTGTTGCCTGGCTGTCCCTACACATGGAAGATATCTAATTAGTGGGAGGATCATTGTAGCATGCAGCATTGTAGAAGATCATTGCTAATTTGCCATTGTCAGCCTGCTTGCAGTCAATGGAACCAATAGTTATGCTTGGAGATTGTTTGGCCTTCCATTGCTGTGTTGGTGGTTTTCTAGCTTTCTTTGCATTGTCGGCAGAAGATGTTGTTGCTGGCAATTTTGGCTTATCCGCAGCTGATTTTGCTGCTGAGGGCTTTGCTGGAGCAGTAGCAGTTTTTGCTTTGTCAGCAGCAGATACTTTTGCTGCTGATGCCGTTGTTTTTTATTTTGCTTTGTCAGCAGCAAAGACTTTTGCTGCTGGAGGGTTTGCCTTTTGTTTCCTGGACTTTACTCTATTAGCAGCGATTTTGTTTGCTGCTGATGGGTTGAACACAGATGAACTATTTGCAACTTGGTTAAAAGGGTTGAACTTGCATGTTGCAGCAAAGTGGTTTGATTCCCCACATATGATGCAAGTTTGTTGAGGTTTCTGCATCTTCACTCTTTGAGGGGATAGAGATTCTCTGAACTTTGTTGCCTTTGCATCATAGCTTCTAACCTGTTTGTTTTTGTTTGTTTTCTCACAGGCATGCTGCTTTGAGTTTCTTTGGTGTTCACGGTAGTGAAAGCAGGTGCTGGCAGTGTGATTGTATTTGCCACACACAAAGCATGATACTGCTATCTTGTCCCTGTGAGAGTCCACATAGTTCTTATTTTGAAACAAATCTTTGAAGTTCCAGGGATGAGCTTTGTTATGTTCAAAGGTGGCTTCTTCTAGTGTCCTTTGAACATATGGATCTTTTTCTCCAGGTGTATGAGAAACATCAAACGCCTTTGACTTTGACTGAGATTTGGGGTTGGTGAAACCTGATGTCTCTCCCTTTTCAATGATTAGCTTTCTTCCACCTGGAGGATAGCTAATCTTGATTTGTTTGAATGGAATGGGAGCTGGAATGGTTGAGGTAACAACAGGACAACCGGCTTCAGAGAGAGGAGCAGATGGGACTGCACTAGTTTCACAGTGGTCTGAGCAGGTTGACTCAGATTCTGAAGAGGTGGAGCAGTCTTTCACAAAACATGCATCCATTGAAGGATCAATGTTTCGGTTTGCCATGTCAAGGTTTGCAGTATTGAAGCTTGGTTGGTGAATGGCAACATAATCAGCAGGAGGAGGAACTGTCTGGTACTCGTCACTATGATATCCAAGTCCAGTTTTTACCCTTTCATGGACTTGAATATCTAACAATCTTTGTAACTTTTTAGATGAAAATTCATATTTTTCAACATGGACTTTCTGTTCAGCCAGTTCAGCTCTGGTAGCTTTAAGTTTTACTAATAGATCATCAATCTGAGTTTCTAGATTGGTTTGTTCATGTTTTAATGAAGAAATCTCTTTCTTAAGGCAATTAATTTTTTCTTTGTAAGTATCTTCGACCTTTTTGAATTCAGACTTCATTTGATGAAACTCTTCATTTTGATCTATCAGATTTTGGTTATGCTTTCTATAACCTAAAACTTTGTCAATGCAAGCTTGAGAGCAAAGATGTTCAAATACCTGAGGTGGTATCTCTGCATTGTCTGCCATAAGTGGAACATCTTCATATTGAAAACTCCAGTCAAAGTCTGAAGTTCCAACATTTGCACAGGCTGCAGTTTGTGCTGGAGGAGTTCCTTGCTGCTGCCTGGGCTGACCTTGGTAAGCTTGTCTTTGATGGCTGGCACCCTGATTGGCTTTAGGTGCCTTGCACTCCCTAGCAAAGTGACCCATTTGGTTACAGTTGTAACATCGGATCTTGCTTTTATCAAGCCCAACTCTGGTGTTTGAGTTGTTGCTTGGAACTGATCTCTCGGTTCTAGAATAAAACCTTTTTGCTCTGAGGGAGAGCATGGCATATGAGTGCTGAATATCCATTTCTTCAAGATCATCTGGATGAAAGCATTCCAGATCCTCCTTTATGAAGTACATGCTGCTTGAGTTGTCAGAGACAAAAGCAGTAGAGGTTGGCTGTTGAGGAGGTGCCTCAAGAAGAAATGGTGATGAGTTGGATTGTGAAGCAGTTGGTGTTTGAGGATGAGTAACAATGGGAGGATAGTAGTTGCTTGCACTAGGACCAGAATGATCAGAGTGAAGCGCTGAGGTGGTGGTGGAGGAAGTGGTAGCTGATTGATAACTGGAGCTCCTTTATTTAGCTTGAATCATTTCTAATTCATAGGTTTTGAGCATGCCAAAGAGCTCAGTCATCTGAAGAGTCTTCAGATTCTCTGTTCTTCTGATGGACACTGTATATAATGTCCAACAACTAGGAAGAGATCTTATGAACTTCTTGAGAATGTCTTCATTCTCTAGATTTACCTTGGAGCACTGCAGTTCTCCAACCAGGTACGTGTACCTGTTATATAAAACTGTTAGTGACTCACCTTCTTTCCAGACGAAGTTTTCATACTGTTGCTTGAGAATGTCACGTCTGTTCTCCTTGACCTCCTCAGATCCAGCAAACATATTTTCCAGGGCTCCCCATAATTCCTTTGCAGTTTTGTGAGCCTTGAAATTGTGAAAAACTTCATTTGGAAGGCACATTTGGATAGCTCCTAATGCCTTGAAGTCCACCTCCATTTTCTTGATGTCTTCTTCAGAATACTTGGAGGGTTCCTTAGGAACTAGTGGTCCTCCGGAGTCAGTAGAGGCCACCATGGGAACATAAGGTCCATCCCTTATGGATTTCCACATTCCGTATTCATGGAAGCAGAAGAAGCTTTCCATACGGTTCTTCCACATATCATAGTCCTCCCCAGACACCAACCTCAGTGGTCGGTTGATGCTGCCGATGTCTTCAGATCCGTGACTTTGTGCCATTTTTGTTTTGTGTGACTTGATCAAGAATAGAGTTTAGAATAGAATCAGAAAGTGATTAAACAAATGTTAGTTTGTTTAATCTTGAGCCAAAGCTCTGATACCACTTGTAGGATCGTAAGATTACAAGGTGATTCTATTCTAGTTGATATTGGCGGAAACAATAACAACCAACAAAGTAAACAAGTAAACAGCAAGAATACTGATAAATTCACTGTTGTATTAAACTTCTGAGATTACAAGTTTACAAGTAAAACACTATCAAGAAGCACTATGAAAGCACAGCAAGCACACTTACAATGAAGTGTTTACACAGTATTTATAGTAACTTAGAATCAAGAAAGACCCTTGATTCTAAGGATCAGATCTAACACAAGCCGTTGATCTTGTTTATTAATCTAAATTACACGCAAAGGCTAATCTAGATAACTTTACTGAAACGTCTTCTTAGGCATCATTGTTTGCATGCCTAGAGACGCGCTTCATTGTCCTTTATTGGTTGCACCACTGAGGTTCCTTCTGCTTGGAGTGTGGCAGTTGCTTTTGCAGACAGGTGTCAGATGCCCTTCACATGGATAGTCAGCTGCAACATTTGGTCTTCAGAGAATAGAGCTATCAGCAGCAGAGATGAGAACAATGCTGCTGATAAGACTATCAGCAGCAACTTGTGTTGGATGCTGCTGATAAGCCTATCAGCAGCAACAAGTGTTGAATGCTGCTGATAAGCCTATCAGCAGCAACAAGTGTTGAATGCTACTGATAATCCTATCAGCAGCATTTGTACTAAGAATAATTTGGTAGCAATCAGTCTTTGGTTCTACAGCCAAAGAAAGGACTCATCTTCTGAAGCTTTTGAAAAGAAGCAGGATTCGATTCCTAAAGGATTATTCATATCCAGACTGTATGTATTGAATCTTCGAGGAGCACACATGAGGATCAGGTCTTTGGGAATAACCACTCCAGGATTTAGAATTAAAAATTCTCTGGAGTTGAAGAGGGCACAAAAGTCTTTATCACAAATCTGGGACACACTCATCAGATTATACTTCAGTTGTGGGACAAAGTTGACATTCTCCAAGCTATTTACACCATTAAACACAGTTCCATGTCCTTCAATCTTTCCTCCTCTTGGATTTCCTACAAAGGCGACAAAGTCTCCGTCTATTGGATGAAAATCTTTCAATAAGGATAAATGACCAGTCATATCTCTTGAGCAACCACTATCGACATGCCAGATGTTATCTCCAGTCCTTCTTCATTATCCTTACACAAGATAAATCATTTAGACATTGGTACCCAAGTTATTGCTAACTTGGAACATCTTGGTTTTACAAGATGCATTTTGAAAATCATAGTCAGAATCCTTCTTTAATGTGTTTTCAAAAAGATCATTATTCTTAATTTTCCAAATTATTTTCGACCAATTTTTAGCATTTTTAATCCTTTTATGTCGCAGAGTTCTACTATGTTGTGATTTAGATAAACCATTTGAAGCACAATCAACTGAATTTTGAAAAACAGATGTTACATTTTCTTCTTTGAAATGATATGTAGACAATTTACATGTCTTGAAAACATGATTGGATTCCCCACAACTAATACAAACTTTATCACATGTTGGCTTTGCCTGATAATTGTCATCACAAGATGATTGTGATGTTGAGACATCAGAACTAGAGGTAACTCGTTCTTCAAAATTTCTTTCATGAAGGCTTTGGTCTTCCTTTAATCTGAAAAATTCCGGATTGCTCATTGTTTCTTGTGGAATGTCAGTCACAACAATTCCTACACTTTTAAATTTTGCAATATAACTCATAGCATTTACAGATTTAGGAACAAAAGGCAAAGCATTCTTTAACTTAGAAATAGCATTTCTCAAACTGTCATGCTCAGAAGGCACAGAACCAAAATACAAATTTTCAATGTGTTCAGAAATATCTGGTTTTGACATGGACATATTATTACATTTATCCGACTCAAGTTTATTTAAAACATTTCCCTTACTAGAAATCTCAACACAATCATCTTCGGAACCTACACAATCTGACTCTACACAAGAAGCAAAACAGTCAGAATCTGAAGTTTGGATATAATTATCAGCAGATAAATTGCAAACAAAGGGTGTGGGAATACGAGGAACTGGCATATCAGCAAATCTTCCAGACTTGGAATACGAAGGTGTGTGAGAGTTATACCCGATTCCTTCTGTGACATTTTTATGAATTTGGTTGTCAATGATTCCAAAAAGAATTTTCTGATCCATACCCATGTGTTCAACTTGAAAATTTGCTTTTTTGGCCTTTTGAAGTCTTTCAGTTAAAATTTCATTATTATTCTTTTGTGTAGTAAGTTTCACAATCAAAGATCGGTTTTCTCCAGAAATATCATGAATTTTCTTTAAGTAAAGTTTCTCATTTTTAGCCACAAAATCATACATCATCTTTATGTGATCTCTTTCATCGACCAAGGCCTGGTTGATGAATCTACATTTCTGAATTTCATTTAAACAAGATTTAGCATTGAAAAGTCTAGACATTACCTCAGCTGGTACGGCGGTAAGATCCTCGGCTGGTTCAATCATGACACATTTCTCCTTTTCATCAATGTCTGCCATCAGTTCCTTGTCAGCTGCTTCCCCTTCTTGATCTCCCCAATGATAGTGTCCATCAGCTTGACAGACTAGAGCTGTTTAGCTGGAAGGTGTAGTAGATTTAGGAGAGACAACAACTTGCTTTCCAGATGAGTTCTTCTTCTCATGCTGCTCCTTTGAGGATGGCTCGTTGCAATTCCTTGCAAAATGACCCAGCTGGTCACAGTTGTAGCATCTCACATCTTGATGTCAAACCCTAGAGTCTTTCCTTGCTAGAATCTATCCATCCCAGTCCTCTTGATGAATCTTTTGGCTCTCAGGGTCAGCATAGCCACACACCAATCAATATACATTTTTTTCCAAATCATCTGGGTTGATCTGCTCCAAGTCATCAGGTTGAAACCTAACAGGTGTCAAGTTTCCATATATTAGGGCATCATAGCATGACATGAAAGCAGTCATGATATGAAAATACTCATCGAGAATCATAGTGGTTGGCTTCTGAGAGTTAGATGAAGTAGTAGGCTGGACTCCAGAAATCGAAGGTGGGACATCAGTTTGAAAATAAGCCATTGTAGTTTTGTTGGATGAAGTAGAGGAACCTTGACCTGCAAGAAGAGCTGTGTTTCCAGACTGATTAGTTGGAGTGACTGCACCCTTCTTTATCTGCAACTCATAAGACAACAGAATGCTGAAGAGTTCTTGCTGTGACAAGTCACTTAGTTTTTCAGTTTTCTTGATCATAATCCGGTACATATTCCATTCATCGGGCAGTGAATCAAGCAGCTTCTTGTTTAACTCAATAGTGAGATACTCAGTTCCCAAAACCTTCAACTTAGAGACAATGCTTGAGAATCAGTTGATCAGTTCAGACATGGGTTCTCCAAGGACACTGCTAAACATTTCATATTGCTTCTTGATCAAATCCCTCTTGCTTTCTCTAACCTCAGAACTTCCCTCATACCTTGTACATAAAGCAACCAAAGTATCTTTGGCAGTAGTATACTCAGCAAATATGTTAAACACATCCATAGGAAGAGCCATAGCAATAGATCCAAAAGCTTTGTTATCTCTGGCAATTAAGGCAATATCCTTTTCATCATATTCATACACAAGCTTGGGACGTTGAACATCTACAGTGGTAGTAACTAGTTTGTCTGGACCATCAGTGATTGACTACAAAAGAGTGTGGTCATGGAATTGAAAGAAAGTCTTTATTTTCTTGGTCGAGTCATCAAAATCTCTAGTGGTCTTTATTTTCTTGGTCGAGTCATCAAAATCTCTTGTGGACACCAAGACAGGTGGTTTGTTTCCCCCAGCATACTTATTGGAGCTTGAAGTTGCCATAATCTCAGAAAAAGAAAGACAAACAGTTGATCAAAACAACTAGTTTCGATGAAGAAGACTTAGCTGAAAATCCAGCAAACTCAGTAGAAACTACAAGTTTCGATTAAAACTAGTTTCGATAGGATAGTAGTTTCGGTTGAACAATCTGCAAGGGTTAGTTTCGATATTACAGGACAAAAATCTAGTTTCATTGATACCTTCTCCAGACAAGAGTACAGACAAGAATTTTCGATGACCAACAAAAAGAAGAAATTGCCTCTCAGTAGTTTCGATACGTCCTTATTCAAGCTTCAGCAGACTCCATTTATAAATAGCTTCAAAAATCAAACATAGTAAACTCGCAATCTGATCTAGCGAAAAGCTTCCAAATAAGCTTCTGAACACAAATCAATCTTCTGAGCCGAAAAACTAGAAGAAATAGTGCTAAAATCGATGAAACAGTGCCAAAACAGTGCAAACCCGGAAAACCTTCAAATTCCAACTAAAAGTCACCTAAAATCGATCAAAACAACCTGCAAATACTCAGAAATCAAGAGCATACAGCTCTGATACCAATTGTAGGTCTAGATTTCAATTGGAAATCACTCAATAGATCGATTACACACACACACACAGAATCAACACAAATAAGATGTGAAAATGTTAGAACAAAGCATTAAACAAATGCAGATTGTATTGATTGTTCAAGAATAGTGAAAGAGAAAATTCAGGGTTACAGCCGCTAGTCACACCCTATAAATTATCAAACTAGGCTATTTATAGTAAGCTGACAGGCATCGAAACTATGCTCACCGAAACTAGTAGTTTCGGTTGAGCATTTACAAGTGTGAAACAAGCCTGTCAAAACTAAACTATCTATCGAAACTACTAGTTTTGATTGAACAAATCTCAATCGAAACTAGATAGTTTCGATGGCCCAGACTTTAGAAATAAAACAAGAAATTACATAAAATGAAATTACAACTAAATAAACTAGCTAAACTTTGTTCAAAAGAAATACATTGATGCCAACAGCTTATACAATAATAAGACTCTACAGGGTTTGCTTTTGACCCTATAAATAGCTCCACGATCTCAGCCATTTCTACACCATTCACACACTCTAAAATACACACTTACACTCTGGTGTTCCGATGCTGAGCCCCGATTCACATACGAGAGTCCAGTTTCCAGCGTTTCGACTCCAAACTGTCGTAGATAGTCTCGAGGTAAGGTTCTGACCTACATTTTAGCTTTGGTTTTATACTATTAAGCTAGGAATGTGTAATTATGTAATATCGATATATATCTAGGAGCTTTGTCCGAGGTATTTGCCATATTACTGATTCAATAAACCAAAATACAGTCCAGGTGAGTTCTTAAACTGTGACGCATTTGAAACAAACATGGCTTTGTTATACTCCATTTTTAGCATGGTTGATTTATGAAAACATTTTAAGAATCTTGAAACGATTGCACCAATTTTTTTTATAAATAACGCATTATAAGTGCTTATTGTGTTTCACTTGCCCGTGGAACGACATGTTGGACAGCACCCGTTGAATGGTATTTGGTTATATATATACTGAATGATTATTCATAGTTGTCTATGAGTGGGGGTGGAACCCCAGAACTTTGTTCAAGATACTTTGGCGGGTCATTTTGTTAAATTATTTTAGTTTATGAATTCACCAGCTTTATGCTGACCCGTGTTTTAACAAATGTTTTTGAAGGCATCATAGGTAAACATTAGATGAAGCATTTCCAGGACTAGAATGAAACGATGAATGATCTAGATGATGGGTATGCCTCGAACTATTAGTCTCGAATGATATGTTCCTTATTAGGAACACATGATGTAACCTTTATGATAACATGATGTAAAAAATATTTCAATATTTTAATAAAGGTTGATGGTTTTAGTTTCCGCTGTGTGTTTTTGATATCAACGTCACCATAACTAGAAGGCGACCTTCTAACCGGTATGTAAATATCTGACAAATGGAATGTTCTGTCGAAGGAAAGAGCGGTGTATAAATCCCTACTGGACCCGTCGTTCTTTCCTGGGAACATATGTTGGACCATAGTTTTGTGACAGTCTGTCTGAGTCTTGTAATGGTCTTTGTAATAGCTCGATAGGGTTCTACTTGTAATCTTGTATTGGAAGTCTTTGTTTTGTGCCTACGCACTTGACAACTGAGCTAGAGTTTGTTCTATCGTATTTGTTAAGTACGCTAGTTGGTTGTTCTAGCGCACTTGTATCCGCGCTAGAGGTTTTTCTGGCGCAGTTACTAAGTGTGCTAGGTCTGGTTAGTTTTTCTATATATAGCTGATGTAGTTCTTAATTTGTACCCTTTTGATCATTCTGTCAAGTTGTAATCTAGAACTATTGCTCAGTGGAATATAGTGTTTTGTATTTACATCTCTGTTCATCTTGTGTTCATGACTAATTCGTATGATTCCGCACTACGTATTAGGTTGATAAGATTTCGTATTGATCGGTGACAATTAAGGACCTTGCAATTTGTATCAGAGCATTTGCTCGTGATTGGAGTAGGTTTGCGATTGCTTTGAACAAGGATTTAATAGTTTTAAGCTGTGATTTCTAGTTTTAAGATCAACTTTTGACAGTATTGACAATGGCGAGTTTCGTGAATGTATTTGGATCGAATTGAAGCCTGTTGTTGTTTGATTTGTGAAATTGATATTTGAGGATTTGTTAGAATTGATTTGAGAATGCATTTTTTGAAGAATTAAGTCAATTGCAACATGTTTTGGATATTTTGATTTTGTTAGTGGCTGTTGTTCTTGGCTGAAAGTTGAAGTCTGATTTCCCTACTAATCAGCTCTGCAACTACGCTATACCTGGTCATAACGCAGTTATAAGTTTGCTAAGATTTGTTCTAGTGCAGTTGACAAGTACGCTATTTCTATTTTTAGGCGCAGTTACTAGTATGCTATATTTGTCTTCAAGCGCACTTGTAAGTACGCTAGAGTTGAAGTTAGCGCAGTTGTTAAATATGCTATAAGGAAGTCAAGTTTGCTACAAGAGATTTTTCAAAGGATAGCTAGAATTTCTACTCTAATCATGCAAGTGTGAAGAATATGACGAATCTGTTGAATTGTGATAACGAAATTGGTACTCCGACAAAACCCCCGAGATTGATGAATTTGAAGGATTATTCAAACTTGTAAAGTCATTTTGAGAACTATGTGTCGTTCAATTATACAAGTATGTTGACTCCAATTAGTGAAGGGTACAAACATACAACACATACTTATATGGGAAGATCAGATGCAGAAAAACCTGTTTCAGGACTCACAGTGAAGGAAAAGACTTTATATGATCGTGAGAAGAAGGAACTTGTTGCTTTATCTATCTGTCTGCCTTTAAACATTTAGCATACTTTCAAGAAGTTTAAGACCTCACATGATCTTTGGGAGGGTTTGGCGAAGAGGTGTGAAGGAAGCACTGACATTAAGAGGATTAGAAGAAAATTACTAAAGAAATAATTTAGTCTCTTTAAACACTTTGAGGGAGAATCCATTGATGGGTTGATGTCAAGGTATTACCATTTGCTGAGTGAAATGGTGAATAATGATATATCTCATAAGAATCGGAAAGTGCTTGAGAAGTTTCTGGATGCATTACCCGCACATTTTGAGATGTACACCATTGTTATTAAGGAACAAGCTGGTTTTGATGAGTTGGGTTTGGAAGATCTTATGGTCAAGATTTAGTCTTATGATCCAAACAAGCAAAAGAAAGATAAAGTTTATCAAGATCCTAGTTTATACTTTGGGTAAGCGACATCTGCACCAAAATCATGGGTTGATGTTGGTGTATTTTGTGTGACATGTAGCTTTGTGTAATAGAATAGGTCTTTTTGTAAGCTTTATGATTGTAATTTGTCTTGAGTAGTTAAGTTTTGTAAATGGCGAACTTAACAAGTTTGCCTAAGCCATGGGTGTGGCGAACTTATTAAGTTCGCACGTTTATCAGAGTAATACAAGGAGCTTTCAGAGAATCTTGTCTTGTGCGTTTACTTCATGTTCTTACCTGTTCGAGACGCGTTTATTTGTTAGGATTCCACACTAAGAGTATTCGTTGCGTCTGAGATCGATCCGTAGACCCGCTGGGACCTACAATTGGTATCAGAGCTATTGCTCTTGATTAGAGATCGACGTGTGGCATCGTTTCGTTCTGATTGTCATCAAAAGATTGAGATTTTTGAAAGTTTTTGTATTCATGGAGTTTCTTGCTAATTTTGGTGTATGTTGAGATTGATTTCATCATTTGTGAAGTGTTATTGATAAAATTGATCCGTTAGAAGTGTTATTGGTAAAATTGACATCAGATTTAGCAACAAAGGATTTCTTCAAAGGTTTAACATCAACATGTTTTGTCACTGACTTTGCCTTTGGTTCAACAAATGGTCAACCCAACTTAGGATCTTCCAGACACTTACCAACATTCTTGTCTGGACAATTCAGCAATATGTGACCAACCAAACCTCAATGAAAACATGCACGCCTTTCCTTGTAAACCCGAACATGTGGTTCCTTCTGAACACCACTTGAACTTGATGATTCACCCTAAGAAACAGTGTTTGATGATTGAACAACCTTGGGTTTATCAGAATTAACTTTGCTTTTAACAAAATCAAGATTTGATGTTTTCTCAATAGTATTAAACTCTTTAACAACCAACCCACCATTCATAAAAGGTTTAGATTTTCGTTTTGGTTGTTCAATATCATCATCAGGTTCTGTCAAGATGCACCGATCCCTTGTGACTTTCTTGACAACAACAGGTTCATCAGCCTTACTGTAACATCCCTGATTTTTCAACCATATTTTAACTTATTTTAACTAATAAAATAACAACACGACATTGGATCATATACTGGTTCAAACCTACACCTCATTAATCGTTAGCCGATCGTATTCAATTCAAAGATTTAGAACTCATAATCAAGTGGTAACACCTCTTAGAGTTAATCCAGTTAGTAATCCCGTTAGGTGTTCTGTTAAATCCTAACCAAGCTAATTCTGTCAAAGCTGAAGTTACAAGGGCTGATTTTGTAAATAACCAGAAATCCTAGTAGGCACGGTCGCGCCACGTTTTGGAACGGTCGCGCCTCGTCTGGCACAGTCGCGCCACGTTTTGGCACGGTCGCGCCTCGTGTGGCACGGTCGCGCCTCTTATAGGCACGGTCGCGCCTCACATCAGTTGAAACGTAAATGCAGCCTTTAAACGCAGAATCAGTTGAGTTCGTAACCATTTCACACTTTAACAAACCCAATTAAGTTTTCAATCTTCGTAATTCCAACAAATAACTCCAATTAAGTCGATCGTCTCAAAACCGCCAATTCCTTCATGAGACCAACGATCCATCCATTCTGAATTGCAATCCTCCCAAGCAAACGCATCATCGACTCTCTCTGGAGCTCCAGAAAACCTTGAGTCAGCCGAAGTTGCAGCAAAAGGCACCGGAGATCAAACCGCCGTCGCCGGAATTCGTTCCTACCGTACGCTATCAATACATCATCCTTCCGGGTAATTGAAACCTCCTACATCTTAGTTTTAGTCTATAGATCAAAAGCCCCAACATAAATTGGGTTTACAATACCGAATTTAACATGAACCCGAATATAAGTTCCATTTAAAAATGGTTTAATCGAATCCAACTTTAAACATGCTTTAAGCACAATTAATCAACATCAACATACTCGTACTAACCTTGTGAATGAAAGCCCTATACATTCCGGCACTATCAATATAAGAATCAATCAATTCGTTCCTGTTTTGAAAGAGACACGGTCGCGCTAATCATCTAGCGCGGTCGTGCCTCGGGAGATGCGGTCGTGTCGACTTCTAGTGCGGTCGTGCCTCCTGATCAGACCCAGTCATGCTCGTTGGCTAGACTTGATCATACCCCAGAAGCATAGACACGGTCGTGCCTATCGAAGGCATGGTCGTGCCTAGTGGATTGGCTAGTTGACCTCTGTTTGACCAACACGGTCGCGCCCTGTCTAGAACGGTCGCGCCCGCCCTAGCACGATCGTACCCTACCCTAAGCACGATCGTGTGTGTTGGCAGAATGTCTATAATCTTTTATATTTCTAAACAGTTAGTTTTTCAGATTAATTTCTAAAATAAAAATAATTGAATTCATAAAAATCTGTATTATTTTTATTTAGAAAAGATCAAATATTTAATCTTAAAATAAATAAAAATTATTTAAATTTCAACATTTAATTTATAAACCCTACACCTAAATAATATTTTAATGTCTAAATTACATTAAATAAGTAAATGAATAAGGTAATAATTATTTATTTGATTTATAATTAAACAAAGACATTTATTTAGTTATACTTAATTACATCTAACACTTACATTATTTTCATAAACAATAATTATTTAAATTACATATTTAATTATTCCAAACTCAAACCTTATTAAAAAATGGTCTAAAAATATTCATTTCAAATCTTCCATTTTATACAATACTTTCAAGTACCAATCACTAACTTTATCCAATTTAACTTTAGATATAGACTTAGACTATTGTGTATTATTAATGCAATATACATTACACTCTAGGTTAACATTGTGCAATACAAGGATCCCATTACTATCTAGTATCTCGTGTTAGCTACGCCTTCGAATCAAGTGAGTATTTCATAGCCCCTTTTACTCTTTTACACTTTTGGGGTGAAACATGAACATTATTCAAATTACACGTTACATTTACACGAACAACACAAGTACAAATCCTATTTACATTCATGTGTGTAATTTGAGCTTTATGCCCGAGTGCTAGGTGTGCTAACCTTTGTATGCGATTATGTGCAATCATTAACTATACAAGCCGACGGTTTTCAATGATAGATCTATTGAGTCTGACAAACCCACAAGGCCCAGTTCACAACAATTCTCATCATGACCATGAGCCCAACAATAGTGTTATTAATACATGATGTCTGGAAGAGTGTGTAGACCCATAAGGGATTCTGACTAAGGAAAGATAGGGTACTTAAGTGTGTCCTAGTGACCCACCCCTCTTTCCTGGGAATTCTCCTCAGGGATACACTACTTATAGGTCAAGTGTACTCCTAAAATACTACTGTGAAGACTCGGCGTTATGACTAGTCAAACTCTAAACCTATGAGAACTCCTATGTTTGACACTCAGTATTTATTTATCGCTTACAACCTTTCCATTGTTTTCCTGCTAAGCATGGACTCCTACTCTCCTACCTCCCCGGTATGCCGTCCCGAAGAAGAGTCTGATTGGGAAGAAGACACCGGATCACCCGTACATCGATCACCAACACCCGCAGCTGCTAGATCAAGGTTTGATGTAAGGGTAGATTGGATTAGGAACATCGGCCCAAGACTTCGAACACATGGATCAGCCGCGCCCAGAAACCCGTATCAGACACCCCATCCCCACAATCAACTACCACTCCCACTAAGAGACCCATATCTAATGTCCGACCCGTATTACTCTAATTCTTGAGTAGGGCATATCATGGCACTCACTAGTACTATCGAATTTCCAATCAATGACACGCACCAATATGTAAGGACCTCAGAATTTGAGAGGCAAAGAATGGAGCAAGGGTTAATGCACGACTTGCAAGGACAGGGAATGAATAGCCTAGCAAACCAATTAGGGTACCAAAAAGAATTAATCTCCATCCTCGAAGCGGTGCTCGCCTTGGGAATTATTCTCCTTCTAGTGGAAAGCTACAAGAGGCGTTAACAGGATTATTTTTCTTATTTATTTCAGTTTGAGAACCATTTCCCTGTGTTTTGAATACATTTCAGCATTTCTAAATTTTATATTTTCCAAAGTTATTATTCATAAATTCAATACGTTGAGTGTGAATTACACCCATCATATTTTCATCAAAATTTCTCAAATATCACCTTCTTCATTCAATACGATTTAGTACACTACCAACAATATCCTTCACAAACAAATCATCCTATTGTTCGATTTAAACAAAACCTCGTTATCTTGTTCAAACAAAATGTTTATCAAACTTTTAGATAGTATCAAAAACATAAATTTTTCATAAAACTTTCCACCTGATAAGGGAAGTTAATACAACCGATTTTATAAAATATATATATATATATATATATATATATATATATTATTTTGAATTGATAAATAATTATGGTTTTCCTCGTTTAAGTAAATATTTCTAAACCCTGGCTAATTTAATATACGACAAATTGTTTAGCCAATAATTTCGCTTAAAAATATTCTCTTATTGATAGTTGAAAATTTAAATTAAAAGATTTTTTTTCCCCATAAATTGTCTACTTATTTAAATTATGTGATCCAATGGTTTCACTACTTTATATATCCACAATCAAAATAAATTTACCACTTCCTATTTTCAAACAAAGATCAGTAATTGTAAACACATTTCCCCGAATATTTTCAGAACCTCCTCGTTACCTTTCACTTGTCACTTCAAGAGACGATCGAACAACATAAACGTTAACCCCCCCCCCCCCATCAACCTCAATGAGATTTAAGAGCTACAACTTAACTACCACATTATACAGGAACGCCAAACAACACGCTTGTCCGCAATACTCGATCACATGCAAAACCCGTTAGTATACATCACACACGAAGTCCAACAATTTACGTATACACGTTCACAATATACCCAACGCAATCATATGGTACATGAAACTCAATTATTCTCAATATACCCAATGCTACACAAATTACATAATACAAGAAACTAGTTTGCTACAAATCGCAATTTACTGGATTGATCACATAACACACGAAACATGTTTATTTACAATACACATGCTACCGGATTGAGCACATAACACACGAAACTTAGCTGTTTGCGATATACGTGATACATAACAATTGTTTGATTGATACATAATTCTAGATTGACCACATTAAACATGAAACTCATTTAGTTACAGAGTACATCATACTAAACTGTACACATTATATTGATTTACAAAATACATGATGCTAAGTTGTCAACGCTATACATGAAATTCATTTCCTATAATACATGTGATACTATGTTGTTTACATTACACGTGAGAGCTCATTGATTTACAAAATACATAATGCTAGCTGTTCATGCTACACAAGAAACTTGTGTTTTTACTTTATACACGAAACAAAATTGCTTACAATTATTACAATTGATTGATTACATTATACACAAGACATGGTCATGCACTTTTTTCACCAAAGTTGGAGACCATAATACATGGAAACGACTTGGGGTTTGACGTATTCTTGTTCAAACATGAGCAAACTAAGAAACTTTAAGTTATTCTACCTTACTACTCCTTAGTTGTGAACTTACCTGCTTAAGGACATAGTTACTTGTTAGCGTCTTTTATGGGAAAACAATGGACATGGACGGAGTGAAATTGTGCCCCCTTGACCCGCACACAATGGAATGACCTATACGGACCATGCGATGATTTGAGTAATTACGGGTGCACACGGAATTATGAAAATCAGCGTATGGAAAGCATAGTGAAATTTTGTCGTGTGTTGTGACCTAAAACTTATCATGATATGTAACAAAGAAACTAATGTGATATGACAAAGGCATGGTGGATACGCCGATGGTACTTCCTATATATAAGTGTCCTATAATATTATCAGAAATAACGTTGCTCGTGTCACGTGAAGTTTTGACCTAGACCAATGTTTATGAAATCTTTGACCGCTGACAATTTTAAAGTATATTACACTACATCTTACACAAACCCTAATTATCAAGATTCCATCAAATTCATTCCAAATAATACATCTCACATTTAGAATTCAGAATTATTATTCGACAATCTCCTCCTTAAATTCATTTCAAAACAAAATTCATTATCACCCTTCATATTCAACTTTAAGTATCAGGCCTAAGCCATGTAAAGGGTTACACTGCCCAGAATACAACAATCAAAACTCACCGAGAACCCAAAACTCCCACCTGTTTCTTGATTTTAATATCCTCCATTAGTTAAATTTCGGGACGAAATTCCCTTAACATGGGGAGACTGTAACATCCCTGATTTTCCGACCCTATTTTAACTTATTTTAACTAATAAAATAACAAAACGACATTGAATCATATACTGGTTCAAACCTACACCTCATTAATCGTTAGCCGATCGTATTCAATTCAAAGATTTAGAACTCATAATCAAGTGGTAACACCTCTTAGAGTAAATCCAGTTAGTAATCCCGTTAGGTGTTCTGTTAAATCCTAACCAAGCTAATTCTGTCAAAGCTGAAGTTACAAGGGCTGATTTTGTAAATAACCAGAAACCCTAGTAGGCACGGTCGCGCCACGTTTTGGAACGGTCGCGCCTCGTTTGGCACGGTCGCGCCACGTTTTGGCACGGTCACGCCTCGTGTGGCACGGTCGCGCCTCTTATAGGCACGGTCGCGCCTCACATCAGTTGAAACGTTAATGCAGCCTTTAAACACAGAATCAGTTGAGTTCGTAACCGTTTCACACTTTAACAAACCCAATTAAGTTTTCAATCTTCGTAATTCCAACAAATAACTCCAATTAAGTCGATCCTCTCAAAACCGCTAATTCCTTCATGAGACCAACGATCCATCCATTCTGAATTGCAATCCTCCCAAGCAAACGCATCATCGACCCTCTCTGGAGCTCCTGAAAACCTTGAGTCAGCCGAAGTTGCAGCAAAAGGCACCGGAGATCAAACCACCGTCGCCGGAATTCGTTCCTACCGTACGCTATCAATACATCATCCTTCCGGGTAATTGAAACCTCCTACATCTTAGTTTTAGTCTATAGATCAAAAGCCCCAACATAAATTGGGTTTACAATACCGAATTTAACATGAACCCGAATATAAGTTCCATTTAAAAATGGTTTAATCGTATCAAACTTTAAACATGCTTTAAACACAATTAATCAACATCAACAGACTCGTACTAACCTTGTGAATGAATGCCCTATACATTCCGGCACTATCAATATAAGAATCAATCAATTCGTTCCTGTTTTGAAAGAGACACGGTCGCGCTAATCATCTAGCGCGGTCGTGCCTCAGGAGATGCGGTCGTGTCGACTTCTAGTGCGGTCGTGCCTCCTGATCAGACCCAGTCATGCTCGTTGGCTAGACTTGATCGTACCCCAGAAGCATAGACACGGTCGTGCCTATCGAAGGCATGGTCGTGCCTAGTGGATTGGCTAGTTGACCTCTGTTTGACCAACAGGGTCGCGCCCTGTCTAGAACGGTCGCGCCCGCCCTAGCACGATCGTACCCTACCCTAAGCACGATCGTGTGTGTTGGCAGAATGTTTATAATCTTTTATATTTCTAAACAATTAGTTTTTCAGATTAATTTCTAAAATAAAAATAATTGAATTCATAAAAATCTGTATTATTTTTATTTAGAAAAGATCAAATATTTAATCTTAAAATAAATAAAAATTATTTAAAGTTCAACATTTAATTTATAAACCCTACACCTAAATAATATTTTAATGTCTAAATTACATTAAATAAATAAATGAATAAGGTAATAATTATTTATTTGATTTATAATTAAACAAAGACATTTATTTAGTTATACTTAATTACATCTAACACTTACATTATTTTCATAAACAATAATTATTTAAATTACATATTTAATTATTCCAAACTCAAACCTTATTCAAAAATATTCTAAAAATATTCATTACAAATCTTCCATTTTATAATACTTTCAAGTACCAATCACTAACTTTATCCAATTTAACTTTAGATATAGACTTAGACTATTGTGCATTATTAATGCAATATACATTACACTCTAGGTTAACATTGTGCAATACAAGGATCACATTACTATCTAGTATCTCGTGTTAGCTACGCCTTCGAATCAAGTGAGTATTTCATAGCCCCTTTTACTCTTTTACACTTTTGGGGTGAAACATGAACATTATTCAAATTATACGTTACATTTACACGAACAACACAAGTACAAATCCTATTTACATTCATGTGTGCAATTTGAGCTTTATGCCCGAGTGCTAGGTGTGCTAACCTTTGTATGCGATTATGTGCAATCATTAACTATTCAAGCCGACGGTTTTTAATGATAGATCTATTGAGTCTGACAAACCCACCCAGATTGGGGTGATTGATACCGACAACACAATTTTGCATGCTAGTTACAAAGGTTTGATTGTGCATGGTTACACAATAGCTGCTCCCCATAAATGCCTTATTTATCATGTTATGTAAGGATTTGTTTTACAAACTATATGCTATCTACATACAAACCTGTGTTATACTCACCAACTTTTTAGTTGACTTTATTTTATTCATGTTTCAGGTGTTTTCATATGAGTAGATCAAGACATGCTACACATAGGCTTTGGACCTAGTTAATCTTAATTCAAAAACAAATTGTATTTCATTATGTACTTTGAACTTGATTCATGATTGTTTGGATGTAAATGGAATTAACATATTACAATTTAGTCAACCTTGAGCTCATGAACAGTCTACATGTCTCGCCCCGATGATTCCGCCATCGGTTGGGGTGTGACACTTACACTCTTTCACTTTTCCTTCAGCTTGTTCTGGATCGAAGGATTCACCATCACTAGAATCATCATAAACCATATCCTCTCCTATAACAGGATTAACCTTGAGGCGGTTTTAGGCTCTAACTCTTCTTCGGTCACTGTCTCAATGCTACGAGGTGTGTAATTACCATTAAATGGAGGATAGAAACCAACTCTCCCACCAACATTCTTATCATCAAATGATGGACAATAACCAATCCCCACCAGATTTTTCACCCAAAGCGTTTTCATTATAATATTCCAAAAGAAAACTGGAATTCTTATAACCTTCAAGCTTTCTCAATAACTTGGTGACCTCGCTCTATGACTGGGCAAGTTCATTTATCTTTTTCTCATATTCAGAATATGTCACATCAATGTGAAAAGTTTGTTCATTTACTTAATTTGTAAAACCTTGATACCATCTTTCATAGATTCAATTTTTGCATTTAAAAGCTTCTTATTTTCTTTCAAAACATGGTTTGATGTATGAATTGATTTCATGTCACAGATAAGGTTTGTGTTATCATTAGACAATCTCATGATTTTTAAATCAGAATGAACACATTTAGCACAAGGAAGAGAAATAACCTCATGTACCTGTTTAGTATCAGCCATGAATCCATTAGCATCAGTAAACATTTCTGCTACTTTCTCTGTGACATTTTCAGCATTAGCTTTATCATCAGTCAGCTTCTCCCCATTCAAATCATACTCTACATTCTGAACTTTAGACTCTTCACCTTCAGATACACTCCCAGAATCACTTGAGTCACTGTCTGGGGAACTATGTTCAGAAACAGGATCACCATGAACTTTAGCAAGAAAAGCTTGACTAACATGAGCAACAATATCCTCCAAGTGTATTCCCCAATCATAATTCTCATCTTGCTGAGAAATCAAAGATGTAGAAGAACTCTGATTATTCTGGTTGTTTGAAGAAGAATTCTGATTCTGGACCTTTGGCTTGGTACATTCTCTAGCAAAGTGTCCATATTCCTGACAATTATAACAACTCGCTTTCGACTTATCCAACCCCATTCTAGCTTTACTTGACGCTCCAATGAACTTTTTCCTTGTCTTCTTCAGATATTCCTTGCCCTGCCTCGTCCACAAAGCCATATTCCACTGAATATTCATCTCTTCAAGAGCATCCTTATCCAATTGCTTAAAATCCTCTTCAATCATGTCTGGATCAGTGATCTTTCCATCAATTCCTTGACCATCCCGAAGTAGAAGCAACATAGCATGAAGATTCACCACACGAACTTTCTTTTGAACCCTAACATTCATGAACATCACCATAAAATAAAGCAACTATAGGTCCCAGCGGGTCTATGGATCGATTTCAGACGTATAACACGCTACGAATACTCGTAGTGCGGAATCCTAATGAATAAACGCATCTCGAACAGGTAAGAACATGAAGTAAATACACAAGACAAGATTCTCTGAAAACTCCTTGTATTACTCTGATAAACGTGCTTACAAGTACTCATTCACAGAAGTTCTACTAAGAAAATACAACTACGCACCATTTATAGGCAACACATTCTGAAGTTCGCCACACCCATGGCTTATGCGAACTTGTTATGTTCGCCATTTACAAAACATAACTACTCAAGACAAATTACAATCATAAAGATTACAAAAGACCTATTCTATTACACAAAGCTACATGTCACACAAAATACTCCTACAGACTCCCCCTTGACATTAGCTTGGTCTCTTAATCTTTAGTTGTTCTTTTGAATCTCCAGCAAGTTGCTCCCAGTGTGTACACCATGGCTTATGCATACATGTAACACTCTCTTGTATTGCATTGCTTATTCTCTCCATTGACTTGTATACATAATCTCTTTTCTTTTCAATATCAGCTGATCTTTCTTTTAGAAATTTATAAGATTCAATGCATCATAAAAATGAAACAGAATCTCTACTTAATTATCTTGTATAACTGCCTCTCTAGTGTCCACATCCATAAACCACCACTTCATGTTTCCAATAAAGTCTTGTGGAACTTTCTTCAGTGGAATATTCTTCAATACTTTCACTGGTTAGAACTTATACTTCAAAACGTTCTTGTTTGTCACTGGATCTTTAACTTTAATTCTCACTCCCTTCTGAGGTTTTAAGTATTCATACTTACCAGTTGTACCTTCTCTCCTTAAAAGTCTGGCAATTGCATCAGCAATACCATCCATTGATCTGTTAATCAATGGCTTAGTTCATAAGCCATTAAC
This sequence comes from Smallanthus sonchifolius, assembly GCA_023525975.1. Lineage (NCBI taxonomy): Eukaryota > Viridiplantae > Streptophyta > Magnoliopsida > Asterales > Asteraceae > Smallanthus > Smallanthus sonchifolius. The sequence goes on from CM042033.1 coordinate 42,749,581, forward strand.
TTCACATCTAGGCAAAGAGTTCAAGTACTTCAATCTTGGTTTTAAGTACTGAACACCATCAGTCCTCTAGATCACTATCAGCTTAAACTCTTCTTCATAGAACCAACTTAATATTCTTACACTACAATGACCTTCATCTACATATCTTTCCTTTTGAACAGGTGATGGTGGTGATACATGCAATACCTTTTTCAACTTCTCACTACCTCTAACCACCTTTCTTTTGTCATTCCAATTTCTTTGTATAGAACAGGCTCTTCATCCACAGTACTTGATATATCAGGCTTGGTAATTTCAGGTTCTTTATCCATAGACTCAGTAATATCATCCGAACTAGTCTCATGAACTACATTGTCTTGAACAAAGTCTAAAGTAATGTTCAATCCATCACAACCTTCATATATAACATCAGTCTCATCCTTTTCCATTTCCACCTCCACAATCTCAGTTAACTCATCCTCATCATTAAGTAACTCATCTAAATTAGAAAGACATTCAAGCTTGTCAGCATTCTCTAGATCAGAATAATCGTAAAACGAATCATCTAACATGTCAGTTATAGCTTGTACATCTTTTTCTTGTTCATTTTCCCTAGATGGTACATCTTCAGCAGATCCAGACTCCCCCTGAGCCATAGATATAGGTGTCACATCAATAGCACCAGTAGCACCAGTAGCGTCTTGACGTTCACCTTTCTTATCTGCATTGGAATTATTTTCATCATAATCATCATCATTCTTTTGTACTTCTGGTGAATGACAAGTATCATTCCCAAGCTTCTCCCCCTGAGCGTCAAGGCGCTCAATCAACTGTGATACAAGAATTTGCATCTCAAAAATTTTCCTGTTTTGAGAATTGATCTGTTGTTGATGTTGAAAGTCACTGGCTTGTAATACATCAATCTGTCCTTGAAGCCCCACTACCTGTACTTGTAAGGTAGAGACTTTCTTTTTCAGTACTTTAATTTGCTTGTCTTTCTCACTGGAGGATGGTTCAGCTTGTGTTGTAAAAGTATGAGGAATGGATGGAGTAGCAACAGGAGTAGGATTAATAGATTGAGTTGGAGTGATAATCAGTTTATCCACAAACTCAACACTTCATCTACCTGAGTACTTGTTGTAGCTTTTGATTTCTTTGACTTTGGAGATTCTGGAACATAATCTGAACCCGAAGATTCATCTTGTAATCGTCTTTTGCCCAGTACAGCACCAGAAGGAGGACTCCGGGCTGACTTTCTTCTTGGTAACTTCTTTCTTATCCTTGGATGTTTGACCAACCGAGCATAGTGCTCAAGGCTAAAATCTTGTTCAGTCTCTTCTGAGTCAGTAGACTCATTCTCTTTATCAACATTTTCACTAGAAGTTGAACTGGAACCGGTATCTTCAGCTTCTACATTCTCAACTTGATGTGGTGATGGAGGATTAACTTTCAAATTCTCCACATTATCTACATTCAACTCATGTTCCATGTGTTCAACATTTTTAGCATTATCATTCTCACCCTCTGTCACACCCCTAATTTCAACTAACGGAGTATTACCGTTTGGGAAGTGACAACCAGGATCTCAGACACTAGTTACATTGAACGACTCTACATGGGACTCAAAATGAAAATATCTTTTTAAATCAGAGTATCAATGCGGAAGCGTAAAGAAAGTAAATGCGCAAAATACACGCGCCCAAAAAAACCAAAGTCCAAGAGTCTCGAAAGTCCAAACCAAACAAACCAAACAAAGTACAATATAACAATTTAATTAACATAAATAGACACAAAGCAAAGCAGTTGAATCCCATGCATGCCCTAACGTGCACCTGTGTCTTAGCTTAGCGTCCTGAGAAAACATGTAAGAAAAAGTGTCAACACGAGGTTGGTGAGTTCACAGGTTTCAATATATAAATAAACGTTTACCAGATTTATTGTACATTCAACATATATACCAATGAGTAGCTAACACATATTCATGTTTGCTATTACGCTCGCAACCGTAAACTGACTGTTTGTATTGCCTCCCACCAGGTCTATCAACCACGGTGCACGATTAGGTCAATATTGCACCCGTTCGATATCCAATCATGTTAGCGCGACTAACGCGTGTGAGGTTTGTCAAACCCAGTAGTACTACCCAACATACCTCGCTATTTTCATATTTAAACGGTTCGATGTGAGGGCTTTCATGATAGAGATTACGCATAGTCATAACAATTGATATAAAATGAAGTACAAAAATCAAAAGAGTTGTATCATGTTTTCTCCCCCAGTTTAAAAACAGTAAAAAGGGGCCGTGAAAACTCACCTGCTTGGCGTTGAAGGTAGTTCACACTAGAAGTAAGTTTGGAATCACGAGTGTAAGTCTCAAAATACCTACGAATGTCCTAGAATTATAAATATATAAATTAGGAACGACAAAAGGAATTGTGACTGTGACAAGGAAAGAACGTCTTAAAGAACCGCTCTAACAAACGAGAGTGGACGAACGTGTCCACGGGTTTAGGAATTACTTTACGCGACGAACGACGTAAATAATAATATATATATATATACGAGTGGTTAACATAACTAATTATTATTTAGTCTTGATTGGTTCACGGTGTTATATAAAAATGATTTGAAATAATATAAATATATATTATTTAATAATACGAGTCACAATTCGAAAATAATATAAACATATTATTTTACACGCGTTTACAATTTAAAAAAAATAATATAAATATATTATTTTTTTCATTTCTTTTTCTTTTTTTTACTTATTAATAATAAAAGTGCACAATTTATAAAAATAGTGATAATTTATAAAAATAAATAAAATATTTAAATCCCGAGCCTATGGGTTGTTTTCCGGTTTAAAACCCATTTATATAATGATATAATATTAAAAGATTTGATTTTTATAAATTTAATATTCCAGAAATCGTTTTAAAAAATGAATGTGGGAGCCCGGCCTCGAACCCGGGTCTCTCCCACACAGACACATCGTTTTAACCAGTCCGGCCGCTAGGCTATCGCGTTAGATCCCAGACTGTAATGTTTTATGATACCAGTACTTGTGGTATCCCTCCCCAAACACACCCGCGATAAAACTGTCCCAATACCCACGATTTCGACTTCGATTAAACATAGGAATATAGGGGTTTTGTTCAACGAGGGTTTGCGAATCTATGGGTGAGTTTAATTTCAAAAACATCGTGTTTAAGGCCGTTAAATTACAGAAAAATGGGCCGAACCCTAGCTTATGAACATGGTTCTGATTTGATCGAATTCGATGATGAAAACAGTTCAATTTATGGGGTTTTTACTCATTAAAGGCTTGCGAATGTGTATGAATAGTTTAATTAGATTAACACTGATTCTAGAATCAAAACCCCCAAATTATCGTATGAACAAACCCTAGAATCTGGATCATGAACAATTCGATGTTCTGTGATTAAAATGATATAGGTCTTTCATTGAGTAGAGAATTACGAAGCTAATGATACATTTTAATTGGATTTATGCTGAGTCTAAAGCAGGGTTCGATTATACTGGTTTTATATGAACCCTAGGTTATGGTTCATGATCCATTCGATAATATAATTCCAATTAACCATAGGGCTTTCAAAGAGTTACTGTTTTTGATTCTAACCATACCAATGAATTGAATTAAGATTGTTTTTAGATTAGGATTCGATCAAACTGTATTTGTATGAACCCTAGAATCGGGTTCTTGATATAATTGATGTTGTAAGCCCTAATTGACATAGGGCTTTCCATCTATGAATGAAAACGAAAGTGAGGATGTGTTTAATTACAAGAAACCGAGATCGACTAGGACGGGTTCCGTCTTCGACGTGTTTGGTCTTCAGCAAGTTCAGCCGCGTCTCCGACAAAATTAGAGTATTTAGGAGGTTCAGAAGGATTCGATTGAAGTACATGGGTGTGTAATTCGTAAGAATTTCGACTGACAAGATCGAATTTGATCGATTTAGGATTGGTTTCGACGGTTACGGAATAATTCGTCATTAATTCGATTAATGTGTTAATGATGGATGATTTAATTGATGATTAAGGCCATTAAAGATAAAAATTGAGTGCCAACGCTTCCAATTTCCGTCGAATCGATTTGCAATTTCAGTTTTTGATAAGATTTACACGAGTTTGACTTCAAAAAGTCAAACAGAATTGCATTGGTTCGATTTTTGACTTTGGGGAGTCAACAATTCGATTTGGCATATTTACACAACTAGTCCCTGCAGTTTTGAGTTGATTTTGTGATCGAATTAGTCCTTGTGGTTAGATTTGATTAACGGGGTTAAGTTTTTCATAAGAAACTTAACGGAATTAACTGAAAAAAATCCGGATTGTCACATCATTCCCTAGTTGAAAGAATTTTTGTCCCGAAAATTAAAATAACAAATTTTTTTTTTTCTGGGGCTTCACATCATTCCCTAGTTGAATGAATTTTCGTACCGAAAATTAAAATAGTACCTTAAGAGTTTGACGTGGAGTGCTTGAACAGATTAGGGTATTTGCGCATCATCTGATCCTCGCGCTCCCACGTGAATTCCGGTCCGCGTTTCGAGTTTCAACGGACTCTAACAATGGGGATTTTGCTGCGCTTTAACGTTTTTACTTCCCTATCCATAATTTCGACAGGTTCTTCGATGAAACGTAATTGTTCATCAACATGTAGTTCCTCCAGAGGAACTGCGAGTGATTCGTCTGCCAGGCATTTCTTTAAATTTGAGACGTGAAAGACGTTGTGTACACCACTAAGTCTTTCAGGTAGGTCCAGTTGATACGCGACTGGTCCAATTCTCTTTAATATTTTGAAAGGTCCAACGTAACGAGGATTCAGTTTTCCTCGTTTCCCGAAATGAATGACACCTTACCAAGGTGAGACTTTGAGTAAAACCATGTCACCTATTTGAAATTCCAAAGGTTTACGACGCTTGTCGGCATAGCTCTTTTGACGATCACGAGCTGCCGCCATACGTTTTCTAATTTGAACGATCTTCTCGGAAGTTTCAAATACAAGTTCAGGACCTGTGAGTTGGCTATCCCCAACCTCGGCCCAACAAATGGGAGAACGGCATTTCCGCCCATAAAGTGCTTCAAATGGAGCTGCCTTGATGCTAGTGTGATAACTGTTGTTGTATGAGAACTCCACCAACGGTAGGTGAGACTCCCAAGTATTACCGAAATCGATCACACAAGCTCGTAGCATGTCCTCCAGAGTTTGGATAGTACGTTCAGTTTGGCCATCAGTTTGAGGATGGTATGCTGTGCTTATATCTAGACGCGTGCCTAATGCTTAATGCAATGACTGCCAGAAACGGGAAGTGAATCGTGCAACGCGATCCGAAATGATAGAGATAGGCACCCCGTGCCGAGAGACTACTTCTTTCAAGTATATTCGAGTCAGTTTATCCATTTAGTCAGTTTCTTTGATGGCTAGGAAGTGGGCAGATTTTGTTAGGCGATCAACAATTACCCATATAGTATTACATCCGGTAGGGGTTCGGGGTAATTTGGTAATGAAGTCCATGGATATTTGTTCCCATTTCCACATGGGAATTTCAGGTTGTTGCAGGAGACCGGACGGTTTTTGATATTCAACTTTGACCTTCGCGCTGGTCAGACACTTACTAACATAAGTGGCTATATCGGCCTTCATCTTCGGCCACCAATATAGTACTTTTAGATCATGGTACATTTTATCGGAACCCGGATGAATGGAGTAACGAGATTTATGAGCTTTATCCATGATTAGTTCCCTTAAATTTCCGAACACCGGAACCCATATTCGTTCGACAAAGTAACGAATTCCGTCAGATTTTACTTCAAGTTGTGCTTCCATGCTGCGAGTACCTTCTAACGGTAGGTTATCTTCTTTCAAGGCTTCAAGTTGAGCACTACGGATTCTGTCAGGCAATCCAGGGTGAATAGTAAGTTGTAATGCTCGAACTCGTTTGGGTTTTGTTTCCTTTCGGCTTAGTGCATCAGCCACAACGTTAGCTTTACCCGGATGATACCGGATCGCACAGTCATAATCATTTAAAAGTTCAACCCAACGACGTTGTCGCATGTTCAACTCCTTTTGCTCGAAGATATGCTGGAGGCTCTTGTGGTCGGTGTAGATGGTGCATTTGGTACCGTACAAGTAATGTCTCCATATCTTAAGTGCAAAAACTACAACTCCTAACTCTAGATCATGTGTGGTGTAATTTTTCTCGTGAACCTTTAACTGACGTGAAGCGTTTGCGATTACCTTTTCGCGTTGCATTAAGACACAACCCAGACCTTGAATAGATGCATCACAATACACCACAAAATCACCGGTTCCTTCCGGAAGAGCTAAAATAGGTGCACTGCAAAGTTTCTATTTGAGGTGCTGGAAAGCTGATTCTTGGTTATCGCCCAAATTATAGGCTTTTCCTTTTTGAGTTAGGGAAGTGTGAGATTGCGCAATCTTTGAAAATCCTTCGATAAAACGACGGTAATATCCAGCCAATCCCAGAAATTGTCGCACCTCAGTCGGAGTCGTTGGTGCTGCACAATTCTTGATGGCTTCTATTTTGGATGGGTGGACATGTATCCCTTTTTCATTTACCACATGCCCTAGAAACTGAACTTCCCGAATCCAGAATTCACATTTGGAAAACTTTGCATAAAGTTGCTCTTGTTTAAGTAGTTCCAAAATTAGACGCAGATGTTCCTCATGTTCTTCCTCGTTCTTGGAATAAATAAGGATGTCATCGATGAAAACGATAACAAACTGGTCAAGGTAAGGCTTACACACACGGTTCATGAGGTCCATGAATACCGCAAGTGCGTTGGTTAAACCGAAAGGCATGACCATAAATTCGTAATGGCCGTACCTCGTTCTGAATGCAGTTTTAGAGATATCTTCTTCTCGGACTCTTAACTGATGATAGCCGGACCTAAGGTCTATTTTGGAATAGAAACTTGATCCTTGGAGTTGATCAAAAAGGTCATCAATACGAGGTAAAGGGTAGCGGTTCTTGATTGTAACTTTATTCAGCTCCCGGTAATCAATACACATACGGAACGTACCGTCCTTCTTCTTGACAAATAATACCGGAGCTCCCCACAGTGATGAACTAGTTCGGATGAAACCTTTATCCAATAAGTCTTGCAATTGAGTGGACAGTTCCTACAATTCACTAGGTGCTAATCGATAAGGTGCCCGAGCAATCGGTGCTGCTCCGGGTGCTAGGTCAATTTGGAATTCAACCTGACGGTGTGGTGGTAAACCGGGCAGATCCTCGGGAAATAGTTCCAAAAATTCACGTATAACGGGAATATCTTCGATCTTCTTCTCTTCTGACGGCTGTTCAGCAACAAGGGCCAAAATAGCCGTATGCCCCTTTCGAAGACATTTTTGTGCTTTCATGAAGGATATAATACCTATGACGGCACCAACTCTTTCGCCTTGGATGGAAAGGGTTTCTCCATTCGAGAGAGGTATACGTACAATCTTCTCACGACATATAATTTTGGCTTGGTTTTTAGATAGCCAATCCATGCCGACGATTACATCAAAACTACCAAGTATGACCGGCATAAGGTCGATATCAAGAATATAGCTATCTAGATCAAGCTTACAACCCTTAAGAATGTGAGTTGCTTCGATTATTTGGCCGTCAGCTATCTCTATTACATACTTAGCTTCTAACAGAGTTGGGGTTCCTTTTATCATATCACTAAGTTTCTTAGATATAAAACTCCTATCAGCACCAGTGTCAAAAATGACAGAAGCAAAGTAATTATTTAAGAGAAATTTACCGGTGACCACGTTATGATCGTAGCGAGCCTCTCCGGATCCCAGTACAAAAGCTCTCCCTTTCGCTCCATTTCCTTCATTACCACCGTTATTACCATTATTCCCACCATTGTTGTTTTGATTGGGGTTGTTACCATTGTTTCCCTGGTTATTACCGTTACCACTACCACTGCCATTACCATTTCCACCCTTTTTCAACTGAGGACAATTCCTTTGAATGTGCCCCTCTTTACCGCACTGAAAACATCCCCTCGTGAATCCCTGTGATTGAAATGGTTGTTTATTCGGGAGTGCAACCCTACAGTCCTTCGCAGCGTGGCCCATTTTTCCACACCGCTGGCAACGTTGTCGGTCACAAGTGCCCGTGTGGTGATAGCCACATTTGTTGCACTTGGGGTACCTCCCAGCATATTCTCCCTGATTCGGACCTTATGAGGTCGTTTGATTAAAGTTTCTAGCAGGCTCAAACTTTCGCTGCTGTTGGTGCTGAGGTTGATTAGGTTGGGATCCTTTAGGATTATAGTGGGAGTGTGAGTGGGAGTGATGGTCGAACTTGCGCTTATTGTTGTCGGTGGGTTTAGAAACCGAACCTCTTGGAGGTAAAGTTCCCTGTGTCACTGCCTGATCGGTTAATTTGTGAGCAAGTCTGATGGTCTGTTGGATGGTGGTAGGGTTGGATGAGGTCACCATGCTTTGAATCTGAGGTACCAAACCTCCAATTTGTAGTTCAATCCGTTTGTAATCCGGAGTCACCATGTGTGGGCACATGGTAGCAAGTTCGTGCGAACGGGTGGTGTAAAGTTCAATTTCTGAACCCTCCATCTTAAGGTTCCAGAACTCTCCTTCTAGCTTTTGAATTTCATCTCGTGGGTAGTATTCTTCCTTCCTAAATTCCTCCCACGGGAGTCCATTTGCCATTGCCAGTCCCAACATCTGAACTTGGGCATTCCACCATGTTAGGGCCGGGCCTTCTAAAGTTCCAGCAGCAAATTTCACTTGGTTAGCCACGGGGCAGTTGCACATGGCTATTACCGATTCAACCTTCTCAAACCAGCGAAGTAATCCAACTACTCCTTCAGCTCCACTAAAGGTGTGGGGCTTGCAGTCCATGAATGCCTTGAAAGTGCTGGCTGGCTGTTGATTTTGCTGGCCTGGATTTAGAGATACGGATTGAATTGGAATTATAGATTTAGAAAGATGTTCTTAGGAGAAGAATTGACACTATTAGTCAATAGTTAAAGCATTTACCTGCAGCATTCTGTGCTGCTAGGGCCTCTGCCACACTATTGTTTATCAAAGCTGCCAGTTCTGCTACCGTCATGTTGATGGTACAACGACCAACGGCACGGCCTCCTCGTCCTCTCCCAGACATGTTTCTTCACAATCACAAATGAAAACAATGAGAAATATATCGCATATTAAACATTATTCAGGTACGGGTAAGGAAATACACATCTAATATTTTGAAAATTAAATAAATTGTAAGGCTACAAAATAAATAACTCAAATATTTACCCATCTAGGTTCGAAAAGGGAAATAACATAAGCAAAAACAAACATGAAAAGAAGATAGATTAGGAAGATCCTCAAATATCCTCGTCATCAGAAGAGACGTATGACTGTGCATCATCAATCTCCACTGGCTCTTCCTCAGCTGGTTCCCCCTCTAAGGGCTCCTCCTCGAAGGGCTCCTCCTCAAAGAGGTCCTCCTCAAAGGGTTCCTCCTCATCGTCAGATACTAGAATGTCTTCCGGGTGTAGGGCCGCTTGCAGTTGGGCTTCCAAGTGAGTCACCCTCTCTTGAAGGCCTTCAGCAGTGTGGTTTGCCACATGTAGCTGAGCTTCCATAGCAGCTAATCTCTCCAGAACTCCTTGCATATCATCATCCATAGTGTCAGCCCCCGTCTCTAGGTATGCCACACGATCCACTAAAAGGTTGTGGACATGGTCCGTTGCAGCTAGTTCAGTAGTCAAATTTTATATTCCTACCTTATTCTTCTCCACTTGAGGTCCATTCTCCAGGAGTTTAGGTATCTCCTCGGTGGCATCTTGTACAAAACTTAATTCCTTAAACATATAGGACACGAATGCTGCGAAGGCTTGTTCCATGGTGCATGGTAAGCTAGGCAAGGTAGATGATGAAGACGTGGATCCAAAGTACGGTGATGGAACATCTCCCATTTCGATCCACCCTTGGATCATATGTGGGTACATATCCCAATTGAGAGCATAATCCAATGCTCGTGCGTTGCTCGGTTCGCCTTGATCAATTGAGGTAGTCCGGCGCCTTTTGGGCTCCGGGGATGAGGGTACAGGTGCCTTATGCCCTGATGCGTTAGGTGAAGGAGGTGGTGTTGACGACATGATCCTGCAACATTTTGTATAAGTGCCAAACATCCAAATGACATGTAACTAATGTGTGAGGCTATAGTCTAGTATGCAATCATAGTTCTCTATAACCAATGGCTCTGATACCAATCTGTCACACCCCCAATTTCAACTAACGGAGTATTACCGTTTGGGAAGTGACAAACCAGGATCTCAGACACTAGTTACATTGAACGACTCTACATGGGACTCAAAATGAAAATATCTTTTTAAATCAGAGTATCAATGCGGAAGCGTAAAGAAAGTAAATGCGCAAAATACACGCGCCCAAAAAAACCAAAGTCCAAGAGTCTCGAAAGTCCAAACCAAACAAAGTACAATATAACAATTTAATCAACATAAATAGACACAAAGCAAAGAAGTTGAATCCCATGCATGCCCTAACGTGCACCTGTGTCTTAGCTTAGCGTCCTGAGAAAACATGTAAGAAAAAGTGTCAACACGAGGTTGGTGAGTTCACAGGTTTCAATATATAAATAAACGTTTACCAGATTTATTGTACATTCAACATATATACCAATGAGTAGCTAACACATATTCATGTTTGCTATTACGCTCGCAACCGTAAACTGACTGTTTGTATTGCCTCCCACCAGGTCTATCAACCACGGTGCACGATTAGGTCAATATTGCACCCGTTCGATATCCAATCGTGTTAGTGCGACTAACGCGTGTGAGGTTTGTCAAACCCAGTAGTACTACCCAACATACCTCGCTATTTTCATATTTAAACGGTTCGATGTGAGGGCTTTCATGATAGAGTTTACGTATAGTCATAACAATTGATATAAAATGAAGTACAAAAATCAAAAGAGTTGTATCATGTTTTCTCCCCCAGTTTAAAAACAGTAAAAAGGGGCCGTGAAAACTCACCTGCTTGGCGTTGAAGGTAGTTCACACTAGAAGTAAGTTTGGAATCACGAGTGTAAGTCTCAAAAGACCTATGAATGTCCTAGAATTATAAATATATAAATTAGGAACGACAAAAGGAATTGTGACCGTGACAAGGAAAGAACGTCTTAAAGAACCGCTCTAACAAACGAGAGTGGACGAACGTGTCCACGGGTTTAGGAATTACTTTACGCGACGAACGACGTAAATAATAATATGTATATATATATATACAAGTGGTTAACATAACTAATTATTATTTAGTCTTGATTGGTTCACGGTGTTATATAAAAATGATTTGAAATAATATAAATATATATTATTTAATAATACGAGTCACAATTCGAAAATAATATAAACATATTATTTTACACGCGTTTACGGTTTAAAAAAAAAATAATATAAATATATTATTTTTTTCTTTTCTTTTTCATTTTTTTTACTTATTAATAATAAAAGTGCACAATTTATAAAAATAGTTATAATTTATAAAAATAAACAAAATATTTAAATCCCGAGCCTGTGGGTTGTTTTACGGTTTAAAACCCATTTATATAAAGATATAATATTAAAAGATTTGATTTTTATAAATTTAATATTCTAGAAATCGTTTTAAAAAAAGAATGTGGGAGCCCGGCCTCGAACCCGGGTCTCTCCCACACAGACACATCGTTTTAACCAGTCCGGCCGCTAGGCTATCGCGTTAGATCCCGGACTGAAATGGTTTTATGATACCAGTACTTGTGGTATCCCTCCCCAAACACACCCGCGATCAAAACTATCCCAATACCCACGATTTCGACTTCGATTAAACATAGGAATATAAGGGTTTTGTTCAACGATGGTTTACGAATCTATGGGTGAGTTTAATTTCATAAACATCGTGTTTAAGGCCGTTAAATTACAGAAAAATGGGCCGAACCCTAGCTTATGAACATGGTTCTGATTTGATCGAATTTGATGATGAAAACAGTTGGATTTATGGGGTTTTTACTCATTAAAGGCTTGCGAATGTGTATGAATAGTTTAATTAGATTAAGACTGATTCTAGAATCAAAACCCCCAAATTATCGTATGAACAAACCCTAGAATTTGGATCATGAACAATTCGATGTTCTGTGATTAAAATGATATAGGTCTTTCATTGAGTAGAGAATTACGAAGCTAATGATACATTTTAATTGGATTTATGCTGAGTCTAAAGCAGGGTTCGATTATACTGGTTTTATATGAACCATAGGTTATGGTTCATGATCCATTCGATAATATAATTCCAATTAACCATAGGGCTTTCAAAGAGTTACTGTTTTCGATTCTAATCATACCAATGAATTGAATTATGATTGTGTTTAGATTAGGATTCGATCAAACTGTATTTGTATGAACCCTAGAATCGGGTTCTTGATATAATTGATGTTGTAAGCCCTAATTGACATAGGGCTTTCCATCTATGAATGAAAACGAAAGTGAGGATGTGTTTAATTACAAGAAACAGATGTGAATTGACCGAGATCGACTAGGACGGGTTCCGTCTTCGACGTGTTTGGTCTTCAGCAAGTTTAGCCGCGTTTCCGACGAAATTAGAGTATTCTGGAGGTTCAGAAGGATTCGATTGAAGTACGTGGGTGTGTAATTCATAAGAATTTCGACTGACAAGAACGAATTTGATCAATTTTGGATTGGTTTCGATGGTTACAGAATAATTCTTCATTAATTCGATTAATGTGTTAATGATGGATGATTTAATTGATGATTAAGGCCGTTAAAGATAAAAATTGAGTGCCAACGCTTCCAATTTCCGTCGAATCGATTTGCAATTTCAGTTTTTGATAAGATTTACACGAGTTTGACTTCAAAAAGTCAAACAGAATTGCATTGGTTTGATTTTTGACTTTGGGGAGTCAACAATTCGATTTGGCATATTTACACAACTAGTCCCTGCAGTTTTGAGTTGATTTTGTGATCGAATTAGTCCTTGTGGTTAGATTTGATTAACGGTGTTAAGTTTTTCATAAGAAACTTAACGGAATAGTTAACGGAATTAATTGAAAAAAATCCGGATTGTCACACCCTCATGTTCAATCACATTTTCAGCTTCAGCTTCATTGTGTTTTGCATTTGCTTGTTGAGGTTGTTCTGGTTGTGCTTGTGGTTATTCTAATGCTTCATCTTCATGAATCCAATGATCATTCAATGGAGCCACATAATTAGGATTAACTATGTGTCCAAATAAAGAAGTAGGTATAGGAATCAAAGCTGGATTCTGTTACTTAACATTATGACAGTCTGTGAAAATTTTCTTTGTCATAGGATTCAAAGTAAGTCTTGTATTCAACTGTGGTAGGTTTGGAATGAGATGGTTGATAATGACTTGTAAAAACCTATGGTACATGATAAAACCCTGACCCTCAGGTGGTGTGATTTGTGCAACCAACTTTTTGTGGAGGTATAAAGCAAAATTGAAGGGTTGATTTAATGCTAAGGCCACCATTGCTCCTTGTAATATAGATTTCAGACCATCAGTTCCTACCTTCCTTGGAGACAAACACTTTATGATGACATGCATCAAATACCTCCATTGACCAACAAGACCTCCTTTACATGCTTGTGAATCATTAGCCCTGCCTCTGTAACCCATTCTATTAAAGCACCATATGATTAAAGTAGTAGCTAAGCGAATAGGATCTCTGGAAGCACCTCCTAAGTACAATGCTTCTCTGATAGTTTCCACAGAAATCTCTATGTAGGTCCCTTCGTGTGTGTCGGATCGTTGCATGCAAGTGGTCTACTAGTCGGACCGGGTGTGGAATACCCGTGACAAGGCGGAGAGTCTAACTAAAACAAAGTAAACCAACATGAGAGTCATAATAAAAGCTCTTTCTATTATAAACACTCGACGGTTACAGAGAGATTACAAATTGCATACTTAACAAACTGAGTTCGTCTAAGATATGAGTTCTGCGTACTTATCCTCTGTGAACCAAACCTATTTATACAGACCTGATGCCTGCGCACTTAGCAAGTGCGCAGGACCAAATGCTCTTGCGTACTTAGCAAGTACGCATGGGTCTTCCTGCGTACTTGCTAAGTACGCAGGAGCTTTCTTCTGCGCACATGTAAGTGCGCAAAACACTTAGAAGAAATGCAACATACACTATGTAAAAGTAAATACAACTCGATAAACTATTACAAAACGACTCTTACATACAAAGACAAATTACAGACATTAGAAATACAAAGTAAGACTCTATCAAGAGTGTTGTCACAGGAAAGTGCATCAACAAACTCCCCCTTGACAATAGCTCGGGATCTTCATCGTCTTCAGTCTTCATAGCACTGGTCCCTTAGCTTCCATTTTCTTATTGTAATCAAGGCAGAACTTAATCACCGTGTCATATTTAGAAGCAAGGAGCTTTATCCATTCGTCCGTGTGGACACAGTAGCGTTCCGCTAGTACCTCCAGATCTTTCATAGAAAAGTTGATGAAGATAGAAAAGTTGATGAAGCAGACTTCATCAAAGATTCTGATCAGTTCTTTTGGTAGTGTGTTCCCACTCTCGGAACGAACCTTTCACATGATCATAGCCTCGCCCGTTTTTGGATCTACGTACCAGTACCACATGTCACCAAGAATATCCTGAGATAACTTGCTCAAGGGAATCTTAGTTTCACATTGCACTGGCTTGTATACCAATCTCTTTATGTGCTTCTTAGTCACAGGATGTACAGCATGCTTATCCTTGACTCTTCTGGGCACTTGAGGCTTGAAGTATTCAAATTTCCCTGATCTTGCTTCTCGCTGTAGTGTTACCCATAAACCCATTGCTACTGCATGACTCGAGTGACTCAGCAGGTCGCGGTTTGCGAGGTTCACAAGGTCGTACTTGGGCAAAGAGTTGAACGCCTCACTGGTTGGTTTCAAGTATTGAACCCCCCCAGATCTTTTGATGGCGAACAACTATTTGTCCTCCTCGAACCTAACAGCCAAGATCATACCTGTAGCCCCATGCTTGTCTGTGATGGACGTCTTTTGCCACACGGGAGCTGGACCCTTAGATGATGTAGAAGGCATGTCTTTATCTTTTGGTGCCTCGGGGTCCACAGGTGTAGGGTCGACTGGGGAGGCTTCAGTTGTAGCTTCAACATTACTTGCCATGTCAACTGAGCCTGTGTCGAGCAGAGATTCGAGCGATGGTACTTCAAAGGTCTCACCATCCTCTAACTCGTACTCTCCTTCCCCATCGCCCTTGGGAATGTCTATCACCACATCCTCATCTTCATCATTCCAGTCATCACCAGAGTCTATCTCTACTTTTTCTAGATTGAAGAGAGCATCGATCTGTGCTTCTTTAGAGTAGTCAGGCTCTAGATATAGGATCTCATCATCAGATAAGTCCTTAAGTACTTCAGCCACTGACTTCCCTTTATCACCACCACCACCAGATGTATCACCACCCTCTTGCTGAGTAGACTCCCCCTCAGCCATTGGAACATAAGAGATGGTCACAATCACCAAAGCTTGGTGCTCACCTCCACTAGGACCGGCTTCAGGATCCTTGTCTTTATCATCATCCTTAGTCAAGTCGACTGGATGACAAGGCTCAGCACCAGTGGATTTATGTTCTTTCTCTTTCTCTCTCTTTCTCTTTTTCTTTTTCTGTCTCCCCCTGAGCACCAAGCTTCTTGGTCAGTTCTTCAACTAATTTGACCATCGCTTCGTGCTCTTTTCTCTGCAAATCCATCCTTAGCTCAAGTGAAGTTCTGTGGCCTAGAATCATTTCATTGGTTTTCATCAGCAGCTCGTTCTGTGCCATAACATTCTTCAGTTGCTCATTTGTCCCTGTTCTCTGGCTGTGGAGAATCCTAACTTCATCGGCCAGGGAATTAATCTATGCTTGTTGAGCATCAGACTCCTCCTTTGACTTTTGAATGGTCTTCAACAGTTCAGCAACTTGGGTCTCTAGGACATTGATCCTTGCATCATACGGATCAGAATGCCTAGATGATGAGGCTTCAGCATTATGGATGGGGAGGAGAAGATTGTGTCAAAGTCAAACCCTTGTGAGAAATCACCATAGTTGAAGGGTTGACCTGATGGCTCAATGGTGTGAGGTGGGTGTGGGGATGTAATGATGGGAGTGGGTGTTATGGTTGGGGTGATGGTGACTGACTCCGTGAGAAGTGGAGTAGTCACCGTCACCTGGACGGATGTTGTAGGGAGGTCACCGTCACAGGAACCTCCTCTGTGACTGTCGTGACTACCACATCAGCTTGAACTTGTGGCCTTCTCCTCCTTCGGTACAATTGCTGTTCTGGTGGGGTAGAGGCTGAATCTGGACTGGCAGCTGGAACTTGTACTTGCTGCACAGTCGGGACCTCTACTACCCTGGGGATAGCAACCTCTTTCCTATCTCCTCTGTTCTTATGAACACGCTCTCGTCTTTGTCTTTGTTGAGCAGCGTCAGAGTCAGATGTTGGCTCATAATCGCTGCTCGAGCTTTGTCGCTTCCTTTTGGAGGACGACTCAGGTAGGGTTACCTGTGTCGATCTCCTGGGGTGTGCCTGTGATGGTGCGTCATCGGAATCATAAGAATCTGATTCTGTTGCTTCTGAATCGGATTCCTCAGCACCACCATCACCGCCTTCGTCGTCTCCATCCTCAGACGAGCTATCATCACTATCATTTTCCTCATGGTGTTGTTCTTGTTGCTCATCAGAGTGTTCACTCATGTTAGGTTCCGAGTCGTGGCTATACCATCTCCAGTCTTTAGGTGCCACATATGATTTATTTAGAAGGTGGCCAAAGAGTTCTGTGTGCACAGGGGTAGGTTCTACACTGCCTGGCTTCAGAAATTGAGCAAATACTCTTTTGTCCACCCGCTTGACTTGCAGTCTCTCCCCTATAGCAGGAAGGTTTGGCAACGCGTCATTTATCAAAAGTTGCACAAACCGAGGGTATAACAAGAACCGAAATCTCTCCGCTGTGTTGATCTGGTCATTGATGGCCTTAAAGATGTAGCGGGAGAAGTTGTAGCCCTTATTGAGAGAAAGGTCGACCATGGCTGCGGCAAGGTCATGACCCATGGCATCTTTCCCAGCTTTCCTAGACGAGATGCACACGATCATGACGTGGGCGAAATACCGCCATTGGTCTAATACCCACATCTTTTTATAAGAAGCATAGTCCCTTGCTCCGACGTATCCCATTCGTTGCCTCCAACACCCATCCACAAAGTAGTCTGGATAGGCTGTCGGGTCGGTAGCAAGGTCTCTGAACTGCAGGACACTTCTAATGGTATCTTCAGAAAATGCGATAGCTTGACCTGCAACGGTAGCCCTAATGACATTTGGGGATACCGTGCAGTCGTGCTCCGTCGTCTCCCAGAATTGTTCGAGATAGGGTCTTGACACGATAGGGTCAGCAGAAATGGCGTAGCTGATTCTTGAACGGTTCAAGAAATCAACTATGTCTCTGTACTGCAACGCTGCACCCTTCCATTCTGGTTCAGTTTTAGCTAACAGGTTGAATTCGTTAGAAAATGCCCGAGCCATGATCTGCAAAAACACACAGAAAACATAATCAGAACAACACGTATCATTGGAAATGGATAAACATGACTCAGTATAGCAGTTACTCAATGAAGTGAATTTCAGACTTAGGAAATTTTGCTAAGTGTTGGTCCTGCGTACTTAGCAAATACGCAGGAGTTTGTTCTTGCGTACTTAACAAGTACGCAGGAATTACTTCTTGCGTACTTGTTAAGTGTGCAAGACTTGTACTTAGCCAAAATTCCAGAAGTCTCAATTTCAAACAGAAGTGAGGCATTGCCGTGGATTATGGTCACCACAAGGTCGAAATACTTGATTAAGACCTATGGGACCACTATCCACCGCAAGTAACTGCTAAACTCGTCAATTTTATGACCTAGATGACGACCCAGTGGAAACAACGGTCAATCGAGGGTCAAGGCCAAAATCAAATAATGTTAAGGAAAAATTCGGAGTCAATAGGTTTCGATTAGTGATTATTAACAAGTTTTAGGTCTTAATTTGTATTTAGAACACCAAAATAGGTCAATAATTTCACACTCAAAACGGTCGATGAATCGGTCGAAAATAGGGATTTAATGGATGATACGGACCGAGAGTCTCACCAAGTAAATGTTTGATGATGATTAAACAATGAGTGGGACGAAAAATCCGGTTGGAACACTTGAAATTTTTGAGGAAAATGGTCGGAGGGAATATCACAGGAGAAAACGATTTGAAAGTGATAAACCCTAAAAAATTTTCTAAGTCCTGTATTTATACCCAACACATATTGGTCGTGCGTACTTACTAAGTGCGCAGGACTTAACTCCTGCGTACTTACTAAGTACGCATGACTTAAGTCTTGCGTACGTGTTAAGTACGCAGGGTTTACCTCATGCGCACTTATCAAGTACGCAGAGACCCTTATGTGCGCACACTTTCAACTCAAATTATGAAGATTTTAAGTCAAATAACGAACAAGATAAAAGCGTTCAATCAAGAGGATTCAAAATCAATTTAGGAAGGTTAAATACAAATATTTTTGGCTTTTATGAATAAAGTTGAACTATGCATAAACTTAAAATATTTTTGATCTTTTCTCATAGAAATATACAAGTATTCACACAAACTATTTTTGATCAAAGACACGAGCAGAGGATCATATCAGGCTATCTTTTAGCAAAAACGATACAAAATAAACATCAAAGAATATGGGATCATGTCATGTATTACTATTTATTCATACGTAATAAGCATATAGACAAGTAATTCAAGTTGACAATATTATAAGATTTGAAACTATAAGCATCTTTGTATCACATTCTTGTGTATTAATGTATTATTTATAAGATATACAACGTGTACCCCACTGATATGCTATTCTAACTTGCACTATCTCAAGGCATCTAAGATTTTTCCAATGATTTTAAAAATTTTCAGAATGAAGCTACATCTATTAGCACAGGAAAAATCAAGCAGAATACATAAGGATTATCAGGAATCATAAGATTCAGAATCGAGTGATTCATTTGTCTTGGTTTCATGTGATTTTCTTCTTTGAATATCGGGATGATGATTCAGGATAATAGATATGGTGTTTGATTATCAGGTAAGGGGATCCAACTTTTATCTGAATTTGATTTCAATGAATCAGGAGTGATTCAAGGGTGAATACATGTTCAACGGTTAATGTATAGACATGTCTTGATTCAATCTCTCCTTGCATACTTGTGAGTATGGGCAGTGAGATGAACCGCATTAATTGTGCTAACGACATAACCAGAAACTGATCTCAAAAGAAAATTATTGCCGAAATCTAACATCCTTTATCTGATAATGATCTTTTCTATTCTTTTACGCACACACGCTTGCAAACATGGGTTCAAATCACGGTTGTAATTTAGATTTAGTTTCCACACTACTAGTGATTCAAAGACGCATACAGCCTACTGACAATTCAAATTACTTGTTAATAAACATATTAAAAACATAATAATTTAAATAATTAAGTAACCATGACGCAATCATTTCCCATATGAGCAGTCTATGGTGTTTAGATCATTTCTGATGTACCATCATTTCCTCTTTTCTCAAGTTAACTTTGAAATTTTCTCCATTTTCTATTTTGTTTTTGCTTTTTGTAAAATATTTTAAAGACTAAAAGAACTATACAGAATAGTTTAAAAGAATTAAAAAATTTAACTTTCATGACTTGAATTGAGTTAAGAAAACTTAGTTTTCACTCAGGATTGAACATTCCTATCAAGTTGACAAGATGCTCAAAACGGGATCGATCAAATGTCTTTGTGAAAAGGTCAGCAAGATTGTCATCCGTGTGAACTTTTACAAGTTCAATTGAATGCATTTCAGCACAGTCACGAATGAAATGATGGCGAATCTCTATATGTTTAGTTTTGGAATGTTTCACCGGGTTATTTGTGATGGACATGGTGGCATTGTTGTAAATGAATAGAGGAGTTCCAGTGAAGTTTAAGCCGTAGTCTCTCAACTGTTGCTGAATCCACAGTATCTGAGAACAACTGCTCGCTGCAACAATGTATTCTGCTTCACAAGTTGAGACAGAAACCGTTGACTGCTTCTTACACTGCCAGGAGACCAGTCTGTCTCCTAAGAATTGACATCCACCAGAAGTTGACTTTCTGTCAAGCTTATAACCGCCATAATCTGAATTAGTGTAGGCTTTGAAGTTGAATGACTGCTGCTTAGAGTACCAAAGACCTAATCGGGGTTTCCCTTTCAGGTATCTGAAAATTCTCTTCACGGCTAACATATGTGACTCCTTCGGTTGAGACTGAAACCTTGAGCACAAACATACAGCAAACATTATATCGGGTCTTGAAGCTGTGAGATACATAAGTGATCCGATCATCCCACGGTACAATCTGCTGTCTACATCCTTTCCATCTTTGTCAGGATGCAAACCATGATTGACTGGGATAGGTGTTCCATAAGTACTGCTATAATTCATCTTGCATTTTGATAAGATGTCCTGCACATACTTAGTTTGATGTAGATAAATGCCATCCTCTCTTTGACTGACTTGCAGACCCAGGAAGAACGACAATTCACCCATATTACTCATTTCAAATTTGGACTTCATCACCTGCTCGAATTCCGTACACATCCCTTCATTGGTAGACCCAAAAATGATGTCGTCGACATATACTTGTACAAGAAGAATGTCACCTCCTGCTTTCCTAATGAAGAGAGTCGAGTCAATCTGTCCACGGTCGAAACCATTAGACAGTAAATGCTTAGATAATGTCTCATACCATGCCCGTGGTGCTTGATGAAGACCATAAAGTGCTTTGTCGAGCTTATACACTTTATTGATATTATGCGGATCTTCAAAACCGGGAGGCTGAGTGACATAGACTTCTTCATGAACTTTACCATAAAGGAAAGCACTCTTCACATCAAGTTGATAGACCTTGAAGCCGACATATGTGGCATAAGCCAAGAACAGTCGAATAGCTTCAATTCTAGCAACTGGGGCATATACTTCCGTGTAATCCAAGCCCTCTTGCTGATAAAAACCCTGAACAACCAATCTTGCTTTATTCTTCACAACAACATGACGATCATCCGTCTTGCATTTGAACACCCATCTGGTTCCAATTGGCTGAAATACTTTTGGCAAGTCAACCAAATCCCACACGTGTAACTTTTGGAATTGAGACAGTTCATCTTGCATTGCCTCAATCCAGCAGTTGTAAGTAAGAGCCTCCTTCACATTCTTCGGCTCTAACTGGGACACGAATGCAGCATGCAGACATGTTTCCATAACACCAGTGTCAAGTATCTCTGTGTAAAGACTGGTGTTCTCAGTGATGGTTCGATGACGAGTTTGAACGCCGGCATTAGGATCACAAATAATGTTGTCAATTGGATGATTCCTATGCACTCTCGTCTCCGGTACAATTGGTTCCTGAATTTCTGGATCAAGATTCGTGCTTAACTCCCCCATTTCCTGTGTTCCAGAGGAAGAAGATTCAATGTTAATTGGATCAGCTGGAGCTTCATTTCCTACAGTTGTGTTAGGATTAGCTGGAGCGTCATCTCCAACGACAAGAACATATTCACTGTCATGAGTTCCAGATGCAGATGCAGCATTGGAATCAAGAGTTACAATCGGTACAGTAGCACGAGTAGAGAAGCTGGAGTCATCGCTTCCACCCAATAAATCATAGACATTTGCAGCGTCATCTGCAGATATATCAGGAAGATTGAATGACTTGAATAGCGCATCATAATCAAAACCCCAAGCTGGACCTGTTGGTTCGGGTGGAATGCTGTGTTTACTATAATCCACTTCAAACCATTCCTCGACAGTATGTTGTACACTCTCTTGCAAGGCGAGTTGGCAACGTATCCTAAGAAGATGCCTTCCACCGCTTTTGCATCAAACTTAGACTGGCGGTCTTTGTACTGTAGCAACAAGGAACAAGGACTACCAAAAGGAACTAGGTAATCAAGATTGGGAAGTCGATTGTTGATCAACTCGTAACAAGTCTTGTTGTGCCTCATCACTACCAGAACTCTATTTAAGACGTGACACGCTGTATTAACTGCTTCTGCCCAGAAAGTGACAGGAAGCTTTGCATCCGACAGCATAGTCCTTGCAGTCTCAATCATTGTTCTGTTCTTTCGTTCAGCAACTCTGTAGGTCCCTTCATGTGTGTCGGATCGTCACATGCAAGTGGTCTACTAGTCGGACCGGGTTGCGGAATACCCGTGACTAGGTGGAGAGTCTTACAAAACAAAGTAAACCAAACACGAGAGTCACAATAAACGTTCTTTGTATTATAAACACTCGACGGTTACAGAGAGAATACAAGCTGCGTACTTAGCAAAACTGAGTTCGTCTGAACAAATGGTTCTGCGTGCTTAGCTTCTGTGAACCTATCCTATTTATACAGACCTGATGCCTGCGCACTTAGCAAGTGCACAGGACCAATTGCTCTTGCGTACTTAACAAGTACGCATGGGTCTTCTTGCGTACTTGCTAAGTACGCAGGAGCTTTCTCCTGCGCACTTGTAAGTGCGCAAAACACTTAGCAGAAAAACAACATACATTATGTAAAAGTAAATACAACTCGATAAACTATTACATAATGACTCATAAATACAAAGACAAATTACAGACATTAGAAATACAAACTAAGACTCTATCCAGAGTGTTGTCACAGGAAAGTGCATCAACAAACTCCCCCTTGACAACAGCACAGGATCTTCATCGTCTTCAGTCTTCATTCTTCCATCTTCACAGCACTTGTTCCTTAGCTTCCATCTTCTTTTTGTAATCAAGACAGAACTTGATCAACTTATCATCTTTGGCAGAGAGAAGCTTCATCCATTCGTCAGTGTGGATGCAGTACTTGTCGGCTAGTACCTCCAGATCGTTCACAGAAAAGTTGATGAAGCAGACTTCATCAAATATCCTGATCACTTCCTTTGGCACAATATTTCCACTTGCTGACTTACCTTTACTCATTACCACCGCCTCGCCTGTTTTTGGATCAACGTACCAGTACCACATGTCACCAAGAATATCCTGAGGTAACTTGCTCAGGGGAATCTTAGTTTCACATCGCACTGGCTTGTATACCAATCTCTTTATGGGCTTCTTAGTCACAGGATGCACAGCGTGCTTATCCTTGACTCTTCTGGGCACCTGAGGCTTGAGGTATTCAAATTTCCCTGATCTTGCTTCCCGCTGTAGTGTTACCCACAAACCCATTGCTACTGCATGATTCGAGTGACTTAGCAGATCGTGGTTTGCGAGGTTAACTAGGTCGTACATGGGCAAAGAGTTGAACGCCTCACTGGTGGGTTTCAAGTATTGAACCCCCCCAGATCTTTTGATGGCGAACAACTGCTTGTCCTCCTCAAACCTAACAGCTAAGATCATACATGTCGCTCCGTGCTTGTCTGTGATAGACGTCTTTTGCCACACGCGAGCCGGACCCTTTGTAGATGCAGAAGGCATGTCACTCTCTTTTGGTGCCTCGGGGTCCACAGGTGTAGGGTCGACTGGGGAGGCTGCAGTTGTAGCTTCAACATTACCTGCCATGTCAACTGAGCCTGTGTCGAGCAGAGATTCGAGCGATGGTACTTCAAAGATCTCACCATCCTCTAACTCGTACTCTCCTTCCCCGTCGCCCTTGGGAAACGCTATCTCAACATCATCGTCATCCTCATTCCATTCATCACCAGAGTCGATCTCTCCTTCTTCCAGATTAAGGAGAGCATCGATCTATGCCTCTTTGGAATAGTCAGGCTCTAAATAGAGGATCTCATCATCAGATAAGTCCTTGAGCACATCAGCCGCTGACTTCTCTTTATCTCCGCCACCACCACCTGAGGTATCACCACCCTCTTGCTGAGTAGACTCCCCCTCAGCCAATGGAACAAAAGAGATGGGCACAATCGCCAAAGCTAGGTGCTCACCTCCACTAGGACCGATTTCAGGATCCTTGTCTTTATCATCATCCTTAGTCAGATCGACTGGATGTCAAGACTCGGCACTGGTGGATTTCTTTTCTTTGTCTTTCTCTTTCTCTTTCTCTGTCTCCTTCTCCGTCTCCTTCTTCCCCTGAGCACCTAGCTTCGCGGTCAGTTCACCAACTAATTTGACCATAGCTGCGTGCTCCTTCCTTTGTAGATCCAACCGTAGCTCAAGGAAAGTCATGTGAGCTAGAATCATGTCATTAGTCTTCATCAACAGTTCATTCTGTGCCATGACATTCTTCAACCGTTCATCAGTCCCCGTTCTCTGGCTACGCAGAATCCTAACTTCATCCGCCAGAGAGTTTATCTGTGCTTGTTGAGCATCAGAATCCTCTTTTGACTTTTGAATAGTCTTCAACAAGCCAGCAACTTGGGTTTCTAGCACATCGATCCTAGCTTCATTTGGATCCGGATGCCTAGACAATGAGGCTTCGGCGTTGTGGATGGGGGAAGAGAAGATTGTGTCAAAGTCGAACCCCTATGAGAAATCACCGTAGTTAAAGGGTTGACCTGACGGCTCTTTGGTGGGTGTTGGGATGGGGGATGTAATGATGGAAGTTATGGTTGGGGTGATGGTGACTGACTCCGTGAGAAGTGGAGCAGTCACCGTCACCTGGACGGTTGGAGTACGGAGGGTCACCGTCACAGGAATCACCTCTGTGACCGCCGTGACTGCCACATCTGCTTCTACCAGTGGCCTTCTCCTCCTTCTAAACAGTTGCCGTGCTGGCGTGGTAGATTCTGACTCTGGACGGACAGCTTCAACTTATGCTGGCTGCACAGTCGGAATCTCTTCAACCCTGGGGATAGCAACCTGTTGCCTATCGCCCCTTTTCTTGTTGGCTTTCTCTCGCCTTCGTCTTTGTAGAGCAGCATCAGAGTCGGAATCCGGCTCGTATTCGCTGCTCGAGCTTTGTCATTTTCTTTTTGAAGACGACTCAGGCAGGGTTACCTGTGCCGACCTTCTCGGATGTGCCTGTGATGGTGCGTCATCGGAATCAGAAGAATCTGATTCTGTTGCCTCCGAATCGGATTCCTCATCACCACCAACATCACCTTCATCATTACCTTCATCATCACCTTCATCATCATCATGCTCTTCCTCTTGCTCTTCACAAGAGTCATCACTCATCTCTTGCGCTGAGTTGGGACTATACCAGTTCCAATCTTCAGGAGCGACGTATGCTTCATTCAGTAGGTGGCCAAAGAGGTCAGTGTGCGCAGGCGTAGGTTCTACACTGCTTGGCTTTAGAAACTGAGCAAAGACTCTCTTGTCCACCCTTTTTACCTGTAGTCTCTCCCCGATAGCGCGTAGGTTTGGCAGTGCATCATCGAGCAGTAGCTGCACAAACCTTGGGTACAAAAGGAACATGAACCTCTCTGCTGTATTTATTTGGTCATTTAGTGCTTTGAAGATATAGCGAGAGAAGTTATAGCCCCGATTGAGAGACATGCCCACCATGGCCGCTGCTAGGTCATGACCCATGGCATCTTTCCCTGCTTTCCTGGATGAGATGCACACGATCATGATGTGGGTAAAGTAACGCCATTGATCTAATACCCACATCTTCTTGTATGAAGCATAGTCCCTAGCCCCGACATATCCCATTCTGTGCCTCCAACACCCATCAACGTAGTAATCTGGATAGGATGTCGGGTCGGTGGCAAGGTCTTCGAACTGCAATACTCTCCTTATTGTATCCTCGGAGATAGCAATAGCCCGACCGTCAACGGTAGCCATTATGACATTTGGAGATACCGTGCAATCGTGCTCTGCAGTCTCCCAGAATTGTTCCATGTAAGGTCTTGAGACTGTTGGGTTTGCTGAGATTGCATAACTTATTCTTGATCTGTTCAGAAAATCCACAATCTCCCTGTATTGCAAGGCTGCGCCTTTCCATTCTAGTTCGGTGTTAGCCACTAGGTTGAATTCGGCAGTGAATGCACGAGCCATAGCCTGCAAACACACACAGAAAACATATTCAGAACAACTTATAACACTAGAAGTAGACACACATGACATAGTATAGTAGTTACACTTTGAAAAAATTTTCAGACTTAGGAAAAATTTCTAAGTGTTGGTCCTGCACACTTAGCAAGTGCGCATGATTTTTCTCTTGCGTACTTAGCAAGTACGCAAGAAGTATTTCTTGCGTACTTGCTAAGTGCGCAAGAACTACACTTAGTAAAAATTTATGAAAATTGTAATTCGTTCAAAATGTGGGTTGATTAGGTCGCCACTAGGTCGGAATCAAGGATTCTAACCTATGGTACCATTATCAACACTACACTCGTTCAATTTTTGACCTAGACCCGTCGCCGAACCACTGTCGGCTCAACTTCAAGCGACGGATCAATCGAGGACCAGGAGTTGATTAGGGAGTCGATTAAAGCTTCCTATTAGCTTGTTACAGATAATAAGTTACCCAAACAACCCCATATTACCCCAAATTTTGTCGGCATTAACCTAAAAAGATTCTAGGTCAGAATTACGGTCCAAAGTGATGATTAAACAGATGAAATCGGTCTATAATCTCACCACTGAGATGAAATACGATGATGAAAGTATGGACGGGACGAATAGATGATTGGACACAAACGATTTTGAGAGTAAAATTGCAGGGGGGAAGCTATGGGTTTGAAAGTGTAAAGCTTAAAAAAAAGTTCTAAGTCTCTGATTTATACCCCCCACTTAATGTTCGTGCGTACTTGTTAAGTGCGCACGAGTTAACTCTTGCGTACTTAACAAGTGCGCAAGGCTTAACTCTTGCGTACTTGTTAAGTGCCCAAGTGTTACTTCGTGCGTACTTGACAAATGCGCACAACCCTTAAGTGCGCAATTTACAACTCAGAATTTATGAATATTTTCAAGTCAAATAACGAACAAGATAATAATATTCAACCAAGAGGATTCAAATACAATTCATAAAGATTAAACATAAAATATTTTTGGCCTTTTTCTGATTTAAACTTGAACTAAGCATAAACTTAACAACTTAAAATCTTTTTGTTCTTTTCAAGATAGATATATACAATCATTTACACAAGCTATTTTTTATCAAAGGTACGAGCAGAGGATCATATCAGGCTAACTTATAGCAAAAACGATACAATATAAACATCAAAGAATATGGGATCATGTCATGTATTACTCTTTATTCATACGTAATAAGCACATAAACAAGTAATTCAAGTTGACAATATTATAAGATTTGAAACTATACGCATCTTTGTATCATGTTCTTGTGTATTAAGGTATTAATTATAAGATATACAACGTGTACGCCACTGAGATGCTATGATATTTTGCACTATCTTCAAGGCATCTAAGATTATTTTCAATTATTTTATTAATTTTCAGAATGAAGTTACATCTGTTAGCACAGAAAAATCAAGCAGAATCCATAAGGATTATCAGGAATCATAAGATTCAGAATCGAGTGATTCATTTGTCTTGGTTTCATGTGATTTTCTTCCTTGAATATCGGTATGATGATTCGGGATAATGAACATGGTGTTTGATTATAGGGTAAGGGGATCCAACTTTTATCTGGATTTGATTTCAATGAATCAGGAGTGATTCAAGGGTGAATGCATGCTCAACGGTTAATGTAGAGACATGTCTTGATTCAATCTCTCCTTGCATACTTGTGAGTATGGGCTGTGAGATGAACCGCATTAATTGTGCTAACAACATAACCCGAAACTGATATCAAAAGAAAATTATTGTCAAAATCTAACATCCTTTATCTGATAGTGATCTTTTCTAATCTTTTACTCACACACGCTTGCAAACATGGGTTCAAATCACAGTTGTAAATTAGATTTAGTTTCCACACTACTAGTGATTCAAAGACGCATACAGTCTACTTACAATTCAAATTACTTGTAAATAAACAGATTAAAAACATAATAATTTTAATCAGATAGGTAAGCATGACGCAATCATTTCACATATGAGCAGTCTGTGGTGTTTAGATCATTTCTGATGTACTATCATTTCCTCTTTTCTCAAGTTAACTTTGAAATTTTTCTCCATTTTCTATTTTGTTTTTGGTTTTTGTAAAATATTTTAAAAAACTAAAAGAACTGTACAGAAAATTTAAAAGAATTGAAAATTTAACTTCCATGAATTGAAATGATTTAAGAAAACTTAGTTTTCACTCAGGATTGAACATTCCTATCAAGTTGACAAGATGCTCAAAACGGGATCGATCAAATGCCTTTGTGAAAAGGTCAGCGAGATTGTCATCCGTGTGAACTTTTACAAGTTCAATTAAATGCTTTTCAGCACAATCACGAATGAAATGATGGCGAATCTCTATATGTTTAGTTGTTGAATGTTTCACCGGGTTATTTGTGATGGACATGGTGGCATTGTTGTCAATGAATAGAGGAGTTCCAGTGAAGTTCAAGCCGTAGTCTCGCAATTGCTGCTGAATCCACAATATCTGAGAACAACCGCTAGCTGCAGCAATGTACTCTGCTTCACAAGTTGAGACAGAAACCGTTGACTGCTTCTTACACTGCCAGGAGACCAGTCTGTCTCCTAAGAATTGACATCCACCAGAAGTTGACTTTCTGTCAAGGTTACAACCGCCATAATCTGAATCAGTGTAGGCTTTGAAGTCGAATGACTACTGCTTGGAGTACCAAAGACCTAATTGGGGTTTCCCTTTCAGGTATCTGAAAATTCTCTTCACGGCTATCATATGTGACTCCTTCGGTTGAGACTGAAACCTTGAGCACAAACATACAGCAAACATTATATCGGGTCTTGAAGCTGTGAGATACATAAGTGATTCGATCATCCCACGGTACAACCTGCTGTCCACATCCTTTCCATCTCTGTCGGGATGCAAACCATGATTGACTGGGATTGGTGTGCCATACGTAGTGCTATCACTCATCTTGTATTTTGACAAGATGTCCTGTACGTACTTAGTTTGATGTAGATAAATACCATTCTCTCTTTGACTGACTTGCAGACCTAGAAAGAATGACAGTTCACCCATATTGCTCATTTCAAACTTGGACTTCATCACCTTCTCGAATTCCCTACACATCCCTTCATTGGTCGACCCAAAGATAATGTCGTCAACATATACTTGCACAAGTATAATGTCACCTCCTGTTTTCCGTATGAAGAGAGTCGAGTCAATCTGTCCACGGTCGAAAACATTAGACAGTAAATGCTTAGATAATGTCTTATACCATGCCCGCGGTGCTTGATGAAGACCATAAAGTGCTTTGTCGAGCTTGTACACTTTATTGATATTATGCGGATCTTCAAAACCGGGAGGTTGAGTGACATAGACTTCTTCATGCACCTTATCATAAAGGAAAGCACTCTTTACATCAAGTTGATAGACCTTGAAGCCGACATATGTGGCATAAGCCAAGAACAGTCGAATGGCCTCAATTCTAGCAACTGGGGCATTTACTTCATTGTAATCCAAGCCCCCTTGTTGATAAAAACCCTGAACAACCAATCTTGCTTTGTTCTTCACAACTACATGACGATCATCCGTCTTTCATTTGAACACCCATCTGGTACCAATTGGCTGAAATCCTTTTGGCAAGTCAACTAAATCCCACACGTGCAACTTTTGGAATTGAGACAGTTCATCTTGCATCGCCTCAATCTAGCAGTTGTCAGTGAGAGCCTCCTTCACATTCTTCGGCTCTAACTGGGACACAAATGCAGCATGCAGACATATTCCATGACACTAGTGTCAAATATCTCTGTGTAAAGACTGGTGTTCTCAGTGATGGTTCTATGACGAGTCTGAACACCGGCATAAGGATCATCAATAATGTTGTCGATTGGATGATTCCTATGCACCCTCGTCTCCGGTACAATTGGTTCTTGAATTTCTGGATCTAGATTTGTGCTTAACTCCCCCATTTCCTGTGTTCCAGAGGAAGAAGATTCAATGTTAATTGGATCAGCTGGAGCTTCATTTCCTATAATTGTGTTAGGATTGGCTTGAGCGCCATCTCCAACAACATGAACACCTTCACTGTTATCACTGTCATGAGTTCCAGATGCAGATGCAGCATTGGAATCTGGGGTTATAATTGGTACAGTAGCACGAGTGGAAAAACTTGAGTCATCGCCGCCACCAAATAACTCATAAACATTTGCGGCGTCTTCTGCAGATATATCAGGAAGATTGAATGACTTGAATAGCGCATCATAATCAAAACCCCAAGCTGGACCTTTTGGTTCTGGTGGAATGTTGTGTTTACTACAGTCCACTTCAAACCATTCCTCAACAGTAGGAGTTCCTATGTTGTACACTCTCTTGCAGGGCGAATTGGCAACATATCCTAAGAAGATGCCTTCCACCGCTTTTGCATCAAACTTAGACTGGCGGTCTTTATACTGTAGCAACAAGGAACAAGGACTACCAAAAGGAACTAGGTAATCAAGATTGGGAAGTCGATTGTTGATCAACTCATAGCAAGTTTTGTTGT
Organism: Smallanthus sonchifolius; assembly: GCA_023525975.1. Lineage (NCBI taxonomy): Eukaryota > Viridiplantae > Streptophyta > Magnoliopsida > Asterales > Asteraceae > Smallanthus > Smallanthus sonchifolius. The sequence goes on from CM042033.1 coordinate 42,780,184, forward strand.
GCCTCTTCACAACCAGAACCCTGTTTAAGAAGTGACAAGCTGTATTAACGGCTTCTGCCCAGAAAGTGACAGGAAGCTTTGCATCCGACAGCATAGTCCTTGCATTCTCAATCAGTGTTTTGTTTTTCCTTTCAGCAACTCCATTCTGCTGAGGCATGTACGGCGCGCTGAATTCGTGACGGATCCCTTTCTTGAGACAGAAAAGCTCCATCAAGTTATTCTTGAACTCAGTTCCATTGTCACTCCTAATTCTTCTAACTTTCAGCTTGCAAAGAGATTCCAAGCTCAGGATCAAGTATTGAAGAATATCAGCAGTCTCGTCTTTAGTACCTAAAAAATGCACCCAAGAAAAACGTGAGAAATCATCAGTTACAACTAGACAAAACGACTTACCTCCAATACTCCTGATACTTATGGGGCCAAACAGATCCATGTGTAATAGCTCCAAAGGGGTATCAATAGAGTTTTGGAGCTTGGGCTTGTGAGACTTCCGTTGCTGTTTGCCCTTTTTACAAGGCATACAGTCATCTGCAACGGTAAATCTCAGCTTAGGAACCCCGATTACCAAACCATTTCGGACAAGATGATTAATTTTATGATATGAAATATGTCCGAGTTTCCTATGCCACAAGATAGAGTCAAGTTCTGTCTCTTTGGTAAGCAAACAGGTAGGAACTGATGAGGTGGTTGTTGCCACGCTCATATCGATCTCATAGGTGTCGTTTGTTCTTGGCGCTCTAATCAGGATCCAATCTTTCGGAACTTCAAAACCGGGTTTGAGAATCAGGCATTCTGACTTGTCAAACATCACCGAGTACTCCTTGTCACACATTTGGGAGACACTCAACAGGTTATGCTTCAGCTGCTCGCAGAAGTTGACATTGTCAAAGCTAACAAAACCGTTTGAAACCACGCCTTGACACGTGGTACTGCCGCCTTTTTCTCCGGCAAAGGCCACATAGACGCCTCTGAATGGTTTAACGTCTTGAAGCAATGCCATGTTTCCTGTCATGTGCCGGGAGCATCCACTATCTACATACCAGCGGTTGGAGATAGTACCCTTCGGACGTCCCTGCACGAGTAACAAAAGAACTAGTTAGATTTGGAGACCCAAGCCATTGTGGTCTTGGGTCGTCCATCCTTCTCAAAATAAACTACTTCTTTCAACTCACAGTCATGATGACTGTTCGAAATTGGTGAATCTTTGGTTGAATTTGGAACAGGGGATTGAGAACTTTTAACTTTCTTGTTCCAGGATCTCTTTTGATTCTTAACCAGAATAATAGACTTTGGCTCAACCACAGCTGGTGAACTTGTGGAAGCTTCACCTGATTGAGTCTTAGTCAGCTGTTCCAGCTTTCTCAACCTCTTATTCCTTCTTCTTCTTTGTGGCTTAGAGAGTCTAGCCACAGATTTCTCACCAGTGCGTGTACTACCAGATGTAGACACACGAGGTACAACAGGTTGCTTTACCTTTCTTGCAACAGATGGTTTAGCCTCAGATTTAATCTTAGGTTTTCCCATAGGTTGTACTGGTGGTTTCACCACATTCTGCTTTGGAATTCTGGGAGGTTTCACTATTGGCGACTTAGGGATAACGGCTGGCTGTGAGACAACATGCCGTTTCCCTTGGTTCTTTGATGGACAGTTCACAAAAATGTGACCAACCATGCCACAACGAAAACACATCCTCTTGTCCACATGAGTTCTCTTGTAAGGCTCATTAGATCTGGCCTTAGATAACTCTCCATTATGAGCAGGACGAGTTGGTTTATGAACAGAAGTCTGACCTTTTTCAGTTTGGTTTTTGGGGGTATAATACTTTTGCAAATTCTCTTTGTAACCAAGCCCATAATGAGCTGAAAAAGCCTATTTCTTAACTTGGTTAATATTTTTATAACCCGTGTAAAGCATTACCTTAAGTTTATCATTTGTTTCAATGATATCAGGTTCAGTTACAATGCAGTTATCACCATTAGTGATAATGTTTTTATGGACTTTCTGTTCAGTCAACAACTCCTCAGAGACTACTCCTTCAGGGCAAGTGTTAACCGACCCATCTTCAGAAGCAGTAACATACTCCTCACTAGATGTGGAGTTAGCCTTACTTGAGGATTCATCCTTTTTAGGGGAATCATCCTTATCAGAGGACTCATCTAGACAGGTGAGATCAATGTCTAACAAGCTATTGACAAACTTCCCACTTATAGGTGGAGGAATGACATTGGTACCAAGACCTAGGCCCTTCAATTTCCTCACTACTGATTCGTAGTGCTCCGCCACAAAGAGAGAGTTTTTCAACTTCTCATTTGTACATTTTAACTGCAGGATCTCATTTTGCAGTTTGTTGATTTCATTGTTCCATTTTTCTAACCCCCTATACGCAATATCCAAGTGAACTTATTGCTCACTTATTTGTAAAGAATATTCACATTTTTATTTTTTCAACGTTTCAACAGACTCTTTAAAACGTTTTTCATTTTCTTTGTAATTATGAGCTGCCATAGATAGGGGTTCGATTTTGTCTTGGAGTTTAGAAATTTCATGCTTTAGCCCTAGACATTTAGAACAAGAAATAATAGAGAAAGGGTTAGAATCTACCTCAGATGATGAACTCTGTGCTTCTCCAATGGCCATGAGAGCAACGGCAGTGGTAGACTCCTTTTCAACAGCTACAGAAGCTTCCATCTCCTCAGCTTCTTTTCTCTCAGCCTCCATCAGCTCCATGATCTCAGCTATGAGACCAACCTGTGTTTGAGCAATGATGGCGTCCTCTAGATGAACACCCCAATCAAAGTTTTCGTCATGCTGAGCTACCAGTGCATTTGACGAACCACCTTGGTGTTGATTGTGGTGGCTAGTGTTGTTGTGGCCGTGGCTGTTTCCCTGGCTAGGTCTGGTGAAACCAGAGGCCGGTGCTCGGTCTTTTTGACACTCACGAGCAAAGTGTCCATAGTTCAGACACTTGTAGCATTTGGCCTTGGATTTATCAAATCCAACCTTGGCATTAGAATGTCCTCCAATGAACTTTCTTCCTGTTCTGTTCAGGAAACGCTTGGCCCTCCTCAAAAGCATGGCCATATTCCATTGAATATCCATGTCCTCAATATCATCAGGATCCACTTGGTTAAAGTCTTCTTCAATAGTTTTGGGATCCGTTAGCTTGCCGCCTATGAAATTCTCATACGCAAGCATACATGATGAAAACAAAGCTACATGATCTTCAGCTATTTTGATTATTGCAGAATGGTTAGCTGAAGACGAGCTGGAGGATTTCTTAAGGTGTGTTGATGATTAGTTCCCAACCCTGATCTGGATGCATAACAAGCATGACCACCACACCCATTTGAGTGGTCTTCTTCATTGGAGTGTCCAATAAAGAGGGCAATTCCAGAGCCCGATGATTTTGAAGTGGAAGTCGTCCCATGATACATGGAAGGGTCCTGTATCTGAGGTCTTCCCGAGCTCTCCTTCTTCATAAGATTCATGTTATGAGCTTGAATCTTACCAATAGCCTCATCTACTGTTAACTCATAGAATTTAGGATTTTCCCTCATCAGGGTTGTATACATCTCAAACTTCGGTGGCAAAGCATCAAGAAATTTTTCCACCAGTTCTTCAACGGGATATTTCAATTCAAAAGCTTTCATCTCCGTTTGTAAATGATAGAATCTAGAGACGAGATCATCTAACGATTCATTTTCCATGAAATTAAAGCATTCATACTACTTCCGGATAAGATCCCGCTTACTCTTCTTAATGTCACTGTTCCCCTCAAATCTTTTCTGAAGTGCTTTCCAAAGATCCTTGGAGGTGTCATAGCCTCGGAAAATGTGAAACAATTCCCGAGTTAATGACATAGTGATTGAGCCAAGAGCCTTCTTTTCCCGATCATAAGCTTTCTTTTGTTCTTCATCAAGCTTAGAGATGGGCTTTGGCACCTCTTCATCAAGATAGATGTGTGTGGGATGCTTATATCCCTCAATGATTGGTATCCATAATGATGAGTCGGTGTATGAAATGTAGTGCTCAAAACGCGCCTTCCAATTGGAATAATCGTATACATTTAATAGTTTAGGCGGTTTCTGAGGTGTACCGATCTCATTATCATAATTTAACATGTTTCCAAGATTCTGAAGGTTCGACATAGTGAATTACTTGGTCAAAAAATCAGAAAAATCAGACACTGTTGCGTACTTGGCTTTGGCCTTGCGCACTTGAGAAATGGTCTTGCGTAGTTAAGACTTGCTCTTACGTACTTGTAAGTACGCAGGAGGAAATAATAAGTACGCAGGATATAACTTAAATTCGCACAAGTTCAGTCTTGCGCACTTGTAAGTACGCAGGAGATAACTCTTGCGTAGTTAGTAAGTACGCAGAAGACTGTACTTTTTACCAAAAATGGTAAGTACGCAGGACACCTTTTCAGCAACTCTCACCAAACTTTTCCGGTCACCTGAAAATCGCCGGAGATAGTGAAAAATAGGCTGATGATCAATGCAATCGAGCCAAAGGATCAGAAACAAGTTTCTAACAAACCTTTGATGCTCAAAACATACAAATACACAACAAAAATCGGTTTTTGAGAGATTTTTGCTTCTAAAAAAGTGCTCAAGAGCTACACCTTTTATCACAAAAATCAACAAAAATACCTCTTTTTGCTTGTAAAACTCAGTAAAACGTCTCCAAACTCACTTATAACACTCGAATTCAAGAGCAATGCTCTGATACCACTTGTAGGTCCCTTCGTGTGTGTCGGATCGTCACATGCAAGTGGTCTACTAGTCGGACCGGGTTGCGGAATACCCGTGACTAGGTGGAGAGTCTTACAAAACAAAGTAAACCAAACACGAGAGTCACAATAAACGTTCTTTGTATTATAAACACTCGACGGTTACAGAGAGAATACAAGCTGCGTACTTAGCAAAACTGAGTTCGTCTGAACAAATGGTTCTACGTGCTTAGCTTCTGTGAACCTATCCTATTTATACAGACCTGATGCCTGTGGACTTAGCAAGTGCGTAGGACCAATTGCTCTTGCGTACTTAACAAGTACGCATGGGTCTTCTTGCGTACTTGCTAAGTACGCAGGAGCTTTCTCCTGCGCACTTGTAAGTGCGCAAAACACTTAACAGAAAAAAAACATACATTATGTAAAAGTAAATACAACTCGATAAACTATTACATAATGACTCATAAATACAAAGACAAATTACAGACATTAGAAATACAAACTAAGACTCTATCCAGAGTGTTGTCACAGGAAAGTGCATCAACAAACTCCATTCTGCTGAGGCGTGTACGGCGCGCTGAATTCGTGACGGATCCCTTTCTTAAGACAGAAAAGCTCCATCAAATTATTCTTGAACTCAGTTCCGTTGTCGCTCCTTATCCTTCTAACTTTGAACTTGCAAAGAGATTCCAAGCTCAGGATCAAGTATTGAAGAATATCAGCAGTCTCGTCTTTAGTACCTAAAAAATGCACCCAAGAAAAACGTGAGAAATCATCAGTTACAACTAGACAGAACGACTTACCTCCAATACTCCTGATACTTATGGGGCCAAACAGATCCATGTGTAATAGCTCCAAAGGGGTATCAATAGAGTTTTGGAGCTTGGGCTTGTGAGACTTCCGTTGCTGTTTGCCCTTTTTACAAGGCATACAGTCATCTGCAACGGTAAATCTCAGCTTAGGAACCCCGGTTACCAAACCATTTCGGACAAGATGATTCATTTTATGATATGAAATATGTCCGAGTTTCCTATGCCACAAGATAGAGTCAAGTTCTGTCGCTTTTGTAAGCAAACAAGTAGCAACTGATGAGGTGGCTGTTGCAATGCTCATATCGATCTGATATGTGTCATTCGTTCTTGGTGCTCTCATCAGAATCCAGTCTTCGGGAACCTCAAAACCAGGTTTGAGAATCAGGCATTCTGACTTGTCAAACATCACCGAGTACTCCTTATCACACATTTGGGAGACACTCAATAGGTTATGCTTCAGCAGCTCGCAGAAGTTGACATTGTCAAAGCTGACACAACCATTTGAAACCACGCCTTGTGTCACACCCCGACCGATGGCGGAATCATCGAGGCGGACACTATATGATTGTTCATAAGCACATGATCTACTAAGGTTGCATAATTCATTAATAAGATTTAAATACCAAATATCCAAATACAATTCAAGTTACAACATCCTATTCTAGAATATTACACATAATTATTTTACTAGGTCCAAAAGCCTTATGTGTAGCACCTTCAACACATAGTCACACAATCACTTATCTTCACCTGAAACGTAATCCAAAACAAGTGTCAACTACGAGAGTTGGTGAGTTCACATATGTTTTAATAAAAGTTTAATTAAAAACGTTTACACAATTCTTGGTTTGACATGGCAAGATACGGCATAATGTGGAGAATTCACTATGTGTATACCAATTGTAAGCATATAAGTATAAGCATACAAGTTTAACGTGATAGGCATGGAATCAAGACTATGTGGGTCACACACAGTTTAAAACCACCCTAAAAGTATCCAAAGCGTATAAGTATGTATAAGCACAAAGGTTTAACGTGATAGGCATGTGGGTCACACATTGTCTAAAAACCACCCTAAAAGTATCCATAGCTTAACAAGTGACCATGCACAGAAGCACAATAATCTACGCATGTAAACACAAGTTGAATTGTATATAAGTATGCACAGATTACGTCTCACCCCAAAATGTATAAAAATGTAAATAGGGGATATGTAACTCACCTGGCTAGCGGATATGATAATCCACGAGAGTAGGTGATACGGATGTTTGAAACTTAAGCACGATGGAACCCTATGCAGATAAATGTGTATTATTGTATGTATATATGTGTGTATTCGTATTTAATTATGTATAGGTTTATAATGATATTTCTTAAAATTATTTGTGTAAAATCACTGATTTTGATCAAAACTATTTCAGGTATCAAAACAATTAGTTTCGATTGACCAAGGAACTGTCGAAACTACTTCTATCGAAACTACTAGTTTCGATTGAATTAAATGAGCACTTATTATGATTTTATAAAAAGTTCTATTTATTTATTTATATTCAAATATATATTTTTTATAACACTTGCATTTTTTTAAACCATATATTACCCATTTTAAATTTCATGAAAATATTATATTTTAAATAACGCGTATTTTTATTTATTTATAAAAAAAATGTTATTTTATTATTTTCCGTGGGTTTAAATAATTAATTTAACTTATGAAGAATGTTGGTTTTATTATTTTATAAAATTTAACGGGTTTGAATATGTTCAAAAGTTGGGAAAAAAAAATAAACGGCCGAGCTAACGGGCTCGAAATAATTTTAAAAGGGGTTTTAAAATTTATTAAGTTAATTAATAAATACTTAATAATAATGTATATATATATATATATATAAAATAGGGAAAAGGTCGGATCGGGTCTGCCCAGGGAGGAAACACGCGGGTCAACGGGTAACCGGGTCGGGCAGAGGGGTCCAGAAGCTTAAAAACAGAAAAATGAGTAAAAAAAATGGTTGGAATCGGATTCGAACTCGGGACCTGGTTGTTATCGGGAATGAGTGTGACCAGCCGGGCTATAATCCCATCGCTGATCAAGACCAACCCTTAAAATACATAACATGTCCCGATCTTTGCCCCTGAGTTCTCGGAAACACAGGCCGGTGTTGCCGAGGACACTGATTTGCCGGAAACGCGTTGTCGCTGGTCTCGGATATGCTTGGGTTAGCTAACTGTAAGTAAAACAAGTGTACAAGTATAAAATTTAGAGGTTAATACCAGATGGAAGTGGCCTGCAAAGTCGAGAACGAAGCCGAGAGTACCTAGAACTGGAACCAGACCTTGGGGTCGAATTGGAACTCCAATTTAGAAGTGAGACTTCGGAAAGAGGATACGAGTCTGAGGGCGTTGCCAATTTAGAGCGAGAGGGCGATACGGGCGAGGATGGAGCTCGAGAGGAACCGGTAATGGTCACTTATACTCGAAGGAAATCCGTATAATGGAACCAGAAATTGGCTCCCTAAATGGATTCGGACAGGTCATACGAAGCGAACGAGACCGGTCTTAGTCGTTGAGGTACTGTGTGTCGGTCGAATTTCATGGGTTTGACTTCGGGGATTAATGGTGTCGAGGGATTTTGATGATGAAAAGGTAAATTGGTCGAGGGGACGTGGCTGCGTGAGGACGGCGAGTACAATGTCGCAGGTTTCATGTGTCGAGGGGTAGAGGGACAGGGTTGTCGGGCTCGCCGGAAAAGCAGTTTACCCGCCAGACCAAGGGACAGGGTGACCGGGAACACGAATTGGAATCTGGAAATTATAGTCCCTTGGGTTTGAAAACGTTTAAAACAGACCCTGGAAAACTTTCGAAATAAACCCCTATAGTTCTGTTTAATTCCAAACAGCCCCCTGACTTTAATTTAATTATAAAATTTAATTTCTTTTTCAAATTTAATTAATTTATATATTTTATAGATCCATTTTCTTTATTAAAAACTAATTATTTTTAAATAATTATCTTATTGAAATAATACATTAAATTATTTATCTAAATTAATAAGTTTATTTTACTTAAATTCTTTTAAACTAAATAAAACTTAAGTATATATAAAATTTTATAAAACTTATGTTTTTATTTAAAATCAATCATTTTGAATGGTTAATTCAATAAAATTGAAAACCATTGATTTATTTATATAAATTATTTAATTTAATAGCATAATTTATATAGTTTATAACCTTCAAATATTTTTTAAAATTTAATTTAAAAATACATAAATTGTACACCAATATACGTGTATATGTTTTGAAATAAAATGTTAATATTTACATAATAAATTTCACAACGAAAATTTTTGAAATGTCATAGTCTCCCCAAGTTGAAGGAATTTCGTCCCGAAATTCGATTAGCGAAGGTTATGGAAACGGGAAAAGGGATGCCAATAGACTTAGAATGGAATTACTTCACAAGAGAAAGATTCAGCGGGGAAATATGGTATGATAACGGATGACGATGCTAATTCGAGTCGAGTTGTCAACTAATTGCTCTAATTGTATAGTGCGACTTATGCATACAACTGTTCATACTCGCATGAATGTAAACTACATGAAACCATACTTAACAATATTTGTGCCAATCACCTCGTGACATGGCATTTTCCTTTAAAACTCCACCCTACGGGTGTTCATATTTTCAAATTTTGCAAAAACGTTTTCTAAAACCGGTCCACCTCCTAGTACTTATGCATGGTTTATACTCGTTATATCAAGTGGGTTTATGTATAGGGTGTACCAGCGGCTAACCCACCACCCCTTTGATATACCGGGGATTCCCCGTGCATAATTACTAGGATTTAGAACTTCAACAATTTAAGTAAACTTTAACAGAGCTAGCAAGTTGTATGACTGGATTTAAACATAATAGGTTTGTTCCATAAAAGTATAGGAATGAGATGAATGGTGATAGCATAGCTGTTATATGCAATCACGGGTTATAGAACTCATAGCAATGGATTTCCCATCCGCTATTTCCATGATATACGAGTTATCAAGATTGGTTGGTTGTTTAGCAAATAGTTGGTTAAAAGCAAGAGACACAATTTTTCTATTGGCATGAATATTAAATAAAACGGATGTATAAAGATAGGGAACAAAGGAACGTACTGTTGACAGTGTCGTCATTGGCCGGAGCCTCGTTAGCATTTATATTAAATACTCGTCCAGGAGGACCACCTTGATTTTGAAGTCTTGGACATTGGTTTCGAAAGTGGTTTGGGTCTCCACATTCGTAACAGGCCCGTCCATAGGTGACAGTGAGAGGCACTGGATGATTGCCTTGATTAGCTTGATTAACGATAGTGCGAGCACGGCAAGTAGTAACAACGTGTCCATAGCGTCCACATTTTGAGAATAGACGGCATGCAGCATGCGGGGCATGGTGATACTTTCAAGTAGGGCATTGGGGAAATGATCCTACATAATTTCTCAGAATTTGACCCGCAGGAGTAACTTGGGTCACAGGTACGGCAGGAGTGATGGCCGCAAAGTTTTGGGCCTTGTGCTTCTTATCCTGATGGGAAGATTCGGGCTCTTCGTCTTTGTCGGACACGGAAGTAGCAGCTTTGTCGACCACTTTCTTGGTACCCTTCCTGGATAAGGTACCCGCTTTGACGTGGTTGTCAGTCAACACAGCAGACAAACGGATAGCGTCTTCGAGTGTGGAGGGATTACTTCCTAATACGGTGTCTTGGAGCGGCATAGGCAGTCCACCTATGTATTTCTCAATTCCCCGTGATAAGGGAGTAACCATGTGGGGCACGAGCAGACTTAGTTCTTGAAAACGAGTGGTGTAAGCCAAATTCTCTCCGCTATCTTGGGTGAGATCCCAAAATTCAGCTTCGGGCTTCCTCATTTCGCTACGAGGACAGAACTCGTAAGTCATAAGTCGTTTCATTTCGTCCCAAGACAAGGACATAGCAGATTCTTTGCCTCGAGTACGTTTCTCACCGTTCCACCAGGTGAGTGCTCGTTTTTGGAAGACGCTGTCAGCATAACGGACTTTGAGGTTGTCGGGACAATCGCTATTTAGGAAAGTACTCTCCATACTTTCAAACCATTGAAGAAGGCCAGTAGCACCTTCCGTCCCGAAGAAATTGGTGGGGTTGCAAGAATTGAAATGCTTGAATGTGCAGTACGGTGGGTTTGCACCATTCCCTTGCGTGTTAGACCCATTGTTGTTGTTGTTAGCTTGGATCAGTTGACCTACTAGTTGGGTAAGTAGTGTAGCAAGGTCGGTGTTGGAGTTTCTAGAGTTAGCATTAACCGCGCGACGGGGAGGCATTCTATAAAATACCACAAGAAAAGACAAGAATTTATGAGACTTCGGATAAAATAGGCATGTAGGTGCCACAGTTGGTAGACTATTCACAATAATGCAAGCAGGAACGCGAGATGACACTCATCATGTCGCGTGATAATGTATGTTTATTCTGACTAAAACTGATCACATAATTCATTCAAAATTTATAACACTAAAGGATAGGGGAAATAAGCCATGAAATCTATTCCTGGGAGGATATGATAACATAGATCATTATTCGCGTGATAGGAATGGCCGGGATTCGCATGCACTACAAATTGTTATTACGTGTGCACCCGTAATAATGATTTGTTTTGCATGTTCGTCTAGCTCTTCCTACCTTGCTATAATGTCCCCAAATTTTGAGTTTAAGTTCGGATTGTATCCTTGCGAATACATTGACTTATCAACATTAAATAATTCCTCAAAACATTCAAGGAGACATGCTTTAGCCTATAGGTAAACACTCACTTCAGGAATTCCCATGAAAGCATACGGGTCCGTTTATTTGGATTTATACGAAATGCTTTCCTAGACAGAAAACCCAATGTACAGGTGTCACCCTTCCAGATTGCACGTGTCCTTTACTGGTTTCAAGAAATTAAGTTGTTGACGAGATTTTCAATAGACTTGAGAGTCTATGAGTATAAAATGTGTAGGAATGCTGCAATTAATTAGGAAAGAGTATGGGTAAGGATGAGTAGTGTATTTGTTTGCATAAGTTTTGTTGTCAAATGTGTATGTAAAGTATGTATCATGTATTAAAGCCTTGTATGTATGTGTATAAGTCCCATGTACCAAACTTGGGAAAATTCAAATAATACCTAACTACAAATAATTCACATAGCAATTAATCATTTAGCACATAACACCCAAAAGGGAGTCCTAGGGTTATAGTCTAGGTCATTGTGTCTAATAACCTAATTCCCTATAACCATGGCTCTGATACCAATCTGTCACACCCCGACCGATGGCGGAATCATCGAGGCGGACACTATATGATTGTTCATAAGCACATGATCTACTAAGGTTGCATAATTCATTAATAAGATTTAAATACCAAATATCCAAATACAATTCAAGTTACAACATCCTATTCTAGAATATTACACATAATTATTTTACTAGGTCCAAAAGCCTTATGTGTAGCACCTTGTAACCTTTCTGATTTTCATATTTTTCCTATGTATTTTATGCCGTGCAATAAAAGATTTCAACCTTACATTTATTGTTCATATACACTTACAAGCATACACGCGTTCATTATAATACAATATTAACGAAAACAATCTTACAAACCTCGAGAACCAAACTTGACCAAAACTCAAAACAACATCAATATTACAAGACTAAAAGGACTAGTCTTGAAACTTCCAAAAACCAACACAAGCACGGTCGCGCCTAGTCCTAGGCACGGTCGCGCTTGTGCCATTAACACGGTCGTGCTTATCATGAAGCACGGTCGCGCCTCGTTCACAGTTTGACTCCGCAAAGTCAAACCGACTCAAATCTTGTCCAAAAATAGATTGTAAACACGTTTAGAAGTTTGCGAAACTTGCAGAAGAAGATATTCGGCTAATTGAGACTAAAACACGACCAAATACACATGCAATCGTCCCAATACTCGCAAATTCTAAACCGACTCTTTTTTTAAAACAAATCAAGTAATTGGGGCAAGAATCAAACGAATTAAGTTAAGCCCATACCTACCCGAGACATATATAAACTTCTCTAAACCCTAAATCCATCATTCCATCATCTCTATCTCGTCTGTCGATCAAGAAAAAGCCGCGAAGTCTCCCCGTAGCCGTCTGCACTTGTTGCCCATTCAAAACAGGTTAGTAATAGTTCATTAGGATCGTCTCTCCAAGTTAATCGAAAGCCCTAACTCGATTCGTAACCTCATTACATGATTCTACAGAATTGAATCTGAGTTTTGATAAAAAATGGTTTTAAACGATCGACACGTTAAACAGGATATAAACCTAATTAAATGGTGTAATTCGATTCGCAAACATCATATCAATGAAAACCCTAAGTTTATAATCTGTGTTATTACAAGAATCGGGCGAATTGCTTCTGGAATTGACCAGACACGGTCGCGCCAGACTATGAGCGCGGTCGTGTCTGACCAAGCACAGTCGTGCCCCGTAAGAGGCCCGGTCGTATTACCGATCAAACCAAGTCCTGACCTAGTCAAAACCCTAGGCGCGGTCGTGCCGGATACGGACGCGGTCGTGTCTCAGGACCAGACTCTTGTTTTGACTTCTGACCAACCACGGGCGCGTTACCGACCAAGCGCGGTCGCGTACGTGCCGGGCGCGGTCGTGCCATATACAAGCACGGTCGTGCTCATCCCTTAAACAGAATCTTTACTTTTATTTTTATTCTGTTAATTTGATAAATAAATAACAGTTTAAATAATTATTTTTAAGACAAACCCTACACGTTTAAGAATGACAAATTCACTTCCGTCATTAAATAACGCAAATCAATAACACATATACATTGTTCATTAGGTCGAACTTAGCAATCTACAACACACCGCCATTACATACTTGCTTGTGCGACCTACACTCTGCATAACAAGTGAGTTACATAGCCCCTCTTTTACTCAATTTTACAAACGTTTTGGGGTGGAACATGCGTTCTATTTACATGTTTTCAATTATACACATATACAGTTCCATCCTATGCATGTTTACAGTTTTGCGCTTTGTGCTTGAGTACATTTTGTAGACCAATTATTATGCTCTTCATGTACAATCATTAACTAACAGCCGACAGTAAACAGTGGTAGATCTATTGAGTCTGACAAACCCACCCAGGTAGGGTGACTGTTACTGACAACACAAGTTTTGAGTGCAAGTTACAAATGTTTGATTGTATAGGTCACACGATGTTTTTCTCTCCATAAATGCCTTAATTGTCATGATTGTATTGAACTGTATGCACACAACACGTATTTTGCTATCACACGATTAAACCTATGTACTCTCACCAACTTTCTAGTTGACCCTGTTTTAACCATGTTTCAGGTACTAATGTTTGAAGTGATCAAGATATGCTACACATAGGACTTTGGACCTAGAATTTAATTAAACTAGCTTATTTGATGTAATTTACATTTATGTTTTGTGGATTGATTGTGCTTTGTTGAACTTATCTATTTGCAATGAAAACAATTATTAATTATTCAAACATTAGCAAACCATGAGCAATGAACAGTCTGCACGCTTCACGCCCCGACGTTTCCGCCGTCGGTTGGGGTGTGACAGATTGGTATCAGAGCCTTGGTTATAGGGAATTAGGTTATTAGACACCTTTGACCTAGACTATAACTTTAGGATACCCACTTATGCCATGCTACATGATTTACATGCTATGTGCTACATGCTATATGATATATACTATATGTTTTTATATGTAAATATAAATATAAAATAAACAATATCCCTACCCATATCCTAAGCCACACATCCTTCTTGCCTGCTTCCATGTTTATAAAATTTTCTTTTACACCCGTTAAGGTTTTTAGACTTTGTTTAATTGTTAAAGGACACGTGCAATCTGGAAGAGTGACACCTGTATTCTGGGTTTTCTGTCTAGGAAAGCATTTCGTATAAATCCCAACCAACCGAGGGACCCGTATGCTTTCCTGGGAATTCCCGGGATGAGTGTTTACTTATAGGCTAAAGCACGTCTTCTTGATAATTATCTGAGTTTAAATTAACCTTAATATGTCATAGTACTCGAGTGACTATGTCACTATTTGAGTACAATCCAAACTATGAACTACTTGCATCTATTTATTCTTCTATTTAATCCAAGAAAATCTCGCAACACTTATTGTGTCTAAATCTGTAGAATGCCTCCTCGTCGTGTCAACAGCAACAACAGCAATAACACTGACCTGGCTGCTTTACTCACACAGCTGGTGAACCAAATTACCCAAGCCAACAACAACAATAATGGCCATGCCCGTGGAAGTGCTGCTACTGGAGGTGGTGGTGGTGCCAACCCGCCACAATGCACCTTCAAACACTTCAACTCCTGTAATCCCCTCAAATTCTATGGCAGCGAAGGAGCCACGGGACTCCTTCAATGGTTTGAAAGCATTGAGAGCACTTTTCTCAATAGCGACTGTCCCGACAACCTCCGTACTCATCATGCTACTAGTGTCTTTCAAAAAAGGGCGCTTACATGGTGGAATGGTGAGAAAAGGACTAGGGGAGTGGATGTAGCAGTGGCACTGCCGTGGGATGAGTTGAAAAGGATCATGACTGAGGAATTCTGTCCTCGAAATGAGATGAAAAAGCTAGAAGCGGAATTTTGGGATCTTGCTCAAGATAGTGGTGAAAGCTTAGCATACACCACCCGTTTTCACGAGCTGAGTCTACTTGTGCCACACATGGTTACACCTCTGTCTAGGTGTATTGAAAAGTACATTGGTGGTCTACCTAGACAAATTCAAGATACTGTGGTAGGAGGAAATCCTGCTACTCTGGAGGATGCTATCCGTTTGTCAGCTACACTTACTGACAATCATGTTAAAGCGGGTACACTTACAAGAAAGGGTGCCAAGAAAGTTTCTGAAACAACAACACCTTCCGCTCATGTCAAAGAAGTCCAAACTGAACCATACCGCAATAATAGGAAGTGAAAGGTCAAGAACTGTGCTGTAATCACTCCGGCTGCTCCAGTAAATCAAGTTGCACCCATAGCTCCAAACCCAGCAAAGAAGCCCTATGGGGGCAGCTACCCACTTTGCAACACCTGCAACTACCATCACCCTCCAAACATACCTTGTCGCCTTTGCAACCACTGCGGGAAACATGGCCACACAGCCAATATTTGTCGAGCCAAGGCACTTGCCAACCAAACCAACCCAGCAAATCAAGCCAATCATCAAGCAACTAACCAAGCCATCCCCGCCATTGCAAATGGACGTGCTTGCTTCGAATGTGGTGACCCGAACCACTTCCGTAACCAGTGCCCAAGACTGATCAATGTTAATCGAGGCGGAGCTCATGGGCGTGCTTTCAACATCAACGCCAATGAGGCTCAGGCCAACACTGATGTGGTTAACGGTACGTTCCTTATGAATAATCATTATGCTTCTATACTATTTGATACTGGAGCCGATAAAAGTTTTGTGTCACTAGACTTCGAACCGTTACTTGCAAAAACCCAGTCTAAACTAGAGAAAACCTTTACCGTTGAGGTAGCCGATGGTAACACCGTTGCAATTGACACCATCATTTATGATTGCTCCCTAGAACTAAATAAACACACCTTTCCAATCAACCTCATACCAATGCCATTAGGAAGTTTTGACGTCATCGTAGGTATGGATTGGTTGTCGAAGCACCACGCCGAAGTCATGTGCTTTGAAAAATGCATCCGTATACCACTCCCATCCGGCGAAACGTTGAAGGTCCTTGGTGAGAAACCTTGCAAAGGACTCAAACTAATGTCATGCATTACCGTCCAAAAGTATATACGAAAGAAGTACATGGTTTTCCTAGCCCATGTTATCCAAAAAGAAGATAAAAAGAGGAGTGTACAAGACATCCCCATCGTTCGGGATTTTCCTGAAGTTTTTCCTGATGACTTACCAGGTCTTCAACCTGCTCGGCAAGTGGAATTTCGCATCGATCTTGTACCTGGAGCAAACCCGGTGGCTAAAGCTCCATACCGGCTTGCACCTTCCGAGATGCAAGAACTTGCAAGTCAACTTCAAGAACTCGTCGACAAAGGTTTCATACGGCCGAGTCATTCACCGTGGGGTGCACCAGTCTTGTTTGTTAAAAAGAAGGATGGTTCATTCCGCATGTGTATTGACTATCGAGAACTCAACAAGCTTACAATCAAAAACCGCTACCCTTTACCTAGGATTGACGATCTCTTCGATCAACTCCAAGGTTCTACCTACTTCTCGAAGATTGATCTTCGATCCGGTTATCATCAACTCCGTGTGCAAGAGGAGGACATTCCAAAGACCGCCTTCCGAACGAGATATGGTCACTACGAGTTCATGGTTATGCCTTTTGGGCTAACCAATGCACCTGCTGTTTTCATGGACCTCATGAATCGCATGTGCAAACCATACCTTGATAAATTTGTTATCGTGTTCATTGATGACATCTTGATCTATTCAAAGACTAAGGAAGATCATGAACAACACCTTAGGTTGATTTTGGATCTCTTGAAAACCGAACAGCTATACGCCAAGTTCTCCAAGTGTGATTTTTGGCTAAAGGAAGTGCAATTTTTGGGTCACGTCGTCAATGAAAAAGGAATTCATGTTGACCCCGCCAAAATTGAAGCTGTTAAGAATTGGAAAGCTCCTAAAAACCCTACCGAAGTTCGTTCATTTCTTGGTTTAGCAGGTTATTACCGAAGGTTCATTTCTAACTTCTCCAAGATCGCTGTTCCCCTCACTGCCTTAACCCAAAAAGGTAAACCCTATGAGTGGGGACCGAAACAAGAAGAAGCCTTTCAAATTCTCAAGCGAAAGTTGTGCAATGCTCCTATCCTCACCCTTCCTGAAGGTGAAGATGATCTAGTTGTTTACTGTGATGCTTCAAACCAAGGTCTTGGTTGCGTTCTCATGCAACGAGGCAAGGTGATCGCTTATGCATCAAGACAACTCAAAATCCATGAGAAGAATTATACGACGCATGATTTGGAGTTGGGTGCTGTCATATTTGCGTTGAAGATTTGGAGACATTATCTCTATGGCACGAAATGTGTGGTGTTCACCAACCACAAAAGCCTCCAACATATCTTCAACCAAAAGGAACTCAACATGAGACAACGACGTTGGGTTGAACTCCTCAACGATTACGATTGCGAAATTCGTTATCATCCCGGCAAGGCTAATGTCGTAGCCGATGCGCTAAGTCGCAAGGAACATGTCATGCTTCAAAGTGTCAAGATCCATTCCGATATTCAAGTTCGTATTCTAGCCGCTCAACATGTCTCGGTTACCGAGGGCAATATGTATATGGAAATGTCTTGTGGTGCTGAATTCCAACTAGAGACTAAAACCAATGGCTTGCTTTATTTTCTAGATCGTATTTGGGTTCCCGATCGTGACGATCTTCGAGCTTTCATCATGACCGAGGCACACAAGTCTCGATATTCTATTCATCCCGGTGCGGATAAAATGTACCAAAATCTTCGTTCCCAATATTGGTGGCCTGGTATGAAGAAAGACATTGCCTTGTTCGTAGCAAAATGTCTCACATGTTCTAAAGTCAAAGCTGAGCATCAACGTCCTTCTGGGTTACTTGAACAACCGGAAATCCCCGTGTGGAAATGGGAGAATCTAGCTATGGATTTCATCACTAAACTCCCTCGCACTTCCAGCGGTTATGATAGCATCTGGGTGATCATTGACCATCTCACTAAGTCCGCACACTTCTTGCCTATCCGTGAAGACTATAAGGTTGAGAAATTGGCCCGAATTTACATTGACGAGATCGTGAGTCGTCACGGCGTTCCTTTGAACATAATCTCCGATAGAGATGCTCGTTTCACTTCTCGGTTTTGGCAATCTCTTCAAAAGGCACTTGGTACACGATTGGATTTGAGCACGGCCTACCATCCCCAAACTGATGGTCAGACCGAGCGAACAATCCAAACCCTGGAAGACATGCTGAGAGCCTGTGTCATCGACTTTGGTGGCAATTGGGATTCACATTTGACACTTATCGAATTTTCCTACAACAATAGTTACCACACCAGCATCGACATGGCTCCGTTTGAAGCTCTCTACGGTCGTAAGTGTCGTTCTCCCATCTGTTGGAACGAGATTGGTGAAGCACAAATCACCGGTCCCGAGTTAATTCAAGAAACCTCCGACAAGATTATCCAAATCCGTGACAACATTCGAGTTGCGAGGAGTCGGCAAAAGAGCTATGCCGACAAACGACGCAAACCCTTGGAATTCCAAGTTGGTGATCTTGTACTTCTAAAGGTGTCTCCTTGGAAGGGGGTGATCCGTTTTGGGAAGAAAGGCAAGCTAGCACCTCGCTATGTGGGTCCATTCAAGATCCTTGAAAGGGTTGGGAAAGTGGCTTACAAGCTCGAGTTACCTCCATCACTTGGCAGCGTACACCCTACATTTCATGTATCCAACCTCAAGAAGTGTCTTGCTGATGAAAACCTTCATATACCTCTTGACGATGTGCGCATTGATGAAACGATGCACTTCGTTGAAAAACCAGTCGAGGTTATGGATCGTGAGATAAAACAACTCAAGCGCAGCCGTATTCCTATTGTCAAGATTCGTTGGGAATCTAAACGAGGACCCGAGTTTACTTGGGAACGAGAAGACCAAATGAAGCTCAAGTACCCACATCTTTTTGCTGAAGCAGTAGCCTCAACCAGTTGAATTTCGGGACGAAATTCCCTCAACATGGGGATACTGTAACCTTTCTGATTTTCATGTTTTTCCTATGTATTTTATGCCGTGCAATAAAAGATTTCAACCTTACATTTATTGTTCATATACACTTACAAGCATACACGCGTTCATTATAATACAATATTAACGAAAACAATCTTACAAACCTCGAGAACCAAACTTGACCAAAACTCAAAACAACATCAATATTACAAGACTACAAGGACTAGTCTTGAAACTTCCAAAAACCAACACAAGCACGGTCGCGCCTAGTCCTAGGCACGGTCGCGCTTGTGCCATTAACACGGTCGTGCTTATCATGAAGCACGGTCGCGCCTCGTTCACAGTTTGACTCCGCAAAGTCAAACCGACCCAAATCTTGTCCAAAAATAGATTGTAAACACGTTTAGAAGTTTGCGAAACTTGCAGAAGAAGATATTCGGCTAATTGAGACTAAAACACGACCAAATACACATGCAATCGTCCCAATACTCGCAAATTCTAAACCGACTCTTTTTTTAAAACAAATCAAGTAATTGGGGCAAGAATCAAACGAATTAAGTTAAGCCCATACCTACCCGAGACATATATAAACTTCTCTAAACCCTAAATCCATCATTCCATCATCTCTATCTCGTCTGTCGATCAAGAAAAAGCCGCGAAGTCTCCCCGTAGCCGTCTGCACTTGTTGCCCATTCAAAACAGGTTAGTAATAGTTCATTAGGATCGTCTCTCCAAGTTAATCGAAAGCCCTAACTCGATTCGTAACCTCATTACATGATTCTACAGAATTGAATCTGAGTTTTGATAAAAAATGGTTTTAAACGATCGACACGTTAAACAGGATATAAACCTAATTAAATGGTGTAATTCGATTCGCAAACATCATATCAATGAAAACCCTAAGTTTATAATCTGTGTTATTACAAGAATCGGGCGAATTGCTTCTGGAATTGACCAGACACGGTCGCGCCAGACTATGAGCGCGGTCGTGTCTGACCAAGCACAGTCGTGCCCCGTAAGAGGCCCGGTCGTGTTACCGATCAAACCAAGTCCTGACCTAGTCAAAACCCTAGGCGCGGTCGTGCCGGATACGGACGCAGTCGTGTCTCAGGACCAGACTCTTGTTTTGACTTCTGACCAACCACGGGCGCGTTACCGACCAAGCGCGGTCGCGTACGTGCCGGGCGCGGTCGTGCCATATACAAGCACGGTCGTGCTCATCCCTTAAACAGAATCTTTACTTTTATTTTTATTCTGTTAATTTGATAAATAAATAACAGTTTAAATAATTATTTTTAAGACAAACCCTACACGTTTAAGAATGACAAATTCACTTCCGTCATTAAATAACGCAAATCAATAACACATATACATTGTTCATTAGGTCGAACTTAGCAATCTACAACACACCGCCATTACATACTTGCTTGTGCAACCTACACTTTGCATAACAAGTGAGTTACATAGCCCCTCTTTTACTCTATTTTACAAACGTTTTGGGGTGGAACATGCGTTCTATTTACATGTTTTCAATTATACACATATACAGTTCCATCCTATGCATGTTTACAGTTTTGCGCTTTGTGCTTGAGTACATTTTGTAGACCAATTATTATGCTCTTCATGTACAATCATTAACTAACAGCCGACAGTAAACAGTGGTAGATCTATTGAGTCTGACAAACCCACCCAGGTAGGGTGACTGTTACTGACAACACAAGTTTTGAGTGCAAGTTACAAAGGTTTGATTGTATAAGTCACACGATGTTTTTCTCTCCATAAATGCCTTAATTGTCATGATTGTATTGAACTGTATGCACACAACACGTATTTTGCTATCACACGATTAAACCTATCTACTCTCACCAACTTTCTAGTTGACCCTGTTTTAACCATGTTTCAGGTACTAATGTTTGAAGTGATCAAGATATGCTACACATAGGACTTTGGACCTAGAATTTAATTAAACTAGCTTATTTGATGTAATTTACATTTATGTTTTGTGGATTGATTGTGCTTTGTTGAACTTATCTATTTGCAATGAAAACAATTATTAATTATTCAAACATTAGCAAACCATGAGCAATGAACAGTCTGCACGCTTCACGCCCCGACGTTTCCGCCGTCGGTTGGGGTGTGACACACCTTCAACACATAGTCACACAATCACTTATCTTCACCTGAAACGTAATCCAAAACAAGTGTCAACTACGAGAGTTGGTGAGTTCACATATGTTTGAATAAAAGTTTAATTAAAAACGTTTACACAATTCTTGGTTTGACATGGCAAGATACGACATAATGTGGAGAATTCACTATGTGTATACCAATTGTAAGCATGTAAGTATAAGCATACAAGTTTAACGTGATAGGCATGGAATCAAGACTATGTGGGTCACACACAGTTTAAAACCTATAAGCACAAAGGTTTAACGTGATAGGCATGGAATCAAGACTATGTGGGTCACACACCGTCTAAAAACCACCCTAAAAGTATCCATAGCATAACAAGTGACCATGCACAGAAGCACAATAATCTACGCATGTAAACACATGTTGATTTGTATGTAAGTATGCACAGATTACGTCTCACCCCAAAATGTATAAAAATGTAAATAGGGATATGTAACTCACCTGGCTAGCGGATATGATAATCCACGAGAGTAGGTGATACGGATGTTTGAAACTTAAGCACGATGGAACCCTATGCAGATAAATGTGTATTATTGTATGTATATATGTGTGTATTCGTATTTAATTATGTATAGGTTTATAATGATATTTCTTAAAATTATTTGTGTAAAATCACTGATTTTGATCGAAACTATTTCAGGTATCGAAACTACTAGTTTCGATTGACTAAGGAACTGTCGAAACTACTAGTTTTGATTGAATTAAATGAGCACTTATTATGATTTTATAAAAAGTTCTATTTATTTATTTATATTCAAATATATATATATTTTTTTTATAACACTTGCATTTTTTTAAACCATATATTACCCATTTTAAATTTCATGAAAATATTATATTTTAAATAACGCGTATTTTTATTTATTTATAAAAAAATGTTATTTTATTATTTTTCGTGGGTTTAAATAATTAATTTAACTTATGAAGAATGTCGATTTTATTATTTTATAAAATTTAACGGGTTTGAATATGTTCAAAAGTTGGGAAAAAAAAAATAAACGGCCGAGCTAACGCGCTCGAAATAATTTTAAAAGGGGTTTTAAAATTTATTAAGTTAATTAATAAATACTTAATAATGTATATATATATATATATATAATAGGGAAAAGTTCGGATCGGGTCGGCCTAGGGAGGAAACACGCGGGTCAACGGGTAACCGGGTCGGGCAGAGGGATCCAGAAGCATAAAAACAGAAAAATGCGTAAAAAAAATGGTTGGAACCGGATTCGAACTCGGGACCTGGTTGTTATCGGGAATGAGTGTGACCAGTCGGGCTATAAGCCCATCGCTGATCAAGACCAACCCTTAAAATACATAACATGTGCCGATCTTTGCCCCTGAGTTCTCGGCAACACAGGCCGGTGTTGCCGAGGACACTGATTTGCCGAAAACGTGATGTCGCTGGTCTCGGATATGCTTGGGTTAGCTAACTGTAAGTAAAACGAGTGTACAAGTATAAAATTTAGAGGTTAATACCAGATGGAAGTGGCCTGCGAAGTCGAGAACGAAGCCGAGAGTACCCAGAACTGGAACCAGACCTTGGGGTCGAATTGGAACTCCAATTTAGAAGTGAGACTTCGGAAAGAGGATACGAGTCTGAGGGCGTTGCCAATTTAGAGCGAGAGGGTGATACGGGGGAGGATGGAGCTCGAGAGGAACCGGGAATGGTCACTTATACTCGAAGGAAATCCGTATGATGGAACCAGAAATTGGCTCCCTAAATGGATTCGGACAGGTCAGACGAAGCGAACGAGACCGGTCTTAGTCGTTGAGGTACTGTGTGTCGGTCGAATTTCATGGGTTTGACTTCGGGGATTAATGGTGTCGATGGATTTTGAGGATGAAAAGGTAAATTGGTCGAGGGGACGTGGTCGCGTGAGGACGGCGAGTACAATGGCGCAGGTTTCATGTGTCGAGGGGTAGAGGGACAGGGTTGTCGGGCTCGCCGGAAAAGCAGTTTACCCGCCGGACCAAGGGACAGGGTGACCGGGAACACGAATTGGAATCTGGCAATTATAGTCCCTGGGGTTTGAAAACGTTTAAAACAGACCCTGGAAAACTTTCGAAATAAACTCCTATAGTTCTGTTTAATTCCAAACAGCCCCCT
Organism: Smallanthus sonchifolius; assembly: GCA_023525975.1. NCBI lineage: Eukaryota > Viridiplantae > Streptophyta > Magnoliopsida > Asterales > Asteraceae > Smallanthus > Smallanthus sonchifolius. The sequence goes on from CM042033.1 coordinate 42,803,793, forward strand.
GACTTTAATTTAATTATAAAATTTAATTTCTTTTTCAACTTTAATTAATTTATATATTTTATAGATCCATTTTCTTTATTAAAAACTAATTATTTTTAAATAATTATCCTATTGAAATAATACATTAAATTATTTATCTAAATTAATAAGTTTATTTTACTTAAATTCTTTTAAACTAAATAAAACTTAAGTATATATAAAATTTTATAAAACTTATGTTTTTATTTAAAATCAATCATTTCGAATGGTTAATTCAATAAAATTGAAAACCATTGATTTATTTATATAAATTATTTAATTTAATAGCATAATTTATATAGTTTATAACCTTCAAATATTTTTTAAAATTTAATTTAAAAATACATAAATTGTACACCAATATACGTGTATATGTTTTGAAATAAAATGTTAATATTTACATAATAAATTTCACAACGAAAATTTTTGAAATGTCACACCTTGACACGTGATGCTGCCGCCTTTTTCTCCGGCAAAGGCCAGATAGCCGCCTCTGAACGGTTTAACGTCTTGAAGCAGGGCCATGTTTCCTGTCATGTGCCTGGAACATCCACTATCTACATACCAGCGGTTAGAGATAGTACCCTTCGGACGTCCATGCACGAGTCACAAAAGAATTAGTTAGATTTGGAGACCCAAGCCATTGTGGTCTTGGGTCGTCCGTCTTTCTCAAAATAAACTACTTCTTTCAACTCACAGTCATGATGACTGTTCAAAATTGGTGAATCTTTGGAGGATTTGGGAATAGGAGATTGAGAACCTTTTACTTTCTTGTTCCAGGATCTCTTTTGATTCTTAACCAGAACAGGATACTTTGGCTCAACCACAACCGGTGAACTTGTGGAAGCTTCACCTGATTGAGCTTTAGTCAGCTGTTCCAGCTTTCTCAACCTCTTATTCCTTCTTCTTCTCTGTGGCTTAGATAGTCTAGCCACAGATTTCTCACCAGTACGTGTACTACCAGATGTAGACACATGAGGTACGGCAAGTTGCTTTACCTTTCTTGCAATAGATGGTTTGGCCTCAGATTTGATCTTTGGCTTTGCCATCGGTTGGACTGGTGATTTCACCACATTCTGCTTTGGAATTTTGGGAGATGGTTTCACTGGTGGCGACCTGGGAATAACAGCTGGTTGTGAAACAACAGGCCGTTTCCCTTGGTTCTTAGAAGGGCAGTTCACAAAAATGTGACCAACCAAGCCAAAGTGAAAACAGTTCCTCTTGTCTACATAAGTTCTCTTGTAAGGCTCATTGGATCTGGCCTTAGAAAACTCTCCATTATGAGCAGGAGGAGTTGGTTTCTGAACAACAATCTGAACCTTAGCAATTTGATTTTTGGGAGTATAGTATTTTTCTAAATTTTCTTTGTAACCAAGACCAAAGTGAGCTGAAAAAGCCTCTTTCTTTACTTGGTTAAGGTTTTTATACCCCTCATAAAGCATTACTTTAAGTTTATCATTTGATTCAATGACAACAGGTTCAGTTAAAATGCAATTATCACCATTAGTGATATTGTTTTTCTTGACTTTCTGTTCAGTCAACAACTCCTCAGATACTACTCCTTCAGGGCAAGAGTTAACCGACCCATCTTCAGAAGCAGTAACAAACTCCTCACCAGATGTGGAGTTAGCCTTACTTGAGTATTCATCCTTCTTAGGGGAATCATCCTTATCAGAGGACTCATCTAGACAAGTGAGATCAATGTCTATTAAGCTATTGACAAACTTCCCGCTCACTGGTGGAGGAATGGCATTGGTACCCAGACCTAGACCATTCATTTTCCTCACTAAAGATTCGTAGTGTTCCACCACAAAGCGAGAGTTTTTCAACTTCTCATTTGTGCATTTTAACTGCAAGATCTCATTTTGCAGTTTGTTGATTTCATTGTTCCATTTTTCCAACCCCTTATAAGAAATATCTAAGTGAAGCTGTTGATCGCTCATTTTTAAAGAATACTCACGTTTTTCCTTTTTCAATGTTTCAATAGACTCTTTAAAACGTTTTTCATTTTCTTTATAGTTTAGAGCTGCCATACTTAGGGGTTCGATTTTGTCTTGGAGCTTAGAGTTTTCAAGTTTTAGCCCTAGACACTTAGAACATGAAACAACAGAAAAGGGATTAGAATCTACCTCAGACGATGAACTTGTTGCTTCTCCAATGGCCATGAGAGCAACAGCTGTGGTTGATTCTTCTTCATCAGCTACAGAAGCTTCCTTTTCTTCAGCTTCCTTTACCTTCTCTGTAGCAGCAGTTTCCCTTCTCTCTGCTTCCATCATCTCCATGATCTCAGTCATGAGACCAACCTGTGTTTGTACGATGATGGCATCCTCTAGATGAACACCCCAGTCAAAGCTTTCGTCCTGTTGGGCTACCAGTGCATTGGACGTTCCACCTTGGCTTTGATTGTAGTGGTTTGGATTGTTTTGGCCATGGCTGTTTCCTTGGCTGGGTCAGGTAAAACCAGAGGCAGGTGCTCTGTCTTTCTGACACTCACGAGCAAAGTGTCCATAGTTCAGACACTTGTAGCATCTGGCCTTGGATTTTTCAAACCCGACCTTGGCATTAGGATGCCCGCTAATAAACTTTCTTCCTGTTCTGTTCAGGAAACGCTTGGCTCTCCTCAATAACATGGCCATATTCCATTGAATATCCATGTCCTCCATGTCATCAGGATCCACTTGATTAAAATCTTCTTCAATCGTCTCTGGATCAGTAAGCTTCCCACCTATGAAATTTTCATATGCAAGCATACAAGATGAGAATAAAGCTACATGATCTTCAGCTATTCTGGTTATAGCTGAGTTGTTAACTGAAGACGTAGCAGGAGGATTTCTTGAGGTATTTTGATGATGAGACCCCAACCCTGATCCTGAAGCATAGCAAGCATGACCACCACACCCAGTTGAGTGGTCTTCTTCAGTAGGATTTCCAGTGAAGAGGGCGATTCCAGAGCCAGATGACTTGGATGTGGAAGTCGTGCCATGATACATAGAAGGGTCTTGTATCTGGGGTCTTCCAGAGCTCTCCTTTCTTTTTAAGTTCATTTCCTATTGCTTCCTCTACTGTCAACTCATAGAATTTAGGATTTTCCCTCATCAGGGTTGTGTACATCTCAAATTTGGGTGGTAAAGCATCCAAAACTTTTTCACCGTCTCTTCAGCTGGATACTTGAGGTCAAAAGCATTCAACTCAGTCTGTAAATGATAGAATTGTAGGATCGTAAGATTACAAGGTGATTCTATTCTAGTTGATATTGGCGGAAACAATAACAACCAACAAAGTAAACAAGTAAACAGCAAGAATACTGATAAATGCACTGTTGTATTAGACTTCTGAGATTACAAGTTTACAAGTAAAACACTATCAAGAAGCACTATGAAAGCACAGCAAGCACACTTACAATGAAGTGTTTACACAGTATTTATAGTAACTTAGAATCTAAGGATCAGATCTAACACAAGCCGTTGATCTTGTTTATTAATCTAAATTACACGCAAAGGCTAATCTAGATAACTTTACTGAAACGTCTTCTTAGGCATCATTGTTTGCATGCTTGGAGAAGCGCGTTATTGTCTTTTATTGGTTGCACCAGTGAGGTTCCTTCTGCTTGGAGTGTGGCAGTTGCTTTAACAGAAAGGTGTCAGAGGCGCTTCACATGGATAGTCAGCTGCAACGTTTGGTCTTCAGAGAATAAAGCTATCAGCAGCAGAGATGAGAGTAATGCTGCTGATAAGCCTATCAGCAGCAACTTGTGTTGAACGCTGCTGATAAGCCTATCAGCAGTAACAAGTGTTGAATGCTGCTGATAAGCCTATCAGCAGCCATATGTGATGAATGCTGCTGATAAGCCTATCAGCATTTATACTTAGAATAATTTGGTAGCAATCAGTCTTTGGTTCTACAAACTCCCCCTAGACTGATGCAACCAAAATTCTTCTAATTACTTTGCTGCTGAAGTTTTTGCATGTGGCTGACTATCCTTTCAACCTCATAGCCTCTTGGATCCTTGCTGGGATTGTTCAGTGGAAGTTCAGACAGAGTCTTGATGTCTTTGTGTGGCATTTTGTAGATTGCTTTGCTTGAACATTTCATCTGCTGCTTCTTTACATCAATCAGAGTGAACTCATCCAAATCAGCATTGTAGGACCCAGATACAAATGGAGAGTGGGACTTGAGTGGTTTGATATTCATGACCACATCTTTGCTAGGGTTGAAGTAATGTCTGATTGCTAGCATAAGATGTTTCCCACTCTCATTTGCAGGCTCATGAGCTTCACCCAGCTCCAAAATTCTTCTTAGGTCTGAATCTGTTAGTTGCAGAACCTCATCAACAGACCTGTATGTAGATCTTCTTCTTTCTGTTCTCCCCCTGAAGATCTCAAACCTTTGATCATGTGGATTGTAGACCCATTCAACTATGTTTCTTGAGTCTTCAGGTTCAGATGAGGATTTGGATTTCTTTAAGGGAGGCTGTTGATGAGTGGGAGCTGGGTGGGATGATTTGGACTTGTTGGGAGGAGGAGTGGAAGGTTTGGGGAGGAGAGTGGAAGGGTGATGGACTGAGGAAGAGGTAGGTGAGGGAGAAGGCTTGGGTTTCTTTGTCTTTGGTTTTTCTTCTTCTTTGATAAGTACCCTTTTCTTCGAGCCCTTCTTCCCAAGTCTTTCTTCCTCATCCCTTTTAACTTTGAAGTAGAGGGCTTGCAGGTTCATGAAATTCATGGGACTTAGCCTCTTTCCACTATCTCCTCTAGCTTTAAGGAAGTCAATCATGACCTTCCTTTCTTCATGGGTCCGTTTATTAATGGCAATGGTCTTTTTGGACTGTTGTTTGGCTTTTTCTTCTTCTTCAGCCTTTTTCTTCTTTGCCAACTGACCTTGCTGACCCATGAAGGCTCTATAAACTTCTTTAGTTGATAGTTTCTCAAGGTAGTCTGCATCCTCACCTTGAGAGGCTAGAGTCTTTATCCACTCCTCCCTCATTTCTTTAGCTAGTTCAGAATCGGTTATTCTGAACTTAGCTTCTTCTTCTCCAACTCTTCCTCTTCTCTATTGAATTGTTCCTGCAGTTGAAGAGCAAGAGCTGCATCTTCTTCAATCCGGTCAACTACAGGAATCTTTCTTTTTAGTTCATCCAGTTGTTTAGCATACAGCTGGATGGTTTGTTCTCTTAGGAGAATGGCTGTTTTTCTTTCTTGAGCCTTTTTCATGTCAGCCATCTCCTCTTCTTCTCTTCTTCTTCTTTTCTCTTCCCTCTCTCTTTTCTCTCTCTTTTCTCTTTTAGCAGCCTCTCTTCATCTTCATCAGTCATGATTCCCTTTCCTTTGTTTACATTGGGTGCCTCTGCTTCAGCTTCACTGATCACAACAGCAGATGATGATGCTGCTATTGGGATCTCTGCCTCAGCTTCATTGGCAAATTGAGGAATTGACAAGGGACGATCACTGTCTTCATCAAGTTGATACTCAGGACCTTCTATTTCCCTCAGTTGATCCCTAAGTGAAGATCTTGTGCCAGCTGCTACAGATGTGGCTTCAACTTGTGGAGTATCTGAGTTGGAGTCAGTATCAGAAGTTGACACAGACTCTTCCTGAGGAATCAGTCCTTCTTTTTCAAGATGGGCTTTGATGGTGACCATCATTGCCTAATAAGTTAATATTGCAGATGTTGGCTCTGAGCTGAAAAATATTGAATAGGAAGTCTGAGGGCAGATGAAGGATGTTCCTGGTGTTGATGATGAGAGAGGAGCCGTTGCTGAGCAGAAGAGTGTGGTCAAGGGACTTAGTGCTCACCCAACCTAGCACGTCCACGTCCTTGACCAGGAAGGCATACAGGAATCTTCGAAGGCCCAGAACTTCTTCTTCAGTGAGAAGACTGCTCCTTGTTATTTCAAGATTGCTAGGAGTCAGTCTCCTTTCTGCGGCCGCCGAGGATTCAGGATAAGCTACCCGATGTGCTGCTTGTAGGAATCTTTGGAGCCTGGGTAGATTATCCTCCATCAGGTCATAGAACCTGCCAATGGCAAGTTCTGCTGAGAAATCTGCTGAGTTGTTGATGCAGTTTGATACGTATAGCTGTAGGACTTGGAGGGCATTGAGAGAGTTCCAGTTCAGCTCTTCTACTCCGATGAATTCCCATCCAATCCAAAACCTCTCAGCTGATCCATCATACCCCCAAGCTAGAATGGTGTCAAATTCTAGCTTCTTTGATGATCTGAATAGTTGGGGGGTTGAGGATTGACCAATGATGGCTGCTGCTTCAGGAAGGATGCTGAATGATGTATTTGTTTGTTCTGTGTCTTCAGCATCATTCAGCATTTCATCAACAGCCCGGATGACCAACTTCCAGTCTTCAGATGTCTCTTCTTCTTCGTTATCTGGACTGGCAAGTCATGAATTTGTACAAAAGCCGGCTTGAATAGTGAGCTTTGAAGTACAACCTGCTCTTGAATCCAGTCGTCAAGACTGTCTTTATCTTCTTCCTTAGAGACCATCTCCCCCTTTTTGGTTGCATCAGTAGACAGGTAAGCATCAGTTTGGGTGCCTACTGATACAAGAGAGGGAGTGGCAAAAGTTGGGCATTGATGGTCTTCATGCATGGAGACTTGGTGTCTTAGTTTGGACACTTCAGCCTCTAGCATAGCCACCCTGGCTGTCAATTCCAAATTATGAAGTTTCAGTCTGTCCTCATCCACAGTTGTGGAATCCATGGACCCAGATGGGGCCGTAGGCCGAGCCTCAGCATCCCCATCACCCGCGGTTTCTTGGCGCCTGGGATTCCTCTCAGTGAGGGGAGTTTCCAAGGAAACACCCTCACCATGAGTTGCCGTGGTTGAGGTCTTAAAGATGTTGTCACTGTCCTCCTGGTCAGTTGATGGACGAGCAGTAGTGACAGCCTCTTCCACATCCACTCTTTCAATACTCCTAGAGTGGACCTTCAAGGGTGAAGAACTTGGGTTGGGTGTTTCAGAAGCAAGACCAATCAGTACCTCCTTGATAGTGGTAGTTGGAGAAGGTACATCACTTTGGTCAGGTTCCTCAACACTTAAGTTCAAAGAAGATAGGAATGGCTCGAAGGGCTGTTCTATGGATCCGGGAAGTGATCCTAATCCTAATAGAGAGACTTCTGAAGGAGTCTCCCTAACGGTGTGGCTTTCCCTTATGATATTCTCACTAGAATGTTGTGATTCTGAGTGAGGGATGTTGGCTTGGGTTTGGGCCTTGGAGGCAAGAGAAGAAGGAGTTCTCTTGCCCCTCTTCCTTGTATATTTGGCTGCAACCGGGGCCCTGTGTTCCGGTTGAGCAATCAAACTGTGGGTGAGTAGATTATGTGCCTGTACATCCTCAGTAGAATGCACAGGGGTTCGATCAAGGGAAGCAGCAATTTGAGGTTGTGGCAGTGAGGTGGAGGGTGTGGGATCAGTATCAGCTGGGTTTGCTGAACTGTCACCCTGGGCACTTTGCGTGTTCAACATTGTAGACAACAATGGAACATCGGCCCCTGAGAACTTTGATGAAACTGTTCTCATGCTTTGAAAAATGTTGTTCTTATGTCCCAGCATTACGTAGATTCTTGCAGTTTTTGAAAGATCTTGGTGCTCAATATTGAACACTTCCTGCAAGAATCTTGGGTACATGAAGAATTGTGATTTCACCCCTTCTTGAAGGTTGTATCTCAAACCTTCAAGAATGAGGTGGGAAAAATTGAAACCTGCCCCAGTTATCATACCGTTAATTGCCGACGCAAGTCCGGAGCTAAGTTGGTTCCAGCCACTCCTCTTCTGGGATATGCATTGGAGAAGAGTGTGGCAGAGATACTTCCACTTGGGACCCATGAGTTCCTTCTCTATCGTATACTCTGTTTGATTCCCAGTGTACCCTATGGATACAAAGGTCCTCATGTATACGTCTCTTGGGTAAGAGATGGCGTCCCCTTCATCTTAAAGCTTGAGGTGTTGGCGGAGCTTTGCTTCAGTGATAACCATCTCCTTGCCGTCTACTGTGCCTCTGATTTGGGGAGTGCCCTGGTCAGTAGAATACATGGCTGAGCTCCAAAAATCTTCCATGTGGGAAGTGTAGATGGTTGGGTTGACTGTTAGGGCATGGAGGATTTTGGACCGAAAAAGGAAGTCGATCATATCATCGAAACCTTTGTATTTCTTGCCCTTTATTAGGCATGCAGTGAGGTTGTGATATGGGGAAAACTTGTCGTTGGGGTTGTTTATGTCTGCGCCTGCCATTTTTTATGGAGTTGGAGGGAAGAGAGAAGGATGTTTGAATGGTGGTTAATTATGGAGGGCTTTGAATGCTGTGGGGACGGGAGAGAAAGTGATGGGAGATTAGGGTTTGAAATTGAATATGAGGAGGTTGTGGGAACGTTTGAGATTGTGATATAATGGCAGACGAAGAAAAAGCAACTTTACTTGTACAGTACAACCTGTTTCACTTTTCATTGTTACAGCTGTAAAGCACTCGAGCAGTCATGGTAAAGACTGAGAGTGGTTTTTACCTCGGGTAAAAGTTAATGTAGACTTGTTTTACCCATCAGCAGCAAACTTGGTTGCTGCTGATGGTGAGCTATCCGCTGCAAACTTGGTTGCTGCTGATAGTGAAGTCTGTCAGCAGCAGATTTGGGTGCTGCTGACTGTTGTATTCAATCCGCAGCAAAAAGGTTGCTGCTGACCGCCTTAAAGCTATCCGCAGGAAATAACTTAAAGCGATCAGTGGCAAAAGCTTTGCTGTTGAAGCTTTAAACCTGTCAGCAGCTGAGAGACAGAAATGCTGCTGACTTATAACTTTTATTTACAACATAAGAGAGACATATTTACATCAAAGGATAGATGCACTCAACTGAACCGATGATGATGCTTGGTGGTTTCTTTACCTTCCATTGTTGAGTTGGTGGTTTTCCAGCTTTCTTTGTCTTTTCAGCAGCAGACGTTGTATGTGATGATTTTACTTGAGCAGCTGCAGACTTTGTTGCTGTTGAAGGCTTTCCCTTGGATCTTGCCTTACCAGCAGTGGACCCTTTTGCTGCTGACTTTGTAAGCTTATCAGCAGCAGATTTGGTTGCTGTTGAAAGCTTCTGTTTCGTTTTCTTGGGCTTAACTGGACTAACAACCGATGCATGTTGATCCTTCTTTACCCTTTTTCTTTGAGGGGTTTGAAGAATCTGGTTGAAGGGGTTAAACTTACAGTTTGCTGCAAAGTGGTCTGATTCTCCACAGATGATGCAAGATTTTTGAGGCTTTGACAACTGCTCCCTTGGTGGAGAAAGAGATTTTCTGAATTGAGTTGTCTTAGCTTCAAAGCTTCTTACCTGTTTGTTCTTCTTAAAAGCATGTTGCTTGAGGTTTCTTTGCTGCTGTTGGTAGTAGAAGCAGGTGCTGGCAGTGTGGTTATATTTCCCACAGACAAAACATGATTTTGCCAGTTTATCCTTTGAAAGATGCACATAATCCTTTCTTTTGAAAAGGTCTTTGAAATTCCAAGGGTGAGCTTTGTTGTGCTCAAAAGTAGCTTCTTCCAATGTTTTTTAAACATATGGAAACCTTTCTTCAGGTGCATGACATGTGTTAAACACCTTTCTTGGCTGGACTGAAGATGAGGACTAGCCCTTTTCAGTATTTAGCTTCCTACCTTCTGGAGGATAGCTGATTTTTATTTGTTGGAATGGCACAGGGGCTGGTATTGAAGGGATAATAGGGACTTCATCTTTAGTGACTATCACTTGAGGGGCAGGAGGAGATGAGGCATTACTTGTTTCAGTGGAGTCTGAGCAAGTTGACTCAGTCTCTGATGAAGTAGTGCATTCTTGCACAGGGGTTTCTTTGACAGCAAGGTCAAGATTTCGGTTGGCCATGTCAAGATTTGCTAGATTGAAGCTTGGTTCATGGATGGCAACGTAATCAGCAGGAGGTGCAACGGTTTTATACTGGTCAGAATGATATCCCAACCCAGTTTTTACATTTTCATGGATTTGAACATCCAAAAGTCTTTGCAGCTTTTTGGATGCAAATTCATATTTTTCCACATGGACCTTTTGGTCTGCCAATTCAGCCCTTGTAGCTTTCAACTTAACCAGAATATCATCAATTTGAGTTTCAAGGTTTGTTTGTTCATGTTTTAATGATGGAATTTCTTTCTTTAAACAATCATTCTTTTCCTTGTAACTATTTTCAACCTTTTTAAATTCAGATTTCATTTGGTGAAATTCTTCATTTTGATCTATCAGATTTTGGTTATGCTTTCTATAACCTAAAACTTTGTCAATGCAAGCTTGAGAGCAAAGATGTTCAAATACCTGCGGTGGTATCTCTACATTGTCTGCCATAAGAGCTTGGTTGGAGGCAGGAACATCTTCATATTGAAAACTCCAGTCAAAGTATGTAGTTCCAACATTTGCACAGGCTGCAGTTTGTGCTGGAGGATTGACATGTTGCTGTTGTTGGTGTCTTGGCTGAGCTTGGTGTGCTTGTCTGGTAGGATAGTAGTCGCTTGAACTAGGACCTGAGTGGTCAGAGTGAAGCGCGGGAGAGGTGGTGGAAGAGGCTGATTGATGGCTTGAGCTTCTTTCTTTGGCTTGAATTAATTCTAATTCATAGGCTTTTAGCATACAAAAGAGCTCTGTCATCTGTAGAGTCTTCAAATTCTCAGTTCTTCTTATTGACACTGTGTAAAGTGTCCAACAACTAGGAAGAGATCTGATGAACCTTTTGAGAATGTCTTCATTCTCCAGTTTCACCTTAGAGCACTGCAGCTCTCCTACCAAGTAAGTGTACCTGTTATACACACTGGTTAGTGATTCACCTTCATTGCAGACAAAGTTTTCGTATTGCTGCTTCAGGATGTCTTCAAGCCCATTGCTTTGTGCCATTTTTTTGTTTTGATGTGACTTGATCAAGAATAGAGTTTTGAATAGAATCAGAAAGTGATTAAACAAATGTTAGTTTGTTTAATCTTGAGCCAAAGCTCTGATACCACTTGTAGGATCATAAGATTACAAGGTGATTCTATTCTAGTTGATATTGGCGGAAACAATAACAACCAACAAAGTAAACAAGTAAGCAGCAAGAATACTGATAAATGCACTGTTGTATTAGACTTCTGAGATTACAAGTTTACAAGTAAAACACTATCAAGAAGCACTATGAAAGCACAACAAGCACACTTACAATGAAGTGTTTACACAGTATTTATAGTAACTTAGAATCAAGACAGACCCTTGATTCTAATGATCAGATCTAACATAAGCCGTTGATCTTGTTTATTAATCTAAATTACACGCAAAGGCTAATCTAGATAACTTTACTGAAACGTCTTCTTAGGCATCATTGTTTTCATGCTTGGAGAAGCGCGTTATTGTCCTTTATTGGTTGCACCAGTGAGGTTCCTTCTGCTTGGAGTGTGGCAGTTGCTTTAACAGAAAGGTGTCAGAGGCGCTTCACATGGATAGTCAGCTGCAACGTTTGGTCTTCAGAGAATAAAGCTATCAGCAGCAGAGATGAGAGTAATGTTGCTGATAAGGCTATCAGCAACAACTTGTGTTGAACGCTGCTGATAAGCCTATCAGCAGCAACAGGTGTTGAATGCTGCTGATAAGCCTATCAGCAGCCATATGTGATGAATGCTGCTGATAAGCCTATCAGCAGCCATATGTGATGAATGCTGCTGATAAGCCTATCAGCAGCATTTGTACTTAGAATAATTTGGTAGCAATCAGTCTTTGGTTCTACAAGAATCTAGAGATGAGGTCATCTAAAGATTCGTTCTCAAAGAATCTGAAACACTCATACTGCTTCCTGAGAAGATCCCGCTTACTCTTCTTGATGTCACTATTTCCTTCGAATCTCTTCTGTAAGGCTTTCCAGAGATCCTTAGAATTGTCATACCCTCAGAAACTGTGGAACAATTCCCTAGTTAATGCCATAGTGATCGAACCAAGTGCCTTCTTCTCTCGATCATATGTTTTCTTTTCTTCCTCATCGAGTTTAGAAATAGGCTTGGGAAATTCATCATCAAGATAGATGTGTGTGGGATGCTTATATCCCTCAAGGATTGGTATCCATAGTGATGAGTCGGTATAAGAAATGTAGTGCTCGAAACGTGCCTTCCAATTGGAATAATCGTTTACGTTTAGCAACTTAGGTGTTTTCTGAGGTGTACCGATCTCATTATCATAGTTTAACATGTTTCCAAGATTCTGAAGGTTCGACATAGTGAACACTTAGTCAAAACTCAGAAAAATCAGACACAGTTACGCACTTGTGATTGGCCTTGCGCACTTGAGAAATAGTCTTGCGTATTTAAGACTTACTCTTGCGTACTTGTAAGTACGCAGGAGGAAATGATTAAGTACGCAGGATATAACTTAAGGTCACACAAGTTCAGTCTTGCGCACTTGTAAGTACGCAGGATATAACTCTTGCGTATTTAGTAAGTACGCAGAAAACTGTACTTTTTGCCAAAAATGGTAAGTACGCAGGATACCTTTTCAGCAACTCTCACCAACCTTTTCCAGTGACCTGAAAATCGCCGGAGATGGTAAAAATTGGTCTGATGATTAATGCAAATGAGCCAAAGGGTCAGAAACTTGTTTCTAACCAACCTTTGATGCTCAAATAACTCAAATACACAACAAAAATTGGTTTTTGAGAGAATTTTGCTTCTAAAAAAGTGCTCAAGAGCTACCCTTTTTTTATCACAAAAATCAACAAAAATACCCCTTTTTGCTGGTAAAACTCAGTAAAAACGTCTCCAAACTCACTTACAACACTCGAATTCAAGAGCAATGCTCTGATACCACTTGTAGGTCCCTTCGTGTGTGTCGATCGTTGTATGCAAGTGGTCTACTAGTCGGACCGGGTGCGGAATACCCGTGACTAGGCGGAGAGTCTAACTAAAACAAAGTAAACCAACACGAGAGTCACAATAAAAGCTCTTTCTATTATAAACGCTCGACGGTTACAGAGAGATTACAAATTGCGTACTTAACAAACTGAGTTCGTCTAAGATATGATTTCTGCGTACTTATCCTCTGTGAACCAAACCTATTTATACAGACCTGATGCCTGCGCACTTAGCAAGTGCGCAGGACCAAATGCTCTTGCGTACTTAGCAAGTACGCATGGGTCTTCAGAACAAATTACAGACATTATAAATACAAACTAAGACTCTATCCAGAGTGTTGTCACAGGAAAGTGCATCAACACTCTATCTCTTGATTATTAACAGTAGCTCAAATCACATTCAGATTAACTGTACAGTCATGTTCAACTGTATCCCATAACTGCTGGATATATTGAAGACTAGTTTGCAGATACACTCTCAACCTTGACCTATTCAAGAACGTGATTATCTCTCGGTTGTTAACAGCTTCAGCCAAATCCGGATCAAGCAAAGCTCCTTGATTGTGTTTATACTTAACCCGTCTGTCCATGGCCTTCACATGATACATGATTAGAATTTGCAACAAATAAAATAAAACAAACAGAAACAAAAACAAAAAAACAAAACAAAGAAAAAGTAAAGACCCCAGAGGCGAACTTAATAAGTTCGCTAAGAATCCCTGTGGAGAACTTATTAAGTTCGCCTGAACAAGTTTGCTACAACCCTTCAGCTACTCAGAAATCTGAACACCTCAAATCGAATGTTGAACAAGTGAATTAATGCATCAAACACACTTACAATCACTCGAATAACACTGATATGCAATCAATTTCAGATAATATACTCTAGCAACCGTATCCAAGCACACAATAGATGTCACACTTAAACCCTAAGTTTAGAACCATCGATTTGAACAATTCAGTTGATAAACATTTCTGATTTTACCTTCGGAATAAGAGTTCCCTAGCAGATTTAAGGTACCCTATGGTATTCTGTTCATATAACATTCTTACTCATCAAAACATGTAATTGTACAATTCAATATTATATCATGAAATTATATGCGATAAAATTCAAAGTAAACAGGATCAGATCATGACATGTTACCTTATTCGTACTAAATTTGCAATATAATACATGTAAATTCAAATTGTCAGCATTATAGGATTTGAAACCAAAAGCGTTTTTATCCCACATTCTTGTGAGTCAGTACCATTTTTATGAAAACAACTTGTACCCCACAAGTATGCCAATAGAAAGTAAATTGCACTATCTTCAAGACATATGTGACTTATGCAATGATAAAATCAATCACCAGGATGAAATTATCTTAGTTAGCATAGGAAAAAGAAGCAGATCCCGAAGGATATAAGGAATCAGAATGATTCATAGTGCTTGGTTTGGATAAAGTATCAAGATTCATATCAATAGAAAGATTGTACCAATGAATTTCTTCAATATAAGAATGATCAAGGAATCGATTGATTCCTTGAAACAGGGAAGCGTGATACAACTGTTATCTGGATGTATTAAATGGAATCAAGATAAGTGATCCAAGGGCTAGCATATGTTCTAACAAATGTCGTCAGAAGCATATCTTAGTCCAACTTCACATTGCATGTTTTTCGGGGCATGGGTAGTGAAGTGAACCAAAAAATTGTGCTGATCAATATAATCCGATACTGGTCTTATGAAATACTTGAAGCCTCATATTATATATCGGATAATGATATTTTAACACACACACCCGGCATATCATGGGTTCAAATCACAGTTGTGACATAGAACATTATGTTTTCACACTACTAAAGGTCTAAAAACGCTTCTAACGTACTAACAATTCAAATTACATGCAAATATTCAAATTACAAATTATAAACATGTAATGGTAAGTCATGAAGCTATCATTTCATGTTTGTGCAAACTAAGAAGTTTAGATCAAATCATATAAGCATAAACTTCAAACATAAATAAAGAAACCATGTAGTCAGTTCGATGGTCATGTGTGTACGATCACCTACTGATGTACTATCATTTTCTTCTCTAACTTCAAGCAGTGCCGATTTTATCTTTTTCAATTTTGTTGGTTTTTCTAAAGAAAATTTTAAGAAAGAAAATAAATTTATCTACACTAAAAGAAAACACAAAATAAAAACTCCCATGAAAATCATTTTGACAAACCTTTTTCAAGTAGGATTAAACATTCCAATCATTTTAGTAAGAAATTCAAACCGTGACCGATCAAATGCTTTGGTAAACAGTTCAGCAAAGTTATCATCAGTGTGGACTTTCACCGACTCAATCAATCTCTTCTCTGCACAATCTCGAATAAAATGTTGACGTATCTCAATATGCTTTGTTTTTTAGCGCTTCACTGGATTGTTTGTGATAGGCATCGTGGCAGTGTTGTCAATGAACATTGGTGTCTCTATGAAGTTCTGACCATAATCCCTTAATTATTTCTGAATCCACAGGATTTGGGAACAACAACTGGCTACAGCAATGTACTCTGCCTCGCACGTTGAAATTGCAACAGATGTTTGCTTTTTGCATTACTAGGACACGAGTCTGTTCCCTAAGAATTGACAACCACCAGATGTCGACTTCCTATCCAAAGTGCAAGCTCCATAATCTATATCTGTTAAAGCTTTGAAATCAAAATCAGAATTATTAGGATACCACAATCCCAACCTTGGTTTACCCTTTAAGTATCGAAAGATCCGCTTTACAGCAATCAGATGAGATTCCTTCGGCTTGGATTGAAACCTCAAACACAAGCATGCTTCGAACATAATATCACGCCTGGACGCAGTCAAATACATTAAAGACCTGATCATTCCTCTGTATAACCTACAATCCACTTCCTTCTCTTTTCGAGTCAGAATCTAGCTTGTGATTTACCGGAATTGGAGTACTGAACGCTGAGGTATTTGACATCTCAAATTTCTTCAAAATATCCAACACATACTTCGTTTGATGAATATAAAAGCCATCTTTTTTCTGATCAACTTGAAGACCCAAAAATAATGATAACTCTCCCATGCTGCTCATCTCAAACTTCAGCTTCATCACTCTCTCAAAATCTTTACGCATATCAACATTCGTCAACCCAAAAATTATGTCGTCCACCTAAACTTGAACTAGTAAGATATCTCCCCCTGCTTTTCTGATGAAAATAGTGGAATCGATCTGACCAAGCTCAAATCCATTCTCGAGTAAGTGCACGGACAAAGTTTCATACCAGTCACGAGGAGCCTGACTAAGACCATATAACGCTTTATCAAGTTTAAACACTTTGTATTGGAACTTAGAGTCTTCAAAACCAGGCGACTGTTTTACATAAACCTCTCACTTCACCCTTCCATACAGAAAAACACTTTTCACATCAAGCTGGAAAACCTTGAATCCCCTGAAAGATGCGTAAGCAAGAAATAAATGTATTGCCTCAATCCTCGCAACCAGAGCATAAACTTCCATGTAGTCAACACCTTCTTGTTGGTTAAATCCTTGAACAACAAGCCTCTCCTTATTGTGTACCACCACGCCTCGATCATCACGTTTGCACTTAAACACCCATTTCGTGCCAATTGATCTTGAACCTTTGGGCAAGTCACCTAAATCCCAAACATGTAGTTTGTCAAATTAAGCTAGCTCCTCTTGCATAGCCTCGATCCAACAATCATCATCAAACGCTTCAGCCACATTCTTTGGCTTTTTTTGAGAAATAAAGCAAGCATGCAAACATGTCTCCATAATACCTGTATCCACGATCTGTGCATATAAACATGAATTTTCAGTAAGTGAATGATATCTAGTTTGAACACCTGCATTCAAATCACCAATACTGTTATCAGTCGGATGATGTTTATGCACACGGGATTGAGGAATATCAGAAGTTTAAATCACAACATCAAGATTAGAAGGCATCTCCCCCTCAGACTACGCCGGTGTAGATGAATCATCAACTATGTTCTGGATATCATTTGAAGACTCCTGAAACACAGTTTCATCATCATCACTATCACTTTCATGTGTTATACCTGAGGTCGAAGCTACATTCGAATCAACGGGAGGAGTAACCACAATTGGAACAACCGATCGTGGCTCGACAATTGAATCATCGTTACAGCAGGACTGTTACAAATTTTTTGCTTCAATAGGAGACACTGCAGGAGGAACATTAAAACATCTGAACAAAGCATCATAATCAAAAGCCCATGACGGTCCATTGGCATCCTGAGGAATCATGAGATTATCACAATCAATGTTAAACAACTCCTCAATCTGCCTGCTCTCTTTGTTGAACACCCGTTTGTTGTGAGAATTTGCAACATATCCCAAGAAAATTCTTTCAATTGCCTTCGCACTGAACTTCGTTGGAACATCTCTAGTCTTCAATAAAGTTCATTGATTTCCAAAGCGCAACAAATAATCTAGATTCGGCTTTCTATTGTTCAGCAATTCATAACACATTTTGTTGTGTTTCTTCACGGTCAAAACACGATTAAGGACATGACACGCCGTGTTCACCGCCTCTGCCCAAAATGTCACTAGAAACTTTGATTCGGATAACATTGTGCGAGCCGTCTCAATCAGCGTTCGATTCTTCCGTTCAGCCACACCATTCTGTTGAGGAACATAAGGAGCACTGAATTCATGAAGGATGCATTTTTGTAAACAAAATAAACCTATATTTCCATTCTTGAATTCTATCCCATTGTCACTACGAATCCTCCTGACCTACTATTTGAATAAACTCTCAAGTCCCATGATCAGGAACTTAAGAATTTCAGTAGTCTCATCCTTTGAATTAAGAAACTTCACCCAAGAAAATCTGGAATAATCATCAGTCACTACCAAACAGTATGATTTGCCGCCTTCACTCTTAACACTTATAAGTCTGAATAAATCCATATGCAACAACTCGAGAGCAGTCAAAATTTTATTAATCAACTTAGATTTGTGACATTTCTTGTGCTGCCTCCCCTTCTTACATGGAATACAGTCTTCGTTCACATGAAATCTCATGGCAGGGACACTAGAAACTAGCCCATTCTTCATTAAAAAGTTCATTTTTCTGAAATTTATGTGAGCCATCTTCCGGTGCCACAAAGTTGATTCAGACTCAGAAGCTTTAGAAAGAAGACACGTCGGGACAGACGAAGTTGTCTTCGCCGTGCTCATATCGAGCATGTATGTGTCATTCTTTCTTGGAGGTCGTATTAGGATCCAATCTTCATGTATCTCAAATCCAGGCTTCAACACCAAACATTCTAACTTGTTAAAGTGAAATGAGAAATCTTTATCACAGACTTGCGAAACATATAACAGATTATGTTCAAGCTGCTCCACATAATTGACTTTCTCAAAGCTCAATCTTCCATTTAACATAGTTCCTTGACCGAAAATATTGCCTCCCTTCTTTCCTACAAAGGCTACATATCCGCCTTGTATCTCTTTCACATTTTCCAATAAATTAAGATTTCCTGTCATGTGGCGAGAACATCCATTGTCGACTTACCAATAGATGCCTACACTCCTCCTTGGAGTTCCATGCACACAGACTATAAGATTCAGTTAGTAATAGAGACCCAAGACATTCTGGTCTTGGGTCGGCCTGATTCATCAAAATAAACAATTTCTTTTAGAACACAATCAAATCTCTCCTCAATTTTAGGAGATTGTTTCATAGAATCAGACACTTGAAATTTTGGATTCCACTTTGATTGACCAATCACACTTGGCTTGGAATTCTCAGAAGTTTCACTAATTTCTTTCTCAACATGTTGTTCCAAAAGTTTCTTAAGCCTCTTGTTTCTTCTTCTTCTTTGCGGTGTTGACAATTTAACCTTTTCCTTTGTATCTCCACCTGATGATACACTAGATTTAACTCCAGATGAGTCAACCTTTGCCTTAACCTGAACCTCTGAAACTTTGACAACTGGTTTTACTTCAACTGATTTCAAAACTAGTTTAACTTCAGTAGATTTTATCACAGATTTTGTCTTTGGCTCAACAAATGGCTTTCCATCCTAGGATCTTCCAAACACTTTCCAACATTCTTTTCTGAACAGTTCACCAGAATGTGACCAACTATTCTGCAATGAAAACATGCATGTTTTTCCTTGTAAACACGAGCATACCTTTCTTTCTAAACACTTCCTGAACCAGATGATTCAC
Organism: Smallanthus sonchifolius; assembly: GCA_023525975.1. NCBI lineage: Eukaryota > Viridiplantae > Streptophyta > Magnoliopsida > Asterales > Asteraceae > Smallanthus > Smallanthus sonchifolius. Next base: position 42,822,875 of record CM042033.1, read on the forward strand.
ACTGAGAGACAGTGTTAGACGATTTAACAACCTTGAGTTTATTAGCTTCAACCTTTTCTTTTATAAACTCAACAGTTGAAATTTTCTCTATTTTATTAATTTTTTGAAAATCAAACCCAGCAATCACAAAAGGTTTTTAAAGATTTAGGTTTTGGTTGCTCAATGTCTTCATCAGGTTCTGTCAAGATACAACTATCACGTGTAACTTTCTTGACAATAACCGGTTCATCAACCTTACATTCTTTGACTTTTCCTTCAACCTTCCTTGAATCAAAAGATTCATCCTCACTGGAGTCATCATAAACCATGTCTTCTCCTGTCATCGGATTAACCATGAGAACAGTTTTTGGCTCTAGATCTTCTTCAGTCACTACTTCAACACTTCTAGCTGTGTAGTTTCCATTGAATGGAGGACAAAAACTGATTCCCCTAACAACTTTATCATCTTGCTGTGAACAATAACCAACTCCACCAACTACTTTCTCATTACTAGCTTTCTTAGTATAATATTCCAAAAGAAAACTGGAATTCTTACAACCCTCAAGCTTTCTAATCAATTTGGTGACTCTACTATATGACTGGGTAAGTTCATTTATTTTCTTTTCATACTCAGAGTATGCCACATCAATGTGAAAAGCTTGTTTATTTACTTTTTATTGTAAAACTTTGATATCATCTTTCAATGATTCAATTCTTTTATTTAAAAGCTTCTCATTTTCTTTCAATGTTTGATTAGTTAAAAATCTTACCTTCATGTCACAGATGAGGTTAGTATTGTCATCACACTATCTCAGAATTTTTAAATCAGAATCAATGCATTTAGAACAAGAAACAGAGACAACCTCATTTACCTGTTTAGAATTAGCCATGAATCCACTAGCTTCAGCAAACATCTCAGCAACTTTCTCTGTCACTTTTCCTGCAGCTACATTGTTATTCATCAGCTCTTCATTTGTCACTTTTGCTTTCAAACTCTAACTTGTAGATTCATCATTTTCAGTAACACTCCTAGAATCACTTGAGTTACCGTCTGACGAACTACTATTAGAACCAATAATATCTTCATGAACTTCAGCAAGAAAAGCTTAACTGACATGAGCAACAATATCTTCTAGATAAATTCCCCAATCATAATTTTAATCATGTTGGGAAATCAATGTTGTAGAAGAACTCTCATTATTCTGATTGTTCTGGTTTCCTAAAGAAGCATTTTGATGTTGAACTTTAGGTTTGGTACATTCCCTAGCAAAGTGTCCAAATTCTTGACAATTATAACACTTTACTTTAGATTTATCCAACCTCATCGTTGCCTTGCTTGTCGCTCCAATGAACTTCTTTCAAGTTTTCCTCAGATGTTCCTTGCCCTGTCTCATCCACAATGCCATGTTCCATTGAATGCTCATCTCTTAAAGACAACCTCATTTTTCCACCAATAAAATTCTCATACGAAGCAATCATGGCCATCATGTCATCAGCAACTTTAGAATACACCTTTTGAGAACACGAATAAGTATCATTGTGACAATTCTTTGAACGTCCAGAACTAGAAGCAACATAGCATGATGTTTCACCACATGAACTTTCTTTTGAACCTTGACCTTCCGAAATTTCTCCTGAAAACAAAGCAACCAGACTTTGGTGTCGATGTTCCTTTTCCAAAATAAATGCTAGGATCTTGATAAACTGTATCTTTCTTCTGCTTGTTCAAATCATATGATTGAATCTTTACCATAAGATCTTCAAGACTCAATTCATCAAACCCATGATGTTCTTTAAATACTATGGAATACATCTCAAAGTGAGCAGGCAATGCATCCAGAAATTTCTCAAGTACCTTCCTATTCTTGTAAGATATGTCATTGTTCACCATTTCACTCAATAAGTGATAATACCTAGACATCACCTCATCAATAGATTCTCCATCAAAAGATTTAAAAACACTGAATTGTTTCTTCAGTAATTCCCTTATACTCTTCTTGATATCAGTGTTTCCTTCACATCTCTTCGCCAAACCTTCCCAAAGATCACGCGAGGTTTTAAACATCTTGAAAGTGTGATAGATGTCTAAAGGAAGACACATAGACAAAGCAGCAAGTGCCTTTTACTCTTGATTATAAAAAGTTTTCTCTTTCACAGTAAGAGCTAAAACTGGTTTTTCTGCATCTGATACACCCATATGAGAATGAGTAGGATGTTTATATTCTTCTACAATTAGAATCCACATACTAGTATCATTGATGTTGACATAATTCTCAAAGCTACTTTTCCAGTTCGAGTAATCTTTAAAATTCATCAACCTCGGTGGTTTGGTTGGAATACCAATCTCATTATCATAGTTCAGAATTATAGTCATGTTGTTCACACTAGCATTAGAAGTCGACATCTTTGAAAACTTGAAAATTCAACACTTAGAAAAATTATGATCAAATTCTGCAGAAAGCGTTCTTAGCAAGTGAACTTAAACAAGTTCGCCTGATCAGGATGAAGTGAACTTAACAAGTTCGCTGAACAAGTTCGCTTGTAACTGACTAGATAAGTTCGCATGTTTCAGCTGAAGAACAAGCAGGAATTGCTCTAACACCCAAACGCACGAACCAGACTGAAAATCATCATATTTTGCAATTTTGTAGGAATTGATCAAATTCAAGCCGTAGGATTCTTCAATTACTAACTAAACTTTTATGTTTGTGTGCAGGGAACTCTAAGGAGGACTGTTGGTAACCATTGGTATGTCGACAATGGATGTTCTCCACACATGACATGCAACATTAACTTATTGGAGAATGTGAAAGAAATTCAAGGTGGATATGTAGCCTTTGCATGGAATAAAGGCGGTAACATCTCTAGTTAAGGAACAATTTCCAATGGGTGATTGAGATTCGAGAAAGTGAATTATGTGGAACAACTCGAGCATAATCTGTTATCTGTTTTGAAAGTCTGTGATAAAGATTTCTCATTTCACTTTAACAAGTCAGAATGTTTGGTTTTGAAGCTTGATTTTGACATTCCTGAAGATTGGATCCTTATGCTAGCTCTAAGGAAGAATGACACGTACATGTTTGATATGAGCACGGCGACGACAACTACATCTGTCCCAATGTGTCTGCGTTCTAAAGCTTAAGAGTTCGCATCAACTTTATGGCACCGGAAGATGGCTCACACTAATTTTCTGAAAATGAATTGGTGTGCCAGTCATGAGGTTTCAAGTGAACGAAGACTGTCTTCCATGCAAGAAAGGAAAGCAACACCGGATATCTCATAAATCAAAGTTGACAAATTCAATTACGACTCCTCTCAAGTTATTGCACATGGATTTATTCGGACCTATTAGTGTCAAGAGTGAAGGTGGCAAATCATACTGTTTAGTAGTGACTGATGACTACTTCAGTTTCTCTTAGGTGAAGTTTCTTGCTTCAAAGGACGAGACAGCAAGAATTCTTAAGTTCTTAATAGTTGGACTTGATAATTTATTCAATCTGAAAGTTAGGGGAATTCAAAGTGATAATGGAACGAAGTTCAAGAATGGTGATATGGGATTATTCTGTCTTCAAAAGGGCATTTGCCATGAATTTAGCGCTCCTTATGTTTCTCAACAGAATGGTGTGCCTGAACGGAAGAATCAAACTCTGATTGAGATGGCTTGTATGATGTTTTCCAACTCGAAATTGCCAGTGACGTTTTGGGCAGAGGCAGTGAACACTTCTTGTCATGTTCTAATCGTGTTTTGACCGTGAAGAAACATAACAACATGTGTTATGAGTTGCTGAATAATCGAAAGCCGAACTTGGATTATCTGTTGCCCTTTGGGAATCCGTGCACTTTATTGAAGACTCGGGATGTTCAAACTAAGTTCAGTGCAAAGGAAATTGAAGGAATATTCTTGGGTTATGTTGCAAATTCTCACAACAAGCGGGTGTTCAATAAGGAAAGCAGACAGAATGAGGAGTGGTTTCACATTGATTGTGATAATCGCACGGTTCCTTAGGATGCCAAAGGACCGTCATGGGATTTTGATTATGATGCATTGTTCAGATCTTTCAACATTACTCCTGAAGTGTCTCCTGTTGAAGAAGAGCTTTTGTACCAGTCTTGCTGTAACAATGATGATTCAATTATCGAGCCGCGATCGGTTATTCCTATTGTGGTTACTCCGAATGTAGCTTCAACCTCGGGTACAACTCATGACAGAGATATTGAAGATGATGAGATTGTATTTCTGGAGTCATCTAATGATATTCAGAATATAGTCGATGATTCATCAACACCAGCAAAAACTGAGGTGGAGATGCCTTCTAATCTTGACGTAGTGATCCAGGAAACAATTATTCCATAAATTCGTGTGCATAAGAACCATTGTACTGATAATGTTATTGGTGATTTTAATGCAGGTGTTCAAACATGTCATAGAACCATTGCTGAAAATTCATGTTTATATGCACAGATTGTGGATACAGGTATAATGGAGACTTGCTTGAGTGCATGTTTTATTTCTCAAAATGAGTCGAAGAATGTGGCTGAGGCACTTGATGATGATTATTGGATAGACGTTATGCTGGAAGAGCTAGCTCAGTTCGACAAACTGTATGTTTGGAATTTAGTTGACTTGCCGAAGGATTCAAGATCAATTGGAACAAAATGGGTCTTTAAATGAAAACGTGATGAACGAGGTGTTGTGGTGCGCAATAAAGCAAGGTTAGTTGTCCATGGATTTAACCAGCAAGAAGGAGTGGATTACACGGAAGTTTATGCACTATTGACTAGGATTGAGGCTATACGTTTATTTCTTGCTTTCGCGTCTTTCAATGGGTTTAAAGTATTCCAACTTGACGTGAAGAGTGCTTTCCTATATGGAAAAGTGAGGGAAGAGGTTTACGTGAAGCAGCCGCCTGGTTTTGAAAACTCGAAGTTTCCAGATAAGGTGTTTAAGCTTGACAAGGCTTTATACAGTTTTCATCAGGCTCCTCGTGCCTGGTACGAAACGTTGTCCGTGCATTTTGTAGGCACACATGACTCATCTACATATCGATCTCGTGACAGGATGTCTCGAAAACACGGAGTGCAGAATCCTTCGTGTTAAAGTATGTATATCAATTGACAATAGAAACAACAGGTAAATAAACTTCTCTTTTTATATCATGAAACACATAGTGTTTACAGAATATACTAGTTCAACTCTCTGCTCTCTCTGTTTCACTGAATATGTAAACTCTTATTTATAGACACACTCTCTGCATTAGGCGAACTTAACAAGTTCGTCTCAAAAATGTTAAGTTCGCCTCTCTATGAACTTGAACAATATTCCTTAGGCGAACTTAACAAGTTCGCTCCTAAAGATGCTTACGCGAACTTGTTAAGTTCTCCTCTCTATAAACTTACACAGAATTTTATCAACAGTTACAAAACATGTCCTAACAGACTCCCCATTAACTGTTGCTAACAATTCTATCAATTACAAGTCAAAGACTCTAAGACTAAGACATAATATCTTCAAGCTCGTTGTCACCATAATATGCTCCAACAGACTCCCCCTTGACAACAGCTTTAGAAGATTATCATCCGTCTTCATATATCATCAAACACATTGTAGTCTTTGTCTTGTTCATCTACACTTTCTCTTTCTATCTAGAAGAAAACCTGGGAGAAGGACTCCTTGTCAACTTCTGTCTGCAATATTCAGTTTTTGCAAAGGAGAACAACCAAGAATAACCAACAATTAAGATTTCCATGGAAGTTGGAAAAAAAAATCTTTTTAATTTTTCAAACATAAGAAACACAAAATGTTTTTGGTTTTTATTTGTACAAATTAAAATGTAAAATACAAAATCACATCTTTTTGTTTGAACATCACGAGTAAGAAGATCATATCAGTATAAACAATGAATCAATCACACATTTTGGATAAACCTCCATAAACATTCTATGGGTATCCTATCCAGATTCATCATTTCTTTATATCAGATAAGATCAAATCTTTTAAGCTTCAACCAAAACATGTAATGATACGCGAAGAACTTCAAAGAATATGGGATCAGATAATAACATGCTTATAATATAAATTACATACGAATTTGCAACACATAACATGTCAATCTAAGTTGTCAATATTATAAGATTTGAAACCATTAGTATCTTTGTCCCATGTTCTTGTCAACTAAGGTACCATTTATTTTGTAATACAACGTGTACCCCACAAATATGCCAACAGAAATTTAAGTGTGCACTATCTTCAAGAAATATAAGATCATTGCTACTGCTGACTCGTGAAGATACAGGACAGAGTTGGACACATCTGGTTGAAGACTTAAGTTTATCTTACTGGAATTCCTATGGGAGCTGATTAGTTTGATGCAGGTTATTGGAAACTCAAACTCTCTATCGTATGCCAACTGATTTGGAGTTGTCTTAGTCTACTATTGTTACCTGTTTAGGAAGACATTGTCAGACTCAGAGTTCTAAGTCAGGGTGGAGGTTGCTACTGCTGAAAGGATGAACTACAATGAGTTGTGTTGGGTTAGTTGGTTCTTATTGAAGCACTTGGTTTGGTCTACAATGAAAGCTGCAGTTAGAGGGAGTCGTGTGTATCACTCGGCAACTAAAGACTAAAGTTTGAAGATTTGAAGATCTCAAGTGGAATGCCAGAAGATCAATTCTCGCCAGAAGACACGTGATGTCATTAGTTTAGAGGGAGACTGTTAGGACATTCTTTGTAAACTGGTGTATAACAGTGTTAGAGATAGATAGAATTTGATGCTATAGTTAAGAGGGAGTTTGTTAGAATTTGATGCTATAGTTAAGAGGGAGTTTGTAGAAGCATGTTTTGTAACTATAGATTAAATTCTATGTATCGGTGTACATGGCTAGTACGCAGGAGGGTGTTCCTGAGTACTTAGCCTGCACACCAGTTTGGTGGCTTTTGCCTTGCGTACTTGTCAAGTACGCATGACCAAACCATGCATACTTAGTAAGTACGCAAGGATTTTGCCTTGCGTACTTGTCAAGTACGCAGGTAGTGTTCCTTCCCCTATAAATAGAAGACTTGTCTTCATTTGTAGGTGGAACTCTGGAACTAGGTTGAGAGGTGTCTGGGTCGGGAAGTGCTCTCCCGACCCCTAGACAGTGAGCTTAGATGAGAGATGTGTGCTCCTTCGGTATGTAGTCTGTAATACGGGATGACTTCTATGTTATGGATTACGTGTCATTTCATTGTCTTTTGTCTATGTTTGTGTTTCTCTTCCTCGTTTTCTTTGTTCCCACACAAATCACAGAACATGTCCATGTATCTCCACTGCGCGACGAGGCTCCTGGGACCTACACACCACCATACACACAGATTCCGCCTGTGTGCGTGTGTAATCGATAGTTTTGAGTGATTTTGTTTAAAATCAGGACCTACAGGCCTCCTCTCAGTGCTAGTTTAGGAAAGAGAACATTACGAGATGAATCATCTTATTCAGAATATGTGCCTAGATCACCTAAGGCAAAGAAGAAAGTTTATAAGGCTTGAACAGAAGTAGATGATGATGTGGAGTTTGTTGATTCATTGATTATCATTCCTACACCATCAACTACACATACTCCTTAAGCTAAACCTTCTATTCCTCTCAAGATAAGTGAATCAACATAATCTTCAACTACTAACAAAGATGATAAGTTTAAAATCTTAGAATCTAAAGTTGCATGTTTAGAAGCCCAGGTGGTCGGGTTACAAGGACAAGTGGATGTATTACAAGCTAATGACTTACAAAGGCATCGATGATTTTCCCAATAATTTTCTAAATTTCCAGATTGAGGCTACATCAATTAGCACAGGAAAAATCAAGCAGAATCCATAAGGATTATCTAGAATCATAAGATTCAGAATCGAGTGATTCATTTGTCTTGGTTTCATTTGATTTCTTCGTTGAATATCGGTATGATGATTCAGGATAATGAATATGGTGTTTGAGTATTAGGGTAGGGGAATCCAACTTTTATTTGGATTTGAATTCAATGAATCCGGAGTGATTCAAGGGTGAATACACGGTTGATGTAGATACATGTCTTGATTCAATCTCTCATTTGTCACACCCCGACCGATGGCGGAATCATCGGGGCGGGACATGTAAGACTGTTCATGAGCACAAGGTTGACTAGATTGTAATATATTAAATCCATTCCCATTCAAACAAACACGAAACAAGTTCAAAGTACATAATGAAATACAATTTGTCTTTGATTTAATATTACTAGGTCCAAAGCCTATGTGTAGCATGTCTTGATCAAACTCAAATGAAATCACCTGAAACATGAATAAAATAAAGTCAACTAAAAAGTTGGTGAGTATAACACAAGTTTGTACATAGATAGCATATAGTTTGTAAACCAAATCCTTTACATAACATGATAAATAAGGCATTTATGGGGAGCAGCTATTGTGTAACCAAACGTACAATCAAACCTTTGTAACTAGCATGCAAAACAAAGTGTGTTGTCGGTTTCAATCACCGCGTACCATGGGTGGGTTTGTCAGACTCAATAGATCCATCATTGAAAACCGTCGGCTTGAAAAGTTAATGATTGCACATAATAGCATACAAGAGGTTAACACACCTAGCACTCGGGCATAAAGCTCAAATTTGCACACATGAATGTAAATAGGATTTGTACTTGTGTTGTTTGCGTAAATGTAAACATGTAAGTTGAATAGTGTTCATGTTTCACCCCAAAAATGTAAAAGAGTAAAAAGGGGTTGTGAATACTCACTTGTTTCGAAGGCGTAGCTAGCACAAATACTAAATAGTATAATGATCCTTGAGATGCACAAGATAACCTAAAGTGTAATATATTGCATTAATAATGCACAATAGTCTAAGTCTAAGTCTATGGTTGAATTGGATGGAGTTAGTGATTTGGTACTTGAAAGTAAAATAGAAGATTCGAAATGAATATTTTTAGAACATTTTAAATAAGGTTTGATTTTGGGATAATTACTTAAGTAAATTAAATAATTATAGTTTATGGAAATAACGTAGGTATTATATGTAATTTAGTATAATTAAATAAATGTTTTTGTTTAGTTATAAATCAAATAAATAATTATTAACTTATTCATTTATTTATAAAATGTAACTTAAACATAACAATATTATTTAAGAGTAGAGTTTATGAATTAAATGTTGAACTTTAAATAATTTCCATTTATTTTAAGATTAAATATTTGATCTTTTCTAAATAAACAATAATACAGATTTTTATAATTTCAATCATTTTTATTTTAAAAATAAATCTGAAATACTATTTGTAAAAAGAAATAAAAATTATAAATATTCTGTCAACACACACGACCGCGCCTAGACAGGGCACGACCGTGCTCGGACCACGGGTGCGATCGCGCTAGCCGGGGCGCGACCGTGTTGATCAACAGAGGACATAGTTAAGTAAATCACTAGGCACGACCGTGCCTGAGGCACGCCCGTGTCTATGCTTCTGGGGCACGACCAAGTCTAGCCAACGAGCATGACTGTGTCTGAGCAGGAGGCACGACCACGCTAGAAGTCGGCACGACCGCGTCTCCCAAGGCACGACCGCGCTAGATGATTAGCGCGACCGTGTCTCTTTCAAAACAGACACGAATTGGTTGATCCTTATATTGATGGAGTCGGGATTGATAGGGCTTTCATTCACAAGATTATTACGAGTCTTTTGGTGTAGATTAATTGCTTTTAAAACATGTTTAAAGTCATATTCGATTAAACCATTTTGGAATGAAACATAGATTCTGATTCGGGATGATTACTATAATGGAAGCCCAAATTAATATGGGGCTTTTGATATATGGATTGAAACGAACAAGAGGAATGATTCAATTACCTAAAACAGAAAGGAATTGATAGCGATCGGTAGAAGGGAGTTCCGGCGACGGAGAAAGTGGCTTCCGGCGGCTTCTGCTGCTATTCCGGCTGTTCCAACTCCTTCAGCAACCTTAGAGATGATTGGAGGATTGAGTTTCTTGATTATTTGGTAGCAACGGGATCGAAAATAATGATTCGAGGCTTGGGAGAAATATTGGATGGCTTTTCTTGAGAGAATTTGCAATTGGATGATAGTAATCGAAATAGACGATTATTGTCTTTGATACAGGAAATGAAACGCACATAGGATTCGAATTCGAACGACCAAGCGTTTTGAAACTACATTTACGTTTTGACTGTTACTCAGGCGCGACCGTGCCAATAATAGACGCGACCGTGCCAGACGAGGCGCGACCGTGCCAACACGTGGCGCGACCGTGCCTACTAGGGTTTCTGGTTATTTACAGATTCAGCCCTTGCAACTTCAACTTTGACAGAATTAGCTTGGTTAGGATTTAACGGAAAATTAACGGGATTACTAACTGTATTAACTCTAGGAGGTGTTACCACATGATTAAGAGTTCTATATCTTTGAATTGAATACAATCGGCTAACAATTAATGAGGTGTAGGTTTGAACAAGTATATGATTTAATGTCGTATTGTTATTTTATTAATTAAAATAAATTCAAATAGGGTCGGAAAATCAGGAATGTTACAGTCTCCCCATGTTAAGGGAATTTCGTCCCGAAATTTAATTAATGGAGGCTGCTAAGATCAAGAAGGAGGAGGGAGTTTTTGATTCTCGCTGAATTTTGATTGTTGGATTTCAAAGGGGTGTAACGGTTGACATTGTTTAAGAAGAAGATTGGACGAATAATAAAATGAAGGTGAGATGTATTATTTGAAATGGAAATGGGGGGAAATTTTAAAATTTTGAGTTCGTGTAAGATGTAGACTAATGTGCTCAAAATTGTTAAAGGGTAAAAGATTTCACAAACATTGGTCTAGGTCAAAACTTCACGTGACACGAACAACGCTACTTTTGATAATATGATAGGACACTTATATATAGGAAGTACCATAGGTGTATCCACCATACCCTCGTCATATCACATCAGTCTCGTCGTTACATATCATGATAAGTTTTAGGTCACAACACACTACAAAATTTCACTATAGTTTCCATGCGCTGATTTTTATAATTCCGTGTGCACCCGTAATTATTCAAATCATCGTATGGTCCGTATAGATCATTCCATTGTGTGCGGGTAAGGGCACAATTTCACTATTATCACGTCTATTGTTTACACATAAAAGTCGCTAACAATTAATTATGCATCAAATCAGATAAGTTTGTAACCAAAGAGTAGTAAAGTAGTAACACTGAAAGTTTCTTAGCTTGCTCGTGTTTGAACTAGAATACGTCAAACCCCGAGGCGTCTAAATGTATCATGGTCTTCAACTTTGGTGTACAAAGTGCATGACCATGTCTTGTGTATAATGAAATCGATCCATTGTAATAATTGTAAGCAAATTTTGTTTCGAGTATATAGTAAGCACATAAGTCTCATGTATGTAAAGTAAACAATTTAGCATCTTGTATTTTGTAATCGGTAAACCATAACGTGTAATGTAAACAACATAGTATTATGTGTATCGAAGGAAATGGACCTCATGTATAGTGTTAGCAACGTAGCATCATGTATCTTGTATAGTGTACACCGTTTAGTATAAAGTACTTTGTAATCAAACAAGTTTCATGTACAGTGTGGTCAATCTAGAATTATGTATCAATGAAGCAATTCTTATGTATCACGTAGATTGTAAACAATCTAAGTTCCATGTATCATGTGCTCGATCCAATAGCATATGTATTGCAAATAAACATGTTTCGTGCATTACGTGATCAATCGAGCAAATTGTAATTTGTAGGCAACTAGTTTCATGTATCATGTGGTTGCGTTGGGTATATTGTAAACGGGCATACATGAGTTTTGAACTTCGCGTGCGATGTGTACTAACGGGTTTTGCATGTGATCGAGTGCTGCGGACAAACGTGTTGTTTGGCGTCCTTGATCATGTGGTAGTTAGGTTCAAGTCCTCAAATCTCATTGATGTTGGTGGGAAAAGGTTAACGTTTACGCGGTATAGATCGTCTCTTGAAGCGTCAAGTGAAAGGTAGTGAGGAGGTTTTGGAATTATTCGGGAATTATGTTTACCAATACGGGCCTTTGTTTGAATATAGAAAGTGGGAAAATGTCTTTGGTTGAAGATATATAAAGTAGTGAGATCAATGAATCGCATATTTTAAATGGATATGCAATTTATGAGAAAATATTTTTTTAACTTAAATTTTCAACTATTGGCTAAATAAGTTGTAGTATATTAATTTAGCCAACTTTAGAAATATTTACTTTAATGAAGAAAAATCAAAATTATTTATCAGTAGAAAGAAATTAATATTTTTATAAAAATGGTTGCATTAACCTTTCCTATTAGGTAAAAAGTTTTATGGAAAATTTATGTTTTTGGTATTATCTAAAATTTCGTTAAACATTTTATTTAAACAAGATAACGAGGTTTTGTTTAAATAAAAAAAAATAGGATGATTTATTTAATGAAAGAGATTGTTGGTAATGTACTAAATCATGTTGAATGAAAGAAGTAATATTTGAGAAGGTTTGATGAAAATATAACAGGTGTAATTTACGTTCCACGGATCAAATCAATGAAAAATAACTGTAGAGTTGAAATATATGGAATTGACTGAATACTGAAATGTTAAACATTATTCAAAACATAGGGTAATGGTTTTCAAATTGAAAATTTAAAGGAAATCAGTAGAAGCTTCTTCTAACGTCTCAGGTAGCTTTCCACTAGGAAGAAAATAATCGCCAAGATGAACACCGCTATGGTCACTCTAGTAGTAGATCTGGCTTCAGCCCTGGCGGTCTCCGTGCGATGCTCTTGAACTTCCTTTTCGAGGATGGAGATCAACTACTTTTGGTACCCTAATTGGTTTGCTAGACTATCAATTCTTTGTCCTTGTAAATCGTGTATTATCCCCTGCTCTAACCTTTGCCTCTCAAATTCTGAGGTTCTTACATATTGATGGAGGTCATGGGTTGGAATCCCCATAACACCAGTGGGTGCTATGGTTTGTCTTACCCAAGGGTTAGGATGGTATGGGTCGGGCATTAGGTATGGGTCTCTTAGTGGGGGTGGCAATTGATTGTGGAGGTGTGGTGTATGATATGGGTTTATGGGTACGGGTGATCCAGGTGTTCGAAGTCTCGGGTCGGTGTTCCCAATCCCGTACGCCCTTACATCGAACCTTGGCCTAGCTGGTGGGGGTGTTGGTGATCGATAAACGGGTGTCTCCGTGTCTTCTTCCCAATCAGATTCTGATCCAGGACGGTAAACCGGGGAGGAAGGAGCGTAGGAGTCCATGTCTAACAGAAAAACAATGAAAAAGTTGTAAGTGATAATGAAATATGAAGTGTCAAATATAGAAGTTCTTATGGGTTTTAGAGTTTGACTAGTCATAACGCCGAACCTTCACGATAGTATTTTAGAAATACACTTGACCTATAAGTAATGTATCCCTAAGGAGAATTCCCAGGAAAGAGGGGTGGGTCACTAAGACACACTTAAGTACCCTATCTTTCCTTAGCCAGAATTCCTCTTGGGCTTACACACTCTTCCAGCCATCATGTATTAATAATACTATTGTTGGGCTCATGGTTAAGATGAGAATTGTTGTGGACTAGGCTTTGAGGCCCAAGGTAAGGTTTATACATTTAAGTGGGCTTCTTCTTCTTGAAGGATAGATGGGCTTCTTGGTTTATTATTGGTAGACATTAGGCCCAATAATTTAAGTCTTTGCTCATAAAGGTGATGGTATCATGTATGGGAGTCTAAATGTGTATGAACAATTTGGTGAGTATGTGTGTGTGTCAACTTAGGATAGTGTTTAAATGATTTAAGTAGGTAGCTATGAATAGAAGGAAGAGTTGACACATAAACTATTGAATATTGTATCATGTAATGTATTCATGTAGTATAACATATGAAGATATTCACATAGGAAATATTCATATAGCATGTAGGTAGTAATGAGTGTAGGCACAAGAGTTATCAAGTAGTGTGACACATAAGTCATTATGTATTGTATGTAGTGTGAGTACTTAGGTTGGCATGTAAGAAAAAAAAAATAATCACACATGAATTGATAATGTAACATGTAGTAGTATAGCATTGTATGGGTGTCCTAAAGTTATAGTCTAGGTCAAGAGTGTCTAATAACCTAGTTCCCTATAACCAAGGCTCTGATACCAATCTGTCACACCCCGACCGATGGCGGAATCATCGGGGCGGGACATGTAAGACTGTTCATGAGCACAAGGTTGACTAGATTGTAATATATTAAATCCATTCCCATTCAAACAAACACGAAACAAGTTCAAAGTACATAATGAAATACAATTTGTCTTTGATTTAATATTACTAGGTCCAAAGCCTATGTGTAGCATGTCTTGATCAAACTCAAATGAAATCACCTGAAACATGAATAAAATAAAGTCAACTAAAAAGTTGGTGAGTATAACACAAGTTTGTACATAGATAGCATATAGTTTGTAAACCAAATCCTTTACATAACATGATAAATAAGGCATTTATGGGGAGCAGCTATTGTGTAACCAAACGTACAATCAAACCTTTGTAACTAGCATGCAAAACAAAGTGTCTTGTCGGTTTCAATCACCGCGTACCATGGGTGGGTTTGTCAGACTCAATAGATCCATCATTGAAAACCGTCGGCTTGAAAAGTTAATGATTGCACATAATAGCATACAAGAGGTTAACACACCTAGCACTCGGGCATAAAGCTCAAATTTGCACACATGAATGTAAATAGGATTTGTACTTGTGTTGTTTGCGTAAATGTAAACATGTAAGTTGAATAGTGTTCATGTTTCACCCCAAAAATGTAAAAGAGTAAAAAGGGGTTGTGAATACTCACTTGTTTCGAAGGCATAGCTAGCACAAATACTAAATAGTATAATGATCCTTGAGATGCACAAGATAACCTAAAGTGTAATATATTGCATTAATAATGCACAATAGTCTAAGTCTAAGTCTATGGTTGAATTGGATGGAGTTAGTGATTTGGTACTTGAAAGTAAAATAGAAGATTCGAAATGAATATTTTTAGAACATTTTAAATAAGGTTTGATTTTGGGATAATTACTTAGGTAAATTAAATAATTATAGTTTATGGAAATAACGTAGGTATTATATGTAATTTAGTATAATTAAATAAATGTTTTTGTTTAGTTATAAATCAAATAAATAATTATTAACTTATTCATTTATTTATAAAATGTAACTTAAACATAACAATATTATTTAAGAGTAGAGTTTATGAATTAAATGTTGAACTTTAAATAATTTCCATTTATTTTAAGATTAAATATTTGATCTTTTCTAAATAAACAATAATACAGATTTTTATAATTTCAATCATTTTTATTTTAAAAATAAATCTGAAATACTATTTGTAAAAAGAAATAAAAATTATAAATATTCTGTCAACACACACGACCGCGCCTAGACAGGGCACGACCGTGCTCGGACCACGGGTGCGATCGCGCTAGCCAGGGCGCGACCGTGTTGATCAACAGAGGACATAGTTAAGTAAATCACTAGGCACGACCGTGCCTTGGACAGGCACGCCCGTGTCTATGCTTCTGGGGCACGACCAAGTCTAGCCAACGAGCATGACTGTGTCTGAGCAGGAGGCACGACCACGCTAGAAGTCGGCACGACCGCGTCTCCCGAGGCACGACCGCGCTAGATGATTAGCGCGACCGTGTCTCTTTCAAAACAGACACGAATTGGTTGATCCTTATATTGATGGAGTCGGGATTGATAGGGCTTTCATTCACAAGATTATTACGAGTCTTTTGGTGTAGATTAATTGCTTTTAAAACATGTTTAAAGTCATATTCGATTAAACCATTTTGGAATGAAACATAGATTCTGATTCGGGATGATTACTATAATGGAAGCCCAAATTAATATGGGGCTTTTGATATATGGATTGAAACGAACAAGAGGAATGATTCAATTACCTAAAACAGAAAGGAATTGATAGCGATCGGTAGAAGGGAGTTCCGGCGACGGAGAAAGTGGCTTCCGGCGGCTTCTACTGCTATTCTGGCTGTTCCAACTCCTTCAGCAACCTTAGAGATGATTGGAGGATTGAGTTTCTTGATTATTTGGTAGCAACGGGATCGAAAATAATGATTCGAGGCTTGGGAGAAATATTGGATGGCTTTTCTTGAGAGAATTTGCAATTGGATGATAGTAATCGAAATAGACGATTATTTTCTTTGATACATGAAATGAAACGCACATAGGATTCGAATTCGAACGACCAAGCGTTTTGAAACAGCATTTACGTTTTGACTGTTACTCAGGCGCGACCGTGCCAATAATAGACGCGACCGTGCCAGACGAGGCGCGACCGTGCCAACACGTGGCGCGACCGTGCCTACTAGGGTTTCTGGTTATTTACAGATTCAGCCCTTGCAACTTCAACTTTGACAGAATTAGCTTGGTTAGGATTTAACGGAAAATTAACGGGATTACTAACTGTATTAACTCTAGGAGGTGTTACCACATGATTAAGAGTTCTATATCTTCGAATTGAATACAATCGGCTAACAATTAATGAGGTGTAGGTTTGAACAAGTATATGATTTAATGTCGTATTGTTATTTTATTAATTAAAATAAATTCAAATAGGGTCGGAAAATCAGGAATGTTACAGTCTCCCCATGTTAAGGGAATTTCGTCCCGAAATTTAATTAATGGAGGCTGCTAAGATCAAGAAGGAGGAGGGAGTTTTTGATTCTCGCTGAATTTTGATTGTTGGATTTCAAAGGGGTGTAACGGTTGACATTGTTTAAGAAGAAGATTGGACGAATAATAAAATGAAGGTGAGATGTATTATTTGAAATGGAAATGGGGGGAAATTTTAAAATTTTGAGTTCGTGTAAGATGTAGACTAATGTGCTCAAAATTGTTAAAGGGTAAAAGATTTCACAAACATTGGTCTAGGTCAAAACTTCACGTGACACGAACAACGCTACTTTTGATAATATGATAGGACACTTATATATAGGAAGTACCATAGGTGTATCCACCATACCCTCGTCATATCACATCAGTCTCGTCGTTACATATCATGATAAGTTTTAGGTCACAACACACTACAAAATTTCACTATAGTTTCCATGCGCTGATTTTTATAATTCCGTGTGCACCCGTAATTATTCAAATCATCGTATGGTCCGTATAGATCATTCCATTGTGTGCGGGTAAGGGCACAATTTCACTATTATCACGTCTATTGTTTACACATAAAAGTCGCTAACAATTAATTATGCATCAAATCAGATAAGTTTGTAACCAAAGAGTAGTAAAGTAGTAACACTGAAAGTTTCTTAGCTTGCTCGTGTTTGAACTAGAATACGTCAAACCCCGAGGCGTCTAAATGTATCATGGTCTTCAACTTTGGTGTACAAAGTGCATGACCATGTCTTGTGTATAATGAAATCGATCCATTGTAATAATTGTAAGCAAATTTTGTTTCGAGTATATAGTAAGCACATAAGTCTCATGTATGTAAAGTAAACAATTTAGCATCTTGTATTTTGTAATCGGTAAACCATAACGTGTAATGTAAACAACATAGTATTATGTGTATCGAAGGAAATGGACCTCATGTATAGTGTTAGCAACGTAGCATCATGTATCTTGTATAGTGTACACCGTTTAGTATAAAGTACTTTGTAATCAAACAAGTTTCATGTACAGTGTGGTCAATCTAGAATTATGTATCAATGAAGCAATTCTTATGTATCACGTAGATTGTAAACAATCTAAGTTCCATGTATCATGTGCTCGATCCAATAGCATATGTATTGCAAATAAACATGTTTCGTGCATTACGTGATCAATCGAGCAAATTGTAATTTGTAGGCAACTAGTTTCATGTATCATGTGGTTGCGTTGGGTATATTGTAAACGGGCATACATGAGTTTTGAACTTCGCGTGCGATGTGTACTAACGGGTTTTGCATGTGATCGAGTGCTGCGGACAAACGTGTTGTTTGGCGTCCTTGATCATGTGGTAGTTAGGTTCAAGTCCTCAAATCTCATTGATGTTGGTGGGAAAAGGTTAACGTTTACGCGGTATAGATCGTCTCTTGAAGCGTCAAGTGAAAGGTAGTGAGGAGGTTTTGGAATTATTCGGGAATTATGTTTACCAATACGGGCCTTTGTTTGAATATAGAAAGTGGGAAAATGTCTTTGGTTGAAGATATATAAAGTAGTGAGATCAATGAATCGCATATTTTAAATGGATATGCAATTTATGAGAAAATATTTTTTTAACTTAAATTTTCAACTATTGGCTAAATAAGTTGTAGTATATTAATTTAGCCAACTTTAGAAATATTTACTTTAATGAAGAAAAATCAAAATTATTTATCAGTAGAAAGAAATTAATATTTTTATAAAAATGGTTGCATTAACCTTTCCTATTAGGTAAAAAGTTTTATGGAAAATTTATGTTTTTGGTATTATCTAAAATTTCGTTAAACATTTTATTTAAACAAGATAACGAGGTTTTGTTTAAATAAAAAAAAATAGGATGATTTATTTAATGAAAGAGATTGTTGGTAATGTACTAAATCATGTTGAATGAAAGAAGTAATATTTGAGAAGGTTTGATGAAAATATAACAGGTGTAATTTACGTTCCACGGATCAAATCAATGAAAAATAACTGTAGAGTTGAAATATATGGAATTGACTGAATACTGAAATGTTAAACATTATTCAAAACATAGGGTAATGGTTTTCAAATTGAAAATTTAAAGGAAATCAGTAGAAGCTTCTTCTAACGTCTCAGGTAGCTTTCCACTAGGAAGAAAATAATCGCCAAGATGAACACCGCTATGGTCACTCTAGTAGTAGATCTGGTTTCAGCCCTGGCGGTCTCCGTGCGATGCTCTTGAACTTCCTTTTCGAGGATGGAGATCAACTACTTTTGGTACCCTAATTGGTTTGCTAGACTATCAATTCTTTGTCCTTGTAAATCGTGTATTATCCCCTGCTCTAACCTTTGCCTCTCAAATTCTGAGGTTCTTACATATTGATGGAGGTCATGGGTTGGAATCCCCATAACACCAGTGGGTGCTATGGTTTGTCTTACCCAAGGGTTAGGATGGTATGGGTCGGGCATTAGGTATGGGTCTCTTAGTGGGGGTGGCAATTGATTGTGGAGGTGTGGTGTATGATATGGGTTTATGGGTACGGGTGATCCAGGTGTTCGAAGTCTCGGGTCGGTGTTCCCAATCCCGTACGCCCTTACATCGAACCTTGGCCTAGCGGGTGGGGGTGTTGGTGATCGATAAACGGGTGTCTCCGTGTCTTCTTCCCAATCAGATTCTGATCCAGGTCGGTAAACCGGGGAGGGAGGAGTGTAGGAGTCCATGTCTAACAGAAAAACAATGAAAAAGTTGTAAGTGATAATGAAATATGAAGTGTCAAATATAGAAGTTCTTATGGGTTTTACAGTTTGACTAGTCATAACGCCGAACCTTCACGATAGTATTTTAGAAATACACTTGACCTATAAGTAATGTATCCCTAAGGAGAATTCCCAGGAAAGAGGGGTGGGTCACTAAGACACACTTAAGTACCTTATCTTTCCTTAGCCAGAATTCCTCTTGGGCTTACACACTCTTCCAGCCATCATGTATTAATAATACTATTGTTGGGCTCATGGTTAAGATGAGAATTGTTGTGGACTGGGCTTTGAGGCCCAAGGTAAGATTTATACATTTAAGTGGGCTTCTTCTTCTTGAAGGATAGATGGGCTTCTTGGTTTATTATTGGTGGACATTAGGCCCAATAATTTAAGTCTTTGCTCATAAAGGTGATGGTATCATGTATGGGAGTCTAAATGTGTATGAACAATTTGGTGAGTATGTGTGTGTGTCAACTTAGGATAGTGTTTAAATGATTTAAGTAGGTAGCTATGAATAGAAGGAAGAGTTGACACATAAACTATTGAATATTGTATCATGTAATGTATTCATGTAGTATAACATATGAAGATATTCACATAGGAAATATTCATATAGCATGTAGGTAGTAATGAGTGTAGGCACAAGAGTTATCAAGTAGTGTGACACATAAGTCATTATGTATTGTATGTAGTGTGAGTACTTAGGTTGGCATGTAAGAAAAAAAAAATAATCACACTTGAATTGATAATGTAACATGCAGTAGTATAGCATTGTATGGGTGTCCTAAAGTTATAGTCTAGGTCAAGAGTGTCTAATAACCTAGTTCCCTATAACCAAGGCTCTGATACCAATCTGTCACACCCCGACCGATGGCGGAATCATCGGGGCGGGACATGTAAGACTGTTCATGAGCACAAGGTTGACTAGATTGTAATATATTAAATCCATTCCCATTCAAACAAACACGAAACAAGTTCAAAGTACATAATGAAATACAATTTGTCTTTGATTTAATATTACTAGGTCCAAAGCCTATGTGTAGCATGTCTTGATCAAACTCAAATGAAATCACCTGAAACATGAATAAAATAAAGTCAACTAAAAAGTTGGTGAGTATAACACAAGTTTGTACATAGATAGCATATAGTTTGTAAACCAAATCCTTTACATAACATGATAAATAAGGCATTTATGGGGAGCAGCTATTGTGTAACCAAACGTACAATCAAACCTTTGTAACTAGCATGCAAAACAAAGTGTGTTGTCGGTTTCAATCACCGCGTACCATGGGTGGGTTTGTCAGACTCAATAGATCCATCATTGAAAACCGTCGGCTTGAAAAGTTAATGATTGCACATAATAGCATACAAGAGGTTAACACACCTAGCACTCGGGCATAAAGCTCAAATTTGCACACATGAATGTAAATAGGATTTGTACTTGTGTTGTTTGCGTAAATGTAAACATGTAAGTTGAATAGTGTTCATGTTTCACCCCAAAAATGTAAAAGAGTAAAAAGGGGTTGTGAATACTCACTTGTTTCGAAGGCATAGCTAGCACAAATACTAAATAGTATAATGATCCTTGAGATGCACAAGATAACCTAAAGTGTAATATATTGCATTAATAATGCACAATAGTCTAAGTCTATGGTTGAATTGGATGGAGTTAGTGATTTGGTACTTGAAAGTAAAATAGAAGATTCGAAATGAATATTTTTAGAACATTTTAAATAAGGTTTGATTTTGGGATAATTACTTAGGTAAATTAAATAATTATAGTTTATGGAAATAACGTAGGTATTATATGTAATTTAGTATAATTAAATAAATGTTTTTGTTTAGTTATAAATCAAATAAATAATTATTAACTTATTCATTTATTTATAAAATGTAACTTAAACATAACAATATTATTTAAGAGTAGAGTTTATGAATTAAATGTTGAACTTTAAATAATTTCCATTTATTTTAAGATTAAATATTTGATCTTTTCTAAATAAACAATAATACAGATTTTTATAATTTCAATCATTTTTATTTTAAAAATAAATCTGAAATACTATTTGTAAAAAGAAATAAAAATTATAAATATTCTGTCAACACACACGACCGCGCCTAGACAGGGCACGACCGTGCTCGGACCACGGGTGCGATCGCGCTAGCCAGGGCGCGACCGTGTTGATCAACAGAGGACATAGTTAAGTAAATCACTAGGCACGACCGTGCCTTGGACAGGCACGCCCGTGTCTATGCTTCTGGGGCACGACCAAGTCTAGCCAACGAGCATGACTGTGTCTGAGCAGGAGGCACGACCACGCTAGAAGTCGGCACGACCGCGTCTCCCGAGGCACGACCGCGCTAGATGATTAGCGCGACCGTGTCTCTTTCAAAACAGACACGAATTGGTTGATCCTTATATTGATGGAGTCGGGATTGATAGGGCTTTCATTCACAAGATTATTACGAGTCTTTTGGTGTAGATTAATTGCTTTTAAAACATGTTTAAAGTCATATTCGATTAAACCATTTTGGAATGAAACATAGATTCTGATTCGGGATGATTACTATAATGGAAGCCCAAATTAATATGGGGCTTTTGATATATGGATTGAAACGAACAAGAGGAATGATTCAATTACCTAAAACAGAAAGGAATTGATAGCGATCGGTAGAAGGGAGTTCCGGCGACGGAGAAAGTGGCTTCCGGCGGCTTCTACTGCTATTCCGGCTGTTCCAACTCCTTCAGCAACCTTAGAGATGATTGGAGGATTGAGTTTCTTGATTATTTGGTAGCAACGGGATCGAAAATAATGATTCGAGGCTTGGGAGAAATATTGGATGGCTTTTCTTGAGAGAATTTGCAATTGGATGATAGTAATCGAAATAGACGATTATTTTCTTTGATACAGGAAATGAAACGCACATAGGATTCGAATTCGAACGACCAAGCGTTTTGAAACTGCATTTACGTTTTGACTGTTACTCAGGCGCGACCGTGCCAATAATAGACGCGACCGTGCCAGACGAGGCGCGACCGTGCCAACACGTGGCGCGACCGTGCCTGCTAGGGTTTCTGGTTATTTACAGATTCAGCCCTTGCAACTTCAACTTTGACAGAATTAGCTTGGTTAGGATTTAACGGAAAATTAACGGGATTACTAACTGTATTAACTCTAGGAGGTGTTACCACATGATTAAGAGTTCTATATCTTCGAATTGAATACAATCGGCTAACAATTAATGAGGTGTAGGTTTGAACAAGTATATGATTTAATGTCGTATTGTTATTTTATTAATTAAAATAAATTCAAATAGGGTCGGAAAATCAGGAATGTTACAGTCTCCCCATGTAAAGGGAATTTCGTCCCGAAATTTAATTAATGGAGGCTGCTAAGATCAAGAAGGAGGAGGGAGTTTTTGATTCTCGCTGAATTTTGATTGTTGGATTTCAAAGGGGTGTAACTGTTGACATTGTTTAAGAAGAAGATTGGACGAATAATAAAATGAAGGTGAGATGTATTATTTGAAATGGAAATGGGGGGAAATTTTAAAATTTTGAGTTCGTGTAAGATGTAGACTAATGTGCTCAAAATTGTTAAAGGGTAAAAGATTTCACAAACATTGGTCTAGGTCAAAACTTCACGTGACACGAACAACGCTACTTTTGATAATATGATAGGACACTTATATATAGGAAGTACCATAGGTGTATCCACCATACCCTCGTCATATCACATCAGTCTCGTCGTTACATATCATGATAAGTTTTAGGTCACAACACACTACAAAATTTCACTATAGTTTCCATGCGCTGATTTTTATAATTCCGTGTGCACCCGTAATTATTCAAATCATCGTATGGTCCGTATAGATCATTCCATTGTGTGCGGGTAAGGGCACAATTTCACTATTATCACGTCTATTGTTTACACATAAAAGTCGCTAACAATTAATTATGCATCAAATCAGATAAGTTTGTAACCAAAGAGTAGTAAAGTAGTAACACTGAAAGTTTCTTAGCTTGCTCGTGTTTGAACTAGAATACGTCAAACCCCGAGGCGTCTAAATGTATCATGGTCTTCAACTTTGGTGTACAAAGTGCATGACCATGTCTTGTGTATAATGAAATCGATCCATTGTAATAATTGTAAGCAAATTTTGTTTCGAGTATATAGTAAGCACATAAGTCTCATGTATGTAAAGTAAACAATTTAGCATCTTGTATTTTGTAATCGGTAAACCATAACGTGTAATGTAAACAACATAGTATTATGTGTATCGAAGGAAATGGACCTCATGTATAGTGTTAGCAACGTAGCATCATGTATCTTGTATAGTGTACACCGTTTAGTATAATGTACTTTGTAATCAAACAAGTTTCATGTACAGTGTGGTCAATCTAGAATTATGTATCAATGAAGCAATTCTTATGTATCACGTAGATTGTAAACAATCTAAGTTCCATGTATCATGTGCTCGATCCAATAGCATATGTATTGCAAATAAACATGTTTCGTGCATTACGTGATCAATCGAGCAAATTGTAATTTGTAGGCAACTAGTTTCATGTATCATGTGGTTGCGTTGGGTATATTGTAAACGGGCATACATGAGTTTTGAACTTCGCGTGCGATGTGTACTAACGGGTTTTGCATGTGATCGAGTGCTGCGGACAAACGTGTTGTTTGGCGTCCTTGATCATGTGGTAGTTAGGTTCAAGTCCTCAAATCTCATTGATGTTGGTGGGAAAAGGTTAACGTTTACGCGGTATAGATCGTCTCTTGAAGCGTCAAGTGAAAGGTAGTGAGGAGGTTTTGGAATTATTCGGGAATTATGTTTACCAATACGGGCCTTTGTTTGAATATAGAAAGTGGGAAAATGTCTTTGGTTGAAGATATATAAAGTAGTGAGATCAATGAATCGCATATTTTAAATGGATATGCAATTTATGAGAAAATATTTTTTTAACTTAAATTTTCAACTATTGGCTAAATAAGTTGTAGTATATTAATTTAGCCAACTTTAGAAATATTTACTTTAATGAAGAAAAATCAAAATTATTTATCAGTAGAAAGAAATTAATATTTTTATAAAAATGGTTGCATTAACCTTTCCTATTAGGTAAAAAGTTTTATGGAAAATTTATGTTTTTGGTATTATCTAAAATTTCGTTAAACATTTTATTTAAACAAGATAACGAGGTTTTGTTTAAATAAAAAAAAATAGGATGATTTATTTAATGAAAGAGATTGTTGGTAATGTACTAAATCATGTTGAATGAAAGAAGTAATATTTGAGAAGGTTTGATGAAAATATAACAGGTGTAATTTACGTTCCACGGATCAAATCAATGAAAAATAACTGTAGAGTTGAAATATATGGAATTGACTGAATACTGAAATGTTAAACATTATTCAAAACATAGGGTAATGGTTTTCAAATTGAAAATTTAAAGGAAATCAGTAGAAGCTTCTTCTAACGTCTCAGGTAGCTTTCCACTAGGAAGAAAATAATCGCCAAGATGAACACCGCTATGGTCACTCTAGTAGTAGATCTGGTTTCAGCCCTGGCGGTCTCCGTGCGATGCTCTTGAACTTCCTTTTCGAGGATGGAGATCAACTACTTTTGGTACCCTAATTGGTTTGCTAGACTATCAATTCTTTGTCCTTGTAAATCGTGTATTATCCCCTGCTCTAACCTTTGCCTCTCAAATTCTGAGGTTCTTACATATTGATGGAGGTCATGGGTTGGAATCCCCATAACACCAGTGGGTGCTATGGTTTGTCTTACCCAAGGGTTAGGATGGTATGGGTCGGGCATTAGGTATGGGTCTCTTAGTGGGGGTGGCAATTGATTGTGGAGGTGTGGTGTATGATATGGGTTTATGGGTACGGGTGATCCAGGTGTTCGAAGTCTCGGGTCGGTGTTCCCAATCCCGTACGCCCTTACATCGAACCTTGGCCTAGCGGGTGGGGGTGTTGGTGATCGATAAACGGGTGTCTCCGTGTCTTCTTCCCAATCAGATTCTGATCCAGGTCGGTAAACCGGGGAGGGAGGAGTGTAGGAGTCCATGTCTAACAGAAAAACAATGAAAAAGTTGTAAGTGATAATGAAATATGAAGTGTCAAATATAGAAGTTCTTATGGGTTTTACAGTTTGACTAGTCATAACGCCGAACCTTCACGATAGTATTTTAGAAATACACTTGACCTATAAGTAATGTATCCCTAAGGAGAATTCCCAGGAAAGAGGGGTGGGTCACTAAGACACACTTAAGTACCCTATCTTTCCTTAGCCAGAATTCCTCTTGGGCTTACACACTCTTCCAGCCATCATGTATTAATAATACTATTGTTGGGCTCATGGTTAAGATGAGAATTGTTGTGGACTGGGCTTTGAGGCCCAAGGTAAGATTTATACATTTAAGTGGGCTTCTTCTTCTTGAAGGATAGATGGGCTTCTTGGTTTATTATTGGTGGACATTAGGCCCAATAATTTAAGTCTTTGCTCATAAAGGTGATGGTATCATGTATGGGAGTCTAAATGTGTATGAACAATTTGGTGAGTATGTGTGTGTGTCAACTTAGGATAGTGTTTAAATGATTTAAGTAGGTAGCTATGA
Source organism: Smallanthus sonchifolius (assembly GCA_023525975.1). NCBI lineage: Eukaryota > Viridiplantae > Streptophyta > Magnoliopsida > Asterales > Asteraceae > Smallanthus > Smallanthus sonchifolius. Next base: position 42,848,935 of record CM042033.1, read on the forward strand.
ATAGAAGGAAGAGTTGACACATAAACTATTGAATATTGTATCATGTAATGTATTCATGTAGTATAACATATGAAGATATTCACATAGGAAATATTCATATAGCATGTAGGTAGTAATGAGTGTAGGCACAAGAGTTATCAAGTAGTGTGACACATAAGTCATTATGTATTGTATGTAGTGTGAGTACTTAGGTTGGCATGTAAGAAAAAAAAAAATAATCACACTTGAATTGATAATGTAACATGCAGTAGTATAGCATTGTATGGGTGTCCTAAAGTTATAGTCTAGGTCAAGAGTGTCTAATAACCTAGTTCCCTATAACCAAGGCTCTGATACCAATCTGTCACACCCCGACCGATGGCGGAATCATCGGGGCGGGACATGTAAGACTGTTCATGAGCACAAGGTTGACTAGATTGTAATATATTAAATCCATTCCCATTCAAACAAACACGAAACAAGTTCAAAGTACATAATGAAATACAATTTGTCTTTGATTTAATATTACTAGGTCCAAAGCCTATGTGTAGCATGTCTTGATCAAACTCAAATGAAATCACCTGAAACATGAATAAAATAAAGTCAACTAAAAAGTTGGTGAGTATAACACAAGTTTGTACATAGATAGCATATAGTTTGTAAACCAAATCCTTTACATAACATGATAAATAAGGCATTTATGGGGAGCAGCTATTGTGTAACCAAACGTACAATCAAACCTTTGTAACTAGCATGCAAAACAAAGTGTGTTGTCGGTTTCAATCACCGCGTACCATGGGTGGGTTTGTCAGACTCAATAGATCCATCATTGAAAACCGTCGGCTTGAAAAGTTAATGATTGCACATAATAGCATACAAGAGGTTAACACACCTAGCACTCGGGCATAAAGCTCAAATTTGCACACATGAATGTAAATAGGATTTGTACTTGTGTTGTTTGCGTAAATGTAAACATGTAAGTTGAATAGTGTTCATGTTTCACCCCAAAAATGTAAAAGAGTAAAAAGGGGTTGTGAATACTCACTTGTTTCGAAGGCGTAGCTAGCACAAATACTAAATAGTATAATGATCCTTGAGATGCACAAGATAACCTAAAGTGTAATATATTGCATTAATAATGCACAATAGTCTAAGTCTAAGTCTATGGTTGAATTGGATGGAGTTAGTGATTTGGTACTTGAAAGTAAAATAGAAGATTCGAAATGAATATTTTTAGAACATTTTAAATAAGGTTTGATTTTGGGATAATTACTTAAGTAAATTAAATAATTATAGTTTATGGAAATAACGTAGGTATTATATGTAATTTAGTATAATTAAATAAATGTTTTTGTTTAGTTATAAATCAAATAAATAATTATTAACTTATTCATTTATTTATAAAATGTAACTTAAACATAACAATATTATTTAAGAGTAGAGTTTATGAATTAAATGTTGAACTTTAAATAATTTCTATTTATTTTAAGATTAAATATTTGATCTTTTCTAAATAAACAATAATACAGATTTTTATAATTTCAATCATTTTTATTTTAAAAATAAATCTGAAATACTATTTGTAAAAAGAAATAAAAATTATAAATATTATGTCAACACACACGACCGCGCCTAGACAGGGCACGACCGTGCTCGGACCACGGGTGCGATCGCGCTAGCCAGGGCGCGACCGTGTTGATCAACAGAGGACATAGTTAAGTAAATCACTAGGCACGACCGTGCCTTGGACAGGCACGCCCGTGTCTATGCTTCTGGGGCACGACCAAGTCTAGCCAACGAGCATGACTGTGTCTGAGCAGGAGGCACGACCGCGCTAGAAGTCGGCACGACCGCGTCTCCCGAGGCACGACCGCGCTAGATGATTAGCGCGACCGTGTCTCTTTCAAAACAGACACGAATTGGTTGATCCTTATATTGATGGAGTCGGGATTGATAGGGCTTTCATTCACAAGATTATTACGAGTCTTTTGGTGTAGATTAATTGCTTTTAAAACATGTTTAAAGTCATATTCGATTAAACCATTTTGGAATGAAACATAGATTCTGATTCGGGATGATTACTATAATGGAAGCCCAAATTAATATGGGGCTTTTGATATATGGATTGAAACGAACAAGAGGAATGATTCAATTACCTAAAACAGAAAGGAATTGATAGCGATCGGTAGAAGGGAGTTCCGGCGACGGAGAAAGTGGCTTCCGGCGGCTTCTGCTGCTATTCCGGCTGTTCCAACTCCTTCAGCAACCTTACAGATGATTGGAGGATTGAGTTTCTTGATTATTTGGTAGCAACGGGATCGAAAATAATGATTCGAGGCTTGGGAGAAATATTGGATGGCTTTTCTTGAGAGAATTTGCAATTGGATGATAGTAATCGAAATAGACGATTATTTTCTTTGATACAGGAAATGAAACGCACATAGGATTCGAATTCGAACGACCAAGCGTTTTGAAACTGCATTTACGTTTTGACTGTTACTCAGGCGCGACCGTGCCAATAATAGACGCGACCGTGCCAGACGAGGCGCGACCGTGCCTACTAGGGTTTCTGGTTATTTACAGATTCAGCCCTTGCAACTTCAACTTTGACAGAATTAGCTTGGTTAGGATTTAACGGAAAATTAACGGGATTACTAACTGTATTAACTCTAGGAGGTGTTACCACATGATTAAGAGTTCTATATCTTCGAATTGAATACAATCGGCTAACAATTAATGAGGTGTAGGTTTGAACAAGTATATGATTTAATGTCGTATTGTTATTTTATTAATTAAAATAAATTCAAATAGGGTCGGAAAATCAGGAATGTTACATCATTGCATACTTGTGAGTATGGGCAATGAGATGAACCGCATTAGTTGTGCTAACGACCTAACCCGAAACTGGTCTCTTAAGAGAATTATTGCCAAAATCTAACATCCTTTATCTGATAATGATCTTTTTGTATTCTTTTACACACGCACACATGCATACATGGGTTCAAATCACAGTTGTAGTCTAGATTTAGTTTCCACATTACTAGTGATTCAAAAACGCCTACAGCCTACTGACAATTCAAATTACTTGTAAATAAGCAGAATAAAAACATAACAATTTAAACAATTAAGTAAGCATGACGCAATCATTTCCCAAATGAACAATCTATGACGTTTAGATCATTTCTGATGTACTATGATTTCCTCTTTTCTCAAGATTACTCTGAAATTTTCTCCATTTTCTATTTTGTTTGAATTTTTTTAAAATATTTGAAAATTAAAAGAACTTTACACAAATTTTAAAGAGAAATAAAATTTAACTTTCATGAATTGAATTGATTAAGAAAACCAAGTTTTCACTCTAGATTGAACATTCCTATCAAGTTGACAAGATGCTCAAAACGGGATCGGTCAAACGCCTTAGTTAAAAGGTCAGCAAGATTGTCATCCGTGTGAAACTTTACAAGTTCAATGAGATGCTTTTCAGTACAATCACGGATGAAATGATGGCGAATTTCAATATGTTTAGTTTTGGAATGTTTCATCGGGTTATTTGTGATGGAAATTGTGGCATTGTTGTCAATGAACAGAGGAGTTCCAGTGAAGTTTAAGCCGTAGTCTCTCAATTGTTGCTGAATCCATAATATTTGAGAACAACCGCTAGCTGCATCAATGTATTCTACTTCACATGGTGAGACAGAAACCATTGACTGCTTCTTACACTGCCAGGAAACCAGTCTGTCTCCCAAGAATTGACATCCACCAGAAGTTGACTTTCTATCAAGGTTACAACCGCCATAATCTGAATCAGTGTAGTCTTTGAAGTCAAAAGACTGCTGCTTAGAGTACCAAATACCCAATCGGGGTTTCCCTTTCATGTATCTGAAAATCCTCTTTACAACTATCATATGGGACTCCTTCAGTTGTGACTGAAACCTTGAGCACAAGCATACAGCAAACATTATATCCGGCCTTGAAGCTGTGAGATACATAAGAGATCCGATCATCGCACGATACAATTTGCAATCCACATCCTTTCCATCTCTGTCAGGATGCAGACCATGATTGACTGGGATAGGTGTGCCATAAGTACTGCTATCATCCATCTTGTATTTTAACAAGATGTCCTGCACATACTTTGTTTGATGTAGATAAATTCCATCCTCTCTTTCACTGACTTGCAGACCCAGGAAGACCGACAGTTCACCCATGTTACTCATTTCAAACTTGGACTTCATCACCTGTTCGAATTCCCTACACATCTCTTCATTTGTAGACCCGAAGATAATTTCATCGACATACACTTGTACAAGAAGAATATCACCTCCTGCTTTTCGTATGAAGGAGTACTCAATGATGTTTGACAGTAGATGACATAGACCTCTTCATGTACTTTTCCATACAGGAAAGCACTTTTCACATCAAGTTGATAGACCTTGAAGCCAACATATGAGGCATAAGCCAGAAACAGTTGAATGGCTTCAAGTCTAGAAACTGGGCATATACTTCTGTGTAATCCAAGCCCTCTTGCTGATATAATTCCTGAACAACCAACCTTGCTTTGTTCTTCACCACAACATGACGATCATCCGTCTTGCATTTGAACACCCATCTGGTGCCAATTGGTTGTACTCCACTTGGCAAGTCAACCAAATCCCACACATGCAACTTTTGGAATTGAGACAGTTCGTCTTGCATTGCCCCAATCCAGCAGTTGTCAGTGAGAGCCTCTTTCACATTCTTTGGCTCTAACTGGTACACGAATGCAGCATGCAAACATGTTTACATGACACCTGTGTCAAGTATCTTAGAGTGGAGACTAGTGTTCTCAGCAATGGTTCGATGACGAGTTTGAACACCGGCATAAGGATCACCAATAATGTTGTCAATTGGATGATTCTTATGCACTCTCATCTCTGGTACATCCGGTTCCTGAATTTCTGAATCGAGGTTCGTGCTTAACTCCCCCATATCTTGTGTTCCAAAAGAAGAAGATTCAATGTTAATTGGATCAGCTGGAGCTTCATTTCCTACACTAGTGTTAGGATTAGCTTGAGCGTCATTTTCGTCAACATGAACATCTTCACTGTTATCACCATTATGAGTTCCAGATGCAGATGCAGCATTGGAATCAGGAGTTACAATCGGTACAGTAGCACGTGTTGAGAAACTGGAGTCATCACCGCCACGAAATAATTCATATACATTTGCGACATCATTTGCAAACAAATCAGGAAGATTGAAAGATTTGAATAGCGCATCATAATCAAAACCCCAAGCTGGACCAGTTGGTTCTGGTGGAATGCTGTGCTTACTACAATCCACTTCAAACCACTCCTCGACGGTATGAGTTTCTATATTGTAAACTCTCTTGCAAGGCGAGTTGGCAACATATCCTAAGAAGATGCCTTCCACCGCTTTTGCATGAAACTTAGACTTGCGGTCCTTGTATTGTAGCAATAAGGAACAGAGACTACCAAAAGGAACTAGATAGTCAAGATTGGGAGGTCGATTGTTGATCAACTCATAACAAGTCATGTTGTGCCTCTTCATGTCACACCCCGATCGATGGCGGAATCATCGGGGCGGGACATGTAAGATTGTTCATAGCACATGGTTGACTAAATTGAAATATATTAAAGTCAAAATTCCATTTCGAATAATCCAAGTACAAATCAAATTCAAACAAAGGACATAAAACAACTCATAAAATTTTTGATTTAAATTGCTAAGTCCAAATCCTATATTGAGCACATCTTGAGTCATTCTCACATATTGGGGCCTGAAACATGAATAAAATAAAGTCAACAAAAAAGTTGGTTAGTATAACACAGTTGTATATAGATAACATATAGTTGAAAACAAATCCTTTACAGATCATGATAAATAAGGCATTTATGGGGAGCAGCTATTGTGTAACCATGTACAACCAAACCTTTATAACTAGCATGCAAAAAAATTGTATTTTCGGTTTCAATCACCGCGCACCTGGGTGGGTTTGTCAGACTCAATAGATTTATCATTGAAAACCGTCGGCTTGTATAGTTAATGATTGCACATAATCGCATACAAAGGTTAGCACACCTAGCACTCGGCCATAAAGCTCAAATTTGCACACATGAATGTAAATAGGATTTATACTTTGTGTTGTTTGTGTAAATGTAATGTGTAATGTGAATAATGTTCATGTTTCACCCCAAAAGTGTAAAAGAGTAAAAAGGGGTCGTGAATACTCACTTGGTATGGAGATGTTGCTAACAAAGAGTATAGATAAAATAAGGGTTCTTGATACGCACGAGTTAACCTAGATAGTAATGTATATTGAATCAAATCGGTGTACAAAGTTTAAGTCTAACATTGAAGGTTGAGTTTGTGTATAAAAAGTTTTAAATGAAATATATAAAGTTGTAGTGACCATTTTTGGAACATTTGATTAAAGTTTGGAATTTAAATAATAAAATAGAATTTTTATAAAATTGTTGATTATGAAAATAATGCATGTGTTAAATGTAAATTAATAAATAAATAAATGATTATAGTTTATGAAATAATGTAAATATTGATTGTAATTAAGTATAAATAAATAAATGATTTTTTTTAAATATTAAATAAATAATTATTATCTTATTTATTTATAAACTTTGTAACTTAATCATTTAAAACATCATTTAAGTGTAAGATAAATATAAACTTAATTTTTATAAATTTTTAAATAAACTTTTAAATAAATAATATTTATCTCCAGATTAAACTTTAAATCTCTTCAAATACAGAAAACCTATTTTTATAAAATTTGAAACATTTATTGATTGAAAAATATATAATTATAATTCTGTTAAAATTTCTGAGTCACACACGACCGTGCCTCGGAAGGGCACGATCGTGCTCAAGCCACGGGCGCGACCGCGCTAGTCGGGGCGCGACCGGGTTGATCAACAAAGGGCACAAACTAGACCAGTCAACAGGCACGACCGTGCCTTGGCCTGGCACGGTCGTGTCTATGATTTTTAGACACAACAGAGGCTAGCCCAAAGGGCATGACTAGGTCTGGACGGGAGGACACGACCGCGCTGCTAGTCGGCACGACCGCGCTACTAGTCGGCACGACCGCGCTACATGAGGCACGGCGGCGCTAGATGATTAGCGCGATCGTGTCTCTTCCAATTCAGACACGAATTGAACAAATCTTGTATTTATAGCGTTGGAATTGTTAGGGCTTTTGATTACTGAGTTGTTACGGGTCTATTCATATAGATTAATTATATGTAAATCGTGTTTAAGAGTAGAATCGATTAAATCATTTTTATTAAAACAAAAGTTTCGGTTCTGGAATCTGTAATGAAAATTCTGATTAATAGGGGGCTTTTGATATATGGATCGAAACGAATGAGAGGGATGATTCAATTACCTAAAACAGAAAGGAATTGATAGCGATCGGTAGAAGGGAGTTCCGGTGACGTCAAGATTGGCTTCCGGCGACTTCTGCTGCGATTCTGGCTGATTCAACCCTTCAGAAACCTTAGAGATGATCGGAGGGTCGAGTTCCTTGATTATTTGGTAGCAATTGGATCGAAAATAGAGATTTGAGGCTTGGGAGATTATTTGGACGATTTCTTTTGAGAGTAATTTGTATTTTGGAAATGATAATGGTAATTGACGGCGATATTTTCCTTGATAACAAAAGTAAAACGTAAATCGGATTTGAATTCGAACGATCGAGCGTTTTGAAACTGCATTTACGTTTCGACTGCCCAAGAGAGGCGCGACCGTGCTTAGGCACCGGGCGCGATCGTTCCAGGACCAGTCGCGCGATCGTGCCGAGGCACTTGGCGCGACCGTGCCAGGACGAAGCACGACCGTGCTAATTAGGGTTTCTTGATAAATTTTCAACTTTAGTCCTTGACTTTTCAGGTTTGATTAGTTTGAAATAAATAGTTACTTGTATAGCGTTTAAGTGTATATAATCTAGCAAAACTTGTAAATTTGTATTGAATCATTGCATTTAGTTTACGGTAAGCAAAATAATAAGGCAGTGCACGAGTATTGAGTTCGAAATTGTATCACATTGAATTGAAATATGAATACTGAAAATCAGAAATGTTAAAGTCTCCCCATGTTGAGAGAATTTCGTCCCGAAATTTAGCTAGAGGAAACAATAGTATCGGTAAAAAGATGAGGGTACTTGAGCTTCATTTGTTCTTCTCGTTCCCAAGTGAACTCAGGACCACACTTAGATTCCCAATGAACTTTGACAATAGGAATGCGACTTCGCTTGAGTTGTTTGACTTCGCGATCCATAATTTCCACCGGCTTCTCAACGAAGTGCATCGTTTCATCAATGCGCACGTCGTCAAGCGGTATATGGAGATTTTCATCAGCGAGACACTTCTTCAAATTAGATACATGAAATGTAGGATGCACATTTCCAAGAGATGGAGGTAACTCGAGCTTGTAAGCCACTTTCCCAATCCTTTCAAGGGTTTTGAATGGACCAACATAACGAGGTGCTAACTTGCCTTTCTTTCCAAAACGGATCACGCCCTTCCATGGAGACACCTTAAGAAGAACAAGATCACCGACTTGGAATTCCAAGGGTTTTCGACGTTTGTCGGCATAACTCTTTTGCCGACTCCTCGCTACTCGAATATTGTCACGGATTTGAATAATCTTGTCTGATGTTTCTTGAATTAACTCGGGACCGGTGATTTGTGCTTCACCAATCTCATTCCAACAGATAGGAGAACGACACTTGCGACCATAGAGAGCTTCGAATGGCGCCATGTTGATACTTGTGTGGTAGCTATTGTTGTAAGAAAAGTCAATGAGGGATAGATGTGAATCCCAATTGCCACCAAAATCAATTACACAAGCTCTAAGCATGTCCTCAAGAGTTTGGATTGTTCGCTCTGTTTGACCATCAGTTTGCGGATGGTAAGCCGTGCTCAAATCCAATCGAGTACCAAGAGCCTTTTGGAGAGATTGCCAAAATCGAGAAGCGAACCGGGCGTCTCGATCAGATATTATGTTCAAAGGAACACCATGACGGCTCACGATTTTGTCGATGTAAATTCGGGCTAGTTTCTCAACCCGATAGTCTTCACGGATAGGCAAGAAATGAGCAGATTTGGTGAGTCGATCAATGATCACCCAAATACTATCATAACCACTCGAGGTGCGAGGGAGTTTGGTAATAAAATCCATGGCTAAGTTATTTCCACACGGGAATTTCCGGTTGTTCAAGCAAACCAGAAGGACGTTGATGTTCGGCTTTGACTTTGGAGCAGGTTAAACATTTGGCAACATAAAGAGCAATGTCCTTTTTCATACCGGGCCACCAATATTGTTGGCGAAGATCTTGGTACATTTTATCCGCACCAGGATGAATAGAATAACGAGTCTTGTGAGCCTCGTTCATGAGAAATGTACGGAGATCATCGTGATCGGGAACCCAAATACGATTCAAGTAATAGAGTAAGCCATTGGGTTTTGATTCAAGAAGGAGTTCAACACCACATGACATTTCTTCGTACATGTTACCCTCGGTCACCGAGACGTGTTGAGCTTCTAAGATACAGGTTTGAATATCGGTTTGAATACGGGCACAATGAAGCATAACATGGTCCTTTCGAATCAAAGCATCGGCTACAACATTCGCTTTGTCGGGATGGTAACGAATCTCGCAGTCATAGTCGTTAAGGAGTTCGACCCAACGTCGTTGCCTCATATTGAGTTCTTTTTGGTTGAAAATATGTTGAAGACTTTTGTGGCCGGTGAACACCACACATTTCGTGCCATAGAGGTAATGTCTCCAAATTTTTAACGCGAATACGACCGCACCTAACTCGAGATCGTGTGTTGTATAATTCTTCTCATGAACTTTGAGTTGCCTTGATGCATAAGAGATTACTTTGCCTCGTTGCATGAGAACACAACCAAGACCTTGGTTAAAAGCATCACAATAGACAACTAAATCATCATTTCCATCGGGGAGAGTCAATATGGGAGCATTGCACAGCTTTTGCTTGAGGGTTTGAAAAGCTTCTTCTTGTTCCGGTCCCCATTCATAAGTCTTACCCTTGTGGGTCAGAGCGGTAAGAGGGACAGCAATCTTTGAGAAGTTTGAGATGAAACGACGATAATAACCCGCAAGACCAAGAAATGAACGAACTTCGGTAGGAGTCTTCGGGGCATTCCAATTCTTAATCGTTTCAATCTTAGCAGGATCAACATGAATACCCTTGTCGTTGACGATGTGACCAAGAAATTGAACTTCCTTTAGCCAGAATTCACATTTAGAGAATTTGGCATATAGTTGTTCTTTTCTCAAGAGGTCCAAAACTAATCTAAGGTGTTGTTCATGATCGGCTTTAGTCTTGGAATAGATTAAGATATCGTCAATGAAGACAATCAAGAATTTATCAAGGTACGGTTTGCACACACGATTCATGAGATCCATGAAAACTGCGGGTGCATTGGTTAACCCGAAAGGCATAACCATGAACTCGTAATGACCATACCTTGTTCGAAAAGCAGTCTTAGGAATGTCATCTTCTTGAACACGAAGCTGATGATAACCGGATCGAAGATCAATCTTCGAGAAGCAAGTAGAACCTTGAAGTTGATCAAAGAGATCATTAATTCTAGGTAAGGGATAACGGTTCTTGATAGTAAGCTTATTGAGTTCGCGGTAGTCAATACACATGCGAAACGATCCATCCTTCTTCTTAACAAATAAGACGGGTGCACCCCACGGTGAATGACTTGGGCGAATGAAACCTTTGTCGGAGAGCTCTTGAAATTGACTTGCAAGCTCTTGCATTTCGGAAGGTGCAAGACGATAGGGAGCTCTAGCAACGGGGTTAGCTCCAGGTATAAGATCAATACGGAACTCTACTTGACGAACGGGAGGAAGACCGGATAAATCCTTAGGAAAAACTTCGGGGAAATCCCGATTGATCGGAATGTCTTGGATACTCTTCTCCTTGACATCCTTTTGAACAATATGAGCTAAGAAAGCAATGTACTTCTTTCGTAAGTACTTTTGAGCGGTAGTACACGACATCAACTTAAGTCCCTTGCAAGGCTTTTCACCAAAAACTCTTAAGGTTTCTCCCGATGGTAGCGGAATTTGGATACACTTTTCAAAGCAAATGACTTCGGCATGATGATTTGATAGCCAATCCATACCTATGATAATATCAAGGCTTCCTAGTGGCATTGGAACAAGGTTGATTGGGAATGTGTGATCATTAAGTTCTAAAGAGCAATCATAGATAATGGACTCAATTGTAAGGGAGTCACCATTTGCTACTTCAATGGTAAATGTTTTCTCTAATTAGGACCGAGTCTTTGCATGTAAAGGTTCAAAATTAAGTGACACAAAACTTTTATCGGCTCCGGTATCGAATAAAATGGAGGCATATTGACTATTAACAAGAAACGTACCATTGACCACGTCATTGTTGGCTTGAGCTTCGTTGGCGTTTATGTTGAACGCACGCCCACGAGCTCCACCTTGTCTAGCATTTGCAAGTCTTGGACATTGATCGCGAAAATGGTTTGGGTCACCACACTCATAGCAAGCACGGCCATTAGCAATGGCGGGAGCACCTTGATTAGCCACTTGAGGTACAGTTCGGTTTGGAGGGTTGACTTGGCCCGCAAGAGCTTTGGTCCTACAAACACTAACTGTATGACTATATCTCCCACAATAAGTACAAAGGCGACATGGGATGCTTTGGGGATGATGGTAGTTGCAGGTGGCACAAAGTGGGTAAATTCCAACATATGGCTTTTTGACCGGTGTTTGAACCATAGGTGCAGCTTGGATAACCGGAATTACAGGAGTGACCACAGCATAGTTTCTAGTCTTCCTTTTCCTATTATTGCGGGAGGGTTCAGTTGTGGCATCTTTGTTATGGGTAGGGGGGTTATAGTGTCTGAAACTTTCTTGGTACCCTTCTTAGTAAGTGTTCCCGCTTTCACATGGTTATCAGTTAAGGTAGCGGATAGACGAATAGCATCCTCCAGAGTAGCAGGATTTCTACCTAAGACAGTATCTTGGATTTGTCTTGGTAGCCCACCAATATACTTTTCGATACAACGGGACAAAGGAGTGACCATGTGGGGCACTAGAAGACTCAACTCATGGAACCGAGTTGTATATGCTAAGCTTTCCCCACTATCTTGGGCAAGATCCCAAAATTCAGCTTCTAACTTTTTCACTTCATTTCGAGGACAGAACTCCTCGGTCATAAGCCTTTTGACCTCATCCCAAGGTAAGGCCATAGCTACATCAACATCCCTATTCCTTTTCTCCCCATTTCACCATGTAAGTGCCCGTTTTTGTAGGACACTTGTAGCATGTCAAACACGTAGGTTGTCGGGACAGTCACTATTGAGAAAGGTATTCTCAATGCTTTTGAACCATTGAAAGAGTCCAGTAGCTCCTTCGGTACCATATAACTTTAGGGGATTGCACGAGTTGAAGTGCTTGAAGGTGCATTGAGATGGATTATTACCACCATTTCCACAATTTCCACCATTATTACCACTATTGCTTCCATTTCCACCATTGTTGCCATTGGTGGCGCCATTGGCTTGGGTGAGTTGTGTCACCAATTGGGTAAGAATAGCAGCAATGTCGGTGTTGGCGTTGGTTGCGGGAGCACGATGAGGAGGCATTCTACAGATTTTTCAGAAGACAAGAAAAATTGTAAGAACTTATGAGATTTGATAGGATTTAATAGAATGAGGTAACAAAAATAAAAATGGATATTCTTAGTTTGGATTGTACTCAAAAGTGACAAAATCACTTGAATACCATGGCACATTAATGTTAATTAAACTTATATAATTTTCAAGGAGACATGCTTTAGCCTATAAGTAAACACTCATCTCGGGAATTCCCAGGAAAGCATACGGGTCCCTAGGTTGATTGGGATTTATGCGAAATGCTTTCCTAGACAGAAAACCCAAAATACAGGTGTCACCCTTCCAGATTGCACGTGTCCTCAAATAATTTAACAAGTTTAAAAACTTTAACGAAGAATTAAAAATTTTAGAGATTTTTGCTTCAAGAATTTTCCACATGCTTAGAAAGGATAAAGATAGAAAGATGATAGAATTATTATGAGGTTTTAGAATATAGGAAAGGATATTATTTATTTAATTATTATTCAAGAAGATCCTAATGAGTCATGAATTTCTAACAAGTAAGGTATCAAATATAATAATAATTAATCATGGTGAGCATGTAGCACATAACATGTAACACATAGCATAAAATCATGAAATATAGCATAAGTGGGTATGCTAAAGTTATAGTCTAGGTCAAGGTGTCTAATAACCTAATTCCCTATAACCAAGGCTCTGATATCAATCTGTCACACCCCGACCGATGGCGGAATCATCGGGGCGGGACATGTAAGACTGTTCATAGCACATGGTTGACTAAATTGAAATATATCAAAGTCAAATTTCCATTTCAAATAATCCAAGTACAAATCAAATTCAAACAAAGGACATAAAACAACTCATAAAATTTTTGATTTAAATTGCTAAGTCCAAATCCTATATTGAGCACATCTTGAGTCATTCTCACATATTGGGGCCTGAAACATGAATAAAATAAAGTCAACTAAAAAGTTGTTGAGTATAACACAGTTGTATATAGATAGCTTATAGTTGAAAACAAATCCTTTACAGATCATGATAAATAAGGCATTTATGGGGAGCAGCTATTGTGTAACCATGTACAACCAAACCTTTGTAACTAGCATGCAAAAAAATTATATTGTCGGTTTCAATCACCACGCACCTGGGTGGGTTTGTCAGACTCAATAGATTTATCATTGAAAACCGTCGGCTTGTATAGTTAATGATTGCACATAATCGCATACAAAGGTTAGCACACCTAGCACTCGGGCATAAAGCTCAAATTTGCACACATGAATGTAAATAGGATTTGTACTTTGTGTTGTTTGTATAAATGTAATGTGTAATGTGAATAATGTTCATGTTTCACCCCAAAAGTGTAAAAGAGTAAAAAGGGGTTGTGAATACTCACTTGGTATGGAGATGTAGCTAACAAAGAGTATAGATAAAATAAGGGTTCTTGATACGCACGTGTTAACGTAGATAGTAATGTATATTGAATCAAATCGGTGTACAAAGTTTAAGTCTAACATTGAAGGTTGAGTTTGTGTATAAAAAGTTTTAAATGAAATATATAAAGTTGTAGTGACCATTTTTGGAACATTTGATTAAAGTTTGGAATTTAAATAATAAAATAGAATTTTTATAAAATTGTTGATTATGAAAATAATGCATGTGTTAAATGTAAATTAATAAATAAATAAATGATTATAGTTTATGAAATAATGTAAATATTGATTGTAATTAAGTGTAAATAAATAAATGATTTTTGTTTAAATATTAAATAAATAATTATTATCTTATTTATTTATAAACTTTGTAACTTAATCATTTAAAAAATCATTTAAATGTAAGATAAATATAAACTTAATTTTATAAATTTTTAAATAAATAATATTTATCTCCAGATTAAACTTTAAATCTCTTTAAATACAGAAAACCTATTTTTATAAAATTTGAAACATTTATTGATTGAAAAATATAAAATTATAATTCTGTTAAAATTTCTGAGTCACACACGACCATGCCTCGGAAAGGCACGATCGTGCTCAAGCCACGGGCGCGACCGCGCTAGTTGGCGCACGACCGGGTTGATCAACAGGGGGCACAAACTAGACCAGTCAACAGGCACGACCGTGCCTTGGCCTGGCACGGTCGTGTCTATGATTTTTAGACACAACAGAGGCTAGCCCAAAGGGCATGACTAGGTCTGGACAGGAGGACACGACCGCGCTGCTAGTCGGCACGACCGCGCTACATGAGGCACGGCGGCGCTAGATGATTAGCGCGACCGTGTCTCTTCCAATTCAGACACGAATTGAACAAATCTTGTATTTATAGCGTTGGAATTGTTAGGGCTTTTGATTACTGAGTTGTTACGGGTCTATTCATATGGATTAATTATATGTAAATCGTGTTTAAGAGTAGAATCGATTAAATCATTTTTATTAAAAAAATAGTTTCGGTTCTGGAAGATTTCTTTAATGAAAATTCTGATTAATAGGGGGCTTTTGATATATGGATCGAAACGAATGAGAGGGATGATTCAATTACCTAAAACAGAAAGGAATTGATAGCGATCGGTAGAAGGGAGTTCCGGCGACGTCAAGATTGGCTTCCGGCGACTTCTGCTGCGATTCTGGCTGATTCAACCCTTTAGAAACCTTAGAGATGATCGGAGGGTCGAGTTCCTTGATTATTTGGTAGCAATTGGATCGAAAATAGAGATTTGAGGCTTGGGAGATAATTTGGACGATTTCTTTTGAGAGTAATTTGTATTTTGGAAATGATAATGGTAATTGACGGCGATATTTTCCTTGATAACAAAAGTAAAACGTAAATCGGATTTGAATTCGAACGATCGAGCGTTTTGAAACTGCATTTACGTTTTGACTGTTACGCAGGCGCGACCGTGCCCAAGAAAGGCGCGACCGTGCTTAGGCACCGGGCGCGATCGTTCCAGGACCAGTCACGCGATCGTGCCGAGGCACTTGGCGCGACCATGCCAGGACGAAGCACGACCGTGCTAATTAGGGTTTCTTGATAAATTTTCAACTTTAGTCCTTGACTTTTCAGGTTTGATTAGTTTGAAATAAATAGTTACTTGTATAACCTTTAAGTGTATATAATCGAGCAAAACTTGTAAATTTGTATTGAATCATTGCATTTAGTTTACGGTAAGCAAAATAATAAGGCAGTTCACGAGTATTGAGTTCGAAATTGTATCACACTGAATTGAAATATGAATACTGAAAATCAGAAATGTTACACTTCACAACCAGAACTCTGTTCAAGACGTGACAAGCTGTATTAACTGCTTCTACCCAGAAAGTGACAGGAAGCTTTGCATCTGACAGCATTGTCCTTGCAGTCTCAATCAAGGTTATGTTCTTCCGTTCTGCGACTCCATTCTGCTGAGGTGTGTACGGGGCACTAAATTCGTGATGGATCCCTTCTTCCGTTCTACGACTCCATTCTTCTGTTCTGCGACTCCATTCTGCAACGGTAAATCTCAGCTTAGGAACACCGGTTACCAAACCGTTTCGGACAAGATGATTCATTTTTCGATAACAAATGTGTCTGAGTTTCCTATGCCACAAGATAGAGTCAAGTTCTGTCGCTTTGGTAAGCAAACAGGTAGCAACTGATGAGGTGGTTGTTGCCACACTCATATCAATCTGATAGGTGTCGTTTGTCCTTGGCGATCTCATAAGAATCCAGTCTTCAGGAACCTCAAAACCAGGTTTGAGTATCAAGCATTCATTCTTGTCAAACATCACTGAGTACTCCTTGTCACACATTTGGGAGACACTCAACAAGTTATGATTCAGCTGCTCATAGTAGTTGACATTGTTAAAGCTGACACAACCATTTGACACCACGCCTTGACACGTGATACTACCGCCTTTCTCTCCAGGAAAGGCCACATAGCCGCCTCTGAACGGTTTATCATCTTGAAGCAGGGCCATGTTACCTGTCATGTGCCGAGAGCATCCACTATCTGCATACCAACGATTAGAGATAGTACCCTTTGGATGTCCCTACACGAGTCACAAAAAGAATTAATTAGATATGGAGACCTAAGCCAAAGTGGTCTTGGGTCTTCCGTCTTTCTTAAAATAAACAACCTCAATTAACTCACATTCGTGACTGTCAAAAATGGATGAATCTTTAGAAGATTTGGGACTAGGAGAATGATAATTTTTAGTTTTGTTGTTCCAGGATCTCTTCTATTTCTTAACTGGAACAGTAGACTTAGATTCAACAACAACAGGTGAACTAGTGGAATCTTCACCTGATTGAATTTTAGTCAGCTGTTCAAGCTTTCTCAACCTCTTGTTCCTTCTCCTACTCTGTGGCTTAGAGAGTTTCACCACAGGTTTCTCACCAGTCGGTGTACTACCAGAGTTAGATACACAAGTTTTAGCAGGATGCTTTCCCTTTCTTGAAATAGATAGTTTAGCCTCAGATGTGATCTTTGGCTTTACCATAGGTTTTACTGGTGGTTTCACCATACTTGCTTTTGGACTTTTGGGATGCTTCACTGGTGGTGACTTAGGGATGACAGCCAGTTGTGGAACAATTGGCCGTTTCCCTTGGTTCTTAGAAGGGCGGTTCACAAAAATGTGACCAACCATACCAAAGTGAAAGCAAGTCCTCTTGTCTGTGTAAGTCCTCTTGTAAGGCTCATTAGATCTGGCATTAGATGACTCAGCATTATGAGCAGGAGGAGTTGGTTGGTAAACAGGAGTTTGACCCGATAAAAATTGGTTTTTTGGAGTATAATATTTTTGCAAATTTTCTTTATAATCAAGCCCAAAATGAGCTGAAAAAGCTTCTTTCTTAACTTTATTAATGTGTTTATACCCCCCATAAAGCATTACCTTTAATTTATCATTTGATTCAATGATATCGGGTTTAGTCAAAATACAATTGTCACTGTTAGTGATAATGTTTTTCTTAATTTTCTGTTCACATAACAACTCCTCAGATACTACTCCTTCAGGGCAGGTGCTTTCAGACCCATCATCAGAAGCAGTAAAGAACTCCTCATTAGATGCGGAGTCAGCCTTACTTAAGGAATCATCCTTGTTAGAGGAATCATCCTTACCTGAGGACTCATCAAGGCAAGACAAATCAATGTCTATTAAGCCGTTGACAAATTTCCCGCTAACTGGTGGAGGAATAGCATTAGTACCCAACCTTAAGCCATTCAATTGCCTCACTATAGACTCGTAATGTTCCACCACAAAACGAGAATTTTTCAACTTCTCATTAGTACATTTAAACTGCAAGATCTCATTTTGCAGCTTGTTGATCTCATTGTTCCTTTTCTCTAACCCCTTGTATGCAACATCCAAGTGAAACTGTTGATCGCTGATTTTAAGTGAATAATCATGTTTTTCTTTCTTCAACGTTTCAATTGAATCTTTAAATCGTTTTTCATTTTCCTTGTAGCTTAATGTTGCAATACGAAGGGGTTCGACCTTTTCTTGAAGCTTAGAGTTTTCAACCTTAAAGTTTAGAGATTTGGAACAAGAAATAACAGTAAAAGGATTAGAATCTACCTCATTTGATGAACAGGATGCCTCTCCAATAGCCATGAGTGCAACAGCAGTTGTAGACTCTTCTAGATCAGCCACAGAAGCTTCCATTTCCTCAGCTCCCATCATCTCCATAATCTCAGCCATGAGACCAACCTGAGTTTGTGCAACAAGAGCATCCTCCAGATGAACGCCCCAATCAAAGCTATCGTCCTGTTGAGCCACCAATGCATTGGACGTTCCACCTTTGCTTTGATTGTGGTTGTTTGAGTTGTTGTAGCCTTGGCTAGGTCTGGTGAAACATGAAGCCGGTGCTCTGTCCTTTTGCATTCACGAGCAAAGTGTCCAAAGTTCAGACACTTGTAGCACTTGGCCTTGGATTTATCAAAACCAACTTAGGCATTTGAATGCCCGCCAATGAATTTTCTTCCTGTTCTGTTCAGGAAACGCTTTGCCCTCCTCAAGGTCATGGCCATATTCCATTGAATATCCATATCCTCCATATCATCTGGATCCACCTGATTAAAGTCTTCTTCGATAGTTTCAGGATCCATTAGCTTACCTCCAATGAAGTTCTCATAGGCAAGCATGCAAGATGAGAATAAAGCCACATGACCTTCAGCTATTTTAGCTATTGCTGATTGGTTAGCTGAAGATGTGGGAGAAGGATTTCTTGAGAAGTTTTGGTGATGAGATCCAGAACCAGATCCAGATGCTGCATAGCATGCATAACCACCACAAGCCTTTACAGTTTCTTCCTCATAAGAGTTTCCTGAGAAAAGGGCAATTCCAGAGCCCGATGACTTGGTTGTAGAAGACGTCCCATAATACATAGAAGGGTCTTGTATTTGAGGTCTTCCTGAGCTCTCCTTTCTTTTGAGGTTCATGTCATGTGCTTGAACCTTTCCAATTGCCTCATCGATTGTCGTCTCATAAAACTTAGAATTCTCTCTCATCAGGGTAGTGTACATCTCAAATTTGGGTGGCAAAGCATCCAGAAAATTGTCAACTAATTCCTCATTTAGAGATGAGTTCATCTATGAATTCGTTCTCCAGAAATCTGAAGCACTCATACTGCTTCCTGAGGAGATCCTGTTTAATTTTCTTGATGTCACTATTGCCCTCGAATCTCTTCTGTAACGCCTTCCAAAGATCATTGGAGTTGTCATATCCTCTGAAGCTGTGGAATAACTCCCTAGTTAAGGCCATAGTGATAGATCCGTGTGCCTTCTTCTCTCTATCATAAACTTTCTTTTCTTCTTCATCAAGTTTAGAGATAGGCTTAGGAACTTCGTTATCAAGGTAAATGTATGTGGGATGCTTATATCCCTCTAGAATGGGTATCCACAATGAAGAATCGGTATGAAAAATATAATGCTCAAAGCGTGCTTTCCAATTTGAATAATCATTTACATTAAGCAGCTTTGGCGGTTTCTGAGGGGTTCCGATCTCGTTGTCATAGTTCAGAAGGTTACCGAGGTTTAGAAGACTTGACATGGTGAACACTTAGTCAAATTTCAGAAAAGTCACAGAAACTTGCGCACTTGTAACTGGCCTTGCGCACTTAAAGAAATGGTCTTGCGTAGTTAGGATTTGCTCTTGCGTACTTGATAAGTACGCAGGAGTAAATGACAAGTACTTAGGAAATAACTTAAGTACGCACCAAGATTGGTCTTGCGTACTTGGTAAGTACGCAGCAACACTGTACTTGTTGCCAAATACGGTAAGTATGCAAATCACCTTTTCACCAACTCTCACCAACCT
Organism: Smallanthus sonchifolius; assembly: GCA_023525975.1. NCBI lineage: Eukaryota > Viridiplantae > Streptophyta > Magnoliopsida > Asterales > Asteraceae > Smallanthus > Smallanthus sonchifolius. Next base: position 42,868,875 of record CM042033.1, read on the forward strand.
TTTTCGGTCACTAGAAACTCACTTGAGATGGTAGAAATCAAAAAATTTGACCAAACAAAATGAGGCAAAGGGTCAGAAACTCGTTTCTAACCAACCTTTGATGCTCAAAACAATCAAATACACAACACAAGTCGGTTTTTTGAGTGATTTTTGCTTCTAAATTAGTGCTCAAGACCTACCCCTAATTTATCACAAAAATCAACAAAAATACCCACTTTTGCTTGCAAAAACTCTATAGGATGTGTAGAAAATACTCCAAACACACTCACCACAATCGAAATCAAGAGCAATGCTCTGATACCACTTGTAGGTCCCTCGGGTGTCACAGATCGTCAGATGCAAGCGCGTTGGCTAGTCGGACCGGGTACGGAATACCCGTGACTAGGTGGAGAATCAAACAATACAAAGTAAACTGACAAGAGAATCACTTTAAACTTTCGCCTATTATAAACACTTGAAAGTTATAGAGAGAAAAATACTGAGTGCACAATCGTCTGCATACTTATCTACTATCAACCTATACGATTTATACAAGACCTGATCTCTGCGCACTTAGCAAGTGCGCAGGGCAAATTGCTCATGCGTACTTAGCAAGTACGCATAGTATTCTTGCGTACTTGCTAAGTACGCAGGAACTAGTTCTTGCGCACATACTAAGTGCACAAAACACTTAGAGAATTAAGCAACTATCAACATGCATTAGTAAATACAACTCGATAACTAATACATATAGATGCTTACAAACAAAGACAAATAAAAACAAAGAAAGTACATAAACTAAGAATCTATCCAGAGTATTTGTCACATAAAAGTGCTTCAACAAAAGAGTTCAAGGTATTTGTAATCAAGAGAACTGATGGTGTTCAATACTTGAAGCAAAGGCTCAAGTACTTCAATTCTCTACCGAGATGTGAAGTTAACGGTCTTGCAACTAAGCCGTTGATTAACAGATCGAGATATGAAATTGTTGAAGTAATAGCCAAGCTTATCAGAACTGAAGGATCATCTGGAAAGTATGAAAGGTTAAAGCCTCAGTCTGGAAAGAGAGTTATAAAATTTGGTGATATTGATCCAGTTTTAATGAAGCTTACTCGAAGATAAAAGTATAAGCCTGTTAAAGCTCTACAAAAGATTCCATTGAAGAAGTATCCACAAGACTTTATTGGAAACATGAAGTGGTGGTTTGTGAATGTCAATACTAGTGAAGCTGTGATCTAAGACAAAGAAGGAAAGATTCTAACTCCATTCTATGATGCTATGAATCTTATCCATTTTTCAAGGAAAGATCAGCTGACACTAAAAAGAAATGAGATTATGAATACAAGTGAATGGAAGGAGAATGCTATGCAGTACAAATGGGTGTTGCATGTGTGTATCAATCAGAGAGTTCACGTCGGAAGCAAAGTGCTAGAGAATCAGAAGAACACTTGAAGACCAAAGTGTAACACCTTGAAAAATACCTGGAAAATAAAGGACCAAACGTGCCAAAATTCATATTTAAAGGGGTTATATGAAATGTTCTAAAGAAAAAGGACTAAAAGTGAAAATTCTAAAAATAAAGGGGATAACGGACCTCTATCCAGGACCTTAGCGGACCTCTATCTGCCACATGTTAAGCTGAATCGCGTTATCCAAAACCCTATGTCGGACCGACATCCAGACCATAACGGTCCGCTATGGGGACCCGTAACGGTCCGTTAAGGGACCCGTAACGGTCCGTTACGTGGTCCCAAAGATGAAATTACGGCTGGAGGTGATGTCGGACCGACATCACTTAAGAAAACGGTCCGTTATGGGTTTGTAGGTCCAGATTTCAATTGAAAATAACTCAATAGATCGATTACACACACACACATAGGCGGAATCTATGTGTATGATGGTGAAACCGATGGTAGAAACAAAATTGGTGAAGATAACAGCTAACCACACACAGAATCAACACAAATAAGATGTGAAAATGTAAGAACAAAGCATTAAACAAATGCAGATTGTATCGATTCTTAAAGAACAGTGAAATAGAAAATTCAGGGTTACAGCCACTACTCACACCCTAGAAATTCTCAAACTAGGCTATTTATAGTAAGCTGACATGCATCGAAACTATGCTCACTGAAACTAGTAGTTTCAGTTGAGCATTTACAAGTGTGAAACAAGCCTGTCGAAACTAAACTATCTATCAAAACCACTAGTTTCGATTGAACAAATCTCAGTCGAAACTAGATAGTTTCGATGGCCCAGACTTTAGAAAAAAAACAAGAAATTACATAAAATGAAATTACAAGTAAATAAACTAGCTAAACTTTGTTCAAAAGAAATACATTGATGACAATAGTTTATACAATAATAAGACTCTACAATCTCCCCCTAAGTTGCTTCATCAATGTCTTTAACTATTCTCTAAGCAGTTGGCCCTTAACTTGGTTTCTGAAAGTGAGATTTTGCATTCATGGACACCACCCAGTGATATTCCTTGGCATCAGCCTCATCATCGTTATGCAGGAGCATGATAGGGTTGTTGAATAGCACCACAAAATCCTCTGGTTGAAATTTTAATAGCTCCATGGGCTCAAATATGTGAATGTCTTCCATTCCTTCCCTTTCAATCACAACACTTCCAATGATGGGGTTGTAGAACCATTTTGTGAAATTTTGAAGCTAGACAGGTACTGACCGTGGTAGTATAATAGATTTGACAGTTTCTGCCGGCTTGTACCGAAGGCTTACCCAAGGCCTTTGAGTTCTGGGATGAATTCTTGTCTTAGAGATAACTCTTCTTGGCTTAGCAGTGGTCATGGATCTAAAATTATTGAAGGTCTGATTTCTCAATAAGGTCTCAAAGTCTTTTGCAATGCCCACATTTCCAGGATTTTGTAGAGGTAGCTTGGCAAGAGCTCTTAAATCATATTTAGGGAGGGAGCTGAAGTCATGAGGAGATTTGAAGTGCTCCACTCCCCCTTTGTATCTTCGAACGATAAACAGAGATCTTTCCTTGTCATATTTCCAACCTACTGGAGGCCTTTTTAATTCTTGATATTCTGTAAACCATTCATAATATTTGGGATGCTCCTCAGCAGGAAGTTTCTTGAACCAGGATCTCTTTGCCTCTGAGCCCTGTTGGGATTGTGTTTCAACTGTAGTTACAGGTGGAGTTGTTGTTGCTGTAGCTACTAGTGAAGTTTGAGTTACTTCTTTTGTGGTGCTAGTTTGCCCAACACTGATTTCTGGCTAAACAAAAGTCACTTTAACATCTAAATCTTCAGCTCCTGTGTCAGAAAGTGCCTTTATTTCATCTCCATCTTCAGTAAAATACCTGATCTTATCTTCCTGTTCTTCTTCTAAGGTAACAATTTTAGGGTAATCTTAAATTGCTCCAAAGTCATCAACCTGCTTTAGTAGTTCATTCAGCTCATGATCTGATCCAATTTCTTCTTCATCTAATACCACAAGTTCAATATCAGCTTCTTTTCCTTTTCTTTTTCCTCTTAATGCTCTCCTTTCACTTACAGATGGAAGATGTTGAAGCACTTTCCTGTGACAACACTCTGGATAGAGTCTTAGTTTGTATTTTCATGTCCGTAATTGTCTTTGTATGTAAGAATCTTTATGTATTAGTTTATCGAGTTGTATTTACTTTTACATATTGAATGTTGCATTTCTTTCTAAGTGTTTTGCGCACTTACATGTGCGCAGGAGAAAGATCATGCGTACTTAGCTAGTACGCAAGAATACCTTTGCGTACTTGTTAAGTACGCAAGAGCATTTTGTCCTGCGCACTTGCTAAGTGCGCAGGAATCTGGTCTTGTATAAATAGGATAGGTTGACAGAAGTTAAGTACGCAGGATTTAGTGTAAATACGCAGATTGTAACCTAAGTGCTTTTCTCTGTAACCTTCAAGTGTTTATAATACAAAGAACGTTTAAAGTGTTTTCTCTTGTCGGTTTACTTTGTTTAGCTAGACTCTCTACCTAGTCACGGGCATTCCGCACCTGGTCCGAATAGTAGACCCACTTGCATGTGACGATCCGCCACACCCGAGGGACCTACAAGTGGTATCAGAGCATTTGCTCCTGATTTTGAGTGTTGTGTGTGAGTTTGGAGAGTTTTTACAATCAAAAAGAGGTATTTTTGTTGATTTTTGTGATAAAATAGGGGTAGCTCTTGAGCACTATTTTAGAAGCAAAAATCACTAAAAAAAACTTATTTTTGTTGTGTATTTGAGTGTTTTGAGCATCAAAGGTTGGTTAGAAACAAGTTTCTGACCCTTTGGCTCATTTGCATTGATCATCAGACGATTTTTTTACCATCTCCGGCGACTTTCAGGTGACCGGAAAAGTTTGGTGAAAGTTGGTGAAAAGGTATCCTGCGTACTTACCATTTCTGGCAAAAAGTACAGTTTTGTGCGTACTTATTAAATACGCAAGACTTATCTCCTGCGTACTTATAAGTGCGCAAGACTGAACTTGTGCGAACTTAAGTTATATCCTGCATACTTACATTTAATCATGCGTACTTACAAGTACGCAAGAGGAAATCTAAATACGCAAGACCATTTCTCAAGTGCGCAAGGCCAAGATCAAGTGCGCAGCTGTGTCTGATTTTTTCTGAAATTTGACTAAGTGTTCACTATGTCGAATCTTCAGAATCTTGGAAACCTGTTAAATTATGATAATGAAATCGGTACACCACAGAAACCACCAAAGTGGCTGAACGTGAACGATTATTCTAATTGGAAAGCACGTTTTGAGCACTACATTTCTTATACCGACTCATCGCTATGAATACCAATCCTTGAGGGATATAAGCATCCCACACACATCTATCTTGATGAAGCCATGCCCAAGCCTATCTCTAAACTCGATGAAGAAGAAAAGAAGGCACTTGGTTCGATCACTATGGCATTAACTCGGGAATTGTTCCACAGTTTCCGAGGTTATGACAATTCCAAGGATCTTTGGAAAGCTTTACAGAAAATATTCGAAGGAAATAGTGACATCAAGAAGAGTAAGAGGGATCTTCTCAGGAAGTAGTATGAGTGCTTCATATTTTTAGAGAACGAATCTTTAGATGACCTCATCTCTAGATTCTATCATTTACAAACTGAGTTGAAGGCTTTTGAACTCAGGTATCCAGATGAATAGATGGTGGAAAAGTTTTTGGATGCTTTACCACCCAAATTTGAGATGTACACAACCCTGATGAGGGAAAATCCTAAATTCTATGAGTTGACTGTTGAGGAGGCAATAGGAAAGGTTCAAGCTCATGACATAAACCTAAGAAGAAAGGAGAGCTCAGGAAGACCCCAGATACAAGACCCTTCTATGTATCATGGGACGACTTCTACATCCAAGTCATCGGGCTCTGGAATTGCCCTCTTCATTGTAACTCCTACTGAAGAAGACCACTCAACTTGGTGTGGTGGTCATGCTTGCTATGCTTCAGGATCAGGGTTGGGGTCTCATCATCAAAATACCTCAAGAAATCCTCCTGCTACGTCTTCAGCTAACAACTCAGCTATAGCCAGAATAGCTGAAGATCATGTAGCACTATTCTCATCTTGTATGCTTGCATATGAAAATTTCATAGGTGGCAAGCTTAATGATCCAAAGACGATTGAAGAAGATTTTAATCAAGTGGATCCTGATGACATGGAGGACATGGATATTCAATGGAATATGGCCATGCTATTGAGGAGAGCCAAGCGTTTCCTGAACAGAACAGGAAGAAAGTTTATTGGCGGGCATCCTAATGCCAAGGTCGGGTTTGACAAATCTAAGGCCAAATGCTACAAGTGTCTGAAATATGGACACTTTGCTCGTGAGTGTCCGAAAGACAGAGCACCGGCCTCTGGTTTTACCCGACCCAGCCAAGGAAACAACCATGGCCACAACAATCCAATCCACCACAATCAAAGCCAAGGTGGAACGTCCAATGCACTGGTAGCCCAACAGGACGAAAGCTTTCACTAGGGTGTTCTTCTTGAGGATGCCATCATCGCACAAACCCAGGTTGGTCTCATGGCTGAGATCATGGAGATGATGGATGCAGAGAAAAGGGAAGCTTCTATGGCTGACCTAGAAGAATCTACAACTGCTGCTACAGAAAAGGTGAAGGAAGCTGAAGAAAAGGAAGCTTCTGTAGCTGATGAAGAGGAATCAACCACTGCTGTTGCTCTCATGGCCATTGGAGAAGCAACAAGTTCATCGTCTGAGGTAGATTCTAACCCTTTCTCTGTTATTTCATGTTCTAAATGTCTAGGGCTAAAACTTGAAAATTCTAGGTTCCAAGACAAAATCGAACCCCTAAGTTTGGCAGCTCTAAACTATAAAGAAAATGAAAAACATTTTAAAGATTCTATTGAAACGTTGAAAAAAGAAAAATCTGAATATTCTTTAAAAATAAGTGATCAACAGCTTCACTTAGATGTTGCATACAGGGGGTTAGAAAAACGGAACAATGAAATCAACAAACTGCAAAATGAGATCTTGCAATTAAAATGCACTAATGAGAAGTTGAAAAACTCTCGCTTTGTGGTGGAACACTACGAGTCTATGGTGAGACAACTGAATGGATTAGGTTTGGGTACTAATGCCATTCCTCCACCAGTAAGCGGGAAGTTTGTCAATAGCTTAATTGACATTGATCTCACTTGTCTAGATGAGTCCTCTGATAAAGATGAATCCTCAAGTAAGGCTAACTCCACATCTAGTGAGGAGTTCGTTACTGCTTCTGAAGATGGGTCGGTTAACTTTTGCCCTGAAGGAGTAGTTTCTGAGGAGTTGTTGACTGAACAAAAGGTAAAGAAAAACGTTATCACTAATGGTGATAATTGCATTTTAACTGAACCCGACATCATTGAAACAAATGACAAACTAAAGGTAATGCTTTACGGGGTGTATAAAAGTCTTAACCAAGTAAAGAAAGAGGCTTTTCTCAGCTCACTATGGGCTTGGTTACAAAGAAAATTTGCAAAAATACTATACTCCCAAAAACCAAACTGTAAAGGTTCAGACTCCTGTTCATAAACCAACTCCTTCTCATAATGCTGAGTTATCTAAGGTCAGATCGAATGAGCCTTACCGGAGAACTTATGTAGACAAGAGGAATTGTTTTCACTGTGGCTTGGTTGGTCACATTTTTGTGAACTGTCCTTCAAAGAACCTAAGGAAACGGCATGTTGTTTCACAACCAGCTGTTATCCCTAAGTCGCCATCAGTGACCCCTCCCAAATGTCCGAAGCAAAATGTGGTGAAACCACCAGTCAAACCGATGGTAAAGCCTAAGATCAAATCTGAAACTAAACCATCTGTTTCAAGAAAGGTAACGCAACCTGCTGTACCTCGTGTATCTATCTCTGGTAGTACACGCACTGGTGAGAAACCTATGGCAAGACTCTCTAAACCACAGAGGAGGAGACGAAACAAGAGGTTGAGAAAGCTAGAACAGCTGACTTCAGTTCAATCAGGTGAAGCTTCCACAAGTTCACCTGCTGTAGTTGAATCAAAGTCTCCTGTTCCGGTTAAGAAACATAAGAGATCCTGGACTGCCAAATCCAAAAATTCTCAATCTCCTAGTTCTAATTCTTTTAAAGATTCATCAATTTTGAACAGTCATCACGACTGTGAGTTAAAAGAGGTAGTTTATTTTGAAAAGGATGGACGACCCAAGACCACAATGGCTTGGGTCTCCAAATCTATCTAATTCTTTTGTGACTCGTGCAGGGTCGTCCGAAGGGTACTATCTCTAACCGCTGATATGTAGATAGTGGATGTTCCAGGCACATGATAGGAAACATGGCACTGCTTCAAGATGTTAAACATTTCAGAGGTGGCTATGTGGCCTTTGCCGGAGAAAAAGGCGGCAGTATCACGTGTCAAGGCGTGGTTTCGAACGGTTGTGTCAGCTTTGACAATGTCAACTTTTGCGAACAGCTGAAGCATAACCTGTTGAGTGTCTCCCAAATGTGTGACAAGGAGTACTCGGTGATGTTTGACAAGTCAGAATGCCTGATTCTCAAACCTGGTTTTGAAGTTCCCGAAGATTGGATCCTGATGAGAGCGCCAAGAACAAACGACACCTATCAGATCGATATGAGCGTGGCAACAACCACCTCATCAGTTGCTACTTGCTTGCTTACAAAAGCGACAGAGATAGACTCCATCTTGTGGCATAGGAAACTCAGACATATTTCGTATCGTAAAATGAACCATCTTGTCCGAAAACGGCTTGGTAACCGGGGTTCCTAAACTGAGATTTACCGTTGCAGATGACTGTATGCCTTGTAAAAAGGGCAAACAGCAACGGAAGTCTCACAAGCCCAAGCTCCAAAACTCTATTGATACCCCTTTGGAGCTATTACACATGGATCTGTTTGGCCCCATAAGTATCAGGAGTATTGGAGGTAAGTTGTTCTGTCTAGTAATAACTAATGATTTCTCACGTTTTTCTTGGGTGCACTTTTTAGGTACTAAAGAGGAGACTGCTGATATTCTTCAATACTTGATCCTGAGCTTGGAATCTCTTTGCAAGCTGAAAGTTAGAAGAATTAGGAGCGACAACGGAACTGAGTTCAAGAATAATTTGATGGAGCTTTTCTGTCTCAAGAAAAGGATCCGTCACAAATTCAGTGCGCCGTACACGCCTCAGCAGAATGGAGTTGCTGAACGGAAGAACAGAACACTCATTGAGACCGCAAGGACTATGTTGTCGGATGCAAAGCTTCCTGGCACTTTCTGGGCAAAAGCCGTTAATACAGCTTGTCACGTCTTAAGCAGAGTTCTGGTTGGGAAAAGACACAACAAGACTTGTTACGAGTTGATCAACAATCGACTTCCCAATCTTGATTACCTAGTTCCTTTTGGTAGTCCCTGTTCCTTGTTGCTACAGTACAAAGACCGCCAGTCTACGTTTCATGCAAAAGCGGTGGATGGCATCTTCTTAGGATACGTTGCCAACTCTCCTTGCAAGAGAGTGTACAACATAGGAACTTGTACTGTCGAGGAATGGTTTGAAGTGGACTGCAGTAAACACAGCATTCCACCGGAACCAACAGGTCCAGCTTGGGGTTTTGATTATGATGCGCTATTCAAGTCATTCAATCTTCCTGATCTATCTACAGTTGACGCCGCAAATGTTTATGAATTATTGGGTGGTGACAATGACTCCAGCTTCTCTACTCATGCTACTGTACCGATTGTAACTCCTGATTCCAATGCTGCATCTACATCTGGAACTCATGACAGTGATAACAGTGAAGATGTTCTTGTCTTTGGAGATGACGCTCCAGCTAATCCTAACACAACTGTAGGAAATGAAGCTCCAGCTGATCCAATTAACATTGAATCTTCTTCCTCTGGAACATGGGAAATGGGGGAGTTAAGCACGAATCTCGATCCAGAAATTCAGGAACCGATTGAACCGGAGACATGAGTGCATAGGAATCATCCAATCGATAACATTATTGGTGATCCCTATGCCGGTGTTCAGACTCGTCATCGAACTATCAATGAGAACAACAGTCTTTACTCAGAGATACTTGACACTGGTGTCATGGAAACATGTCTGCATGCTACATTCGTGTCCCAGTTAGAGCCGAAGAATGTGAAGGAGACTCTCACTGACAACTGCTGGATTGAGGCGATGTAAGATGAATTGTCTCAATTCCAAAAGTTGCACGTGTGGGATTTGGTTGACTTGCCAAAAGGCTTTCAGCCAATTGGAACCATATGGGTGTTCAAATGCAGGACGGATGATCGTCATGTTGTTGTGAAGAACAAAGCAAGATTGGTTGTTCAGGGTTTTTATCAGCAAGAGGGCCTGGATTACATGGAAGTATATGCCCCAGTTGCTAGAATTGAAGCCATTCGACTGTTCTTGGCTTATGCCACATATGTTGGCTTCAAGGTCTATCAAGTTGATGTGAAGAGTGCTTTCCTTTATGGTAAAGTTCACGAAGAGGTCTATGTCACTCAACCTCCCGGTTTTGAAGATACACATAATATTAATAAAGTGTATAAGCTCGACAAAGCACTTTATGGTCTTCATCAAGCACCGCGGGCATTGTATGAGACATTATCTAAGCATTTACTATCTAATGGTTTCGACCGTGGACAGATTGACTCGACTCTCTTCATTAGGAAAGCAGGAGGTGACATTCTTCTTGTACAAGTATACGTCGATGACATTATTTTTGGATCTACCAATGAATGTGTGGGGAATTTCGAAAAGGTGATGAAATCCAAGTTTGAAATGAGTAACATGGGTGAGTTGTCATTCTTCCTGGGTCTGCAAGTCAGTCAAAGAGAGGATGGCATTTATCTACATCAAACAAAGTATGTGCAGGACATCTTGTCAAAATACAAGATGAATGATAGCAGGACTTATGGCACACCTATCACAGTCGATCATGGTCTGCATCCTGACAAAGATGGAAAGGATGTGGATAGCAGGTTGTACCGTGGGATGATCAGATCACTTATGTATCCCAAAGCTTCAAGAGCCGATATAATGTTTGCTGTGTGCTTGTGCTCAAGGTTTCAGTCTCAACCGAAGGAGTCACATATTGTCACACCCCAAAAACGTACCATCGCAGCGGAAGCGGTTACGTAAGCATGGTGGTACAGAGTTGGCAACCACATGATATAGGCAAACTATTTATACTTAAATTAAAGTAGTTTAAAAGCTGTTTAGGGAATTACAAAATAACATATTGTTTAAGTCACACAACATTGTTTACTAAAAACCCGAATGTAAATTGTTCAAGATCCATGAAGGATCAAATAACATTCCCATAGGTTCCCAACACATGCCAAAATATTCCCAAATAGACGTTTGCCTTCCAAAAAGCCATTCCATTCCATCAACCTCCAAGCATAGCATTTCAATTACCTGAAAAACATGCTTAAAAACATCAACATAAAGTTGAGCGAGTTTCACAGGTTTTCAATGTACACATGACATTTTAACGAAACATATTGCGAAATGATATACACGTGAGTTGTTATAAGCTAGCAAGGAATATAACATTTGATGCGAACAAGAGCCTATAATCAAACCGAGACATAATAACAAGTGCCCACACAATCCTTTCAAAATATATTTCTCTCATACGACAATCCGATCGGAGCTACCGATCAATGAGAGAGGGTTGTCAAACCCGATAGATCTACCACATATATTCTACGGCCTATCCCAAGGCTAATGATTATTACGGTCGGGCAACTCCCATGAACAAAACTCGCATGGGTACGAACGATAGCCGTTACTCAAGTCCATCAAGCAATCACATAAAGTAAATCATACTAACGCAATATTTGACAACAAACAAGCATGCTTTTCCCCCATAGTTTTATAAACTTAAAACAATTTAAAAGGGGCCGTGAAAACTCACCTTGCTAAGTAACGAGATCAAATACTTTAGTATATGCAAGTCCAAATGAATACTAAGGTTCTAAAGATGTCCTAAACATAAGGAACATGTTAATAAATATTCTTGCAAATTTTAGTTGCAAGATGTTCACCACACTAGATTAGACTCTTTGTACGTTCTTTATTATTCCACACAAATCTATCACAAGTTGTACAAGACAACTACTAGACTTAGGGATTTTCACTAGACAAACCACACAAGTCTATCACAAGTGGTACAAGATAACTACTAGACTTAGGGAATGTACTACAAACAAACACACCAATCTATCACAAGTTGTACAAGACAACTACTAGACTTTGTGTATGTTCAACACTTTGGTGACCACGACACACGGTTATGGTTTTCTTTATAAAACTTAGTGGATATTAAAAATAATATGTGACTTATCAAGGGTTTTACTTAATAAAAACCATAATGTGAGGAAGTTAAGAATTATTATCATTTTGACTACCTCACATATAAGTCAAATAAATTCTATGTCACATTCAACACTTAGTCACACATCATGCATTTTCTAAGTAACATAACTAATCATTTCACAAGTTAAACTCATGTTATCACACTTAGGGTTTCACATGATATCACAAATCATCAAATACACTTTTTAGATCAGATTCAAACACATAGAATAATTTTCTAAAAATTTGAGCATGGTATCCCCTAATACATGGCAATTTCCTATGTATTTAGCATAACCAACAAGTTACAAAACATGCATATAACCACACATATGATCAAGTATCATTCCAAATCATTTAGGGGCTGTAAATAACTCATAAAATATGTTTTATCTACTGCCCAAAATCAGATTCATCAATCTATCTTTTTAAATCGAAATTTTACCGTTTTACGGGCTAGTTTTACTTAAAATCACATATAATGCATTTAAACACCAAGTTTCATGTTTATAACCATAAATATGATTTTCTAACATAAATTAGCATACAAAACTTGTCATAACATCAGTTTGCATATTTTTCCATATTTACGCATGAAATTACCGTTTTTCGGCTTTTTCGACTACCTAGTTAAGCATATATCAAGTTGAACATATCCACACATGATTAAACTTTATGAATAAGTTCTAAACATCATTATAAGTTATTTTTAACATACATTTTTCAGATTTAACAAAATCTTACATATCCATGAATTTAAATGTTCCAAAAGACGTATTTTCGACATAAAATCCAACAATAACCTAATCAAAACAACAAGTAAAAATCCACTCATGAACTAACATATTTTTACACACAAAAATCATGTTATATTCTGTTCTAAAATTTTTATCACAAAAACCCTAGTTGCATGTGATAATCTAGCATCAAAATAACCCATTTTGCAACAATAAACATCCTCATATACACATACATGATCACAACACTCATACAAACTCAAAACCCATGAAAAATACCTTGTAAAACCTCTTCATAATCTGTTTTGAAAAAGGTTTTTAACCATTTTTATAAATCTTGTTTGTTGGTGAACATACTTGCAAAAACACAAGGTTTTGAAGCATGAACAAGGGTGTATATGTTTCTTACCTTTGTTGGATCTTTTCTACAAGAATTATGAGTGAAAAAGGTGTTAGAAAAGATGGTTCTTGGCTGTCCAAAACAGCCGTGAGACAAAGCTTCAACAACCCTTCAAAACCTTTGCGAAAACCACCAAGAACACAAGACACTTTGAAGGATTATACTTGGAACTTTGAGAGTGTTGTAATAGTTGGGATATTTTGTGATGTATATGTGAGAATATTGATGAAAGTGGATGGCCAAGGAAGGAGAAAAAGAGAGAGTTTGAAATGATCTTCAACTAGTTGGAATACATGCAAGTGTTTGGAGTGTAAAAATGAATTTGTAAGTGTGATGATTTTGATTCTATGGTGAAAACTTGGAGGTGGAGTGGGTCCCACCATAAAAACCGTCCAACATAGAGGTTTTGGCAATTAGTTTTGTAATTTTTATAAAGATTACAAGTGTAGGTGTTTTATATAACATAAAACTCAACCTTTTATAAAAATTAACCACTTTAAGCATGGTTTTAAATAAAAATAACTCCATATAAAATTACAACATATTTTTAGCTATCATAATCACTAAAGATCATAATTTTTGCTAAAAGTTGGTTTACACGCATCCGGTGCACACCTGAACCGGGCTACACGTGATAAAAATCGCCGAAAACGCAAATAAACGTGTTGCACATCAAATTCACATATAATCCACTATTTTAAGTAAGTTTTAATAATTTTTGATGAAAACCATATTTTCATGTTAACCGGGTCATCACCAGTATTTTATTCGGTTATTATGCCGGTACGCGATACCGCATTCTCCGAAAACGTACGAAATGCTAATCTAAACACACGAAGGGCCTTGCTATACTATAAAATGACTCAATTAACCTTAATAAGTCTAACCACACTAATTTAATATATTAAAGCATGTGCGGAAGTCAAACAGTCAATACCCTGTAAATTGCCGGTTGTCACAGTCTCCCAACGTTAAAGAAATTTTGTCCCGAAATTTACGATACAGAGTCTGTATTACAAACAGACTTAAACAAATGCGGGTACTTCCTCTTCATCTGGTCCTCACGTTCCCACGTGAACTCAGGTCCACGCTTAGAATTCCATCTAACTTTGACCAGCTTGATACGACTACGTCTAGTCTTGTGGATTTTCCAATCCATAACTTCAACAGGTTCTTCACGAAAATGGAGAGTTTCATCTATGCTAACGTCATCAGGCTTTATGACAAGTGTTTCATCCGATAAACACTTCCTTAGGTTTGACACATGGAAAACGTTATGCACGCCCTTAAGTTCACGAGGCAACTTAAGTCGATAAGCAACTGGGCCAACTCGAGCCAAAATCTCGAAAGGTCCAATATAACGCGGATTCAACTTTCTATGCTTACCAAACCTAACAACACCTTTCCAAGGTGAGTCTTTTAACAACACTTTGTCTCCAACCTCGAATTCCAACGGTTTTCTCCTTTTGTCAGCATAACTCTTTTGTCGATCCTGGGCTATCTTCAAACGTTCTCTAATCCGAAACACTTTGTCGGTGGTTTCCTGAAAAATCTGCGGTCCAGTCAACTGCTTTTCTTCGACTTCAGCCCAACACAACGGCGATCGACATTTCCTGTCATACAAGGCTTCAAATGGTGCGGCTTGCAAACCAGTCTGATAACTGTTATTGTAGGAAAACTCAACCAACGGTAAGTGAGTATCCCAACTTCCACCAAAATCAATAACACAAGCACGCAACATATCCTCCAATGTTTGAATGGTCCTTTCACTTTAACCATCTGTCTCTGGATGGAAAGCAGTACTCATATCCAACCGAGTACCTAACGCTTTCTGGAAAGTCTTCCATAGTTTTGACGTGAATCGACTATCTCTATCGGAAATAATGGATGTCGGCACTCCATGCCGGGCCACCACTTCCTTCAGATAAATCTTGGCCAACTTCTTCACACGATAAGACTCTTTAACGGGTAGGAAATGAGCAGATTTCGTCAAACGGTCGACAATTACCCAAATGGCATCATATCCACTTGATGTACGTGGTAATTTCGTTACAAAATCCATAGTTATCCGATTCCATTTCCATTGCGGAATCTCAGGCTGCTGCAAAAGCCCAGACGGCTTTTGATACTCAGCCTTCACCTTCGCGCAAGTCAAACACTTGCCAACATACGCCGCAATATCACTCTTCATGTATGGCCACCAATAAAATTCTTTCAAGTCCTTGTACATCTTATCCGATCCAGGATGAATCGAATATCTGGACTTATGAGCTTCATTCAAAACCAGATCACGTAAATTTCCAAAGCGAGGCACCCATACTCTATCCATAAAGTACAAAGTGTCATCACCCTTGGGTACAAGCTCACGAACCATACCTCGTAAGCCTTCATTCTTCAGGTTTTCTTCCTTCATTTATTCTCGTTGCGCATCACGAATCTGAGTTGTGAGGTTTGTACGGATAGTCAACCCTAGTGCACGCACAAGTAGCGGTTTAACTCGCTCTTTCCTACTCAAGGCATCGGCCACGACATTTGCCTTACCTGGGTGATAACGAATATCACAATCGTAGTCATTGAGCAATTCCATCCAACGACGTTGCCTCATATTCAACTCCTTTTGATCAAAGATATGTTGGAGACTCTTATGATCAGTGTAAATCATACACTTCGTACCATAAAGATAATGCCTCCAAATCTTGAGCGCAAACACCACAGCTCCTAAATCCAAATCATGCGTCGCATAATTCTTCTCGTGCACCTTGAGCTGTCGCGATGCATAAGCTATGACCTTCTTATTTTGCATTAAAACACATCCAAGACCCTGATGCGAAGCATCGCAGTACACCACAAATCCATCTGTCCCTTCAGGAAGAGACAAGATAGGGGCACTACATAGCTTCATCTTTAAAAACTGAAACGCGGTCTCTTGTTTCTCACCCCAATCATACTCCTCATCTTTGTGGGTCAATAGCGTTAACGGCTGCGCTATCTTTGAGAAACCTTCAATGAATCTACGATAATATCCTGCTAAACCTAAGAATTGTCGCACCTCAGTCGGACTCTTCGGTGCTTCCCAATTCTTAATGGCCTCAATTTTCGCTGGATCCACGTGGATACCTTTTTCATTGATAACATGGCCAAAGAAATGGACTTCACGAATCCAAAATTCGCACTTTGACAGTTTAGCATATAACTTCTCATTTCTCAACAGCTCCAATATCAGTTTCAAATGCTTCTCATGTTCCTCCTTGGTACGTGAATAAATAAGTATATCATCGATGAATACTATCACGAATTTATCCAAGTATGGTCGGCAGACCCTGTTCATCAAGTCCATGAACACTGCCGGAGCATTTGTCAACCCAAAAGGCTTGACCAGAAACTCATAATGACCATAGCATGTACGGAACGCGGTCTTAGGAACATCTTCCTCAGCAACTTTCAACTGATGATAACCAGACCGAAGATCAATCTTTGAGTAGTAACTGGATCCTTGCAATTGATCAAACAAATCGTCAATCCTCGGCAACGGATACCGATTTTTGACGGTAAATTTGTTTAACTCTCTATAGTCAATGCACATTCTAAGGGATCCATCCTTCTTCTTCACAAACAAATAAGGCGCTCCCCAAGGCAAGAAACTCGGCCTTATAAAACCCTTATCCAATAATTCTTGCAATTGTTGCGATAACTCTTGCATCTCGGACGGCGCCAAACGGTATGGAGATCGAGCAATCGGTGCCGCACCAGGCACGAGATCAATCCTAAACTCAACTTGTCTTGCTGGTGGCAAACCAGGCAACTCTTCGGGAAATACGTCAGGATAATCACGAATAACGGGGATCTCTTCAAACTTTGGTCCTTCAGCCTTAGTGTCAACCACATGGGCTTAGAACACTAGACAGCCTTTACGTAAGTACTTGCGCGCCTTCATTACATTAATGATTCTCAAACCATTCGCACTTTCGTCACCTTGAATTTCCAACAGTTCGCCGTTCAGAAGCGGAAGACGAACTTTCTTCTCATAGCACAATATCTCGGCATGATTCTTTGACAACCAATCCATGCCTACCACAACATCAAAACTTCCTAGCTCGACAGGTAAAAGATCAATACTAAAAGTATGATCTTTTAAACGTATGGTACACCGACGATAAACGTTTTCAGTTTCTATTATTTTTCCATTAGCTAGTTCTATTGAATATTTCTCATTCAACTTACTTGATTTAGAGCCAAGCAACGATACAAAGTCTTTAGAAACAAAACTTTTATCTGCTCCAGTGTCAAATAAAACATAAGCATAATGGTTATTCACAAGAAACGTACCAGTCACAACCGACGGTTCTTCACGCGACTTCTTTCCATCCTTTACAAATGCTCGGCCACGTGCGTCCTTGTTTTTCAGCTTGGGGCAGTCTCTCTTAAAGTGACCAACAACGCCGCATTCGTAACATCCGCGATTTGGCTCTTCTTTCTTGGCTGGTAGCTTCACTCTGCAAGTTTGAACCTGGTGTCCAAACTTTCCACATCGCTCACACGTGATACAGGGGCCGGTATGGAAATAGTTACATTTATTGCATCGGGGCTTCTGACCAGACCTGGGTTCCCCTTTGACTCATTGGCAGCATACATTTTCCCAGAACCCCTTCGCTTGGCACGAGAACCTTCTGAATGATATCCTGAACCATCAGACCTTTTCCTCTTGTTATCAAGCGACGACTTCTCTTTCACAGCCATACTACTTCCGGCTTCAGCAACTTTCTTCACAACCTCACCATCCTTAAGCAAGCCCATCCGCACAGCATCGTCAGTCAAAGAATGGGCCAATTGCACGACACTTTGCATAGTGGTAGGGTTAGCAGATGTAACCATGCTGCGAATTTGAGGTACCAATCCCCAAATATAACGCTCGATTCTTTTGAATTCTGGGGTTACCAAGTGAGGCACAATCCTAGCCATCTCATTAAACCTTGCGGTATATTCCCTCACTCTCGCACCTTCCATCATGAGATTCCAGAAGTCAGCTTCAACCTTTCTTACTTCATTTCGGGGACAATATTCCCTCATCATCATCTCTTTCAACTCATCCCATGTAAGAGCATAAGCAGGGGCTTCTTCCAACGTTTGGACTTGCGTATTCCACCACGTTAACGCTTCGTTATGAAGACAGCTGGTAGCATACTTAACTCGCTGAACTGGAGTACAGTTACTAATAACCATTACCGATTCCATTTTCTCGATCCACTGCACGAGTCCCACGGGTCCTTCGGTACCGGAGAAGGATCGCGGTCCACATGCTTGGAATGTCTTAAAAGAACAACCTTCATGCAAATTTCCTTGATGTGCGTTCTGCTGAACAGCGTGTGCAGCAAGGGCTGCATTCACCTGTTGTGCGATAACCTGAGCCAGTTCTTCCTGTGTCGCGGGCAAAACATTCCGTCTCTCTCTCCTTGGTGCCATTACTCCCTTTCTATAACAAACAATACAACGAAGATAAGACAATATATCACGTAATATAAATTATCAACATGTATGAAAGGAAGAAAAATAATCAACACCACAACATAGCCGAAAATAACCATCACATATCATTGACATTTAGATACGAAATCATATACTTGCATAATTGTCTTTCAAACAAAATATGAAACCACAAAATTAGGGGCGGTCACATGCCATCCCCAAAATATAAGTACTACATTCCATACAAAATGTAAAAGTAAATTGTTCCATGAAACTACAACTACAATGACACTAACGGCCTGGTCGAGTGGGCATACGGGAGTGAACCAACCAACATAGCAATAAAACACACATGGCGGCTAACGCCATGGTGGACTCCATACTCCCATCAACAGTAGCCATACGCTCTACCACACGGGCCGTATCCCTACGAGCATCATCAGTCCTCAACATAGCGTCATCGGCACGACGCATACACTCCGTAGTCCTCAGCTCAGCAACCTCTAATCTCTTCTGCATCTCCGCCATCTTTGCCTCAAGATCAACAACACGAAAATACATCCAGTCCGTGGCACGCCTCTCAGAACGATGCTCCTCCTCCAAGTCTGTGACACTATCAAGAAGACCTGTAACGCGATCTGTAAGACCTGTGACTCGACCATCAACACCTGAAACACGTCCGTCAACGAGGTTAATGCGTCCACTGGCGGCATTGATACGCATCTCGTCATGCGCCAAACGAGCTGCTAGTAAGGGTACAGTGCGGGCAATGGGCTGCCCAGTCAGTGGTAGTACCCTAGGAGTCGTAGACGACTCGCCAAACTCACGTACAATCGGCACACCCTCAATATCAGATCACTCGCGTATCTGATCGGGCAACCAACTCCACGACCTACGCGCATAACTCTCCAAATCAGAAACGGGCCTCTCTACGATATATCCCACAGTAGGCACCTCCTCTACGTCTCTATCTGCTAATTTCATCTTCTTATATGGTAGTACGGATTTTCTTGGAGTCAACTTACCGCGGGTAGCCCCAACAGTAGACTCAACACTAACACTAGCGGGTAACCGGAGCTCTCCAACAGTAGGCCTAGTAATCATATCAGCATCTCCTCTAACACTCGAGTCATCACCAGTACTATCACGACCTCCATCAACGTCATCAGCAGCAATATCATCAACAACAACATCATCCACGTCCATGTCATCACCACCCGTACCCTCAGAATCACCATCCTCAGAATCACTATCCCAGAACTACTATCACTAGAATCACTATCGCCAGAACTAGTACTATCATCATCACTGGAATCATCACTAGAATCATCCCCATTACCATCCTCATTATCCACATCATAACCACCCTCGACGTCAATACCATCCTCAATATCAATCATCTCTATCTCAGGAGCAGTAGGAGTGGGCTCCTCAACTGGTAGTTCCTCCTCCTCAGGTTCAGACTCCTCAATCCAACCATTGGTGTTACCCGGGTCATCAAAAGAAGAGTGCATACTAGTAGCAAACCCGAAATCAAACACTGATGCAGGAAACGGAACGGGCAACTCTGGGTGAACCGGAATATTATCAGACTCACTATCTGATAGGATGATAATAACAACTGGAGGGGAAGACGAAATCTGTGACAAGGCAAAGGATACTAGGTCAGTGAATTATCTTTATTTTATTTAAGCATATACGCATGCAAAAACAAAATAAAATGATTCACACGAGGGCATCTAGCCTATACACATAAGGAATCAAGCAATAAACCACTTATCAAATCTAAGTATAAATTCAAGCTTTCATGCTTGTGGAATGGAACGTCTTCTTGGCATAAACCCGTTTTAACCCAAAACGCTTTGTAAGTTATAGTCTAGATTTTATAAAAAACATTTTCTAGTCTATAACCATTGGCTCTGATACCAACTTCTGTCACACCCCAAAAACGTACCATCGTAGCGGAAGCCGTTACGTAAGCATGGTGGTACAGAGTTGGCAACCACATGATATAGGCAAACGATTTATACTTAAATTAAAGTAGTTTAAAAGCTATTTAGGGAATTACAAAATAACATATTGTTTAAGTCACACAAGATTGTTTACTAAAAACCCGAATGTAAATTGTTCAAGATCCATAAAGGATCAAATAACACTCCCACAGGTTCCCAACACATGCCAAAATATTCCCAAATAGACGTTTGCCTTCCAAAAAGCCATTCCATTCCATCAACCTCCAAGCATAGCATTTCAATTACCTGAAAAACATGCTTAAAAACATCAACATAAAGTTGAGCGAGTTTCACAGGTTTTCAATGTACACATGACATTTTAACGAAACATATTGCGTAATGATATACACGTGAGTTGTTATAAGCTTGCAAGGAATATAACATATGATGCGAACAAGAGCCTATAATCAAACCGAGACATAATAACAAGTGCCCACACAATCTTTTCAAAATAAATTTCTCTCATACGACAATCCGATCGGAGCTACCGATCAATGAGAGAGGGTTGTCAAACCCGATAGATCTACCACATATATTCTACGGCCTATCCCAAGGCTAATGATTATTACGGCCGGGCAACTCCCATGAACAAAACTCGCATGGGTACGAACGATAGCCCTTACTCAAGTCCATCAAGAAATCACATAAAGTAAATCATACTATCGCAATATTTGACAACAAACAAGCATGCTTTTCCCCTATAGTTTTATAAACTTAAAACAATTTAAAAGGGGCCGTAAAACTCACCTTGCTAAGTAACGAGATCAAATACTTTAGTATATGCAAGTCCAAATGAATAATAAGGTTCTAAAGATGTCCTAAACATAAGGAACTTGTTAATAAATATTCTTGCAAATTTTAGTTGCAAGATGTTCACCACACTAGATTAGACTCTTTGTACGTTCTTTATTATTCCACACAAATCAATCACAAGTTGTACAAGACAACTACTAGACTTAGGGATTTTCACTAGACAAACCACACAAGTCTATCACAAGTTGTACAAGATAACTTCTAGACTTAGGGAATGTACTACAAACATACACACCAATCTATCACAAGTTGTACAAGACAACTACTAGACTTTGTGTATGTTCAACACTTTGGTGACCACGACACACGGTTATGGTTTTCTTTATAAAACTTAGTGGATATTAAAAATAATATGTGACTTATCAAGGGTTTTACTTAATAAAAACCATAATGTGAGGAAGTTAAGAATTATTATCATTTTGACTACCTCACATATAAGTCAAATAAATTCTATGTCACATTCAACACTTAGTCACACATCATGCATTTTCTAAGTAACATAACTAATCATTTCACAAGTTAAATTCATGTTATCACACTTAGGGTTTCACATGATATCACAAATCATCAAATACACTTTTTAGATCAGATTCAAACACTTAGAATAATTTTCTAAAAATTTGAGCATGGTATCCCCTAATACATGGCAATTTCCTATGTATTTAGCATAACCAACAAGTTACAAAACATGCATATAACCACACATATGATCAAGTATCATTCCAAATCATTTAGGGGCTGTAAATAACTCATAAAATAGGTTTTATCTACTGCCCAAAATCAGATTCATCAATCTATCTTTTTTAATCGAAATTTTACCGTTTTACGGGCTACTTTTACTTAAAATCACATATAATGCATTTAAACACCAAGTTTCATGTTTATAACCATAAATATGATTTTCTAACATAAATTAGCATACAAAACTTGTCATAACATCAGTTTGCAAATTTTTCCATATTTACGCATGAAATTACCGTTTTTCGGCTTTTTCGACTACCTAGTTAAGCATATATCAAGTTGAACATATCCAAACATGATTAAACTTTATGAATAAGTTCTAAACATCATTATAAGTTATTTTTAACATACATTTTTCAGATTTAACAAAATCTTACATATCCATGAATTTACATGTTCCAAAAGACGTATTTTCGACATAAAATCCAACAATAACCTAATCAAAACATCAAGTAACAATCCACTCATGAACTAACATATTTTTACACACAAAAATCATGTTATATTCTGTTCTAAAATTTTTATCACAAAAACCCTAGTTGCATGTGATTATCTAGCATCAAAATAACCCATTCTGCAACAATAAACATCCTCATATATACATACATGATCACAACACTCATACAAACTCAAAACCCATGAAAAATCCCTTGTAAAACCTCTTCATAATCTATTTTGAAAAAGGTTTTTAACCATTTTTATAAATCTTGTTTGTTGGTGAACATACTTGCAAAAAAACTAGGTTTTGAAGCATGAACAAGGGTGTATATGTTTCTTACCTTTGTTGGATATTTTGTACAAGAATTATGATTGAAAAAGGTGTTTGAAAAGATGGTTCTTGGCTGTCCAAAACAGCCGTGAGACAAAGCTTCAACAACCCTTCAAAACCTTTGCAAAAACCACTAAGAACACAAGACTCTTTGAAGGATTATACTTGGAACTTTGAGAGTGTTGTAAGAGTTGGGATATTTTGTGATGTATATGTGAGAATATTGATGAAAGTGGACGGCCAAGGAAGGAGAAAAAGAGAGTTTGAAATGATCTTCAACTAGTTGGAATACATGCAAGTGTTTAGAGTGTAAAAATGAATTTGTAAGTGTGATGATTTTGATTCTATGGTGAAAACTTGGAGGTGGAGTGGGTCCCACCATAAAAACCATCCAACATAGAGGTTTTGGCAATTAGTTTTGTAATTTTTATAAAGATTACAAGTGTAGGTGTTTTATATAACATAAAACTCAACCTTTTATAAAAATTAACCACTTTAAGCATGGTTTTAAATAAAAATAACTCCATATAAAATTCCAACATATTTTTAGCTATCATAATCACTAAAGATCATAATTTTTGCTAAAAGTTGGTTTACACGCATCCGGTGCACACCTGAACCGGGCTACACGCGATAAAAATCGCCGAAAACGCAAATAAACGTGTTGCACATCAAATTCACATATAATCCACTATTTTAAGTAAGTTTTAATAATTTTTTATGAAAACCATATTTTCATGTTAACCGGGTCGTCACCAGTATTTAATTCGGTTATTATGCCGGTACGCGATACCGCATTCTCCGAAAACGTACGAAATGCTAATCTAAACACACAAAGGGCCTTGCTATACTATAAAATGACTCAATTAACCTTAAATAAGTCTAACCACACTAATTTAATATATTAAAGCATGTGCGGAAGTCAAACAGTCAATACCCTGTAAATTGCCGGTTGTCACACATATGATAGCCGTGAAGAGGATTTTCAGATATCTGAAAAGGAAACCCCGATTAGGTCTTTGGTACTCTAAGCAGCAGTCATTTGACTTCAAAGCCTACACTGATTCAGATTATGGTGGTTGTAACCTTGATAGAAAGTCAACTTCTGGTGGATGTCAATTCTTAGGAGACAGACTGGTCTCCTGGCAGTGTAAGAAGCAGCCAACGGTTTCTGTCTCAACTTGTGAAGTAGAATACATTGCTGCAGCGAGCGGTTGTTCTCAGATATTGTGGATTCAGCAGCAATTGAGAGACTACGGCTTAAACTTCACTGGAACTCCTTTATTCATTGACAACAATGTCACCATGTCCATCACAAATAACCCGGTGAAACATTCCAAAACTAAACATATAGAGATTCGCCATCATTTCATCCGTGATTGTGCTGAAAAGCATTTAATTGAACTTGTAAAAGTTCACATGGATGACAATCTTGCTAACCTTTTCACAAAGGAATTTGATCGATCCCGTTTTGAGCATCTTGTCAACTTGATAGGAATGTTCAATCCTGAGTGAAAATTAATTTTTCTTAAATCAATTCAATTCATGGAAGTTAAACTTTATTTCTTTTAAATTTTCTGTATAGTTCTTTTAAGTTTCAAAATATTTTACAAAAACAAAAACAAAAATAGAAAATGGAGAAAATTTCAAAGTTAACTTGAGAAAAGAGGAAATGATAGTACATCAGAAATGATCTAAACGTCACAGGCTGCTCATATGGGAAATTATTGCGTCATGCTTACTTAATTGTTTAACTTATTATGTTTTTAATCTGCTTATTTACAAGTAATTTAAATTGTCAGTAGGCTGTATGCGTCTTTGAATCACTAGTGGTGTGGAAACTAAATCTAAATTACAACTGTGATTTGAACCCATGTTTGCAAGTGTGTGTGCGTAAAAGAATAGAAATGATCATTATCAGATATTGGATGTTAGATTTTGGCAATAATTTTCTTTTGAGGTCAGTTTTGGGTTATGTCGTTAGCACAATTAATGCTGTTCATCTCACTACCCATACTCACAAGTATGCAAGGAGAGACTGAATCAAGACATGTCTCTACATTAACTGTTGAGTATGTATTCACCCTTGAATCACTCCTGATTCATTGAAATCAAATTCAGATAAAAATTGGATCCCCTTACCTTAAAACTCAAACACCATATATATTATCATGAATCATCATACCAATATTCAATGAAGAAAATTAAATGAAACCAAGACAAATGAATCACTCGATTCTGAATCTTATGATTCCTGATAATCCTTATGGATTCTGCTTGATTTTTCCTGTGCTAATAGATGTAACTTCAATCTGAAAATTTAGAAAATCATTGGGAAAATCTTAGATGCCTTGAGATAATGCAATTTACATTATTGTAGCATATCAGTGGGGTACACGTTGTATATCTTATAATTAATACCTTAATACACAAGAACGTCATACAAAGATGCTTATAGTTTCAAATCTTATAATATTGTCAACTTGAATTACTTGTTTATGTGCTTATTACGTATGAATAAAGAGTAATCCATGACATGATCCCATATTCTTTGATGTTTATCTTGTATTATTTTTGCTATAAATTAGCCTGATATGATCCTCTACTCGTGTCTTTGATCAAAAATAGTTTGTGTGAATACTTGTATATTTCTATCTAGAAAAGAACAAAAAGATTTTAAGTTTATGCATTGTTCAAGTTTAATCAGAAAAAGCCAAAAATATTGTGTGTTTCATGAATTGTATTTGAATCCTCCTGATTGAATATTTTTATCTTGTGAGTTATTTGACTTGAAATACTTCATAAATTCTGAGTTTAAAATTTGCGCACTTAAGGGTTGTGCTTACTTGTCAAGTTAGCACGAAGTAAGCCTTGCGTACTTAACAAGTACGCAAGGGTTAAAGCTTGCGCACTTGAAAATGCGCAAGAGTTAACTCGTGCGCACTTAACAAGTACGCACGACTGATTAGTGAAGGGTATAAAAGTGGGACTTAGAAAATTTTCTCAGTTTCATCACATTCAAACCGATAGTTTCCCTCTGCAAGTTTTTACTCAAAAACGAGTGTTCCTAAACCATCTTTTCATCCCGTCTCTAGTTTCATCATCTCGTTACATCGATTTGGTGAGAATTTAGGCTAATTCCATCCATAATTTCGTAAAATTTGGACCGATTCTCGACTTAAAAAAAATTTAGGTTTATTCTTGAATTTTTGGGTAAAATTGGGGTTGTTTGGGTAATTTCTTATCACTAATACCGGATTAGAAAACTTAATCGACTCCCATTCATCCCTTTTGATCCTCGATTTTGATCCGTCGGTTGAATATGAATCGACAGTGTGTCGGGCGACTTTTTAGGTCAAAATTGGTCATGTGTAGGTAGTTTGTGGTGTTGATACTGGTCCCATAGGTTAGAATCATTGATTCCGACCTAGTGGTGACCTAATCAACCCGTGTTTTGAACGATCAGTGTATTTTTCAACAATCCGGAATTCTTGTCAAGTGGTGTTCTTGCGCACTTAGCAAGTACGCAAGAAGCATTTCTTGCGTACTTGTTAAATACGCAAGAGGAAAAGACTGCGCACTTGCCAAGTGCGCAGGACCAACACTTGGGAAAAATTCTAAGTCTGAAAAAAATCTGTTCAAAGAGTAACTACTGTACCGTGTCATGTTTGTTCATTTCCAATGATACGTGTTGTTCTGATTGTGTTTTCTGTGTGTTTTTGCATATTATGGCTCGGGTGTTTACTAACGAATTCAACCTGTTAGCAAACACTCAACCCGAATGGAAAGGTGCAGCATTACAATATAGGGAGATAGTTGATTTCTTGAACCGCTCCAGAATCAGCTATGCTATCTCGGCTGACCCGACCGTGTCAAGACCTTATTTAGAGCAATTCTGGGAGACAGCGGAACACGACTACATAGTATCCCCCAATGTCATAAGGGCTACCGTTGCTGGTCAGGCGATCGCTTTTTCTGAATACACCATAAGAAGGGTCCTGCAGTTGAGAGACCTTGCTACCGACCCGAAAGCCTATCCAGACTACTATGTGGATGGGTGTTGAAGGCAAAGAATGGGATACGTCGGAGCGAGGGACTATGCCTCATACAAAAAGATGTGGGTATTAGACCAATGGCGGTATTTCGCCCACGTCATGATCGTGTACATCTCGTCAAGGAAAGCTGGTAAAGATGCCATGGGTCATGACCTTGCAGCAGCCATGGTGGGAGATTGGGATGATGATGACGAAGATGTTATGATCGAAATTCCCAAGGGTGACGGGGAAGGAGAGTACGATCTAGAAGATGGAGAGATCTTTGAATTTCCATCCTTCGACGCTCCGCTCGACACAGGTTCAGTCGAGCAGGCCAGTAATGTAGAAGCCTCGACTGAAGCCTCCCCAGTTGACCCTGAACCTGTGGACCCAGAGGCACTGAAAGAAACAGACATGCCTTCTACTTCATCAAAGGGTCCAGCTCCTGTGTGGCAAAAGACGTCTATAATAGACAAACACGGAGCAACAGGGATGATCTTGGCTGTAAGGTTCTAGGAGGACAAGCAGCTGTTCGCAATCAAAATATCTGGGGGGGTTCAATACTTGAAACCCACCAGTGAAGCGTTCAACTCCTTGCCCAAATACGACTTGGTGAACCTAGCAAACCGAGAGCTGCTGGGTCATTCCAATCACGCAGTGGCGAAGGGTTTGTGGGTGGTTCTGCAGCGAGAAGCAAGATCAGGGAAGTTTGAGATGTTCAAGCCTCAAGTGCCCAAGAGAGTCATGGATAAGAACGCTGTTTATCCTGTGACTAAGAAGCACTTAAAGAAATTGGTATACAAGCCAGTACGATGTGAAATTAAGATTCCCCTGAGCAAGTTATCTCAGGATATTCTTGGTGACATGTGGTACTGGTACGTAGATCCAAAGACGGGCGAGGCTGTGATCATGGGTAAAGGACGTTCAGAGAGTGGGAACCTAGTGCCAAAGGAGCTGATCATAATATTTGATGAAGTCTGCTTCATCAACTTTTCTGTGAAAGATCTAGAGGTACTAGCAGAACACTACTACGTCTACACGGATGAGTGGACAAAGCTCATTGCTTGTAAATATGACAAGGTGATTAAGTTCTGCCTTGATTACAAGAAGAAGATGGAAGCTAATGATGCACAGCTGTGAAGACTGAAGATTGAAGACTGAAGACGATGAAGATCCCGAGCTGTTGTCAAGGGGGAGTTTGTTGAAGCACTTTCCTGTGACAACACTCTGGATAGAGTCTTAGTTTGTATTTTCATGTCTGTAATTGTCTTTGTATGTAAGAGTCTTTATATATTAGTTTATCGAGTTGTATTTACTTTTACATATGGAATGTTGCATTTCTTTCTAAGTGTTTTGCGCACTTACATGTGCGGAGGAGAAAGCTCCTGCGTACTTAGCAAGTACGCAAGAATACCTTTGCGTACTTGTTAAGTACGCAAGGGCATTTTGTCCTGCGCACTTGCTAAGTGTGCAGGCATCAGGTCTTGTATAAATAGGATAGGTTGACAGAAGTTAAGTACGCAGGATTTAGTGCAAATACGCAGATTGTAACCTAAGTGATTTTCTCTGTAACCTTCAAGTGTTTATAATACAAAGAACGTTTAAAGTGTTTTCTCTTGTCGGTTTACTTTGTTTAGCTAGACTCTCCACCTAGTCACGAGTATTCCGCACCCGGTCCGATTAGTAGACCCACTTGCATGTGACGATCCGCCACACCCGAGGGACCTACAGAAGATCATACCCGGTTTCTTCAATCTTGACATCCACAACATCCTTTGTCTTGGCAACTTGACCAGTGAAGATTGTCAGTGCAGACTGTGCATTTAAAACAAGTGCAGGGGAAGAGGGTCCACCGACAGAAGTGGTCTCCCCCTGAGCTGCTGAAGGGGTTTCTTGTAGAGAAGATTTAATCAATGAAGCCTTGATTTGTTCAACAGTATCAGATAAGGCTTTAAACTCTTGTTGTTGCTGAGAGATTATCTTCTGTTGGGTTTCCAGTTGGGTTTGCTGAACGTCAAGTTGGGTATGTAAGCCGCCAACTTCCAGTTTAAGATCTTTCACTTCTTCATTGCTCTCCCTGAGTTCAGCCTTTAGTTTCTTAATCACTTCATCTTACTTTATTACAGTTTCCTATAACCTCTTTACCTCCACACTTAGGGTTTTAACTCTTGGGACATATGGTGATGGATCAGGGACAGGGGATGCAGGTGGTGTAGTAACAGGTGTATGTAGTGGAGATGGTTGTGGTGAAGATGGTGGAATATGAGTAGGTGAGTGAGAGGGGGTTAAGTGTTCAGGAATGTCAAGCAGTGGTTCTGAAGAAGAAGTTAAGGACTCCAGTCCTATTTTAATTTTCTTGGCCAGGGGTTCTTCTTTTTCATAATCAGAACTTGATTCAGCTTGCCCCTTAGAGGAGGATGCAAGAGGTTCAGTCTGTTCCTCATCTTCAGACAAATAGTCGGATTGATCATATTTTGTGCCATAGATACCTTCGTCCAAAGTTTCACTAGAGTCAGCTTCAGCTTCAACACTTTCTTGAACGTCATCATTAACATTTTCTTCAGCTTCTATGATTTCCACATGCTCTTGTAAATCCAAACAATCCCGATTATCTAATTCTGGGTTTATGAACTAAGCTTCTTGAACTGGTTGCTCCATTTCTTGTTCTATGTTTTGCTAAACTTCAATGTCAGCCTCTTGGTTCCCTTGGGCCTGCTCTTCTTCTTCCGATGAAGATGAGTCAAGGACTTCAATATTTGGGTCAACATCAGGGACGACTTCTGCAATTTCTCCAAAAAGAGGGACACCTGTAATGATTCTGTTAGTTCTAGAACTCGAGCTCTTCATGTAACTAAGTGTCTTGGCATTCATATGGTCAAAAATCAGGAGAGGACCATCTTGTTGAAGTTGGTTGAAGATGGTTGATAATCATTTGCCAGAAATCTTGGATAGAAAAGAAACTTGTGTCGGACTCTCCCAGTTAAATTTTTAATCATCTGCTTGAACACGAGTCCAGAGAAATTGTACTCCCTTCCTTTGATTAAACCAAGAACTGCTGAAGCTACCAAAGCATTTGCTGAGACAAAGCCTCTTTCCGGATAGAAATGCAGTGTATAAATACATGCACAATGTATCTCCAAAGAGGGGGAAGAGAATTTTTGATAATTTGCCCGCCTTTGAATTCATCTGGATAACCCATTCTTCTGAAACATTCTCGGATGTAAAAGCTTGTGAATTCTACTAGGGCCTCATGATTATCATTGAACTGTAGAACCTCTCTGGTAGTTGCTTAAGAAAATAACACTTCATGATTTTGAACAGTGGCTCTAATGTGTTCTGTATTGTTGTTGGAGACTCTTGTGGCAGTAGCCTAGAATTGTCTGATAAAAGACTCAAACACTGGCAGATTGTGACTTATAGCAATGCTGATGTTGGAGTTGGCTAGGAAATCAAGTACAGGTACGAAGTCTGCATTTTTGGGATCCGTAGTGTTCAACACAGCACACACATTGTGCCTTTTGACAAATAAAAGATCCATATCTGCACAAAAACAACACAAGAAAAAAATTATCAAACATCAGTCCAACACTTAGAAAAATTTCAGAAAGGCCTGACTGAAACTACTAGTTTCGGGTGAAGAAAGGATATCAAAACTACATAGTTTAGGGCACCAAAGGGTATCGAAACAACTAGTTTCGATGGAAAACATGTTAAAAATCTATGTAGAAGCATGTTTTGTAACTATAGATTAAATTCTATGTATCGGTGTACGTGGCTAGTACGTAGGAGGGTGTTCCTGAGTACTTAACCCGCACACCAGTTTGGTCCTGCGTACTTAGTAAGTATGCAAGGCTTTTGCCTTGCGTACTTGTCAAGTACGCATGACCAAACCATGCGTACTTAGTAAGTACGCAGATAGTGTTCCTTCGTCTATAAATAGAAGACTTGTCTTCATTTGTAGGTGGAACTCTGGAACAAGGTTGAGAGGTGTCCGGGTCAGGACGAGCTCTCCCGACCCCTGGACCGTGAGCTTAGATGAGAGATGTGTGCTCCTTCGGTATGTAGTCTGTAATACAGGATGACTTCTATGTTATGGATTACGTGTCATTTCATTGTCTTTTGTCTATGTTCGTGTTTTCTCTGCATCGTTTTCTTTGTTTCCACACAAATCACAGAACAGGTCCGTGTATCTCCGCTGCGCGACGAGGCTCTCGGGACCTACAAGTGGTATCAGAGCCTCGGTGTTCGTTGATTTGTATTCCAGTTTCGGGTTTTAGGTGTTTTTTTTTTTAACAGATCTGAGATATAAAAGTTCGCTACTTTTTCTTCCAAAAATCCTTAAATCCGATTTTGTTATCACTTCATTTGGTGTTTGGAAGGCTAAGGGTTTGTTAGATGATGATTTCTAAGCTTTTGGAAGCATCAATTTCTCAGATCCATCACTTTTCGAGCATTCTCCTCAAAATCCGTCAAGAACGCTGTTACTTTTTGATAAGTACGCAAATTCAGCTTTTCTGCGTACTTACTAAGTATGCATGGGTTTTGCCCTGCGTACTTACTAAGTACGCAAGAGAAGTTGTCCTGCGTACTTGTTAAGTACACATGAGTATTTGACTCTGCGTACTTAGCATGTACGCATGGGCATTTTGGCTTTGCGAACTTATCAAATACGCATGAGCACTTGGCTTTACGTATTTACTAAATACGCATTAGCACCCTTTATGTGCGTATTTACTAAGTACGCATGAACTAGCCTCTGGGAATAAAAAAAAATAAAATAAAAAAGAGTTTTTTGGTGGGAAAACTTTTCTTGGCCAAAATTTTTAGTGATCATTTGTACGCGTGTTTCGGCCCATTTTTGAGAAGATAGTAATTTTGGTTTTTCCGGACCAGAATTTGTATATGATGTGGCTTGGCGAAACACGGACGAGATTTTTGTTGGATGATACCACTTGTCATACATTGTTTAAAGGTCCATACCTGAAAATGTAGGCTACGAGTATCCGGGATACTTATTTAATAGGGTATGAATGCTGAACTAATGGGAGCAATTGGGTCGTCATCGGCTAAAGGTCTCGTTCTATTTGTGAAGATGTGGCTGCTTTGGGTCTTTTGGATAGAGAATAATCTTGTTTAGGTATTCAAACCTAAATATGTAGGCTACGAGTATCCGGGATACTTATTTAATAGGAGATGAATACTGGAACAACTTGAACCCAAGGATTTGCTGTTTTGGATCTTTGCAAAGAAATAAAAGAATAAAATCCTGGAGTGGCTAGTTGTTGTTTTTGAGGATTTGAGTGAAGTGGTGATGAAGCTGGTCCTAGTTTACAGAGAAATGAGGGGGCTAAAAGCTAGTATTCATGAGACATTAAAGAGGTGGTGGAAAAGCCGGTGGTACTTCCTATATATATACCTCTTTGACGTAACGTGGATCTCAACTATGATTTCTCGTGTAAACTATATTTTTCGTGTTTGATTCTATCGTGTGTTTTCAAGATGAAGCTGGATATTCGTTGGATTATTAGTTGAAGATGGAACATTTTATCATTGCCCGATGGGATAGGAAACATACCCTTGTTTCTGGTCTAGTCAGATGGAGCTTAAACTGAAAGGGGATATTGGAAATGAACATCTTCGGGAATTTGGTTGACTCGTTAAGATATAGGATAGAGTTGGACACATCTGGTTGAAGACTTAAGTTTATCTTACTAGAATTCCTATGGGAGCTGATTAGTGTGATGCAGGCTATTGGAAACTCAAACTCTCTATCATATGCCAGCTGATTTGGAGTTGTCTTAGTCTACTACTGTTACCTGTTTAGGAAGACATTGTCAGACTCAGAGTCCTAAGTCAGGGTGGAGGTTGCTACTACTAAGAGGATGAACTACAATGAGTTGTGTTGGGTCAGTTGGTTCTTATTGAAGCACTTGGTTTGGTCTACAATGAAAGCTACAGTTATGAGGGAGTCGGGTTTGTCATCACTCGGCAACTGAAGACTGAAGTTTGAAGATTTGAAGATCTCAAGTGGAATGCCAGAAGATCAAGTCTCGCCAGAAGACACGTGATGTCATTAGTTTAGAGGGAGTCTGTTAGGACATTCTTTGTATACTGATGTATATCAGTGTTAGTGATAGATAGAATTTGATGCTATAGTTAAGAGGGAGTTTGTAGAAGCATGTTTTGTAACTATAGATTAAATTCTATGTATCGGTGTACGTGGCTAGTATGTAGGAGGGTGTTCCTAAGTACTTAGCCCGCACACCAGTTTGGTCCTGCGTACTTAGTAAGTACACAAGGCTTTTGCCTTGCGTACTTGTCAAGTACGCATGACCAAACCATGCGTACTTAGTAAGTACGCAAGGCTTTTGCCGTGCGTACTTGTCAAGTACGCAGATAGTGTTCCTTCACCTATAAATAGAAGACTTGTCTTCATTTGTAGGTGGAACTCTGGAACAAGGTTGATAGGTGTCCGGGTCGGGACGAGCTCTCCCGACCCCTGGACCGTGAGCTTAGATGAGAGATGTGGGCTCCTTCGGTATGTAATCTGTAATACGGGATGACTTATATGTTATGGATTACGTGTCGTTTCATTGTCTTTTGTCTATGTTCGTGTTCTTCACCTAGTATAGCAATCAAACACTACTTCAACCCTAGCAAAGATGTGATCATAAACATCAAACCACTCAAGTCCCACTCTCCATTTGTATCTTGGACCTACAATGCTGATTTGGATGAGTTCACACTGACTGATGTAAAGAAGCAGCAGATGAGATGTTCAAGCAAAGCAATCTACAAAATGCAACACAAAGACATCAAGACTCTGTCTGAACTTCCACTGAACAATCCCAGCAAGGATCCAAGAGGCTATGAGGTTGAAAGGATAGTCAGCCACATGCAAAAGCTTCAGCAGCAAAGTGATTAGAAGAATTTTTGGTTGCATCAGTCTAGGGGGAGTTTGTAGAACCAAAGACTGATTGCTACCAAATTATTCTAAGTACAAATGCTGCTGATAGGCTTATCAGCAGCATTCAACACTTGTTGCTGCTGATAGGCTTATCAGCAGCATTCAACACTTGTTGCTGCTGATAGGCTTATAGCAGCATTCTGCACAAGTTGCTGCTGATAGGCTTATCAGCAGCGGTCATCCATGTTTGCCGCTGATAGTCTTACCAGCAGCAACCTTCACTCTTTGCAGCTGATAGCCTTATTCAATGAAGACCAAACGTTGCAGCTGACTATCCAGGCCAAGCGTCTCTGACACCTTTCTGCAAAAGCAACTGACAGACTCAAAGCAGAAGGAACCGTTATGGTCAACCAATGACGGACAACAATACACTTCTCCAAGCATGCAAACAATCATGAATAAAGAAAACGTTTCAGTAAAGTTAACTAGATTAGCCTTTACGTGTAATGTAAATTAATAAACAAGATCAACGGCTTGTGTTCGATCTGATCCTTAGAATCAAGGGTCTGTCTTGATTCTAAGTTACTATAAATACTGAGTTGCCACTTCATTGTAAGTGTGCCTTGATAGTGCTTGTAGTGCTTGTCATACTTATTCATTGAGTTTCTCACTTGTAATCTTTGCATTCACAAAAGCTTAATACAACAGTGTTTATCAGTATTCTTTGTGTTTACTTGATTATAAATTGTGTAGTTGATTTTGTTTCCGCCAACCTCAACTAAGAACAGAACCATCTTGTATTCTCACGATCCTACATAGCTCAAGTGATACGATTTTACCTATTTTTGAAGACACCGATTCTGATGAGTCTAGAGATTTTCCATCAGATCATTATGAAAGGTTGGCTCGTATACCATTGGCTAAAGCTGGTAAACGCCTTAAATCTACAGCTAAAAGACAAAGACGTAAGTCCGTTCGGGATCCTCCTTCCGGATCAGTACTTGGAAAAAGAACATTGTTGGATGAGAGTTCAGATAGTGATTTTAATCTGGATCCTAAATCTCAAAAGCTTATGGTTGCTTCAATTGCTGCTGCTCAATCTTCACAAGGTGTAGAGGATGCTACGTTTGTTGCTTCTTTGATTGTCACACCTCCAACATCTAAAGAACAATCTTCTATTCAAACTACTGTTCCTCCTGTGATTATTCCTACTCCTAGTACTTCAGTGCCTCAATCTTCAGCTGGTCCTTCTAAGCCTTCTGATTCTGATAGGATTACTTTTCCTTGAATCGCAAGTCCTTCTAAACCAAAAATTCTTCTAATCACTTTGCTGCTGACGCTTTTGCATGTGGCTGACTATCCTTTCAACCTCATAGCCTCTTGGATCCTTGCTGGGATTGTGTAGAACCAAAGACTGATTGCTACCAAATTATTCTAAGTACAAATGCTGCTGATAAGCTTATCAGCAGCATTCAACACTTGTTGCTGCTGATAGGCTTATCAGCAGCATTCAACACTTGTTGCTGCTGATAGGCTTATCAGCAGCATTCAACACTTGTTGCTGCTGATAGGCTTATCAGCAGCATTCTGTACAAGTTGCTGCTGATAGGCTTATCAGCAGCGGTCATCCATGTTTGCAGCTGATAGGCTTACCAGCAGCAACCTTCACTCTTTGCAGCTGATAGCCTTATTCACTAAAGACCAAACGTTGCAGCTGACTATCCAGGCCAAGCGTCTCTGACACCTTTCTGCAAAAGCATCTGACAGACTCAAAGCAGAAGGAACCGCTATGGTCAACCAATGACGGACAATAATACACTTCTCCAAGCATGCAAACAATCATGAATAAAGAAAACGTTTCAGTAAAGTTAACTAGATTAGCCTTTACGTGTAATGTAAATTAATAAACAAGATCAACGGCTTGTGTTCGATCTGATCCTTAGAATCAAGGGTCTGTCTTGATTCTAAGTTACTATAAATACTGAGTTGCCACTTCATTGTATGAGTGACTTGAGTGTGCCTTGATAGTGCTAGTAGTGCTTGTCATACTTATTCATTGAGTTTCTCACTTGTAATCTTTGCATTCACAAAAGCTTAATACAACAGTGTTTATCAGTATTCTTTGTGTTTACTTGATTATAAATTGTGTAGTTGATTTTGTTTCCGCCAACCTCAACTAAGAACAGAACCATCTTGTATTCTCACGATCCTACAAGTGGTATCAGAGCTTTGGCTCAGATTAAACAAACTAACATTTGTTTAATCATCTCTGGTTCTATTCTAAACTCTCTCTTTGAACAAGTCACCCTAAATCAAAACAAAAATGGCACAGAGTAATGGCTTTGAAGATATTGGCAGCATCAACCGACCACCAAGGTTGGTATCTGGAGAAGACTATGACATGTGGAAAAATCGCATGGAAAGCTTCTTCTGTTACCAGGAATACGGAATGTGGAGATCCATCAAGGAGGGTCCATATATTCCCATGGTGGCCTCTGCTGATGATGGAGGGCTACAAGTCTCGAAGGAAACCTCCAAGTCCTCTGAAGAGGACATCAAGAAAATGGAGGTGGACTTCAAGGCACTAGGAGCCATCCAAATGTGTCTTCCAAATGAAGTTTTCCACAACTTCAGAAGTTACAGAACTGCCAAGGAGCTCTGGGAGGCGCTGGAGAAGATGTTTGCTGGCTCTGAAGAAGTCAAAGAGAACAGAAGGGACATACTGAAGCAGCAGTATGAGAACTTCGTTTGGAGGGAAGGTGAGACCTTAACTATTTTATATAACAGATTTACCTATCTTGTAGGTGAACTGCAGTGCTCCAAGGTAAAGCTGGAGAATGAAGACATTCTCAAGAAGTTCATAAGATCTCTTCCTAGTTGCTGGACATTATACACTGTGTCCATCAGAAGAACAGAGAATCTGAAGACTCTTCAGATGACTGAGCTCTTTGGCATGCTCAAAACCTATGAATTAGAAATGATTCAAGCTAAAGAAAGGAGCTCCAGTTATCAATCAGCTACCACTTCCTCCACTACCTCCTCAGCGCTTCACTCTGATCATTCCGGTCCTAGTGCAAGCAGCTACTATCCTCCCATTGTTACTCACCCTCAGACCCCAACCGCTTCACAATCGAACTCATCACCATTTCTTCTTGAGGCACCTCCTCAACAGCCAACCTCTACTGCTTTTGTCTTTGACAACTCAAGCAGCATGTATTTCATAAAAGAGGATCTGGAATGCTTTCATCCAGATGATCTTGAAGAAATGGATATTCAGCACTCATATGCCATGCTCTCCCTCAGAGCAAAAAGGTTCTATTCTAGAACCGGGAGATCAGTTCCAAGCAACAACTCAAACACCAGAGTTGGGCTTGATAAAAGCAAGATCCGATGTTACAACTGTAACCAAATGGGTCACTTTGCTTGGGAGTGCAAGGCACCTAAAGCCAATCAGGGTGCCAGCCATCAAAGACAAGGTTACCAAGGTCAGCCCAGGCAGCAGCAGCAGCAAGGAACTACTCCAGCACAGACTGCAGCCTGTGCAAATGTTGGAACTTCAGACTTTGACTGGAGTTTTCAATATGAAGATGTTCCTGCCTCCAACCAAGCACTTATGGCAGACACTGCAGAGATACCACCTCAGGTATTTGAACATCTATGCTCTCAAGCTTGCATTGATAAAGTTTTAGGTTATAGAAAACATAACCAAAACCTTATAGATCAAAATTAAGAGTTTCTTCAAATGAAATCTGAGTTCAAAAAGGTTGAAATCACTTACAAAGAAAAAATTGAATGCCTTAAGAAAGAGATTTCATCTCTAAAACATGAACAAACCAATCTTGAAACTCAGATCGATGATCTATTAGTAAAACCTAAATCAACCAGAGCTGATCTGGCAGAACAGAAAGTTCATGTTGAAAAATATGAATTTTCTTCTAAAAAGCTTCAGAGACTTCTAGATATTCAATTCCATGAAAAGGTAAAGCTTGGAGGACTTGGATATGGCAAGGAACAGTACAATACTGTTCCTCATCCAGCTGACTATGTTGCCATCTATGAACCAAGCTTCGATGTTGCAAAACTCGACACTGCAAACAGAAATCTTGATCCTCCAATGGATGAACCCCTTGTTAAAGACTGCACTACCTCATCGGAATCTGAGTTAACCCTCTCAGACCATGATGAAACCAGTACAGCCTCATCTGAAGCTGGTCTGAATAGAGTCCCAGTTCCTACTGTTCTCCCAGCTGTTCCAGCCCATGTACCATTCAAACAGATAAGGATCAGCTATCCTCCAGGTGGAAGAAAGCTAAACACTGAAAAGGGACAAACATCAGGACCTACAAACTCCAAGTCTCAGTTCATGCCAAATCAGAAGAATCAGCAACAGGTTAGAAGAGTTACAACCAAGAAAACTCAGTGCAGAAACTTTTCTTCTCCACCAAGGAAGCAGCAGCCCAAAGTTCAGCAGTCCTGCATCATATGTGGGGAATCAGACCACTTTGCTGCAAAATGTCAGTTTAACCCCTTCAACCAGATCCTTCTTCAATCAGCGCATAAACAAAAGAAGGATCAGCATACTTCAGTTGATAGGCCATCTGCAGCCAGTAGAAGAGTTGAAACTGCAGAAAAATACAAGCAGCAGCAAAAGGCAAAGCCTTCAGTAGCCACCAAATCTGATGCTGCTCAAACAAAACAGTCAGCAGCAAAAACTAAATCTGCTGCTGCTCCAAATAAGCCCTCAGCAGCAAAAGCAAAATCTGCTGCTGAAAGGCCAAGGTCATCAGCAGCAACATCTGCAGCTGATAAGCTGAAGCCATCAGCAGCAAAACCTGCCCCTGCTGACAGGCCAAAACCTCAAGCAGGAAAATCAGCTGCTGATAGAGCAAATTCATTAGCTGCCAAAGCCAAATCCGCAGCAGATAAAGAAAAGAGAACTGGAAAACCACTACTTAAGCAATGGAAAGCCAAAATCTCTGCTCCTGTCAGCAAAATCATCATCGGTGCTGTTGAATGCACGCATGATGAATCAGAATGTCCAAGAACTCTTTTCTTCAAAAAGGAGAGCTCTTGGACCACTCCCACTAACTAAAATTTCTTTCATGTGCAGGGACAGCCAGGTAACAAGAATAACACCTGGGTGGTAGATAGCGGCTGTTCCAGGCACATGACAGGCAACAGGTCCATCCTCTCCAACTTCAGACATTTCAATGGAGGATATGTTGCCTTTGGGAGTGACTCAAAAGGTGGATCTATCACTGGACAAGGCACTGTGTCCAATGAAAGAATGAGTATTGTAAGAGTCAACTATGTTAAAGAACTTGACTTCAATCTCATGAGTGTTTCTCAAGTATGTGATCAAAAGCATTGGATACTCTTCACTGACAAAGAATGTTTCATGTTAGCTCCTGGCCTATCTAAACCCCCCCCAGAGAAGATTCTCCTAACTGCTAATAGAAAGGACAACTTATATGTGCTTGACATGAATGAAGTCACTCCATCTGGTAGTGTTTCATGTTTTCTGTCAAAGGCATCAGTTGATGAATCCGCTCTCTGGCACAGGAGGTTAAGCCATGTTAACATCAAAACAATCAATAAATTAGTGAAGGACAATCTTGTCAGAGGGCTTCCTGACAAAGAATTCCAGCTAGACGATCATTGCATTGCCTGCTTGAAGGGAAAACAACACAAAAGTTCCCATAAGCCCAAGACATTGAACACAAATGACACTCC
The DNA here is from genome assembly GCA_023525975.1 of Smallanthus sonchifolius. NCBI lineage: Eukaryota > Viridiplantae > Streptophyta > Magnoliopsida > Asterales > Asteraceae > Smallanthus > Smallanthus sonchifolius. The sequence continues at coordinate 42,908,310 of CM042033.1, forward strand.
TCTCCAGCTACTGCATATGGATCTCTTTGGTCCTACAAATGTCATGTCAATGGGCAAAAAGTCCTACTGTCTGGTGATCACTGATGACTTCTCCAGATTCTCTTGGGTATTCTTCCTAAGAACAAAAGATGAAACTGCTGAGATTCTCAAATCCTATATTCTCAGGGTAAGAGAATCAAAGCAATCTGAAGGTAAAGATCATAAGGTGTGATCAGGGAACAGAGTTCAAAAATCACACTTTGAACAGTTTCTGTGAGAGCAAGGGCATTGAAAGGCAGTACAGTGCTCCAAGAACTCCTCAACAAAATGGGGTTGCTGAAAGAAGAAACAGGACTCTGATTGAATCAGCAAGATCTATGATGGCTGACTCAAAGCTGCCCCTTACTTTCTGGGCAGAAGCAGTAAGCACAGCTTGTTATGTGCAGAATAGAGTCCTTATTGTTAAGCCTCTCCAGAAAACTCCCTATGAACTCTGGCTCAAAAGAATTCCCTACATTGGCTTCCTGAAGCCCTTTGGATGTCCATGTACCATCCTCATCACACATGGAGTTCTTCCTAAATTCGGTGCAAAGTCTGATGAAGGTTACTTTGTGGGTTACTCCTCTCAATCGAAGGCCTACCGAGTGTTCAATTCTAGGACTCGAATTGTGGAAGAATCTGCTAATGTGGAATGCAGGGAACACGTTGTCTGTGAACAAGGCAAAGGTCCCAACTGGCTTTTTGATATAGACTCCTTCACCCAGATATTTGAGCCCCTCATATTCTCAAATATGGAGCCTCCTTCTTCAAACTCAACAACTTCTACCTCAACCTCTTCTTCTGACTACAGACTGGAGTTTCCCAGTCCCTACATCAGGATGAAAAGGCCATCCATTGATCCTCCATCAGTGGCAGAAGCTATTGAAGCCAGTGCAGGTGAAGCCGGTACATCCAACACCACAAGCAGCAATCTCTCTAACAATGAAATCCTAAATGAAGCCTCCTCAATTCATGATGAAGATGCCTCTGATGCTAATGCTGCTGACTATGTGGAACACAATGATCAAATCCTCCAAGCTCCTCTCCACACATCTGAAGACGATAATGATCTAAACCACAGTAATCTTGAAGAGGGAATACGGCTGGATGTAATACCTGCTCAGAGAATAAACAAAGAGCATCCTCTGGAAAACATCATTGGCCAAGTCCACTTAGGCATCCAGACAAGAAGTAAGTCTCATGAAGCCAACATTTGTTTATTCTCCTGCTTTCTATCACAGGTGGAACCCAAAAGAATTGATGAAGCTCTCAAGCATAATAGCTGGATTAAAGCAATGCAGGAAGAATTGCTGCAATTCAAAAGACAAGATGTTTGGAAGCTTGTTGATCTTCCACCTGGTCAAACAGCCATTGGAACAAGATGGGTTTTCAAAAACAAGCAAGATGAGAGGGGCATCGTAGTCAAGAACAAAGCCAGACTGGTAACTCAAGGTTACACTCAAGAAGAAGGCATTGACTATGATGAAGTTTTTGCTCCTGTTGCCCGTCTGGAAGCCATTAGAATTTTTCTGGCTTATGCAACATCCAAAAACTTTACGGTCTATCAAATGGATGTGAAGAGTGCCTTTCTGTATGGCACGATTGATGAAGAGGTCTATGTCAAACAGCCTCCAGGCTTTGTAGATCCTGCACATCCAAATAAGGTCTTAAAACTGGACAAAGCTCTCTATGGCTTACACCAAGCCCCAAGAGCCTGGTATGAAACTTTATCTGGATATCTACTTAGTAACAACTTCAGAAGGGGGGCCATTGATCAGACTCTTTTCATCAAAGATGAAGGGGGCGAAATTTTGTTGGTCCAGATTTATGTTGATGACATTATCTTTGGATCTACAAGAAAGAAGCTCTGCAAAGACTTTGAAGTTCTGATGCATTCCAAATTTGAAATGAGTTCAATGGGTGAACTAAATTTCTTTTTAGGACTTCAAGTCAAACAGGTACCAACTGGAATCTTCATAAGTCAATCCAAGTATGTCAAAAGCATCTTGGAGAGGTTCAAAATGACTGACTGCTCTGCTGCAAGAACTCCTATGCAAGTGCACCATCAATTATCTCCGGATAAAGAAGGACAAGACACTGATCAACATCAGTATCGAGCAATGATAGGGTCTCTCATGTACCTCACTGCCTCAAGACCAGATATCATGTTTGCAGTCTGTCTCTGCGCAAGATTTCAAGCAGCTCCAAAAGTGTCTCATCTTCAAGCTGTTAAAAGGATCCTTAGATACCTAAAGGGAGCTCCAAAGCTTGGGCTTTGGTATCCAAAGAATGAAAATGTCAATCTATATGCCTACACTGACAGTGACTATGGGGGTTGTAACTTGGACAAAAAGTCCACATCTGGGGGATGTCAATTTCTTGGAGGAAGGCTCATCTCATGGCAATGCAAAAAGCAAACATGTGTTTCTACTTCAACAGCTGAAGCAGAATACATTGCAGCTTCAAGCTGCTGTGCACAGGTCATTTGGATCCAAAATCAAATGCTTGACTATGGAATGACCTTCATGCAGACTCCAATTCACATTGACAACATGAGTGCTATCTCTATCACAAACAATCCGGTGCAGCACTCAAAGACAAAGCACATCGACATCAGGTACCATTTCATAAGAGATCAAGCTGAGAAAAAGAGAATTATTTTAACCAAAGTTCATACAAATGAGCAATATGCTGATCTGTTTACAAAACCTTTTGATGAAGCTAGATTCCCATATTTAGTTGAATCAATTGGTATGATGAACTTTGATTAAAATCCATCTCAAGTATCTCCTTAAAATGTGCCTTTTTGTCTCTTGTTGTAAATAAAAGTTATGGGTCAGCAGCATTTTTGTCCTTCAGCTGCTGACAGGTAAAAGCATCAGCAGCAAAAGTTTTGCCACTGATAGCTTTAAGTTATCAGTAGGTACATGTTTCATGCGGATAGCTTTAAGGCTTTCAGCAGCAATTCCTTTTCTGCGGATCTTTAAACTTTTCAGCAGCAAAATCTGCTGCTGACAGACTTATCTTTCCGCAGCAACCAAGTTTGCAGCTGATAGGCTTATCCATCAGCTGCAACCAATTTTGCTGCGGATTCTCTTATCTTTCAGCAGCAACCAAGTTTGCTGCTGATGGGTGAACTTAAGTCTAAATTAACATTTACCCGCTGTAAAAGTAAATATCGTCAGTCTTCACCATGACTGCTCGAGTGTTTTACAGCTGTAACAATGAAAAGTGAAACAGGTTGTACTGTACAGGTAGAGTTGCTTTTTCCCCGTCTGCCGTTATATCACCAACTCAAATCATCCCTCTACCTCTTCACATTCTATTTCAAACCTATCTCCCATCACTTTCTCTCCCGTCCCCACAGCATTCAAAGCCCTCCACAATTAACCACCATTCAAACACCTTTCTCTCTTCCCTCCGAATCCATAAAAATGGCAGGCGCAGACATAAACAACCCCAACGATAAGTTCTCCCCATATCACAACCTAACTGCATACCTAATCAAGGGCAAGAAATCCGAAGGTTTCGACGGTATGATCGACTTCCTCTGTCGGTCCAAAATTTACCATGCCCTAACCGTCAACCCAACCATATATACTTCACACATGGAAGATTTTTGGAGCTCAGCCGTGTATTCCACTGAACAGGGCACTCCTCAAATCAGAGGCACCGTTGACGGTAAGGAAATGATCATCACTGAAGCAAAACTCCGCCAACACCTCAAGCTTCAGGATGAAGGGGACGCCCTCTCTTACCCAAGAGACGTATACATGAGGACCTTTGTATCCATAGGGTACACTGGGAATCAAACAGAGTATACGATAGAGAAGGCACTCATGGGTCCCAAATGGAAGTATCTTTGCCACACTCTTCTCCAATGCATATCTCAAAAGAGGAGTGGCTGGAACCAACTCAGCTCCGGACTTGCGTCGGCAGTTCACGGTATGATAACAGGAGCAGGTTTCAATTTTTCCCACCTCATTCTTGAAGGTTTGAGATACAACCTTCAAGAAGGGGTGAAATCACAGTTCTTCATGTACCCAAGATTCTTGCAGGAGGTGTTCAATTTTGAGCACCAAGATCTTTCAAAAACTGTAAGAATCTACTCAATACTGGGACATAAGAACAACATTTTTCAAAGCATGAGAACAGTTTCATCAAAGTTCTCAGGGGCCGATGTTCCATTGTTATCTACAATGTTGAACACACATAGTGCCCAGGGTGACAGTTCAGCAAACCTAGCTGATACTGATCCCACACCCTCCACCTCACTGCCACAAACTCAACCTACTGTTCCCCTTGATCGAACCCCTGTGCATTCTACTGAGGATGCACAGGCACATACATTACTCACCCCCAGTTTGATTGCTCAACCGGAACACAGGGCCCCGGTTGCAGCCAAGTATACAAGGAAGAGGGGCAAGAGAACTCCTTCTTCTCTTGCCTCCAAGGCCCAAACCCAAGCCAACATCCCTCACTCAGAATCACAACATTCTAGTGAGAATATCATAAGGGAAAGCCACATTGCTAGGGAGACTCCTTCGGAAGTCTCTCTATTAGGATTAGGATCACTTCCCGGATCCATAGAACAGCCCTTCGAGCCATTCCTCTCTTCACTGAACTTAAGTGTAGAGGAACCTGACCAAAGTGATGTACCTTCTCCAACTACCACTATCAAGGAGGTACTGATTGGTCTTGCTTCCCAAACACCCAACCCAAGTTCCTCACCCTTGAAGGTCCACTCTGGGAGTATTGAAAGAGTGGATGTGGAAGAGGCTGTCACTACTGCTGGTCCATCAACTGACCAGGAGGACAGTGACAACATCTTTAAGACCTCAACCACGGCAACTCACGGTGAGGGTGTTTCCTTGGAAACTCCCTTCACTGAGAGGAATCCCAGGCGCCAAGAAACCGCGGGTGATGGGGATGATGAGGCTAGGCCTACGGCCCCATCTGGGTCCAAGGATTCCACAACTGTGGATGAGGACAGACTGAAACTTCATAACATGGAATTAACGGCCAGGGTGGCTATGCTAGAGGCTGAAATGTCCAAACTAAGACACCAAGTCGCTATGCATGAAGCCCATCAATGCCCAACTCTAGCCTCTCCCTCTCTTGTATCAGTAGGCACCCAAACAGTTGCTTACCTGTCTGCTGATGCAACCAAAAAGGGGGAGATGGTTTCTATGGAAGATGATACAGACAGTTTTGACGACTGGATTCAAGAGCAGTTTGTACTTCAAAGCTCACAATACAAGCCAGCTTTTGTCCAAGTTCATGACCTGCCAGCCCCAGATAACGAAGACGAAGAAATATCTGAAGACTGGCAGTTGGTCGTCAGGGCTGTCGATGAAATGATGAATGATGCTGAAGACACAAAACAAACAAATGCATCATTCAGCATCCTTCCACAAGCAGCAGCCATCATAGGTCAATCCACTTCCCCCCAAATCTTCAAATCTTCAAAGAAGCTAGAGTTTGACTCTATTCTAGCTTGGGGGTATGATGGATTAGCTGAGAGGTTTTGGATTGGATGGGAGTTCAGCGGAGTAGAAGAGCTGAACTGGAACTCTCTCAATGCCCTCCAAGTCCTAGAACTGCATCTAACTGACTGCATCAACACTTCAGCAGATCTCTCAGCTGAACTTGCCATTGGCAGGTTCCATGACCTGATGGAGGATAATCTACCCAGGTTCCAAAGATTCCTACAAGCAGCACATCAGGTAGCTTATCCTGAATCCTCGGCGGCCGCAGAAAGAAGACTGACTCCTAGCAATCTTGAAATAACAAGGAGCAGTCTTCTCACTGAAGAAGAAGTTCTGGGCCTTCGAAGGTTCCTGTATGCCTTCCTGGTCAAGGACTTGGATGTGCTAGGTTGGGTGAGCACTAAGTCTCTTGACCACACTTTTCTGCTCAGCAACGGCTCCTCTCTCATCATCAACACCAGAAACATCCTTCATCTGCCCTCAGACTTTCTCCTCAAGATCTATCAACTCAGAACAAACATCTGCAATGTCAACTCACTTGAAAGCCAGGCAATGATAGATACTGTCAGAGCCAAACTTGAACAAGTAGGAAGAATTACTGAGGCAGTATATGTGTCAAACTCTGACACTGACACTGACTCAGCTTCCCCTCGAGTTAACATCTGCACTGCAGCTTATGAGTCAAGATCAACTATCAAAGAAAAACTGAGAGAAATAGAAGGTCCTGAGTATCAACTTGATGAAGACGATGACCTTCCCCTATTCACATCTCAAATTGCCAATGAAGCCGAGGCAGAGATCCCAACAGCACAACAATCAGCTGTTTCTGTGATCAGTGAAGCCAGAGCAGAGGCATCCAATGTTAATAAAGGGAAGGGCATCATGACAAAAGAGGATGAAGAGAGGTTGCAAAAGGAAAAGAAAGAGAAAGAAGAGAGAAGAAGGAAAAGAGAAGAAGAAGAGTTGGCTGAAGAGATGGCTCAAAAACAAAAGCATGAAGATAGAAAGGCAGCCATACTTCTCAGACAACAGACAATCCAGCTGTATGCCAAACAGCTGGATGAAATGAAGGTAAAAGTTCTTGCAGGGTCTCAAGTTGAGGAAGATGAACAACTTGCTAGACAGCTGCAGGAACAGTTTGCAAAAGAAGAAGAAGAAGAAGCTAAAGAGAAAAGGAAGGAAGATGCTAAGTTTAGAATCACTGATTCTAAATTAGCAAAAGAATTAAGGGAGGAGTGGACTGAAGCTCTGATCTCTCAAGGTGAGGATGAAGACTACCTTGAAAAACTTTCAAACAAAGAGATCTACAGAGCCTTCATGGGTCAGCAAGGTCAGTTGGCAAAGAACAAAAAGGCTGAAGAAGAAGAAAAAGCCAAACAACAGTCCAAAAAGACCATTGCCTTCAATAAAAGGACCCATGAAGAAAGGAAGGTCATGATTGACTTCCTTAAGGCCAGAGGAGATAGTGGAAAGAGACTAGGTCCTATGAACATCTTTTCTAGGGTTTCTTTGTCTTTGGTTCTTCATCTTGATGTGATCATAAACATCAAACCACTCAAGTCCCACTCTCCATTTGTATCTTGGACCTACAATGCTGATTTGGATGAGTTCACACTGACTAATGTAAAGAAGCAGCAGATGAGATGTTCAAGCAAAGCAATCTACAAAATGCAACACAAAGACATCAAGACTCTGTCTGAACTTCCACTGACAATCCCAGCAAGAATCCAAGAGGCTATGAGGTTGAAAGGATAGTCAGCCACATGCAAAAGCTTCAGCAGCAAAGTGATTAGAAGAATTTTTTGTTGCATCAGTCTAGGGGGAGTTTGTAGAACCAAAGACTGATTGCTACCAAATTATTCTAAGTACAAATGCTGCTGATAGGCTTATCAGCAGCATTCAACACTTGTTGCTGCTGATAGGCTTATCAGCAGCATTCAACACTTGTTGCTGCTGATAGGCTTATCAGCAGCATTCTGCACAAGTTGCTGCTGATAGGCTTATCAGCAGCGGTCATCCATGTTTGCTGCTGATAGGCTTACCAGCAACAACCTTCAGTCTTTGCAGCTGATAGCCTTATTCACTGAAGACCAAATGTCACACCCCGACCGATGGCGGAATCATCGGGGCGGGACATGTAAGACTGTTCATAGCACATGGTTGACTAAATTGAAATATATTAAAGTCAAATTTGCATTACAATAAATCCAAGTACAAGATCAAATTCAAACAAGAAACATAAACAATTCATAAAATTCTTGATTTATTTTGCTAAGTCCAAATCCTATGTTGAACACGTCTTGAATCAATCTCACATATTGGGGCCTGAAACATGAATAAAATAAAGTCAACTAAAAAGTTGGTGAGTATAACACAGTTGTATATAGATAGCATATAGTTGAAAACAAATCCTTTACATGACATGATAAATAAGGCGTTCATGGGGAGTAACTATTGTGTAACCAAATGTACAATCAAACCTTGTAACTAGCATGCAAAACAAAGTGTATTGTCGGTTTCAATCACCGCGTACCATGGGTGGGTTTGTCAGACTCAATAGATCCATCATTGAAAACCGTCGGCTTGTATAGTTAATGATTGCACATAAGAGCATACAAAGGTTAAACACACCTAGCACTCGGGCACAAAGCTCAAATTTTTGCACACATGTATGTAAATAGGATTTTTTTTGCACTTGTGTAGTTTGTGTAAATGTAAATGTGTAATGTGTAATGAGTATAGAGTTCATGTTCCACCCCAAAAGTGTAAAAGAGTAAAAGGGGTTGTGAATACTCACTTGGTATGGAAGTGAAGCTAACAAGGAATATAGATAGCAAAGAGATCCTTGAAAAGCACACTTTAACCTAAATAGTAATATGCATTGAATCACATAGATGTATAAAGTTTAAAAATGAAAGTTGGATTTGTATATAAAACCATTGGTTTGTATTTAAAAAGGATTGAATAAAATATATAAAGTTTGAAGTAAAATATGTTTGAAACAATTTAATTAGGTTTGAATTAAATAAATAAGTGTATAACTATAGTTTATGAAATAATGTCAATATTAATTGTAATTAAGTATAAATAAATAAAACGATTTTGATTTAAAATGTAAAGTAAATAAGTCATCATTATTTATAAATTTTGTAACTTAATTATTTAAAATATCATTTAAGTGTAAGATGATAAATATAAATTTAATTTTTATAAACTTTTCAATAAATTACATTTATGCCAAGATTAAACTTTTAATCTATTTTTAAATACAGAAAACATATTTTTATAAAATCTGAAACATTTAGTGATTAAAATATAAAAATTATAATTCTGTTAAAAATTCTGAGTCTAGCACGACCGTGCCTCGGAAGGGCACGATCGTGCTCAAGCCACGGGCGCGACCGCGCTAGTCGGGGCGCGACCGGGTTGATCAATCAGGAGCACAATCTAGACAAGTCATCAGGCACGACCGTGCCTTAGCCCGGCACGGTCACGTCTATGATTTTTAGACACAACAGAGACTAGCCCAAAGGGCATGACAAGGTCTGGACGGATGACACGACCGCGCTGATAGTCGACACGACCGCGCTAAACGAGGCACGGCCGCGCTAGATGATTAGCGCGACCGTGTCTATTCCAAATCAGACACGAATCGAGAGTTTCTTGTATTTTGAACACAGGAATTGTTAGGGCTTTTGATTAATGGGTTATTAAGAGTCTTTTCATATAACTTAATTGTATGGAAATCGAGTTTAAGCATGGGTTCGATTAAATCATTTTTATTAAAATATGATTTCTGATTCTGATCGAATTCTATAATGGAAGCCTAAATTGAATGAGGGCTTTTGATAATGTTACTGAAATGAGTGAGATGGAGAGTATACTTACCCTGAAACGTAACGAATCGATGAAGAACGGCAGAGATGAGTTCCGGCGATGGAGGTAAAGGTTTCCGGTGACTTCGACTGCGATTCCGGCTAGGCCAGAGAGTCCAGAGTCTTGGAGAGAGCCGGGAGATGATAAATCCTTTCTTGATCGGGAGAATTTGGGTTCCAGGAGGAAGACTCGAGTTTTGTTTGAATTGCTTGAGAGAGAATTCGAGATTGATGGAGAAAAACTGAGGCGTTGAGTAATTGAAAATGGTATAACTCGCGTTAAAGGAAAAGAAACGTAATCGGATTTGAAATTCGAACGATTGAGCGTTTTGAAATCACATTTACGTTTCGACTGTTTCGCAGGCGCGACCGTGCTTAGGAACCGGGCGCGATCGTTCCAGGACCAGCCGCACGATCGTGCCGAGGCACTTGGCGCGACCGTGCTAGAACGAAGCACGACCGTGCTAACTAGGGTTTCTTGATAAATTTTCAACTTTAGTCCTTGACTTTTCAGGTTTTATAAATTTGAAATATATAGTTACTTGTATAGCGTTTATGTGCATATAATCGAGTAAAACTTGCGAACTTGTATAGAATCATTGCATTTTATTTACCGCGGGAAAAATATTGAGACATTGCACGAAATTTCATTACATTGAATTGAAATATGAATACTAAAAATCAGAAATGTTACAGTCTCCCCATGTTGAGAGAATTTCGTCCCGAAATTTAGTTAGAGGAAACAACATTAATAGTAAAAAGATGAGGGTACTTGAGCTTCATTTGGTCTTCTCGTTCCCAAGTGTACTCAGGACCACGCTTAGACTCCCAACGAACTTTGACGATAGGAATACGACTTCGCTTGAGTTGCTTGACTTCACGATCCATAATTTCCACCGGCTTCTCAACGAAGTGCATCGTTTCATCAATGCGCACGTCGTCAAGCGGTATATGGAGATTTTCATCAGCGAGACACTTCTTTAGATTAGATATATGAAATGTAGGATGCACATTGCCAAGAAATGGAGGTAACTCGAGCTTGTAAGCCACTTTCCCAATCCTTTCAAGGATTTTGAATGGACCAACATAACGAGGTGATAACTTGCCTTTCTTTCCAAAACGGATCACACCCATCCATGGAGATACCTTAAGAAGAACGAGATCACCGACTTGGAATTCCAAGGGTTTTCGACGCTTGTCGGCATAACTCTTTTTTCGACTCCTTGCTACTCGGATATTGTCACGGATTTGAATAATCTTGTCGGAAGTTTCTTGAATTAACTCGGGACCGGTGATTTGTGCTTCACCAATCTCGTTCCAACAGATCGGAGAACGACACTTGCGACCATAGAGAGCTTCGAATGGAGCCATGTTGATACTTGTGTGGTAGCTATTGTTATAAGAAAACTCAATAAGGGATAAATGTGAATCCCAATTGCCACCAAAATCGATTACACAAGCTCTAAGCATGTCTTCAAGAGTTTGGATTGTTCGCTCGGTTTGGCCATCAGTTTGGGGATGGTAAGCCGTGCTCAAATCCAAACGAGTACCAAGAGCAGATTGGAGAGATTGCCAAAATCGAGAAGTGAACCGAGCGTCTCTATCAGATATTATGTTCAAGGGAACACCATGACGGCTCACAATTTCATCAATGTAAATTCGGGCAAGTTTCTCCACTTTGAAGTCTTCACGAATAGGCAAAAAGTGGGCAGATTTGGTGAGTCGATCAATGATCACCCAAATACTATCATAACCACTCGAGGTGCGAGGGAGCTTGGTAATGAAATCCATAGCTAAATTCTCCCATTTCCACACGGGAATTTCCGGTTGTTCAAGCAAACCAGAAGGACGCTGATGTTCGGCTTTGACTTTGGAGCAAGTTAAGCATTTGACAACATAAAGAGCAATGTCCTTCTTCATACCGGGCCACCAATAAAGCTGACGAAGATCTTGGTACATTTTATCCGCACCAGGATGAATAGAATAACGAGTCTTATGAGCCTCGTTCAGGAGAATTGCACGGAGATCATCGCGATCGGGAACCTAAATACGATTCAAGTAATATAGTAAGCCATTGGGTTTAGATTCAAGAAGAAGTTCAACACCACACGACATTTCTTCATACATGTTACCCTCGGTAACTGAGACGTGTTGAGCTTCCAGGATACGGGTTTGAATATCGGATTGAATACGGGCGCAATGAAGCATAACATGGTCTTTTCGACTCAAAGCATCGGCTACAACATTCGCTTTGCCGGGATGGTAACGAATCTCGCAGTCGTAGTCGTTAAGGAGTTCGACCCAACGTCGTTGCCTCATATTGAGTTCTTTTTGGTTGAAGATATGTTGAAGACTTTTGTGGTCGGTGAATACCACACATTTCGTGCCATATAGGTAGTGTCTCCAAATCTTTAACGCGAATACGACCGCACCCAACTCGAGGTCGTGCGTCGTATAATTCTTTTCATGAATTTTGAGTTGTCTTGATGCATAAGCGATCACTTTGCCTCGTTGCATGAGGACACAACCAAGACCTTGGTTAGAAGCATCACAATAGACAACTAGATCATCATTTCCATCGGGGAGAGTCAAGATGGGAGCATTGCACAACTTTTGCTTAAGAGTTTGGAAAGCTTCTTCTTGCTTCGGTCCCCATTCATAAGCTTTACCCTTATGGGTCAAGGCGGTAAGAGGGACAGCAATCTTTGAGAAGTTTGAGATGAAACGACGATAATAACCCGCAAGACCAAGGAACGAACGAACTTCGGTAGGAGTCTTCGGGGCATTCCAATTCTTAACCGTTTCAATCTTAGCAGGATCAACATGAATACCCTTGTCGTTGACGATGTGACCAAGAAATTGAACTTCTTTTAACCAAAATTAACATTTGGAGAACTTGGCATATAGTTGTTCTTTCTTTAAAAGGTCCAAAACCAATCTAAGGTGTTCTTCATGGTCGGCTTTAGTCTTGGAATAGATTAAGATATCGTCAATGAAAACGATCACGAATTTATCAAGGTACGGTTTGCACACACGATTCATGAGGTCCATGAAAACTGCGGGTGCATTGGTTAATCCAAAAGACATAACCATGAACTCGTAATGACCATACCTTGTTCGGAAAGCAGTCTTAGGAATGTCATCTTCTTGAACACGGAGCTGATGATAACCAGATCGAAGATCAATCTTCGAGAAACACGTAGAACCTTGAAGTTGATCAAAGAGATCATCGATTCTAGGCAAAGGATAGCGATTCTTGATAGTAAGCTTATTGAGTTCGCGATAGTCAATACACATGCGAAATGATCCATCCTTCTTCTTTACAAATAAGACGGGTGCACCCCACGGTGAATGACTCGGGCGAATGAACCCTTTATCGGAGAGTTCTTGAAGTTGACTTGCGAGCTCTTTCATTTCGGAAGGTGCAAGACGATAAGGAGCTCTAGCAACAGGGTTAGCTCCGGGCATGAGATCAATACGGAACTCGACTTGACGAACGGGAGGAAGACCGGATAAATCTTTAGGAAACACTTCGGGAAAATCTCGAATAATGGGAATGTCTTGGATACTCTTCTCCTTGACATCCTTTTGAACAATATGAGCTAGGAAGGCGATGTACTTCTTTCGCAAGTACTTTTGAGCAGTAGTACAAGACATCAATTTAAGACCCTTGCAAGGCTTTTCACCAAAAACCCTTAAGGTTTCTCCCGAAGGTAGCGGAATTCGGATGCACTTTTCAAAGCAAATAACTTCGGCATGATGATTTGATAGCCAATCTATACCTATGATAATGTCAAAGCTTCCTAGTGGCATTGGAATAAGGTTGATTGGGAATGCATGATCATTAAGTTCTAAAGAGCAATCATAGATAATAGACTCAATTGTAAGGGAGTCACCATTTGCTATTTCAACGGTGAAGGTTTTCTCTAATTGGGATCGTCTCTTTGCAAGTAAAGGCTCAAAATTAAGTGACACAAAACTTTTATCGGCACCGGTATCGAACAAAATGGAGGCATATTGACTATTAACAAGGAACGTACCATTAACCACGTCGTTGTTGGCTTGAGCTTCGTTGGCGTTAATGTTGAAAGCACGCCCACGAGCTCCACCTTGTCTAGTATTTGCGAGCCTTGGACATAGATTACGAAAATGATTCGGGTCACCACACTCATAACAAGCACGCCCATTAGCAATGGCGGGAGCACCTTGATTAGCCACTTGAGGTACGGTTTGGTTTGGAGGGTTGACTTGGCCCGTAAGGGCTTTGGTCCTACAAACATTAACCGTATGACCATATCTCCCACAATAAGTACAAAGGCGACATGGGATGTTTTGGGGATGATGATAGTTGCAGGTGGCACAAAGTGGGTAAATTCCACCAAATGGCTTTTTGACTGGTGCTTGAACCATAGGTGCAGCTTGGTTCACGGGAACAACAGGAGTAACCACAGCAAAATTTCTAACCTTCCTCTTTCTAGTGTTGCGAGAGGGCTCGGTTGTAGCTTCTTTGGTGTGGTTAGGAGGGGTTACGGTTTCAGCAACTTTCTTAGAACCCTTTTTGGTAAGAGTTCCAGCTTTAACATGATTATCGGTTAGGGTAGCAGACAGGCGGATGGCATCTTCCAAAGTAGCAGGATTTCTACCTAAGACAGTATCTTGAATTTGTCTTGGTAGCCCACCAATGTACTTTTCGATGCAACGAGATAATGGAGTGACCATGTAGGGCACAAGAAGACTCAATTCATGGAACCGAGTTGTGTAAGCCAAGTGTTCCCCACTATCTTGGGCAAGATCCCAAAATTCGGCCTCTAACTTCTTCACTTCATTGCGAGGACAGAACTCCTCGGTCATAAGCCTTTTGACCTCATCCCAAGGTAAGGCCATAGCTACATCAACACCCCTATTCCTTTTCTCCCCATTCCACCATGTAAGTGCCGGCTTTTGAAGGACACTAGTAGCATGACGAACACGGAGGTTGTCGGGACAGTCACTATTGAGAAAGGTATTCTCAATACTTTCGAACCATTGGAGGAGTCCGGTAGCTCCTTCGGTTCCATAAAACTTTAGGGGATTGCACGAATTGAAGTGCTTGAAGGTGCATTGGGATGGATTACCACCATTTCCACCATTACCACCATTATTACCACTATTGCTTCCATTGCCATTAGTGGCACCATTGGCTTGGGTGAGTTGTGTCACCAATTGAGTAAGAATAGCAGCAATGTCGGAGTTGACGTTAGCGGCGGGAGCACGACGAGGAGGCATTCTACAGATTTGAAACACAAGGCAAGAGAGATTGTAAGAACTTATGAGAATTGCTAGGATTTAATAGAATGAGATAACAAAATAAAAGATAGATAATCATAGTTTGGATTGTACTCAAAAGTGACAAAAATTCACTTGAATACTAAGGCATATTAAGGTTAATTTAAACTCATATAATTTTCAAGGAGACATGCTTTAGCCTATAGGTAAACACTCATCTCGGGAGTTCCCAGGAAAGCATACGGGTCCCTCGGTTGATTGGGATTTATGCGAAATGCTTTCCTAGACAGAAAACCCAAAATACAGGTGTCACCCTTCCAGATTGCACGTGTCCTCAAATAATTTAACAAGTTTAAAAACCTCAACGAAGAAATAAAAATTTTATTTAAAGATTTTTGCTTCAAGAATTTTCCACATGCTTAGAAAGGATAAAGATAGAAAAAGAAGATAAGAATAATAAGAGGTTTAGGCCATAGGAAAGGATGTTATTTATTTAATTATTATTTAAGAGTATCCTAATAAGTCATGCATTTCTAACAAAGAAGGTAGCAAATATAATAATAATTAATCATGGTAAGCATGTAGCACATAGCACAAAATCATGAAGCATAACATAAGTGGGTGTCCTAAAGTTATAGTCTAGGTCAAGATGTCTAATAACCTAAATCCCTATAACCAAGGCTCTGATACCAATCTGTCACACCCCGACCGATGGCGGAATCATCGGGGCGGGACATGTAAGACTGTTCATAGCACATGGTTGACTAAATTGAAATATATTAAAGTCAAATTTGCATTACAATAAATCCAAGTACAAGATCAAATTCAAACAAGAAACATAAACAATTCATAAAATTCTTGATTTATTTTGCTAAGTCCAAATCCTATGTTGAACACGTCTTGAATCAATCTCACATATTGGGGCCTGAAACATGAATAAAATAAAGTCAACTAAAAAGTTGGTGAGTATAACACAGTTGTATATAGATAGCATATAGTTGAAAACAAATCCTTTACATGACATGATAAATAAGGCGTTCATGGGGAGTAACTATTGTGTAACCAAATGTACAATCAAACCTTGTAACTAGCATGCAAAACAAAGTGTATTGTCGGTTTCAATCACCGCGTACCATGGGTGGGTTTGTCAGACTCAATAGATCCATCATTGAAAACCGTCGGCTTGTATAGTTAATGATTGCACATAAGAGCATACAAAGGTTAAACACACCTAGCACTCGGGCACAAAGCTCAAATTTTTGCACACATGTATGTAAATAGGATTTTTTTTGCACTTGTGTAGTTTGTGTAAATGTAAATGTGTAATGTGTAATGAGTATAGAGTTCATGTTCCACCCCAAAAGTGTAAAAGAGTAAAAGGGGTTGTGAATACTCACTTGGTATGGAAGTGAAGCTAACAAGGAATATAGATAGCAAAGAGATCCTTGAAAAGCACACTTTAACCTAAATAGTAATATGCATTGAATCACATAGATGTATAAAGTTTAAAAATGAAAGTTGGATTTGTATATAAAACCATTGGTTTGTATTTAAAAAGGATTGAATAAAATATATAAAGTTTGAGGTAAAATATGTTTGAAACAATTTAATTAGGTTTGAATTAAATAAATAAGTGTATAACTATAGTTTATGAAATAATGTCAATATTAATTGTAATTAAGTATAAATAAATAAAACGATTTTGATTTAAAATGTAAAGTAAATAAGTCATCATTATTTATAAATTTTGTAACTTAATTATTTAAAATATCATTTAAGTGTAAGATGATAAATATAAATTTAATTTTTATAAACTTTTCAATAAATTACATTTATGCCAAGATTAAACTTTTAATCTATTTTTAAATACAGAAAACATATTTTTATAAAATCTGAAACATTTACTGATTAAAATATAAAAATTATAATTCTGTTAAAAATTCTGAGTCTAGCACGACCGTGCCTCGGAAGGGCACGATCGTGCTCAAGCCACGGGCGCGACCGCGCTAGTCGGGGCGCGACCGGGTTGATCAATCAGGAGCACAATCTAGACAAGTCATCAGGCACGACCGTGCCTTAGCCCGGCACGGTCGCGTCTATGATTTTTAGACACAACAGAGACTAGCCCAAAGGGCATGACAAGGTCTGGACGGATGACACGACCGCGCTGATAGTCGACACGACCGCGCTAAACGACGCACGGCTGCGCTAGATGATTAGCGCGACCGTGTCTATTCCAAATCAGACACGAATCGAGAGTTTCTTGTATTTTGAACACAGGAATTGTTAGGGCTTTTGATTAATGGGTTATTAAGAGTCTTTTCATATAACTTAATTGTATGGAAATCGAGTTTAAGCATGGGTTCGATTAAATCATTTTTATTAAAATATGATTTCTGATTCTGATCGAATTCTATAATGGAAGCCCAAATTGAATGAGGGCTTTTGATAATGTTACTGAAATGAGTGAGATGGAGAGTATACTTACCCTGAAATGTAACGAATCGATGAAGAACGGCAGAGATGAGTTCCGGCGACGGAGGTAAAGGTTTCCGGTGACTTCGACTGCTATTCCGGCTAGGCCAGAGAGTCCAGAGTCTTGGAGAGAGCCGGGAGATGATAAATCCTTTCTTGATCGGGAGAATTTGGGTTCCAGGAGGAAGACTCAAGTTTTGTTTGAATTGCTTGAGAGAGAATTCAAGATTGATGGAGAAAAACTGAGGCGTTGAGTAATTGAAAATGGTATAACTCGCGTTAAATGAAAAGAAACGTAATCGGATTTGAAATTCGAACGATTGAGCGTTTTGAAATCACATTTACGTTTTGACTGTTTCGCAGGCGCGACCGTGCTTAGGAACCGGACGCGATCGTTCCAGGACCAGTCGCGCGATCGTGCCGAGGCACTTGGCGCGACCGTGCTAGAACGAAGCACGACCGTGCTAACTAGGGTTTCTTGATAAATTTTCAACTTTAGTCCTTGACTTTTCAGGTTTTATAAATTTGAAATATATAGTTACTTGTATAGCGTTTATGTGCATATAATCGAGTAAAACTTGCGAACTTGTATAGAATCATTGCATTTTATTTACCGCGGGAAAAATATTGAGACATTGCACGAGTATAGAACTTGAAATTTCATTACATTGAATTGAAATATGAATACTAAAAATCAGAAATGTTACACCAAACGTTGTAGCTGACTATCCAGGCCAAGCGTCTCTGACACCTTTCTACAAAAGCAACTGACAGACTCAAAGCAGAAGGAACGGCTATGGTCAACCAATGACGGACAACAATACACTTCTCCAAGCATGCAAACAATCATGAATAAAGAAAACGTTTCAGTAAAGTTAACTAGATTAGCCTTTACGTGTAATGTAAATTAATAAACAAGATCAACGGCTTGTGTTCGATCTGATCCTTAGAATCAAGGGTCTGTCTTGATTCTAAGTTACTATAAATACTAAGTTGCCACTTCATTGTAAGTGTGCCTTGATAGTACTTGTAGTGCTTGTCATACTTATTCATTGAGTTTCTCACTTGTAATCTTTGCATTCACAAAAGCTTAATACAACAGTGTTTATCAGTATTCTTTGTTTTTACTTGATTATAAATTGTGTAGTTGATTTTGTTTCCGCCAACCTCAACTAAGAACAGAACCATCTTGTATTCTCACGATCCTACATAGCTCAAGTGATACGATTTTACCTAATTTTGAAGACACCGATTCTGATGAGTCTAGAGATTTTCCATCAGATCATTATGAAAGGTTGGCTCGTATACCATTGGCTAATGCTGGTAAACGCCTTAAATCTACAGCTAAAAGACAAAGACGTAAGTTCGTTCGGGATCCTCCTTCCGGATCAGTACTTGGAAAAAGAACATTGTTGGATGAGAGTTCAGATAGTGATTTTAATCCGGATCCTAAATCTCAAAAGCTTATGGTTGCTTCAATTGCTGCTGCTCAATCTTCACAAGGTGTAGAGGATGCTACGTTTGTTGCTTCCTTGATTGTCACACATCCAACATCTAAAGAACAATCTTCGGTTCAAACTCCTGTTCCTCCTGTGATTATTCCTACTCCTAGTACTTCAGTACCTCAATCTTCAGCTGGTCCTTCTAAGCCTTCAGATTCTGATAGGATTACTTTTCCTTGAATCGCAAGTCCTTCTAAACCAAAAATTCTTCTAATCACTTTGCTGCTGAAGCTTTTGCATGTGGCTGACTATCCTTTCAACCTCATAGCCTCTTGGATCCTTGCTGGGATTGTTCAGTGGAAGTTCAGACAGAGTCTTGATGTCTTTGTGTTGCATTTTGTAGATTGCTTTGCTTGAACATCTCATCTGCTTCTTCTTTACATCAGTCAGTGTGAACTCATCCAAATCAGCATTGTAGGTCCAAGATACAAATGGAGAGTGGGACTTGAGTGGTTTGATGTTTATGATCACATCTTTGTTAGGGTTTCTTTGTCTTTGGTTCTTCATCTTGATGTGATCATAAACATCAAACCACTCAAGTCCCACTCTCCATTTGTATCTTGGACCTACAATGCTGATTTGGATGAGTTCACGCTGACTGATGTAAAGAAGCAGCAGATGAGATGTTCAAGCAAAGCAATCTACAAAATGCAACACAAAGACATCAAGACTTTGTCTGAACTTCCACTGAACAATCCCAGCAAGGATCCAAGAGGCTATGAGGTTGAAAGGATAGTCAGCCACATGCAAAAGCTTCAGCAGCAAAGTGATTACAAGAATTTTTGGTTGCATCAGTCTAGGGGGAGTTTGTAGAACCAAAGACTGATTGCTACCAAATTATTCTAAGTACAAATGCTGCTGATAGGCTTATCAGCAGCATTCAACACTTGTTGCTGCTGATAGGCTTATCAGCAGCATTCAACACTTGTTGCTGCTGATAGGCTTATCAGCAGCATTCTGCACAAGTTGCTGCTGATAGGCTTATCAGCAGCGGTCATCCATGTTTGCTGCTGATAGGCTTACCAGCAACAACCTTCACTCTTTGCAGCTGATAGCCTTATTCACTGAAGACCAAACGTTGCAGCAGACTATCCAGGCCAAGCGTCTCTGACACCTTTCTGCAAAAGCAACTGACAGACTCAAAGCAGAAGGAACCGCTATGGTCAACCAATGACGGACAACAATACACTTCTCCAAGCATGCAAACAATCATGAATAAAGAAAACGTTTCAGTAAAGTTAACTAGATTAGCCTTTACGTGTAATGTAAATTAATAAACAAGATCAAAGGCTTGTGTTCGATCTGATCCTTAGAATCAAGGGTCTGTCTTGATTCTAAGTTACTATAAATACTGAGTTGCCACTTCATTGTAAGTGTGCCTTGATAGTGCTTGTAGTGCTTGTCATACTTATTCATTGAGTTTCTCACTTGTAATCTTTGCATTCACAAAAGCTTAATACAACAGTGTTTATCAGTATTCTTTGTGTTTACTTGATTATAAATTGTGTAGTTGATTTTGTTTCCGCCAACCTCAACTAAGAACAGAACCATCTTGTATTCTCACGATCCTACATAGCTCAAGTGATGCGATTTTACCTATTTTTGAAGACACCGATTCTGATGAGTCTAGAGATTTTCCATCAGATCATTATGAAAGGTTGGCTCGTATACCATTGGCTAATGCTGGTAAACGCCTTAAATCTACAGCTAAAAGACAAAGACTTAAGTCCGTTCGGGATCCTCCTTCCGGATCAGTACTTGGAAAAAGAACATTGTTGGATGAGAGTTCAGATAGTGATTTTAATCCGGATCCTAAATCTCAAAAGCTTATGGTTGCTTCAATTGCTGCTGCTCAATCTTCACAAGGTGTAGAGGATGCTACGTTTGTTGCTTCCTTGATTGTCACACCTCCAACATCTAAAGAACAATCTTCTGTCCAAACTCCTGTTCCTCCTGTGATTATTCGTACTCTTAGTACTTCAGTGCCTCAATCTTCAGCTGGTCCTTCTAAGCCTTCTGATTCTGATAGGAT
Source organism: Smallanthus sonchifolius (assembly GCA_023525975.1). Taxonomy (NCBI): domain Eukaryota; kingdom Viridiplantae; phylum Streptophyta; class Magnoliopsida; order Asterales; family Asteraceae; genus Smallanthus; species Smallanthus sonchifolius. The sequence continues at coordinate 42,928,966 of CM042033.1, forward strand.
TACTTTCCTTGAATCGCAAGTGCTTGATTTACAAACTCAGGTGGATACTCTTGTATCTACTGATACTCAACGACAGCTGGTGATTCAGACTCAAGCTACGCAGATTGCTGCTATGCATGCATTTGTGTCCAAGCTTGTTGAGTGTCTTGACGCTCAGGGGGAGTTAAGGATACGTGATGCATGTCACATAGAGTCTATTCAAAGACATGATGATGAAGACAATGATCCTTCTGGTAATATTGAGGGTGATCGTCAATACGCTGACGTTAATCCTATCTCTCAGGTTCAGGGGGAGTCGACATCACAATCTATTGATGGTAACAAAGATACTTCTGGAGTTAATGAAGAAATATTATTTTTGGAGTTCTTTGCAGAGTCTGAGGATGAAGAAGCTGAAAAGATAGCATGTCTTGATGACATTGATGAATTATTCAATGACATAGAAGATGATGTGTTAGATACTGAAATAGAAGAAGGAGAGATAGTGGGGATAGAGATAGAGAAAGGTAAAGATAATGTGATTTATGAAGGTTGTGATGGTCTTAATGTTCCTTATAACTTCATCCAAGATGATGTTATTCCTGAGTTTAATTATGAAGGAGCAACAGATTCTATGGACTCTTTTGAAGACATCACACTGCCTGAAGATACTGCTGATTCTATGATTGATACTGATGATGAAAACATTCAATCCAATAAAGATGCTGAAGCTGGTAATACTCAGACTGAGTCTCCAAAGGTGAATGAAGAACCTGTGATGTATAGAAATACAGGTATGACAAGAGAACAGTGGAGAGAAGTTGTAAATAGCTGGATGAAGGTGCTACCCAAGTCTCAAGCATAACCTGTTCAGAAAGAAAACTATGTGAATAAAAAGAAGTGTGTAGGAAGAATCATAAGTTGGTTTTATGATAATGACACAATATTATTTGCTATTAAGAGATCTGATGGTGTTCAGTACTTAAAGCCGAGGATCAAGTATTTCAATACCTTGCCAATGTGTGAAATGAATGATCTAGCTTCAAAGCCACTTATTAATAGATCCAAGATTGGTTTAGCTTATGTGATAGAAAATCTGATCAAGAGAGAAGGTGGTTCGGGGAAGTATGAAAGGCTAAAGCCTCAAAAAGGAAAGAGAGTGAAGAACATAGAACAAAAGACTGGGAAAGTGACCTGGAAGTACAAATTCAAACCAGTACGTGCTGTACACAGGATACCATTGAAGAAGATTCCTCAAGATTTCCTTGGGAATATGAAATGGTGGTATGTCGATGTTAATACTGGTGAAGCAAGGATTGAATATAAAGACAATAAGGTCATTGTGTGTTTCTATGACGCAACGAATCTTATTAATTTTTCAAAAAAAGATCAGAGGACATTGAGAAAGAATGAGATCATGTACACTGATGAATGGAAAGAACAAGGATTGCAGTACAAGAGAGTGTTGGAGATATGTAGAAGATATGGAGTGCATGCAAGCAGCAGATTACCGGATAATTGGAAGACCTCATCATAAAGACAGAAGACTGAAGATCAAGCTATTGTCAAGGGGGAGTCTGTTAGGACATAGTTTGTAATGACAAAAGCTTTGCAATAGTTTAGATCTAATGTCTTTATGTTTTTGTAATGTAATAATGTTCTAAGTGTTTTATGCAAGTTATGCTAGAGGCGAACTTGTTAAGTTCGCTTAAGTCTATCTGAGGCGAACTTGTTAAGTTCGCTTAGTCTGTTAGAGGCGAACTTGTTAAGTTCGCCTAATGCAGGTCAGTAGTCTATATATAGATGTTTACAGAGTCAGTTTGAGATAGAGAAGAGAATTGAGAACAGAGTTGAACGATTGAGTCTGTAAACTCTATTGTGAATTGGAATACAAGTGTGAATGTTATTTACTTGATTGTCTATATTGTCTTTTGTGTATGTAATCGTTGATTCGTTGGATTCCGCAGTTAACGACACGTCTTATTACGAGAACGATCTGTAGAAGTGCCATGAAGACCTACATTTGTACAATGATTTCATGTGATTAAGAGGTGCCATTTGAGCACGAAACACGGCGTACCCCACATTTTGAAATAAAATGGTTATGAAAGCCAATCAATCCTCAAGAAATACCCATATTCATCTTATCATCTCTTACAGGTTAACCAGGGTACCATCTTGATAAGTCAAAATTACCGCCAAAATTAAAATAAGATCCAACTGGATATCAGAAGTTGTAAAAATAAAAAAAATCTAAGTCGATATTAAAAAGGTACGATCATTCTAGATCTTTGGGTAAGCAAAAAAGAAGAAGTCGTAAAATTATCCAAGCAGATAGGAAAAGTTTAAACACCCGATATCTTTGAGTAAGCAAAACAGACGGGGTCAAATCATCCAAGTGGATGGGAAAAAGATGAACTCCCGAGATCGTAAGCAAAACAGACGGGGTCATCGGCGGTAACTCTCGTTACATTGACGGTCACTTGGCGCATGAATCAAAATCCAACACGTAATCCTTTATCTGATTGAATCGGTTTTCTTTGCTTAAAATGGGTTAGATGTTTCAAAAATGGGTTCAAACACACGTGTACGATTGATAATTAGGTTTTCACACTACTAAAGAGTTATAACCATATTTTGGGCCTACCGGCTATACCTCAGTAAGCACCATCGCTTATGGTCCATTCATGTTCAAGAAGTGTGATCAGACTCTATCATTTCTCACAAGGTCGGATCCGATTTTCCTGAAACAAAACATGATACTTACAGTGAGTTTTTCTTAAGCAAACAATAAACAAAACAAATATTTTTCTTTTCATTTTGACTATACAAAGAAAATCTTTTTCTTACTAACAGCAAATTCCAATATGTCCCCCAAAATTTTTCCTTTTAAAGGTAAATAAAGAAAACAACTATACAGAAAAATAAAATATTTTTGGAAATCTTCCCGATTAACAAGTTTAAATAGAAAAGGCAATATGCACAAAGGTTACTGAAAGTTGATCATGACGAGAATCTCCACCAATTTCTCAAATCTGGTAGAATCAAATGCTTTTGTAAAGATGTCAGCAGTTTACTTGTCGGTTTTGACTTCAATGATTTTGATATGATTCTTTTCAACAAAATCACGGATGAAGTGGTGTTTGATCTCAATGTGTTTTGTTTTAGAATGCTGAACGGGATTTTTGGTGATATGGGGAACGGCGGTGTTATCACACAAGATGGGAGTTTCATGGAAGGTGATCCCGTAATCAAGCATTTGATGTTGGATACACCTTACTTGGGAACAACAAAGGGCTGCAGCAATGTATTCGGCTTAGGATGTGGATTGGGAAACAGTGGTTTGTTTCTTATATTGCCAGGAGACGAGGCGGTTGCCAAGAAACTGACAACCCCAAGAAGTGGATTTTTGGTCTAAGTTGCATCCCCCGTAGTCTGAATCTGAATATGAATATGCCAAAAGATTAAACAAGTTATTTTTAGGATACCAAAGCCCAAGCTTTGGCTTGTACTTCAAATATCTTAAAATACATGTGACAGCAATTAAATGAGAGAGTTTTGGATTAGCCTGAAAGCGTGCACACAAACACACTGCGAACATGATGTCTAGTCTGCTAGCAGTGAGATACTAAAGAGATCCTATCATTGAGCGATAGAGGTGCTGATCAACGCTTTCACCATCCAAATCAGGAGACAGACAGTGTCAAACTTCCACATGAGTCTTGTAAGGATGAGACTCGGTCATTTTGAACTTGGTCAGAATTTCTTTGGCATACTTCTCTTGATGGATAAGAATTCCTGACTCAGACTGATCTACTTGCAAATCAAGAAAGAACTTCATTACTGCCGTAGAGCTCATTTCAAACTTAGAACGCATCACTTCTTCAAACTCTTTACATAACCGAGGATTTGTGGATCCGAAAATGACATCATCAACGTAGATTTGCACCAAAATGGTATTCCCACCAACCTTTTGTTTGAACAAAGTTTGGTCAATTGCCCCTCGTGTGAAACCATTATCAAGCAGATGCGTAGATAACGTCTCATACCACGCACGAGATGCTTGATGAAGACCGTACAATGCCTTGTCAAGTTTGCAAACTCTGTCAGGATAGTTTGGATCAATGAAACCCGGAGGCTGCTTGACATAAACTTCCTCTTGAACTTTTCCGTATAGAAATGCGCTTTTGACATCCATCTGATGAACTGTGATGTCCATATAAACATTCTGATGGCTTCCAAGCGAGCCACTGGTGCAAAGACATCCTCAAAGTCAATTCCTTCTTCTTGATAAAACCCCTGAACCACGGCTTTGTTTCATATCATGATTCCCCCTTCGTCCTTCTTGTTACGAAATACCCAACGAGTGCCGATTGGAACTTTGTTCTTTGGATGATCCACCAGATTCCACACATGTAACTTGTTGAACTGCTGTAATTCTTCCTGCATAGCCTCTACCCAACTGTTCTCAAGCAAAGCAGCTTTGATATTCTTAGGTTAAACATGAGATATGAAGCAAGTGAAGAGACCGTCATTCAATGTTTCGGTGGCACTACGAGTTCGTACTCCCACATTGAGTGGACCAATGATGTTATCTGTAGGATGATCCTTGTGAATTCTTAACAGTGGGATCTCATCCTCTTCCAATTGTTCATCCATATTGGTAATGTTAGTGTTAGAAAGGTCAACTTCATCAATAATAGGACCTTCAACGGATGACTGTGTGTCACACCCCGCCAGGGCGGAAATGCGAGGCGCGACTTTCACTGGTTTCCAAAGCATATGATTACCGCAAACACATACATGTAATTGGATACATAACTGAATTTAAAATATTTACATTACAAAATATCAAGTTGAGTTTACATATGTTTAAGATTTCGCAAATATGACTCAAGACCATGAGTTATACAAGAGAAATCCTCCCAAAAGCCGTATCCACGTGCATGCATGTAACCTACATTGCTAACCTGATGACCACGTTCAATTTCCTGAAAACATACTTAAAACTGTCAACACGAGGTTGGTGAGTTCACAAGTTATTATAAAGAGTTATCATAAACCCAATGTTTAAATCTGATCTTTTTGCCGATCAAAACTCTTTGTTAAACCTGATCATTTTAACCTGATCAGTACTCTTTCGTTTAAACCTGATCACTTTAACCTGATCAGAAATCTTTACTTTAAACCTGATCACTTTACCCTGATCAGAACTCTTTTGTGTAAAACCTGATCATTTTAACCTGATCAGAACTCTTTTGATAAACCTGATCACTTTACCCTGATCAGAACTCTTTTGTGTAAAACCTGATCATTTTAACCTGATCAGAACTCTTTTGATAAACCTGATCACTTTACCCTGATCAGAACTCTTTTGTGTAAAACCTGATCACTTTACCTTGATCAGAACTCTTTTGTGTAAAACCTGATCATTTTAACCTGATCATAACTCTTTTGATAAACCTGATCACTTTACCCTGATCAGAACTCTTTTGTGTAAAACCTGATCACTTTACCTTGATCAGAACTCTTTTGTGTAAAACCTGATCACTTTACCTTGATCAGAACCCTTTTGTGTAAAACCTGATCATTTTAACCTGATCAGAACCCTTTTGTGTAAAACCTGATCATTTTAACCTGATCAGAACCCTTTTGTGTAAAACCTGATCACTTTAACCTGATCAGAACTCTTTTGATAAACCTGATCATTTTACCCTGATCAGAACTCTTTTGTATGTATTACCAATGAATATGATTACTAATCCGATCTATTGACCCCATTTGTAAGCTTGCAAGGAATGCAAAATAGTATGTAATGTACGAGACCGTATCCAAACCCCAACTTTCTGTGCCTCCCCTCGCCTTTCTGCGAGTAAGACAATATGCGGTCATTCGGCCATTTTGACCCCTGGTTAGCGCGACTAACCATGACCGGAGGCGTCACCCCCAATAGTACTATTCATATAATCCCGGGCTAAATCCATAGCTAATGGTTACTAATTTATTACGAGGACTTTAAGCGCTTTATTGTTCCCTCAATACATACATACGGTCAGATCATTAGTTCCATTCATTTATACACAAAAGTCTTTTACAAGTATGTTTCTACCCCAAATCATTTCAAAAACTTAGAAAAAGGGGGATTAGTGAAACTCACCTCGACAGTATGAATGCTAGCAAAAATTTGAATGACGGCAGATTCGCCTATCCGTATCCTATTTACACAAGGATAACATACACGTTAAGACTACTCGTCTTAAACGCAATTTGTTCACTTGACTTAGCCGATCTGATTACTTTTGTTTTAATTATCTTTTTAGTTTTTCCAACCTTGTTTTGTTATGAAAATAGTTCTGAGTTACAGCCTTATGGGGCTAATAAACAGGTATCGAAACTTTCTTAGTTTCGATTGAACAGAACAGATGTCGAAACTTCCTAGTTTCGACTGAGTGAAATAGGTATCGAAACTACCTAGTTTCGATTGACTAACTGGTATCGAAACTCCTAGTTTCGATCAATAGGTATCGAAACTCCCAGTTTCGATTGACTAACAGGTATCGAAACTATAGTTTCGATATCTGCACTTTGATTTACAGAATTCACTCTGTATATTTTTATGTTCAAATCTTGAGTTTGACACAGTTTTCTTGTTATCTTACTTGCGTTTGAACGATTTGTATGTTTAGTTACGGTTTTAAAGCAAATAATATGGATGGTATCGAGTTTTTACCTCAAACCGAGGCGATCTTTAGAGAAAAACAGAGAAGTAGTCTTGAATCTTTTGCTAAGCTTTCTTCAAGAACACTTGAAATTCTCCTTATGACACCGAATTGTGGTGATTTTCGCTTTAAAACTGGACTTCGATTTGAAAGGGAATTGGGAATTTGTCGTAAGAAAAGAGAAGGTTTGAAAGGGATGGTGAAGTTTCGACTGAAGAGGTATGGTTTTTCCTCTGAATTTGAGTGAAATAGGCAAGTGGGAGAATGGCTCCCTGACTCTCGGCCAAGAAAGTCAAGAAATAGGTTTAGGGGTTAATGATAACCAATTTTTTTAAATATTAATTTATTATGGTATTAGTATCAATTAGAGTTTTAAGAGGTAATTTAATTCAGTTTCGATTCTTCACGGTATTATAATTTTTAACCATTTTATGGCTCGTTGAAGAAAATATTAGAATCTTGGCTCAACGCAAATTTTGTGTAATATATATATATATATATATATATTTTTCTGGTTATTTTATTTAACCATTTACGTTCGCATTAAGTCGGGTTATCCTGCTTACTTTTTCTAGTAACTCTTTACGGTTTACTAGACTTGGAACAAACTTCTTTGCTAGACTTCTTGACTTTACTTAGTCAAAATAAAATATCAGGAAATAATAATTATGAACGTGCGTTTATGAAATGTGGATATTGACCTGAAATGCTGGGTGTCACATTCTCCCCATGTTACAGAGAATTTCGTCCCGAAATTCAGTTCTTGTCACTCTGACTTGGTGTTTTTGTAAATAATGACGGGTACTTGGATTTCATTTTATCTTCCCGCTCCCACGTATACTCGGGGCCGCGCTTTGAATTCCAACGTACCTTGACCAGCTTAACACGGCTGCGCCTTGTTCTCTGAACCTTCCAATCTGTGACTTCCATAGGTTCCTCAATGAAGTGCAACTTGTCGTCTATGTGAATCTCATCAGGCGGTATTATTAATGTCTCGTCTGATAAACACTTCTTGAGATTTGATACATGGAACGTATCATGTACATTGCTTAGTTCTTGTGGCAACTTGAGCTTGTAAGCTACAGGGCCAACCCTAGCCAATATTTCAAACGGTCCAACGTACCTAGGGTTAAGCTTGCCACGGTTGCCAAATCTTGCAACTCCTTTCCAAGGTGAGACCTTTAACATGATTTTGTCTCCTACTTGAAATTCTAAAGGTCTTCGTCTGTTATCCGCATAACTCTTTTGTCTGTCACGGGCGGCCTTCAGACGATCCTTGATTTTGAAAATCTTATCTGTGGTCTCTTGAATAACTTCAGGACCGGTTAAATTTTTGTCGCCAACCTCTGCCCAACATAGCGGTGAACGACATTTTCGACCATACAAAGCCTCAAACGGAGCGGCTTTGATGCTGGTGTGGTAATTGTTATTGTATGAAAACTCAGCTAGTGGCAAATGAGTATCCCAATTTCCACCGAAGTCAATTGCACACGCACGGAGCATATCCTCTAAGGTTTGAATGGTTCTTTCACTTTGACCATCTGTTTTTGGGTGATATGCCGTGCTCATGTCAAGACGTGTGCCCATGGCTTCTTGTAACGATTTCCAGATTCTAGACACGAATCTGCTGTCTCTATCAGAGATAATAGAAATTGGTACTCCATGCCTAGCCACAATTTCCTTGATATAAAGCTTTGCAAGTTTCTCGGTTTTATCCGTTTCTTTGATGGGTAGAAAATGAGCGGATTTCGTCAAACGATCGACGATTACCCATATAGTGTCATACCCGCTCGACGTCTTGGGTAACTTTGTAATGAAATCCATGGAAATCTGTTCCCATTTCCATTGAGGTATCTCAGGTTGTTGTAACAATCCCGACGGTTTATGATGTTCTGCTTTTACTTTTGAACATGTCAGGCATTTACCGACATAAATAACAATTTCTCCTTTCATGTTTGGCCACCAGTAGAATTCTTTCAGATCCTTATACATTTTATCCGAACCTGGGTGAATGGAGTACCTGGACTTGTGGGCTTCGTCCATAACCAACTCCCGTATGTTACCAAAACATGGCACCCAAATTCTATTCATGAAGTATAAAGTGTCATCTGACTTTGGTTCCAACTGCTTTATCATTCCTCGTAAAGCTTCGTTCTAACTGTTTTCTTCTTTGATTGCTTCTTGTTGTGCCATCCGAATTTGAGTCGTGAGACTCGTATGAATTGTCAATTCTAGGGCACGAACACGTAGTGTTTTAACTCGTTCTTTACGACTTAAGGCATCTGCTACGACGTTTGCTTTGCCAGGGTGATACTTGATATCACAGTCGTAATCATTCAGTAGTTCTACCCAACGACGTTGCCTCATGTTATGTTCTTTCTGATTAAAGATGTGCTGGAGACTCTTGTGGTCTGTAAAGATAGTACATTTTGTACCGTATAAGTAATGTCTCCAAATCTTAAGTGCAAACACAACTGCACCCAATTCCAAGTCGTGGGTCGTATAATTCTTTTCGTGCACTTTTAGTTGTTTGGATGCATATGCTATGACTTTTTCTTTCTGCGTCAACACACATCCCAGACCTTGGTGTGATGCGTCACAGTACACAATGAAATTGTCAGTCCCTTCGGGAAGGGATAGGATTGGTGCACTGCAAAGTTTTTGCTTCAGCAATTGAAAAGATGATTCTTGTTTAACAGTCCAATCAAACTTTTTGTCCTTCTGGGTTAACGTGGTCAAAGGCAAGGCTATCTTTGAAAAATTCTCGATGAATCGCCTGTAATATCCTGCCAAACCCAGAAATTGACGCACTTCAGTCGGAGTTCTTGGTGCTTCCCAGTTTTTGATAGCTTCAATCTTGGATGGATCCACATGGATACCCTTCTTATTAATGACATGTCCGAGAAAGTGAACCTCTTGGATCCAAAACTCACACTTAGAGAATTTAGCATAAAGCTTCTCATTCCTGAGTAGTTCCAAGATTAATTTCAAATGATATTCATGTTCCTCCTTGGTTCGTGAATATATCAATATGTCATCGATAAACACAATCATGAATTTATCCAAGTACGGCTTGCACACGCGGTTCATGAGATCCATGAAAACAGCTGGTGCATTAGTCAAGCCAAATGGCATAACTAGGAATTCGTAGTGACCGTAACGAGTCCTAAAAGCCGTTTTTGGTATGTCTTCTTCCTGAATTTTCAGTTGATGATACCCTGATCGTAGATCAATTTTAGAATAGAAACTGGAACCTTGAAGTTGATCAAACAAATCGTCTATTCGAGGAAGAGGATACCGGTTTTTGATTGTTAGCTTGTTCAATTCCCGGTAATCAATGCACATTCTAAAGGTTCCATCCTTTTTCTTTACAAATAGGACCGGAGCTCCCCATGGTGAGAAACTCGGTCTTATGAAACCTTTGTCAAGTAATTCTTGTAGTTGGCTCGACAGTTCCTGCATCTCGGAAAGGGCTAGACGATACGGAGATCGTGCAACTGGTGCGGCTCCTGGTACTAGGTCGATCCGAAACTCGACTTGTCTTGATGGTGGTATTCCTGGTAAGTCTTCGGGAAATACTTCCGAATAATCTCTGACGATTGGTATGTCCTCAAGTCGACGTTCTTCGGGTTTCTTCTCGACGATGTGAGCCAGGAATGCACAATAACCCTTGCGTAGATACTTATAAGTTTTCATGCAGTTTATCGTTTTTAACATCGTTATACACCTTTCGCCTTGAATTGAAAGAATTTCTCCGCTTGGTAGAGGAATACGTACAATCTTCTCGAAGCATACTATCACGGCACGATTCTTGGTTAACCAATCCATACCAATAACAATATCAAAACTCCCTAACTCGACGGGTAGAAGGTCTATACTGAATGTACGGTTTTCTAAACATAAAGTACAACCCCTAAAGACCTCTCCGGTTTCTATTAATTTCCCATTTGCTAATTCAATTGTATAACGTTGATCTAGTTTGCTGACCTTAATACCGAGTAAAGATTTAAAATCATTCGACACAAAGCTCATATCCGCACCCGAATCAAAAAGTACAGAGGGATAGTGATTATTTATCGGGAACGTACCAGTGACGATGTTCGGGTCCTGGCGTGCGTCCCTTGCACCCATCACAAATGCCCTCCCTGGTGCATGAGCGTTGTTCTGATTCTTCCACTTGGGACAATCCTTCTTGAAGTGTTTTAGATCACCACATACAAAACATCCCGGTTTGATTTTCCCCAATCGGTTGTTAGTTCGACAAGCTTGAGTGGTGTGACCAAATTTGTCGCATTTTCCACACTTGATGCAAACACCGGCATGATGATTTCCACACCTCTTACATCTCGGTAGGCCCCTATCATACTCCTTTCTTTCCACTGTGTTGGCTGCAAAAGCCTTCACAGTTCCTTGTTTCTTAAACTCTTGTTTTCCAGATTTGTTACTTGAATTTCCCATCCATTTTCTTTTCTCCCCAGATCTACCTTCCTCATTCTCCTTCCTCACAAACAATTCATTACGTACTGCATCATCCTTTAGTTTGAATGCTAAAGTTATAGCACTCTTGGCATCTATTGGATTAGATGAGGTTACCATGCTACGAATTTGAGGCGCAAGGCCCCACAGATACCTTTCAACACGCTTATGTTCTGGTGTGACCATATGCGGTACCAGAAGTGCCAATTCATTGAAGCGGTCGGTGTATCCCGCTACATCATCTCCTATCATCTGTAGGTTCCACATCTCAGTTTCAATCTTTTGCAATTCGTTCCGAGGACAGTATTCCTCAATCATCATGTTTTTCAAATCTTCCCAAGACAATTGGTACGCTGTCTCTCTCCCCAAAGTCTTCATTTGAGTATTCCACCAAGTTAAAGCTTTATCAGTAAGCGTGCAGGTAGAATACTTCACTACGCAATCAGCGGTGCATTCACTTATATCAATCACCGACTCCATATGTTCTATCCATCTCATTAGTCCTACTGCACCCTCGGTGCCATTAAAAATGTGGGGTTTGCAGGATAGGAAGGCCTTGTAGGTACACTTCCTATTTGGAGCATCTGCAGGATCATAAGTCATAACGTCATTAATTCGGATCATGACTATGTGTTATGGCTTATTTTTTTTTTTTTTTATTACCTCCGGAACCTCCTGCTGTACCGCTACCCCCTGCGGTACCGCTACCTCCTGCACCTCCTTCGCTATTTCGGTTTGCTTCATACTGCTCTATAGCGGCAGCTACTCGCTGTGCTATTAGTTGTTCCATGTTTGGGGAAATTGTCTCGTTGTTGTCACCAGTAGTGTTACGGGGTGTCCCACGTTTAGGTGCCATGACGTTCTTTCTAACATGTCAATTAAAAAGAAACAACATCATATATCAATAATGATAGATCATGACATAAGGATACCACAACATCAAACATGAACAACTATCATTACAACATAAACCATTACATACATAGTCAAAACATACATAGTACATTGTTCCAAAAGATAAGGATACAAAAGGATGGGTTCACATGACCTCATCAGTACTAACGTTTTAAACTACATAATGTACTATGGGCACAACCCGCCCATAATAGGTTTAAAAGAAGAAGTGGGAGTACAACCCAATCATCATGGCTAGTCCTGCCATGACAAAGCTAGCTCTTGCCACAAATTCTGCAGCCAAAGTCCTCTCCTCCAGCGCCTCCACCATGTCTCGGACCGTGAGAGTGAACTGCCAGTCCATATCAGCTCTCAACTCGAGGTAGTCAGTGGCACTCTGTATGTCTCGAGTGCTATCCTCTAGAGTCTGTACTCGAGATCCGAGCCCTTGACGTAAGCGCCTGGTTGCATCCCCCTGTGCTCGAATATCATCTAGGAGATCATCAAGACGCTCCTCATGCGTACGAACGCGAGCTACCAAGGTAGGCACAGTGAGCTCTATGGCTTCCCCAGTGTGGGGTAAGGGTGTTGGGGAGTTAGAAGACTCTCCAAGCTCAAAGGTAGATGGGATGCTCTCCATCTCCCTCCAACGTGCCAGGGTACGAGGCATCCAACGGATGGTTCCCACGGTAGGGTGGTAGCAGGGTCGTTGCCTCGGTGGTTCCTCATCGGTCTCCAAGTCTTTCGGGTCACGGGCTGCCAGGTTTCTCTTGCGCGGAAGTCGAACCTTCTTCCTAGCACTTTGCACCTTAACTGGTCCTCCGCTTTTCTTTCGGTAGACGATGGGCGGTTCTCCCAGAGCGACATTGGGTGGTGTCGAGCTGCGAACTTGTACTCGATTTTTAGGGCGTGAGGCGGAAAGTTCCTCGTTGGATTCAGAGTCAGAGACGGGGTCAGAGTGTGAATGTGACGACATACTTGTGACTACAATATCCACATGACTGGTTATGCAATGCTTATGCAATGAAAACATTTTAGTGAGTCATTCTAATTATAGACTAGGTTCCGTTTTAGACACCTAGTTCGCTATAATCAATGGCTCTGATACCAAGTTCTGTCACACCCCGCCAGGGCGGAAACGCGAGGCGCGACTTTCACTGGTTTCCAAAGCATATGATTACCGCAAACACATACATGTAATTGGATACATAACTGAATTTAAAATATTTACATTACAAAATATCAAGTTGAGTTTACAAATGTTTAAGATTTCGCAAATATGACTCAAGACCATGAGTTATACAAGAGAAATCCTCCCAAAAGCCGTATCCACGTGCATGCATGTAACCTACATTGCTAACCTGATGACCACGTTCAATTTCCTGAAAACATACTTAAAACTGTCAACACGAGGTTGGTGAATTCACAAGTTATTATAAAGAGTTATCGTAAACCCAATGTTTAAATCTGATCTTTTTGCCGATCAAAACTCTTTGTTAAACCTGATCATTTTAACCTGATCAGTACTCTTTCGTTTAAACCAGATCACTTTAACCTGATCAGAAATCTTTACTTTAAACCTGATCACTTTACCCTGATCAGAACTCTTTTGTGTAAAACCTGATCATTTTAACCTGATCAGAACTCTTTTGATAAACCTGATCACTTTACCCTGATAAGAACTCTTTTATGTAAAACCTGATCATTTTAACCTGATCAGAACTCTTTTGATAAACCTGATCACTTTACCCTGATCAGAACTCTTTTGGGTAAAACCTGATCACTTTACCTTGATCAGAACTCTTTTGTGTAAAACCTGATCATTTTAACCTGATCAGAACAAAACCTGATCATTTTAACCTGATCAGAACTCTTTTGATAAACCTGATCACTTTACCCTGATCAGAACTCTTTTGTGTAAAACCTGATCACTTTACCTTGATCAGAACTCTTTTGTGTAAAACCTGATCACTTTACCTTGATCATAACTCTTTTGTGTAAAACCTGATCATTTTAACCTGATCAGAACCCTTTTGTGTAAAACCTGATCATTTTAACCTGATCAGAACCCTTTTGTGTAAAACCTGATCACTTTAACCTGATCAGAACTCTTTTGATAAACCTGATCATTTTACCCTGATCAGAACTCTTTTGTATGTATTACCAATGAATATGATTACTAATCCGATCTATTGACCCCATTTGTAAGCTTGCAAGGAATACAAAATAGTATGTAATGTACGAGACCGTAACCAAACCCCAACTTTCTGTGCCTCCCCTCGCCTTTCTGCGAGTAAGACAATATGCGGTCATTCGGCCATTTTGTCCCCTGGTTAGCGCGACTAACCATGACCGGAGGCGTCACCCCCAATAGTACTATTCATATAATCCCGGGCTAAATCCATAGCTAATGGTTACTAATTTATTACGAGGACTTTAAGCGCTTTATTGTTCCCTCAATACATACATACGGTCAGATCATTAGTTCCATTCATTTATACACAAAAGTCTTTTACAAGTATGTTTCCACCCCAAATCATTTCAAAAACTTAGAAAAAGGGGGATTAGTGAAACTCACCTCGACAGTATGAATGCTAGCAAAAATTTGAATGACGGCAGATTCGCCTATCCGTATCCTATTTACACAAGGATAACATACACGTTAAGACTACTCGTCTTAAACGTAATTTGTTCACTTGACTTAGCCGATCTGATTACTTTTGTTTTAATTATCTTTTTAGTTTTTCCAACCTTGTTTTGTTATGAAAATAGTTCTGAGTTACAGCCTTATGGGGCTAATAAACAGGTATCGAAACTTTCTTAGTTTCGATTGAACAGAACAAATGTCGAAACTTCCTAGTTTTGACTGAGTGAAATAGGTATCGAAACTACCTAGTTTCGATTGGCAAGAATAGTATCGAAACTACCTAGTTTCGATTGTACACAGGTATCGAAACTTCAGTTTCGATTGAGTAAATAGATATCGAAACTCCTAGTTTCGATAGAACAACCGGTATCGAAACTCCTAGTTTCGATTGAATAACTGGTATCGAAACTCCTAGTTTCGATCAATAGGTATCGAAACTCCCAGTTTCGATTGACTAACAGGTATCGAAACTATAGTTTCGATATCTGCACTTTGAGTTACAGAATTCACTCTGTATATTTTTATGTTCAAATCTTGAGTTTGACACAGTTTTCTTGTTATCTTACTTGCGTTTGAACGATTTGTATGTTTAGTTACGGTTTTAAAGCAAATAATATGGATGGTATCGAGTTTTTACCTCAAACCGAGGCGATCTTTAGAGAAAAACAGAGAAGTAGTCTTGAATCTTTTGCTAAGCTTTCTTCAAGAACACTTGAAATTCTCCTTATGACACCGAATTGTGGTGATTTTCGCTTTAAAACTGGACTTCGATTTGAAAGGGAATTGGGAATTTGTCGTAAGAAAAGAGAAGGTTTGAAAGGGATGGTGAAGTTTCGACTGAAGAGGTATGGTTTTTCCTCTGAATTTGAGTGAAATAGGCAAGTGGGAGAATGGCTCCCTGACTCTCGGCCAAGAAAGTCAAGAAATAGGTTTAGGGGTTAATGATAACCAATTTTTTTAAATATTAATTTATTATGGTATTAGTATCAATTAGAGTTTTAAGGGGTAATTTAATTCAGTTTCGATTCTTCACGGTATTATAATTTTTAACCATTTTATGGCTCGTTGAAGAAAATATTAGAATCTTGGCTTAACGTAAATTTTGTGTAATATATATATATATATATTTTTCTGGTTATTTTATTTAACCATTTACGTTCGCATTAAGTCGGGTTATCGTGCTTACTTTTTCTAGTAACTCTTTACGGTTTACTAGACTTGGAACAAACTTCTTTGCTAGACTTCTTGACTTTACTTAGTCAAAATAAAATATCAGGAAATAATAATTATGAACGTGCGTTTATAAAATGTGGATATTGACCTGAAATGCTGGGTGTCACACTGTGGAGCAACATCCACTATTGGAGGAGTTTCTTCCTCAACAGTTTCACTTGTTGCCACAGTGTTCGAAGAATCCTGAGTGGATGATGAAGAGGAGCTTGAAGCAGGAGAGGTACCTAGAATATTCATAGACATAAGAGTGTTAGCTGAGATAGATATGTCAGTGAAGTCAGGAAGAATAAATGATTTACACAAAGAATCGACATCAAAAAGCCAACCAGGGCTTGTGAGATGACTTGTGCTGCTTGCCCTTTGAACAAGAGAGACAATGTTCCATGGTGAGAAGTCTTTTAGAGGTAAACCGGTGACAAGGTTTCCACGAATAAGGCGGTTCATTGTCTTGAAATTCACGTGTCCTAATCTCTTGTTCCAAATAAAGGACTCATCTTCTGAAGCTTTTGAAAAGAAGCAGGATTCGATTCCTGAAGGATTATTCATATCCAGACTGTATGTATTGAATCTTCGAGGAGCACACATGAGGATTAGGTCTTCGGGAATAACCACTCCAGGCTTTAGAATTAAAAATTCTCTGGAGTTGACGAGGGCACAAAAGTCTTTTTCACAAATCTAGGTCACACTCATCAGATTATACTTCAGCTGTGGGACGAAGTTAACATTCTCCAAGCTATTTACACCATTAAACACAGTTCCATGTCCTTCAATCTTTCCTCCTCTTGGATTTCCTGCAAATGCGACAAAGTCTCCGTCTATTGGATGATAATATTTCAATAAGGAAAAATGACCAGTCATATGTCTTGAGCAACCACTGTCGACATGCCAGATGTTATCTTCAGTCCTTCTTCATTGTCCCTACACAAGATAAATCATTTTGACATTGGTACCCAAGTTATTGCTAACTAGAAGAAATAGTGCCGAAACTGTGCCAAAACAGTGCAAACCCGGAAAACCTTCTAATTCCAACTAAAAGTCACCTAAAATAGATCAAAACAACCTGCAAATACTCAGAAATCAAGAGCATACAGCTTTGATACCAATTGTAGGTCCAGATTTTAATCGGAAATCACTCAATAGATCGATTACACACACACAGAGAATCAACACAAATAAGATGTGAAAATGTAAGAACGTAGCATTAAACAAATGCAGATTGTATTGATTGTTCAAGAATAGTGAAAGAGAAAATTCAGGGTTACAGCCCCTAGTCACACCCTAGAAATTATCAAACTAGGCTATTTATCGTAAGCTGACAGGCATCGAAACTATGCTCACCGAAACTAGTAGTTTCGGTTGAGCATTTACAAGTATGAAACAAGCCTGTCAAAACTAAACTATCTATCGAAACTACTAGTTTTGATTGAACAAATCTCAATCGAAACTAGATAGTTTCGATGGCCTAGACTTTAGAAATAAAACAAGAAATTACATAAAATGAAATTACAACTAAATAAACTAGCTAGACTTTGTTCAAAAGAAATACATTGATGACAACAGCTTATACAATAATAAGACTCTACAGGGTTTGCTTTTGACCCTATAAATAGCTCCACGATCTCAGCCATTTCTACACCATTCACACACTCTAAAATACACACTTACACTCTGGTGTTCCGATGCTGAGCCCCGATTCACATACGAGAGTCCAGTTTCCAGCGTTTCGACTCCAAACTGTCGTAGATAGTCTCGAGGTAAGGTTTCGACCTACTTTTTAGCTTTGGTTTTATACCATTAAGCTAGGAATGTGTAATTATGTAATAGCGATATATATCAAGGAGCTTTGTCCGAGGTATTTGCCATATTACTGATTCAATAAACCAAAATACTGTCCAGGTGAGTTCTTAAACTGTGACGCATTTGAAACAAACATGGCTTTGTTATACTCCATTTTTAGCATGGTTGATTTATGAAAACATTTTAAGAATCTTGAAACGATTGCACCAATTTTTTATATATAACGCATTCTAAGTGCTTATTGTGTTTCACTTGCCCGTGGAACGACATGTTGGACAGCACCCGTTGAATGGTATTTGGTTATATATAGACTAAATGATTATTCATAGTTGTCTATGAGCGGGGGTGGAACCCCAGAACTTTATTCAAGATACTTTGGCGGGTCATCTTGATAAACTATTTTAGTTTATGAATTCACCAGCTTTATGCTGACCCGTGTTTTAACAAATGTTTTTGAACGCATCGTAGGTAGACATTAGATGAAGCATTTCCAGAACTAGAATGAAACGATGAACGATCCAGATGATGGGTATGCCTCGAACTATAAGTCTCGAATGATATGTTCCTTCTTAGGAACAGATGATGTAACCTTTATGATAACATGATGTAAAAAATATTTCAATATTTTAATAAAGGTTGATGGTTTTAGTTTCCGCTGTGTGTTTTTAATATCAACATCACCATAACTAGAAGGCGACCTTCTGACTGGTATGTAAATATCTGACAAATGGAATGTTCTGTCGAAGGAAAGAGCGGTGTATAAATCCTTACTGGACCCGTCGTTCTTTCTTGGGAACATATGTTGGACCATAGTTTTGTAACAGTCTGTCTGAGTCTTGTAATGGTCTTTGTAATAGCTCGATAGGGTTCTACATGTAATCTTGTATTGGAAGTCTTTGTTTTGTGCCTAGCTCACTTGACAACTGAGCTAGAGTTTGTTCTATCGTATTTGTTAAGTATGCTAGCTGGTTGTTCTAGCGCACTTGTATCCGCGCTAGAGGTTGTTCTGGCGTAGTTACTAAGTGTGCTAGGTCTGGTTAGTTTTTCTATATATAGCTGATGTAGTTCTTAATTTGTACCCTTTTGATCATTCTGTCAAGTTGTAATCTAGAACTATTACTTAGTGGAATATAGTGTTTTGTATTTACATCTCTGTTCATCTTGTGTTCACGACTAATTCGTATGATTCCACACTACGTATTCGGTTGATAACATTTCGTATTGATCTGTGACAATTAAGGACCTTGCAATTGGTATCAGAGCATTTGCTCGTGATTGGAGTAGGTTTGCGATTGCTTTGAACAAGGATTGAATAGTTTTAAGCTGTGATTTCTAGTTTTAAGATCAACTTTTGACAGTATTGACAATGGCGAGTTTCGTGAATGTATTTGGATCGAATTGAAGCCTGTTGTTGTTTGATTTATGAAATTGATATTTGAGGATTTGTTAGAATTGATTTGCGAATGCAATTTTTGACGAATTAAGTCAATTGCAACATGTTTTGGATAATTTTGATTTTGATTTTGTTAGTGGCTGTTGTTCTTGGCTGAAAGTTGAAGTCTGATTTCCCTACTAATCAGCTCTGCAACTACGCTATACCTGGTCATAACGCAGTTATAAGTTTGCTAAGATTTGTTCTAGTGCAGTTGACAAGTACGCTATTTCTATTTTCAGGCGCAGTTACTAGTACGCTATATTTGTCTTCAAGCGCACTTGTAAGTACGCTAGAGTTGAAGTTAGCGCAGTTGTTATCTACGCTATAAGGAAGTCAAGTTTGCTACAAGAGATTTTTCAAAGGATAGCAAGAATGTCTACTCTAATCATTCGAGTGTGAAGAATATGACGAATCTGTTGAATTATGATAACGAAATTGGTACTCCAACAAAACCCCCGAGATTGATGAATTTGAAGGATTATTCAAATTTGTAAAGTCGTTTTGAGAACTATGTGTCGTTCAATGATACAAGTATGTGGACTCCAATTAGTGAAGGATACAAACATCCGACACACACTTATATGGGAAGATCAGATCCTATTTCAGGACTCACAGTGAAGGAAAAGACTTTATATGATCGTGAGAAGAAGACACTTGCTGCTTTATCTATCTGTCTGCCTTTAAACATTTAGCATACTTTCAAGATGTTTAGGACCTCACATGATCTTTGGGAGGGTTTGGCGAAAAGGAGTGAAGGAAGCACTGACATAAAGAAGATTATAAGAAAATTACTGAAGAAATATTTTAGTCTCTTTAAACACTTTGAGGGAGAATCCATTGATGGGTTGATGTCAAGGTATTACCATTTGCTGAGTGAAATGGCGAATAATGATATATCTTATAGGAATAGGAAAGTGCTTGAGAAGATTCTGGATGCATTACCCGCACATTTTGAGATGTACACCATTGTTATTAAGGAACAAGCTGGTTTTGATGAGTTGAGTTTGGAAGATCTTATGGGCAAGATTCAGTCTTATGATCTAAACAAGCAAAAGAAAGATAAAGTTTATCAAGATCCTAGTTTATACTTTGGGTAAGCGACATCTGCACCAAAATCAGGGGTTGCTGTTGGTGTATTTTGTGTGACATGTAGCTTTGTGTAATAGAATACGTCTTTTGTAAGCTTTATGATTGTAATTTGTCTTGAGTAGTTAAGTTTTGTAAATGGCGAACTTAACAAGTTTGCCTAAGCCATGGGTGTGGCGAACTTATTAAGTTCGCATATTTATCAGAGTAATACAAGGAGCTTTCAGAGAATCTTGTCTTGTGCGTTTACTTCATTTTCTTACCTGTTCGAGACGCGTTTATTCGTTAGGATTCCGCACTAAGAGTATTCGTTGCTTGTTATACGTCTGAGATCGATCCGTAGACCCGCTGGGACCTACAATTGGTATCAGAGCTATTGCTCTTGATTAGAGATCGACGTGTGGCATCGTTTCGTTCTGATTGTCATCAAAAGATTGAGATTTTTGAATGTTTTTGTATTCATGGAGTTTCTTGCTAATTTTGGTGTATGTTGAGATTGATTTCATCATTTGTGAAGTGTTATTGATAAAATTGATCCGTTAGAAGTGTTATTGATAAAATTGACATCAGGTTTTGCAACAAAGGATTTCTTCAAAGGTTTAACATCAACATGTTTTGTCACTGACTTTGCCTTTGGTTCAACAAATAGTCAACCCAACTTAGGATCTTCCAGACACTTACCAACATTCTTGTCTGGACAATTTAACAATATGTGACCAACCAAACCTCAATGAAAACATGCACGCCTTTCCTTGTAAACCCGAGCATGTCGTTCCTTTTGAACACCACTTGAACTTGATGATTCACACTAAGAAACTGTGTTTGATGATTGAACAACCTTGGGTTTATCAGAATTAACTTTGCTTTTAACAAAATCAAGATTTGATGTTTTCTCAATAGTATTAATCTCTTCAACAACCAACCCACCATTCATAAAAGGTTTTAAAGGTTTAGATTTTGGTTTTGGTTGTTCAATATCATCATCAGGTTCTGTCAAGATGCACCGATCCCTGGTGACTTTCTTGACAACAAAGGTTCATCAGCCTTACACTCTTTCACTTTTCCTTCAGCTTGTTCTGGATCGAAGGATTCACCATCACTAGAATCATCATAAACCATATCCTCTCCTATAATAGGATTAACCTCGAGGCAGTTTTAGGCTCTAACTCTTCTTCGGTCACTGTCTCAATGCTACGAGATGTGTAATTACCATTAAATGGAGGACAGAAACCAACTCCCCCACCAACATTCTTATCATCAAATGATGGACAATAACCAATCCCCACCAGATTTTTCACCCAAAGCTTTTTCATTATAATATTCCAAAAGAAAACTGGAATTCTTATAACCTTCAAGCTTTCTCATTAACTTGGTTACCTCGCTCTGTGACTGGGCAAGTTCATTTATCTTTTTTCTCATATTCAAAATATGTCTCATCAATGTGAAAAGCTTGTTCATTTACTTAATTTGTAAAACCTTGATAACATCTTTCAATGATTCAATTTTTTCATTTAAAAGCTTCTCATTTTCATTCAAAACATGGTTTGATGTATGAATTGATTTCATGTCACAGATAAGGTTTGTGTTATCATCAGAAAATCTCATGATTTTTAAATCAGAATGAACACATTTAGCACAAGGAAGAGAAATAACCTCATGTACCTGTTTAGTATCAGCCATGAATCCATTGGCATTAGTAAACATTTCTGCTACTTTCTCTGTCACATTTTCAGCATTAGCTTTATCATCAGTCAGCTTCTCCCCATTCAAATCATCCTCTGCATTTTGAACTTTAGACTCTTCACCTTCAGATACACTCCCAGAATCACTTGAGTCACTGTCTGGGGAACTATGTTCAGAAACAGGATCACCATGAACTTCAGCAAGAAAAGCTTGACTAACATGAGCAACAATATCCTCCAAGTGTATTCCCCAATCATAATTCTCATCTTGCTGAGAAATCAAAGATGTAGAAGAACTCTGATTATTCTGGTTGTTTGAAGAAGAATTCTGATTCTGGACCTTTGGCTTGGTACATTCTCTAGCAAAGTGTCCATATTCCTGACAATTATAACAATTCACTTTTGACTTATCCAACCCCATTCTAGCTTTACTTGACGCTCCAATGAACCTTTTCCCTGTCTTCAGATGTTCCTTGCCCTGCCTCATCCACAAAGCCATATTCCACTGAATATTCATCTCTTCAAGAGCATCCTTATCCAATTTCTTAAAATCCTCTTCAATCATGTCTGGATCAGTGATCTTTCCATCAATTAATTTTTCGTAAGAAGTAAGAAACAAAGCAATCATGGCCATCATGTTATCAACAACTTTAGTAGACACCAGAGAAGAACACGAATGGGTATCACTTTTAGAATTCTTTGAACATCCCGAAGTAGAAGCAACATAGCATGAAGATTCACCACACGTACTTTCTTTTGAACCCTAACATTCATGAACATCACCAGAAAATAAAGCAACTATAGGTCCCAGCGGGTCTACGGATCGATCTCAGACGTATAACACGTTACGAATACTCATAGTGCGGAATCCTAATGAATAAACGCATCTCGAACAGGTAAGAACATGAAGTAAATGCACAAGACAAGATTCTCTGAAAGCTCCTTGTATTACTCTGATAAACGTGCTTACAAGTACTCAATCACAGAAGTTCTACTAAGAAAATACAACTACGCACCATTTATAGGCAACACATTCTGAAGTTCGCCACACCCATGGCTTAGGCGAACTTGTTATGTTCGCCATTTACAAAACATAACTGCTTAAGACAAATTACAATCATAAAGATTACAAAAGACCTATTCTATTACACAAAGCTACATGTCACACAAAATACTCCTACAGACTCCCCCTTGACATTAGCTTGGTCTCTTAATCTTTAGTTGTTCTTTTGAGTCTCCAGCAACTTGCTCCCAGCGTGTACACCATGGCTTATGCATACATGTAACACTGTCTTGTATTGCATTGCTTATTCTCTCCATTCACTTGTATACATAATCTCTTTTCTTTTCAATATCAGCTGATCTTTCTTTTAGAAATTTATAAGATTCAATGCATCATAAAAATGAAATAGAATCTCTACTTCATTATCTTGTATAACTGCCTCTCTAGTGTCCACATCCACAAACCACCACTTCATGTTTCTAATAAAGTCTTGTGGAACTTTCTTCAGTGGAATATTCTTCAATACTTTCATTGGTTAGAACTTATACTTCAAAACTTTCTTGTTTGTCACTGGATCTTTAACTTTAATTCTCACTCCCTTCTGAGGTTTTAAGTATTCATACTTACCAGTTGTATCTTCTCTCCTTATAAGTCTGGCAATTGCATCAGCAATACCATCCATTGATCTGTTAATCAATGGCTTAGTTGATAAGCCATTAACTTCACATCTAGGCAAAGAGTTCAAGTACTTCAATCTTGGTTTTAAGTACTGAACACCATCGGTCCTCTAGATCACTATCAGCTTAAACTCTTCTTCACAGAACCAACTTAATATTCTTCCACTACAATGACCTTCATCTACATATCTTTCCTCTTGAACAGGTGATGGTGGTGATACCTGCAATACCTTTTTCAACTTCTCACTACCTCTAACCACCTTTCTTTTGTCATTCCAGTTTCTTTGTATAGAACAGGCTCTTCATCCACAATATTTGATATATCAGGCTTGGTAATTTCAGGTTCTTTATCCATAGACTCAGTAATATCATCTGAACTAGTCTCATGAACTACATTGTCTTGAACAAAGTCTAAAGTAATGTTCAATCCATCACAACCTTCATATATAACATCAGTCTCATCCTTTTCTATTTCCACCTCCACAATCTCAGCTTCTTCAATCTCAGTTAACTCATCCTCATCATTAAGTAACTCATCTAAATTAGAAAGACATTCAAGCTTGTCAGCATTCTCTAGATCAGAATCATCGTAAAACGAATCATCTAACATGTCAGTTATAGCTTGTACATCTTTGTCTTGTTCATTTTCCGTAGATGGTCCCCTGAGCCATAGATACAGGCATCACATCAATAGCACCAGTAGCGTCTTGCCGTTCACCTTTCTTATCTACATTGGAATTATTTTCATCATAATCATCATCATTCTTTTGTACTTCTGGTGAATGACAAGTATCATTCCCAGGCTTCTCCCCCTGAGGTCAAGGCGCTCAGTCAACTGTGATACAAGAATTTGCATCTCAACAATTTGCCTGTTTTGAGAATTGATTTGTTATTGATGTTGAAAGTCACTGGCTTGTAATACATCAATATGTCCTTGAAGCCCCACTACCTGTGCTTGTAAGGTAGAGACTTTCTTTTTCAGTACTTTAATTTGCTTGTCTTTCTCACTGGAGGATGGTTCAGCTTGTGTTATAAAAGTATGAGGAATGGATGGAGTAGCAACAAGAGTAGGATTAATAGATTGAGTTGGAGTGACAATCAGTGTATCCACAAACTCAACATCTTCATCTACCTGAGTACTTGCTGTAGCTTTTTATTTCTTTGACTTTGGAGATTCCGGAAAATAATCTGAACCCGAAGATTCATCTTGTAATCGTGTTTTGCCCAGTACAGCACTAGAAGGAGGACTCCGGGCTGACTTTCTTCTTGGTAACTTCTTTCTTATCCTTGGATGTTTCACCAACCGAGCATAGTGCTCAAGGCTAAAATCTTGTTCAGTCTCTTCTGACTCAGTAGACTCATTCTCTTTATCAACATTTTCACTACAAGTTGAACTCAGCTTCTACATTCTCAACTTGATGTGGTGATGGAGGATTAACTTCCAAATTCTCCACATTATCTACATTCAACTCATGTTCCATGTGTTCAACATTTTCAACATTATCATTCTCACCCTCATGTTCAATCACATTTTAAGCTTCAACTTCATTGTGTTGTGCATTTGCTTGTTGAGGTTGTTCTTGTTGTGCCTGTGGTTGTTCTAATGCTTCATCTTCATGAATCCAATGATCATTCTACGGAGCCACATAATTAGGATTAACTATGTGTCCAAATAAAGCAGTAGGTATAGGAATCAAAGCTGGATTCTGTTACTTAACATTATGACAGTCTGTGAAAATTCTCTTTGTCATAGGAGTCAAAGTAAGTCTTGTATTCAACTGTGGTAGGTTTGGAATGAGATGGTTGATAATGACTTGTAAAAACCTACGGTACATGATAAAACCCTGACCCTCAGGTGGTGTGATTTGTGCAACCAACTCTTTGTGGAGGTATAAAGCAAAATTGAAGGGTTGATTTAATGCCAAGGCCACCATTGCTCCTTGTAATACAGATTTCAGACCATCAGTTCCTGCCTTCCTTGGAGACAAACACTTTATGATGACATGCATCAAATATCTCCATTGACCAACAAGACCTCCTTTAGTGCTTGTGAATCATTAGCCCTGCCTCTGTAACCCATTCTATTAAAGCACCATATGATTAAAGTAGTAGGCAAGCGAATAGGATCTCTGGCAGCACCTCCTAAGTTCAATGCTTCTCTGATAGTTTCCACAGAAATCTCTATCTCTTGATTATTAACAGTAGCTCGAATCACATTCAGATCAACTGTACAGTCATGTTCAACTGTATCCAATAACTACTGGATATATTGAAGACTAATCACTTGGTTTGCAGATAAAACCACTCTCAACCTTGACCTATTCAAGAACGTGATTATCTCTCGGTAGTTAACAGCTTCAGCCAAATCCGGATCAGCCAAAGCTCCTTGATTGTGTTTATACTTAACCCGTCTGTCCATGACCTTCACATGATACATGATTAGACTTTGCAACAAATAAAATAAAACAAACAAAAACAAAAACAAAACAAAGAAAAAGTAAAGACCCCAGAGGCGAACTTAATAAGTTCGCTAAGAATCCCTGTGGGGAACTTATTAAGTTCGCCTGAACAAGTTTGCTACAACCCTTCAGCTACTCAGAAATCTGAACACCTCAAATCGAATGTTGAACAAGTGAATTAATGCATCAAACACACTTACAATCACTCGAATAACACTGATATGCAATCAATTTCATATAATATACTCAAGCAACCGTATCCAAGCACACAACAGATGTCACACTTAAACCCTAAGTCTAGAACCATCAATTTGAACAATTCAGTGGATAAACATTTCTGATTTTACCTTCGGAATAAGAATTCCCTAGAAGATTTAAGGTACCCTATGGTCTTCTGTTCATATAACATCCTTACTCATCAAAACATGTAATTTGTACAATTCAATATTATATCATGAAATTATATTCGATAAAATTCAATGTAAACAGGATCAGATCATGACATGTTACCTTATTCGTACTAAATTTGCAATATAATACATGTAAATTCAAATTGTCAGCATTATAGGATTTGAAACCAAAAGCGTTTTTATCCCACATTCTTGTGAGTCAGTACCATTTGTATGAAAACAACGTGTACCCCACAGGTATACCAATAGAAAGTAAATTGCACTATCTTCAAGACATATGTGACTTATGCAATGATAAAATCAATCACTAGGATGAAATTATCTCAGTTAGCACAGGAAAAAGAAGCAGATCCCGAAGGATATAAGGAATCAGAATGATTCATAGTGCTTGGTTTGGATAAGTATCAAGATTCATATCAACAGAAAGATTGTACCAATGAATTTCTTCAATATAAGAATGATCAAGGAATCGATTGATTCCTTGAAACAGGATAGCGTGATCCAACTGTTATCTGGATGTATTCAATGGAATCAAGATAAGTGATCCAAGGGCTAGCATATGTTCTAACAAATGTCGTCAGAAGCATATCTTAGTGCAACATCAAATTGCATGTTTTTCGGGGCATGGGTAGTGAAGTGAACCAAAAAATTGTGCTAATCAATATAATCCGATACTGGTCTCATGAAATACATGAAGCCTCATATTCTATATCGGATAATGATATTTTAACACACACACCCGCATATCATGGGTTCAAATCACAGTTGTGACATAGAACATTATGTTTTCACACTACTAAAGGTCTAAAAATGCTTCTAACCTGTCACACCCCGACCGATAGCGGAATCATCGGGGCGGGACATGTAGATTGTTCATAAGCACAAGGTTGACTAGATTGAATATATTAAACGTCAAATTTCATTTCAAGTAATCCAAACACAACCAAATCCAACATAGAACAAAACTGAAATACATAGAATTCTTTTATTTAAATTAGCTAAGCCCAAGCCTATGTGTAGCACAACTTGATCAATCTCACACATTAGAACCTGAAACATGAATAAAATAAAGTCAACTAAAAAGTTGGTGAGTATAACACAGGTTTATATAGATAGCATATAGTTTGTAAAACAAATCCTTACATAACATGATAAATAAGGCATTTATGGGGAGCCGCTATTGTGTAAACATGTACAATCAAACCTTTGTAACTAGCATGCAAAATTGTGTTGTCGGTATCAATCACCCCAATCTGGGTGGGTTTGTCAGACTCAATAGATCTATCATTGAAAACCGTCGGCTTGAATAGTTAATGATTGCACATAATCGCATACAAAGGTTAGCACACCTAGCACTTGGGCATAAAGCTCAAATTGCACACATGAATATAAATAGGATTTGTACTTGTGTTGTTTGTGTAAATGTAAACATGTAATTTGAATAGTGTTCATGTTTCACCCCAAAAATGAAAAAGAGTAAAAGGGGCTATGTATACTCACTTGGTTTGAAGGCGTTGCTAACAAAGATACTAGATAGAAAAAGGATCCTTGAAATGCACAAGTTAACCTAAGGAGTAATGTATATGGTATTAATAGTGTGCACCAATGTTTAAGTCTAAAGTTGCATTTGGACTTGTGTAATAAGGTCATCGATTTGTAATTGGAGGTATTAAATAAAATATATAAAGTTTGAAAGAGTATTTTTAGAACATTTTGATTAAGGTTTGACTTTAAATAATTAAATAGGTAATGTAAATAATTATTGTTTATGAAAACATTGTAAGTATTAGTTATAAGTTAGTATAATTAATTAATCTTTTTGTTTAAATATAAATTAAATAAATAATTATTTTATTTATTTATTTATTTATTTATAAAATGTAACTTAACCATTCAAATACTTTTTAAATGAAAGGTTCAACAATAATTGTAAATTAAATTTTATAAATTTTAAATAATTAATTTTTCCATTTATTAAATATTTGTTCTTTCTAAATATAATTAAATGCAATTTTATAAAATTCAACTATTTTTATTTTGTAATTCAATCAGAATATTTGTGGTTTGAAAAATATATAAAATTTATAATTCTGCCAAGATTTTAACTCACACACGACCGTGCCTGGGAAGGGCACGATCGTGCTCGAACCACGGGCGCGGCCATGCTAGTCAGGGCGCGACCGTGTTGATCAACAAGAGGACTTAAACTAATTAAATCATTAGGCACGATCGTGCCTTGGCTAGGCACGATCGTGTCTATGATCCTAAGACACGATTGAGATTAGCCAAAGGGCATGATTGGGTATGTACAAGAGGACACGACCGCGCTGATAGTCGGCACGACCGCGTCTCATGAGACCCGACCGCGCTAGATGATTAGGGCGACCGCGTCTGTTCCAAATCAGGAACGAATTGACTAATTCTTATAATAACAGGGTTGGAAATCATAGGGCTTTCACCCATTAGGTCATCACGAATCCTTTTGTAGAGTTTAATTGTATTTAAAACGTGTCTAAGGTTTGATTCGATTAAATCATTTTTAACGAAAATGTGGATTCGGGTTCGTGGTGATTTCCATAAAGGAAGCCCAAATTATCATGGGGCTTTTGATCTATGAACTGAAACGAAAGTGTGGAAGGTTTTAATTACCCGGATGAATAATGAATCGATGGAGTACGGTAGGGACTTGTTCCGGCGACGACGGTTTGATCTCCGGCGTCTTCTGCTGTAACTCCGGCTGCTTCTGTGTGTTCAGAAGTTTTTTAGGGAGGATGGTAATGCGTTTATTTGAGAGAATTGAGACCAGAATGGTGGATTCGGTGAACAAGAATGAAGGGTCAACGGTTTAGCTTAGGAATCTATAATTGGTGTTAATTCAGGTGTAATGTCGATGCTTAATCGTCTAATGATGATTATTAACAGATAAACGTGTATAACCGTTACGGAATTGAGCGAGTTTAGAATGTAAGATCGTTTTTACGTTTCAACTGTCAAGAGGCGCGACCGTGCTAAGGCACCAGGCGCGATCGTTCCAAAGCAAGTCGCGCGACCGTGCCAAAGCACTCGGCGCGACCGTGTCAGAACGAGGCGCGACCGTGCCTATTAGGGTTTCTTGTAAATTTTCAACATCAGACCTTGTAACTTTGGTCTTTGACATATTTGTATAAATAGATACTTATGTAGTGTTTTAGTAGGTTATAACCATGTAAAATTTACGGGTTAACATTGAAATATAGTATTTAATTGATGGTACGAAAAGGAATAAAACAGTGCACGAGAATTGAGTTTGAAATGCATTACATTGAATTGAAAATACGGATACTAAAATCAGAAATGTTACAGTCTCCCCATGTTGAGGGAATTTCGTCCCGAAATTTAGCAAGAGGAAACTACGGCATAAGTAAAAAGATGGGGGTACTTGAGCTTCATGTGGTCCTCTCGTTCCCAAGTGAATTCAGGACCACGCTTAGACTCCCAACGAACTTTGACAATAGGAATACGACTTCACTTGAGTTGTTTGATTTGACGATCCATAATTTCTACCGGTTTCTCAACGAAGTGCATCATTTCATCAATGCGCACGTCATCAAGTGGTATATGGAGATTCTCATCAGCGAAACACTTCTTCATATTAGATACATGAAATGTAGGATGCACATTGCCAAGAGATGGAGGTAACTCGAGTTTGTAAGCCACCTTCCCAATCCTTTCAAGGATTTTGAATGGACCAACATAGCGAGGGGCTAACTTGCCTTTCTTTCCAAAATGGATAACACCCTTCCATGGGGACACCTTAAGAAGAACAAGGTCACCGACTTGGAATTCCAAAGGTTTTCGACGTTTATCGGCATAACTCTTTTGCCGACTTCTCGCTGTTCGGATGTTGTCACGGATTTGAATAATCTTGTCGGATGTTTCTTGAATTAGCTCGGGACCGGTGATTTGTGCTTCACCAATCTCGTTCCAACAGATAGGAGAACGACACTTGCGACCATAAAGAGCTTCGAATGGAGCCATGTTGATACTTGTGTGATAGCT
Organism: Smallanthus sonchifolius; assembly: GCA_023525975.1. Taxonomy (NCBI): domain Eukaryota; kingdom Viridiplantae; phylum Streptophyta; class Magnoliopsida; order Asterales; family Asteraceae; genus Smallanthus; species Smallanthus sonchifolius. The sequence continues at coordinate 42,959,501 of CM042033.1, forward strand.
ATTATTGTAAGAGAACTCAATGAGGGATAAATGTGAATCCCAATTTCCACCAAAATCGATTATTCAAGCTCTAAGCATGTCTTCAAGTGTTTGGATTATTCGCTCGGTTTGACCATCAGTTTGCGGATTATAAGCCGTGCTCAAATCCAATCGTGTGCCAAGAGCGGTTTGGAGAGATTGCCAAAATCGAGAAGTGAACCGGGCATCTCGGTCGGATATTATGTTCAAGGGAACACCATGACGGCTCACAATTTCATCAATGTAAATTCGGGCTAGTTTCTCAACCCGATAGTCTTCAGGATAGGCAAGAAATGAGCAGATTTGGTGAGACGATCAATAATCACCCAAATGCTATCATAACCACTCCAGGTGCGAGGGAGCTTGGTAATGAAATCCATAGCTAAGTTTTCCCATTTCCACACGGGAATTTCTGGTTGTTCAAGTAAACCAGAAAGACGTTGATGTTCGGCTTTGACTTTGGAGCAGGTTAAACATTTGGCAACAAAAAGAGCAATGTCCTTTTTCATACCGGGCCACCAATATTGTTGGCGAAGATCTTGGTACATTTTATCTGCACCAGGATGAATAGAATAACGAGTCTTGTGAGCCTCGTTCATGAGAAATGTACGGAGATCATCGCGATAGGGAACCCAAATACGGTTCAAGTAATAAAGTAAGCCAGTGGGTTTTGATTCAAGCAGAAGTTCAACACCACACGACATTTCCTCGTACATGTTACCCTCGGTGACTGATACGTGTTGAGCTTCTAAGATGCGGATTTGAATATCGGTTTGAATTCGGGCACAATGAAGCATGACATGGTTCTTTCGACTCAAAGTGTCGGCTACAACATTCGCTTTGCCGGGATGGTAACGAATCTCGCAGTCATGGTCATTAAGGAGTTCAACCCAACGTCTTGCCTCATATTTAGTTCCTTTTGATTAAAGATATGTTGAAGACTTTTGTGGGCGGTGAACACCACACATTTTGTGCCATAGAGATAATGTCTCCAAATCTTTAATGCGAATACGACCGCACCCAACTCGAGATCGTGCGTCGTATAATTCTTCTCATGAATCTTAAGTTGTCGTGATGCATAGGCAATTACTTTGCCTCGTTGCATAAGGACACAACCGAGACCTTGGTTAGAAGTGTAGGTCCCGGGAGCCTCGTCGCGCAGCGGATAATAACACGATCTGTTCTGTGATTTGTGTGGGAACAAAGAAACGAGACAGAGAACATGAACACAGACAAAAGACGATGAAACGAAACGTAATCCATAACAAAGAAGTCATCCCGTATTACAGACTACATACCAAAGGAACACACATCTCTCATCTAAGCTCACGGTCCAGGGGTCGGGAGAGCTCTTCCCGACCCGGACAACCTGTTCCAGAGTTCCACCTACAAATGAAGAGAAGTCTTCTATTTATAGGGGCAGGAACACTTCCTGCGTACTTGACAAGTACGCAAGGCAAAAGCCTTGCGTACTTACTAAGTACGCATGGTTTGGTCATGCGTACTTGACAAGTACGCAAGGCAAAAGCCTTACGTACTTACTAAGTACGCAGGACCAAACTGGTGTGCGGGCTAAGTACTCAGGAACACCCTCCTACGTACTAGCCACGTACACCGATACATAGAATTTAATCTATAGTTACAAAACATGCTTCTACAAACTCCCTCTTAACTATAGCATCAAATTCTATCTATCTCTAACACTGATATACATCAGTTTACAAAGAATGTCCTAACAGACTCCCTCTAAACTAATGACATCAAGTGTCTTCTGGTGAGACTTGATCTTCTGGCATTCCACTTGAGATCTTCAAATCTTCAAACTTCAGTCTTCAGTTGCCGAGTGATGACAAACCCGACTCCCTCTTACCTGTAGCTTTCATTGTAGACCAAACCAAGTGCTTCAATAGGCACCGACTAACCCAACACACTTCATTGTAGTTCATCCTCTCTGTAGTTGCTTGATCCACCCTGACTTAGAACTCTGAGTCTGACAATGTCTTCCAATCCAGGTAACAATAGTAGACTAAGACAATTCCAAATCAGCTGGCATATGATAGAGAGTTTGAATTTCCAATAACCTGCATCAAACCAATCAGCTCCCATAGGAATTCCAGTAAGATAAACTTAAGTCTTCAACCAGATGTGTTTAACTCTATCCTGTATCTTCACGAGTCAATCAAATTCCCGAAAATGTTCATTTCCAATATCCCCTTTCAGTTTAAGCTCCATCTGACTAGACCAGAAACAAGGGTATGTTTCCTATCCCATCGGCCAATGATAAAAGGTTCCATCTTCAACTAATAATCCAACAGATATCCAGCTTCATCCTGAAAACACTTGATAGAATCAAACACAAAATCATGCTCAGCAGCGATCACCTTATATCCAAAGTCCAACATTCTTCAATTAGATCTTCATTCCTGGTTCACACCTCCTAATCTGTATACATTCACCATGGCGTGAAGTTCCATAACTAGGTTGTCTATCTGGCATTCCGCCCAGATCCCGAATGAGAAATCCCATCATAATTGAATCACATCAAATCTTGAACACAGGCTTGACCAATGAGCACGAAAAATATAGTTTACACGAGAAATCACGGTTGATGATGCATTTATTTTTATCCCCCTCATTTCTCTGTAAACTATGTCCAGCTTCATCATCACTTCACTCAAATCCTCAAAAAGCACAACTAGCCAACACCAGGATTTTATTCTTTATTCCTTTGCAAAGATCCAAAACAGCAAATCCTTGGGTTCAAGTTGTTCCAGTATTCATCCCCTATTAAAGAAGTATCCGAGGACACTCGTAGCCTACATATTCAGGTTTGAATACCTAAACAAGATGTTTCTTTTTCCGAAAGACCCAAAGCAGCCACATCTTCACAAATAGAACGAGACTTTTAGCCGATGACGACCCAAATGCTCCCATTAGTTCAGCATTCATACCCTATTAAATAAGTATCCCGGATACTCGTAGCCTACATTTTCAGGTATGGACCCTTAAACAATGTATGACAAGTGGTATCATCCAACAAAAATCTCGTCCGTGTTTCGCCAAGCCACATCATATACAAATTCTGGTCCGGAAAAACCAAAAATTACTATCTTCTCAAGAATGGGCCGAAACACGCGTACATATGATCACACAAAATTTTGGCAAAGAAAAGTTTTCCCGCCAAAAAACTTTTTTTTTTTTTTTTTTTAATTCCAGAGGCTAGTCCATGAGTACTTAGTAAATACGCACATAAAGGGTGCTCATGCGTATTTAGTAAATACGCAAAGCCAAGTGCTCATGCGTATTTGATAAGTTCGCAAAATGCCCGTGCGTACATGCTAAGTACGCAGAGGAAATACTCATGCGTACTTAACAAGTACGCAGGACAACTTCTCTTGCGTACTTAGTAAGTACGCAGGGCAAAACCCATGCGTACTTAGTAAGTACGCAGAAAAGCTGAATTTGCGTACTTATCAAAAAGTAACAGCGTTCTTGACGGATCTTGAGGAAATTGCTCGAAAAGTGATGGATCTGAGAAATTAATGCTTCTAAAAGCTTCGAAAACATCATCTAACAAACCCTTAGCCTTCCAAACACCAAATGAAGTGATAACAAACTCGGATTTAAGGATTTTAGGTTACGAACTCGTTTTGCTCAAAACCCTAAAGAATCGAAACTGGAACACAAATCAGCGAACACCGAGGCTCTGATACCACTTGTAGGTCCCGGGAGCCTCGTCGCGCAGCGGATAATAACACGATCTGTTCTGTGATTTGTGTGGGAACAAAGAAACGAGACAGAGAACATGAACACAGACAAAAGACGATGAAACGAAACGTAATCCATAACAAAGAAGTCATCCCGTATTACAGACTACATACCGAAGGAACACACATCTCTCATCTAAGCTCACGGTCCAGGGGTCGGGAGAGCTCTTCCTGACCCGGACAACCTGTTCCAGAGTTCCACCTACAAATGAAGACAAGTCTTCAATTTATAGGCGAAGGAACACTTCCTGCGTACTTGACAAGTACGCAAGGCAAAAGCCTTGCGTACTTACTAAGTACGCATGGTTTGGTCATGCGTACTTGACAAGTACGCAAGGCAAAAGCCTTGCGTACTTACTAAGTACGCAGGACCAAACTGGTGTGCGGGCTAAGTACTCAGGAACACCCTCCCGCGTACTAGCCACGTACACCGATACATAGAATTTAATCTATAGTTACAAAACATGCTTCTACAAGAAGCATCACAGTAGACAACTAAATCATCATTCCCATCAGGGAGAGTCAAAATGGGAGCATTGTACAATTTTTGTTTGAGGGTTTGGAAAGCTTCTTCTTGTTTTGGTCCCCATTCATAAGTCTTACGTTTGTGAGTCAAAGCGGTAAGGGGGACAGCAATCTTAGAGAAGTTTGAGATAAAACGACGGTAATATCCCGCAAGACCAAGAAATGAATGAACTTCAGTGGGAGTCTTCGGGGTATTCCAATTCTTAACCGTCTCGATCTTAGCAGGGTCAACATGAATACCCTTGTAGTTGATGATGTGACCAAGAAATTGAACTTCCTTTAGCCAAAATTCACATTTGGAGAATTTGGCATATAGTTGTTCCTTCCTCAAGAGATCCAAAACCAGTCTAAGATGTTGCTCATGGTCGGCTTTAGTCTTGGAGTAGATTAAGATGTCATCGATGAAAACGATCATGAACTTATCAAGGTATGGTTTGCACACACGATTCATGAGGTCCATGAAAACTGTGGGTGCATTGGTTAGCCCAAAAGGCATAACCATGAACTCGTAATGACCATACCTTGTTCGGAAGGCAGTCTTTGGAATATCATCTTCTTGTACACGGAGTTGGTGATAACCGGATCAAAGATCAATCTTCGAGAAGCAAGTAGAACCTTGAAGTTGATCAAAGAGGTCATCAATTCTAGGTAAGGGATAACGGTTTTTGATAGTAAGCTTGTTGAGTTCGCGGTAGTCAATACACATGCGAAATGATCCATCCTTCTTTTTGACGAATAAGACGGGTGCACCCCACAGTGAATGACTTGGACGAATGAATCCTTTGTCGGAGAGCTCTTGAAGTTGACTTGCAAGTTCTTGCATTTCAGAAAGTGAAAGACGGTATGGAGCTCTAGCCACGGGGTTTGCTCCGGGCACAAGATCAATGCGAAATTCTACTTGACGAATGGGTGGAAGGCCGGATAAGTCTTCGGGGAATACTTCAGGAAAAACTCGGATAATGGGGATATCTTGAATACTCTTCTTTTTAACATCCTTTTGAACGATATGGGCCAAAAAGGCCACGTACTTCTTTCGTAAGTACTTTTGAGCAGTAGTGCATGACATTAATTTAAGCCCTTTGCAAGGCTTTTCACCAAAGACTCTCAACGTTTCTTGTAGGTCCCTAATTCATTGCATGACGGATCTCTAGACTCGTGGCACGACACGGTGATAACGTGCGGAATCCATGATCAACGTGCTCGTGTAACTCAATCAACAACAACGGTGTAAATAAACGCTTTGTATTTCCACCAAGATATCAGTTTACAAGAATTCACTCTAATCAGTTCCTCCTGATCTCCCTGTCTCACACACTGTTTCACAGACTCTGTAACTGTATATATAAGCTACTGTTCTGCACGAGGCGAACTTTAAGTTCGCCTCTAACAGACTAAGCGAACTTAATAAGTTCGCCTCTGATAGACTTAAGCGAACTTATTAAGTTCGCCTCTGATAGGCTAGGCGAACTTATTAAGTTTGCCTCTGATAGCTAGGCGAACTTGTTAAGTTCGCCTCTGATAGGCTAGGCGAACTTGTTAAGTTCGCCTCTAGCAGAACTTACATAGAATTTTATCAACAGTTACAAAACATGTCCTAACAGACTCCCCTATAACTGTTGCTAACAATTCTATCAATTACAAGTCAAAGACTCTAAGACTAAGACATAATATCTTCAAGCTCGTTGTCACCAGAATATGCTCCAACATTTCTCCCGATGGTAGAGGTATTTGGATGCACTTATCGAAACAGACGACTTCGGCATGATGATTTGATAGCCAATCCATGCCTATGATGATATCAAAACTTCCTAGTGGCATTGGAACAAGGTTGATTGGGAATGTATGTTCATTAAGTTCTAGAGAACAGTCATAGATAATAGACTCGATTGTAAGTGAATCACCATTTGCTATTTCGACGGTAAAGGTTTTCTCTAATTGGGATTGTGTCTTTGCAAGTAAAGGTTCAAAGTTAAGTGACACGAAACTCTTATCGGCACTGGTATCGAATAAAATGGAGGCATATTGACTATTAACAAGAAACGTACCATTGACCACGTCATTGTTGGCTTGAGCTTCATTGGCGTTTATGTTGAAAGCACGCCCACGAGCTCCACCTTGTCTAGCATTGACTAACTTTGGGCCACACTCATAACATGCTCGCCCATTTGCAATAGCGGATACACCTTGATTAGCCACTTGGGTGTTGGTTTGGTTTGGTAGGTTGATTTGGCCCGCAAGAGCTTTGGCCCTACAAACATTAACTGTATGGCCATATTTTCCACAATAAGTACAAAGGCGACATGGGATGCCTTGGGGATGATGGTAGTTGCAGGTGGCACAAAGTGGGTAGATTCCAACATATGGCTTTTTGGCCGGTGCTTGAACCATAGGTGCAGCTTGGTTAATAGGAATAGTAGCAGTGACCACAGCATAGTTTCTAGTCTTCCTTTTCCTATTATTGCGGGAGGGTTCAGTTGTGGCTTCTTTGTTGTGGGTAGGAGGGGTTATAGTGTCAGAAACTTTCTTGGTGCCCTTTTTAGTAAGAGTCCCCGCCTTCACATGGTTATCAGTTAAAGTGGCGGATAAGCGGATGGCATCTTCAAGTGTTGCGGGATTCCTTCCTAGGACAGTATCTTGAATTTGCCTAGGTGGTCCCCCAATATACTTTTCAATGCAGCGGGACAAAGGAGTTACCATGTGGGGCACAAGCAGACTCAACTCATGGAACTGAGTTGTATATGCCAAGTTTTCACCACTATCTTGGGCAAGATCCCAAAATTCGGCTTCAAGTTTCTTCACTTCATTTCAAGGACAGAATTCCTCGTTCGTTAGCCTTTTAACCTCATCCCAAGGTAAGGCCATTGCCACATCCACACCTCGATTTCGTTTCTCCCCATTCCACCACGTGAGTGCCCGTTTTTGTAGGACAATTGTGGCATGACGAACACGAAGGTTGTCGGGGCAGTCACTATTGAGAAAGGTATTCCCAATGCTTTCGAACCATTGAAGGAGTCCGGTAGCTCCTTCGGTACCATAGAACTTGAGGGGATTACACGAGTTGAAATGCTTGAAGGTGCATTGAGATGGGTTGTTACCACCATTTCCACCATTACCAGCATTACCACTATTACTACCATTTCCACCATTGTTGCCATTGGTGGCACTATTAGCTTGAGTGAGTTGTGTCACGAGTTGTGCAAGTATAGCAGCAATGTTGGTATTGGTGTTGGCCGTGGGAGCACGACGAGGAGGCATTCTACAGATTTTCACAAGATAAGAAAAGATGTAAGAACTCATGAGGATTGTTTGGATTTAATAGAATAAGATAACAAAATAAATAGATAATCATAGTTTGGATTGTACTCAAATAGTGATAAAATCACTCGAATACTATGACACATTAAGGTTAATTAAACTTATATAATTTTCAAGGAGACATGCTTTAGCCTATAAGTAAACACTTATCTCGGGAATTCCCAGGAAAGCATACGGGTCCCTCGGTTGATTGGGATTTATGTGAAATGCTTTCCTAGACAGAAAACCCAAAATACAGGTGCCACTCTTCAGATTGCACGTGTCCTCAAATAATTAACAAAGCTTAAAAACCTTAACGAGGAAATAAAGAAAATTTTTTTTTATGAATTTTCGCTTCATGAAGTTTCCACAAGCTTAGAAAGATAAAGATAGAGAAAGAAAATAAGAATATTATGAGGTTTTAGGATATATGAAAGGATATTGTTTATTTAATTTATTATTTAAGTATTGTAGATGCATAATATGTCCCTAATCCCTTGTAATATGTATTTCATCTATGTTGAATGTAATTATTTGATGTATTAATGAAATTACATGTTTATCCTTAATGTTTACTCATATATAACGACTATGTATTAAACGATCTGATAAATATCGATAACGTTGATCAATCGTGCTATTGAAAGGCCCATTCGCACGAATGGATCATGAGAATGATCCATTCGCGCGAATAGCTCATGAGAATGATTCATTCGCTAGAATAAGTCATTAGAATGATTCATTCGTACGAATGAACTCATTCGTACGAATGGCCTCAGCACTATATATAGAACTTTCACTTCATGAGCACATATACAACACAAAAGACAACACATATACACATAGAAGAGACTAACTAGAGTAGAACCAGACTAAGCAACACAACACACAAACTCTTTGCACCTGTATTGTCGAATCTCTATCCGTTGATAGTTTCCAGGTCTTGTATCCAACTTCTCTACACCAAAGGGTCGATAGAAACCTTCGTTTCGACATCTAATCCGCTCGTTTCTTACGACCCGATCCGTGTCATAGATTGGATTGTCAATCAAATCGGATTCCGCACGATTTGGTTCGGTTAATGTGTTGAATCATTGGATCAAGGTAGATCCCGATCCAACAAAGTGGTATCAGAGCTATTGTGCTCTAGATTCAACATAGAAAACCTAATCTTGCTTTTTCTAGCTACTTGAATGTTATAAAGATCACTTGATCGTTGTTTAGCCACGTTCAAAACTTGTGATTATTGCTTCTGAGTGATCTGATCGTTTCAGTTTCCAGATCTGATAATAGGCTCAATCATTGGTGCTTTTTGGTGTAAAAAAGTCAAACAGCCCTCTGTCGTACGAATGGCTACTATGATGAACTTCATTCGCACGAATGGCTCCTACCATTCGCACGAATAGATCAATTCTCCCGCTCATTTGTTCAAACTTCCAATCGCACGAATAGAAAATTCCATTCGCACGAATAGAAAATTCCATTCGCACGAATAGAAAATTCCATTCACACGAATAGAAAATTACATTTGCACGAATAGAAAATTCCATTCGCACGAATAGAAAATTCCATTTGCACGAATAGAAAATTCCATTCGCACGAATAGAACCATTGGCATAAATCTCTTCTGAAATTTTTTTTGTGTCGAAAAACTTCGTTTTTTACCATGTCGGACTTAGCCTTTGTTGCCAGTCAGAACAGTAAAATCCAAAACTTGTTATTAATCGATAATGAAGCTAGAAATGCTAACAAGGCTCCTAAACTCATGACAATGGACGAATATCATCACTGGAAAAACAGGTTTGAGATACACATTAATGGAGTTGATACAAACTTATGGATGATGATAGAGAATGGATATCAAAAAGTGTTGAGTGAGGATGGAACTCCTGTTTTGGCTTCCCTTTTAAGCGAACAACAAAGAAAAGATTATGACTTTGAAAAGAAGGCATATGCTATCTTATCTCAGGCCATATCAAAAGAAATATTTCATCAATTCAGGCAGTTTACATCTTCAAAATCTCTGTGGGTTGCCTTAGAACAACGTCACGAAGGAAATGCTTCGTTGAAAGCTATCAATGCTAAGGCCATTAAGAAGGAATTTGATAATTTCATGTATATTGGGAATGAGTCCTTAGATGATCTATTTGAGAGATTCTATCACTTGATGAGTGAATTGCATGCCCATGAGATCAAAACAACGAAAGAAGAAAAGGTTCAATGCATGGCAGATGCGCTACCACCAAAATGGGATTCATTCTTGATGGTTCTCAAACAGAACAATACTCTTGAAACCATTGATATCAATGAATTTCTTCCAAAATTGAGAGAACAAGAGGTGATGAATAAGTGGAAGTTAAAGAGAGGCGCACAAGCTCAGGATCCTTCATTGTACTATTCCACATCAACTCAACAAAATGCTCCTTTGCAGACTACGTTTGTATCAAACATGTCAAATGTTTCAGCCAGCCAGTCTTCAACAGCTCATGCTTCAGTTTCATCAAGCTCGGTTCCACAGCAGGGAAATACTGCTAGTACTCCTCCACCAAGCCCCATTAAATTGCAAACAGACAACTTTGACAAGGTTACTATCGAAGTGGCTAAGGAACACATGGCACTGTTGTCTACCGTTATCAATTCATATGACAGTCTTGTTGCTGGACAGGTTGGAAACAGTCATCTGACAGCAGAAGACTATGCTCAGATTGATAAGGATGAAATGGATCGAATTGATATAATGTGGGCTCTTGCAAGTGCAGTCAGAAGAGCGAGAGATTATGTAAAAAGGACAGGAAAAACTCTCGAAGGGAACAAAGACACTACTTATGGTTTTGATCTGTCTGCTGTTGTTTGTTTTAACTGTGGTGAGAAAGGGCATTTTGCTAGGCAATGTGAAAAGCCTAAACAGACTGGAAACCGCAACCCTTTCAACAACCGTCAAAGCCAACCGAAGCCACAAAATCAAAATACAGAAACAAACCTTGTTCCAGTTACTCTTGCATAAGATAAGGACACTTCTAGTGGAACAAAAGCTATGGTTGTTCAAACAGATGAGACTGTTGATTGGTCTTTTAAATTTGGAGCTGATGGTAGTTCAGGGGATAGAGCTTACATGGCAAAGGCTGTAGAAGTTAATGAAGAATCAGATTCTGATGCTGAGAGAGATTGCTTCAGAAAGTTCATCAGCTGCAGACGACACATCTTCAAACAGTTCTGGCTTCACAGCTGAGAATGAAGATAAATCATCTGTTGTCTCTTCAAGTCAATCGACAGCTGATGTGGATGATAACAATTCCTCTTCTGAATCTACCTGTAGCTGTGCTTTTATGGTAAAAACATCCACAGGAATTCAGGTAAATTCTGATAGTTTTGAAAGTGAGTCTGAATCTCAACCGTGTTTAATTTGTGATGAACTTGAGAAGAAAGTTGAGACACTTAAAAGTCACAACCCAGACTTAATTGCTGATTTAACTAATTGTCTTGAAGCAAACCGTGTTTTAAAGGGAAACGAACTTGCTTTCAAAAACAAAATTGATCTTTTAAACAGGCAAGTTCATGAATTAGAAATCTGTGTTATCAACAAACAAAATGCCATCACTCTTTATTTAAACACGATTGATGAAACAAAGAAAAAGCTGGCGCTTGTCGAATGTGATTATGAAACTTTAAATCAAAAGCTGAAAAGTTATTCAAATTCTTCTTACCTTCTTGATTACATGATTTCACGGCGTACAGGAAAGAAAAATGCTGGGTTTGGGTATAAAAATTGTCCTCCACCGGTGTTGAATACTATGGTAAACACACCGGATGATAACCCAATCATTGACTTTAAGGTCAAAACGCCACTTGTCGTTGATCCAACCGAAGACAAAATTTCTCAACCAAAGGTTAACGATAATGGTGCTTCGACCTCGGAGTCCCAGTGTGTTGATGGAATGGTAGAAGAGTGGGATGAAGACGACGATGAGTGTCCTACTCGTGGTTTGGGACACAAAAACTCGTCTGCTCCACAGAATGACAGCATTGATATTTCAAAATCTGCTTCTAAAAATGTTTTTAAAATTAAACCAACCAATTGCCGTCCATCTCATCCCACTACTTCTGATCAGAAGAATCAAGTAAGCAAAGCCTCAATCAAAAAGGTTAATTTTGTTAAAGCTGGAGAGTCTATTCAATCAAACAGGTCACTCTCTTCAGCTGAACTAAAAGAAGCTAAGGCTGGTGGTTCAAAAACTCATCAGAGTAAAAATCAATACAGATCTCCGAGGTTGGTTGAGCGGAGATACTGTTTTGAGTGCGGTACACAAGGACACGTTGTTGTCAACTATCCTTATCTTCAGAAGCCAAGTAAAAGAGTTAACCATTTTCCAGAAAATAAACAAAAGTTTATAAAGTCAAAATCTAACTCTTTTACCCAACAACAAGTGCATCAAAAGAAAGTTAAACAAAAGATGCATGACTTGTTGGTCTCTGATTCGAGTTCCACACCTGTACAAATCGTTAAGCAATCCATTGTTTACCACAAACAGTCGTTGCACAAACAACATGTGTGGAAAGCAAAATCAGATGATGCTTCTGACGACTGTACTTCAAAGTCAAATGGTTGTTCCAAAAATCCACAAGGACAGTGGATGGATTGTACTGTTGTAGATGAGACTGGGAAACCCAAGACCGTAAAGGCTTGGGTTCCTAACCTAAACTAATTACTTTCCTTCTTGTGCAGGTTGTCCTTTATAATCCTATTAGCAATAATTGGATTATTGATAGTGGGGCATCCAGGCACATGACTGGGAACTTAGCTCTCCTTTTCGACGTCAGAAATATCAAAGGGGGCTATGTTTCATTTGCAGGCGATAAAGGTGGTTTTATCTCAGCTCAGGGAACACTGTCTAATGGAGCTGTCAGCTTTGAGAAGGTCAACTTTGTCAAACAGTTGGATAACAACTTACTTTATGTTTCTCAAATCTGTGATAAGGAGTTCAAGGTTCTTAATTTTTCTTGCTTATGCATCCTACAAAAGGTTCAAAGTCTATCAAATGGATGTAAAGAGTGCTTTCCTTCATGGAGAAATCAGTGAAGTCGTATACGTCAGTCAACCTCCCGGGTTTGAAGATCCTTTGCATCGTGACCGTGTCTACAAATTGGACAAGGCACTGTACGGATTGAACCAAGCTCCGCGAGCGTGGTACGAGACACTTTCCACTCATCTTCTGAACAATGGTTTTAGAAGAGGTTTCATCGACTGCACGTTGTTCATTAGAGAAAAGGGTGGAGAACTTTTAATGGTACAGGTATACGTGGATGACATTATTTTCGGATCGACGAATGATGTTCTGTGCAAAGAATTTGAAAGAGTTATGCAGGACAAGTTCGAGATGAGTTCCATGGGAGAGATGAAGTTCTTTCTAGGGCTACAAGTAGATCAATCTGAGACAGGGATTTTCCTTCATCAAACAAATTATGTTGGAGACATACTGAGCCGATTCAGTATGACTGATGCCAAACCTGCTGGTATTCCATTGGCGATCAATCACGGGATTTTGCCTGATGACAAGGGGGAATATATTGATGCTACTCTCTATCGAGCCATGATCGGATCTCTCATGTATCTCACGGCATCTCGACCAGACATCATGTTCGCCACATGTCTCTGTGCCCGATATCAGTCAAAACCAAAAGTCTCCCACTTAATTACTGTCAAAAGGATTTTTCGTTATCCGAAGGGTACTCCTGATCTTGGATTATGGTACTCTAATGATGATAACTTTGAACTTACTGCATATAGTGATTCTGATTATGGTGGTTGCAAAACAGACTTCAAGTCTACATCTGCAGGGTGTTAGTTCTTTGGAAACCGTCTCGTGACATGGCAATGCAAAAAGCAGACTTCAGTGGCTACATCTACATGTGAAGCTGAATACATCGCTGCTGCTAGTTGCTGTTCTCAGATTATCTGGATTCAACAGCAACTTCGGGACTACGGTTTGCAATTCTCTAACACTCCTATTTATGTAGATAATTCTGCTGCCATAGCTATCACTAAGAATCCGGTTCAGCATTCAAAAACCAAACACATCGGCATAAAATATCACTTCATTCGTGATTGTTTTGAAAAGAAACTGATTGATGTGGTTCAAATTAACACTGATTTCCAAAAGGCCGACCTCTATACAAAAGCCTTTGACAAACCAAGATTTTTATTCTTGTTAGAGGTAAACGGCATGAAAAAGAAGGATGATGTTGTTCCGGACCAAGAGTCGAGTCAATAATCATTTTTATCAATTACGTTCCTGTATATATTTTCTTTTTTGCGTTTATTAAAAATCTCAAAAACTCAAAAAGATTTTTCATTTTAAAATTTTAGGGGGAGAAAATGTCAGTAAGAAAATGATCTCTCGCTGAGAAAAATGATAGTACACAGACGCTAGTTATCTGAGACTCCAAAAAGATTTTTATTTGTGTACAGTTTGTTTTAAAAATAAAAAAAAAAGATTTTCCATTTTTGTACAGACTAAAACCCAAAAACATCTGAAAAACTCAAAAATGAGAAATCGTATCCAACCTTTGGGAAGTGATGGCACACTAACCATATGTATGAAGCACATTGCATCTAATGTCATAGTGAATAGTCACACTAAGTCGACATGTGATGCATTGATAGGCTTATCTTACTGAATCTCGACCATTGATGATCAATCTATACCATATTAGATATTGTCTTGTGAGTCACATAATGGTGAAAGGATTGACGAAAATCAACAATAGAAACTGAAGGTGTTTCTCATTCTGTGCACACCAGTTATCATCGGTTTAATGAGATATCAAAAAGTAGTTATAAAATTAAAAATTAGATTCTGAAGTCGTATACGTGCCATATTGCCTTGTAAATACCTGGCTGAAGCCGTCCATGCGATTAAGAATCAAATAAAAGTTTGAATCTGAATCCGTATATGTGCCATATTACCGGGTTGCAGCCTGGTTGAAGCCATCCATGGGATAGGATGAACACAAACACCGTTAGCTGCATACATGCCATATTGCCTTGTAAATACCTGGCTGAAGCCGTCCATGAGCTGATGGCTGTCACTGTGAATACTAAAAAATAAAAAAATTGGTGTAGTAAAGAAGTAACAGGGAATAACTGAGATCTGATGAACTTATGATGGCTGGTTAAGTAAGTTGTGCTGATTTGAAACATTAACATGTTTTGAAAAGTAATTCAAGTCAATTCTTAACCAGTGTGGGACACACAGACAATGGACTCAATCCTTCAAGATCATCTTGTAAGTGTTAAGAAGAAGTCTGCATAGGTTTAAGATGGACAAACATATCAATGATCGTATTTTGACTAAGTGTACTTAAAGCTCAGATAATTTGCAATGCTGCTGATTGCTATGAGCTTAGTACTGATCCCACGTTCAGATCTTTCTCACAAAAAGATGTGTAAATACCATTGTATAGTTGTATCTACAAAATTCAAAATGTCTCAGATCATTAGTCACTAAGTTTGTATGATTTCTCATAAGGATCATTCTTACTAAGACATGCGTGTATATATCTTGTTGATATTATTTTCAGCATTACATATTCAAAAATCCAAAAAGATTTTACTTTTCCTGAATTTTAGATTATCTGATAAGACTCGAACGACTGTCTGAATATCAAAATTTGAAAACCGCTTGACTTCCTGATTGATCAAATCGTTCCTTTACTTCATAAACTATTCCAAAACTTCATAATTGATCCCTCACTTCATAATTAAATGTAAATTACTTCATAATCAAATTGTTGTCAAGACCGATGTGGTCGGATACCCCATTTAACTTGAAAAGTTTAATTTGCATAAGGGGATTGTCCCATTCGTACGAATGGATGAGCAAAATGGCTCACTCGTACGAATGGATGAGGAGAATAGCTCATTCACACGAATGGACTGACCAGAATGGTCCACTCGTACGAATGAGTGGCAGAATGAATCAACTCACACGAATGGAGTGACCAGAATGGTCCACTCGTACGAATGAGTGGCAGAATGAATCAAGTCTGGGTCACTCGCACGAATGGACTGACCAGAATGGGCCATTCGTACGAATGAACCAGGCCATCCTATAAAAAGGCCATTCATTCGCATTCTCAACATCATTCGCACAAATCAGAAATCCTTATTCGCACGTCTGTTTGATTAAAATCTGCATTTGAACAAATCTCCGTCCAATCACCGATCTAACGCTTGATTTTTGTTTACAGGTATACCCTCAAGAGATTAATCGTCTGTATACTCGATTCTTGGATGACTCGACTAGATTTAGGGTTCAAAACCGAAAACCAAACCTAAAAAACGTAAAAAGTGACTTAATAAACCAATTAAAATGCTAAATATTGGTTGAAAATCATAGTCGAGTGTGTTGGTGTCTTTTTCGGCAAATCTTTTCAAGTCTTGATCGAATTTTTGGACAAGTTGGATCGCGACCTGTCTGTCATACGAATGGACACACTCTTCATATTCATTCGTACGAATGAGCACTCATTCACATGAATGAACACTCATTCATACGAATGAAACTCATTCGCACGAATGAATACTCATTCATATGAATGAAACTCATTCGCACGAATGAATAGGCAGAATGATCCATTCGCACGAATGAACCAACTTTTTGGGTTCATTCGTACAAAGGGAAAATGGTCCAAAAGTTCATATTTCCAAAATCTTGCATGTACTGATCTGATGTGCTTCATGTTTTTGTGTTTGCAGACTGATCGTTATGGCGCACAGAGCTCCAGTTGTTCTTAAGGCTTCAATAAAAAGCAACATATGTGCGTACATGATTCCTACATCAAAGAATGCACGTCCGTTTGTCGGCATGATCGAGTTTTTATCAAGATCAAGGATTGCTCATGCTATATCCCATCACCGGACTCCATATACGTCGTATCAAAGGGAGTTCTGGGCCTCTGCCGAGATTGACTGCGAGGTATCTCCACCGGTCATACGAGGGAAGATCGCAGGTCAAGATGTGGTTGTATCGGCAGCTCACATTTGCCGATTGTGTCAATTTGGTGATCATCCTGAAGATCCAGTGACACTGGATAAATATCTGGTCCGCGGATGCTTCATGAGGATAAAGTACGACGGGAATGTAGCCGAGGGAGTTTTAAACAAAGCGAACCTCTGTCCGCAGTACAAGTATCTTGGACATGTTCTTCTGCATTGCCTCGGTTCCCGTCGTGGCGGATTTGACGACATGCGCGAAACAATTCAGAGCGCATTCGTTGCTCTGGTGTTGAACATTCCGTTCAACTTTTCCGAGATGGTGTTCACGCATCTTAAGGAAAACATCTATCTAAAAGGGGACAATGCGTATCTTATGTACCCCAGATTCTTACAAATGATAATAGATGACCAACTTCTTCTTCTGCCAAGGTCAGACATCGACATGATCAAGCTAGAACACATGACGGATGTCACTCTAAACAGGGTACAGACCTACATGGGCAGACCAACAAAGCCACCTCACAAACGACTTATTGGACATCTGGCAAATCCAGATTATGTGGCACCAGCAAACAGAAAATGGCGTCACGATAACAGTGATTCTGACAGGGAGGATATTGTTGTACCTCCAGCTGACGACCAAGATGATGACGACCAAGATGGTCAGGGAGATGGTGGCAATGCTCCTAATGTTCCATCTATCGCTGCCACCACCCCCACTATTGCTGCTATCGATTCTTCCCTTCCAACTAACCCAGAAGACGTTAACCTGGACACCGTCCTGTTTACTGATTCTGAGGACACTGAAGACGAATTTGTAATCAGTCAACAAGGGGCAAGATTGGTCGCAACAAAACGAAAAAGGGGAGCAGATCAAGGAAGCTCAAGGGTTGATGATGACGTCAGGGATGCTGACTTTGTCCCTGACTGTCCACAAGTATCTGCTGCTCCTTCTTCCCAATCTACCCTAGTCAAGAAAGGAAGAGGAAAGAGAATGGCCAAACGCCAAAAGTTTAAACTTGTCAGAAGGACGGAGAACACCTCTGCTACTATAGCAACTGCCACCAGGTCTGAGGCTCCAATGTCAACATCTATGCCTCAGACACAAACTGTGCCTCCTCCCATCTACACGACTGCTCCTACATCACAGCCATCAAATATTCGAGCTGAATCTTCAATGTCACTGCCGACTGTCTCTCTACACGACCAGATCAGTACTTTAAACAGTTTGGTACTTCGTTTACTGGCTCAGAATGAAGAGCAATCAAAGCGTATTGACCAACAGGGCTCGCAGATCAGTCAGTTGACTTTGCAAAATACTGAACAAGCCCAAGCCATCACAAGTCTTTCCACTAGGTGTAATGACCAACAAGCCCTCTTTCTCACTGCTATAAACCAGAATCAACAGTTGTCTAAAACTATTGATGCACATGCTCAGAGGATACAAAGGCTTGAGGAGGATAATAAGAGACTGTTGGAAGACTTAGAAAGCAGAAGAGACCCGACACCCAAAATTGAGGGTGCTCGCAATGATGGTAATGATGGTGATGATGATGATGATGATGACGATGAGGATGATGATGATGACGATGATGATGATGATAGTGATGATGATGATGACAATAATTGTAACATTCCCAATTTTCCAACCCTATTTTAATTTATTTAAATTAATAAAATAACGGTACATCATTAAACTTTGTACTTGTTCAAACCCACACCTCATCAATTTTTAGCTAAACGCATTTTTAAATCCGAAGTTTTAGAACTCAAATCACGTGGTAACACCTCCTAGAGTTAACTCAGTTAGTAATCCCGTTAGGTGTTCTGTTAAATCCTAACCAAGCTAATTCTGTCAAAGCTGAATTTGCAAGGGCTGATTTTGTAAATAACAAGAAACCCTAGTAGGCACGGTCGCGCCTCGTCTGGCACGGTCGCGCCTCACACCAGTTGAAACGTAAAAACAGCATTTAGTTGTGAACTGACCTGATTAGGGACTTAGTTACTTGTTAGCGACTTTCTATGTGTAAACAATAGACGTGATCATAGCGAAATTGTACCCCCTTACCCACACACAACGAAACAATCTATACGGACCATACGATGATTTGAATAATTACGGGTGCACACGGAATTATGAAAATCAGCGCATGGAAACTATAGTGAAATTTTGTCGTGTGTTGTGACCTAAAACTTTTCATGATGTGTAACAACGAAACAGATGTAATGTGACGAGGGCATGGTGGATACGCCGATGGTACTTCCTATATATAAGTGTCCTATCATATTATCAGGAGTAGCGTTGTTCGTGTCACGTGAAGTTTGGACCTAGACCAATGTTTATGAAATCTTTTACCCACTAACAATTTTGAGCACGTTAGACTACATCTTACACAAACTCAAAATTTCAAAATCTCATCAAATTTGTTCCAAGTAATACATCTTACATCTAGAATTCAAATTGCTATTCGACAATCTTCTCCTTAAGTCCATTTCAAAAACTAAATTCATTGTCATCATTCATATTCAACCTTGAGTATCAGGCCTAAATCATATCAACGGTCAAACTCACCGAGAACCCAAAACTCCCACCCTTTTTCTTGATTTTTAGTAGCCTCCATTAGTTAAATTTCGGGACGAAATTTCCTTAACATGGGGAGACTGTAACATTCCCGATTTTCCAACCCTATTTTAATTTATTTAAATTAATAAAATAACGGTACATCATTAAACTTTGTACTTGTTCAAACCCACACCTCATCAATTTTTAGCTAAACGCATTTTTAAATCCGAAGTTTTAGAACTCAAATCACGTGGTAACACCTCCTAGAGTTAACTCAGTTAGTAATCCCGTTAGGTGTTCTGTTAAATCCTAACCAAGCTAATTCTGTCAAAGCTGAATTTGCAAGGGCTGATTTTGTAAATAACCAGAAACCCTAGTAGGCACGGTCGCGCCACGTTTTGGCACGGTCGCGCCTCGTCCGGCACGGTCGCGCCACGTTTTGGCACGGTCGCGCCTCGTCTGGCACGGTCGCGCCTCTTATAGGCACGGTCGCGCCTCACACCAGTTGAAACGTAAAAACAGCCTTTAATCGCTGGACCGTTCGGTTTCGTAACCTTTTCTCACATTAACAAACAATTAAGAGTTTAAATCATTTTCATTATAGCCAATGAACCCGTCTTGATCGATCATTTTCCAAAGTATCAAGACTCTCCTTTGTGACCATCAAATTCATCGTTTCATTGTAAATCCTCTCCACCAAGCAAACCAACACATTAATCGATCCTCCCTAAGGCTTCAGAAGACATCATTTTGGTCGGAGTTGCGGCAGAGAGCACCGGAGACCACACCGCCGACGTCGGAACTTGTTCTACCCGTCCGCTATCAATTCGTCGTCCTGTCGGGTAATTGAAACCTTCCCCTCAGTCGATTTATTCTATAGATCAAAAGCCCCAAACTAATTTGGGCATTCAATATCGAAATCTACTCGAAACCGAAACCATATTTTCATTCAAAATAGTTTAATCAAATCCGGTCATAAACATGTTTTAAACACAATTAATCTACACCAACAGACTCGTAATAACCTTGTGAATGAAAGCCCTATCAATTCCGACTCCATCAATATAAGGATCAACCAATTCGTGTCTGTTTTGAAAGAGACACGGTCGCGCTAATCATCTAGCGCGGTCGTGCCTCGGGAGACGCGGTCGTGTTGACATACAACGCGGTCGTGCCTCCTGCTCAGACCCAGACATGCTCGCTGGCTAGTTCTGGTTGTGCCCCTGAAGCATAGACACGGTCGTGCCTGTCCGAGGCACGGTCGTGCCTAGTGTCTTGGCTAGTTGTCCTCTGTTTGACCAGCGCGGTCGCGCCCTGTCTCGATCGGTCGCGCCCGACCTAGCACGATCGTGCCCTTAGCTGGCACGGTCGTGTGTGTTGGCAGAATATTTATAACTTTTATTTTTTTTTAAACACATAGTATTTCAGATTAATTTCTAAAATAAAAGTGATTGAAATTATAAAAATCAGTATTATTTTATTTATAAAAGATCAAATGTTTAATCTTAAGATAAATGGAAATTATTTAAAAGTTCAAACATTTAATTTATAAATCCTACTCTTAAATAATATTTTAATGTTTAAGTTACATTTTTTTTTATAAATAAATGAATAAGTTAATAATTATTTATTTGATTTATAAGTAAACAAAAACATTTATTTAGTTATACTAAATTACATATAATACCTACATTATTTCCATAAACAATAATTATTTAATCTACTTAAGTAATTATCCCAAACTCAACATTTATTTAAAATGTTCTAAGAATATTCATTTCGAACCTTCTATTTTACTTTCAAGTACCAAATCACTAACTCCATCCAATTCAACCATAGACGTAGACTTAGACTATTGTGCATTATTAATGCAATATATATTACACTTTAGGTTATCTTGTGCATCTCAAGGATCATTATACTACTTAGTATTTGTGCTAGCTACGCCTTCGAAACATGTGAGTATTCACAACCCCTTTTTACTCTTTTACATTTTTGGGGTGAAACATGAACACTATTCAACTTACATGTTTACATTTACGCAAACAACACAAGTACAAATCCTACTTACATTCATGTGTGCAATTTGAGCTTTATGCCCGAGTGCTAGGTGTGTTAACCTCTTGTATGCTATTATGTGCAATCATTAACTTTTCAAGTCGACGGTTTTCAATGATGGATCTATTGAGTCTGACAAACCCACCCATGGTACGCGGTGATTGAAACCGACAACACACTTTGTTTTGCATGCTAGTTACAAAGGTTTGATTGTACGTTTGGTTACACAATAGCTGCTCCCCATAAATGCCTTATTTATCATGTTATGTAAAGGATTTGGTTTACAAATTATATGCTATCTATATACAACTGTGTTATACTCACCAACTTTTTAGTTGACTTTATTTTATTCATGTTTCAGGCCCCAATATGTGAGAATGACTCAAGATGTGCTCAATATAGGATTTGGACTTAGCAAAACAAAACAAGAATTTTATGAGTTATTTTATGTTCTTTGTTTGAAATTGATTTGTACTTGGATTACTTGTAATGGAAATTTGACTTTAATATATTTCAATTTAGTCAACCATGTGCTATGAACAGTCTTACATGTCCCGCCCCGATGATTCCGCCATCGGTCGGGGTGTGACAATAATGACAAAGATAAGGATGATGGTGCCAATGCTGGTGCTGCTTCAAGTGCTTCAAAGACAGCAGAAGCAGAGGCACGCACAAAGCAAAAATCAGACAAATCAGAAGGCCCATCATCAGATACACAAAAGGGCACTGAAGGTTGATAGTTTTTGTTTTAACTGTTTTAAGTTGTCTTATTGTAAATATTAGATTATTATGTAAATAATTTCAGTTTTATTTTGATTAAATCAATGAAATTTCTTATTCTCACATATTTATTTTATGATTGTTTAATAGTTTTGGATGTGATGCCTCTCAAGCAACAACCTTCAAAGTTAACTTATGTGCTTGGCATGCAAGGGATCATCCAACATTCAGTTATTTATGACAAAGAGGAAGGGGAAATCGTACACTACTTGTCAAAAGAACAGATTGCCGAGCTATTTCAAATGAATCCCGACGAAGTCATCACTGAAGAGGCATCTGTTCCTACAACTGATTATCCCTCCTCTGACGAACTAGAAGACGTTGATGAGGTTGAAGTCGAAGACATCACTGATCAAGAATATCCAAAGTACACATCAGTAGATGGTGATGATCTTCCCTCCTTCGCAGACTTATTCACTCAGCAGTCCGACGAGGAGGTCAACCGCATTATTGACAACAAAGGAGATGAAGCCGGTCCCTCCACTATTGACATTGATGAGATGAATGAACGTAAAAGTCAGTGGATGGAATACATGGCCGAATTAAATAAGAACTCAAAGCCCTCTCCTCCAACCAGGTACACTAAAGTTTATCGACTCAAAGGACACAAGTCTGATGGTCGTATAATCAGTTGGGCATACTTCAACGACTTAAGCTGCTATGCTATAAAAAGAGAGAAGGGCATACAATATTTCAGGTACCCTCATGACTTCAAGACGCTGCCCGCATTTGAAGTAAATCAATTGGCGCGTCTAAAGCTTCTATACAGCGAATCTTCCGGTCTATCTGAATGGTTTGAACGTCAATTACAATACGAATACCGGAAGAAATGGGTGAACTTCAAGCCACAAATGCCTACACGTTACATTCATAAGGAAAAGGTTCATCCAATCACCAAGAAGCCCCTAATTGTCTTAAAGTGGAAACCTCCAACGATCATGAAGAAGATTCCTTTAAGGAAAATGATCCAGGACTTCTCAGATCAGTTCAAATGGTGGTACTATGATGGGCGTACTGGTGAAGCTGTTATAGTGCTTTGTAAAGAAGGGTCATGGGAGACCATCAGGGTCTTTGATCCCTTGTGGCTGACCAACGTGTCTGAACAAGATGTTACAACTCTATACAAGTGTCAACCATTTTTTGAAGTTGCAGATATAGACCAGGCGTTGCAGTATGTGAAAGTGATACGTATATGCTTTGCTTTTGACATACACGCCGGAGTTAACTGGAAAACTCGTACGAAAGAGATGTTGAAGACCAACTAATGTTAGTTAGGTCATTTTGAAGGGATCTAGGTCCAAGGGGGAGTATGTAGATGCATAATATGTCCCTAATCCCTTGTAATATGTATTTCATCTATGTTTAATGTAATTATTTGATGTATTAATGAAATTACATGTTTATCCTTAATGTTTACTCATATATAACGACTGTGTATTAAACGATCTGATAAATATCGATAACGTTGATCAATCATGCTATTGAAAGGCCCATTCGCACAAATGGATCATGAGAATGATCCATTCACGCGAATAGCTCATGAGAATGATTCATTCGCTAGAATAAGTCATGAGAATGATTCATTCGTACGAATGAACCATTCTAATGATTCATTCATACGAATGAACCATTCTGCTGATTCATTTGCACGAATGAGTCCATTCACATGGCTCATTCGTACGAATGGCCTCAGCACTATATATAGAACTTTCACTTCATGAGCACATATACAACACAAAAGACAACACATATACACATAGAAGAGACTAACCAGAGCAGAACCAGACTAAGCAACAGAACACACAAACTCTTTGCACCTGTATTGTCGAATCTCTGTCCGTTGAGAGTTTCCAGGTCTTGTATCCAACTTCTCTACACCAAAGGGTCGATAGAAACCTTCGTTTCGACATCTAATCCGCTCGTTTCTTACGACCCGATCCGTGTCATAGATTGGATTGCCAATCAAATCGGATTCTGCACGATTTGGTTCAGTTAATGTGTTGAATCATTGGATCAAGGTAGATCCCGATCCAACAAGTATATACTAATAAGTCATGGATATTTAACAATTAAGTCAACAAATAAAATAATAACTAACCATAGTAAGCATGTAGCACATAGCATGTAACACATAACATATAATATATAGCATGTAGCATTTAACATGTAATCATGAAACATAGCATAAGTAGGTGTCCTAAAGTTATAGTCTAGGTCAAGGTGTCTAATAACCTAATTCCCTATAACCAAGGCTCTGATACCAGTTTGTCACACCCCGACCGATGGCGGAATCATCGGGGCTGGGCATGTAGACTGTTCATAAGCACAAGGTTGACTAGATTGAATATATTAAACGTCAAATTTCATTTCAAGTAATCCAAACACAACCAAATCCAACATAGAACAAAATTGAAATACATAGATTTCTTTTATTTAAATTAGCTAAGTCCAAGCCTATGTGTAGCACAACTTGATCAATCTCAGACATTAGAACCTGAAACATGAATAAAATAAAGTCAACTAAAAATTTGGTGAGTATAACACAAGTTTATATAGATAGCATATAGTTTGTAAAACAAATCCTTACATAACATGATAAATAAGGCATTTATGGTGAGCAGCTATTGTGTAACCATGTACAATCAAACCTTTGTAACTAGCATGCAAAATTGTGTTGTCGGTATCAATCACCCCAATCTGGGTGGGTTTGTCAGACTCAATAGATCTATCATTGAAAATCGTCGGCTTGAATAGTTAATGATTGTACATAATCGCATACAAAGGTTAGCACACCTAGCACTCGGGCATAAAGCTCAAATTGCACAAATGAATGTAAATAGGATTTGTACTTGTGTTGTTTGTGTAAATGTAAACATGTAATTTGAATAGTGTTCATGTTTCACCCCAAAAATGTAAAAGAGTAAAAGGGCTATGTATACTCACTTGGTTTGAAGGCATTGCTAACAAAGATACTAGATAGAATAAGGATCCTTGAAATGCACAAGTTAACCTAAGGAGTAATGTATATGGAATTAATAGTGTGCACCAATGTTTAAGTCTAAAGTTGCATTTGGACTTGTGTAATAAAGTCATTGATTTGTAATTGGAGGTATTGAATAAAATATATAAAGTTTGAAAGAGTATTTTTAGAACATTTTGATTAAGGTTTGAGTTTAAATAATTAAATAGGTAATGTAAATAATTATTGTTTATGAAAACATTGTAAGTATTAGTTATAAGTTAGTATAATTAATTAATCGTTTTTTGTTTAAATATAAATTAAATAAATAATCATTTTATTTATTTATTTATAAAATGTACCTTAACCATTTAAATACTTTTTAAATGAAAGGTTTAACAATAATTGTAAATTAAATTTTATAAACTTTAAATAATTAATTTTTCCATTTATTAAATATTTGTTCTTTCTAAATAAGATTAAATGCAATTTTATAAAATTCAATTATTTTTATTTTGTAATTCAATCAGAATATTTGTGGTTTGAAAAATATATAAAATTTATAATTCTGCCATGATTTTAACTCACACACGATCGTGCCTAGGAAGGGCACGATCATGCTCGAACCACGGGCGTGACCATGCTAGTCAGGGCGCGACCGTGTTGATCAACCAGATGGCTTAAACTAATTAAATCATTAGGCACGACCGTGCCTTGGCTAGGCACGATCGTGTCTATGATCCTAAGACACGACTGAGATTAGCCAAAGGGCATGATTGGGTCTGTACAGGAGGACACGACCGCGCTGATAGTCGGCACGATCGCGTCTCATGAGACACGACCGCGCTAGATGATTAGCGTGACCGCGTCTGTTCCAAATCAGGAACGAATTGACTAATTCTTATAATAACAGGGTTGAAAATCATAGGGCTTTCACCCATTAGGTCATCACGAATCCTTTTGTAGAGTTTAATTGTATTTAAAACGTGTCTAAGGTTTGATTCGATTAAATCATTTTTAACAAAAATGTGGATTCTGGTTCGTGGTGATTTCCATAAAGGAAGCCCAAATTATCATGGGGCTTTTGATCTATGAACTGAAACGAAAGTGTAGAAGGTTTCAATTACCCGGATGAATAATGAATCGATGGAGTACGGTAGGGACTTGTTCCGGCGACGACGGTTTGATCTCCGGCGTCTTCTGCTGTAACTCCGGCTGCTTCTGTGCGTTCATAAGTTTTTTAGAGAGGATGGTAATGCGTTTGTTTGAGAGAATTGAGACCAGAATAGTGGATTCGGTGAACAAGAATGAAGGGTCGACGGTTTAGCTTAGGAATCTATAATTGGTGTTAATTCAGGTGTAATGTCGATGCTTAATCGTCTAATGATGATTATTAACAGATAAACGTGTATAACCGTTACGGAATTGAGCGAGTTTAGAATTTAAGATCGTTTTTACGTTTCAACTGTCAAGAGGCGCGACGTGCCAGTATGAGGCGCGACCGTGCTAAGGCACCAGGCGCGATCGTTCCAAAGCAAGTCACGCGACGGTGCCAAAGCACTCGGCGCGACCGTGCCTATTAGGGTTTCTTGTAAATTTTCAAAATCAGACCTTGTAACTTTGGTCTTTGACATATTTGTATAAATAGATACTTATGTAGTGTTTTAGTAGGTTATAACCGTGTAAAATTTGTGGGTTAACATTGAAATATAGTATTTAATTGATGGTACGAAAAGGAATAAAACCGTGCACTAGAATTGAGTTTGAAATGCATTACATTGAATTGAAAATACGGATACTAAAATCAGAAATGTTACATAACCTACTAACAATTCAAATTACATGCAAATATTCAAATTACAAATTATAAACATGTAATGGTAAGTCATGAAGCTATCATTTCATGTTTGTGCAAACTAAGAAGTTTAGATCAAATCATATAAGCATAAACTTCAAACATAAATAAAGAAACCATGTAGTCAGTTCTATGGTCATGTGTGTACGATCATCTAATGATGTACTATCATTTCTTCTCTAACTTCAAGTAGTGTCGATTTTATCTTTTTCAATTTTTTTGGTTTTTCTAAAGAAAATTTTAAGAAAGAAAATAAATTTATCTACACTAAAAGAAAACACAAAATAAAACTCCCATGAAAATCATTTTGACAAACCTTTTTCAAGCAGGATTAAACATTCCAATCATTTTAGTAAGAAATTCAAACTGTGACCGATCAAATGCTTTGGTAAACAATTCAGCAACGTTATCATCAGTGTGGACTTTCATCGACTCAATCAATCTCTTCTCTGCACAATCTCGAATAAAATGATGATGTATCTCAATATGCTTTGTTTTTTAGTGCTTCACTAGATTGTCTGTGATAGGCATTGTGGCAGTGTTGTGAATGAACATTGGTGTCTTTATGAAGTTCAGACCATAATCCCTTAATTATTTCTGAATCCACAGGATATGGGAACAACAACTGGCTGCAGCAATGTACTCTGCCTCGCACGTTGAAATTGCAACCGATGTTTGCTTTTTGCATTACCAGGACACGAGTCTGTTCCCTAAGAATTGACAACCACCAGATGTCGACTTCCTATCCAAAATGCAAGCTCCATAATCTATATCTGTAAAAGCTTTGAAATCAAAATCAGAATTATTAGGATACCACAATCCTAACCTTGGTTTACCCTTTAAGTATCGAAAGATCCGCTTTACAGCAATCAGATGAGATTCCTTCGGCTTGGACTGAAACCTCAAACACAAGCATGCTTCGAACATAATATCACGCCTGGACGCAGTCAAATACATTAAAGACCCGATCATTCCTCTGTATAACCTACAATCCACTTCCTTCCCTTTTCGAGTCAGAATCTAGCTTGTGATTTACCGGAATTAGAGTACTGAATGCTGAGGTATCTGACATCTCAAATTTCTTCAAAATATCCAACACATACTTCGTTTGATAAATATAAAAGCCATCTTCTTTGTGATCAACTTGAAGACCCAAAAATAATGATAACTCTCCCATGTTGCTCATCTCAAACTTCAGCTTCATCACTCTTTCAAAATCTTTACGCATATCAACATTCGTCGACCAAAAAATTATGTCGTCCACATAAACTTGAACTAGTAAGATATCTCCCCCTGCTTTTCTGATGAAAATAGTGGAATCGATCTGACCAAGCTCAAATCCATTCTCGAGTAAGTGCACGGACAAAGTTTCATACCAGTCATGTGGAGCCTGATGAAGACCATATAACGCTTTATCAAGTTTAAACACTTTGTATTGGAACTTAGAGTCTTCAAAACCAGGCGACTGTTTTACATAAACCTGTCCCTTCACCCTTCCATACAGAAAAGCACTTTTCACATCAAGCTGGAAAACCTTGAATCCCCTGAAAGATGCGTAAGCAAGAAATAAACGTATTGCCTCAATCCTCGCAACCAGAGCATAAACTTCCATGTAGTCAACACCTTCTTGTTGGTTAAATCCTTGAACAACAAGCCTCTCCTTATTGTGTACCACCACGCCTCGATCATCACGTTTGCACTTAAACACCCATTTCATGCCAATTGATCTTGAACCTTTAGGCAAGTCAACTAAATCCCAAACGTGTAGTTTGTCAAATTAAGCTAGCTCCTCTTGCATAGCCTCGATCCAACAATCGTCATCAAGCACTTCAGCCACATTCTTTGGCTCTTTTTGAGAAATAAAGCAAGCATGCAAACATGTCTCCATAATACCTGTATCCACGATCTGTGCATATAAACATGAATTTTCAGTAAGTGAACGATGTTTAGTTTGAACACCTGCATTCAAATCACCAATACTGTTATCAGTCGGATGATGTTTATGCACACGAGATTGAGGAATATCAGAAGTTTAAATCACAGCAGCAAGATTAGAAGGCATCTCCCCCTCAGACTATGCCGGTGTAGATGAATCATCAACTATGTTCTGGATATCATTTGAAGACTCCTGAAACACAGTTTCATCATCACTGTCACTTTCATGTGGTGTACCTGAGGTTGAAGCTACATTCGAATCAACGGGAGGAGTAACCACAATTGGAACAACCGATCGTGGCTCGACAATTGAATCATCGTTATAGCAGGACTGATACAAATTTTTTGCTTCAACAGGAGACACTGCAGGAGGAACATTAAAAGATCTGAACAAAGCATCATAATCAAAAGCCCATGACGGTCCATTGGCATCCTAAGGAATCGTGAGATTATCACAATCAAGAAAATTCTGTCTGCTCTCTTTGTTGAACACCCATTTGTTGTGAGAATTTGTAACATATCCCAAGAAAATTCTTTCAATTGCCTTCGCACTGAACTTTGTTGGAACATCTATAGTCTTCAATAAATTGCATGGATTTCCAAAGCGCAACAAATAATCTAGATTCGGCTTTCTATTGTTCAGCAATTCATAACACATTTTGTTGTGTTTCTTCACGGTCAAAACACGATTAAGGACATGGCACGCCGTGTTCACCGCCTCTGCCCAAAATGTCACTGGCAACTTTGATTTGGATAACATTGTGCGAGCCATCTCAATCAGCGTTCGATTCTTTCGTTCAGCCACACCATTCTGTTGAGGAACATAAGGAGCACTGAATTCATGAAGGATGCCTTTTGTAAACAAAATAAACCTATATTTCCATTCTTGAATTCTGTCCCATTGTCACTATGAATCCTCCTGACCTACTATTTGAATAAACTCTCAAGTCCCATGATCAGGAACTTAAGAATTTCAGCAGTCTCAACCTTTGAATTAAGAAACTTCACCCAAGAAAATCTGGAATAATCATCAGTCACTACCAAACAGTATGATTTGCCACCTTCACTCTTAACACTTATATGTCTGAATAAATCCATATGCAACAACTCGAGAGCAGTCAAAATTGAATTAATCAACTGAGATTTGTGACATCTCTTGTGCTGCCTCCCCTTCTTACATGGACTACAGTCTTCGTTCACATGAAATCTCATGGCAGGGACACCAGAAACTAGCCCATTCTTCACTAAAAAGTTTATTTTTCTAAAATTTATGTGAGCCATCTTCCGGTGCCACAAAGTTGATTCGGAATCAGAAGCTTTAGAAAGAAGACACGTCAGGACAGACGAAGTTGTCTTCGCCGTGCTCATATCGAGCATGTATGTATCATTCTTTCTTGGAGATCGTATTAGGATCCAATCTTCATGTATCTCAAATCTAGGCTTCAACACCAAACATTCTGACTTGTTAAAGTGAAATGAGAAATCTTTATCACAGACTTGTGAAACAGATAATAGATTATGTTCAAGCTGCTCCACATAATTGACTTTCTCAAAGCTCAATCTTCCATTTAACACAGTTCCTTGACCGGAAATATTGCCTCCCTTCTTTCCTACAAAGGCTACATATCCGCCTTGTATCTCTTTCACATTTTCTAATAAATTAAGATTTCCTGTCATGTGGCGAGAACATCCATTGTCGACTTACCAATAGTTTCATACACTCCTCCTTGGAGTTTCGTGCACACAGAATTTAAGATTCAGTTAGTAATAGAGACCCAAGCCATTGTGGTCTTGGGTTGGCTTGATTCATCAAAATAAACAATTTCTTTTAGAACACAATCAAATCTCTCCTCAATTTTAGGAGATTGTTTCATAGAATCAGACACTTGAAATTTTGGATTCCACTTTGATTGACCAATCACACTTGGCTTGGAATTCTCAGAAGTTTCACTAATTTCTTTCTCAACATGTTGTTCCAAAAGTTTCTTAACCCTCATGTTTCTTCTTCTTCTTTGCGGTGTTGACAATTTAACCTTTTCCTTTGTATCTCCACCTGGTGATACACTTGATTTAACTCCAGATGAGTCAACCTTTGCCTTAACCTGAACCTCTGAAACTTTGACAACTGGTTTTACTTCAACTGATTTCAAAACTGGTTTAACTTCAGTAGATTTTATCACAGATTTTGTCTTTGGCTCAACAAATGGCTTTCCATCCTAGGATCTTCCAAACACTTTCCAACATTCTTTTCTGAACAGTTCACCAGAATGTGACCAACTATTCTGCAATGAGAACATGCACGTTTTTCCTTGTAAACATGAGCATACCTTTCTTTCTGAACACTTCCTGAACCAGATGATTCACTCTGAGAGACAGTGTTAGACAATTTAACAACCTTGGGTTTATTAGCTTCAACCTTTTCTTTTATAAACTCAACAGTTGAAATTTTCTCTATTTTATTAATTTTTTGAAAATCAAACCCAGCAATCACAAAAGGTTTTTAAAGATTTAGGTTTTGGTTACTCAATGTCTTCATCAGGTTCTGTCAAGATACAACTATCATGTGTAACTTTCTTGACAATAACCTATTCATCAACCTTTCATTCTTTGACTTTTCCTTAAACCTTCTTTGAATCAAAAGATTCATCCTCACTGGAGTCATCATAAACCACGTCTTCTCCTGTCACCGGATTAACCATGAGAACAGTTTTTGGCTCTAGATCTTCTTCAGTCACTACTTCAACACTTCTAGCTATGTAGTTTCCATTAAATGGAGGACATAAACCGATTCCCCTAACAACTTTATCATCTTGCTGTGAACAATAACCAACTCCACCAACTACTTTCTCATTACTAGCTTTCTAAGTATAATATTCCCAAAGAAAACTGGAATTCTTATAACCCTCAAGCTTTCTAATCAATTTGGTGACTCTACTCTATGACTGGGTAAGTTCATTTATTTTCTTTTCATACTCAGAGTATGCCACATCAATGTGAAAAGCTTGTTTATTTACTTTTTATTGTAAAACTTTGATATCATCTTTCAATGATTCAATTCTTTTATTTAAAAGCTTCTCATTTTCTATAAAAGTTTGATTAGTTAAAAATCTTACCTTCATGTCACAGATGAGGTTAGTATTGTCATCACACTATCTCAGAACTTTTAAATCAGAATAAATGCATTAAGAACAAGAAACTGAGACAACCTCATTTACCTGTTTAGAATTAGCCATGAATCCACTAGCTTCAGCAAACATCTCAACAACTTTCTCTGTCACTTTTCCTGCAGCTATATTGTTATTCATCAGCTCTTCATTTGTCACTTTTGCTTTCAAACTCTGACTTGTAGATTCATCATTTTCAGTAACACTCCCAGAATCACTTGAGTTACCGTGTGACGAACTACTATTAGAACCAATAATATCTTTATGAACTTCAGCAAGAAAAGCTTAACTGACATGAGCAACAATATCTTCTAGATGAATTCCCCAATCATAATTTTAATCATGTTGGGAAATCAATGTTGTAGAAGAACTCTCATTATTCTGATTGTTCTGGTTTCTTGAAGAAGCATTTTGATGTTGAACTTTAGGTTTGGTACATTCCCTAGCAAAGTGTCCAAATTCTTGACAATTATAACACTTTACTTTAGATTTATCCAACCCCATCTTTGCCTTGCTTGTCGCTCCAATGAACTTCCTTCATGTTTTCTTCAGATGTTCCTTGCCCTGTCTCATCCACAATGCCATGTTCCATTGAATGTTCATCTCTTAAAGACAACCTCATTTTTCCACCAATAAAATTCTCATACGAAGTTAAAAACGAAGCAATCATGGCCATCATATCATCAGCAGCTTTAGAATACACCTTTTGAGAACACGAATAAGTATCATTGTGACAATTCTTTGAACGTCCAGAACTAGAAGCAACATAGCATGATGTTTCACCACATGTACTTTCTTTTGAACCTTGACCTTCAGAAATTTCTCCTGAAAACAAAACAACCCAGACTTTGGTGTCGATGTTCCTTTTCCAAATTAAATGCTAGGATCTTGATAAACTGTATCTTTATTCTGCTTGTTCAAATCATATGATTGAATCTTTCCCATAAGATCTTCAAGACTCAATTCATAAAACCCATGCTGTTCTTTAAATACTATGGAATACATCTCAAAGTGAGCAGGCAATGCATCCAGAAATTTCTCAAGTACCTTCCTATTCTTGTAAGATATGTCATTGTTCACCATTTCACTCAATAAGTGATAATACCTAGACATCACCTCATCAATAGATTCTCCATCAAAAGATTTAAAAACACTGAATTGTTTCTTCAGTAATTCCCTTATGCTCTTCTTGATATCAGTGCTTCCTTCACATCTCTTTGCCAAACCTTCCCAAAGATCACGCGAGGTTTTAAACATCTTGAAAGTGTAATAGATGTCTAAAGGCAGACACATAGACAAAGCAGCAAGTGCCTTTTTATCTCGATTATACAAAGTTTTTTCTTCCACGGTAAGAGCTGAAACTGGTTTTTCTGCATCTGATACACCCATATGAGAATGAGTAGGATGTTTATATTCTTCTACAATTAGAATCCACATACTAGTATCATTGATGTTGACATAATTCTCAAAGCCACTTTTTCCAGTTCTAGTAATCTTTTAAATTCATCAACCTCGGTGGTTTGGTTGGAATACCAATCTCATTATCATAGTTCAGAAGTATAGTCATGTTGTTCACACTAGCATTAGAAGTCGACATCTTTGAAAACATGAAAAATTTAACACTTAGAAAAATTATGATCAAATTCTGTAGAAAGCAAACTTAGCAAGTGAACTTAAACAAGTTCGCCAGATCAGGATGAAGCGAACTTAACAAGTTCGCCCGTAACTGACTAGATAAGTTCGCCTATTTCAGCTGAAGAACAAGCAGGAATTGCTCTAACACCCAAACGCATGAACCAGACTGAAAATCATCATATTTTGCAATTTTGTAGGAATTGATCAAATTCAAGCCGTAGGATTCTTCAATTACTAACTAAACTTTTATGTTTGTGTGCAGGGAACTCTAAGGAGGACTGTTGGTAACCATTGGTATGTCGACAATGGATGTTCTCCACACATGACATGCAACATTAACTTATTGGAGAATGTGAAAGAAATTCAAGGTGGATATGTAGCCTTTGCATGGAAGAAAGGCGGTAACATCTCTAGTTAAGGAACAGTTTCTAATGGGTGATTGAGATTCGAGAAAGTGAATTATGTGGAACAACTCGAGCATAATATGTTATCTTTTTCGAAAGTCTGTGATAAACATTTCTCATTTCACTTTAACTATTCAGAATGTTTGGTTTTGAAGCCTGGTTTTGACATTCCTGAAGATTGGATCCTTATGCGAGCTCCAAGGAAGAATGACACGTACATGTTTGATATGAGCACGGCGACGACAACTACATCTGTCCCAATATGTCTGCTTTCTAAATCTTAAGTGTCCGCATCAACTTTATGGCACCGGAAGATGGCTCACACTAATTTTCTTAAAATGAATTGGTGTGCCAGTCATGAGGTTTCAAGTGAACGAAGACTGTCTTCCATGCAAGAAAGGAAAGCAGCACCGGATATCTCATAAATCAAAGTTGACAAATTCAATTACGACTCCTCTCGAGTTGTTGCACATGGATTTATTCGGACCTATTAGCGTCAAGAGTGAAGGTGGCAAATCATACTGTTTAGTAGTGACTGATGACTACTCCATGTTCTCTTAGGTGAAGTTTCTTGCTTCAAAGGACGAGACTGCTAGAATTCTTAAGTTCTTAATCATGGGACTTGATAATTTATTCAATCTGAAAGTCAGGGGAATTCGAAGTGATAATGGAATGAAGTTCAAGAATGGTGATATGGGATTATTCTGTCTTCAAAAGGGCATTTGCCATGAATTTAGCGCTCCTTATGTTACTCAACAGAATGGTGTGGCTGAATGGAAGAATCAAACTCTGATTGAGACGGCTTGTACGATGTTTTCCAACTCGAAATTGCCAGTGACGTTTTGTGCAGAGGCACTTCTTGTCATGTTCTAATCGTGTTTTGACCGTGAAGAAACACAACAAAATGTGTTATGAGTTGCTGAATAATCGGAAGCCGAACTTGGATTATCTGTTGCCCTTTGGGAATCCGTGCACTTTATTGAAGACTCGGGATGTTCAAACTAAGTTCAGTGCACAGGCAATTGAAGGAATCTTCTTGGGTTATGTTGCAAATTCTCATAATAAGCGGGTGTTCAATAAGGAAAGCAGACATATTGAGGAGTGGTTTCACATTGATTGTGATAATCGTACGGTTCATTAGGATGCCAAAGGACCGCCATGGGCTTTTGATTATGATGCATTGTTCAGATCTTTCAACGTTACTCCTTAAGTGTCTCCTGTTGAAGAAGAGCTTTTGTACAAGTCTTGCTGTAACAATGATGATTCAATTATCGAGCCGCGATCGGTTATTCCTATTGTGGTTCCTCCTCCAGTTGTTCCGAATGTAGCTTCAACCTCGGGTACAACTCATGACAGTGATATTGAAGATGATGAGATTGTATTTCTGGAGTCATCTATTGATATTCAGAATATAGTCGATGATTCATCAACACCAGCACAAACAGAGGTGGAGATGCCTTCTAATCTTGACGCAGTGATCCAAGAAAAAAATATTCCACAAATTCGTGTGCATAAGAACCATTGTAATGATAATGTTATTGGTGATTTTAATGCAGGTGTTCAGACACGTCATAGAACCATTGCTGAAAATTCATGTTTATATGCACAGATTGTGGATACAAGTATAATGGAGACTTGCTTGACTGCATGTTTTATTTCTCAAAATGAGCCGAAGAATGTGGCTGAGGCACTTGATGATGATTATTGGATAGAGGCTATGCAGGAAGAGCTAGCTCAGTTCGACAAACTGCATGTTTGGAATTTAGTTGACTTGCCGAAGGGTTCAAGATCAATTGGAAAAAAATGGGTCTTTAAATGAAAACATGATGAACGAGGTGTTGTGGTGCGCAATAAAGCAAGGTTAGTTGTCCATGGATTTAACCAACAAGAAGGAGTGGATTACACGAAAGTTTATACACTATTGACCAGGATTGAGGCTATACGTTTATTTCTTGCTTCCGCATCTTTCAAAGGGTTTAAATTATTGTAACTTGACGTGAAGAGTGCTTTCCTGTATGGAAAAGTGAGGGAAGAGGTTCACGTGAAGCAGTCGCCTGGTTTTGAAAACTCGAAGTTTCCAGATAAGGTGTTTAAGCTTGACAAGGCATTATACGGTTTTCATCAGGCTCCTCGTGCCTCATACGAAACGTTGTCCGTGCATTTTGTAGGCACACATGACTCATCTACATATCGATCTCGTGACAGGACGTCTCGAAAACACGGAGTGCGGAATCCTTCGTGCTAAAGTATGTATATCAATTGACAATAGAAACAGCAGGTAAATAAACTTCTCTTTTTATATCATCAAACACATAGAGTTTACAGAATATACTAGTTCAACTCTCTACTCTCTTTGTTTCACTGAATCTGTAAACTCTTATTTATAGACACACGCTCTGCGTTAAGTTCGCCTCAAAGATGCTTAGGCGAACTTAACAAGTTCACCTCTCTATGAACTTGAACAATATTCCTTAGGAGAACTTAACAAGTTCGCTCCTAAAGATGCTTACGCGAACTTGTTAAGTTCGGCTCTCTATGAACTTACACAGAATTTTATCAACGGTTACAAAACATGTCCTAACAGACTCCCCTTTAACTGTTGCTAACAATTCTATCAATTACAAGTCAAAGACTCTAAGACTAAGACATAATATCTTCAAGCTCGTTGTCACCAGAATATGCTCCAACAAACTACCCCTTGACAACAGCTTTAGAAGATTATCATCCGTCTTCATATATCATCAAACACATTGTAGTCTTTGTCTTGTTCATCTATACCTTCTCTTTCTATCTAGAAGAAAACCTGGGAGAAGGACCCTTTGTCAACTTCTGTCTACAATATTAAGTTTTTGCAAAGGAGAACAACCAAGAATAACCAACAATTAAGATTTCCATGTAAGCTGGAAAAAAAAAATCTTTTTGATTTTTCAAACATAAGAAACACAAAATCTTTTTGGTTTTTATTTGTACAAATTAAAATGTAAAATACAAAAGCACATCTTTTTGTTTGAACATCACGAGTAAGAAGATCATATCAGTATAAACAATGAATCAATCACACATTTTGGATAAACCTCCATAAACATTCTATGGGTATCCTATCCAGATTCATCATTTCTGTATATCAGATAAGATCAAATATTTTAAGCTTCAACCAAAACATGTAATGATACACGAAGAACTTCAAAGAAGATGGGATCAGATAATAACATGCTTATAATATAAATTACATACGAATTTGCAACACATAACATGTCAATCTAAGTTGTCAATATTATAAGAATTGAAACCATTAGTATCTTTGTCCCATGTTCTTGTGAATTAAGGTACCATTTATTTTGTAATACAACGTGTACCCCACAAATATGCCAACATAAATTTAAGTGTGCACTATCTTCAAGACATATAAGATCATTGCAAGATAATATTCAATCTCCAGGATGAATTGTACCGATAAACACAGGAAAATATCAAGTAGAGAATCAGAATGATTCAGAATCGAATGATTCAAATGTCTTGGTTTGGATGAAGTAACATGATTCATAGTAACAGAAAGATTGTACCAATAGAATTCTTCAACATAAGATTTATCAAGGAATCGATTGATTAAATGACATAGGGTAGCGTGATCCAACTGTTATCTGGATATATTCAATGGAATCAAGATATTGATCCAAGGGCTAGTATATGTTTCAACAGATGTTGTCAGAAACATATCTTAGTCCAACTTCACGTTGCATGTTTTTCGGGGCATGGCAGTGAAGTGAACTGAAAAATTGTGTTTAACGACATAACCGATACTGGTCTCATGAAGTACTTTAGATCTTATATTCTTTATCTGATAATGATCTTTTACACACACACCCGGCATACCATGGGTTCAAATCACAGTTGTCACAAAGATCATTATGTAACATTTATGATTTTCCGATTATTATCTTTCTTTAATCATCCTTGTATTACAATAATAAAAATTCCATTTTCTTTTTTCTTTTCGATCTTGTACTCGCTCAACACATCAACAAGTGTATACATATATACACGTATTCATATAAATTATACACATGGATATACATATACATAAAATGTAAATAAATTGACTTTTAAAAGTCAGAATCAAACTCAATTTCAAAAGAAAGTGACCTGTTTGACTTTCAAAAGTCAAACAAGGCCAAATCATTCAATTCAAGCCATAATTCGAATCCTATTGAGTTCATTGGACACCCATCTCGTGTACAAGTATCAATCGGCCCAACCCAAGCCCTTTCGACGAACTAATCCGATTAAACAAGCGGCCAAGTTCAAAATTCAAAAGGGTTGACTTTTCAAAGTCAAATCCGAATCAATCCACGTTGAATCATGTGATTAACGTGTAATCAATCCCGGAAAACGTGCTAAATCGGTTCATGGATGTATTTCGACCACAATCGCGACATTTTTCATCCAAATCCAAACCGTTTTCGCGTAAACCAAGCCGACGTTTAATTCGGTCAAATCGGAATCAAATCGGCCAATATGAACAGAATTAAACGAATTAAATCATCCTCCCATCTTCGCATAAGCCATCGCAAACTCTCTCAACCCCTAACCAACCGACATCTCACTCCTGGAACCCGATTGAACATCAAGAACATTAAATCGAAGACTCCACTCGTTCGTCCCCTACACGCAATCATCTCAGGTATTTTTAATCTTGATATACTCGTTCCTGTCTCATGATTTAAAGCCCCAAGGTTTGGTTTCATACCGGCGCTTAATCACAACCAATTTGAGGGCTAGGGTTTCGGGAAAACGATTGGGGAAGGAGATGAACTGGGGTTTTGTCTTAATTCATTTTCGCATCAGTTCCTGTCAAGGCTTTAAGCCCAGTTCAACCGGTTATGATTCTTGACCTCTACGCGCCGGGCTGCGAGTTCGAAACCCACTCAGCCGGCCTTTTTGCGCGTTCTATATAATCAGATCTAGCCTCTTAATTGTTACAAGTTATTACCCACTGAACTGGATCCATAACAAGTACTAGTCCCTTGGCCCAGTGGTTTGCACCTCTGGCCTACACGGCACAGACCCGGGTTCGAGTCCCGTTGGCCTGTTTATTTTTTTAAACCGATTTTTAAAGCTTCAAAAACTTTATAAAAATTATTTTATAAAACCTCACAATATTTCTAACAGAATAAAACCAGATTCATTAATTTTCAATATAAATCCATTTTTGTTTTGAAATTATGATTTGAATGGTATATTAAAGGTTTAAAACAAAAATTTTAAAATATTTAGATTACTTTCCAAATAAGGACATTGTTTTTATAAAAATTTATAAAATATTAACTCATCTAAAGCAAACTAGTATTTATTTTAAAGATGATAAATAAATAAATTTATTTATTATAATACACAAATAAAAATTTCTTTTCTAAATATAAATATATATTTACATTCTACAAATTTTAACATATTTTTCACAAATAAATAAATAAAAAAATTATTTACTTATTTAATTTATTTAAATAAATAAAATTATTTATTTATTTTATTTATTTAAATTAAACACTATCCACATAAGTAGGATTCTTTTTCTAAACATATATTTACCTCATTATACTTTAACATATTTTCACAAATAAATAAATAAAAAATATTTATTTATTTAATCTATTTAAATAAATAAAATTATTTATTTATTTTAAACACTATCTACATAAACCAAAGTTTATTTTTCTAAACATAAATATATATTTACATAATATATATTCTAGCATATTTTTCACAATTAAATAAATAAAATTATTTATTTATTTAGTTATTTAAATCCAACCCTACGTCAATGACTATTAGGTTCATACATATATGCCTTGAACTCATAATATACATTAAACTCTTATACAAGCATAGCATGCCTTACAGGGAATAACACAAACTTTTTGTACAAATCCACATACATCAAAACCCGTTGAACCCTAGACTTAGACATAGACTTTTGTACACGCTATTAACTCAATATACATTACGCACTAGGTTAACGTGGTGCGTTACAAGAATCGTTTTGCTACCTAGTCTTGCGTGCTAGCTACACCCTTGAATCAGGTGAGTTTTACATAGCCCCTTTTTCACTGTTTTTACATTTTGGGGTGAAACATGATCACAACTTACAATGATTTACAGAAACTACACAATACAAATCCACTTTACAATTTGTGTGCAATTTGAGCTTTATGTTTGAGTGCTAGGTGTGTTAACTACTTATTTGCAATTACATGTACAATCATTAACTAATCAAGCCGACGGTTAACAATGATAGATCTATTGAGTCTGACAAACCCACCCAGATTGGGGTGATTGTTACCGACAACACAATTTTGCATGCTAGTTACAAAGGTTTGATTGTACTTGGTTACACAATAGTTGCTCCCCATAATTGCCTTATTAATCATGACTTGTATGGATTTGTTTACACCCGACATTTTGATGCTATTTAGAGTCAAAACCTATGTATGCTCACCAACTATTTATAGTTGACCCTCTCATTTTATCATGTTTCAGGTACTAACTCTTGAGATCATTTACAAGATGCTACACATAGGATTGAGGACTTAGTTAAATAATGAATCGAACATTTATAGTGTACCTTATTTTTCCTTTTGTATAATTGTACATGTTTTGTTGAACAAGTGTTATAAAAATTTGGATTCAATTAATATATGAAACTTTAGTTTGACCATGTGCTATTGAACAGTCTACATGTCCCGCCCCGACGTATTCCGCCGTCGGTTGGGGTGTGACAGATTGGTATCAGAGCCTTGGTTATAGAGAATTAGGTTATTAGACACACATGACCTAGACTATAACCTTAGGACACCCATACAATGCCATGCTACTACATGCTACCTGATTAATACTTGTGTGAGTATTTTTACATGTTATCCTAAGAAATTTCAATACATGATACAATACTTAATAGTCTATTTGTCACATTACTTACTAACTTTTGTGCTTACATTCATTGCTATCTACATACTATCTATTTGATTCATTTAATTTTTATCCTAAGTTTTAACACACACTTATACACACTTAAACTCACACACATGATACCATCATCTCTTATGATCAAAATCTAGACTATTGGGCATAATTGGGCCTAATGCCCATTAATAATAAACTAAGAATCCACTTATCCCCCAAGAAGAAGAAGCCTGCTAGGTTTAATAAACCCCATCTTCGGGCCTCAAAGCCCAGTCCACAACAATTCTCATCATAACCATGAGCCCAACAATAGTGTTATTAGTACATGATGGCTGGAAGAGTGTGTAGGCTTATGAGGGATTTTGGCTAAGGGAAGACAGGGTACTTAAGTGTGTCTTAGTGACCCACCCCTTTTTCCTGGGAATTCTCCTCAGGGATGCACTACTTATAGGTCAAGTGTACTTCTAAAATACTATTGTGAAGACTCGACGTTATGACTAGTCAAACTCTAAACCTATGAGAACTCCTATGTTTGACACTCAGTATTTATTTATCGCTTACAACCTTTCCATTGTTCTTTTGCTAAGCATGTACTCTCCTACCTCCCCGGTATGACGTCCCGAAGAAGAGTCTGATTGGGAAGAAGACACCGGATCACCCGT
The DNA here is from genome assembly GCA_023525975.1 of Smallanthus sonchifolius. Classification (NCBI taxonomy): domain Eukaryota; kingdom Viridiplantae; phylum Streptophyta; class Magnoliopsida; order Asterales; family Asteraceae; genus Smallanthus; species Smallanthus sonchifolius. Next base: position 43,001,075 of record CM042033.1, read on the forward strand.
ACATCGATCACCAACACCCACAGCTGCTAGACCAAGATTTGATGTAAGGGTAGATTGAATTAGGAACACCGACCCGAGACTTCGAACACCTGGATCACTCGTACCCATAAACCCGTATCATACACCTCACCTCCACAATCAATTGCCACCCCCACTAAGAGACCCATACCTAATGCCCGACCCGTACCTTCCTAACCCTTGGGTAAGGCATACCATGGTACCCCCTGGTGTTATGGGAATTACAACCAATGACTCCCATCAATATGTAAGAAATTCAGAATTCGAGAGGCAAAGGATAGAGCAGGGAGTAATACACGACTTTTAAAGACAAAGAATGGATAGCCTAGCAAACCAATTAGGATACCAAAAGGAGATAATCTCCATCCTCGAAAAAGAAATGCAAGAACATCGCACAGAGACCGCCAGGACTGAAGCCAGATCTACTACTCGAGTGACTATAGCGGTGCTCATCTTGGCAATTATCTTCTTCCTAGTGGAAAGCTACCAGAGACGTTAGAAGAAGCTTCTACTGATTTCCTTTAAATTTTAGATTTGAGAACCATTTCCCTATGTTTTGAATAATGTTTAACATTTCAGCATTTAATCAATTCCATATATTTCAACTCTACAGTTGTTGTTCATTGATTTGACCCGTGGGGCGTAAATTACACCTGTTATATTCCCACCAAATTTTCTCAAATATCACTTCTTTCATTCCACATGATTTAGTACATTACCAACAATCTCTTTCATTAAATAAATCATCCTATTTTGTGATTTAAACAAAACATCATTATCTTGTTTAAACAAAATGTTTAACGAATTTTTAGATAACATCAAAAACATAAATTTTCCATAAAACTTTTTCACCTAATAAGGAAGGTTAATGCAACCAATTTTATAAAAATATTATTATTTTTTTTAACTGATAAATAATTATGATTTTTCCTCATTAAACTAAATATTTCTAAACTTTGGTTAAATTAATATGCTCCTACTTGTTTAGCCAATAGTTGAAAATTCAAATTAAAAATATTTTCTCATAAATTGCATATTCATTTAAAATATGCGATTCAATGATTTCACTATATATCTACAACCAAAAACAATTTCCCACTTTCTATGTTCAAACAAAGACCCGTATTTGTAAACACAAATTCCAGAATATTTCCAAAACCTCCTCGTTACCTTTCACTCGACGCTTCAAGAGACGATCCATATCGCGGAAACGTTAACCTTTCCCACGAACCTCAATGAGATTTGAGGACTTGAACCTAACTACCACATTATGCAAGAACGCCAAACAACACGTTTGTCCGCAGCACTCGATCACATGCAAGACCCGCGAAGTTCAATACTCATGTATACACGTTCAGAATATATTCAACGCAATCTCATGGTACATGAAACTAAATTATCCTCAATATATCCAATTCTACACAAACTACATAATACATGAAACTAGTTTGCCTACAAATCACAATTTGCTCGGTTGATCACGTAATGCACGAAACATGTTTACTTGCAATACATATGCTACTGGATTGAGCACATGATACACGAAACTTAGTTGTTTGCAATATACGTGATACATAAGAATTGCTTCATTGATACATAATTCTAGATTGACCACACTATACATGAAACTCATTTGGTTACAAAGCACTTTATACTAAACGGTGTACATTATACAAAATACATAATACTATGTTGTTTACATTACACATTAGAGCTTATTGATTTACAAAATACAAGACGCTAGATTATTTACGTTATATATGAGACTTATCTGATTACGAGCTATGTGACACTATATTATACATGAGACTTGTGTGCTTACTATATACACGAAACAAAATCTACTTACAATTATTTTAAGGGATTAATTACATTATACACAAGACATGGTCATGCACATTGTACACCAAAGTTGAAGATCATAATACATTGAAACGACTCGGGGTTTGACGTATTCTTGTTCAAACACGAGCAAACTAAGAAACTTTAAGTGTTACTACTTTACTACTCTTTAGTTGCGAATTGACTTGATTAGGGACATAGTTACTTGTTAGCGACTTTTATGTGTGAACAATAAGACGTGATCATAGTGAAATTTTGACCCCTTACCCGCACACAACGAAACAATCTATATGGACCATACGATGATTTGAATAATTACGGGTGCACACGGAATTATAAAAATCAGCGCATGTAAAACATAGTGAATTTTGTCGTGTGTTGAGACCTAAAACTTATCATGATATGTAACAATGAAACTGATGTGATATGACAAGGGCATGGTGGATACGCCGATGGTACTTCCTATATATAAGTGTTCTATCATATTATCAGAAGTAGCGTTGTTCGTGTCGCGTGAAGTTTTGACCTAGACCAATGTCTGTGAACTCTCTTACCTACTAACAACACCTGAGCATATTAGACTACACCTTAATTAAACCCTGATCATCAATTTTCCATCAATCCCATTCCATGCAATATATTTCATACTTAGAATCCAAAACATCATCCGACAGTTCCTTCTTAAAGACATTTCAAAACAAAATTCATTATCATCATTCATACCTGATTCTGAATATCAAAATCTGTGTCTTGTCACCAGTTATACTCCTCAAACCGACAATCAAAGCTTGTTGAAAATCCAAACCTTCATCTCTTCCTGATGCAGTAGCCCCCAATAGTTAAATTTCGGGACGAAATTCCCTTAACATGGGGAGACTGTAACATTTATGATTTTCCGATTATTATCTCACTTTAATCATCCTTGTATTACAATAATAAAAATTCCATTTTCTTTTTTCTTTTCGATCTTGTACTCGCTCAACACATCAACAAGTGCATACATATATACACGTATTCATATAAATTATACACATGGATATACATATACATAAAATGTAAATAAATTGACTTTTAAAAGTCAGAATCAAACTCAATTTCAAAAGAAAGTGACCTGTTTGACTTTCAAAAGTCAAACAAGGCCAAATCATTCAATTCAAGCCATAATTCGAATCCTATTGAGTTCAGTGGACACCCATCTCGTGTACAAGTATCAATCGACCCAACCCAAGCCCTTTCGACGAACTAATCCGATTAAACAAGCGGCCAAGTTCAAAATTCAAAAGGGTTGACTTTTCAAAGTCAAATCCTAATCAATCCACGTTGAATCATGTGATTAACGTGTAATCAATCCCAGAAAACATTCTAAATCGGTTCATGGATGTATTTCGACCACAATCGCGACATTTTTCATCCAAATCCAAACCGTTTTCGCGTAAACCAAGCCGACGTTCAATTCGGTCAAATCGGAATCAAATCGGCCAATATGAACAGAATTAAACGAATTAAATCATCCTCCCATCTTCGCATAAGCCATCGCAAACTCTCTCAACCCCTAACCAACCGACATCTCACTCCTGGAACCCGATTGAACATCAAGAACATTAAATCGAAGACTCCACTCGTTCGTCCCCTACACGCAATCATCTCAGGTATTTTTAATCTTGATATACTCGTTCCTGTCTCATGATTTAAAGCCCCAAGGTTTGGTTTCATACCGGCGCTTAATCACAACCAATTTGAGGGCTAGGGTTTCGGGAAAACGATTGGGGAAGGAGATGAACTGGGGTTTTGTCTTAATTCATTTTCGCATCAGTTCCTGTCAAGGCTTTAAGCCCAGTTCAACCGGTTATGATTCTTGACCTCTACGCGCCGGGTTGCGAGTTCGAAACCCACTCAGCCGGCCATTTTGTGCCTTCTATATAATCAGATCTAGCCCCTTAATTGTTACAAGTTATTACCCACTGAACTGGATCCATAACAAGTACTAGTCCCTTGGCCCAGTGGTTTGCACCTCTGGCCTACACGGCACAGACCCGGGTTCGAGTCCCGTTGGCCTGTTTATTTTTTTAAACCGATTTTTAAAGCTTCAAAAACTTTATAAAAATTATTTTATAAAACCTCACAATATTTCTAACAGAATAAAACCAGATTCATTAATTTTCAATATAAATCCATTTTTGTTTTGAAATTATGATTTGAATGGTATATTAAAGGTTTAAAACAAAAATTTTAAAATATTTAGATTACTTTTCAAATAAGGACATTGTTTTTATAAAATTTTTTAAAATATTAACTCATCTAAAGCAAACTAGTATTTATTTTAAAGATGATAAATAAATAAAAATTTATTTATTATAATACACAAATAAAAATTTCTTTTCTAAATATAAATATATATTTACATTCTACAAATTTTAACATATTTTTCATAAATAAATAAATAAAAAATTATTTACTTATTTAATTTATTTAAATAAATAAAATTATTTATTTATTTTATTTATTTAAATTAAACACTATCCACATAAGTAGGATTCTTTTTCTAAACATATATTTACCTCATTATACTTTAACATATTTTCACAAATAAATAAATAAAAAATATTTATTTATTTAATCTATTTAAATAAATAAAATTATTTATTTATTTTAAACACTATCTACATAAACCAAAGTTCATTTTTCTAAACATAAATATATATTTACATAATATATATTCTAGCATATTTTTCACAATTAAATAAATAAAATTATTTATTTATTTAGTTATTTAAATCCAACCCTACGTCAATGACTATTAGGTTCATACATATATGCCTTGAACTCATAATATACATTAAACTCTTATACAAGCATAGCATGCCTTACAGGGAATAACACAAACTTTTTGTACAAATCCACATACATCAAAACCCGTTGAACCCTAGACTTAGACATAGACTTTTGTACACGCTATTAACTCAATATACATTACGCACTAGGTTAACGTGGTGCGTTACAAGAATCGTTTTGCTACCTAGTCTTGCGTGCTAGCTACACCCTTGAATCAGGTGAGTTTTACATAGCCCCTTTTTCACTGTTTTTACATTTTGGGGTGAAACATGATCACAACTTACAATGATTTACAGAAACTACACAATACAAATCCACTTTACAATTTGTGTGCAATTTGAGCTTTATGTTTGAGTGCTAGGTGTGTTAACTACTTATTTGCAATTACATGTACAATCATTAACTAATCAAGCCGACGGTTAACAATGATAGATCTATTGAGTCTGACAAACCCACCCAGATTGGGGTGATTGTTACCGACAACACAATTTTGCATGCTAGTTACAAAGGTTTGATTGTACTTGGTTACACAATAGTTGCTCCCCATAATTGCCTTATTAATCATGACTTGTATGGATTTGTTTACACACGACACTTTGATGCTATTTAGAGTCAAAACCTATGTATGCTCATCAACTATTTATAGTTGACCCTCTCATTTTATCATGTTTCAGGTACTAACTCTTGAGATCATTTACAAGATGCTACACATAGGATTGAGGACTCAGTTAAATAATGAATCGAACATTTATAGTGTACCTTATTTTTCCTTTTGTATAATTGTACATGTTTTGTTGAACAAGTGTTATAAAAATTTGTATTCAATTAATATATGAAACTTTAGTTTGACCATGTGCTATTGAACAGTCTACATGTCCCGCCCCGACGTATTCCGCCGTCGGTTGGGGTGTGACACATTATGTTATCACACTACTAAGGGACCAAAGATACTCATAGCCTATTGACAATTCAGACTACATACTAGTATCCAAATTAAAATATAAGCACCAAGCATCAATTTTGGTTAAGCATAAGCAGTTATGAAGCTATCATTTCCCATACTGTGCAGTCTAAGAAGTTCTGATCAAAACATTTATCACAGATATATTAGATAAGCATCATAAAGTCCAACTAAGGTCTTGTATGACTGAACATCTACTAATGTACTATCATTTCTCCTTATAACTTCAAGTAATGTCGATTTTAACTTTTTTAATTTGTTTGGCTTTTTAAAAATCTTTTTCAAAGAAATTAAAACAAATGAAAATAAACCTTCCATGAAAACATTTTATGAAAAAACAATTTACTTGGTTACTTGATATTAAGAAAGTCAATCAATTAAAAACTCAAACCGATGTATTCCTGTAATTGAATGCCTTTGCCTTTGTCACCAACACAAATCTGTACTCCCCCTGTCCTATAGACTCCCTCTCAACTAGTCAAATGGTTGCATCAACGACTTTATGCTCACCATTGTCATCCTATGTTTCAGGTTATCATTTGGACTTTGAAAAACTCTTTCCAAAACATTGTGTGTGACATATTCTCCCCCTTGAGCATCAAGTCATTGAATCAAATAGATTCTCAGTTATCAACAACTCTTTACTCTTACAGATGTCATTCCCTGTCATATGCTAAGAACAACCACTATCAACAACCAAAATAGTATTAACAGTCCCTCTTCGTTAATCCTACACATCTAACAAGAAATATTAATTTGAAATTAGGACCCAAGCCATGGTAGTCATGGGTCGTCCATCTGTATCAAAATAATAAACCTCACTCCATTTAGAATCGAATCTCTCATCGATTTTCGGAGATTGTTCCGACGAGTCAGAAACAGAAACTTTAGATTTCTAAATATACTTTTGTTCATTAAGTTCTTTTTACTTAAAATGTGAAGTGTTTGAACACTCTTGTTCATTTGAAAAATGTTTAGATTGTGAAAGCTCTTGTTGTTCTAAATGTTTTCTCAATCTTCTGTTTCTCCTCCGTCTTTGAGGTCTAGAAAGCCTAACCTCTGATTTTGAATTACCCTTTGGTGTATCACGAGGTTTAACCATATTTGGGTTAACATAAGGCTTACCAGGAGTTCTTACCTTTTTTGGAGTAACATGTCGGTTACCTTTGGCATTGTGAGGACAAGCAATCTGAATGTGACACACAAGACCACAGTAAAGCAAGATCTCGTCTCAGATATTCTCTCATATAAGGAATCTTCACACGATAATATGCACTTGAAGAAGATTCACCTACATGAACTTCTTTTGGCTTTATTTTCTCTGGAACTCCAGATTTTGCAATAGGTTTTGATTCAGGCTTCATCTTCTCAGGAAATACATGCTTCTCCCCTTTATTTTTGTAAGGACAGGTCACCACAATGTGTCCCATCTCATTACAATGAAAGCATGTACGCCTGTCTTTATTATCTCCGGCATATGGAACTCTCCTTGAATTTGAAGAACTTCCAAATGTATAATTTCCAGATGAATTAGAATCAACCTTTGAGTCTTCTTTCTTAACCTCTTTCGGTATCCCCTCTACCTTAGCTTCATCAAAATATTCATTATCACTCTCATCATAATACACCATATCTTCACCTGTGACTGGATTCACTTTCAACAGTCTTAGGATCTAAATCCTCATCTTTTATAATCTCAAGTGTAACAGAATAATTTTCGTTGAATAGTGGAGGAACATAACCAATACCACTAGTTCCCTTCCCCTCTTTAGTATTATTATGATAATGTCCTAATAAGAATGACGAATTTCCAAAGCTTTCTAACTTTCTGTGTAATCTGATCACCTCTGCTTTAGATTAAGCTAGTTCCTTATCTTTCTCAACAAGATCATTATTTCGTTTCTTAATTTCTACAAAATCCATATCAGGTGATATGCCTGCTCTTTGATCTTAAAAGTCAGAGAACTTATATCCCTATTCAGTGATTCTATCCTTTCAATACACACATTCTCATTATCCTTTAATTTCTGGTTTACCGTGTGCATCGATTTCATATCACAAATGAAGTTTACGTTGTCATCCATAACCCTCATCATTTTATCCTTCACTGAAATACAGTTAGAACAAAACTTTTTAGAGTTAGAAACAACCGTATCCTTTTCTTCTAAATAAGATGCACCAGGAGCCATGAATACGTCATCATGAGCTTCATCCTTTTGAGCAACAATGACAGGCTCTGCATCAATTTCTGATTCACTCAGATCATCTTCAACTGTCTGAAAGCTTGCTTCAGTCATCACATTAGTCTTAGTAGATAGAGTACTTTCACCAGAACGAATACTCTCACTATCAATTAAATCTGCAGAAGAATCACTTTGAGAATCACCCTGCTTCTCCAATACTTCTTTGATCAAGACCACAAATGCTTGAGAAGTTGCTTCACCCTTTTTCTTCAATGCTTTCCATAGATCTCTTGAAGTTGGACACTTCCCGAGACTATGAATGATTTCTTTTGGTAAAGATATCATTAAAGTTCCACACGTTTTCATCTCTCGATCAAACTTTTGCATTTCTACTCTAGTAAGAATTGTCACTGGACTTTCCAGCTACTTTAATTTGATATGCACAAAAGCCTCGGTGGCATAGTTCCAATCTCAGTATCATCACACGAAATTGACATTTTGAAATTTTTTCGAAAATATCCGGTAAAAGAATTTCCCGCCAAAATACTATTTTTTAAAAATTTCAAAAATTGAAAATTTCAAAAATGATATAAACCAACCATATGAGCTTTCCCTAAAAAATTTGAACAAGACCAAATTTCCTGCCAAAATAAGATAAGTTCGCCTGATACTACCTGAGCAAGATAAGTTCGCCTGATACTTCCTGAGCGAACTTAATAAGTTCACCTGAACTTCACTGAGCGAACTTGACCTCAAGCGAACTTGACCCCAAGCGAACTTGTTAAGTTTTCCAGATCTTCACCGAGCGAACTTATTATGTTCACCTGCAACTGAATCAGCAAGCTCGCTTGCTTCAGCTGTAACAAACTCAGCAACCCAAACACGAACCCAAAACGCCAAAAATCATCATTTCTCACAGATTTGAAGGAATTGGAAGAAATTGGACCGTAGGAATTAGTATTTTATGAATTAGAACACTTCTATTGGATTAATTTCACCAAATTCAACTTCGAATCCACGAATTCAGCAGTAAAATCAGCTCCAAGAACTTGAAAACTCCATGGATACAAAAACTTCTAAAAATGATCAATTTCTTGTCAAATTGTACACAAAAACGTCTCTAATCAACAAGAATCAAACACAAAGCACGAGCAAAAGCTCTGATACTACTTGTAGGTCCACATGACTCATCTACATATCGATCTCGTGACAGGACGTCTTGATAACACGGAGTGCGGAATCCTTCGTGTTAACGTATGTATATCAATTGACAATAGAAACAGCAGGTAAATAAACTTCTCTTTTTATATCATCAAACACATAGAGTTTACAGAATATACTAGTTCAACTCTCAGCTCTCTCTGTTTCACTGAATCTGTAAACTCCAATTTATAGACACCCGCTCTGCAATAGGCGAACTTAACAAGTTCGCCTCAAAGATGCTTAGGCGAACTTAACTTGAACAATATTCCTTAGGCGAACTTGTTAAGTTCTCCTCTCTATGAACTTACATAGAATTTTATCAACAGTTACAAAGCATGTCCTAACACATTTGCAAGAGAATGGATTTCAATGTGGCCAGATTGACTCCACACTTTTCATACGAAAAGCAGGGGGAGATATTCTATTAGTTCAAGTTTATGTTGATGACATAATTTTTGGGTCAATAACTGTTGAGCTTTGCAAAGACTTTGAAAGAGTTATAAAGCTGAAGATTGAAATGAGTAGTATGGGAGAATTATCCTTCTTCCTGGGTCTTCAGGTGGATCAGATGGAAGATGGATTCTACATTCATCAAACTAAGTATGTGTCTGATATTTTGAAGACGTTTAAAATGACAGGTGCTTCGGCTTTCAGTACTCCAATTCCAGTGAACCACAAGCTTGATTCTGACTCGAAAGGGAACTAAGTAGATTGTCGGTTGTATCGAGGGATGATCGGGTCTTTGATGTACTTAACTACGTCCAGGCCTGATATTATGTTCGCGGTATATTTGTGTTTGAGGTTTCAGTCCAATCCGAAAGAATATCACTTAATCGCTGTAAAGAGAATCTTTAGATATTTGAAGAGTAAACCAAAGTTAGGGTTACGGTATCCTAATAATTATGACCTTGATTTCAGGGCCTTTATAGATTCGGATTATGGAGGTTGTAGATTGGATTAGAATTCGACGTCTGGTGGGTGTCAATTTCTAGGAAATAGACTTGTGTCCTGGCAATGCAAGAAGCAGACCTCAGTTGCCATTTCTACGTGTGAGGCTAAGTATATCGCTGCTGCTAGTTGTTGTTCCCAAATCCTGTGGATTCAACAACAATTACGGGATTATGGTTTGAACTTCACTGAGACACCGATGCTTATCGATAACACTGCCACGATATGAATCACTAACAATCCAGTGAAGCACTCGACGACAAAGCATATTGAGATACGTCATCATTTCATCAGAGATTGTGTAGAGAAGAGATTGATTGAGTTGTGAAAGTCCACACTGATGACAACTTTAATGATCTGTTCACCAAAGCGTTTGATCACTCACGGTTTGAACTTATTACCAAAATGATTGGGATGTTTAATCTTGCGTGAAGATGGTTTTCAAAAAGTTTTTCATGGAAGATTTTATTTTTATTTTTTTAATATTTTATGCTTTATTTTCTTTTGTTTACCTGCTTTCTGAAAACCCAAACAAATTGAAAAAGATAAAAATCGGCATTGCTTGATGTTAGAGAAGAAATGATAGTACATCAGTAGGTGATTGTACACACATGACTATAGTATGACTGCCTGGTTTCTGTATTTATGTTTGAGTTTATGCTTATATGATTTGATCTAAACTTCTTAGTTTGCACAAACAGGAAATGATAGCTTCATGACTGCTAAACATTGCATCTGTATAATCTTTCAATTTGAATATCTACATGTAATTTAAATTATCAGTAGGCTAGAAGCGTTTTGGAACCATTAGTAGTGTGAAAACATAATGATCAATGTTACAACTGTTATTTGAACCCATATTATGCTGGGTGTGTGAGTTAAAAGATCATTATCAGATATAGAATATATGGCTTTAATAATTTCATGACACCAGTATCGGATTATGTCATTAGCATAATTTTTTGGTTCACTTCACTGTCCATGCCCCGAAAAACATGCAATGTGATGTTGAACCAAGATATGTTTTGATAACATCTGTCAAAACATATGCTAGCCCTTGGATCATTATCTTGATTCCGTTGAATACATCCGAATAATAGTTGGATCATATTACCCTGAATTATTGAATCAATTGATTCTTTATTCATATCATATTGTTGAGGATTCCTCTGTTACCATGAATCATGATACTTCATCCAAACCAAGCCATTTGAATCATTCGATTCTGAATCATTCTGATTCCTTATATCCTTCGGGATATGCTTCTTTTTCCTGTGCTAATTAATGTAATTTCATCCTGGAGATTGATCTAATCTTGCTCCGAGTTGTATATGTCTTGAAGATAGTGCAAATTTATATTTATGTTGGCATATATATGGGATACACGTGGTTTTCATATAAATGGTACCTTAACTCACAAGAACGTGGGATAAAAAAGCTTATAGTTTCAAATCTTATAATACTGACAACTTGAATTGACATGTTGTGTATTGCAAATTCGGTACGAATAAGTTAGCAAGTCATGATCTGATTCTGTTTACTTTGAAGTTTATCGTGTATCATTTCATGATTTCTGAGTATTTGAAATGAAATGTGTGATAGTTTGAGATTGTATCTGATAAGGAAGTTCAAATAGATTGATAGAATTACACAAGTTGAATGTTTGATATGATGTGAACTATATTTGAACATAATGCCATAGGTCACCCTTAGATCTACTATGGATTATATATCCGAAATGTGTGTGTGTTTCATCAAGATACTGATATGATCTTCTTACTCGCAGTTTTCGACCAAAAATATGTGATTCCGTTTGTACTGAGAAATGCCAAAAATATTTTACGTTTGTTATTTTTTTTGAAAAATTTAAAAATATTGTCTTTACATTTTATATTTTCTGCTTGTTTAATTCAAAAATTCCAAAAATATTTTAGGTGTGTTTTAATATAAACTTTCAAAAATCCAAAAAAGATTTTATTCTCGGCTTCCATGAAAATGTTATTCTTTATTTCACAGGATTCTGGAATTTCGTATGTGTTGGGATTGATACTGAATTTCATGTTTGAACAGGGTTGAAATTGAAAATTTGGGCTAAGTTTTGAAGGCTATGGAAGATATCAAGTGCGCCTGACTTAGGTCTGGCGTACTTGACAAGTACGCCACAGGTTGGCCTAGCGCAGTTGTAAGTGAGCCTGACCAAGAGTCTCGCATACTTACTAAGTGCGCTAGAGGGTTTTTGAAAAAGTATATAAAGGTTTGATGACTGTTCAGTTGTCACTTTTACATCTTTCCCAGCGTTAGCGTACTTGTCCTGAAATTTTCGTTGATCTTGTTTAATCGTCTGATTGCTTATATTTTCGTGTTCTTGTTGTGATTTCATTCAGAGGGTAAACATCTTCCATCTTCTTTGTGATCGATTCGACAGGTTTTATGGACATTTGATCAGGGTTTTGAGTGTTTACTCCTGTGCAAGTGTTTTTGATCAAAATGATGATTAAATGTGTGTTTGATGTTAAAATTGATCATTCTTTTTTAATATAAATTTGTAAGCGATCTTGTTAGGCTTGGTTTTGAGTTGAATCATTTCAAAAATCTGCAAAATTGAATTTTCAAGTATTGCCTGATGTTGGTCTAGCTCAGATGCGTAAGTGCGCCTGTGAATGCCCTAGCGTAGTTATAAGTGCGCTACAAGTACTTATAGCGTACTTACTAAGTGTGTTAGAGAAATTTTTTTCTGAGTTTGATTTTGAAATTTTTCTAAGTTTGTGATTGTGTTACTGATGTATTATTTGTCATTTATACAGTCATGGCTCGTGAATTTTTCAGTGATCACAATCAGATAGCTTTACTAAATCCATAATGGCAGGGTGCCGTGTTGGAATATCGGGAGATTATAGATTTTCTTAATCGTTCAAGGATTGCCTATGCATTGTCTGCTGACCCAGTGATATCAAGACCGTATATAGATCAATTCTGGGAATCTGCTCGTTTTGACTCCTTAGTGACTCCAAGTGTTATTAGTGTTCGTGTGCAAAATCAAGATCTAGAAATTTATGAAGCTACAGTTCGTCAAGCTCTACAGTTTGGTGATGATACTACTGATCCGGTTTCTTAAAATGGAGTTTTGATTGAGGGTTGTTGTAGGCAACGCATGGGATATGTTGGTGTAGAAGGTGACGGTCAATACAGGAAGAGATGGTTAATAGACCATTGGCGGTACTTTTAACATGTTATGATCTCTTTTGTCGCGTCCAGGAAAGGTGGTAAGGACGGCTTAGCATCTGACCTAGCATCTGATATGGTTGGTCTATCATTGAACAAGGGTTACAATTTCTCTCGTTATGTCTGTCACACCCCAACCGACAGCGCAATACGTCGGGGCGGGACATGGAGATTGTTCATAAGCACATGATCAACTAAATTTCATAAGTTTATTAAGTCAAGATTTCATTATATAAGTTCAATCAAACAACCAAAATCAAATACATCAAAATGTTCAATTTATTATTCAAACTAGGTCCTTAATCCTAAGTGAAGCATCTTGCATATGATCTCAAACATTAGCACCTGAAACATGATGAAAACAAGGTCAACTAAAAATAGTTGGGGAGCATACATAGGTTTTGACACCATAAATAGTTTTCAAATGTTGTGTACAATTCACATGTAACATAGTATAATAAGGCAATTATGGAGAATCACTATAGTAAACTAGCGCACAATCAAACCTTGTTACATGAAGGGCATAACACTCAATGTTATCCAAATGTATTGTTTGGCAACAATCTCCCTACCTGGGTGGATTTGTCAAATGCAATAGATCTACCATTGTTAACATTGGCTTGTACGGAGTTAATGATTATACTTGTCATGTATTTAGTGTAGCTCATAGTATTCAAGCATAAGGAACAAATTGCACACATGTTCATGATGTTGAATTGTATAAATTGCAAATAGTTTGAATGTAATCATGTTTCACCCAAAAAATGTAAAAATATAAAAATGTAAAATGGGGCTATGTAAACTCACCTTGCAATGAGTAGCTTGAAAGTCACATAAATATGTTGTTGCATAAATGTTCTTAGATAATCACAAGATTAACCTATGTTTGATGGAATATGCGTATCAATAATTTGTACAAAATGAAATAGGAAATCCTAATGCGAAAAGGGATTGATGTGGGTGTCCTCATTTTAATATTAAAGTAAATATTTGAGTTCAATTAATATTTATGTAAATCTTGATAATTGTATTGTAGTTTGAATAAGTGAAAGAATAAATAAATGATTTCATTTGTTTGTAAATATATATATATATATATATATATATATATATATATATAAATGTATGAATAAATAAATAAATGAATATTAATTTGTTGAATAAATAATTAACTACATGAATAAATAAATAAACCTTTTATTTATTTAGTTTGATTTTTATAAAAAATAAGTGTTATAAATCATGATTTAATTAATTAGTAATTAAGCCAAAATTTAAAGTAATGTTCAAATCAATTAATAGTCAAATGATAATTAATTATTAATTAAAAGTATAAAATGTGTTTTAAATGTTTCTATATAATAAAAATAAATTATATAAAGAATGTATAAATCTTTGTAAGGTAATGAGTTTATAACAAAACCACGTATATTATTATTTTTTATAAAATATATATTAAAAATGTAGACATGTATGCTTCTAAAATCAAATAGGTTTTATGAATATGTGAAATAAATTCATCCCAAAAGTTTAGGCAAGTTTTAAATAACAATCTATAATTCTCAATCGTTTCTAAAAATCAAATTCAGTTGTTGACACCAATAGTTTTCATAATAATAATCATACGGTTTTCTTGAAAATTGAAACAATCCAAATTGTCTAAATTCTAAAATATCAAGTGTTCTCAAGACAATATATAATCAAGACTCATATATATATGTCTAATATCGAAAATATAATGCAAAACAATTTCTCTTTAGAAAAATAATCAAACCTAACTTTTATAACAAAATTAATATGAGGGTTCTCAAGACACAATTACTAAAGAAATTCCTACATGCTTTCAACAACCATTCAACAACAAAATTAAAATTAATAGAATTCTCTCTAGAGAAATGAAATTATAAAATAGGTTTAACCATTACACCAATAATATACACCTTTATGTTTATAATGAAAATGAAGGTTTCTTTTGTAAAAATAAGGTTTTTTTTACTTGCAACGTTTAGGTTTGGATATAAGATTACAATAGTATCATCTGAAGATGAGGTGTTTCTAAATGAAAAAATAATATAAAAACTACCTCCTCGAAGTTGAGTTTTAAAGATGATGATTGAAAAATGCTTGTTATCACCAATCCGTGCCTTAGAATCATCAAGAGAAGGGTTTGATTTTGAGAGGATTTAGACAAAATGATCAAGAAATGGAGATGGTGTGGGGTGTGGATGTTGGCGACGCAAGGGGAGAGGGGGTGGTGGGTTTGGGTTTTGTTTTGTGTCTTTGTTTCTAATAATCTTGTATTTAGTAAAATGGTAAAGAAAAATAATGATTAATGGAATTCTTAATGAGCATTGATGTGTAATCAAATCAAGATGGTTTCAAATTTCAAAATGAGTAATGAGAGGAGAGGGGAGGGGGTTACGAAAATAAGGGGGGAGAAGAGGGTGGATCTTCCATTTTTTTTATAAATATGATACTAAATATTCAAATAACCTGAACTTTAGGTAAACTCCGTTAACTAAATCAAGTTAAATCCTAACCTAGTTAACCCTATCTATAACAACAGGGACTAATTCTGTCAACAATCCAAACTTAAATTCCAAGGACTAGTTGTGTAATATCCTTAAACCATTTTGTTGCCTTTTCAAAGTCAAAATTGAACTCATGTTGACTTATGCTAGTCAAACTAACCAGGTTCTAACCTCAATTCAAACCACAAGGGTAATTCCTGCCGAGTTTCTAAACTTTATTACATGAAACCTCAGGGATTAGTTCTGATGATACCCAAAAGTTGATTAATTGACTTTTGGAAGTCAAAATCACAAGTTCTTGATCCAAATCGTGATTCATAACTGATTTCTTGTTCGAAATTGTAACTGACATTGGGTATATAGTGTCATTAACGGCTTTAACTACCGAGTAAAACATCATTATTGCCGAATTAAACTGAATAATGGCTAATCAAGTTGAAACCGTCGACACCCTCATCATCCATTATCAAATTCACATTGATTCGTCTGTTTTCCTCACAATTGAACATCTGCGCATCTCTACCTCACGTCTAAGAAGCAAATCCACACACATATTCCACCAGAGAAGCAGACAGGATCACCAGAGAACAAGAACACGCCGTCAGGTCTGCCTCTACTAGAACACCATCAGTCTGCCATCTAATCTGGTAACTACTTATACCTATAGCTTCGCTTCTATCCATAGAATGAAAGCCCTATGCTAATTTGATTAGTTAACGTCGAATTGACCCTAAACCATAATCTAGGGTTTTTCTTAAAACTATTTAGGGTTTTTGATCTTAAACGCATTTTTAATCAAATCAAACCACACCATCAGATTCGCAATGACCTATTAAGTGAAAACCCTATGATACTAACAACTCTTAATATCGGATTTCATCAAATCAATCTTGTGTTCTTGATCTAGGGTTTCGGCCCGTTTTCCCTTAATTAAACTATCTTAATCTCGTTAATTTTGCAATTAAAAACGGCCACAGGTCGCAACACATCGATTTACAAAACCTCTACGCCCTTTTTGTCCGAATCGAATCGAGGGGTTTTCGGAGTGATTTTGGTTTCGGTTCGCGTATGGGGGAAGAACACATGACACATTTGTGTTAAAACTAAACAGATCCGGAAATGTTTGCGCAACCCTAGTGGGCGGAGATGGTTAAGGCACTAGACTCGTGTGCAGGAGACCCGGGTTCGAGTCCAGTCTCCTGCATCTTTTTGGCGGAGGGCTTTTTCCACTACTTTATTTTATAAAAATCATTCCCATATTATAATTATATTTTATTGATACGTTTTTTAAACCCGGAAAACACCCGTAGGCTCGGGTATGGTTTTATAACTCATAGTTAATATTATTTCCACTTTTAAAAATAATATATTTATATTATTTTGAAACTACGATTTTGAATAAAATAATATGTTTATATTATTTTCAACCCGTGACTCCTAGTATAAAATAATATATATTTTTATATTATTTCTCCTCATTTATTAATCTCGTGTAACGTTTCAAAAAAATTAATAATATAATTATTTATATTATTTACTCACGTTTATAATCTCGAATAAAAATAATATATATTTATTATTTTGGTCACGTAAATGATTATCGTATATTTCCTACGAGTTCAAAAATAATATATATGTTATATTATCTTCTTAGATCTTTATTAAATGATACAAACACATGAATTTATTTATTTATTTTATATTATTCGTTATTAACGTTCGACACGTAACGCACTCATCTTATTTATTAAGAAACCTATTTTCCCGTAGACACGCTCATCTACTCGTAAATCCTTAGAATGTTTTAAGACGTTCTAATCTTCCGTGTCGTCACAAATCCCAATGTGTCCCAAATTGTTATGTTTATAATTCTAGGGCATACGTGAGCCGTTTCAGGCTAAGACTTGTGGTTTTAATCTTATACTTTAACATCCGGATAATTCCCAAGTCAAATAAAGGCTAAAAAGTATCAAAATACAAAGTTCAGGGGTTGAACTGCAAGTTTTCCAAAGATGGAGGACAAAAAGTGAAAATTCTAAAAATGAGGCGGATGTCGGACCGACATCCGATACATATCGGTCCGATATGTGCTAACGAAGGTATGAATGAGGTGTTGACACGTGTCCTATGAATCATCAATAAAAATCTGACACGTCGGAAAGACATCTCCAACCATTGCGGTCCGACAGCCGCAAAATGAAGAACAGACTAATAGGAAGTGGACGCGTGTAGGGCTGACGCAGGCAGGATGATAGCGGACCGTTATCCCCTTGTATAACGGTCCGACGTGGGACCAAATTCACCATATAAATAGACGGGTCGACTCCAACCAATTTGCACACACAAAACACCTCCAATAACACGCACTAAGCTTTGTTAGCTCGATTCCCGAGGTTTTGGTCTGCTCTCGAAAGTCCGGTTTCTTGCAATTCGTCTGTAAAACTGCCATAGATAGTGTCGAGGTATGGTTTCTAAACACCTTCAGGTTCCTTCGTATAAACCTAAGATAGGGATGTTAATTATGATAATGTTGGATATGATTTAGGGTTCTGTCAAAGTGTTGATTGTTATATTCGATACAGGAGGAGGTTCTGCTTGAAGTGAGTTCCTCTGAGCTGTGCTCTATGAAATATTTTGTAAATGATTTTTATTTGAGATCCCAATACTATCAGTGCATATATCCTATAATAAGTACTTATTATGGCCATGATTGGGGTCGGACCTAGGGACAAGATTGATCCTCTTGGTTATATCTGGTATAAGGATGACCAGCGCGCGGAAGGTTTCCGAATATATGTATGTTGTAGACTCAGAATCTAAGGCCAATTCGGGTGATGTATTGGAGGCGATGGTTGTAAGACGTGTCGGGGCATTAATTCCTATATCAAAGATAATCGTGAAAATGATTTTGTTAATGAACTCACCATCATTAAGCTGATCCAAATTGTTTTCAAATGTTTTTGAGCACAGGTTAACCCTAGCTGTTTGTTGGCATTCCAGGAGATGTATAGATGTTGGATATAGGGATGACTGAGGGCAGGTCCCAGAGTGACCATAAGGCCTGAGGGAATGGCATGATTCTTCATGAACTATAAGTCCAGAGTTTGTTATGTTGTATTTTACCAGTCAGTTCCTATTGTACAAACGTTATGTTATGAAATAAAATAAGTTTATGATGTTAAGTCTTCCGCTGTGTGTTTTTGGTATCAACGTCACAGTAATTAGAAGGAGACCTTCAACTGGTATGTAGTTATCTGACGAACGGAATGTTCTATCTAGGAAAGAGCGTTGTATAAATCTCTCCTAGACCCGTCGCTCTTACCTGGGAACATATCTGTTGGAGGTACTACTCTGGTATATGACTGTCCTGTGTTACGGTTGTGTCACATACTTGTGTGATACTATCTACTACGCAACGCAGATGAGTTTTCACGGCCCCTTTTTACTGTTTTAATTTGGGGGAGAAAACATGACACAAACACTTTTGATTTTTGTAATTCATATATGTTATCACTTGTTATGACTATGCGTAAACTCTATCATGAAAGTCCTCACATCGAACCGTTAAAATATGAGTATAGCGAGGTATGTTGAGTAGTACTATTGGGTTTGACAAACCCCACCCGCGTTAGTCGCGCTAACTCGATTGGAGGTCGAACGGGTGTAATATTGACCTAAACATGCACCATGGTTGATAGGCCTGGTGGGAGGCATTCAAACATAAATAGTCTGTTTACGGTTGCGAGCGCATTAGTATACATGAACATGGGTTAGCTACCTGTTGATATATATATTGAATGTACATTAATCTGTTAAACGCTATTACAAGCTGAAACCTGTGAACTCACCAACCTTGTGTTGACACTTTTTCTTACATGTTTTCTCAGGTCGTTAAGCAGGTACACGTTAAGGCATGCATAGTGTCTCTTGGCTTTATTCTTCTCTTAACAAACAACCAAAAAATTATTATGCTTTCTATTTACACTTAACTTGGTCGCGTTTGTTTTGCGCATTAACTACTTGACATAAATCGCTTCCGCATTTAACTCTGAACTTTTATGATATTTCATTTATGTCTCATATAGTGTCGTTTGATGTAACTAATGTCTGAGATCCTAGTTTGTCACACGCCAAACGGTAAAACTCCATTAGTGGAATTTGGGGGTGTGACATATTGGTATCAGAGCCATTAGTTATAGAGAACTAGGACTGCATACTAGACTATAGCCATACACATTAGTTACACGACACAGACACTCATACATCCTACACGTAGCATCTACACATAAATTGCATTGGAGGCATGTGGACATCATCCATATCACCCTCTGCTGACGAGGGGCAAGTCATTCGCATTGCATCATCATTCCTAGTGGTGACACTCGGGGAATCACCAAATAAACATCCACTCCCGTCCGAGGGCAGTGAGACAGAGCCTTCGGAGGAGTCACTCACACCACCATCATCTACACCCTTGTTACACCACCAGAGCAGAGGAAGACACCGGCTCGAGCCTATCGATGACACCGTGGGGTATGGTGGGCCTTCTCAGGTCCATGTTATGGACGATATTTAGCACTAACAAATGTCTCTTTGGAAGTTGGGTTCGTTGGAGGCGAGTCCCTATTGTACCCACTAGCAACAATATTCCGATTTTACTAGCTTTACTCTGCTTCAAGCCCGAACCCGTGGACTTCGCTTGAGGTACACCGTGTGGAGGCAGGTCATTGCACGTATTATGGTAGAAATTCATTGACACATAGATGTCATCACTTTCTCGAGCCATGGGCTCATGTCATTGGTCGATATTCTGTTGAAAATAGATTAACCACAAGGATGAGAAGGCCTTGCTCATTGCATATTCAAACCCTACCTTGGCTCAGTTAGAAGGACGACTACTTTGCCTCTTCCAGTAACATATATCTATGAACAAGTGTCACTCCTCGAAGCCGAATTTCATGTACATGTTTGTTTCATGTGCATGTTCCCATCTACAATCCACTGGATTGGGCGCTCGCATTATGTTCCAACTCGAGTGAATACTCGGATCAAATGATTTCCGATAACTCATCCTGATATGAGTTCTAGTTGATCAATTTATGGTTGATGACTAAGCCTCTCGATGACTTATCATATCTGACAACACTCTGTACTCGGAAATATAAACTAAAGGACATTTTGACACAGGACAGGGAGAACTAGGGTGAGCATGCAAAGCAAATTATCATTACGGGTGCACACGTAATAGTAATTTGAGGTGCATGTAAGTCCTGGTGAAACCTAGTGTGTGGATAAATGGTCCTAATCAGTGATCTACAAACTTAAACTTCCACTTTCAGTAGAAGTTATTGTAACCCGCTCAATGACTGGTTGGTATCATTAAACCTGTTCAACAGTTGATAGACGCGACTATCAAGTTGAAGAGATTTACGGACACACTGAGCTATCATCAATGGAACACATTATTTTTATGTCACTTATGTAAGAGTCTTAGTGAACTTAAGACTCTCATCCAAACTTGATCAAAGAAACCATCTAGATTGAAACTCTAGTAGGACCTTAAAGTAAACCCATCTACTCCAAGGATTTAAGCAGAATTTGAAGAATTTCTTCTAACTAACACGTTATCCCTTACACTCCAACAATAGATTCTATTTGACCTTGTTACCTCATCCTGTGACTAATCCTTGGTCTAATTTGATTTATACCCCAGCATATACAGTTATTTCAATGACCTCACAAATTTCTTACTAGTGCGGTCGTACTCCAACCCTGCTAGAAGCTAAGTACACCATAGAAATAGCTGATAGACAGATAATTGAAGCAACTCACATTCATAAGGGTTGTAAACTTGGATTGGCTGGTCATGAACTTGACATTTACCTTATGCCAGTCACACTCGGCAGGTTCCACGTAATTTTCGGTATGGATTGGTTATATAAGAACCAAGCTGAAATTATTTATCTTGAGAAAATTGTTCGCCTTCCTCTCCCAAGTGGAGTAACCCTTTCTTTCCAAGACGATAAGAGTGGTGCAGTTGTTGGCATCATATAATTCATGAAAGCGCATAAGTGCTTACATAAGGGTCATACTACCATTCTGGCTCTCATCGCCGTACAGCCATCTGAGGAGAAGAAGATTGACGACATCCCAATTGTACGTAATTATCCAGAAGTATTTCCCGAACACCTGCCTGGTCTTCCACCACACCGCTAAGTCGAATTTCAAATTGACCAAGCACCCGGAGCAGCACCGATTGATCGGGCACCCTACAGACTTGCACCCAGTGAATTGCAAGAACTATCTACATAACTACAAGATTTGTTGGATAAAGGTTTCATCCGACCTAGCCCATCGCCATGGGGAGCTCCAGTCCTATTTGTCAAGAAGAAGGACGGGACATTCTGCATGTGCATCGACTACCATGAACTAAACACGGTGACGATCAAGAACCGATATCCTGTACCCCGCATCGATGATCTGTTTAATCAATTACAAGGATCAAGCTTCTTGTTGAAGAACTTTTGTGTGACAAACACTCTCGATAGAGTCTTAGTTTATGTACTTTCGTTGTTTGTATTTGTCTTTGTTTGTAAGCGTCTGTATGTATTAGTTATCGAGTTGTATTTACTAATGCATGTTGATAGTTGCTTAATTCCCTAAGTGTTTTGCGCACTTAGTATGTGCGCAGGAATTAGTTCCTGCGTACTTAGCAAGTACGCAATAATACTCTGGGTACTTTCTAAGTACGCATGAGCAATTTGCCCTGCGCACTTGCTAAGTGCGCATAGATCAAGTCTTGTATAAATAGGATAGGTTGACAGAAGTTAAGTACGCAGACTATTGTGCACATAGTATTTCTCTCTGTAACCTTCAAGTGTTTATAATAGATGAAAGTTTAAAGTGATTCTCTTGTCGGTTTACTTTGTGTTGTTTGATTCTCCACCTAGTCACGGGTATTCCACACAAGGTCCGACTAGACAACGCACTTGCATGTGACGATCCGTGACACCCGAGGGACCTACAAGTGGTATCAGAGCGTTGCTCTTGATTTCGAGTGTTGTGAGTGTGTTTGGATTATTTTCTACACATCCTACAGAGTTTTTGAAAGCAAAAGTGGGTATTTTTGTGATAAATTAGGGGTAGCTCTTGAGCACTAATTTAGAAACAAAAATCACTCAAAACCCGACTTTTGTTGTGTATTTGGGTGTTTTGAGCATCAAAGGATGGTTAGAAACGAGTTTCTGACCCTTTGGCTCATTTTGTTTGGTCAATTTTTCGATTTCTGCCATCTCCGGTGAGTTTCCAGTGACCGAAAAAGGTTGGTGAGAGTTGGTGAAAAAGGTGACCTGCGTACTTACCTTATTTGGCAACAAGTACAGTCTTGCTGCGTACTTACCAAGTACGCAAGACCAATATTGGCGCGTACTTAAGTTATTTCCTGCGTACTTATCATTTACTCCTGCGTACTTATCAAGTACGCAAGAGCAAATCCTAACTACGCAAGACTACTTCTTTAAGTGCGCAAGGCCAGTTACAAGTGCGCAAGTTTCTGTGACTTTTCTGAAATTTGACTAAGTGTTCACCATGTCAAATCTTCAGAACCTCAGTAACCTTCTGAACTATGACAACGAGATCGGAACCCCGCAGAAACCTTCAAAGCTGCTTAATGTAAATGATTATTCAAACTGGAAAGCACGCTTTGAACATTATATTTCTTATACCGATTCTTCGTTGTGGATACCCATTTTAGAGGGCTATAAGCATCCCACATACATTTACCTTGATGACGAAGTTTCCAAGCCTATCTCTAAACTTGATGATGAAGAAAAGAATGTTTATGATAGGGAGAAGAAGGCACACGGGTCTATCACTATGGCCTTGAACAGGGAGTTATTCCACAGCTTCAGAGGATACGATAACTCCAAGGATCTCTAGAAGGGGTTACAGAAGAGATTCGAGGGCAATAGTGACATCAAGAAAAGTAAACGGGATCTTCTCAGGAAGCAGTATGAGTGCTTCAGATTTCTGGAGAACGAATCCATAGATAAACTCATCTCTAGATTCTATCATCTGCAGACTGAGTTGAAGGCTTTTGACCATATCTATCCAAATGAGGAATTAGTTGAAAAATTTCTGGATGCTTTGCCACCTAAATTTGAGATGTATACTACCCTGATGAGAGAAAATTCTAAGTTTTATGAGATAACAATTGACGAGGCAATTGGAAAGGTTCAAGCACATGACATGAACCTAAAAAGAAAGGAGAGCTCAGGAAGACCTCAAATACAAGACCCTTCTATGTATTATGGGACGTCTTCTACAACCAAGTCATCGGGCTTTGGAATTGCCCTTTTCTCAGGAAACTCTCATGAGGAAGAAACTGTAAAGGCTTGTGGTGGTCATGCGTGCTATGCAGCATCTGGTTCTGGATCTTATCATCAGAACTCCTTAAGAAATCCTTCTCCCACATCTTCAGCTAACCAATCAGCAATAGCCAAGATAGCTGAAGATCATGTGGCTTTATTCTCATCATGCATGCTTGCCTATGAAAACTTCATTGGCGGTAAGCTAACAAATCCTAAAACCATCGAAGAAGACTTTAATCAGGTGGATCCAGATGATATGGAGGATATGGATATTCAATGGAATATGGCCATGATCTTGAGGAGGGCAAAGCATTTCCTAAACAGAACTGGCCGAAAGTTCATTGGTGGCCATTCTAATGCCAAGGTTGGTTTTGACAAATCCAAGGCCAAGTGCTACAAGTGTCTGAACTTTGGACACTTTGCTCGTGAATGTCAAAAAGGACAGAGCACCGGCTTCAGGTTTCACCAGACCTAGCCAAGGAAATAGCCAAGGCTACAACAACTCAAAAAACCACAATCAAAGCCAAGGTGCAACGTCCAATGCATTGGTGGCTCAACAGGACGATAGCTTTGATTGGGGTGTTCATCTGGAGGATGCTCTTATTGCACAAACTCAGGTTGGTCTCATGGCTGAGATTATGGAGATGATGGAAGCTGAGGAAAAGGGAAGCTTCTGTGGCTGATAAAGAAGAGTCTACAACTGCAGTTGCCCTCATGGCTATTGGAGAGGCATCAGGTTCATCAAATGAGGTAGACTCTAATCCTTTTTACTGTCATTTATTGTTCTAAATGTCTAAGCTTAAAGGTCAAAAACACTAAGCTTCAAGAAAAAGTAGCACCCCTTCATATTGCAGCGTTAAGCTACAAGGAAAACGAAAAACAATTTAAAGATTCAATTGAAACGTTGAAGAATGAAAAACGTGATTATTCACTTAAATTCAGCGATCAACAGTTTCACTTGGATGTTGCATACAAGGGGTTAGAGAAAAGGAACAATGAGATCAACAAGCTGCAAAATGAGTTCTTTCAGTTGAAAAGTACTAATGAGAAGTTGAAAAATTCTCATTTTGTGGTGGAACACTACGAGTCTGTAGTGAGGCAATTGAATGGCTTAGGGTTGGGTACTAATGCTATTCTTCCACCAGTTAGCGGGAAATTTGTCAACGGCTTAATAGACATTGATTTGTCTTGCCTTGATGAGTCCTCAGGTAAGGATGATTCCTCTAACAAGGATGATTCCTCAAGTAAGGCTGACTCCACATCTAATGAGGAGTTCATTATGGGCTTGGTTATAAAGAAACACATTAATCAAGTTAAGAAAGAAGCTTTTTCAGTTGAATTTTGACTGAACTCGATATCATTGAATCAAATGATAAATTAAAGGTAATGCTTTATGGGGGGTATAAACACATTAATCAAGTTAAGAAAGAAGCTTTTTCAGTTCATTATGGGCTTGGTTATAAAGAAAATTTGCAAAAATATTATACTCCCAAAAACCAATCTCTATCGGGTCAAACTCCTGTTCACTAACCAACTCCTCCTGCTCATAATGCTAAGTCATCCAATGCCAGATCTAATAAGCCTTACAGGAGGACTTACACAGACAAGAGGACTTGCTTTCACTGTGGTATGGTTGGTCACATTTTTGTGAACTGCCCTTCTAAGAACCATGGGAAATGGCCAATTGTTTCACAACCAGCTGTCATCCCTAAGTCACCACCAATGAAGCCTCCCAAAAGTCCAAAAGCAAGTGTGGTGAAACCACCAGTAAAGCCAAAGATCACATCTGAGGCTAAACCATCTGTTTCAAGAAAGGGAAAGCATCCTGCTAAACCTTGTGTATCTACCTCTGGTAGTACACCTACTGGTGAGAAACCTGTGGTGAAACTCTCTAAGGCACAGAGAAGGAGAAGGAACAAGAGGTTGAGAAAGCTTGAACAACTGACTAAAATTCAATCAGGTGAAGTTTCCACTAGTTCATCTATTGATGTTGAATCTAAGTCTACTGTTCCAGTTAAGAAAAAGAAGAGATCGTGGAACAACAAAGTTAAAATTCTCAATCTCCTAGTCCCAATTCTTCTAAAGATTCATCCATTTTTAACAGTCACGACTGTGAGTTAATTAAGGTTGTTTATTTTAAGAAAGACGGACGACCCAAGACCACTATGGCTTGGGTCTCCAAATCTAATTAATTCTTTTTGTGACTCGTGCAGGGACATCCGAAGGGTACTATCTCTAATCGTTGGTATGTAGATAGTGGATGCTCCCGGCACATGACAGGTAACATGGCCCTGCTTCAAGATGTTAAACCATTCAGAAGCGGGTATGTGGCCTTTGCTGGAGAGAAAGGTGGTAGTATCACGTGTCAAGGCGTGGTGTCAAATGGTTGTGTCAGCTTTGACAATGTCAACTACTGCGAGCAGCTGAAGCATAACTTGTTGAGTGTCTCCCAAATGTGCGACAAGGAGTACTCAGTGATGTTTGACAAGAATGAATGCTTGATACTCAAACCTGGTTTTGAGGTACCTGAAGACTGGATTCTAATGAGAGTGCCAAGGACAAACGACACCTTTCAGATTGATATGAGCGTGGCAACAACCACCTCATCAGTTGCTACCTGTTTTCTTACCAAAGTGACCGAACTTGACTCTAACTTGTGGCATAGGAAACTCGGACATATTTCTTATCGTAAAATGAATCATCTTCTCCAAAACGGTCTGGTAACCGGTGTTCCTAAGCTGATATTTACCGTTGCAGATGACTGTATGCCTTGTAAAAAGGGCAAATAGCAACGGAAGTCTCACAAGCCCAAGCTCCAAAACTCCATCGATACCCCTTCGGAGCTATTACATATGGATTGTTTGGTCCCATAAGTATCAGGAGTATTGGAGGTACATTCTGTCTGGTTGTAACTGATGATTTCTCACGTTTTTCTTGGGTGCATTTTTTAGGTATGAAGGACCGAACTGCTGATATTCTTCAATACCTGATCCTGAGCTTGGAATCTCTTTGCAAGTTGAAGGTTAGAAGAATAAGGAGTGACAACGGAACTGAGTTCAAAAATAATTTGATGGAACTTTTCTGTCTCAAGAAGGGGATCCGTCACGAATTTAGTGCCCCGTACACACCTCAGCAGAATGGAGTCACAGAGTGGAAGAACAGAACCTTCATTGAGACTGCAAGGACAATGCTGGCAGATGCAAAGCTTCCTGTCACTTTCTGGGCAGAAGCAGTTAATACAGCTTGTCACGTCTTGAACAGAGTTTTGGTTGTGAAGAGGCATAACAAGACTTGTTATGAGTTGATCAACAATCGACCTCCCAATCTTGATTGTCTAGTTCTTTTTCGTAGTCCATGTTCCTTATTGCTACAATACAAAGACCGCAAGTCTAAGTTTCATGCAAAAGCGGTGGAAGGCATCTTCTTAGGATATCTTGCCAACTCGCCTTGCAAGAGAGTGTACAATATAGGAACTCGTACTGTCGAGGAGTGGTTTGAAGTGGATTGTAGTAAACACAGCATTCCACCAGAACCAACTAGTCCAGCTTGGGGTTTTGATTATGATGCGCTATTCAAATCTTTCAACCTTCCAGATTTGTCTGCAAATGATGCCGCAAATGTATATGAATTATTTGGTGGCGGTGATGACTCCAGTTTCTCAACACGTGCTACTGTACCGATTGTAACTCCTGATTCCTATGCTGCATCTGCATCTAGAACTCTTAATGGTGATAACAGTGAAGATGTTCATGTTGATGGAAATGATGCTCAAGCTAATCCTAACACTTGTGTAGGAAATGAAGCTCTAGCTGATCCAATTAACATTGAATCTTCTTCTTCTGGAACACAGGATATGGGGGAGTTAAGCACGAACATCGATTCAGAAATTCAGGAACCAAATGTACCAGAGATGAGAGTGCATAAGAATAATCCAATTGACAACATTATTGGTGATCCTCATGCCGGTGTTCAAACTCTTCATCGAACCATTGCTGAGAACACTAGTCTCTACTCTGAGATACTTGACACTTGTGTCATGGAAACACGTCTGCATGCTGAATTCGTGTCCCAGTTAGAGCCAAAGAATGTGAAAAAGGCTCTCGCTGACAACTGCTGGATTGAGGCAATGCAAGACGAACTGTCTCAATTCCAAAAGTTGCATGTGTGGGATTTGGTTGACTTGCCAAGGGGCATACAACCAATTGGCACCAGATGGGTGTTCAAATGCAAGACGGATGATGGTCATGTTGTGGTGAAGAACAAAGCAAGGTTGGTTGTTCAGGGTTTTTATCAACAAGAGGGCTTGGATTACACAGAAGTCTATGCACTAGTTGCTAGACTTGAAGCCATTTGTTTTTGGCTTATGCCTCATATGTTGGCTTCAAGGTCTATCAACTTGATGTGAAGAGTGCTTTCCTGTATGGAAAAGTACATGAAGAGGTCTATGTCACTCAACATCCCGGCTTTGAAGATCCGCATAATATCAATAAAGTGTACAAGCTCGACAAAGAACTTTATGGTCTTCATCAAGCACCTCGGGCTTGGTATGAGACTTTATCTAAGCATCTACTGTCTAATGGTTTCGACCGTGGACAGATCGACTCGACCCTCTTCATACGGGAAGCAGGAGGTGATATTCTTCTTGTACAAGTGTATGTCGATGACATTATCTTCGGGTATACAAATGAAGAAATATGTAGGGAATTCGAACAGGTGATGAAGTCCAAGTTTGAAATGAGTAACATGGGTGAACTGTCGTTCTTCCTGGGTCTGCAAGTCAGTCAAAGAGAGGATGGCATTTATCTGCATCAAACAAAGTATGTGCAGGACATCTTGTCAAAATACAAGATGAATGATAGCAGTACTTATGGCACACCTATCCCAGTCAATCATGGTCTGCATCCTGACAGAGATGGAAAGGATGTGGATTGCAAATTGTACCATGGGATGATCGGATCTCCTATGTATCTCACAGCTTCAAGGCCATATATAATGTTTGCTGTATGCTTTTGCTCAAGGTTTCAGTCACAACCGAAGGAGTCCCATATGATAGATGTAAAGTGGATTTTCAGATACTTGAAAGGGAAACCCCGATTGGGTATTTGGTACTCTAAGCAGCAGTTTTTTGACTTCAAAGCCTACACTGATTCAGATTATGGCGGTTGTAACCTTGATAGAAAGTCAACTTCTGGTGGATGTCAATTCTTAGGAGACAGACTGGTTTCCTGGTAGTGTAAGAAGCAGTCAACGGTTTCTGTCTCAACATGTGAAGCAGAATACATTGCTACAGCTAGCGGTTGTTCTCAAATATTGTGGATTCAACAGCAATTGAGAGACTACGGCTAGAACTTCACTGGAACTCCTCTGTTCATTGAAAATAATGCCACAATTTCTATCACAAATAACCCGGTGAAACATTCCAAAACTAAACATATTGAAATTCGCCATCATTTCATCCGTGATTGTGCTGAAAAGCATCTCATTGAACTTGTAAAGGTTCACACCGATCCCGTTTTGAGCATCTTGTCCACTTGATAGGAATGTTCAATCTAGAGTGAAAACATGTTTTTGTTAAATCAATTCAATTCATGAAAGTTAAAATTTTATTTCTTTTAAAACTTCTGTATAGTTCTTTTAATTTTCAAATATTTTACAAAAATTCAAACAAAATAGAAAATGGAGAAAATTTTCAAAGCTATCTTGAGAAAAGTGCAAATGATAGTACATCAGAAATGATCTAAGTGCCATAGATTGCTCATATGGGAAATGATTGCGTCATGCTTACTTAATTGTTTAAATTGTTATGTTTTTAATCTGCTTATTTACAAGTAATTTGAATTGTCAGTAGGCTGTAGGCGTCTTTGAATCACCAGTAGTGTGGAAACTAAATCTAGACTACAACTATGATTTGAACCCATGTATGCATGTGTGCGTGTGTAAAAGAATACAAATAGATCATTATCAGATAAAGGATGTTAGATTTTGGCAATAATTCTCTTAAGAGACCAGTTTCGGGTTAGGTCGTTAGCACAATTAATGCGGTTCATCTCACTGCCCATACTCACAAGTATGCAATGAGAGATTGAATCAAGACATGTCTCTACATCAACCGTGGAGCGTGTATTCACCCTTGAATCACTCCTGATTCATTGAATTCAAATCTAGATAAAAGTTGGATTCCCCTACCCTAATACTCAAACACCATATTCATTATCCTGAATCATCATACCGATATTAAATGAATCCAAGAAAAATGAATCACTCGATTCTGAATCTTATGATTCCTGATAATCCTTATGGATTCTGCTTGATTTTTCCTGTGCTAATTGATGTATCCTCAATCTAGAAATTTAGAAAATCATTGGGAAAATTTTCGATGCCTTGAGATAGTGCAAGTTACATTACTGTTTCATATCAGTGGGGTACACATTGTATATCTTATAATTAATACCTTAACACACAAGAACGTGATACAAAGATGCTTATGTTTTCAAATCTTATAATATTGTCAACTTGAATTAATTGTTTATGTGCTTATTACGTATGAATAAATAGTAATTCATGACATGATCCCATATTCTTTGATGTTTATCTTGTATCATTTTTGCTATAGTTTAGCCTGATATGATCCTCTGCTCGTGTCTTTGAACAAAAATAGTGATAGTGTTTGTATATACGTGTATATTTCTATCTAGAAAAGCTCAAAAAGATTTTAAGTTTGTGTACAGTTCTATTTTAATCAAAAAGGCCAACAATATTTTTGTTTAACCTTCTTGAATTGACTTTGAATCCTCTAGATTGAATGTGTTTATCTTGATCGTTATTTGACTTGAAATCTTCATAATTTGAGTTGAAAGTTTGAGCACACAAGGGTCTCTGCGTACTTGATAAGTGCGCATGAGGTAAACCCTGCGTACTTAACAAGTACGCAAGACTTAAGTCATGCGTACTTAGTAAGTACGGAGGAGTTAAGTCCTGCGCACTTAGCAAGTACGAAAGACCAATATGTGTTGGGTATAAAGACAGGACTTAGAATTTTTTCAGAAGTTTATCTCATTCAAAAATCAAACGACTGTTGATTCCCTCTACCCTTTTTACTAAAAAATTTTGTGTGTTTCAATGAGCTTTTCCGTCCCGATTCTAGTTTCATCATCGTATTAACATCACGTGGTGAGAATCTAAGGCCATTTCATCCACTAAGTCTCGAATTAAGGACCGATTTCATACTTTGAATAGTTAGGGTTTCAATCTTTATTTTTGGTAAAATTTTAGGTCATTTTAGTAACAAATTATGATTAAAACTTGTTTAGAATCATCAAACGAACCTTAATCAGTACTTAATCATCCTTATCGATTCTTGATTTTGACCTTGGCTTTCAGTTTGACCGTCGGATCGATTTTTAGGTCAAAATTTGACAGGATAGCAGTTCATTGATGAAGATAGAGGTTCCATAGCTCTTTATCATTGATTTCGACCTTGTGGTGACCCTAATCCACATCAATGTTGATCATCTGTTGAAAATTAGATTTCTGGAAAATTTGACCAAGTGCGATTCTTGCGCACTTAACAAGTATGCAATATGTAATTCATGCGTACTTGTTAAGTACGCAAGAACAAATCCCTGCATACTTGCTAAGTACACACGACCAACAGTTGTGAAATTTTTCTAAGTCTGAAATTCAGTTCAGTGAGTAACTGCTATAGTTAGTCATGTGTAGTCAATTCCAATGAAACTTCTTGTTCTTATTATGTTTTCTGTGTGTTTTTGCAGTGATGGCTCTTGCCTTTACCAGTGAGTTCAACCTCCTAGCACATACAGAACCGGAATGGAAGGGTGCTGCACTACAATACCGAGAGATAGTTGACTTCTTGAACCGTTCAAGGATCACTTATGCCATATCAGCAAACCCAATAGTATCAAGACCGTACTGGAGTAGTTCTGGGAGACAGCGGAACATGACTGCATAGTAACCCCTAATGTTATACAGGTTACCTTTGTGGGTCATGACATCGCCTTTTCAGAGGACACCATTCGACGGTTCTTACAGTTCCGAGATCTCCCCACCGATCCAACAGCCTATCCTGACTACTTCGTGGATGGATGTTGGAGGCAGCGTATGGGATATATCGGTGTTCGAGATTATTCTTCCTACAAGAAGATGTGGGTGCTCGATCAGTGGAGGTACTTTGCCCACGTGATGATCATGTGCATCTCTTCAAGAAAGGCGGGGAAGAATGCAATGGGACATGATCTTGCAGCAGCCATGGTTGGCTTATCTCTCAACATGGGCTATAACTTCTCAAGATACATTTTCAAAGCCTTAAATGATCAGATAAATACGGCTGAGAGGTTTATATTCCTATTATACCCAAGATTTGTGCAACTACTGATAAATGATGTGTTGCCAAATCTACCTGCTACGAAGGACAAATTGCAAGTTAAACGGGTGGACAAGAGAGTGTTTGCCCAATTCCTAATGCCAGGCAGTGTAGAACCTACCCCTGAGCACACCGCAATCTTTCGCCACCTGATAAATGAAGCGTATGTGGCACCAGATGACTGGAGATGGTTTAGTCATGACTTTGAGACTCAACTCAGTGAACATTCTGATGAGCAACAAGAAGAGGAGGACATTGAAAGTGTGGATGAATCGTCTGAAGGAGGAGACGAAGAAGCAGTTAATGATGGTGCTGAAGGATCCGACTCCAAAGATACAGAGTCTGATTCATCTGATTCTAATGATGCACCATCACAGGTACACCCGAGAAGATTGACAAAGGTAACCCTTCCTGAGTCATCTTCAAAGAGAAAGCGACAAACGACGAGCAGTGAATACGAGCCAGATTCTGAGTCTGACGCTGCTATACAAAGACAAAGACAAAGACGTGAAAATATCAACAAAAACCGGGGGGATAGGCAGCAACAAGCTATTCCTCGTGAGGTGGAGGATCATGCTCAGAGGCAAGTAGAAGTATTGGCAGCGAGTACTGATTCAGCTTCTACCCCACCTTCACAACAGCTGTACCGCCGACAGCGGAGAAGGCCACAAGTAACACTTGATGTGGCGGTCACTTCTATCATAGAGGAGGTTCCTGTGATAGTGACCGTCCCTGTACCATCTGTCCATGTGGTGGTGACAACTCCAATTCTTATAGAGTCAGTCACCATCACACCTTCCATTACTCCTACAACCATCATCCCATCCACAATCCCTACTACCACCACTGAACCTATCAGTCAACCCTACAACTATGAGGACTTTACTCAGGGGTTTGACTTTGATACGATCTTCTCATCCCCACTTCATAATGCTGAAGTGTCTACGTCAAGGAATCCTGATCCAAATGATGCAAGGATAGCTACTTTGGAAACCCAAGTGGCTGGGCTACTAGAAACTGTTCGGAAATCAAGGGTGGAATTTGAGGCTCAAACCAAAGCTCTAGAGACGACCTGTGACCCAAGTGGCTGGGCTCAGATAAATTCGTTGGTGGACGAGGTTACTATTTTGAGAAGCTAGAGGGCTGGGACGCAAGAGAGACTAGCAAATGTGATGGCCCAGAACGAACTACTGATCAAAACAAACAATATGATTCTGGGTCACAGGTCGTCTCTAGAGCTTCGGTTTGACATGCAGCGAAAAGAACATGAAATGATGGTCAAGTTAGTAACTGACATGACCGAGAAGCTTGCTGCTCAGGGAGAGAAAGAGAAGGAGAAAGAGAAAGAGAAGGAGAAGACATCTAAACCTACTGGTGATGAGCCTTGTCATCCTGTTGATCTAACAAAGGATGATGACAAAGACAAGGATCCTGAAGTCGGTCCCAGTGGAAGTGAGCATCAAGCTTTGGCATTAGTGCCCATTTCTGCGGTTCCAATGGCTGAGGGGGAGTCGACTTGTCACACCCCGACCGATGGCGGAATCATCGGGGCGGGACATGTAAGACTGTTCATGAGCACAAGGTTGACTAGATTGTAATATATTAAATCCATTCCCATTCAAACAAACACGAAACAAGTTCAAAGTACATAATGAAATACAATTTGTCTTTGATTTAATATTACTAGGTCCAAAGCCTATGTGTAGCATGTCTTGATCAAACTCAAATGAAATCACCTGAAACATGAATAAAATAAAGTCAACTAAAAAGTTGGTGAGTATAACACAAGTTTGTACATAGATAGCATATAGTTTGTAAACCAAATCCTTTACATAACATGATAAATAAGGCATTTATGGGGAGCAGCTATTGTGTAACCAAACGTACAATCAAACCTTTGTAACTAGCATGCAAAACAAAGTGTGTTGTCGGTTTCAATCACCGCGTACCATGGGTGGGTTTGTCAGACTCAATAGATCCATCATTGAAAACCGTCGGCTTGAAAAGTTAATGATTGCACATAATAGCATACAAGAGGTTAACACACCTAGCACTCGGGCATAAAGCTCAAATTGCACACATGAATGTAAGTAGGATTTGTACTTGTGTTGTTTGCGTAAATGTAAACATGTAAGTTGAATAGTGTTCATGTTTCACCCCAAAAATGTAAAAGAGTAAAAAGGGGTTGTGAATACTCACTTGTTTCGAAGGCGTAGCTAGCACAAATACTAAATAGTATAATGATCCTTGAGATGCACAAGATAACCTAAAGTGTAATATATTGCATTAATAATGCACAATAGTCTAAGTCTAAGTCTATGGTTGAATTGGATGGAGTTAGTGATTTGGTACTTGAAAGTAAAATAGAAGATTCGAAATGAATATTTTTAGAACATTTTAAATAAGGTTTGATTTTGGGATAATTACTTAAGTAAATTAAATAATTATAGTTTATGGAAATAACGTAGGTATTATATGTAATTTAGAATAATTAAATAAATGTTTTTGTTTAGTTATAAATCAAATAAATAATTATTAACTTATTCATTTATTTATAAAATGTAACTTAAACATAACAATATTATTTAAGAGTAGAGTTTATGAATTAAATGTTGAACTTTAAATAATTTCCATTTATTTTAAGATTAAATATTTGATCTTTTCTAAATAAACAATAATACAGATTTTTATAATTTCAATCATTTTTATTTTAAAAATAAATCTGAAATACTATTTGTAAAAAGAAATAAAAATTATAAATATTCTATCAACACACACGACCGCGCCTAGACAGGGCACGACCGTGCTCGGACCACGGGTGCGATCGCGCTAGCCAGGGCGCGACCGTGTTGATCAACAGAGGACATAGTTAAGTAAATCACTAGGCACGACCGTGCCTTGGACAGGCACGCCCGTGTCTATGCTTCTGGGGCACGACCAAGTCTAGCCAACGAGCATGACTGTGTCTGAGCAGGAGGCACGACCGCGCTAGAAGTCGGCACGACCGCGTCTCCCGAGGCACGACCGCGCTAGATGATTAGCGCGACCGTGTCTCTTTCAAAACAGACACGAATTGGTTGATCCTTATATTGATGGAGTCGGGATTGATAGGGCTTTCATTCACAAGATTATTACGAGTCTTTTGGTGTAGATTAATTGCTTTTAAAACATGTTTAAAGTCATATTCGATTAAACCATTTTGGAATGAAACATAGATTCTGATTCGGGATGATTACTATAATGGAAGCCCAAATTAATATGGGGCTTTTGATATATGGATTGAAACGAACAAGAGGAATGATTCAATTACCTAAAACAGAAAGGAATTGATAGCGATCGGTAGAAGGGAGTTCCGGCGACGGAGAAAGTGGCTTCCGGCGGCTTCTGCTGCTATTCCGGCTGTTCCAACTCCTTCAGCAACCTTAGAGATGATTGGAGGATTGAGTTTCTTGATTATTTGGTAGCAACGGGATCGAAAATAATGATTCGAGGCTTGGGAGAAATATTGGATGGCTTTTCTTGAGAGAATTTGCAATTGGATGATAGTAATCGAAATAGACGATTATTTTCTTTGATACAAGAAATGAAACGCACATAGGATTCGAATTCGAACGACCAAGAGTTTTGAAACTGCATTTACGTTTTGACTGTTACTCAGGCGCGACCGTGCCAATAATAGACGCGACCGTGCCAGACGAGGCGCGACCGTGCCAACACGTGGCGCGACCGTGCCTACTAGGGTTTCTGGTTATTTACAGATTCAGCCCTTGCAACTTCAACTTTGACTGAATTAGCTTGGTTAGGATTTAACGGAAAATTAACGGGATTACTAACTGTATTAACTCTAGGAGGTGTTACCACATGATTAAGAGTTCTATATCTTCGAATTGAATACAATCGGCTAACAATTAATGAGGTGTAGGTTTGAACAAGTATATGATTTAATGTCGTATTGTTATTTTATTAATTAAAATAAATTCAAATAGGGTCGGAAAATCAGGAATGTTACAGTCTCCCCATGTTAAGGGAATTTCGTCCCGAAATTTAATTAATGGAGGCTGCTAAGATCAAGAAGGAGGAGGGAGTTTTTGATTCTCGCTGAATTTTGATTGTTGGATTTCAAAGGGGTGTAACGGTTGACATTGTTTAAGAAGAAGATTGGACGAATAATAAAATGAAGGTGAGATGTATTATTTGAAATGGAAATGGGGGGAAATTTTAAAATTTTGAGTTCGTGTAAGATGTAGACTAATGTGCTCAAAATTGTTAAAGGGTAAAAGATTTCACAAACATTGGTCTAGGTCAAAACTTCACGTGACACGAACAACGCTACTTTTGATAATATGATAGGACACTTATATATAGGAAGTACCATAGGCGTATCCACCATACCCTCGTCATATCACATCAGTCTCGTCGTTACATATCATGATAAGTTTTAGGTCACAACACACTACAAAATTTCACTATAGTTTCCATGCGCTGATTTTTATAATTCCGTGTGCACCCGTAATTATTCAAATCATCGTTTGGTCCGTATAGATCATTCCATTGTGTGCGGGTAAGGGCACAATTTCACTATTATCACGTCTATTGTTTACACATAAAAGTCGCTAACAATTAATTATGCATCAAATCAGATAAGTTTGTAACCAAAGAGTAGTAAAGTAGTAACACTGAAAGTTTCTTAGCTTGCTCGTGTTTGAACTAGAATACGTCAAACCCCGAGGCGTCTAAATGTATCATGGTCTTCAACTTTGGTGTACAAAGTGCATGACCATGTCTTGTGTATAATGAAATCGATCCATTGTAATAATTGTAAGCAAATTTTGTTTCGAGTATATAGTAAGCACATAAGTCTCATGTATGTAAAGTAAACAATTTAGCATCTTGTATTTTGTAATCGGTAAACCATAACGTGTAATGTAAACAACATAGTATTATGTGTATCGAAGGAATGGACCTCATGTATAGTGTTAGCAACGTAGCATCATGTATCTTGTATAGTGTACACCGTTTAGTATAAAGTACTTTGTAATCAAACAAGTTTCATGTACAGTGTGGTCAATCTAGAATTATGTATCAATGAAGCAATTCTTATGTATCACGTAGATTGTAAACAATCTAAGTTCCGTGTATCATGTGCTCGATCCAATAGCATATGTACTGCAAATAAACATGTTTCGTGCATTACGTGATCAATCGAGCAAATTGTAATTTGTAGGCAACTAGTTTCATGTATCATGTGGTTGCGTTGGGTATATTGTAAACGGGCATACATGAGTTTTGAACTTCGCGTGCGATGTGTACTAACGGGTTTTGCATGTGATCGAGTGCTGCGGACAAACGTGTTGTTTGGCGTCCTTGATCATGTGGTAGTTAGGTTCAAGTCCTCAAATCTCATTGATGTTGGTGGGAAAAGGTTAACGTTTACGCGGTATAGATCGTCTCTTGAAGCGTCAAGTGAAAGGTAGTGAGGAGGTTTTGGAATTATTCAGGAATTATGTTTACCAATACGGGCCTTTGTTTGAATATAGAAAGTGGGAAAATGTCTTTGGTTGAAGATATATAAAGTAGTGAGATCAATGAATCGCATATTTTAAAAGGATATGCAATTTATGAGAAAATATTTTTTTAACTTAAATTTTCAACTATTGGCTAAATAAGTTGTAGTATATTAATTTAGCCAACTTTAGAAATATTTACTTTAATGAAGAAAAATCAAAATTATTTATCAGTAGAAAGAAATTAATATTTTTATAAAAATGGTTGCATTAACCTTTCCTATTAGGTAAAAAGTTTTATGGAAAATTTATGTTTTTGGTATTATCTAAAATTTTGTTAAACATTTTATTTAAACAAGATAACGAGGTTTTGTTTAAATAAAAAAATAGGATGATTTATTTAATGAAAGAGATTGTTGGTAATGTACTAAATCATGTTGAATGAAAGAAGTAATATTTGAGAAGGTTTGATGAAAATATAACAGGTGTAATTTACGTTCCACGGATCAAATCAATGAAAAATAACTGTAGAGTTGAAATATATGGAATTGACTGAATGCTGAAATGTTAAACATTATTCAAAACATAGGGTAATGGTTTTCAAATTGAAAATTTAAAGGAAATCAGTAGAAGCTTCTTCTAACGTCTCAGGTAGCTTTCCACTAGGAAGAAAATAATCGCCAAGATGAACACCGCTATGGTCACTCTAGTAGTAGATCTGGCTTCAGCCCTGGCGGTCTCCGTGCGATGCTCTTGAACTTCCTTTTCGAGGATGGAGATCAACTCCTTTTGGTACCTTAATTGGTTTGCTAGACTATCAATTCTTTGTCCTTGTAAATCGTGTATTATCCCCTGCTCTAACCTTTGCCTCTCAAATTCTGAGGTTCTTACATATTGATGGAGGTCATGGGTTGGAATCCCCATAACACCAGTGGGTGCTATGGTTTGTCTTACCCAAGGGTTAGGATGGAATGGGTCGGGCATTAGGTATGGGTCTCTTAGTGGGGGTGGCAATTGATTGTGGAGGTGTGGTGTATGATATGGGTTTATGGGTACGGGTGATCCAGGTGTTCGAAGTCTCGGGTCGGTGTTCCCAATCCCGTACGCCCTTACATCGAACCTTGGCCTAGCGGGTGGGGGTGTTGGTGATCGATAAACGGGTGTCTCCGTGTCTTCTTCCCAATCAGATTCTGATCCAGGACGGTAAACCGGGGAGGGAGGAGCGTAGGAGTCCATGTCTAACATAAAAAAAATGAAAAAGTTGTAAGTGATAATGAAATATGAAGTGTCAAATATAGAAGTTCTTATGGGTTTTAGAGTTTGACTAGTCATAACGCCGAACCTTCACGATAGTATTTTAGAAATACACTTGACCTATAAGTAATGTATCCCTAAGGAGAATTCCCAGGAAAGAGGGGTGGGTCACTAAGACACACTTAAGTACCCTATCTTTCCTTTGCCAGAATTCCTCTTGGGCTTACACACTCTTCCAGCCATCATGTATTAATAATACTATTGTTGGGCTCATGGTTAAGATGAGAATTGTTGTGGACTAGGCTTTGAGGCCCAAGGTAAGATTTATACATTTAAGTGGGCTTCTTCTTCTTGAAGGATAGATGGGCTTCTTGGTTTATTATTGGTGGACATTAGGCCCAATAATTTAAGTCTTTGCTCATAAAGGTGATGGTATCATGTATGGGAGTCTAAATGTGTATGAACAATTTGGTGAGTATGTATGTGTCAACTTAGGATAGTGTTTAAATGATTTAAGTAGGTAGCTATGAATAGAAGGAAGAGTTGACACATAAACTATTGAATATTGTATCATGTAATGTATTCATGTAGTATAACATATGAAGATATTCACATAGGAAATATTCATATAGCATGTAGGTAGTAATGAGTGTAGGCACAAGAGTTATCAAGTAGTGTGACACATAAGTCATTATGTATTGTATGTAGTGTGAGTACTTAGGTTGGCATGTAAGAAAAAAAAAATAATCACACATGAATTGATAATGTAACATGTAGTAGTATAGCATTGTATGGGTGTCCTAAAGTTATAGTCTAGGTCAAGAGTGTCTAATAACCTAGTTCCCTATAACCAAGGCTCTGATACCAATCTGTCACACCCCGACCGATGGCGGAATCATCGGGGCGGGACATGTAAGACTGTTCATGAGCACAAGGTTGACTAGATTGTAATATATTAAATCCATTCCCATTCAAACAAACACGAAACAAGTTCAAAGTACATAATGAAATACAATTTGTCTTTGATTTAATATTACTAGGTCCAAAGCCTATGTGTAGCATGTCTTGATCAAACTCAAATGAAATCACCTGAAACATGAATAAAATAAAGTCAACTAAAAAGTTGGTGAGTATAACACAAGTTTGTACATAGATAGCATATAGTTTGTAAACCAAATCCTTTACATAACATGATAAATAAGGCATTTATGGGGAGCAGCTATTGTGTAACCAAACGTACAATCAAACCTTTGTAACTAGCATGCAAAACAAAGTGTGTTGTCGGTTTCAATCACCGCGTACCATGGGTGGGTTTGTCAGACTCAATAGATCCATCATTGAAAACCGTTGGCTTGAAAAGTTAATGATTGCACATAATAGCATACAAGAGGTTAACACACCTAGCACTCGGGCATAAAGCTCAAATTGCACACATGAATGTAAGTAGGATTTGTACTTGTGTTGTTTGCGTAAATGTAAACATGTAAGTTGAATAGTGTTCATGTTTCACCCCAAAAATGTAAAAGAGTAAAAAGGGGTTGTGAATACTCACTTGTTTCGAAGGCGTAGCTAGCACAAATACTAAATAGTATAATGATCCTTGAGATGCACAAGATAACCTAAAGTGTAATATATTGCATTAATAATGCACAATAGTCTAAGTCTAAGTCTAAGTCTATGGTTGAATTGGATGGAGTTAGTGATTTGGTACTTGAAAGTAAAATAGAAGATTCGAAATGAATATTTTTAGAACATTTTAAATAAGGTTTGATTTTGGGATAATTACTTAAGTAAATTAAATAATTATAGTTTAAGGAAATAACGTAGGTATTATATGTAATTTAGTATAATTAAATAAATGTTTTTGTTTAGTTATAAATCAAATAAATAATTATTAACTTATTCATTTATTTATAAAATGTAACTTAAACATAACAATATTATTTAAGAGTAGAGTTTATGAATTAAATGTTGAAATTTAAATAATTACCATTTATTTTAAGATTAAATATTTGATCTTTTCTAAATAAACAATAATACAGATTTTTATAATTTCAATCATTTTTATTTTAAAAATAAATCTGAAATACTATTTGTAAAAAGAAATAAAAATTATAAATATTCTGTCA
The DNA here is from genome assembly GCA_023525975.1 of Smallanthus sonchifolius. Taxonomy (NCBI): domain Eukaryota; kingdom Viridiplantae; phylum Streptophyta; class Magnoliopsida; order Asterales; family Asteraceae; genus Smallanthus; species Smallanthus sonchifolius. The sequence goes on from CM042033.1 coordinate 43,042,451, forward strand.
ACACACACGACCGCGCCTAGACAGGGCACGACCGTGCTCGGACCACGGGTGCGATCGCGCTAGCCAGGGCGCGACCGTGTTGATCAACAGAGGACATAGTTAAGTAAATCACTAGGCACGACTGTGCCTTGGACAGGCACGCCCGTGTCTATGCTTCTGGGGCACGACCAAGTCTAGCCAACGAGCATGACTGTGTCTGAGCAGGAGGCACGACCGCGCTAGAAGTCGGCACGACCGCGTCTCCCGAGGCACGACCGCGCTAGATGATTAGCGCGACCGTGTCTCTTTCAAAACAGACACGAATTGGTTGATCCTTATATTGATGGAGTCGGGATTGATAGGGCTTTCATTCACAAGATTATTACGAGTCTTTTGGTGTAGATTAATTGCTTTTAAAACATGTTTAAAGTCATATTCGATTAAACCATTTTGGAATGAAACATAGATTCTGATTCGGGATGATTACTATAATGGAAGCCCAAATTAATATGGGGCTTTTGATATATGGATTGAAACGAACAAGAGGAATGATTCAATTACCTAAAACAGAAAGGAATTGATAGCGATCGGTAGAAGGGAGTTCCGGTGACGGAGAAAGTGGCTTCCGGCGGCTTCTGCTGCTATTCCGGCTGTTCCAACTCCTTCAGCAACCTTAGAGATGATTGGAGGATTGAGTTTCTTGATTATTTGGTAGCAACGGGATCGAAAATAATGATTCGAGGCTTGGGAGAAATATTGGATGGCTTTTCTTGAGAGAATTTGCAATTGGATGATAGTAATCGAAATAGACGATTATTTTCTTTGATACAGGAAATGAAACGCACATAGGATTCGAATTCGAACGACCAAGCGTTTTGAAACTGCATTTACGTTTTGACTGTTACTCAGGCGCGACCGTGCCAATTATAGACGCGACCGTGCCAGACGAGGTGCGACCGTGCCAATACGTGGCGCGACCGTGCCTACTAGGGTTTCTGGTTATTTACAGATTCAGCCCTTGCAACTTCAACTTTGACAGAATTAGCTTGGTTAGGATTTAACGGAAAATTAACGGGATTACTAACTGTATTAACTCTAGGAGGTGTTACCACATGATTAAGAGTTCTATATCTTCGAATTGAATACAATCGGCTAACAATTAATGAGGTGTAGGTTTGAACAAGTATATGATTTAATGTCGTATTGTTATTTTATTAATTAAAATAAATTCAAATAGGGTCGGAAAATCAGGAATGTTACACGACTCATCAGAAAGGCGGTGATACTTCCGGTGGTGATAAAGGAAAGTCAGTGGCTGATGTTCTGAGAGATCTATCCGACGATGAGATCTTATTCTTAGAGCCTGACTATTCCAAAGAAGCACAGATCGAGGCTCTCGACAATCTTGAAGAAGGAGAGATCGACTCTGGTGATGATTGGGATGAAGATGATGACGATGTCGTTATTGAAATTCCCAAGGGCGACGGGGAAGGCAAGTATGAGTTTGAAGATGGAGAGATCTTCGAAGTTCCATCCTTTGAATCTCAGCTCGACACAGGTTCAGTCGAGACTGCTAGCAATGTTGAAGCATCGACTGAAGCCTCCCCTGCCGACCCTACACCTGTGGATCCAGAGGCATAGAAAAATAAAGATATGCCTACTAGTTCATCAAAGCCTCCCCTCCAACTGGGATGATCTTAGCTGTGAGGTTCGAGGAAGATAAGCAGTTGTTCGCAATCAAGCGATCTGGGGCGTTCAATACTTGAAACCAACCAGTGAATCTTTCAACTCCTTACCTAGATACAACCTCATGAACCTAGCAAACCGAGAGCTGCTGGGTCACTTAAATCATGCAATAGCGATGGGTTTGTGGCAGGTTCTACAGCGTGAAGTAAGATCCGAGAAATTTTAAGTGTTTAAGCCTCAAGTGCCCAAGCGAGTCAAGATTAAGAAAGCTAGACATCCTGTGACTAAGAAAAGCTTAATGAAACTGGTATACAAGCCAGTGCTATGTGATGAATTGCTCATATACTGATATGATCTTCTTGCTCATGATGTTTATCCAAAAATATGTATTTTAGTTTGCTCATATAAAATCCAAAAATATGTGATTCAGTTTATACAGATTAAATCCAAAAATATTTTGTTTATATCTTCCATAAAAATTTTATTTTTTATTAAGATGATTCGGGATTGGATCGGATACATGCTACAGATGGAAGTTCACAAGAATGTGACGTGTTGAAAGTGAAGAATTTGTTCATGGCAAAGGTTTGGAGCGAACTTAATATGTTCACCTGGTTCTGATTAAGCGAACTTAATATGTTCGCCTGAGGCTTGCTAAGCGAACTTAACAAGTTCGCCTAATGAAGCGAACTTAATTGTGATTAAATATTTTGTTCAGGCGAACTTATCCGTATTATCTTCTTTCACTGTGAGAGCGAACTTACCGAGCGAACTTATGGTTTTATAGCGAACTTGTGATTTTCTGATCTTGGGTTTTCGATTTGAAATTTTTGTGCTTGATTCTGAATCGGTTTTGGATTGCGAATATTTCTAAGGTAATTTCAAAGATTTTTATCCGTTAAATCGATGGAATTTTGATTCTTTTTAACCTGTGTTCATCGGATTTTGAATTTCTTACATTTTCTGAGAAAAACAAGGTTTTCTAGAGTTAAATCTTGAAATTGTTGCTTAATAGTGTGTCGTGTTTGTTAATCGATGCTGATGATGTGTTTAATTTGAAAATTTTGACGATTTAGACTTTTTGACAATCTGCTGAAGAAGTTGTATCGACAAACTGGTTCAGGCGAACTTGTTCAATCGATCTTGTTTAGGCGAACTTATTATGTTCGCCACTTGCAACACTAAGCGAACTAATTAAGTTCGCCTAAAGGCTCAGTAGTGTTTTGGACTTGTGATTTTTTTTTTGTGTGTTGAAATTTTTTTTAAATTTCTTTTGATTTTTTTTGTTTTGTTTGTTTGATGACTAATGTGTGTTTTTGTCCAATACATTTACAGATAACTCGTCGTGTTGAGTACAAACATAATCAAGTGGCGTTGTTAGATCCAAATATGTGTGAAGCTCTTCATTTTCAAGGAATTATCAACTTTCTGAATCGTTCACATTTGCATGTGGCCTTATCTGCTAATCCGTACATCAATTTACCGTATATTCAACAATTCTGGGATATCGTACATCAAGATACATACGTTGAACCTCACGTACTTCGTGCTACAGTGAATAATACGAAGGTAGTTATTTCAGTGGAAACTATTCGTGCTGCTTTGTCATTGGGAGGTGCTATTGACGATCCTATGTCTTATCCTGGAACACTGATTATGGGGTGTTTTCAGAGGATGGGTTACAGAGGAAGACCAAATGATACACAAGCAAGAAAATGGAGGTATTTTATGCATGTCATCATACAATGTTTGTCTCCAAGAAAGGCTGGTACTGATGGTTTGAAGATTGCATTACAAGCTGCATTGGTTGCATTGACCCTAAACAAACGGTTTAACTTTGCTTTATATATCTACCGTGAGTTGGTCATGCAAATCAATCCTCTAGAAGGTCAAGCGTTTCTTATGTACCTAGGTTCGTGTAAATGATTCTGATGATTTAATTCCAGATTTACCTCAGCATCCAATCCGTTTGACCTTGACTCCTATGTCTAAACGAATCTTTACTGATTGTACTAAGGTTAAACAACAAAATATTTCTTTGATTCCTGTTCCAACTCCGTTGTTTGGTCACTTAATCAATCCTGATTATATTGAGCCACCTAATGATAATTGGTTTCATCCTGAGGAGTTAGTTCAAGGCTATGTCCAGAATCAAGCTCAACAACAAGTTCAAGCTCAACAACAAGTTCCTATTCAACAACAACAACAAGAAGTTCCTATTCAACAAAAACATGTTCACATTCCTGTTAATGAACCAGTTCAGGAAGATGTTGCTCAAGATAATGAACAAGATTTGGGTATGAATATGGATGATTTTGATAATGAAGCTGTGAACTCACCTATTCATGAAGCTGAAGGAAATGTTGTTGATACGAGTTCCGGTGATACTATTTTACCTGATTCTGAAGCTACTGATTCTGATTCGTCTAGAGATTTTAGCTCAGATCATTATAAGAGGTTGGCTACGTTACCATTGGCAAATGCGGGGAAACGTATTAAATCTAAAGTAAGAAAACCGAGGCATAAGTCTGTTCAGAATCCTCCTTCTGGATCAGTACTTGGCAAGAGAACTTTAATCGATGAGAGTTCTGACTCGGATAATGATGTTATTCCAGTTCCAAAAGCTCAGAAGCTTTCGTCTGCTTCTATTGATGTTGCTCATTCATCTCAAGGTGTTGAGGACGCTACTTTTTTTCATCCGTACTGACTACACTTCCTATTTCTAAACATCCATCTCCGGTGATTTCTCCACATGTTCCACACACATCTGATGCTGATCCTTCAAAGCCGTCTGATTATGAAAGGATTACCTTCCTTGAATCATAGGTGCTTGCTTTGCAGACTCAGGTAGATACTCTTGTGTCTACTGATACTCAGAGACAGTTGGTCATTCAAGCTCAAGCTACACAGATTGCTGACATGCAGTTATTGGTGTCCAAACTTGTTGAGCGTCTTGACGCTCAGGGGGAGTTAAGGATACATGATACTTGTCATGCTGAATCAATTCAAAGAAAGAATGATGATGACAAAGATCCTAGTGGTAATATTGAGGGTGATCGTCAATACGGTGACGTGAATCCAATATCAAGAGTTCAGGGGGAGTCTACATCAGGAAATATAGAAGGAACCAAGAATGATTCTACAGTGAATGAAGATATTTTACTATTGGAATTCTTTACTGATTCTGAAGAAGAAAAAGCTGAGAAATTAGAATGTCTGGATGATATTGACGAATTATTTGATGATGTTGAAGAGGATGTGATGGATAATGAAGTTGAAGAAGGAGAGATTGTAGAAATTAAGATAGAAAGGAGTAAAGATAAAGTTACATATGAAGGAAGTGATGGTCTGAATGTTCCGTATAACTTCATCCAGGATGATGTTATTCCTGAGTTTTCTTATGATGGAATAACAGATTCTATGGACTCAGTTGAAGATATCACTACACCTGATGATACTGCTCAATCCAAGATAGATTCTGATGTTGAAACTACTCATACTGTGTCTCCTAAGCTGAATGGAGAACCTGTGATGTATAGAAATACAGGAATGACTAGAGAACATTGGAGTGAAGTAGTTAACAGTTGGATGAAAGTACTACCAAAGTCACCTATACAACCTGCTCAGAAAGAAATATATGTGAATAAAGAGAGGTGTATTGGAAGAATCATCAGTTGGTTTTATGATGATGACACGAAGTTGTTTGCTCTTAAAAGATCTGACGGTGTTCAATACTTAAAGCCTAGGATCAAGTATTTCAACACCTTGCCAAGGTGTGAAATGAATCGTCTAGCTACGAAACCACTGATTAATAGATCAAAGTGTGGATTAGCTGATGTGATTGCTAACCTGATTAAAAGAGAAGGTGGATCAGGGAAGTATGAAAGATTAAAGCAACAGAAAGGAAAAAGAGTGAAGATTGTAGATCAAAAGACTGAGATTGTGACTTGGAAGTATATGTTCAAGCCAGTACGTGCTGTACAGAAGATACCATTGAAGAAAATACCATAAGATTTTCTTGGGAATATGAAATGGTGGTGCGTAGATGTGAATACTGGTGAAGCTAGGATTGATGATAAAGATAATAAGGTCATTGTTAGTTTCTATGTTGCAATGAATCTTATTAACTTCTCAAAGAAAGATCATAGGACGTTAAGAAAGAATGAGATTATGTTTACTGATGAATGGAGCGAACAAGGATTGCAGTATAAAAGAGTGTTGGAGATCTGTTAGGGATATGGAGTGCACACAGGAAGCAGATTACCAGATAACTGGAAGAGCTCGTCATAAAGACTGAAGACAGAAGATCATGCTATTGTCAAGGGGGAGTTTGTTAGGACATAGAATGTATGACAAAAGCCTTGTAATAGTTTAGGTCTTATTGTCTTTATGTTTTTCACGTAGTTGTATTGATTTTGTCTAAGTAATAGAACAAGTTCTGCTAAGTTCGCCTAGTCTATTAGAGGCGAACTTGTTAAATTCGCCTAAGCATCTTTGAAGCGAACTTGTTAAGTTCGCCTATTGCAGAACCTGTGTCTATAAATAGAGAGTTTACAGAATCTGTTCAGAACGATAAGTGAGAGCAGAGAGTTGAACTGTAAACTTTTATGTGTTTGATGATATAAAAAAGAGAAAGTTTATTTACCTGTTGTTTCTATTGTCAATTAGTATACGAACGTTAATACGGTAGGATTCCGCACTCCGTGTTAACGAGACGTCCTGTCACGAGATCGATCTGAGATGAGTCATGTGGACCTACAAAGACTAAAGTTTATCTTACTGGAATTCCTAGGGGAGCTGATTAGTTTGATGCAGGTTATTGGAAATTCAAACTCTCTATCATATGGCAGTTGATTTAGAGGAAGTCTAAGTCAGATTGGAGGAAGCTACTACCGAGAGGATGAACTACAATGAGGTGTGTTGGGTTAGTTGGTTCCTATTGAAGCACTTGGTTTGATGTACAGTGAAAGCATCAGTTAAAGGGGAGTCGGTGTGCTTGACGATTACTCGGTAACTGAAGACTGCAGATTGAAGATTGGAGATCGGAAGATCACGAGTGGAACGCTAGAAGCCACGTGATGTCATTAGTTTAGAGGGAGTCTGTTAGGACATTCTTTCTAAACTGATGATTATTAGTGTTAGTGATAGATAGAATTTGATGCTATAGTTAAGAGGGAGTCTATAGAAGCATGTTTTAGTAACTACAGATAAAATTCTATGTATCGGTGTACTAGGCTAGTACGCAGAAGGGTGTTCCTGCGTACTTAGCAAGTACACCACCTTGTTCGTGCGTACTTAGCCAAGTACGCAGGCATTGTTGCTGCCCCTATAAATAGAAGGCGATGCCATCATTTTTAGGTGGAACAAGGGAAAATGTCAGAGAGGTTCTGGCCGGGATGAGCTCTCCCGACACCCGTGAACCGTGAGCGTAAACGAGAGATGTGTACTCCTTCGGTATGTAGTCTGTAATGACGGGGTCACTTCTTTGTTATGGATTATGTTTCGTTTGTGTTGATTCTCTTGTCTTTATGTTCATGGTTTTCTGTCATGTTTCTTTGTTCCCACACAAATCATTGAACATATCTTTGTTTTTCCGCAGTGCAATAAGGCTCTCGGGACCTACAATTGGTATCACTTGTAAGTCCCTGGGTGTCTCAGATCATAGTGGTGGTCAACATGGAAAGTCAGCACCTGAGTACTTAATGATCTATCTGATGATGTGATTCTGCTTCTACAGCCTGACTACTCCAGATCTGAACAGATCGATACTCTCAACAACCTAGAAGAAGGAGATATCAAGTCTGATGAAGATTGGGATGTGGATGATGAGGATGTGTTGGTGGAGTTTCCTATGGGTGACGGTGAGGACGGAGAGATTTTTGAAGCTCCAACCTTTGAAGCTGCTTCCATAGGTGCAGTCGAGCCTGATAATGTTGTTGGGGTTAGTGGTGCGGCAACCTTGACTGAAGCCTCCCCTACCGATCCCCAACCTACTGACGCTGACACCTAGAGGAACAAATATCCTCAGGCATGGTTCAAGAAGAGTCAGCCTCCTGCTTGGAAAAAGTCATTTATCATAGACAATCACGGAGCAGTAGGGATGATACTGTTTGTCCGTTTTGATGACCACAAGAAGTTGTTTGCCATTAAACATGTTGGGGGATTCAATACTTGAAACCAACCAGCGAGGCATTCAGTCCTCTTTGTTAGGATATAGATTTGTAATGACAAAAGCTTGTAATAGTTAGATTTTATGTCTTTGTGTTTTTGATATGTAATTGTTTAAAGTTGCTAAGTGTTTTAACTAGTGAGCCTAGAGGCGAACTTGTTAAGTTCGCCTGGTCTATCAGAGGCGAACTTAATAAGTTCGCTTAGGTATAACTGAGGCGAACTTGTTAAGTTCGCTTGGTCTGTTGGAGGTGAACTTAACAAGTTCGCTTACAGCAGGTGTGTTTCTATATATATGTGTTACATAGTCATTAGAAGTGATCGATCCAAGGAGAGAAAAACTTGTCTGATTAAGTCTGTAACCACAATGATTTGGAATATAACGAGAAGTTTATTTATGCGTGTTGTTTGAATTGTTAATTAGTATACAAACGCTAATATGAAGGATTCTGCACTTCGTGTTATAGAAACGTCATATCACGAGTTCGATCAGTAGTTGAGTTACCTGGACCTACACTCTTCCCAAATATGATCTGGTGAACCTGGCAAATCATGTTCTACTTGGTGATACAAGTCATGCGGTGGCGAAGGGTTTGTGGGGGGCACTACAGCGGGAAAGTAGATCAGGAAACTTTGAGGTATTCAAGCCTCAGATGCCCAAGAGAGTCTGGGACAAGACAATCAGAGATCCCGTGACAAACAGAAACCTAAAGAAATTGGTCTACAAGCCAGTGCTGTGTGAGACCAGGATTACCTTGAGCAAGTTACCTCAGGATATCCTTGGAAACATGTAGTACTGGTACATGGATCCAATCACGGCCGAGGCGGTGATGATGGATAAGACAAGGTCCAAAGGTGAAAGTACAGAGCCAAGGGAACTGATCAGAGTCTTTGATGAGATCTGTTTCATCAATTTCTCTTTGAAATATCTGGCGGTTCTGCATGACAAGTACTGCATATACATGGACGAATGGACGAAGCTTCTTGTATCAAGATACAACAAGGTAGTCAAGTTTTGCTTCGACTACAAGATGAAGATGGGAAGCTAAGTTAGAGCTGAATACGGTTGAAGATTGAAGACAATCCGGAGCTGCTGTCAAGGGGGAGTTTGTTGGAGCATTTATGTATGACAAGCACTTTGGAAATAGTCTCTGTTTTTGTATTGTTCTTTGTAATTGTATTTTGTATTTCAGTCTTTGATTGTAATGTATTATCTAGTTGTAATCGCGTCTGTATGTATTTGGTTTTGTAATTGTCGTTTGTGTATTTATCTAAATGTTGTGCGCACTTGGTCAAGTGCGTAGGTTGTGTAACCTGCGTACTTAGCAAGTACGCATGAACAAGCCTTGCGTACTTGCTACGTAGGAAGGTTTTCTTGCGCACTTGATAAGTACACAAGTCACAAGTCTGTTATCATATATAGCCGTGTGTAGAAGTTACTAATGACGCTCTCATTGTAACTCTAGTAATCGGATGATATTGATGATAGATGAAGTTTTTAGTGACTTGTGTTTTGTTGTCGGTTTCCTTGTTGTTGTTCATACTCCACCTAGTCACGGGTATTCCGCACCTTATTTGACTAGTCACACACTCGCACGTGCGATCCGAGACACCGGGGGACCTACAAGTGGTATCAGAGCACTTACTCTTGATTTCGAGTGTTGTGAGTGTGTTAGGAGCATTTTTAACACATTTAGAAGCCTAATTACTTTATATTTGACTAAGTTTTGTGGATTTTTACACTGAAAACAGCCCCTGACCTTAGCGCTATGTTCATACTGAAAATCATTCAAAATTTGACCCATTTGTTGTTTGTTTGAGTGTTTTGATCATCAAGGGTTTGTTAGAAACAAGTTTCTAACCTTTTGGCATGATCAATTTAGTCATTACATCAACATTTGAAGATTTGAGCATTTTTCGGTGAGCGGAAAAAGTAGTTGGGAGCAGGTTTGAAAAAGCATCCAGCGTACTTACCTGATTTGGCCAAAAGTGATCTATTCCTGCGTACTTACTAAGTACACAAGACCAAATCACTGCGTACTTAACTTTATTCCTGCGTACTTACCTAAGTAAGGAAGGCAAAATCCTTAAGTTCGCAAGACTGGTTTCTAAGTACGCAAGTTGTGTAGAAACCTCTGAATTTTGACTAAGTATTTCACCATGTCGAACATTCAGAACATCAGTAGCATGCTAAATTATGACAACGAGATAGGGACTCCACAAAAACCACCAAAGTTTTGAAAAGTAAATGATTATTCAAACTAGAAAGCAAGATTTGAGGAGTACGTCTCGTACACTGATTCTACCATGTGGATACCCATTCTTGAGGAGTATAAACATCCAACACATGAATTGTTAAGTGAGACTGTTCCCAAACCAATTTCTAGGCTTGACGAGGAAGAAAGGAAGGCTTATGACCTAGAGAAGAAAGCTCATGGTCCATAACCATGGCACTTCAAAGGTTATGACACTTCAAAAGATCTTTGGAAAGCGTTACAGAAAAGGTTCGAGGGTAACATTGATGTCAAGAAGAGTAAGAGGGAGCTGTTGAGGAAGCAGTATGAGTGCTTCAGATACTTGGAGAATGAATCAATTGACGAGCTTATCTCAAGATTCTATCACCTGAAGACTGTACTGAAATCTTATGAATTGAAGTATCCTGATGACGAAGTAGTGGAAAAGTTTCTTGATGCTTTACCACCAAATTTTGACATGTACAAAACTCAACGGTGAGAAAACCCTACGTTTTATAAGATGATAGTTGAGGAAGCAATTGGAAAGATTCAAGCACATGACATGAATTTGAGAAAGAAAGAGACCTCAAACAGACCTCAAATTCAAGATCCGTCAAATGTACTTTGGGACGTCTTCCACAACAAAGTCATCTGGTTCTGGAATTGCTTTGTTCTCAAGGAATACTAATCAAGAGGAATGTCAAAAGGATAAAGCACCAGCTTCTGGTTTCACTCGACCTAGTCCGGGAAACAACCAGAATTTCAACAACCAGAACAACCGCAGTCAGAATCAAGGAGCATCGTCCAATGCGTTGGTGGTTCAACATGATGATAGCTTTGATTGTGGAGTTCATTTGGAAGATGTTATAATTTCACAAACTCAGCTCGGGTTAATGGCTGGAATTGTTGAAATGATGGAAGCTGAAGAAAGGGAAGCAGTTACTGCTGACCAACCAGAATCTACTCTTGCTCTCATGGCTATTGGAGAAGCTTCCAGTTCATCAACTGAGGTAGATTCTAATTCTTTTGTTGTTGTTTCTTGTGCTAATTGTATGATCTCGAAGGATGAGAATGATCGCATCCATGATCAACTCGAGCCTATACGTAGTGCAACTCTAAATTACAAAGAAAATGAAAAACGTTTTAAAGGTTCAATTGAAAATCTTAAGAAAGACAAACAATATTTTTCAATTAAAATCAGTGAACAACAATTTCATTTAGATGTTGCCTACAAGGACCTAGAGAAAAAGAATGTTGAGATAGCCAAACTGCAAAATGAGATTCTGCAGTTAAGTGGCAAACTTGAGAAGTTGAAAAACTCGCATTTCGTGGTGGAACACTACGAGTCTATCGTACGACAAGTAAGTGGAAAAGGCTTAGGTACCAATGCCATTCCTCCACCAGTTAATGGCAAGCTTGTAAACAAGACAGTCGACATTGATCTGTCCTTTTTGGATTAATCTTCCAGTAAGGCTGATTCATCTTCTGATGAGGAGTTCTTGTAGGTCCCCGGGTGTCTCAGATCGTTACGTGTAGGTGTGTGACTAGTCGGACCGGGTGCGGAATGCCCGTGACTAGATGGAGAATCAAGCAACACAAAGTAAACCGACAACGAAATCACTTTCAAAATCCGTCTATTATAAACTTAAAGGTTATAGAGAGAATACTAATGAGTGCAAATGTCTGCGTACATAAATTCTTTCAACCTATCCTATTTATACTAGACCTGATCTCTGCGCACTTAACAAGTGCGCAGGGCAAATTGTTCATGTGTACTTAGCAAGTACGCAGAGTATTCTTGCGTACTTGCTAAGAAAATATACAACAATAACATGCATTAGAAATTACAACTCGATAACTAATACAAACAGACACTAACATACAAAGACTAATACATACAAGACAAGTACAAAAGCTAAGACACTATCCAGAGTGTATGTCACACAAATGTGCTTCAACAAACTCCCCCTTGACAACAGCTCTAGATTGTCTTAGGTCTTCACTGCTCCCCAGCTTTAGCTTCCATCTTCTTCTTGTAGTCAAGGCAGAACTTGATCAACTTGTCGTATTTAGAAGCAAGGAAATTTGTCCATTCGTCCGTGTATATGCAGTACTTGTCAGCTAGCGCCTCCAGATCATTCACAGAAAAGTTTATGAACCAGACTTCATCAAACACACTGATCAGTTCCCTTGGCACTAAGCTTCCACTATCGGACCACACCTTTCCCATCACCACCGCCTCGCCCGATTTAGGATCTACGTACCAGTACCATATGTTACCGACGATATCCTGAGATATCTTGCTCAGGGGAATCTTGGTTTCACACGCACTGCTTGTATACCAGTTTCTTTAAGCTTCTATTAGTCACAGGATGTTTAGCGTTCTTGTCCCTGACTTGCTTGGGCAATTGAGGCTTAAACAATTCGAATTTCCCATATCTTACCTCTTGCTGTAGGACCTCCTACAAACCCATCGCTACTGCGTGATTTGAGTGACCCAGCAGCTCTCGGTTTACTAGGTTCACGAGGTCGTATCTTGGCAAGGAGTTGAAAGCTTCGCTGGTTTGTTTTAAGTATTGAACCCCCCGGCTCGCTTGATTACAAACACCTGCTGTAACATCCAAGATTTTTCTAACTATACATTATTTTACTTTATACAGTAACGACACTCCTAATGAACCCCGTACTTGTTCAAAACAATATGTCACTTTAATTATTATTTTAACATCTATCAATTTAGATTTTTGATCTTACATTTAAATATTAACCTCCTATTACATATATAACATATGTATGTACATTCATATACATACATATATATATTTATATATGATTATATCAAATAAATCAATTATACAACTTTTGATATATGACTTATACATCTTTAATCACGTTTTTACATATTGTTCTATATAGATATAGGAATCTAATTATAAATATGTATTTGATGTTACTAAATTAATCATCTATACAAATTGTAAGTTTTAAAATTTTTGAGCATTAATCAAGAGTTTACATTTTCTAAATGTATGTATTTAATTTTAAATAAATATGTAAACATATATCTATTTTAGTAAACCATTTACACAAATTGTAGTCTTTATAAAAATGAAAGACATTTTTTTATAAACATTTGTAATTAAACAAGTAACATATTTAAGATTTTATAAACTTTATAAAAACAATTTTAAATATGAATTATGGAGTCAAACATAATATTAATGAGCATTAAATACTATTCTTCACCTTTTGCAATCCTAGTCTTTATCAACAAAATGATTTTTGCGAATAAGTCCTTTAGTCTCACCTATAAATAGAGCCTTAAACCTCATTCATTTTCACACCTCAACAATCCTCTAGGGCTCTCTAGCAACTAAAGGTTGTTCTTCTCATCTTTTGGAAGATTCTAGTTTAAATCTTTCCATTCTAAGTAAGTTCTTCTTATGTTCTTACTTGTTCATACTTTTCTTTTTAAAAGTTCATCATAACTGGCTAGATCTATGATCCCTAACATGTTTATGTTATAATCATATATCTATCCAAGATTAAAAGCCCTATTTTAATTAAACTTGTTCAAACTTTATTTAAAAACTTGGTTTTGATCTTTATTATTCCTTTCAATTTCAAAAAAAATCATGTTTTTACCAAAACTCCTTATTTTTAAAACCCTTTAATATTCAATTAAATTTATTTATATCTTTACTAAACTCATATTTTCACTTTAGCCCTTATACTTTCCAAGCTTACCAAACTCACCCTAAACTTGGTTATGTATGCAAATAGAGTAACTTTCAAACCAGTATGTAGTTATCTGACAAACATTAAAGTTCTGGCTAGGAAAAGACAGGGTTCTGATCCGGCCAACTCTTTCCTAGGAACTTTTCTGTTGGAGGTACTACTCTGGAATGATAACCACTCTAGTGTACAACAACCACTTTCAACTAATTATACTGTCAACCCCTTGACTATCCATAACGTGTTTCTAACATAACAAACTTAACTTAGGCAATCCTTAAGGCATTGAATCCAAGATTACTACAAATTCAAGTTCAACCCTCTAAACTTGCAAGGTGAGTTTACATAGCCCCTTTTTATCATTTTTGTACATTTTGGGGTGAAACATGTTGTGCATTAAAAACTATTTGCAATTACAATATACAATTCTACATTATGACTATTTGTGTAATTTGTGCTTTTGTGCTTGAATGCTATGAGTTGAACTACATATACATGACATACTCGTACAATCATTAACTCAGTACAAGCCAACGGTTAACATTGATAGATCTATTGAGTCTGACAAACCCACCCGGGTAGGGTGTTTGTTACCTACAATTACTTTAGGGTAACCTGCATGTTATGCCTCAGTCACAAGGTTTGATTTTACACCTAGTTTCGACTATAGATTCTCCAAAAAATGCCTTACTTACCATATGTCTTAAGAATTGTACAAATCCTTTGAAAACTACATGAGATATCTAACCCTATGTTTGCTCACCAACTATTTGTAGTTGACCCTCTCATTTTAAACATGTTTCAGGTTGAATTATTTGAAGTACAAGGTCATCACTTAGGAGCTTATGGACCTAGTGACAAATAAACTAGAATTTGTTAGCTTTTGATTGTTTGATCAATATGTATTGTACGTTTAAACAATTTTAATAAAATTTTGTAATTTAGTTGATCATTAGCTTTTGAACAGTCTACATGTCCCGCCCCGACGTATTCCGCCGTCGGTTGGGGTGTGACAGATTGGTATCAGAGTCTTGGTTATAGGGAATTAGGTTATTAGAAACCAATGACCTAGTCTATAACCATAGGATACCCCCTTGTGTGATTATCATACATGTCATCTTATGTGTTACATTGCATGCTACAAACACTTATTATATTATGTCCCATGTTATTTGATATCTAGTGTGTTTACACTAATTGCTACTTATGTGATACCTTATTTGCTACATTATTTAATTAATCTACACATTAGCTACCCGATTACACTAGATGTTATCCTAAGTATTATCATATCATGTACTTATTCATATCTAAGTCTTTATACACCCTCACTCTTATACACTGAGAATTATATCATCATCATAACTTCTGAAGAATTTAAACTCTTAGGCCTAAAGCCTATTGAATTTAAAGAAAAAAATCCCATTAAAGTCTAGAGTTGTAAAAATTAGTAAAGAACATGTGCAATCCTGAAGGGTGAATGCGTGTACTTTGGGTCTTCTGTCTAGGAAAGCATTTCATATAAATCCAAATTAACCGAAGGATCCGTATGCGTTACTGGGAATTCCTAAAGTGAGTGTTCACCTATAGGTTAAAGCATGTCTTCTTGAAAGTATAAGAATTTGAATCACTTTGATTTGTCAAAGTACTCATTTTATTATGATACCAAATGAGTACATTCTAAACATCATCATTTTGTTTATTACAGTTTAGTACATGTACATAAGCCTTCTTTGTAAATTAATCATTTTACTATCTTATTTAAACAACATCGATATTCCATTCAAACAAATTAGTGTATAAATATTATCTCGAGTATCAATTTTTTATAAACCTTTTCACCTTGAAAAAATACTTAATACAACTTGTTTTATAAAAAAAAATAAATAATAAAAAAAAACATAAAAACATTATCTTAATTAATAATTATTTATGACTTTTATTTCGTTAAATTAACTTTTATTAAACTGTTGCTTAATTATTAGATAACTTAGCCATTATTTTCCCTTGAAACATTCTCTTTACGATGATTAAAAATTTAATAAAAAGTTTTTATTTATTTATCCATCTATCTAGTTATTCAACTTATTATTTTCACTATTTTATTAATTTACAAAAAAGAACAAATTGCAATTACTTGTTTATTTACAAACAAAGAGCACAAATTAGTTATTCATAAGCACACTACTCTAAATATCTACACAACCTTCTCGTTATCTTACACCTTCGAAAATGTACACTAGGCACTACAAGGAGATGAATCATTTCGTGTAGGCGTTAACCAACCATATAAACCTCAACAAGATTGAAAAAAAAAATTATAACCCAACTACCCGCATTATACATAAACGTCAAGCAACACGCTTGTTCGCAACACTCGAACACCTACAAAATTTGATAGTTTACGTTACACAAGAGATTCAATAACTTACATATGAACATTCACAATATACATGATACTTGAATGATCCCATGATACATGAAACTTGTTTGTTTGCAATATACATAATACTAGATTAATCACATGAAACTTATTTACAAAATACATTGTACTAAATTGTTTACATTATACATGAAAACTTATTTATTTACAAAATATATTATACTAAATTGTTTACATTATATATGTTTATTTACAAAATATATAATACTAAATTGTTTGCATCATACCTGAAAACTTATTTGTTTACAAAATACATTATACTAAATTGTTTACATTATATATGAAAACTTATTGATACTAAATTGTTTACATTATACATGAAAACTTATTTATTTACAAAATACATTATACTAAATGGTTTACATTATACATAAAAACTTATTGATACTAAATTGTTTACATTATACATGAAAACTTATTTATTTAAAAAATACGTTATACTAAATTGTTTACATTATACATGAAAACTTATTTATTTACAAAATACATTATACTAAATTGTTTACATTATATATGTTTATTTATAAAATATATAATACTAAATTGTTTGCATCATACCTGAAAACTTATTTGTTTACAAAATACATTATACTAAATTGTTTACATTATATATGAAAACTTATTGATACTAAATTGTTTACATTATACATGAAAACTTATTTATTTACAAAATACATTATATTAAATGGTTTACATTATACATGAAAATTTATTTATTTACCAAATACATTACACTAAATTGTTTACATTATACATGAAAACCTATTGATACTAAATTGTTTACAATATACATGAAAACTTATTTATTTATAAAATACATTATACTAAATGGTTTACATTATACATGAAAACTTATTTATTTACAAAATACGTTATACTAAATTGTTTACATTATACATATTTATTTACAAAATACATGATACTAAAATTGTTCGCATTATATATGAAACTTATTTATTTACGATATATATGATACTACATTTATACATGATACTAAACACATAATACTAAAATTGTTCGCAATATACATGAAACTTATTTATTTACGATATATATGATACTACATTTATACATGATACTAAACACATGATACTACATTGCTCACATTATACATTAAACTTATTTGGTTACAATATACTTGATACTAAATTGCTTACAGTATACATAAAGCCCATTTGTTTACAATGTACATGACAGTAGATCATACATGAACTTGAGTGCTTACATTATACATAGAACTAGATTGTTTACATTGTGACAATTGATTAAGTACATCATACATAAGGAATGATTATTCACTTTATCCATGAAAGCTGCTCGGGGTTTGACATATTCTTGTTCAAAAATGAGGAAGCTGCAAAACTTTAAAACTACTCGGGGTTTGACGTATTCTTGTTCAAAGACGAGAAAACTATGGAACTCTAAGTTATGCCACATTATTACTTTTTAGTTTTTTTTTACTTACCTTACTATCTAGGAGCACAATTAGTTATTATCAACTCATACGTGAAAACAATAGATATAACCTAAGTAACTTTGTGTCTTCTCTTGACCCACACACAACAGAAGGATCTATACAGACCATGCGACGATTTGAGTAATTACGGGTGCACACGTAATTATAAAAATCAGCGCATTGAAAACATAGTAAATTTTGTCGTGTGTTATGACATGAAACATATCGTGATATATAATAAGGAAACTAATGTGATATGACAATGGCATGGTGGATACGCCACTGGTACTTCCTATATATAAGTGTTCCTGTCATATTGTCAGAAGTAGCGTTGTTCGTATCACGAGAAATTTTATGTTATTCTGACCTTGACCAATGTTTGTGAAAACTCTTGTCCAGTATTGTATCTGGAACATATTAGATTACATATTAAAAACAAGTTTTGATCATCAATTCTCATCATTCTCATTTCGAGTAATTCATTTCATTTTTGAAGTCCAAAATATTCTTCAATAGTTTTCCCCTTAATTCCATTCAAACTAAACCCACTACCACCATCTATGCCTGACACGATGACTAGACTTGAACCTTGACATCAGCTATACTCCTCAAACCGACAATCCAAGCTCACATCCTTTCTAATTCAGTAGTCTCCAAACAATTGAATTTCGGGACGAAACTCCATCAACTTGGGGATACTGTAACATCCAAGATTTTTCTAACAGTACATTATTTTACTTTATTTAGTAACGACACTCCTAATGAACCTTGTACTTGTTCAAAACAATATGTCACTTTAATTATTATTTTAACATCTATCAATTTAGATTTTTGATCCTATATTTAAATATTAACCTCCTATTATATATATAACATATGTATGTACATTCATATACATACATATATATATTTATATATGATTATATCAAATAAATCAATTATACAACTTTTGATATATGACTTATACATCTTTAATCACGTTTTTACATATTGTTCTATATAGATATAGGAATCTAATTATAAATATGTATTTGATGTTATTAAATTAATCATCTATACAAATTGTAAGTTTTAAAATTTATGAGCATTAATCAAGAGTTTACATTTTCTAAATGTATGTATTTAATTTTAAATAAATATGTAAACATATATCTATTTTAGTAAACCATTTACACAAATTGTAGTCTTTATAAAAATGAAAAACATTTTTTTATAAACATTTGTAATTAAACAAGTAACATATTTAAGATTTTATAAACTTTATAAAAACAATTTTAAATATGAATTATGGAGTCAAACATAACATTAATGAGCATTAAATACTATTCTTCACCTTTTGCAATCCTAGTCCTTATCAACAAGTTGATTTTTGCAAATAAGTCCCTTAGTCTCACCTAATAATAGAGCCTTAAACCTCATTCATTTTCACACCTCAACAATCTTCTAGGGCTCTCTAGCAACTAAAGGTTGTTCTTCTCATCTTTTGGAAGATTCTAGTTTAAATCTTTCCATTCTAAGTAAGTTCTTCTTATGTTCTTACTTGTTCATACTTTTCTTTTTAAAAGTTCATCATAACTGGCTAGATCTATGATCCCTAACATGTTTATGTTATAATCATAGATCTATCCAAGATTAAAAGCCCTATTTTAATTAAACTTGTTCAAACTTTATTTAAAAACTTGGTTTTGATCTTTATTATTCCTTTCAATTTCAAAAAAATCATGTTTTTACCAAAACTCCTTATTTTTAAAACCCTTTAATATTCAATTAAATTTATTTATATCTTTACTAAACTCATATTTTCACTTTAGCCCTTATACTTTCCAAGCTTACCAAACTCACCCTAAACTTGTTTAAGTATGCAAATAGAGTAACTTTCAAACCAGTATGTAGTTATCTGACAAACATTAAAGTTCTGGCTAGGAAAAGACGGGGTTCTGATCTGGCCAACTCTTTCCTAGGAACTTTTCTGTTGGAGGTGCTACTCTGGAATGATAACAATTCTAGTCTACAACAACCACTTTCAACTAATTACACTATCAACCCCTTGACAATCCTTAACGTGTTTCTAACGTAACAAACTTAACTTAGGCAATCCTTAAGGCATTGAATCCAAGATTACTACAAATTCAAGTTCAACCCTCTAAACTTGCAAGGTGAGTTTACATAGCCCCTTTTTATCATTTTTGTACATTTTGGGGTGAAACATGTTATGCATTAAAAACTATTTGCAATTAAAATATACAATTCTACATTATGACTATTTGTGTACTTTGTGCTTTTGTGCTTGAATGCTATGAGTTGAACTACATATACATGACATACTCGTACAATCATTAACTCAGTACAAGCCAACGGTTAACATTGATAGATCTATTGAGTCTGACAAACCCACCCGGGTAGGGTGTTTGTTACCGACAATTACTTTAGGGTAACCTGCGTGTTATGCCTCAGTCACAAGGTTTTATTGTACACCTAGTTTCGACTATAGATTCTCCATAAAATGCCTTACTTACCATATGTCATAAGAATTGTACAAATCCTTTGAAAACTACATGAGATATCTAACCCTATGTTTGCTCACCAACTATTTGTAGTTGACCCTCTCATTTTAAACATGTTTCAGGTTGAATTATTTGAAGTACAAGGTCATCACTTAGGAGCTTATGGACCTAGTGACAAATAAACTAGAATTTGTTAGCTTTTGATTGTTTGATCAATATGTATTGTACATTTAAACAATTTTAATAAAATTTTGTAATTTAGTTGATCATGAGCTTTTGAACAGTCTACATGTCCCGCCCCGACGTATTCCGCCGTCGGTTGGGGTGTGACAACTGCTTAGTCTCCTCGAACTTCACAGATAAGATCATCCGTGTCGCTCCGTGTTTGTCTATGATTGAAGACTTTTGCCAGACAGGAACCGGATCATTCGATGAACTTGCAGGCATATGTTTGTCTTTCTGTGCCTCTGGATCCACAGGTGTTGGGTCGGCAAGGGAGGCTTCAGTCGACGCCTCAACAGTACTAGCAGGCTCGACTGAACCTGTGTCAAGATGAGTTTCAAAGGATGGAACTTCGAAGATCTCTCCATCTTCAAACTCATACTATCCTTCCCCGTCGCCCTTGGGAACTTCGATTACCACATCATCATCTTCCTCATCCCAGTCATCACCAGAGTCGATCTCTCCCTCTTCCAGATTGAAGAGAGCCTCGATTTGCGCTTCTTTGGAATAGTCTGGCTCTAAGAATAAGATCACATCATCCGACATGTCGTCAGATAGATCTTTCAGAACGTCAGCCACCGACTTTCCTTTATCATCACCTCCACCTTCACTCTGAGTAGACTCCCCCTCAGCCATAGGCACTGCAGAAATGGGAACAATCACCCAAGCCGACGATTGCTTCTAACTTCCGGTCGGTCCAGCTTTGGGATCCTTGTCCTGATCATCACCCTTAGTCAGATCAACTAAGTAAAAAGCCTATTCACTTCTAGGCTTAGGTGGTTGCTTCTCCGACAGCTCCTTGAACTTCTCCCCCTGAGCAGCAAGCGTCTTCGCCATATCACAGGCTAGTTTGACCATAGTGTCACTCTCTAACCACTGCTTTTCATCAGCCGCCCACTATTTCTTCAACGCGGCTACTTCATCAATCAAAGAGTTGATCTGGCCCTATTGCTTGTCAGATTCTTCTCTTGATTTCCGCACCGTTTCAAGAAGACTCACAACTTGAGTTTCTAGGGTAGTGATATGTGTATCACGAGGATCAGGTCCCCTGGAAGACGATGCTTCGGCTTGATGAGTTGGGAAGGTGAAGATTTCATCTAAATCAAATCCATGAGTTAAATTTAACTCATGAAATGGTTCACTGATGTGTTGAAGAGTGGTTATGGGGATTGAGGTAGGGATGGTGGTTGATTGAATGGTGGTAGTGGTGATGGTGACAGACTCGGTTAGAATAGGAGTTGTCACCGTCATTTGGATAGATTGCAGAGGGAGGGACACTATCACAGGAACCTCATCTGTGATAGCCGTGATAGCCACAACAGGTGTTACACGTGGCCTCCTTCGCTGTCGCCTGTAACGCTATTGTGAAGGTGAGGTAGAACTGGAATCAGTACTCGCAGCCGTTACATGTACTTGCCTCTGAGCACTGACTTCTACCTCACGAAGGATAGCTTGTTGCGGCCTATCCGCCCATTGCTTATTTATACTTTCTTTTATGCGTCTCTGTATAGTAGCGTCCAAATCAGAATTAGGCTCGTATTCACTGCTAGTCTCTTGTCGCTTTCTCTTGGAAGATGACTCGGGAAGGGTCACCTTCGTCAGTCTTCTTGGGTGTGCCTGGGACAGTGCATCATCAGACTCAGAGGAATCTAACTCGGTCGATTCAGAGTCAGAATCTTCAACACCTCCAACTTCCTGTTCTTCATCACCTTCTTCTTCAGACATTTCATCTTCAGATTCAACTTCCTCTTCTTCCTGTTGTTCATCACTGTCTTGACTAAGTTCTGGCTCAGACTCGGCACTATACCATCTGAATTCAGCAGGGGCCACATATGCTTCATTGATCAGGTGGGCAAATAGTGCAGTATGCTCAGGGGTAGGTTCTACACTACCTTGCGTTAAGAACTGTGAGAAGACAGTGTCTCCCCAATAGTAGGTAGATTTGGCAATGCATCATTGATCAATAGTTGCACAAATCTTGGGTATAAAAGGAATCTAAATCTCTTTGCCGTATTGATCTGATCAGTTAAGGCTTTGTAGATGTATCTTGAGAAGTTGAAACCCCTGTTGAGAGACAAACCAACCATGGCTGCTGTAAGATCATGTCCAATGGCATCCTTCCCCGCCTTCCTGGAAGAGATACACATGATCATAATGTGGGCAAAGTACCTCCACTGATCTAGCACCCACATCTTCTTGTAAGATGAATAATCCCGTACACCGACGTATCCCATACGTTGCCTCCAACACCCATCCACAAAGTAATCAGGATAGGTAGTCGGGTCGGTGGCGAGATCCCGGAACTTTAAGACCCTTCGAATTGTGTCCTCAGAAAAAGCAATGCCATGACCCGCAATAGTAGCCCTTAATGACGTTTGGGGTTACCATGCAATCATGATCCGCTGTGTCCCAGAACTTCTCTAGATACAGTTTTGAAACTATCGGATCTGCCGGGATAGCATAGTTGATCTTTGAACGGTTTAAGAACTCAACTATCTCCCTGTATTGAAGTGAAGCACCCTTCCATTCCGGTTCAGTAAGTGCCAGTAGATTTAACTCACTAGTAAAAGCACGAGCCATCACTTAAAAAACACACAATGAACACAATAAGAAGAAGGAGATTCATTGGAATTAAAAGAACTGAACAGGGTATAACACATGCACATAGACTGAGTTTCCCGACATAGGAATTTTTCCTAAATGTCCTTCCTGCGTACTTAGCAAGTATGCAGGCAGTTTTTCTTGCGTACTTAGAAAGTACGCAGGAGGAATACCTTGCGTAGTTGCTAAGTGCGTAAGTACTGACACTTAGAACCATTTCAAAATCCAAAAATTCATTCGACATGAGTCTTTGCCATGGTTTAAGGTCACCACAAGGTCGAAATGCTAGATTATAACATATGGAACCAACACCAATAGCAATGACATGCTACACCCGGTCAGTCTTGACCTCGAACAGGTCCGAAGCTTAGTCTTGGCACCTCAGTGAGTCAAAACCAAAATCAATACATGTTAAGGACGATTACGCGATCATAGAGCTTCGATTAGTGATTTAAAACAAATTTTAGGTCATAATTTAGGTTAACTACAACCTAAAACGGTCACAAATCCGAAAAACAAAACACTAGTTGAAGTTCAAGAATCGGTCCACATTTGTCGATTTGTGGATGAAATGCTCTGAGATTCTCACCAAAAGTTAGATGGATGATGATGAAACTAGAATCGGGACGAATAATCTCTTTGGAACACACCAAATTTCGAGTAAAAAATAAGCAGAGGTATTCAACAGTGAGAAACGATTGAAATGAGATGAAACCCAAGAAAAATTCTAACTGCTGTATATATACCCAACACAAACTGGTCGTGCGTACTTGTTAAGTGTGCAGGACTTAACTCCTGCGTACTTACTAAATACGCATGACTTAAGTCTTGCGTAGATGTTAAGTACGCAGAGTTTACCTCATGCGCACTTAATAAGTACGCAGAAACCCGTGTGTGCTCAAACTTTCAACTCAAATTATGAAGATTTCAAGTCAAATAACGAACAAGATAAACACATTTAATGAAGAGGATTCAATGTCAATTCAAGAAGGTTAAACACAAATATTTTTGGCTTTTCTGATTAAAATTGAACTGTATACAAACTCACAATCTTTTTGATCTTTTCTAGATAGAAATATACAAGTATATACACACACTATTTTTGTTCAAAGACATGAGCAGAGGATCATATCAGGTTAAACTATAGCAAAAACGATACAAGATAAACGTCAAAGAATATGGGATCATGTCATGGATTACAATTTATTCATACGTAATAAGCACATAAACAAGTAATTCAAGTTGGCAATATTATAAGATTTGATACCATAAGCATCTTTGTATCACGTTCTTGTGTGTTAAGGTATTAATTTTAAGATATACAACGTGTACCCCACTGATATGCTACAAAAATGTAAATTGCACTATCTCAAGGCTTCTAAGGTTTTCCCAAAGATTTTCAAATCTCCAGAATGAAGTTACATCGTTTAGCACAGAAAAAATCAAGCAGAATCCATAAGGATTATCAAGAATCATAAGATTCAGAATCGAGTGATTCAGATGTCTTGGTTTTATTGGATTTTCTTCTATGAATATCAGATGATGATTCAGGTTAATAGATATGGAGTCTGAGGATTTAGGTAAGGTGATCCAACTTTAATCTGGATTTGATTTCAATGAATCAGGAATGATTCAAGAATGAATATAAGCTTAACGGTTGATGTTAAGACATATATTGGCCTAACTTCCCATTGCATACTTGTGAGTATGGGCAGTGAAGTGAACTGATAAATTGTGCTAAAGACATAACCCGAAACTGGTCTCTTAAGAAAATATTTGCTAAAAACTTACATCCTTTATCTGATAATGATCTTTTTGTATTATTTTACACACACACATGCATACATGGGTTCAAATCACAGTTTTAGTCTAGATTTAGTTTCCACACTACTAGTGATTCAAAGACGCCTACAGCCTACTAACAATTCCAATAACTTGTACATAAGCAGATTAAAAACACAACAATTTAAACAATCAAGTAAGCATGACGCAATCATTTCCCATAGATACAGTCTATGGCGTTTAGATCATTTCCGATGTACTATCATTTCCTCTTTTCTTCAAATAACTTTGAAATTTTCTCCATTTTCTATTTTGTTTGGATTTTGTAAAATATTTGAAAATTAAAAGAACTATACAGAAAACTTAAAAGATATAAACTTTAACTTTCATGAATTGAATTGATTTAAGAAAAATAAGTTTTCACCCTGGATTGAACATTCCTATGAAGCTGACAAGATGTTCAAAGCGGGTTCGATCAAACCCCTTAGTGAAAGGGTCAGGAAAGTTGTCATCCGTGTGAACCTTTACAAGTTCAATGAGATGCTTTTCAGCACAATCACGGATGAAATGATGGCGAATTTCAATATGTTTAGTTTTGGAATGTTTCACCGGGTTGTTTGTGATGGACATGGTGGCATTGTTGTCAATGAGCAGTGGAGTTCCAGTGAAGTTTAAGCCGTAGTCTCTCAATTGCTGCTGAATCCACAATATCTGAGAACAACCGCTAGCTGCAGCAATGTACTCTGCTTCATATGTTGAGACAGAAATTGTTGACTGCTTCTTACACTGCCAGGAAACCAGTCTGTCTCCCAAGAATTGACATCCACCAGAAATTGACTTTCTATCAAGGTTACAACCGCCATAGTCTGAATCAGTATAGGCTTTGAAGTCAAATGACTGATGCTTTGAGTACCAAAGACCCAATCGGGGTTTCCCTTTCAAGTATCTAAAAATCCTCTTGACAGCTATCATATGAGACTCCTTCGGTTGTGACTGAAACCTTGAGCACAAGCATACAGTAAACATTATGTCGGGCCTTGAAGCTGTGAGATACATAAGAGATCCAATCATCCCAAGATACAATTTACAATCCACATCCTTTCCATCTTTATCTGGATACATACCATGATTGACGGGGATAGGTGTGCCATAAGTACTGCTATCATTCATCTTGTATTTTGACAAGATGTCCTGCACATACTTAGTTTGATGCAGATAAATGACATCCTCTCTTTGACTGACTTGTAGACCCAGGAAGAACGAAAATTCACCCATGTTACTCATCTCAAACTTGGACTTCATCACCTGTTCGAATTCCCTACACATCTCTTCATTTGTAGACCCCAAGATAATGTCGTCGACATACACTTGTACAAGAAGAATACCACCTCCTGTTTTCCGAACGAAGAGGGTCGAGTCAATCTGTCCACGGTCGAAACCATTTGACAGTAGATGTTTTGATAACGTCTCATACCATGCCCGAGGTGCTTGATGAAGACCATAAAGTTCTTTATCGAGCTTATACACTTTATTGATATTATGCGGATCTTCAAAGCCGGGAGGTTGAGTGACATAGACCTCTTCATGAACTTTTCCATATAGGAAAGCACTCTTCACATCAAGTTGATATACCTTGAAGACGACATAGGAGGCATAAGCCAGAAACAGTCGAATGGCCTCAAGTCTAGCAACTGGGGCATATACTTCTGTGTAATCCAAGCCCTCTTGTTGATAAAAACCCTGAACAATCAACCTTGCTTTATTCTTCACTACAACATGACGATCATCCGTCTTGCACTTGAACACCCATCCGGTTCCAATTGGTTGTACGCCTCTTGGAAAGTCAACCAAATCCCACACATGCAACTTTTGGAATTGAGACAGTTCATCTTACATCGCCTCAATCCAGCAGTTGTCAGCGAGAGCCTCCTTCACATTCTTCGGCTCTAACTGGGACACAAATGCAGCATGCAAACATGTTCCCATGACACCAGTGTCAAGTATCTTAGAGTACAAATTAGTGTTCTCAACAATGGTTCTATGATGAGTTTGAACACCGGCATGAGGATCACCAACAATGTTGTCAATTGGATGATTCTTATGCACTCTCGTCTCTGGTACATTCGGTTCCTGAATTTCTGAATCGAGGTTCATGCTTAACTCGCCCATATCATGTGTTCTAGAAGAAGAAGATTAAATGTTGATTGGATCAGCTGGAGCTTCATTTCGTACACGAGTGTTAGGATTAGCTTGAGCGTCATTTTCGTCAACATGAACACCTTCAATGTTATCACTATCATGAGTTCCATATGCAGATGCAACATTGGAATCGGGAGTTACAATCAGTACATTTGCACGGGTTGAGAAACTGGAGTCATCACCGCCACCAAATAATTCATACACATTTGCGGCATAATCGGTAGACAAATCAGGAAGGTTGAAAGATTTGAATAGCGCATCATAATCAAAACCCCAAGCTGGACCAGTTGGTAATGGTGGAATGATGTGTTTACTACAATCCACTTCAAACCATTCCTCGAAAGTACGAGTTCCTATATTGTACACTCTCTTGCAAGGCGAGTTGGCAACATATCCTAAGAAGATGCCTTCCACCGCTTTCGCATGAAACTTAAACTTTCGGTCTTTGTAATGTAGCAATAAGGAATAGGGACTACCAAAAGGAATTAGATAGTCAAGATTGGGAGGTCGATTGTTGATCAACTCATAGCAAGTCTTGTTGTGCCTCTTCACAACCAGAACTCTGTTCAAGACGTTACAAGCTGTATTAACTGCTTCTGCCCAGAAAGTAACAGGAAGCTTTGCATCTGACAGCATTGTTCTTGCAGTCTCAATCAAGGTTCTGTTCTTCCGTTCTACAACTCCATTCTGCTGAGGTGTGTACGGGGCACTAAATTCATGACGGATCCCCTTCTTGAGAAAGAAAAATTCCATCAAATTATTCTTAAATTCAGTTCCGTTATCACTCCTTATTCTTCTAACCTTCAACTTGCAAAGAGATTCAAAGCTCAAGATCAGGTATTGAAGAATGTCAGCAGTTTCGTCCTTTGTACCTAAAAAATGCACCTAAGAAAAATGTGAGAAATCATCAGTTACAAGCAGACAGTATGACTTACCTCCAATACTCCTGATACTTATGGGGCCAAACAGATCCATATGTAATAGCTCCAAAGGGGTATCGATGGAGTTTTGTAGCTTGGGCTTGTGAGACTTCCGTTGCGGTTTGCCCTTTTTACAAGGCATACAGTCATCTGCAACGTTAAATCTCAGCTTAGGAACACCGGTTACCAAACCGTTTCAGACAAGATGATTCATTTTTTGATAAGAAATGTGTCCGAGTTTCCTATGCCACAAGATAGAGTCAAGCTCTGTCGCTTTGGTAAGCAAACAAGTAGCAACACATGAGGTGGTTGTCGCCATGCTCATATCAATCTGATAGGTGTCGTTTATCCTTGGTGCTCGCATGAGAATCCAGTCTTCAGGAACCTCAAAACCAGGTTTGAGAATAATGCATTCAGTCTTGTCAAACATAACGGAGTACTCCTTGTCGCACATCTGGGAAACACTCAACAGGTTATGCTTCAGTTGCTCGTAGTAGTTAACGTTGTCGAAGCTGACACAACCATTTGAAACCACACCTTGACACGTGATACTACCGCCTTTTTCTCCAGCAAAGGCCACATAGCCGCCTCTAAATGGTTTCACATCTTGAAGCAGAGCCATGTTACCTGTCATGTGCCAGGAGCATCCACTATCTACATACCAACGATTAGAGATAGTACCCTTCGATTGTCCCTACACGAGTCACAAGAAATTAATTAGATTTGGAGCCCTAAGCCATAGTGTTCTTGGGTCGTCCGTCTTTCTCAAAATAAACAACCTCAATTAATTCACAGTCGTGACTGTCAAAAATGGATTAATCTTCAGAAGACTTAGGAGTAGGAGATTGAGAACTTTTGGATTTCTTGTTCCAGGACCTCTTATTTTTCTTAACTGGAACAGTAGACTTAGATTTAACAGTAGCAGGTGAACTAATGGAAGCTTCACCTGATTGAATTCCAGCCAGCTGTTCAAGCTTTCTCAATCTCTTGTGCCTTCTTATCCTCTGTGGTTTGGATAGTTTTACCACAGGTTTCTCACTAGTAGGTGCACTACCAGAGGTAGATGCACAGGGTTTAGCAGGATGCTTTTCCCTTCTTGGAATAGTAGGTTTAGCCTCAGTGGTGGTCTTTGGCTTCACCAACGGTTTCACTGGTGGTTTCACCACATTTTTCTTTCGACTTTTAGGCTATTTCACTGTTGGTGACTTGGGGATAACAGATGGTTGTGAAACAACTGGCCGTTTCCCTTGGTTCTTATTCGGGCAATACATAATGATGTGACCGACCATACCACAGTGAAAACAGGCTTTCTTTTCTTTGTAAGTCCTCCTGTAAGGCTCATTAGATCTGGCATTAGATGACTCAGCATGATGAACAGGAAACGTTGTTTGGTGAACAGTAGTTTGACCCGATGATGATTGGTTTTTGGGAATATAATACTTTTGCATATTTTCTTGATAACCAAGCCCATAATGAGCTGAAAAAGCTTCTTTCTTAACTTGATTAATGTTTTTATATCCCCTATAAAGCATCACTTTTAATTTTTCATTTGATTCAACGATAACGGGTTCAGTCAAAATACAATTATCACAATCAGTGACAATGTTTTTCTTAACTTTCTGTTCACCGAGCAACTCCTCAGAGACTACTCCTTGAGGGCAGGTGTTTTCAGACCCATCATCAGAAGCAGTAAGGAACTCTTCATCAGATGCAGAGTCAGCCTTACTTGAGGAATCAACCTTGTTAGAGGAATCATCCTGACTCGAGGACTCATCAAGGCAAGACAAATCAATGTCAATTAAGCCGTTGACAAATTTCCCGCTTACTGGTGGAGGAATGGCATTAGTACCCAGCCCTAAGCCATTCACTTGTCTCACTACAGATTCGTAGTGTTCCACCACAAAACGAGAATTTTTCAACTTCTCAATATTACCTTTCAACTGCAAGATCTCATTTTGCAGCTTGTTGATCTCATTGTTCCTTTTCTCTAACCCCTTGTATGCATCATACAAATGAAACTTTTGATCGCTGATTTTAAGTGAATAATCACGTTTTTCTTTCTTCAACATTTCAATTGAATCTTTGTATCATTTTTCATTTTCTTTGTAGCTTAAAGCTGCAATGCGAAGCGGTTCAACTTTGTCTTGAAGCTTAGAATTTTCAAATTTTAAGCTTAGACAATTGGAACAAGAAATGACAGCAAAAGAGTTAGAATCTACCTCATTAGATGACCATGATGCCTCTCCAATAGCCATGAGGGCAAAGGTAGTTGTAGAATCCTCTTGGTCAGCTACAGATGCTTCCCGTTCTTCTGCTTCCATCATCTCCATAATCTAAGCCCTTAGGCCAACTTGAGTTTGAGCAATTAAGGCATCCTCTAAATGAACACCCCAAAGCTTTCGTCCTATTGATCTACCAATGCATTGGACGTTCCACCTTGACTTTGATTGCGGTTGACAAAGTTGTTGTACCCTTGATTGTTTCCTTGGTTGTTTCCCTTGCTTGGTCTTGTGAATCCTGAGGCAGGTGCCTTGTCCTTCTGACATTCACGAGCAAAGTGTCCAAAGTTCTAACACTTGTAGCATTTGGCCTTCGATTTGTCAAAACCAACCTTGGCATTTGAATGCCCACCAATAAACTTTCGGCCAGTTCTGTTTAAGAAACGCTTCGCCCTTCTCAAGATCATGGCCATATTCCATTGAATATCCATGTCCTCCATATCATCCGGATCCACCTGATTGAAGTCTTCTTCTATGCTTTCTGTAACATTCCTGATTTTTATTATTCATATTTCATTCCAATGTAATGCAATTTCGAATTCAATACTCGTGCACGGTCTCATTTATTTTCTCGCCGTAAATGAAATGCAATGATTCTATACAAATTCGCAAATTTTACTCGGTTATATACATTTAAACACTATACAAGAAACTATTTTATTCAAACTTATCAAATCTAAAAAGTCAAGGACTAAAGTTGAAAAATGTCAAGAAACCCTAGTCTAGCACGGTCGTGCTTCGTCCTAGCACGGTCGCGCCAAGTGCTTTGGCACGGTCGCGCGACCTGCTTTGGAACGATCGCGCCCGGTGCCTAGGCACGGTCGTGCCATATTTAGGCACGGTCGCGCCTGTGTAACAGCTGAAACGTAACTGCAACTTTAATCGCCCGATCGTTCGAATCCATAACAGTCATACGTTTATTTTCCCTTAACAACTGTATTACCACTTTTTCAAATTCTCAAAACGCCTCAGTTTCATTTAAACAATTCAAGAAAAACTCTCTCAATTCAAGAAAAACTCTCTCAAGCTTTTTCGATCAGAATTATCTCAAGCAATCCAGTCAAACGTGTCCCAAATCATCTCTGAATCATCCGAAGCCGCTAAAGCATTCGGAACCGCAGCAGAAGTCGCCGGAAACCAGTCTTGCCGTCGCCGGAACTTCCTCCCTACCATTCTTTATCAATTCGCTGCTGTTCAGGGTAATTAAATCCTTTAATTCATTCATTTCAGTATCTGTATCGAAAGCCCCTATTCAATTTGGGCTTCCATTATAGAAATCGATCCGAATCAGAACTCATGCTTTATTAAAAATGATTTAATCGAACCCGTAAACGCGATGTACATACAATTAAATTATATGAAAAGACTCGTAATAACCCATTAATCAAAAGCCCTAACAATTCCAACGTTTAAAATACAAGAATTTGTAAATTCGTGTCTGATTTGGAAAAGACACGGTCGCGCTAATCATCTAGCGCGACCGTGCCTCATAGAGTGCGGTCGTGCCGACTAGCAGCGCGGTCGTGTCCTCCTGTCCAGACCTTGTCATGCCCTCTGGGCTAGTCTCTGTTGTGTCTAAAGATCATAGACACGACCGTGCCGGGCCAAGGCACGGTCGTGCCTGTTGACTTGTCTAGATTGTGCTCCTGTTGATCAACCCGGTCGCGCCCCGACTAGCGCGGTCGCGCCCGCGGCTTGAGCACGATCGTGCCCTTCCGAGGCACGGTCGTGTGAGACTCATAACCTTTTAACAGAATTATAAATTTTTATATTTTAAATCAGTAAATGTTTCAGATTTTATAAAAATATGTTTTCTGTATTTAAAAATGGATTAAAAGTTTAATCTTGGCATAAATATAATTTATTTAAAAGTTTATGAAAATTTAATTTATATTTATTATCTTACACTTAAATGATATTTTAAATAATTAAGTTACAAAATTTATAAATAAATGAGATAATGATTATTTATTTAATTTACATTTTAAATCAAAATCATTTATCTATTTATACTTAATTACAATTAATATTTATATTATTTCATAAACTATAATTATATATTTATTCAATTATTCAATTCAAACCTAATTAAATTGTTTCAAAATATTTTACTTCAAACTCTATGTATTTTATTCAATACTTTTTAAATACAAATCAATAATTTTATACACAAATTCAACTTTCATTTTAGACTTAAACTTTATGCATCTAATTGATTCAATACACATTACTCTTTAGGTTAAATTGTGCATTTCGAGGATCATATTTGCTATCTATAATCTTTGTTAGCTACACTTCCATAACAAGTGAGTATTCACAACCCCTTTTTACTCTTTTACACTTTTGGGGTGGAACATGAACTCTATACTCATTACACATTACACATTTACATTTACGCAAACAACACAAGTGCAAAAATCCTATTTACATACATGTGTACAAAAATTTAAGCTTTGTGCCCGAGTGCTAGGTGTGCTAACCTTTGTATGCTCTTATGTGCAATCATTAACTATACAAGCCGACGGTTTTCAATGATAGATCTATTGAGTCTGACAAACCCACCCATGGTACGCGGTGATTGAAACCGACAACACATTTGTTTTGCATGCTAGTTACAAGGTTTGATTATACATTTGGTTACACAATAGCTGCTCCCCATAAATGCCTTATTTTATCATGTTTTGTAAAGGATTTGTTTTCATCTATATACTATCTATATACAACTGTGTTATACTCACCAACTTTTTAGTTGACTTTATTTTATTCATGTTTCAGGCCCCAATATGTGAGATTGATTCAAGGCGTGTTCAACATAGGATTTGGACTTAGCATTTTAAATCAAGAACTTTATGAATTATTTTATGTATCATGTTTGAATTTGGTTTTGTACTTCGATTATTTGAAATGCAAATTTGACTTTAATATATTTCAATTTAGTCAACCATGTGCTATGAACAGTCTTACATGTCCCGCCCCGATGATTCCGCCATCGGTCGGGGTGTGACACTTTCAGGATCCATGAGCTTACCGCCAATGAAGTTCTCATAGGCAAGCATGCATGATGAGAATAAAGCCACATGACCTTCAGCTATCTTGGCTATTGCTGATTGGTTAGCTGAAAATGTGGGAGAAGGATTTCATGAGGGATTCTTGTGATGCGATCCAGAACCAGAACCAGATCCAAGTGCGGCATAGCAAGCCTGACCACCACAGACATTTGAGTTATCCTCCTCATGAGAGTTCCCTGTGAAAAGGGCAATTCCAGAACCCGATGACTTGGATGTGGAAGACGTCCCAAAATACATAGAAGGGTCTTGTATTTGAGGTCTTCCTGAGGTCTCTTTTCGTTTTAGGTTCATATCATGTGCTTGAACCTTTCCGATTGCTCCATCAATAGTTATCTCATAAAACTTTGAGTTCTCTCTCATCAGAGTGGTGTACATCACAAATTTTGGTGGTAGGGCATCCAGAAATTTCTCAACTAACTCCTCATTCAGATAGATCAGGTCATAAGCTTTCAGCTCAGTTTACAGATGATAGAATCTAGAGATAATCTCATCTATAGATTCATTCTCCACATATCTGAAGCACTCATACTTATTCCTAAGAAGATCCCTCTTACTCTTCTTGATGTCGTTGTTTACCTCGAATCTCTTCTGCAATGCCTTCCAGAGATCCTTGGAGTTATCGTATCCTCTAAAGCTGTGAAATAACTCCCTGGTCAAGGCCATAGTAATAGATCCATGTGCTTTCTTCTCTCTGTCATAAACTTTCTTTTCTTCTTCATCAAGTTTGGAGATAGGCTTATAACACTCTAGAATGGGTATCCAAAGTGAGGAATCGGTGTATGATATATAATGCTCAAAGCATGCTTTCCAGTTTGAATAATCATTTACAATAAGCAGCTTTGGTGGTTTCTGTGGGGTTCCAATTTCATTGTCACAATTAAGAAGGTTACCGAGGTTCTGATGATTTGCCATGGTGAAACCCTTAGTCAAATTTCATAAAAATCAAAACAACTTGCGCACTTGAATTTGGCCTTGCGCACTTAAAGACCTGGTCTTGCGTATTTAGAATTTTCTTTTGCGTACTTGACAAGTACGCATGAATAAATGATAAGTACGCAGGAGATCATGTAAGTACGCAGTAAATATGGTCTTGCGTACTTAGTAAGTACGCAGCAAGACTATACTTGTTGCTAAATATGGTAAGTACGCAGATCACTTTTTCACCAACCCTCACCAACTTTTTCCGGTCACTGGAATCTCACCGGAGACAGAAAAGGTTGAAGATATGACCAAACAAAATGAGCCAAAGGGTCCGAAACTCGTTTCTAACCAACCTTTGATGCTCAAAACACTCAAATACACAAGAAAAGTCTGTTTTTGAGTGATTTTTGCTTCTAAAATAGTGCACAAGAGCTACCCCTATTTTATCACAAAAATCAACAAAAACGCCCACTTTTGCTTGCAAAATCTCTGTAGGATGTGTAGAAAATGCTCCTAACACACTCACAACACTCAAAATCAAGAGCTAAGCTCCGATACCATTTGTAGGTCCCCGGGTGTCTCGGATCGTTAAGTGTGGGTGTGTGACTAGTCGAACCGGGTGCGGAATGCCCGTGACTAGGTGGAGAATCAAGCAACACAAAGTAAACCGACAACGAAGTCACTTTCAAAATCCGTCAATTATAAACTTGAAGGTTACAGAGAGAATACTACTGAGTGCAAATGTCTGCGTTCATAAATTCTGTCAACCTATTCTATTTATACTAGACCTGATCTCTGCGCACTTAACAAGTGCGCATGGCAAATTGTTCATGCGTACTTAGCAAGTACGCAGAGTATTCTTGCGTACTTGCTAAGTACACAGGAAGTAATTCCTGCGCACATGCTAAGTGCACAAAACACTTAGAGAAAATATACAACAATAACATGCATTAGAAATTACAACTCGATAACTAATACAAATAGACACTAACATACAAAGACTAATACATACAAGACAAGTACAAATGCTAAGACACTATCCAGAGTGTCTGTCACACAAAAGTGCTTCAATAGTTCTATTCTGAAGAATGTACTGAGGACACCAAGGTTTAGGGTGTTGTGTCAGAGGAGTTGATTGAAGAACCAAAAATTATCAAAAAAATCATCACTGACCGTGAAAATTGCATTTTAACTGAACCTGACATGATTGAAACAAATAATAAGTTGAAAATGATGCATTATGGAAGTTTCAAAACCATAAAGCAAGCAAAGAAAGAAACATTTGCAAACAAACCGGGAAAGAATTTTCAAGAAAATATTGAAAAACATTATACTCGCAAATGTCAATCAATGTCAGATCAAGCACAAGCTACTGTTCATCAAACCACTCCTGCTACTCATCAGGATGAATCATCATCATCCAAAACCAGAGAGCCTTACAGGAGATTTTTTAATGATAGAAGGACTTGCTTTCACTATGGTACAGTCGGTCACATCCTTGTGAACTGTCCTGATAAGAATCAGTAGAAACGACCAGTTGTCCCCCAACAGGCTGTATCCCCTAAGACACCATCAGTGAAACAACCCAAGAATCCTAAATCAAAAGTGGTGAAACCACTAGTGAAGCAAATGGCTAAGCCACAAGCAAATCCTACGGTTGTACCATCTGTACCAAAACAGGAAAAACAACCTGCTAATCCTTGTGTAACTACGTCTGGTAATACACATTATGGTGACAAGCGTGTGGTGAAACTTTCTAAGCCACATAGGAGAAGGCGGAATAAGAGATTGAGGAAACTTGAACAACAGCTAGCTGGTTGTCGACATGGTGAAGCTTCTACTAGTTCACCTGTTGTTGACGATAGCAAGCCTACTGCCCAAAATAAACAAAATAAAAGATCCTGGAGAAAGAAATCCAAAAGTTCTCAATCCTCTGATTCTGACACTCCAAAAGAGTCTCCAATTTTTGATTGTCATGATTGCGAGTTAATTGAAGTCGTTTATTTTGAGAAAAACGGACGACCCAAGACCACAATGGCATGGGTCTCCAAATCTAATTAGTTTCGTTTGACTCGTGTATGGACATCCGAAGGGAACTATTGCTAACCAATGTTATGTTGATAGTGGATGCTCCCGGCACATGATAGGCAACATGGCCCTGCTTCAAGATGTGAAACCATTCAGAGGCGGCTATGTGGCTTTTGCAGGACAGAAAGGCGATAATATAACTTGTCAAGGTGTGGTTTCCAATCGATGTATTAATTTCGACAACGTCAACTACTGCGAGCATCTGAATCATAACCTGTTGAGTGTCTCTCAAATGTGCGACAAGGAATACTCGGTTATGTTTGACAAGTCTGAATGCCTGGTTTTGGGATTCCTGATGATTGGATTCTGATGCGAGAACCAAGAACAAAAGAGACCTATGAGATTTATATGAGTGTGGCAACAACCACCTCATCAGTTGCTACTTGTTTGCTTAACAAAGCGACAGAAATTGACTCAATCTTGTGACATAGGAAACTCGGACATATTTCTTATAGAAAAATGAATCGTCTTGTCCGAAACGGTTTGGTAACCGGGGTTTCTAAGTTGAGGTTTTCCATTGAAGATGACTGTATGCCTTGTAAAACGGGCAAACAGCAACGAAAATATCATAAGCCCAAGACCCAAAACTCTATTGATACCCCATTGGAGCTCCTACATATGGATTTGTTCGGGCCCATAAGTATTAGGAGTATTAGAGGTAAGTTATACTGTTTGGTTGTAACTGATGACTTCTCACATTTTTCTTGGGTGCATTTTTTAGGTACAAAGCATGAGACTGCTGAAATTCCTCATTACCTAATCTTGAGTCCAGAATCATTGTGCAAGCTGAAGGTTAGAAGAATCAGAAGTGATAACGGCACAGAGTTCAAGAATAACATGATGTAGCTTTTCTGTCTCAAGAAGGGTATTCATCATGAATTTAGTGCATCGTACACACCTTAGTAGAATGGAGTTGCAAAAAGGAAGAACATAACTTTGATTGAAACTGCAAGGACGATGATGTCTGATGCTAAACTGCCAATAACATTCTGGGCAAAAGTAGTCAATACAGCATGTCACGTTTTGAATCGAGTTCTAGTGGTGAAGCGTCACAACAAAACTTGTTATGAGTTGATCAAAAAGAGACCTCCCAATATAGACTACCTGGTCCTATTTGGTTGTCCCTGTTCTTTATTGTTACAATCTAAGATTCGCAAATCCAAATTTCATGAGAAATCGGTGGAGGGCATCTTCTTAGGATATGTTGCCAATTCACCACGCAAAAGGGTGTACAATATTGAAACTCATTCAGTTGAACAGTGGTTTGAGCTGGATTGTAGTAAACACAGCGTTCCACCAGAACCAACAGGTCCAGCTTGGGGATTTGATGCCACACCCTCAAATTCCACCTGCGGGGTTCTACCGCGAGGCGCGTGACAAACCAGGATCGTAGTCATCGATCATGTTGAACGACCACTATATGAATTTAAAAATACTGAATTTGCACATTCAACATGAGAAAAACACGGTTTCATAGTTTAAGTTGCAGAAGCATACGTTAATAGAAAATCCAAAAGTAATTACACGCACCAAAGCGCCAATTAATGTAAATGATATATAATATAACATTATTCATGTATTGATAAAACCAATGCAACTCCATGATGCATCCTAGTCCTGATGTGTACCATAGTGACCTGAGAAAACATGCTTAAAGTGTCAACACAAGGTTGGTGAGTTCACAGGTTTGTAAGTATATAAATTGTTTGAGCGTTAGCAGGATCCACAAACATAAGTCACACCTATTGTTAGCAAGACAATGTACAAGTTACTCTAAGCGTTCACAACTGAAGCTGACTGTTTGTGTTTGAATGCCTTCCACCATTGCTAACATCAACAATGATCAAATGTTTAGGACAATTTACACCCGTTCGACCTCCAATCGAGCTAGCGCGACTAGCCTGGGTGGGGATTTTCAAACCCAGTAGTACTACTCAAATTTCCTCGCTATACACCTTATACTAACGGTTCGAGAATGTAAGGACTTAGTATGTTATGTTTGCGCTTAAGTAAACAAGTGGTAATGAAATATTAAGTGATCCGTGTTTGTTTGTGTGCATGTTTCTCCCCCAACAGGAAAACAAGTAAAAGGGGTCGTGAAACTCACCTTAGAGCGCATGCTAGATTGCAAGTGTTGTACCGGTGGCCCACTAAAGGCTACCTATCATGTATAAGTCTATGAGTTTGTGTTCGCGTTGGTTCGTGGAACCCGTTGTATCCAAACAATCCAAATTTTTTATAGGTTTTAAAAAGATTAACTTGTTTGACTAGTTTGCCTAAGTTTGACTTTTGTTGACCAAGTTGATCCGACGACCCATTGGTGACTCGTAGGGTGACTTACTGTTTGTTTAGTATACTAATACACATAATATACAAGTAGTTCATGTTTCACGATACATACATGATTCACAAACTTCCTAACATGGCAAGCTATGAACATTCAATGTATTTGTGTCAACAAGGTTACTATTATTAGTAATGTATGACCATGGGGTTTCTATAATACGTTTGCATGATCCTAATATGTTTATGTAATCTTACCAATGCATAATAGATCATTACATCATGTAATTCGAGTCTTGAAAATCAAGTCCCCAAAACCTAAAAGTTTTCACTTTTAGTAAACTATGCACAATCTACATGATTTTTTACAAAACAAATCTTTATCATATTTTAATACATTCATAATAACGTACTAGTTTCACCCCACATCATTATGCACATATCAAGCTCATACACAATTTGCAACTTTTTAATAAAATTTCCTCTTTAGGAAAACCTATGATTTCAAGCTTTGTTAACGCGATTCAACACATCACAGTAATTTCATACAACCTAACTAGAATAATTATAATCTTAAACATCGTCAATTACATCTAACATGAAATTCTGCAACTTCACGTAATAAAAAAGTTTCCTCTTTATGCATGTTATGAATCATATACATTTAGGGTTTCATCATTAACAACATAATCATAAAATAGATACAATAACATCAAACAAATAAAAAGTCACCAACATTTTTACAAAATTTCATGTTTGGATGAACTAGGGTTTCATTCTAAACCATGGGATCATAAAAGTAACGAAATTGGATAGAATAACTTACACTGGAGTGTTAGCAATGCCTAGGATAGCCCAAATACAAGTTCAATTGCAAGAATGAAGATCAAATGGGTGGTATTTAGGGTGTTTCTTGATCTCGGCTCAAAGGGGGGTGGGGGTTTGGGTTCGATGGCTTGGAGATAAGAGAAAGAGATTAGAGTTTTTTTTATAACTTCTAAATATACCTGTATGGGTTTAAACATATTAATGTGTCATAAGTATAAAATTAATCTTGTATTTATTTAGTCTATTTATTGAGGAGTTAACTCTTTGTAACTCTTTGGTGATGCATTGAGAGTTAATAGCATCACCTTAATGGATAATCCATGGGTTATCTAGGGGCTCCATAGGTTATTAAAAAGAAGTTTCAATAATAACCATTAAAATCATTTGTGATCTTGAAGCCGGTTAACCCATGCATAATAAATCATTACATCATGTATTGCGAGTCTAGGAAATCAAGCCCCCAAAACCTAAAAGTTTCCACTTTTAGTAAACTATGCACAATCTACATGATTTTAACAAAACAACTCTTTAGCATATTTTAATACATTCATAATAACCTACTAGTATTACCCACATCATTATGCACATATCAAGCTCATACACAATTTGCAACTTTTTAATAAAGTTTTCTCTTTTGGAAAACCTATGATTTCAAGCTTGGTTAACGAGATTCAACGCATCACAATAATTTCATATAACCTAACTAGCATAATTATAATCATAAACATCATCAATTACATCTAACATAAAATTCTACAACTTCACATAATCAAAAATTTTCCTTTTTAGGCATGTTATGAATCATATACATTTAGGGTTTCATCATTAACAACATAATCATAAAATAGATACAATAACATCAAACAAATAACAAGTCACCAACATTTTTACAAAATTTCATGTTTGGATGAACTAGGGTTTCATTCTAAACCATGGGATCATAAAAGTAACGAAATTGGATAGAATAACTTACATAGGAGTGTTAGCAATGCCTAGGATAACCCAAATACAAGTTCAATTGCAAGAATGAAGATCAAATGGGTGGTATTTGGGGTGTTTCTTGATCTCGGCTCAAAGGGGGTGTAGGGGTTTGGGTTCGATGGCTTGGAGAGAAGAGAAAGAGATTAGAGTTTTTTTTATTTTTATTTTTTAATAACTTCTAAATATACCAATATGGGTTTAAACATATTAATGTGTCATAAGTATAAAATTAATCTTGTATTTATTTAGTCAATTTATTAAGGAGTTTACTCTTTGTAACTCTTTGGTGATGCACTGAGAGTTAATATCATCACCTTTATGGATAATCCATGGGTTATCTTGGGGGTCCATAGGTTATTAAAAATAGGTTTCAATAATAACCATTAAAATCCGTACCTATTATTTTTATAAAACTCTAACGTTTATAAAAATAGCAAGCACAATTAATTTCTGATAACATTTGTGATTTCACGAAGGTTCACATAATTCACATAAAAGTCACATAACATTTAAATTCACATAATTTACATTAATGTAATTGTTCGCAATTATTTTTATTAGTTCACTAATGTTCCGGGTTAGACTCGTGTGTGATCCGGCAATTCTCTGAGTTACCGCTGCGTGAGTGTTTGTGCAATAATTGACACCTTTACATATTCCTAATTAAATGCAGTGTATAAATGACTAACTGATAGCGTTAGCTATCAGTTAGCTATGTGTGGGATTATACTGGGTACGTTTGGTTTGGTTTGGTTTGGTATAAATGACTAACTGAGATAACAGAGTTTGCATAAACAAATGCTTGAGATAACGGTATTTATGTTAACGGAGTTAACATGAAAATGTCGGATGTCATATTTGATTATGATGTTGTTTTCAAGTCATTCAACCTTCCAGATTTAGCGGCTGATGATGCTCCCAACTTGTATAACTACTGTAGCGGTGGCAACGACTCTAATTTATCAACCAGGTCAACTATACCCATACCAACTCCTAGTTCTAATCATGCATCTGCATCTGGGACTCATGACAATGACGATGAAGAGGATACAAATGTTGAAGGAAACGATGCTCAAGTTGATCCATACTTTATGGTAGGAAATGAAGCTCCAGTTGATCTTATCATTATTTAATCTTCTTCAGGCACACATGATGTGGGGGGAGTTGAGCACGAACCTACAATCAGATATCCATGAACCTCTTGTGCCAGAAACGAGAGTGTATAAGAATCATCCAATTGACAACATCATTGGTGATCCTGAAGCCGGTGTTCAAACTCGTCACAGAACCATTGCAGAAAACACCAGTTTTTATGCTGAGATACTTGACACATGTATCATGGAAACATGTTTGCATTCTGCATTCGTATGCCAATTAGAGCCGAAGAATGTGAAAGAGGCACTCGTTGACAACTGCTAGATGGAGGCGATGCAAGATGAGTTGTCTAAGTTCCAAAAGTTGCATGTGTGGGATTTGGTTGACTTACCGAGAGGTGACATCCAATAGGTATCAGATGGGTGTTCAAGTGCAAAACAGACGATCGTCACGTTGTGGTGAAAAACAAAGCGAGGTTGTTGTTCAGGGTTTTTATCAGCAAAAGGGCTTGGATTACACATAGGTGTATTCCCCATTTGCTAGACTTGAAGCTATCCGATTGTTTTTGGCTTATGCCTCGTTTATCGGATTAAATGTCTATCAACTTGATATGAAGAGCGTTTTCCTATATGGAAAAGTTCATGAAGAAGTCTATGGCACTCAACCACATGGTTTTGAAGACCCGCATAATCCCAATAAAGTGTACAAGCTTGATAAGGAACTTTATGGTTTTCATCAAGCACCAAGGGCGTGGTATGATACTCTATCAAAGCATTTATTGTCCAACGGTTTCGATCGCTAACAAATTGACTCGACTCTCTTCATAAGGAAAGAAGGGGGTGATATTCTACTTGTGCAAGTGTACGTAGATGGCATTATTTTTGGGTCTACAAATGAAGATATGTGTAGAGAATTCAAGAAGGTGATGAAGTCAAAGTTTGAAATGAGCAACATGGGTGAATTTTCATTTTTTCTGGGTCTGCAAGTCCATCAAAGAGAGGATGGCATTCATCTACATCAAACTAAGTATGTACAAAACATTTTGTCTAAATACAAAATGAATGATTGTTCTACTTATGGCACACCAATCCCAGTCCATCATGGTTTGCATCCAGACAAAGATGGGAAGGATGTGGATTGTAAATTGTACCATGGGATGATCGATTTTCTTATGTATCTCACAGCTTCAAGACCTGATATTATGTTTTCCGTCTGCTTATGCTCGAGGTTTCAGTCACAACCGAAGGAATCTCACTTGATTGCTGTAAAGAGGATATTCAGATACTTGAAAGGGAAACCCCGATTAGGTCTTAGGTACTTCAAGCAGTAGACGTTTGATTTCAAAGCCTACATTGATTTTGATTATGGTGGTTGTAACCTCGATATAAAGTCAACCTCAGGTGGATGTCAGTTATTGGGAGACAGGCTGGTCTCCTGGCAGTATAAAAATCAGTCAACAGTTTCTGTATCAACATGTGAAGCAGAGTACATTGCTGCCGCGAGCTGCTGTTCTCAAATATTGTGGATTCAACAACAATTGAGAGATTACGGCTTGAACTACACTGGAACTCCTTTGTTCATTGACAACTATGCCACCATGTCTATCACAAACAACTCGGTGAAACATTCCAAAACTAAACACATTGAGATTCGTCACCACTTCACCCGTGATTGTGCAGAAAAACACTTGGTTGAACTTGTAAAAGTTCACACGGATGACAACTTTGTTGAACTTTTCACTAAGGCGTTTGATCGCACCCATTTTGAACACCTTTTCAACATGATAGGAATGTTCAATCATGAGTGAAAAACCTTTTTCAAAATAAAATGTTTTCATGGAAGTTAAAATTTATTTCTTTTTAATTCTATATAGTTCGTGTCAATTCTAACATATTTTAGAAAATCCAAACAAAATAGAAAATTAAGAAAATTTCAAAGTCATTTGAAGATAAGAGGAAATGATAGCACATCAGTAAATGATATAAACGTCTTAGACTACACGTTTGGGAAATGATTGCGTCATGATTACTTGAGCTTTAAATTTGATTATTCTGTTTTAATTTGAATATTTGCATGTAATTTGAATTGTCAGTAGGGTATAAGCATTTTTACTACAACTGTGATTTGAACCCATGTTTTGCATGTGTGTGTGTGTGTAAAAGAATGCAAAAAGATCATTATCAGATAAAGGATGTAAGATTTTGGCAAGTATTTTCTTATGAGACCAGTTTCGGGTTATGTATTTAGCATAATTTTTCGGTTCTCTTCACTGCCATACTCATAAGTATGCAATGGGAAGTTGAATCAAGATATGTATTGACAACAATCGTCAAGCATATGTTTCCCCTTTGGATCACATATGATTATATTGAAGGCAAATCCAGATAATAGTTGGATCTCCTTACCCAAATCCATAGACTCCATATTTATTAACCTGAATCATCATCTGTTATTCACAGAAGAAAAACCTATAAAAACCAAGACAAATGAATCACTCGATTCTGAATCTTATGATTTTGATAACCCTTATGGATTCTGCTTGATTTTTCTGTGCTAAACAATGTACTTCATTCTGAAATTTTGATAATCCTTGGGAAAATCTTGGATGCCTTGAGATAATGCAATTTAATTTCGTAGCATAACTGTAGGGTACACGTAGTATAACTATAAAAATTACATTAACTCACAAGAACATGATACAAAAATGCTCGTAGTTTCAAATCTTATAATATTGATAACTTAAATTGACTTGCTTGTGTTGCAAATTCGGTATGAATAATTAGTAATTCATGACATGATCCCATATTCTTTGATGTTTATATTGTATCATTTTTGCTTAATATTAGCATGATATGATCCTCTGCTCATGACATTGACCAAAAAAGAGTATGTTTGTATATTCCTGTATATCCAAACCTGCATCTTATACATATTATCTGTTATTCAGAAAAGAACAAAAAGATTTTTAGTTTGTATAGTTCAATCATTGAAAAATGCCAAATAGATTTT
Source organism: Smallanthus sonchifolius (assembly GCA_023525975.1). NCBI lineage: Eukaryota > Viridiplantae > Streptophyta > Magnoliopsida > Asterales > Asteraceae > Smallanthus > Smallanthus sonchifolius. The sequence continues at coordinate 43,086,932 of CM042033.1, forward strand.
GAGTACAGCTTATTCAAATTTAGAAAAATCAAAAATATTTGCATTTAACTTCCGTGGATTGCTTTTGAAAACCTCTTGATTGAACGTTCATATCCGGTTCGCTATTTGACGCGACATTCTTCATAATTTGAGTAGATTTCTTAGCACGCTAAGGGTTCTGCGTACATAGCTAAGTACGCACGAAGGAACTTCTGCGTACTTAGCCAAGTACGCAGGACTTAGTCATGCGTACTTGCTAAGTACGCAGGAGTAACTTCCTGCGCACTTAGTTCAGTACGCAAGAGGCTTAGCAGGTGAGTATATATACAAGTGTTAGACTTTTTTATCAGTTTCATCTCATTCAAACGAAAGACTACTGTATTATTCTCTCTCACTTAAAATCACTCAAAAAACTCGTGTGTTCCTTCGATATTTTTCATCCCATACTTAGTTTCAACATCGCATTACCTTCATTTGGGGAGAATCTCAGACACAGTCATCCATAAATAATCACGTTTTGGACTGATTTTGATTGTTCTTGGACCTAGGGTTTGATGACAAAAATTCGACAAGTTTGAGGTGTTCTTAACTGAAATTAAGACCTAAAAGAAGTTTCTAATCTTTAATCGAACCTTTATTACACAAATTTCGTCCCTAACATTGGTTGATTTGGACTTCGACCCCCCTGTAGAACCGTATACTTACGTCGTACCTGGGTGATGGTTTTGATCGTAGAAGTCTTAGACATATTTTTTGACTCTGTGGTGACCAAAATCCATAACCAAATCACACAAGTTTGAGTTTTGGATTTTCAATTTTTTTCTAAGTACAGGTTCCTACGTACTTAGTAAGTACGCAAGAAGTAAATCATGTGTACTTGCTAAGTATGCAAGAACAATTACCTGCGTACTTGGCAAGTATGCAGGAAGTGCAAACTTGAAAAATTTTGAAGTCTGGAAGTCAATTTCTTGTGCAAGTGCTATATCAAGTCATGTGCGTTCAATTCCAATGAATCTATATTATCTAATGTTGTTTAATTTGTGTTCTTGCAGAGATGGCTAGTGCATTCACCAACGAATTCAACATTGTAGGTCCCGGGAGCCTCGTCGCGCAGCGGAGATACACGGACCTGTTTTGTGATTTGTGTGGGAACCAAGAAATGAGACAGATAAAACACGAACAAAGACAAAAGACAATGAAATGACACGTAATCCATAACATAGAAATCATCCCGTATTACAGACTACATACCGAAGGATCACACATCTCTCATCTAAGCTCACGGTCCAGGGGTCGAGAGAGCTCTTCCCGACCCGGACACCTCTCGACCTAGTTCCAGAGTACCACCTACAAATGAAGACAAGTCTTCTATTTATAGGGGAAGGAACACTACCTGCGTACTTGACAAGGACGCAAGGCAAAAGCCTTGCGTACTTACTAAGTACGCATGGTTTGGTCATGCGTACTTGACAAGTACGCAAGGCAAAAGCCTTGCGAACTTACTAAGTACGCAGGACCAAACTGGTGTGCAGGCTAAGTACTCACGAACACCCTGCGGCGTACTAGCCACGTACACCGATACATAGAATTTAATCTATAGTTACAAAACATGCTTCTACAAACTCCCTCTTAACTATAGCATCAAATTCTATCTATCTCTAACACTGATATACATCAGTTTACAAAGAATGTCCTAACAGACTCCCTCTAAACTAATGACATCAAGTGTCTTCTGGCGAGACTTGATCTTCTAGCATTCCACTTGAGATCTTCAAATCATCAAACTTCAGTCTTTAGTTTCCGAGTGATGACAAACCCGATTCCCTCTAACTGTAGCTTTCATTGTAGACCAAACCAAGTGCTTCAATAAGAACCAACTAACCCAACACAACTCATTGTAGTTCATCCTCTCAGCAGTAGCAACCTCCACCCTGACTTCGAACTCTGAGTTTGACAATGTCTTCCTAAACATGTAACAATAGTAGACTAAGACAACTCCAAATCAGCTGGCATATGATAGAGATTTTGAGTTTCCAATAACCTGCATCAAACTAATCAGCTCCTATAGGAATTCCAGTAAGATAAACTTAAGTCTTCAACCAGATGTGTCCAACTCTATTTAAACTTAATTCCTGTATCTTCACGAGTCAACCAAATTCAAGAAGATGTTCATTTCCAATATCCCCTTTATTTAAGCTCCATCTAACTAGACCAGAAACAAGGGTATGTTTCCTATCCCATCGGCCATTGATAAAAGGTTCCATCTTCAACTAATAATCCAACGAATATCCAACTTTATCTTGAAAACACACGATAGAATCAAACACGAACAATATAGTTTACACTAGAAATCATAGTTGAGATCCATGTTACGTCAAAGAGGTATATATATAGGAAGTACCAAGGGATTTTCCACCACCTCTTTAATGTCTCATGAATACTAGATTTTACCCCCCTCATTTGTAACATTTCTGATTTTCATTATCTGTACTTCAATTCAATGTGATACATTTCAAACCCAGTTCTAGTACACTGATTTGATCCATTCGTAACAACAATTAAATACTATGTTTCAATACAAATCCGCAAATTTTACAAGAGTATATCCTATTAAATTTCTAAATAAGTTTATAATTATATAAATCTGTCAAAACTGAAATGTACAAGGGCTGATTTTAACAAATTAAACAAGAAACCCTAATAGGCACGGTCGCGCCTCGTTCTGGCACGGTCGCGCCAAGTGTCTTGGCACGGTCGCGCGCTTTGCTTTAGAACGGCCGCGCCCGGTGCTTGGGCACCGTCGCGCCTCTTATGGGCACGGTCGCGCCACTCGTCAACTGAAACGTAAATGCAGCCTTTAATCACGGAATCGTTTGATTTCGTAACCGTTGCGCACGTTTCTACCATTAACAACCCAATTAAGAATTTTAATCATCATAATTACAACAAATAAACCCAATTATACCGATTCATCTCAAAACCGTCAACCCACTTTCGCAAGACCACGAATTCCTCCATTACGATCCAAATTCTCTCAAGCAAACACACGATACCCACTACTCGATCCTCTTTAAGGCCTCTGAACAAATGAATTAGCCGGAGCTGCCGCAAAGGACACCGGAAACCAAACCCGTCGCCGCCGGAACTCGTTTCTACCACGCACTATCGATTAATCATCTTTTTGGGTATTTGAAATCTTCCACACTTTCCTTTTAGTCTATAGATCAAAAGCCCTAACCTAATTTGGGCTTACAATATACAATTTAACACGAACCCGAATCTAGGGTTCATTCTAAAACGGTTTAATCGAATCATACTTTGTACATGTTTTAAATACAATTAAACTATACAAAAAGACTCTTAATAACCTAATGGGTGAAAGCCCTATGATTCCGAACATCATTATCATAAGAAAGAATCATACTTTCTGTTTTGGAACGAACACAGTCGCGCTAGTCTTCTAGCGCGGTCGTGCTTCATGAGACAAGGTCGTGCTAATCCCAGCGCGGTCGTGCCTCACACACTCAGACTCGGTCATGCCTCTTGACTAGACTTGGTCATGCCTCAGAACCCTAAACACGGTCGTGCCTGGACCAGACACGGTCGTGCCTAGTGAACAACTTTGTTATGCCTTCTGTTTGATCAACACGGTCGCGCCCCTGACTAGCACGGTCGCGCCCGTGGTTCTAGCACGATCGTGCCTGGTGCCAGACACGGTCGTGTGTGTGAGAAAAATCGTGACAGAATAATTATTTTTTTATATTTTAAAAACAATAAGTATTTCAGATTAATTTTCAAATGAAAATAATTGAGTTTATAAAGATTTATATTAACTTTATTTAAAAAGATCAAATTCTTAATCCTAAAATAAATAGAAGTTAGTTATTTAAATTTATAGAATTAAATTTATACTTATTGTTAAACCCTACACTTAAATATTATTTACACAACTTATTTACACATCTTTATGAAAATAAAGTAAAGAAATTTATATTTAATATAAAACATCCGATACATTTTTATAACTAAATGACTAAGTTACATATTTTATAAATAAATAAATAAGGTAATAATTATTTATTTAATTTACATTAAACAAAAATTATTTATTTAGGTTATACTTAATTACCCTTAATGCCTACATTAGTTTTACAAATAAGTGAATAAATAATAATTTTGTAATTTATTTATTTAGTTATTCAAACTCAAACATTGATCAGAATGTTCTAAAATATCCATTTCAAATCTTTTATTTTATACAATACTTTTCAAGTACAAACCACAAGCTTTATACACACATCCAATTCAACCCTAGACTTAGACATAGACTATTGTGCACACTATTAATTCAATATACGTCCCACACTAGGTGTCACACCCCGACCGATGGCGGAATCATCGAGGCGGACAATGTGATGATTGTTCAAAAGCACCTGATAACTAAAGGTTGCATAATTCATTAATTAAATTAAAGACAACAAGTTCCAAATACAATACATTTCAAATAACTTAGTCTAGTTCAAAACATTGATTTATTTAACTAGGTCCATAGTCCTTAAGTGGAGAAATCTTCAGCAAATTGTCACATATCCAAACCTGAAACATTATTTAAATCAAGTGTCAACTAAAAAGTTGGTGAGTACATAGGTTTAGTATTTCCTGTAAATAGTAGTTGTAAATCGTTTTGCAACTCATTGTTTATCTTGTTAAACATAGCATATGATGTAACATTTATTTAAATCACAATTCAAACCGAGTTTGACGCGCTTGAACAGAGCACAACAGCTAAGTCCGGTATGCTTGAATATAGTTACCCACTATATCCGGTATGATTGAATATAACACGCGGTTATATCCGAGTATGCAGTAATAAACACCCTAACCGGGTGGGCTGGTCAGGCACAATAGATCTATCAATATTACAGTTGGTTGTCTTGTGTTTAAATGTATGTACATCCAAAGAATAAGCATATAGTCTCATGTATAACACGTATAAACAATTTGATTGAGTAGCATGAAATAATGTTTCACCCCAAAGTATGTAAAGATGTAAAATAGGGGCTATGTAACTCACCTTGCAAGCGGGTATTTTCCACGCGTGTAGGTGATAAGTATGTAGTTTATGCACGTTGTAATCCAATGTAATCGAATATGAAATCATGATTTGAGTTTGCCAAGATGTGCATGTGTACAACCAGATAATCCTAATAAACAACCTTAAATAAGTATATGATATCAAGATATCGTGTTCCACGTGTGGTTGAGCTTTGTCGGTTCGTTAGAAAGTTATGACTCATCGATAATTATTGTTAGATTGTATAATATTCGTATGCGAGTTGAAATTCCAACAAATACGGTTTAATAAATTATACTTTGCTAATATTAATTGTTCTCACTTGTACACGTGTTAAATATATATATATATATATATATATATATATATATATATATATATATATATTCTTGCTTGTACATATATCTATATATATATAAATGTTTACCTATATATACATACACTCGTAAGTAAAATGATCGTATATGACGTGCATAATTACGTTTGTAGCAAAAATATCCGATGTGTACATTGTAGATGTTTATTAATCCGAATAAATGTAAATATTTTATAGACTCGAAGTAATAAGAAAAAATATATATATATATGTTTGTATTGAATCATTTATCAAACCTTATAATATATTGTATCCAAAAATATAATTAGTCTCGAATCGTAAGTGAATGTATAAGTATATACATACGTTTATTTATAAATCAGTGACATGTTTTTCAATCGTTTATCTATTTTAGAAAAATAGTCTCGTTACTTTATATATATTAACATTACGAATGCATTGCGAAAATACGTACATATATATATTTATTTCAACTTGTGTATCAAAGTATTTATTTATCGTTAATCAAAATTTACAGTTGTTATTATTATTATCATTTGAAATTTTCCGTACGATTTAAATAATCGAATTTACACAATAAACACACCACAAACAATAATACAATATTAGTTGTATATTCGTATTTTTGTATATGTATATATATATATATTTATGTATATTTATAAATATATTTATTTATAGTCCAAATCTCGTGTCGTTTATCGTTAAACATCCAATATATTTATATTCATAAACATACATTTATTTGTTAATTCTTTCGATTCGTTTTGTTATTAATTGTTCGGTTCATTTTAATATATTTATTACTTTTTATAACGTTAGTCGGGTTGTTTATCAAAGATCGATCGAACCACACGCGTTACACATATTATTTTATAATAAAATATATAAATAAATAGCCGGGTATAACCGTTTTATAATAATACCACCAACTAAATTAACGATAATAAAAGATAGGATGAATGTGCTCACGTAAATAGTCGAGGGAAGGTGACGTAGTTGACGTGAGACCCGGTTCCTTCTCGTGACGTCCCGAATGGCTCGGTGAGTCCCCGAAATGATCTGTAAGCTTCGCGTTAACGTAATACGGTGACCGTAGTTGAGAAATGGTGACCCGAAAAGATCGGTTTTCGTCCTGAAAAGATCCCGCAAAGGTGGCAGAGAGCTGCGGTGGTGAAAACGGTGCTCGGCGGTGGTTGTCGGGGCTGGAATGGCGTGGTGTTGCTGCTGTCTTTGAGGGCTGAAAGGGAGGGAGGAAAGGTGGTGCACAGTGGTTAATGGTGGTGTGATCCGTAAGGGAGGAGGAGGGTGACGGTGTTAGCGGTGGACGGTGGTGGAGCTCATGTTGTTGCCGAGAACCGCCAAGAGGAGGGTGGTGGTGTGGTTTCCTTGTTGCAGCCGTGAGAGGTGATCATGGGAGGGGTTGTGGCGGTGGTTGCCGAGAGGATACAAGGAGTGGAGGTGGTTTCTAGTGGCTGATACTGGTGGTATGGTGTTGTCGTGGAACCAAGAGGAAACAAGAAGAGATGAAGGGTGGTGTCGGGTGTGGTATAGCCGAGAGAGATGAGTGTGCAAAGTGTGTTGTAGGTGTATGGTTATTTCTTCATGTATGCATGTATGTATATGGCTTATGGGGTTATTACCCATAAAATTATATCTCATGATGAGGCACCATTGTCTCTTATATGGGGACACCAATTGACAAGGCAACTTGTCGGCCGAGAGAAAATCACGAAGGGGAGGGGGGGTAGGGTAGGGGTGTAGTGTGGTGTTTAGTGTTAGGTGTCTTACCCGGTAGAATACCCGCTAAGTGTAACCCGATTATTAATAGTCGTTATATGCTAGTAGGGTACGGGTCGGGTATATATAAAAATATAAGTTTATTAGTTTTGACATAATACGAGTATGTGTAAAACATTTAGAATTAGTTTTTATATAGTTTGGTATTCTAAAAAAAATAAAGAGAATGTTTTCGAGCGGTTTGTTTTATTAAATTTTAAATGTTTTTATAAACTTATTTTATAAATCAACTCATTTTTTGTCAAATCATTTTATTTGTTTTCAAAGTCATTTATTTTTATAAAATTTAAATAAATTTATATAATTCGAATATATATTTTTTTATATTTAAATTAAAAATACATAATTTATATTATTAACACATTAACTTGAACAAATGCACGTGTAATTATTGAATCTAAATTGTTTATAAATACAGGATAAATTTATACTATCATTTTAAATATTTAATTTATTAAAAATAATCGATATACTTTGTCTTATATTTTTAAGACTTTAGTTTAAAAACACATAAGTTGAAATTTGTAAACACACCCTTTTGTATAAACTTGGTTAAATATACGTGTGCATATTTGGAATAAAATGTTGAAATTTTTACGTGTTAATATATTATAACTGAAATTTTGAAATGTCACAGTCTCCCTATGTTGAAGGAATTTCGTCCCGAAATTCGATTTACGAAGGTTATAGAAGTGGGAGAGAGGCCAAGGGACTTAAAATGGAATTACTTCACAAGAGAAAGATTTAGCGGGGAAATAGCGTATGATAACGGATGACGGCGTTAATTCGAGTCGAGTTGTCAATTAGTTGCTCTAATAGTGTAATTAGATTTATGCATACAATTGTTCATACAACGTATGAATGTAAACTACTAGAAACCAGATTTAACAATATTGGTGCCAATCACCTTGTGACATGGCATTTTCCTTTAAAACTCCATTCCACGGGTGTTCATATTTTCAAATTTTGTAAAAACATTTTCAAAAACCAGTCCTCCTCTTAGTACTTATGCATGGTTTATACTCGTTATATCAAGTGGGTTTATGTATAGGGTGTACCAGCGGCTAACCCACCACCCCTTTGATATACCGGGGATTCCCCGTGCATAATTACTAGGATTTAGAACTTCAACAATTTAAGTAAACTTTAGCAGAGCTAGCAAGTTGTATGACAAATTTAAACATAATAGATTTGTTTCACAAAAGTATAGGAATGAGATGAATGGTGAAAGCATAGCTGTTATATGAAATCACGGATTATGGAATTCATAGCAATGGATTTCCCATCCGCTATTACCATGATATACGAGTTATCAAGATTGTAGTGCAGCAAGGTCAACGTTGGAGTTGCTAGAGTTAGCATTAACCGCGCGACGGGGAGGCATTCTATAAGTACCACAAGGAAGACAAGAATTTATGAGACTTCGGATAAAACATGCATATAGGTGCCACAGTTGGTAGACTGTTCACAATAATGCAAGCAGGAACACGAGATGACACTCATCATGTCGCGTGGTAATGTATGTATGTTCTGACTAAAATTGATCACATAACTCATTCAAAATTTATAACACTAAAGGATAGGGGAAATAAGCCATGAAATATATTCCTGGGAGGATATGATAACATAGATCATTATTCGCGTAATAGGAATGGCCGGGATTCGCATGCACTACAAATTGTTATTACGTGTGCACCCGTAATAATGGTTTGTTTTGCATGTTCGTCTAGTTCTTCCTACCTTGCTATAATGTCCCCAAATTTTGAGTTTAAGTTCGGATTGTATCCTTGCGAATACATTGACTTATCAACGTTAAATAATTCCTCAAAGCTTTCAAGGAGACATGCTTTAGCCTATAGGTAAACACTCACTTCAGGAATTCCCAGGAAAGCATACGGGTCCGTTTATTTAGATTTATACGAAATGCTTTCCTAGACAGAAAACCCAATGTACAGGTGTCACCCTTCCAGATTGCACGTGTCCTTTACTGGTTTCAAGAAATTAAGTCGTTGACGAGATTTTCAAGATTTTAATAGTCTTGAGAGTCTATGAGTATAAAATGTGCAGAAACGTTACAATTAATATGGAGTAGGAAAGAGTATGGATAAGGATGGGTAGTGTATTTGTTTGCATAAGTCTGTTTATCAAATGTGTATGTAAAGTATGTATTATGTGTTTAAAGTCTTGTATGTATGTGTATAAGTCTCATGTACCAAACTTGGGAAAATTCAAATAATACCTAACTACAAATAATTCACATAGCAAATAATCATTTAGCACGTAACACATAAAAGGGAGTCCTAAGGTTATAGTCTAGGTCATCGTGTCTAATAACCTAATTCCCTATAACCATGGCTCTGATACCAATCTGTCACACCCCGACCGATGGCGGAATCATCGAGGCGGACAATGTGATGATTGTTCAAAAGCACCTGATAACTAAAGGTTGCATAATTCATTAATTAAATTAAAGACAACAAGTTCCAAATACAATACATTTCAAATAACTTAGTCTAGTTCAAAACATTGATTTATTTAACTAGGTCCATAGTCCTTAAGTGGAGAAATCTTCAGCAAATTGTCACATATCCAAACCTGAAACATTATTTAAATCAAGTGTCAACTAAAAAGTTGGTGAGTACATAGGTTTAGTATTTCCTGTAAATAGTAGTTGTAAATCGTTTTGCAACTCATTGTTTATCTTGTTAAACATAGCATATGATGTAACATTTATTTAAATCACAATTCAAACCGAGTTTGACGCGCTTGAACAGAGCACAACAGCTAAGTCCGGTATGCTTGAATATAGTTACCCACTATATCCGGTATGATTGAATATAACACGCGGTTATATCCGAGTATGCAGTAATAAACACCCTAACCGGGTGGGCTGGTCAGGCACAATAGATCTATCAATATTACAGTTGGTTGTCTTGTGTTTAAATGTATGTACATCCAAAGAATAAGCATATAGTCTCATGTATAACACGTATAAACAATTTGATTGAGTAGCATGAAATAATGTTTCACCCCAAAGTATGTAAAGATGTAAAATAGGGGCTATGTAACTCACCTTGCAAGCGGGTATTTTCCACGCGTGTAGGTGATAAGTATGTAGTTTATGCACGTTGTAATCCAATGTAATCGAATATGAAATCATGATTTGAGTTTGCCAAGATGTGCATGTGTACAACCAGATAATCCTAATAAACAACCTTAAATAAGTATATGATATCAAGATATCGTGTTCCACGTGTGGTTGAGCTTTGTCGGTTCGTTAGAAAGTTATGACTCATCGATAATTATTGTTAGATTGTATAATATTCGTATGCGAGTTGAAATTCCAACAAATACGGTTTAATAAATTATACTTTGCTAATATTAATTGTTCTCACTTGTACACGTGTTAAATATATATATATATATATATATATATATATATATATATATATATATATATTCTTGCTTGTACATATATCTATATATATATAAATGTTTACCTATATATACATACACTCGTAAGTAAAATGATCGTATATGACGTGCATAATTACGTTTGTAGCAAAAATATCCGATGTGTACATTGTAGATGTTTATTAATCCGAATAAATGTAAATATTTTATAGACTCGAAGTAATAAGAAAAAATATATATATATATGTTTGTATTGAATCATTTATCAAACCTTATAATATATTGTATCCAAAAATATAATTAGTCTCGAATCGTAAGTGAATGTATAAGTATATACATACGTTTATTTATAAATCAGTGACATGTTTTTCAATCGTTTATCTATTTTAGAAAAATAGTCTCGTTACTTTATATATATTAACATTACGAATGCATTGCGAAAATACGTACATATATATATTTATTTCAACTTGTGTATCAAAGTATTTATTTATCGTTAATCAAAATTTACAGTTGTTATTATTATTATCATTTGAAATTTTCCGTACGATTTAAATAATCGAATTTACACAATAAACACACCACAAACAATAATACAATATTAGTTGTATATTCGTATTTTTGTATATGTATATATATATATATTTATGTATATTTATAAATATATTTATTTATAGTCCAAATCTCGTGTCGTTTATCGTTAAACATCCAATATATTTATATTCATAAACATACATTTATTTGTTAATTCTTTCGATTCGTTTTGTTATTAATTGTTCGGTTCATTTTAATATATTTATTACTTTTTATAACGTTAGTCGGGTTGTTTATCAAAGATCGATCGAACCACACGCGTTACACATATTATTTTATAATAAAATATATAAATAAATAGCCGGGTATAACCGTTTTATAATAATACCACCAACTAAATTAACGATAATAAAAGATAGGATGAATGTGCTCACGTAAATAGTCGAGGGAAGGTGACGTAGTTGACGTGAGACCCGGTTCCTTCTCGTGACGTCCCGAATGGCTCGGTGAGTCCCCGAAATGATCTGTAAGCTTCGCGTTAACGTAATACGGTGACCGTAGTTGAGAAATGGTGACCCGAAAAGATCGGTTTTCGTCCTGAAAAGATCCCGCAAAGGTGGCAGAGAGCTGCGGTGGTGAAAACGGTGCACGGCGGTGGTTGTCGGGGCTGGAATGGCGTGGTGTTGCTGCTGTCTTTGAGGGCTGAAAGGGAGGGAGGAAAGGTGGTGCACAGTGGTTAATGGTGGTGTGATCCGTAAGGGAGGAGGAGGGTGACGGTGTTAGCGGTGGACGGTGGTGGAGCTCATGTTGTTGCCGAGAACCGCCAAGAGGAGGGTGGTGGTGTGGTTTCCTTGTTGCAGCCGTGAGAGGTGATCATGGGAGGGGTTGTGGCGGTGGTTGCCGAGAGGATACAAGGAGTGGAGGTGGTTTCTAGTGGCTGATACTGGTGGTATGGTGTTGTCGTGGAACCAAGAGGAAACAAGAAGAGATGAAGGGTGGTGTCGGGTGTGGTATAGCCGAGAGAGATGAGTGTGCAAAGTGTGTTGTAGGTGTATGGTTATTTCTTCATGTATGCATGTATGTATATGGCTTATGGGGTTATTACCCATAAAATTATATCTCATGATGAGGCACCATTGTCTCTTATATGGGGACACCAATTGACAAGGCAACTTGTCGGCCGAGAGAAAATCACGAAGGGGAGGGGGGGTAGGGTAGGGGTGTAGTGTGGTGTTTAGTGTTAGGTGTCTTACCCGGTAGAATACCCGCTAAGTGTAACCCGATTATTAATAGTCGTTATATGCTAGTAGGGTACGGGTCGGGTATATATAAAAATATAAGTTTATTAGTTTTGACATAATACGAGTATGTGTAAAACATTTAGAATTAGTTTTTATATAGTTTGGTATTCTAAAAAAAATAAAGAGAATGTTTTCGAGCGGTTTGTTTTATTAAATTTTAAATGTTTTTATAAACTTATTTTATAAATCAACTCATTTTTTGTCAAATCATTTTATTTGTTTTCAAAGTCATTTATTTTTATAAAATTTAAATAAATTTATATAATTCGAATATATATTTTTTTATATTTAAATTAAAAATACATAATTTATATTATTAACACATTAACTTGAACAAATGCACGTGTAATTATTGAATCTAAATTGTTTATAAATACAGGATAAATTTATACTATCATTTTAAATATTTAATTTATTAAAAATAATCGATATACTTTGTCTTATATTTTTAAGACTTTAGTTTAAAAACACATAAGTTGAAATTTGTAAACACACCCTTTTGTATAAACTTGGTTAAATATACGTGTGCATATTTGGAATAAAATGTTGAAATTTTTACGTGTTAATATATTATAACTGAAATTTTGAAATGTCACAGTCTCCCTATGTTGAAGGAATTTCGTCCCGAAATTCGATTTACGAAGGTTATAGAAGTGGGAGAGAGGCCAAGGGACTTAAAATGGAATTACTTCACAAGAGAAAGATTTAGCGGGGAAATAGCGTATGATAACGGATGACGGCGTTAATTCGAGTCGAGTTGTCAATTAGTTGCTCTAATAGTGTAATTAGATTTATGCATACAATTGTTCATACAACGTATGAATGTAAACTACTAGAAACCAGATTTAACAATATTGGTGCCAATCACCTTGTGACATGGCATTTTCCTTTAAAACTCCATTCCACGGGTGTTCATATTTTCAAATTTTGTAAAAACATTTTCAAAAACCAGTCCTCCTCTTAGTACTTATGCATGGTTTATACTCGTTATATCAAGTGGGTTTATGTATAGGGTGTACCAGCGGCTAACCCACCACCCCTTTGATATACCGGGGATTCCCCGTGCATAATTACTAGGATTTAGAACTTCAACAATTTAAGTAAACTTTAGCAGAGCTAGCAAGTTGTATGACAAATTTAAACATAATAGATTTGTTTCACAAAAGTATAGGAATGAGATGAATGGTGAAAGCATAGCTGTTATATGAAATCACGGATTATGGAATTCATAGCAATGGATTTCCCATCCGCTATTACCATGATATACGAGTTATCAAGATTGTAGTGCAGCAAGGTCAACGTTGGAGTTGCTAGAGTTAGCATTAACCGCGCGACGGGGAGGCATTCTATAAGTACCACAAGGAAGACAAGAATTTATGAGACTTCGGATAAAACATGCATATAGGTGCCACAGTTGGTAGACTGTTCACAATAATGCAAGCAGGAACACGAGATGACACTCATCATGTCGCGTGGTAATGTATGTATGTTCTGACTAAAATTGATCACATAACTCATTCAAAATTTATAACACTAAAGGATAGGGGAAATAAGCCATGAAATATATTCCTGGGAGGATATGATAACATAGATCATTATTCGCGTAATAGGAATGGCCGGGATTCGCATGCACTACAAATTGTTATTACGTGTGCACCCGTAATAATGGTTTGTTTTGCATGTTCGTCTAGTTCTTCCTACCTTGCTATAATGTCCCCAAATTTTGAGTTTAAGTTCGGATTGTATCCTTGCGAATACATTGACTTATCAACGTTAAATAATTCCTCAAAGCTTTCAAGGAGACATGCTTTAGCCTATAGGTAAACACTCACTTCAGGAATTCCCAGGAAAGCATACGGGTCCGTTTATTTAGATTTATACGAAATGCTTTCCTAGACAGAAAACCCAATGTACAGGTGTCACCCTTCCAGATTGCACGTGTCCTTTACTGGTTTCAAGAAATTAAGTCGTTGACGAGATTTTCAAGATTTTAATAGTCTTGAGAGTCTATGAGTATAAAATGTGCAGAAACGTTACAATTAATATGGAGTAGGAAAGAGTATGGATAAGGATGGGTAGTGTATTTGTTTGCATAAGTCTGTTTATCAAATGTGTATGTAAAGTATGTATTATGTGTTTAAAGTCTTGTATGTATGTGTATAAGTCTCATGTACCAAACTTGGGAAAATTCAAATAATACCTAACTACAAATAATTCACATAGCAAATAATCATTTAGCACGTAACACATAAAAGGGAGTCCTAAGGTTATAGTCTAGGTCATCGTGTCTAATAACCTAATTCCCTATAACCATGGCTCTGATACCAATCTGTCACACCCCGACCGATGGCGGAATCATCGAGGCGGACAATGTGATGATTGTTCAAAAGCACCTGATAACTAAAGGTTGCATAATTCATTAATTAAATTAAAGACAACAAGTTCCAAATACAATACATTTCAAATAACTTAGTCTAGTTCAAAACATTGATTTATTTAACTAGGTCCATAGTCCTTAAGTGGAGAAATCTTCAGCAAATTGTCACATATCCAAACCTGAAACATTATTTAAATCAAGTGTCAACTAAAAAGTTGGTGAGTACATAGGTTTAGTATTTCCTGTAAATAGTAGTTGTAAATCGTTTTGCAACTCATTGTTTATCTTGTTAAACATAGCATATGATGTAACATTTATTTAAATCACAATTCAAACCGAGTTTGACGCGCTTGAACAGAGCACAACAGCTAAGTCCGGTATGCTTGAATATAGTTACCCACTATATCCGGTATGATTGAATATAACACGCGGTTATATCCGAGTATGCAGTAATAAACACCCTAACCGGGTGGGCTGGTCAGGCACAATAGATCTATCAATATTACAGTTGGTTGTCTTGTGTTTAAATGTATGTACATCCAAAGAATAAGCATATAGTCTCATGTATAACACGTATAAACAATTTGATTGAGTAGCATGAAATAATGTTTCACCCCAAAGTATGTAAAGATGTAAAATAGGGGCTATGTAACTCACCTTGCAAGCGGGTATTTTCCACGCGTGTAGGTGATAAGTATGTAGTTTATGCACGTTGTAATCCAATGTAATCGAATATGAAATCATGATTTGAGTTTGCCAAGATGTGCATGTGTACAACCAGATAATCCTAATAAACAACCTTAAATAAGTATATGATATCAAGATATCGTGTTCCACGTGTGGTTGAGCTTTGTCGGTTCGTTAGAAAGTTATGACTCATCGATAATTATTGTTAGATTGTATAATATTCGTATGCGAGTTGAAATTCCAACAAATACGGTTTAATAAATTATACTTTGCTAATATTAATTGTTCTCACTTGTACACGTGTTAATATATATATATATATATATATATATATATATATATATATATATTCTTGCTTGTACATATATCTATATATATATAAATGTTTACCTATATATACATACACTCGTAAGTAAAATGATCGTATATGACGTGCATAATTACGTTTGTAGCAAAAATATCCGATGTGTACATTGTAGATGTTTATTAATCCGAATAAATGTAAATATTTTATAGACTCGAAGTAATAAGAAAAAATATATATATATATGTTTGTATTGAATCATTTATCAAACCTTATAATATATTGTATCCAAAAATATAATTAGTCTCGAATCGTAAGTGAATGTATAAGTATATACATACGTTTATTTATAAATCAGTGACATGTTTTTCAATCGTTTATCTATTTTAGAAAAATAGTCTCGTTACTTTATATATATTAACATTACGAATGCATTGCGAAAATACGTACATATATATATTTATTTCAACTTGTGTATCAAAGTATTTATTTATCGTTAATCAAAATTTACAGTTGTTATTATTATTATCATTTGAAATTTTCCGTACGATTTAAATAATCGAATTTACACAATAAACACACCACAAACAATAATACAATATTAGTTGTATATTCGTATTTTTGTATATGTATATATATATATATTTATGTATATTTATAAATATATTTATTTATAGTCCAAATCTCGTGTCGTTTATCGTTAAACATCCAATATATTTATATTCATAAACATACATTTATTTGTTAATTCTTTCGATTCGTTTTGTTATTAATTGTTCGGTTCATTTTAATATATTTATTACTTTTTATAACGTTAGTCGGGTTGTTTATCAAAGATCGATCGAACCACACGCGTTACACATATTATTTTATAATAAAATATATAAATAAATAGCCGGGTATAACCGTTTTATAATAATACCACCAACTAAATTAACGATAATAAAAGATAGGATGAATGTGCTCACGTAAATAGTCGAGGGAAGGTGACGTAGTTGACGTGAGACCCGGTTCCTTCTCGTGACGTCCCGAATGGCTCGGTGAGTCCCCGAAATGATCTGTAAGCTTCGCGTTAACGTAATACGGTGACCGTAGTTGAGAAATGGTGACCCGAAAAGATCGGTTTTCGTCCTGAAAAGATCCCGCAAAGGTGGCAGAGAGCTGCGGTGGTGAAAACGGTGCACGGCGGTGGTTGTCGGGGCTGGAATGGCGTGGTGTTGCTGCTGTCTTTGAGGGCTGAAAGGGAGGGAGGAAAGGTGGTGCACAGTGGTTAATGGTGGTGTGATCCGTAAGGGAGGAGGAGGGTGACGGTGTTAGCGGTGGACGGTGGTGGAGCTCATGTTGTTGCCGAGAACCGCCAAGAGGAGGGTGGTGGTGTGGTTTCCTTGTTGCAGCCGTGAGAGGTGATCATGGGAGGGGTTGTGGCGGTGGTTGCCGAGAGGATACAAGGAGTGGAGGTGGTTTCTAGTGGCTGATACTGGTGGTATGGTGTTGTCGTGGAACCAAGAGGAAACAAGAAGAGATGAAGGGTGGTGTCGGGTGTGGTATAGCCGAGAGAGATGAGTGTGCAAAGTGTGTTGTAGGTGTATGGTTATTTCTTCATGTATGCATGTATGTATATGGCTTATGGGGTTATTACCCATAAAATTATATCTCATGATGAGGCACCATTGTCTCTTATATGGGGACACCAATTGACAAGGCAACTTGTCGGCCGAGAGAAAATCACGAAGGGGAGGGGGGGTAGGGTAGGGGTGTAGTGTGGTGTTTAGTGTTAGGTGTCTTACCCGGTAGAATACCCGCTAAGTGTAACCCGATTATTAATAGTCGTTATATGCTAGTAGGGTACGGGTCGGGTATATATAAAAATATAAGTTTATTAGTTTTGACATAATACGAGTATGTGTAAAACATTTAGAATTAGTTTTTATATAGTTTGGTATTCTAAAAAAAATAAAGAGAATGTTTTCGAGCGGTTTGTTTTATTAAATTTTAAATGTTTTTATAAACTTATTTTATAAATCAACTCATTTTTTGTCAAATCATTTTATTTGTTTTCAAAGTCATTTATTTTTATAAAATTTAAATAAATTTATATAATTCGAATATATATTTTTTTATATTTAAATTAAAAATACATAATTTATATTATTAACACATTAACTTGAACAAATGCACGTGTAATTATTGAATCTAAATTGTTTATAAATACAGGATAAATTTATACTATCATTTTAAATATTTAATTTATTAAAAATAATCGATATACTTTGTCTTATATTTTTAAGACTTTAGTTTAAAAACACATAAGTTGAAATTTGTAAACACACCCTTTTGTATAAACTTGGTTAAATATACGTGTGCATATTTGGAATAAAATGTTGAAATTTTTACGTGTTAATATATTATAACTGAAATTTCGAAATGTCACACTAGGTTAACGTTGTGTATTACAAGGATCATATTACTATCTAGTATCTCGTGTTAGCTACGCCTTCGAATCAAGTGAGTATTACATAGCCTCTTTTACTCTTTTACATTTTTGGGGTGGAATATGAACACTATACAAACTATTGCTTACATTTACACAAACTACACAAATACAAATCCTCTTTACATTCATGTGTGCAATTTGAGCTTTATGCCTGAGTGCTAGGTGTGCTAAATTTTGTGTGCAATTTATGTGCAATTATTAACTATTCAAGCCGACGGTTAACAATGATAGATCTATTGAGTCTGACAAACCCACCCAGATTGTGGTGATTGCTACCGACAACACAATTTTGCATGCTAGTTACAAAGGTTTGATTGTACTTTGGTTACACAATAGCTACTCTCCATAAATAACTTATTTTATCATGCTATGTAAGGATTTGTTTATTCATAATCTATATGCTATCTATATATAAACATGTGTATGCTCACCAACTTTTTAGTTGACCTTATTTTATTCATGTTTCAAGTACTAATGTGTGATTTGATCAAGACTTGCTACACTTAAGTTTTGGACCTAGATAAATTTAAATAAAGGATTATGTATTTTATTTTATGTAGTTGGTTTGATTTGGTTTTATCTTGAATACTTGAAATGAATTTGAATGATTAATATATTTCAATTCAGTCAACCTTGTGCTCATGAACAGTCTACATGTCCCGCCCCGATGATTCCGCCGTCGGTTGGGGTGTGACAGATTGGTATCAGAGCTTTGGTTATAGGGAACTAGGTTATTAGACACCCTTGAACTAGACTATAACTTTAGGACACCCACTTATGCCATGCTTCATGATTATGTGATATGTGCTACATGTTATGTGTTACATGCTTACTATTATTAATTATTATTTCGTTTTTGATGCCTTACTTGTTAAAAATTCATGACTTATTAAGATATACTTAAATAATAATTAAACAAACAATATCCCTACCTTGTTAAAACTTCTCTATCATCATCTTCTTAGCATGTGGAAACTTCATGGATCTAAAAACTATAAAAATCTTTTTATGCCTTCGTTAAGGTTTTAAACTTGTTAATTATTTGAGAACACGTGCAATCTGGAAGAGTGACACCTGTATTCTGGGTTTTCTGTCTAGGAAAGTGTGACACCCAGTAGTCCAGGTCAATACCCAAAGTCATATTTGCACATTCCTATTTTATATTCTTGGAATATTATCTTTGACATAGTATTGTCAGGAGTCTATCAAAGGGACAAGTGTCATATTTAATAATTTTTAAGAATTACTAGGAAATAAATGATAATAACCCTCATTGAACGTTCATTGGTGATTAAAAGAATGTTATTCCAGAAAAGTCTAGAGACACGTTTGAATATAAAAACATAAATATTGGTGACTAAACTTTTATAAAAAGTTGACACATAAATAATTGTTACATGACTCTATGTTATATTATGTGTATTCATGTATAATACAGTTGTAGTAATAATCTATGTCGGGTTAACTAGTAAAATATTGAGGCTAGTCAAACCACACAAAAACACATAAGTTATGAATCGTTTAAAAGTTTTACACCGGGTATTAGATCACGCGATCACCTAGGGGATTTATACCACCAAAGAACCCCACCTATCTAACCATTAATAGATTTGACAACACCCAACCCCCACCCTATACCCCTCTCGGCCGAAATTGGGTGTAGCCATCCACTCACCCATAAATACTTGCTTACATGTCTAACATGCACACACTCTTCCACTTGAAATCATTACATGCAATTCCCATCATATCATAAGTAGTAATGATGAAATGGTAGTCAAACACTCAACTCCCATCACTCTATATACATATATACGGCTCACATACACACACATGCACACCCTCTTCCCTTTCAATGATGACATGCAATTCCCATCAACCATAAGTGGTAATGATGAAGATGTGATCAAAACTTAACTCCCTCCTCCCTCCCTTGACTGATTCATTTCGGATTTCACCCAATTCCCCTCTCCAAAACCGAAAATGCAAACAATTTCCGTAACTCAGCTTCAGGCCAGATTTTTGGTCAACTTCGGAAGGCCATATCTCTTTTGTTCCTTGGTAAAATCAGTCCATTCTTTTTCTAGAATGAAGCTCTACATTAACAGAGGAGAACCCAAGTGGAATCACTCGAATTCATGGAATATTCAACCTCCAAACAGCCGACGCAAGAAGGCCGCTCAGTGCAGGTCGAATCTAGACACATCTTTTCATTTTCCTGTTTTGAGGTACCTACACAACTCCAAATCTAGTAATACCTTTTCACATCTCCTCTAGTTTCAATAAACTTGATTTTAGAAGAAAACCCCAAGTCATTTGGTCTTCTAAAACCATCTAAAAGTCTACTCGGAGTACGCCTAAAAATCTGAGTTTTCAAGAACAAAATAAAACATAAAAGTCTTGATGAGTTTTGGCTTTATTTCTTCATAAGTCATGTTCGAATACATATATTTAAATATGTACATGTTCATACATAAAATACCAAACTAGAAGGACCATGGACAAGACAAGGACACATCAAATATAAACTACATATATATATAATCACATAAAATAACACTTGGATGATGGTGTTCTTCATAAACCCTTCATTCCATTCATGTGTTATGTTGAAGGATACATGTTCGTGAAGTTATATGATCATGTGTGACCTACCTGGCAAGACCCGAGGTAGTGTCCTATGATTCAAGAAGACATACGAACGATTATCATCAACATATGAACGTGAAAGGTGTTACTAAAAATATATGTTTATGGATAAAATTTGTGATATATATGTGTTGGTGTACGGTTTTGGTTAAATCATGGAAATGTTCTAGGAATTAAATATTAGTATCCTAATATGAACATTTGATATATGTACATGGAACATACGAAGAGATTCGGTTAAAAATATATAATCACATGACATCGTGGAACATAAGTGAATATATTTTAAGGAAAATCCTACAAAAATAATATTTATTTTTTGGTACACTTAATAAGTCACCAATAGGGAAACATATTATTTTCTCGGAAAATATATAAGCGTCTAGACTGGAATAATAATCATCAATGAGTCGTAAATGAAAACCCTATATTTACAAAACAAAGGCGTACTTAACGGGATTCGTTAAGTCGGATGAACAACTTACGTATAAGACGGGTAGTCTTAACACATTAGTACCCTTGTGTGATTAGGGTACGGATAGACAGGAACTCTTAGCGCACTATTATTTGCTAGGATTTCATCGGACACAAGGTGAGTTCACGGCCCCCTTTTCGCTTTTTAATGTTTTGTAAACTGCGGGGGAGAAACATACGTACTTGTTATGTTTTGAGAACATGAAATACAATTTCTTACACGTTTGACAATATGAACATTCTGGTTTAACTCTTTGTGAGTTTCACTAACCCCTTTTTATTTTCTAAGTTTTTGAAATGTTTTGGGGTGGAAACATACTTGTAAATAATTTTTGTATGTAAATGAATGAACTAATGATCAGACCGTATGTGTGTATTGAGGGAAAAATAAAGCGCTTAAAGTTCTCGGAATAAAAATTAGTAACCATTAGCTATGGACTTAGCCCGAGATTTTATGGATAGTACTATTGTGGGTGACGCCTCCGGTCATGATTCGTCGCGCTAATCAGGGGTCCAAATGGCCGAATGACCGCATATTGTCTTAACTCGCAGAAAGGCGAGGGGAGGCACAAAAAGTCAGGGTTTGGTTACGGTCTCGTGCATTACATATTATTTTGTATTCCTTGCAAGTTTACAAATGGGGTCAATTGATCGGGTTAGTATTCGGATTCATTGGTAATACATACAAAGAGTTTTGATCGGTAAATGATCAGGTTTAAACAATGTATATTTTTTCAAAGGAAAACTACATATTTGATGACGGTTAAGTCATGGGAATGTTTTCAAAGGAAAACTACTTATTTGATGACGGTTAAGTCATGTATATGTTTTCAAAGGAAAACTACTTATTTGATGACGGTTGAGTCATGTATATGTTTTCAAAGGAAAACTACTTATTTTAAGACGGTTAAGTCATGTATATGTTTTCAAAGGAAAACTACTTATTTTATGACGGTAAAGTCATGGGCATATTTTCAATGGAAAACTACTTATTTTATGACGGTAAAGTTATGGGCATATTTTCAAAGAAAAACTACTTATTTTATGACGGTAAAGTCATGGGCATGTTTTCAAAGGAAAACTACTTATTTGATGACGGTTAAGTCATGTATACTGTCACACCCCGACCGATGGCGGAATCATCGGGGCTGGACATGTAAGACTGTTCATAGCACATGGTTGACTAAATTGAAATATATTAAAGTTAAATTTCCATTACAAATAATCCAAGTACAAACTAAATTCAAACAAGAAACATAAAACAACTCATAAAATTCTTGATTTAAATTGCTAAGTCCAAATCCTATATTGAGCACGTCTTGAATCATTCTCACATATTAGGGCCTGAAACATGAATAAAATAAAGTCAACTAAAAAGTTGGTGAGTATAACACAGTTGTATATAGATAGCATATAGTTGAAAACAAATCCTTTACAGATCATGATAAATAAGGAATTTATGGGGAGCAGCAATTGTGTAACCATGTACAACCAAACCTTTGTAACTAGCATGCAAAAAAAAATGTATTGTCGGTTTCAATCACCGCGCACCTGGGTGGGTTTGTCAGACTCAATAGATCTATCATTGAAAACCGTCGGCTTGTATAGTTAATGATTGCACATAATCGCATACAAAGGTTAGCATAACTAGCACTCAGGCACAAACCTCAAATTTTGCACACATGTATGTAAATAGGATTTTGCACTTGTGTTGTTTGCGTAAATGTAAATGTGTAATGTGTATAGAGTTCATGTTCCACCCCAAAAGTGTAAAAGTGTAAAAAGGGGTTGTGAATACTCACTTGGTATAGAGATGTAGCTAACAAAGAGTATAGATAAAATAAGGGTTCTTGATACGCACAGGTTAACCTAGATAGTAACGTATATCGAATCAAATCGGTGCACAAAGTTTAAGTCTAACATTGAAGATTGAATTTGTGTATAAAAAGTATTAAATGAAATATATAAAGTTGTAGTAACCATTTTTGGAACATTTGATTTAAAGTTTGGAATTTAAATAATAAAATAGAATTTTTATAAAATTGTTGATTACGGAAATAATGCATGTGTTAAATGTAAATTAATAAATAAATAAATGATTATATTTTATGAAATAATGTAAATATTGATTGTAATTAAGTATAATTAAATAAATGATTTTTGTTTAAATATTAAAGAAATAATTATTATCTTATTTATTTATAAACTTTGTAACTTAATCATTTAAGACATCATTTAAGTGTAAGATAAATATAAATTTAATTTTTATAAATTTTTAAATAAACTTTTAAGTAAATAATATTTATCTCCAGATTAAACTTTAAATCTCTTCAAATACAGAAAACATATTTTTATAAAATTTGAAACATTTATTGATTGAAAAATATAAAATTAAAATTCTGTTAAAATTTCTGAGTCACACACGACCGTGCCTCGGAAGGGCACGATCGTGCTCAAGCCTCGGGCGCGGCCGCGCTAGTCGGGGCGCGACCGGGTTGATCAACAGAGGGCACAAACTAGACCAGTCGACAGGCACGACCGTGCCTTGGCCCGGCACGGTCGTGTCTATGATTCTTAGACACAACAGAGATTAGCCCAAAGGGCATGACTAGGTCTGGACAGGAGGACACGACCGCGCTGCTAGTCGGCACGACCGCGCTACATGAGGCATGGCCGCGCTAGATGATTAGCGCGACCGTGTCTCTTCCAAATCAGACACGAATTGAACAAATCTTGTATTTATAGTGTTGGAATTGATAGGGCTTTTGATTACTGAGTCGATACGAGTCTATTCATATAAATTAATTGTATGTAACTCGTGTTTAAGAGTGGAATCGATTAAAATCATTTTTATTAAAATAAGAGTTCTGATTCGGACGATTTCTGTAATGAAAGCCTAGATTGATAGAGGGCTTTTGCTATTGATACTGAAGCGAATGAGATGGAGAGTATACTTACCCTGAAGCGTATCGAATCGATGAAGAACGGTAGAACGGAATTTCGACGACGGCAAAAGTAACCTCCGGTGACTTCTGCTGCGATTTCGACTGCTTCAACGTCTTCGGTCGTTCCAGAAAGGGTTGAATATCGTATGGTGATGGATTGCTCGAGGGTATTCGGATCGATTTTGAGGATTCGAGGCTTGGGAGGAACTTGACGGTTTCTTGAGAGGAAAACGTAATTGAATTGATAAAACTCGTATTGGACTGAGAAATTTTCTTTGACAATGAAAATGAAACGTAATCGGATTTGAATTTAAACGATCGAGCGTTTTGAAATCACATTTACGTTTTGACAGTTACGCAGGCGCGGCCGTGCCCAAGAGAGGCGCGACCGTGCTTAGGCACCGGGCGCGATCGTTCCAGGACCAGTCGCGCGATCGTGCCGAGGCACTTGGCGCGACCGTGCCCGGACGAAGCACGACCGTGCTAATTAGGGTTTCTTGATAAATTTTCAACTTTAGTCCTTGACTTTTCAGGTTTGATTAGTTTGAAATAAATAGTTACTTGTATAGCGTTTAAGTGTATATAATCGAGCAAAACTTGTAAATTTGTATTGAATCATTGCATTTAGTTTACGGTAAGCAAAATAATAAGGTAGTGCACGAGTATTGAGTTCGAAATTGTATCACATTGAATTGAATTATGAATACTGAAAATCAGAAGTGTTACAGTCTCCCCATGTTGAGAGAATTTCGTCCCAAAATTTAGCTAGAGGAAACAATAGTATCGGTAAAAAGATGAGGGTACTTGAGCTTCATTTGGTCTTCTCGTTCCCAAGTGAACTCAGGACCACGCTTAGATTCCCAACGAACTTTGACAATAGGAATGCGAATTCGCTTGAGCTGTTTGACTTCATGATCCATAATTTCCACCGGCTTCTCAACGAAGTGCATCGTTTCATCAATGCGCACGTCGTCAAGCGGTATATGGAGATTTTCATCAGCGAGACATTTCTTCAGATTAGATATATGAAATGTAGGATGCACATTGCCAAGAGATGGAGGTAACTCGAGCTTGTAGGCCACCTTCCCAATCCTTTCAAGGAATTTGAATGGACCAACATAACGAGGTGCTAACTTGCCTTTCTTTCCAAAACGGATCACGCCCTTCCATGGAGACACCTTAAGAAGAACAAGATCACCGACTTGGAATTCCAAGGGTTTTCGACGTTTGTCGGCATAACTCTTTTGCCGACTCCTCGCTACTCGCATATTGTCACGGATTTGAATAATCTTGTCGAATGTTTCTTGAATTAACTCGGGACCGGTGATTTGTGCTTCACCAATCTCGTTCCAACAGATAGGAGAATGACACTTGCGACCATAGAGAGCTTCAAATGGAGCCATGTTGATACTTGTGTGGTAGCTATTATTGTAAGAGAACTCAATGAGGGATAAATGTGAATCCCAATTGCCACCAAAATCGATTACGCAAGCTCTAAGCATGTCTTCAAGAGTTTGAATTGTTCGGTCGGTTTGACCATCAGTTTGGAGATGGTAGGCCGTGCTCAAATTCAATCGTGTACCAAGAGCAGTTTGGAGAGATTGCCAAAATCGAGAGGTGAACCGGGCGTCTCGATCAGATATTATGTTCAAGGGAACACCATGACGACTCACAATTTCGTCGATGTAAATTTGGGCTAGTTTCTCAACCCGATAGTCTTCACGGATAGGCAAGAAATGAGCAGATTTGGTGAGACGATAATGATCACCCAAATACTATCATAACCACTCGAGGTGCGAGGGAGTTTGGTAATAAAATCCATGGCTAAGTTCTCCCATTTCCACACGGGAATTTCCGGTTGTTCAAGCAAACCAGAAGGACGTTGATGTTCGGCTTTGACTTTGGAGCAGGTTAAACATTTGGCAACATAAAAAGCAATGTCCTTTTTCATACCGGGGCACCAATATTGTTGGTGAAGATCTTGGTACATTTTATCCGCACCAGGATGAATAGAATAACGAGTCTTGTGAGCCTCGTTCATGAGAAATGTACGGAGATCATCGCGATCGGGAAACCAAATACGGTTCAAGTAATAGAGTAAGCCATTGGGTTTTGATTCAAGAAGGAGTTCAACACCACATGACATTTCTTCGTACATGTTACCCTCGGTCACCGAGACGTGTTGAGCTTCTAAGATACGGGTTTGAATATCGGTTTGAATATGGGCACAATGAAGCATAACATGGTCCTTTCGACTCAAAACATCGGCTACAACATTCGCTTCGCCGGGATGGTAACGAATCTCGCAGTCGTAGTCGTTAAGGAGTTCGACCCAACGTCGTTGCCTCATATTGAGTTCTTTTTGGTTGAAAATGTGTTGAAGACTTTTGTGGTCGGTGAACACCACACATTTCGTGCCATATAGGTAATGTCTCCAAATCTTTAACGCGAATACGACCACACCTAACTCGAGATCGTGCGTCGTATAATTCTTCTCATGAACTTTGAGTTGCCTTGATGCATAAGCGATTACTTTGCCTCGTTGCATGAGAACACAACCAAGACCTTGGTTAGAAGCATCACAATAGACAACTAAATCATCATTTCCATCGGGGAGAGTCAATATGGGAGCATTGCATAGCTTTTGCTTGAGGGTTTGAAAAGCTTCTTCTTGTTTCGGTCCCCATTCATAAGTCTTACCCTTGTGGGTTAAAGCGGTAAGAGGGACAGCAATCTTTGAGAAGTTTGAGATGAAACGACGATAATAACCCGCAAGACCAAGAAATGAATGAACTTCGGTAGGAGTCTTCGGGGCATTCCAATTCTTAATCGTTTCAATCTTAGCAGGATCAACATGAATACCCTTGTCGTTGACAATATGACAAAGAAATTGAACTTCCTTTAGCCAGAATTCACATTTGGAGAATTTGGCATATAGTTGTTCTTTTCTCAAGAGGTCCAAAACCAATCTAAGGTGTTATTCATGATCGACTTTAGTCTTGGAATAGATTAAGATATCGTCAATGAAGACAATCACGAATTTATCAAGGTACGGTTTGCACACACGATTCATGAGATCCATGAAAACTGTGGGTGCATTGGTTAACCCGAAAGGCATAACCATGAACTCGTAATGACCATACCTTGTTCGAAAAGCAGTCTTAGGAATGTCATCTTCTTGAACACGAAGCTGATGATAACCGGATCGAAGATCAATCTTCGAGAAGCAAGTAGAACCTTGAAGTTGATCAAAGAGATCATCAATTCTAGGTAAAGGATAACGGTTCTTGATAGTAAGCTTATTGAGTTCGCGGTAGTCAATACACATGCGAAACGATCCATCCTTCTTCTTAACAAATAAGACGGGTGCACCCCACGGTGAATGACTCGGACGGATGAATCCCTTGTCGGAGAGCTCTTGAAGTTGACTTGCAAGCTCTTGCATTTCAGAAGGTGCAAGACGATAAAGAGCTCTAGCAACGGGGTTAGCTCCAGGTATAAGATCAATACGGAACTCTACTTGACGAACGGGAGGAAGACCGGATAAATCCTTAGGAAAAACTTCGGGGAAATCCCGAATGATCGGAATGTCTTGGATACTATTCTCCTTGACATCCTTTTGAACAATATGAGCTAAGAAAGCAATGTACTTCTTTCGTAAGTACTTTTGAGCAGTAGTACACGACATCAACTTAAGTCCCTTGCAAGGCTTTTCACCAAAAACTCTTAAGGTTTCTCCCGATGGTAGCGGAATTTGGATACACTTTTCAAAGCAAATGACTTCGGCATGATGATTTGATAGCCAATCCATACCTATGATAATATCAAAGCTTCCTAGTGGTATTGGAACAAGGTTGATTGGGAATGTGTGATCATTAAGTTCTAATGAGCAATCATAGATAATGGACTCAATTGTAAGGGAGTCACCATTTGCTACTTCAACAGTAAATGTTTTCTCTAATTGGGACCGAGTCTTTGCAAGTAAAGGTTCAAAATTAAGTGACACAAAACTTTTATCGGCTCTGGTATCGAATAAAATGGAGGCATATTGACTATTAACAAGAAACGTACCATTGACCACGTCATTGTTGGCTTGAGCTTCGTTGGCGTTTATGTTGAACGCACGCCCACGAGCTCCACCTTGTCTAGCATTTACAAGTCTTGGACATTGATCACGAAAATTGTTCGGGTCACCACACTCGTAGCAAGCACGCCCATTAGCAATGGCGGGAGCACCTTGATTAGCCACTTGAGGTACATTTCGGTTTGGAGGGTTGACTTGGCCCGCAAGAGCTTTGGTCCTACAAACACTAACTGTATGATCATATCTCCCACAATAAGTACAAAGGCGACATGGGACGTTTTGGGGATGATGGTAGTTGCAGGTGGCACAAAGTGGGTAGATTCCAACATATGGCTTTTTAGCCGGCGCTTGAACCATAGGTGCAGCTTGGTTGACGTGAACAGCAGGAGTAACCACAGCAAAATTTCTAACCTTCCTCTTTCTATTATTACGAGAGGGCTTGGTTGTGGCTTCTTTGTTGTGAGTAGGAGGGGTTACGGTTTCAGAAACTTTCTTAGTACCCTTCTTAGTAAGTGTTCCCGCTTTCACATGGTTATCAGTTAAGGTAGCGGATAGACGAATAGCATCCTCCAGAGTAGCAGGATTTCTACCTAAGACAGTATCTTGGATTTGTCTTGGTAGCCCACCAATATACTTCTCGATACAACGGGACAAAGGAGTGACCATGTGGGGCACGAGAAGACTCAACTCATGGAACCGAGTTGTATATGCTAAGCTTTCCCCACTATCTTGGGCAAGATCCCAAAATTCAGCTTCTAACTTTTTCACTTCATTTCGAGGACAGAACTCCTCGGTCATAAGCCTTTTGACCTCATCCCAAGGTAAGGCCATAGCTACATCAACACCCCTATTTCTTTTCTCCCCATTCCACCATGTAAGTGCCCGTTTTTGTAGGACACTTGTAGCATGACGAACACGGAGGTTGTCAGGACAGTCACTATTGAGAAAGGTATTCTCAATGCTTTCGAACCATTGAAGGAGTCCAGTAGCTCCTTCGGTACCATAGAACTTTAGGGGATTGCACGAGTTGAAGTGCTTGAAGGTGCATTGAGATGGATTGTTACCACCATTTCCACCATTATTACCACTATTGCTTCCATTTCCACCATTGTTGCCATTGGTGGCACCATTGGCTTGGGTGAGTTGTGTCACCAATTGGGTAAGAATAGCAACAATGTCGGTGTTGGCGTTGGTTGCGGGAGCACGACGAGGAGGCATTCTACAGATTTTCACAAGACAAGAAAGATTGTAAGAACTTATGAGATTTGATAGGATTTAATAGAATGAGGTAACAAAAATAAAAATAGATATTCTTAGTTTGGATTGTACTCAAAAGTGACAAAATCACTTGAATACCATGGCACATTAAGGTTAATTAAACTTATATAATTTTCAAGGAGACATGCTTTAGCCTATAAGTAAACACTCATCTCGGGAATTCCCAGGAAAGCATACGGGTCCCTCGGTTGATTGGGATTTATGCGAAATGCTTTCCTAGACAGAAAACCCAAAATACAGGTGTCACCCTTCCAGATTGCACGTGTCCTCAAATAATTTAACAAGTTTAAAAACCTTAACGAAGAAATAAAAATTTTAGAGATTTTTTCTTCAAGAATTTTTTTCCACATGCTAAGAAGGATAAAGATAGAAAAGAAGATAGAAATATTATGAGGTTTTAGAATATAGAAAAGGATATTATTTATTTAATTATTATTCAAGAAGATCCTAATGAGTCATGAATTTCTAACAAGTAAGGTATCAAATATAATAATAATTAATCATGGTGAGCATGTAGCACATAGCATGTAACACATAGCACAAAATCATGAAATATAGCATAAGTGGGTGTCCTAAAGTTATAGTCTAGGTCAAGGTGTCTAATAACCTAATTCCCTATAACCAAGGCTCTGATACCAATCTGTCACACCTCGACCGATGGCGGAATCATCGGGGCGGGACATGTAAGACTGTTCATAGCACATGGTTGACTAAATTGAAATATATTAAAGTTAAATTTCCATTACAAATAATCCAAGTACAAACCAAATTCAAACAAGAAACATAAAACAACTCATAAAATTCTTGATTTAAATTGCTAAGTCCAAATCCTATATTGAGAACGTCTTGAATCATTCTCACATATTAGAGCCTGAAACTTGAATAAAATAAAGTAAACTAAAAAGTTGGTGAGTATAACACAGTTGTAAATAGATAGCATATAGATGAAAACAAATCCTTTACAGATCATGATAAATAAGGCATTTATGGAGAGCAGCTATTGTGTAACCATGTACAACCAAACCTTTGTAACTAGCATGCAAAAAAAATTGTATTGTCGGTTTCAATCACCGCGCACCTGGGTGGGTTTGTCAGACTCAATAGATCTATCATTGAAAACCGTCGGCTTGTATAGTTAATGATTGCACATAATCGCATACAAATGTTAGCACAACTAGCACTCGGGCACAAAGCTCAAATTTTGCACACATGTATGTAAATAGGATTTTGCACTTGTGTTGTTTGCGTAAATGTAAATGTGTAATGTGTATAGAGTTCATGTTCCACCCCAAAAGTGTAAAAGTGTAAAAAGGGGTTGTGAATACTCACTTGGTATGGATATGTAGCTAACAAAGAGTATAGATAAAATAAGGGTTCTTGATTCGCACGGGTTAACCTAGATAGTAACGTATATCGAATCAAATCGGTGCACAAAGTTTAAGTCTAACATTGATGATTGAATTTGTGTATAAAAAGTATTAAATGAAATATATAAAGTTGTAGTAACCATTTTTGGAACATTTGATTTAAAGTTTGGAATTTAAATAATAAAATAGAATTTTTATAAAATTGTTGATTATGGAAATAATGCATGTGTTAAATGTAAATTAATAAATAAATAAATGATTATAGTTTATGAAATAATGTAAATATTGATTGTAATTAAGTATAATTAAATAAATGATTTTTGTTTAAATATTAAATAAATAATTATTATCTTATTTATTTATAAACTTTGTAACTTAATCATTTAAGACATCATTTAAGTGTAAGATAAATATAAATTTAATTTTTATAAATTTTTAAATAAACTTTTAAATAAATAATATTTATCTCCAGATTAAACTTTAAATCTCTTCAAATACAGAAAACATATTTTTATAAAATTTGAAACATTTATTGATTGAAAAATATAAAATTAAAATTCTGTTAAACTTTCTGAGTCACACACGACCGTGCCTCGGAAGGGCACGATCGTGCTCAAGCCACGAGCGCGACCGCGCTAGTCGGGGCGCGACCGGGTTGATCAACAGAGGGCACAAACTAGAGCAGTCGACAGGCACGACCGTGCCTTGGCCCGGCACGGTCGTGTCTATGATTCTTAGACACAATAGAGATTAGCCCAAAGGGCATGACTAGGTCTGGACAGGAGGACACGACCGCGCTGCTAGTCGGCACGACTGCGCTACATGAGGCACGACCGCGCTAGATGATTAGCGCGGCCGTGTCTCTTCCAAATCAGACACGAATTGAACAAATCTTGTATTTATAGTGTTGGAATTGATAGGGCTTTTGATTACTGAGTCGATACGAGTCTATTCATATAAATTAATTGTATGTAACTCGTGTTTAAGAGTGGAATCGATTAAAATCATTTTTATTAAAATAAGAGTTCTGATTCGGGCGATTTCTGTAATGAAAGCCCAGATTGATAGAGGGCTTTTGATATTGATACTAAAGCGAATGAGATGGAGAGTACACTTACCCTGAAGCGTATCGAATCGATGAAGAACGGTAGAACGGAATTCCGACGACGGCAAAAGTAACCTCCGGTGACTTCTGCTGCGATTCCGACTGCTTCAACGTCTTCGGTCGTTCCAGAGAGGGTTGAATATCGTATGGTGATGGATTGCTCGAGGGTATTCGGATCGATTTTAAGGATTCGAGGCTTGGGAGGGACTTGACGGTTTCTTGAGAGGAAAACGTAATTGAATTGATAAAACTCGTATTGGACTGAGATATTTTCCTTGACAATGAAAATGAAACGTAATCGGATTTGAATTCGAACGATCGAGCGTTTTGAAATCACATTTACGTTTTGACAGTTACGCAGGCGCGACCGTGCTTAGGCACCGGGCGCGATCGTTCCAGGACTAGTCGCGCGATCGTGCCGAGGCACTTGGCGCGACCGTGCCAGGACGAAGCACGACCGTGCTAATTAAGGTTTATTGATAAATTTTCAACTTTAGTCCTTGACTTTTCAGGTTTGATTAGTTTGAAATAAATAGTTACTTGTATAGCATTTAAGTGTATATAATCGAGCAAAACTTGTAAATTTGTATTGAATCATTGCATTTAGTTTACGGTAAGCAAAATAATAAGGCAGTGCACGAGTATTGAGTTCGAAATTGTATCACATTGAATTGAAA
This sequence comes from Smallanthus sonchifolius, assembly GCA_023525975.1. Classification (NCBI taxonomy): domain Eukaryota; kingdom Viridiplantae; phylum Streptophyta; class Magnoliopsida; order Asterales; family Asteraceae; genus Smallanthus; species Smallanthus sonchifolius. Next base: position 43,119,812 of record CM042033.1, read on the forward strand.
TATGAATACTGAAAATCAGAAATGTTACATATACGATTTTGGGGAAAACTAACTGTACTAAATTAACAAACTCTGTGAACTCACCAACCTTTGTGTTGACACTTTCAAGTATGTTTCGCAGGTAACCTTTAGCCATGGAGCGGTTGGAATAGGCTAGCTATGTTGGAACAATTCCTAGTAATCAGACGGGCATAGATTATCAAGTCTCAAGTCGACCATTGAACTAGAGGGACTTAGGTCATTGTATTTATTTAGTTTTAGTAATCGTATATGTAATCAAGTCATAGAAATCACTATTACAGCTTCCGCTATCGTGTAATGAACCAATCGTTACAACCTGTATTTATTTATTAAGTAAATAAATTTGGGGGTGTGACAGATTGGTATCAGAGCAATGGTTTTAGCGAATTAGGTTTCCTTAGTGACACATAGGCTCTAATCGGACTCATTTAGGGACCAAGATTTCTAAGACTTGCATCACAATAAAAACACCCAAGACTTGAGTATAGGAATTCCAACCATTGCCGAAGAATTTGTGTAGACTATTAGTGTATGGAGTTACACTAGGGTATCATTAGCTACACTAATACAATTACATGGCACATGTAATGAACACTTAAACACATACAACAATGTGGAAATAATAATGACTTACAACATGTTACTGTTCGGATTACAAGTCAAGAATAACGGGTACTCAGCATACTGCAACCTTAGAAGATCGAGTTACGAGCTGAGCTTGGGCGACGACGACAGCAATCGTCAGTTACCGATCTTGGTATCACAACAGGCTGAACCCGTACCAGAATCTGTACCTATACCTGCACCACAACTACTCCAGCCATGGAGGCAGCTATCTTTCTAACGTATTTGCGGTATAAATAATCTCCTTCATAAGTTGTCGGATCGGATGCCTAGACTTTCACCATGAGATATGGCAGACAGAATTGCCCAGACAGAAGGGAATCCAAGGTGGATAAGCAGGACTAAATGGGAGAGAACTCAAAGGGTCAAGAGACCCATACATACATTAGGATCATGTGGATCCATGCATATATACAGACTTGGAGCATGAGTTGCTCGACACTCATTTGAGGATCTCTGTCCAACACATAGTGCCTGACTTCCACCATACACATTTTATTTTGAGAGACACTGGTGGTGCCTCTCTACCATTAACCTCATCCGGTAACAGTCATATTCGGCAGATTCATGAGTATTGGTACACATAATTAAGGGTAATCCGGTGGAACAATACACACTTCTACACAAGTGTGCAAACACGATCTAATGAACATTTCAAATCCTTTTGACTAAAAGCTTGGGATAGGAGAAACACTACAAGGATCATGCAAAGTAAATTATCATTGCTGGTGCACACGTAATCTTAATTTGCAGTGCATGGGAACTTTAGTGAGTCTTGCTGTCTAAGTTAATGCTCAACCCATGTTCTCAGTCACTTGATTAAGGATTGGATCTTAACAAATCAGACTTCTCAATTAGGTGCTCCTAAAGCAATCTCATAGTTTGGGAGGAACGAGAGAAATTTAAATTGAAATCAACCAATCTTTTGTGAATCCTGAACGACGAAGGATTTTGCACATTCATTCTTTGAGATTCTACTTGTCGAGATAGTTTTAATTTAAGCATTACCAAAACCAACACTTACAATAGATGCATAATTATTGTGGCAGATTATAGCGTAATCTCAGGATCCATCACACCGTTCAGTCTGACAATTACTTGAAATTTATGTTAGGAGTTTTATGCCCTAACTTTGGTGATGGGGCAGAAAATTTGTTTTGGCCCGCATACACATAGCACTGATGGGGTATTGTGGAAGCTCGACATGAGACAAGTAGGTAATCTAAAATTTCAGAATATTGGTCAAACAGGGTTGCTCTCACAACCATTGACATTCAGTACACCTTCAAGACCGACTATCCTCTCGGTGTTGAATAAGCCGTGATTTATTCACAAGCGAATGCCAAAGAAACCTAGGTGTGGACTAACGACTATTGTCGCACTAACCAAAAAATGACATACAAAACTTTTAAAGGGGTCCCAAATGCGGAATTTCGTGCTAATCTCATTAGTTCATGATATGCATAAGGGGCGTAAGCTCGAGCTGTTTACAACATATCACTATTCACAACAGATCACTGTTCACAACAGACCACTGTCCACAAGGATTAGTGAAGGATAATTTTATGCTCTTTTGTAGCCGCACTTCCCCAAAGATCATCTTGTTGAATGGATCCCAGATTTCAGCCTAGAGGAGAGGCGTGATCACATCTTTCGCTCCTAGTTTTCTAGAACTAGGAAGCTCTAGATCATCTATTGTTAAGAAATGACCTCTTAACGCAGGCTTAGTAAGAGTACAAAATTTTTTATGTTTAACACTCATTACCTCAATTTTATCCTTGTGCTAAGAATTTTGAGGCAATAACCTGTATGAGTGGAATACGTAATGGTAAGTCACCAAAGAACCATTTAAACACTAAGGAAGTGCATACACACTATATGACTAATAGTTGGCTATCAACCCTTTCTGCCAACTTAATGGGTTGACAAACCCATAGCCCATTTTGGGGAAACACTAATTCGATGAGAAAATACTCACAGTATCACTGTTCATTTCCTCACCTAGACGAAATGTGAATATTCCAAACAAACATAGAACTTTGTATGGCTTACATACTTCGAGAGTATGGTCGTCAAGCCATGAGTTTACATATCAGGACGTTACAACCCAAAGGCTGGTCTGCCTCAGAAAGGTGGTACAAGCAAAGGGTAAAGTGGTGATCAGACTAGAACTTTGCTAGTGAGAGAACACAAGGAATATTGAAATATTAAATCAATTATGACCCATTTTAATGGAAGATCATAGATAACACGAAACCTGAATTAAGAATAAAGTCCTAGTCCAAGAAAATGCTTTTGAAAAGCATAAGAGGGACAAACATAAAGTTCCATTTCCGTACTGTGTCATTACTACCGAATATTCAACTAAAACCTAGACACCTCGTCGAGTAATTCTTTCCTAAGATCTATAGAGATCTGCTTTTGTGACAAAGTGCGTAGACGAATAGAGGGTAGGTGTCAACATACGCTCAAGATTCGCAGGCACCATTCCTTTCATTACCAGGAATGAGCATCACATAACCCTACCATATTTAGGGTAATCAAATAAAGGGGTTCTTGCACGTTTAATATCGTTAGTCGGAGAAGTGTTCGCTTTGCTTTCGAATACCGACTACCCAGTAAATGGAATCAAACAATTGAAGCCTAAGTTGGATGATACAGATAGAATTTGAGTACCAAGTATCGGTAGCCTATGTGGGAGGTAATGGATTAAGTCCATAAGCTCAAGTACTCCGTTCATCCAGAATCGAATAAAACGTATAAGGATCCCGAGGAACACCATTATGTGGCAAAACATGAAAGGAGAAATTGCTATCTATGTTAGAAGATACCCGATAGTAAAAGCAGAATGTTAGGAATCACCTGAGTGAACACAAAAACTGCAGATTCCTCAATGGAAATGGGAGGTGAATTCCATAGATTTCATTACAAATCTACCCAGAACATCTAGCGGTTTATGGGTAATCATCAGTCGTTTGACGAAATCCGCTCACTCCCTACCAATCAAGGAGACAGATAAATGTAAGAAGCGTGCAAGGCTAAATATTAAGGAAATTGAGGCTAGGCATGGTATGCCAGTTTCCATTTTCTCTAATAGGGACAGTTGATTCATGTCAAGAATCTGACAGCCTGTACAAGAAGCCTTGGGCACAAGCCTTGACATGAGCAATGCATATCATCCCCAAATGAACAGTTAAGGTAAAAGGATCATCCAAACTTTAAAAGATGTGCTCCGTGCGTGTGTAATCGATTTCAGAGGAAATAGGGATACTCACCGCCGTTGGCTGAGTTTTCATATAATAACAACTACCATACCAGCATTAAAGCCACTCCATTGAGGCTTTGTATGGTTGTAAGTGCCGCTCATCGCTATGTTGGGCGGAGGTTGGCGAAAAACATTTGTCTGGTCCTAAGATTGGCCAGGAAACCATTGACAAGATCGTCGAAATCAAAGATCGTCTGAAAGCCACTCAAGATAGACGAAAGAGAGTTGTGCTAGAAACAGACAAAAGCAATTAGAATTCCAAATTGGAGACCGAGCCTTGTTAAAGGTCTCACTAAACATAACCATAAATACATCAGACCGTTCGATATACGGACTAGGGTTGGCCCAGTAACCTACAAGCTTACATTGTCATGGGGAACTAAGCAATATACACGATGCGTTTCATGTGTCAAATCTCAAGAAGTGTTTATTAGACGAAACGTTAATCATATCGTTTGGAGAGATTCACATAGGTGACAAACCACACCCTGTTCAGGAACCTATTGAAACCACTGGCTAAAAAGTCCAGGGGACAGGGCGTAACTGTATTGAATTGGTTAAGGTATGTTAGAACTTGGAGTGTGACCCTGAATGTGCCTGGGAACACGAAGATCAAATGAAAACCAAGTACCAGTCCTTGTTCACAAATACACCAATTCAAGGTAACATCAACTAAATTTCGGGACGAAATTCTCTTTAACATGGGGAGAATGTGACACCCAGTAGTCCAGGTCAATACCCATAGTCATATTTGCACATTCCTATTTTATATTCTTGGAATATTATCTTTGACATAGTATTGTCAGGAGTCTAGCAAAGGGACAAGTGTCATATTTAGTAATTTTTAAGAATTACTAGGAAATAAATGATAATAACCCTCATTGAACGTTCGTTGGTGATTAAAAGAATGTTATTCCAGAAAAGTCTAGAGACACGTTTGAATATAAAAACATAAATATTGGTGACTAAACTTTTATAAAAAGTTGACACATAAATAAGTGTTACATGACTCTATGTTATATTATGTGTAATCATGTATAATACAGTTGTAGTAATAATCTATGTCGGGTTAACTAGTAAAATATTAAGGCTAGTCAAACCACATAAAAACACATAAGTTATGAATCGTTTAAAAGTTTTACACCGGGTATTAGATCACGCGATCACCTAGGGGATTTATACCACCAAAGAACCCCACCTATCTAGCCATTAATAGATTTGACAACACCCAACCCCCACCCTATACCCCTCTCGGCCGAAATTGGGTGCAGCCATCCACTCACCCATAAATACTTGCTTACATGTCTAACATGCACACACTCTTCCACTTGAAATCATTACATGCAGTTCCCATCATTTCATAAGTAGTAATGATGAAATGGTAGTCAAACACTCAACTCCCATCACTCTATATACATATATACGGCTCACATACACACACATGCACACCCTCTTCCCTTTCAATGATTACATGCAATTCCCATCAACCATAAGTGGTAATGATGAAGATTTGATCAACACTTAACTCCCTCCTCCCTCCCTTGACTGATTCATTTCGGATTTCACCCAATTCCCCTCTCCAAAACCGAAAATGCAAACAATTCCCGTAACTCAGCTTTATGGCAGATTTTTGGTCAACTTCAGAAGGCCATATCTCTTTCGTTCCTTGGTCAAATCAGTCCATTCTTTTTCTAGAATGAAGCTCTACGTTAACAGAGGAGAACCCAAGTGTAATCACTCGAATCCATGGAGTATTCAACCTCCAAACAGCCGATGCAGGAAGGCCGCTCAGTCCAGGTCGAATCTAGACACCTCCTTTCATTTTCCTGTTTTGAGGTACCTACAAAACTCCAAATCTAGTAATACCTTTTCACATCTCCTCTGGTTTCAATAAACTTGATTTTAGAAGAAAACCCCAAGTCATTTGGTCTTCTAAAACCATCTAAAAGTCTACTCGGAGTACGCCTAAAAATCTGAGTTTTCAAGAACAAAATAAAACATAAAAGTCTTGATGAGTTTTGGCTTTATTTCTTCATAAGTCATGTTTGAATACATATATTTAAATATGTACATGTTCATACATAAAATACCAAACTAGAAGGACCATGGACAAGACAAGGACACATCAAATATAAACTACATATATATATAATCACATAAAATAACACTTGGATGATGGTGTTCTTCATAAACCCTTCATTCCATTCATGTGTTATGTTGAAGGATACATGTTCGTGAAGTTATATGATCATGTGTGACTTACCTGGCAAGACCCGAGGTAGTGTCCTATGATTCAAGAAGACATACGAACGATTATCATCAACATATGAACTTGAAAGGTGTTACTAAAAATATATGTTTATGGATAAAATTTGTGATATATATGTGTTGGTGTATGGTTTTGGTTAAATCATGGAAATGTTCTAGGAATTAAAGATTAGTACCCTAATATGAACATTTGATATATGTACATGGAACATATGAAGAGATTTGGTTAAAAATATATAATCACATGACATCGTGGAACATAACTGAATATATTTTTAGGAAAATCCTACAAAAATAATATTTATTTTTTTGGTACACTTAATAAGTCACCAATAGGGAAACAAATTATTTTCTCGAAAAATATGTAAGCGTCTAGACTGGAATAATAATCATCAATGAGTCGTAAATGAAAACCCTATTTTTACTAAACAAAGGCGTACTTAACGGGATTCGTTAAGTCGGATGAACAACTTACATATAAGACGGGTAGTCTTAACACATTAGTACCCTTGTGTGATTAGGGTACGGATAGACAGGAACTCTTAGCGCACTATTATTTGCTAGGATTTCATCGGACACAAGGTGAGTTCACGGCCCCCTTTTCGCTTTTTAATGTTTTGTAAACTGCGGGGGAGAAACATACGTACTTGTTATGTTTTGAGAACATGAAATACAATTTCTTACACGTTTGACAATATGAACATTCTGGTTTAACTCATTGTGAGTTTCACTAACCCCTTTTTATTTTCTAAGTTTTTGAAATGTTTTGGGGTGGAAACATACTTGTAAAGAATTTTTGTATGCAAATGAATGAACTAATGATCAGACCGTATGTGTGTATTATGGGAAAATAAAGCGCTTAATGTCCTCGGAATAAAAATTAGTAACCATTAGCTATGGACTTAGCCCGAGATTTTATGGATAGTACTATTGGGGGTGACGCCTCCGGTCATGATTAGTCGCGCTAATAAGGGGTCCAAATGGCCGAATGACCGCATATTGTCTTAACTCGCAGAAAGGCGAGGGGAGGCACAAAAAGTCAGGGTTTGGTTACGGTCTCGTGCGTTACATATTATTTTGTATTCCTTGCAGGTTTACAAATGGGGTCAATTGATCGGGTTAGTATTCGGATTCATTGGTAATACATACAAAGAGTTTTGATCGGTAAATGATCAGGTTTAAACAATGAATATGTTTTCAAAGGAAAACTACATATTTGATGACGGTTAAGTCATGGGAATGTTTTCAAAGGAAAACTACTTATTTGATGACGGTTAAGTCATGTATATGTTTTCAAAGGAAAACTACTTATTTGATGACGGTTGAGTCATGTATATGTTTTCAAAGGAAAACTACTTATTTTATGACGGTTAAGTCATGTATATGTTTTCAAAGGAAAACTACTTATTTTATGACGGTAAAGTCATGGGCATATTTTCAATGGAAAACTACTTATTTTATGACGATAAAGTCATGGGCATATTTTCAAAGGAAAACTACTTATTTTATGACGGAAAAGTCATCGACATGTTTTCAAAGGAAAACTACTTATTTGATGACGGTTAAGTCATGTATACGATTTTGGGGAAAGCTAACCGTACTAAATTAACAAACTTTGTGAACTCACCAACCTTTGTGTTGACACTTTCAAGTATGTTTCTCAGGTAACCTTTTGCCATGGAGCGGTTGGAATAGGCTAGTTATGTTGGAACAATTCCTAGTAACCGGACGGGTATAGAATATCAAGTCTCAAGTCGACCATTGAACTAAAGGGACTTAGGTCATTGTATTTATTTAGTTTTAGTAATCGTATATGTAATCAAGTCTTAGAAATCACTATTACAGCTTCCGCTATCGTGTAATGAACCAATCGTTACAACCTGTATTTATTTATTAAGTAAATAAATTTGGGGGTGTGACAGAAAGCATTTCTTATAAATCCCAATCAACCGAGGGACCCGTATGATTTCCTGGGAATTCCCGGGATGAGTGTTTACTTATAGGCTAAAGCATGTCTCCTTGAAAAATTATATGAGTTTAATTAACCTTAATGTGTCATAGTATTCAAGTGATTTTGTCACTAAGTGAGTACAATCCAAACCATGATTAACTATTTTATTTGTTATCTTATTCATTTAAATCCAAACAACATTCATAAGTTCTTACATCTTTTCTTGTGTTGTGTAATTCTGTAGAATGCCTCCCCGTCGTGCTCCCGTGACCAACAACAATACCGACATCGCTGCTATCCATACACAACTTGTAACCCAACTCACTCAAGCTAATGGTGCCACAAATGGTAACCATGTGGCTAATGGTAATGGTGGTGCCAACCCATCACAATGCACCTTCAAGCATTTCAACTCATGTAATCCACTTAAGTTCTATGGTACCGAAGGAGCTACGGGACTTCTTCAATGGTTCGAAAGTATTGAGAATACCTTCCTCAATAGTGACTGCCCCGATAACCTTCGTGTTCGTCATGCCACAAGTGTCTTACAAAAACGGGCACTCACGTGGTGGAATGGGGAAAAGAGAACTAGAGGTGTGGAAGTAGCAATGGCCTTACCTTGGGATGAGGTTAAAAGGCTAATGACCGAAGAATTTTGTCCTAGAAATGAGGTAAAGAAACTGGAAGCCGAGTTTTGGGATCTTGCCCAAGAAGGTGGTGAAAGTCTAGCTTATACAACTCGGTTCCATGAGTTGAGTCTCCTTGTGCCCCATATGGTCACACCTTTATCCCGCTGCATTGAGAAGTATATTGGTGGATTACCTAGGCAAATTCAAGATACTGTCTTAGGGAGAAATCCCGCAACACTCAAAGATGCTATCCGCTTATCTGCTGCGTTAACCTACAATCATGTAAAAGCGGGAACTCTGACTAGAAAAGGCACCAAGAAAGTTCCCGACAAAACAACCCCTCCCACACACATCAAAGAAGCCACAACTGAACCGTCCCGTAATAATAAGAAAAGAAAGGCTAGAAACTATGCTATGGTCACTCTTGCTATCCCTGTTAATCAAGCTGCACCTATGGTTCAAGCACCATCCAAAAAGCCATATGTTGGGATCTACCCACTCTGTGCCACATACAACTATCACCATCTCCAAAACATTCCATGTCGCCTTTGCACTCACTGTGGGAAATATGGCCATACAGTCAATGTTTGTAGAGCCAAAGCACTTGCAGGCCAAGTCAACCCAACAAACCGAACCAACCCCCAAGTGGCTAACCAAGGTGTGCTCGCTATTGCAAATGGGCGTGCTTGTTATGAATGTGGTAACCCAAATCATTTTCGTGACCAGTGCCCAAAGTTCATCAATGCTAGACAAAGCGGAGCTTGTGGGCGTGCTTTCAACAAAACGCCAATGAAGCTCAAGCCAACAATGATGTGGTCAACGGTACGTTCCTTGTTAATAGTCAATATGCCTCCATTTTATTTGATACCGGTGCCGATAAAAGTTTTGTGTCACTTAAATTTGAACCCTTACTTGCAAAGACACGATCCCAATTAGAGAAAACCTTCACCGTCGAAGTAGCAAATGGTGACTCCCTTACAATTGACTCTGTTATTCAAGACTACTCTTTAGAACTTAATGATCATACATTTCCAATCAACCTTGTACCAATGCCACTAGGATGTTTTGATATCATCATAGGCATGGATTGGCTATCAAATCATCATGCCGAAGTCATCTGTTTCGAGAAATGCATCCGAATACCTCTACCGTCGGGAGAAACGTTAAGAGTCTTTGGTGAAAAGCCTTGCAAAGGACTCAAGTTAATGTCATGCACTACCGCCCAAAAGTACTTACGAAAGAAGTACGTAGCCATCTTAGCACATGTTGTTCAAAAGGATGTCAAAGAGAAGAGTATCCAAGACAGTCCCATCATTTGGGATTTTCCCGAAGTATTTCCCGAAGATCTATCCGGTCTTCCACCCATTCGACAAGTAGAATTTCGCATTGACCTTACACCCGGAGCTAACCCCGTGGCTAGAGCTCCTTACCGTCTTGCACCTTCTGAAATGCAAGAACTTGCAAGTCAACTCCAAGAGCTCTCCGACAAGGGCTTCATTCGTCCAAGTCATTCACCGTGAGGTGCACCCGTCTTATTCGTCAAGAAGAAGGATGGATCATTCCGCATGTGTATTGACTATCGCGAACTCAACAAGCTTACCATCAAGAACCGTTATCCCTTGCCTAGAATTGATGATCTCTTTGATCAACTTCAAGGTTCTACTTGCTTCTCGAAGATTGACCTTCGATCTGGTTATCACCAACTCCATGTACAAGAGGAAGATATTCCAAAGACTGCCTTCCGAACAAGGTATGGTCACTACGAGTTTATAGCCATGCCTTTTAGGCTAACCAACGCACCCGCAGTTTTCATAGACCTCATGAATCGTGTGTGCAAACCGTACCTTGATAAGTTCGTGATCGTCTTCATTGACGATATCTTAATCTACTCCAAGACTAAAGCCGACCATGAGCAACACCTTAGACTAGTTTTGGACCTCTTGAGGAAGGAACAACTCTATGCCAAATTCTCCAAATGTGAATTTTGGCTAAGGAAAGTTCAATTTATTGGTCATATCGTCAACGACAAGGGAATTCATGTTGACCTTGCTAAGATCGAAGCGGTTAAGAATTGGAATACCCCGAAGACCCCCAGCGAAGTTCGTTCATTTCTTGGTCTTCGGGATATTATCTTCGTTTCATCTCAAATTTCTCTAAGATTGCTGTCCCTCTTACCGCTTTAACCCACAAGGGTAAACCTTATGAATGGGGACCAAAACAATAAGAAGCTTTCCAAACTCTCAAGCAAAAGTTGTGCAATGCTCCTATTTTGACCTTCCCCGATGGTAATGATGATCTAGTTGTTTACTGTGATGCTTCTAACCAAGGTCTCGGTTGTGTCCTCATGCAACGAGGCAAAGTAATCGCCTATGCATCAAGGCAACTTAAGATTCATGAGAAGAATTATACGACACACGACCTTGAGTTGGGTGCGGTCGTATTCGCATTAAAGATTTGGAGACATTACCTCTATGGCACAAAATGTGTGGTGTTCACCGACCACAAAAGTCTTCACACACATCTTCAGTCAAAAAGAACTCAATATGAGGCAAAGACGTTGGGTTGAACTCCTTAACGACTATGACTGCGAGATTCGTTACCATCCCGACAAAGCGAATGTTGTAGCCGACGCTTTGAGTTGCAAGGACCATGTCATGCTTCATTGTGCCTGAATCCAAACCGACATTCAAAACCGCATCTTAGAATCCAACACGTCTCAATCACCGAGGGTAACATGTACGAGAAAATGTTGTGTGGTGTTGAACTTCAGCCTGAATCAAAACCCAATGGCTTACTTTATTACTTGAACCGTATTTTGGTTCCCCAATCGCGATGATCTCCATGCATTTCTTATGAACGAGGCTCACAAGACTCGTTATTCTATTCACCCTAGTGCGGATAAGATGTACCAAGATCTCCGCCAACAATATTGGTGGCCCGGTATGAAGAAAGACATTGCTCTCTATGTTGCCAAATGTCTAACTTGCTCCAAAGTCAAAGCCGAACATCAACGTCCTTCCGGTTTGCTTGAACAACTAGAAATTCGTGGAAATGGGAAAACTTAGCTATGGATTTCATTACCAAACTCCCTCGCACCTCAAGTGGTTATGATAGTATTTGGGTGATCATTGACCGTCTCACCAAGTCTACTTATTTCTTACTTATCCGTGAAGACTATAGGTTTGAGAAATTGGCCCGAATTTACATTGACGAAATTGTGAGCCGTCACGGTGTTCCCTTAAACATAATCTTCGATAGAGATGCTTGGTTCACCTCTCGTTTTTGGCAATCTCTCCAAATTGCTCTTGGTACACAATTGGATTTGAGCACGGCCTACCATCCCCAAACTGATGGTCAGACCGAGCGAACAATCCAAACTCTTGAGGATATTCTTAGAGCTTGTGTAATTGATTTTGGTGGCAATTGGGATTCAATCTACCCCTAATCGAGTTCTCTTACAATAATATCTACCACACGAGTATCAACATGGCTCCATTTGAAGCTCTATATGGTCGCAAGTGTCGATCTCCTATCTGTTGGAACGAGGTTGGTGAGGCACAAATCACCGGTCCCGATCTAATTCAAGACACATCCAACAAGATTATCCAAATCCGAGACAACATTCGAGTAGCGAGAAGTCGGCAAAAGAGTTATGCCGAAAAACGACGAAAACCCTTGGAATTCCTAGTCGGTGACTTTGTCCTTCTAAAGGTGTCTCCGTGGAAGGGTGTAATCCGATTTGGAAAGAAAGGCAAGTTAGCACCTCGCTATGTGGGTCCATTCAAGATCCTCGAAAGGATTGGGAAAGTGGCATACAAACTCGAGTTACCTCCAACACTTGGCAATGTGCATCCTACATTTCATGTATCTAATCTGAAGAAATGCCTTGCCGATGAAACTCTTCACATACCTCTTGATGACGTGCACATTGACGAAACGATGCACTTCGTTGAGAGACCAATGGAAATCATGGATCGCGAAGTCAAGCAACTTAAGCGAAGACGTATTCCTATTGTCAAAGTTCGTTGGGAATCTAAACATGGTCCTGAGTTTACTTGGGAACGAGAGGACCAAATGAAGCTCAAGTACCCCCATCTCTTCACTGATGCTGTCGCCTCCACTAGCTAAATTTCGGGACGAAATTCCCTCAACAGGGGATACTGTAACATTTATGATTTTCATTATCTGTACTTCAATTCAATGTGATACATTTCAAACCCAATTCTAGTACACTGATTTGATCCATTCGTACCAACATGTAAATACTATGTTTCAATACAAATCCGCAAATTTTACAAGAGTATATCCTATTAAAATTCTAAATAAGTTTATAATTATATAAATCTGTCAAAACTAAAATGTACAAGGACTGATTTTAACAAATTAAACAAGAAACCCTAATAGGCACGGTCGCACCTCGTTCTGGCACGGTCGCGCCAAGTGTCTTAGAACGGTCGCACGCCTTGCTTTAGAACGGTCGCGTCCGGTGCTTGGGCACGGTCGCGTCCGGTGCTTGGGCACGGTCGCGCCTCTTATGGGCACGATCGCGCCACTCGTCAACTGAAACGTAAATGCGGCCTTTAATCGCGGAATCGTTTGATTTCGTAACCGTTGCGCACGTTTCTACCATTAATAACCCAATTAAGAATTTTAATCATCGTAATTACAACAAATAAACCCAATTATACCGATTCATCTCAAAACCGTCAACCCACTTTCGCAAGACCACGAATTCCTCCATTACGATCCAAATTCTCTCAAGCAAACACACGATACCCACAACTCGATCCTCTCTAAGGCCTCTTAACACATGAGTTAGCCAGAGCTGCAGCAAAGGACACCGGAAACCAAACCCGTCGCCGCCGAAACTCGTTTCTACCACGCACTATCGATTAACCATCTTTTCGGGTAATTGAAATCTTCCACACTTTCCTTTTAGTCTATAGATCAAAAGCCCAAACCTAATTTGGGCTTACAATATACAATTTAACACGAACGCGAATCTAGGGTTCATTCTAAAATGGTTTAATCGAATCATACTTTGTACATGTTTTAAATACAATTAAACTATACAAAAAGACTCTTAATAACCTAATGGGTGAAAGCCCTATGATTCCAAAAATCATTATCATAAGAAATAGTCAATTCGTTTATGTTTTGGAACGAACACGGTCGCGCTAGTCTTCTAGCACGGTCGTGCTTCATGAGACACGGTTATGCTAATCCCAGCGCGGTCGTGCCTCACACACTCAGACCCAGTCATGCCTCTTGACTAGACATGGTCATGCCTCAGAATCCTAGACGCGGTCGTGCCTGGCCCAGACATGGTCGTGCCTAGTGAACAACTTTGTTATGCCTTCTGTTTGATCAACACGGTCGCGCCCTAACTAGCATGGTCGCGCCCGTGGTTCTAGCACGATCGTGCCTGGTGCCAGACACGGTCGTGTGTGTAAGAAAAATCTTGACAGAATATTTATTTTTTTATATTTTAAAACAATAGGTATTTCAGATTAATTTTCAATTAAAAATAATTGAGTTTATAAAGATTTATATTAACTTTTTTTAAAAAGATCAAATTCTTAATCCTAAAATAAATAGAAGTTAGTTATTTAAATTTACAGAATTAAATTTATATTTATTGTTAAACCCTACACTTAAATATTATTTACACAACTTATTTACACATCTTTATGAAAATAAAGTAAAGAAATTTATATTTAATATAAAACATCCGATACATTTTTATAACTAAATGACTAAGTTACATATTTTATAAATAAATAAATAAGGTAACAATTATTTATTAAATTTACATTAAACAAAAATTATTTATTTAGGTTATACTTAATTACCCCTAATACCTACATTATTTTTACAAATAAGTGAATAAATAATAATTTTGTAATTTATTTATTTAGTTATTCAAACTCAAACATTGATCAGAATGTTCTAAAATATCCATTTCAAATCTTTCATTTTATACAATACTTTTCAAGTACAAACCAAAAGCTTTATACACACATCCAATTCAATCATAGACTTAGACATAGACTATTGTGCATACTATTAATTCAATATACATCCCACACTAGGTTAACGTTGTGCATTACAAGGGTCATATTACTATATAGTATCTCTTGTTAGCTACGCCTTCGAATCAATTGAGTATTACATAGCCCCTTTTACTCTTTTATATTTTTGGGGTGGAACATGAACACTATACAAACTCTTGCTTACATTTACACAACCTACACAAATACAAATCCTCTTTACATTCATGTGTGCAATTTGAGCTTTATGCCTGAGTGCTAGGTGTGCTAACTTTTGTGTGCAATTTATGTACAATCATTAACTATTCAAGCCGACGGTTAACAATGATAGATCTATTGAGTCTAACACACCCATCCAGATTGGGGTGATTGTTACCGACAACACAATTTTGCATGCTAGTTACAAAGTTTGATTGTACTTTGGTTACACAATAGCTACTCTCCATAAATGCCTTATTTTATCATGCTATGTAAGGATTTGTTTATTCATAATCTATATGCTATCTATATACAAACCTGTGTATGCTCACCAACTTTTTAGTTGACCTTATTTTATTCATGTTTCAGGTACTAATGTGTGATTTGATCAAGACTTGCTACATTTAGGTTTTGGACCTAGATAATTTTAAATGAAGGATTATGTATTTTATTTTATGTACTTGGTTTGATTTGGTTTTATCTTGAATACTTGAAATGAATTTGAATGATTAATATATTTCAATTTAGTCAACCTTGTGCTCATGAACAGTCTACATGTCCCGCCCCGATGATTGCGCCGTCGGTTGGGGTGTGACATCATTTCTCTGTAAACTATGACCAGCTTCATCATCACTTCACTCAAATCCTCAAAACGTGTAGGTCCCTGGAGCCTCGTCGCGCAGCGGATATAACACGATCTGTTTTGCGATTTGTGTGGGAACAAAGAGAACGAAGCAGATAAAACATGAACAAAGACAACAGATAAGGAAACGACACGTAATCCATATCATAGAAGTCATCCCGTATTACAGACTACATACCGAAGGAGCACACATCTCTCATGTAAGCTCACGGTCCAGGGGTCGGGAGAGCTCTTCCCGACCCGGACATCTCTCAACCTTGTTCCAGAAGTTCCACCTACAAATGAAGACAAGTCTTCTATTCATAGGGGAAGGAACACTACCTGCGTACTTGACAAGTATGCAAGGCAAAAGCCTTGCGTACTTACTAAGTACGCATGGTTTGGTCATGCGTACTTGACAAGTACGCAAGGCAAAAGCCTTGCGTACTTACTAAGTACGCATGGTTTGGTCATGCGTACTTGACAAGTACGCAAGGCAAAAGCCTTGCGTACTTACTAAGTACGCAGGACCAAACTGGTGTGCGGGCTAAGTACTCAGAAACACCATCCTACGTACTAGCCACGTCACCGATACATAGAATTTAATCTATAGTTACAAAACATGCTTCTACAAACTCCCTCTTAACTATAGCATCAAATTCTATCTATCTCTAACACTGATATACATCAGTTTACAAATAATGTCCTAACAGACTCCCTCTAAACTAATGACATCACGTGTCTTCTGGCGAGAGTTGATCTTCTGGCATTCCACTTGAGATCTTCAAATCTTCAAACTTCAGTCTTCAGTTGCCGAGTGATGTCAAACCCGACTCCTTCAAAACTGTAGCTTTCATTGTAGACCAAAACAAGTGCTTCAATAAGAACCAACTAACCTAACACAACTCATTGTAGTTCATCCTCTCAGCAGTAGCAACCTCCACCCTGACTTAGGACTCTGAGTCTGACAATGTCTTCCTAACCAGGTAACAATAGTAGACTAAGACAACTCCAAATCAGCTGGCATATGATAGAGAGTTTGAGTTTCTAATAACCTGCATCAAACTAATCAGCTCCCATAGGAATTCCAGTAAGATAAACTTAAGTCTTCAACCAGATGTGTCCAACTCTATCCTGTATCTTCACGAGTCAACCAAATTCCCAAAGATGTTCATTTCTAATATTCCCTTTCAGTTTAAGCTCCATCTGACTAAACCAGAAACAAGGGTATGTTTCCTATCCCATCGGCCAATGATAAAAGGTTCCATCTTCAACTAATAATCCAACGAATATCCAGCTTCATCTTGAAAACACACGATAGAATCAAACACGAAAAATATAGTTTACACGAGAAATCATAGTTGAGATCCATGTTATGTCAAAGAGGTATATATATAGGAAGTACCAACGGCTTTTCCACCACCTCTTTAATGTCTCATGAATACTAGATTTTATCCCTCTTATTTCTCTGTAAACTATGACCAGCTTTATCACCACTTCACTCAAATCCTCAAAAAGCACAACTAGCCAAGTCCAGGATTTTATTCTTTTATTCCTTTGCAAAGATCCAAAACAGCAAATCCTTGGGTTCAAGTTGTTCAAGTATTCATCCCCTATTAAATAAGTATACCAGATACTCGTAGCCTACATATTCAGGTTTGAATACCTAAACAAGATGATTCTCTTTCCAAAAGACCCAAAGCAGCCACATCTTCACAAATAGAACGAGACCTTTAGCCGATGACGACCCAATTGCTCCCATCAGTTCAGCATTCATACCCTATTAAATAAGTATCGCGGATACTCGTAGCCTACATTTTCAGGTATGGACCCTTAAACAATATATGACAAGTGGTATCATCCAATAAAAATATCGTCTGTGTTTCGCCAAGCCACATCGTATACAAATTCTGGTCCGGAAAAACCAAAATTACTATCTTCTTAAGAATGGGCCGAAACACGCGTACAAATGATCACTCAAATTTTATTTTATTTTATTTTATTTTTTTTTAATCCCAGATGTCACACCCCGACCGATGGCGGAATCATCGGGGCGGGACATGTAAGACTGTTCATAGCACATGGTTGACTAAATTGAAATATATTAAAGTCAAATTTGCATTACAATAAATCCAAGTACAAGATCAAATTCAAACAAGAAACATAAACAATTCATAAAATTCTTGATTTATTTTGCTAAGTCCAAATCCTATGTTGAACACGTCTTGAATCAATCTCACATATTGGGGCCTGAAACATGAATAAAATAAAGTCAACTAAAAAGTTGGTGAGTATAACACAGTTGTATATAGATAGCATATAGTTGAAAACAAATCCTTTACATGACATGATAAATAAGGCGTTCATGGGGAGTAACTATTGTGTAACCAAATGTACAATCAAACCTTGTAACTAGCATGCAAAACAAATGTGTTGTCGGTTTCAATCACCGCGTACCATGGGTGGGTTTGTCAGACTCAATAGATCCATCATTGAAAACCGTCGGCTTGTATAGTTAATGATTGCACATAAGAGCATACAAAGGTTAAACACACCTAGCACTCGGGCACAAAGCTCAAATTTTTGCACACATGTATGTAAATAGGATTTTTGCACTTGTGCTGTTTGTGTAAATGTAATTGTGTAATGTGTAATGAGTATAGAGTTCATGTTCCACCCCAAAAGTGTAAAAGAGTAAAAGGGGTTGTGAATACTCACTTGGTATGGAAGTGAAGCTAACAAGGAATATAGATAGCAAAAGATCCTTGAAAAGCACACTTTAACCTAAATAGTAATATGCATTGAATCACATAGATGTATAAAGTTTAAGAATGAAAGTTGGATTTGTATATAAAACCATTGGTTTGTATTTAAAAAGGATTGAATAAAATATATAAAGTTTGAGGTAAAATATGTTTGAAACAATTTAATTAGGTTTGAATTAAATAAATAAGTGTATAACTATAGTTTATGAAATAATGTCAATATTAATTGTAATTAAGTATAAATAAATAAAACGATTTTGATTTAAAATGTAAAGTAAATAAGTCATCATTATTTATAAATTTTGTAACTTAATTATTTAAAATATCATTTAAGTGTAAGATGATAAATATAAATTTAATTTTTATAAACTTTTCAATAAATTACATTTATACCAAGATTAAACTTTTAATCTATTTTTAAATACAGAAAACATATTTTTATAAAATCTGAAACATTTACTGATTAAAATATAAAAATTATAATTCTGCTAAAAATTCTGAGTCTAGCACGACCGTGCCTCGGATGGGCACGATCGTGCTCAAGCCACGGGCGCGACCGCGCTAGTCGGGGCGCGACCGGGTTGATCAATCAGGAGCACAATCTAGACAAGTCATCAGGCACGACCGTGCCTTAGCCCGGCACGGTCGCGTCTATGATTTTTAGACACAACAGAGACTAGCCCAAAGGGCATGACAAGGTCTGGACGGATGACACGACCGCGCTTCTAGTCGACACGACCGCGCTAAACGAGGCACGGCCGCGCTAGATGATTAGCGCGACCGTGTCTAATCTAAATCAGACACGAATCGAGAATTTCTTGTATTTTAAACACTAGGATTGTTAGGGCTTTTGATTAATAGGTTATTACGTGTCTTTTCATATACCTTAATTGTATGGAAATCGGGTTTAAGTATGGGTTCGATTAAATCATTTTTATTGAAAACATGGTTTCTGATTCTGGTCGATTTCTATTGTGGAAGCCCAAATTGGATGAGGGCTTTTGATAATGATACTGAAATGAATGAGAAGACGATTATATTTACCCTGAAACGAAACGAATTTATAGAGAACGGTTGGAAGGAAGCTCCGGCGACGACGGCTCGAGTTCCGACGATCTTTACTGCAACTCCGGTCAATCCAGACAGTCCGGAAGCTTCAGAGATGGTTTGATATCGCGATTCTGCTACTGAGTTGGGAGCATTTGGGTCGAAAAGCTTTGAGAGAGTTTCTTTCTTGAAATTTGCTTGAGAGAGTTTTCTTGCAAATGAATACTGAGGCGTTTGGGATTTGAAAAGTGGTAATACAATTGTTAAGGGGAAAAGAAACGTATAACGGTTTCGGATTCGAACGATCGGGTGATTAATCTGCATTTACGTTTTTCTGTTACGCAGGCGCGACCGTGCCAAGGAGAGGCGCGACCGTGCCTAGGCACCGGGCGCGATCGTTCCAGAGCAGGTCGCGCGACCGTGCCAAAGCACTTGGCGCGACCGTGCTAGAACGAAGCACGACCGTGCTCACTAGGGTTTCTTGATGTTTTTCAATTTTAGTCCTTGACTTTTCAGGTTTGATAAGTTTGTACCAAATAGTTTCTTGTATAGCGTTTAAATGTAAATAATCGAGTAAAACTTGCGAACTTGTATAGAATCATTGCATTTTATTTACCACGGGAAAAATATTGAGACATTGCACGAGTATAGAACTTGAAATTTCATTACATTGAATTGAAATATGAATACTAAAAATCAGAAATGTTACAGTCTCCCCATGTTGAGAGAATTTCGTCCCGAAATTTAGCTAGAGGAAACAACATTATTGGTAAAAAGATGAGGGTACTTGAGCTTCATTTGGTCTTCTCGTTCCCAAGTGAACTCAGGACCACGCTTAGACTCCCAACGAACTTTGACGATAGGAATACGACTTCGCTTGAGTTGCTTGACTTCACGATCCATAATTTCCACCGGCTTCTCAACGAAGTGCATCGTTTCATCAATGCGCACGTCGTCAAGCGGTATATGGAGATTTTCATCAGCGAGACACTTCTTTAGATTAGATATATGAAATGTAGGATGCACATTGCCAAGAGATGGAGGTAACTCGAGCTTGTAAGCCACTTTCCCAATCCTTTCAAGGATTTTGAATGGACCAACATAACGAGGTGATAACTTGCCTTTCTTTCCAAAACGGATCACACCCTTCCATGGAGATACCTTAAGAAGAACGAGATCACCGACTTGAAATTCCAAGGGTTTTCGACGTTTGTCGGCATAACTCTTTTGCCGACTCCTCGCTACTCGAATATTATCACGGATTTGAATAATCTTGTCGGAAGTTTCTTGAATTAACTCGGGACCGGTGATTTGTGCTTCACCAATCTCGTTCCAACAGATCGGAGAACGACACTTGCGACCATAGAGAGCTTCGAATGGAGCCATGTTGATACTTGTGTGGTAGCTATTGTTATAAGAAAACTCAATAAGGGATAAATGTGAATCCCAATTGCCACCAAAATCGATTACACAAGCTCTAAGCATGTCTTCAAGAGTTTGGATTGTTCGCTCGGTTTGGCCATCAGTTTGGGGATGGTAAGCCGTGCTCAAATCCAAACGAGTACCAAGAGCAGATTGTAGAGATTGCCAAAATCGAGAAGTGAACCGAGCGTCTCTATCAGATATTATGTTCAAGGGAACACCATGACGGCTCACAATTTCATCAAAGTAAATTCGGGCAAGTTTCTCCACTTTGAAGTCTTCACGGATAGGCAAAAAGTGGGCAGATTTGGTGAGTCGATCAATGATCACCCAAATACTATCATAACCACTCGAGGTGCGAGGGAGCTTGGTAATGAAATCCATAGCTAAATTCTCCCATTTCCACACGGGAATTTCTGGTTGTTCGAGTAAACCAGAAGGACGCTGATGTTCGGCTTTCACTTTGGAGCAAGTTAAGCATTTGGCAACATAAAGAGCAATGTCCTTCTTCATACCGGGCCACCAATAAAGCTGACGAAGATCTTGGTACATTTTATCCGCACCAGGATGAATAGAATAACGAGTCTTATGAGCCTCATTCATGAGATTTGTACGGAGATCATCGCGATCGGGAACCCAAATACGGTTCAAGTAATATAGTAAGCCATTGGGTTTAGATTCAAGAAGAAGTTCAACACCACACGAAATTTCTTCATACATGTTACCCTCGGTAACCGAGACGTGTTGAGCTTCCAGGATACGGGTTTGAATATCGGATTGAATACGGGCGCAATGAAGCATAACATGGTCTTTTCGACTCAAAGCATCGGCTACAACATTCGCTTTGCCGGGATGGTAACGAATCTCACAGTCGTAGTCGTTAAGGAGTTCGACCCAACGTCGTTGCCTCATATTGAGTTCTTTTTGGTTGAAGATATGTTGAAGACTTTTGTGGTCGGTGAATACCACACATTTCGTGCCATATAGGTAGTGTCTCCAAATCTTTAATGCGAATACGACCGCACCCAACTCGAGGTCGTGCGTCGTATAATTCTTTTCATGAATTTTGAGTTGTCTTGATGCATAAGCGATCACTTTGCCTCGTTGCATGAGGACACAACCAAGACCTTGGTTAGAAGCATCACAATAGACAACTAGATCATCATTTCCATCGGGGAGAGTCAAGATGGGAGCATTGCACAACTTTTGCTTAAGAGTTTGGAAAGCTTCTTCTTGCTTCGGTCCCCATTCAAAAGCTTTACCCTTATGGGTCAAGGCGGTAAGAGGGACAACAATCTTTGAGATGTTTGAGATGAAACGACGATAATAACCCGCAAGACCAAGGAACGAACGAACTTCGGTAGGAGTCTTCGGGGCATTCCAATTCTTAACCGTTTCAATCTTAGCAGGATCAACATGAATACCCTTGTCGTTGACGATGTGACCAAGAAATTGAACTTCTTTTAACCAAAATTCACATTTGGAGAACTTGGCATATAGTTGTTCTTTCTTTAAAAGGTCCAAAACCAATCTAAGGTGTTCTTCATGGTCGGCTTTAGTCTTGGAATAGATTAAGATATCGTCAATGAAAACGATCACGAATTTATCAAGGTACGGTTTGCACACACGATTCATGAGGTCCATGAAAACTGCGGGTGCATTGGTTAATCCAAAAGGCATAACCATGAACTCGTAATGACCATACCTTGTCCGGAAAGCAGTCTTAGGAATGTCATCTTCTTGAACACGGAGCTGATGATAACCAGATCGAAGATCAATCTTCGAGAAACACGTAGAACCTTGAAGTTGATCAAATAGATCATCGATTCTAGGCAAAGGATAGCGATTCTTGATAGTAAGCTTATTGAGTTCGCGATAGTCAATACACATACGAAATGATCCATCCTTCTTCTTTACAAATAAGACGGGTGCACCCTACGGTGAATGACTCGGGCGAATGAACCCTTTATCGGAGAGTTCTTGAAGTTGACTTGCGAGCTCTTGCATTTCGGAAGGTGCAAGACGATAAGGAAGCAACAGGGTTAGCTCCGGGCATGAGATCAATACGGAACTCGACTTGACGAACGGGAGGAAGACCGGATAAATCTTTAGGAAACACTTCGGGAAAATCTCGAATAATGGGAATGTCTTGGATACTCTTCTCCTTGACATCCTTTTGAACAATATGAGCTAGGAAGGCGATGTACTTCTTTCGCAAGTACTTTTGAGCAGTAGTACAAGACATCAATTTAAGGCCCTTGCAAGGCTTTTCACCAAAAACCCTTAAGGTTTCTCCCGAAGGTAGCGGAATTCGGATGCACTTTTCAAAGCAAATAACTTCGGCATGATGATTTGATAGCCAATCCATACCTATGATAATGTCAAAGCTTCCTAGTGGCATTGGAATAAGGTTGATTGGGAATGCATGATCATTAAGTTCTAAAGAGCAATCATAGATAATAGACTCAATTGTAAGGGAGTCACCATTTGCTATTTCAACGGTGAAGGTTTTCTCTAATTGGGATCGTGTCTTTGCAAGTAAAGGCTCAAAATTAAGTGACACAAAACTTTTATCGGCACCGGTATCGAACAAAATGGAGGCATATTGACTATTAACAAGGAACGTACCATTAACCACGTCGTTGTTGGCTTGAGTTTCGTTGGCGTTAATGTTGAAAGCACGCCCACGAGCTCCACCTTGTCTAGTATTTGCGAGCCTTGGACATAGATTACGAAAATGATTCGGGTCACCACACTCATAACAAGCACGCCCATTAGCAATGGCGGGAGCACCTTGATTAGCCACTTGAGGTACGGTTTGGTTTGGAGGGTTGACTTGGCCCGTAAGGGCTTTGGTCCTACAAACATTAACCGTATGACCATATCTCCCACAATAAGTACAAAGGCGACATGGGATGTTTTGGGGACGATGATAGTTGCAGGTGGCACAAAGTGGGTAAATTCCACCATATGGCTTTTTGACTGGTGCTTGAACCATAGGTGCAGCTTGGTTCACGGGAACAGCAGGAGTAACCACAGCAAAATTTATAACCTTCCTCTTTCTAGTGTTGCGAGAGGGCTCGGTTGTAGCTTCTTTGGTGTGGTTAGGAGGGGCTACGGTTTCAGCAACTTTCTTAGAACTCTTTTTGGTAAGAGTTCCAGCTTTAATATGATTATCGGTTAGGGTAGCAGACAGGCGGATGGCATCTTCCAAAGTAGCAGGATTTCTACCTAAGACAGTATCTTGAATTTGTCTTGGTAGCCCACCAATGTACTTTTCGATGCAACGAGATAATGGAGTGACCATGTGGGGCACAAGAAGACTCAATTCATGGAACCGAGTTGTGTAAGCCAAGTGTTCCCCACTATCTTGGGCAAGATCCCAAAATTCGGCCTCTAACTTCTTCACTTCATTGCGAGGACAGAACTCCTCGGTCATAAGCCTTTTGACCTCATCCCAAGGTAAGGCCATAGTTACATCAACACCCCTATTCCTTTTCTCCCCATTCCACCATGTAAGTGCCCGCTTTTGAAGGACACTAGTAGCATGACGAACACGGAGGTTGTCGGGACAGTCACTATTGAGAAAGGTATTCTCAATACTTTCGAACCATTGGAGGAGTCCGGTAGCTCCTTCGGTTCCATAAAACTTTAGGGGATTGCACGAATTGAAGTGCTTGAAGGTGCATTGGGATGGATTACCACCATTTCCACCATTACCACCATTATTACCACTATTGCTTCCATTGCCATTAGTGGCACCATTGGCTTGGGTGAGTTGTGTCACCAATTGAGTAAGGATAGCAGCAATGTCGGAGTTGGCGTTAGCGGCGGGAGCACGACGAGGAGGCATTCTACAGATTTGAAACACAAGACAAGAGAGATTGTAAGAACTTATGAGAATTGCTAGGATTTAATAGAATGAGATAACAAAATAAAAGATAGATAATCATAGTTTGGATTGTACTCAAAAGTGACAAAAATTCACTTGAATACTAAGGCATATTAAGGTTAATTTAAACTCATATAATTTTCAAGGAGACATGCTTTAGCCTATAGGTAAACACTCATCTCGGGAGTTCCCAGGAAAGCATACGGGTCCCTCGGTTGATTGGGATTTATGCGAAATGCTTTCCTAGACAGAAAACCCAAAATACAGGTGTCACCCTTCCAGATTGCACGTGTCCTCAAATAATTTAACAAGTTTAAAAACCTCAACGAAGAAATAAAAATTTTATTTAAAGATTTTTGCTTCAAGAATTTTCCACATGCTTAGAAAGGATAAAGATAGAAAAAGAAGATAAGAATAATAAGAGGTTTAGGCCATAGGAAAGGATGTTATTTATTTAATTATTATTTAAGAATATCCTAATAAGTCATGCATTTCTAACAAAGAAGGTAGCAAATATAATAAAAATTAATCATGGTAAGCATGTAGCACATAGCACAAAATCATGAAGCATAACATAAGTGGGTGTCCTAAAGTTATAGTCTAGGTCAAGATGTCTAATAACCTAAATCCCTATAACCAAGGCTCTGATACCAATCTGTCACACCCCGACCGATGGCGGAATCATCGGGGCGGGACATGTAAGACTGTTCATAGCACATGGTTGACTAAATTGAAATATATTAAAGTCAAATTTGCATTACAATAAATCCAAGTACAAGATCAAATTCAAACAAGAAACATAAACAATTCATAAAATTCTTGATTTATTTTGCTAAGTCCAAATCCTATGTTGAACACGTCTTGAATCAATCTCACATATTGGGGCCTGAAACATGAATAAAATAAAGTCAACTAAAAAGTTAGTGAGTATAACACAGTTGTATATAGATAGCATATAGTTGAAAACAAATCCTTTACATGACATGATAAATAAGGCGTTCATGGGGAGTAACTATTGTGTAACCAAATGTACAATCAAACCTTGTAACTAGCATGCAAAACAAATGTGTTGTCGGTTTCAATCACCGCGTACCATGGGTGGGTTTGTCAGACTCAATAGATCCATCATTGAAAACCGTCGGCTTGTATAGTTAATGATTGCACATAAGAGCATACAAAGGTTAAACACACCTAGCACTCGGGCACAAAGCTCAAATTTTTGCACACATGTATGTAAATAGGATTTTTGCACTTGTGCTGTTTGTGTAAATGTAATTGTGTAATGTGTAATGAGTATAGAGTTCATGTTCCACCCCAAAAGTGTAAAAGAGTAAAAGGGGTTGTGAATACTCACTTGGTATGGAAGTGAAGCTAACAAGGAATATAGATAGCAAAAGATCCTTGAAAAGCACACTTTAACCTAAATAGTAATATGCATTGAATCACATAGATGTATAAAGTTTAAGAATGAAAGTTGGATTTGTATATAAAACCATTGGTTTGTATTTAAAAAGGATTGAATAAAATATATAAAGTTTGAGGTAAAATATGTTTGAAACAATTTAATTAGGTTTGAATTAAATAAATAAGTGTATAACTATAGTTTATGAAATAATGTCAATATTAATTGTAATTAAGTATAAATAAATAAAACGATTTTGATTTAAAATGTAAAGTAAATAAGTCATCATTATTTATAAATTTTGTAACTTAATTATTTAAAATATCATTTAAGTGTAAGATGATAAATATAAATTTAATTTTTATAAACTTTTCAATAAATTACATTTATACCAAGATTAAACTTTTAATCTATTTTTAAATACAGAAAACATATTTTTATAAAATCTGAAACATTTACTGATTAAAATATAAAAATTATAATTCTGCTAAAAATTCTGAGTCTAGCACGACCGTGCCTCGGAAGGGCACGATCGTGCTCAAGCCACGGGCGCGACCGCGCTAGTCGGGGCGCGACCGGGTTGATCAATCAGGAGCACAATCTAGACAAGTCATCAGGCACGACCGTGCCTTAGCCCGGCACGGTCGCGTCTATGATTTTTAGACACAACAGAGACTAGCCCAAAGGGCATGACAAGGTCTGGACGGATGACACGACCGCGCTTCTAGTCGACACGACCGCGCTAAACGAGGCACGGCCGCGCTAGATGATTAGCGCGACCGTGTCTAATCTAAATCAGACACGAATTGAGAATTTCTTGTATTTTAAACACTGGGATTGTTAGGGCTTTTGATTAATATGTTATTACGTGTCTTTTCATATACCTTAATTGTATGGAAATCGGGTTTAAGTATGGGTTCGATTAAATCATTTTTATTGAAAACATGGTTTCTGATTCTGGTCGATTTCTATTGTGGAAGCCCAAATTGGATGAGGGCTTTTGATAATGATACTGAAATGAATGAGAAGACGATTATATTTACCCTGAAACGAAACGAATTTATAGAGAACGGTTGGAAGGAAGCTCTGGCGACGACGGCTCAAGTTCCGACGATCTTTACTGCAACTCCGGTCAATCCAGACAGTCCGGAAGCTTCAGAGATGGTTTGATATCGCGATTCTGCTACTGAGTTGGGAGCATTTGGGTCGAAAAGCTTTGAGAGAGTTTCTTTCTTGAAATTTGCTTGAGAGAGTTTTCTTGCAAATGAATACTGAGGCGTTTGGGATTTGAAAAGTGGTAATACAATTGTTAAGGGGAAAAGAAACGTATAACGGTTTCGGATTCGAACGATCGGGTGATTAATCTGCATTTACGTTTTTCTGTTACGCAGGCGCGACCGTGCCAAGGAGAGGCGCGACCGTGCCTAGGCACCGGGCGCGATCGTTCCAGAGCAGGTCGCGCGACCGTGCCAAAGCACTTGGCGCGACCGTGCTAGAACGAAGCACGACCGTGCTCACTAGGGTTTCTTGATGTTTTTCAATTTTAGTCCTTGACTTTTCAGGTTTGATAAGTTTGTACCAAATAGTTTCTTGTATAGCGTTTAAATGTAAATAATCGAGTAAAACTTGCGAACTTGTATAGAATCATTGCATTTTATTTACCGCGGGAAAAATATTGAGACATTGCACGAGTATAGAACTTGAAATTTCATTACATTGAATTGAAATATGAATACTAAAAATCAGAAATGTTACACCAGATGCTAGTCCATGCGTACTTAGTAAATACGCACATAAAGGGTGCTCATGCGTATTTAGTCAATACGCAAAGCCAAGTGCTCATGCGTATTTGATAAGTTCGGAAACACAACCATGCGTACATCCTAAGTACGTAGAGTCAAATACTCATGCGTACTTAACAAGTACGCAGGACAACTTCTCTTGCGTAATTAGTAAGTACTCAGGACAAAACCCATGCGTACTTAGTAAGTACGTAGAAAAGCTGAATTTGCGTACTTATCAAAAAGTAACAGCTTTCTTGACGGATTTTGAGGAGAATGCTCGAAAAGTGACGGATCTGATAAATTGATGCTTCCAAAAGCTTAGAAAACATCATCTAACAAACCCTTAGCCTTCCAAACACCAAATGAAGTGATAACAAACTAGGATTTAAGGATTTTTGGAAGAAAAGTAGCGAACTTTTATATCTCAGATCTGCTCAAAAAACGCTAAAACCCAAAACTGGAACACAAATCAACGAACACCGAGGCTCTGATACCACTTGTAGGTCCCGGGAGCCTCGTCGCGTAGCGGAAATAACACGATCTGTTCTATGATTTGTGTGGGAACAAAGAAACGAGACAGAGAAAACACGAACATAGACAAAAGACAATGAAACGACACGTAATTCATAACATAGAAGTCATCCCGTATTACAGACTACATACCGAAGGAGCACACATATCTCATCTAAGCTCACGGTCCATGGGTCGGGAGAGCTCTTCCCAACCCGGACATCTCTCAACCTTGTTCCAGAAGTTCCACCTACAAATGAAGACAAGTCTTCTATTTATAAGGGAAGGAACACTACCTGCGTACTTGACAAGTACGTAAGGCAAAAGCCTTGCGTACTTACTAAGTACGCATGGTTTGGTCATGCGTACTTGACAAGTACACAAGGCAAAAGCCTTCCGTACTTACTAAGTACGCATGACCAAACTGGTGTGCGGGCTAAGTACTCATGAACACCCTCCTACGTACTAGCCACGTCACCAATACATAGATTTTAATCTATAGTTACAAAACATGCTTCTACAAAAAGCACAACTAGCCAACTCCAGGATTTTATTCTTTTATTCATTTGCAAAGATCCAAAACAGCAAATCCTTGGGTTAAAGTTGTTCCAGTATGCATCCCCTATTAAAGAAGTATCCCGGATACTCGTAGCCTACATATTCAGGTTTGAATACCTAAACAAGATGATTCTCTTTCCAAAAGACCCAAAGTAGCCACATCTTCACAAATAGAACGAGACCTTTAGCCGATGACGACCCAATTGCTCCCATTAGTTCAACATTCATACCCTGTTAAATAAGTATCCCGGATACTCGTAGCCTACATTTTCAGGTATGGACCCTTAAACAATGTATGACAAGTGGTATCATCCAACAAAAATCACGTCCGTGTTTCGCTAAGCCACATCGTATACAAATTCTGGTCCGAAAAAACCAAAATTACTATCTTCTCAAAAATGGCCCGAAACACGCTTACAAATTATCACTAAAAATTTTGGCCAAGAAAAGTTTTCCCGCCAAAAACCTCCATTAAGTCATAGAACCTGCTGATTGCAAGTTCTGTTGAGAGATCTGATGAAGTGTTGACACATTTTGTCAGATACAGATTGAGAACTTGGAGGGCATTAAGAAAGTTCCAGTTTAGCTCTTCTACTCCACTAAACTCCCATCCAATCCAGAATTTCTCAGCTATTTCATCATACCCCCAAACTAGAACGGAGTCAAATTCTAGCTTCTTTGAAGTTAGGAAGCGTTGGGGGGTAGATGAATGACTTATTATGGTTGTAGCTTCAGGAAGAATGTTGAATGATGGAGGTGTGTTTTCATGAAGAGTTTCTTCTTGTAGCACCTCATCTACAGCTCGGACGACTAACTTCCAACATCTTCGTCTTCATCTACTGAGTCTGGCAAGTCATGGATTTGAACAAAGGCAGGTTTGTATAGGGAACTTTGAAACACAGTCTGCTCTTGTATCCATTCTTCAAGGCTGTCAGCATCATCTTCCTTAGTAACCACCTCCCCTTTTTTAGTTGCATCAGTGAAAAGGGATGTATCTGTTTGAGTTCCCACTGATACAAGAGAGGGAGTAGGCACAGTTGGGCATTGATGGGCTTCATGCATAGAGACTTGGTGTCTTAGTTTGGACACTTCAGCCTCTAGCATTGCCACCCTAGCCGTCAATTCCAAGTTATGAAGTTTCAGTCTGTCCTCATCCACAGTTGTGGAATCCTTGGAGCTAGATGGGGCCTTAGGCCTAGCCTCTGCATCCCCATCACCCTGGTTTTCTTGGCGCCTGAGATTCCTCTCTGTGAGAAGTGTTTCAAAAGAAACATCCTCACTGGGAGATTCCATGGTTAGGGTCTTAGCTATGTTATCACTGTCCTCCTAGGCAGTTGATGTACCAGGAGTAGTGATAGCCCTTTCCACATTCACTCTATCAATACTACCAGAGTGAACCTTCCTGGGTGAAGAACCTGGGTTGGGTGCACCAGCAGCCAAGTCAATCAATACCTCCGATATAGTGGTTGTTGGAGAAGGTATATCATCTTGACCACGTGCCTCTGCATTTACACAACTCTACTGAGAGAAAACCCTAAATGCCTCTCCAATGTCACCAGCAGCAGCCTTTCTGAAACTGAAAATTTAGATGATGACTTTTCGGTAAATGCTGTAGATGTTGTTGATGCTATTACTGAAAATATTGATGTGGTTGCTGATGTTGAAGACTCTTCCACCATGAATGAATAGACCCCTGATCAAAATCAAAGCAATCTGCAGCAAGGGATATAGCTGGAAGTAGTACCAGCACAAAGGATCCACAAAGAACATCCTCAAGAAAATATTATTGGCCAAGTTCACCAAGGATTTCTCACAAGAAGCAAATCTCACGAGGCCAATATATGCTTGTTTTCAAGTTTTCTATCTCAGGTGGAACCCAAGAAAATAGATGAAGCACTGAGACACAGCAACTGGATTGAGGCAATGCAGGAAAAGTTGCTGCAATTCAAGAAGCAGGATGTCTGGAAACTTGTTGATCTTCCACCAGGTCCATATACCAGGATGTCTGAGCCATTCCATTATCTCTCTTCTCTGAACCTAAGTGCATAGGCACCTGGTCAAGATGATATACCTTCTCTAATAACCACTATATCAGAGGTATTGATTGACTTGGCTGCGGGTGCACCCAACCCAGGTTCATCACCCAAGAAGGTTCACTCTGGTAGTATTGATGGAGTGAATGTGGAAAGGGCTATCACTAATCCTAGAACATCAACTGCCTAGGAGGACAGTGATAACATAGCTAAGACCCCAACCACGGCAACTCCCAGTGAGGATGTTTCCTGTGAAACACTCTTCACTGAGAGGAATCCCAAGCGCCAAGAAAACCAGGGTGATGGGGATGCAGAGGCTTGGCCTAAGGCCCCATCTAGCTCCAAGGATTCCACAACTGTGGATGAGGACAGACTGAAACTTCATAACTTGGAATTGACGGCCAGGGTGGCAATGCTAGAGGCTAAAGTGTCCAAACTAAGACACCAATTCTCTATGCATGAAGCCCATCAATGCCCAACTGTGCTTACTCCCTCTCTTATATCAGTGGGAACTCAAACAGATACATCACTTTTCACTGATGCAACCAAAAAGGGGGAGGTGGTTACTAAGGAAGATGTCACACCCCGACCGATGGCGGAATCATCGGGGCGGGACATGTTTACTGTTCATAAGCACAAGGTTGACTAGATTGAATATATTAAACATCAAATTTCATAACAAGTAGTCCAAACACAACCAAATCCAAGATAGAAAAAATTGAAATACATAGAATATTTTTATTTAAATTAACTAAGTCCAAGCCTATGTGTAGCACATCTTGATCAATCTCACACATTAGAACCTGAAACATGAATAAAATAAAGTCAACTAAAAAGTTGGTAAGTATAACACATGTTTATATAGATATCATATAGTTTGTAAAACAAATCCTTACATAACATGGTAAATAAGGCATTTATGGGGAGCAGCTATTGTGTAACCATATACAATCAAACCTTTGTAACTAGCATGCAAAAATTTGTGTTGTCGGTATCAATCACCCCAATCTGGGTGGGTTTGTCAGACTCAATAGATCTATCATTGAAAACCGTTGACTTGAATAGTTAATCATTGCACATAATCGCATACAAAGGTTAGCACACCTAGCACTAGGGCATAAAGCTCAAATTGCACACATGAATGTAAATAGGATTTGTACTTGTGTTGTTTGTGTAAATGTAAACATGTAATTTGAATAATGTTCATGTTCCACCCCAAAAATGTAAAAGAGTAAAAGGGGCTATGTATACTCACTTGGTTTGGAGGCGTTGCTAACAAAGATACTAGATAGAATAAGGATCCTTGAAATGCACAAATTAACCTAAAGTGTAATGTATAGGGTATTAATAGTGTGCACCAAAGTTTGAGTCTAAAGTTGCATTTGGACTTGTGTAAGAAAGGTCATTGATTTGTAGTTGGTGTATTGAATAAAATGTATCAAGTTTGAAAGAATATTTTTAGAACATTTTGATTAAAGTTTGAGTTTGAATAATTAAATAGGTAATGTAAATAATTATTGTTTATGAAAATATTATAAGTGTTAAATGAATTTAAGTGTAAATAAATAAATGTCTTTGTTTAAACATAAAGTAAATAAATAATCATTTTATTTATTTATTTATAAAATGTAACTTAACCATTTAAATACTTTTTAAATGAAAGGTTCAACAATAATTGTAAATTAAATTTTATAAACTTTAACAAATAATTTTCCATTTATTAAATATTTGTTCTTTCTAAATAAGGTTAAATGCAATTTTATAAAAATCAACCATTTTTACTTTGTAATTTAATCAGAATTATTGGGGTTTGAAAAATATATAAAATTTATAATTCTGTCAAGATTTTAACTCACACACGACCGTGCCTGGGAAGGGCACGATCGTGCTCGAACCACGGGCGCGACCATGCTAGTCAGGGCGCGACCGTGTTGATCAAACAGAGGGCTTAACTAATTAAATCATTAGGCACAACCGTGCCTTGGCCAGGCACGATCGTGTCTATGAATCCAAGATACGACTGAGATTATCCAAAGGGCATGATTGGGTCTTGACAGGAGGACACGACCGCGTCTCGTGAGGCACGACCGCGCTAGATGATCAGCGCGACCGTGTCTGTTCCAAATCAGGAACGAATTGACTAATTCTTATAATAACAGAGTTGGAAATCATAGGGCTTTCACCCTTTAGATTATTTCGAGTCTTTTTGCATAGATTAATTGGATTTAAAACATGTCCAAGGTTCGATTCGATTAAATCATTTTTAACGAAAATGTGGATTCGGGTTCGTGGTGATTTCCATATTGAAAGCCCAAATTATCATGGGGCTTTTGATCTATGAACTGAAACGAGTTAGCAAAAGGTTTCAATTACCCGTAAGAGCAGCGAATTGATCGAGAACGGTAGGGAGGAGTTCCGGCATCGGCGAGTTCGGCTTGCGGCGTGTTCTGCTACGATTCCGGCTGCTTTAAATGGTTCAGAAGCTTCTGGGAGAGTCGTTTGTGCGTTTGCTTGGGAGAATTGCAAGTAATTTGGAGAATTCGATGGTCTAGTGGACAATTTCATTGATTATTGGATGGTTTTATGAAATTCCATTTATTTGTTGTAATTAGGACGATTAAGTGGCTTAACTCTATTTGTTAATTGTTGGAACATGCAAAACGGTTACGAACTCGAACGTCTCTGTGATTAAATGCTGTATTTCCGTTTCAACTGGTACGAGGCACGACCGTGTCCATTTGCAGCGCGACTGTGCTAAGGCTTCATGTGCGATCATTCCAAAGCAAGTCGCGCGACCGTGCCAAAGCACTCGGCGCGACCGTGCTAGAACTAGGCGCGACCGTGCCAATTAGGGTTTCTTACTACTTTTCAACATCAGACCTTGTAACTTTGGTCTTTGACATATTTGTATAAATAGATACTTATGTAGTGTTTTTTTGTAGGTTATAACAATGTAAAATTTGCGGATTAACATTGAAATATAGTATTAAATTGATGGTACGAAAAGGAATAAAACAGTGCACTAGAATTGAGCTTGAAATGCATTACATTGGATTGAAAATACAGATACTAAAAATCAGAAATGTTACAGAAGACAATGTTGGCAGCCTTGAAGAATGGATACAAGGGTAGACTGTGTTTCAAAGTTCCCTATACAAACCTGTCTTTGTTCAAATCCATGACTTGCCAGACTTAGTAGATGAAGAGGAAGATGTCACTAAGGATTGGAAGTTAGTCGTCCGAGCTGTTGATGAGGTGCTAAAAGAAGAAACTCTCCATGAAAACACACCTCTATCATTCAGCATTCTTCCTGAAGCTGCAGCCATAATAAGTCATTCATCTACCCCCCAACTCTTCCTAACTTCAAAGAAGCTAGAATTTGACTCCATTCTAGTTTGGGGGTATGATGAAATAGCTGAGAGATTCTGGATTGGATGGGAGTTTAGTGGAGTAGAAGAGCTAAACTGGAACTCTCTTAATGCCCTGCAAGTTTTTTTTTTAATCCCAGATGCTTGTCCTTGCGTACTTAGTAAATACGCACATAAATGGTGCTCATGCGTATTTAATAAATACCCAAAGCCAAGAGCTCATGCGCATTTGATAAGTTCGCAAAATGCCCATGCGTACATGCTAGGTACGCAGAGGAAATACTCATGCGTACTTAACAACTACGCAGGACAACTTCTCTTGCGTACTTAGTAAGTACGCAGGGCAAAACCCATGCATACTTGTTAAGTACGCAGAAAAGCTGAATTTGCATACTTATCAAAAAGTAACAACGTTCTTGTCGGATCTCGAGGAGAATGCTCGAAAAGTGATGGATCTGAGAAATTGATGCTTCCAAAATCTTAGAAATCATCATCTAACAAACCCTTAGCCTTCCAAACACCAAATGAAGTGATAACAAACTCAGATTTAAGGATTTTTGGAAGTAAAAGTAGCGAACTTTTATATCTCAGATATACTCAAAAAACCCTAAAACCCGAAACTGGAACACAAATCAACTAACACGGAGGCTCTGATACCACTTGTAGGTCCCGGGAACCTCGTCGCGCAGCGGATATACACTGACATATTCTGTGATTTGTGTGGGAACCAAGAAACGAGATAGAGAAAACACGAACAAAGACAAAAGACAATGAAACGACACGTAATCAATAACATAGAAGTCATCTCGAATTACAGACTACATACCGATGGAGCACACATCTCTCATCTAAGCTCACGGTCCATGGGTCGGGAGAGCTCTTCCCAACCCGGACACCTCTCGACCTAGTTCCAGAGTTCCACCTACAAATGAAGACAAGTCTTCTATTTATGGGGGAAGGAACACTACCTACGTACTTGACAAGTACGCAAGGCAAAAGCCTTGCGTACTTACTAAGTACGCATGGTTTGGTCATGCGTACTTACTAAGTACGCAGGACCAAACTGGTGTGCAAGCTAAGTACTCAGGAACACCCTCCTACGTACTAGC
Source organism: Smallanthus sonchifolius (assembly GCA_023525975.1). NCBI lineage: Eukaryota > Viridiplantae > Streptophyta > Magnoliopsida > Asterales > Asteraceae > Smallanthus > Smallanthus sonchifolius. The sequence continues at coordinate 43,155,330 of CM042033.1, forward strand.
CATGTACACCGATACATAGAATTTAATCTATAGTTACAAAACATGCTTCTACAAACATGCTGACACTCACGCATCCAGAATGGAAGGGTGCAACAATGAACTACCAGGAGATAGTCAACTTCTTGAACCGATCCAAGATCAGCTATGCAATCTCTGCTAATCCAATTATTTCTAGACCATCCTTAGAACTGTTCGGAATAATGCAGATCAAGACTGCACGGTAACCCCAAACGTGATTAGGTCTACTTTGGTATGGCATGATATAGAGATTTTTGAATATACAATCAGGCGAGTGCTGCAGTTCAGAGACTTGCCTGATGATCCAGTGGTGTATCCAGGTTATGAGATTGATGGATGCTGGAAACAACGGATGGGGTATGTTGGAAGGGCAGACTATGCCTCGTACAAGAAAATGTGGATACTTGATTAGTGGCGGTACTTTGTACATGTCATGATCATGTGTCTTTTAGCCAGGAAGGCGGGAAATGTGACGCCCAGTAATTCAGGTGAATATCTATATTACATAAATGCACGTTCAAATCATATATTTCCTGAAGTATTATTTTGACTAAGTAAAGTCAAGGAGCCTAGCAAAGAAACTTATATCAAAATAGTAATCTTTATGAATTACTAGGGAAATAAGCAATAATAACCCGCAAAGTACGATCGTTGGTGATTAACAAGGATGTTATTCTAGTAAAAGTCTAGGGAGACGCTTTAACTTAAAAACACAAATATTGGTGACTAAACTCTTGAAAGTTGACATATAAATAATTGTTACATGTCGCTATGTTATTTTATGTGTAAAACACGTGTGATTTAGATAAAGTAATGACTAGGTCGGGATCAACTAGTAAACTAATAAACAAGTAAAAAAAAAATACATAAGGATAGTTGATCATAAAAAGTCCTACACCGGGTATTAGATCACGTGATCACCTAGAAGGTTGACTCCACCAAAGAACCTATCTAACTAAGACTTAGATTATAATTATGAGATGTGACAAGACCCAGCCCCCACCCTACTACCCCATTTCGGCCATACTTATGTGGGGCCACCCACACACCCACTCCACCATCATGACCATGAGCATGTGTCATGAGGGGCCATACCCAATCAACCAAAGGTGCAAGCAAGAGTCAATTCGTCAAGTGAATCATCCTTGATGTGACTTGGTTGATTACAACACCCAACCCCCACCCTTCTCCCTCTATCCGGCCGAAGTCAAGGAGAGCCCCACCCGACTCACACCACCTCACCACTTCCATACTTGTGTCATGAGAGGCCATGCCTCTTTGAGTGTAGACCACACCAACATCTTCCATCACATTAAATGCACCCACTTACACACTCAACCTCTCACTCTCTCATATATATACACACTCACGGCTCACACATGCACACACACAAACACTTTGCAATTTTTCAAATTCAAGAGTAAAAACCATAGAGAACTTAACTAGAAGCTTGAAGATTCAAGAAATTTCTTGAGGATTAGGGTCAAATTCGCAAGTAAGACAAGCCATTCCTCATCCTTTGTTGAAATTCTTCACCTAGCTCGTCTAGTGGTACGAAACCGTCATTCATCTTTTATATTTTCTTTACTTCCTTAAAGAAAGCATGTTGTTCATCCAAAAATTAAAGGAGGTTTAAAAAGCTAAAGAGTTTAAAAAGTTTAACATTTTTAGGATTTAAAAGCTAGATTTTATATAAAAAGATGTATGAAATTCAAAAATGATAAGTTTTTATACATAAGTTATTATCTTAACATATTTATGAAATATGTGTAAATTAAGAATTGATAAACTAAAAAGATGTGTGTAAATGTGTATATATGTGTGTAGCCGAAAATTGTAGGTATAAGTGTATATGTTGTTGTTTTGATACCATAATGATAGTTGTAGATGTTAAAAGCATGTTTAACATTAGATAAAAAGGTTTGAACATGGATACATACATGAAGGAATCATGATATATAGATATATATATGTAGGTGTGTTTTGGAAAACTTGATAAATGTATGTTCATAAAGTGTTAAACTTGTTAAAATGAGAATTATTGAATCATATGTATGCATGATTATGGAGTATGTTCATAAAAGTAGTTTATGATATTGGTTAAAAACACGACAATACATATATATATATATATATATATATGTATATATAGATATATATATTGATAACTTATCAAGTTCTGGAAATGTATACTAAGAAGATCATGTTAAAAACCCTAATATTATACATAAAGTATATGTATGTGTATGCATGTAAATCTTGAAAGCACACTGTCAAGTTAGTCTAAAAATATATGTGCATACATAAGGATAAAAGTTCTTATGTTATCATGGAGCATACTTAAATATATGTTGGATCGTTTGACTATATTTATAATTGTGTGCCTAGATTAGTACAAATAAATGCATGATAAACATAAACAAGTTAATAAATATCGTTTGGAACATGTAATTGTATGTACATATAGAGATAGACATACATAGGAAATACATGAACGATACTTGTATAATTATTGGAAAGAAATAATTATATGTGTTTATACATGGACTATAATATAAATATATTATAAGAAGATTACAAAAATAATATTTATTTTTGACAAACATAATGAGTCACCAATATGGAAATATAATAGTTTTTCCGGAAAATAAATAAAGCGTCTAGACTTGAATAATAATCACCAACGAGTCGTCATGATAAAACAATGTTTTAAATAAACAAAGTCGAACTTAACAGGAATAATTAAGTCGGGTGAACAACTTGCGTTTAAGACGGGTAGTCTTAATGGGTATAGTATCCTTGTGTAATTAGGATACGGATAAGCGGGTCTGCTGTTATTTAAAGATTTGCTAGCATCAAGGTGAGTTTCACTAATCCCCCTTTTTCTAAAGTTTTTGAAATGATTTGGGGTGGAAACATACTTGTAAAAGACTTTTGTATGTAAATGAATGAACTAATGATCTGACCGTATGTGTGTATTGAGGAAAAAGTAAAGCGCTTAAAGTCCTCTGAATAAGTTAGTAACCATTAGCTATTTTAGCCCGGGATTTTATGGATAGTACTATTGGGGGTGACGCCTCCGGTCATGGTTAGTCGCGCTAACCAGGGGTCCAAATGGCCGAATGACCGCATATTGTCTTACTCGCAGAAAGGCGGGGGGAGGCACAGAATGTTGGGGTTTGGTTACGGTCTCGTACATTACATACTATTTTGTATTCCTTGCAAGCTTACAAATGGGGTCAATAGATCGGATTAGTATTCAGATTCATTGGTAATACATGCAAAAGAGTTTTGATCAGGTTAAAGTGATCAAGTTTAAACAAAAGAGGTCTGATCAGATTAAAGTGATCAGGTTTAAGCAACAGAGTTTTGATCAGGTTAAAGTGATCAAGTTTAAACAAAAGAGGTCTGATCAGATTAAAGTGATCAGGTTTAAGCAAAAGAGTTTTGATCAGGTTTAAATAAAGGGTTTTGATCAGGTGAAAATGATAAGGTTTAATCATTGGGTTTATGATGACTCTTTATAATAATTTGTGAACACACCAACCTCGTGTTGACATTTTTAAGTATGTTTTCAGGAAAATGAACGTGGTCTCCAGGCTAGCAATGTAGGTTACTTACATACATGAGGATACAACTTTTGGAAGGATTTCACTTGTATAACTCATGGTTTTGAGTCATATTTGAGAAATCTTAAACTTTGTATAAAAACTAAGTTATGTTTTGGGATGTAAACATTTAAACTTTGATTATGTATCCAATATCACGTATGTGTTTGCGGTAAACATATGCTTTGAAAACCAGTGAACGTTACGCCTCACGTTTCCGCCTTGGCGGGGTGTGACAGAACTTGGTATCAGAGCCATTGATTATAGCGAACTAGGAGTCTAAAATGGAACCTAGTCTATAATTGAATGACTCGCTAAAACGTTTTCATTGCATAAGCATTGCATAACCAGTCATCATGTAATATGGATATTATAGTCAGGCCATGTCACACACTAACCCCACTTAAACTCCATAGTTAGGAAACGTCTTACACAACAATGGCTGAATCCACCGGGGAGACCATGCCCAGAGGACCAAGGATTGACGCATCATACTGGGAATGGCTTTGCCAAGTAGTTCAAATGTGGAGGGTGGAGGAGGATCTCCCTGTGACCTGCGACTCTGTCGGACTGACATGCGAATCACAACCAGTGCCGCTCACCGGGGAGTGCGCAGAATGCACCATCCCTTTACTTGTGTCCCGAACCAGTAAGCAAGGGATAGAGATTGATCTCTTGGAGATGAATGTGAAGTCCATCCGAAGGGACTTGGCAACTCTTCCAACTTTAGTGGAAAATGTTAATGGGATGGCGGAGGATCAGAAACTAATCGACCAGTCCCTTCAGCATGCATCCAGCCACATGATGGAGTTCGAGAAGAGATTGGCGGAAATGGAGAGGAGGACCGCCGCAGCCGAACGGAGGGCAGAAGTAGCCGAGCAGGGGGGTGATAGATGCTGAACTTCGGGCTACTCTAGCTGAGGCACGCGTGGAGCAGATGCTAACTTCAGCTACCATTCTGACAGGAATGCTTGCCTATTTCTAGACCTATTACGGGCAGGTTGTGCCCGTAGCATGTTATGTAGTTTAAAACTTTAGTACTGATGTGGTCATGTGAACCCATCCCTTTTGTATCCTTGTCTTTTGGAACAATGTACTATGTATGTTTTAACTATGTATGTTATGATGGTTGTTTACGTTTGACGTTGTATCCTTATGTCATGATCTATCATTATTATTATATAATGTTGTTTCTTTTTATATGTTATGTTAGAAAGAACGTCATTGCACCTAAGCGAAGGACGCCCCGTAACACTACTAGTGGCAACAACGAGACTATTTCCTCAAACGTGGAACAACTCTTAGCACAGCGAGTAGCTGCCGCCATGGAGCAGTATGAAGCAAATCGAAATAGTGGCGGAGGAAACGGCAGCGGTACCGGCGGAGGAGGTGCAGGAGGTAGCGGTACAGCAGGAGGTAGCGGTACAGCAGGAGGTTCCGGAGGTAATAAAAATAAATAAACCATAACACATAGTCATGATCCGAATTAATGACGTTATGACTTGTGATTCTACAGATGCTCCAAATAGGAAGTGCACCTACAAGGCCTTCCTATCCTGCAACCCCCGCAGTTTTAATGGCACCGAGGGTGCAGTAGGACTAATGAGATGGATAGAAAAGATGGAGTCGGTGATTGATATAAGTGAATGCACCACTGACTGCATGGTGAAGTATTCTACATGCACACTCACTAATAAAGCTTTAACCTGGTGGAATTCACAAGTCAAGGCTTTGGGGAGAGAGACATCGTATCAATTATCTTGGGAAGACTTGAAAAATATGATGATCGAGGAATATTGTCCTCGAAACGAATTGCTAAAGATTGAAACTGAGATGTGGAACTTACAAATGATCGGAGGTGATGTGGCGGGGTACACCGACCATTTTAATGAATTGGCAATTCTGGTACCTCATATGGTCACACCAGAACATAAGCGTGTGGAAAGGTATCTGTGGGGCCTTGCGCCTCAAATTCGTAGTATGGTAACATCATCTAATCCAATGGATGCCAAGAGTGCTATAACTTTAGCATTCAAACTGAGGGATGACGCATTGCGTAATGGAGTGTTTAGAAGGAAGGAGAATGAGGAAGGTAGATCTGGGGAGAAAAGGAAATGGATGGGAAATTCAAGTAACAAATCTGGAAAACAAGGGTTTAAGAAACAAGGAACTGAAGGAGTATGATAGGGGCCTACCGAGGTGTAAGAAGTGTGGAAATCATCACACCGGTGAATGTATCAAATGTGGAAAGTGTGACAGGTTTGGTCACACCACAGTTAACGACCGAATGGGGAAATTTAAACCGGGATGTTTTATATGTGGTGACCTGAAGCACTTCAAGAAGGATTGTCCCAAGTGGAAGAACCAGAACAACGCTCAGGCACCAGGGAGGGCATTTGTGATGGGTGCATGGGACGTACGCCAGGACCCGAACATCGTCACTGGTACGTTCCCGATAAATAATCACTATGCCTTTGTACTTTTTGATTCGGGTGCGGATATGAGCTTTGTGTCGAATGATTTTAAATCCTTACTCGGTATTAAGGCCAGCAAACTAGATCAAAGTTATACAATTGAATTAGCAAATGGGAAATTAATAGAAGCCGGAGAGGTCATTAAGGGTTGTACTTTATGTTTAGAAAACCATACATTCAGTATAGACCTTCTACCCGTTGAACTATGGAGTTTTGATATTGTTATTGGCATGGATTGGTTATCAAAGAATCATGCCGAGATCGTATGCTTCGAGAAGATCGTACGTATCCCACTACCAAGCGGAGAAATTCTTTCAATTCGAGGCGAAAAGTGTAGAACGATGTTGAAGACGATAAACTGCATGAAAGCTCATAAGTATCTACGCAAGGGTTATTGTGCATTCCTGGCTCACATCGTCGAGAAGAAACCCGAGGAACGTCGACTCGAGGACATACCAATCGTTAGGGATTACCCTGAAGTATTTCCCGAGGACTTACCTGGATTACCACCATCAAGGCAAGTCGAGTTCCGGATCGACCTAGTACCAGGAGCCGCACCAGTTGCATGATCTTCGTATCGTCTAACCCCTTCCGAGATGCAGGAACTGTAGAGCCAACTACAAGAATTACTTGACAAAGGTTTCATAAGACCGAGTTTCTCACCATGGGGAGCTCCGGTCCTGTTTGTAAAGAAAAAGGATGGAACCTTTAGAATGTGTATTGATTACCGAGAATTGAACAAGCTGACAATCAAAAACCAGTATCCTCTTCCTCGAATAGACGATTTGTTTGATCAACTTCAAGGTTCCAGTTTCTATTCTAAATTGATCTACGATCAGGGTATCATCAACTGAAAATTCAAGAAGAAGATATACCAAAAACGGCTTTTAGGACTCGTTACGGTCACTACGAGTTCCTAGTTATGCCATTTGGCTTGACTAATGCATCGGCTGTTTTCATGGATCTCATGAACCGCGTGTGCAAGCCGTACTTGGATAAATTCGTGATTGTGTTTATCGATGACATATTGATATTTTCACGAACCAAGGAGGAACATGAACATCATTTGAAATTAATCTTGGAACTACTCAGGAATGAGAAGCTTTATGCTAAATTCTCTAAGTGTGAGTTTTGGATCCGAGAGGTTCACTTTCTCGGACACGTCATCAATAAGAATGGTATTCACGTAGATCCATCCAAGATTGAAGCTATCAAAAACTGGTAAGCACCAAGAACTCCGACTAAGGGGCGTCAATTTCTGGGTTTGGCAGGCTATTACAGGCGATTCATCGAGAATTTTACAAAGATAGCCTTGCCTTTGACCACGTTAACTCAGAAGGACAAAAAGTTTGATTGGACTGATAAACAAGAATCAGCTTTTCAATTGCTGAAGCAAAAACTTTACAGTGCACCAATCCTATCCCTTCCTGAAGGAACTGACAATTTCATCGTGTACTGCGACGCATCACACCAAGGTCTGGGATGTGTGATGATTGTAGGTCCCTTCGTGTGTGTCGGATCGTTGCATGCAAGTGGTCTACTAGTCGGACCGGGTGTGGAATACCCATGACTAGGCGGAGAGTCTAACTAAAACAAAGTAAACCAACACGAGAGTCACAATAAAAGCTCTTTCTATTATAAACACTCGATGGTTACAGAGAGAATACAAATTGCGTACTTAACAAACTGAGTTCGTCTAAGATATGAGTTCTGCGTACCTATCCTCTGTGAACCAAACCTATTTATACAGACCTGACGCTTGCCCACTTAGCAAGTGCGCAGTACCAAATGCTCTTGCGTACTTAACAAGTACGCATCGGTCTTCCTACGTACTTGCTAAGTACGCAAGAGCTTTCTCCTGCGCAAAACACTTAGAAGAAATGCAACATACACTATGTAAAAGTAAATACAACTCGATAAACTATTACATAACGACTCTTACATACAAAGACAAAATACAGACATTAGAAATACAAACTAAGACTCTATTCAGAGTGTTGTCACAGGAAAGTGCATCAACAAACTCCCCTTGACAACAGCTCAGGATCTTCATCGTCTTCAGTCTTCAATCTTCAGTCTTCACAGCACTGGTCCCTTAGCTTCCATCTTCTTCTTGTAATCAAGGCAGAACTTAATCACCTTGTCATATTTAGAAGCAAGGAGCTTTGTCCATTCGTCCGTGTGGACACAGTAGCATTCCGCTAGTACCTCCAGATCTTTCACAGAAAAGTTGATGAAGTAGACTTCATCAAAGATTCTGATCAGTTCTTTTGGTACTGTGTTCCCACTCTCGGAACGAACCTTTCCCATGATCACAGCCTCGCCCATTTTTAGATCTACGTACCATTACCACATGTCACCAAGAATATCCTGAGATAACTTGCTCAAGGGAATCTTAGTTTCACATTGCACTGGCTTGTATACCAATCTCTTTATGTGCTTCTTAGTCACAGGATGTACAACGTGCTTATCCTTGACTCTTCTGGGCACTTGAGGCTTGAAGTATTCAAATTTCCCTGATCTTGCTTCCCGCTGTAGTGTTACCCACAAACCCATTGCTACTGCATGACTCGAGTGACTCAGCAGGTCGCGGTTTGCGAGGTTCACAAGGTGTACTTGGGCAAATAGTTGAACGCCTCACTGGTTGGTTTCAAGTATTGAACCCCCCCAGATCTTTTGATGGCGAACAACTGTTTGTCCTCCTCGAACCTAACAGCCAAGATCATACCTATAGCTTCGTGCTTGTCTGTGATGGACGTCTTTTGCCACACGGGAGCTGGACCCTTAGATGATGCAGAAGGCATGTCTTTATCTTTTGGTGCCTCGGGGTCCACAGGTGTAGGGTCGACTGGGGAGGCTTCAGTTGTAGCTTCAACATTACTTGCCATGTCAACTGAGCATGTGTCAAGCAGAGATTCGAGCGATGGTACTTCAAAGATCTCACCATCCTCTAACTCGTACTCTCCTTCCCCGTCGCCCTTGGGAATCTCTATCACCACATCCTCATCTTCATCATTCCAGTCATCACCAGAGTCGATATCTCCTTCTTCTAGATTGAAGAGAGCATCGATCTGTGCTTCTTTAGAGTAGTCAGGCTCTAGATATAGGATCTCATCATCAGATAAGTCCTTAAGTACTTCAGCCACTGACTTCCCTTTATCACCACCACCACCAGATGTATCACCACCCTCTTGCTGAGTAGACTCCCCCTCAGCCATTGGAACATAAGAGATGGGCACAATCGCCAAAGCTTGGTGCTCACCTCCACTAGGACCGGCTTCAGGATCCTTGTTTTTATCATCATCCTTAGTCAAGTCGACTGAATGACAAGGCTCAGCACCAGTGGATTTATGTTCTTTCTCTTTCTCTTTCTCTTTTTCTTTTTCTTTTTCTTTCTCCCCTGAGCACCAAGCTTCTTGGTCAGTTCTTCAACTAATTTGACCATCGCTTCGTGTTCTTTTCTCTGCAAATCCATCCTTAGCACAAGTGAAGTTCTGTGGCCTAGAATCATTTAATTGGTTTTCATCAGCAGCTCGTTCTATGCCATAACATTCTTCAGTTGCTCATTTGTCCCTGTTCTCTGGCTGTGGAGAATCCTAACTTCATTGGCCAAGGAATTAATCTGTGCTTGTTGAGCATCAGACTCTTCCTTTGACTTTTGAATGGTCTTCAACAGTTCAGCAACTTTGGTCTCTAGGACATTGATCCTTGCATCATACGGATCAGAATGCCTAGATGATGAGGCTTCAGCATTATGGATGGGGGAGGAGAAGATTGTGTCAAAGTCAAACCCTTGTGAGAAATCACCATAGTTGAAGGGTTGACCTGACGGCTCAGTGGTGTGAGGTGGGTGTGGGGATGTAATGATGGGAGTGGGTGTTATGGTTGGGGTGATGGTGACTGACTCCGTGAGAAGTGGAGTAGTCACCGTCACCTGGACGGTTGGAGTAGGGAGGGTCACCGTCACAGGAATCTCCTCTGTGACCGCTGTGACTACCACATTATCTTGTACTAGTGGCCTTCTCCTCCTTCTGTACAATTGTTGTGCTGGTGGGGTAGATTCTGACTCTGGACTGTCAGCTGCAGGTTGTACTTGCTGCATAGTCGGGATCTCTACAACCCTGGGGATAGCAACCTCTTGCCTATCGCCCCTCTTCTTGTTGGCACTCTCTTGCCTTTGTCTTTGTAGAGCAGCGTCAGAGTCAGAAGTCGGCTCATATTCGCTGCTCGAGCTTTGTCGCTTTCTTTTAGAAGACGACGTAGGCAGGGTTACCTGTGCCAATCTCCTCGGGTGTGCCTGGGATGGTGCATCATCGGAATCAGAAGAATCTGATTTTGTTGCTTCTGAATTAGATTCCTCAGCACCATCACCACCTTCGTCATCACCTCCATCACTTTCATTCTCTTCTTCTTGTTGTTCATCAGAATCATCACTCATCTCTGGTAACGAATTGGGACTATACCAATTCCAATCTTCTGGTGCGACATATGCTTCATTAAGCAGGTGGCCAAAGAGTTCAGTATGCACAGGGGTAGGATCTACACTGCCTGGCTTTAGAAACTGAGCAAATACTCTCTTGTCCACCCGTTTTACTTGCAGTTTCTCCCCGATAGCACGTAGGTTTGGCAATGCATCATCAATCAAGAGTTGCACAAACCTCGGGTACAATAGGAACCTAAACTTCTTTGCTGTATTGATCTGATCATTGATTGCTTTGAAGATGTAGCGAGATAAGTTGTAGCCCCTATTAAGAGACAAGCCCACCATGGCTACTGCAAGGTCATGACCCATGGCATCTTTCCCCGCTTTTCTGGACGAGATGCACATGATCATGATGTGGGCAAAATACCACCATTGATCCAAAACCCACATCTTCTTGTAAGAGGCATAGTCCCTCGCTCTGACATATCCCATTCTATGCCTCCAACATCCATCCACATAGTAATCTGGATAGGATGTCGGGTCGGTAGCGAGGTCTCCGAACTGCAGAACCCTTCTTATTGTATCCTCAGAGAAAGCGATAACCCGACCATCAACGGTAGCCCTTATGACATTAGGGGATACCGTGCAGTCTTGCTCTGCCGTCTCCCAGAATTGCTCCAAGTAAGGTCTTGAGACTGTTGGGTCAGCTGAGATTGCATAACTTATTTTTGATCGGTTCAAAAAATCAATGATCTGCCGATACTGCAAGGCTGCCCCTTTCCACTCAGGTTGAGTGTTCGCTAACAAGTTGAACTCATCAGTGAATGCCCGAGCCATAGTCTGCAGAAATACACAGAACACATAATCAGAACAACGTATATTATTGAAGATGAACAGACATGACACGGTATAGTAGGTACACTATGAACAAACATTTCAGACTTGAAAATTTTTCTAAGTGTTGGTCCTGCGCACTTAGCAAGTGCGCAGGATTTTCCTCTTGCGTACTTAACAAGTACGCAGGAATTGCTTCTTGCGTACTTGCTAAGTGCGCAAGAACAACACTTGGTAAAAATTTCATAATTTTAACAAAATCACAGACTGCTCAAAGACCGGTTCAAGTAGGTCGCCAATAGGTCAGAATCGAGGATTCGAACTTATGGGACCATAATTAACACTAGTAACTACCAAACCAAGACCAATTTTGACTTAAAATCGTCGCCCAATCCCACTGTCGATTAAAATTCCACCGACGGCTAGAATCGAGGACGAAATGGATGAATATGGAGTCGATTAAGAACCCTATTAGCATAGAAATGTCAATAAGTTACCCAAACAACCCCAATTTTACCCAAAATATTTTGGATTTAACCTAAAAATTGCTAAGTCAGAATCGGTCCAATGTCACGATTTAATGGATGGAAATCGCCTAGATTCTCACCAATGAGATGAAATGAGATGATGAAACTATAGACGGGACGAAAAAAATGGTTTACACACACTTGATTTTGAGTTAAATTTGCAGAGGGAAGGTGATCGGTTTGAAAGCTTGAAACTGAAAGAATTTTCTAAGTGTCACTTTTATACCCCTCACTTATTGATCGTGCGTACTTGTTAAGTGTGCACGAGTTAACTCTTGCGTACTTACAAGTACGCAGGACTTAACTCTTGCGCATTTACAAGTGCGCAAGACTAACTCTTGCGTACTTGCTAAGTGCGTAAGGTTTACTTCGTGCGAACTTGACAAGTACGCACAAGCCTTAAGTGCGCAAATTTGAAACTTAGATTTATGAAGATTTTCAGATCAAATAACGAACAAGATAAAAGTATTCAATCACGAGGTTTCAAATACAATTCATGAGAGTTAAACATAAAATATTTTTGGCTTTTTCTGATTAAACTTGAACAATGCATAAACTTAAAATCTTTTTGTTCTTTCTAGATAGATATATACAAGTATTCACACCAACTATTTTTGATCAAAGACACGAGCAGAGGATCATATCAGGCTATCTTTTAGCAAAAACGATACAAAATAAGCATCAAAGAATATGGGATCATGTCATGGATTACTCTTTATTCATACGTAATAAGCACATAGACAAGTAATTCAAGTTGACAATATTATAAGATTTGAAACTATACGCATCTTTGTATCATGTTCTTATGTATTAAGGTATTAATTATAAGACATACAACGTGTACCCCACTGAAATGCTATTTTAACTTCCACTATCTCAAGGCATCTAAGATTTTCCCAATGATTTTCTAGATTTTCAGAATGAAGCTACATCTATTAGCACAGGAAAAATCAAGCAGAATCCATAAGGATTATCGGGAATCATAAGATTCAGAATCGAGTGATTCATTTGTCTTGGTTTCATGTGATTTTCTTCTTTGAATATCGGGATGATGATTCAGGATAATAGATATGGTGTTTGATTATCAGGTAAGGGGATCCAACTTTTATCTGGATTTGATTTCAATGAATCAGGAGTGATTCAAGGGTGAATACATGCTCAACGGTTAATGTAGAGACATGTCTTGATTCAATCTCTCCTTGCATACTTGTGAGTATGGGCAGTGAGATGAACCGCATTAATTATGCTAACGACATAACCCGAAACTGATCTCAAAAGAAAATTATTGCCAAAATCTAACATCGTTTATCTGATAATGATCTTTTCTATTCTTTTACGCACACACGCTTGCAAACATGGGTTCAAATCACGGTTGTAATTTAGATTTAGTTTCCACACTACTAGTGATTCAAAGACGCATACAGCCTACTGACAATTCAAATTACTTGTAAATAAACAGATTAAAAACATAATAATTTAAACAATTAAGTAACCATGACGCAATCATTTCCCATATGAGCAGTCTATGGTGTTTAGATCATTTCTGATGTACCGTCATTTCCTCTTTTCTCAAGTTAACTTTGAAATTTTCTCCATTTTCTATTTTGTTTTTGATTTTTGTAAAATATTTTAAAGGCTAAAACAACTATACAGAATATTTAAAAGAATTAAAAATTTAACTTTCATGAATTGAATTAAGTTAAGAAAACTTAGTTTTCACTCAGGATTGAACATTCCTATCAAGTTGACAAGATGCTCAAAATGGGATCGGTCAAATGCCTTTGTGAAAAGGTCAGCAAGATTGTCATCCGTGTGAACTTTTACATGTTCAATTAAATGCATTTCAGCACAGTCACGAATGAAATGATGGCGAATCTCTATATGTTTAGTTTTGGAATGTTTCACCGGGTTATTTGTGATGGACATGGTGGCATTGTTGTCAATGAATAGAGGAGTTCCAGTGAAGTTTAACCCGTAGTCTCTCAATTGTTGTTGAATCCACAGTATCTGAAAAACAACTGCTCGATGCAGCATTGTATTCTGCTTCACAGGTTGAGACAGAAACCGTTGACTGCTTCTTACACTGCCAGGAGACTAGTCTGTCTCCTAAGAATTGACATCCACCAGAAGTTGACTTTCTGTCAAGGTTACAACCGCCATAATCTGAATCAGTGTAGGCTTTGAAGTCGAATGACTGCTGCTTAGAGTACCAAAGACCTAATCGGGGTTTCCCTTTCAGTTATCTGAAAATTCTCTTCACGGCTATCATATGTGACTCCTTTGGTTGAGACTGAAACCTTGAGCATAGGCACACAGCAAACATTATATCGGGTCTTGAAGCTTAGAGATACATAAGTGATCCGATCATCCCACGGTACAATCTGCTGTCCACATCCTTTCCATCTTTGTCAGGATACAGACCATGATTGACTAGGATAGGTGTTCCATAAGTAATGCTATCATTCATCTTGTATTTTGATAAGATGTCCTGCACATACTTAGTTTGATGTAGATAAATGCCATCCTCTCTTTGACTGACTTGCAGACCCAGAAAGAACGACAATTCACCCATATTACTCATTTCAAATTTGGATTTCATCACCTGCTCAAATTCCCTACACATCCCTTCATTGGTAGACCCAAATATGATGTCGTCGACATATACTTGTACAAGAAGAATGTCACCTCCTGCTTTCCTAATGAAGAGAGTCGAGTCAATCTGTCCACGGTCGAAACCATAGATAATGTCTCATACCATGCCCGCGGTGCTTGATGAAGACCATAAAGTGCTTTGTCGAGCTTATACACTTTATTGATATTATGCGGATCTTCAAAACCGGGAGGCTGAGTGACATAGACTTCTTCATGAACTTTACCATAAAGGAAAGCACTCTTCACATCAAGTTGATAGACCTTGAAGCCGACATATGTGGCATTAGCCAAGAATAGTCGAATGGCTTCAATTCTAGCAACTGGGGCATATACTTCCGTGTAATCCAAGCCCTCTTGCTGATAAAAACCCTGAACAACCAATCTTGCTTTGTTCTTCACAACAACATGACGATCATCCGTCTTGCATTTGAACACCCATCTGGTTCCAATTGGCTGAAAGCCTTTTGGCAAGTCAACCAAATCCCACACGTGCAACTTTTGGAATTGAGACAGTTCATCTTGCATCGCCTCAATCCAGCAGTTGTCAGTAAGAGCCTCCTTCACATTCTTTGGCTCTAACTGGGACACGAATGCAGCATGCAGACATGTTTCCATGACACCAGTGACAAGTATCTCTGTGTAAAGACTGGTGTTCTCAGTGATGGTTCGATGACGAGTCTGAACGTCGGCATTAGGATCACCAATAATGTTGTCAATTGGATGATTCCTATGCACTCTCGTCTCCGGTACAATTGGTTCCTGAATTTCTGGATCAAGATTCGTGCTTAACTCCCCCATTTCCTGTGTTCCAGAGGAAGAAGATTCAATGTTAATTGGATCAGCTGGAGCTTCATTTCCTACAGTTGTGTTAGGATTAGCTGGAGCGTCATCTCCAACGACAAGAACATCTTCACTGTTATCACTGTCATGAGTTCTAGATGCAGATGCAGCATTGGAATTAGGAGTTACAATCGGTACAGTAGCACGAGTAGAGAAGCTGGAGTCATCGCTGCCACCCAATAAATCATAGACATTTGCAGCGTCATCTGCAGATATATCAGGAAGATTGAATGACTTGAATAACGCATCATAATCAAAACCCCAAGCTAGACCTGTTGGTTCGGGTGGAATGCTGTGTTTACTACAATCCACTTCAAACCATTCCTCGACAGTACGAGTTCCTATGTTGTACACTCTCTTGCAAGGCGAGTTGGCAACGTATCCTAAGAAGATGCCTTCCACCGCTTTTGCATGAAACTTAGACTGGCGGTCTTTGTATTGTAGCAACAAGGAGCAAGGACTACCGAAAGGAACTAGGTAATCAAGATTGGGAAGTCGATTGTTGATCAACTCGTAACAAGTCTTGTTGTGCCTTTTCACTACCAGAACTCTGTTTAAGACGTGACACGCTGTATTAACTGTTTCTACCCAGAAAGTGACAGGAAGCTTTGCATCCGACAGCATAGTCCTTGCAGTCTCAATCAGTGTTCTGTTCTTCCGTTCAGCAACTCCATTCTGCTGAGGCGTGTACGGCGCGCTGAATTCGTGACGGATCCCTTTCTTGAGACAGAAAAGCTCCATCAAATTATTCTTGAACTCAATTCCGTTGCCGCTCCTTATCCTTCTAACTTTCAGCTTGCAAAGAGATTCCAAGCTCAGGATCAAGTATTGAAGGATATCAGCAGTCTCGTCTTTAGTACCTAAAAAATGCACCCAAGAAAAACGTGAGAAATCATCAGTTACAACCAGACAGAACGACTTACCTCCAATACTCCTGATACTTATGGGGCCAAACAGATCCATGTGTAATAGCTCCAAAGGGGTATCAATAGAGTTTTGGAGCTTGGGCTTGTGAGACTTCCGTTGCTGTTTGCCCTTTTTACAAGGCATACAGTCATCTGCAACGGTAAACCTCAGCTTAGGAACCCCGGTTACCAAACCGTTTCGGACAAGATGATTCATTTTACGATACGAAATATGTCCGAGTTTCCTATGCCACAAGATAGAGTCAAGTTTTGTCGCTTTTGTAAGCAAACAAGTAGCAACTGATGAGGTGGTTGTTGCAACGCTCATATCGATCTGATATGTGTCATTCGTTCTTGGTGCTCTCATCAGAATCCAGTCTTCGGGAACCTCAAAACCAGGTTTGAGAATCAGGCATTCTGACTTGTCAAACATCACCGAGTACTCCTTATCACACATTTGGGAGACACTCAACAGGTTATGCTTCAGCTGCTCGCAGAAATTGACATTGTCAAAGCTGACACAACCGTTTGAAACCATGCCTTGACACGTGATGCTGCCGCCTTTTTCTCCGACAAAGGCCACATAGCCGCCTCTGAACGGTTTAACGTCTTGAAGCAGGGCTATGTTTCCTGTCATGTGCCTGGAACATCCACTATCTACATACCAGCGGTTAGAGATAGTACCCTTCGGACGTCCCTGCACGAGTCACAAAAGAATTAGTTAGATTTGGAAACCCAAGCCATTGTGGTCTTGGGTAGTCCGTCTTTCTCAAAATAAACTACTTCTTTCAACTCACAGTCATGGTGACTGTTCAAAATTTGTGAATCTTTGGAGGATTTGGGAACAGGAGATTGAGAACCTTTTACTTTCTTGTTCCAGGATCTCTTTTGATTCTTAACCAGAACAGGAGACTTTGGCTCAACCACAGCCGGTGAACTTGTGGAAGCTTCACCTGATTGAGCTTTAGTCAGCTGTTCCAGTTTTCTCAACCTCTTATTCCTTCTTCTTCTCTGTGGCTTAGATAGTCTAGCCACAGATTTCTCACCAGCACGTGTACTACCAGATGTAGATACACGAGGTACAGCAGGTTGCTTTACCTTTCTTGTCACAGATGGTTTGGTCTCAGATTTGATCTTTGGCTTTGCCATTGGTTGGACTGGTGTTTTCACCACATTCTGCTTTGGATGTTTGGGAGATGGTTTCACTGGTGGCGACCTGGGAATAACAGCTGGTTGTGAAACAACAGGCCGTTTCCCTTGGTTCTTAGAAGGAAAGTTCACAAAAATGTGACCAACCAAGCCACAGTGAAAACAGTTCCTCTTGTCTACATAAGTTCTCTTGTAAGGCTCATTGGATCTGGCCTTAGAAAACTCTCCATTATGAGCAGGAGGAGTTGGTTTCTGAATAGCAGTCTGAACCTTAGCAATTTGATTTTTGGGAGTATAGTATTTTTCCAAATTTTCTTTGTAACCAAGACCAAAGTGAGCTGAAAAAGCCTCTTTCTTTACTTGGTTAAGGTTTTTATACCCCCCATAAAGAATTACCTTAAGTTTATCATTTGATTCAATGACATCAGGTTCAGTTAAAATGCAATTATCACCATTAGTGATAATGTTTTTCTTGACTTTCTGTTCAGTCAACAACTCCTCAGATACTACTCCTTCAGGGCAAGAGTTAACCGACCCATCTTCAGAAGCAGTAACAAACTCCTCACTAGATGTGGAGTTAGCCTTACTTGAGGATTCATCCTTCTTAGGGGAATCATCCTTATCAGAGGACTCATCTAGACAAGTGAGATCAATGTCAATTAAGCTATTGACAAACTTCCCGCTCACTGGTGGAGGAATGGCATTGGTACCAAGACCTAGACCATTCATTTTCCTCACTACAGATTCGTAGTGTTCCACCACAAAGCGAGAGTTCTTCAACTTCTCATTAGTGCATTTTAACTGCAAGATCTCATTTTACAGTTTGTTGATTTCATTGTTCCGTTTTTCTAACCCCTTATAAGCAATATCCAAGTGAAGTTGTTGATCGCTCATTTTTAAAGAATACTCATGTTTTTCCTTTGTCAATGTGTCAATAGATTCTTTAAAACGTTTTTCGTTTTCTTTATAGTTTAGAGCTGCCATACTTAGGGGTTCGATTTTGTCTTGGAGCATAGAGTTTTCAAGTTTTAGCCCTAGACACTTAGAACATGAAACAACAGAAAAGAGATTATACCTCATGACATGAACTTGTTGCTTCTCCAATGGCCATGAGAGCAACATCAGTCGACTCCTCTTTCTCAGCTACCGAAGCTTCCTTTCCTTCAGCTTCCTCCTCTTCCTCTGTAGCAGCAGTAGTAGACTCTTTTGGGTCAGCAATAGAAGCTTCCCTTCTTTCTGCTTCCATCATTTCCATGATCTCAGCCATGAGACCATCCTGTGTTTGTGCGATGATGGCATCCTCAAGATGAACGCCCCAATCAAAGCTGTCAACCTGTTGGGCTACCAGTGCATTGGTCGTTCCACTTTGGCTTTGATTGTGGTGGTTTGGATTGTTTTGGCCATGGCTGTTTCCTTGGCTGGGTCGGGTAAAACCAGAGGCAGGTGCTCTGTCTTTCTGACACTCACGAGCGAAGTGTCCATAGTTCAGACACTTGTAGCATTTGTCCTTAGATTTGTCAAACCCGACCTTGGCATTAGGATGCCCGCCGATAAACTTTCTTCCTGTTCTCTCTCCTCAAAAGCATGGCCATATTCCATTGAATATCCATGACCTCCATGTCATCAGGATCCACTTGATTAAAATCTTCTTCAATCGTCTCTGGATCAGTAAGCTTGCCACCTATGAAATTTTCATATGCAAGCATACAGGATGAGAATAAAGCTACATGATCTTCAGCTATTCTGGCTATAGCCGAGTTGTTAGCTGAAGACGTAGCAGGAGGATTTCTTGAGGTATTTTGATGATGAGACCCCAACCCTGATCCTGAAGCATAGCAAGCATGACCACCACATCCAGTTGAGTGGTCTTATTCGGTAGGATTTCCAGTGAAGAGGGCAATTCCAGAGCTAGATGACTTGGATGTAGAAGTCTTCCCATGATACATAGAAGGGTCTTGTATCTGGGGTCTTCCAGAGCTCTCCTTTCTTTTCAAGTTCATTTCATGAGCTTGAATCTTTCCTATGCTTCCTCAACAGTCAACTCATAGAATTTAGGATTTTCCCTCATCAGGGTTGTGTACATCTCAAATTTGGGTGGTAAGGCATCCAAAAACTTTTCCACCATCTCTTCATCTGGATACTTGAGGTCAAAAGCATTCAACTCAGTCTGTAAATGATAGAACCTAGAGATGAGGTCATCTAAAGATTCGTTCTCAAAGAATCTGAAGCACTCATACTGCTTCCTGAGAAGATCCCGTTTACTCTTCTTGATGTCACTATTTCCTTCAAATCTCTTCTGTAAGGCTTTCCAGAGATCCTTAGAATTGTCATACCCTCGGAAACTGTGGAACAATTCCCGAGTTAGTGCCATAGTGATCGAACCAAGTGCCTTCTTTTCTCGATCATAAGCATTCTTTTCTTCGTCAGAAAGCTTAGAGATAGGCTTGGGCAATTCATCATCAAGATAGATGTGTGTGGGATGCTTATATCCCTCAAGGATTGGTATCCATAATGATAAGTCGGTATATGAAATGTAGTGCTCAAAACGTGCCTTCCAATTGGAATAATCGTTTATGTTTAGCAACTTAGGTGGTTTATGAGGTGTACCGATCTCATTATCATAGTTTAACATGTTTCCAAGATTCTGAAGGTTCGACATAGTGAACACTTAGTCAAAACTCAGAAAAATCAGACACAGTTGCGCACTTGTGATTGGCCCTGCGCACTTGAGAAATAGTCTTGCGTATTTAAGACTTACTCTTGCATACTTGTAAGTACGCAGGAGGAAATGATTAAGTACGAAGGATATAACTTAAGTTTGCACAAGTTCAGTCTTGCGCACTTGTAAGTACGCAGGAGATAACTCTTGCGTATTTAGTAAATACGCAGAAGACTGTACTTTTTGCCAAAAATGGTAAGTACGCAGGATACCTTTTCAGCAACTCTCACCAACCTTTTCCCGTGAACTGAAAATCGCCGGAAATGGTAAAAATTGGTCTGATGATTAATGCAAATGAGCCAAAGGGTCAGAAACTTGTTTCTAACCAACCTTTGATGCTCAAATAACTCAAATACACAACAAAAAATTGGTTTTTGAGAGATTTTTGCTTCTAAAAAAGTGCTCAAGAGCTACCCCTTTTTTATCACAAAAATCAACAAAAATACCTCTTTTTGCTTGTAAAATTTAGTAAAAATGTCTCCAAACTCACTTACAACACTTGAATTCAAGAGCAATGCTCTAATACCACTTGTAGGTCCCTTCGTGTGTGTCGGATCGTTGCATGCAAGTGGTCTACTAGTCGGAACGGGTGCGGAATACCCATGACTAGGTGGAGAGTCTAACTAAAACAAAGTAAACCAACACGAGAGTCACAATAAAAGCTCTTTCTATTATAAACACTCGAGGTTACAGAGAGAATACAAATTGCATACTTAACAAACTGAGTTCGTCTAAGATATGAGTTCTGCGTACCTATCCTCTGTGAACCAAACCTATTTATACAGACTTGATGCCTGCGTACTTAGCAAGTGCGCAGGACCAAATGCTCTTGCGTACTTAACAAGTACGCATGGGTCTTCCTGCGTACTTGCTAAGTACGCAGGAGCTTTCTCCTGCGCACATGTAAGTGCGCAAAACACTTAGAAGAAATGCAACATACACTATGTAAAAGTAAATACAACTCGATAAACTATTACATAACGACTCTTACATACAAAGACAAATTACTGACATTAGAAATACAAACTAAGACTCTATCCAGAGTGTTGTCATAGGAAAGTGCATCAACATTGATGCAGAGAGAAAAAGTCATAGCGTATGCATCTAGACAGCTGAAAGTCCATGAGAAAAATTATACGACTCACGATCTGGAATTGGGTGTTGTCGTGTTTGCACTCAAGATTTGGAGACATTACTTATACGGTACAAAATATACTATCTTTACAGACCACAAGTGTCTCCAGCACATCTTTAATCAGAAAGAACTCAACATGAGGCAACGTCGTTGGGTAGAGCTACTGAATGATTACGACTGTGATATCATGTATCACCCTGGGAAGGCGAATGTCGTAGCAGACGCCTTGAGTCGTAAGGAGCGAGTTAAAACTCTTCGTGTTCGTGCCCTAGGATTGACAATTCATACGAGTCTCACGACTCAAATCCGGATGGCACAACAAGAGGCAATCAAAGAAGAAAACATTCAGAATGAAGCTTTACGAGGAATGATAAGACAGTTGGAACCAAAGTCAGATGACACTTTATACTTCATGAATAGAATTTGGGTGCCATGTTTTGGTAACTTACGGGAGTTGGTTATGGACGAAGCCCATAAGTCCAGGTACTCCATTCACCCAGGTTCGGATAAGATGTATAAGGATCTGAAAGAACACTATTGGTGGCCGAACATGAAAGGAGAAATTGCTATTTATGTCGGTAAATGCCTGACATGTTCAAAGGTAAAGGCAGAACATCAGAAACCATCGGGATTATTACAACAACCCGAGATACCTCAATTGAAATGGGAACAGATTTCAATGGATTTCATTACAAAGTTACCCAGGACGTCGAGCGGGTATGACATGATATGGGTAGTTATCGATCGTCTGACAAAATCAGCTCATTTTCTACCCATCAAAGAGACGGATAAAACCGAGAAACTTGCGAAGCATTATATCAAGGAAATCGTGGCTAGGCATGGAGTGCCAATTTCTATTATCTCTGATAGAGACAGCAGATTCGTGTCTAGAATCTGGAAATCATTACAAGAAGCCATGGGCACACGTCTTGACATGAGCACGGCATATCACCCACAAACAGATGGTCAAAGTGAAAGGACCATTCAAACCTTAGAGGATATGCTCCGTGCGTGTGCAATTGACTTCGGTGGAAATTGGGATACTCATTTGCCGCTAGCTGAGTTTTCATACAATAACAGTTACCACACCAGCATCAAAGCCGCTCCGTTTGAGGCTTTGTATGGTCGAAAATGTCGTTCACCGCTATGTTGGGCGGAGGTTGGCGACAAACATTTAACCGGTCCTGAGATTATTCAGGAGACTACTGACAAGATCTTCAAGATCAAAGATCGTCTGAAGGCCGCCCGTGACAGACAAAAGAGTTACGCGGATAACAGACGAAAACCATTAGAATTCCAAGTCGGGGACCACGTCATGTTGAAGGTCTCACCTTGGAAAGGAGTTGCAAGATTTGGCAACCGTGGCAAACTTAACCCTAGGTACGTTGGACCATTTGAAATATTGGCTAGGGTTGGCCCTGTAGCATACAAGCTCAAGTTGCCACAAGAACTAAGCAATGTACATGATACGTTTCATGTATCAAATCTCAAGAAGTGCTTATCAGACGACACGTTAATTATACCGCCTGATGAGATTCACATAGATAACAAGCTGCACTTCGTTGAGGAACCCATTGAAGTCACAGATTGGAAGGTTCAGAGAACAAGGCGTAGCCGGATTAAATTGGTTAAGGTACGTTGGAACTCAAAGCGCGGCCCCGAGTATACGTGGGAGCGGGAAGATAAAATGAAAGCCAAGTACCCGTCCTTGTTCACGAGCACTCCAAGTCAAGATGACAAGAACTGAATTTCGGGACAAAATTTTCTTTAACATGGGGAGAATGGGACACCCAGTAATTCAGGTGAATATCCATATTACATAAATGCACGTTCAAATCATATATTTCCTGAAGTATTATTTTGACTAAGTAAAGTCAAGGAGTCTAGCAAAGAAACTTATATCAAAATAGTAATCTTTATGAATTACTAGGGAAATAAGCAATAATAACCCGCAAAGTACGATCGTTGGTGATTAACAAGGATGTTATTCTAGTAAAAGTCTAGGGAGACGCTTTAACTTAAAAACACAAATATTGGTGACTAAACTCTTGAAAGTTGACATATAAATAATTGCTACATGTCGCTATGTTATTTTATGTGTAAAACACGTGTGATTTAGTTAAAGTAATGACTAGGTCGGGATCAACTAGTAAACTAATAAACAAGTCAAAAAAAAAATACATAAGGATAGTTGATCATAAAAAGTCCTACACCGGGTATTAGATCACGCGATCACCTAGAAGGTTGACACCACCAAAGAACCTATCTAACTAAGACTTGGATTGTAATTATGAGATGTGACAAGACTCAACCCCCACCCTACTACCCCATTTCGGCCATACTTATGTGGGGCCACCCACACACCCACTCCACCATCATGACCATGAGCATGTGTCATGAGGGGCCATACCCAATCAACCAAAGGTGCAAGCAAGAGTCAATTCGTCAAGTCAATCATCCTTGATGTGACTTGGTTGATTACAACACCCAACCCCCCACCCTTATCCCTCTATTCGGCCGAAGTCAAGGAGGGCCCCACCCACCTCACACCACCTCACCACTTCCATACTTGTGTCATGAGAGGCCATGCCTCTTTGAGTGTAGACCACACCAACATCTTCCATCACATTAAATGCACCCACTTACACACTCAACCTCTCACTCTCTCATATATATACACACTCACGGCTCACACATGCACACACACAAACACTTTGCAATTTTTCAAATTCAAGAGTAAAAACCATAGAGAACTTAGCTAGAAGCTTGAAGATTCAAGAAATTTCTTGAGGATTAGGGTCAAATTCGCAAGCAAGACAAGCCATTCCTCATCCTTTGTTGAAATTCTTCACCTAGCTCGTCTAGTGGTACGAAACCGTCATTCATCTTTTATATTTTCTTTACTTCCTTAAAGTAAGCATGTTGTTCATCCAAAAATTAAAGGAGGTTTAAAAAGCTAAAGAGTTTATAAAGTTTAACATTTTTATGATTTAAAAGCTAGATTTTATATAAAAAGATGTATGAAATTCGAAAATGATAAGTTTTTATACGTAAGTTATTATCTTAACATATTTATGAAATATGTGTTGATTTGAATTCATGATGCTAAATTAAGAATTGATAAACTAAAAAGATGTGTGTAAATGTGTATATATGTTGTGTAGCCAAAAATTGTAGGTATAAGTGTATATGTTGTTGTTTTGATACCATAATGATAGTTGTAGATGTTAAAAGCATGATTAACATTAGATAAAAAGGTTTGAACATGGATACATACATGAAGGAATCATGATATATAGATATATATATATGTAGGTGTGTTTTGGAAAACTTGATAAATGTATGTTCATAAAGTGTTAAACTTGTTAAAATGAGAATTATTGAATCATATGTATGCATGATTATGGAGTATGTTCATAAAAATAGTTTATGATATTGGTTAAAAACATGACAATACATATATATATATATATATATATATATATATATATATATATATATATATATATATATATATATGTATATATAGATATATATATTGATAGCTTATCAAGTTCTGGAAATGTATACTAAGAAGATCATGTTAAAAACCCTAATATTATACATAAAGTATATGTATGTGTATGCATGTAAATCTTGAAAGCACACTGTCAAGTTAGTCTAAAAATATATGTGCATACATAAGGATAAAAGTTCTTATGTTATCATGGAGCATACTTAAATATATGTTGGATCGTTGGACTATATTTATAATTGTGTGCATAGATTAGTACGAATAAATGCATGATAAACATAAACAAGTTAATAAATATCGTTCGAAACATGTAATTGTATGTACATATAGAGATAGACATACATAGGAAATACATGAACGATACTTGTATAATTATTGGAAAGAAATAATTATATGTGTTTATACATGGACTATAATAT
The DNA here is from genome assembly GCA_023525975.1 of Smallanthus sonchifolius. Taxonomy (NCBI): domain Eukaryota; kingdom Viridiplantae; phylum Streptophyta; class Magnoliopsida; order Asterales; family Asteraceae; genus Smallanthus; species Smallanthus sonchifolius. The sequence continues at coordinate 43,180,547 of CM042033.1, forward strand.
AAATATATAACGATTGCAAAAATAATATTTATTTTTGACAAACATAATGAGTCACCAATATGGAAATATAATAGTTTTTCCGGAAAATAAATAAAGCGTCTAGACTTGAATAATAATCACCAACGAGTCATCATGATAAAACAATGTTTTAAATAAACAAAGTCGAACTTAATATGATTAGTTAAGTCGGGTGAACAACTTGCGTTTAAGACGGGTAGTCTTAACGGGTATAGTATCCTTGTGTAATTAGGATACGGATAAGCGGGTCTGCTGTTATTTAAAGATTTGCTAGCATCAAGGTGAGTTTCACTAATCCCCCTTTTTCTAAAGTTTTTGAAATGATTTGGGGTGGAAACATACATGTAAAAGACTTTTGTATGTAAATGAATGAACTAATGATCTGACCATATGTGTGTATTGAGAGAAAAGTAAAGCGCTTAAAGTCCTCTGAATAAGTTAGTAACCATTAGCTATTTTAGCCAAGGATTATATGGATAGTACTATTAGGGGTGACGCCTCCGGTCATGGTTAGTCGCGCTAACCAGGGGTCCAAATGGCCGAATGACCGCATATTGTCTTACTCGCAGAAAGGCGGGGGGAGGCCCAGAATGTTGGGGTTTGGTTACGGTCTCGTACATTACATACTATTTTGTATTCCTTGCAAGCTTACAAATGGGGTCAATAGATCCGATTAGTGTTCAGATTCATTGTTAATACATACAAAAGAGTTTTGATCAGGTTAAAGTGATCAAGTTTAAACAAAATAGGTCTGATCAGATTAAAGTGATCAGGTTTAAGCAAAAGAGTTTTGATCAGGTTAAAGTGATCAAGTTTAAACAAAAGAGATCTGATCAGATTAAAGTGATCAGGTTTAAGCAAAAGAGTTTTGATCAGGTTTAAGTGATCAGGTTTAAATAAAGGGTTTTGATCAGGTGAAAATGATCAGGTTTAATCATTGGGTTTATGATAACTTTTATAATAATTTGTTAACTCACCAACCTTGTGTTGACATTTTTAAGTATGTTTTCAGGAAAATGAACGTGGTCTCCAGGCTAGCAACGTACGTTACTTACATACATGAGGATACAGCTTTTGGAAGGATTTCACTTGTATAACTCATGGTTTTGAGTCATATTTGAGAAATCTTAAACTTTGTATAAAAACTAAGTTATGTTTTGGGATGTAAACATTTAAACTATGATTATGTATCCAATATCATGTATGTGTTTGCGGTAATCATATGCTTTGAAAACCATTGAACGTTACGCCTCGCGTTTCCGCCTTGGCGGGGTGTGACAGGAAAGGATGCCATGGGGCATGATTTAGCTACAACAATGGTCGGGTTATCATTAAAAAAGGGTTACAACTTCTCTCGCTAAAAAAATGTTGGGGATCGGTAGGGGAGGCTTCAGTCGAGATTTCCCTTTCAAAGACCTTATTGGGGTTTCCCTTTCAAGTATGTGAATATCCACTTTACAGTAATCAAGTGAGATTCCTTTGGTTATGACTGAAACCTCGAGCATAAGAACGATGAAGAGGATATAAATGTTGAAGGAAATGATGCTCAAGCTGATCCTAACTCTGTGGTACGAAATGAAGCTCCAGTTGAACCTATCATTATTGAATCTTCTTCAGGCACACATGATGTGGGGTAGTTGAGCACAAACCTTGAATCATATATCCATGAACCTCTTGTGCCAGAGACGAGAGTGCATAAGAATTATCCAATTGTTCGTGCGTACTTTTCCAAGTACGCATGGCTTTTGCCCTGCGTACATAGCCAAGTACGTATGAATTGTTGTTGCCCCTATAAATAAAAGGTGATGCCTTCATTTGTAGGTGGAAGAAGGGAAAATGTGAGAGAGGTTATGGCCAGGATGAGCTCTCCCGGCCTCCGTGTAGGTCCCTATGGCGCGTCTACGGATCGATCTCGTGATAAGACATAACGTTTACTCGGAGTGCGGAATCTGGCATGAGATTTAATGCGTTTTCGAGCATTGGCCAGTGGAATTGTAGCCAACCGCTCATAATGATCTGAGGAAAAATCCCTAGATTCATCAGAGTCAGTGCTATTATTAACAAGTAATATCGTCTCACTTGAGCTTGAACTAGATTCATCATCAGTCACCACATTCCCTTCAGCTTCTTGAATGGGCGAGTTCACAGCGTCATCAACGAAATCATCCATGTTCATTCCTAAATCATGTTCATGTGCATGAACGACCTCCTCTTGAATAGGTTCATGAATAGGTATTTCAACCTCAGCTTGTGGAATTGGAATTGTTCAGGAATAGGAATTTGTGGTTGTACGGGAACTTGTACTTGTTGAACCGGTATCTGTTGTTGTGGAACTTGTTGTTGTGCTGGTTGTTGTGGTTGTTGCTGTTGTTGTTGTTGAAAATTGAAGCCTGGAACCTGAGCAATTTCTTCTGGATGAAACCAGTTGTCATTCAGTGGTGCAACATAATCAGGATTGATTAAGTGCCCAAACAATGGAGTAGGAACCGGTATCAATGCGGCATTCTGCTGTTCAACTTTTGTACAATCAGAAAAGATACGCTTTGACATCGTAGTCAAAGTTAATCTTATAGGATGTTGTGGAAGATCCGGAATTAGTTGATTAAGAATCAGTTGAATAAAACGAGGATATATCAAAAATCCTTGACCTTCAGCTGGATTAATTTGCATGACCATCTCTCGATAGAAGTAAAGTGAAAAATTGAATCGCTTATTCAACTTTAAAGCAACCATTGCAGTTTGAAGAGCCATCTTCAAGACATCGGTACCAGCTTTGCGAGGAGAGATGCACTGAATAAGAACATGCATAAAGTACCTCCATTCACCAACTAAGCCACCTTTACGTGCTTGTGTATCATTCTGTTTCCCACGATATCCCATTCTTTGAAAACAACCCAGAATAAGAGTTCCTGGATAAGATAACGGATCTTAAGCATTTCCACCCAAATCAAGAGCAGCACGAATCGTCTCTTCAGAAATGGCAATCTCGGTATTATTAACAGTGGCACGAAGAACATGAGGTTCAACGTCCGTATCTTGATGTACTGTGTCCCAAAATTGTTGTATGTACACGAGACTTACGTAAGGATCAGCAGATAAAGCAACGTGAAGACGTGATCTGTTCAAAAATCCTATAATGCCTTGAAAATTTATAGCCTCGGACATGTTAGAATCTAATATTGCCACTTGATTATGTTTATATTCGACACGTCGAGCCATCTGAAAAAGTTGGACAACAAACATGTTAGCAAAAATAACAAACACAAACAAACAACAGAACAAAAAAATTTAAAAAAAAAATATTTTGAACACACAAAAAAAATGTACAAGTCCAAATCTTCCCTGACCCCTAGGCGAACTTAATAAGTTCGCTTAGTGTTGCAAGAGGCGAACTTATTAAGTTCGCCTGACAAGTTCGCTTCAAACAAGTTCGCTTGGAACAAGTTCGCCTGAATCTATGACGATTCAAATTCAAACACTGAATTAAAAAAAAATCGGCTAATCAAGTTAAACACATGAAATAAGCAATGAATATTAGTCGATTATCACTTAGAAACCAATTAGAATGATCAATTTTATAAGTCCGGTCAAAATTAGGTCAAAAACCATCCGTTTAAAAGTTCGACGGAAACCAAGAAGAAAATCATCAAATTCTCACAATTGAACGGATGAAATTCAACAAAATTACCTTGGTTGTGTTCGCAATTCAATTTGGAATATGATAGAACAGGTAAACAACTCCAACAACACAGATTAAAATTTTGAAATATTTCAGTTAAGTTCGCCTAAAATGAAGAAGACGATGAATCTGATAAGTTCGCTTGATCTAGAACCTTAAACACATTAAGTTCGCTTAATTAGGCAAACTTGTTAAGTTCGCTTAACAAGCCTTTGGCGAACATGATAAGTACTCTTGACCACAGAAAACCAGATTAAGTTCGCTTCACTATACACAGATAACCAGATTAAGTTCGCTTCACTATTTTTAAGCGAACTTATTAAGTTCGCTTCACTGTACACAGGCGAACTTAATAGCTTTTCAACCTTTTTTGCCTTGAACAAAATTTTATCAACTTCAACCTGTCAAATCTTGAACTTCCGTCAGCAACATATATTCGATCCAATCCCGAACATTTGTAATAAAAGTTTAGAATTTTCATGGAAAATGTAACATTTCTGATTTTAGTATCTGTACTTTCAATTCAATGTAATGCATTTCAAACTTAATTCTAGTGCACTGTTTTATTCCTTTTCGTACCATCAATTAAATACTATATCTCAATGTTAACCCGCAAATTTTACACGGTTATAACCTACTAAAACACTACATAAGTATCTATTTAAACAAATATGTCAAAGACCAAAGTTACAAGGTCTGATGTTGAAAATATTACAAGAAACCCTAATAGGCACGGTCGCGCCTAGTTCTGGCACGGTCGCGCCGAGTGCTTTGGCACGGTCGCGCGACTTGCTTTGGAACGATCGCGCCTGGAGCCTTAGCACGGTCGTGCCGCATATGGACACGGTCGTGCCTCGTACCAGTTGAAACGAAATACAGCCTTTAATCACAGAGACGTTCGAGTTCGTAACCGTTTTGCACGTTCCAACTATTAACAAACAGAGTTAAGCCACTTAATCGTCCTAATTACAACAAATAAACGAAATTTCATAAAACCATCCAATAATCAACGAAATTGTCCACTAGACCATAGAATTATCCAAATTACTTGCAATTCTCCCAAGCAAACGCACAAACGATTCTCCCAGAAGCTTCTGAACCATTTGAAGCAGCCGGAATCGTAGCAGAAGACGCCGGAAGCCGAACTCGCCGATGCTGGAACTCCTCCCTAATGTTCTCTATCAATTCGCTGCTCTTACGGGTAATTGAAACCTTTTTCTAACTCGTTTCAGTTCATAGATCAAAAGCCCCATGATAATTTGGGCTTTCATTATGGAAATCACAACAAACCCCAATAATCATTTTTGTTAAAAATGATTTAATCGAATCGAACCTTGGACATGTTTTAAATCCAATTAATCTATGCAATAAGACCCGAAATAATCTAATGGGTGAAAGCCCTATGATTTCCAGCCCTATTATTATAAGAATCGGTCAATTCGTTCCTGATTTGGAAAAGACACGGTCGCGCTAATCATCTAGCACGGTCGTGCCTCACGAGACGCGGTCGTGTCCTCCTGTCCAGACCCAATCATGCCCTTTGGCTAATCTCAGTCGTGTCTTGGAATCATAGACACGATCGTGCCTAATTATTTAATTAGTTAAGCCCTCTGTTTGATCAACACGGTCGCGCCTCTGACTAGCATGGTCGCGCCCGTGGTTCGAGCACGATCGTGCCCATCCCAGGCGCGGTCGTGTGTGAGTTAAAATCTTGGTAGAATTATAAATTTTATATATTTTTCAAATCACAAATATTCTGATTGAATTACAAAGTAAAAATAGTTGATTTTTATAAATTGTATTTAACCTTATTTAGAAAGAACAAATATTTAATAAATGGAAAATTATTTGTTTAAAGTTTATAAAATTTAATTTACAATTATTGTTGAACCTTTCATTTAAAGAGTATTTAAATGGTTAAGCTACATTCTATAAATAAATAAATAAAATGATTATTTATTTACTTTATGTTTAAACAAACACATTTATTTATTTACACTTAAATTCATTTAACACTTATAATATTTTCATAAACAATAATTATTTACATTACCTATTTAATTATTCAAACTCAAACTTTAATCAAAATGTTCTAAAAATATTCTTTCAAACTTGATACATTTTATTCAATACCACCAACTACAAATCAATGACCTTTCTTACACAAGTCCAAATGCAACTTTAGACTCAAACTTTGGTGCACACTATTAATACCCTATACATTACACTTTAGGTTAAATTGTGCATTTCAAGGATCTATAGTCTACCTAGTATCTTTTGTTAGCTACGCCTTCAAACCAAGTGAGTATACATAGCCCCTTTTACTCTTTTACATTTTTGGGGTGGAACATGAACATTATTCAAATTACATGTTTACATTTACACAAACAACACAAGTACAAATCCTATTTACATTCATGTGTGCAATTTGAGCTTTATGCCCGAGTGCTAGGTGTGCTAACCTTTGTATGCGATTACATGGTTACACAATAAATGCCTTATTTATCATGTTATATAAGGATTTGTTTTACAAACTATATGCTATCTATATAAACCTGTGTTATACTCACCAACTTTTTAGTTGACTTTATTTTATTCATGTTTCAGGTTCTAATGTGTGAGATTGATCAAGTTGTGCTACACATAGGCTTGGACTTAGCTAATTTAAATAAAAGAATTCTATGTATTTCAATTTTGTTCTATGTTGGATTTGGTTGTGTTTGGATTACTTGAAATGAAACTTAACGTTTAATATATTCAATTTAGTCAACCTTGTGCTTATGAACAGTCTACATGTCCCGCCCCGATGATTCCGCCATCGGTCGGGGTGTGACAGATTGGTATCAGAGCCTTGGTTATAGGGAATTAGGTTATTAGACACCTTGACCAAGACTATAACTTTAGGACACCTACTTATGCTATGTTTCATGATTTCATGTTATATGCTACATGCTATATGTTATATATTATATGTTACATGCTATGTGCTACATGCTTACTATGGTTAGTTATTATTTTATTTGATGACTTAATTGTTAAACATCCATGACTTATTAGTATATACTTAAATAATAAATTAAATAAACAATATCCTTTCCTATATCCTAAAACCTCATAATATTCTTATTCTCTTTCTCTATCTTTATCTTTCTAAGCATGTGGAAACTTCAAGAAGCGAAAATTCATAAAAAAAAAATTAAAATAAAAAAATTTCTTTATTTCCTCGTTAAGGTTTTTAAGCTTTGTTAATTATTTGAGGACACGTGCAATCTGGAAGAGTGGCACCTGTATTTTGGGTTTTCTGTCTAGGAAAGCATTTCGCATAAATCCCAATCAACCGAGCGACCCGTATGCTTTCCTGGGAATTCCCGAGATGAGTGTTTACTTATAGGCTAAAGCATGTCTCCTTGAAAATTATATAAGTTTAATTAACCTTAATGTGTCATAGTATTCGAGTGATTATATCACTGTTTGAGTACAATCCAAACTATGATTATCTATTTATTTTGTTATCTTATTCTATTAGACCCAAACAATTCTCATAAGTTCTTACATCTTTTCTTGTCTTGTGAAAATCTGTAGAATGCCTCCTCATCGTGCTCCCGCCGCCAACACCAATACCGACATTGCTGCTATTCTTGCACAACTCGTGACACAACTCACACAAGCTAATAGTGCCACCAATGGCAATAACGGTGGTAATGGTAGCAATAGTGGAAATGGTGGTAATGGTGGAAATGGTGGTAACAACCCATCTCAATGCACCTTCAAGCACTTCAACTCGTGCAATCCCCTCAAGTTCTATGGTACCGAAGGAGCTACTGGACTCCTTCAATGGTTCGAAAGCATTGAGAATACTTTTCTCAATAGTGACTGCCCCGACAACCTTCGTGTTCGTCATGCCACAAGTGTCCTACAAAAACGGGCACTCACGTGGTGGAATGGGGAGAAAAGAAATAGGGGTGTGGATGTAGCAATGGCCTTACCTTGGGATGAGGTTAAAAGGCTAATGACCGAGAAATTCTGTCCTCAAAATGAAGTGAAGAAACTTGAAGCTAAATTTTGGGATCTTGCCCAAGATAGTGGTGAAAACTTGGCGTATACAACTCGGTTCCATGAGTTGAGTCTTCTTGTGCCCCACATGGTTACTCCTCTGTCCCACTGCATTGAAAAGTATATTGGGGGACTACCTAGACAAATTCAAGATACTGTCCTAGGAAGGAATCCCGCAACACTTGAAGATGCCATCCGTTTGTCCGCTACCTTAACCGATAATCATGTGAAGGCGGGGACTCTTACTAAAAAGGGCACCAAGAAAGTTTCTGACACTATAGCCCCTCCTACCCACAACAAAGAAGCCACAACTGCACCCTCTCTCAATAATAGGAAAAGGAAGACTAGAAACTATGTTGTGGTCACTCCTGCTATTCCTATTAACCAGGCTGCACCTATGGTTCAAGCGCCGGCCAAAAAGCCATATGTTGGAATCTACCCACTTTGTGCCACCTACAACTACCATCATCCCCAAGGCATCCCATGTCGCCTTTGTACTTATTGTGGGAAATATGGCCATACAGTCAATGTTTGTAGGGCCAAATCTCTTGCGGGCCAAGTCAACCTACCAAACCAAACCAACACCTAAGTGGCTAATCAAGGGGTACCCGCTATCGCAAATGGGCAAGCATGTTATTAGTGTGGCAACCCGAACCATTTCCGTGATAAATGCCCAAAGTTAGTCAATGATAGACAAGGTGGAGCTCGTGGGCGTGCTTTCAACATAAACGCCAATGAAGCTCAAGCCAACAATGACGTGGTCAATGGTACGTTTCTTGTTAATAGTCAATATGCCTCCATTTTATTCGATACCGGTGCCGATAAGAGTTTCGTGTCACTTAACTTTGAACACTTACTTGCAAAGACACGATCCCAATTAGAGAAAACCTTTACCGTCGAAATAGCAAATGGTGATTCACTTACAATCGAGTCTATTATCTATGACTGTTCTCTAGAACTTAATGAACATACATTCCCAATCAACCTTGTTCCAATGACACTAGGAAGTTTTGATATCATCATAGGCATGGATTGGCTATCAAGTCATCATGCCGAAGTCGTCTGTTTCGATAAGTGCATCCGAATACCTCTACCATCGGGAGAAACGTTAAGAGTATTTGGTGAAAAGCCGTGCAAAGGGCTTAAACTAATGTCATGCACTACTGCTCAAAAGTACTTACGAAAGAAGTACGTGGCCTTTTTGGCCAATATCGTTCAAAAGGATGTTAAAAAGAAGAGTATTCAAGATATCCCCATTATCCGAGATTTTCCTGAAGTATTCCCCGAAGACTTATCCGGTCTTCCACCCGTTCGTCAAGTAGAATTTCGCATTGATCTTGTGCCCGGAGCTAACCCCGTGGCTAGAGCTCCATACCGTCTTGCACCTTCTAAAATGCAAGAACTTGCAAGTTAACTTCAAGAGCTCTCCGACAAAGGATTCATTCATCCAAGTCATTCACCGTGGGGTGCACCCGTCTTATTCGTAAAAAGAAAGATGGATCATTTCGCATATGTATTGACTACCGTGAACTCAACAAACTTACTATCAAAAACCGTTATCCTTTGCCTAGAATTGATGACCTCTTTGATCAACTTCAAGGTTCTACTTGCCTCTCGAAGATTGATCTTCGATCTGGTTATCATCAACTCCGTGTGCAAGAAGACGATATTCCAAAGACTGCCTTCCGAACAAGGTATGGTCATTACGAGTTCATGGTTATGCCTTTTGGGCTAACCAATGCACCCGCAGTTTTCATGGACCTCATGAATCGTGTGTGCAAACCGTACCTCGATAAGTTCGTGATAGTTTTCATCGATGACATCTTAATCTATTCCAAGACTAAAACCGATCATGAGCAACATCTTAGATTGGTTTTGGATCTCTTGAAGAAAGAACAACTATATGCCAAATTTTCCAAATGTGAATTTTGGTTAAAAGAAGTTCAATTTCTTGGTCACATTGTCAACGACAAGGGTATTCATGTTGACCCTGCTAAGATCGAAACGGTTAAGAATTGGAATACCCCGAAGACTCCCACTGAAGTTCGTTCATTTCTTCGTCTTGCGGGATATTACCGTCGTTTCATCTCAAACTTCTCAAAAATTGTTGTCCCCCTTACCGCTTTGACCCACAAGGGTAAGACTTATGAATGGGGACCAAAGCAAGAAGAAGCTTTCCAAACCCTTAAGCAAAAGTTGTGCAATGCTCCCATTTTGACTCTCCCTGACGGGAGCGATGATTTAGTTGTCTACTGTGATGCTTCTAATCAAGGACTCGGTTGTTTCCTCATGCAACGAGGCAAAGTAATCGCTTATGCATCAAGGCAACTTAAGATTCATGATAAGAATTATACGACGCACGATCTCGAGTTGGGTGCGGTCGTATTTGCATTGAAGATTTGGAGACATTATCTCTATGGCACGAAATGTGTGGTGTTCACCGACCATAAAAGTCTCCAACACATCTTCAATCAAAAGGAACTCAATATGAGCAACGACGTTGGGTTGAACTCCTTAACGACTATGACAGCGAGATTCGTTGCCATCCCGGCAAAGCGAACGTTGTAGCCGACTTTTTGAGTCGAAAGAACCATGTCATGCTTCAATGTGTTCGAATTCAATCCGACATTCAAAACCGCATCTTAGAAGCTCAACACGTCTCAGTCACCGAGGGTAACATGTACGAGGAAATGTCGTGTGGTGTTGAACTTCTGCTTGAATCTAAACCAAATGGCTTACTTTATTACTTGAACCGTATTTGGGTTCCCGATCGCGATGATCTCCATACATTTCTCATGAACGAGGCTCACAAGACTCGTTATTCTATTCATCCTGGTGCGGATAAAATGTACCAAGATCTTTGCCAACAATATTGGTGGCCCGGTATGAAAAAGGACATTGCTCTTTATGTTGCCAAATGTTTAACCTGCTCCAAAGTCAAAGCCGAACAACAACGTCCTTCTGGTTTACTTGAACAACCCGAAATCCCCGTATGGAAATGGGAAAACTTAGCTATGGATTTTATTACCAAGCTCCCTCGCACCTCGAGTGGTTATGATAGTATTTGGGTGATTATTGACCGTCTCACCAAATCTACTCATTTCTTGCCTATCCATGAAGACTATCGGGTTGAGAAACTAGCCCGAATTTACATTGATGAAATTGTGAGCCGTCATGGTGTTCCCTTGAACATAATATCCGATCGAGATGCCCGTTTCACTTCTCAATTATGGCAATCCCTCCAAACCGCTCTTGGCACACGATTGGATTTGAGCACGGCTTACCATCCCCAAACTGATGGTCAAACCGAGCGAATAATCCAAACACTTAAAGACATGCTTAGAGCCTGCGTAATCGATTTTGGTGGAAATTGGGATTCACATTTATCCCTCATTGAGTTCTCTTACAATAATAGCTACCACACAAGTATCAACATGGCCCCATTCGAAGCTCTTTATGGTCGCAAGTGTCGTTCTCCTATCTGTTGGAAAGAGATTGGTGAAGCACAAATCATCGGTCCCGAGCTAATTCAAGAAACATCCGACAAGATTATTCAAATCCGTGACAACATTCGAGTAGCGAGAAGTCCGCAAAAGAGTTATGCCGACAAACGTCGAAAACCCTTGGAATTCCAAGTCGGTGACCTCGTTCTTCTTAAGGTGTCCCCGTGGAAGGGTGTGATCCGCTTTGGAAAGAAAGGCAAATTAGCCCCTCGCTATGTTGGTCCATTCAAAATCCTTGAAAGGATTGGGAAAGTGGCTTACAAACTCGAGTTACCTCCATCTCTTGGCAATGTGCATCCTACATTTCATGTATCTAATCTGAAGAAATGTCTCGCTGATGAGAATCTCCATATACCACTTGATGACGTGCACATTGATGAAACGATGCACTTCGTTGAGAAACCTGTAGAAAATATGGATCGTGAAATCAAACAACTCAAGCGAAGTCGTATTCCTATTGTCAAAGTTCATTGGGAGTCTAAGCATGGTCCTGAATTCACTTGGGAACGAGAGGACCAAATGAAGCTCAAGTACCCCCATCTTTTTACTGATACCGTAGTTTCCTCTAGCTAAATTTCGGGACAAAATTCCCTCAAGATGGGGAGATTGTAACATTTTTGATTTTAGTATCCATACTTTCAATTCAATGTAATGCATTTCAAATTCAATTCTAGTGCACTGTTTTATTCCTTTTCGTACCATCAATTAAATACTATATCTCAATGTTAACCCGCAAATTTTACACGGTTATAACCTACTAAAACACTATATAAATATCTATTTATACAAATATGTCAAAGACCAAAGTTACAAGGTCTGATGTTGAAAATATTACAAGAAACCCTAATAGGCACGGTCGCGCCTAGTTCTGGCACGGTCGCGCCGAGTGCTTTGGCACGGTCGCGCCGAGTGCTTTGGCACGGTCGCGCAACTTGCTTTGGAACGATCGCACCTGGAGCCTTAGCACGGTCGCGCCGCATATGGACACGGTCGTGCCTCGTACCAGTTGATCGCGCCTGTAGCCTAATCACAGAGACGTTCGAGTTCGTAACCGTTTTGCACGTTCCAACTATTAACAAACAGAGTTAAGCCACTTAATCGTCCTAATTACAACAAATAAATGGAATTTCATAAAACCATCCAATAATCAACGAAATTGTCCACTAGACCATCGAATTCTCCAAATTACTTGCAATTCTCCCAAGCAAACGCACAAACGATTCTCCCAGAAGCTTCTGAACCATTTGAAGCAGCCGGAATCGTAGCAGAAGACGCCGGAAGCCGAACTCGCCGACGCCGGAACTCCTCCCTACCGTTCTCTATCAATTCGCTGCTCTTACGGGTAATTGAAACCTTTTTCTAACTCGTTTCAGTCCATAGATCAAAATCCCCATGATAATTTGGGCTTTCATTATGGAAATCACCACGAACCCGAATCCACATTTTCGTTAAAAATGATTTAATCGAATCGAACCTTGGACATGTTTTAAATCCAATTAATCTATGCAAAAAGACTCGAAATAATCTAACGGGTGAAAGCCCTATCATTTCCAACCCTATTATTATAAGAATCGGTCAATTCGTTCCTGGTTTGGAAAAGACACGGTCGCGCTAATCATCTAGCGCGGTCGTGCCTCACGAGACGCGGTCGTGTCCTCCTGTCCACACCCAATCATGCCCTTTGGCTAATCTCAGTCGTGTCTTGGAATCATAGACACGATCGTACCTGGCCAAGGCACGGTCGTGCCTAATGATTTAATTAGTTAAGCCCTCTGTTTGATCAACACGGTCGCACCCTGACTAGCATGGTCGCGCCCGTGGTTCGAGCACGATAGTGCCCTTCCTAGGCGCAGTCGTGTGTGAGTTAAAATCTTGGCAGAATTATAAATTTTATATATTTTTCAAATCACAAATATTCTGATTGAATTACAAAGTAAAAATAGTTGATTTTTATAAAATTTGTAGGTCCCTTCGTGTGTGTCGGATCGTCACATGCAAGTGGTCTACTAGTCGCACCGGGTTGCGGAATACTCGTGACTAGGTGGAGAGTCTTACTAAACAAAGTAAACCAAACACGAGAGTCACAATAAACGTTCTTTGTATTATAAACACTCGACGGTTATAGAGACAATACAAGCTGCGTACTTAGCAAAACTGAGTTCGTCTAAACAAATGGCTCTGCGTACTTAACCTCTGTGAACCTATCCTATTTATACAGACCTGATGCCTGCGCACTTAGCAAGTGCGCATGACCAATTGCTCTTGCGTACTTAACAAGTACGCAAAGGTGTTCTTGTGTACTTGCTAAGTACGCAGGAGCTTTCTCCTGCGCACATGTAAGTGCGCAAAACACTTAGCAGAAAAACAACATACATTATGTAAAAGTAAATACAACTCGATAAACTATTACATAATGACTCATAAATACAAAGACAAATTACAGACATTAGACATACAAACTAAGACTCTATCCAGAGTGTTGTCACAGGAAAGTGCATCAACAAACTCCCCCTTGACAACATCTCGGGATCTTCATCGTCTTCAGTCTTCGGTCTTCAGTCTTCACAGCATCTGCTCCTTAGCTTCCATATTCTTTTTGTAATCAAGACAGAACTTGATCAACTTGTCGTATTTGGCAGAGAGAAGCTTCGTCCATTCGTCAGTGTGGATGCAGTACTTGTCGGCTAGTACCTCCAGATCGTTCACAGAAAAGTTGATGAAGCTGACTTCATCAAATATCCTGATCACTTCCTTTGGCACAATATTTCCACTTGCTGACTTACCTTTACTCATTACCACAGCCTCGCCTGTTTTTGGATCAACGTACCAGTACCACATGTCACCAAGAATATCCTGAGGTAACTTGCTCAGGGGAATCTTAGTTTCACATCGCACTGGCTTGTATACCAATCTCTTTATGGGCTTCTTAGTCACAGGATGCACAGCGTGCTTATCCTTGACTCTTCTGGGCACCTGAGGCTTGAGGTATTCAAATTTCCCTGATCTTGCTTCCCGCTGTAGTGTTACCCACAAACCCATTGCTATTGCATGATTCGAGTGACTTAGTAGATCGCGGTTTGCGAGGTTAACTAGGTCGTACTTGGGCAAAGAGTTGAACGCCTCACTGGTGGGTTTCAAGTATTGAACCCCCCCAGATCTTTTGATGGCGAACAGCTGCTTGTCCTCCTCAAACCTAACAGCTAAGATCATACCTGTCGCTCCGTGCTTGTCTGTGATAGACGTCTTTTGCCACACGGGAGCTGGACCCTTTGTAGATGCAGAAGGCATGTCTTTCTCTTTTTGTGCCTCGGGGTCCACAGGTATAGGGTCGACCGGGGAGGCTTTAGTTGTAGTTTCAACATTACTTGCCATGTCAACTGAGCCTGTTTCGAGCAGAGGTTCGAGCGATGGTACTTCAAAGATCTCACCATCTTCTAACTCATACATACCTTCCCCGTCGCCCTTGGGAATCTCAATCACCACATCATCGTCATCCTCGTTCCAGTCATCACCAGAGTCGATCTCTCCTTCTTCCAGATTAAGGAGAGCATCGATCTGTGCCTCTTTGGAATAGTCAGGCTCTAAATAGAGGATCTCATCATCAGATAAGTCCTTGAGCACGTCAGCCGCTGACTTCCCTTTATCTCTGCCACCACCACCTGAGGTATCACCACCCTCTTGCTGAGTAGACTCCCCCTCAGCCAATGGAACAGAAGAGATGGGCACAATCGCCAAAGCTAGGTGCTCACCTCCAGTAGGACCGACTTCAGGATCCTTGTCTTTATCATCATCCTTTGTCAGATCGACTGGATGACAAGACTCGGCACCGGTGGATTTCTTTTCTTTGTCTTTCTCTTTCTCTTTCTCTGTCTCCTTCTCCGTCTCCTTCTCCCCCTGAGCATCTAGCTTCGCGGTCAGTTCACCAACTAATTTGACCATAGCTTCGTGCTCCTTCCTTTGTAGATCCAGCCTTAGCTCCAGGGAAGTTCTGTGGGCTAGAATCATGTCATTAGTCTTCATCAACAGTTCATTTTGTGCCATGACATTTTTCAACCGTTCATCAGTCCCCGTTCTCTGGCTACGCAGAATCCTAACTTCATCCGCCAGAGAGTTTATCTGTGCTTGTTGAGCATCAGAGTCCTCTTTTGAATTTTGAATAGTATTCAACAAGCCAGCAACTTGGGTTTCTAGCACATCGATCCTAGCTTCATTTGGATCCGGATGCCTAGATGAAGAGGCTTCGGCGTTGTGGATGGGGGAAGAGAAGATTGTGTCAAAGTCGAACCCCTGTGAGAAATCACCGTAGTTAAAGGGTTGACCTGACGGCTCATTGGTGGGTGTTAGGATGGGGGATGTAATGATGGGAGTTATGGTTGGGGTGATGGTGACTGACTCCGTGAAAAGTGGAGCAGTAACCGTCACCTGGACGGTTGGAGTAGGGAGGGTCACCGTCACAGGAATCACCTCTGTGACCACCGTGACTACAACATCTGCTTGTACCAGTGGCCTTCTCCTCCTTCTAAACTGTTGCTGTGCTGGCGGGGTAGATTCTGACTTTAGATTGGCAGCTTCAACTTGTACTGGCTGCACAGTCGGAATCTCTTCAACCCTGGGGATAGCAACCTCTTGTCGATCGCCCCTTTTCTTGTTGGCACTCTCACGCCTTTGTCTTTGTAGAGAAGCGTCAGAGTCGGAATCCGGCTCATATTCGCTGCTCGAGCTTTGTCATTTTCTTTTTGAAGACGACGCAGGCAGGGTTACATGTGCCGACCTTCTCGGATGTGCCTGTGATGTAATCAGAAGAATCTGATTCTGTTGCCTCCGAATCGGATTCCTCAGCACCACCAACATCACCTTCACCATCACCTTCATCATCATCAAGCTCTTCCTCTTGCTCTTCACCAGAGTCATCACTCATCTCTGGTGCTGAGTTGGGACTATACCAGTTCCAATCTTCAGGAGCGACGTATGCTTCATTCAGTAGGTGGCCAAAGAGTTCAGTGTGCGCAGGGGTAGGTTCTACACTGCCTGGCTTTAGAAACTGAGCAAAGACTCTCTTGTCTACCCTTTTTAGCTGCAGTCTCTCCCCGATAGCACGTAGGTTTGGCAATGCATCATCGATCAGGAGCTGCACAAAACTCGGGTACAAAAGGAACCTGAACCTCTCTGCTCTCTATTTATCTGGTCATTGAGTGCTTTGAAGATATAGCGAGAGAAGTTGTAGCCCCGATTGAGAGACAGGCCCACCATGGCCGCTGCCAGGTCATGACCCATGGCATTTTTCCCCGCTTTCCTGGATGAGATGCACACGATCATGATGTGGGCAAAGTAACGCCATTGATCCAATACCCACATCTTCTTGTAAGAAGCATAGTCCCTAGCCCCGACATATCCCATTTTGTGCCTCCAACACCCATCCACGTAGTAATCTGGATAGGATGTCGGGTCGGTGGCAAGGTCTCCGAACTGCAATACTCTCCTTATTGTATCCTCAGAGATAGCAATAGCCCGACCGTCAACGGTAGCCCTTATGACATTCGGGGATACCGTGCAATCGTGCTCTGCAGTCTCCCAGAATTGCTCCAGGTAAGGTCTTGAGACTGTTGGGTTTGATGAGATCGCATAACTTATTCTTGATCTGTTCAGAAAATCCACAATCTCCTTGTATTGCAAGGTTGCACCTTTCCATTCTGGTTCGGTGTTAGCCAATAGGTTGAGTTCGTCAGTGAATGCACGAGCCATAGCCTGCAAACACACACAGAAAACATATTCAGAACAACTTATAACACTGGAAGTAGACACACATGACATAGTATAGTAGTTACACTTTGAAAAAATTTTCAGATTTAGAAAAAAATTCTAAGTGTTGGTCCTGCGCACTTAGCAAGTGCGCAGGATTTTCCTCTTGCGTACTTAACAAGTACGGATTAAGTATTTCTTGCGTACTTGCTAAGTGCGCAAGAACAACCCTTAGCAAAAATTTCAGAAACTTGAAAAAATCACAGATTGTTCCAATACCGGGTCGAGTAAGTCACCACTAAGTCGGAATCAACGATTCTAACTGATGAGACCATTATCGACACCAGTAACTACCAAAACACACCATTTTGTGACCTAGACAGTCTCCGACCTACAGTCGATTCATCTTCAACCGACGGAACAATCTAAGACTGAAAAAGGTTGATTATAGAATCGATTAAGTGACCTATTAGCATCTAGTGTCAATAAGTTACCCAGACAACCCCACATTACCCCAAATTTTGTCGGAATTAACCTAAAAAGTCTAAGTCAGAAAAACGGTCCAAATGTCATGAATCAATGGATTGATTGGCCTATAATCTCACCACTGAGATGAAATACGAAGATGACAATGTGTACGGGATGAAACGATGGATTGGACACAAGCGATTTTGAGAGTAAAATTGCAGGGAGGAAACTTTGGGTGTGAGAAAAGTTCTAAGTCTCTGATTTATACCCCTCAATTAATGTTCGTGCGTACTTGTTAATTGCGCACGAATTAACTCTTGCGTACTTAACAAGTGCGCAAGGCTTAACTCTTGTGTACTTGTTAAGTGCGCAAGTGTTACTTCGTGCGTACTTGACAAGTGTGCGCAACCCTTAAGTGCGCAATTTTCAACTCAGAATTTATGAAGATTTTCAACTCAAATAACGAACAAGATAAAAATATTCAACCAAGAGGATTCAAATGCAATTCATGAAGATTAAACATAAAATATTTTTGGCCTTACTATGCACAAACTTAAAAACTTAAAATCTTTTTGTTCTTTTCAAGATAGATATATACAATCATTTACACAAGCTATTTTTGATCAAAGACACGAGCAGAGGATCATATCAGGCTAACTTATAGCAAAAACGATACAATATAAACATCAAAGATTATGGGATCATGTCATGTATTACTCTTTATTCATACGTAATAAACACATAAACAAGTAATTCAAGTTGACAATATTATAAGATTTGAAACTATAAGCATCTTTGTATCACGTTCTTGTGTATTAATGTATTATTTATAAGATATACAACGTGTACCCCACTGATATGCTATTCTAACTTGCACTATCTCAAGGCATCTAAGATTTTTCTAATGATTTTCTAAATTTTTAGAATGAAGCTACATCTATTAGCACAGAAAAATCAAGCAGAATCCATAAGGATTATCAGGAATCATAAGATTCAGAATCGAGTGATTCATTTGTCTTGGTTTCATGTGATTTTCTTCTTTGAATATCGATATGATGATTCGGGATAATGAACATGGTGTTTGATTATAAGGTAAGGGGATCCAACTTTTATCTGGATTTGATTTCAATGAACCAGGAATCATTCAAGGGTGAATACATGCTCAACGGTTAATGTAGAGACATGTCTTGATTCAATCTCTCCTTGCATACTTGTGAGTATGGGCAGTGAGATGAACCGCATTAATTGTGCTAACGACATAACCCAAAACTGATCTCAAAAGAAAATTATTGCCAAAATCTAACATCCTTTATCTGATAATGATCTTTTCTATTCTTTTACGCACACACGCTTGCAAACATGGGTTCAAATCATGGTTGTATTTTAGATTTAGTGTCCACACTACTAGTGATTCAAAGATGCATACAACCTACTGACAATTCAAATTACTTGTAAATAAACAGATTAAAAACATAATAATTTAAACAATTAATTAAACATGACGCAATCATTTCCCATATGAGCAGTTTGTGGTGTTTAGATCATTTCTAATGTACTATCATTTCCTCTTTTCTCAAGTTAACTTTGAAATTTTCTCCATTTTCTATTTTGTTTTTTTGTTTTAGTAAAATATTTTTAAGACTAAAAGAACTATACAGAAAATTCAAAAGAATTGAAAATTTAACTTCCATGAATTAAAATGATTTAAGAAAACTTAGTTTTCACTCAGGATTGAACATTCTTATCAAGTTGACAAGATGCTCAAAACGGGATCGATCAAATGCCTTTGTGAAAAGGTCAGCAAGATTGTCATCCGTGTGAACTTTTACAAGTTCAATTAAATGCTTTTCAGCACAGTCACAGATGAAATGATGGCGAATCTCTATATGTTTAGTTTTGGAATGTTTCACCGGGTTATTTGTGATGGACATGGTGGCATTGTTGTCAATGAATAGAGGAGTTCAAGCCGTAGTCTCGATATTGCTGCTGGATCCACAATATCTGAGAACAACCGCTAGCTGCAGCAATGTACTCTGCTTCACAAGTTGAGACAGAAACCGTTGACTGCTTCTTGTACTGCCAGGAGACCAGCCTGTCTCCTAAGAATTGACATCCACCAGAAGTTGACTTTCTGTCAAGGTTACAACCGCCATAATCTGAATCAGTATAGGCTTTGAAGTCGAATGACTGCTTCTTAGAGTACCAAAGACCTAATTGGGGTTTCCCTTTCAGGTATCTGAAAATTCTCTTTACTGCTATCATATGAGACTCCTTCGGTTGTGACTGAAACCTTGAGCACAAGCACACAGCAAACATTATATCGGGTCTTGAAGCTGTGAGATACATAAGTGATCCGATCATCCCACAGTACAACCTGCTGTCCACATCCTTTCCATCTCTGTCGGGATGCAAACCATGATTGACTGGGATTGGTGTGCCATAAGTAGTGCTATCACTCATCTTGTATTTTGACAAGATGTCCTGCACGTACTTAGTTTGATGTAGATAAATACCATTCTCTCTTTGACTGACTTGCAGACCTAGAAAGAATGACAGTTCACCCATATTGCTCATTTCAAACTTGGACTTCATCACCTTCTCGAATTCCCTACACATCCCTTCATTGGTCGACCCAAAGATAATGTCGTTGACATATACTTGCACAAGAAGAATGTCACCTCCTGCTTTCCGTATGAAGATAGTCGAGTCAATCTGTCCACGGTCGAAACCATTAGACAGTAAATGCTTAGATAATGTCTCATACCATGCCCGCGGTGCTTGATGAAGACCATAAAGTGCTTTGTCGAGCTTGTACACTTTATTGATATTATGCGGATCTTCAAAACCGGGAGGTTGAGTGACATAGACTTCTTCATGCACCTTACTATAAAGGAAAGCACTATTCACATCAAGTTGATAGACCTTGAAGCCGACATATGTGGCATAAGCCAAGAACAGTCGAATGGCCTCAATTCTAGCAACTGGGGCATATACTTCATTGTAATCCAAGCCCTCTTGTTGATAAAAACCCTGAACAACCAATCTTGCTTTGTTCTTCACAACTACATGATGATCATCCGTCTTGCATTTGAACACCCATCTGGTACCAATTGGCTAAAAGCCTTTTGGCAAGTCAACTAAATCCCACACTTGCAACTTTTGGAATTGAGACAGTTCATCTTGCATCGCCTCAATCCAACAGTTGTCAGCGAGAGCCTCCTTCACATTCTTCGGCTCTACCTGGGACACGAATGCAACATGCAGACATGTTTTCATGACACCAGTGTCAAATATCTCTGTGTAAAGACTGGTGTTCTCAGTGATGGTTCTATGACGAGTCTGAACACCGGCATAAGGATCACCAATAATGTTGTCGATTAGATGATTCCTATGCACCCTCGTCTCCGGTACAATTGGTTCTTGAATTTCTGGATCTAGATTTGTGCTTAACTCCCCCATTTCCTGTGTTCCAGAGGAAGAAGATTCAATGTTAATTGGATCAGCTGGAGCTTCATTTCCTATAATTGTGTTAGGATTGGCTTGAGCATCATCTCCAACAATATGAACACCTTCAGTGTTATCACTGTCATGAGTTCCAGATGCAGATGCAGCATTGGAATCAGGAGTTATAATTGGTATAGTAGCACGAGTAGAAAAACTAGAGTCATTGTCGCCACGCAATAAATCATAGACATTTGCGACGTCTTCTGCAGATAAGTCAGGAAGATTGAAGGACTTGAATAGCGCATCATAATCAAAACCCCAAGCTGGACCTTTTGGTTCTGGTGGAGTGCTGTGTTTACTACAGTCCACTTTAAACCATTCCTCGACAGTACGAGTTCCTATGTTTTACACTCTCTTGCAGGGCGAATTGGCAACATATCCTAAGAAGATGCCTTCCACCGCTTTCGCATGAAATTTAGACTGACGGTCTTTATACTGTAGCAACAAGGAACAAGGACTACCAAAAGGAACTAGGTAATCAAGATTGGGAAGTCGATTGTTGATCAACTCATAACATGTCTTGTTGTGCCTTTTCACAACCAGAACCCTGTTTAAGACGTGACAAGCTGTATTAACTGCTTCTGCCCAGAAAGTGACAGGAAGCTTTGCATCTGACAGCATAGTCCTTGCAGTCTCGATCAGTGTTCTGTTCTTCCATTCAGCAACTCTATTCTGCTGAGGTGTGTACGGCGTGCTGAATTCGTGACGGATCCCTCTCTTGAGACAGAAAATTCCATCAAATTATTCTTGAACTCAGTTCCGTTGTCACTCCTTATTCTTCTAACTTTCAGCTTGCAAAGAGATTCCAAGCTCAGGATCAGGTATAGAAGAATATCAGCAGTCTCGTCTTTTGTACCTAAAAAATGCATCCAAGAAAAACGTGAGAAATCATCAGTTACAACTAGACAGAACGACTTACCTCTAATACTCCTGATACTTATGGGGCCAAACAGATCCATGTATAATAGCTCCAAAGGGGTATCGATAGAGTTTTGGATCTTGGGCTTGTGAGACTTCCGTTGCTGTTTGCCCTTTTTACACGGCATACAGTCATCTGCAACGGTAAACCTCAACTTAGGAACCCCGGTTACCAAACCGTTTCGGACAAGATGATTCATTTTACGATAAGAAATATGTCTGAGTTTCGTATGCCACAAGATGGAGTCAAGTTCTGTCGCTTTTGTAAGCAAAAAAGTAGCAACTGATGAGGTGGTTTTTGCCACGCTCATATCGATCTGATAAGTGTCGTTTGATCTTGGTGCTCTCATCAGAATCCAGTCTTCGGGAACCTCAAAACCGGGTTTGAGAATCAGACATTCTGACTTGTCAAACATCACCGAGTACTCCTTGTCACACATTTGGGAGACACTCAACAGGTTATGCTTCAGCTGCTCGCAAAAGTTGACATTGTCAAAGCTAACACAACCGTTTGAAACCACGCCTTGACACGTGATGCTGCCGCCTTTTTCTCTGGCAAAGGCCACATAGCCGCCTCTGAATGGCTTAACATCTTGAAGCAAGGCCATGTTTCCTGTCATGTGCCGGGAGCATCCACTATCTACATACCAACGGTTAGAGATAGTACCCTTCGGACGTCCCTGCACGAGTAACAAAAGAATTAGTTAGATTTGGAGACCCAAGCCATTGTGGTCTTGGGTCGTCCTTCCTTCTCAAAATAAACTACTTCTTTCAACTCACAGTCATGATGACTGTTCGAAATGGGTGAATCTTTGGATGAATTTGGAACAGGAGATTGAGAACCTTTAACTTTCTTGTTCCAGGATCTCTTTTGATTCTTAACCAGAACAGTAGACTTTGGCTCAACCACAGCCGGTGAACTTGTGGAAGCTTCACCTGATTGAGTCTTAGTCAGCTGTTCCAGCTTTCTCAACCTCTTATTCCTTCTTCTTCTTTGTGGCTTAGAGAGTCTAGCCACAGATTTCTCACCAGTGCGTGTACTACCAGATGTAGACACACGAGGTACAGCAGGTTGCTTTACCTTTCTTGCAACAGATGGTTTAGCCTCAGATTTAATCTTAGGTTTTCCCAAATGTTGTACTGGTGGTTTCACCACATTCTGCTTTGGACTTCTGGGAGGTTTCACTATTGGCGACTTAGGGATAACGGCTGGCTGTGAGACAACATGCCGTTTCCCTTGGTTCTTTGATGGACAGTTCACAAGAATGTGACCAACCATGCCACAATGAAAACATATCCGCTTGTCCACATGAGTTCTCTTGTAAGGCTAATTAGATCTGGCCTTAGATAACTCTCCATTATGAGCAGGAGGAGTTGGTTTATGAACAGGAGTCTTACCTTTTTCAGTTTGGTTTTTGGGGGTATAATACTTTTACAAATTCTCTTTGTAACCAAGCCCATAATGAGCTGAAAAAGCCTCTTTCTTAACTTGGTTAATATTTTTATGACCCCCGTAAAGCATTACCTTAAGTTTATCATTTGTTTCAATGATATCAGGTTCAGTTAAAATGCAGTTATCAGTATTAGTGATAATGTTTTTGTGGACTTTCTGTTCAGTCAACAACTCCTCAGAGACTACTCCTTCGGGGCAAGTGTTAACCGACCCATCATCAGAAGCAGTAACATACTCCTCACTAGATGTGGATTTAGCCTTACTTGAGGATTCATCCTTTTTAGGGGAATCATCCTTATCAGAGGACTTATCTAGACAGGTGAGATCAATGTCTATCAAGCTATTGACAAACTTCCCACTTATTGGTGGAGGAATGGCATTGGTACCAAGACCTAGGCCCTTCAATTTCCTCACTACTGATTCGTAGTGCTCCACCACAAAGCGAGAGTTTTTCAACTTCTCATTTGTACATTTTAACTGCAGGATCTCATTTTGCAGTTTGTTGATTTCATTGTTCCGTTTTTCTAACCCCCTATACGCAATATCCAAGTGAACTTGTTGCTCACTTATTTGTAAAGAATATTCACATTTTTCTTTTTTCAACGTTTCAACAGACTCTTTAAAACGTTTTTCGTTTTCTTTGTAGTTATGAGCTGCCATAGTTAGGGGTTCGAGTTTGTCTTGGAGCTTAGAAATTTCAAGCTTTAGCCCTAGACATTTAGAACAAGAAATAACAGAGAAAGGGTTAGAATCTACCTCAGATGATGAACTCTGTGCTTCTCCAATGGCCATGAGAGCAACGGCAGTGGTAGACTCCTTTTCAACAGCTAGAGAAGCTTCCATCTCCTCAGCTTCTTTTCTCTCAGCCTCCATCAGCTCCATCATCTCAGCCATGAGACCAACCTGTGTTTGAGCAATGATGGCGTCCTCTAGATGAACACCCCAATCAAAGTTTTCGTCATGCTGAGCTACCAGTGCATTTGATGAACCACCTTGGTGTTGATTGTGGTGGCTAGTGTTGTTGTGGCCGTGGCTGTTTCCCTGGCTAGGTCTGGTGAAACCAGAGGCCAGTGCTCGGTCTTTTTGACACTCACGAGCAAAGTGTCCATAGTTCAGACACTTGTAGCATTTGGCCTTGGATTTATTAAATCCAACCTTGGCATTAGAATGTCCACCAATGAACTTTCTTCCTGTTCTGTTCAGGAAACGCTTGGCCCTCCTCAAAAGCATGGCCATATTCCATTGAATATACATGTCCTCAATATCATCAGGATCCACTTGGTTAAAGTCTTCTTCAATAGTTTCGGGATCCGTTAGCTTGCCGCCTATGAAATTCTCATACGCAAGCATACATGATGAAAACAATGCTACATGATCTTCAGCTATTTTGACTATTGCAGAATGGTTAGCTGAAGACGTAGCTGGAGGATTTCTTGAGGTGTGTTGATGATTAGATCCCAACCCTGATCCGGATGCATAACAAGCATGACCACCACACCCATTTGAGTGGTCTTCTTCATTGGAGTGTCCAGTAAAGAGGGCAATTCCAGAGCCCGATGATTTTGAAGTGGAAGTCATCCCATGATACATGGAAGGGTCCTGTATCTGAGGTCTTCCCGAGCTCTCCTTCTTCATAAGATTCATGTTATGAGCTTGAATCTTACCAATAGGCTCATCTACTGTTAACTCATAGAATTTAGGATTTTCCCTCATCAGGGTTGTATACATCCCAAACTTTGGTGGCAAAGCATCAAGAAATTTTTCCACCAGTTCTTCATCGGGATATTTCAGTTCAAAAGCTTTCAACTCCGTTTGTAAATGATAGAATCTAGAGATGAGATCATCTAACGATTCATTTCCCATGAAATTGAAGCAGTCATACTGCTTCCGGAGAAGATCCCGCTTACTCTTCTTAATGTCACTGTTCCCCTCAAATCTTTTCTGAAGTGCTTTCCAAAGATCCTTGGAGGTGTCATAGCCTCAGAAACTGTGAAACAATTCCCGAGTTAATGACATAGTGATTGAGCCAAGAGCCTTCTTTTCCCGATCATAAGCTTTCTTTTGTTCTTCATCAAGCTTAGAGATGGGCTTTGGCACCTCTTCATCAAGATAGATGTGTGTGGGATGCTTATATCCCTCAATGATTGGTATCCATAATGATGAGTCGGTGTATGAAATGTAGTACTCGAAATGCGCCTTCCAATTGGAATAATCGTTTACATTTAATAGTTTAGGCGGTTTCTGAGGTGTACCGATCTCATTATCATAATTTAACATGTTTCCAAGATTCTGAAGGTTCGACATAGTGAATTACTTGGTCAAAAAATCAGAAAAATCAGACACTGTTGCGCACTAGGTTTTGGCCTTGCGCACTTGAGAAATGGTCTTGCGTAGTTAAGACTTGCTCTTGCGTACTTGTAAGTACGCAGGAGGAAATATTAAGTACGCAGGATATAACTTAAGTTCGCACAAGTTCAGTCTTGCGCACTTGTAAGTACGCAGGAGATAACTCTTGCGTAGTTAGTAAGTACGCAGAAAACTGTACTTTTTACCAAAAATATTAAGTACGCAGGACACCTTTTCAACAACTCTCACCAAACTTTTCCGGTCACCTGAAAATCGCCGGAGATAGTGAAAAATAGGCTGATGATCAATGCAATCGAGCCAAAGGATCATAAACAAGTTTCTAACCAACCTTTGATGCTCAAAACACACAAATACACAACAAAAATCGGTTTTTGAGAGATTTTTGCTTCTAAAAAAGTACTCAAGAGCTACCCCTTTTTATCACAAAAATACATCTTTTTGCTTGTAAAACTCAGTAAAACGTCTCCAAACTCACTTACAACACTCGAATTCAAGAGCAATGCTCTGATACCACTTGCAGGTCCCTTCGTGTGTGTCGGATCGTCACATGCAAGTCGTCTACTAGTCGCACCGGGTTGCGGAATACCCATGACTAGGTGGAGAGTCTTACTAAACAAAGTAAACCAAACACGAGAGTCACAATAAACGTTCTTTGTATTATAAACACTCGACGGTTACAGAGAGAATACAAGCTGCGTACTTAGCAAAACTGAGTTCGTCTAAACAAATGGTTCTGCGTACTTAACCTCTGTGAACCTATCCTATTTATACAGACCTGATGCCTTCGCACTTAGCAAGTGCGCAGGACCAATTGCTCTTCCGTACTTAACAAGTACGCAAAGGTGTTCTTGCGTACTTGCTAAGTACGAAGGAGCTTTCTCCTGCGCACATGTAAGTGCGCAAAACACTTAGCAGAAAAACAACATACATTATGTAAAAGTAAATACAACTCGATAAACTATTACATAATGACTCGTAAATACAAAGACAAATTACAGACATTAGACGTACAAACTAAGACTCTATCCAGAGTGTTGTCACAGGAAAGTGCATCAACAAAATTGCATTTAACCTTATTTAGAAAGAACAAATATTTAATAAATGGAAAATTATTTGTTTAAAGTTTATAAAATTTAATTTACAATTATTGTTGAACCTTTCATTTAAAAAGTATTTAAATGGTTAAGTTACATTCTATAAATAAATAAATAAAATGATTATTTATTTACTTTATGTTTAAACAAACACATTTATTTATTTACACTTAAATTCATTTAACACTTATAATATTTTCATAAACAATAATTATTTACATTACCTATTTAATTATTCAAACTCAAACTTTAATCAAAATGTTCTAAAAATATTCTTTCAAACTTGATACATTTTATTCAATACCACCAACTACAAATCAATGACCTTTCTTACACAAGTCCAAATGCAACTTTAGACTCAAACTTTGGTGCACACTATTAATACCCTATACATTACACTTTAGGTTAAATTGTGCATTTCAAGGATCTATAGTCTACCTAGTATCTTTTGTTAGCTACGCCTTCAAACCAAGTGAATATACATAGCCCCTTTTACTCTTTTACATTTTTGGGGTGGAACATGAACATTATTCAAATTACATGTTTACATTTACATAAACAACACAAGTATAAATCCTATTTACATTCATGTGTGTAATTTGAGCTTTATGCCCGAGTGCTAGGTGTGTTAACCTTTGTATGCGATTATGTGCAATCATTAACTATTCAAGCCGACGGTTTTCAATGATAGATCTAATGAGTCTGACAAACCCACCCAGATTGGGGTGATTGATACCGAAAACACAATTTTTGCATGCTAGTTACAAAGGTTTGATTGTACATGGTTACACAATAGCTACTCCCCATAAATGCCTTATTTATCATGTTATGTAACGATTTGTTTTACAAACTATATGCTATCTATATAAACCTGTGTTATACTTACCAACTTTTTAGTTGACTTTATTTTATTAATGTTTCGGGTTCTAATGTGTGAGATTGATCAAGTTGTGCTACACATAGGCTTAGACTTAGCTAATTTAAATAAAAGAATTCTATGTATTTCAATTTTGTTCTATGTTGGATTTGGTTGTGTTTGGATTACTTGAAATGAAACTTAACGTTTAATATATTCAATTTAGTCAACCTCGTGCTTATGAATAGTCTACATGTCCCGCCCCGATGATTCCGCCATCGGTTGGGGTGTGACAGAAAATAAAAATCAAAATATTTTTGAGTTTTATCTATACGAACGGAATCACATATTTTTGGATTTTATATGTACAGAAGGAAACACATATTTTTGAATGATCATCATGAGCAAGAAGATCATATCAGTATCCAATTAATTCATCACACATTTTAGCAATAACAAAGGGTAACCTATAATATGAAACCATCTAACTCAGTCTTGTGCACTTTGCATCTTTTTCATTTTGAAACTCAATCATTGTGAATAATATTTGAAATGATACACGATAAATTAAAAGTAAATAAGATCAGGTTATAAAAGCTCTTTTATTTATACCGAATTTGAAATATAAAGCATGAATTCTTAAATTTGTCAATATTATAAAATTTGAAACTATAAGCGTTTATTCACCAAATTCATATGATTTAGTACCATTTAGATGAAAAACATCGTGTACCCCACATATATGCCAAACAGAAATATAAATTGCACTATCTTCAAGACATATACAGTTTACGTTAAGATTAGATCAATTTTCAAGATGAAATTATCTCTTTTAGCACAAGTATAGAAGTAGATCCCAAAGGATATAAGAATCATGATGATTCAGAATCAGAAGATTCTAATGGATTGGCTGTATAATGAGAATTAACAGATTCAGGTATGAGGATCCAACTATTATCTGGATAAAATTAAATGGAGTCAGACTAGATGATGTATCTAACTGATCCAAGGGCGAATATATGTTTCAACAGATTTTGAAAGCATATCTTAGTTCAACAACACCTTGCATGTTTTTCGAGGCATGGGCAGTGAAGTGAACTGAAATAGATATTTGCTAAAGATATAATTCGATATTGGTCTCATGAAATTATTTAAAACCATATATTCTTTATCTGATAATGATCTTTTACACACACAGGCATATAATGGATTTAAATCACAGGTGTAATCACATTATATTTAATTTTCACACTACTATTAGTTCAAAACGCTTTTAGTCTATTGACAATTCAAGTTTCAAAACTCATACACAAATTTAAAAAAAAAACAGATTATCAAAATTAGAGCATTCAAAACACTATCATTTCTTATTTATGCAGACTTTGAGATTTAGATCAAATCAACTCATTTTAAGCAATCATAAATCAAAGGTCTACTAAGGTCATGTGCAATGAAATAATCACTGATGTACTATCATTTTTTCTCTAACTTCAAATGATGTCAAATTTTATATTTTTCACTTTGTTTTGACTTTTTATAAGTTAACAACTTTTTTTGACTAAAATGTGAATGCAAAAATGTAATAAAGCAGTAAAAGACATTAAAAATAAAAATTTTCCATGAAATTCTGATTTTGAAAAACTTTTATTCGGGATTGATCATACCAATCATTTTAATTAGAAATTCAAACCTGGTATGATCAAATGCCTTGGTAAACAAATCCGCAAAATTATCGTCAGTGTGTACCTTGACCAGCTCAATCAACCTTTTCTCTGCGCAATCACGAATAAAATGATATCGAATCTCGATGTGCTTTGTTTTACTATGTTTAACAGGATTATTAGTTATGGACATAGTAGCATTATTATCGATAAGCATAGGGGGTTCCTGTGAAATTCAAACCGTAATCTCTCAATTGCAGTTGTATCCACAGGATCTGTGAACAACAACTTGCAGCAGCGATATATTCTGCTTCGCATGTAGAATTAGAGACTGTGGTTTGCTTTTTGCACTGCCAGGACACAAGTCGATTACCTAAGAACTGGCAACCACCTGTTGTAGATTTCTTGTCCAGACAGCAACCACCAAAATCAGAATCAGTATAAGCATTGAAATCAAAGTTAGAACCATGAGGATACCATAGCCCTAAACGTTGTTTTCCTTTCAAATATCGAAAGATTCTTTTCACAGCAATTAAGTGAGATTCTTTTGGCTTTGCCTGGAATCTGGAACAGATGCACACGGCGAACATTATATCCGGCCTTGAAGCGGTTAAGTACATGAGGGATCCAATCATAGCTCTGTAAAGTCGACAATCCACATCTTTTCCATCCGGGTCAGAATTCAACTTATGATTGACCGGAATTGGAGTATCATATTGGGTACAATCCTCCATCTTGAACCAGCTCAAGATGTCTTTGACATACTTGGACTGATGAATAAAGAAACCATCTTCCTTTTGATTTACTTGCAAACCTAAGAAAAACGATAGCTCTCCCATAGCAGACATTTCAAACTTCGACTTCATTACACCCTCAAAGTCTTTGCATAATCCTTCGTTTGTCGAGCCAAAAAAATATATCATCTACATAAATCTGCACCAGTAGGTAATCTCCCCTGATTTCTTTATGAATATGGTCGAGTCTATCTTTCCACGAACAAAGTCATTTGTCAAAAGATGTATGGATAAAGTTTCATACCACGCACGAGGAGCCTGATGAAGACCATAGAGAGCCTTATCAAGCTTGAAAACCATATTCGGATTCAGTGGATCTTCAAACCCCGGCGGCTGACATACATAGACTTCCTCCTTGACCTTACCATATAAAAACGCACTTTTTACGTCTAATTCAAACACCTTAAAACCTTTAAACGAAGCCAAAGCCAGAAACAGCCTTATAGCTTCGAGCCTCGCAACAGGAGCATAAACCTCGGTGTAATCAATTCCTTCTTGTTGATTGAAGCCTTGGACAACTAATCTTGCCTTGTTGCATACCACGACACCTCGATCGTCTTTTTTACATTTAAACACCCATTTTGTTCCTATCGGATACGCACCCTTCGGAAGATCAACAAGATTCCAAACCTTAAGTTTGTCAAATTGAGCAAGTTCTTCCTGCATAGCTTCTATCCAATTATTGTCATTTAAAGCCATCTCAACATTCTTGGGTTCAACCTGCGAAATAAAGCATGATTGTGAGCAATCATCAAGAACACCAGAATCTTTAATGCAGGTATACAAACAAGTATTGTCAACAAGAGAACGTGTTTTCACTCCATCCTGTAAATTTCCAATTATATTCGTCACAGGATGATCTTTAAGTTCCTTGATGGATGCAACCTCTGGAACCGGCAACACGTCAACTTGAATAGAGTCAGATTGATAAGAATAATCTTGATTAATTAGAATTTCCGAGTCTAAATTTGTAGGAATCTCCCCCTGAGCCTGTGTCGAAGGTAATAGATCATCACCCAACAACGGATCAGCAGAAGAATCTTGAAAAATAGCATTATCCTCCTCACTCTCTGAATCTTGTGGACCTGAACAAGAAGCAACATTTGGATCGGGAGCAGAAGTAGATGGAATCGAAGAAGTTGAAACTGCATTTGGTATAAATCCATTGTGTTGTGCATCCTGACAAGAATCATAAAGAACAGCAGCATCTTCAGCAGAAATATCAGAAGGTAAATGAAAAGACTTGAATAAGTTTTCATAATCAAATGCCCAATCCGGACCAATCACCATTTGTGGTAAAGACCGATTTGAACAGTCAATATGGAACCATTCTTCAACTTGGCACGTCTCTTTATTATAAACCCTCTTGGTTGTCGAATTAGCCACATACCTAGAAAAATCCCTTCAATAGCCTTTGCACTGAATTTTGTTGGGACATCTCGAACTTTCAATAGGGTGCAAGGATTACCAAAAGTAGTAAATAATCTAGATTCGGCTTTCGATTATTCAGCACTTCATAGCAAGTCTTGTTATGTCGCTTGACGGTCAAGACCCTGTTCAAAACATGACACGCAGTATTCACAGCTTCAGCCCAAAAGGTGACTGGAAGCTTAGAATCTGCAAGCATCGTGCGAGCCGTTTCGACCAAACTCCTGTTCTTTCGTTCAGCGACACCGTTTTGTTGAGGAACATATGGCGCACTGAATTCATGATGAATTCCTTTTTGTAGACAGAATAATCCCATTTTGCTATTCTTAAATTCGCTGCCATTGTCACTCCTTATTCTTCTGACTTTCAGATTGAATAAATTCTCCAAACCTAGGATTAAGTATTGTACCAACTCAATGGTTTCAGCTTTAGAGGAAAGAAACTTTACCCATGAAAATCTGGAGTAATCATCAGTTACTACCAAGCAGTAAGATTTTCCACCAATGCTCCTGATACTGATAGAACCGAACAAATTCATATGCAGCAGCTCCAAAGGAGTTACGATAGAATTCGTCGATTTAGATTTGTGAGATTTCCTTCTTTGCTTCCCCCTCTTGCATGGAATACAATCATCAGGAACTGAGAATTTTATTTTCGGAATACCAAGAACCAGATCATTCCTAACAATGTAGTTCATCTTCTTATAGTTAATGTGAGCTAGCTTCCTGTGCCACAATATTGAATCAAATTCTGACGCCTTGGAGAGTAAACATGTTGGAATTGAATCCGTTGTAGTGGAGACACTCATGTCAAGGACATACGTGTCATTTCTCCTCGGAGCCTTCATGAGAATCCATTCATCATGAATCACAAATCCCGGTTTCAAAATATAGCATTCAGCATCATTAAAATGGAACGAAAACTTTTTGTCACAAACTTGTGATACACTTAAAAGATTGTGTTCCAGCTGCTCAACATAATTCACCTTTTCAAATTTGACTTTGTCATTCTTTAACGTTCCCTGTCCAGTAATGTACCCGCCTTTATTACCCGCAAAAGCGACATAACCTCCATCAATTTGTTTTACATCCTCAAGCAATCTAACATTCCCTGTCATATGTCGAGAGCAACCACTATCCACATACCATGTATTGTTGATAGTCCTCCTTGGTTGTCCCTACATAAACAACGAGAATCAGTTAGAAATAGGAACCCAATCCATCGTGGTCTTGGGTCATCCAGATTGATCAAAATAAACAACTTCTTGTAATTTACAATCAATCTTATCATTCACTTTTGGAACAGAAGTTTAACAATCAGAGTTTTTCAAAGAAGAACCATTTTTATTATTTTGAAAAACATTATTTGATTTAATATTGTCAGATTCAGATGTTTCCAAAATTTTCTTCAATTTTCTGTTTCGTCTTCTCCTTTGAGGTCTAGACAATTTAACTTCTTGATGAGAATCTTTTGAAATTCCAACACGAGAAATCTCAAGTTTCTCTTTGCATACAAAAGATTTAGCATTCAATTTATCCTGTTGTTTAAATCCAGAGGATTTAACAAAAGATCGACCAGGCAAATTCTTCTCCAAAATAGAAGACGACGTTCCCTCATCTTTTCTTTTCAGAATCTTCACCACTTTCGGTTGTTAAGGAACAGTCTTCATTTCACCCTGGTTCTTGTAAGGACAATTGATCAGAATATGACCAGCCTCATGACAATGAAAACACACTCTTCTTTCTTAATAAGTTCTGAAATAAGAAGTTTTCTTTGAATTTGAGGATCCATCAGAGGAATAAGCTTCAGAGGAATGTCCAGAACAGTTTATCGGCTTCTTTGGAACATAAGTCTGTGTTGGCACCTTTGAAGAATTCACTTTTTGATAAACAGCCGCAACAAACCCACTTGACTGTAAGATTGCAGAAAGTTTAGTTCGAACAACTTTCACCTCTTCGGGTTCAGTCATAATGCATCTATCCCGGGTAACAGTTTTAACAACTGTTGGGTCATCAATTTTCACTTCTTTTGGAATGCCCTCGACCTTCTTCTCATCAAACACCTCATCTTCAGAATCATACTCATAAACTATATCCTCCCCAGTTACCAGATTCACCTTTAACACAGTTTTTGGATCTATCTCCTCTTCATTTATGATTTCAGGTTCCACCACATAATTTGCATTAAACGGCGGAGGAATAAATCCAATACCAGCAACACGCTTAGTAGGATCAGCATTTGAGTTAAAATAATCCAAAACAACTGAAGAACTTTCAAATTGTTCCAACTTTTGATGAAGTTTGATCACCTCAGACTCTTTGTCAGATATTTCTTTATTCTTTTGGGTAGCAGCTTCATTACGTTTTTCTATTTCAGCATAAGCCATATCTATATGATAACCCTGCTCTTTGTATTTTAGCCCAAGAGAATTTAAGTCTCTTTTCAAAGACTCAATTCTATCAATGCACAGCTTATCATTATCTTTGAGTTTCTGATTAACTGAATGCATTGATTTCATGTCACAAATCAAGTTTGTGTTATCATCCATGACCTTTTGCAGTTTATCTTTAACAGAAATGCAGTAAGAACAGTAAATATGACAAACAGAGTCTTTTACCTTAGATGGATCAGACATGTCTGCCATGAATACTTTGGCAATGGGAATATTCTCTGAATCATCACCAAATGAAGCATTTTCTGTAAGAACAATATCCTCCTCAGCAACCCCTGATGTAGCATCAGAATCAATATTCTGCCCTTGTTCTACCTCATCATCAACGCTTAGAACACTATCACTATCACACGAATCATCACTAGAACTTTCATCATCAGTAGACTCCTCTGGTTTTTCAGAATGAATTTCTGCAACAAAAGCCTGACTCACAGCACCCACCAAGTCTTCCAGATGAATGCCCAGTCATAGTTTTCATCATTTTGAGCAACCAATGCTGATGATGCAGATGCATGATTTGTATTATCAGAAGAACCATGTGATTGATTCCTATTATGCTGAAAGTTAGGCTGGTTGTTTTGAAAATTATTCTGCTTCTTTTGAGCATCAAATTCTACGTTCGGCTTCACACACTCCTTAGCAAAGTGACTATACTCTTGGCAGTTGTAACAACAAACTTTTCTCTTATCAAAACCCATACGAGATCGACTATTTGAACCAATATATTTTCTGCCAGTTTTCTTTAAGAAATATTTAGCTTGGCGCATCAACATAGACATATTCCATTGGATATTCATTTCTTCCAGATCAACAGGGTCAATCTGTCTGAAATCTTCTTCTATAACCTCAGGATCATGTATTTTCCCTCCAATAAAATTCTCATATGATGCCATGAAAGATGAAAACATAGCAAGATATTCATCAGCAACTTTCTGATTCAAATGAGATCCAGATGATGTTGAAGCTGTAGTTGAAGAAAATCCAGAATGAGTTGAATGGCCAGAATAAATTGGAACTCCAGAACACTGATCATTTGAAGACTCTTGAGCATCACCAGAAAAGAATGCCACTCCAGTACCAGATTTACTAGTAGATTTGGCAAAATACATTGAGGGATCCTGGATATGCTCCATATTAGTCTCTTTCTTCTTCATATTCATGTCATACGACTGAATCTTCCCTAAAACTTCTTCAAGAGACATGGTTTTGTACTTAATATTCTCTTTGATTAAAACCGTATACACATCAAATTTTGATGGTAAAGCCTCCAAGAATTTATCATTGATTTCCTCAGTGTCATACACCACAGACGCACTAGCCAGTTCACTAAGAAGATGATAGAATCTTGTAGCAAGATCATCCAAGGATTCGTTTTGAAAATGTTTAAAGACCAAGAACTGTTTCTTTAGTAACTCCTTTCTACTCTTCTTCACATCCAAACTTCCTTCACACCTTTTCTGTAATGCTTCCCACAGTTGTTGAGAAGACTTGAACTGTTTAAAACTGTGATATATTTCCTTTGGAAGAGACATCGAAATACTAGCCATCGCTTTCTTTTCCCTATCAAATAACAACTTTTCTTCAGTAATTAACGCTGACACCGGCTTCGGAACATCATCCTTTCCCATCCACGAATAAGTAGGATGCGTATATCCTTCCAAAATCAGAATCCACAAACTAGTATCGGTAAAAGATACGAACTGGTCAAACCGATCTTTCCAATTAGAATAATCACCTAGATTCAACAACTTCAGAGGTTTTTGAGATATACCGATCTCATTGTCATAATTGAACATATTCGTGACTTGAACCATATTTGCCATTTTCAAAAAAAAATTTCAGAAAAATTTCCAAGTGCTGAATAGTCTTACCCTCAGGCGAAGATAATAAGTTCGCCTATAATACACCCAAGCGAACTTAATTAGAAGCAAACTTAATAAGTTCGCTTAAATCAGAATTCAACAATCTGATTAAGTTCGCCTAAAATAAGTTCGCTTAATCCTGTGAGAAGCGAACTTGACAAGTTCGCCTACTGCTAAGTTCGCCTACACAAGAAATCAGCAAGTTCGCTTGCCGTAACAGAATCAAGATCAAGAACTTCTTCAGACCAAAATCGCGAACCAAGAACATCCAAAAATCGTCATTAATCACTGAATTGAAGGAATTAAACAAAATTGGACCGTAGGATCGTGTAATTTGTCAATTAGAATCTTTCTATCGGATCAATTTCATCATAATCCTCTTCAAAAACACCAAATCAGATCAAAATCAGTCTTGAAAACTCCATTGAAATGAAAACTCAAAAATGATGAATTTGATGTCAATTTGCTTATAAAACCGTCTAGAATCAACAAGAATCACGAGCAAAAGCTCTGATACCACTTGTAGGTCCCTATGGCGCGTCTACGGATCGATCTCGTGATAAGACATGACGTTTACTCGGAGTGCGGAATCCAACGAGTCAACGTTTATATGCATAAAAGACAATTCAAACAAGCAAGTAAATAACCTTCTCAATTCGTATTTCAAATCACAATGATGTTTACAGACTCAATCGGACTTCTCTGTTCTATGTGGTTCTGTTCTGATCTCTATTGAACGACTGACTCTGTAAACATATATATAGATAACTGACCTGATATAGGCGAACTTATTAAGTTCGCCTCTAACGGCTTAAGCGAACTTAACAAGTTCGCCTCAGTTAGACTTAAGCGAACTTATTAAGTTCGCCTCTGATAGACCAGGCGAACTTAACAAGTTCGCCTCTAGGCTATACTTGTAAAACACTTAGTGACATTTGACATTTACATAACAAAAACATAAAGACATAAAATCTAACTATTACAAGCTTTTGTCATTACAAACTATGTCCTAACACTCCGTGAACAGTTAGCATAAATGAGAGATGTGTACCCCTTCGTTATGTAGTCTGTAATGACGGGATGACTTCTTTGTTATGGATTACATTTCCTTTGTGTTGATTCTTTTGTTTGTTTACTTTTGGTTTGTTCTTCTCGTCTCCCTTCGTTCCTACACAGATCGACGAACAGATCTTTGTTTTCTGCTGCGTGACGAGGCTCCCAGGGACCTACAATTGGTATCAGAGCCTCGATGTTCGTTGATTTGTGTTTCAGATTCGAGTTTTTAGGGTTTTTAGCAGATCTGAGTTCATATGAGTCGTACCTTTTTCGTACCAAAAATCCATAAATTCGAGTTCGTTATCACTTCATTTGGTGTTTGGATGTAACATCCCTGATTTTC
Organism: Smallanthus sonchifolius; assembly: GCA_023525975.1. NCBI lineage: Eukaryota > Viridiplantae > Streptophyta > Magnoliopsida > Asterales > Asteraceae > Smallanthus > Smallanthus sonchifolius. Next base: position 43,217,795 of record CM042033.1, read on the forward strand.
CGACCCTATTTTAACTTATTTTTAACTAATAAAATAACAACACGACATTGAATCATATACTTGTTCAAACCTACACCTCATTAATCGTTAGCCGATCGTATTCAATTCAAGGATTTAGAACTCATAATCAAGTGGTAACACCTCTTAGAGTTAATCCAGTTAGTAATCCCGTTAGGTGTTCTGTTAAATCCTAACAGTTACAAGGGCTGATTTTGTAAATAACCAGAAACCCTAGTAGGCATGGTCGCGCCACGTTTTGGCACGGTCGCGCCTCGTGTGGCACGGTCGCGGCTCTTATAGGCACGGTCGTGCCTCACACCAGTTGAAACGTAAATGCGATTTTAATCGCTCGATCGTTGAGTTCCGTAACCGTTCCTCACTTCAGTTCCGTTCACGAGAGTAATAGCATTTTCAATTACACAAACGTCCCAGTTTAATTCCTTCGGACTCGAAAAATCGTTCAAACATTTCAAAGAAAACATAAACCTTTTTCTTCGATCTGAATCCTCCGAACCAAACAGAAGATTCACGATATACGATCCTCCCTAAAGCTTCAGAACACATTGAGTTAGCCGGAGTTGCAGCAGAAGACGCCGGAGATCAAACCCGTCATCGCCGGAACTCATCTTTACCGTACGCTATCAATTCATCGTCTTTCCGGGTAATTGAAACCTCCTACACTTTTGATTTAGTCTATAGATCAAAAGCCCCAAACTAATTTGGGCTTACAATATACAATTTAACACGAACCCGAATCTAGGGTTCATTCCAAAATGATTTAATCGAATACTGCTTTAGACATGTTTTAAACACAATTAATCTACACCAACAGACTTGTATTAACCTTGTGAATGAAAGCCCTATACATTCCAGCACTATTAATATAAGAATCAATCAATTCGTTTCGGTTTTGAAAGAGACACGGTCGCGCTAATCATCTAGCGCGGTCGTACCTCGGGAGACGCGGTCGTGTCGACTTCCAGCGCGGTCGTGCCTCCTGCTCAGACCTAGTCATGCTCGTTGGCTAGACTTGATCGTACCCCAGAAACATAGACACGGTCGTGCCTATCGAAGGCACGGTCGTGCCTATTGGTTTGGCTAGCTGTCCTCTGTTTGACCAACACGGTCGCGCCCTGTCTAAAACAGTCGCGCCCGCCCTAGCACGATCGTGCCCTACTCTAGGCACGGTCGTGTGTGTTGGCAGAATGTTTATAATCTTTTATATTTCTAAACAATTAGTATTTCAGATTAATTTCTAAAATAAAAATAATTGAATTTATAAAAATCTGTATTATTTTTAGAAAAGATCAAATATTTAATCTTAAAATAAATGGAAATTATTTAAAGTTTAACATTTAATTTATAAACCCTACACTTAAATGATATTTTAATGTCTAAATTACATTATATAAATAAATGAATAAGGTAATAATTATTTATTTGATTTATAATTAAACAAAAATATTTATTTAGTTATACTTAATAACATCTAACACTTACATTACTTTCATAAACAGTAATTATTTAATTTACATATTTAATTATTTCAAACTCAAACCTTATTCAAAAATGTTCTAAAAATATTCATTTCACGTTACATTTACACGAACAACACAAGTACAAATCCTATTTACATTCATGTGTGCAATTTGAGCTTTATGCCCGAGTGCTAGGTGTGCTAACCTTTGTATGCGATTATGTGCAATCATTAACTATTCAAGCCGACGATTTTCAATGATAGATCTATTGAGTCTGACAAACCCACCCAGATTGGGGTGATTGATACCGACAACACAATTTTGCATGCTAGTTACAAAGGTTTGATTGTACTTGGTTACACAATAGCTGCTCCCCATAAATGCCTTATTTATCATGTTATGTAAGGATTTGTTTTACTATAGAAGCATGTTTTGTAACTATAGATTAAATTCTATGTATCGGTGTACGTGGCTAGTACGTAGGAGGGTGTTCCTGAGTACTTAGCCCGCACACCAGTTTGGTCTTGCCTACTTAGTAAGTACGCAAGGCTTTTGCCTTGCGTACTTGTCAAGTACGCATGACCAAACCATGCGTACTTAGTAAGTACGCAAGGCTTTTGCCTTGCGTACTTGTCAAGTACGCAGGAAGTGTTCCTGCCCCTATAAATAGAATACTTGTCTTCATTTGTAGGTGGAACTCTGGAACTAGGTTTATCCGGGTCGGGAAGAGCTCTCCCGACCCCTGGACCGTGAGCTTAGATGAGAGATGTGTGTTCCTTCGGTATGTAGTCTGTAATACGGGATGACTTCTTTGTTATGGATTACGTTTCGTTTCATCGTCTTTTATCTTTGTTCGTGTTTCTCTGTCTAGTCTCTTTGTTCCCACACAAATCACAGAACAGATCGTGTTATTATCCGCTGCGCGACGAGGCTCCCGGGACCTACATTTACAAACTATATGCTATCTATATACAAACCTGTGTTATACTCACCAACTTTTTAGTTGACCTTATTTTATTCATGTTTCAGGTGCTTTCATATGAGTTTGATCAAGGCATGCTACACATAGGCTTTGGACCTAGCTAATCTTAATTCAAAAACAAATTGTATTTCATTATGTACTTGGAACTTGATTCATGTTTGTTTGAATGGAAATGGATTTAACATATTACAATTTAGTCAACCTTGAGCTCATGAACAGTCTACATGTCCCGCCCCGATGATTCTGCCGTCGGTTGGGGTGTGACATTGGAAGGCTGAGGGTTTGTTAGAAGATGATTTCTAAGCTTTTGGAATCAATTTCTCAGATCCAACACTTTTCGAGCATTCTCCTCGAGATCGTCAAGAACACTGCTGTAGTATCTCGTAAGTACGCAAAACAACTCTTCTGCGTACTTGATAAGTACGCAGGAGTAATTGTCGTGCATACTTTGCTCGTAAATTTGAGTGTTGTGTGTGTGTTAGGATCATTTTCGACACATTTAGAAAACTAATTACTTGATATTTGACTGAGTTTTGTGGATTTTTAGACTGAAAACAGCCCCTAACATTAGCGATGTGTTCATACCGAAAATCCTTCAATATTCAACCCATTTGTTGTTTGTTTGAGTGTTTTGATCATCACGGGTTTGTTAGAAACAAGTTTCTAACCTTTTGGGTTGATCAATTTAGTCATTACATCAACATTTGAAGATTTGAGCATTTTTCGATGACCGGAAAAAGTAGTTGGGAGCAGGTTTGAAAAAGCATCCCGCGTACTTACCTGATTTGGCAAAAAGTGATTTGTTCCTGCGTACTTACTAAGTATACAAGACCAAACCACTGCGTACTTAACTTTCTTCCTGTGTACTTACCTAAGTACGGAAGGCAAAATCCTTAAGTGCGCAAGACCGGTTTCTAAGTACGCAAGTTGTGAAGAAGCCTCTGAATTTTGACTAAGTATTTCAGCATGTCGAACATTGAGAACGTCAGTAGCATGCTAAATTATGAAAACGAGATAGGGACTCCACAAAAACCACCAAAGTTGCTAAACGTCAATGATTATTCAAACTAGAAAGCAAGATTTGAGGAGTAAGTCTCGTACACTGATTCTACCATGTGGATACCCATTCTTGAGGGGTATAAACATCCAACACACGAATTCTTAAATGAGACTGTTCCCAAACCAATTTCTAGGCTTGACGAGGAAGAAAAAAATGATGGAAGCTGAAGAAAGGGAAGCATTTACTGCTGACCAACTAGAATCTGCTCTTGCTCTCATGGCTATTGGAGAAGCTTCCAGTTCATCAACTGAGGTAGATTCTAATTGTTTTGTTGTTGTTTCTTGTGCTCAATGTATGATCTCGAATGATGAGAATGATTGCATGCATGATCAACTGGAGCCTATACGTAGTGCAGCTCTAAATTACAAAAAAAATGAAAAACGTTTTAAATGTTGATTTGAAAATCTTAGGAAAGATAAACAAGATTTTTCAATTAAAATCAGTGAACAACAATTTCATTTAGATGTTGGCTACAAGGATCAAGAGAAAAAGAATGTTGAGATAGCCAAACTACAAAATGAGATTCTACAGTTAAGTGGCAAACTTGAGAAGTTGAAAAACTCTCATTTCATGGTTGAACACTATGAGTCTATCGTACGACAAGTGAGTGGCAAAGGTTTAGGTACCAATGCCATTCCTCCACTAGCTAACGGCATGTAGGATCGGTAAATACAAGATGGTTCTATTCCAGTTGAGATTGGCGGAAACAATCACAACTTAATCAAAGTAAACAAGTAGACAAGAAGAATACTGATAAATGCAATTTGTATTAAGCTTCAAGTGTTACAAGATTACAAAGGAAACTCTTAAGCAAAAGTACTTTTACAATGAATCTATGTACTACTTATATAGTAACTTAGAATCAAGACAAACCCTTGATTCTAAGGATCAGATCTAACACAGACCGTTGATCTTGTATTGAAGCTATTCTACATATACAGACAATAATAATAACTATGCTAGTTAACTTTATTCAAACGTCTTCTAAGGCATCATTGTTTGCGTGCTTGGAGAAGAGCGTTGTTGTCTTTTATTGTCTTGTACCAATGACATTCTTTCTGCGTGGAGTAAGTCAGTGTAGCAGCAGAAAGTTGTCAGTGGTAAAGATTGCTTAATCAAGAACAGTCAGCTGGAACGTTTGATCTTCAGTGGAGATAGCTATCAGCTGCAGCTTTAGAGATCAGCAGCATATGCCTATCAGCTGCAGCTTTATTCTTCAGCAGCATATGCCTATCAGCTGCAACTATGGTCTTCAACGGATGAGTCCTATCCGCAGCAGATTTGTTCTTCAGCAGAAGAACAAGTATCCGCTGCAGATAAGCTTATCCGCAGTAGTTTGTGGATCAGCAGCAATCTCTGAGGTAAGCAACAATTTTACTTAGAGAATTTTGTAGCCATCAGTCTTTATTTCTACAAACTCCCCCTAGACTGATGCTACCAAAATTCTCTTACTGCTTTTGTTGCTGAAGCTTTTGCATGTTGCTGACTATTCTTTCAACCTCATATCCTCTCTGGTCCTTGCTGGGATTGTTAAGAGGAAGCTCAGATAGAGTCTTGATGTCTTTGCTTGCCATTTTGAAGATAGCCTTGCTTGAACACCTCATCTTCTGTCCTTTAACATCTGTTAGTGTGAATTCATCCTTTTCAGCACTGTAGGACCAGCTGATGAATGGAGAGTGGGATTGGAGAGATTTGACATCAATGATCTCATCTTTGCTGGGGTTGAAGTAATGTTTGATTACCAGCAATAGATGTCTCCCACCTTCATTCTCAGACTCATTGGCTTCACCCAGCTCCATCATTCTTCTTAGATCAGAATCTGGAAGCTGTAGTACCTCATCAACAGATGTATAAATTGATCTTTTAACTTCTGTCCTCCCCCTAAAAACTTCAAACCATTGGTCTTGAGAGCTGTATGACTAGATGACTATTTCTCTTGAGTCTTCTGGTTTGGAAGTTGTTTTGTTTTTTTCTTTTTGGGAGGTTGTTGATGGGTAGGAGCTGGGTGTGAGAATTTGGACTTTGAGGGTGGAGAGGAGGGAGGTCTAGGATGGAGAGTGGAAGGTTGTTGGATTGAGGAAGTGTTGGGTGAGGGAGAAGGCTTGGGTTTCTTTGTTTTCTTTTCTTCTTCTTGAATGATTACCCTCTTCTTGGAGCCTTTCTTCCTCATCCTTCTTGACTTTAAGGTAGAGGGCTTGCAGGTTCATGAAGTTCATGGGACCTAGCCTCTTTCCACTCTCTCCTCTAGCCTTAAGGAAGTCAATCATGATCTTCCTTTCTTCATGGGATCTTCGGTTAAAAGCAATGGTCTTCTTGGACTTTTGTTTGGCTTTTTCTTCTTCTTCAGCCCTTTTCTTGTTTGCCAATTGACCCTGCTGACCCATGAAGGCTCTGTAGATTTTTTTATTTGATAGTTTCTCAAGGTAGTCTGCATCCTCACCTTGAGAAACTAGAGCCTTTACCCACTCCTCTCTCATTTCTTTGGCTAGTTCAGAATCAGTTATTCTAAACTTAGCCTCTTCCTTCTTCTTCTTCTTCTCTATCTCTTCTTTTTCTTTGTTGAATTGTTCCTGCAGTTGAAGAGTAAGAGCTTCATCTTCTTCAATTTGATAAACTACAGGAATTTTTACTTTCAGATCATCCAGCTATTTTGCATACAGCTGGATCTGTTGTTCTCTGAGGAGAATGGATGTTTTTCTTTCTTGAGCTTTTCTTAGTTCAGCCATCTTCTCTTCTTCTCTTTTTCTTCTTCTTTCGTCTTTTTCTTTCTTCTCCTTCTCAATCCTCTCTTCATCTTCTTTAGTCATGAGTCCCTTCCCCTTATTTTGTTGGGTGCCTCTGCTTTAGCTTCATGGACCCCAACCGCAGATGTAGTTAATGCTGTTGGGATCTCAGTTTCAGCTTCATTGGCAATTTGGGGAATGGACATGGGAATGACACTTTCTCCATTTTCCTCACATTCCAAACCTCTCACTTCTTTCCAACAATCCTTCACCTTTTCCTTTTCTCTTCTCTTGGGTTCTTCTTCTGTGGTCATTTTGAATGTTGGTGAAGAAAGGAAGGATAGATCTGAGTCAGAGTTAGTCATTGCAGGTGATTCCTCCTTATTAAGAGAAGCCTTGATGAGTTTGATCATTTCTTGACTTTCTAAGGAGTTGATGTTGCAGATGAGTGTTCTGAGCTCAAAGACCTTGTGCAGGAAGTCTGAAGGTAGGAGTAGGATCTCTTTGATGTTGATTGAGAGAGAAGATCCATTGTTTAGGAAGAAGGTGAAATCAGAGGTAGGAGTGCTCACCCATCCTAGCACTTCCAAGTTCCTGACCATTATGTTGTATAGGAATCTTCGCCAACAGATAACTTCTTCTTCAGTTAAAGCACTGCTCCTGATTAGGTCAAGTCTTCTTGGAGCCAGTCTTTTTTCTGCTGTTGATGAAGATTCAGGATAAGCCACCCTATTTGCTTCTATTATTAGTCTTTCAAACTAGGGCATATTATCCTCCATTAAGTCATAGAACCTGCTGATTTCATGTTCTGCTGAGAGATTTGATGAAGTGTTGACACATTTTGTCAGATACGGATTGAGAACTTGGAGGGCATTAAGAGAGTTCCAGTTTAGCTCTTCTACTCCACTAAACTCCCATCCAATCCAGAATCTCTCAGCTATTTCATCATACCCCCAAACTAGAATGGAGTCAAATTCTAGCTTTTTTAAAGTTAGGAAGAGTTGGGGGGTAGATGAATGACTTATTATGGCTGTAGCTTCAGGAAGAATGTTGAATGATGGTGGTGTGTTTTCATGGAGAGTTTCTTCTTGTAGCACCTCATCAACAGCTCGGACGACTAACTTCCAATCCTTAGTGACATCTTCGTCTTCATCTACTGAGTCTGGCAAGTCATGGATTTGAACAAAGGCAGGTTTGTATAGGGAACTTTGAAACACAGTCTGATCTTGTATCCATTCTTCGAGGCTGTCAGCATCATCTTCCTTAGTAACCACCTCCCCCTTTTTGGTTGCATCAGTGAAAAGGGATGTATATGTTTGAGTTCCCACTGATACAAGAGAGGGAGTAGCCACAGTTAGGCATTGATGGGCTTCATGCATAAAGACTTGGTGTCTTAATTTGGACACTTCAGCCTCTAGCATTGCCACCCTGGCCGTCAATTCCAAGTTATGAAGTTTCAGTATGTCCTCATCCATAGTTGTGGAATCCTTGGAGCTAGATGGGGCCTTAGGCCTAGCCTCTACATCCCCATCACCCTGGTTTTCTTGGCGCCTGAGATTCCTCTCAGTGAAGAGTGTTTCAAAGGAAACATCCTCACTGGGAGTTGCCGTGGTTAGGGTCTTAGCTATGTTATCACTGTCCTCCTGGCCAGTTGATGTACCAGGAGTAGTGATAGCCCTTTCCACATTCACTCTATCAATACTACCAGAGTGAACCTTCTTAGGTGATGAACCTGGGTTGGGTGCACCAGCAGCCAAGTCAATCAATACCTCTAATATAGTGGTTGTTGGAGAAGGTATATCATCTTGACCAGGTGCCTTTGTATTTACACAAATCTACAGAGAGAAAACACTAAATGCCTCTCCAATGTCACCAGCAGCCGCCTTTCTGAAACTGAAAATTTAGATGATGACTTTTCGGTAAATGCTGTAGATGCTGTTGATGTTATTGCTGAAAATATTGATGTGGCTGCTGATGTTGAAGACTCTTCCACCATGAATGAAGAGACCCCTGATCAAAATCAAAGCAATCTGGAGCAAGGGATATAGCTGGAAGTAGTACCAGAACAGAGGATCCACAAAGAACATCCTCAAGAAAATATTATTGGCCAAGTCCACCAAGGAGTTCTCACAAGAAGCAACTCTCACGAGGCCAATATATGCTTGTTTTCATGTTTTCTATCTCAGCTGGAACCCAAGAAAATAGATGAAGCACTGAAACACAGCAGCTGCATTGAGGCAATGAAGGAAGAGTTGCTGTAATTCAAGAGGCAGGATGTCTGGAAACTTGTTGATCTTCCACCTGGTCAATATACCAAGATGTCTGAGCCGTTCTATTATTTCTCTTCTCTGAACCTAAGTGCAGAGGCACCTGGTCAAGATGATATACCTTCTCCAACAACCACTATATCGGAGGTATTGATTGACTTGGCTGTGGGTGCACCCAACCCAGGTTCATCACCCAAGAAGGTTCACTCTGGTAGTATTGTAGAGATAATGTGGAAAGGGCTATCACTACTCCTGGTACATCAACTACCCAGGAGGACAGTGATAACATAGCTAAGACTCTAACCATGGCAACTCCCAGTCAGGATGTTTCCTGTGAAACACTCTTCACTGAGAGGAATCCCATGACCAAGAAAGCCAGGGTGATAGGGATGCAGTGGCTAGGCCTAAGGCCCCATCTAGCTCTAAGGATTCCACAACTGTGGATGAGGATAGACTGAAACTTCATAACTTGGAATTGACGACCAGGGTGGTAATGCTAGAGGCTGATGTCACAACCCGAAAACGATGATTCGCAGCGGAAACGAGACGTAAGCATGGTGGTCACATAAGTTGGAGCCCAATGAAAATAAGCAAACACATTTGATTAAAACATCGGAAAGGTTTAACAAAATAAAGATAAGTCTTACAATTATTCAAATTGAAATGCATTAAAATTTAAGACGGGATTTTTCATGATCCAACAAATGAGAATCCAAAATAAAGTTTAAAATGTCCCAACAGAATTCCGATGCAAGTGTTTGCCCAAAAGCCCATTTTCATAACCGCGCGAGAGCATATAATTACCTGAAAAACATGCTTAAAAACATCAACATAAAGTTGAGCGAGTTCACGGGTTTAAACGAAAACATAAACGAGTTTTACGAACTATCAAGCAACTTGGACAAACATGTGATATGTCATAGACTAGCTAAGAATATGACAAATGACACTACCTAGAGCTTATAATCAAACCGAGACACGAATACAACTTGTCCCCACGAATCCTTTCAAAATATATTCTCTCGTACGAACGACCGATCAGTGCTACTGATCACGAGAGTGGGCAGTCAGTCCCAAATAGATCTATCAACACACCTTGCGGCCTACACGAGGCTAATGATTACAACGGCGGGGCTATTCATGAACGACATACATGAACACATAACGAAAGCCCTTACTCGAGACCATCAAACGAACACATAACGTAAGTCCAGTATCATGATAAACGAACGAAAGCATGTTCTTCCCCCATAGTTTATAAAACAACAAAATAATTTAAAAAGGGGCCGTGAAAAACTCACCTTGATAACGAACGACGGAAAACGAGTGCTAACAAAAATACGCCCACGAACGCTAACGGTGCCCTAAATACGAGGGATACATCACTAATTGAACCTCAAGTCTTACAAGCAAGTTGTTCACCCAACCTACTTAGACTTATAATATTTTTAAGAAAATATTTATTTAAACGACCCGTTGGTGACTTCGACACGCGGTTATGTTTTTAACGAAAAACGGTGGATCATACACACATACATATGCTTATAAGTCCTAGATCACATGTGAAAACACTTAAGTCACAATATTTGCACATAAGCACTTTTCAAGCAAAACGTCTAACTTTTAAGGAAGTAACTTCCAAATTTCTAACGCATGAGTTCATATAACATCATATATCATCAAAATATACTTAATAAAATATATTTCAACAACCAAAATAATCTTTCATTATTTTGACATAAAGTACCTAATCATGGCAATTTCTAGCACATACGTGACAACCAAAACGTCAACGACAAGTACAAACGCATATTTCATAACATTAACTCATTATATACCTTAAGAGCTGTATTTTAATCATAAAATATACTCAAACTTACTACTCAAAATCAGATTTAACAAATACTCATTTTTCATGTCGAAACTACTGTTTTAATCGACTAGTTTAGCGTAAAACCTAACGAAACGCATCCAAACACTAAGAATCATACATATTACTAAAAATATATATTTTAGACCTAAAATATCATCATATTACATCCATGATTCCAGATTTACAAATCTATCTATTTTCATACAAAAATCTACCTTTTTAGCTTCTTTTAAGCAACATAAACATGTCATACATTTAGCAAATCATCACAACATAAATAACACTTTTAGACCTGATTATTATTATCATAAAACATCACTTTTATCATCATATTTCCATATTTCAAACAATCTAAATGATCCATGCTAAAACCCTAGTTTAAATCATACTTTTGGACAACAATCTTTAGCAATAAACACCTAAATCATCAATTCAATGATCCATGCATAAACTAACATGTTTTTATGCAATAATATACCATTATTTTCTGTTTGAAACAAAACATAACAAAATATTTGATTGCATGTAAAGATCAAGTCCTAATTCATCACTTTTTGCAAGATATGAACATATAAACATACATGCATATACACGACATCCATACATACAAATAAATCCATGAAAATCTTCAATAAAGACCCATTATTTGCTGATTTTAATAGTTCATAAAAATCCTTTTATTAAAGGTGAACAATACTTGCAAAAATGAAAGCTTTCTTTAAGAAAACTAAAGAAAGAGATGGAGATTCATACCACTTGACTAAATCAAGGAGAATACTAGAGAAATGCAAGTTGATGGATGGTTTTGTTGAGTATTTGGCTCCACACTCTTGAATCTTCAAGAAAATGCTCCAAGAACACCAAAAACTCAAGAACACTTGAAAGAACACTTAGAGAAAAGATGATAGAAAGGTGTGGGATTGAAGTGAAGATTGAAGGGGTATTTATAGGTGGGGTGAGGGATGAATTCAGCCAAGAGAGGAGAGAGGATTTGACATCTTCCATTCAAATTTCATGCAAGTTGAATGATCAAATTTGGTGGAGTGTAGTTTTGTACAAAGTGTGTAAGGAATCAAATGAGTGTGTTTAACACTTGATTAGTGTGTGGGACCCACTTTTTATGGCTGATTTTTGGGAGAGAGAAAAGATGCCATCTTTTATTTTATAAACCTCTACACACATGTAGGTGATCTTTTATAAAAACTACAACACTTTTATAAAATTTTACCACTTTAAACATGGTTTTTCATCAAAATAAAAATATATAAAATACCCACTAATTATTTGCTATCATAATTAGTAAAAATAATAATTTTTGCTAACAGTTCATTTTAACTCATCCGGTACGCGATTGTACCGGGTAAAACGCAACGAAAATCATCGAAAGCGGTATTTAACACATTGCACATAAATTTCACACATAATCCACTAATATAAACCAGTTTATATAATTTTCATCAAAACTGATATTTTTATGGTTAACCGGGTCGTCACCAACGCCAAATACGGACATTTTACCAATACACGGTACCGAAATTTCTGAAATTTCACGAAATGCAAACCTATGCATACGAAGGGCTTTGCTAGACTTTATAATGGCCTAATTGACTGGAATTAAGCCTAAGACTCACATAATTAAATTATAAACGCGTTCTAAGGTTATACGGTAAATAACCTGAAAATTGCCGGATGTCACAGCCTCCCCTCCTTAAAGAAATTTCGTCCCGAAATTTTACGCTACGAAGCCTGGTTACGGACAGACTTAAACAAATGAGGGTACTTCCGTTTCATCTCATCTTCGCGTTCCCACGTGAACTCGGGACCACGCTTTGAATTCCATCTGACCTTGACCAACTTGATACGACTACGCCTGGTCTTGTGAATATTCCAATCAGAAACCTCCACGGGTTCTTCCCGAAAATGAAGCTTGTCATCAACACACACTTCATTTGAAGGTATCACGAGTGTCTCATCAGACAAACACTTTTTCAGATTGGACACATGGAATACGTTATGAACTCCACTTAGTTCTCGCGGTAATTGCAGTCGGTAAGCAACTGGCCCTACACAAGCAATAATCTTGTAAGGTCCAATGTAGCGGGGGCTAAGCTTATCATGCTTGCCAAACCTAGCTACCCCCTTCCAAGGAGAGACCCTTAGCATAACTCTGTCTCCCACTTGGAATGCTAATGGTTTCCTTCTTCTATCAGCTTATTTCTTCTGACGATCCTGGGCAACCTTCAAACGATCACGGATCTTGAAAACCTTATCGGTAGTTTCCTAGACAAGCTTTGGTCCAGTTAAATGCTTGTCACCAACTTCTGCCCAACAAAGTGGTGAACGACATTTTCTTCCATACAGGGCTTCAAACGGAGCGGCTTTCAATCCAGTTTGGTAACTGTTATTATAAGAGAACTCAGCCAACGGTAGGTGAGTATCCCAACTTCCACCAAAGTCGATTACGCAGGCACGGAGCATGTCTTCCAAAATCTGGATGGTCCTTTCACTTTGACCATCACTCTGTGGATGATACGCCGTGCTTAAATCCAAACGAGTAGCCAAGGCTTTTTGTAGTGACCGCCAAAACTTCGATGTGAAACGACTATCTCTATCGGAGATGATCGAAGTCGGCACCCCATGTCGGGACACTACTTCCCTGAGGTATATGCTCGCCAATTTCTTCATTCGGTAAGATTCCTTCACTGGTAGGAAATGTGCCGATTTTGTTAAACGATCCCCAATTACCTAGATGGAATCATAGCCACTAGACGTCCGGGGTAACTTGGTGATGAAATCCATGGCAATACAGTCCCATTTCCACTGCGGAATCTCCGGTTGTTGTAGAAGTCCAGATGGCTTTTGGTACTCGGTCTTGACTTTTGCGCAAGTCAAACATTTACCTACGTATGAAGCAATGTCACCCTTCATGTTCGGCCACCAATAGTGCTCCTTGATATCCTTATACATTTTTGTCGATCCTGGGTGAATCGAATATCTTGATTTATGGGCCTCATCCCAAACCATTTCTCGTAAATTGCCTGCCAGAGGCACCCATATTCTATCCATGAAGTACAAGGTATCATTAGACTTGGGTATAAGTTCTCTAACCATACCACGAAGATTCTCATTCTTTAAATTCTCTTCCTTTAGAGCTTCTTGTTGTGCATCACGGATCTGAGCTGTGAGGTTTGTGTGAATGGTCAATCCTAACGCACGCACGCGTAAGGGCTTGACTCGCTACTTCCTACTCAAGGCATCGGCCACGACATTAGCCTTACCTGGGTGATAACGAATATCACAATCGTAGTCATTGAGCAATTCCATCCAACGTCTCTGCCTCATATTCAGCTCTTTTTGGTCAAAAATGTGCTGCAGACTCTTATGATCTGTAAAAATTATGCACTTGGTACCATAAAGGTAATGCCTCCAAATTTTGAGTGCAAAAACCACCGCACCCAATTCCAAATCATGTGTGGCATAATTCTGTTCATGCACCTTGAGTTGACGAGACGCATAAGCTATGACCTTTCCATTCTGCATTAGGACACAACCAAGACCCTGGCAAGAGGCATCACAGTACACAACGAATCCATCTGTCCCCTCAGGAAGAGACAAGATAGGGGCACTGCACATCTTCTTTTTCAACAATTGAAACGCTGCCTCTTGCCTTTCTCCCCAGACATACTCCTTGTCTTTCTGGGTCAATTGTGTTAGGGATTGCGCTATCTTGGAGAAATTCTCAATAAACCTTCGATAGTAACCTGCCAAACCTAGGAATTGTCGTACCTCGGTCGGACTCTTTGGCGCTTCCCAATTCTTAATTGCCTCAATCTTTGCTGGGTCCACATGTATACCCTTCTCATTGATAACGTGTCCAAGAAAGTGAACTTCTCGGATCCAGAACTCGCATTTGGAAAGTTTAGCATATAGCTTCTCATTCCTCAACATCTCCAAAATCAGCTTCAGATGGTGCTCGTGCTCTTCCTTGGTCCGTGAGTAGATGAGTATATCATCGATAAACACTATCACGAACTTGTCCAAGTATGGTCTGCACACTCTATTCATGAGGTCCATGAATACCGCAGGAGCGTTTGTCAAACCAAAAGGCATGACCAAAAACTCATAATGACCATACCGGGTTCGGAATGCAGTCTTCGGAATATCTTCTTCAACAATCTTCAATTGATGGTAGCCTGAACGTAAATCAATCTTCGAATAATAACTCGATCCTTGCAGCTGATCGAACAAGTCATCAATCCTCGGCAATGGATACCGATTCTTGATGGTAAGCTTGTTCAATTCTCGATAATTATTCACATCCTCATAGAGCCATCCTTCTTTTTCACGAATAAAACCGGCGCTCCCCAGGGCGAGAAACTAGGTCTTATAAAACCTTTATCCTACAATTCTTGCAATTGCTTGGATAGCTCTTGCATTTCAGATGGTGCCAAACGATAAGGAGATCGAGCTATCGGCGCTGCTCCGGACACTAGGTCAATCCTGAACTCGACTTGCCTTTGCGGTGGCAATCCAGGTAACTCTTTAGGAAATACCTCCGGATAATCACGAACTACAGGGATCTCTTCAAGCTTCTGCTCCTCAACCCTAGTGTCAACCACGTGGGCTAAGTATGCTGGGTATCCCTTTCGCAAATACTTCTGAGCTTTCATCATATTAACGATTCTCAAAGGGGCACACTCATCACCTTGGATTTCCAATGGTTCACCGGTCGGAGGTAGAAGACGAACTATCTTCTTATCGCACACAATCTCTGCATGATTCTTTGATAACCAATCCATGCCAATAACGACATCGAAACTTCCAAGTTCTACTGGTAAAAGGTCGATACTATACTTACGATCTCCCAAACGCATGGTACACTCACGAAAAACTTCGTCGGCTTCTATTAATTTTCCGTTAGCTAACTCTATAGAATACTTAACATCTAATTTACTTGATTTTGAACTAAGAAAAGGTTCAAAGTTTTTGGAAACAAAGCTTTTATCAGCTCCGGTATCAAATAAAATGTAAGCATAACGGTTATTAACGAGAAACGTACCGGTAACAACCGATGGATCCTTTCGTGCTTTCTTGGCCTCCATCACGAATGCTCTACCACGGTTTCCCTGGTTTTTCAGTTTTGGGCAATCCTTCCTGAAATGCCCTACACTTCCACATTCAAAGCATCCAGGGTTCGATTCTTCTTTCTTCACACCGAATTTCACACGGCAGGTTTGGGCTTGATGTCCAAATTTGCCACAACGGTCACAGACGTTGCACTGACCAGTGTGAAAATAACCACATTTGTTGCACTTCGGGTTAGGACCGAAACCTTCTTGTTTCCGTGGTGTTGGCTGCATACATCCTTCCCTGATTCCTTCTTTTGTTCTGAGAGTTACCAGCATGACTCCCAGATTCTTCAGACCACTTACGCTTTCCTTCACTTGACATTTTTCCTTTCTCAGTCGTTCCATCAACAACTTCCACTGGCTTTTTCCCTGAACCACTCTTCTTCAATGTCCCCATACGAACAGCATCATCAGTCAGGGAGTGTGCTAACTGCACAGCACTCTGCATAGTCGTAGGGTTTGCTGACGTCACCATACTACGGATCTGAGGTGCCAAGCCCCAGATATAACGCTCAATTCTTTTGTGCTCCGGTGTTACGAGATAGGGTACAAGTCGTGCCAATTGATGAAACTTGGACGTGTATTCCCTTACTTCAGCATCTACCATGGCCAAATTCCAGAATTCTGCTTCTAATTTCTGAATTTCGTTGCGTGGACAATACTCACGCAGCAATATTTCCTTCAACTGATCCCAAGTGAGACCGTAGGCATTAGCCTCCCCGAGACCCTGAATCTGAGTATTCCACCAGGTTAGAGCTTCATCCTGAAATGAACTTGTTGCATACTTCACGCGTTGAGCTGCAGTACAGTTACTTATGACCATCACAGACTCCATTTTCTCAATCCAGCGGACAATGCCGACTGGTCCTTCAGTTCCAGAAAAGAGTCGGGGCTGACATGCTTGAAAGGTCTTGTAAGAGCACCCTTCAATATGGTTCCCCTGGTTCATGTTCTGGTTGGCCGTCCTATTAGCGAGGGCGGTGTTGACGTGTTGTGAAATCAACTGAGCCAATTCCTTGGCCGTAGTGGGGAGTGGGTTAGCATTTTGGTTTTCTCTCCGCGGTGGCATGTTCCTTTTTCCAATACAACCATACAACGAGTGAGACAATATATATCCCACAATATCCATGTCATTCATGTATGTACGAAAATAACTTGACAAACACCACGATAAACCAAAATCAACCACTTCATGTCATCATTGTTAGAGTTCAAACTTGAATACATCATTAAACCAAATGATTTACAAAAATGGGTGTTGCATACGACCAACCCTAACAAGTTTCTCCAATATAACACAAGAAAGAGACATGAACTCCAAAAACAACATCGTCAAGGACAAGGACTAGCGGTTCTGACGAGGGAGAACACCGAGGCGAGCAACAGTGGCAACGAGCAGAACACACGTAACTGCAAGAGCTAGAGAGGCCTCGAGGCGCTCCTCAAGTGCATCTACACGCTGTAAGGCCTCAACCTCTCTGACTTCCGCTTCCGCGGCTTTCGCAGTAGCCTCCTCGGCTTTCGCAGTAGCCTCCTCGGCCATCTTTATTGCTTCTTCAGCCTTCTTCTCGCTTTCTTCCAACCTTCTCATTAATTCAGCCACATCTTCTCGTGCTTGAACCTGGTCTCCTTTCCCGGTTTCCGCATCGTCGTCATCTCTATCGGCCAGTTTTCTCTTCTTCACTGGCAACACAGTCTTCCTAGCAGTAAACTTCAGAAGTGGACCTTCAGGATGTTCACGAAAAGATCGATGAGATGGAAGACGTAAATTTCCCGTAGTTGGCCTAACAGTCTCAATGGCAGTCATAACTTCATCGTTCTTATGAACATGGCTAATAGTCACGGGAATCACTGGAGTAAGCTCACCACTAGCTGGCATCTCCTGATTGCCTAACTCAGCAACTAGAGCTTCCTTCATTGGTTCCTTAACCAAAGAACTCATCTCAACTGGCTCTTCCTCACTAGACTCCTTTTCATCTTTAGATTCCTCTTCGCTAGACTCCTCTTCATCTTCAGATTCCTCTTCACTTGATGGTACCTCTTCGTCCTCAGATTCTTCTATCCACCCATTCCCATAATACGGGTGATTAGAAAAATTCGGCATGTTTGGGTCAAATCCGAAATCAAGAACTGAATCTGGAGACATCGGCGAAACTGGTGAGAACTGTGGCTCACTATCAGAAGATATCGAGATGATGGAGGGCGAAAGAGACATCTGTGACACGGTATATTTACACGATATAAATGATTTGCCCATAAATGTAAGCACGTACGTATGCAACACACTTAAGGAACGTAAGGCACATAGAGGAAGTATCCTAATACTACCTAAATACTAACACTTACTCCTATTATAAGATGCACGCGGTATGAAAACGTCTTTAACCCAAAAACCCAATTTTGAAAGTTATAGTCTAGATTTTTAAGAAAAACGTTTTCTAGTTCGCTATAACCATGGGCTCTGATACCAACTTCTGTCACAACCCGAAAACGACGATTCGCAGCGGAAACGAGACGTAAGCATGGTGGTCACATAAGTTGGAGCCCAATGAAAATAAGCAAACACATTTGATTAAAACATCGGAAAGGTTTAACAAAATAAAGATAAGTCTTACAATTATTCAAATTGAAATGCATTAAAATTTAAGACGGGAGTTTTCATGATCCAACAAATGAGAATCCAAAATAAAGTTTAAAATGTCCCAACAGAATTCCGATGCAAGTGTTTGCCCAAAAGCCTGTTTTCATAACCGCGCGAGAGCATATAAGTACCTGAAAAACATGCTTAAAAACATCAACATAAAGTTGAGCGAGTTCACGGGTTTAAACGAAAACATAAACGAGTTTTACGAACTATCAAGCAACTTGGACAAACATGTGATATGTCATAGACTAGCTAAGAATATGACAAATGACACTACCTAGAGCTTATAATCAAACCGAGACACGAATACAACTTGTCCCCACGAATCCTTTCAAAATATATTCTCTCGTACGAACGACCGATCAGTGCTACTGATCACGAGAGTGGGCAGTCAGTCCCAAATAGATCTATCAACACACCTTGCGGCCTACACGAGGCTAATGATTATAACGGCGGGGCTATTCATGAACGACATACATGAACACATAACGAAAGCCCTTACTCGAGACCATCAAACGAACACATAACGTAAGTCCAGTATCATGATAAACGAACGAAAGCATGTTCTTCCCCCATAGTTTATAAAACAACAAAATAATTTAAAAAGGGGCCGTGAAAAACTCACCTTGATAACGAACGACGGAAAACGAGTGCTAGCAAAAATACGCCCACGAACGCTAACGGTGCCCTAAATACGAGGGATACATCACTAATTGAACCTCAAGTCTTACAAGCAAGTTGTTCACCCAACCTACTTAGACTAAGAAAATATTTATTTAAACGACCCGTTGGTGACTTCGACACGCGGTTATGTTTTTAACGAAAAACGGTGGATCATACACACATACATATGCTTATAAGTCCTAGATCACATGTGAAAACACTTAAGTCACAATATTTGCACATAAGCACTTTTCAAGCAAAACGTCTAACTTTTAAGGAAGTAACTTCCAAATTTCTAACGCATGAGTTCATATAACATCATATATCATCAAAATATACTTAATAAAATATATTTCAACAACCAAAATAATCTTTCATTATTTTGACATAAAGTACCTAATCATGGCAATTTCTAGCACATACGTGACAACCAAAACGTCAACGACAAGTACAAACGCATATTTCATAACATTAACTCATTATATACCTTAAGAGCTGTATTTTAATCATAAAATATACTCAAACTTACTACTCAAAATCAGATTTAACAAATACTCATTTTTCATGTCGAAACTACTGTTTTAATCGACTAGTTTAGCGTAAAACCTAACGAAACGCATCCAAACACTAAGAATCATACATATTACTAAAAATATATATTTTAGACCTAAAATATCATCATATTACATCCATGATTCCAGATTTACAAATCTATCTATTTTCATACAAAAATCTACCTTTTTAGCTTCTTTTAAGCAACATAAACATGTCATACATTTAGCAAATCATCACAACATAAATAACACTTTTAGACCTGATTATCATTATCATAAAACATCACTTTTATCATCATATTTTCATATTTCAAACAATCTAAATGATCCATGCTAAAACCCTAGTTTAAATCATACTTTTGGACAACAATCTTTAGCAATAAACACCTAAATCATCAATTCAATGATCCATGCATAAACTAACATGTTTTTATGCAATAATATACCATTATTTTCTGTTTGAAACAAAACATAACAAAATATTTGATTGCATGTAAAGATCAAGTCCTAATTCATCACTTTTTGCAAGATATGAACATATAAACATACATGCATATACACGACATCCATACATACAAATAAATCCATGAAAATCTTCAATAAAGACCCATTATTTGCTGATTTTAATAGTTCATAAAAATCCTTTTATTAAAGGTGAACAATACTTGCAAAAATGAAAGCTTTCTTTAAGAAAACTAAAGAAAGAGATGGAGATTCATACCACTTGACTAAATCAAGGAGAATACTAGAGAAATGCAAGTTGATGGATGGTTTTGTTGAGTATTTGGCTCCACACTCTTGAATCTTCAAGAAAATGCTCCAAGAACACCAAAAACTCAAGAACACTTGAAAGAACACTTAGAGAAAAGATGATAGAAAGGTGTGGGATTGAAGTGAAGATTGAAGGGGTATTTATAGGTGGGGTGAGGGATGAATTCAGCCAAGAGAGGAGAGAGGATTTGACATCTTCCATTCAAATTTCATGCAAGTTGAATGATCAAATTTGGTGGAGTGTAGTTTTGTACAAAGTGTGTAAGGAATCAAATGAGTGTGTTTAACACTTGATTAGGGTGTGGGACCCACTTTTTATGGCTGATTTTTGGGAGAGAGAAAAGATGCCATCTTTTATTTTATAAACCTCTACACACATGTAGGTGATCTTTTATAAAAACTACAACACTTTTATAAAATTTTACCACTTTAAACATGGTTTTTCATCAAAATAAAAATATATAAAATACCCACTAATTATTTGCTATCATAATTAGTAAAAATAATAATTTTTGCTAACAGTTCATTTTAACTCATCCGGTACGCGATTGTACCGGGTAAAACGCAACGAAAATCGTCGAAAGCGGTATTTAACACATTGCACATAAATTTCACACATAATCCACTAATATAAACCAGTTTATATAATTTTCATCAAAACTGATATTTTTATGGTTAACCGGGTCGTCACCAACGCCAAATACGGACATTTTACCAATACACGGTACCGAAATTTCTGAAATTTCACGAAATGCAAACCTATGCATACGAAGGGCTTTGCTAGACTTTATAATGGCCTAATTGACTGGAATTAAGCCTAAGACTCACATAATTAAATTATAAACGCGTTCTAAGGTTATACTGTAAATAACCTGAAAATTGCCGGATGTCACAGCTGAAGTGTCCAAACTAAGACACCAAGTCTCTATGAATGAAGCCCATCAATGCCCAACTGTGCCTACTCCCTCTCTTGTATCAGTGGGAACTCAAACAGATACCACACTTTTCACTAATGCAACCAAAAAGGGGGAGGTGATTACTAAGGAAGATGATGCTAACAGCCTCGAAGAATGGATACAAGAGCAGACTGTGTTTCAAAGTTCCCTATACAAACCTGCCTTTTTTCAAATCCATGACTTGCCAGACTCAGTAGATGAAGAGGAAGATGTCACTGAGGATTGGAAATTAGTTGTCCGAGCTGTTGATGAGGTGCTACAAGAAGAAACTCTCCATGAAAACACACCTCCATCATTCAGCATTCTTCCTGAAGCTGCAGCCATAATAAGTCATTCATCTACCCCCCAACTCTTCCTAACTTCAAAGAAGCTAGAATTTGACTCCATTCTAGTTTGGGGGTATGATGAAATAGCTGAGAGATTCTGGATTGGATGAGAGTTTAGTGGAGTAGAAGAGCTAAACTGGAACTCTCTTAATGCCCTCCAAGTTCTCAATCTGTATCTGACAAAATGTGTCAACACTTCATCAGATCTCTCAGCAGAACATGCATTTAGAAGGTTTTATGACTTAATGGAGGATAATATGCCCTGGTTTGAAAGACTACTTGTCACACCCCAACCGACGGCGAAATCATCGGGGCAGGACATGTAGACTGTTCATGAGCTAGAGGTTGACTAAATTGTAATATATTAAATCCATTTCCATTCAAACAAACATGAATTAAATTCAAGGTACAATATCAAATACAATTTGTTTTTGAATTAAAATTAGCTAAGTCCAAAGCCTATGTGTAGCATGTCTTGGTCAAACTCATATGATAGCACCTGAAACATGAATAAAATAAGTCAACTAAAAAGTTGGTGAGCATACACAGGTTTGTACATAGATAGCGTATAGATTGTGAATAAACAAATCTGTTAGGACATAGTTTGTAATGACAAAAGCTTGTAATAGTTAGATTTTATGTCTTTATGTTTTGGTTATGTAAATGTCTAAAGTTACTAAGTGTTTTACAAGTGAGCCTAGAGGCGAACTTGTTAAGTTCGCCTGGTCTATCAGAGGCGAACTTAATAAGTTCGCTTAGGTCTAACTGAGGCGAACTTGTTAAGTTCGCTTAAGTTGTTAGAGGCGAACTTAATAAGTTTGCTTATATCAGAACTTGTGTTTATAAATAGAGTTTACAGTTTGTTTCTAGCATAGAGAGCAGAGAGAAACAGAACAGAGCAGAAGTGATTATCTTGTAAACTCTATGAAATTTGGAATATAACGAGAAGTTTATTTACGCGTGTTGTTTCAATTGTCGGTTAGTATACAAATATTAACATGAAGGATTCCGCACTTCATGTTATAGCAACGTCATATTACGAGTTCGATCAGTAGTTGAGTTACCTGGACCTACAAGTGGTATCAGAGCCTATGCTCGTGAATTAAGTACGATTCTCGGTGATTAGTGACGGTTTTGTGTACAATTCGACAAGAAATTCAACATTTTTGAAATTTCTGCATCAATGGAGTTTTTCAAGTTCTTGAAGATCGTTTCTCTGCTGAATTCGTGTTTTTGGAAGTGATTTTGACGAAATTAGTCCGATAGAAGTGTTCTATTAGATAAAATTCATAATCCTACGGTTCAATTTCCTTAAATTCCATCAATTCGCTGAGAAATCATGATTTTTGAAGTTCTTGGTTCGTGTTTGGGTAGAGATTCCTCTGAGTCTGTTACTGCAGTTTAAGCGAACTTGCTAGTTCCTGTGCAAGCGAACTTAGCAAGCGAACTTATTAAGTTTGCTTCTCTCATTTTAGGCGAACTTAATTAGTAGGCGAACTTACCGGATTTCCTCCTTAACCAAACTTGTCTTGTTCGCTTGATCTTAAGTTCGCTTGGTACTCACTGAAGAGAACTTATTATCTTCGCCTAAGGGGTGTTCAGCTTCAACACTTGGAAATTTTTTTTTAGAAATTATTTTTTTTAAAACGACAAATATGGTGCAAGTGACAAACATGTTCAATTATGACAATGAGATAGGTACATCTCAAAAACCTCCGAAGTTGTTAAATCTTGCTGATTATTCAAACTGGAAAGATCGGTTTTACCAGTTCGTATCTTTTACCGATACTAGTTTGTGGATTCCGATTTTGGAAGGATATACGCATCCTACTTATTCACGGATGGGAAAGGATGATGTTCCGAAGCCAGTGTCAGCATTAACTACTGAAGAGAAGTTGTTATTTGATAGAGAAAAGAAAGCAATGGCTAGTATTTCTATGTCTCTTCCGAAGGAAATATATCACAGTTTTAAACAGTTCAAGTCTTCTCAACAACTGTGTGAAGCATTATAGAAAAGGTGTGAAGGGAGTTTGTGTGTGAAGAAGAGTAGAAAGAAGTTACTAAAGAAGCAGTTCCTAGTCTTTAAACATTTTCAAAATGAATCTTTGGATGATCTTGCTACAATATTCTTGTAGGATCGTAAGATTACAAGGTGATTCTATTCTAGTTGATATTGGCGGAAACAATAACAACCAACAAAGTAAACAGGTAAACAGCAATAATACTGATAAATGCACTGTTGTATTAAACTTCTGAGATTACAAGTTTACAAGTAAAACACTATCAAGAAGCACTATGAAAGCACAGCAAGCACACTTACAATGAAGTGTTTACACAGTATTTATAGTAACTTAGAATCAAGACAGACCCTTGATTCTAAGGATCAGATCTAACACAAGCCGTTGATCTTGTTTATTAATCTAAATTACACGCAAAGGCTAATCTAGATAACTTTACTGAAACGTCTTCTTAGGCATCATTGTTTGCATGCTTGGAGACGCGCGTCATTGTCCTTTATTGGTTGCACCAGTGAGGTTCCTTCTGCTTGGAGTGTGGCAGTTGCTTTTGCAGAAGGGTGTCAGAGGCGCTTCACATGGATAGTCAGCTGCAACATTTGGTCTTCAGTGAATAAAGCTATCAGCAGCAGATATGAGAGTAATGCTGCTGATAAGCCTATCAACAGCAACTTGTGTTGAACACTGCTGATAAGCCTATCAGCAGCAACAAGTGTTGAATGCTGCTGATAAGCCTATCAGCAGCAACAAGTGTTGAATGCTGCTGATAAGCCTATCAGCAGCCATATGTGATGAATGTTGCTGATAAGCCTATCAGCAGCATTTGTACTTAGAATAATTTGGTAGCAATCAGTCTTTGGTTCTACAAAATCCCCCTAGACTGATGCAACCAAAATTCTTCTAATTACTTTGCTGCTGAAGCTTTTGCATGTGGCTGACTATCCTTTCAACCTCATAGCCTCTTGGATCCTTGCTGGGATTGTTCAGTGGAAGTTCAGACAGAGTCTTGATGTCTTTGTGTGGCATTTTGTAGATTGCTTTGCTTGAACATCTCACCTGCTGCTTCTTTACATCAATCAGAGTGAACTCATCCAAATCAGCGTTGTAGGACCAAGATACAAATGGAGAGTGGGACTTGAGTGGTTTGATATTCATGACCACATCTTTGCTAGGGTTGAAGTAGTGTCTGATTGCTAGCATAAGATGTTTCCCACTCTCATTTGCAGGCTCATGAGCTTCACCCAGCTCCAAAATTCTTCTTAGGTCTGAATCTGGTAGTTGCAGAACCTCATCAACAGACCTGTATGTGGATCTTCTTCTTTCAGTTCTCCCCCTGAAGATCTCAAACCTGTGATCCTGTGGATTGTAGACCCATTCAACTATGTTTCTTGAGTCTTCAGGTTCAGATGGGGATTTGGATTTCTTCAAGGGAGGCTGTTGATGAGAGGGAGCTGGGTGGGATGATTTGGACTTGTTGGGTGGAGGAGTGGAAGGTTTGGGGAGGTGAGTGGAAGGATGATGGACTGATGAAGAGGTAGGTGAGGGAGAAGGCTTGGGTTTCTTTGTCTTTGGTTTTTCTTCTTCTTTGATAAGTACCCTTTTCTTGGAGCCCTTTTTCCCTAGTCTTTCTTCCTCATCCTTTTTAACTTTGAAGTAGAGGGCTTGCAGGTTCATGAAATTCATGGGACCTAGCCTCTTTCCACTATCTCCTCTAGCCTTAAGGAAGTCAATCATGACCTTCCTCTCTTCATGGGTCCTTTTATTAAAGGCAATGGTCTTCTTAGACTGTAGCTTGGCTTTCTCTTCTTCTTCAGCCTTTTTCTTTCTAGCCAATTGACCCTGCTGACCCATGAAGGCTCTGTAAATCTCTTTGGTTGAAAGTTTCTCAAGGTAGTCTGCATCCTCACCTTGAGAGACTAGAGCCTTTACCCACTCCTCCCTCATTTCTTTAGCTAGTTCAGAATCGGTTATTCTGAACTTAGCTTCTTCTTTCTTCTTCTTCTCCAATTCTTCTTCTTTATTGAATTGTTCCTGCAGTTGAAGAGCAAGAGCTGCATCTTCTTCAATCCGGTCAACTGCAGGAATCTTTCTTTTCAGTTCATCCAGCTGTTTAGCATACAGCTGGATGGTTTGTTCTCTTAGGAGAATGGCTGTTTTTCTTTCTTGAGCCTTTTTCATGTCAGCCATCTCCTCTTCTTCTCTTCTTCTTCTTTTCTCTTCCCTCTCTCTTTTCTCTTTTAGCAGCCTCTCTTCATCTTCATCAGTCATGATTCCCTTTCCTTTGTTTACATTGGGTGCCTCTGCTTCAGCTTCACTGATCACAACAGCAGATGATGATGCTGCTATTGGGATCTCTGCCTCAGCTTCATTGGCATGTTGAGGAATTGAAAAGGGACGGTCACTGTCTTCATCAAGTTGACACGCAGGACCTACTATTTCCCTTAGTTGATCCCTGATGGAAGATCTTGTGCCAAAAGCTGCAGATGTGATGTCAACTTGTGGAGTATCAGAGTTGGAGTCAGTATCAGAATTTGACACAGTCTCTTCTTGAGGAATTAGTCCTTCTTTTTCAAGATGGGCTTTGATGATGACCATCATTGCCTGGCTCTCCAGTGAGTTAATATTGCAGATGTTGGCTCTGAGCTGAAAAATCTTGAATAGGAAGTCTGAGGGCAGCTGAAGGATGTTCCTGGTGTTGATGATGAGAGAGGAGCCGTTGCTGAGCAGGAGAGTGTGGTCAAGGGACTTAGTGCTCACCCAACCTAGCACGTCCAAGTCCTTGACCAGGAAGGCATACAGGAATCTTCGAAGGCCCAGAACTTCTTCTTCAGTGAGAAGACTGCTCCTTGTTATTTCAAGATTGCTAGGAGTCAGTCTCCTGGCCGAGGATTCAGGATAAGCTACCCGATGTGCTGCTTGTAGGAATCTTTGGAACCTGGGTAGATTATCCTCCATCAGGTCATGGAACCTGCCAATGGCAAGTTCTGCTGAGAGATCTGTTGAGGTGTTGATGCAGTTAGTTAAATGCAGATGTAGGACTTGGAGGGCATTGAGAGAGTTCCAGTTCAGATCTTCTACTCCGCTGAACTCCCATCCAATCCAAAACCTCTCAGCTGATCCATCATACCCCCAAGCTAGAATGGAGTCAAATTCTAGCTTCTTTGATGATCTGAATAGTTGGGGGGTTGAGGATTGACCAATGATGGCTGCTGCTTCAGGAAGGATGTTGAATGATGTATTTGTTTGTTCTGTGTCTTCAACATCATTCAGCATTTCATCGACAGCCCTGACGACCAACTTCCAGTCTTCAGATGTCTCTTCGTCTTCATTATCTGGGACTGGCAAGTCATGAATTTGGACAAAGGCTGGCTTGAATAGAGAGCTTTGAAGTACAACCTGCTCTTGAATCCAGTCGTCAAGACTGTCTTTATCTTCTTCCATAGAGACCATCTCCCCCTTTTTGGTTGCATCAGTAGACAGGTAGGCATCAGTTTGGGTGCCTACTGATACAAGAGAGGGAGTGGCTAAAGTTGGGCATTGATGGGCTTCATGCATAGAGACTTGGTGTCTTAGTTTGGACACTTCAGCCTCTAGCATAGCCACCCTGGCCGTCAATTCCAAGTTATGAAGTTTCAGTCTGTCCTCATCCACAGTTGTGGAATCCTTGGACCCAGATGGGGCCGTAGGCCAAGCCTCAGCATCCCCATCACCCGTGGTTTCTTGGCGCCTGGGATTCCTCTCAGTGAGGGGAGTTTCCAAGGAAACACCCTCACCATGAGTTGCCGTGGTTGAGGTCTTAAAGATGTTGTCACTGTGCTCCTGGTCATTTGATGGACCAGTAGTAGTGACAGCCTCTTCCACATCCACTCCTTCATTACTCCTGGAGTGGACCTTCAAGGGTGAAGAACTTGGGTTGGGTGTTTCGAAAGCAAGACCAATCAGTACCTCCTTGATAGTGGTGGTTGGAGAAGGTACATCACTTTGGTCAGGTTCCTCAACACTTAAGTCCAAAGAAGATAGGAATGGCTCAAAGGGCTGTTCTATGGATCCGGGAAGTGATCCTAATCCTAATAGACAGAATTCCGAAGGAGTCTCCCTAACAGTGTGGCTTTCCCTTATGATATTCTCACTAGAATGTTGTGATTCTGAGTGAGGGATGTTGGCTTGGGTTTGGGCCTTGGAGGCAAGAGAAGAAGGAGTTCTCTTGCCCCTCTTCCTTGTATATTTGGCTGTAACCGGGGCCCTGTGTTCCGGTTGAGCAATCAAACTGGGGGTGAGTAAATTATGTGCCTGTACATCCTCAGTAGAATGCACAGGTGTTCGATCAAAGGAAGCAGTAGTTTGAGTTTGTGGCAGTGAGGTGGAGGGTGTGGGATCAGTTTCAGCTGGGTTTGCTGAACTGTCACCCTGGGCACTTTGCGTGTTCAGCATTGTAGATAACATTGGAACATCGGCCCCTAAGAACTTTGATGAAACTGTTCTCATGCTTTGAAAAATGTTGTTCTTATGTCCCAAAATTGAGTAGATTCTTGCAGTTTTTGAAAGATCTTGGTGCTCAATGTTGAACACTTCCTGCAAGAATCTTGGGTACATGAAGAACTGTGATTTCACCCCTTCTTGAAGGTTGTATCTCAAACCTTCAAGAATGAGGTGAGAAAAATTGAAACCCGCCCCAGTTATCATACCGTGAATTGCCGACGCAAGTCCGGAGCAGAGTTGGTTCCAGCCACTCCTCTTCTGGGATATGCATTGGAGAAGAGTGTGGCAGAGATACTTCCATTTGGGACCCATGAGTGCCTTCTCTATCATATACTCTGTTTGATTCCCAGTATACCCTATGGATACAAAGGTCCTCATGTATACGTCTCTTTGGTAAGAGGTGGTCTCCTTCATCCTGAAGCTTGAGGTGTTAGCGGAGCTTTGCTTCAGTGATAATCGTCTCCTTGCCGTCTACTGTGCCTTTGATTTGGGGAGTGCCCTGGTCAGTAGAATACACGGCTGTGCTCCAAAAATCTTCCATGTGGGAAGTATAGATGGTTGGGTTGACTGTTAGGGCATGGAGGATTTTGGACCGACAAAGGAAGTCGATCATATCGTTGAAACCTTCAGATTTCTTGCCCTTTATTAGGCATGCAGTGAGGTTGTGATATGGGGAAAACTTGTCGTTGGGGTTGTTTATGTCTGTGCCTGCCATTGTTATGGATTTGGAGGGAAGAGAGAAGGGTGTTTGAATGGTGGTTAATTATTTAGGGCTTTGAATGCTGTGGGGACGGGAGAGAAAGTGATGGGTTAGGGTTTGAAATTGAATATGAAGAGGTTGTGAGAACGTTTGAAATTGTGATATAACGGCAGACGAAGAAAGCAACCTTACTTGTACAGTACAACCTGTTTCACTTTTCATTGTTACAGCTGTAAAGCACTCGAGCAGTCATGGTAAAGACTGAGAGTAGTTTTTACCTCGGGTAAAAGTTAATGTAGACTTGTTTTACCCATCAGCAGCAAACTTGGTTGCTGCCGATGGTGTGCTATCCGCTGCAAACTTGGTTGCTGCGGATAGTGAAGTCTTTCAGCAGTAGATTTGGTAGCTGCTGACTGTTGTATTCATTCCGCAGCAAAAAGGTTGCTGCTGACCGCCTTAAAGCTATCCGCAGGAAACTTGTTCCTGCTGATAACTTAAAGCGATCAGTGGCAAAGGCTTTGCTGCTGAAAATTTAAACTTGTCAGCAGCTGAAGGGCAAAAATGCTGCTGACTTATAACTTTTATTTACAACATAAGATAGACATATTTACAGTAAAGGATAGACACACTCAACTGAACTGATGATGATGCTTGGTGGTTTCTTTATCTTCCATTGTTGAGTTGGTGGTTTTTCAGCTTTCTTTGTCTTTTCAGCAGCAGACGTTGTATCTGATGATTTGGCTTTCCATTGCATTATTGGTGTTTTTCTAGTTTTCCTCACACTACCAGCAGCAGATTTTGCTACTGATGTTTTTGACTTGTTGACAGTAGATCCTGCTGCTGACAGCGTTGTTGAAGTGTCAGCATTCTTTGCTACTGTAGACTTTGCCTTGGATTTTGCCTTATCAGCAGTGGGCACTCTTGCTGCGGAGGATTTTAGCTTATCAGCAGCAGACTTGGTTTCTGCTGACGGCTTCTGCTTTTTTTTCTTGGGCTTAACTAGACTAACAACCGATGTATGCTGATCCTTCTTTACCCTTTGTCTTTGAGGGGCTTGATGAAGAATCTGGTTGAAGGGGTTAAACTTACAGTTTGCTGCAAAGTGGTCTAATTCTCCACAGATGATGCAAGATTTTTGAGGCTTTGACAACTGCTCCCTTGGTAGAGAAAGAGATTTTCTGAATTGAGTTGTCTTAGCTTCAAAGCTTCTTACATGTTTGTTCTTCTTTGTCTTCTCAAAAGCATGTTGCTTGAGGTTTCTTTGCTGCTGTAGGTAGTAGAAGCAGGTGCTGGCAGTGTGGTTATATTTCCCACAGACAAAACATGATTTTGCCAGTTTATCTTTTGAAAGATGCACATAATCCTTTCTTTTGAAAAGGTCTTTGAAATTCCAAGGGTGAGCTTTGTTGTGCTCAAAAGTAGCTTCTTCCAATGTTTTTTGAACATATGGAACCCTTTCTTCAGGCGCATGATATGTGTCAAACACCTTCCTTGGCTGGACTGAATTGGAAGGAGGCTTTGAGTTGGTGGAGGTGGAAGACTGTCCCTTTTCAATAGTTAGCTTTCTTCCTGCTGGAGGATAGCTAATTCTGATTTGTTTGAAGGGTTTAGGAACTTGTATTGAAGGGATAATAGGGACTTCATCTTTAGTGACTATCACTTGAGGGGCAGGAGGAGAAGAGGCATTACTTGTTTCAGTGGAGTCTGAGCAAGTTGACTCAGTCTCTGATGAAGTAGTGCATTCTTACACAGGGGTTTCTTTGACAGCAGGGTCAAGATTTAGGTTGGCCATGTCAAGATTTGCTAGATTGAAGCTTGGTTCATGGATGGCAACGTAATCAGCAGGAGGTGCGACGGTTTTATACTGGTCAGCATGATATCCCAATCCAGTTTTTACATTTTCATGGATTTGAACATCCAAAAGTCTTTGCAGCTTTTTGGATGCAAATTCATATTTTTCCACATGGACCTTTTGGTCTGCCAATTCAGCCCTTGCAGCTTTCAACTTAACCAGAATATCATCAATTTGAGTTTCAAGGTTTGTTTGTTCATGTTTTAATGATGAAATTTCTTTCTTTAAACAATCATTCTTTTCCTTGTAACTATTTTCAACCTTTTTAAATTCAGATTTCATTTGGTGAAATTCTTCATTTTGATCTATGAGCTTCTGGTTATGTTTCCTATATCCAAGGACCTTATCAATGCACTCTTGAGTACATAGATTTTCATATACCTTTGGTGGTACCTCTGATGTGTCTGCCATGAGAGCTTGATTGTTGGCAGAAAGATCCTCAGGCTGGAAGCTCCAGTAGAAGTCAGTAGTTCCAACATTTGCACAGGCTGCAGTTTGTGCTGGAGGATTGACATGTTGCTGTTGCTGGTGTCTTGGCTGAGCTTGGTGTGCTTGTCTGGTAGGATAGTAGTCGCTTGAACTAGGACCTGAGTGGTCAGAGTGAAGAGCGGGAGAGGTGGTGGAAGAGGCTGATTGATGGCTTGACCTTCTTTCTTTGGCTTGAATTATTTCTAATTCATAGGCTTTTAGCATACAAAAGAGCTCGGTCATCTGCAGAGTCTTCAGATTCTCAGTTCTTCTTATTGACACTGTGTAAAGTGTCCAGCAACTAGGAAGAGATCTGATGAACCTTTTGAGAATGTCTTCATTCTCCAGTTTCACCTTAGAGCACTGCAGCTCTCCTACCAAGTAGGTGTACCAGTTATACACACTGGTTAGTGACTCACCTTCTTACAGACAAAGTTTTCGTATTGCTGCTTCAGGATGTCTTCAAGCCCGTTGCTTTATGCCATTTTTGTTTTGATGTGACTTGATCAAGAATAGAGTTCAGAATAGAATCAGAAAGTGATTAAACAAATGTTAGTTTGTTTAATCTTGAGCCAAAGCTCTGATACCACTTGTAGGATCGTAAGATTACAAGGTGATTCTATTCTAGTTGATATTGGCGGAAACAATAACAACCAACAAAGTAAACAGGTAAACAGCAATAATACTGATAAATGCACTGTTGTATTAAACTTCTGAGATTACAAGTTTACAAGTAAAACACTATCAAGAAGCACTATGAAAGCACAGCAAGCACACTTACAATGAAGTGTTTACACAGTATTTATAGTAACTTAGAATCAAGACAGACCCTTGATTCTAAGGATCAGATCTAACACAAGCCGTTGATCTTGTTTATTAATCTAAATTACACGCAAAGGCTAATCTAGATAACTTTACTGAAACGTCTTCTTAGGCATCATTGTTTGTATGCTTGGAGACGCGCGTCATTGTCCTTTATTGGTTGCACCAGTGAGGTTCCTTCTGCTTGGAGTGTGGCAGTTGCTTTTGCAGAAGGGTGTCAGAGGCGCTTCACATGGATAGTCAGCTGCAACGTTTAGTCTTCAGTGAATAAAGCTATCAGCAGCAGATATGAGAGTAATGCTGCTGATAAGCCTATCAGCAGCAACTTGTGTTGAACACCTATCAGCAGCAACAAGTGTTGAATGCTGCTGATAAGCCTATCAGCAGCAACAAGTGTTGAATGCTGCTGATAAGCCTATCAGCAGCCATATGTGATGAATGCTGCTGATAAGCCTATCAGCAGCATTTGTACTTAGAATAATTTGGTAGCAATCAGTCTTTGGTTCTACAATTCTATCATCTTCTTAGTGAGCTGGCTAGTGCATCTGTGGTATATGAGACTGAGGAAATCAATGATAAATTCTTGGAGGCTTTACCATCAAAGTTTGATGTGTATACGGTTTTGATCAAAGAAAATGTTAAGTACAAAACCATGTCTCTTGAAGAAGTCCTAGGGAAGATTCAGTCACATGACATGAATATGAAGAAGAAAGAGACTAATATGGAGCATATCCAGGATCCCTCAATGTATTTTGCCAAATCTGCTGGTAAATCTGGTACTGGAGTGGCATTCTTTTCTGTTGATGCTCAAGAGTCTTCAAATGATTAGTGTTCTGGAGTTCCAATTTATTCTGGTCATTCAAGCCATTCTGGATTTTCTGCTACTACAGCTTCAACATCATCTGGATCTCATGTGAATCAGAAAGTTGCTGATGATTATCTTGCTATGTTTTCTTCATTCATGGCATCATATGAAAATTTCATTGGAGGTAAAATACATGATACTAAGGTTATAGAAGAAGATTTCAGACAGATTAACCCTGTTGATCTGGAAGGAATGAATATCCAATGGAATATGGCCATGTTAATGCGACAAGCTAAAGATTTCTTGAAGAGAACTGGCAGAAAATATATTGGTTCAAATAGTCGATCGCGTATGGGTTTTGATAAGAGCAAAGTTAGGTGTTACAACTGCCAAGAGTATGGTCACTTTGCTAAGGAGTGTGTAAAGCCAAAGGTAGAATTTGATTCTCAAAAGAAGCAATCTAACTTTCAGCATAATAGGAATCAGTCACATGGTTCATCTGGTAATCAAAATCATGGTCCTTCTGGTAATACAAATCATGCATCTGCATCATCAGCTTTGGTTGCTCAAAACGACGAAAACTATGATTGGGGCATTCATCTGGAAGATTTGGTGGGTGCTGTGAGTCAGGCTTTTGTTGCAGAAATTCATTCAGAAAAACCAGAGGAGTCTACTGATGATGAAAGTTCTAGTGATGATTCATGTGATGGTGATAGTGTTCCAAGCGTTGATGATGAGGAAGAACAAGGGCAAAATATTGATTCTGATGCTGTGTCAGGGGTTGCTGAGGAGGAAATTGTTCTTATAGAAAATGTTCAGTTAGTGATGATTCAGAGAATATTCCAATTGCCAAAGTATTCATGGCAGACATGTCTGATCCATCTAAGGTAAAAGACCCTGTTTGTCATATATACTGTTCTAATTGCATTTCTGTTAAAGATAAACTGCAAAAAGTCATGGATGATAACACAAACTTGATTTGTGACATGAAATCAATGCATTCAGTTAATCAGAAACTGAAAGATAATGATAAGCTGTGCATTGATAGAATTGAGTCTTTGAAAAGAGACTTAAATTCTCTTGGGTTAAAATACAAAGAGCAGGGTTATCATCTAGATATAGCTTATGCTGAAATCGAAAAACGAAATGAAGTTGTTGCTCAAA
The DNA here is from genome assembly GCA_023525975.1 of Smallanthus sonchifolius. Classification (NCBI taxonomy): domain Eukaryota; kingdom Viridiplantae; phylum Streptophyta; class Magnoliopsida; order Asterales; family Asteraceae; genus Smallanthus; species Smallanthus sonchifolius. The sequence goes on from CM042033.1 coordinate 43,251,526, forward strand.
AGAACAAGGAGATTTCTGATAAAGAATCTGAGGTGATAAAATTACATAGAAAGCTGGAACAGTTTGAGAATTCATCTGTAGTTTTGGATTATTTCAATGCTAATGCTGATCCCACAAAAAGAGTTGCTGGTATTGGGTTTGTTCCTCCACCGTTCAATGCAAATTATGTGGTTTAGCCTGAAATCATTCATGAAGAGGAAATTGATCCCAAAACAGTATTAAAAGTGAATCCAGTGACGGGTGAAGACATGGTGTATGATTCTGATACAGAGGATGAAGTTTTTGATGATTCAAAGGTTGAAGGCATTCCGAAAGAAGTGAAAATTAATGAACCAAAGGTTGTGAAGAATGTTACTCGTGATAGGTGTATTCTGATAGAACCTGATGAAGTGAAAGCTGTTCAACCTAATTTGTCAAATGTATTACAATTTAGTGGGTTTGTGGCTGCTGGTTATCAAAACAAGAATTCATCAACAGTAACTAAACAGATTTATGTTCCAAAGAAGCCAGTCAACTATTCAGTGAAATCTTCTGAATCTTGTTCGTCCAACAGTTCTTCACATTTCACAAAAGCTCCTTATATCAGAAGTCATCATGATAAAAGAGTTTGTTTTCATTGTAATGAAGCCGGTCACAATGTGATTCATTGTCCATATAAGAATAAGGGAAAATTGAAGAGTGAAATTCCACAACAAAGAGTGGTGAAAATTCTAAAAAAACCGAATGTGGAAAAGTCTTCATTGAGTGGTGTAAAGAATGTATCTTATCAATCTTTTGCTAAATCTGCAGGATTTAAGCAAAATGATAAGAAAATTTCTAAATCTGTTGTTATTCAAAAGAAGTTTGAAATTCCACATGTTGGAAGTTCAAAAGAGCCTCAACCTGAAATTAAACTTTCTAGACCTCAACGAAAAAGACGCAACAGAAAACTAAAGAAACTTTTGGAAACATCTGAATCTGATAATCATATATCTAACAATGTTTTTCCAATTAATCATTCTGAGTCTTCATTAAGAAAGTCTAAGTCTGAATCTTATGTGCATAAGGTTGATGATAAAGTAGATTGTGAGTTACTAGAAGTTGTTTATTTTGATCCATCTGGACGACCCAAGACCACAATGGCTTAGGTTCCCATTACTAACTAATTGTCTTTGTTTATGTAGGGACAACCAAGGAGGACTATCAACAATACATGGTATGTGGATAGTGGTTGCTCTCGACATATGACAGGGAATGTTCGATTGCTTGAAGATGTGATTAAAATTGATGGAGGTTATGTCGCTTTTGCGGGTAATAAAGGCGGGTACATAACTGGCCAGGGAACGTTTGTCACACCCCGACCGATGGCGGAATCATCGGGGCGGGACATGTAGACTGTTCATAAGCACAAGGTTGACTAAATTGAATATATTAATCGTTAAGTTTCATATCAAGTAATCCAAACACAACCAACTCCAACATAGAACAAAATTGAAATACATAGAATTCTTTTATTTAAATTAGCTAAGTCCAAGCCTATGTGTAGCACAACTTGATCAATCTCACATATTAGAACCTGAAATATGAATAAAATAAAGTCAACTAAAAAGTTGGTGAGTGTCACACCCCAAGACAACGAATTGTAGCGGAAATGTTTATGAAAGCATGGTGGTAACATAAGTTGGAGCCCATAATATAATAGCAAACACTTTTATTTATAAATTAGGGAAAATAAGTCTTACATAAGATAAAATTAAGTTTGAAAATAAGTTTAATGATCCGATACAAGGCAGATCATATTACAAAAGATAGTCCCAAATGAATTTCCCATGTGAAGCGTTTGCCAAAAGCCCATTTTTAATGACCGCGCGTTCTTGCATCTATTTTCCTGAAAAACATGCTTAAAAACATCAACAAAAAGTTGAGCGAGTTTCACAGGTTTAAATAATTACTAACCGAAACATCATGCAACTTTCGACTAACATGTGATAAGTTGTAAGCTTGCAAGGGATACAACAAGATGATAGTACCTAGAGCTTATAATCAAACCGAGACACGAAATATACAATATGTCCCCACAAAACCTTTCAAAATATACTCTCTCGTACAAACGACCGATTAGCGCTACTAATCACGAGAGTGGGCGGTCATACCCAAATAGATCTATCAATATACCCTGTGGTCCATAAGAGACTAATGATTATAACGACGGGGCTATTCATGAACGATTTACACGAATATATATATATACACATATATAAATGCCCTTACTCGAGACAATCACACAAACACATAAGTAAGTCAAGTATTATGATAAACGAACGAAAGCATGTTCTTCCCCCATATTTTATAAACGATTAAGATAATTCAAAAAGGGGCCGTGAAAACTCACCTTGAGCAAGGAACAATTGAAATTGACAAGTACTAGCAACTACGCCCACGAGCGCCGGTCGGACCTAATAGTGCCCTAAATAAGATAGACATTTTAATAATTGAACTCAAGTCTTACAAGTAAGTTGTTCATACAACCTACTAGACTTATAATATTTTTAAGAAAATATTTATTTACGAGAACCGTTGGTGACTTCGACACTCGGTTAAGACTTTATGAAAATGATGGATTACGCACCCTTAGATAAAATGCTAATCAACGATCAAAATGTGAAATTATAACCAAATAGCACATAAAAACATTCATACTTATGCACATAAGTCCTAGATCATATGTGGACATACCCAAATCATACTACTTGCATATGCACATTATTTAAGTGAAACGGTCAATTTTTATTAGTCAAATTCTCAATTTACCAATACTAGTGACCACATATCATCTCGTAACATGAAATCATAATTGAAAAACCATGTTTCATGAATCAAAACAATCTTTCATCACATTAGCATCAATGTACCTAAAACATGGCAATTTCTACGCATACGAGGTAATCGAATAGTCAAATAATGCATATAGAAACATGTTAATGACGTTAATCAATTTATAACATAAATGCTGTAAATAATCCATAAAATATGACCAAAATTTCTGCTCAAAATTATATTGATAGAACACTTATTTTTCATACCAAAAATAGTCGATTTTTACGACTAGTTTACCGTAAAACCTAACGAAATGCATCCAAACACCAAGATTCATACATATAACTAAAAATCTAATTTTTAAACATGAAATATCATCAAGTTACTGCCATAGCTCCAGATTTTTAACAATTTCCTTTTTATGGCATAAATTCACCGTTTTAGCGTACTTTTAAGCATCATAAGCTAGTCCACTATTTGGCCAATCATCCCAACACATGATATACTTTTAGAATAGATTATTATAGCCAAAATACATCACATTTATCACATTATTTTCAGATTTCAATAATCCTTCTAATCCTTGCTCAAAACCCAAATTTAAACATGCATTTTAATGACAATTTTAAGCAATAAACACCTAAATCAACAAATCAATGATCCGTCCATAATCTATCATGCTTTTATACAATAATATATCCTAATTTACTATTTTAAACTAACCATAATAAACATTTGTTTTGCATGCCAAGATCAAGTCATAAATCATAACATTTTGCAAGATATGAACAAATACATATATACATATATACACGACACACATACACACCCATAAACATTTCAAAACCTTCAATAATAAGCCATAATTTACTGATTTAAAACTTTATAAAAAGTTCCTCTTAGTTGGTGGTGAACAATCACTTGTAAGTGTCAAATTCGGTAAAAATAAGTAAAGGAATGGATGGGGTTCTCTTACTACTTAAGTAAATCAAGGGAAGCACTAAAAATGTAGGTGAAAAGAGAGTATTTTCTGCGGAAAATTCAGCTCCAAGAGACTCCAAGACTCAAAACACCATAAAAACTTCAAGAATACTTAAGAACTTTGGGAGAAAATGCTTGGAGATGGTGTGGAGATTTGTTGCAAGAGTTGAAGGGTATAAATAGGGGGAGGGGGGCTGGTTTTCGAACTCAAGAGGGAGGGAGAGAGGGGAGTTGGTCAAATGGGTGTTCATGTAAAGAAATGATGAGGATTTGGTGTGTAAGATTGGTTTTAAGCAAATGTGTAATCTTGGGTAAAATAATTAGATTAGATTTGATTATTTGTGGTAGGTGGGACCCACATTTTTCAGCATATTTTTAAAGGGGAAGGGCTTCTAGAAGACCATTTTTATAAAAATCCCCATAAGTAGGTAATTCTTTGTATAAAAACCAACCTTTTATAAAAATAAACCATTTTAAGCATGGTTTCTCACCAAATAAAAATTATATAAATTAACTACTAATTTTTCTCTATCATAATTGATAAAGATCATAATTTTTACTAAAAGTGAATTTTTAACACTTCCGGTGCGCCAAACGGTTAAAATACCGGTAAAACGCGATAAAAATTTACCAAATGCAACAATTAATAAGTAGCACATAATTTTCACATATAATCCACCAATTTAATTTTTATTCAAGTAATTTTTGACACAAACGGATATTTTTATCTTACCGGGTCGTTACCGGCTCGTATTACGGGCATTTTACCGATACGCGGTACCAAAATTTCCGAAATTTCACGAAATGCCAATTCTTGTAAACGAAGGGCTTTGCTAGACTTTATAATATCCTAATTGACTAAAATTAAGTCTAAGATGCGTATAATTAATTTACGATGCGTATAAGGGCTTAACGGTAATTAACCTGAAAATCGTCGAATGTCACAGTGAGTATAACACAAGTTTATATAGATAGAATATAGTTTGTAAAACAAATCCTTACATAACATGATAAATAAGGCATTTATGGGGAGCAGCTATTGTGTAACCATGTACAATCAAACCTTTGTAACTAGCATGCAAAAATTTGTGTTGTCGGTATCAATCACCCCAATCTGGGTGGGTTTGTCAGACTCAATAGATCTATCATTGAAAACCGTCGGCTTGAATAGTTAATGATTGCACATAATCGCATACAAAGGTTAGCACACCTAGCACTCGGGCATAAAGCTCAAATTGCACACATGAATGTAAATAGGATTTGTACTTGTGTTGTTTGTGTAAATGTAAACATGTAATTTGAATAATTTTCATGTTCCACCCCAAAAATGTAAAAGAGTAAAAGGAGCTATGTATACTCACTTGATTCGAAGGCGTAGCTAACAAAAGATACTAGGTAGACTATAGATCCTTGAAATGCACGAGTTAACCTAAAGTGTAATGCGTATGGTATTAATAGTGTGCACCAGAGTTTAATTCTAAAGTTGTATTTGGACTTGTGTAAAAAGTCATGGATTTGTAATTGGAGTATTGAATGAAATATATAAAGTTTGAAAAAATATTTTTTAGAATATTTTGATTAAGGTTTGAGTTTGAATAATTAAATAAGTAATGTAAATAATTATTGTTTATGAAAACATTGTAAGTAATAGTTATAAGTTAGTATAAATAATTAATTGTTTTTATTTAAATATAGATTAAATAAATAATCATTATATTTATTTATTTATAAAATGTAACTTAACCATTTAAATACTTTTTAAATGAAAGGTTTAACAATAATTATAAATTAAATTTTATAAACTTTAAATAATTAATTTTTCCATTTATTAAATATTTGTTCTTTCTAAATAAGATTAAATGCAATTTTATAAAATTCAACTGTTTTTATTTTGTAATTCAATCAGAATATTTGTGGTTTGAAAAATGTATAAAATTTATAATTCTGCCGAGATTTTAACTCACACACGACCGTGCCTGGGAAGGGCAATCAAACCACGGGCGCGACCATGCTAGTCAGGGCGCGACCGTGTTGATCAAATAGAGGGTTTAACTAATTAAATCATTAGGCACGACCGTGCCTTGGCCAGGCACGATCGTGTCTATGATTCCAAGACACGACTGAGGTTAGCCAAAGGGCATGATTGGGTCTGGACAGGAGGACACGACCGCGCTGAAAGTCGGCACGACCGCGTCTCATGAGGCACGACCGTGCTAGATGATTAGCGCGACCGTGTTTGTTCCAAATCAGGAACGAATTGACTAATTCTTATAATAACAGAGTTGGAAATCATAGGGCTTTCACCCATTAGATTGTGTCGAGTCTTTTTGCATAGATTAATTGGATTTAAATCGTGTCTAATGTCGGATTCGATTAAATCATTTTTGAACAAAAACTATATTCGGGTTTAAGGTGATTTCCATATTGGAAGCCCAAATTAACATGGGGCTTTTGATCTAAGGACTGAATCGATAGAGGGAAAGGTTTCAATTACCCGGAATGTTGGCGAATTGATAGTGATCGGTAGAAAGGAATTCCGGCGACTTCGGTTCTGTCTCCGGCGTCCTCTGCTGCAATTCCGACTAGACCAGAGAGTCCAGTAGCTTTAGTGAGGATTGAGTAGCATGAATCTGCTGCTTGATTGGGAGAATTCGGATCGAAAGAAGGAATTCATGTTTTCTTGAAATGTCTAAATGATTTTTGAGATTGATGGAGTTAATCCGAGATGTTTCGTGTAATTGAAAGGTTTATTTCAATCGTTAATGAGAATGAAGTGTAGGACGGTTACGGAGTTCAACGATCGAGTGATTAAAACTATATTTACGTTTCAACTGGTACTAGGCGCGACCGTGCTAAGGCACCAGGCGCGATCGTTCCAAAGCAAGTCGCGCGACTGTGCCAAAGCACTCGGCGTGACCGTGCCAGAACGAGGCGCTACCGTGCCTATTAGGGTTTCTTACTACTTTTCAACATCAGACCTTGTAACTTTGGTCTTTGAAATATAGGGTTTCTTACTACTTTTCAACATCAGACCTTGTAACTTTGGTCTTTGAAATATTTGTATAAGTAGATACTTATGTAGTGTTTTTTTGTAGGTTATAATCATGTGAAATTTGTGGATTAACATTGAAATATAGTATTAAATTGATGGTACGAAAAGGAATAAAACAGTGCACTAGAATTGAGCTTGAAATGCATTACATTGGATTGAAAATACGGATACTAAAAATCAGAAATGTTACAACGTTAAAGAATGACAAAGTAAAATTTGAAAAGGTGAATTATGTTGAGCAGCTGGAACACAATCTTTTAAGCATATCACAAGTTTGTGACAAGAAGTTTTCGTTCCATTTCAACGATCATGAATGCTATATTCTGAAACCAGGTTTTGTGATTCCTGATGAATGGATTCTCATGAAGGCTCCGAGGAGAAATGACACGTATGTCCTTGACATGAGTGTCGCCACTACAACGGATTCAATTCCAACATGTTTACTCTCCAAGGCGTCGGAATCTGATTCAATATTGTGGCACAGGAAGCTAGCACACATTAACTACAGGAAGATGAACTACATTGTTAGGAATGATCTTGTGCTTGGTATTCCGAAAATGAAATTCTCAGTTCCTAATGATTGTATTCCGTGCAAGAAGGGGAAGCAAAGAAAGAAATCTCACAAATCGAAATCGACGAATTCTATCGTAACTCCTTTGGAGTTGCTGCATATGGATTTGTTCGGTCCTATCAGTATTAGGAGCATTGGTGGGAAATCGTATTTTTTGGTCGTAACTGATGATTACTCCAGATTTTCATGGGTTAAGTTTCTTTCTTCTAAAGCTGAAACCACTGAGTTGGTACAATACTTAATCCTGAGTTTGGAGAATTTATTCAATCTGAAAGTCAGAAGAATCAGGAGTGACAATGGCAGCGAATTTAAAAATAGCAAAATGGGATTATTCTGTCTACAAAAAGGAATTCATCATGAATTCAGTGCGCCATATGTTCCTCAACAAAACGGTGTCGTTGAACGAAAGAACAGGACGTTGGTCGAAACAGCTCGCACGATGCTTGCAGATTCTAAGCTTCCAGTCACCTTTTGGGCTGAAGCTGTGAATACTGCGTGTCATGTTTTGAACAGGGTCTTGACCGTCAAGCGACATAACAAGACTTGCTATGAATTGTTGAATAATCGAAAGCCGAATCTGGAATATTTACTACCTTTTGGTAATCCGTGTACCCTACTGAAGGTTCGAGATATCCCAACAAAATTCAGTGCAAAGGCTATTGAAGGGATTTTTCTAGGGTATGTGGCAAATTCGACAACCAAGAGAGTTTATAACAAAGAGACACGCCAAGTTGAAGAATGGTTCCATATTGACTGTTCAAATCGGTCTTTACCACAAATGGCGATTTGTCCGGATTGGGCATTTGATTATGAAAACTTATTCAAGTCTTTTCATTTACCTTCTGATATTTCTTATGAAGATGCTGCTGTTCTTTATGATTCTTGTCAAGATGCACAACACAATGGATTTCTACCAAATGTGGTTCCAAATTCATCGATTCCATCTACTTCTGCTTCCGACCCAAATGTTGCTTCTTGTTCCGGTCCACAAGATTCAGAGAGTGAGGAGGATAATGTTATTTTTCAAGATTCGTCTGCTGATCCGTTGTTGGGTGATGATTCATTACCTTCGACCCAGGATCTGGGGGAGATTCCTTCAAATTTAGACTCGGAAATTCCAATTACTCAAGATTATTCTTATCAATCTGAATCTACTCAAGTTGACGTGTTGCCGGTTCCTGAGGTCGCATCCATCAAGGAACACAAAGATCATCCAGTGACAAATATAATTGGAAATTTACAGGATGGAGTGAAGACACGTTCTCTTGTTGACAATACTTGTTTGTATACTTGCATTAAAGATTCTGGTGTTCTTGATGATTACTCACATTCATGCTTTATTTCACAGGTTGAACCCAAGAATGTTGAGATGGATTTAAATGACAATAACTGGATGGAAGCTATGCAGGAAGAACTTGCTCAATTTGACAAACTTAAGGTTTGGAATCTTGTTGATCTTCCGACGTGTGCATATCCGATAGGAACAAAATGGGTTTTTAAATATAAGAAAGACGATCGAGGTGTCATGGTACGCAACAAGGCAAGATTAGTTATCCAGGGCTTCAATCAACAAGAAGGAATTGATTACACCGAGGTTTATGCGCCGGTTGCGCGGCTCGAAGCTATAATGCTGTTTCTAGCTTTTGCTTCCTTTAAAGGTTTTAAGGTGTTTCAATTAGACGTTAAAAGTGCATTTTTATATGGAATGGTCAAGGAGGAAGTCTATGTGTGTCAGCCTCCGGGGTTTGAAGATCCACTGAATCCGAATATGGTTTTCAAGCTTGATAAGGCTCTCTATGGTCTTCATCAGGCTCCTCATGCGTGGTATGAGACTTTATCCACACATCTTTTGGCGAATGACTTTGTTCGTGGAAAGATAGACTCGACCTTATTCATAAAGAAATCAGGGGGAGATTACCTACTGGTGCAGATTTATGTGGATGATATTATTTTTGGCTTGACAAATGAAGGGTTATGCAAAGATTTTGAGGGTGTTATGAAGTCGAAATTTGAAATGTCTGCTGTCACACCCCGACCGATGGCGGAATCATCGGGGCGGGACATGTAGACTGTTCATAAGCACAAGGTTGGCTAGATTGAATATATTAAACATCAAATTTCATAACAAGTAGTCAAAACAAAACCAAATTTGAAATACATAGAGTTCTTTTATTTAATTTAACTAAGTCCAAGCCTATGTGTATCACATCTTGATCAATCTCACACATTAGAGCCTAAAACATGAATAAAATAAAGTCAACTAAAAAGTTGGTGAGTATAACACAGGTTTATATAGATAGCATATAGTTTGTAAAATAAATCCATACATATCATGATAAATAAGGCATTTATGGGGAGCAGCTATTGTGTAACCAAGTACAATCAAACCTTTGTAACTAGCATGCAAAATTGTGTTGTCAGTATCAATCACCCCAATCTGGGTGGGTTTGTCAGACTCAATAGATCTATCATTGAAAACCGTCGGCTTGAATAGTTAATGATTGCACATAATCGCATACAAAAGTTAGCACACATAGCACTCGGGCATAAAGCTCAAATTTGTACACATGAATGTAAATAGGATTTGTACTTGTGTTGTTTGTGTAAATATAAACATGTAATTTGATAGAGTTCATGTTTCACCCCAAAAGTGTAAAAGAGTAAAAGGGGCTATGAAATACTCACTTGGTTTGAAGGCGTTGCTAACAAATGTACTAGATAGAATAAAGATCCTTGAAATGCACAAGTTAACCTAAAGTATAATGTATATGGTATTAATAGTGTGCACAAGAGTTTAATTCTAAAGTTGCATTTGGACTTGTGTAAAAAGTCATTGATTTGAAATCGGAGGTATTGAATAAAATATATAAAGGTTGGGAGAATATTTTTAGAACATTTTGATTAAGGTTTGAATTTGAATAATTAAATAAGTAATGTAAACAATTATTGTTTATGAAAATATTATAAGTGTTAAATGAAATTAAGTGTAAACAAATAAATGTCTTTGTTTAAATATAAGGTAAATAAATAATCATTATTTTATTTATTTATAAAATGTAACTTAACCATTTAAATACTTTTTAAATGAAAGGTTTAGCAATAATTGTAAATTAAATTTTTATAAACTTTAAATAAATAATTTTCCATTTATTAAATATTTGTTCTTTCTAAATAAGATTAAATGCAATTTTATAAAAATCAAATATTTGTTCTTTCTAAATAATATTTTTACTTATATTATATGTCATGTAAACATCTTCTATTGAATGAAATGCAAGTGTTTTTACTTAATATTAATTAATTAGGTCTTACCGGGTTTAGCAGAGTCCACCCAATATGCAACTTATGATGGCAATATTAGAAATTTCCGAGACACATCGAACCCAACATCGCTGTAGGTCCCCTGGTGTTAGATCGATTGACGTATAGGAGATGAAACCAATCAACAGAGTGCAGAATCCCCTGTGATTAGCTTGAACAAGATGACTAGATACGATGAGAACAAACACAAGTATATAAAACTTTGTCTATTAGCATCAAACAACCGATTACAAAGGGTTTTCTCTCAAGAACTTGTTCAGACCTAGTTTCTACAAGAACCCTAACAGCTATTTATACTCACAGACTCAGGTTGCGTACTTGCTAAGTACGCAGGACAAACTCTCCCTGCGTACTTGCTAAGTACGCATCCACTAAAACAACCGAAAACACACATGAACAAAGACTCGACTATACAGCTCGATCAGATACAAACTACTCTCATAAACTACATACAATCTTCAAGCTGCTTGTCACAAAACATGCTCCAACAAACTCCCCCTTGACAACAGCTCTGAAGATGTTTGTCACATGCTTCCAAATAAGCTCTAACAGACTCCCCCTTGACAACAGCTTCAGAAGTCTTCAGAAGTTGTCTTCAAGTCTGCTCACATCATGAAGTCCAGTCTGTATCTTCAGTCCTTGCCTAGTATATCTGCACTTAATCTCGAACAAGACATAAGAAAGAGAACTATTTGTCTACATTCAATGATTCTCAAACACTTAATTTCCCAAGTCATAAAAAATGTGAACTTCATGGAAGTTTAGAATATATATATATATATATATATATATATATATATATATATATATATATATATATATATATATATTTTAAATAAATGAGAAAGAGATTAGAATATACAGGAAAATAACAAAGTTATTTATAGAAAGCTATTTACCAAGCAACTTCTTTTTGTTCAAGAGTCACGAGAAAGGGGATCATACCAGATACAAATTGAATGACACACACATTGAACTAACTTCTATGGGTTCTAGTATCAATTTCAGCCTTAATCATGAACTGCAAACAGTTAGATAATTCATTATATTTCATTATTTCAAGATTAAATAGCAATGATACTATAGACATCATAGAAAATGGGATCATATCATGAATTTCCAAGGTGTTGCAATTTAAACCCCATAGCATATAATTTAAGTTGCCGATATTATAAGACTTGAAACTAAAATCATGTTTAGTCCCTAATTTCGTGTGATTATGGTACTTTTAGTAGATATTATCGTGTTACCCACAATCTAAGTCTTTATCTATCCTCAAGACATGCTAGACTTCATTCAGACATTCAATCTTTACAGTGATGAAGCTGTTTTAGCACAGGAAAATATCCAAGTGGATGACACCTTAATATATGTATTTTTTTTATCTTTCAAATACTTTGCATTTGCAAAGATTGACTCATGTTTTGATCACTTGATCAACACATTTATTTAGGTGAGATGAACACTCCAGGTCATTGCGTAAACAAAGCAGAGGAGGTCATCTCTGAATTAAATTCCAATTCTATGCTTGTGGCATATGCATGAAATCAATCCAATTGTGCTAAAACTTCTTCATGACGGTAATCTCATAAAATATCCAAGATTCATCACACAATCTATATCTGATAGAGCTCACCATAGATGTTAAACATACTTAGACGCGGGTTTACGTCACAGATGAATCATGTTAATTATATTTTCACACTACTCAAGTTATAAACACGCTTATAGCCTATCAACAATCCAAATTACACACCTTTATTTTATTTTTGTAATTTTCTAATAAATCAGGTAATCATGAGACAATCATTTCCCATTTGTGCAGTCTTAGATGTCTAGATCAACATAAACTTCAACTAAACACTTAAATTACCATTTCAGTCAAATCCTATGGTCTAGTGTGTCAAACAATCACCTGATGTACTATCATTTCCCTTAAAACTTCAAACGACCTTGATTTTTCAAAATTTTCTATATATATGTATATATATATATATATAGATTTTTGTTTTAAGATCTGTACAAAATTAAAAGAAATGTACCAAATAAAAGGAACTGTAAATGTGAAAGTAAATTAAATTAAAAAGACCTTAAATGAAAGAAAAATAAAAAATAAACACTTCCATGAAAAACTTTTTTTTTTTTTTAACTTGGGCAAAATGTTCAAGATGAGATAGAAGATATCATCAGAAGTTACCAATAACAGTGATATGTCAACACAATAAAAATTAAAATTTTATCACCTGAGTGGTAAACTCCCCCTGTCCAGATGACTCCCCTTGAACACTAGAACTAGGTACAACATCAAAAGCTTGATGCCCACTCACCTACTTCTTGTGTCAAGATTCATTGTCATCTTAGACTCATCTACTGTGTGACCTCAAAATCCAGATACCTTCTTCAACTTCTCCCTCTAAGCATCAAGTCATTGAAATATCTCAACAACTCATTTAGTGCAATGGTTATGCCATGTCGCCACATCCAACTGATTTTTGACATTTTGTAGAAGTGTGACATGCCTATTATGTGCCATGAAACAACCACTATCGACCTACATCAAATCAATGTTAATAAAGAAAAAATTCAGGTAATAGTTCTCTTTGGTTGACCCTGCACATACCAAAACAAACACATTAATTTGAAATAGAAACCCAAGCCATCGTTGTCTTGGGTCGTCCATCTTTATCAATATAACTCACTTCTCTAAGTTCACAATCAAGCCCGTCATCAAGTTGTGGTGATTGTAACTTAGAGTTAGAATCAGAATCAGAGACTGGATCTTTTCTTTTCCAAACCTTCTTGTTTTGAACCTCTTTCTTTTGAAAACTTTGGTGTTTTGAAAACTCAGGTACAACCGTTTTGTGGCTATACTCTGTAAAATCAGGTTTTGAAAAATTTGGTCTTTCACCAGTTAGCTTTCCAGAAACAGGTTTTTGATCAAACTTACCCTCAAGAAATTCTCTTTCTAATTTTCTCAAACGTTTGTTCAGTCTCCGTTTTTGTGGTTTAGAAAGCTTCACCACAGGTGTCTCAAAATGTTGATCACCAACTAATTTGGGCACATTTAGACTAGCCTTTGGTATTCTACCAGGCTGTCTTTTTGAGATACCTTTCTTCTGAACTGGTGGTCTTTTATCTTTCTGAACCCGTGGAGCAACAAATCTGTCCACTAGTTTGACCGGTGGCTTCACAGATGATTTAACTTGTTGTGGATCAACTGGTTTCTTACTCTGGTTCTTGTGAGGACACTTCACCACAATGTGTCCTACAATACCACAATGAAAACAAGCTCTCTTCTCTTTGTAAGTCCTCCTGTAAGGCTCATTTGATTTGCTATTTGAGGACTCGACATGATGAACAGGAGAATTTGTTTGGTGAACATTTGGTTTACCCGATGGTAATTGGCTTTTGGGAGTGTAGTATTTTTGCAAATTTTCTTTATAGCCAAGCCCGTAGTGAGCTGAAAAAGCTTCCTTTTTAACTTGATTAATGTTTTTATAACCCCCATAAAGCATTACCTTAAGTTTATCATTTGTTTCAATGATATCAGGTTCAGTTAAAATGCAGTTATCACCATTAGTGATAATGTTTTTGTGGACTTTCTGTTCAGTCAGCAACTCCTCAGAGACTACTCCTTCAGGGCAAGTGTCAACCGACCCATCTTCAGAGGCAGTAACATACTCCTCACTAGATGTGGAGTTAGCCTTACTTGAGGATTCATCCTTTTTAGGGGAATCATCCTTATCAGAGGACTCATCTAGACAAGTGAGATCAATATCTATCAAGCTATTGACAAACTTCCCACTTATTGGTGGAGGAATGGCATTGGTACCAAGACCTATACCCTTCATTTTCCTCACTACTGATTCGTAGTGCTCCACCACAAAGCGAGAGTTTTTCAACTTCTCATTTGTACATTTTAACTGTAGGATCTCATTTTGCAGTTTGTTGATTTCATTGTTCCGTTTTTCTAACCCCCTATACGCAATATCCAAGTGAACTTGTTGCTCACTTATTTGTAAAGAATATTCACATTTTTCCTTTTTTAATGTTTCAACAGATTCTTTAAAACGTTTTTCGTTTGCTTTGTAATTATGAGCTGCCATAGTTAGGGGTTCGATTTTGTCTTGGAGCTTAGAAATTTCATGCTTTAGCTCTAGACATTTAGAACAAGAAATAACAGCAAAAGAGTTAGAATCTACCTCATTTGACGAACAAGATGCCTCTCCAATCGCCATGAGAGCAACAGCAGTGGCAGACTCTTCTTGGTCAGCTACAGAAGCTTCCCTTTCTTCTTCAAGAGGAATTTCACATTCATTTTTTTTATCCTTTTGAGCAACCGAAGATTTTGGTGAATCCACATAATTCATCGTCTTTACTTTCTCGTTCAAGCATCCTTCACACTTCCTTTGAACTGCTTCCCATAAGCTTTTTGAAGTGTAGTAACTGCTAAATTTATAGTTGAATTCTTATGAAAAAGCCATTTCAAGAACCTCTCTAGTCTTCTTTTCTCTATCAAATTCTTTCTTTTCTTTCACCGTGAACTTTGATGAAGGTTTTGGAGTGTTCGGATCACCCAAGAAAGTGTAAGTAGGAGGGGTATATTCTTCCTCTATTGGTTTCCAAAAACCTTCATCGGTCAAAGAAACGTACTTAGAAAGCCGAGCTTTCCAAGTAGTATAATCATTTAGAGATACGAGTCTAGGAGGCGGGGGCCATGTTCCAAACTCATTCTTGTAACACAACATCATTGTAACACTTAAACCAAGTAAAAAATTTTTTTTTTTTTTTTAACTAAGTACGCAGGAACAAAATTAAGTACGCAGGAACAAATATAAGTACGCAGGAACAAAAATTAAGTACGCAGGAACAAATATAAGTACGCAGGAACAAAACTAAGTACGCAGGAACAAAACTAAGTACGCAGGAACAAAATTAAGTACGCAAAAAAGTCAGAAAATAAGGCCTGTTCACCTACTTTTTCAATCAATCACTCAAATCTTGTCTAAAATATGAAATTAATCCAACCAAAAGCTTAGAAGTCCAATTCTAACAAACCCTTGATGAATAATTTATAAAATCAAACAACTATTGAGATATTTTGAAGCAATCTCAGTACGTGAAAGTGAGGAACAAGAACGCTCAGTTTTTGCTCAACAAACCTTGTAATTCAGTCCAAATCTAGTCGAAAATGTTCAATATCACTCCTATAACACTCAATTTCAAGAGCAAAGCTCTGATACCACTTGTAGGTCCCCTGGTGTTAGATCGATTGACGTATAGGAGATGAAACCAATCAACAGAGTGCGGAATCCTCTGTGATTAGCTTGAACAAGATGACTAGATACGATGAGAACAAACACAAGTATTGTAAGGCCCCAAAACCGGGTAACCTCACTTGTTGGATTTACTCATAAACATAGTCATAAATACTGAGCTTAAATTTAAAACATTCATCATTCAATTACTTAATCATAACAGCGGAAGTCTTTACAAATAAGTCATGACATTGTTCTAAGACATATAAAACAAAAGTGGGATGTCAGTCTCGTGCCGGGTAACCTTCACGCCATCGCACGACCTTTTCTTCCTTTACCTGAAATGTATACTAAAAGTCAGCTAACGCTGGTGAGTTCTAGTTTAATACAATTAGGTATAAACATTCTTTTCTTTACAAGTATGCATAATTATATATACATTTATATAAATACACATTGACTTGAATTGCTTTTCTTTTATCATTCTTCGCAAATACATATAAAAATATATTCACATCATTTGTCTCATTTACTTTCATAACTTTTGCTTTTCTTTCATCTTTCTTTGTGACTACATATGTATGCATTCACCCTTTTCTTTTCTTTTCTTTTCTTTTCATTCATGGGTGATCAACCCGTCATTTATTTGCGAATGTCACAAAGACAAACGCCACGGTCCATCGTCATGGTCCGCCTATTCTTACAACCGTCCGGCAACTAGTGTCCGTCCGTATTTTTCATTCTTACAACCGTCCGGCAACTTGTGTCCGTCCGTAATCTTACAACCGTCCTACCGTCGTAGGCCGTATTTCGCCCGTCTGCCATAAGGCATCCGTTTCCCACTTAAACTAATTATACAGCCGAATATTGATTTAGCGCCTTACTCCACCGTAGTGGCCTTTATTTAGTCTACCTTTCTAGACTTACTTTTTCTGGCTGCATAATAGTCAAGTGGTCGTTCGTCTACCGAAGTAGCCGTTATCATTGAAGCGTCCATAACGTTTTCTGTTACTTGGCAAGCAATATATACATAGATATAAAGCAGGATTTCATTCTTACACGTTATCTTATTCTTTTCATTCATTCTAAATAATCATACGATTCATTCTTTGTTCAAAATTCATTTTTGTACTTGAGTATATATATATATGTTTGTATACCACGTATGATCACATTAACATTCATAACATTTATTCACTTAGTGTATACACTTCAGCCCCAAAACATTTATAAATTATTTGCACATACATAGAAGGGGGCACATAGAACTCACCTGATGGGCTACTCTAGGTTGTCCTAGACAAAGGTCCAACAGCGTCACTTTCGATCTGGATTAGGTAGTTAAATACACATTAGACCCAACCCCGACTTTAATGGTTTAATCATTCTAAACTTACTGACTTTACTTAACCAACCTGCTGCCTGCTATCTGCTGCCTGCGCACTTAGTAAGTGCGCAGGGACTTGCTCTTGCGCACTTGGCAAGTGCGCAGGAGCCTTCCTCCTGCGTACTTGGTAAGTACGCAGGGTCTGCATCCTGCGTACTTGGTAAGTACGCAGGGATTCCCTCCTGCGCACTTGGTAAGTGCGCAGGACCTGGTTCTTGGACCAAAATCCGAAGTTCTTGCATGCAAACCCGATCGTGCCAATCTTACAATTTTCTTTGATCAATACATGCGGTTTTTGTTCTAGATGCTATTTCTAAGCTTATTATCAAGTTTCATCCGTAAAAACATCATCTATTTAGCTAAAACTCGAGAAACCCCAAAATGAACAAAAACTCAGATTATGTATGAATCATTACCTGGATTGAAGTTTTGATTCGGAGGTTTTGCTCACGAGCTCAGCTGTAACGTGCTCCTCTAATCTCGTGACGATCCGTCAACTTTCTCTCTCTAGACCCGGGCTCCCTTTCTCTCTCTAGAATTGGTGAAATGGAGGTGAAATGGTCAAATGGGCTGTCTTGCCCCTTTTATACCTGGGATTCCCTCGGCCCGTTAGAGTCGAGCCCAAGCCCATCCGTCTTTCTTTCGCTTTATGACGTTTAAATCCCCATCGTATTATTATTTACTTATTTACTATTTTCGGGATGTTACAAGTCTACCCTCCTTAAAGAGGTTTCGTCCTCGAAACTGTTTATACGTCAAACAATTGAGGGTATAGTCCCCTCATCTCGTCTTCTTTTTCCCATGTAGCTTCCGACCCTTTTCTGTGCTTCCATTGTATTTTGACTAAAGGGATCGACTTATTGCGTAGTCGCTTTTCAGCTCGATCAAGGATGGCTATTGGTTCCTCTACATAATTTAGGCTGTTATCCACCTCGATCTCGTCGTAAGGTATGTGAGCTGTGTCATCGGCTAGGCATTTACGTAAGTGAGACACGTGGAACGTAGGGTGTATTCCACTAAGCTCAACGGGTAAGTCGAGTCTGTAAGCAACTTGACCCACTCTTGCTAAAATCTTGAAAGGTCCGACAAACCTTGGACTCAGTTTGCCACGCTTCCTGAATCGGAAGATTCCTTTCCACGGTGATACCTTTAACAGTACCATGTCCCCTACCTGAAACTCTAAATCCCTTCTTCTCTTGTCCGCGTATGATTTCTGCCTGTCCTTTGCGGCTTTCATTCGAGCCTTGATCTGATCAAATTTCTCGGAAGTAGCTTTGACCACTTCGAGACTCGCAAAATCCTTTTGTCCAATTTCCCCCCAACAAACCGGGGTCCTACATTTCCTCCCATACAACATTTCAAATGACGGCGTGTCAATAGTTGAGTGATAGCTGTTGTTATATGAAAATTCTGCCAATGGTAGGTGGCTGTCCCAGCTCCCACCGAAATCAATGATACAGGCCCGGAGCATGTCCTCCAAGGTCTGAATGGTCCTTTCCGATTGTCCATCGGTTTGGGGGTGGTAAGCGGTGCTAATGTTCAATCTAGTGCCCATCGCTTCATTGAAGGCGTAGCTAACAAAAGATTCTAGGTAGACTATAGATCCTTGAAATGCACGAGTTAACCTAAAGTGTAATGCGTATGGTATTAATAGTGTGCACCAGAGTTTAATTCTAAAGTTGTATTTGGACTTGTGTAAAAAGTCATGGATTTGTAATTGGAGTATTGAATGAAATATATAAAGTTTGAAAAAATATTTTTTAGAATATTTTGATTAAGGTTTGAGTTTGAATAATTAAATAAGTAATGTAAATAATTATTGTTTATGAAAACATTGTAAGTAATAGTTATAAGTTAGTATAAATAATTAATTGTTTTTATTTAAATATAGATTAAATAAATAATCATTATATTTATTTATTTATAAAATGTAACTTAACCATTTAAATACTTTTTAAATGAAAGGTTTAACAATAATTATAAATTAAATTTTATAAACTTTAAATAATTAATTTTTCCATTTATTAAATATTTGTTCTTTCTAAATAAGATTAAATGCAATTTTATAAAATTCAACTGTTTTTATTTTGTAATTCAATCAGAATATTTGTGGTTTGAAAAATGTATAAAATTTATAATTCTGCCGAGATTTTAACTCACACACGACCGTGCCTGGGAAGGGCAATCGAACCACGGGCGCGACCATGCTAGTCAGGGCGCGACCGTGTTGATCAAACAGAGGGTTTAACTAATTAAATCATTAGGCACGACCGTGCCTTGGCCAGGCACGATCGTGTCTATGATTCCAAGACACGACTGAGGTTAGCCAAAGGGCATGATTGGGTCTGGACAGGAGGACACGACCGCGCTGATAGTCGGCACGACCTCGTCTCATGAGGCACGACCGTGCTAGATGATTAGCGCGACCGTGTCTGTTCCAAATCAGGAACGAATTGACTAATTCTTATAATAACAGAGTTGGAAATCATAGGGCTTTCACCCATTAGATTGTGTCGAGTCTTTTTGCATAGATTAATTGGATTTAAATCGTGTCTAATGTCGGATTCGATTAAATCATTTTTGAACAAAAACTAGATTCGGGTTTAAGGTGATTTCCATATTGGAAGCCCAAATTAACATGGGGCTTTTGATCTAAGGACTGAATCGATAGAGGAAAAGGTTTCAATTACCCGGAATGTTGGCGAATTGATAGTGATCGGTAGAAAGGAATTCCGACGACTTCGGTTCTGTCTCCGGCATCCTCTGCTGCAATTCCGACTAAACCAGAGAGTCCAGTAACTTTAGTGAGGATTGAGTAGCGTGAATCTGCTGCTTGATTGGGAGAATTCAGATCGAAAGAAGGAATTCGTGTTTTCTTGAAATGTCTAAATGATTTTTGAGATTGATGGAGTTAATCCGAGATGTTTCGTGTAATTGAAAGGTTTATTTCAATCGTTAATGAGAATGAAGTGTAGGACGGTTACGGAGTTCAACGATCGAGTGATTAAAACTATATTTACGTTTCAACTGGTACTAGGCGCGACCGTGCTAAGGCACCAGGCGCGATCATTCCAAAGCAAGTCGCGCGACTGTGCCAAAGCACTCGGCGCGACCGTGCCAGAACGAGGCGCGACCATGCCTATTAGGGTTTCTTACTACTTTTCAACATCAGACCTTGTAACTTTGGTCTTTGAAATATTTGTATAAATAGATACTTATGTAGTGTTTTTTTGTAGGTTATAATCATGTGAAATTTGTGGATTAACATTGAAATATAGTATTAAATTGATGGTACGAAAAGGAATAAAACAGTGCACTAGAATTGAGCTTGAAATGCATTACATTGGATTGAAAATACGGATACTAAAAATCAGAAATGTTACAACGTTAAAGAATGACAAAGTAAAATTTGAAAAGGTGAATTATGTTGAGCAGCTGGAACACAATCTTTTAAGCATATCACAAGTTTGTGACAAGAAGTTTTCGTTCCATTTCAACGATCATGAATGCTATATTCTGAAACCAGGTTTTGTGATTCCTGATGAATGGATTCTCATGAAGGCTCCGAGGAGAAATGACACGTATGTCCTTGACATGAGTGTCGCCACTACAACGGATTCAATTCCAACATGTTTACTCTCCAAGGCGTCGGAATCTGATTCAATATTGTGGCACAGGAAGCTAGCACACATTAACTACAGGAAGATGAACTACATTGTTAGGAATGATCTTGTGCTTGGTATTCCGAAAATGAAATTCTCAGTTCCTAATGATTGTATTCCGTGCAAGAAGGGGAAGCAAAGAAAGAAATCTCACAAATCGAAATCGACGAATTCTATCGTAACTCCTTTGGAGTTGCTGCATATGGATTTGTTCGGTCCTATCAGTATTAGGAGCATTGGTGGGAAATCGTATTTTTTGGTCGTAACTGATGATTACTCCAGATTTTCATGGGTTAAGTTTCTTTCTTCTAAAGCTGAAACCACTGAGTTGGTACAATACTTAATCCTGAGTTTGGAGAATTTATTCAATCTGAAAGTCAGAAGAATCAGGAGTGACAATGGCAGCGAATTTAAAAATAGCAAAATGGGATTATTCTGTCTACAAAAAGGAATTCATCATGAATTCAGTGCGCCATATGTTCCTCAACAAAACGGTGTCGTTGAACGAAAGAACAGGACGTTGGTCGAAACAGCTCGCACGATGCTTGCAGATTCTAAGCTTCCAGTCACCTTTTGGGCTGAAGCTGTGAATACTGCGTGTCATGTTTTGAACAGGGTCTTGACCGTCAAGCGACATAACAAGACTTGCTATGAATTGTTGAATAATCGAAAGCCGAATCTGGAATATTTACTACCTTTTGGTAATCCGTGTACCCTACTGAAGGTTCGAGATGTCCCAACAAAATTCAGTGCAAAGGCTATTGAAGGGATTTTTCTAGGGTATGTGGCAAATTCGACAACCAAGAGAGTTTATAACAAAGAGACACGCCAAGTTGAAGAATGGTTCCATATTGACTGTTCAAATCGGTCTTTACCACAAATGGCGATTGGTCCGGATTGGGCATTTGATTATGAAAACTTATTCAAGTCTTTTCATTTACCTTCTGATATTTCTTATGAAGATGCTGCTGTTCTTTATGATTCTTGTCAAGATGCACAACACAATGGATTTCTACCAAATGCGGTTCCAAATTCATCGATTCCATCTACTTCTGCTTCCGACCCAAATGTTGCTTCTTGTTCCGGTCCACAAGATTCAGAGAGTGAGGAGGATAATGTTATTTTTCAAGATTCGTCTGCTGATCCGTTGTTGGGTGATGATTCATTACCTTTGACCCAGGATCTGGGGGAGATTCCTTCAAATTTAGACTCGGAAATTCCAATTACTCAAGACTATTCTTATCAATCTGAATCTACTCAAGTTGACGTGTTGCCGGTTCCTGAGGTTGCATCCATCAAGGAACACAAAGATCATCCAGTGACAAATATAATTGGAAATTTACAGGATGGAGTGAAGACACGTTCTCTTGTTGACAATACTTGTTTGTATACTTGCATTAAAGATTCTGGTGTTCTTGATGATTGCTCACATTCATGCTTTATTTCACAGGTTGAACCCAAGAATGTTGAGATGGATTTAAATGGCAATAACTAGATGGAAGCTATGCAGGAAGAACTTGCTCAATTTGACAAACTTAAGGTTTGGAATCTTGTTGATCTTCCGACGGGTGCGTATCCGATAGGAACAAAATGGGTTTTTAAATATAAGAAAGACGATCGAGGTGTCATGGTACGCAAGAAGGCAAGATTAGTTATCCAGGGCTTCAATCAACAAGAAGGAATTGATTACACCGAGGTTTATGCGCCGGTTGCGCGGCTCGAAGCTATAAGGCTGTTTCTAGCTTTTGCTTCCTTTAAAGGTTTTAAGGTGTTTCAATTAGACGTTAAAAGTGCATTTTTATATGGAATGGTCAAGGAGGAAGTCTATGTGTGTCAGCCTCCGGGGTTTGAAGATCCACTGAATCCGAATATGGTTTTCAAGCTTGATAAGGCTCTCTATGGTCTTCATCAGGCTCCTCGTGCGTGGTATGAGACTTTATCCACACATCTTTTGGCGAATGACTTTGTTCGTGGAAAGATAGACTCGACCTTATTCATAAAGAAATCAGGGGGAGATTACCTACTGGTGCAGATTTATGTGGATGATATTATTTTTGGCTTGACAAATGAAGGGTTGTGCAAAGATTTTGAGGGTGTTATGAAGTCGAAATTTGAAATGTCTGCTGTCACACCCCGACCGATGGCGGAATCATCGGGGCGGGACATGTAGACTGTTCATAAGCACAAGGTTGGCTAGATTGAATATATTAAACATCAAATTTCATAACAAGTAGTCAAAACAAAACCAAATTTGAAATACATAGAGTTCTTTTATTTAATTTAACTAAGTCCAAGCCTATGTGTAGCACATCTTGATCAATCTCACACATTAGAGCCTAAAACATGAATAAAATAAAGTCAACTAAAAAGTTGATGAGTATAACACAGGTTTATATAGATAGCATATAGTTTGTAAAATAAATCCATACATATCATGATAAATAAGGCATTTATGGGGAGCAGCTATTGTGTAACCAAGTACAATCAAACCTTTGTAACTAGCATGCAAAATTGTGTTGTCAGTATCAATCACCCCAATCTGGGTGGGTTTGTCAGACTCAATAGATCTATCATTGAAAACCGTCGGCTTGAATAGTTAATGATTGCACATAATCGCATACAAAAGTTAGCACACATAGCACTCGGGCATAAAGCTCAAATTTGTACACATGAATGTAAATAGGATTTGTACTTGTGTTGTTTGTGTAAATATAAACATGTAATTTGATAGAGTTCATGTTTCACCCCAAAAGTGTAAAAGAGTAAAAGGGGCTATGAAATACTCACTTGGTTTGAAGGCGTTGCTAACAAATGTACTAGATAGAATAAAGATCCTTGAAATGCACAAGTTAACCTAAAGTATAATGTATATGGTATTAATAGTGTGCACAAGAGTTTAATTCTAAAGTTGCATTTGGACTTGTGTAAAAAGTCATTGATTTGAAATCGGAGGTATTGAATAAAATATATAAAGGTTGGGAGAATATTTTTAGAACATTTTGATTAAGGTTTGAATTTGAATAATTAAATAAGTAATGTAAACAATTATTGTTTATGAAAATATTATAAGTGTTAAATGAAATTAAGTGTAAACAAATAAATGTCTTTGTTTAAATATAAGGTAAATAAATAATCATTATTTTATTTATTTATAAAATGTAACTTAACCATTTAAATACTTTTTAAATGAAAGGTTTAGCAATAATTGTAAATTAAATTTTTATAAACTTTAAATAAATAATTTTCCATTTATTAAATATTTGTTCTTTCTAAATAAGATTAAATGCAATTTTATAAAAATCAACTATTTTTATTTTGTAATTTAATCAGAATATTTATGGTTTGAAAAATACATAAAATTTATAATTCTGCCAAGATTGAATTTTCCTACAACAACAGCTACCACACAAGTATTAACATGGCACCGTTTGAGGCTCTTTATGGACGGAAATGCCGTTCACCGATTTGTTGGAACGAAATTGGTGAAGCACAAATCACCGGTCCCGAGCTTATCCAAGAGACCTCCGATAAAGTCTCTCTTATCCGTGACCACATTCGGGTAGCAAGGAGTCGACAAAAGAGCTATGCCGATAGACGACGAAAACCCTTGGAATTTCAAATTGGAGATATGGTTCTTCTAAAGGTATCACCTTGGAAAGGCGTAGTCCGATTTGGAAAGAAAGGAAAACTTGCACCTCGATATGTGGGTCCATTCAAGATACTCGAAAGGGTAGGGAAAGTGGCCTACAAACTCGATCTTCCTTCAGAGCTCAGCAACATTCATCCGACTTTTCACGTATCTAATTTGAAAAAGTGCCTAGCCGACGAGAATCTCCACATCCCTCTTGATGAAGTACGTATTGACAAAAATATGCACTTTGTTGAAAAACCCATGGAAATAGTGGACCGTGAAGTCAAGAAACTCAAACGTAGTGGCATCCCCATTGTCAAAATCCGTTGGGAGTCTAAACATGGACCCGAGTTCACTTGGGAACGTGAAGACCAAATGAAGACCAAATATCCGCATCTCTTTTCATAGCCTCCATTAGTTGAATTTCGGGGCGAAATTCCTTTAACATGGGGAGACTGTGACATTTCGGTTTTTTTTATTCACGCGTTTATATTATATGTCATGTAAACATCTTCTATTGAATGAAATGCAAGTGTTTTTACTTAATATTAATTAATTAGGTCTTACCGGGTTTAGCAGAGTCCACCCAATATGCAACTTATGATGGCAATATTAGAAATTTCCGAGACACATCGAACCCAACATCGCTGTAGGTCCCCTGGTGTTAGATCGATTGACGTATAGGAGATGAAACCAATCAACAGAGTGCGGAATCCCCTGTGATTAGCTTGAACAAGATGACTAGATACGATGAGAACAAACACAAGTATATAAAACTTTGTCTATTAGCATCAAACAACCGATTACAAAGGGTTTTCTCTCAAGAACTTGTTCAGACCTAGTTTCTACAAGAACCCTAACAGCTATTTATACTCACAGACTCAGGTTGCGTACTTGCTAAGTACGCAGGACAAACTCTCCCTGCGTACTTGCTAAGTACGCATCCACTAAAACAACCAAAAACACACATGAACAAAGACTCGACTATACAGCTCGATCAGATACAAACGACTCTCATAAACTACAAACAATCTTCAAGCTGCTTGTCACAAAACATGCTCCAACAATCGCGTTGGTGATAAACTAAAAATAAAAATGTAAACATCTCGAAACATTCTCTTTATTTTTATTAGTAGAGAATGCCTACCCAGATAAAAAAATAAAATCTTAAATGTTTTACACGAGCACATATAATGTCAAAACTATTAAACGTATACTTTTTTTTTATATACCCGACTCGTACTCTAACGACCACGTAACGACTATTAAAAACCGGGTTACACTTAGCGGGTATTCTACTGGGTAAAACACCTAACATTAAACACCTCAAGCCACTACCCTACCCTTCCTACCCTACCCCCCCCCCCACGTCTACTCCCTCACGGCCGAAAGCACCAAACAAGTGGTGTTTCTCCTTTTGTTCCCCAAGACACCAACATGCTCCCCAACACTTTTGTCTTTTGAAGACAACTTTGTCTCCGTGAGACACACAAACCTTTGGGCATTACACCATTGAGGAGTTATAAATAGAAGGAGACCCATGCAATCCACCACCCCTTCATCTTGCTCACAACACAACCAACACTCTCTCCGTCTCTTCTCTCGGCAACACCACAGCCCCAACACCACCGCCCTCCTCCTTCCCAATTCAGCCCTCAACGACAACAGCAACATTACGCACCACCGACCTCCGCCGAACACCACCCTCTCCTCCTGTTCGGTCACGGCAGCCACCGCACCCCACCATCCCGCTTCACCGGTTCATGCGATCACTTGTTTCTATCCTTGCGGGTTCACGGTTCGAACTCCAAAACACCTCTTTATCAACTTCGGGTCTCAAGCATACGAGTTTACTAAGTGTTCCCGGGTGCTAATCGGGTGATACGGGTCATCGACCGTTGATTTCGGGTGCCGCGGTTACTCCGTCGCCTTCTTTCTCGACTATTTACGTGAGCACCCTAACCTATTTTTATCATCATTAACTTAGTTGGTGATATATTTATAACACGGTTATACCCGGTTCATATTTTAAATGACGTATAAAAGACGGAAAGAACGTAAAGATTAGAAATCATAGGATATAAAATCCTAAATGTTATTATGGTTATAATGGTTAAGTATTAGTCATTACTTTTTATAAACATATTAGTAGGTCATTTTGGTCTATTAATAACATAAGAAAACAATAAAGATTTTATTATAATTTAGTATAAAAAGATTTGTAATGCACTAATAACCAATTTGCAAAAAAATATATATAATAATGATAATATAAATAAATAAATGGAAACTTTTATAAATACATAATAACTATTTATTTTAAAATGTAATATTTTAACAATATAAATATTTTTATAAGTTAAAGTTTTACAAAATCATTATCATTTTTCTACCATATTTTATACAAATAAATATTAAGGAATATTATTATAAAGCCTATACACATTTAAATACGAATACGCACATATATAAACATACAATAATACCTATTTATCCACATAGGGTCCCAACACGCTTAGGTTTCAACATCCTTATCACCCGCATTCGTGGATTATCATATCCGCTAGCCAGGTGAGTTACATAGCCCCTATTTTACATTTTCATACGTTTTGGGGTGAAACATTATACATGCTACTCACATTGTTTATACGTGTTATACATGAGACTATATGCTTATTCTTTGGATGTACATACATTTAACACAAGACAACCAATTGTACTATTGATAGATCTATTGTGCCTGACCAGCCCACCCGGTTAGGGTGTTTATTACTGCATACTCGGATATAGCCGCGTGTTATATTCAAACATATCGGATATAGTGGGTAACTATATTCAAACATACCGGACTTAGCTGTTGTGCTCTGTTCAAGCGCGTCAAACTCAGTTTGAATTGTGATTAAATAAATGATACATCATACATACTATGTTTAACAATATAAACAATGAGTTGCAAAACGATTTACAACTACTATTTACAGGAAATACTAAACCTATGTACTCACCAACTTTTTAGTTGACACTTGATTTAAATAATGTTTCAGGTTTGGATATGTGACTACTTGCCGAAGATTCTCCACTTAAGAACTATGGACCTAGTTAAATAAATCAATGTTTTGAACTAGACTAGGTTATTTGGAATATATTGTATTTGGATCTTGTTGTCTTAAACTTAATTAATGAATTATGCAACCATTAGCTATCATGTGCTTTTGAACAATCATCACATTGTCCGCCTCGATGATTCCGCCATCGGTCGGGGTGTGACAATCTTGAACCGGCTCAAGATGTTGGACTGATGAATAAAGAAACCATCTTCCTTTTGATTTACTTGTAAACCTAAGAAAAATGATAACTCTCCCATAGCAGACATTTCAAATTTCGACTTCATAACACCCTCAAAGTCTTTGCACAACCCTTCATTTGTCGAGCCAAAAATAATATCATCCACATAAATCTGCACCAGTAAGTAATCTCCCCCTGATTTCTTTATGAATAAGGTCGAGTCTATCTTTCCACGAACAAAGTCATTCGCCAAAAGATGTGTGGATAAAGTCTCATACCACGCACGAGGAGCCTGATGAAGACCATAGAGATCCTTATCAAGCTTGAAAACCATATTCGGATTCAGTGGATCTTCAAACCCCAGCGGCTGACACACATAGACTTCCGCCTTGACCTTTCCATATAAAAATGCACTTTTAACGTCTAATTGAAACACCTTAAAACCTTTAAAGGAAGCAAAAGCTAGAAACAGCCTTATAGCTTCGAGCCTCACAACCGGCTCATAAACCTAGGTGTAATCAATTCCTTCCTGTTGATTGAATCCCTGGACAACTAATCTTGCCTTGTTGCGTACCACGACACCTCGATCGTCTTTCTTACATTTAAACACCCATTTTGTTCCTATCGGATATGCACCTTTCGGAAGATCAACCAGATTCCAAACCTTAAG
The DNA here is from genome assembly GCA_023525975.1 of Smallanthus sonchifolius. Lineage (NCBI taxonomy): Eukaryota > Viridiplantae > Streptophyta > Magnoliopsida > Asterales > Asteraceae > Smallanthus > Smallanthus sonchifolius. The sequence continues at coordinate 43,280,140 of CM042033.1, forward strand.
TTTGTCAAATTGAGCAAGTTCTTCCTACATAGCTTCGATCCAGTTATTGTCATTTAAAGCCATCTCAACATTCTTGGGTTCAACCTGTGAAATAAAGCAAGAATGTGAGCAATCATCAAGAACACCAGAATCTTTAATGCAAGTATACAAACAAGTATTGTCAACAAGAGAACGTGTCTTCACTCCATCTTGTAAATTTCCAATGATATTCGTCACCGGATGATCTTTGAGTTCCTTGATGGATGCGACCTCAGGAACCGGCAATACGTCAACTTGAGTAGATTCAGATTGATAAGAATAATCTTGAGTAACTGGAATTTTCGAGTCTAAATTTGAAGGAATCTCCCCCTGATCCTGGGTCGAAGGTAATCATCACCCAACAATGGATCAGCAGAAGTATCTTGAAAAATAGCATTATCCTCCTCACTTTCTGAATCTTGTGGACCTGAACAAGAAGCAACATTTGGATCGGGAGCAGAAGTAGATGGAATCGATGAATTTGGACCTGCATTTGGTAGAAATCCATTGTGCTGTGCATCTTGATAAGAATCATAAAGAACAGCAGCATCTTCATCAGAAATATCAGAGGGTAAATGAAAAGACTTGAATAAGTTTTCATAATCAAATGCCCAATCCGGACCAATCGCCATTTGTGGTAAAGACCGATTTGAACAGTCAATATGGAACCATTCTTCAACTTGGCGTGTCTCTTTGTTATAAACCCTTTTGGTTGTCGAATTAGCTACATACCCTAGAAAAATCCCTTCAATAGCCTTTGCACTGAATTTTGTTGGGACATCTCGAACCTTCAGTAGGGTACACGGATTACCAAAAGGTAGTAAATATTCCAGATTCGGCTTCCGATTATTCAACAATTTATAGCAAGTCTTGTTATGTCGCTTGACGGTCAAGACCCTGTTCAAAACATGATACGCAGTATTCACAGCTTCAGCCCAAAAGATGACTGGAAGCTTAGAATCTGCAAGCATCGTGCGAGCTGTTTCGACCAACGTCCTGTTCTTTCCTTCAGCGGCACCGTTTTGTTGAGGAATATATGGCGCACTGAATTCATGATGAATTCCTTTTTGTAAACAGAATAAGCCCATTTTGCTATTCTTAAATTCGCTGCCATTATCACTCCTAATTCTTCTGACTTTCAGATTGAATAAATTCTCCAAACCCAGGATTAAGTATTGTACCAACTAGTGGTTTCAGCTTTAGAAGAAAGAAACTTAACCCATGAAAATATGGAGTAATCATCAGTTACGACCAAGAAATACGATTTCCCACCAATGCTCCTAATACTGATAGGACCGAACAAATCCATATGCAGCAACTCCAAAGGAGTTACGATAGAATTCGTCGATTTCAATTTGTGAGATTTCTTTCTTTGCTTCCCCTTCTTGCACGGAATACAATTATCAGGAACTGAGAATTTCATTTTCGGAATACCAAGCACAAGATCATTCCTAACAATGTAGTTCATCTTCCTGTAGTTAATGTGAGCTAGCTTCCTGTGCCACAATATTGAATCAGATTCCGACGCCTTGGAGAGTAAACATGTTGGAATTGAATCCGTTGTAGTGGCGACACTCATGTCAAGGACATACGTGTCATTTCTCCTCGGAGCCTTCATGAGAATCCATTCATCAGGAATCACAAAACCCGGTTTCAGAATATAGCATTCATGATCGTTGAAATGGAACGAAAACTTCTTGTCATAAACTTGTGATACGCTTAAAAGATTGTGTTCCAGCTGCTCAACATAATTCACCTTTTCAAATTTGACTTTGTCATTCTTTAATGTTCCCTGGCCAGTTATGTACCCGCCTTTATTACCCGTAAAAGAGACATAACCTCCATCAATTTTAATCACATCTTCAAGCAATCGAACATTCCCTGTCATATGTCGAGAGCAACCACTATCCACATACCATGTATTGTTGATAGTCCTCCTTGGTTGTCCCTACATAAACAAAGACAATTAGTTACAAATGGGAACCCAAGCCATTGTGGTCTTGGGTCGTCCAGATGGATCAAAATAAACAACTTCTAGTAACTCACAATCTACTTTATCATCAACCTTATGCACATAAGATTTAGACTTAGACTTTCTCAATGAAGACTCAAAATGATTAATTGGAAAAACATTGTTAGATATATGATTATCATATTCAGATGTTTCCAAAAGTTTTTTTAGTTTTCTGTTGCGTCTTCTTCGTTGAGGTCTAGAAAGTTTAATTTCAGATTGAGGCTCTTTTGAACTTCCAACATGTGGAATTTCAAACTTCTTTTGAATAACAGCAGATTTAGAAATTTTCTTATCATTTTGCTTAAATCTACAGATTTAGCAAAAGATTGATAAGATACATTCTTTACACCACTCAATGAAGACTTTTCCACATTCGGTCTTTTAAGAATTTTCACCACTCTTTGTTGTGGAATTTCACTCTTCAATTTTCCCTTATTCTTATATGGACAATGAATCACAATGTGACCAGCTTCATTACAATGAAAATAGACTCTTTTATCATGATGACTTCTGATATAAGGAGCTTTTGTGAAATTTGAAGAACTGTTGGACGAACAAGATTCAGAAGATTTCACTGAACAGTTGACTGGCTTCTTTGGAATATAAACCTGTTTAGTCACTGTTAATGAATTCTTATTTTGATAACCAGCAGCCACAAACCCACTAGATTGTAATACTTTTGACAAATTAGGTTGAACAGCTTTCACTTCATCAGGTTCTGTCAGAATACACCTATCACGAGTAACATTCTTCACAACCTTTGGTTCATCAATTTTCACTTCTTTCGGAATGCCTTCAACCTTTGAATCATCAAAAACCTCATCCTCTGTATCAGAATCATACACCATATCTTTACCCGTCACTGGATTCACTTTTAATACTGTCTTGGGATCAATTTCCTCTTCATGAATGATTTCAGGCTCAACCACATAATTTGCATTGAACGGTGGAGGAACAAACCCAATACCAGCAACTCTTTTTGTGGGATCAGCATTAGCATTGAAATAATCCAAAACTACAGATGAATTCTCAAACTGTTCCAGCTTTCTATATTATTTTATCACCTCAGATTCTTTATCAGAAATCTCCTTGTTCTTTTGAGCAACAATTTCATTACGCTTTTCAATATCAGCATAAGCCATATCCAGATGATATGCTTGTTCCTTATTTTTCAATCCCAAAGAGTTTAAATCTCTTTTCAAAGATTCAATTCTTTCTATGCATAATTTGTCATTATCTTTTAATTTCTGATTAACTGAATGCATGGATTTCATATCACAAATTAGATTTGTGTTATCATCCATAACTTTTTGCATTTTATCTTTAACACGGATGCAATTAGAACAGTAAATTTGACAGACAGAGTCTTTTACCTTTGTTGGATCTGACATATCTGCCATGAAGACTTTAGCAATAGGAATATTGTCAGAATCAGCACCTTCAGAAAGATTTGGAGTTAAAGCAATCTCTTCTTCAGATACACTAGATGCCATCTCAGGTTCAACAGTATCATGTTCTTCATCAGCACTCGACAAACTTTCACCATCACTGGAACTTCCATCATCAGTTGACTCCTCAGACTTGTCAGAATGAATCTCAGCCATAAATGCTTGACTCACAACACCAACTAAGTCTTCAAGATGAATTCCCCAGTCATAATTATCATCATTTTGAGCAACCAATGCAGATGATGCAGTTGCATGATTAGAATTTCTTGAACCAGATGAACCATGTGACTGATTACGATTGTTCTGAAAAGTATTTGGTTTTTTCTGAGAATCAAACTCAACTTTAGGCTTCACACACTCTTTAGCAAAATGACCATACTCTTGACAATTGTAGCAACGAACTTTTGATTTATCAAATCCCATACGAGAACGACTGTTAGACCCAATATACTTTCTTCCCGTCCTTTTCAAGAAATCCTTTGCCTGTCGCATTAGCATAACCATATTCCACTGAATGTTCATCTCCTCTAGATCAACCGGATCAAACTGTTTGAAATCTTCTTCAATGATCATTAGTAGCTTCTTGATTATCTCCAGAAAAAATGCAACCCCTGCACCAGTTTTTCCTGAAGTCTTTGCAAAGTACATCGAAGGATCTTGAATATGCTCCATATTAGTTTCTTTCTTCTTCATATTCAAGTCATGAGATTGAAGCTTCCCAAGAACCTCTTCAAGAGATATAGTTTTATACTTCACATTTTCTTTTATCAACACTGTATACACATCAAATTTTGATGCTAATGCCTCCAAGAACTTATCATTAATCTCTTCAGTCTTATAAACAACTGAAGCACTCGATAATTCACTCAGCAAATGATAAAATCGTGTTGCAATATCATCCAAAGATTCATTTTGGAAATGCTTGAAAACTAAGAACTGTTTTTTTAATAACTTTTGACGTTGCTATAACACGAAGTGCGGAATCCTTCATGTTAACATTTGTATACTACCCGACAATTGAAACAACACGCGTAAATAAACTTCTCGTTATATTCCAAATTTCATAGAGTTTACAAGATAATCGCTTATGCTCTGTTCTGTTTCTCTCTGCTCTGCTCTTCTTGACATCCAAACTCCCTTCACATCTCTTTTGCAAAGCTTCCCACAACTGTTGAGAAGACTTGAATTGTTTAAAGCTGTGATGAATTTCTTTAGGTAAAGACATAGAAATGCTAGCCATAGTCTTCTTTTCTATATCAAACAATAGTTTCTCTTCGGTGCTCAAAGCAGATACCGGTTTTGGAACATTATCCTGACCCATCCAAGTATATGTCGGATGCGTATATCCTTCTAAGATTGGAATCCATAAACTCGTATCGGTAAAAGACACAAACTGATCAAACCTATCTTTCCAATTAGAATAATCTGCAAGACTTAACAACTTTGGTGGTTTCTGAGATGTACCAATCTCATTATCATAGTTGAACATATTTGTCACTTGCACCATATTTGCCATTTTAAAAAAAAAATAATTTCTGAAAAAAATTCCAAGTGTTGAAGCTGAACACCCCTTAGGCGAAGATAATAAGTTCGCTTCAGTGAGTACCAAGCGAACTTGAGATCAAGCGAACAAGACAAGTTCACTTAAGGAGGAAATCCAGTAAGTTCGCCTACTAATTAAGTTCGCCTAAAATGTGAGAAGCGAACTTAATAAGTTCGCTTGCTAAGTTTGCTTGCACAGGAACTAGCAAGTTCGCTTAAACTGTTGTAACAGACTCAGAGGAATCTCTACCCAAACACGAACCAAGAACTTCAAAAATCATGATTTCTCAGCGAATTGATGGAATTTAAGGAGATTGAACCGTAGGATGATGAATTTTATCAAATAAAACACTTCTATCGGACTAATTTCGTCAAAATCACATCAAAAAACCCGAATTTAGCAGAAAAACGATCTTCAAGAACTTGAAAAACTCCATTGATGCAGAAATTTCAAAATGTTGAATTTCTTGTCGAATTGTACACAAAACCGTCACTAATCACCGAGAATCGTACTTAATTCATGAGCATATGTTCTGATACCACTTGTAGGTCCAGGTAACTCAACTACTGATCAAACTCGTAATATGACGTTGCTATAACACGAAGTGCGGAATCCTTCATGTTAACATTTGTATACTAACCGACAATTGAAACAACACGCGTAAATAAACTTCTCGTTATATTCCAAATTTCATAGAGTTTACAAGATAATCGCTTCTGCTCTGTTCTGTTTCTCTCTGCTCTGCTCTATTCTAGAAACAAACTGTAAACTCTATTTATAAACACAAGTTCTGATATAAGCGAACTTATTAAGTTCGCCTCTAACAACTTAAGCGAACTTAACAAGTTCGCCTCAGTTAGACCTAAGCGAACTTATTAAGTTCGCCTCTAATAGACCAGGCGAACTTAACAAGTTCGCCTCTAGGCTCACTTGTAAAACACTTAGTAACTTTAAACATTTACATAACAAAAACATAAAGACATAAAATCTAACTATTACAAGCTTTTGTCATTACAAACTATGTCCTAACAAAATTTGACTTTGTCATTCTTTAACGTTCCCTGTCCAGTTATGTACCCGCCTTTATTTCCCGCAAAAGCTACATAACCACCATCAATTTGTTTAACATCCTCAAGCAATCTAACATTCCCTGTCATATGTCGAGAGCAACCACTATCCACATACCATGTATTGTTGATAGTCCTCCTTGGTTGTCCCTACATAAACAACGAGAATCAGTTAGAAATAGGAACCCAAGCCATCGTGATCTTGGGTCGTCCAGATTGATCAAAATAAACAACTTCTTGTAATTTACAATCAATCCTATCATTCAATTCTAGAACAGAAGTTTGACAATCAGACTTTTTCAAAGAAGATCCATTTTTATTATTTTGAAAAACATTATTTGATATATTATTGTCAGATTCAGATGTTTTCAAAATTTTCTTTAATTTTCTGTTTCTTCTTCTCCTTTGAGGTCTAGACAGTTTAACTTCCTGATGAGAATCTTTTGAAATTCCAACATTAGGAATCTCAAGCTTCTCTTTGCATACGAAAGATTTAGCATTCAATTTATCATGTTGTTTAAATCCAGAGGATTTAACAAAAGATCGACCAGGCAATTTTTTCTCCAAACTAGAAGACGACTTCCCTCATCTTTTCTTTTCAGAATTTTCACCACTTTCGGTTGTGAAGGAACAGTCTTCATTTTACCCTGGTTCTTGTAAGGACAATTGATCAGAATGTGACCAGCCTCATTGCAATGAAAACATACTCTTCTTTCTTGGTAAGTTCTGAAATAAGGAGTTTTCTTTGAATTTGAGGATCCATCAGAAGAATAAGCTTCGGAGGAATGTCCAGAACAATTTATCGGCTTCTTTAGAACATAAGTTTGGGTTGGCACCTTTGAAGAATTCACTTTTTTATAACCAGCCGCAACAAACCCACTTGACTGTAAGATTGGAGAAAGTTTAGTTGGAACAACTTTCACCTCTTCGGGTTCAGTCATAATGCATCTATCCCGGGTAACAGTTTTAACAACTGTTGGGTCTTCAATTTTCACTTCTTTTGGAATTCCCTCGACCTTCTTCTCATCAAACACCTCATCTTTAGAATCATACTCATATACCATATCCTCCCCAGTTACCGGATTCACCTTTAACACAGTTTTTGGATCTATCTCCTCTTCATTTATAATTTCAGGTTCCACCACATAATTTGCATTAAATGGTGGAGGAATAAATCTAATACCAGCAACACGCTTAGTAGGATCAGCATTTGAGTTAAAATAATCCAAAACAACTGAAGAACTTTCAAATTGTTCCATCTTTCGATGAAGTTTGATCACCTCAGACTCTTTGTCAGATATTTCTTTATTCTTTTGGGCAACAACTTCATTACGTTTTTCTATTTCAGCATAAGCCATATCTAGATGATAACCCTGCTCTTTGTATTTTAGCCCAAGAGAATTTAAGTCTCTTTTCAAAGACTCAATTCTATCAATGCACAGCTTATCATTATCTTTCAGTTTCTGATTAACTGAATGCATTGATTTCATGTCACAAATCAAGTTTGTGTTATCATCCATGACCTTTTGCAGTTTATCTTTAACAGAAATGCAGTTAGAACAGTAAATATGACAAACAGAGTCTTTTACCTTAGACGGATCAGACATGTCTGCCATGAATACTTTGGCAATGGGAATATTCTCTGAATCATCACCAACTGAAGCATTTTCTGTAAGAACAATATCCTCCTCAGCAACCCCTGATGCAGCATCAGAATCAATATTATGCCCTTGTTCTATCTCATCATCAACGCTTGGAACACTGTCACCATCACAAGAATCATCACTAGAACTTTCATCATCGGTTGACTCCTCTGGTTTTTCAGAATGAATTTCTGCAACAAAAGCCTGACTCACAGCACCCACCAAGTCTTCCAGATGAATGCCCCAATCATAGTTTTCGTCGTTTTGAGCAACCAATGCTAATGATGCAGATGCATGATTTGTATTACCAGAAGAACCATGTGATTGATTCCTATTATGCTGAAAGTTAAGCTGATTGTTTTGAAAATTATTCCGCATCTTTTGAGAATCAAATTCTACCTTCGGCTTCACACACTCTTAGCAAAGTGACCATACTCTTGGCAGTTGTAACAACGAACTTTGCTCTTATCAAAACCCATACGAGATCGACTATTTGAACCAATATATTTTCTGCCAGTTTTCTTTAAGAAATCTTTAGCTTGGCGCATTAACATAGCCATATTCCATTGGATATTCATTTCTTCCAGATCAACAGCGTTAGTCTGTCTGAAATCTTCTTCTATAACCTCAGGATCATGTATTTTCCCTCCAATAAAATTCTCATATGATGCCATGAAAGATGAAAACATAGCAAGATAATCATCAGCAACTTTCTGATTCAAATGAGATCCAGATGATGTTGAAGCTGTAGTCGCAGAAAATCCAGAATGGCTTGAATGACCAGAATAAATTGAAACTCCAGAACACTGATTATTTGAAGACTCTTGAGCATCACCAGAAAAGAATGCCACACCAGTACCAGATTTACCAGTATATTTGGCAAAATACATTGAGGGATCCTGGATATGCTCCATATTAGTCTCTTTCTTCTTCATATTCTTGTCATGCGACTGAATCTTCCCTAGAACTTCTTCACGAGACATGGTTTTGTACTTAATATTCTCTTTGATTAAAACCGTATACACATCAAATTTTGATGGTAAAGCCTCCAAGAATTTATCATTGATTTCCTCAGTCTCATATACCACAGACGCACTGGCCGGTTCACTAAGAAGATGATAGAATCTTGTAGCAAGATCATCCAAGGATTCGTTTTGAAAATGTTTAAAGACCAGGAATTGCTTCTTTAGTAACTCCTTTCTACTCTTCTTCACATCCAAACTTCCTTCACACCTTTTCTGTAATGCTTCCCACAGTTGTTGAGAAGACTTGAAATGTTTAAAAGTGTGATATATTTCCTTTGGAAGAGACATCGAAATACTAGCCATCGCTTTCTTTTCTCTATCAAATAACAACTTCTCTTCAGTAGTTAACGCTGATACCGGCTTTGGAACATTGTCCTGTCCCATCCAAGAATAAGTCGGATGCGTATATCCTTCCAAAATCGGAATCCACAAACTAGTATCGGTAAAAGATACGAACTGGTCAAACCGATCTTTCCAATTAGAATAATCAGCTAGATTCAACAACTTCGGGGGTTTTTGAGATGTACCGATCTCATTGTCATAATTGAACATATTCGTGACTTGAACCATATTTGCCATTTTTCCTGAAAAATTTTCCAAGTGTTGAACTTCCTTTACCCTTAGGCGAAGATAATAAGTTCGCCTGCTAAGTCACCCAAGCGAACTTAATGAGAAGCGAACTTAATAAATTCGCTTAAATCAGAATTCAACAATCTGATTAAGTTTGCCTAAAATAAGTTCGCTTAACCCTGTGAGAAGCGAACTTGACAAGTTCGCCTGCTGCTAAGTTCGCCTGCACAGAAATCAGCAAGTTCGCTTGCCGTAACAGAATCAAAATCAAGAACTTTCTTCAGACCAAAAACACGAACCAAGAACATCCAAAAATCGTCATTAATCTCTGAATTGAAGGAATTAAACAAAATTGGACCGTAGGATTGTATAATTTGTCAATTAGAAGCTTTCTATCGGATCAATTTCATCATAATCCTCTTCAAAAACACCAAATCAGATCAAAATCAGTCTTGAAAACTCCATTGAAATGAAAAACTCAAAAATGATGAATTTGATGTCAATTTGCATATAAAATCGTCTAGAATCAACAAAAATCACGAGCAAAAGCTCTAATACCACTTGTAGGTCCTCATGGCGCGTCTACGGATCGATACTCGGAGTGCAGAATCCAACGAGTCAACGTTTATACGCATAAGAGACAATTCAAACACGCAAGTAAATAACCTTCTCAATTCGTATTTCAAATCACAATGATGTTTACAGACTCAATCGGACTTTTCTGATCTGATCTCTCTGGTTCGTTCTGACTGACTCTGTAAATACACATATATATAACCAACTGAACTGATATAAGCGAACTTATTAAGTTCGCCTCTAACAGCTTAAGCGAACTTAACAAGTTCGCCTCAGTTAGACCTAAGCGAACTTATTAAGTTCGCCTCTGATAGACCAGGTGAACTTAACAAGTTCGCCTCTAGGCTATACTTGTAAAACACTTAGTGACATTTGACATTTACATAACAAAAACATAAAGACATAAAATCTAACTATTACAAGCTTTTGTCATTACAATCTATGTCCTAACAAAAACCAATTGATACGGGTTTAGTTTGCGAAACCCTAGCGGGAGGAGATGGTTAAGACAGTGTGTGTGTGTGTGGGAGAGACCCGGGTTCGAGTCTCTCCACACCCTTTTATTTTTAAAACAGTTTTTAATTAATATCTTTAAATAAAAATCTTCCCCAATATTATTATAATAATATATAAAAGTGTTTTAACCCCGGAAAACACCCGAAGGCTCGGGTTTGATTTATAAATAGTATTTTCACTTATAAAATAATATATTTATATAATTTTCAAACCACGACTCCGTATAAAATAATATATTTATATTATTTTCAACATGTGATTCAAACTAAAAATAATATATATATTTAAATATTATTTCACCACGTTTACAAACATTATGAGACGTTTCAAGCTAATAAATAATATAATTATTTATGTTATTTACGTACGTTTATAATCTCGAATAAAAATAATATATTTATTATTTTCCACGTAAATGATTATCGTATATTTCCAACGAATTCGAAAATAATATATGTTATATTATTTTCTTAGATCATTATTAAATTATTCAAACGCACGAATTTATTTTTGTTCGTTATTAACGTTCGACACGTAACGCATTGATCTTAATTATTATATTAAGAAATCAATATTTCCATAGGCACGTTCGCCTACTCTTAATTATTAGCGTTTCTTTTACGACGTTCCTAATTCCGTGTCGTCGTCACATATCCCATTTTATCTCTAATAACTATGATGTAATTCTAGGGCATTTGTGAGCCGTGTCGGGCTAACGCTTGAGATTTCAGTCTCGTACTTGTGTGACTACTACCTACGCCGTTCATGTGAGTTTTCACGGCCCCTTTTACTGTTTTAAACTGGGGGAGAAAACATGATGCAAACTCTTTTGATTTTTGTACTTCATATTATATCACTTGTTATGACTATGCGTACACTCTATCATGAAAGTCCTCACATCGAACTGTTTAAATATGAATATAGCGAGGTATGTTGGGTAGTACTACTGGGTTTGACAAACCTCACCCGCGTTAGTCGCGCTAACTCGATTGGATATCGAACGGGTGCAATATTGACCTAAACGTGCACTATGGTTGATAGACCTGGTGGGAGGCAATACAAACAGTCAGTTTACGGTTGCGAGCGTAATAGCAAACATGATTATGGGTTAGCTACCCGTTGATATACATATGTTGATTGTACAATAAATCCGGTAAACGTTTATTTATATTGAAACCTGTGAACTCACCAACCTAGTGTTGACATCTTTTCTTATATGTTTTCTCAAGTCGCTAAGATAAGGCACAGGTGCACATAATAGGACATGCATGGAATTCTGCTTTTGATTTATGTTTTATTAAACTGTTTGGACTATTTTGAATTGTGTTTGGTTTGGACTTTTGGACTATTTTTGGGCGCATGTGTTTTGCGCATTTACTTTCTTTACACTTCCGCATTAACTCTGATTGATATGATATTTTCATTTGAGTCCCATGTAGAGTCGTTCAATGTAACTAATGACTGAGATCCTGGTTTGTCACTTCCCGAAATGGTAAAACTCCGTTAGTTGAAATTGGGGGTGTGACAAGATTATTATTCATAGAATGCTTATGTACAGCACTATTTGTAATAATAATAATAACTCTGTCCAGACCATAGCAAATATGATTATATCAGGATTTACAGGTCAGTTAAAAGGATGGTCGGATAATTACTTATCCCAAGAAGATAAAAATAAAATCTTAAATAGTGTCAAACAAGAAGAAGGCACTAGTAGTACTGAAAATAATGCAGTCTACACCCTAATTGTTAATATTATAGAACATTTCACAGGAAGATGGTCCGAAGATTCTGAAAATATTAGAACTCTTCTGCAAAATCTAAGATGTAGAACTCTAACGTCTTTTAGATGGTATAAGGATACTTTCTTATGTAGAGTCATGGAACTCCCTGAGGCTAATAGTTCTCATTGGAATTCAAAGTTCATAGATGGCCTTTCCCATTTATTTGCTGAAAGAATAAAAAGCAAATTAAGAATAGATGGAGTCATAAATTATGACAGTTACACTTATGGTAAACTTATAGGCACCTGTGTTCAGGAAGGAATAAGTCTATGTAATGAAATAAAACTTAATCAACAGATTAAGAACCATTCTCTAAATGAGAAAAAACAATTAGAAGATTTCTGTGGCCAATTTGGCTTAGAAAATAAGCCTGATAAGTCTATTGAATCTAGGAAAAGAAATTCTTCTCCTAAAAAACATTATAAAAGAAAGAAATTTAGGAAAGAAGAAAACCATTATAATAATTATTATAAAAGGAAAAAGTATAAGGAAAAGAAAGAATTTCCTAATGATTTTAAAAAATTAATAAAATGCAGAAAATGTGGTAAATTAGGCCACAAGGCAAAAACTTGTTGGGTTCAAAAAAACTTAACAAAATCGAAGATAGAGATTTAAAAGACAAAATTAATGAAGTCTTATTAAATGAAACTTTTGAAACTGATTCTGAGCAATCATTCTCAAAAGAAGAAAATCTAAATATTTTAGAATATGAAAATTTTGATTCCTCAGAAACAGAGGAAGAACGTTGTCCAGCAAATTGTAAAAATGATTGCTGCAAAAACCCTTCTGAAATGTCAGAAGATGGTCTTTATCAAATAATTTCTCAATTTCAAAACATGAAAATTAATGTTTTAACCAATGAGATTTTAGATCTCTTAAGTGATCCTCAAGTCAAATGAGAAGAAAGAATTATGAGACTTGAGATCCCCCAGAATAAAAATGATGAGGAAATTCCTCAAAACAATACGGGTATATTTTTAGAAAGTATTATAGATATTATAACCACACATAAGTGGAATATCAAAGTAAAACTGCTTATTGAAGACAACTTCTTTATAACTGTTACAGCACTAGTTGATAGTGGTGCTGATCTGAATTGTATTCAGGAAGGAATTATTCCTACTAGATATTTTCATAAAACCTCCCACAATTTGAGTTCCGCTGGAGGGAAAAAATTAAAAATTGAGTACAAAATTCCACAGGCTCATGTTTGTCATAATGAGACCTGCATTCCAACTAGTTTTATTCTAGTTAAAAACCTTACTAGCCAAGTCATACTTGGAACCCCTTTCTTAAACAAAATTTTTCCTTTGAGGCATATTGATAATAAAGGAATAACTGGATCTTTTCAAAACAAAGAAATATATTTTTCATTTATTACAAATCCTTTTTCCAGGACTTTAAACAATGTAAAAGAATCCCTTTTACAAGCAAAAATAAATCAAATTGATTTTTTACAAAAAGAAATATTTCCTTTAAATATCCAAGATAGGATAAATAATCCAAAATTACAGGATAAAATAAAAATGATTAATAATCAATTTACCCTACAAATATGCAATGATCATCCAAATGCTTTTTGCGATAGGAAGAAACATATTTTTTCTCTTCCTTATGAAAATGATTTTAACGATAGTAAAATTACTACTAAGGCTAGACCTTGTCAGATAAATTCTGAATATATGGAATTATGTAAACAAGACATCAAATCTCTTCTTGACAAAAACATAATCAGAAGATCAAAATCTCCTTGGTCTTGTACTGCTTTTTATGTTAATAAACATTCTGAGAAGGAAAGAGGTATTCCTAGATTAGTTATAAATTACAAACCTCTTAATAAAGTTTTAAAATGGATTAGGTATCCTATACCTAATAAAAAAGATTTACTAGATAAATTATGCAACGCTATAATATTTTCAAAATTTGACCTAAAATCTAGATACTAGCAAATTCAGATTGATGAAAAAGATAGATATAAAACTGCTTTTGCGGTTCCTACTGGCCATTATGAATGGAACGTAATGCCTTTTGGGTTAAAGAATGCCCTGTCAGAATTCCAAAATATTATGAATGATATTTTTATTCCATATAGTGATTTTATAATAGTCTACATCGATGATATCCTTGTATTTTCAAGAGGCATTGAAACTCATTTTAAACATCTTGATATATTCAAGAAGATTATAATAAATAATGGTTTAGTCATTTCTAGACCAAAAATGATGCTTTTCCAAACTAAGATAAGGTTTTTGGGTCATAATATTGAAACAGGAAACATTATTCCTATCAACAGAAGTATTGAACTTGGGTCAAAAATTTTAGATGAAATTTATGATAAAACTCAACTTCAAAGATTCTTAGGAAGTCTAAATTATATTCTTCCCTATTATAAAAATCTAGCCGAGGATACTGCCATTTTATATGACAGACTAAAAAAGAATCCTCAGCCATGGTCAGAGAATCATACTAAGACTATCAGAAAGATTAAACAAAAGGTTCAAAATCTTCCTTGCTTAATGATAGCCAACCCAAATTAGGAAAAAATTATTGAAACTGATGCCTCTGATATAGGCTATGGTGGGATATTAAAACAAATTTCACCAATTAATAAACAAGAAAATCTGGTAAGATTCCATTCTCGAAAATGGAATAACAGCCAGAAAAACTATGCCACTATTGCAAAAGAGATTCTAGCTATAGTAAAATGTGTTTTAAAATTTCAGAATGATTTATATAATCAAAAGTTTATTATAAAAACTGATTGCCAAGCAGCTAAGTTTATGTTCGCTAAAGACTTCAAACATGATGTTTCAAAACAAATGTTTGCAAGATGGCAATCACATTTAGCCCCTTTTGATTTTGATATTATCTATAAAAAGGGTAGTGACAATAGTCTCCCTGATTTTCTTACCAGCGAATATTTAAATTAATGGCTCATTCAAAAGGACCGGTTAAAAAGTCTCTCCTTGAGATTTAGGAGAAAATAGAATACCGCACTCTTCAGATAATCAATGATGAAGTGACCAAAGAAGAGATCCAGGAAAATATTTTTCTAGAATCAAAAACAAAAAGAAATATGATTAATAATATTAATATCAGGATTTCTTTTTATAAAGAAAGGATACGTTTATTACGTCGGAAAGAAATAATTATTTCATGTGGAAAACTTTTTCAGAACTGATTCTTTAGGAACAAGGAAGAAGAGGGAGAGGAAGATCTTCTTCTTATAGAGGAAGAGGTGGTCAATATCCAAGGGTCATATCCCAAATTGGAGATCGAAAGCTTATAGTTGAAAACATTGCATCTTCATCTGGTTCATCTTCATAACCAGACAATATCCTTTATAAGGAATTTTTGGCATATAAAGCCTCAAAAGAGAAGTCTAATAAAGACTCGGAATCATCAGCATCCTATGAAAAAACTGTTTCTAACGAAGCAGAAGATGATATTATTAATTGGGCTCATAGTCCACATAAAGAAGTCATACTTTTTTTAGAAAATAAAGACATAAAATGGAAAGATAATCCATGGCTGTTAATAAACAGATATATAGACACATGATTCTATCCTGTAGAGGCTTATAAGCCCAGACAGTTCTATGAACAAATTCTTAAAAGAGAAAATTGTGAGATAGAGCACTATCATGCTGGTCAGCCTAATGTTTATAACTTCAGTAAGATAGTGGTAAAACAGATCATATCTGTAGAAACATGGGGAACTTCTCCATTAAAAGAGAGGGAGCTTATACATCCCCAAACTAAAGTCCCAATTAAATATAATTACTGGGATTACAAGAATGCTTTTTATAAAACATTCTTATATGAGAACCCAAAATAGAAACATTCCTTGCTTATAAAAATTTGTTCTCATATTTACGGATAGGAAATTCCAGTCTGGTTCTATAACTGGTGGCAATCCTTTGGCCCCTCAGTGAATATTCTCCCTGAGTTATACAAAACCCTTTATACCCAGTGGGTAGAAGTTTCTCCAATCTTAATAGAGGCTCAGCAGGATGAAAATTTCATTAAAAATATGCCTGCTTCACATTTCTACATCCAATTCAGTATCCAATGGATCTGGAAGTGGTCTCCAGAAGTTGATTACGACAGCCACAATATTATGTGTATCCAAAGAGCCTTTTATACAAAATTCTAGAAAAAAGATGACTCTTACAAAAATTGATGGCATCATAGAAAGCCATGATACCATAGAAAAAATTAAAAAGACAATTGTTGATTATACAAATCAGATGAATAGCCATCCTCATAAAGAGGCTCCAAGCCCTTTCAGACATATTGTCAAAAAGATCCAGACACTCAAAGGAACTGATCAAATCAGTAACAAAGAAATCATGGATTTCTATCTTACAGAGATGAAGAAAGACATGATGAAAAAATTAAGAAAGGAAGGAGCATCTCCTTCAACAATGTCTACATCTTCCCAAACTGAAGAAGACGAAGACTCAATTTTTCAGGAAGGACAGGATAATAATACTGATCCTGTAGATGAAGATTATATCAACAACGTTCTTGCAGAATACATGCAGGTGTTTAGCCCAGAAGAATCTTCAGGCAAGCTAAAAGATAAGAAACCACAATAGGCCCCACATAAGCCTTATCAGTGTCGACTCCAATAATGCGTGGAGTGGAAGACAGCATTATGCACTCAGGCATAATAAAGGCTAGGCACTATTTTCTTTTTGAAAAGTTAGCAAAATAATTGCTACTTTACTATTTTCTTTTTGACAAATTTGTCTAGATATGTCCCATGAAGGGACTCTACTTTACTTTTCCCCGCCTATATAATGGGACTCTTATTTCTTGTAAAATCATTCGGAGAACAACTCCACTACTCCTACTCTCTTGAACACATCTCTCTATAATAATATTTGAAGTTTGAAGTTTTAAGCTTGGTGTTCAGAAAACGAAAGTCTGGTAAAATTTATTTTTTACTTTAATATTTTTTCAATTATTTCCTCCTTCAGAGACTAAATATTTTAAGTGTTGAACAGCCATGATAACTTGAACAAGTATGTAAAAAATAAAAAAAATATAAAATTAAAGATATTTGTGGAATAGTATATAGACAGGTTAAAAACAGAATAAAATAATAACTTGGTGGTTGAACTCTTGGGGACCTTGTAGCCGCTAATGCGAGGATGAGCGAAAAGGCTTTTTATGTTCTGACCTTTACTAACCTCATCTTAAAGTTATACTGTTTTTGTAATAATTTCCTTTGGTCTATAATTCCTAAATGTTTTTAATCTTATACAAAAAAAAATTAGATTTTTAAGTTTGTTATTTTAAGATTTTTATATATACTTATTTCATTTATTTAAGAATGTAATTTATGTAGTTTCACTCTAAACATATATATGTAAATATATATGAAAGATTAATTATAAATACATGACAACATATTATTAATAAACCACACAAAAATATTTATTTAATTTCTACTCTTTTATAAACATATATATATATATATGAGTTGTTTAAATTCTAAATATATATATTTTACAAATCATGACAAATTATAGTTTTTATAAATTTTATAGAAATCAAATTATATATATATTTACAAAAGAGTTAAAAACAAATAAACTTGGTTTGAACCCCCTTTGGACACATTGAACCCCCCTTGAGCACATTGAACCCCCTTGAACACATTCAATTTGAACCCCCTTTTGATTTTTAACCCCATTATCGTAGGTTTGACTTTGGAAAGTCAAACATGAATGATTTCTCACAAATTCGATCCCAAAACTCTTGAATTTGGATGTTTAAACTCATTCAATCGTGTCTAATCGATTAGTCGACCATTCTAATCATTTGTAATGAACCAATTTCAACTAAAATCAATGAATTTGAGTCTAAACGACTCGTAACCGTTCGTAATCAAACTCGGCATGAATTCAAGCATTAAACGTGGAATTGATCTATAAAACCTGATCCCTCACCATCGCGACACTCATTACAAACTTTCTAAACACTCCTGATCCCCGCATTTCGTCTCCAAAGCCCTGTCGAGTTCGAGGATTGCCGACATCGATCTCACTATCGTCCTCCCCCAATTCGCAACCATTTCAGGTAAATTTTATGTCCACAAACTTGTTTTGATCTAAGGAATGAAAGCCCCATGATTCATTGGTCAATCAGGAATCAATCGAATCAAATTGGGTTTAGGGTTTGGGGCCGATCAGATTGGGGAAGAAGATGAGTGGGTGTTGTGTGTTAAAAAGAATTCGCATCAGTTAATGACCAAGGCATACGCCCAGGTCCACCGGTTAAAGCGCTTGACTCACATGAATGAGGTCGCGGGTTCGAGTCCAGCCCCGCACCTTATTTCCCTTTTTACACGCCCCTGAACCCGGTTCCATTGCTCCCTTTGTTTAAAACCATTTAATCAAACCCTTAAACCACTACCGGACCACTGGTCAGTGGTTTACTCCCTTCACCCTTACCGAGGAGACCCGGGTTCGAGTCCTGTGGTCAGTTTTATTTTTAAATTCATTTTTAAAACATATTTTTAACCCAAACTTCTTTATAAAAAATATTTTATAAAACCCCCAAGGCTCAGAAATAATTTATATAACCAAACTATTAACTTATAAAATATAAACATTTATTTAACCGTTTTAGAGACTAAAACCTAATAATTTTTAATTAAAAACTCGCATAATTATTTATTTAAAAACTCTACGTGATACAAGGCATTTATTACCCAATTATTTTGTACAATTTGCATTTTTATATATCTCATAATTTTAATTAATAGTTAATCTAATTAATAAGTTAATTAGACTATTTTATCTCAAAATAGGATTTATTAAATCCAAATTACCTACTTATTCAATTTAAATATTATTTAACCACGTATTCATTTATTTGTAAACAAATTAAGTTATCCATATGTATATATATGTATTCAATTATTTACAAAAAGGCAAATGAAACTATATGAACGTACCTACTTTTTTTATATAACAAACAAGTGCACACTGACCCAATCAAGCCCAATTCCTTTATACATTAGTCTCTTGAGCATACCATTGATATATGTATATTATTCAATCATAGGTTAACCTTGTGATTAGCTAATCACTTATGCAAACAACTGTTTGTGTGATTTTCAAGCTACATATTTCAATGTGAGTTTACATAGCCCCTTTTCATTTTTACATCTTTGGGGTGAAACATGATTACATTCAAACTATTTGCAATTCATACAATTCAAACAATATGATCATGTGTGCAATTTGTGCCTTATGCTTGAACACTATGAGTTTCAAACTACATTTACATACTTTAGTGCATAGTGCAAGTGTGATCCCCTCTGATCCTTTTCAAACTGCTTCTGGAAAGGCGGAAACAATCCAGAAATCAATCAACACCAATAAAATCGAATCAAACACGAACTAGAATGAGAAATGCCACAATCATGAAAATGCACAATCAAACTATCGATTTCCATTGATTATCTTTGGTAATTACACTTTGAATCAACAACTACAAGCTCTGATTTCACTTGGATACTTCTAAATCAGACAATACAAAATGTAAAAATCTCCACTTGAAAATATAAGAGACAACATATTTATACTATTAGAGAATTTAGATCGAAAACTTCTGATTGAAAAGTGTTTTCGGTCGAAAACACTTTTCGATCGAAAACATCAGTTTTCGACCGAAAACCTTAAAGATACTATTTCAGTCTATAATTGATTTCTATGGACTACTAGGTTCTAACAATCTCCCCCTAGTCCACAGAACATCAATTCTTCACTTGTTGTCTTTACCAGGCTTGGCTTTGGCTTCGGCTTTCACTTTCTTGGAATCCAGTTCTACAAGTCTTTTCTTGATTACATTTGCTTCATATCGTCTGGATAAACATCGAGCTACAACTCTCATATACAACTTCGCTTCAACCTTTATCTTCAAGCTCATTACACATTGAATCGGATTATGATACAGAGTCTTCAAATCTTCATCAGAGAAACTGAACAAATCCACCAGATCAAAGACTCTGACCTCTTGTGAGCTATGTTGTGTGATCACAGCTTCATGAGTTCTACTGTCATACTCCCATATTTTGAAGCTCTTGATAAATACTTCCTTTCATGCAGGAACGTAAACAGTAGAAACTGTATCAGCTGGCTTGATAATATACCTGAATATTCTTCTTACATCTTTATCTTTCTTCTTTAACTTCTTACATTCAGGCACCTGTGGTTTGAAGCTTTCAAATTTATCTTTCGTACATTCTTTCTTTAGAAATTCTTCAAAGTTTCTAGCAAAAGTATTATTTGATGGATTGATCAACTTCATATGACTCAGCTCCCGAATATCCCAGTACGATAAAGTCTGTAACTTGGAGCTTCGGTCAAAGTACTGTATATTCCCTTCACCTCTCTTTATAACATACATCTTCTTCTCGTCATCATACATCCAACCTAAAATCTCTCCAGTTAAAACTTGCTCTGGATTTCTTATCTTCTGAGTAATTCGTTCAACAAGAGTCGACTTTTCCTTTACTTTCCACCATGTACTCTTATCAACACATGTGGTTTTATGATGAACAGAAGACTCTTCCACTTCATCAGGTAGTTGAAAAGACTGGTCTTCATCTACCAAGTTTTCCATCTTTCCAATCACTGACCCATCTACTTTTACGTAAGTCTGTTTCTGTTCATATTCATATTTTTTTATATTCTGTGTTGGACTCAGATTCTTTTTTGTTGAAGCACTTTTGTGTGACAAACACTCTGGATAGAGTCTTAGTTTTGTACTTTCATTATATGTATTTGTCTTTGTTTGTAAGCGTCTGTATGTATTAGTTATCGAGTTGCATTTACTAATGCATGTTAATAGTTGCTGAAATCTCTAAGTGTTTTGAGCACTTGTATGTGCGCAGGAATTAGTTCCTGCGTACTTGAATACCTTGCGTACTTGCTAAGTACGCATGAGCAATTTGTCCTGCGCACTTGCTAAGTGCGTAAAGTTCAGGTCGTGTATAAATAGGATAGGTTGACAGTAGATAAGTACGCAGACATTGTATACTCAGTATTTCTCTCTGTAACATTCAAGTGTTTATAATAGACGAAAGTTTAAAGTGATTCTCTTGTCGGTTTACTTTGTGTTGTAAGACTCTCCACCTAGTCACGGGAATTCCGCACCCGGTCCGACTTAGGAACACACTTGCAGGTGACGATCCGCCACACCCGAGGGACCTACAAGTGGTATCAGAGCATTGCTCTTGATTTCGAGTGTTGTGAGTGTGTTTAGAGAGTTTTCTACAGAGATTTTACAAGAAAAAGTGGGTATTTTTGTTGATTTTTGTGATAAAATAGGGGTAGCTCTTGAGCACTATTTTAGAAGCAAAAATCACTCAAAAACCCGACTTTTGTTGTGTATTTGAGTGTTTTGAGCAACAAAGGTTGGTTAGAAAAAAGTTTCTGACCCTTTGGCTCATTTTGTTTGTTCATCTGTCCGATTTTTGCCATCTCCGGTGAGATTCCAGTGACCGGAATAGTTTGGTGAGAGTTGGTGAAAAAGTTATCTGCGTACTTACCATATCTGGCAAAAAGTTCAGTCTTGCTGCGTACTTATCAAGTACGCAAGACTAATCTTTCTGCGTACTTAAGTTAACTCCTACGTACTTATCTTCTACTCCTGCGTACTTATCAAGTACGCAAAAGCAAATCATAAGTGCGCAAGACCATTTCTCTAAGTGCGCAAGGCCAGTATCAAGTGCGCAAGTGTCTTTGACCTTTCTGAAATTTGACTAAGTGTTCACCATGTCGAATCTTCAGAACCTCGGTAACCTTCTGAACTATGACAACGAGATCAGAACACCTCAGAAACCGCCAAAGTTACTAAATGTAAATGATTATTCTAACTGGAAAGCACGCTTTGAGCATTACATTTCTTATACTGATTCTTCGTTATGGATACCAATTCTAGAGGGATATAAGCATCCCACACACATTTACCTTGATGAAGTAATGCCCAAGCCTATCTCGAAACTCGATGAAGAAGAAAAGAAAGTTTATGATCGAGAGAAGAAGGCTCACGGTTCAATCACTATGGCCTTGACTAGGGAGTTATTCCACAGATTCAGAGGATATGATAACTCCAAGGATCTTTGAAAGGCGTTACAGAAAAGATTCGAGGGCAATAGTGGCATCAAGAAAAGTAAACGAGATCTCCTCAGGAAGCAGTATGAGTGCTTCAGATTTCTAGAGAAGGAATCTATAGACGAGCTCATCTCTAGATTCTATCATCTGCAGACCGAGTTGAAAGCTTTTGAGTTAAAGCATCCTGATGAAGAATTAGTTGAAAAGTTTCTGGATGCCTTGCCTCCCAAGTTTGAGATGTATACAACCCTGATGAGAGAGAACTCTAAGTTCTATGAGATGACCCTGATGAGAGAGAACTCTTCAGCTAACCAAACAGGAGCCGGATCCTTTGATGAACTAGCAGGCATATCTTCATCTTTCTGTGCCTCTCGATCCACAGGTGTAGGGTCATCCGGGGAGGCTTCAGTCGATGCTTCAACATTACTAGCAGACTCGACTGAACCTGTGTCGAGCTGAGATTCAAAGGATGGAACTTCGAAGATCTCTCCATCTTCGAACTCATACTCTCCTTCCCCGTCACCCTTGGGAACTTCAATAACTACATCATCTTCATCTTCATCCCAATCATCACCATAGTCGATATCTCCTTCTTCAAGATTGTAGAGAGCATCGATCTGTGCTTCCTTGGAATAGTCAGGCTCTAAGTATAAGATCTCATCGTCAGATAGATCCTTTAGAACATCAGTCGCTGACTTTCCTTTATCACTACCAGAAGTATCACCACCTTCCTGATGAGTAGACTCCCCCTCAGCCATTGGAATAGCATAAATGGGCACGATTGCCAAATCTTGATGCTCACTTCCACTAGGACCGACTTCGGGATCCTTGTCTTTGTCATCATCCTTCGTCAAATCAATAGGATGACAAGGCTCATCACCGGTAGGTTTAGATGTCTTCTCCTTCTCTTTCTCTTTATCTTTCTCCTTATCTTTCTCCCCCTGAGCATCTAGCTTCTTGGTCAGATCAGCAATTAATTTGACCATCATGTCATGCTCTTTTCGCTACAGATCAAACCGAAGCTCAAGAGATGACCTGTGTCCCAGAATCATATTGTTTGTCTTGTTTAGTAGCTCGTTCTGGGCCATCACATTTTTCAGTCTCTCTTCAGTCCCCGTCCTTTGGCTTTTCAGAATTATAACTTCGTCCACCAACGAATTTATCTGAGCTTGTTGGGCATCAAATTCCTGCTTTGATTTCCGAAATATTTATCTGATATTGGTCCCATAGGCTATAATCACGGTTTTCGATCTTGTGGGGACCTAATCCACATTAATGTTCATCATCAATTGAAAAAATGGATTTCTAAAAATTTGAACAAGTGCAATTCTTGCGCACTTAACAAGTACGCAAGAAGTAATTCATGCGTACTTGTTAAGTACGTAAGAACAAATCCCTGCGTACTTGCTAAGTACGCAGGACCAACACTTGTGAAATTTTCTAAGTCTGAAAATTCAGTTCAATGAGTAACTGCTATACTTAGTCATGTGTATTCAATTCCAATGAATCTTCTTTTTCTTATTATGTTTTATGTGTGTTTTGCAGTTATGGCTCGTTTACAAGTGAGTTCAACCTCCTAGCACATATTGAACCGGAATGGAAGGGTGCTTCACTACAATACCGAGAGATAGTTGACTTCTTGAACTTTTCAAGGATCAGCTATGCTATATCAGCAGACCCGATAGTATCAAGACCGTATTTGGAGCAGTTCTGGGAGACCGCGGAACATGACTGCACGGTAACCACCAATGTTATACGGGCTACCGTGGCGGGTCATGACATCGCCTTTTCTGAGGACACCATTAGACGGGTCTTGCAATTCCGAGATCTCTCCGCCGACCCAACAGCTTATCCTGACTACTTTGTGGATGGATGTTGGAGGCAGCGTATGGGATACGTCGGTGCAAGAGATTATGCTTCATACAAGAAAATGTGGGTGCTCGATCAATGGAGATATTTTGCCCACGTGATGATCATATGCGTCTCTTCAAGAAAGGCAGGGAAGGATGCAATGGGTCATGATCTTGCTGTAGCCATGGTTGGCTTGTCTCTTAATAGGGGCTACAACTTCTCAAGATACATCTTCAAAGCCATAAATGATCAGATAAATGCGGCTGAGAGGTTTAGTTTCCTGTTATACCCAAGATTTGTGCAACTACTAATAAATGATGCGTTGCCAAATCTGCCTGCTACTGGGGAGAGATTGCAAGTCAAGCGGGTGGAAAAGAGGGTGTTTGCACAATTCTTAAAGCCAGGCAGAGTAGAACCTACCCCTGAGCACACATCACTCTTTGGCCACCTGATAAACGAAGCGTATGTGGCACCGTCTGACTGGAGATGGTTTAGCCACGACTCGGAGCCAAAACTAAGTGAACATTCGGATGAACAACAAGAAGAGGAGGAAGTTGAAAGTGTGGATGAATAGTCTGAAAGTGGAGACGAAGAAGCAGTTCATGATGGTGCTGAAGGATCCGACTCCGAAGCTACAAAGTCTGATTCCTCTGATTCTGATGATGTACCATCATAGGCACACCCAAGAAGAAACACGAAGGTGACCCTTCCTGAGTCGTCTTCAAAGAGAAAGCGACAGTCAACAAGCAGTGAATACGAGCCAGATTCTGACTCTGACGCTGCTATTCAAAGACAAAGACAAAGACGTGAAAGTGTAAACAAACGTAGGGGGATAGGCAGCAACATGCTATTCCCAGTGAGGTAGAGATTAGTGCTCAGCAGCAAGTACAAGTATCAGCTACGAGTACTGATTCAGCTTCTACCCCACCTTCACAACAACTATACCGGCGACAGCGGAGAAGGCCACCGGTACAACCTGATGTGGCGGTCACTTCTATCACAGAGGAGGTTCTAGTGATAGTAACTTTCCCTGTATCATCTTTCCTTGTGAAGGTGACTACTCCGATTCTTACAGAGTCAGTCACCATCACACCTTCCATCACTCCTACAACCATCATCACATCCACAATCCCTACAACCACCATTGAACCGATCAGTCAACCCTACAACTAAGGCGATTTTACTCAGGGTTTTGACTTCGATACTATCTTCTCATCCCCACTTCATAATGCTGAAGCGTCTTAGTCCAGGAATCCTGATCCTAATGATGCAAGGATAGAAACTCTGGAAAACCAAGTGGCTGCTCTACTGGAAACTGTTTGGAAATCAAAGGAGGAATCTAATGCCCAACAGGCTCAGATAAATTCATTGGTGGACGAAGTTACAATTCTGAAAAGCCAAAGGACGGGGACTGAAGAGAGACTGAAAAATGTGATGGCCCAGAACGAGCTACTGAACAAGACAAACAATATGATTCTGGGACACAGGTCATCTCTTGAGCTTCGGTTTGATCTGCAGCGAAAAGAGCATGACATGATGGTCAAATTAATTGCTGATCTGACCAAGAAGCTAGATGCTCATGGGGAGAAAGATAAGGAGAAAGATAAAGAGAAAGAGAAGGAGAAGACATCTAAACCTACCGGTGATGAGCCTTGTCATCCTGTTGATTTGACGAAGGATGATGACAAAGACAAGGATCCCGAAGTCGGTCCTAGTGGAAGTGAGCATCAAGCTTTGGCAATCGTGCCCATTTCTGCTATTCCAATGGCTGAGGGGGAGTCTACTCATCAGGAAGGTGGTGATACTTCTGGTAGTGATAAAGGAAAGTCAGCGACTGATGTTCTAAAGGATCTATCTGACGATGAGATCTTATACTTAGAGCCTGACTATTCAAAGGAAGCACAGATCGATGCTCTCTACAATCTTGAAGAAGGAGAGATCGACTATGGTGATGATTGGGATGAAGATGAAGATGATGTAGTTATTGAAGTTCCCAAGGGTGACGGGGAAGGAGAGTATGAGTTCGAAGATGGAGAGGTCTTCAAAGTTCCATCCTTTGAATCTCAGCTCGACACAGGTTCAGTCGAGTCTGCTTGTAATGTTGAAGCATCGACTGAAGCCTCCCCAGACGATCCTACACCTGTGGATCCAGAGGCACAGAAAGATAAAGATATGCCTGCTAGTTCATCAAAGGATCCGGGTCCTGTTTGGCAAAAGACGTCTATCATAGACAAACAAGGAGCAACAGGGATGATCTTAGCTGTAAGGTTCGAGGAAGATAAGTAGTTGTTCGCAATCAAACGATCTGGGGGGTTCAATACTTGAAACCAACCAGTGAAGCGTTCAACTCCTTACCTAAATACGACCTCGTGAACCTAGCATACCGAGAGCTACTGGGTCACTCAAATCACGCAGTGGCGATGGGTTTGTGGTAGGTTCTACAGCGGGAAGCAAGATCTGGGAAGTTTGAAGTGTTCAAGCCTCAAGTGCCCAAGCGAGTCAAGGATAAGAATGCTAGACATCCTATGACTAAGAAACACTTAAAGAAACTGGTATACAAGCCAGTGCTATGTGAAACCAAGATTCCCCTAAGCAAGTTATCTCAGGATATCCTCGGTGACATGTGGTACTGGTACGTAGATCCTAAAACGGGCGAGGCTGTGGTGATAGGAAAGGTACGGTCAGAAAGTGGATGCTTAGTGTCGAGGGAACTAATAAAAGTATTTGATGAAGTCTGCTTCATAAATTTCTCTATGAAAGATCTGGAGGCACTAGCGGACAGGTATTGCATGCATACGGACGAATGGACGAAGTTCCTTGCTTCTAAATATGACAAGGTGATCAAGTTTTGCCTTGACTATAAGAAGAAGATGGAAGCTAAAGATGCAGAGCTATTAAGACTGAAGATTGAAGACCGAAGATGATCCAGAGCTGTTGTCAAGGGGGAGTTTGTTGAAGCACTTTTGTGTGACAAACACTCTGGATAGAGTCTTAGTTTTGTACTTTCATTGTATGTATTTGTCTTTATTTGTAAGCGTCTGTATGTATTAGTTATCGAGTTGTATTTACTAATGCATGTTGATAGTTGATGAAATCTCTAAATGTTTTGCGCACTTGTATGTGCGCAGGAATTAGTTCCTGCGTACTTAGCAAGTATGCAAGAATACCTTGCGTACTTGCTAAGTACGCATGAGCAATTTGCCCTGCGCACTTGCTAAGTGCGCAGAGTTCAGGTCGTGTATAAATAGGATAGGTTGACAGTAGACAAGTACGCAGTCATATACGCAGACATTGTATACTCAATATTTCTCTATGTAACCTTCAAGTGTTTATAATAGACGAAAGTTTAAAGTGATTCTCTTGTCGGTTTACTTTGTGTTGTAAGACTCTCCACCTAGTCACGGGTATTCTGCACCCGGTCCGACTCAGGAACACACTTGCATGTGACGATCCGCCACACCCGAGGGACCTACATTTTTCAGTCTCTTCAGCTGTTTTTTCAATACCACCAACACTTCCAGCTCTACCACTGTCACTATCATCATCAGAATATTTATCATCATCTTTCTTTTCACCTGTTATCACCAACTCTTCATCATCTTCTTCTTTCTCAGTCTCTTTATCGATCTCATCGGTCACCTCCATTTCTTCACCTTCATTATTCAGCAACATATCTATATCTAGTATGGTATTGTCGTCATGCATATCAGCATAAAATACTGGAGAAGGAATAGGTTCAGTAGCAGCTGGACTATCTTGATTTTCAACGTTTACTTCTTAATTTACATTCTGTTCATCTGTTGGAGCAACAACATATGCTATCAAATCTTGCACCATCCTCTGAAGTTGATCAATTTGTTGCTATTGTTGAGTAATAATACCTTGCTGCCTATTACTTTCAATCCTCAACTCCCTGATTTCTCTAGAATTAGCAGCTTCCCTACTTTGCAAGTTTGAAATTTGAGTCTTCAGCTGACTCACCACATCTGCGGTTTCTCTTGTAGCATAATTAAGAAACTCTTCATCTACAAGACTATAATCTTTTGATTTTTTAGACTTGTGCTTTTCAGGAATTTCCTTAGCCTTGCCCTTACCTTTGTCATGCTTTGTTGTAGTTGTTGTCTTTTGCTTCTGTAGGTCCACATGACTCATCTCAAATCGATCTCATGACATGACGTCTCGTTAACACGGAGTGCGGAATCCTACCGTATTAACGTTCGTATACTAATTGACAATAGAAACAACAGGTAAATAAACTTTCTCTTTTTATATCATCAAACACATAGAAGTTTACAGTTCAACTCTCTGCTCTCACTTGTATGTTCGTACTAAACAGATTCTGTAAACTCTCTATTTATAGAGACACGTTCTGCAATAGATGCTTAGGCGAACTTAACAAGTTCGCCTCTAATAGACTAGGCGAACTTATCAAGTTCGCCTCTAGCAGAACTTGTTCTAATACTTAGACATAATCTAAACAATTACATAAAAACATAAAGACAATAAGACCTAAACTATTACAAAGCTTTTTTTCATACAATCTATGTCCTAACAGACTCCCCCTTGACAATAACTTGATCTTCTGTCTTCAGTATTTATGACGAGCTCTTCCAGTTATCTGGTAATCTGCTTCCTGCATGCACTCCATATCTCTGACATATCTCTAACACTCTTTTATACTGCAATCCTTGTTCTCTCCATTCATCAGTAAACATAATCTCATTCTTTCTTAACGTCCTCTGATCTTTCTTTGAGAAGTTAATAAGATTCATTGCATCATAGAAACTAACAATGACCTTATTATCTTTATCATCAATCCTAGCTTCACCAGTATTCACATCTACGTACCACCATTTCATATTCCTTAGAATATCTTGTGGTATTTTCTTCAATGGTATCTTCTGTACAGCACGTACTGGCTTGAACATATAGTTCCAAGTCACAATCTTAGTCTTTTGATCAACAATCTTCACTCTTTTTCCTTTCGGTGGCTTTAATCTTTCATACTTCCCTGATCCACCTTCTCTTTTAATCAGGTTAGCAATCACATCAGCTAATCCACACTTTGATCTATTAATCAGTGGTTTTGTAGCTAGACCATTCATTTCACACCTTGGTAAGGTATTGAAATACTTGATCCTCGGCTTTAAGTACTGAACACCATCAGATCTTTTAAGAGCAAACAACTTCATGTCATCATCATAAAACCAACTGATGATTCTTCCAATACACCTCTCTTTATTCACATATCTTTCTTTCTGAGCAGGTTGTATAGGTGACTTTGGTAGTACTTTCATACAACTGTTAACTACTTCACTCCACTGTTCTCTAGTCATTCCTGTATTTCTATACATCACAGGTTCTTCATTCAGCTTAGGAGACACAGTATGAATAGTATCAACATTAGAATCTCTCTTGGATTGAGCAGTATCATCAGGTATAGTGATATCTTCAACATAGTCCATAGAATCTGTTACTCCATCATAAGAAAACTCAGGAATTACATCATCTTGGATGAGGTTATACGGAACATTCAGACCATCACTTCCTTCATATGTAACTTTATCTTTACTCTTTTCTATCTCAATTTCTACAATCTCTCCTTCTTCAACTTCATTATCCATCACATCCTCTTCAACATCATCAAATAATTCGTCTATATCATCCAGACATTCTAACTTCTCAGCTTCTTCTTCTTCAGAATCTTGAAAGAATTCCAATAATAATATTTCTTCATTCACTCCAGAATCATTCTTGGTTCCTTCAATATTTCCTGATGTAGACTCCCCCTGAACTCTTGATATTGGATTCACGTCAGCGTATTGACGATCACCCTCAACATTACCACCAGGATCATTGTCATCATCATTCTTTCTTTGAAAAGAATCAGCATGACAAGTATCATGTATCCTTAACTCCCCCTGAGCGTCATGACGCTTAACAAGTTTGGACACCAATAACTGCATGTTAGCAATCTGTGTAGCTTGACCTTGAATGACCAACTGTCTCTGAGAATCAGTAGACACAAGAGTATCAACTTGAGTCTGCAAAGCTCGCACCTGTGATTCAAGGAAGGTAATTCTTTTAGAATCAGACGTGTGACACCCAGCATTTCAGGTCAATATCCACATTTCATAAACGCACGTTCATAATTATTATTTCCTGATATTTTATTTTGACTAAGTAAAGTCAAGAAGTCTAGCAAAGAAGTTTGTTCCAAGTCTAGTAAACCGTAAAGAGTTACTAGAAAAAGTAAGCAGGATAACCCGACTTAATGCGAACGTAAATGGTTAAATAAAATAACCAGAAAAATATATATATATATATATATATTACACAAAATTTACGTTGAGCCAAGATTCTAATATTTTCTTCAACGAGCCATAAAATGGTTAAAAATTATAATACCGTGAAGAATCGAAACTGAATTAAATTACCCCTTTAAAACTCTAATTGATACTAATACCATAATAAATTAATATTTAAAAATTGTTATCATTAACCCCAAACCCACTTCTTGACTTTCTTGGCCGAGAGTCAGGGGAGCCATGCTCCCACTTGCCTGATTCACTTTGATTCAGATGAAAACCATACCCTTCAGTCGAAACTTCACCATTCCTTTCAAACCTTCTCTTTTTCTTACGGCAAATTCCCAATTCTCTTTCAAATCGAAGTCCAGTTCAAGGCAAAATTCATCAGATTTCGGTGCTATAAGAAGAGTTCCCAGTGTATTCTCAAGAATCGAGCTAAGGAGCTCAAGATCATTCTCTGTTTCTCAGAAACCATTCTCTGTTTGAGGTAAAAACTCAATATTATCCATTTCATTTTCTTTAAAACCGTAGCTGAACATGTAAATCGTTCAAACGCAACTAAGATAACAAGAAAAGTGTGTCAAATTCGAGATTTGAACATAAAAATATACAGAGTGAATTCTGTAAATCAAAGTGCAGGTATCGAAACTATAGTTTCGATACCTGTTGGTCAATCGAAACTGGGAGTTTCGATACTTATTGATCGAAACTAGGAGTTTCGATACCAGTTATTCAATCGAAACTAGGAGTTTCGATACCGGTTGTTCTATCGAAACTAGGAGTTTCGATATCTATTTGTTCAATCGAAACTAGGTAGTTTCGATACATATTGCTTAATCGAAACTAGGTAGTTTCGATGCCTATTACGTAATCGAAACTAGGAGTTTCGATAACCGTTTTGCCCTGTCGAAACTAGGAAGTTTCGACATCTGTTCTGGTCAATCGAAACTAAGAAAGTTTCGATACCTGTTTATCAGCCCCATAAGGCAGTAACTCAGAACTATTTTCATAACAAAACAAGGTTGGAAAAACTAAAAAGATAATTAAAACAAAAGTAATCAGATCGGCTAAGTCAAGTGAACAAATTGCGTTTAAGACGAGTAGTCTTAACGTGTATGTTATCCTTGTGTAAATAGGATACGGATAGGCGAATCTGCCGTCATTCAAATTTTTGCTAGCATTCATACTGTCGAGGTGAGTTTCACTAATCCCCTTTTTCTAAGTTTTTGAAATGATTTGGGGTGGAAACATACTTGTAAAAGACTTTTGTGTATAAATGAATGGAACTAATGATCTGACCGTATGTATGTATTGAGGGAACAATAAAGCGCTTAAAGTCCTCGTAATAAATTAGTAACCATTAGCTATGGATTTAGCCCGGGATTATATGAATAGTACTATTGGGGGTGACGCCTCCGGTCATGGTTAGTCGCGCTAACCAGGGGTCAAAATGGCCGAATGACCGCATATTGTCTTACTCGCAGAAAGGCGAGGGGAGGCACAGAAAGTTGGGGTTTGGTTACGGTCTCGTACATTACATACTATTTTGTATTCCTTGCAAGCTTACAAATGGGGTCAATAGATCGGATTAGTAATCATATTCATTGGTAATACATACAAAAGAGTTCTGATCAGGGTAAAATGATCAGGTTTATCAAAAGAGTTCTGATCAGGTTAAAGTGATCAGGTTTTACACAAAAGGGTTCTGATCAGGTTAAAATGATCAGGTTTTACACAAAAGAGTTCTGATCAAGGTAAAGTGATCAGGTTTTACACAAAAGAGTTCTGATCAGGGTAAAGTGATCAGGTTTATCAAAAGAGTTCTGATCAGGTTAAAATGATCAGGTTTTACACAAAAGAGTTCTGATCAGGGTAAAGTGATCAGGTTTATCAAAAGAGTTCTGATCAGGTTAAAATGATCAGGTTTTACACAAAAGTGTTCTGATCAGGGTAAAGTGATCAGGTTTAAAGTAAAGAATTCTGATCAGGTTAAAGTGATCAGGTTTAAACGAAAGATTACTGATAAGGTTAAAATGATCAGGTTTAACAAAGAGTTTTGATCGGCAAAAAGATCAGATTTAAACATTGGGTTTATGATAACTCTTTATAATAACTTGTGAACTCACCAACCTCGTGTTGACAGTTTTAAGTATGTTTTCAGGAAATTGAACGTGGTCATCAGGTTAGCAATGTAGGTTACATGCATGCACGTGGATACGGCTTTTGGGAGGATTTCTCTTGTATAACTCATGGTCTTGAGTCATATTTGCGAAATCTTAAACATTTGTAAACTCAAATTGATATTTTGTAATGTAAATATTTTAAATTCAGTTATGTATCCAATTACATGTATGTGTTTGCGGTAATCATATGCTTTGGAAACCAGTGAAAGTCGCGCCTCGCGTTTCCGCCCTGGCGGGGTGTGACAGAACTTGGTATCAGAGCCATTGATTATAGTGAACTAGGTGTCTAAAATGGAACCTAGTCTATAATTAGAATGACTCACTAAAATGTTTTCATTGCATAATCATTGCATAACCAGTCATCATGTCATGTGGATATTGTAGTCACAAGTATGTCGTCACATTCACACTCTGACCCCGTCTCTGACTCTGAATCCAACGAGGAACTTTCCGCCTCACGCCCTAAAAATCGAGTACAAGTTCGCAGCTCGACACCACCCAATGTCGCCCTGGGAGAACCGCCCATATTCTACCAAAAGAAAAGCGGAGGGCCAATTAAAGTGCAAAGTGCTAGGAAGAAGGTTCGACTTCCGCGCAAGAGAAACCTGGCAGCCCGTGACCCGAAAGACTTGGAGACCGATGAGGAACCACCGAGGCAACGACCCTGCTACCACCCTACCGTGGGAACCATCCGTTAGATGCCTCGTACCCTGGCACGTTGGAGGGAGATGGAGAGCATCCCATCTACCTTTGAGCTTGGAGAGTCTTCTAACTCCCCAACACCCCTACCCCACACTGGGGAAGCCATAGAGCTCACTGTGCCTACCTTGGTAGCTCGCGTTCGTACGCATGAGGAGCGTCTTGATGATCTCCTAGATGATATTCGGGCACAGGGGGATGCAACCAGGCGCTTACGTCAAGGGCTCGGATCTCGAGTACAGACTCTGGAGGATAGCACTCGAGACATACAGAGTGCCACTGACTACCTCGAGTTGAGAGCTGATATGGACTGGCAGTTCACTCTCACGGTCCGAGACATGGTGGAGGCGCTGGAGGAGAGGACTTTGGCTGCAGAATTTGTGGCAAGAGCTAGCTTTGTCATGGCAGGACTTGCCATGATGATTGGGTTGTACTCCCACTTCTTCTTTTAAACCTATTATGGGCGGGTTGTGCCCATAGTACATTATGTAGTTTAAAACGTTAGTACTGATGAGGTCATGTGAACCCATCTCTTTTGTATCCTCGTCTTTTGGGAACAA
The DNA here is from genome assembly GCA_023525975.1 of Smallanthus sonchifolius. Classification (NCBI taxonomy): domain Eukaryota; kingdom Viridiplantae; phylum Streptophyta; class Magnoliopsida; order Asterales; family Asteraceae; genus Smallanthus; species Smallanthus sonchifolius. The sequence continues at coordinate 43,314,083 of CM042033.1, forward strand.
TGTACTATGTATGTTTTGACTATGTATGTAATGGTTTATGTTGTAATGATAGTTGTTCATGTTTGATGTTGTGGTATCCTTATGTCATGATCTATCATTATTGATATATGATGTTGTTTCTTTTTAATTGACATGTTAGAAAGAACGTCATGGCACCTAAGCGTGGGACACCCCGTAACACTACTGGTGACAACAACGAGACAATTTCCCCAAACATGGAACAACTAATAGCACAGCGAGTAGCTGCCGCTATAGAGCAGTATGAAGCAAACCGAAATAGCGGAGGAGGTGCAGGAGGTAGCGGTACCGCAGGGGGTAGCGGTACAGCCGGAGGTTCCGGAGGTAATAAAAAAAAATAAATAAATAAATAAGCCATAACACATAGTCATGATCCGAATTAATGACGTTATGACTTGTGATCCTGCAGATGCTCCAAATAGGAAGTGTACCTACAAGGCCTTCCTATCCTGCAAACCCCGCAGTTTTAATGGCACCGAGGGTGCAGTAGGACTAATGAGATGGATAGAACATATGGAGTCGGTGATTGATATAAGTGAATGCACAGCTGACTGCATAGTGAAGTATTCTACCTGTACGCTCACTGATAAAGCTTTAACATGGTGGAATACTCAAATGAAGACTTTGGGAAGAGAGACAGTGTACCAATTGTCTTGGGAAGATTTGAAAAACATGATGATTGAGGAATACTGTCCTCGGAACGAATTGCAAAAGATTGAAACTGAGATGTGGAACCTACAGATGATAGGAGATGATGTAGCGGGATACACCGACCGCTTCAATGAATTGGCACTTCTGGTACCGCATATGGTCACACCAGAACATAAGCGTGTTGAAAGGTATCTGTGGGGCCTTGCGCCTCAAATTCGTAACATGGTAACATCATCTAATCCAATAGATGCCAAGAGTGCTATAACTTTAGCATTCAAACTAAAGGATGATGCAGTACGTAATGAATTGTTTGTGAGGAAGGAGAATGAGGAAGGTAGATCTGGGGAGAAAAGAAAATGGATGGGAAATTCAAGTAACAAATCTGGAAAACAAGAGTTTAAGAAACAAGGAACTGTGAAGGCTTTTGCAGCCAACACAGTGGAAAGAAAGGAGTATGATAGGGGCCTACCGAGATGTAAGAGGTGTGGAAATCATCATGCCGGTGTTTGCATCAAGTGTGGAAAATGCGACAAATTTGGTCACACCACTCAAGCTTGTCGAACTAACAACCGATTGGGGAAAATCAAACCGGGATGTTTTGTATGTGGTGATCTAAAACACTTCAAGAAGGATTGTCCCAAGTGGAAGAATCAGAACAACGCTCATGCACCAGGGAGGGCATTTGTGATGGGTGCAAGGGACGCACGCCAGGACCCGAACATCGTCACTGGTACGTTCCCGATAAATAATCACTATGCCTCTGTACTTTTTGATTCGGGTGCGGATATGAGCTTTGTGTCGAATGATTTTAAATCCTTACTCGGTATTAAGGCCAGCAAACTAGATCAACGTTATACAATTGAATTAGCAAATGGGAAATTAATAGAAACCGGAGAGGTCTTTAGGGGTTGTACTTTATGTTTAGAAAACCGTACATTCAGTATAGACCTTCTACCCGTCGAGTTAGGGAGTTTTGATATTGTTATTGGTATGGATTGGTTAACCAAGAATCGTGCCGAGATAGTATGCTTCGAGAAGATTGTACGTATTCCTCTACCAAGCGGAGAAATTCTTTCAATTCAAGGCGAAAGGTGTATAACGATGTTAAAAACGATAAACTGCATGAAAACTTATAAGTATCTACGCAAGGGTTATTGTGCATTCCTGGCTCACATCGTCGAGAAGAAACCCGAAGAACGTCGACTTGAGGACATACCAATCGTCAGAGATTATTCGGAAGTATTTCCCGAAGACTTACCAGGAATACCACCATCAAGACAAGTCGAGTTTCGGATCGACCTAGTACCAGGAGCCGCACCAGTTGCACGATCTCCGTATCGTCTAGCCCCTTCCGAGATGCAGGAACTGTCGAGCCAACTACAAGAGTTACTTGACAAAGGTTTCATAAGACCGAGTTTCTCACCATGGGGAGCTCCGGTCCTATTTGTAAAGAAAAAGGATGGAACCTTTAGAATGTGCATTGATTATCGAGAGTTGAACAAGCTAACAATCAAAAACCGGTATCCTCTTCCTCGAATAGACGATTTGTTTGATCAACTTCAAGGTTCCAGTTTCTATTCTAAAATTGATTTACGATCAGGGTATCATCAACTGAAAATTCAGGAAGAAGACATACCAAAAACGGCTTTTAGGACTCGTTACGGTCACTACGAATTCCTAGTTATGCCATTTGGCTTGACTAATGCACCAGCTGTTTTCATGGATCTCATGAACCGCGTGTGCAAGCCGTACTTGGATAAATTCGTGATTGTGTTTATCGATGACATATTGATATATTCACGAACCAAGGAGGAACATGAATATCATTTGAAATTAATCTTGGAACTACTCAGGAATGAGAAGCTTTATGCTAAATTCTCTAAGTGTGAGTTTTGGATCCAAGAGGTTCACTTTCTCGGACATGTCATTAATAAGAAGGGTATCCATGTGGATCCATCCAAGATTGAAGCTATCAAAAACTGGGAAGCACCAAGAACTCCGACTGAGGTGCGTCAATTTCTGGGTTTGGCAGGATATTACAGGCGATTCATCGAGAATTTTTCAAAGATAGCCTTGCCTTTGACCACGTTAACCTAGAAGGACAAAAAGTTTGATTGGACTGTTAAACAAGAATCATCTTTTCAATTGCTGAAGCAAAAACTTTGCAGTGCACCAATCCTATCCCTTCCTGAAGGGACTGACAATTTCATTGTGTACTGTGACGCATCACACCAAGGTCTGGGATGTGTGTTGATGCAGAAAGAAAAAGTCATAGCATATGCATCCAGACAACTAAAAGTGCACGAAAAGAATTATACGACCCACGACTTGGAATTGGGTGCAGTTGTGTTTGCACTCAAGATTTGGAGACATTACTTATACGGTACAAAATGTACTATCTTTACAGACCACAAGAGTCTCCAGCACATCTTTAATCAGAAAGAACTTAACATGAGGCAACGTCGTTGGGTAGAACTACTGAATGATTACGACTGTGATATCAAGTATCACCCTGGCAAAGCAAACGTCGTAGCAGATGCCTTAAGTCGTAAAGAACGAGTTAAAACACTCCGTGTTCGTGCCCTAGAATTGACAATTCATACGAGTCTCACGACTCAAATTCGGATGGCACAACAAGAAGCAATCAAAGAAGAAAACAGTCAGAACGAAGCTTTACGAGGAATGATAAAGCAGTTGGAACCAAAGTCAGATGACACTTTATACTTCATGAATAGAATTTGGGTGCCATGTTTTGGTAACATACGGGAGTTGGTTATGGACGAAGCCCACAAGTCCAGGTACTCCATTCACCCAGGTTCGGATAAAATGTATAAGGATCTGAAAGAATTCTACTGGTGGCCAAACATGAAAGGAGAAATTGCTATTTATGTCGGTAAATGCCTGACATGTTCAAAAGTAAAAGCAGAACATCAGAAACCGTCGGGATTGTTACAACAACCCGAGATACCTCAATGGAAATGGGAACAGATTTCCATGGATTTCATTACAAAGTTACCCAAGACGTCGAGCGGGTATGACACTATATGGGTAATTGTCGATCGTTTGACGAAATCAGCTCATTTTCTACCCATCAAAGAAACGGATAAAACCGAGAAACTTGCAAAGCTTTATATCAAGGAAATTGTGGCTAGGCATGGAGTACCAATTTCTATTATCTCTGATAGAGACAGCAGATTCGTGTCTAGAATCTGGAAATCGTTACAAGAAGCCATGGGCACACGTCTTGACATGAGCACGGCATATCACCCACAAACAGATGGTCAAAGTGAAAGAACCATTCAAACCTTAGAGGATATGCTCCGTGCGTGTGCAATTGACTTCGGTGGAAATTGGGATACTCATTTGCCACTAGCTGAGTTTTCATACAATAACAGTTACCACACCAGCATCAAAGCCGCTCCGTTTGAGGCTTTGTATGGTCGAAAATGTCGTTCACCGCTATGTTGGGCAGAGGTTGGCGACAAACATTTAACCGGTCCTGAAGTTATTCAAGAGACCACAGATAAGATTTTCAAAATCAAGGATCGTCTGAAGGCCGCCCGTGACAGACAAAAGAGTTATGCGGATAACAGACGAAGACCTTTAGAATTTCAAGTAGGAGACAAAGTCATGTTAAATGTCTCACCTTGGAAAGGAGTTGCAAGATTTGGCAACCGTGGCAAGCTTAACCCTAGGTACGTTGGACCGTTTGAAATATTGGCTAGGGTTGGCCCTGTAGCTTACAAGCTCAAGTTGCCACAAGAACTAAGCAATGTACATGATACGTTCCATGTATCAAATCTCAAGAAGTGTTTATCAGACGAGACATTAATAATACCGCCTGATGAGATTCACATAGACGACAAGTTGCACTTCATTGAGGAACCTATGGAAGTCACAGATTGGAAGGTTCAGAGAACAAGGCGCAGCCGTGTTAAGCTGGTCAAGGTACGTTGGAATTCAAAGCGCGGCCCCGAGTATACGTGGGAGCGGGAAGATAAAATGAAATCCAAGTACCCGTCATTATTTACAAAAACACCAAGTCAGAGTGACAAGAACTGAATTTCGGGACGAAATTCTCTGTAACATGGGGAGAATGTGACACCCAGCATTTCAGGTCAATATCCACATTTCATAAACGCACGTTCATAATTATTATTTCCTGATATTTTATTTTGACTAAGTAAAGTCAAGAAGTCTAGCAAAGAAGTTTGTTCCAAGTCTAGTAAACCGTAAAGAGTTACTAGAAAAAGTAAGCAGGATAACCCGACTTAATGCGAACGTAAATGGTTAAATAAAATAACCAGAAAAATATATATATATATATATTACACAAAATTTACGTTGAGCCAAGATTCTAATATTTTCTTCAACGAGCCATAAAATGGTTAAAAATTATAATACCGTGAAGAATCGAAACTGAATTAAATTACCCCTTTAAAACTCTAATTGATACTAATACCATAATAAATTAATATTTAAAAATTGTTATCATTAACCCCAAACCCACTTCTTGACTTTCTTGGCCGAGAGTCAGGGGAGCCATGCTCCCACTTGCCTGATTCACTTTGATTCAGATGAAAACCATACCCTTCAGTCGAAACTTCACCATTCCTTTCAAACCTTCTCTTTTTCTTACGGCAAATTCCCAATTCTCTTTCAAATCGAAGTCCAGTTCAAGGCAAAATTCATCAGATTTCGGTGCTATAAGAAGAGTTCCCAGTGTATTCTCAAGAATCGAGCTAAGGAGCTCAAGATCATTCTCTGTTTCTCAGAAACCATTCTCTGTTTGAGGTAAAAACTCAATATTATCCATTTCATTTTCTTTAAAACCGTAGCTGAACATGTAAATCGTTCAAACGCAACTAAGATAACAAGAAAAGTGTGTCAAATTCGAGATTTGAACATAAAAATATACAGAGTGAATTCTGTAAATCAAAGTGCAGGTATCGAAACTATAGTTTCGATACCTGTTGGTCAATCGAAACTGGGAGTTTCGATACTTATTGATCGAAACTAGGAGTTTCGATACCAGTTATTCAATCGAAACTAGGAGTTTCGATACCGGTTGTTCTATCGAAACTAGGAGTTTCGATATCTATTTGTTCAATCGAAACTAGGTAGTTTCGATACATATTGCTTAATCGAAACTAGGTAGTTTCGATGCCTATTACGTAATCGAAACTAGGAGTTTCGATAACCGTTTTGCCCTGTCGAAACTAGGAAGTTTCGACATCTGTTCTGGTCAATCGAAACTAAGAAAGTTTCGATACCTGTTTATCAGCCCCATAAGGCAGTAACTCAGAACTATTTTCATAACAAAACAAGGTTGGAAAAACTAAAAAGATAATTAAAACAAAAGTAATCAGATCGGCTAAGTCAAGTGAACAAATTGCGTTTAAGACGAGTAGTCTTAACGTGTATGTTATCCTTGTGTAAATAGGATACGGATGCCGTCATTCAAATTTTTGCTAGCATTCATACTGTCGAGGTGAGTTTCACTAATCCCCTTTTTCTAAGTTTTTGAAATGATTTGGGGTGGAAACATATTTGTAAAAGACTTTTGTGTATAAATGAATGGAACTAATGATCTGACCGTATGTATGTATTGAGGGAACAATAAAGCGCTTAAAGTCCTCGTAATAAATTAGTAACCATTAGCTATGGATTTAGCCCGGGATTATATGAATAGTACTATTGGGGGTGACGCCTCCGGTCATGGTTAGTCGCGCTAACCAGGGGTCAAAATGGCCGAATGACCGCATATTGTCTTACTCGCAGAAAGGCGAGGGGAGGCACAGAAAGTTGGGGTTTGGTTACGGTCTCGTACATTACATACTATTTTGTATTCCTTGCAAGCTTACAAATGGGGTCAATAGATCGGATTAGTAATCATATTCATTGGTAATACATACAAAAGAGTTCTGATCAGGGTAAAATGATCAGGTTTATCAAAAGAGTTCTGATCAGGTTAAAGTGATCAGGTTTTACACAAAAGGGTTCTGATCAGGTTAAAATGATCAGGTTTTACACAAAAGAGTTCTGATCAAGGTAAAGTGATCAGGTTTTACACAAAAGAGTTCTGATCAGGGTAAAGTGATCAGGTTTATCAAAAGAGTTCTGATCAGGTTAAAATGATCAGGTTTTACACAAAAGAGTTCTGATCAGGGTAAAGTGATCAGGTTTATCAAAAGAGTTCTGATCAGGTTAAAATGATCAGGTTTTACACAAAAGTGTTCTGATCAGGGTAAAGTGATCAGGTTTAAAGTAAAGAATTCTGATCAGGTTAAAGTGATCAGGTTTAAACGAAAGAGTACTGATCAGGTTAAAATGATCAGGTTTAACAAAGAGTTTTGATCGGCAAAAAGATCAGATTTAAACATTGGGTTTATGATAACTCTTTATAATAACTTGTGAACTCACCAACCTCGTGTTGACAGTTTTAAGTATGTTTTCAGGAAATTGAACGTGGTCATCAGGTTAGCAATGTAGGTTACATGCATGACGTGGATACGGCTTTTGGGAGGATTTCTCTTGTATAACTCATGGTCTTGAGTCATATTTGCGAAATCTTAAACATTTGTAAACTCAAATTGATATTTTGTAATGTAAATATTTTAAATTCAGTTATGTATCCAATTACATGTATGTGTTTGCGGTAATCATATGCTTTGGAAACCAGTGAAAGTCGCGCCTCGCGTTTCCGCCCTGGCGGGGTGTGACAAGACGGCTTTGAAGGACAAGCGTCAGATGTGTGTGGAACATGTGGAGAAAGCACCGGAGATGGATGTTTAGAAGTAGGAGGTGTAATCAGTAAGGAAGCAACAAAAGTAGCGTCCTCAACACCTTGAGATGAATGAGCAGCAGCAATAGAAGCAGACATAAGCTTCTGAGCTTTTCGAACTGGAATAACATCACTATCCGAGTCAGAACTCTCATCAATTAAAGTTCTCTTGCCAAGTACTGATCCAGAAAGAGGATTCAGAACAGACTTATGCCTCGGTTTTCTGGCTTTAGATTTAATACGTTTCCCCGCATTAGCCAATGGTAACGTAGCCAACCTCTCATAATGATCTGAGCTAAAATCTCTAGACGAAACAAAATCAGTAGCTTCAGAATCAGGTAAGATAGTATCACCGGAACTCGTATCTACAACATGTCCTTCAACTTCATGAATAGGTGAGTTCACAGCTTCATGATCAAAATCATCCATATTCATACCCAAATCTTGTTCATTATCTTGAGCAATCTCTTCTTGAACTGGTTCATTAACAGGAATGTGAACCTGTTCTTGTGGAATAAGAACTTGTTGTTGTTGTTGAATAGGAACTTGTTGTTGTTGTTGTTGAACTTGATTATGGACTTGGCCTTGAACTAACTCCTCAGGATGAAACCAATTATCATTAGGTGGCTCAACATAATCAGGATTGATTAAGTGACCAAACAAAGGAGTTGGACCAGGAATCAGAGCAGCATTTTGTTGTTTAACCTTAGTACAATCAGTAAAGATTCTTTTTGACATAGGAGTCAAGGTCAAACGGATTGGATGCTGAGGTAAATCAGGAATTAAATGGTTCAGAATCATTTGCGTGAACCTAGGGTACATAAGAAACCCTTGACCATCTAGAGGATTGATTTGCATGACCAACTCAAGGTAGATATATAAAGCAAAGTTAAACTGTTTGTTTAGGGTCAATGCAACCATTGCAGCTTATAATGCACTTTTCAAACCATCAGTACCAGCCTTTCTTGGAGACAAACATTGTATGATGACGTGCATAAAATACCTCCATTCACCAACTAAACCTCCTTTTCTTGCTTGAGTATCATTGGGTCTGCCTTTTTAACCCATCCTCTGAAAAACACACCATAATCAGTGTCACACCCCGACCGATGGCGGAATCATCGGGGCGGGACATGTAAGACTGTTCATGAGCTCAAGGTTGACTAAATTGTAATATGTTAAATCAAATTTCCATTCAACCAAATACGAATCAAATTCAATGTACATAATGAAATACAATTTGTTTTTGAATTAAAGATTAACTAGGTCCAAAGCCTATGTGTAGCATGTCTTGATCGAACTCATATGTAAGCACCTGAAACATGAATAAAATAAGGTCAACTAAAAAGTTGGTGAGTATAACACAAGTTTGTACATAGATAGCATATAGTTTGTAAACCAAATCTTTTACATAACATGATAAATAAGGCATTTATGGGGAGCCGCTATTGTGTAACCAAGTACAATCAAACCTTAGTAACTAGTATGCAAATTGTGTTGTCGGTATCAATCACCTCCACTTGGGTGGGTTTGTCAGACTCAATAGATCTATCATTGAAAACCGTCGGCTTGAATAGTTAATGATTGCACATAATAGCATGCAAGAGTTAGCACAAATAGTCCTCGAGCATAAAGCTCAAATTGCACACATGAATGTAATAGGATTTGTAATTGTGTTGTTTGTGTAAATGTAAACATGTAATTTGTATATAGTTCATGTTTCACCCCAAAAGTGAAAAAGAGTAAAAGGGGTTGTGAAATACTCACATGATTCGAAGGCGTAGCTAGCACAAATACTAAGTAGTATAATGATCCTTGAGATGCACAAGATAACCTAAAGTGTAATATATATTGCATTAATAATGCACAATAGTCTAAGTCTAAGTCTATGGTTGAATTGGATGAAGTTAGTGATTTGGTACTTGAAAGTAAAATAGAAGATTCGAAATGAATATTTTTAGAACATTTTAAATAAGGTTTGATTTTGAGATAATTACTTAAGTAAATTAAATAATTATAGTTTATGGAAATAACGTAGGTATTATATGTAATTTAGTATAATTAAATAAATGTTTTTGTTTAGTTATAAATCAAATAAATAATTATTAACTTATTCATTTATTTATAAAATGTAACTTAAACATAACAATATTATTTAAGAGTAGGGTTTATGAATTAAATGTTGAACTTTAAATAATTTCCATTTATTTTAAGATTAAATGTTTGATCTTTTCTAAATAAACAATAATACAGATTTCAATCATTTTTATTTTAAAAATTAATCTGAAATACTATTTGTAAAAAGAAATAAAAATTATAAATATTCTGTCAACACACACGACCGCGCCTAGACAGGGCACGACCGTGCTCGGGCCACGGGCGCGACCGCGCTAGCCAGGGCGCGACTGTGTTGATCAACAGAGGGGCATAGCTAAACAAATCATTAGGCACAACCGTGCCTTGGACAGGCACGACCGTGTCTATGCTTCTGGGGGGTAAGATCAAGTCTAGCCAACAAGCATGATTGGTCTGAGCAGGAGGCACGACCGCGCTGTAAGTCGACACGACCGCGTCTCCCGAGGCACGACCGTGTAGATGATTAGCGCGACCGTGTCTCTGTCAAAACAGGAACAATTTGATTGATTCTTATATTGATAGAGTCGGAATTGATAGGGCTTTCATCCAAAAGGTTATTACGCGTCTGTTTGTGTAGTTTAATTGTATTTAAAACATGTTCAGAATCGAATTCGATCAAACTATTTTTGAATAAAACTTAGGTTCGGGTTTGGGATGATTTCTATATTGAAAACCCAAATTAAGATGGGGCTTTTGATCTAAATACTAAATCAAATGAAAATACGGTTTCAATTACCTAGAACGACGACGAATCAATAGCGTACGGTAGAGGAGAGTTCCGGCGACGACGGGAGTGGTCTCCGGTGCTTCCTGCTGCCACTCCGGTCAAGTTGATGCGTTCTGGAGCTTTAGGGGGAATCGACTAGGATGTTGGTTTGTTTGGTTGAGAGGGTTTACAACGAAAACGGTGAAATCGATGGTCACAATGGAAGGTTTTGGTAATTAGGAGAGGGATCGACTAAAAACGGGTTTGTTTGTTATAATTGAGATGGTTATACTCATAATGGGCTTGTTAATGCGAGAATTGGTTACGAAATCGGATGGTCCCGCGATTAAAGGCTGTATTTACGTTTCAACTGACGCGAGGCGCGACCGTGCCAATAATAGGCGCGACCGTGCCAGACGAGGCGCGACCGTGCCAAAACGTGGCGCGACCGTGCCTACTAGGGTTTATGGTTATTTACAAAATCAGCCCCTGCAACTTCAGCTTTGACAGAATTAGCTTGGTTAGGATTTAACGGAACACTTAACGGGATTATTAACTGGATTAACTCAAGAAGGTATTACTACATGATTATGAGTTCTAAATTTTTGAATTGAATATGATCGGCTAATGAGTAATGAGGTGTAGGTTTGAATAAATATAGATTTAAATGTTGTATTGCTATTTTATTAATTTAAATAAATTAAAATAGGGTCGGAAAATCCGGAATGTTACAGTCTCCCCATGTTAAGGGAATTTCGTCCCGAAATTTAACTGATGAAGACTACTAAATCAAGAAGGAGGAGGGAGTTTTGGGTTCTCAGGTATCTTTGAGTGTTGGATTCTGGGGTGTGTAACCGTTGACATGACTTAAGCCTGATACTTTGAATACGAAGAGTGATAATAAATTTTTTTTGAATTGAAGATGGTCTAATAAGAATTTGAATTCTAAATGTGAAATGTATTACTTGGAATGAAATTGATGGGATTTTGACATTTAGTGTTTGTGTAAATATAGTCTAATATGCTCAACCTTGTAAGTGGGTACGAGATTTCATAAAACATTGGTCTGGGTCAAAACTTCACGTGACACGAACAACTCTACTTATGATAATATGAGAGGACACTTATGTATAGGAAGTACCATTGGCGTATCCACCATGCCCTTGTCATATTACTTCAGTTTCGTTGTTACATATCATGATAAGTTTTATGTCACAACACACGACAAAATTTCCCTATAGTTTCCATGCGCTGATTTTTATAATTCCGTGTGCACCCGTAATTATTCAAATCATCGTATGGTCCGTATAGATTGTTTCGTTGTGTGTGGGAAAGGAGCACAACTTCACTATTATCACGTCTATAGTTTACACATAAAAGTCGCTAACAATTAACTATGTCCTAAATCAGATCAGTTTGCAACTAAAGAGTAGTAATATAGTAACACTTAAAGTTTCTTAGTTTGCTCGTGTTTGAACAAGAATACGTCAAACCCCGAGGCGTTTCAATGTATCATGGTCTTCAACTTTGGTGTACAAAGGGCATGACCATGCTTTGTGCATAATGAAATTAATCCATTGCAATACTTGTAAGCAAATTTTGTTTCGAGTATATAGTAAGCACACAAGTCTCATGTATGATCTAGTGTCACGTAGTTCGTAATCAAATAAGTCTCATATATATAGAGTAAACAATTTAGCATCTTGTATCTTGTAATCGATAAACTATAACGTGTAATGTAAACAACATAGTATTACGTGTATCGAAGGAAATGGATCTCATGTATAGTGTTAGCAACGTAGCATCATGTATCTTGTATAGTGTACACCGTTTAGTATAAAGTACTTTGTAATCAAATGAGTTTCATGTATCATGTGGTTGCGTTGGGTATATATTGTAAACGTGCATACATGAGTATTGAACTTCGCGTGCGATGTGTACTAACGGGTTTTGCATGTGATCGAGTGCTGCGGACAAACGTGTTGTTTGGCGTTCTTGCATCATGTGGTAGTTAGGTTCAAGTCCTCAAATCTTATTGATGTTGGTGGGAAAAGGTTAACATTTACGCGATATGGATCGTCTCTTGAAGCGTCAAGTGAAAGGTAGTGAGGAGGTTTTGGAATTATTTGGGAATTGTGCTTACCAATACGGGCCTTTGTTTGAACATAGAAAGTGGGAAATTGTCTTTGGTTGAAGATATATAAAGTAGTGAAATCATTGAATCGCATATTTTAGATGAATATGCAATTTATGAGAAAAATATTTTTAATCTAAAATTTCAACCTTTGGCTAAACAAGTAGTAGCATATTAATTTGGCCAAAGTTTAGAATTATTTACTTTAACGAATAAAAATCATAATTATTTATCAGTTTTTAAAAAATCTTTTTATAAAATTGATTGCATTAACTTTCCTTATTTGGTGAAAAAGTTTTATGGAAAATCTATGTTTTTGATATTATCTAAAAATTTAATAAAGATAGCGATGTTTTGTTTAAATCACAAAATAGGATGATTTATTTATGAAAGGGTTTGTTGGTAATGTACTAATTCGTGTTGAATGAAAGAAGTGATATTTGAGAAAGTTTGATGAAAATATAACAGGTGTAATTTACGCTCCACGGGTCAAATCAATGAACAATAATTGTAGAGTTGAGATATATGGAAATGACTAAATGCTGAAATGTTAAACATTACTCAAATATAAGGAAATGGTTCTCAAATCAAAAATTTTAAAGAAAATCAGTAGAAGCTTCTTCTAACGTCTCTGGTAGCTTTCCACTAGGAAGAAGATAATCGCCAAGATGAGCACCGCTATGGTCACTCGAGTAGTGGATCTGGCTTCAGCCCTGGCGGTCTCCGTGCGGTGTTCTTGAACTTCCTTTTCGAGGATGGAGATTAACTCCTTTTGGTACTCTAATTGGGTTGCTAGGCTATCCATTCTTTGTCTTTGCAAATCGTGTATCATCCCCTGCTCTATCCTTTGCCTCTCAAATTCTGAGGTTCTTACATATTGATGGAGGTCATGGGTTGGAATCCCCATAACACTAGTGGCTGTCATGGTTTGTCTTACCCAAAGGTTAGGATGGTATGGGTCGGGCATTAGGTATGGGTCTCTTAGTGGGGGTGGTAATTGATTATAGGGGTGAGGTGTATGATACGGGTTTATGGGTACGGGTGATCCAGGTGTTCGAAGTCTCGGGTCGGTGTTCCCAATCCCGTACGCCCTTACATCGAACCTTGGCCTAGCAGTTGGGGGTGTTGGTGATCGATAAACGGGTGTCTCCGTGTCTTCTTCCCAATCAGATTCTGATCCAAGACGGTAAACCGGGAAGGGAGGAGCGTAGGAGTCCATGTCTAGTAGAAAAACAATGAAAAAGTTGTAAGTGATAATGAAATATGAAGTGTCAAATATAGAAGTTCTTATGGGTTTTAGGGTTTGACTAGTCATAACGCCGAACCTTCACGATAGTATTTTAGAAATACACTTGACCTATAAGTAATGTATCCCTAAGGAGAATTCCCAGGAAAGAGGGGTGGGTCATTAAGACACACTTAAGTACCCTATCTTTCCTTAGCCAGAATCCTTCATGGGTTTACACACTCTTCCAGCCATCATGTATTAATAATACTATTGTTGGGCTCATGGTTAAGATGAGAATTGTTGTGAACTGGGCCTTGAGGTCCAAAAGTAAGGTTTATGCATTCTAGTGGGCTTCTTCTTCTTGTAGGATAGATGGGCTCCTTGGTTTAATATTAATGGGTATTAGGCCCAATAGTTTAAGTCTTTGTTCACAAAGGGTGATGGTATCATGTATGTGAGTCCAAAGGTGTATGAATAATTTGGTGTGTATGTGTGTGGGTTAAACTTAGGGTAGTGTTTTTAAATAAATTAAGTAAGTAGCAATGGATAGAAGAAAAAGTTGACAGGAAATGTGACACATAAACTATTGAGTATTGTATCATGTGATGTAATCATATAGTATAACATATAAAGATATTCACATGGGAAATAATCATACAGCATGTAGGTAGTAATGAGTGTAAGCATGAAGTGTGACACATAAGTCATTATGTATTGTATCATGTAGTGTAAGTACTTAGGATAGCATGTAAAAATAATCACACATGAATTGATAATGTAACATGTAGTAGCATAGCATTGTATGGGTGTCCTAAAGTTATAGTCTAGGTCAAGAGTGTCTAATAACCTAGTTCCCTATAACCAAGGCTCTGATACCAATCTGTCACACCCCGACCGATGGCGGAATCATCGGGGCGGGACATGTAAGACTGTTCATGAGCTCAAGGTTGACTAAATTGTAATATGTTAAATCAAATTTCCATTCAACCAAATACGAATCAAATTCAATGTACATAATGAAATACAATTTGTTTTTGAATTAAAGATTAACTAGGTCCAAAGCCTATGTGTAGCATGTCTTGATCAAACTCATATGTAAGCACCTGAAACATGAATAAAATAAGGTCAACTAAAAAGTTGGTGAGTATAACACAAGTTTGTACATAGATAGCATATAGTTTGTAAACCAAATCCTTTACATAACATGATAAATAAGGCATTTATGGGGAGCCGCTATTGTGTAACCAAGTACAATCAAACCTTAGTAACTAGTATGCAAATTGTGTTGTCGGTATCAATCACCTCCACTTGGGTGGGTTTGTCAGACTCAATAGATCTATCATTGAAAACCGTCGGCTTGAATAGTTAATGATTGCACATAATAGCATGCAAGAGTTAGCACAAATAGTCCTCGGGCATAAAGCTCAAATTGCACACATGAATGTAATAGGATTTGTAATTGTGTTGTTTGTGTAAATGTAAACATGTAATTTGTATATAGTTCATGTTTCACCCCAAAAGTGAAAAAGAGTAAAAGGGGTTGTGAAATACTCACATGATTCGAAGGCGTAGCTAGCACAAATACTAAGTAGTATAATGATCCTTGAGATGCACAAGATAACCTAAAGTGTAATATATATTGCATTAATAATGCACAATAGTCTAAGTCTAAGTCTATGGTTGAATTGGATGAAGTTAGTGATTTGGTACTTGAAAGTAAAATAGAAGATTCGAAATGAATATTTTTAGAACATTTTAAATAAGGTTTGATTTTGAGATAATTACTTAAGTAAATTAAATAATTATAGTTTATGGAAATAACGTAGGTATTATATGTAATTTAGTATAATTAAATAAATGTTTTTGTTTAGTTATAAATCAAATAAATAATTATTAACTTATTCATTTATTTATAAAATGTAACTTAAACATAACAATATTATTTAAGAGTAGGGTTTATGAATTAAATGTTGAACTTTAAATAATTTTCATTTATTTTAAGATTAAATGTTTGATCTTTTCTAAATAAACAATAATACAGATTTCAATCATTTTTATTTTAAAAATTAATCTGAAATACTATTTGTAAAAAGAAATAGAAATTATAAATATTGATGTACGGTATCCCAGAATTGTTGAATATACGGTAAACTGATGTACGGATTAGCAGATAAGGCCACATGCAAACGTGAACGATTCAAAAAGTTGATAACTCCTTGAAAATTAATAGCTTCAGACATATTGGATCTAACAACGCCACTTGATTATGTTTGTACTCAACATTACGAGCCATCTGTAAATGTATTGGACAAACAAACATTAGTAATCAAACAAACAAAAAAATTTAAAAAAAAATTCAACAAAAAAAAAATCACAAGTCCAAAACACTTTTGAGCCCTTAGGCAAACTTAATAAGTTTGCTTAGTGTTGCAAAAGGCGAACAGAATAAGTTCGCCTAAACAAGTTCGCCTGAACAAGTTCGCCTGAACAAGTTCGCCTGAACAAGTTCGCCTGAACCAGTTTGTCGATACAACTTCTACAACAGAAATCAAACCATGTCTAAATTGCTAATTTTGTTCAAATTAGACATATCATCAGCATCGATTAACAACCACGACAGACTATTAGGCATCAATTTCAAGATTGAAATCCAGAAAACCTTGATTTTCTCAAAAAACGTAAAAAATTTAAAAATTCAAAGAACACAGGTTAAAGAAACCAAGATTCCCATCGATTTAACGGATAAAAATCTTTGAAATTACCTTAGAAAGATTTGCAATCGAAAACCGATCCAGAAACAAACACAAAAATTTCTAATCGAAAACCCTAGATCAGAAAATCACAAGTTCGCTATAAAACTCATAAGTTCGCTCGGTAAGTTCGCTCTCACAGAAAAGAAGATAAAAGTGATAAGTTCGCCTGAACAAAATATTTAATCACAATTAAGTTCGCTTCATTAGGCGAACTTGTTACGTTCGCTTAACAAGCCTCAGGCGAACATATTAAGTTCGCTTAATCTGAACCAGGCGAACATATTAAGTTCGCTCCAAAACTTTGCCATGAACAATTTCTTCACTTTCAACACATCACATTCTTGTGAACTTCCATCTGTAGCATGTATCCGATCCAATCCTGAATCATTTTAATAAAAATAAAATTCTCATGGAAGATAGAAACAAAATATTTTTGGATTTTATCTGTACAAACGGAATCACATATTTTTGGTTTTTATCTGAGCAAACTGAAACACATATTTTTGGATTTTATAGAAGTAAACTAAAATACATATATTTGGATGAACATCATGAGCAAAAAGATCATATCAGTATATGAGCAATTCATCACACAGTCTATTATCAACTATGGGAAACCTATAATATGAAGCAATCAAACTCATTCTTATGTAACGCAAATCTTTTTCAATTTTATGTAACTTTTGCAATCAATTTGAATAATACTTGAAATGATACGCGATAAATTTCAAAGTAAACAAGATCAGGTTATGAAATGCTCAATTTTTCATTCCGAATTTGTAATACAAAGCTTGAATTCTTAAATTGTCAATATTACATAATTTGAAACTATAAGCATTTTTCTTTCAAATTCATGTGAGTTAGTACCATTTAGATGAAAAACATCGTGTACCCCACATATATGCCAACATAAATTAAATTTGCACTAACTTCAAGACATACACAGTTTATTGCAAGATTAGATCAATCTCCAAGATGAAATTATCTCTATTAGCACAAGTATAGAAGTTTATTGCAAGATTAGATCAATCTCCAAGATGAAATTATCTCTATTAGCACAAGTATAGAATAGCAGATCCTAAAGGATATAAGAATCAGAATGATTCAGAATCGAAAGATTCTAATGAATTAGCTATATAATGAGAATCAATAGATTCAGGTAGGAGGATCCAACTATTATCTGGATAAATTTCAATGAAATCAGAATAGATGATGTATCTAACTGATCCAAGGGCGAATATATGTTCTAACAGATGTTGTCAGAAACATATCATAGTTCAGCAACACATTGCAAGTTTTTCGGGGCATGGGTAGTGAAGTGAACAGAAAGAGATTGTGCTAAAGACATAATTCGATATTGGTCTCATCAAATTCTTAAAAAGATATATTCTATATCTGATAATGATCTTTTACACACACACCCAGGCATATAATGGATTCAAATCACAGATGTAATCATATCATATTTAATTTTCACACTACTATTGGTTCAAAAACACTTCTAGTCTATTGACAATTCAAGTTTCAAACTCATATTCAAATTAAAACATATTATCAAGATTAGAGCATTCAAAACACTATCATTTCTCATTTATGCAGACTTTGAAATTTAGATCAAATCAATTTACTTTAAACTAACATATATCAAAGGTCCACTATGGTCATGTGTAATTAACTATTCACTGATGTACTATCATTTCTTCTATAACTTCAAATGATGTCAATTTTATATTTTTCATTTTGTTTTGAATTTTTATAAATAACAATTTTTGACTGAAATTTAAAATGCAGAAATGTAATAAAGCAATAAAAGAAATTTAAAACAAAAATTCCCATGAAAATTTGTTTTTGAAAAACTTTTGATCGGGATTGATCATACCTATCATTTTGGTCAGAAATTCAAACCTGGTACGATCAAATGTCTTGGTAAAAAGATCAGCAAAATTATCATTTGTATGTACCTTTACCAGCTCAATCAACTTCTTATATGCACAATCATGAATAAAATGATATCTAATTTCAATGTGCTTTGTTTTACTGTGCTTAACAGGATTATTTGTGATAGACATTGTAGCATTATTATCAATAAACATGGGGGTTCCTATAAAATTCAAACCGTAGTCTCTTAATTGTTGTTGGATCCATAAGATCTGTGAATAACAACTTGCAACAGCAATGTATTCTGCTTCACATGTTGAAATGGAGACCGTAGTTTGCTTTTTGCATTGCCAGGAAACTAGACGATTACCCAAGAACTGGCAACCACCTGTAGTTGATTTCCTGTCCAAACAACAACCACCAAAATCAGAATCAGTGTATGCATTGAATTCAAAGTTAGAACCATGTGGAAACCATAGTCCCAATCTTTGTTTTCCTTTCAGATATCGAAAGATTCTGTTTACTGTAATCAAATGAGACTCTTTTGGTTTTGCTTGGAACCTGGAACAAATACACACAGTGAACATTATGTCTGGCGTTGAAGCGGTTAAGTACATGAGAGATCCAATCATTGCACGGTAGAGTCTGCAATCAACTTCTTTTCCATCCGGGTCATAATTCAATTTATGATTGACTGGAATCGGAGTATCATATGGGGTACAGTCCTCCATCTTGAACCGGCTCAAGATGTCCTTTACATACTTGGACTGATGAATAAAGAAACCATCTTCCTTCTGATTAACTTGAAGACCTAGGAAAAATGATAACTCTCCCATAGCTGACATCTCAAACTTTGATTTCATAATACTCTCAAACACTTTGCACAACCCTTCATTTGTAGAGCCAAAAATAATATCATCTACATATATCTGCACTAGTAGATATTCTCCCCCTGTTTTCTTAATGAATAAAGTCGAGTCAATATGTCCATAACAAAATCATTCTCCATAAGATGTGTAGACAACGTTTCATACCACGCTCGAGGAGCTTGATGAAGACCATAGAGAGCTTTATCAAGCTTGAAAACTTTAGACGGATTAAGTGGATCTTCAACCTCCGGCGGCTGACACACATAAACTTCCTCCTTGACTTTACCATATAAGAAATCACTTTTTACATCTAATTGAAACACCTTAAACCTTTTGTATGAAGCAAAAGCAAGAAACAACCGTATAGCTTCAAGCCTAGCAACATGAGCATAAACCTTGGTGTAATAAATTCCCTCTTGTTGATTGAAACCTTGTACAACTAATCTTGCCTTATTTCTCACCACAACACCTCGATCGTCTTTCTTGCATTTAAACACCCACTTCGTACCAATTGGATACACACCCTTTGGAAGATCTACAAGATTCCAAACTTTGAGTTTGTCAAACTGAGAAAGTTCTTCCTGCATGGCCTCTATCCAATTGTTATCACTTAACACCATTTCGACATTCTTTGGTTCGACCTGAGAAATAAAACAGGAATGTGAGCATACATAAAAAACACTAATATCCTTAAAACCTGTATACAAGCAAGTGTTGTCAAGAATAGAACGTGTTTGCACTCCATCACGCAAATCCCCAATGATATTTGAAATCGGATGAGCTTTGAGTTCCTTGATTGATGCAACCTCAGGAACCCCCAACACATCAACTTGAGTTGTATCAGATTGATAAGACAGATCTTAATTAACTGGTATCTCCAACTCCAGATTTGTAGGAATCTCCCTCTGATCTGGTGTCAAATTAGAAGGTTCATCAACTATCAAAGGATCAGCAGAAGAATCTTGGAAAATAACATTTTCATCTTCACTATCAGACTCTTGTGTTCCCGAACAAGAAGCAGCATTAGGATCTGGAGCAGATGTAGAAGGAACAGATGATTATGGAACCGCAGTCGATAGAAAACCACTATTTTTTGCATCCTGACATGAATCATATAATACAGCAGCTTCCTTAGGAGAAATATCAGAAGGTAAATGAAAAGACTTGAATAAATTCTCATAATCAAAAGCCCAGTCTGGTCCAATCGCTATTTGAGGTAAAGACCGATTAGAACAGTCAATATGAAACCATTCTTCAACCTGGCGAGTCTCTTTGTTATAAACCCTCTTGGTAGTAGAATTAGCAACATACCCCAGAAAGATCCCTTCAATAGCCTTAGCACTGAACTTGGTTGGGACATCTTGAACTTTCAAAAGGGTGCATGGATTACCAAAAGGTAGTAAATATTCCAGATTCGGCTTACGATTATTAAGCAACTCATAGCATGTCTTGTTGTGTCGCTTAACGGTCAAAACTCGGTTCAAAACGTGACACGCAATATTCCCAGCCTCAGCCCAAAAAGTTACTCGAAGCTTAGAATCAGCAAGCATCGTACGTGCCGTTTCAACCAAAATCCTGTTCTTTCGTTCAGCAACACCATTTTGTTGAGGTACATATGGCGCACTGAATTCATGATGAATTCCCTTTTGAAGACAAAATAAACCTATCTTGCAATTCTTAAATTCGCTGCCATTGTCACTCCTAATTCTTCTGACTTTCTGTTTGAACAAATTCTCTAAACCCAGGATTAAGAATGTACCAACTCTGTGGTTTCAGCTTTAGAAGCAAGAAACTTAACCCATGAAAATCTAGAGAAATCATCTGTTGCTACCAGACAGTAAGATTTACCACCAATGCTCCTGATACTAATCGGTCCGAACAAATCCATATGCAGCAGCTCCAAAGGAGTTACAATAGAATTCTTTGACTTATATTTGTGAGACTTCTTGTGTTGTTTCCCCTTCTTGCAAGGAATACAGTCATCAGGAACTGAAAATTTCATTTTCGAAACACCAAAAACCAGATCATTCTTCATGAGATAATTCATTTTCCGATAATTGATGTGAGCAAGTTTCCTATGCCACAAAATAGAATCCGACTCAGACGCCTTGGAGAGTAGACATGTAGGAATTGAATCTGTTGTAGTAGCAACACTCATGTCTAGGACATATGTGTCATTTCTCCTCGGAACCTTCATTAGAATCCATTCGTCTGGAATCACAAAGCCCGGTTTCAAGATATAACACTTAGAATCATTGAAATGAAATGAAAATTTCTTGTCACACACTTGAGATACACTTAAAAGATTATGTTCAAGTTGCTCCACATTGTTCACTTTCTCAAATTTGACTTTTTCGTTCTTTAAAGTACCCTGACCAGTTATGTACCCGCCTTTATTTCCAGCAAAAGTGACATAACCACCATCAATATTAATAACATTTTCCAACAAACGAATATTCCCTGTCATATGTCGAGAACAACCACTATCCACATACCACGTATTATTGATAGTCCTCCTTGGTTGTCCGTACATAAACAAAGAAAATTAGTTAGAAATTGGACCCAAGCCATTGTGGTCTTGGGTCGTCCAGATGGATCAAAATAAACAACTTCTAGAAATTTACAATCAACATTGTCATCAACCTTTGGAACATAAGATTTATAGTTAGACCTTCTCAAAGAAGACATAGTATGATTAATTGGAAAAACATTATTAGATTTATGATTATCAAATTCAGGTATTTCCAAAAATTTCTTTAGTTTTCTGTTACGTCTTCTTCGTTGTGGTCTAGAAAGGTTGACCTCAGGTTGAGACTCTTTTGGAATTCCAACATGTGGAATCTCAAACTTCTTTTGAAAAACAACGGGTTTAAAAATATGCTTATCATATTGCTAAAATCCCGAATATTATGCAAATGATTGACAAGGCATATTCTTTACAACACTAGACGTAGGCTTTTCCCCATTTTGTCTTTTCAGAATCGTCACCACTTGTTTTTTTGTGAGGATCACTCTTTAATTTACCTTGATTCTTATAAGGACAGTGAATCAGAATATAACCAGCCTCATTACAGTGAAAACAAACTCTTCTATCTTGATGATTTCTAATATAAGGAGTTTTTCTCGAATTTGATGACCCATCCGATGAACAATCTTCATCAAGTTGACTTGCTTCTTTTGAACAAAAACTTGTTTAGTCACCGTTGATAAATTCTTCTTCTGATCACCAGCAGCAACAAAACCACTTGATTGTAACATTTTGGAAAGTTTAGGTTGATCAACTTTCACCTCATCCGGTTCTGTTAAAATGCATCTATCACGGGTAACATTTTTCACTACCTTTGGTTCATCAAGTTGCACTTCCTTAGGAATGCCTTCAACCTTTTTATCATCAAAAACTTCATCCTCAGAATCAGAATCATAGATCATATATTCACCAGTTACTGGATTTACTTTCAACACTGTCTTTGGATCAATTTCCTCTTCATGAATAATTTCTGGTTCAACCACATAATTTGCATTGAATGGTGGAGGAACAAATCCAATTCCAGCAACCCTCTTAGTAGGATCAGCATTAGCATTAAAGTAATCCAATACCACGGATGAATTTTCAAACTTTTCCAGATTTCTATGTAATTTGATCACTTCAGATTCTTTATCAGAAATTTCTTTGTTCTTCTGAGCGACAATTCATTTCACTTCTCAATCTCAGCATAAGCCATATCCAGATGATATGCTTGTTCCTTATATTTCAATCCCAAAGAGTACAAATCTCTTTTCAAAGACTCAATTCTATCTATACACAATTTATCATTATCTTTCAGTTTTTGATTAACTGAATACATTGATTTCATATCACAAATTAAATTTATGTTATAATCCATTACTTTTTGCATTTTATCTTTTATACTGATGCAATTAGAACAATAAATGTGATAGACAGAATCTTTTACCTTTAAAGGATCTGACATATCTGCCATGAAGACTTTTGCAATCGGAATATTTTCAGAATCAGCACCATCAGAAGAATTTTGAGTTAATACAATATCATCTTCAGATACACCAGATGCAATTTCAGATTCAACATTATGTACTTGATCACGCTCTTCATCAGCACTAGGCAAACTCTCACCATCACTTGAGCTATCATCATCAGTTGAATCTTCAGATTTTGTAGAATGAATCTCAGCTACAAACGCTTGACTTACAGTACCAACCAGATCTTCAAGATGAATACCCCAGTCATAATTTTCATCATTCTGAGCAACCAAAGCAGATGATGCAGATGCATGATTAGAATTTCTAGAGCCAGAGGAGCCATGTGACTGATTACGATTGTTCTGAAAGTTATTAGGCTTCTTCTGAGAATCAAATTCAACTTTTGGTTTCACACATTCTTTGGCAAAATGACCATACTCCTGACAATTATAGCAACGAACTTTGGTTTTATCAAATCCTATACGTTAACGACTGTTAGAACCGATATACTTTCTTCCAGTCTTCTTCAAAAAATCATTTGCTTGTCGTATCAGCATAGCCATGTTCCATTGAATGTTCATCTCTTCCAGATCAACAGGATCAATCTGTCTGAAATCCTCCTCAATAACATCTGGATCATGAATCTTTCCTCCAATAAAATTTTCATAAGAAGCCATAAAAGAAGAAAACATCGCTAAATAGTCATCAGCAACTCTGTGATTCATATTATGTGTTCCAGATGATGAAGAAGTTGTATTTGCAGAGAAACCTGAATGACATGGAATCCCAGACCAATGATCATTAGAAACATCTTGAGTATCACCAGAAAAGAACGCAACCCCTCCACCAGTTTTGCAAGTAGACTTAGCAAAATACATTGAAGGATCTTGAATATGCTCCATATTGGTTTCCTTTTTTCTTCATATTCAAATCATGTGATTGAATCTTGCCAAGAACCTCTTCAAGAGACAAGTTTTATACTTGACATTCTCTTTTATCAAAACCGTATACACGTCGAATTTAGATGGTAATGCCTCCAAAAACTTATCATTTATCTCTTCAGTCTCATAAACCACTTAAGCACTTGACAACTCACTCAGCAAATGATAGAATCTCGTTGCAAGATCATCTAAAGATTCATTTTGAAAGTGCTTGAATACTAAGAGCTGCTTCTTCATTAATTCTTTTCTGCTTTTCTTAACATCCAAACTACCTTCACACCGCTTTTGTAATGCTTCCCACAATTGTTGAGAAGTCCTGAATTGTTTAAAGCTATGATAAATTTCTTTAGGAAGAGATATAGAAATACTAGCCATTGCCTTATTTTCCCTATCAAACAATAATTTTTCTTCTGTAGTTAACGCAGATACCGATTTAGGAACATCATCCTTTCCCATCCAAGTATATGTCGGATGTGTATAGCCTTCCAAGATTGGAATCCATAAACTTGTATCAGTAAAAGATATGAACTGATCAAACCGATCTTTCCAGTTATAATAATCTGCAAGACTTAACAATTTAGGCAGTTTCTGAGATGTACCAATCTCATTGTCGTAATTTAACATATTAGTCACTTGCACCATATTTGCCATTTTCAGAAAAAAAATTTCCAAGTGTTTAACAAAAAAACTCCCCTTAGGCGAAGATAATAAGTTCGCTTCAGAGCCAAACAAGCAAATTTGATATCAAGCAAACTTGATAAGTTTGCTTAACCAAGAAACTCCAGTAAGTTCGCCTACTGATTAAGTTTGCCTACTAAGTTTGCTTAAACTGAGAGAAGCGAACTTAATAAGTTCGCTTGCTAAGTTCGCCTACAACAATTTTCAGCAAGTTCGCTTACTGCAGCTGAAACAAACTCAGCAAGAACTTTAACCCAAACACGAACAAACATAACAAAAAATCATCATTTCTCACAGATTAGAAGGAAATTTGAGGAAATTGAACCGTAGGATTTAGTATTTTATGAATTAGAACACTTCTATCAGATTAATTTCACCAAAATCCACCTCAAATCCATGAATTCAGCAGTAAAATCTGTTTCAAGAACTTGAAAACTCCATGGATACAAAAACCTCAAAAATGATCAATTTCTTGTCAAATTGTATACAAAAACGTCTCTAATCACCAAGAATTAAACACAAATCACGAGTAAAAGCTCTGATACCACTTGTAGATCCACATGACTAATCTCAGATCGATCTCGTGACAGGACGTCTCGTTAACACGGAATGCGGAATCCTACCGTATTAACGTTCGTATACTAATTGACAATAGAAACAACAGGTGAATAAACTTTCACTTTTTATATCATCAAACACATAGAAGTTTACAGTTCAACTCTCTGCTCTCACTTGTCTGTTCATACTAAACAGATTCTGTAAACTCTCTATTTATAGAGACACGTTCTGCAATAAGCGAACTTAACAAGTTCGCTTCAAAGATGCTTAGGCGAACTTACCAAGTTCGCCTCTAATAGGCTAGGCGAACTTATCAAGTTCGCCTCTAGCAGAACTTGTTCTAATACTTAGACAAAATCTAAACAATTACATAAAAACATAAAGACAATAAGACCTAAACTATTACAAAGCTTTTGTCATACAATCTATGTCCTAACACCTTCTTCAACTCTGGATCAGTAAACACGATACCCTTAGACGGAGGAAGTCTAGAAGGTACGGTTTTAGTTATTTCAGGCTCTTTTCTCTTCTTTGAAGGTGTTGTTGCAGTTGCTTGAACATCAGATACTTCAATCACTTCCGTATTTACACTTAACACCTCATCATTTTCAGCTACAAACTCTTCAGTATGGCTCAAAACTGGTTCAGTAATTTCAACATTACCTTCTGAAGTTATATTATCTCTAACATTCACATCAGTAGCTTCATAATCACCAACATTAGTATCAGTCTGCTTTTCTGCTTCTTGCACTTGTACTTCTGGTTGTACTTTTGTTACAACATTGCCATCACCACCATCATTACCCTGATCATCATCATCACCATCACTATCACTATCAACACCATCTTCAATGTCACTTGCCATCAAATCATCTATCTAATCATGTATGTTGAATTCCGGATCAGGATTTCCCCCAACATATTTGGAAACAAAGGTGTTACTGTTCCACTAAACCTGCTTGCCTTTTTTATGTTGTTCATACTACTGAAAATAACTTCTTGCATTAGCTCAAGTGAAAGTTCAATCCCATCATTAGGTAGATCTGGCAGCAACGTGTTGATAAACATTTGAATGAATCTTGGGTACATCAAAAACTTATAATTATGCCTTGGTCCCACAAAATTACTAATCATCGCTTCAAAGATCATTCTTGAAAAGTTAAATCTTCTATGAGTAGCCAAACATACCAATGCCCTACTACACACTTCACTTATTTGATCAAACGATGTTGTTCTTGGACTCATGCAATGAATCAATACATGTACAAGATATCTCCATTGTTTTCCGAACATTGTCTTTGTGACCTGTCTTCTAACAAAGTTCCCTTCATATCCCATAGTCATGATTATTCCAGAAACTGCAGCGTGACTGATCTTGAATGGAAATTCTGGTGAATCCCTGAAGTTAAGAACTTCTCTGATTACTTGCTCAGTGGTCTTTATAGTTTTTCTTCCAACCATACTTTCAATCCAAATTTCCTTGTTCACATGTTTGTATTCCACATTATCCCAAAATTCTCTGACTTCATTTTCAAAAACTCTAACTTGAGTTGATATTGCCGTGTGAATCCTTGAGTTAATTAGAAAACGAACAATCTCTTCATAACCTCTTGATTTCTTTGTAGTTGTGGTCAAACAAGCACATATATTGTGTCTTGGCTCGAACTTTAAACGATTCATACCTGAAAGATACATTCAGATCAAAGTTATAAACTTATGAAAATTTTTCTGAAAAAGTCACAACTCCTGACATTTCGGTCGAAAATCCCTTAACATTCACCTTTTCGATCGAAAACCCTTTTGATAAGAAACAAACATTCCGATTGAAAACTCAGATCAAACTCTGTGAACATTTCGACCGAAAACTCCCGAACATTATCTTTTTCGATCAAAAACTCATTTCGGACAGATCAGATGACTTCATTTCCATCCGAAAACAGATTTCGATCTATTCATAGGACTTTTCGGGCAATTCATCAAACTTTTAGGGAGATTCAAAAATTCAAAATTAATCTAAGGCTTTGGATCTACCCTATGCACCTCTACAAATTGTGAAAACGTACCTGTATGATCGAAAAGCTATAAGAATCACGATGACGTCACAAACAACGATTTTTCGCTCGGAATCTTTAAAATTATAAAATCAACGATTATGACAGAGAGAAACAAGGTGGGAAAAGGTTTTTGATCGAAAATTCCAGAATATGTAGAATTTGAGATTTCGACCGAAAACTTTCGGTTTAGAGATTTCGATCGAAAACACTTTTCGGACAATCTTATTCGGTCAGAGATTTCGACCGGAAACTTTGAACTTTTAAAAACGTTGAACAACAATAATTTTGATTTTCTTTTTCTTGTCCATGTTGACACCATTAAGACCTGTTCCAGAACTTTATTTTTCACACACACACAAAACAAACAAAACAAAAACAAAAACAAATTAAACATAAAATCCAGATCATAACAACTATTTTATTCACATACATTTTCACAAACACTTGATATCACTGTAACCTTTAGTTTATTTTCTTTACTGACTTTTGGTGAACTGAAATGATATAGGATCATAAATGCACACTGTCTTAATCACACTGCATATCAAATCAGGATCTAAACAGTTCAACATTGATTATCAGTATTGTTATCCACATAAACTCATGCATCACGTTTCAGCAAATACTGTGTGACATTTAAGGTTATATTAATCAATACAGTGTGTACCCCACAATCGAGATGGAATGAACTTAGAATTAACACAAAATTTCACCAGATCATGATCCAATCTCCAACATGAAGGTAGCGTTCTTAGCACAGGAAAAATAATCCAATTGGATTTGATTGGAATCATATTGATTAAGAATCATTTTGAATCATTGTCTTGGTTACTGAGATAGTACGAAATCATATTGATTCATATGAGATGTGAAGAATCATGAATGATTCGGGTATGCGGATATCCGTAAGATATTGGATATGTCAATTGAAATCACGAATGATTCAAAGGGTGAAACAGACTGACTTCCTGGTTTCCATCCGAGATTTTCACCAAAACCATCAACTGTATGAAGGTGTTTAACTCTAAATCATATATTTGACGTATATAGTCAATAGAGCAAACAAATTATGCTAAGAACTCATCAAGATCCTGGTCTCATGGTATGACTAGATTCACTTTGCATTCGAATGATGAAAGTACCGATATTCGATGTAGGTAAAACACAAAGATTACAATTTAGTTAATCACACAAATATCGCCTAATTTATACATGCAGAGCCTACCAACATATCAATAATTGTAACCGGTGTCACCATCATATCTAATTCATGTGTAAGCTCAGTACACAAATATACTATCATTTCCTATTTGCATGCAATCAGTCACACATAGTACATTTTACAGCACAAAATGAATTTCAACATCTCTTTTTCTCTTATGCATACAGATAAAACACACACTTCACAGATGATAATTTCCTTTATTTTCTTTTATTCTCCCCCTAAAATTATGGTGTAATTAATTGAATCTAAACAAACACATAAAAAGCACATTTAGAACAAACACACAATTCAACACAATTTTAATACTAAAAGAAAAATCTTTTTGAGGAACATTTAATGGTCTTTGACTCAACACACGAACAGTACTTATTATTATTATTATTATTTTAATAAAACATTTACTCAAAAAGATATCATCCCCAACATTTGTACCAGAGAGTTAAACCGATCGGTTGAAAATGTTTTTGTAAAAATGTCAGCTTTTTTCTCTAAGGTATCAATGTGGACCACCTTAATTAAACCATTATCAAAAAAATCGCGAATAAAATGTAACCTGATGGCGATATGCTTTGTTTTCGAGTGTTGAATTGGATTTTTCACGATGACTAGCACTGCCTTATTATCACAGTAAATTGGGGTTTCCAAGAGATTAATTCCATATCCATCAGTTGATGTTGTATCCAGATGACCTGTGAACAACAGCTTGACGCGGCTGTGTATTATGCCTCAGCACTTGAAGTGGATATATTTGTTTGTTTCTTACACTGCCATGAAACAAGTCTCTCCCCAAAAAATTGACAACCTCCTGATGTAGATTTCCTGTCCAAATTACATCCACCATAATCGCTATCAGTATAAGCATAAAAATTAAAGTCAGAATCAGAAGGATACCATAAACCGAGATTAACTCGACCCTTAAGATACCGAAAAATTCTTTTAACAGCCGATTCATGGGACTCTATTGGAGTTGCCTGATATCTAGCACACGAGCAAACTGTGAACATAATATCATGTCTACATGCATTCAGATACATCAAGGAGCCAATCATTGAACGATATGCTTTTTGATTAACTGCAACTCCAGATACATCCACAGTGAGAGGTTCATGGGGAGCAATGGGAGTGGATGCTGCCTTGCACTCATTCATGTTGAATTTTATCAAAATATCTTTAACATACTTCGCCTGATGAATAAGAATTCCAGCATCAGATTGTTCCACCTGCAATCCCAGAAAGAACTGCATTTGACCCATTAAACTCACTTTGAATTTTAGTTTCATAACAACTTCAAAATCTTTATAAAGAGATTCATTTGTAGAACCATAGATAATGTCATCAACGTAGACTTGGACAATCAGTAAATCAGAATCAACATTCTTTAGAAACAAAGTTTTGTCAATTGTACCACGAAAAAAGCCATTAGATGCGAGATGTGTCGACAAGGTCTCATACCAAGCACGAGGTGCTTGATGTAACCCATACAATGCTTTATTGAGCTTGTACACCTAGAATGGATGATCAGGATCTTCAAAACCAGGTGGTTGATTAACATAAACTTCTTCTTTTACAACCCCATAAAGAAATGCAATCTTCACATCCATTTGATAAACCTTAAACTTCATAAAAGAAGCATAGGCTAGAAATATACGAATAGCTTCAATTCGAGCAACAGGAGCAAAAACATCCTCATAATCCAACCCTTCTTCTTGATAGAATCCTTGTACAACAAGTCGAGCCTTGTTCCGAACAATAATGCCACGATCATCCTTTTTGTTGCGAAAAACCCACTTTGTACCGATCGGGTACTTGCCTTCAGGAAGATCATCAAGATGCCACACATTCAGCTTCTTAAATTGAAGTAACTCTTCTTGCATCGCTTCATTCCAATTTGAATCTTGAAGTGCGATTGTTACATTCTTTAGTTCTTCTTGTGACAAGAAGCACGAATATAAACATACATTAATGTTTCCAGATTGGCTTCTTGTTTTCACACCTTCTTCAATAGATCCAATAATATTCTCAACGGGATGAGCTGAATGAATTCTGTGAATTGGAATTTCTTCAACCTGGACTGATTCTGGCATACTAGTGTTATTTAACTCTGGTGATTGGACACTTGAAACACTTGAAGAGTTTGATCGACAATCATTCTCAGCTTGAACATTGGAAACTTCTACTGATCTTCAGAAACAAATGGTTCATCATTAGTAACAGGAACCTGTACTTCAGTTTCATCATTTGTAGTTGAAATTTCAAGTTGCTCTTCTTGTGTTTGTGTAGATTTAGTAACATCCTCAGAGTTTTCACTTTGAATCATTACTTTTTTGTGGACCAACCAAGAAATTTTTAACAGTTTGATCAATCCTTGTTACTGACTCATCAACTGTATTTGAAGAACTTGCACCATCAGAATCAGATAAATATTGTTGATCAAAAGTTTTGAAAACTATATCCGCATCAAAGAACCATTTTGGCCCATTTTGCTCAGGAGAAATATATGACTCTTGCCACTACACATAATACGACTCCTGAACAATCTTTGTTCTTTTATTATAAACTCTGAAAGTCTTTTGATAAGACGAGTATCCCAAGAAATAACATTCATCTTCAACTACAGCAAATTTTGGCAAAGAATCTTGTGTATTTAGAAGTGTGCACAAACATCCAAATGCTCTGAAAAACTTGATATACGACTTTCTTTTGAAAAACAACTCATAAGAAGTCTTTGTATATTGCTTCACCATGAGAAATCTGTTCAACACATAACACGCTGTGTTTACAGCTTCAGCCCAGAAAATAATGGGCAATTTTGAATCCACAAGCATTGTATGAGCACCTTCAATTAAAGTTATGTTCTTTCTTTCAGCCACTCCATTTTGTTGCGGAGTCCTTGCTGCACTAAATTGATGAGTTATGCCTTTTTTCTGCACAAAACAAATTTATCAGTTTATTCTTAAACTCTGTTCCATTATCACTGCGACTAATTGACACTTTTCTATCTTAGATGTTTTCAATACGCTTTATAAATTCGATGATTGTTTAGGTGTTTCATCCTTTGTTGCAATGAAGAACACCCAGGAAAATCTTGAAAAATCATCTGTAATAACAAGACAGTAAGATTTCTTCACAATACTCTTTACTCGAACTGGACCAAATAAATCCATATGAATAAGAAATAAAGGTCGAGTAAATGTTGTCACAGACTTCTTTGGATGAGACTTCTTGTGCTGTTTTCCCTTTGCACTGAAACACACCACTTTTAAAAAAACAAAACTTTAACGCGCGGAAGTCTTAACCCAGGAAATTTTTTTTTTTTTTTTACCCTCTCGCGTACCGCGAGAAAACAAGTTTCCTCCCTCGCGTATCGCGAGGGAGTCAAAAACTCAGAAAGTTTCCAGTTTTTAGCAGTTTTCACACTTAACCATTTTTCCAACCTTTTTCACCAATACATCTAAACATAAAATCCCAAACACTTGGGCATTTGAACACACACTTATACCACCAATTTAACACCAAAAACACGATTCCTAGATTCAAAATATACATCCTTTACGGGAAAGTCAATTTACTTCAAAAATATGCACCTAAAACATATACGAGAACCCGCGATCACCTTGGACTTGACTTGGACTACTTCGGAGCTTTTCCTACAACCACATAAACATATCACCATTAGTATTGAGATATATATCATAACAATAAGTAATTTCTACTTATTTCACCCATTCACCCATTTTGACCCGTTTGCGCCCAAAGATGCATTTGGGTGCAAACACTTGCATTACACCTTGCAAGTTCCATTCTTTACTTAACATAACATCTTCACAACATTTAATAGTGCATATCATCTTATCGAATTAGCGACTACGGTTATTTTCACTCATTTAACCCTTTTGACCCGTTAACATTCAAATTGATGTTTGATTACATACCACTTGTATTTCACCTACAAGTTTTATTTACTCTTTACATTATCATTTCATTTATGACACAAAGGTCATAACTTTCTTTCCATTCTTCATCTTGGTACATAGACCAAGATCTTACCACATTTCCATTATGGTTCTTTGACCATAACCTCCCCTTTTCCATTATGATTCTTTGATCATAACCTCCACATATTAGATATAGTATTATAACCATATTCACATTCATACATACACTTATGCATAATCAATTCATTTCATGTATCATTCATACTATGCACAACATAACACATACATCACATATCACATTACTAAGTAAGTGCAAAGGCACTTACCTTGCGGATTTGAAGATCCCGCACCTCCTTCTAGTTTAGCAATTTGATTACCTAAACATATACACCTAGTTTAGTAATCTAAACATACATAAAAATCACTTTAAAACTGAGTTCACAACCCAATTTCCCATTTCCACCCAAAATGACCCGTTTGGGTTATTCCCACATCCAAACACCCCCTTTAAACCAAGAACTCAACCTCTTGAATTCTCCTTCCAATACATTGACACTAATTTTTCATCAAATTAGTTCTTTAAGTTAATTTGGGGTTTGTTTATGTGTCTAACATCATAAAAAAACACCTAATCATCAATAATTCAACATTCTAGCATTATGATCCAAACACCCCCAATTTTCACCATATGAACCCTAACTTCTCATAATCAAAATTAAAGGGTTCTAGGATGTTAACCATCATTCTTTAACTTTAGTTTAGCTAGATTATCAATAATCTAACACCATTTCATCACATGCATACAAAATTTCGGGTTTCACCTAAAACCCACCAAGAACACATACATGGTGGAATCAAGAGGAAGAGAATCACTTACTTGATGTTATGAAGGTGTTGTGTGAGCCAAAACCTTCACAAAACAAGCCTCAATTGCATGATTTGAGCTTCAAACTTGATTTCTCTTTTTCTCTCTTGATATGAACGACCCCAATAAGACCAAATGCTGAATTTTGACTTTCATATGGTCAAATATGGAAGATTTGCCATATTTACCATTTCAGTCCCTTAACTTCCATTTTACCCATTTCGTTCTATAGTTAGTTAAAACTAACATAATCCCATTACAAACTTGAAACCCACTTGTTTCAACTTATTTATAAAATATTAATTCCACCATAATATTAAATATAAATATTTAATTATTTGAAGACGAAACCCAGATTTTTGGTTCGTTACAAATCACCTCCCCTTATTTGGGTTTCGTCCCCGAAACCCGACTTCACATAAAAAGGTTCGGGTAGAATTTGAGCATTTCTTCCTCGGTTTCCCAAGTCATTTCCGCCCCCTTTCTATGCTTCCATCGAACCAACACTTGGCTAATCTCTTTATTTCGTAACCGCTTCACTTTCCTATCTAAGATTGCCATCGGTTCTTCCACATAGTTCAACTTTTCATTAATTTCTATATCATCCAATGGAACAAAAGTAGATTCGTCCGCTAAACATTTTCGCAAATGAGACACATGGAACGTGTTATGAAGTCTACTTAGTCCCTCCGGTAACTCCAATCGATAAGCTACCGCACCCACCCTTGCCATCACTTTAAACGGTCCAATGAAACGTGGGCTTAACTTCCCCCATTTCCTAAACCTTATCACCCCTTTCCAAGGAGAGACTTTCAATAGCACAAAGTCCCCCACTTGAAACTCAATCGCCCGCTTCCTATTATCCGCATAAGATTTTTGGCGATCTTGCGCCGCCTTTAAGCGAGCCTTTATTTGGTCAATACTATCATTCGTTTCCATGACCACTTCCTTGCTGCCAAGTTCCCGTTGACCAATTTCACCCCAACATACGGGTGTTCTACATTTCCTCCCATACAATGCCTCAAAAGGCGGCATACCAATGCTAGAATGGTAACTATTTTTGTATGCAAATTCCGCCAACGGTAAATGGTCGTCCCAACTACCCCCAAAATCCAAAGCACACGCGCGTAACATATCCTTGAGCGTTTGAATCGTACGCTCGCTTTGCCCATCCGTTTGCGGATGATAAGCGGTGCTAAGGTTCAACCTTGTCCCCATATCCTCATGGAATTTCTTCCAAAAACGAGAAGTGAATCTCGTATCCCGGTCCGAAATAATTGACACCGGCACCCCATGGCGTGACACAATTTCTTTCACATAGATTTCCGCTAGTCTATCCGACGAGTACGTTTCCTTTATTGGGAGGAAATGTGCACTCTTTGTCAACCGATCCACTACTACCCATATCGCATCATAACCTTTTCGAGTCTTTGGTAGTTTAGTGATCAAATCCATGGTTACATTTTCCACTTCCAAAGCGGTATTTCGAGCGGTTGCAGCTTTCCATACGGCTTTTGATGCTCCGCCTTAACCCTTAAGCATGTGAGACACCTCTCCACATACTTAACAATATCACGCCTCATACCCGGCCACCAAAAATGACACCTCAAATCATAAAACATCTTCGTGGCCCCCGGATGGATAGAATATTTGGATTTATGCACCTCGTCAAGAATAGTTGTCAAGACACTTGACAACCTAGGTATCCAAATTCTATCAAAGCATGTCTTCAAACCCATGCTATTTTCACCAAGCTTATCAACATAAGCAATCATCCGTTCTTTCTTCAAGTCACCACCAAGTGCTAACACTTGGGCCTCCCGGATTTCATCAATAAGAGATGATGAAATTGTCATCTTAAATGACTTCACCTTGATAGGTTAATGACTTGACTTTCTACTAAGCGCATCCGCCACAACATTCGCTTTACCCGGATGATAAAGTATCTCACAATCATAATCCTTAACCAATTCAAGCCACCGTCTTTGCCTCATATTGAGGTCCTTTTGGTCAAAGAAATATTTGAGACTTTTGTGATCCGTGTAGATCGTACACTTAGCACCATACAAGTAATGCCTCCAAATTTTGAGCGCGAAAACCACGGCTGCAAGCTCTAAATCATGGGTTGGGTAATTCACCTTGTGAGTCTTTAATTGCCTAGATGCATAGGCAATCACTTTCCCCCTTTGCATCAAAACACACCCCAACCCCGAATGCGAGGCATCCGAATAAACAACAAAATCCTCGGTCCCGTCCGGCAAGGATAAAACAGGCGCCTTAGTCAACTTTTCTTTCAAGAGTTGAAAGGCAGATTCTTGCTCGGGACTCCAAACAAACTTTGTCTCCTTACGAGTCAACTTCGTCATCGGCAAAGCAATCTGAGAGAAGTTTTCGATGAACCTCCGATAATAACCCGCTAACCCCAAGAAACTTCTAATCTCCGAAGGCATCTTCGGTGATGACCATTCTTTAACCGTCATAATCTTGGATGGGTCAACGGTAATTCCTCTTTCATTAATCACATGACCCAAGAATTAGATCTCGCGCAACCAAAATGCGCACTTGGAGAATTTAGCATAAAGCTTCTCCTTTTGCAAGACTTCA
Source organism: Smallanthus sonchifolius (assembly GCA_023525975.1). Classification (NCBI taxonomy): domain Eukaryota; kingdom Viridiplantae; phylum Streptophyta; class Magnoliopsida; order Asterales; family Asteraceae; genus Smallanthus; species Smallanthus sonchifolius. Next base: position 43,350,078 of record CM042033.1, read on the forward strand.
AGAATCTCACGCAAATGACAAGCGTGATCACCCTCGCTCCTTGAATAGATGAGAAGATCGTCAATAAACACAATGACCGAACGATCAAGGAACGGTCTACACACCCGGTTTATGAGATCCATGAAAACCGCAGGTGCGTTGGTCAAACCGAAAGGCATAACCGTAAACTCATAGTGACCGTAACGAGTGCGAAAAGCTGTCTTATGAACATCCTCTTCCTTCACTTTCAACTGATGATACCCGGACTTCAAGTCAATCTTAGAAAACCATGACGCCCCTTGCAATTGGTCGAAAAGATCGTCAATCCTAGGCAATGGGTACCTATTCTTCACTGTCAACTTGTTCAACTCCCGGTAATCCATACACATTCTCATGCTCCTATCCTTTTTTTTTACGAAGAGAACGGGCGCACCCCAAGGTGAAACACTTGGGCGTATTAAACCCTTGTCAAGTAACTCTTGTAATTGCTCCATGAGTTCTTTCATTTCTGGCGGTGCCAATCTATAAGGTGCTTTAGCTACCGGTTTAGCACCCGGCATCAAGTCAATTCCAAACTCTATCTCCCTATCCGGCGGAATCCCCGGTAACTCGTCAGGAAACACATCTACGAATTGGTTCACGACCGGTACATCGTGAATCTCCTTTACTCTTTCATTCACATCCGCGACACAAGCCATGAACGCCTTGCACCCACGCGCCATGTACTTGGTCGCCTTCACATAAGTGCACAACCTTACTTTACCCTTTTTATCACCTTCTATGTAGATGGACTCTCCCGATGGGGAAACAAGTTGGATCACCTTCGGTCCACATAAAATACTCGCCTTATTCTTTGACAACCAATCCATCCCCACAATAACATCAAAATCTCCCATTGCCATAGGAATCAAATCAATAAAGAAAGTTTCGCCCCCCGCTCTCAACTTACAATCTCTAAAAATGTCAAAGACAAGGAAACTCTTATCATTAGCCGCTTCGATTTCTAAGGGTTCATCTAACTTGCTACTTACAAAAGAGGAATGCTTAACAATTTTCAAGGAAACAAAAGAACGGCTAGCCCCCGAATCAAATAGAACTAGTGCAGGTAATGAGTTAATCTTGAATGTACCTGACACCACCTCCGAGTTGTTCTTTGCCTCTTCCGCCGAAATGTGGAAGGCTCTTCCTTTTGGCTTTGGCGTCTCCACTTTCTTTCCACTTCCACCTTGCTTTAACTCGGGACATTCTGCCCTATTGTGCCCGGGTTTATAACAATTGTAGCATATATGCACTTGGCTTGAACACTGATGAGCAAAATGCCCCTGTTTTCCACATTTATAGCAGTTTTGAGATCCCTTCCGGCACTCCCCAATATTCTCCTTTCCACAAATTTTGCACCCCCGCGACGAAGGCTTGATGAACTGCTTCTTACTAGGGCTCCCGCCCTTTATCTTACTCACCACTTGATCCACTATTTCACGTTTCCTCTTTTCTCCCCTAGCTTCTTGCCTCCTCAACTCCACCTCTCTTTCCCGACACCTGTTTATTAAGTCTACAAGTGTGGTAAATGAGGATGGAGATATGCTATCCCTGAACTCCACCGTCAGCATAGCATAGAACCTGTCAATCTTGGCTTTCTCGGTCGACACCACATCTGGACAGAACTTGGCCCGATCGAAGAAAGTCCCAGCTAATTCATCAATAGTCTCTGTCGTCTGCCTCATGAGGAGAAACTCCTCGGTCATCCTGTCAATAGCGGCCTGTGGGCAATGGTACTTTAGGAATGCCGCTTTAAACTCCTCCCATGACATGGAGGTCACCCCTCTTTCACCCCTCTCCTTTCGGAGATTTAGCAGCCACTCCTTAGCCCGCCCAGTCAAAAGTGGCACGCTAAACATCACTCTATCCTCGGGCTTACACCTTGTCGTCTCAAAATTTGACTCCATGTCTACCACCCACCTGTGGCTCAGAATCGGGTCCACTTGCCCGTTATATTCCTTGGGCTTGATCACCATGAAATCCTTCAGTGTACAACCCCGAGGTTCCTTATCTTTCTCTTTCATGATCTCCTCGAGAGAGAGTTTAATAGTCCCCCTCATTTCTTCCATCAACAGATTTGTGGCTTGCTCAAAGGCCTTGGCCACCTCCTCTTTTATCAACTCTTGGATCCGTGGATCCAACGGTTCCCGATTGCTCGATTCTTCTGCCATCTCTTAACTGGGAATTAGAAACAAACACCTTAACACCCTTATACTATCAATACCTTAAATACTTATCACACTTACACCCCTATATGTATTAAGTATATGTATACTTATCTACTTATATACATACATACCTATATAATCACCTTCACCTAATCCTTGTAAATGTTCATTGTCATATGGTTATTATAAAGACCCTTGCACATCTCGTCATATTAATCATATTGGCCAGACATGATTAATAACGCGCTATGCCCAATTGCAATTATCATATTCATATAACAAATCACAAGACAAGTTTCGGCACACATAACACTTTGCCAATCATTCGTACATATACATAAACGCCATATGGAATTATCATTAATCATAACATTACTAACCTTTCATTTCCGAAAGCTCCGAGTCTTAGTCAAGTCCTTCTTGGATTCTCGTATCATTCCCCCCCATATCAAGAGTATCCGGTTTGAGTTTGGTGCCACCCACACCAAATCCCTCAAACCATTGCTCTGATACCAAGTTGAAACACACCACTTTAAAAAAAATAAAACTTTAACGCGCGGAAGTCTTAACCCAGGAAATTTTTTTTTTTTTTACCCTCTCGCGAATCGCGAGAAAACAAGTTTCCTCCCTCGCGTATCGCGAGGGAGTCAAAAACTCAGAAAGTTTCCAGTTTTCAGCAGTTTTCACACTTAACCATTTTTCCAACCTTTTTCACCAATACATCTAAACATAAAATCCCAAACACTTGGGCATTTGAACACACACTTATACCACCAATTTAACACCAAAAACACGATTCCTAGATTCAAAATATACATCCTTTACGGGAAAGTCAATTTACTTCAAAAATATGCACCTAAAACATATACGAGAACCCGCGATCACCTTGGACTACTTCGGAGCTTTTCCTACAACCACATAAACATATCACCATTAGTATTGAGATATATATCATAACAATAAGTAATTTCTACTTATTTCACCCATTCACCCATTTTGACCCGTTTGCGCCCAAAGATGCATTTGGGTGCAAACACTTGCATTACACCTTGCAAGTTCCATTCTTTACTTAACATAACATCTTCACAACATTTAATAGTGCATATCATCTTATCGAATTAGCGACTACGGTTATTTTCACCCATTTAACCCTTTTGACCCGTTAACATTCAAATTGATGTTTGATTGCATACCACTTGTATTTCACCTACAAGTTTTATTTACTCTTTACATTATCATTTCATTTATGACACAAAGGTCATAAATTTCTTTCCATTCTTCATCTTGGTACATAGACCAAGATCTTACCACATTTCCATTATGGTTCTTTGACCATAACCTCCCCTTTTCCATTATGATTCTTTGATCATAACCTCCACATATTAGATATAGTATTATAACCATATTCACATTCATACATACACTTATGCATAATCAATTCATTTCATGTATCATTCATACTATGCACAACATAACACATACATCACATATCACATTACTAAGTAAGTGCAAAGGCACTTACCTTGCGGATTTGAAGATCCCGCACCTCCTTCTAGTTTAGCAATTTGATTACCTAAACATATACACCTAGTTTAGTAATCTAAACATACATAAAAATCACTTTAAAACTGAGTTCACAACCCAATTTCCCATTTCCACCCAAAATGACCCGTTTGGGTTATTCCCACATCCAAACACCCCCTTTAAACTAAGAACTCAACCTCTTGAATTCTCCTTCCAATACATTGACACTAATTTTTCATCAAATTAGTTCTTTAAGTTAATTTGGGGTTTGTTTATGTGTCTAACATCATAAAAAAACACCTAATCATCAATAATTCAACATTCTAGCATTATGATCCAAACACCCCCAATTTTCACCATATGAACCCTAACTTCTCATAATCAAAATTAAAGGGTTCTAGGATGTTAACCATCATTCTTTAACTGTAGTTTAGCTAGATTATCAATAATCTAACACCATTTCATCACATGCATACAAAATTTCGGGTTTCACCTAAAACCCACCAAGAACACATACATGGTGGAATCAAGAGGAAGAGAATCACTTACTTGATGTTATGAAGGTGTTGTGTGAGCCAAAACCTTCACAAAACAAGCCTCAATTGCATGATTTGAGCTTCAAACTTGATTTCTCTTTTTCTCTCTTGATATGAACGACCCCAACAAGACCAAATGCTGAATTTTGACTTTCATATGGTCAAATATGGCAGATTTGCCATATTTACCATTTCAGTCCCTTAACTTCCATTTTACCCATTTCGTTCTATAGTTAGTTAAAACTAACATAATCCCATTACAAACTTGAAACCCACTTGTTTCAACTTATTTATAAAATATTAATTCCACCATAATATTAAATATAAATATTTAATTATTTGAAGACGAAACCCGGATTTTTGGTTCGTTACATGCACATGACATGCAACTTTCTTGAATAATGAATTCCTTTCTGGGTAATCCATGCACTAAGTCTTTACGAGCCAAGTTGTTCATATTTTTCAAATTCACGTGTCCCATTCGACGATACCACAGATAAGACTCCGAGCCAGTGGCCTTTGACAACAAACAAGAAACGCTCACTGGTGTAGAATGGTCGTTCATATCCACCACGTAAGTGTTGAACTTTCTTGGAGCTCTCATCAATATTATTTCTTCAGGGATAAACCAGTCCTGGCTTTAAGAATAGGCACTCCTTTGCTGTAAAATGGACCGGTATATCTTTATCGCATACTTGCGAAACACTTAGCAGATTAAACTCCAACTGTGATACATAATTGACTTTCTCAAGAGTTATTAAGTCATTTGAAACTGTTCCCTGACCAGTTATTTTACCACCTTTTTTATCTCCAGCAAAAGCAACAAAACCACCTTCAAAGGATCGAAAATCATTCAATATCTCTCTTTGTCTCGTCATATGCCTTGAGAAACCGCTATCAACATGCCAAGCATTATTAATAGTCCTCCCGATTTGACTCTACACATTTCAAGACAACTTAATGTGAAATAGGTACCCAGATCATCCTTGACCCAGGCTGGCTTTGACTTTTTACAGTCTTAGTCACAACGACTTGTTCATTTAAATTCTCAACATTCTTTGTTCCAGGTATATGTGAAGTTTGTTCAATTTTAACTTTCCAAAAACAACCAACATTTTTCCCATATTTCTTATTCAATTTTTCTTTATCAAAATAGCTTGATTTGGTTGATTTCTTCACATATATTGGACAGTTTTGGACCTTCTTGTCCACAAAGTTAGGTAGCACATAATCATGACAAGCATTTGAATAAAGTTCACTATGATCTCTAGAAAGCAAGTAATCTCGACTGTAACGATGATTCACTGCGGACTCAACCACACTGTCATTCACAGATGCTTTCTTGAACCACTTGTTGATATTGCTTTTTGTTCTCTTATTGTACCCTTTGACCTTTGACTCACTTGACTTGTGTTTGCAATTTCTAGCAAAATGTCCAACTTGACCACAAGTAAAACAATTTTGACTTTTAAACTTTGACTTTGAACATTCGCCTACTTCAAACATGGATTTTTCTTTCTCACGCTCTATTGAACTTTGACTTATTACTGACTTCCCTTTATTTTGAACGGGCTTATCTTTGACATCATTTGATTTGCCTTTGACATTCATTTGATTTGACCTTCCACTAACTTTTTCACTCTCTGTTGGTGTACTGATTTTAATTTGTACAGACTTCTCATTCTCTCCTTCACTTGTCAAGATGTGATTTTCAGGAACTATGAATTCATTTTTCTTTGGCCTCTCATGAGAAAGATCATAATCTTGTATTAATGGATTTCCAAATTCATCCAACACGACATCTTTGGCTAGACATGACATTTTGTGAATTGGAATATACTCTCTTGCTGTATGCACCACTTTATCGAAGAAAGTAGAATCAGAAGAAATGTCATACATACAATCAGAAACATCACACACAGAGTTAGTAGAACAAGCAGAAACATATGAACTATCAGAATCTGAAAAACTGTTTACATCAAAACCATTGTTAGCACGTGACTTAACAAACTTGTTTGCAATACATGTATCAACCACAAATTGTCTACAATCCCTTAATGTTTCTCTCACACAAACTTTATTGAATTCAATTAAACTCCTCACATCTTCAATTGAAACCTTCTCATCTACATGACCTGTGTTATTTGCTGCACTAACATATAAGTCATGAAAATTAGAGTTATCATCTCTAAGTAAATCATTTGAAACATGAGGTTCAGGAAATGGTTCGAAATGATCAGGATGAGGTACCGCTTTGTAACCAACACCATCTTTAATAAAACAACTTCTTTGCTTATCAACACAGTTTTCTAAAAATTTTCTTTGCATACCCCATTTAGAAATCAAAACCCTTTCTTTGATAAGATCGGATTAGGCAGCAATGAGTTTGTCTGTAAGATCTTTGATTAACACATCATTTTTGTTTAAGTATTCTTTAAAGTTCATGTTATCTTTTAACAAAGCATTGATTTTTCTGGTGTAGGTGACCTCATTCTGTTTTTATTCCTTATTTACCCTTTTCAATTTATCATTTTCAGCAATCAAAAATTTGTTTGCTGCATAATAATTCTGCATTTTCTCATTACAGTCAGAAGAGCATATGAATGAATCATCAACAGAAGTTACCTCACTGTCAGATGACTTTTCCTCAGAGGTAGAAGCTTCTGCTTTGCCTTTATCACCAGATTTCAAAGCACAATCACTTGGTTCTTCCTTTTCAGATACTCCAATTTCTGCCATCAAGGCTTCATCGAAATCTTCTTGAGCATCTCCAATCTCATACTCCCATTCATAATTGCTAAGCAGTTTCGACATCAAGGCTGTTAGAGCTTTCTTTGACTTTTCATCCTCATCGATCAATTCGATTAGCTTCACTCCATTACCATCAGATTTCTTCTTTTTCTCCTTTTGACACTCTCTAGCAAAGTGTCCAAGTTGCTGACAGTTATAACATCTCAACTTTGCCTTGTCAAAACCGACTTTCTTTCCGAACTGCAGCTTATCCTTTCCAACCTTCTGAAGATACTTCTTAGCCCTTACTGCAATCATAGCCGTTTGCCATTATAGATCCACATATTCCAAATCATCAGGATTAATCTGCATTAGATCTTCAGCATCCAGAACAACTGGTTGTAACTTTCTAGTAACAAATGCATCATAGCTACTCATAAATGCCCCAAATAATGCAATCTGATCCTCAGGAATCTGACTAGTTGCTTTTCCCTTTTCTCCAGAAGAATGCTCACAACACCCCTTACCCTTTTCAGAATTAGAACCACTGCTTCCATCACTTGTTCTAGAAAACAGAGCTGCATTAGCTGAACCCGAACCATTTTGCTTGTCTGGATTATTCAACTCTCGTTTCTTTGCATCCAGCTCATATGACTCAAGCAAGCAGATAATATCATCAAGTGACTTGTTCTTCAAATCTAGAGTAGTATTTTTGATCAACATACATGGTATGCTCCAGCAGTCTGGTAATGAATCCAACAGCTTCTTTCCCAAATCATATTCCCCAAACTTGACACTCATCTTCCTTAGTCTGTTAATCATAGTAGTAAACCTTGTGACCTGTTCACTCAAGGTTTCATTCTTTTTGTAACTAAACATATTATACTACTTCAACAGAATATCAGTTCGGCTTTCTTGCAATGCTGCATTTCCTTCAAACCTTAGACATAATGCATTCCACAATCCCTGAGCAGTCTCATGTTGCTCAAAATTTAGATACAATTCAGTCGGAAGAGCTAAGATGATTGATCCCAAAGCTCTGTTATCTCTCTCAATCAGCTTCTTGTCTTCCTCGGAATACAAATCAGGATCTGCAATAGGAACTAACCTATCAGCATTCGCAGTTTTTGATATATGAGGACCTCTTGCAATTGACTCCCATAGAGTATGCTCAGTGAACTTGATATATGCTTTCATCATAATTTTCTAGTTTGAGAACTCTGAGATTGACTTCAGCATTGGTGGCGACTTTCCCACAACTCTCTCGGTATCGTAAACCTTACCAGCCATCTTAAACTTGTACTTTGAACACTCAGTCAAAAACTGAAAACTTCCAACTCAGGATTTTTCAGTCGAAAACTATTTCATTTAAGACTTTTCGGTCAAAAAGTCAAGCTTTCGAACACAGGAGATTCCGGACACCTCTGAAGATTTTGAATACTTTTCGGTCAAAAAATGATGGCCAAACAACTTTTCGATCGAAAAGTAGATTTCGACTCCTTCAAATTAGACTTTTCGGGCAATTCTTCCCAAGAACACTTCAATTGACCAAAAACTATCTGCAACAATTCGAATCCAAAATCAAGCCTCCAAACCAAGTGTAGACTTCATCTCCATCACTTTTAGCTCTGAAAGTACAACAATGGCACATAAAAACACTCTGATTTGATCGAATTTTGATGAAAAACTTCTTGAATACCAAGAGCTTTAACCAACAGCTCTGATACCACTTGCGATACCCTCTGATCCTTTGATACTCAAGGCTCTGATCTTCAAACAGCTTCTGGAAAGGCGGAAACAATCTAGAAATCAATCAACACCAATAAAATCGAATCAAACACGAACTATAATGAGAAACGCCACAATCATGAAAATGCACAATCAAACTATCGATTTCCATTGATTATCTTTGGTAATTACACTTTGAATCAACAACTACAAGCTCTGATTTCACTTGGATACTTCTAAATCAGACAATACAAAATGTAAAAATCTCCACTTGAAAATACAAGAGACAACATACTTATACTATTAGAGAATTTCGATCGAAAACTTCTGATCGAAAAGTGTTTTCGGTCGAAAACACTTTTTGATCGAAAACATCAATTTTCGACCGAAAACCTTAGAGATACTATTTCAGTCTATAATTGATTTCTATGGACTACTAGGTTCTAACAACAAGTGCAATCATTAACTCTGTACAAGCCGACGGTAACAATGATAGATCTATTGCATCTGACCAATCCACCCGGGTAGGGTGATTGTTGCCGACATCACTTAAGGATAACATTGAGTGTTATGCCTATCGGTCACAAGGTTTGATTGTGCGCCCCAGTTTTAACTATAGTGGTTCTCCATAATTTCCTTATTAAAACATGTTTCATATGAATTGTATACAAACTCTTGATAACACTTGTTGTGCCAAAACCTATGTATGCTCACCAACTATTATTAGTTGACTTTGTTTTCATCATGTTTCGGGTGCTAATAATTGAGAATCATGTTCAAGGTGCTTCACATAAGATTTGCAGACTTAGTTAAATAAGACAATTGAATTTTGCTGACGTACTTTATTTCTTGTTTGTCTTTGTTTTGATGAAACAATTGTTATGGAATTTGAGTTTAATGAAATATGAAACTTTAGTTTGATCATTTTCTTATGAACAGTCTACATGTCCCGCCTCGACGTATTCCGCCGTCGGTTGGGGTGTGACAATAAATATTGTTTTTACATACAATATTACATTACACATATCATAGGGATTCTTCGTTCTGACGATCCCGTCCTCAGGAAGCTCTATTCCGTGCCTATTTCCTGCAGTGTTTGGAAAACGTTTTTACGTTAGCTTACGCTAAGTAAGTACACTGCATTGTTTATTTTATTATTCATTCCAGGCCCTTCCGCCTCATAGACTCGACACCATTACCAGGCCCTTCCGCCTATAGACTCATCACCTTTTTTATTTAGGCCATTCCGCCTCATAGACTCGGCACCCTTACCAGGCCATTCCGCCTATAGACTCGACACCTTTCCATTCCTATTCATAAGGCCCTTCCATCCCGTAGACTCGACACCTTTTCCCTATTCATTCATAGGGCCCTTCCGTCCTGTAGACTCGACACCCTTTTTAACCTCGTAGGTTATTCCATTAAAAGGCCCTTCCTCCCCGTAGGCTCGGCACCTTGTTTCCCATTGGGACCTTGAGTGTCATTGACTCATAGCCTCCCAATTTATCAATCATTTATTTATACCATGCATATTTATTATGCATGTTTATGCTTGATTTAAATCCAACTACTCCTTACCTTAAAACTTCGTAACGGTTTCTCCACGATGTACTAAAGAGGTTTATATATAGGAAGTACCAACGGCGTATCCACCACCCCTTTAATACTTCGTGAGTACTCCGTTATTCCATTTTTAGGGTTTAGACTTGTTTTCATCACACATTCATATTTAACACATATAACATGATTCTTTATCATGCAGTCACATATCCACATTTAGCACATATTGCATGTTTGCATATATAGCATGACTTCTTGTCATACTTTCATACTCATCCCAGCTCTAATTCCTTATAAAGGTTTCTCCATGTTACGTTAAAGAGGTTTATATATAGGAAGTAACAGCAACGTATCCACCACTCCTTTAACGTCTCATGAATACTCCTTTATTTAGAATTAAGCTTTTCCAATTATTCCCATTTATTTAATAGCATGATCTTTCCATGCTTTTATCCAGTTCTTGCTCTAATTCCTCATAAAGGCTTCACCATGATACATTAAAGAGGTTTATATAGGGTGTGCCAGCGACGTACTCAGCACCCCCTTAATGCATCATAAATATTCCTTTTATTTGGAATTAAGTCCTCCATTATTTATTCTCGTTTATTTAGCATGCATTCATGCCATGCTATTTATTCTTAGTCTATACCCCTAAACCGTTGTAATGGTTTCAACCCGAAGTATCAAAGAGGTTTATATATATGAAGTACCAGCATCGTATCCACCACCCTTTTGATATCTCGTGACTACTCCATTATTCTAGTTTAGTGTTTAGACTAAATCCTCATTACCCCGTACCTTAGTTCCACACATAGCACATAACATATAATCGCAAATCACATAATAATTTCATCTAAGGTACGGGTCCAGTGTACTTACAATATCCTCGGGTTGCTTCCTAAACTCGTTCCTTGCTTAAAAAGTCTCTTCGATCCTCGCTCGTAACTTTAATGCTCCGCACTCGTAACCACTGTGCTCGTAATTGTCGTCCTAGCCTTCCTCGGTATGTGTGCTTGAGTGTGTGTGTTTTGTGTGTGCAAAAATGAACGGCATCATGCATCTATTTAGAGGCTAGTTAAGGCCCTCGTAGCGGACCGTTAAGCTATAGCGGTCCGCTACCACCCACTAGCCAGCTGTCATGCGTAACGCCCAAGTAGCGGACCGTAATCGACTTGGGTAGCGGTCCGCTACCTAGATTGTTGCGTGGCGGACCGTTATAGACCTCGTAGCGGTCCGCTATACGGCTGAGTCAGCAACCACGCATCCTGACACGTGCCATTCCCTCATCATTTCCTTAATCAACACGTAGCGGACCGTTAGGGACCTGGTAGCGGTCCGCTACCGTCCCAACTTTCATATTTTTACATTTTCAGTCTCTCAACTTTGGGATATTTGAATTCTAGCCCCTGGACTTTATATTTTCTTAAAAATTGGGATGTTACATATGTTATATGTTTCGGCTCGTGGGTACCATCCTTATGATACGATTTACTTTATTGCTCTGCTTGTTTTGCATCGTATTATTTTATATTATGATATCTCTTAATCTTGTTACATCAGCTTGTTGTTACTTGAGCCATCAGTACTGAGCAGTCGGCTCATTCCGTAAACTTTGTCACCATAGGTTCAAAGGTTACTCTAGGCGGGGTGTGAAGAGAGAAGAAAAACAGGCTCTAGGACTTGACCCAAGAAAGTTAATTTTCTTTTGTAATTTATGAGTAAAATGTAATTTAACCTTAGGGCCCTGGATTATCTTTTAAGCGTTGTAATCCTAATTGTTTAATATATTGAATTATGTCTTATGTTTTGATCACCATGCCAAATAGTGACACGTCACCCCTAAATCGGGGGTGGGGTGTTACATATTGAGTTCTGGTTAGGAATTCAATCTCCATTTACATCGTGACCATTGATTTTGCCTTTTGCAAGGTTGTTCTTGATGCAGCCATGAAAAAAAGTCGTGTTTATGACCAGACCATTGATTCTGCCTTCGCGTCCTGTTCCTTTTGAATACCAATCCAAATTTTAACCTTAATTTGATTGATTTCAATTTTAAAGCTAGCCCTTAATCAGGCCTACAAAATTGATCATTTTGAGCCGCCTATGAGATCGCCATTATCACTATTCACTTGGTACTTAAACCCTTCCTTTTGAATCCATGAGTTGTAAAATCGAAATGGGATAGGACCGAAGTTCATGGAGACCGTGTTTAGTACCAACAGACAGTGGTCCGAATATTCACAAGGAAGAGCTACTAAAGCCGTGTTTGACCAAAGATTAAGGAACTCTAATGATACAAGCACCCTATCTATCTTCCTAAGATTCTCCCCTTGCTCGACATATATGTATATCGTCTACTACCCATGCTATACTCATGCAATTTTGCTTTAAGAATAAACTTATTTAAAAGGTTTGCAAACTCTTTTATTATGAGAGACTTCGTGAGCACCATATACATTTGTAATTATAAGATCTTCGGGTTGATCCACTAGAGAACCTATAATAATCAAATAGTTTTGATTTTTGATAACATTTTTGTTTTTATATTTGCCTGGATCTCAAAGGCAGATTAGACCTCCCGATCATCCTTGTGCATCTACAAAATCGAAATCCATGGTCGATCCGTCCTAAAATAAATATTAAGCCGTAGTTTTGAGATGTATATGAATTGCGTTTCCTACAAAGCGATGAAATCAATATTGTTATCTTTCTTGATACGCCTAACCTAGGAGGATTTCGTTGAGCCTCCCGCACCCTTATGTTTAGAGTCATGAAATTCATTAAGACAATAATTCAATCTCCTCGCCAATGACCAAGGCACGAACTTGATTTTGAAAACCATCAAGTTGGAAGCCTAACCTTTCACCGGGTTGAATTGTTTTCTATACTTCATCATCCATCTCTTTCCGCGCTGCTAAAAACCTTGTCGAGTCACTACTAGATTAACTAATTTAATTAGCTAAGGCAAACAAACTAAAACATCAAAAGTAAAAAAAAGAACACACTAAAACAACGCTGTGTTCCCGAGTTTAATAAACGGAAGAAAAGAAGAGAAAGATAATTGAGGAGAGAAAAGAAGGAGAAATGAAAGAAAGGTAGGGAAAGAGAATTAAGGAGATAAAAGTTATGGAAGAGGAAAATATAATGTAATTTTGTGTTTCGAAGTCAAAGAAAATTATTATTTTGGGATGAAACTCCAAATCTGTATATTTTAGGAGGAAACTTAAGAGAATCTTCCTTTCTTTTTTTCACATCCTTCTATTAAAAACTCGGCAACAAATTTTTTTCAGTTCTTTCAATAAAAAAAATGAGGAATACAATTTTTTTCACGTTTTTTTAATTACCATTACCATTACAATTACCAAAAGATTTTGGTAATTCCTTGTGAACAGTGTACATCAAACTTTTTTTACACCTTATTTGTAAACTTTCCTACCTATTCATAAAATTAGTTAAAGCTTGTGTGATGGTTAGTTGCTTTGCCCTCCTATCAATTGATTCACGTTCTGCACTTTTTTCTAAATATCTTTTGCCTAATAAAGTTTATAATTTTATTTAATATATTATAATTTGAAAAATTTTTATGTCCCATCTTATCATCTAATATCTTTCTAAGTAGAAAAATGGAATCTTACCATATATCTCAATCAAAAATTTTAAAAAGACATTTTACATATTTTTTCTTTTTAAGGTCACTAATTACATATTGTTCAAGTTGTTTAATGAAGAATAGTTTCAGTTCCTTAACATTCTTTTTTTGTTTTTGTAAATACTCTTTTTAAAATTAAAGAAGTTAAAAAATAAAATATAACATAACCTCACAACTTCGAGCTTTCTGTATAAATAATTACAATACCAAAAGTTTAAAACTTCATTTAAAAACAACAATCACCGATAATCAAAGTTACAACTGACATTAACAACATCACCACCTCTTTGTTAGAGCACGAATATTTTGACAATCTAGCGCAATACGCCGCAATGCGCGGTTAAGCGATATAGTTCTCTTTTAAATGGACCAGGGAACACAACACAAAAGTAAACAATTTTTTTTTTCGATAAAAAGTAGTCATTAGGCAGTCCCTCTTCCACGGAGGCTCTTGAAAATATAACAGGACGAAATCCCTCGACTACCAAAGCCATCTAAAACCCTCCACGGAAAATGAAGTGAAGAAACTCTATCATGACAATTTTTGTCAACAATTGCCTCAGACTATCTCTGAATCCACTGAGGACTAGTTCGTTTCAGCTCCGCCGTCGCCTCCATTTGAGCCCTAGTCTCATCAGACCATCGAGGCCGGCGTTGGTGTTACTTTGTTCGTCGTCGTCGTCCTCCTCCTCCTCCTCCTCTCGTGTTTCTTCTACCAGTCACCTAATTAAGAGAACTGGAATTAATGATTCCTACTCATTACCTTACTTTTACCATCAAAGTTTGCCCTACGGCCGCTACGCTTACGACGAATATGCTTCCGAAGAAGACTCCGACCGTGAACATTTACGCTCCTCTCAAACTGTGGTTAGTTTAATTTGCAGTCTACTTCTTACAATGATATCAAATCCTTACTTGTTTGAAACCTCATATGGATATTATACTTTAAACATATCACCTCGTTTTCTAAATGGTGTTGTTGACCAGGGGGCTTCAACTCTTGACAACATTGAAGAGTGGCAATGGAAGCTAACTACACTAATCCGGAAAAAAGATGAGCAAGAGCTAGTTTCACGAGAAAGAAAAGATAGAAGAGATTTTGACCAACTCTCAGCACTGGCTACTCGGATGGGATTACATAGGTATATCAGATGTCTTAACTGTTCATATTTCTTTGTTTGTGTACTGATAATTTTAATCTTTGCAGCCGCCAGTATTCAAAAGTAGTTGTCTTTAGTAAACTTCCGCTGCCAAATTACAGACCAGATCTCGATGATAAACGCCCACAAAGAGAGGTACGCATAACAACTATGAGTTACATTAATACCAAGTTCCTTCTTACTTAATTTCTGCAATGTCATTCATGTTACATAAGAATAAAAACACAAAAATTAACTTTAATGTTCTAGTTTAACAGTGATACAAGATGCATGCACAACACACATGGTAACTTAGACATATGTGATTCTTCAAAAACACATATACATAAATTCATGCTTGTTTTGATACCAGTTTGACAATACTTGGCTAGAAAATATGCTGAAATGGAACGATAAATTTAAAAAATAAAATGAACGAAGGTATGAACAAAATAGTGTGCTATACTCATGAAATAGATCAGCTCTCCTAGAACATTCTACTTCTGAGAGGTAAACCAACTCTCCTATGCTCATTCATTCACTTTTAATACACTTTGATAATGACAACAAACATAATAATATACTTCATAATCCTTATTGGTAGTGTTTCCTAAGCATTAACATACCTTACTAAAAATGGTAATCCTAATCTCTATGATTAAGAAATAATTACTACTACGCATCCCTAAAGACTGACATTAGTTAGTTAAATGTATGTGGTTATGAGGATCGTTTGCATATGTGTAGGTGGTTGTTTCTTCAGAACTACACAGTCGGGTTGATCATCATCTTAAAGCACACCTTTCACGTAAGTCTGTTGCCAGAGATGGGTATCCAAATAACACCTTGCCTACTTCTCCTGGTCCTAAAGTTGAGGAAGGAATTCATGAACAAGATGAGCCTCACAGAAGAAGTCCTGTTGCAGAGGGAATTCTCAGGCGTAAGAGTTTCCAGCTTCGCAATATCCAACAAGATTGGCAGGTTTATCTCAGTCTATTTGAATAGTAGATTATTGTGGTTGCTTTTAGTATATTTTGATCTTCAGTAACTTCATGCATCACCAAGCCCATATAGCAATTGAATGGTTAGATGGGTATTTCAAATGGGTTGGGTAATGGGTCAAAATGGGTATTTTATGGGCGAGTTGGGTCAATCAAGAAACTCCTTATCTAGTTTTTGAATTTTATAAATAACTAATGTGCTAAATCCAAACCAAACCAAACGTACCCAGTATAATCCCACACATAGCTAACGCTATTAGTAGGGTCTGGGGAGGGTGTGATGAGGGCAAACCTTACCCCTATCCCAAGGGATAGAGAGGCTGCTCCCGTTTAGACTCCCGGCTCCATGGGAAAGAAAAAGATAAAAATATAAATAAAATTAATGAGTAATAAAGTAAAATAAATCTAACAGTAATCTAACAATTAGCAGTGTATGACTAGAGTATATTAGTCACAAGAAACACAACACACCTACAAGAAACAAGACATACGCAAAATCTTTGCTAAACAACTCTACTCTCCCACACAACGGGTCACTCATCCTAAAACCCTAATACGACGTCTCCATGAAATCCTATCATTGATCATGTCCTCTGAGAGGTTTAAATCTAGCAAATCAAGCCTAATCCTCTCATCCCACGTTAATTTCGGTCTCCCCCTGCTCCTTTTCCCCTCTACAACGAGAGTTTCCACCGTTCTCACTGGATCTGTGCTCTGTCTCCTCTTGACATGTCCAAACCATCTCAATCTTCCTTCTCTTATCTTATCTGAGATACATGTGACTCCTAATCTCTTCCGAACAACTTCATTTCTTATTCGGTCTTTTCTTGTGTGTCCACACATCCACCTCAACATCCTCATCTCAGCTACGTCCATTTTTCGAGCTTGTGTCTTCTTGATGGCCCAACAATCGGTTCCATATAGCATCGCTGGGCGAACTAATGTGCTAAATAAGATCAGAAAAACTATATTATTACAAAACCAGTTTAGTTTTCTTTAATAAAGCAATTTAGGAGCTTTTTATGTATTCAAATACACTTTGGGTGACTTTCCACCTGTTTGGCTTGTTTAATTTATAGTAAATTCTTTAGCTTAACCCATTAGAGATGAAGTATAACCACAAATGATTAATTGACCTATTAATATGTAAATGGGTTTAAATTGACTCTTTACCCAAGGTGTTTGACTTGATTTCTGCATCTGTTTTCCTGAAGTCCTTTTTGTCATTTCCACAATGGTTGATAAATTGTACGTGTATGCAACTACTGATAGATGCTAAGTGCTAATGTTGGAGCATGGCAGATCATTTTGACATCTTTATATCTTTATGTAGGATTCTGCTGAAGGCCAAAAAATGCAAGAATTACGGAGAAGTCTACCTGCATATAAACAAAAAGAAGCATTGTTAGATGCTATTTCTAGAAATCAGGTGAGTTTTGCATTCATGTTTTACGTTTTTGTTAGTTTTAGTATGTGTAATGCTGTAGGGTACCACTGTTGTAGAATATGATAATTATAGATGATAACTTGTGGTATCACATATTTTTGAAGTTATGATAATTTTATCTTGAGTTCAAATTTTAAACAGGAGACATATAGTTCATAACCTTTATGAAATAGTTAACTTCAGCCAAAAATAATTAAAAATTATGTTGGCAGGTAATTGTGGTGTCCGGAGAAACAGGTTGTGGTAAAACCACACAATTACCTCAATACATCTTAGAGTCTGAAATTGAAGCTGCTCGTGGAGCTCTATGCAGTATTATCTGTACTCAGCCTAGACGAATATCTGCCATGTCAGTTGCTGAGAGGGTTGCAACAGAGCGAGGGGAGAACCTTGGAGATTCTGTAACTTGTGCCACAATTTTTTTTTTTGAGTTTGCAGCTTTGAGTAATATTATAATAGAAAGTAACATGCTTTTATTTTCGTACTTCTATTATTTTCCAAAGGTTGGGTATAAAGTTCGGCTTGAAGGGATGAAAGGAAGGGATACTCGTCTCCTATTTTGCACTACTGGCATTTTGCTAAGAAGATTACTACTAGATAGGAGCCTACGAGGTGTAACTCATGTTATTGTTGATGAGATCCATGAACGAGGGATGAATGAAGGTAACTAAAAGAAACATGTTAACATTTTGATGGCAAGATGGGTCTGTGTAACACGTCAAAAAAGGTTCATATTGAAACGAGTCATTTCTATAATGGCTCTGGTCAGGTCCGGTTGACCTTTAAAAACTTTTTTTTGTAATTTGTTGAAATTGTTTTAACCAATATAGTGTGTTAGTTATGATTACCAAAAACAATATTATTACAATTGTTGTCTAAATCTTTGAATATATCAATCTAAGAGGTTTTGAGGTTGTGCACATTAACAATATACGCTCGCGAGGTGTAACTCATGTTATTGTTGATGAGATCCATGAATGAGGGATGAATGAAGGTAACTAGAAGAATCATGTTAATGTTTTGATGGCAAGATGGGTGGGGTGGGCAATATGACAAAATGGGTTCAGGTTGAAACAGGTATCTGGTCAGGTCCGGTTGACCATTAAAACTCTTTTTTCTAATTCATTGAAATTATTTTGAATAGTTAAAGCGTTAATTATGAAACTAAAAACAATATTATTACAGTTATGTAAATCTTTTAATATATTGATTTTAGAGGTTCTGAGGTTGTCTGCATTAAAAATAGACGCTTGGCAACTTTCAACCTGTTTGTCCTATTTTGATGAACTTTGCTTTCAGCTATTTATTTTTTTATATTACTGTTCGAACCGTTTGAGATAAAGCACAACCGAAATTTAAGCTTTCATATGTAAATGAGTGGAAATGGCTAGCTTTGGTATTAATATTCTAAATCATAAACTTTTGTTTGATAAATATTCATGTCGTGGCAGATTTTCTACTTATTGTTCTAAAGGAGCTCCTTCTTCACCGACCAGAATTGAAGTTAATTTTGATGAGTGCAACCCTAAATGCTGAGCTTTTCTCCTCTTACTTTGGCGGGGCTCCAATGATCCATATTCCTGTAAGTTACTCATGTTAGGTAAAGGGGGTATTTGGATTTGTGTTCTGAAACGGATTATATAGGTTATTTCAAAATAATCAGTTTTTATGTTTTGACCAGATTCTGCCTTTTGATTTAGGGGTTATTAACGAGTTTTAAATAATCAGTGTCATACTAGCTGCAGTGAAAATGATTGTCGAAGTGTAAAATAACATTACCTATTTTCTCCCTTCTTTTAACCTAAATGTAGGTACTTTTACTTCCATATCACAAGTTGTATATCCTTTTGTACAGGAAAATATTCTTTTTGGTCATTTTATGTATTAATTTCTTAATAATCAGAATTTGCTACACACTCCACAACTGTATCTGATCAATGCGAACTTTAAACAACCAGAGCATATCCAAATACTATCTCCTACATCCCATTGTATTATAGCTGGTTGTGTGATTCTGATCATTTAAAAATAACATAATCACTTTTAAATTGCACATCCAAACATCCCCTAAGAGTACAAATTTGCCATTTGCAAGTACAATTGCCACATCTTTATCGCTTCCTTCAGGTTTATGGTAGTTTTGGGTTTGAGCATTATATGATTCTTTCAAGCATGACTCGTCTCTATGTTTAGTATTTTATGGTTATTCATATACATTTTTGGTGTTGTTAATTGTACTATGGTAATTTCTTGTTCTCAGGGTTTCACTTATCCAGTGCGGAGCTATTTTCTCGAGAATATTCTAGAAATGACTGGGTATAGGTTGTCAGTATATAATCAAATTGATAATTATGGTCAAGAGAAAAGTTGGAAAATGCAGAAGCAAACTTTGCGTAAAAGAAAGAGCCAAATTGCTTCAGCTGCAGAGGTATAGGGAGACGGAGTCTGAGAGTATTGCCTATTTTTTCACTGCATTTTGTTTTATATGCTAACTAATATGAAACTTTGTGGATTGGTACAGGATGCACTTGAATCTGCTGATTTAAGAGATTTTAATCCTCGAACTAGGGATTCCTTGTCGTGTTGGAACCCAGATTCAATTGGGTTTAATCTTATTGAAAATATTCTTTGTCATATATGTAGAAAAGAAAGGGCAGGTGCTGTTTTGGTGTTTATGACTGGTTGGGATGATATTAATTCTCTCAAGGATCAACTCCAATCTCATCCGTTATTGGGAGATCCAACCAAAGTTTTACTTCTTGCATGTCATGGTTCTATGGACAGCTCAGAACAGGTATAACATTGCAGATAGCATCTTTTTTCTTCACAGTAATCTCCTATTATTACCAAGTATTTATGCAACTTAATCATCTGCTGATCGTTAAAGAACTTTGTCTAAATATATGGATTATTGTTTGAGGTTAGGTGAGATGAGCTAGGGATGGCAATTTCAACCCACTGGCTTATAATTGGTTCAATTGGGGTTATGATTTATTTCTAACGGGTATTAAATAGCTGCAAAGGAAACGGTCTAATGGGTCGAGAATCACCAAAGGTGTAATTTTTTAATGCATAAAACCTCCCAAATTATTTCACAGTTTTTTAGATTATTATTGAAATAATGTAGTTTTTCTGAATTATGATCACGTTTGACAAACTTTCTCTATAAAAAGTTAATAATTCTAGAATCTAGAACAAATAGTGTTTTGGGTCAAAACAATTTCACTCGACCCGTAACAAAGATGCTACCTGTTTTGACCCGTTACACAACCTGCCGGAATCCCTAAAATTTGTCATCTTTAGGCTCAACCTATGTGGTTGTATGTAGAAAGTTGTAGACCACGATTTAGATAATGTGAATTCTCACCTTGCTGACTAGCCTTCTTTAATGTTTGCCTTTTAATTATATTTATTTATGCTTTTGACTTTTCCTTTATATGGATGCATGTGACACAATTTGTTTTTAAATATTTCTTTATGAAACTTTTTTTCTCAACAAACAAGATACCGCCTTTCTAAATTTTTACCATCTGTCGTAACTTTTCCATCCTCTCCCTTTGGCGGGGATTGATGAAGGTTGAATCCACTTGCTCCAACGATGGTTGGTGTTTGTAGAGATATTTGGGAATCTTAAAATATACTATTAGTTTAACTAGGGTAAATTATACGAAGTTCAAGAAATCAATAATTCTGTAGTTCACATTAATATGGATCTTCATCCAACTATGTGAGCATAAATGGCTTGTCGTTAAGTGTCTTATGATGGGTTGAATATTTTTGATGCTTGATGTGAATCTTAAGACTTCACTCTGCAAGGTAATTGATATTCAAACTTGACATTAACAGGCTTGTTGTCAAGTAAATACCATCTTAGCATTGTCCACCATTTGTTTTACAAAAGAGATGTTTTTCTCATTTAGTATCGAACACCTAATGAACCGGTTTAGAGGAAGGAGAATGAGCTGGTTGGGTTGACCCGAAGTATGGTTTGTCTGAAAATTTTGGATTTTTTCATGTACTTACCATGTGAAATATGATTACAAGACTATATTATTCCAATAATTATGTAAATGTTTGAATAAGATGACTTTAGGAGGTTTTACACATTTGGAAACTTTTGATCCATTTTACTGGTCCTTTTAAACTATTATTTTATTAGTTCCATTAAATTCTGAATACAAATAGCTATATAATATTAGAATGGCTAGAGCTATCTAATGCTTCTTTCATTTGTTGTGAACAGAAATTGATATTCAATAAACCTGAAGATGGTATCAGGAAAATAGTGCTAGCCACCAACATGGCTGAGACAAGCATCACCATTAATGATGTAGTTTTTGTGGTTGATTGTGGAAAAGCTAAAGAAACGTCCTATGATGCACTCAATAACACTCCATGTTTGCTTCCATCCTGGATTTCAAAGGCTTCTGCTCACCAGGTAAGACTAACTTGTATCATTAAGGAGCTTTCAAGAAGTGATTACATCCTTTTATGATAAAAAAAATTAGTTATTTGAA
Source organism: Smallanthus sonchifolius (assembly GCA_023525975.1). Lineage (NCBI taxonomy): Eukaryota > Viridiplantae > Streptophyta > Magnoliopsida > Asterales > Asteraceae > Smallanthus > Smallanthus sonchifolius. Next base: position 43,372,095 of record CM042033.1, read on the forward strand.
CATATCTAATGTTTTCAAAAGGTAATTTAGGAGGTTTATGCGTCAAAAACACACTTTGGACCTGAGCACCCAAAAATAAGATAATAAAAGAAATACGAACAATTTATTAATATGAAAAGCATGAACTATCCGATTTTTCTCTATGTATAATTAAAGAAGCTTAGGGAAACTAAATATTAAATAAAAAAAGAAAACAAATCAGAAAAAAATATTTTCGATATTCTTTTATTGTTTTAAGTCTATCTTTTCACGTAATACTCAAAACCGTCTCTCCTCTCTCTCATGTTTTTTTTTCTTCGCTGTTCTAAACTTCACCAGTGAAAACAACACTCCTACCACGAGCAATAATCTTGGCTTTAAAAAGTGCGCCTCATGCATGTGAGGCGCGAGGCGTCGGTCCTAGTGCTTCACCAGGGCTGGAGTGCCGCGATTACTCGAGGCGGTGCGGCGCCTCATGTATAAGTACCGCACGTAAATTTTCTTTCTAACTTTTTGGTTGATTGTTGGTGAGTTCGGTGACGTTTGGATCTAATAATAAAGCAACGATGAGAGTTGGGGACTGCTTATACTTTTGAGTTTGTTTTCTTTTGTTTATATAATATTTGTTTTCCCTGAGTTTTTTAGCTGTACATGGAGTTTGAAGCTTCTTTAGGTTTGTACATATATAGAAGGGTCGCATTTGGCAGATTTTGTGTTTGGGCTTGAAGCTTCTTTAGGTTGTGTATATCGCTTCTTAGGTAACATAGAGGTTCTTTACATCTTGGTTTTAAAAAGCGCGCTCTGATGCGCGAGACACTTGAGGTGGTTGGAAAAACGCCTTAGGGTGGCTGAAGCGCAGCATTTCCATAAGGCGGTGGTGAGGTGCTGATTTTCGCCACAGGCGGCCTCTTCGCGTGAGGCAGCTCCTTCTGTTAAAATTAGAACACCGAGATGTTGGAGGTTGAGGGAGATGAGGGAGAAGGTTGAGACTTATCTGGAGATGAAGGAGAAGGGCTGTAGAAGACAGAAAACAAAGCTGGTAGCGATGGAGACGGCTGTTCCTTATAAAAATCCTAAATGACTTCTTCTATTTATATAGGTGCTGATTTCTGCTTTATAAGCTTGTACAATAAGCTGATTAAGTTGTTTATTGAGTCCATACATAGACTACTGGTACCTTATGACTACTTGTCCGCTTAAACTTAGGCTTATTTTGGTCATACATAAAGCTTATTTGGTGGTACCTAGAGCTTTTTTTGTCTTTATTTATTTTAAAATTTAGAAAAACAAGTAAAAGACAAATCTGCCATTCTTTTTTCGAATTGCTCCAACTCTCTCTCTCTCACTCACTCTCACCCATCTCAAACCTAGCTCGCTTTTGTCTCCCACCGACAACTACCCCACCTATAAAGGAGCACCTGATGCGGCGCCTCAGGAAAAAACGCCCACCTTAAGCGAAATCGACTGCCTCAGGCCGCTTCAGGGAATCACGAGCCTTTGAAGCGTTTTCTACATCGCCTCTGTCGCCTCACCCCTCATACTTTCTTTTTTAAACCAAGTTCGTTAGATATATAACTTAAAGCTAATGAACCCATTCATATGGAATGGGTTGAATTTGCCACCTCTAATCTTTCTTTTCTCTAGCAGGTTGTCCCACTTTGGTTTAAAATGTGAAATCTGATCTTTTATTTTTGGGAAATACTGATGAATATCTTGAATGTACTGCTAGACTGGCAGTGGAAAATGAAACTGTTTTATACAACATTTTAGGATTTATATGGAACTTGATTTTTGCAAGTGGAAGGTTTGGCTTTCAAAGTCAAAACGAGCCCCTTATTAGAGAGGGGTCAGGGATGGGAGTAGTAGGATTCTTGGTTTAAACGGCGGGTCAGGGGGGTCATGTGACCCGTCGAAACAGGATCAGGTAAAAACGGGTAAGTTTTTAGTACACACCAAAACTGATTGAATCGGGCTGCAGACACTTATTTTTTTAAAAGGTTATGCGTTATTTATGTGTTAAATATGTTTACAAAGCTATATTGTTACAATAATGAATAATGATCTAAAGTTCTTTAAATAAAGAATTTGGAAGGTTTACACATTATAAAGACAACAATTAGAAAGGTCGGTTGGAACTGTTCATGGTAAGCGTTTTAATTGGTTCATGCAACTACGTACAACTTCTAATACTTTTTGTACATGCTAGAAAGGCAGAGTTTTGTTTTATTTATTTTACCTCTGTAGAAAATTATTTGTCTTTATCTAGAACTGCTATGAAATAATTAACAAAGGTTGGTCTGGTCCAGATGGTTAGAACTCTGCACCTTTAAGCACTCTGCCTAGGTTCAAAACTCTATAACCATTTGTTTATTTTTATATCTCGCAAAAAAGCATATTCATATCTACTTTTTGTTCTGATTGTGTATGTCACCTATAAAGCCCCTGCCACTTTTTTTTATATAATTCTTTTTTTTTCTATATGTTATTTACTACCGTTTTGATTTTAAAGCCCCTGCCACTTTTTATTTGTATACTTTTTTTTCTTTTTTTATTTCTTATTCACTACCGCGTGATTTTGTGATTATAACATTTTTATTTCTATTTATCGTAAATATAAATGGCAGCAATAATAATAAAATTTTATTACATTTACTTTAAATATAAATGGTAGCAATAATTATATAAAGTTTTCATTACTATTTAGCTTAAATATAAATAATACATACTTAACCACGTCAGTGTCAGCCACAACGCGCACTAGCAATGTTTCGATTTTTTTTGTTTCTTTTTTTTCTTCTAACAACTTTTAAAATATGATGTTTTATAAATTCAGGATTTTCTGTTTCGACGTGTTTTTTTTTGTATTAACGTTTAGACGTGAGTTTTTTTCGCGGGGTGAATGCCGGTATACAATTTGTCGAAACCGAGCCTTACAAATTTTAGCACTCCCGCCGCAGCGCGCGGGTTTGTAATACTAGTTTGAATACATTTTGGATCCTCTACCTGTTTGACCCGCTCAGCAGAGTTGACTTTAGTTAACCCATTTGACCCATTAGAGATGAAACATAATCTGATTCGACCCATTAATAAATTGATTGAAATTGCCACCTTCAGACAATTTTCAGTTTTACATTTTTGATCTTTTAAATTGTATGATCAAGTTTTTCATCTGTTGTAGAGGAGAGGGAGAGCAGGTCGTGTGCAACCTGGCGAATGCTACCATTTGTATCCCAAATTTGTATACGATTCTTTTGCTGAATATCAGCTGCCAGAATTGTTGAGGACACCCTTACAATCTTTATGCCTCCAAATTAAAAGTTTACAACTTGGTAGTATGTCAGAGTTCTTATCAAGGGCCTTGCAACCACCTGAACCTTTATCAGTAAGTTTATACTTCCAACTTATTCCACCCTGCCAATTTGTGTTTCTGCTTGAATCTTCTATTGTCCCAACACAAGAGTAAAATTTGGCAAATTACAGGTTCAAAACGCTATTGAATACTTGAAAATAATTGGGGCTCTAGATGACAATGAAAATCTTACAGCGTTAGGTAATGATCACCCTGAGTTCAATTGATATCCTCGTATCCTTTTTGTTTCCATGACCTGGAACTTCTTTATAACATGCTTACTGAAACTAGGGTGGCAAATTTGACCCATTTACTAATAGGTGGGCGGATTAAGGTTGTGTTTTCTCTCTTAACAGGTCAAATGGGTAATATTAGTTAAAACAAAACAAGTCAAATGGGTCAATCGGGATAAAAGTCGCCTAAGGTCCATTTTTAATTCACAAAACCTCATAAATCATTTCATTAAAAAAAGTTGGATTATTACTTAAATACTTTTTGACACACAAAATGATAATAAAAAAATAGTTGTCGGTAAAAAAGGTTTAGGGTCAACCCAATCCGACATGAATTGTTTCAACTGAGCCGCTCATTATGCGATCACTAGTAACGAGCTTTCATTACTTATTTAGAAAATTCGACTTAACTAACCTAATCATGGTTGCTTTTTCTGCAGGACGTAAGCTGTCGGTACTTCCAGTTGAGCCCAAACTTGGTAAAATGTTAATATTAGGGGCTATTTTCAACTGCCTCGATCCAATAATGACTGTTGTTGCTGGTTTAAGTGTCCGGGATCCATTTTTGATGCCGTTTGAGAAGAAGGATGTAAGTACCATATGGTTGTCAAAATCACAATAGAGTCCAATTTCTATGAATCTGTATTGCATGAAAACCAACATGGTGGATCAAGATTTCAATTATTTTTAATTGTTAGATTACATATCAATTTCTGCAACAACTGTTAAATGTTATTTACCTCACACCTAAACTGCCATTCAATCTTTATAGTTTGTGAAGTGGACCTCCCTCCATTTAAAGAAATAGGTATACCTTTAACATTATGATGAAATGGACTATGTATATGTATGTATTATGTATGTATGTATGTATGTAGTGTGTGTATATATATTACATGTTACGAATTGTTACGAAAAGTATGTATTACAACAATAATCTGTTCCTTAAAACATAAAGTGATTTAGGAGGTCATACAATTTGGAGGACTTTTGACCCTTTGAAACTGTTTCACTTGTCTTGATTTTTGCAAAATTTATAATTAACCTGTTTGACCCAATAGGGAAAATATATGACCTAAATTGACCCTTTCACCTGTAAATTGGGTGAATGTGCCACTATCTACTAAATTCCACTTGGCAGTTAAGGTTTCAGCTTGGCTACATTGTTCTAATTATAAGATCCATTTGCTTATCTTCCCCTTGGATTTTTTAGCTTGCTGAGTCAGCAAAAGCCCAGTTTTCTGGACGTGATAACAGTGACCACCTTACTCTTCTCCGTGCTTATGCTGGTTGGAAAGCTGCTGAAAGACAGCAATCGGGTCAAGAATATTGTTGGAGAAATTTCCTTTCTTCACAAACCCTAAGAGCTATTGATTCTCTTAGAAAGCAGTTCTATTATTTGCTTCGGGATAGTGGTATGGTTGTTAATATGGAGAAATGCAACACATGGAGTCATGATGAACATCTCATCCGAGCCATCATTTGCTCAGGGTTGTTCCCTGGAATTTGCTCTGTTGTGGTGAGTATGATATATATTGGTTTGTGGAATCCCTTTTCAATTCCTAGAGTTGGAACAATTTGGGGGGGGGGGGGGGGTGGTCAGGTGACAAGCTAAAACGGGTAATTTTTGCAGGTCGAAACGGACTGGTTGGGATTGTGTATGATTACCATTGTTTTTTTTTGAAACAGTGATTACCATTGTTCATCTAAGTTTCGTAATAAACCGATTTTGTTGTTTTCACTATAATACCAATATAATACCAAATTGACCCAGTCTGTTAATAGTATAATTGCCAACTTGTTTTCTCACTTGAATCTATGTTCAGAGACTATAATTAGATGGGCAATGACTCAGTGAGAACAAAATTCAGATAGCAAAGAAGATGAGTAGAAAAAGGGCTGCCAATGAATGCTTATAAACGTATTATTTTTCAGTTTGCTTTGATCAAGTATTTAGTATTTACTGATGCACACCGTTGACCAACCAAGAAACTTGGCCATCAAGGATCCCTATTATTAGGATTCATCTTTTATCATGGAGTCTTTATTATTAGGAGTTATCTTTCATTTTATCTACTTTACTTCCTTCTATTTAGGTTTATACTTATGTGGGATTATCTTTTCTTTTTTGCTGATTAGCTTTCATAGCAAGAAAGTTTAGATTTATCTCCAATTTTTATTTCTAGTTTGTTTCCTAGTTGAAGAATGAAGAACAAGGCCTTTCCTTTTCTTCTATAGCTTGGTCTACGGACGGATTAACACCATTTATACGTGTAGGCTTAATTTCTTACTTTAAAGGACATTTAAACTTCATTTTAAAGGGAGGTGTTTTCTACACCACCAATTTTGATATGTACACCAGTAAAGTACAATATCAAAAGCATACAGTTCAACACCATACTACAAGTTTGGTGCTGAACAAATCATTAGCCATTTTCTAAGGTACAGTGGAAAAAGGAATACCCCCTTGTATTCAATCTCTTTGGGGTAGATACGATTCAAAGATGATCATACAAAAATTTTCTTTTGGTAATTTTGTAAAGTAACCGAATAGTGCAAGGTTCCCTTCTCCATGGGAAATACAAAAGCACAATCTTGTTTGCTACTGGTTTCATTCAATTTTCTTCTGATTTTCCAGTTAAGCCAAAGAACACTGATTTTTTTATTATTATTATTATTATTTTTTTTATCTGCAACTAGCGATCAAACCTCCATATGTTCTCAGCGTATGTTGTGAACTTGTTTTGTTAATAATCATTATCCTAAACTAGGTTTAAAAAGGCGCGAGGCGAGGCGTTTCGGTCCCAAAATCCGAGGCGCCACGCCTCAGGCGCGAGGCGAGGGCTTCACGTATGCGAGGCGAGGGCTTCACGTATGCGAGGCACTAAAACTAAAAAAATAATAAAAAATGTATTATGCATGACACACTTCACTTCTTAATCATAAAAACACAAAACATACTTTAATACTTGGAAGTTAAAAGCTTAGAACATAATTAAACATTCATAAATTGGTCACAGCCTCATAGGATAAGCCCAAATATGGTTACAGGCCTGATTTAGGGTTATTTAAATTGGTCACAGCCTCACAAGTTATGCTCAACTATAGATTTAGGCCCAAATTGGTTTAAATGATGGGCCAAGCCCAACTGATTGAAAGCAAAAAAACGTGAAAATACATGAAGCGGCCCGCGCCTCGCCTCGCGCTTCAAGCCTGAGGCGGCGCCTCGGAGCGCTTCATGTATTTCGGGCGCCTCACCCATTTGAGGCGTTTTGCCCAGCGCCTCGGGCGCCTCGCGCTTAAGGCAGCGCCTCACGTCGCTTTTTTAAACCAAGATCCTAAATCGTGGGTTATATGATAATTGCCTGCCTTTTACATAGGGATGTAAACAAGCTGAGCCGAGCTCGTTTAACTTAAAAGAGCTTGGGCTTGGCTCGTGAGTAGTTTTTCAAGTTCGGGCATGGCTTGTTTATTATTTATTATTTATTTAATTATTTTATTTACATATTTTTATAATTATTTTTGTATATATTTATAATTATAATTTTTATATATAACATAATATACATTATTTAATTATTTTTATCATAGTTTTATATATAACAATAATTATTATATAAATATATATTTAATACCTTAAATAAAAATAATATAAATAAAAGGCTCATTTGGACTCGGACTCGAGCTCGAGCTCATTTAAGCTTTGAGTTTTTAGCGAGCTGATCTTGAGTAGCTCATGAGTTTTACACCCTTACTTTTACAGACCCTTGGTAAGAAGTTCTCAATACTTGTGAATATATGTGATCACAGTAACGGTCTTATGAATCTATAATTATAGTATGCGGTGATGCTTTCAAGTGAATACCTTCTGTATAAGGGCTGCGGACGCTTGTCTGTCATATAAGAGCACCTCGTTTCTTTTTACCGACAGTATCTTTGTTTATATGATATTTATATTAGACATGCTCTATTATCCTACTGGAAAGTAATGAACAATCTTGTTACATTAGTGCAATGGAGTATCTGTTAATTTATTTTTAATTTCTGGTATATACATATGATGATGAAAGCATGTGCATTTTTCTGCAGAACAAAGAGAAGTCAATATCATTGAAAACAATGGAAGATGGTCCTGTATTGCTCTATTCAGTAAGTTCATATTTCTGCTTTGATTTTGTGAAGGCGTATTCCTTCATATGATTTCAATTATACAACTTGCAATTAAGTCCTTGTGTAATTTCATTTCTCTCCCATATAGAATTCAGTTAATGCTCAAGAACCAAGAATCCCATATCCATGGCTGGTATTCAACGAAAAAGTGAAAGTGAATTCTGTGTTTCTACGAGATTCAACAGCTGTGTCGGATTCTGTTGTTCTTTTATTTGGAGGAAGTGTCACGAGAGGTGGTCTGGTAATTAAGTTGTTCATTTGCACTTTTTATCATCTTATATGAAAGTTGGAAAAATCCATTGTTTATTTATTCGTCTACTTTTGGGGAAATAGGATGGACACTTGAAAATGCTGGGGGGTTACTTGGAGTTTTTCATGAACCCTGGCTTGGCAGCCACTTATCTTGCCTTAAAGAGAGAGCTCAATGAACTTATACAGATGAAGGTAAAGTGGTAAATATTTATTTTGTGTCAAAATGGTTGCATTATTAATAGTATATGTGTTACTCGGGGCATTTTTTTCGAAATTGTTTGCATCTTTTATATATAATTAGTAATAATCTAAATTTAGAGGTACATGCTTAAGGATTAGCAACTTTCTTTTGACCCATTTACCCACTAAACCTGTTTGACCCGTTTCATCTTGGGCTAATTTTATAAATTTGACCCCATAGTTATAAAATTTAACCTGAATTGACCGGTTCATAAGTGAATGAGCTGAAATTTCCACCTCTACTATAAGGCGGCAATTTCAACACATTGACTTGAAATCTGTAAGGCTTCCAAACCGGGCATCCTACAGTTGGTTCTCATCACAGAGTATTCTTTTGAAAATACTTAATTCTTTATAAATACATACAGCGGAAGCCTTATCTCACGTCAATAATTATATCTTAAACCCATTAATTCGTTTTACATTACCTTACGAATGCATATACACCAACCTGAGTAGCACCGCTCCTAAGCCAAGATACATCATCACCCAAGCTCACCTGCAAAACAGTCTAACGTACATACAAAGTCAGCTACGCTGAGTGAGTTCTAACAGTTTATCTTAAGCAGAAACCATCTCGTCAGAAATATCATTTATATCAACTCAGGACATACCAATCTTTTATAAAACGATTTATCATTTATTAATATATCGGTAACCCCTGTTATCTACCATTCCCCATAAGATCCCAATAACCCAAGGCTTACCTCATAACCCTAACCCAGTAAGTCTCACCGACATGGATCGAGCTTACTACACTACAAACCCGTAACCTACTACACGTATCAACACGAAGTCCGGTTATCTTTCCCGAACCCTAGACATAGACCTGACAAGCCCTAACCAAGACTCTCACAAGGTCTACTAACACAACAGTTGTAAACACGACATCGTTCCGACACAACAGTCAGTCTAATGCTCAACACCAAAGCAATAGCATCACAACACAATTAATATCAATTAACATTTGCATACAATTAAGCCAAACATTTATGCACACAACAATTACCTTTGAAGGATTTCACAGATCTCCTCACAGCTACCCTCGTCAGGGTTCCCGTCGGGACGTTTGACTTACCTCGAGTACCCCCTGGGTCTCAACACCACCCCGAAGGCCATTTGTCACATAAAGTGACTTCTCGAAGGACCTCGTCCTCCACAATCATCGATTTGCCATGTCATAAGGACAACGACGTCAGCCCACATCACACGCACAAGTAACACATAGCAGCACACATTCAAAAAACTATGTCTCGTTACCTAAGCACATACCACGTACGTGCATCCATAACAACACCTCCTAATCGTACCTGCACGGCATGTAAACTCCTCCCCAGACTCACCCCAAATAGGTCATTATACGACACACGACCATCATACCCACATCTAGCCCACGCATCCTAACGACAACACACATACCCTTAGCCCTATATTTGAATATTTAAATTCATAAACTCATCGGGTTAAACCCAAAACCCGTAACACGTTTAATTTAATAAACCATCTTGCAAGTATGTACGATAGCCCCAAAACGGTAAAAACAGTAAAGAGGGGATTAGAAACTCACTGGTTACGCTGAGTCCAAGTCCTTGCTCTGCACCCCGATCACTCGCTCAAATCCCGAACCTTGGCGATGTGTGAAGTTCCCCGCTCGAAACCACCGTGGAACCACCGTTTCCGGCCTCCCCGATCCCGGCTTCTCTCCCTCTCTTTTTCTCCTTGCCGTCGTGCGCAACCTAGGCCGAATGACCTAGGGTTTTTCCCTAACAAGATATTTAAATGCTTAAGGGTTTACATCTGGGTCCTCGGATTCCCTTTTCGCGCGTTTTGATCCCAAACCGTTCCCTAATTGGCTAACCGGGTCCTCTAATTTTTTTAAATCTAGTTTTATGTGAAAACTTTTACTGACTGCGCCATTTACTAGAGATATGGGCCACCCATCAACCCGAACCATTAATAAGTGGGTTTTCGGGATGTTACAAAATCGGGTCAGTTTTAGCTGGATAATCTCTCACTGGCAGAATGGGTAACTTGACTAAATTGAAATCGGTCAAACACGCTGAGGCTCTCAAAAGTGCTTGGAAGTTGCCCAAGGTGTTTTTCAAATGTTCTTAGCTCTCAAATTTGATTTATTGATAATTTAGTTACTAGTTTAGTAGAATAGATTTTATAAACATATTTATTGCATTGATTGTTATATAAGAAATTAAATTTTAAAATTTGATATGCCGCACCTGACCCTGTTTGCGGTTTGAACCCTATTAACTTACCAGTTTGACATGTTACCCAAACCGTTCGACTCACCCGTTTTGCAGCTGCTACTGTTATCCTATGCGCATGTATGAGTAACACGAACTGGATGTGTGCATATTGCTAAACCTTTACATGTTTCTTTTCTCATAATTCCGATCACAGCTTCTGAACACCAAAATGGACATAGGCCAGAACAATGATTTCCTGGAGTCTCTAAAACTATTGATATCTGGGGATCGATGTGAGGGTAGATTTGTGTATAACCGTAAAGTTTTATCAGTTCCAGAAACTACCAGGAAACAGTCAGATAAAAACGGCACTCGTTCAGTAAGTGGCGGTGTAGCTGAGCATGAAAATTCCAAGAATCACTTGCAAACGCTACTTCTAAGAGCGGGTCATCAACCGCCTACCTACAAGACAACACAGTTGAAGAACAATAACTTTAGATCCACTGTGATTTTCAATGGCTTGGATTTTGTTGGCGAAGCATGTGGTAGTAAAAAGCTTGCAGAAAAGAGTGCTGCATCCCACGCTCTTGAGTGGTTAACGGGTGAGACCCGATCATCACAGAAGGCGGTTGACCACATCTCAACCTTACTAAAGAAAAGCAAAAAGAAGAGTCGAGTTCATTAAATCCAGGTATATATCCCATTTAAATCTTCTTTGGATTATTATTTTGATAATATTGTTTTCTTATTCATAATTAAAACATTAATTATCCGATCTATACTAAATAATGATCTCTTTTGGTCCTTTCTCTGTGCAGTGCAATATGTTGAAGAGGTGGAAAAGTAAAAAGAGCACGAATTGAATAGAAGGAATTCAAAGTGTCGTGCCAGGTGAGGTGGTACTAACACATTTGGTTACGAATTGAATAGAAGGAATTAAATGTTTTGCCCTCATGTCCAGATGGTCATCAGGTACGAAAGAAAGTATAGTTTTATTATTGTTGATCAGTTATGTACGGATCTGGATGCTTAACACTTAACACTCGTGTCTTGGAATTTGTAATTATTTTCTTCTTATTAGTTATTTCGCAGTACATGTTAATTGATCGTTTTAGCTCTAAGTTTTTTACTACATTTTTGTTATGAGACTAGTAGAACCAATTCAAACGATCAGTTCAACTGATTAACAACCAATGTGTGAACCGAGAGTGTTGCCTCGTTTATTATTTATTAACTATTTAATTGATTTATATTTATAATTATTGTATGAATATACATAATTATAATTTTTATATATACGATTCATGTATATTCAGTTATAGTTATAAAAGTTAATTGCACAAATGGCTCCTGTGATTTGATCAAATTGCATGTTTAGCCTTAAAGTTTTAAAAATTACAAATTTAGCCTAAACTTTTGTGACCTGATTACACCTTTAGCCTTTGATGTTAATACCAGTTAGTTTTTAACAAAAAATTAGTCCAAGTGTCATCCACGTGACTTACGATTACAAAGTTAACCTTAAAATGAGTTGAAATCAGTAAAAATCGGTAAAAAAGTTAGTGATTTTAATGAACTTTTACTAATTTTTTACAATTTTTTTACTTATTTTGACTGATTTTAACTTTTTTTAGGGTTAAGTATACAATCGTAAGTCACACGGATGGCACACGGACTAATTTTCCTTAAAAAACTGACTGGTATTAACGTCAGTGGCTACAACCAGGTCACAAAAGTTGAGACTAAGTTTGCAATTTTTAAAACCTATGGGTCAAACATGCAATCTAATCAAACCCTAAACGCTAAATGCTAAAAGCTAATTTCTAACCCTAAAATCTAAGATGGTAGTGTTCGACGACGCTATTCCAACGCCTCCAGAATGATGTAAACGAAGTTCGTTAGAGTTGTCGCGTGTCATTTTTCAAATCCTATTTAGATAAAATAGATTTTTTATTTGAACTTTCCCCCCGTCACACACACACACACACACATATATATATATATATATATATATATATATATATATATATATATATATATATATATATATATATATATGTTTGAGTTCATGAGAAAACTTATTTTCATAAAAAACCAAAAAACTACTCATTAAATGTACTGCATATGTGTAGTACACCAAAAAAATCTAACCCACCCCCAAAAACCTAAACCCCCACCCCACCTCCACCTCCACCTAAAAACCTAACCTAACCCCACCCCACTCACCCCCAAAAACCTAAACCCCCCACCCAACCCCTCCTGAAAAACCTAACCTAAAAGCTAAACTAAACCCAATTGCATATGTGTAGTACACCCCAAAAACCTAACCCACCCCTAAAAACCTAAACCCCCCACCCCTAACAAAAAACCTAACCCCACCCCACCCCACCCACCCACCCACCCACAAAAACCAAAACCCCCCACCCACCCCCTTTCAAAAACCTAATCTAAAAGCTAAACTAAACCCAAAAGTTAACCCCACTATTTTTTCGAGTTTTTTTTAACGAGAACGACGTGGGAAACATGATCTCCGAACTAGTTTTTTAGTTTTTGATTTATATTTTGAGTTATGATTTTTTTACCTTTAATAAGTAGTTTTTTGGTTTTCTCATGAACAATGAGTTTTCTTATAATCTTTCCCCTATATATATATATATTAATAAGTAGTTTTTTAGTTTTCTCATAAATAATGAGTTTTCTTATAATCTTTCTCATATATATATATATATATATATATATATATATATATATAGGGGAGGATTATTCTACAAATTCTAAAAAGTGTAAAAGTTTTTTAAAAACCCCACCACCACCCCCAAAAGCCTAAAACCCCCACCCCACCCTCCCAAAAACCTAACCTCCACCCCACCCCACCCCACCCCACCCCACCCCACCCCACCCCGACCCGAAAAACCTAAAACCCCCCACCCCCAAAAACCTAAATCCTAAAAAAAAAAACCCTAAAAAGCCATCTAAAATCACCACCACCACCCCCCAAAAAAAATAAAAATAAAATATATATATATATATATATAGGGGAGGGTTATTCTACAAAGTCTAAAAATCGTAAAAAGTGTAAAAAGTCTTTTAAAAACCCCACCCCCAAAAACCTAAATCCTAACCAAAAAACCCTAAAAAGCCGAAAAAGTCGTTTAAAAACACCACCATCACCCTCCAAAAGCCTAAACCTCCAACCCAACCCCCCCAAAAACTAACCCCACCCCACCCCCAATAACCTAAAACCTCCACCCCCACCAAAAGCCTAAATACTAAAAGCTAAATCCTAAGAATAAATCTTAAGGCAAAAACTAAATCCTAAAAGCTAAGATCGTAGAGTTCGACGAGGCGGTTCCAACGCCGCCGAAATGAGTAAAATCATTTTAAGGAAAAAACTAAACCCTAAAAGCTAAGATCGTAGAGTTCGGCGAGACGGTTCCAACGCCGCTGAAATAAGTAAAATCGGAGTTTGTATGAGCCGGTTATAAGCGTTTTAAACGACTTTTTACACTTTCTTGACTTTTTAGCGAAACCTCACAGTATATATATATACATAAGATAAGTATATGGAGAAAACACATTGAGTTGAGAAAACTATGGAAACTCTGTTTTAACGTATGTAACAGCTAAAAATTGGTGAAAAATTAAAATGGAAAATATTTTTTAGATAGATTCTATATCTAATTTTATAACTTTTGCAAAAAAAAAAAAAAAAATCAAAAAAGCGCCGAGTAGTTTTTTTTATAATTTTTTTTTATAAAATCGTTGAACGTTACGTATGTAAAACGTGAATTTTTGTCATTTTTTCATTTGTTACATATGTTACTGCTGACGTCATGCTGACCAATATTTAAAAAAACGTTAATTTTCAGTTAATTTTTCAAGATTTTTTTTAAAAAAAAAGTACTTGGCGGTTTTTTGTTTTTTTGGTAATGAAAATAGTAATAAAAAAGGCTAAAAAAAAATAAGTTACATTAAGTTTCCATAAGTTTTCTCAACTATATATATATATATATATCTTCCAACTATCAATAGGTTGATTGTTTCGCTCCTGTATTTTCCAAAAAACACCGATTCTCTCGCTGATACATGAAAATAAATAAAATAAAATAAAAAGGGGTCAACTTGTTCCAATTATTGGAAGAGTTCTTTACGACCCTTTTTTTACTCAGGTTAATCCCATGGTAACGTGTAAGGCCGAATTTATCAATAGAATTGAGGCCTTAGAGACTGAAACAATCGAGATAGAGCCGTAGCTATGAGTTATGGTATGCTAACCATATTTTATGTGATAACCATGATAATCATCTTTCCATCATTGATTTTTTTGATTTATGGTTGAGATTTATTATTATTATTATTGGTAAATTAATAAAGATTATGTGTTTTTTCGAAAAATAAATACAAAAATTAGAAGATTTTATTTACTCTATCAGAACATAATCCAAAGGATCACTGAACTCCATAGCAACTGAGTATTCATCCAAAACAAAAAGTAAATGAGTTATCTCATTTATATAAACAAAAACCTTATCTTAAAAAAGAAATACAAGAACTTGAGAATAAAAAAGTTATCCTATCTTGCGGATAAAATGATTTCCATCACACAAAAGCTAAAACAAATTTTTAACGAACAGCTAGAAACTCATTCAGCTGAACAAATAAATGAACTAGTTCAACTAATGTCCCTAAGTGACGAAGAATGTGAACAAAAATTTTCTGAAAATAAAGAATTAAAAGAAAAATATTTTCCAGAAATCAAATGACATGTTTTTGCTGTTCAAGAACCCAAAACTGAAGAAGAATACTCATCTGAAGAAGAAGAAGAAACCTCAACATACAATAATAGGATGAACCAAACTAATACTAGTAGCAGTAGTTACAAAAAATCCTATAGAAAAATGAATACAGAATTTTCTATCCCTATCACAAAGGCATACCCAATTCTAATAATGGTAGTTCAACTGCAATTGACACCATTAAAATAGACTGTATCTTCGATCTTGAAAAAAGAAAGGAAGTTATAGACAAATGAAATACCGAGATTAGCCTTGTGAGGGAAGCCATAGTTTATGTGACGCCTACGTGGCACCAAAAATCCATCACCTTCACCCTTCCATTACACATAGTCTTACTTGTCAATGGTATGCTAACCACATTTTATGTCATAACCATGATAACCATCTTTCCACCATTGATTTTTTTGATTTATGGTTGAGATTTATTATTATTATTATTGGTAAATTAATAAAGATTATGTGTTCATTTATTGTGTATAGGGGTATGTTGGGTAGATTACCATTTTTTATTTATACAAATCTCACAAATCTCTCATTCTCTCTCTTTCTTCATTCTCTCTCTTATCTCTCAAATATTTAAATTTTATGTATTAACAAGCTTGAATTAAAACAAGAATCAAAAGCAAAAAAAATTCTCAATCATAATAATGAGTGCATATAGACAAATCAAAACTACTACTATTCCATCCAAATTAAAAAAAACCAAAGTCATCAATTTTATACATATATGTATAACAAGAAGTGTAACAATCATACACAAATAACCAAATTTAAAAATTGATGTAAATTACTGAGTTACATATACGTATCAGACCACAACTTGATAAAACCTATGTTACATATACGTAACATATGTGTTACATATATGTATCAACCGTGTTACATATACGTACCACATGTGTTACATATACGTACCACATGTGTTACATATACGTAACTAGTACTGAAAAAGGTAACCTGAAAAGTTCCTCGCTGTTAGTTTGATCAAGAAGCAAAACTAAACCCATTGGAAACAAATAATGATAATATTAATGATAATAATCTAAGAGAAAAAGAACACAAACAAATAAAACATATGTATACATCTTCCTTAAACTTCTTGTTATATATATATATATATATGGGACGTATCGGTTGTAAACTGTCACACCCCGCCAGGGCGGAAACGCGAGGCGCGACTTTCACTGGTTTCCAAAGCATATGATTACCGCAAACACATACATGTAATTGGATACATAACTGAATTTAAAATATTTACATTACAAAATATCAAGTTGAGTTTACAAATGTTTAAGATTTCGCAAATATGACTCAAGATATGAGTTATACAAGAGAAATCCTCCCAAAAGCCGTATCCACGTGCATGCATGTAACCTACATTGCTAACCTGATGACCACGTTCAATTTCCTGAAAACATACTTAAAACTGTCAACACGAGGTTGGTGAGTTCACAAGTTATTATAAAGAGTTATCATAAACCCAATGTTTAAATCTGATCTTTTTGCCGATCAAAACTCTTTGTTAAACCTGATCATTTTAACCTGATCAGTACTCTTTCGTTTAAACCTGATCACTTTAACCTGATCAGAATTCTTTACTTTAAACCTGATCACTTTACCCTGATCAGAACACTTTTGTGTAAAACCTGATCATTTTAACCTGATCAGAACTCTTTTGATAAACCTGATCACTTTACCCTGATCAGAACTCTTTTGTGTAAAACCTGATCATTTTAACCTGATCAGAACTCTTTTGATAAACCTGATCACTTTACCCTGATCAGAACTCTTTTGTGTAAAACCTGATCACTTTACCTTGATCAGAACTCTTTTGTGTAAAACCTGATCATTTTAACCTGATCAGAACCCTTTTGTATGTATTACCAATGAATATGATTACTAATCCGATCTATTGACCCCATTTGTAAGCTTGCAAGGAATACAAAATAGTATGTAATGTACGAGACCGTAACCAAACCCCAACTTTCTGTGCCTCCCCTCGCCTTTCTGCGAGTAAGACAATATGCGGTCATTCGGCCATTTTGACCCCTGGTTAGCGCGACTAACCATGACCGGAGGCGTCACCCCCAATAGTACTATTCATATAATCCCGGGCTAAATCCATAGCTAATGGTTACTAATTTATTACGAGGACTTTAAGCGCTTTATTGTTCCCTCAATACATACATACGGTCAGATCATTAGTTCCATTCATTTATACACAAAAGTCTTTTACAAGTATGTTTCCACCCCAAATCATTTCAAAAACTTAGAAAAAGGGGATTAGTGAAACTCACCTCGACAGTATGAATGCTAGCAAAAATTTGAATGACGGCAGATTCGCCTATCCGTATCCTATTTACACAAGGATAACATACACGTTAAGACTACTCGTCTTAAACGCAATTTGTTCACTTGACTTAGCCGATCTGATTACTTTTGTTTTAATTATCTTTTTAGTTTTTCCAACCTTGTTTTGTTATGAAAATAGTTCTGAGTTACTGCCTTATGGGGCTGATAAACAGGTATCGAAACTTTCTTAGTTTCGATTGACCAGAACAGATGTCGAAACTTCCTAGTTTCGACAGGGCAAAACGGTTATCGAAACTCCTAGTTTCGATTACGTAATAGGCATCGAAACTACCTAGTTTCGATTAAGCAATATGTATCGAAACTACCTAGTTTCGATTGAACAAATAGATATCGAAACTCCTAGTTTCGATAGAACAACCGGTATCGAAACTCCTAGTTTCGATTGAATAACTGGTATCGAAACTCCTAGTTTCGATCAATAAGTATCGAAACTCCCAGTTTCGATTGACCAACAGGTATCGAAACTATAGTTTCGATACCTGCACTTTGATTTACAGAATTCACTCTGTATATTTTTATGTTCAAATCTCGAATTTGACACACTTTTCTTGTTATCTTAGTTGCGTTTGAACGATTTACATGTTCAGCTACGGTTTTAAAGAAAATGAAATGGATAATATTGAGTTTTTACCTCAAATAGAGAATGGTTTCTGAGAAACAGAGAATGATCTTGAGCTCCTTAGCTCGATTCTTGAGAATACACTGGGAACTCTTCTTATAGCACCGAAATCTGATGAATTTTGCCTTGAACTGGACTTCGATTTGAAAGGGAATTGAGAATTTGCCGTAAGAAAAAGAGAAGGTTTGAAAGGAATGGTGAAGTTTCGACTGAAGGGTATGGTTTTCATCTGAATCAAAGTGAATCAGGCAAATGGGAGCATGGCTCCCCTGACTCTCGGCCAAGAAAGTCAAGAAGTGGGTTTGGGGTTAATGATAACAATTTTTAAATATTAATTTATTATGGTATTAGTATCAATTAGAGTTTTAAAGGGGTAATTTAATTCAGTTTCGATTCTTCACGGTATTATAATTTTTAACCATTTTATGGCTCGTTGAAGAAAATATTAGAATCTTGGCTCAACGTAAATTTTGTGTAATATACATATATATATATATTTTTCTGGTTATTTTATTTAACCATTTACGTTCGCATTAAGTCGGGTTATCCTGCTTACTTTTTCTAGTAACTCTTTACGGTTTACTAGACTTGGAACAAACTTCTTTGCTAGACTTCTTGACTTTACTTAGTCAAAATAAAATATCAGGAAATAATAATTATGAACGTGCGTTTATGAAATGTGGATATTGACCTGAAATGCTGGGTGTCACATTCTCCCCATGTTACAGAGAATTTCGTCCCGAAATTCAGTTCTTGTCACTCTGACTTGGTGTTTTTGTAAATAATGACGGGTACTTGGATTTCATTTTATCTTCCCGCTCCCACGTATACTCGGGGCCGCGCTTTGAATTCCAACGTACCTTGACCAGCTTAACACGGCTGCGCCTTGTTCTCTGAACCTTCCAATCTGTGACTTCCATAGGTTCCTCAATGAAGTGCAACTTGTCGTCTATGTGAATCTCATCAGGCGGTATTATTAATGTCTCGTCTGATAAACACTTCTTGAGATTTGATACATGGAACGAATCATGTACATTGCTTAGTTCTTGTGGCAACTTGAGCTTGTAAGCTACAGGGCCAACCCTAGCCAATATTTCAAACGGTCCAACGTACCTAGGGTTAAGCTTGCCACGGTTGCCAAATCTTGCAACTCCTTTCCAAGGTGAGACCTTTAACATGACTTTGTCTCCTACTTGAAATTCTAAAGGTCTTCGTCTGTTATCCGCATAACTCTTTTGTCTGTCACGGGCGGCCTTCAGACGATCCTTGATTTTGAAAATCTTATCTGTGGTCTCTTGAATAACTTCAGGACCAGTTAAATGTTTGTCGCCAACTTCTGCCCAACATAGTGGTGAACGACATTTTCGACCATACAAAGCCTCAAACGAAGCGGCTTTTATGCTGGTGTGGTAACTGTTATTGTATGAAAACTCAGCTAGTGGCAAATGAGTATCCCAATTTCCACCGAAGTCAATTGCACACGCACGGAGCATATCCTCTAAGGTTTGAATGGTTCTTTCACTTTGACCATCTGTTTGTGGGTGATATGCCGTGCTCATGTCAAGACGTGTGCCCATGGCTTCTTGTAACGATTTCCAGATTCTAGACACGAATCTGCTGTCTCTATCAGAGATAATAGAAATTGGTACTCCATGCCTAGCCACAATTTCCTTGATATAAAGCTTTGCAAGTTTCTCGGTTTTATCCGTTTCTTTGATGGGTAGAAAATGAGCTGATTTCGTCAAACGATCGACGATTACCCATATAGTGTCATACCCACTCGACGTCTTGGGTAACTTTGTAATGAAATCCATGGAAATCTGTTCCCATTTCCATTGAGGTATCTCGGGTTGTTGTAACAATCCCGACGGTTTCTGATGTTCTGCTTTTACTTTTGAACATGTCAGGCATTTACCGACATAAATAGCAATTTCTCCTTTCATGTTCGGCCACCAGTAGAATTCTTTCAGATCTTTATACATTTTATCCGAACCTGGGTGAATGGAGTACCTGGACTTGTGGGCTTCGTCCATAACCAACTCCCGTAAGTTACCAAAACATGGCACCCAAATTCTATTCATGAAGTATAAAGTGTCATCTGACTTTGGTTCCAACTGCTTTATCATTCCTCGTAAAGCTTCATTCTGACTGTTTTCTTCTTTGATTGCCTCTTGTTGTGCCATCCGAATTTGAGTCGTGAGACTCGTATGAATTGTCAATTCTAGGGCACGAACACGGAGTGTTTTAACTCGTTCTTTACGACTTAAGGCATCTGCTACGACGTTTGCTTTGCCAGGGTGATACTTGATATCACAGTCGTAATCATTCAGTAGTTCTACCCAACGACGTTGCCTCATGTTAAGTTCTTTCTGATTAAAGATGTGCTGGAGACTCTTGTGGTCTGTAAAGATAGTACATTTTGTACCGTATAAGTAATGTCTCCAAATCTTGAGTGCAAACACAACTGCACCCAATTCCAAGTCGTGGGTCGTATAATTCTTTTCGTGCACTTTTAGTTGTCTGGATGCATATGCTATGACTTTTTCTTTCTGCATCAACACACATCCCAGACCTTGGTGTGATGCGTCACAGTACACAATGAAATTGTCAGTCCCTTCAGGAAGGGATAGGATTGGTGCACTGCAAAGTTTTTGCTTCAGCAATTGAAAAGATGATTCTTGTTTAACAGTCCAATCAAACTTTTTGTCCTTCTGGGTTAACGTGGTCAAAGGCAAGGCTATCTTTAAAAAATTCTCGATAAATCGCCTGTAATATCCTGCCAAACCCAGAAATTGACGCACCTCAGTCGGAGTTCTTGGTGCTTCCCAGTTTTTGATAGCTTCAATCTTGGATGGATCCACATGGATACCCTTCTTATTAATGACATGTCCGAGAAAGTGAACCTCTTGGATCCAAAACTCACACTTAGAGAATTTAGCATAAAGCTTCTCATTCCTGAGTAGTTCCAAGATTAATTTCAAATGATATTCATGTTCCTCCTTGGTTCGTGAATATATCAATATGTCATCGATAAACACAATCACGAATTTATCCAAGTACGGCTTGCACACGCGGTTCATGAGATCCATGAAAACAGCTGGTGCATTAGTCAACCCAAATGGCATAACTAGGAATTCATAGTGACCGTAACGAGTCCTAAAAGCCGTTTTTGGTATATCTTCTTCCTGAATTTTCAGTTGATGATACCTTGATCGTAGATCAATTTTTGAATAGAAACTGGAACCTTGAAGTTGATCAAACAAATCGTTTATTCGAGGAAGAGGATACCGATTTTTGATTGTCAGTTTGTTCAACTCTCGATAATCAATGCACATTCTAAAGGTTCCATCCTTTTTCTTTACAAATAGGACCGGAGCTCCCCATGGTGAGAAACTCGGTCTTATGAAACCTTTGTCAAGTAACTCTTGTAGTTGGCTCGACAGTTCCTGCATCTCGGAAGGGGCTAGACGATACGGTGATCGTGCAACTGGTGCGGCTCCTGGTACTAGGTCGATCTGAAACTCGACTTGTCTTGATGGTGGTATTCCTGGTAAGTCCTCGGGAAATACCTCCGAGTAATCTCTAACGATTGGTATGTCTTCAAGTCAACGTTCTTCGGGTTTCTTCTCGACGATGTGAGCCAGGAATGCACAATAACCCTTGCGTAGATACTTATGAGCTTTCATGCAATTTATCGTTTTTAACATCGTTCTACACTTTTCGCCTTGAATTGACAGAATTTCTCCACTTGGTAGTGGGATACGTACAATCTTCTCGAAGCATACTATCTCGGCACGATTCTTGGTTAACCAATCCATACCAATAACAATATCAAAACTCCCTAACTCGACGGGTAGAAGGTCTATACTGAATGTACGGTTTTCTAAACATAAAGTACAACCCCTAAAGACCTCTCCGGTTTCTATTAATTTCCCATTTGCTAATTCATTTGTATAACGTTGATCTAGTTTGCTGGCCTTAATACCGAGTAAGGATTTAAAATCATTCGACACAAAGCTCATATCCGCACCCGAATCAAAAAGTACAGAGGCATAGTGATTATTTATCGGGAACGTACCAGTGACGATGTTCGGGTCCTGGCGTGCGTCCCTTGCACCCATCACAAATGCCCTCCCTGGTGCATGAGCGTTGTTCTGATTCTTCCACTTGGGACAATCCTTCTTGAAGTGTTTTAGATCACCACATACAAAACATCCCGGTTTGATTTTCCCCAATCGGTTGTTAGTTCGACAAGCTTGAGTGGTGTGACCAAATTTGTCGCATTTTCCACACTTGATGCAAACACCGGCATGATGATTTCCACACCTCTTACATCTCGGTAGGCCCCTATCATACTCCTTTCTTTCCACTGTGTTGGCTGCAAAAGCCTTCACAGTTCCTTGTTTCTTAAACTCTTGTTTTCCAGATTTGTTACTTGAATTTCCCATCCATTTTCTTTTCTCCCCAGATCTACCTTCCTCATTCTCCTTCCTCACAAACAATTCATTACGTACTGCATCATCCTTTAGTTTGAATGCTAAAGTTATAGCACTCTTGGCATCTATTGGATTAGATGATGTTACCATGCTACGAATTTGAGGCGCAAGGCCCCACAGATACCTTTCAACACGCTTATGTTCTGGTGTGACCATATGCGGTACCAGAAGTGCCAATTCATTGAAGCGGTCGGTGTATCCCGCTACATCATCTCCTATCATCTGTAGATTCCACATCTCAGTTTCAATCTTTTGCAATTCGTTCCGAGGACAGTATTCCTCAATCATCATGTTTTTCAAATCTTCCCAAGATAATTGGTACGCCGTCTCTCTCCCCAAAGTCTTCATTTGAGTATTCCACCAAGTTAAAGCTTTATCAGTGGGTGTACAGGTAGAATACTTCACTATGCAGTCAGCTGTGCATTCACTTATATCAATCACCGACTCCATATGTTCTATCCATCTCATTAGTCCTACTGCACCCTCGGTGAAATTAAAACTGCGGGGTTTGCAGGATAGGAAGGCCTTGTAGGTACACTTCCTATTTGGAGCATCTGCAGGATCACAAGTCATAACGTCATTAATTCGGATCATGACTATGTGTTATGGCTTATTTATTTATTTATTTATTTTTTTTTATTACCTCCGGAACCTCCGGCTGTACCGCTACCCCCTGCGGTACCGCTACCTCCTGCACCTCCTCCGCTATTTCGGTTTGCTTCATACTGCTCTATAGCGGCAGCTACTCGCTGTGCTATTAGTTGTTCCATGTTTGGGGAAATTGTCTCGTTGTTGTCACCAGTAGTGTTACGGGGTGTCCCACGCTTAGGTGCCATGACGTTCTTTCTAACATGTCAATTAAAAAGAAACAACATCGTATATCAATAATGATAGATCATGACATAAGGATACCACAACATCAAACATGAACAACTATCATTACAACATAAACCATTACATACATAGTCAAAACATACATAGTACATTGTTCCCAAAAGATAAGGATACAAAAAGAGATGGGTTCACATGACCTCATCAGTACTAAAGTTTTAAACTACATAATGTACTATGGGCACAACCCGCCCATAATAGGTTTAAAAGAAGAAGTGGGAGTACAACCCAATCATCATGGCAAGTCCTGCCATGACAAAGCTAACTCTTGCCACAAATTCTGCAGCCAAAGTCCTCTCCTCCAGCGCCTCCACCATGTCTCGGACCGTGAGAGTGAACTGCCAGTCCATATCAGCTCTCAACTCGAGGTAGTCAGTGGCACTCTGTATGTCTCGAGTGCTATCCTCCAGAGTCTGTACTCGAGATCCGAGCCCTTGACGTAAGCGCCTGGTTGCATCCCCCTGTGCCCGAATATTATCTAGGAGATCATCAAGACGCTCCTCATGCGTACGAACGCGAGCTACCAAGGTAGGCACAGTGAGCTCTATGGCTTCCCCAGTGTGGGGTAGGGGTGTTGGGGAGTTAGAAGACTCTCCAAGCTCAAAGGTAGATGGGATGCTCTCCATCTCCCTCCAACGTGCCAGGGTACGAGGCATCCAACGGATGGTTCCCACGGTAGGGTGGTAGCAGGGTCGTTGCCTCGGTGGTTCCTCATCGGTCTCCAAGTCTTCCGGGTCACGGGCTGCTAGAGTTCTCTTGCGCGGAAGTCGAACCTTCTTCTTAGCACTTTGCACTTTAATTGGCCCTCCGCTTTTCTTTTGGTAGAATATGGGCGGTTCTCCCAGGGCGACATTGGGTGGTGTCGAGATGCGAACTTGTACTCGATTTTTGGGGCGTGTGGCGGAAAGTTCCTCGTTGGATTCAGAGTCAGAGACGGGGTCAGAGTGTGAATATGACGACATACTTGTGACTACAATATCCACATGACATGATGACTGGTTATGCAATGCTTATGCAATGAAAACATTTTAGTTAGTCATTCTAATTATAGACTAGGTTCCGTTTTAGACACCTAGTTCGCTATAATCAATGGCTCTGATACCAAGTTCTGTCACACCCCGCCAGGGCGGAAACGCGAGGCGCGACTTTCACTGGTTTCCAAAGCATATGATTACCGCAAACACATACATGTAATTGGATACATAACTGAATTTAAAATATTTACATTACAAAATATCAAGTTGAGTTTACAAATGTTTAAGATTTCGCAAATATGACTCAAGATATGAGTTATACAAGAGAAATCCTCCCAAAAGCCGTATCCACGTGCATGCATGTAACCTACATTGCTAACCTGATGACCACGTTCAATTTCCTGAAAACATACTTAAAACTGTCAACACGAGGTTGGTGAGTTCACAAGTTATTATAAAGAGTTATCATAAACCCAATGTTTAAATCTGATCTTTTTGCCGATCAAAACTCTTTGTTAAACCTGATCATTTTAACCTGATCAGTACTCTTTCGTTTAAACCTGATCACTTTAACCTGATCAGAATTCTTTACTTTAAACCTGATCACTTTACCCTGATCAGAACACTTTTGTGTAAAACCTGATCATTTTAACCTGATCAGAACTCTTTTGATAAACCTGATCACTTTACCCTGATCAGAACTCTTTTGTGTAAAACCTGATCATTTTAACCTGATCAGAACTCTTTTGATAAACCTGATCACTTTACCCTGATCAGAACTCTTTTGTGTAAAACCTGATCACTTTACCTTGATCAGAACTCTTTTGTGTAAAACCTGATCATTTTAACCTGATCAGAACCCTTTTGTATGTATTACCAATGAATATGATTACTAATCCGATCTATTGACCCCATTTGTAAGCTTGCAAGGAATACAAAATAGTATGTAATGTACGAGACCGTAACCAAACCCCAACTTTCTGTGCCTCCCCTCGCCTTTCTGCGAGTAAGACAATATGCGGTCATTCGGCCATTTTGACCCCTGGTTAGCGCGACTAACCATGACCGGAGGCGTCACCCCCAATAGTACTATTCATATAATCCCGGGCTAAATCCATAGCTAATGGTTACTAATTTATTACGAGGACTTTAAGCGCTTTATTGTTCCCTCAATACATACATACGGTCAGATCATTAGTTCCATTCATTTATACACAAAAGTCTTTTACAAGTATGTTTCCACCCCAAATCATTTCAAAAACTTAGAAAAAGGGGATTAGTGAAACTCACCTCGACAGTATGAATGCTAGCAAAAATTTGAATGACGGCAGATTCGCCTATCCGTATCCTATTTACACAAGGATAACATACACGTTAAGACTACTTCTTAAACGCAATTTGTTCACTTGACTTAGCCGATCTGATTACTTTTTTTTTAATTATCTTTTTAGTTTTTCCAACCTTGTTTTGTTATGAAAATAGTTCTGAGTTACTGCCTTATGGGGCTGATAAACAGGTATCGAAACTTTCTTAGTTTCGATTGACCAGAACAGATGTCGAAACTTCCTAGTTTCGACAGGGCAAAACGGTTATCGAAACTCCTAGTTTCGATTACGTAATAGGCATCGAAACTACCTAGTTTCGATTAAGCAATATGTATCGAAACTACCTAGTTTCGATTGAACAAATAGATATCGAAACTCCTAGTTTCGATAGAACAACCGGTATCGAAACTCCTAGTTTCGATTGAATAACTGGTATCGAAACTCCTAGTTTCGATCAATAAGTATCGAAACTCCCAGTTTCGATTGACCAACAGGTATCGAAACTATAGTTTCGATACCTGCACTTTGATTTACAGAATTCACTCTGTATATTTTTATGTTCAAATCTCGAATTTGACACACTTTTCTTGTTATCTTAGTTGCGTTTGAACGATTTACATGTTCAGCTACGGTTTTAAAGAAAATGAAATGGATAATATTGAGTTTTTACCTCAAACAGAGAATGGTTTCTGAGAAACAGAGAATGATCTTGAGCTCCTTAGCTCGATTCTTGAGAATACACTGGGAACTCTTCTTATAGCACCGAAATCTGATGAATTTTGCCTTGAACTGGACTTCGATTTGAAAGGGAATTGAGAATTTGCCGTAAGAAAAAGAGAAGGTTTGAAAGGAATGGTGAAGTTTCGACTGAAGGGTATGGTTTTCATCTGAATCAAAGTGAATCAGGCAAGTGGGAGCATGGCTCCCCTGACTCTCGGCCAAGAAAGTCAAGAAGTGGGTTTGGGGTTAATGATAACAATTTTTAAATATTAATTTATTATGGTATTAGTATCAATTAGAGTTTTAAAGGGGTAATTTAATTCAGTTTCGATTCTTCACGGTATTATAATTTTTAACCATTTTATGGCTCGTTGAAGAAAATATTAGAATCTTGGCTCAACGTAAATTTTGTGTAATATACATATATATATATATTTTTCTGGTTATTTTATTTAACCATTTACGTTCGCATTAAGTCGGGTTATCCTGCTTACTTTTTCTAGTAACTCTTTACGGTTTACTAGACTTGGAACAAACTTCTTTGCTAGACTTCTTGACTTTACTTAGTCAAAATAAAATATCAGGAAATAATAATTATGAACGTGCGTTTATGAAATGTGGATATTGACCTGAAATGCTGGGTGTCACATAAACCCTGAGTTGTTGTGAAAACCCTTAAACTTATTCTGGACCACACATTCAGTTTTATATATTTTAATTTGTGGTTGTCATTAAATCAAGCTTTTTTCTATTTTTTTCCTTTTTAAAATACCCAAAAGGGTAAATCAGTAATTTACAAAAGCACACACACACACACACACACTCTTTCTCCATATCAATTATAATAACTCAAATAATAAGAACAATTCAAGAACATGGTGTTTACATATGTGTAAAAAACTATAAACTCAAATAAACATGAGTAAAAAACCATATACACAAATAAGAAAACCAAAATTACATCCAAAATACTTAAATATCTTTACAAATCAGAAAAAAGCCTTAAAATCTACATAATTACACTATGTAAAAGAACCATAAGTACACATGTGTAAAATCAAATATGCCTGTGTAATTATCTTTATTAAGATCTATTACATATGTAAAACTCAAATACACATGTGTAATAATGAAATAAGCATGTGTAAAACAGAACCTCAAGTTCACAAACTCCTTCTTTAGATCTGCAACTCAATATATGAACGCTTTCAGTTCTATAACTCCGATCTTCCAAAATTCAACCAATTAAATATAGAAAAAAAATGTACATCTTGCAACCAAATAAAAAAAATACAAAATCATCGTGTAAAAAGAACCGTAAAATGAATACACATGGGTAAAAACTCTTTACACATAGATAATTCAGTTTACACTTGTGTAAAAGAATCAAATACACATGTGTAAAATCAAAATACACATGTGTAAAATCGAAACACACGTGTAAAAAATCAAAACCAATTGTAAAACCAAGCTATCCAATATCAAACTCTTACTTGTAAGAACTATCAAACACATATCAATCTAAAAACAAGAAAAAGCCAAAATCCAAATTTAAGTTGAATACCTAGAGAAAAAAATAAATAAAACTAATAATAATAAGATTAATAGAATAAAAAAATGAAGAAAGAAAACCATTGGAGTGTAAGTACTCATGTGGGACATACCGAAATGAGACCTGCACCAAATTCAAGTTGATCAAAATCTTTAACTTTATTCCTTTTTGAGCTAACCGCCTCTGCTTCTTATTCGGGATGAAAAAAAAACCATCGATATGGATCTTGCTTCAACAAAATCACACTACCATTTCCCTAATAAATCCACCAAACACTAAATCATGTATAATTTCAACTAAAATTGCTACAAATCGCTCCAAAACAAGCTTACAAGTACATATAATCAACGTAATTAGTATGCTTTTGTGTGTGAAATAACTCACCTTTGATGAATTCCGGTGGACGTGAGTTTGTTCTAAATAGCACGAATACGATCGGGATTTTCATCAGGATTGTTGTTTTGTTTGGGTATATTTGGTTAAAGAGAGAGAGATGAGACCACAAATTTTCTGGTGGCCTAGGCGACGTCGGATCTTCATCTTCATGGTGGAGGTGGGTTTTAGAGAGAGAGAGAGAGATGAGAGTAAATCTAAAACCTAATTTTGAAAGAATACAGAGAAATGGATCAGATGTAGCAAGAAATGAGAGGGGAGAAAATGACGTAAATGCCCCATTGTAATTAAAAAAACAAAAAACCAATAAAAATAATGTGTGGCTCATATTGAGTTTATGGGTTTTCACAATAACATAGGGTTTCATTTGATACGTCCCCTATATATATATATATATATATATATATATAGGGAAGGGTTCAAATACTACCAATTTTTTATGTGATAACCGTGCTAACCACTATAAAATAATCACATAATTTATAAATTATTTTTTCTTTTAATTGTTAAAATAGTATTTAAGTATCTTGAATAAATCTTTTGAACGTAAATACGGAAATGATGAGTCTTACGTATACGTATCAAATAATGTTACATATGTAATCCCCTCAAGTTCTATTGTACCGAAGGAGCTACCGGACTTCTTCAATGGTTCGAAAGTATTGAGAATACCTTTCTCAATAGTGACTGCCCCGATAACCTTCGTGTTCGTCACGCCACAAGTGTCTTACAAAAACGGGCACTCAAGTGGTGGAATGGGGAAAAGAGAAATAGAGGTGTGGATGTGGAAATGGCCTTACCTTGGGCTGAGGTTAAAAGGCTAATAACCGAGGAATTCTGTCCTCGAAATGAAGTAAAGAAACTTGAAGCCGAATTTTGGGATCTTGCCCAAGATAGTGGTGAAAGCTTGGCATATACAACTCGGTTCCATGAGTTGAGTCTTCTTGTGCCTCATATGGTCACACCTTTATCCCGCTGCATTGAAAAGTATATTGGTGGACTACCTAGACAAATTCAAGATACTGTCTTAGGTAGAAATCCCGCCACACTCGAAGATGCTATCCGCTTATCCGCCACCTTAACCGATAACCATGTGAAGGCGGGGACTCTTACTAAAAAGGGCACTAAGAAAGCTTCCGACACCGCAACTCCTCCTACCCACAACAAAGAAGCCACAACTGAGCCCTCCCGGTACAATAAGAAGAGAAAGGCTAGAAATTTTGCTGTGGTCACTCCAACTATTCCTGTTAATCAAGCTGCACCTATGGATCAAGCACCAGCCAAAAAGCCAAATGTTGGGATTTACCCGCTGTGTGCCACATGTAACTATCATCACCCCCAAAGCATCTCATGTCGCCTTTGCACTTATTGTGGGAAATATGGCCATACGGTCAATGTTTGTAGGGCCAAAGCTCTTGCGGGCCAAGTCAACCCACCAAACCGAACCAACCCGCAAGTGGCTCATCAAGGTGTTCCTGTTATTGCAAATGGGCGTGCTTGTTATGAATGTGGCGACCCAAATCATTTCCGTGATCAATGCCCAAGGTTAGTCAATGCTAGACCAGGTGGAGCTCATGGGCGTGCTTTCAATATAAACGCCAATGAAGCTCAAGCCAACCATGATGTAGTCAATGGTACGTTTCTTATTAATAGTCAATATGCCTCCATTTTATTTGATACCGGTGCCGATAAAAGCTTTGTGTCACTTAACTTTGAACCTTTACTTGCAAAGACACAATCCCAATTAGAGAAAACCTTTACCGTCGAAATAGCGAATGGTGACTCTCTTACAATCGACTCCATCATCTAGGATTGCTCCCTAGAACTTAATGATCATGCGTTCCAATCAACCTTGTACCAATGCCACTAGGAAGTTTTGATATCATCGTAGGCATGGATTGGCTATCAAATCATCACGCCGAAGTCATCTGTTTCGAGAAGTGCATCCGAATACCTCTACCATCGGGAGAAACACTAAGAGTCTTTGGCGAAAAGCCTTGCAAAGGGCTTAAATTAATGTCATGCACTACTGCTCAAAAGTACTTACAAAAAAAGTACGTGGCCTTTTTGGCCCAAATCGTTCAAAAAGATGTAAAAAAGAAGAGTATTCAAGACATCCCCATTATCCGAGATTTTCCCGAAGTGTTCCCCGAAGATTTACCCGGCCTTCCACCCGTTCATCAAGTAGAATTTCGCATCGATCTTATACCTGGAGCTAACCCCGTGGCTAGAGCTCCTTACCGCCTTGCACCTTCTGAAATGCAAGAACTTGCAAGCCAACTCCAAGAGCTCTCCGACAAAGGTTTCATTCGTCCAAGTCATTCACCGTGGGGTGCACCCGTCTTGTTCGTCAAGAAGAAAGATGGATCATTCCGCATGTGTATTGACTACCGCGAATTTAACAAGCTTACTTATAAAAACCGTTATCCCTTACCTAGAATTGATGACCTCTTTGATCAGCTCCAAGGTTCTACTTGCTTCTCGAAGATCGATCTTCGATCTGGTTATCACCAACTCCGTGTGCAAGAGGATGATATTCCAAAGACTGCCTTCCGAACAAGGTATGGACACTATGAGTTCATGGTCATGCCTTTTGGGCTAACCAATGCACCCGCAGTTTTCATGGACCTCATGAATCGTGTGTGCAAACCGTATCTTGATAAATTCATGATCGTCTTCATTGATGATATCTTAATCTATTCCAAGACTAAAGCCGACCATCAGCAACATCTTATTTTGGTTTTGGATCTCTTGAGAAAGGAACAACTATATGTCAAATTCTCCAAATGTGAATTTTGGTTAAAGGAAGTTCAATTTCTTGGTCATATCGTCAACGACAAGGGTATTCATGTTGACCCTGCTAAGATCGAAACGGTTAAGAATTGGAATGCCCCGAAGACTCCCACTGAAGTCCGTTCATTTCTTGGTCTTGCGGGATATTGCTGTCGTTTCATCTCAAACTTCTCTAAGATTGATGTCCCCCTTACCGCTTTGACCCACAAGGGTAAGACTTATGAATGGGGACCAAAACAAGAAGAAGCTTTCCAAACCCTCAAGCAAAAGTTGTGCAATGCTCCCATATTAACTCTCCCTGATAGGAATGATGATCTAGTTGTCTATTGTGATGCTTCTAACCAAGGTCTCGGTTGTGTCCTCATGCAACGAGGTAAAGTGATCGCTTATGCATCAAGACAACTTAAGATTCACGAGAAGAATTATACAACGCACGACCTTGAATTGGGTGCGGTTGTATTCGCATTGAAGATTTGGAGACATTACCTCTATGGCACAAAATGTATGGTGTTCACCGACCACAAAAGTTTTCAACATATCTTCAATCAAAAGGAACTCAATATGAGGCAACGACGTTGGGTTGAACTCCTTAACGACTATGAATGCGAGATTCGTTATCATCCCGGCAAAGCAAATGTTGTAGCCGATGCTTTGAGTCGAAAGGACCATGTTATGCTTCATTGTGGCCGAATTCAAACCGATATTCAAATCCGTATCTTAGAAGCTCAACACGTCTCAGTCACTGAGGGTAACATGTACGAAGAAATGTCATGTGGTGTTGAACTCCTACTCGAATCAAAATCCAATGGCTTACTTTATTATTTGAACCGTATTTGGATTCCTGATCGCGATGATCTCCGTGCAATTCTCATGGACGAGGCTCATAAGACTCGTTATTCTATTCATCCTTGTGCGGATAAAATGTACCAAGATCTTCGCCAACAATATTGGTGGCCCGGTATGAAGAAAGACATTGCTCTCTATGTTGCTAAATGTTTAACTTGCTCCAAAGTCAAAGCCGAACATCAGCGTCCTTCTGGTTTACTCGAACAACCAGAAATTCCAGTGTGGAAATGGGAGAACTTAGCTATGGATTTCATTACCAAACTCCCTCGCACCTCGAGTGGCTATGATAGCATTTGGGTGATCATTGATCGTCTCACCAAATCTGCCCATTTCTTGCCTATCCGTGAAGACTATCGGGTTGAGAAACTAGCCCGAATTTACATCGACGAAATTGTGAGCCGTCATGGTGTTCCCTTGAACATAATATCCGATCGAAATGCCTGGTTCACTTCTCAATTTTGGCAATCTCTCCAAACTGCTCTTGGCACACGATTGGATTTGAGCACGGCTTACCATCCTCAAACTGATGGTCAAACCGAGCGAACAATCCAAACTCTTGAAGACATGCTTAGAGCTTGTGTAATCGATTTTGGTGGCAATTGGGATTCACATTTATCCCTCATTGAGTTCTCTTACAATAATAGCTACCACACGAGTATCAACATGGCTCCATTTGAAGCTCTTTATGGTCGCAAATGTCGTTCTCCTATCTGTTGGAATGAGATTGGTGAAGCACAAATCACCGATCCCGAGCTAATTCAAGAAACAACCGATAGGATCATTCAAATCCGTGACAACATTCGAGTAGCGAGGAGTCGGCAAAAGAGTTATGCCGAAAAACGTAGAAAACCCTTGGAATTCCAAGTCGGTGACCTTGTTCTTCTTAAGGTGTCTCCGTGGAAGGGTGTGATCCGCTTTGGAAAGAAAGGCAAGTTAGCACCTCGCTGTGTTGGTCCATTCAAGATCCTTGAAAGGATTGGGAAAGTGGCTTACAAACTCGACTTACCTCCATCTCTTGGAAATGTGCATCCTACATTTCATGTATCTAATCTGAAGAAATGTCTCGCTGATGAGAATCTCCATATACCGCTTGATGACGTGCGCATTGATGAAACGATGCACTTCGTTGAGAGACCGGTAGAAATCATGGATCCTGAAATCAAACAGCTCAAGCGAAGTCGTATTCCTATTGTCAAAGTTCGTTGGGAGTTTAAGTGTGGTCCTGAATTCACTTGGGAACGAGAGGACCAAATGAAGCTCAAGTACCCCCACCTTTTTACTGATGCCATAGCTTCCTCTAACTAAATTTTGGGACGAAATCCCTCAACATGGGGAGACTGTAACATTTCTGATTTTTAGTATCCGTATTTCAATTCAATGTAATGCATTTCAAACTCAATTCTAGTGCCCTGTTTTGTTCCATTCGTACCATCAATTAAATACTACACTTCAATGCAAATCCACAAATTTTACTCGGTTATATTCTATTAAAACACTACATAAGAATCTATTTATACAAATACGTCAAAGACTAAAGTTACAAGGTCTGATGTTGAAAAATAGCAAGAAACCCTAATAGGCACGGTCGCGCCTCGTTTTGGCACGGTCGCGCGACTTGCTTTGTAACGATCGCGCCCGGTGCCTTGGCACGATCGCGCCTCGTTTCCGCTGCTGTTTGCCCTTTTTACAAGGCATACAATCATCTGCAACGGTAAATCTCAGCTTAGGTACCCCGGTTACCAAACCGTTTCGGACAAGATGGTTCATTTTACGATAAGAAATATGTCCAAGTTTCCTATGCCACAAGATAGAGTCAAGCTCTGTCGCTTTGGTAAGCAAACAAGTTGCAACTGATGAGGTGGTTGTTGCCACGCTCATATCAATCTGATAGGTGTCATTTGTCCTTGGCGCTCTCATCAAAATCCAGTCTTAAGGGACTTCAAAACTAGGCTTGAGAATCAAGCATTCATTCTTATCAAACATTACCGAGTACTCCTTGTCGCACATTTGGGAGACACTCAGCAGGTTATGCTTCAGCTGCTTGCAAAAGTTGACATTGTCAAAACTGGCACAACCATTTGATACCACACCTTGACACGTGATACTACCGCCTTTCTCTCTAGCAAAGGCCACATAGCCGCCTCTGAATGGTTTCACGTCTTGAAGCAAGGCCATGTTTCCTGTCATGTACCGGGAGCATCCACTATCTACATACCAGCGGTTAGAGATAGTACCCTTCGGACGTCCCTGCACGAGTCACAAAAAGAATTAGTTAGTTTTGGAGACCCAAGCCATAGTGGTCTTGGGTCGTCCATCATTTTCAAAATAAACTACCTCTTTTAACTCACATTCGTGATGACTATTCGAAATGGATGAATCTTTAAAAGAATTAGGACTAGGAGATTGGGAATTTTTGAATTTGTTAGTCCAGGACCTCTTCAGTTTCTTAACTGGAACAATAGACTTATGTTCAACAACAGCAGGTGAACTAGTGGAAGCTTCACCTGATTGAACTCCAGTCTGCTGTTCTAGCTTTTTCAACCTCTTATTCCTTCTCCTGCTCTGTGGCTTTGAGAGTTTCACCACAGGTTTCTCACCAGTATGTGTACTACCAGAGGTAGATACACAAGGTATAGCGGGTTGCTTTCCCTTCCTTGAAACAAATGGTTTAGCCTCAGAGGTTATCTTTGGCTTTACCATCGGTTTTACTGGTGGTTTCACCACATTTGCTTTTTGGAGTTTTGGGATGGTTCACTTGTGGTGACTTAGGGATGACAGCCGGTTGTGAAACAATAGGTCGTTTCCCTTGGTTCTTAGAGGGGCAGTTCACAAAAATGTGACCAACCATACCATAGTGAAAACAAGTTCTCTTGTCCGTGTAAGTTCTCCTGTAAGGCTCATTAGATCTGGCATTAGATGACTCAGCATTATGAGTAGGTGGAGTTGGTTTGTGAACAGGAGTTTGACCCGATACAGATTGGTTCTTGGGAGTTTAGTATTTTTGCAAATTTTTTTTGTAACCAAGCCAATAGTGAGCTGAAAAAGTCTCTTTCTTTACTTGATTAAGATTTTTATACCCCCCATAAAGCATTACCTTTAATTTATCATTAGATTCAATGATATCAGGTTCAGTTAAATACAGTTATCACTATTAGTGATGATGTTTTTCTTGACTTTCTGTTCAGATAACAACTCCTCAGATACTACTCCTTCTGGACAGGTGTTAACCGACCCATCATCAGAAGCAGTAAAGAACTCCTCATCAGATGTGGAGTTGGCCTTACTTGAGGAATCATCCCTTTTAAAGGAATCATCCTTTCCTGAGGACTCATCAAGACAAGTTAGATCAATGTCTACTAAGCTGTTGACAAACTTCCCGCTAACTGGTGTAGGAATGGTATTAGTACCCAGCCCTAAGCCATTCATTTGTCTCACTACAGATTCGTAGTGTTCCACCACAAAACGAGAGTTTTTCAACTTCTCATTAGAACATTTCAACTGCAAGATTTCATTTTGCACCTTATTAATTTCATTGTTCCTTTTCTCCAACCCCTTATATGCAATATCCAAGTGAAGATGTTGATCGCTCATTTTCAGTGAATACTCACGTTTTTCCTTTTTCAACGTTTCAATTGAATCTTTAAAACGTTTTTCGTTTTCTTTATAACTGAGAGCTGCAATGCGAAGGGGTTCGACCTTGTCTTGAAGCTTGGAATTTTCAAGTTTTAAGCCTAGACATTTAGAACAAGAAATAACAGAAAAAGGATTAGAATCTACCTCAGTTGATGAACTTGTAGCCTCTCCAATAGCCATGAGAGCAACAGTAGTAGTAGATTCCTCTTGATTAGCTACATAAGCTTCCTTTTCTTCAGCTTCCTTCGTCTCAGCTTCCTTTTTCTCAGCTTCCATCAACTCCATGATCTCAGCCATGAGACCAACCTGAGTTTGTGCAATGATTGCATCTTCCAAATGGACACCCCAATCAAAGCTGTCGTCATGTTGATCTACCAGTGCATTGGACGAACCACCGTGGCTTTGATTGTGGTTGTTAGTGTTGTTGTAGCCATGGCTGTTTCCTTGGCTAGATCTGGTGAAACCCGAAGCCGGTGCTCTGTCTTTCTGACATTCACGAGAAAAGTGTCCAAAGTTTAGACACTTATAGCATTTGGCCTTGGATTTGTCAAAACCAACCTTGGCATTAGAATGCCCGCCAATGAACTTTCTTCCTGTTCTGTTCAGGAAACGCTTGGCTCTCCTCAGTATCATGGCTATATTCCATTGAATATCTATGTCCTCCATGTCATCAGGATCCATTTGATTAAAAGCTTCTTCAATTGTCTCGGGATTCGTAAGCTTTCCACCTATGAAGTTCTCGTAGGCCAGCATACAAGATGAAAATAGTGCTACATGATCTTCGGCTATTTTGGCTATAGCTGATTGGTTAGCGGGAGGATTTCTTGAGGTATGTTGTTGATGAGATCCAGAACCTGATCCAGATGCATAGCATGCAAGACCACCACAACCATTTGAGTGGTCTTCTTCAGTAGAGTTTCCAGAGAAAAGGGCAATTCTAGAGCCCGAAGATTTGGTTATAGAATACGTCCCATGATACATAGAAGGGTCCTGTATCTGAGGTCTTCCCGAGCTCTCCTTCTTTCTAAGGTTCATGTTATGAACTTGAACCTTTCCAATTGCCTCCTCTACTGTTATTTCATAGAATTTTGGATTCTCTCTTATCAGGGTTGTGCACATTTCAAACCTGGGTGGCAAAGCATCCAGAAACTTTTCCACCAACTCTTCATCGGGATACTTGAGCTCAAAAGCTTTCAACTCTATCTGCAGATGACAGAATCTAGAGATGAGGTCATCTAAAGACTCATTCTCCAGAAATCTGAAGCATTCATATTGCTTCCTGAGTAGATCCCGTTTACTCTTCTTGATATCACTATTCCCCTCGAATCTTTTCTGTAGTGCCTTCCAAAGATCCTTAGAGTTGTCATAACCTCTGAAGCTGTGGAACAACTCCCGAGTTAATGCCATAGTGATAGAACCAAGAGCCTTTTTCTCTCTATCATAAACTTTCTTTTCCTCTTCATCGAGTTTAGAGATAGGCTTAGGCAGTTCATCATCAAGATAAATGTGTGTGGGATGCTTATAGCCCTCTAGAATTGGAATCCATAACGAAGAATCAGTGTACGAAATGTAATGCTCCAGCGTGCCATCCAGTTAGAATAATCAATTACATTAGCAGCTTTGGTGGTTTCTGAGGAGTATCGATCTCATTGTCATAGTTTAAAATTTTTCCAAGGTTCTGAAGATTCGACATGGTGAACACTTAGTCAAATTTTAGAAAAATCAGAGACATTTGCGCACTTAATATTGGCCTTGCGCACTTAGAGGATTGGTCTTGCGTATTTAAGATTTGCTCTTGCGTACGCAGGAGTAAATGATAAGTACGCAGGATATAACTTAAGTACGCACAAGATTAGTCTTGCGTATTTAGTAAGTACACAAGAGATTAGTCTTGCGTATTTAGTAAGTACGCAGCAAGACAATACTTTTTGCCAGATATGGTAAGTATGTAGAACACCTTTTCACCAACTCTCACCAAACTATTCCGGTCACTGGAAACACACCGGAGATGGAAAAAATCGGACGGATGAACAATCAAAATGAGCCAAAGGGTCAGAAACTTTTTTCTAACCAACCTTTGATGCTCAAAACACTCAAAATACACAACAAAAGTCGGTTTTTGAGTGATTTTTGCTTCTAAAATAGTGCTCAAGAGCTACCCCTATTTTATCACAAAAATCAACAAAACACATCCTTTTGCTTGTAAAACTCTGCAGAAAACTCTCCAAACTCACTCACAACACTCGAAATCAAGAGCAACGCTTTGATACCACTTGTAGGTCCCTCGGGTGTGGCAGATCGTCACATGCAAGTGGGTCTACTAGTCGGACTGGGTGCAGAATACCCGTGACTAGGTGGAGAGTCTTACAACACAAAGTAAAGCGACAAGAAGATCACTTTAAACTTTCGTCTATTATAAACACTTGAAGGTTACAGAGAGAAATACTGAGATTACAAGTTCTGCGTATTTGCTACTATGACTACGTGTAAGATTGCGTACTTATCTACTGTTGTAGGTCCCTCGGGTGTGGTGGATCGTCACATGCAAGTGGTCTACTAGTCGGACCGGGTGCGGAATACCCGTGACTAGGTGGAGAGTCTAACTGAACAAAGTAAACCGAACACAAGAGTCACAATAATCGTTCTTTGTATTATAAACACTCGACGGTTACAGAGAGAATACAAGCTGCGTACTTAGCAGAACTGAGTTCGTCTGAACAAATGGTTCTGCGTACTTAGCTTCTGTGAACCTATCCTATTTATACTGACCTGATGCCTGCGCACTTAGTAAGTGCGCAGGACCAATTACTCCTGCGTACTTAACAAGTACGCATAGGTCTTCCTGCGTACTTGCTAAGTACGCAACATACAAGTGCGCACAACACTTGGAAGAAATCAACAACACATTATGTAAACGTAAATACAACTCGATAAACTATTACATAATGACTCTTACATACAAAGACAAAATACAGACATTAGACATACAAACCTAGACTCTATCCAGAGTGTTGTCACAGGAAAGTGCATCAACAAACTCCCCCTTGACAACAGCTCGGGATCTTCATCGTCTTCAGTCTTCAATCTTCAGTCTTCACAGCACTGCTTCCTTAGCTTCCATCTTCTTTTTGTAATCAAGACAGAACTTGATTAACTTGTCGTATTTGGCTGAGAGAAGCTTTGTCTATTCGTCAGTGTGGATGCAGAATTTGTTTGCTAGTGCCTCCAGATCGTTCACAGTGAAATTGATGAAGCAGACTTCATCAAAAATCCTGATCACTTCCTTTGGCACTGTGTTTCCACTATCTGACTTATCTTTACCCATGATCACAGCCTCGCCCGTTTTTGGATCAACGTACCAGTACCACATGTCACCAAGAATATCCTGAGGTAACTTGCTCAGGGGAATCTTAGTTTCACATCGCACTGGCTTGTATACCAATCTCTTTAACGGCTTCTTAGTCACAGGATGCACTGCATGCTTATCCTTGACTCTTCTGGGCACCTGAGGCTTGAGATACTCATACTTTCCCGATCTTGCTTCACGCTGTAGTATACTCCACAAACCCATTGCTACTGCATGATTCGAATGATTCAGCAGGTCGCGGTTTGCAAGGTTAACTAGGTCGTACCTGGGCAAAGAGTTGAACGCCTCACTGGTTGGTTTCAAGTATTGAACCCCTCCAGATCTTTTGATGGCGAACAACTGCTTGTCCTCCTCAAACCTGACAGCTAAGATCATACCTGTCGCTCCATACTTGTCTTTGATAGACGTCTTTTGCCACACTGGAGCTGGACCCTTTGTAGATGCAGAAGGCATGTCTTTCTCTTTTTGTGCCTCGGGGTCCACTAGTATAGGGTCGACCGGGGGGGCATCAGTTGTAGCTTCAACATTACTTGCTGTATCAACTGAGCCTGTGTCTGTTTCGAGCAGAGATTCGAGCGATGGTATTTCAAAGATCTCACCATCCTCTAACTCATACTCTAGATCCCCGTCGCCCTTGGGAATCTCGATTATCACATCATCATCATCATCATTCCAATCATCACCAGAGTCGATCTCTCCTTCTTCCAGATTAAGGAGAGCATCGATCTGTGCTTCTTTAGAATAGTCAGGCTCGAGACATAGAATCTCGCCAGCCACTGACTTCCCTTTATCACCACCACCACCACCTCCTGAGGTATCACCACCCTCTTGCGTAGTAGACTCCCCCTCAGCCATTGACGTAGTAGAGATGGGCACAATTGCCGAAGCTTGGTGCTCACCTCCACTAGGACCGACTTCAGGATCCTTGTCTTTGTCATCATCCTTAGTCAAATCGACTGGATGACAACCCTCTGCACCGGTGGATTTTTCTTTTTCCTTCTCCCCCTGAGCACCTAGCTTCTCGGTCAGTTCTGCAATCAATTTGACCATAGTAGCGTGCTCCTGCCTTTGAGCATCCAGCCTTAGCTCAATTGAAGTTCTGTGGGCCAGAATCATTTCATTCGTCTTCATTAATAGTTCATTCTGCGCCATCACATTCTTCAGCCGTTCATCAGTCCCCGTTCTCTGGCTACGCAGAATCCTAACTTCATCTGCCAGAGAGTTTATCTGTGCTTGTTGAGCATCAGAATCCTCTTTTGACTTTTGAATAGTCTTCAACAAGCCAGCAACTTGGGTTTCTAGCACATCGATCCTAGCTTCATTTGGATCCGGATGCCTAGATGATGAGGCTTCGGCGTTGTGGATGGGGGAAGAGAAGATTGTGTCAAATTCGAACCCCTGTGAGATGTCACCATAATTAAAGGGTTGACCTGACGGCTCTTTGGTGGGTGTTGGGGTTGGGGATGGTATGATGTGAGTGGGTGTTATGGTTGGGGTGACTGTGACTGACTCCGTGAGAAGTGGAGCAGTCACCGTCACCTGGACGGTTGGAATAGGGAGGGTCACCGTCACAGGAATCACCTCTGTGACCGCCGTGACCGCCACATCTGCTTGTACCAGTGGCCTTCTCCTCCTACTAAACAGTTGCCGTGCTGGCATGGTAGATTCTGGCTGCACAGTTGGAATCTCTTCAACCCTGGGGATGGCAACCTCTTGCCTATCGCCCCTTTTCTTGTTGGTGCTCTCATGCCTCTGTCTTTGTAAAGCAGCGTCAGAGTCGGAATCCGGCTCATATTCGCCGCTGGATCTTTGTCTCTTTCTTTTTGACGACGACGCAGGCTGGGTTACCTGTGCCTGTCTCCTCGGATGTGCCTGTGATGGTGCATCATCGGAATCAGAAGAATCTGATTCTGTAGCCTCCGAATCGGATTCCTCAGCACCACCAACACCACCTTCATCATCACCCTCATCATTACCTTCATCATTACCTTCATCATCCTCATTCTCTTCATCTTGTTCTTCATCAGAGTGATCACTCATCTCTGGTCCCGAGTTGGGACTATACCAGTTCCAGTCCTCCGGAGCGACGTATGCTTCATTAATCAGGTGGCCGAAGAGTTCAGTATGCTCAGGGGTAGGTTCTACACTGCCTGGCTTTAGAAACTGTGCAAAGACTCTCTTGGCCACCCTTTTCACTTGCAGTCTCTCCCCGATAGCATGCAGGTTTGGCAACGCATCATCGATCAAAAGTTGCACAAACCTCGGGTATAAAAGGAACCTAAATCTCTCAGCTGTATTTATCTGGTCATTAATTGCTTTGAAAATAAAGCGTGAGAAGTTGTAGCCCCGATTGAGAGACAAGCCCACCATGGCTGCTGCAAGGTCATGACCCATCGCATCTTTCCCTGCTTTCCTGGATGAGATGCACATGATCATGATGTGGGCAAAATAACGCCATTGATCTAATACCCACATTTTCTTGTAAGAAGCATAGTCCCTTTCCCCGACATATCCCATTCTCTGCCTCCAACACCCATCCACGTAGTAATCTGGATAGGATGTCGGGTCGGTGGCAAGGTCTCTGAACTGCAGTACTCGTCTGATTGTATCTTCAGAGATTGCAATAGCCCGACCATCAACAGTAGCCCTTATGACATTAGGGGATACTGTGCAATCGTGCTCTGCAGTCTCCCAGAATTGTTCTAAGTATGGTCTTGAGACTGTTGGATTAGCCGAGATTGCATAACTTATTTTAGATCTGTTCAGAAAGTCCACAATCTCTCTATATTGTAAGGCTGCCCCTTTCCATTCTGGTTCAGTGTGCGCCAACAGATTGAATTCGTCAGTGAATGCACGAGCCATTATCTGCAAACACACACAGAAAACATAATCAGAACAATTTATAACAATGGAAATAGACACACATGACATAGAATAGTAGTTACACTTTGAAAAAATTTTCAGACTTAGAAAAATTTTCTAAGTGTTGGTCCTGCGCACTTAGCAAGTGCGCAGGATTTTACTCTTGCGTACT
The DNA here is from genome assembly GCA_023525975.1 of Smallanthus sonchifolius. Classification (NCBI taxonomy): domain Eukaryota; kingdom Viridiplantae; phylum Streptophyta; class Magnoliopsida; order Asterales; family Asteraceae; genus Smallanthus; species Smallanthus sonchifolius. The sequence goes on from CM042033.1 coordinate 43,414,331, forward strand.
TAACAAGTACGCAGGAATGACTTCTTGCGTACTTGCTAAGTGCGCAAGAACAACCCTTAGCAAAAATTTCAAAGATTTAAATTCGTTCAAAATGCGGGTTGATTAGGTAGCCACTAGGTCGGAATCAGGGATTCTAACCTATGGTACCATTATCAACACCATTAACCACTAAGTCACGATCAAATTTTGACCTAGGTCGTCGAACGACCCACTGACGGTTCGACTTCAACCCGTCGGATCGATCGATGACCAAAGGGAAAAATGGAGGATCGATTAGGCATCCTAATAACTTGTTAGAGACACTAGTTACCCAAACAACCCATTTTACCCCAAAAATTTTACGGATTTAACCTAAAAATTCTAAGTAAAAAATCGGTCCAAAAAACACGAATCTATGGATGGAATTGGCCTAGATTCTCACCAAAGAGATGAAATACGAAGATGATAATGTGGACGGGATGAAAAACGGGTTTGAACACACTCGATTTTGAGAGAAAAATCGCAGGGGGGAAAAAATTTGGGTTTGAATGAGTAAACCTGAAAATTTTTCTAAGTGTTGGTTTTATACCCCACTGATATTGTTTGTGCGTACTTGCTAAGTGCGCACGAATTAACTCTTGCGTACTTAACAAGTACGCAGGAATTAACTCTTGCGTACTTGCTAAGTGCGCAAGTCTTACTTCGTGCGTACTTGACAAGTGCGCAGAAACTTTAAGTGCGCAATTTTCAACTCAGAATTATGAAGATTTTCAAGTCAAATAGCGAACAAGATAAAAATATTCAATCGGGAGGATTCAAATACAATTCATGAAGGTTAAACATAAAATATTTTTGGCTTTTTCTGAATTAAACGTAAACAATGCATAAACTTAAAATCTTTTTGTTCTTTTCTAGATAGAAATATACAAGTATTCACACAAGCTATTTTTGATCAAAGACACGAGCAGAGGATCATATCAGGCTAATTTTTAGCAAAAACGATACAATATAAACATCAAAGAATATGGGATCATGTCATGTATTACTCTTTATTCTTACGTAATAAGCAAATAAACAAGTAATTCAAGTTGACAATATTATAAGATTTGAAACTATATGCATCTTTGTATCATGTTCTTGTGTATTAAGTTATTAATTATAAAATATACAATGTGTACCCCACTTAAATGCTATGATATTTTGCACTATCTCAAGGCATCTAAGATTTTTCCAATGATATTCTTAATTTTCAGAATGAAGTTACATCAATTAGCACAGAAAAATCAAGCAGAATCCATAAGGATTATCAAGAATCATAAGATTCAGAATCGAGTGATTCAATTGTCTTGGTTTCATGTGATTTTCTTCTTTGAATATCGGTATGATGATTCGGGATAATGAACATGGTGTTTGATTATAAGGTAACGGGATCCAACTTTTATCTGGATTTGATAATGAACCAGGAATGATTCAAGGGTGAATACATGCTCAACGGTTGATGTAGAGACATGTCTTGATTCAATCTCTCATTGCATACTTGTGAGTATGGGCAGTGAGATGAACCGCACTAATTGTGCTATCAACATAACCCAAAGACTCCTCAGAATACGTGCTCAGCCAACCAGTCAGCTATTGCCAAGATAGCCGAAGATCATGTATCACTATTCTCATCTTGCATGCTGGCATATGAGAATTTCATTGGTGGAAAGCTAACGGTTCCTGAGACTATTGAAGAGGACTTCAATCAAGTGGATCCTGATGATATTGAAGACATGGATATTCAGTGGAATATGGCCATGTTACTTGAGGAGGGCCAAGCGTTTCCTGAACAGAACAGGAAGAAAGTATATTGGCGGGCATTCTAATGCCAAGGTTGGATTTGACAAATCCATGGCCAAGTGCTACAAGTGTCAAAACTATGGACACTTTGCTCGTGAATGTCAAAAGGACAGAGCACCGGCCTCTGGTTTTACCAGACCTAGCCAGGGAAACAGCCATGGCCAAAACAACCAAAGCCACCACAATCATACCCAAAGTAATCAGTCCAATGCACTGGTCGCACAGAATGACAAAAATTTTGATTGGGGTGTGCATCTAGAAGACGCCATCATTGCTCAAGCACAGGTTGGTCTCATGGCAGAAATCATGGAGCTGATGGAGGCCGAGAGGAAGGAGGCCGAGAGGAAGGAAGCTGAAGAAGAGGAAGCTTCTGTAGCTGATGAAAAGGAGTCTACCACTGCTGTCGCTCTCATGGCAATTGGAGAAGGACAAAGTTCATCATCTGAGGTAGATTCTAACCCTTTCTCTGTTGTTTCTTGTTCTAAATGTCTAGGGCTAAAAAATGAAATTTCTGATCTCCAAGACATAATCGAACCCCTAAAGTTGGCAGCCAAAAATTACAAAACGAATGAATCACGCTTTAAAGAATCAGTTGAAATGCTACAGAAAGATAAACAAGACTATTCTTTAAAAATAAGCGACCAACAGGTTCATTTGGACATTGCGTATAGGGCTTTGGAAAAGAAGAACAATGAAATTAACAAACTGCAAAATGAGATCTTGCAGCTCAAATGCACTAACGAGAAATTGAAAAACTCTCGCTTCGTGGTGGAACACTACGAATCCGTGGTGAGAAAAATGAATGGCCTAGGACTTGGTACCAATGCCATTCCTCCACCAATAAGTGGGCAGTTTGTCAATAGCTTGATAGACATTGATCTCACTTGTCTAGATGAGCCCTCTGATAAGGATGATTCCCCTAAAAAGGATGAATCCTCAAGTAAGGCTAACTCCACATCTAGTGAGGAGTATGTTACTGCTTCTGAGGATGGGTCGGTTAACACTTGCCCTGAAGGAGTAGTTTCGGAGGAGTTGTTGACTGAACAGAAAGTCCAGAAAAACATTATCACTAATGGTGATAATTGCATTTTAACTGAACCTGATATCATTGAAACAAATGATAAACTTAAGGGAATGCTTTACGGGGGTTTTAAAAATATTAACCAAGCTAAGAAAGAGGCTTTTTCATCTCATTATGGGCTGGGTTACAAAGAGAATTTGCAAAAGTATTATACCCCCAAACATCAAACTGTAAGAGTTCAAACTTCTGTTCATAAACCAACTCTTCCTTCTCACAATGGTGAGTTTTCTAAGGCCAGAACTAAAGAGCCTTACATGAGAACTTATGTTGACAAGAGGAATTGCTTTCACTGTGGCTTGGTAGGTCACATTGTTGTGAATTGTCCTTCTAAGAACCTAGGGAAACGGCATGTTGTTTCACGACCAGCTGTTATCCCTAAGTCGCCAGTAGTGAAAGCTCCTATCAGACCAAAGCAAAATGTGGTGAAACCACCAGTGCAACCGATAGCTAAGCCAAAGATCAAATCTGAGGCCAAGCCATCTGTTGTAAGAAAGGTAAAGCAACCTGCTGTACCTCGTGTGTCTACATCTGGTAGTACACGCACTGGTGAGAAACCTGTGGCTAGACTCTCTAAGCCACAGAGAAGAAGAAGGAATAAGAGGTTGAGAAAGCTGGAACAGATGACTAAAGCTCAATCAGGTGAAGCTTCCACAAGTTCACTGGCTGTGATTGAACCAAAGTCTCCTGTTCTGGTTAAGATTCAAAAGAGATCCTGGAACAAGAAAGTTAAAGATTCTCAATCTCCTGTTCTCAATTCCTCCAAAGATTCACCAATTTTGGACAGTCATCATGACTGTGAGTTGAAAGAAGTAGTTTATTTTGAGAAGGATGGACGACCCAAGACCACAATGGCTTGGGTCTCCAAATCTAACTAATTCTTTTGCTACTCGTGCAGGGACGTCCGAAGGGTACTATCTCTAACCGCTGGTATGTAGATAGTGGATGCTCCCGGCACATGACAGGAAACATGGCCTTGCTTCAAGACGTTAAACCATTTAGAGGCGGCTATGTGGCCTTTGCCGGAGAAAAAGGCGGCAGTATCACGTGTCAAGGCGTGGTTTCGAACGGTTGTGTTAGCTTTGACAATGTCAACTTCTGCGAGCAGCTGAAGCATAACCTGTTGAGTGTCTCACAAATGTGTGACAAGGAGTACTCAGTGATGTTTGACAAGTCAGAATGTCTGATTCTCAAACCCGGTTTCAAAGTTCCTGATGACTGGATTCTGATGAGAGCACCAAGAACAAACGACACTTATCAGATTGATATGAGCGTGGCAAAAACCACCTCATCAGTTGCTACTTGTTTGCTTACAAAAGCGACAGAGCTTGACTCCATCTTGTGGCATAGGAAACTCGGACATATCTCTTATCGTAAAATGAATCATCTTGTCCGAAACGGTTTGGTAACCGGGGTTCCTAAGCTGAGATTTACCGTTGCAGATGACTTTATGCCTTGTAAAAAGGGCAAACAGCAACGGAAGTCTCACAAGCCCAAGCTCCAAAACTCTATCGATACTCCTTTGGAGCTATTACACATGGATCTGTTTGGCCCCATAAGTATCAGGAGTATTGGAGGTAAGTCATTCTGTCTAGTTGTAACTGATGATTTCTCACGTTTTTCTTGGGTGCATTTTTTAGGTACAAAAGGTGAGACTGCTGATATTCTTCAATACTTGATCCTGAGCTTGGAATCTCTTTGCAAGCTGAAAGTTAGAAGAATAAGGAGTGACAACGGAACTGAGTTCAAGAATAATTTGATGGAACTTTTCTGTCTCAAGAAAGGGATCCGTCACGAATTCAGCGCGCCGTACACGCCTCAGCAGAATGGAGTTGCTGAACGGAAGAACAGAACACTGATTGAGACTGCAAGGACTATGCTGTCAGATGCAAAGCTTCCTGTCACTTTCTGGGCAGAAGCAGTAAATACAGCTTGTCACGTCTTAAACAGAGTTTTGGTGGTGAAAAGACACAACAAGACTTGTTATGAGTTGATCAACAATCGACTTCCCAATCTTGATTACCTAGTTCCTTTTGGTAGTCCTTGTTCCTTGTTGCTACAGTATAAAGATCGTCAATCTAAATTTCATGCGAAAGCGGTGGAAGGCATCTTCTTAGGATATGTTGCCAATTCGTCCTGCAAGAGAGTGTATAACATAGGAACTCGTACTGTCGAGGAATGGTTCGAAGTGGATTGTAGTAAACACAGCATTCCACCAGAACCAAAAGGTCCAGCTTGGGGTTTTGATTATGATGCGCTATTCAAGTCTTTCAATCTTCCTGAGCTATCTGCAGAAGACGCCGAAAATGTTTATAATCTATTGAATGGCGGCAGTTTTTCTACTCGTGCTACTGTACCAATTATAACTCCTGATTCCAATGCTGCATCTGCATCTGGAACTCATGACTGTGATAACAGTGAAAGTGTTCATGTTGTTGGAGATGACGCTCAAGCCAATCCTAACACAACTGTAGGAAATGAAGCTCCAGCTGATCCAATTCACATTGAATCTTCTTCTGCTGAAACACAGGAAATGGGGGAGTTGAGCCCAAATCTAGATCCAGAAATTCAAGAACCAATTGTACCAGAGACGAGAGTGCATAGGAATCATCCAATCGACAACATTATTGGTGATCCTTATGCCGGTGTTCAGACTCGTCATAGAACCATCACTGAGAACACCAGTCTTTACACAGAGATATTTGACACTGGTGTCATGGAAACATGTCTGCATGCTGCATTCGTGTCCCAGATAGAGCCAAAGAATGTGAAGGATGCTCTCACTGACAACTGCTGGATTGAGGCGATGCAAGATGAATTGTCCCAATTCCAAAAGTTGCATGTATGGGATTTGGTTGACTTGCCAAAAGGCTTTCAGCCAATTGGAACCAGATGGGTGTTCAAATGCAAGACGGATGATCGTCATGTAGTTGTGAAGAACAAGGCAAGATTGGTTGTTCAGGGTTTTTATCAACAAGAGGGCTTGGATTACACAGAAGTATATGCCCCAGTTGCTAGAATTGAGGCCATTCGACTGTTCTTGGCTTATGCCACATATGTCGGCTTCAAGGTCTACCAACTTGATGTGAAGAGTGCTTTCCTTTATGGTAAAGTTCATGAAGAAGTCTATGTCACTCAACCTCCCGGTTTTGAAGATCCGCATAATATCAATAAAGTGTACAAGCTCGACAAAGCACTTTATGGTCTTCATCAAGCACCGAGGGCATGGTATGAGACACTATCAAAGCATTTACTGTCTAATGGTTTCGACCGTGGGCAGATTGACTCGACTCTCTTCATAAGGAAAGCAGGAGGTGACATTCTTCTTGTGCAAGTATATGTCGACGACATCATTTTTGGGTCGACCAATGAAGGGATGTGTAGGGATTTCGAAAAGGTGATGAAGTCCAAGTTTGAAATGAGCAATATGGGTGAACTGTCGTTCTTCCTGGGTGTGCAAGTCAGTCAAAGAGAGGATGGCATTTATCTACATCAAACTAAGTACGTGCAGGACATCTTATCAAAATACAAGATGAGTGATAGCACTACTTATGGCATACCAATCCCAGTCAATCATGGTTTGCATCCTGACAAAGATGGGAAGGATGTAGACAGCAGGTTGTACCGTGGGATGATCGGATCACTTATGTATCTCACAGCTTCAAGACCCGATATTATGTTTGTTGTATGCTTGTGCTCAAGGTTTCAGTCTCAACCGAAGGAGTCACATATGATAGCTGTGAAGAGGATTTTTAGATACCTGAAAGGGAAACCCCGATTGGGTCTTTGGTACTCCAAGCAGCAGTCATTCGACTTCAAAGCCTACACTGATTCAGATTATGGCGGTTGTAACCTTGATAGAAAGTCAACTTCTGGCGGATGTCAATTCTTGGGAGACAGACTGGTCTCCTGGCAGTGAAAGAAGCAGTCAACGGTTTCTGTCTCAACTTGTGAAGCAGAATACATTGCTGCAGCTAGCGGTTGTTCTCAGATATTGTGGATTCAGCAGCAATTGCGAGACTACGGCTTGAACTTCACTGGAACTCCTTTATTCATTGACAACAATGCCACCATGTCCATCACAAATAACCCGGTGAAACATTCCAAAACTAAGCATATTGAAATTCGCCATCATTTCATCCGTGATTGTGCTGAAAAGCATTTACTTGAACTTGTAAAGGTTCACACGGATGACAATCTTGCTGACCTTTTCACAAAGGCATTTGATCGGTCCCGTTTTGAGCATCTTGTCAACTTGATAGGAATGTTCAATCCCATGTGAAAAAAAAAATAAAAAAAAATTAATTTTCTTAAATCAATTCAATTCATGGAAGTTAAATTTTATTTCTTTTAAATTTTTCTGTATAGTTCTGTTAGTTTAAAATACTTTACAAAAATAAAAAAAAATTAGAAAATGGAGAAAATTTCAAAAGTTCACTTGAGAAACGAGGAAATGATAGTACATCTGAAATGATCTAACCATCATAGACTGCTCATATGGGAAATGATTGCGTCATGTTTACTTAATTGTTTAAATTATTATGTTTTTAATCTGTTTACTTACAAGTAATTTGAATTATCAGTAGGCTGTATGCGTCTTTGAATCACTAGTAGATACCATTGTTGATTTTGTTGATGAGATCCAAACCCTGATCCTGATGCATAACATGCATGACCACCACAACCATTAGAGTGGTCTTCTTCAATGGATTTCCCATTAAAGAGTGCAATCCCAGAGCCGAAAGACATCGACGTGGAAGTCGTCCCGTAATACATGGAAGGGTCCTGTATCTGAGGTCTTCCAGAATTCTCCCTTTTTATAAGATTCATGTTATGAGCCTGAATCTTACCGACTGCCTCATCTACTGTCATCTCGTAGAACTTTGAACTTTCCCTCATCAGGGTTGTATACATCTCATATCTCGGTGGCAGAGCATCCAAAAACTTTTCCACCATTTCCTCTTCTGGATATTTAAGCTCAAACGATTTCAACTCCGTTTGTAGGTGATAGAATCTAGAGATAAGATCATCTAAAGATTCATTTTCTATAAATCTGAAGCACTCGTATTGCTTCCGGAGCAGATCCCTCTTGCTTTTCTTGATGTCACTATTTCCTTCGAATCTTTTCTGTAAAGCTTTCTGTAGGTCCCTAATTCGGTGCGTGACGGATCTCTAGACTCGCGGTTAGACACGGTGATAAAGTGCGGAATCCATGATCAACGTGCTCGTGTGACTCAATCAACAACGGTGTAAATAAACGCTCTTTTTATTCCACTACAATATCAGTTTACACAATTTACATAATTCTCAGTCCCTCCTGATATCGTCTCTTCTCTCCTCTGTTCTGTGTAATCTTAAAACTGTTATGGTCTGTTCTGCTATTTATACACAACTGATCTGCATTAGGCGAACTTATTAAGTTCGCCTCTCACAGGCTAAGCGAACTTAATAAGTTCGCCTCTGATGGCCTTAAGCGAACTTATTAAGTTCGCCTCTGATAGCCCAGGCGAACTTATTAAGTTCGCCTCTGATAGGCTAGGCGAACTTATTAAGTTCGCCTCTAGCAGAACTTACACAGAATTTTATCAACAGTTACAAAACATGTCCTAACAGACTCCCCCTTAACTGTTGCTAACAATTCTATCAAATACAAGTCAAAGACACTTTCCAAAGATCCTTAGAAGATTCATATCCTCGGAAACTGTGGAACAAATCCCGAGTTAATGACATAGTGATTGAACCCAATGCCTTCTTCTCTCGATCATAAATTTTCTTTTCTTCTGCATCCAGCTTAGAGATAGGCTTAGGTACATTTTCATCAAGATACAAGTGGGTGGGATGCTTATATCCCTCAAGAATAGGTATCCATAACGATGAATCGGTGTATGAAATATAGTGCTCAAAACGGGCTTTCCAATTGGAATAATCGTTTACATTGAGCAACTTGGGAGGTTTCTGTGGAGTACCGATTTCATTATCATAATTTAACATACTACTAAGGTTCTGAAGGTTTGACATGGTGAACACTTGGTCAAAAATCAGAAAAGTCAGTAGCTATTGCGCACTTAGGATTGGCCTTGCGCACTTATGAATGGTCTTGCGTATTTAATATTTGCCCTTGCGTACTTGTAAGTACGCAGGAGTAAATTGTTAAGTACGCAGGATAAGTCTTAAGTTCGCAGTTCAGTCTTGCGCACTTGTAAGTACGCAGGAGATAACTCTTGCGTATTTAGCAAGTTCGCAGAAAACTGTACTTTTTGCCAAAAATGGTAAGTACGCAGGACACCTTTTCAGCAACTCTCACCAAACTTTTCCGGTGACCTGAAACTCGCCGGAGTTGGTAAAAAAATGGTCTGATGATCAATGCAATTGAGCCAAAGGGTCATAAACAAGTTTCTAACCAACCTATGATGCTCAAAACACACAAATACACAACAAAAATCGGTTTTTGAGAGATTTTTGCTTCAAAAAAAGTGCTCAAGAGCTACCCCTTTTTTATCACAAAAATCAACAAAATAACCTCTCTTTGCTTGTAAAACTCAGTAAAAACGTCTCCAAACTCACTTACAACACTCGAATTCAAGAGCAATGCTCTGATACCACTTGTAGGTCCCTCGGGTGTGGTGGATCGTCACATGCAAGTGGTCTACTAGTCGGACCGGGTGCGAAATACCCGTGACTAGGTGGAGAGTCTAACTGAACAAAGTAAACCGAACACAAGAGTCACAATAATCGTTCTTTGTATTATAAACACTCGACGGTTACAGAGAGAATACAAGCTGCGTACTTAGCAGAACTGAGTTCGTCTGAACAAATGGTTCTGCGTACTTAGCTTCTGTGAACCTATCCTATTTATACTGACCTGATGCCTGCGCACTTAGTAAGTGCGCATGACCAATTACTCCTGCGTACTTAACAAGTACGCATAGGTCTTCCTGCGTACTTGCTAAGTACGCAGGAGCTTTCTCCTGCGTACATACAAGTGCGCACAACACTTGGAAGAAATCAACAACACATTATGTGAACGTAAATACAACTCGATAAACTATTACATAATGACTCTTACATACAAAGACAAAATACAGACATTAGACATACAAACCTAGACTCTATCCAGAGTGTTGTCACAGGAAAGTGCATCAACAACTTTCAACCATTCCTATTTATACACGACCTGATTCTTGCGCACTTAGCAAGTGCGCAGGGAAATTTGATCATGCGTACTTGGAAAGTACACAAAGGTATTCTTGCGTACTTGCTAAGTACGCAGGAACTATCTCCTGCGCACATACAAGTGCACAAAACACTTAGAGAAATCTGCAACAGTCAATATGTAAAAGTAAATACAACTCGATAACTAATGCATACAGACACTTACAAACAAAGACAAATACATTCATGAAAGTACAAAACTAAGACTCTATCTATCCAGAGTGTTTGTCACAGGAAAGTGCTTCAACAGTTGTTGCTGAAGGCTTGTCCTTTTGTTTCTTGGGCCTGGCTTGATTACCAACATTTTTGCTGGATGCTGATGGTTCAACAACCAATGTGTGTTTATCCTTCTTTGCCTTGTTGACGGAGGACTTCTCTGTAGAAGTTCTCAAGCTGATAGGCATTTGTTTAGGAGGGGCTTGATGAAGGATCTGGTTGAAGGGATTAAAATCATAATTTGCAGCAAAGTGGTCTGATTCACCACAGATGATGTAAGATTGTTGAGGCTTTGGCACCTGCTTCCTTGGTGGGGAAAAAGAGTTTCTGAAATGAGTTGCCTTGGCTTCAGAACTCCTTACCTTTCTGTTCTTGTGCGTTATTTCAAAAGCATGTTGTTTGAGTTTCTTTGCTGCTGAAGGTAGTAGAAGCAGGTGCTGGCAGTGTGGTTGTATTTTCCACAGACAAAGCATGATTTGGCCAGTTTGTCCTTTGAAAGGTAAACAAAGTCCTTTCTTTTGAATAGGTCTTTAAATTTCCAGGGGTGAGCTTTGTTGTGCTCAAAGGTGGCCTCTTCCAATGTCTTTTGAACATATGGATTTCTTTCTCCAGGCGCTTGACATATGTCAAACACCTTTATTTGAGGCTTTGAGTTGTTTGAGGTTGACGACTGCCCCTTTTCAATATTTAGCTTTCTTCCTTCTGGAGGATAGCTGATTTTGATTTGGTTGAAAGGCATAGGAACCAGAACAGTAGGTAAAGGGACAGGAGCACTTGTTTGAATGACTTTAAGAGCAGGTGGTTCTGGTACTAGTACTGGTGATGAGGCCTTCTCAGTTTTAGTGGACTCTGAGCAAGTTGACTCAGATTATGACGAGGTAGTGTATTCTTGCACTAGTGGTTCATGTCTTGAAGGATCCAGATCTCGGTATCTAGCCAGTAGATCATCAATATGAGTTTCAAGATTGGTTTGTTCATGTTTTAGTAATGAAATCTCTTTCTTTAGGCAGTTAATTTTTTCTTTATAACTGTTTTTTACTTTTGTGAATTCAGATTTCATTTGATGAAACTCTTTATTTTGATCTATAAGGTTTTGATTATGCTTTCTATAGCCTAACACCTTATCAATACAAGCTTGGGAATAGAGATGTTCATATGCCTGAGGCGGTATCTCAGTTGTGTCTGCCATAAGAGCTTGGTTGTTAGCAGGCAGATCTTCATACTGGAAGCTCCAGTCAAATTCAGATGTTCCAACAGCTGCACAAGCTGCAGTTTGAGCTGGAGGAGTAGCTTGTTGCTGTGGTTGTCTTGGTTGAGGAGCTGCTACCCAGTTGGTTACAATTGTAACATCTTAGTTTTCCTTTATCCAAGCCAACTCTGGTGTTGGAGTTGTTACTTGGAATGGGTCTTCCGGTTCTAGAGTAGAACCTTTTTTCTCTTATAGATAGCATGGCATACGAGTTCTGTATGTCCATTTCTTCTAAGTCATCTGGATGGAAGTATTCCAGATCCTCCTTGATAAAGGACATGTTGCTTGAGTTTTCAGAAACAAAAGCAGCAGAGATTGAGGTTTGAGGAGGGGCTTCTCGGAGAAATGGTGATGTGTTTGTTTGAGAGGTTGGAGTTTGGGGATGAGTGATGATGGGAGGATAATAGTTGCTTGAACTAGGACCTGAGTGGTCAGAATGGAGGGCAGAGGAGGTGGTGGTGGATGTTGAGGCTGTTTGGTAGCTTGAGCTTCTTTCTTTTGCCTGAATCATCTCTAGCTCATAGGTTTTTAGTATTCCAAAGAGCTCAGTCATCTGGAGAGTCTTCAGATTCTCAGTTCTTCTGATGGACACTTTGTAAAGTGTCCAGCAGCTCGGTAGAGACCTGATGAACTTCTTGAGAATATCTTCATTCTCCAGTTTCACCTTTGAGCACTGCAGCTCACCTACAAGATAGGTAAATCTGTTATATAAAACCGTTAGAGACTCACCTTCCTTCTAGACGAAGTTTTCATACTGCTGCTTCAGAATGTCTCTTCTATTTTCTTTGACTTATTCTGAACCAGCAAACATTTTTTCAAGAGACTCCCATAGCTCCTTTGCAGTTTTATAACCTCTGAATTTATGAAAAAATTCATTTGGTAAGCACATCTGGATGGCTCCCAAGGCTTTGAAGTCTACCTCCATTTTCTTGATGTCTTCATCAGAGTACTTGGAGGGTTCTTTGGGAACCAGTGTACCTCCAGAATCAGCTAAGGACACCATGGGTACATATGGTCCATCTTTGATGGATTTTCACATCCCATATTCCTGATAGCAGAAGAAGCTTTCCATTATGTTCTTCCACATAACGTAGTCTTCCCCAGACACCAGTCTTGCTGGCCTGTTGATGATTCCAATATCTTCAAATCCATTGTTTTGAGCCATTTTTGATTTGTGATAGTGAGAGACTTAAATCAAAGAGATAGTTTAGAATAGAACCAAAGAATGATTAAATAAGTGTAAGTTTGTTTAATCTGTGAGCCAAGGCTCTGATACCACTTGTAGGATCGGTAAATACAAGATGGTTCTATTCCAGTTGAGATTGGCGGAAACAATCACAACTTAATCAAAGTAAACAAGTAAACACAAGAAGTACTGATAAATGCAATTTGTATTAAGCTTCAATGGTTACAAGATTACAAAGAAAACTCTAAGAAAAGCACTAAGATACAATGACTCTAAGTACTACTTATATAGTAACTTAGAATCAAGACAGACCCTTGATTCTAAGGATCAGATCTAACATAGACCGTTGATCTTGTATTGAAGCTATTCTACATGTATAGACAATAATAATAACTTTGCTAGTTAAATTTATTCAAACGTCTTCTAAGGCATCATTGTTTGCGTGCTTGGAGAAGAGCGTTGTTGTCTTTTATTGTTTTGTACCAATGACATTCTTTCTGCGTGGAGTGTGTCAGAGTAGCAGCAGAAAGTTGTCAGTGGTAATAGTTGCTTTTGCTTTTGCAAGGCTGGTCAGCTGTAACGTTTTATCTTCAATGAATGGATAACTATCAGCAGCAGAGTTGTTTATCAGTAGTAACGCAAACCATCCAAATCTGCTGATGATTTGCCTGTCAGCAGCGTCAAGTGTTGATGCTTCTGAGAAGCCTATCCGCAGCAGATCTGGTCTTCAGCAGATAAGGCTATCCGCAGCAGAAATGTTCTTCAGCAGAAGAACAAGTATCTGCTGCAGATAAGCTTATCCACAGCAGTTTGTTGGTCAGCAGCAAACTCTGAGATCAACAGCATTTGTACTTAGAGAATTTTGTAGCCATCAGTCTTTATTTCTACAGAGACTACCTCCTTCAGCCAGCCAACTCCGTTTACCACTACAAACGGCCACCACCATCGTCTACACCCCTACCGTCGTCCACGACCAAGCCACCCAAACCCTAACCAGGTTTCTAACCAAAAACACAAGTGTAAACGCATATCAAGTGTAAACGTGGATTACCTTGATTACGGGTGAAGTTCTCCGCTTAAAACCAACGTGGAACCCCCCCTTCCCGATCGTCTCATCCTCTCCATGCTCTCCCTGCCCTCGCGCAACCCCCCAAGGCCGATTATGGCCTAGGGTTTCCTCTAAACTTTCTTTTAAACATTTAATGTTACACTCGGGTCCCTGCATTCTCCTTTTGTGCATCTTAACCCCAAACCGTCCCCGTCATGGCCGTCCGGGTCCTTTGTTTGACCATAATTCTAGTTATTACTCCAAACCCTGCTAACCGGATCCTTTTATTTCTACGAATAGAGTTTCACGTGAAACTTCCGCCCACTTTCTCGTTTACCAAAGATTTGGGTCGCCCTTTGCCCAAATCATAATTTAGTAGATTTTTGGGATGTTACAAGTCTACCCCCCTTAAAAGAGGATTCGTCCTCGAATCCTATGTCGGTACAAACCAATACAACATATTCTTGTGTACCCAATTCATTTGATGCCAACATTCACCTTGACACTACCTGTTTTCATTATTTTGCTTTGCATTACGACCACCCATCTAGGGGTTCAAATAAGCTATCTCCGTTGCTCGTTTTAAACTTTGGGACTTGTAGGTTTCACCTACTGTAGGTCCCAGTGGGTCTACAGATCGAACACAACTCGTATAACACACAACGTACACTCGTAGTGCGGAATCCTAACGAGTAAACGCGTAACGAACTAATAAGATCACACAAAGCAAGAAGATCATATCAGTATCTTTGATGAATCACACACACATTCTGGACATAAATCCCTAGCAGATCTAAGGGTGACCTATGGCATTGTGTATATACAGATATCAGTTCAGCAAACAAGCATGCACCTTTATGCAACATACCATGATATCTCAGCAATGAAATTCTTAGGACCAATACAATTTTATCATTCACACACTATCAAACTTTTGAAAATCATAAAATGATAAGCGATAAACTTCAAAGTAAACAGGATCATATCATGACATGCCCGAAGGATATAAGCGATAAACTTCAAAGTAAACAGGATCATATCATATCAAACTGTCTCAATTAGCACAGGAAAAGATGCAGATCCCGAAGGATATAAGGAATCAGAATGATTCAAAATCGAATGATTCGTATTGCTTGGTTTGGATGAAGTATCAAGATTCATATCAACAGAAAGATTGTACCGATAGAATTCCTTAGCATAAGAATGATCAAGGAATCGATTGATTCAATGACACAGGGTAACGTGATCCAACTGTTATCTAGATATATTCAATGGAATCAAGATAATTGATCCAAGGGCTAGTATATGTTCAAACAGATGTTGTCAGAAACATATCTTAGTCAAACTTCACATTGCATGTTTTTCGGGGCATGGGCAGTGAAGTGAACTGAAAAATTATGCTAATCAATATAGTCTGATACTGGTCTCATGAAGTTCTTAAAGCCTCATATTCTATATCTGATAATGATCTTTTAACACACACACCCGGCATACCATGGGTTCAAATTACAATTGTGACATAGATCATTATGTTTTCACACTACTAATGGTCTAAAAACGTTTATAGCCTACTGACAATTCAATTTACATGCAATATATACAAATTAATAAACTAAAATGTCAGGCAATCATGAAACAATCATTTCCTGTTTGTGCAAACTGATAAGCTTAGATCAAATCATATGAGCATAATCATAAGTACAGAAACCAGGTAGTCAGTCTATGGTCATGTGTGTATAATCACCTACTGATGTACTATCATTTCTTCTCTATCTTCAAACAGTGTCGATTTTTCAATCCCCTTTTTTTTAAAATTTGTTTGGATTTTCATAAAGCAAGCCGACTAACAAACTTAAAAACAAGAAAATAATTTTAAAAAAATGAAAACAAAATTTCCATGAAAATCATTTTGAAAACCTTTTTCAAGCAGGATTAAACATTCCAATCATTTTAGTAATAAATTCAAACCGTGACCGATCGAATGCTTTAGTAAATAGATCTGCAAAATTATTGTCTGTGTGGACCTTCACCAACTCAATGAGTCTATTTTCTGCACAATCTCGAATAAAATGATGTCGAATTTCAATGTGCTTTGTCTTCGAGTGCTTTACTGGATTATTTGTGATCGACATCGTGGCGGTATTGTTTATCATCATTGATATCTCTGTGAAGTTCAGACCATAATCCAGAAGTTATTGTTGGATCCATAGGATTTGGGAACAATGGCTAGCAGCTGCAATATATTCAGCTTCACAAGTAGAAATAACAACATAATTTTGCTTTTTGCACTGCCATGACACTAATCTGTTTCCAAGAAACTGACATCCGCCAGATGTTGATTTCCGATCTAAACTGCAACCTCCATAATCTGAATCTATAAACGCTTTAAAATCAAAATTAGAATTGTTAGGATACCTTAACCCTAACTTCGGTTTACCCTTCAGATATTGAAAAATTCTTTTCATAGTAATCAGATGAGATTCCTTCGGTTTAGATTGAAACCTCGAGCACAAGCAAACAGGAAACATAATATCAGGTCTAGACGCTGTCAAATACATCAAAGATCCGGTCATTCCTCTTATAACCGACAATCTATATCATTTCCTTTTGAGTCAAAACCAAGTTTGTGGTTAACAGGGATTGGAGTACTAAAAGCTGATGCATCTGTCATCTCAAACTTTTTCAAAATATCTGACACATATTTGGCTTGACGAATGTAAAACCCATCCTCCATCTGATCCACTTGAAGACCTAGGAAAAAGGATAATTCACCCATACTACTCATTTCAAACTTTAGCTTCATAACCCTCTCAAAATCTTTGCACATTTCAACATTTGTCGACCCAAAAATTATGTCATCAACATACACCTGAACTAGTAAGATATCTCCCCCTGCTTTCCTTATGAAAAGAGTTAGCAAATGCAATGACAAATTTTCATACCAAGCACGAGGAGCCTGATGAAGACCATATAACGCCTTATCAAGTTTGAAAACTCTATCTGGAAACTTTGGATCTTCAAAACCAGGCGGCTGTTTAACATAAACTTCTTCCTTAACTTTTCCGTACAGGAAAGCACTCTTCACGTCAAGCTGAAAAATATTAAATCCTTTGAAAGATGCAAAGGCAAGAAATAAACGTATAGCCTCAATCCTCGCAACCAGAGCATAAACTTCCGTGTAGTCGACCCCTTCTTGTTGGTTAAAAACTTGGACAACAAGCCTTGCTTTATTGCGAACCACAACACCTCGATCATCACGTTTACATTTAAAACCCCACTTTGTTCCAATTGATCTAGAGCCTTTTGGCAAGTCAACCAAATCCCAAACATGTAATTTGTCAAATTGAGCTAGCTGCTCTTGCATAGCCTCTATCCAACAAGCATCATCAAGAGCATCAGCCACACTGCTTGGCTTAGTTTGAGATATAAAACACGCTTGCGAACACGTCTCCATTATGCCCTTATCCACAATCTAAGCATAAAAACATGAATTTTCACAAGAATTCTATGACGGGTCTAAACACCTGCATTCAAATCACCAATAATATTGTTAGTAGGATGATTCTTATGAACCCGAGAGGTATCACTGTTTCCTGAATCACAACATCAAGATTAGAAGGTAACTCCCCCTCGGTCTATGATTGTGTTGATGAATCATCGATTATAGTTTGAGGATCATTAGATGACTCCTAAAATATAACCTCATCATCCTCACTTTCACTTTCATGAGTTAAACCTGAGGTCGAAGCTCCATTCAGATCAACAAGAGGAGGAACCACAATAGGTACAACCGATCGTGGCTCGACAGTTGAATCATTATTGTCACAGCATGACTGATACAAAACTTCAGCTTCAACTGAGGACTCATCATAATAAAAATCGAAAGATCTGAATAGAGCATCATCATCAATAGCCCATGAAGGTCTTTTGGCATCCTGGGGAACAGAACGATTATCACAATCCACATGAAACTATTCTTCTATTTGTCGACTTTCTTTATTGAAAACTCGTTTGTTGCGGGAATTAGCAACATAACCCAAGAAAATTCCCTCAATTTCCTTTGAACTAAATTTTGTTTGAACATCTCGAGTCTTCAACAAAGTACAAGAAAATTCCCTCAATTGCCTTTGAACTAAAGATTTGGCTTCCGACGATTCAACAATTCATAGCATGTTTTGTTGTGTCGCTTCACAATTAGAACCCGATTAAGAACATGGCACGCCGTATTGACGGATTCTGCCCAAAAAGTTACTGGCAGCTTAGAATCAGATAACATTGTACGAGCCATCTCAATCAACGTTCTATTCTTTCGTTCAACTACACCATTCTGTTGAGGAACATAAGGAGCACTAAACTCATGATGAATGACTTTCTAAATACAAAATAAATTCATTACACCATTCTTAAACTCAGTTCCATTATCGCTACGAATTCTTCTGACCTTCAAGCCATCCCAGGCGAACTTAAACTTACTAGCAAGTTCGCTAGTTCTAAGTTCAAGATGAAAAATTTGAACTTTTTTTCAAATCCCACTCATATTCTCAAAACATCTTTCAAACCTTCAACCCTGTAAAAATAAAATACAATCCTGTCAATTATGATTTCATGGAAGACAGAAAGAAAATATTTTTGAAATTTTAATTTTGAATAAACTGTACAAGAATAAATTTTTTTATTGATTTTTCAAAATTTATGCTAGAACACATTTAAAATCTTTTTGTGTTTTTCAATATGAAATAACAGAAGTAAAAACATACAAAAATCTTTTTGGATTTTATCTATACATACTGAAACACATGTTTTTGGTCGAACATTGTGAGCAAGAAGAAAATGTTGAACAAGTGGATGTCAATCTACCATCTCCACAGCTAGAAAATGTAGAGGTTGTTGAAACTAGCACTAGTTCCAGTTCAAGTTCATGAGATACTATTGAAAAGCAAGCTGATTCTGTAAGTTCACATGACTCATCTCAGATCGATCTCGTGACAGGACGTCTCGATAACACAGAGTGCGGAATCCTTCGTGCTAACGCATGTATATCAATTGACAATAGAAACAACAGGTAAATAAACTTCTCTTTGTATTCCACAAAACACGGAGTTTACAGATTCACAGAATACACTCGTTCAATCCCCTCTGCTGCCTCTAGAACAGAATCTGTAAACACCTATTTATAGACACAAACCTGCTATAGGCGAACTTAACAAGTTCGCTTCTAAATATGCTTAGGAAAACTTGTTAAGTTCGCCTCTCTATGAACTTATACAGAATTTTATCAACAGTTATAAAACACGTCCTAACAGACTCCCCTTTAACTGTTGCTAACAATTCTATCAATTACAAATCAAAGACTCTAAGACTAAGACATAATATCTTCAAGCTCGTTGTCACCAGAATATGCTCCAACACTTGTAGGTCCACATGACTCATCTCAGATCGATCTCGTGATATGACGTCTTGATAACACGGAGTGCAGAATTCTTCGTGTTAATGTATGTATATCAATTGACAATAGAAACAACAGGTAAATAAACTTCTCTTTGTATTCCACAAAACACAAAGTTTACAGATTCACAGAATACACTCGTTCAATCCCCTCTGCTGCCTCTAGAACAGAATCTGTAAACACCTATTCATAGACACAAACCTGCTATAGGTGAACTTAACAAGTTCGCTTCTAAAGATGATTAGGCGAACTTGTTAAGTTCGCCTCTCTATGAACTTATACAGAATTTTATCAACGGTTACAAAACATGTCCTAACAGACTCCCCTTTAACCGTTGCTAACAATTCTATCAATTATAAGTCAAAGACTCTAAGACTAAGACATAATATCTTCAAGCTCGTTGTCACCAGAATATGCTCCAACAGACTCCCCCTTGACAACAGCTTTAGAAGATTATCATCAGTCTTCATATATCATCAAACACACTTTAGTCTTCATCTTGTTCATCTGCACACTCTCTCTTTATTTCTATAAGAAAACTTGGGAGAAGGACCCCTTGTCAACTTCTGTCTGTAATATTCAGTTTTTGCAAAGGAGAACAACCAAGAATAACCAACAATTAAGATTTCCATGGAAGCTGGAAAAATAAAATCTTTTTGATTTTTCAAACATAAGAAACACAAAATCTTTTTGGTTTTTATTTGTACAAATTATAATGTAAAATACAAAATCACATCCTTTTGGTCGAACATCATGTGTAAGAAGATCATATCAGTAAAAACAATGCATCAATCACACATTTTGGATAAACATCCATAAACATTCTATGGGTATCCTATCCAGATTCATTCTTTCATTTCTTTCGTTTAAATTTCCAAACAATTATATGAAGTAACATCTTTTGAATCAGATAAGATCAAATCTTTTAAGCTTCAACCAAAACATGTAATGATACGCGAAGAACTTCAAAGAAAATAGGATCAGGCTATGACACACAAATTCAAAATGTCAATATTATAAGATTTGAAACTAAAGCATCTCATTCCCACTTTCTTGTGAATTAAGGTACCATTTAAGTATGAAATACAACGTGTAATCCACTAGTATGCCAACAGAAAGTAAATGCACTATCTTCAAGACATATGAGATTTTACTAACGATTATCCGAATTTCCAGAATGAGGAGACATCACTTAGCACATGAATAGCAGAATCCAAATTGGATTGTATAGGAATCAATGAGATTCAGAATCGAATTATTCAATGTTTTGGCTTATATATGCGGAATCATAAGATTCAGGTACGTGGATCCAACTGTTATCTGGATTATGAATTCAATGGAATTAGTAAAGATGATTTATCAATATGATCCAAGGGCTAGTATATGTTTGACAGATGTTGTCAAGTACATATCTTGATTATATTTCAAATTGCATGCTTTTCGGGACATGGGCACTGAAGCAAATCGAATGAATAGTGCTAAGGACATAACCTGAAACTGATCTCATAGGACAATCTTTATTAAAAGCTAATATTCTATATCTGATAGTGATCTTTTAACACACACACCTAGGCATAAAATGGGTTCAAATCACAGTTGTAACATATGCAATTATGTTTTCACATTACTAATGGTTCAGTGACGCTTTTAGTCTATTGACAATTCAAATTATATGCATACACAACACTATCATTACCTATTTGTGTAGTCTCTGAAGTTTAGATCAAAACATATAATTCAGATATATTAACATAGAGCACCAACCAGTTAATCTAAGGTCATGTGTGACTGAACATCTACTAATGTTGTAAGGCCCCAAACCCGGGAGGCCTCACGTATTGGATTTACTCATCAACACATTGCACTTTAAACATAAGGCATTCATCAACACAGCGGAAACGATTTAAAACTTCAACATACGCAGCGGAAACATAAACATATCTAATACAATTTGTCTTTAACATCATCAAATTAAAACATAACATAAACATAAACGGGATGCCAGACACTGATCTTCGGGTAACTCTTCTTGCTAAGCCAAGCAACCACATCCATCAACTGCACCTGCACTTAACTAATATGCATACAAAAAAATCAGCAACGCTGAGTGAGTTCTAACGTTTACTTTAAATCAATTATGCAAAAGATTTACTAATACATACATACTTCCCTTAAGGCAAAACTTTACATACTTAACTTTTCAAAAACAGTTTAAAACATTAATAAGGTAGCCGTCATTTCCTTGTCACTGTTGGTACTCCCCTCGTGATCAATACCGCTTAGCCGTCAATTCTTATCACTGCCGGTATTGTCCTCGTGATCAGTACATCTTAACCGTCAATTCCTTGTCACTACTGGTATTGGCCTCGTGATAAATACCTCTTAACCATCAATTCCTTGTCACTACTAGTATTGTCCTCGTGATCAATACCGCTTAGCATGATGTTGTCCTCGTGATCAACAACTGGTATTGTCCTCGTAATCAATACCGCTTAGCATAGTTTGGTCCTCGTGACCCATTGATGTTGTCCTCGTGATCAACACCGGGTATTGTCCTCATGATCAATACCGCTTAACTGGTACATGGGGGATTGCGTAGCCCCCCGAGCAACTGTCGTCACTCATCCCAATTGTACAACTGTTAACGAGCCATCAAGACTCTTACTAATGGGTAGCACCCATATCTGGTATCCTGTACAAGTAACATCTGTCCCAAGGACCTTATCCAACTGGTTCACTTTATGTTCAAAAACTTTCTTTAAATCTTGTTCATACTAAACATATATCATGCCTTTGTTTATGTATATGAAAATATAGTAAACGATTGCCAGTGATATAACTATACTTTACCGAAACATAACTTGTCATAAATATCATGCCTTTGTTTATGTATATGAAAATATAGTAAACGCTTGCCAGTGATATAACTATACTTTACTGAAACATAACTTGTCATAAATATCATCCCTTTGTTTATGTATATGAAAATATAGTAAATGCTTGCTAATGATATAACTATACTTTACTGAAACATAACTTGTCATAAATATCATGCCTTTGTTTATGTATATGAAAATATAGTAAACGTTCGCCAATGATATAACTATACTTTGCTCAAAACGTATATTTGCCTCTTTTAAACCTTTTATTAAAACATAGCTTTTCCTTTCAGTTTACAATATATAAAATATAATAAACGCTTTACACTAAGTATGCACACCACCCCTAAAGAAGGCAAAAAGGGGATTAGAACTCACCTGGTATCTTAGCGGGAATGGTCTACCGGATCTCACACATTCTGAACAATTATAACAATTCGATGTGTATAAGATTTAACTAGACACTAAACGGTTTCACCATTTCTGGCTAGGCGAACTTAAGGCTAGATTCGCCTCTTTCTATCCTGACGAACATACTAACTTCACTAACCAGTTATATATATCCATAGACTTGATGCCTGCGCACATAGAAAGTGCGCAGGGCCTTGTTCTTGCATACATAATAAGTACACAGACTTCGTTCTTGCGTACTTGATAAGTACGCAGGCTTTACTTTGTGAGAATGTTCTAACCGAGAGTCTAAATCTATACATTGTTTCCATTTTTAAATGTAAAAACCTAACCTTTACCAAATTTTTTTTCAAAACCCAACTTATAACAAAAACTCAGATCTAGGAGAACCGGTTATCTGTAAAGGCTTCTTCTCCACAGCTAAACGTTCGAGAAACGTATGCGTACGATCCTATGAGCTCGGATTCGAAAACCGGGACTTTCTCTCTCTAGTCTCTCTCCCACCTTCTCTCTCTAGAGGACGGAAATGTTGTTGGAAGTGAGGGTGTGGGGTTCGTTTTGAGGCTTATAAGGGCCTATACCCTGGCCCCTTTCGGCCCATACGCCTCGGCTCAAGCCTGCTTCTCTTTTTCTTATTTAAGTTTTAATTCCCGTGAATTCTTTCGCGCTTTAAAATTCGGGATGTTACAAGTCTACCCTCCTTATAATAGGTTTCGTCCTCGAAACCTGCCATAAGCTATACTGATAGCAAATCACAGAATTGGTGGCATAAACCGTAGCTATGCAAGGCAGCTTAGTCATGAAGGCCATTGTGATTAACTACCGCTGAGGGTCTAATGAGGGAAATATCTAGTTCTAAGACTTCTAAGCTAATGGGGCTAACTAATCATTTAAGGATGCAATATCATGATCATGTCATAGTAAAATAAGGAGTTTGCAACGTACCTTACTGAGTTATCTAGTAAGTCCTTGCTTTGGCCTTGTTGATGTAGGGTTCCTTCTCTTTACCAATTCCCTTTCTACATCCCCCTGCTTCCGCTTCCTTGGGTTTCCTGCAATCTCGGCTCATGTGTCCCTGTTCCCCACAATTGTGGCATCTTGGCTTTTCCGGGCAGTCCCGTGATTGGTATCCAAACTTGCCACACTTAAAGCATCCCGCCTTTCCAGCTCTGCACTCTCCTCCGTGCCTTTTCCAACATTTTCCACACAGACCCTCCGCCTCTAACCTTGACCTCCTATCACTAGGACCCTGAAGGTCCTCCCCAGTCCGCTTAGCCGCCTGTTTCTTAGGCACTTCATAAATGACTTCAGAGCCAATGTCATCATAGACAACTCCGTTCAGGACAACCACCGACTCAAAGGAACTCGGTGGGTTGGTCTTTACAAAGGTACTTATCTTTGGAGGCAATCCGTGAACATAATAATGAATCCTCCTCTCCTCTGTGGTCACAAGATGAGGCACCAGGCGTGCCAGTTCGTTGTACTTGGAAGTGTATTGCCTGTGAGTCATGAGTCCGGCTTGCAAAGTCAGGAACTCTCTCTCCACCTTGTGGAATTCGTTCTTGGGGCAGAACTTCTCAATTACTAACGCTTTCAGATCATTCCACCTCATTTGCTCGACCTCTTGGTCACTCTTAGCCTGTTTCACAGTCTCCCACCAGTGTGCTGCCTCTCCCTTCAGAGACTTCGCAGCGAACATGACTGCTTGTTCCGGTCGGCATTCACTAAGACGAATGGTCGACTCCATTCCGTTAATCCATTCTAAAGTGTTTGCTGCTTCTTTCTCTCCAGTAAGCACGGGTGGATCACAACCACAAAACGATTTGTAGTCCCAGCCACGAGCAGGCGGTGTAACATTCTCTACCAGATTGGGTCCTCCTATTGTTGGAAGCACCACGGGCTCTTAAGTGGCTGAGCTCGTGTTTGGGGTTCTCTTTGGCTTTCCTCAAGGCTTCGTCTAGTACGGCTGGTAAGGTTTCCTTCAGCAGTCGCATGAATTCCCGGTTGAGAGCTGCTTGTATGACTGGCTCGAACTCGAATGTCTGATCATCTCCTGCCGCATGCTCAACATTGTGCTGACTGACTGCCGTATCGGTATGGGTAGTGTGAACACTCCCCTCAATCTCTTGGTTGGTTCTAGCTCCACTGCGGTGGCCTGTACGTCCACCACGTCATCCTCCTCCTCTAGTTCCTCCACGTCTAGCCATTTCTAACGGAAAGATAGAGGACAAAGGGATTTAATTTCATCATTCTAGGGAATATGTAGAACATAATAAGTAAGGTAAGATGTTAATATACACTGGCCATATTCAATTAACCATTACATCACTTCTTGTTTTCTATTTATTCGCTTTCATGATTCCAATAAACCCTCTATTCTTATCTTGACACTCTAATACAAGGAAAGAAACTTTACTTACTATGCACATCGGGTGCTTTGGCTTGAGTTACGCGTTACTGGCATCCGCTACTTGGTCCCATTCTTAGTTTAAGTCTGGACATCGGGGATGTCCAAATCTCTCAAACTATGGCTCTGATACCAACTTGTAAGGCCCCAAACCCGGGAGGCCTCACGTATTAGATTTACTCATTAACACATAGCACTTAAACCTAAGGCATTCATCAACACAGCGGAAACGATTTAAAACTTCAACATACGCAGCGGAAACATAAACATATCTAATACAATTTGTGTTTAACAACATCAAATTAAAACATAACATAAACATAAACGGAATGCCAGACGCTGATCTTCGGGTAACTCTTCTTGCTAAGCCAAGCATCCACATCCATCAACTGCACCTGCACTTAACTGATATGCATAAAAAAAAATCAGCAACGCTGAGTGATTTCCAACGATTACTTTAATACAATTATGCAAAAGATTTACTAATACATACATACTTCCCTTAAGGCAAAACTTTACATACCTACTTTTCAAAACAGTTTAAAACATTGAAAAGGTAGCCGTCAATTCCTTGTCACTGTTGGTACTGCCCTCGTGATCAATACCGCTTAGCCGTCAGTTTTTATCACTACTGGTATTGTCCTCGTGATCAGTACATCTTAACCGTCAATTCCTTGTCACTACTGGTATTGTCCTCGTGATCAATACCTCTTAACCGTCAATTCCTTTTCACTACTAGTATTGTCCTCGTCATCAATACCGCTTAGCATGATGTTGTCCTCGTGATCAACAACTGGTATTGTCCTCGTGATCAATACCGCTTAGCATAGTTTGGTCCTCGTGATCCATTGATGTTGTCCTCGTGATCAACACCACATGACACGATGTTGTCCTCGTGATCAACACCGTGTATTGTCCTTGTGATCAATACCGCTTAACTGGTACATGGGGGATTGCGTAGTCCCCCGAGCAACCGCCGTCACTCATCCCAATTGTACAACTATTAACGAGCCATCAAGACTCTTACTAATGGGTATCACCCATATCTGGCATCCTGTACAAGTAACATCTATCCCAAGGACCTTATCCAACTGGTTCACTTTATGTTTATAAACTTTCTTTAAATTTTGTTCATACTAAACACATATCATCCCTTTGTTTATGTATATGAAAATATAGTAAACGCTTGCCAATGATATAACTATACTTTACTGAAACATAACTTGCCATAAATATCATGCCTTTGTTTATGTATATGAAAATATAGTAAACGCTTGCCAATGATATAACTATACATTACTGAAACATAACTTGTCATAAATATCATGCCTTTGTTTATGTATATGAAAATATAGTAAACGCTCGCCAATGATATAACTATACTTTGCTCAAAACGTACATTTGTCTCTTTTAAACTTTTCATTAGAACATAGCTTTTCCTTTCAGTTTACAATATATAAAATATAATAAACGCTTTACACTAAGTATGCACACCACCCCTAAAGAAAGCAAAAAGGGGATTAGAACTCACCTGGTATCTTAGCGGGAATGGTCTACCGGATCTCACACAATCTGAACAATCATAAAAATTCGACGCGTATCAGATTTAACTCGACACTAAATGGTTTCACCATTTCTGGCTAGGCGAACTTAAGGCAAGATTCGCGTCTTTCTATCCTGACGAACATACTGACTTAACTAACCAACTATATATATCCATAGACTTGATTAAGTGCGCAGGGCCTTGTTCTTGCATACATAATAAGTATGTAGACTTCGTTCTTGCGTACTTGATAAGTACGCAGGATTTACTTCTTGCGTACTTGATAAGTACGCAGAACATGCTTCTTACATACTTGATAGTTACGCAGGCTTTGCTTCTTGCGTACTTGATAAGTAGCAGAACCTGCTTGCGGGAGCAAACAACCCTAACTTTTTCATGTAGATCCGACCTCGTCAAGATCCGAACTCTTTTACATTCAAAA
Organism: Smallanthus sonchifolius; assembly: GCA_023525975.1. NCBI lineage: Eukaryota > Viridiplantae > Streptophyta > Magnoliopsida > Asterales > Asteraceae > Smallanthus > Smallanthus sonchifolius. The sequence continues at coordinate 43,441,266 of CM042033.1, forward strand.
CTTGTGTTTTCTAACCGAGAGTCTAAATCTATACTTTGTTTCCATTTTTAATTGTAAAAACTTAACCTTTACCCGATTTTTCTTCAAAACCCAACTTATAACAAAAACTCAGATCTAGGAGAATCGATTACCTGTAAAGGCTTCTTCTCCACAGCTAAACGTTCCAGATACGTATGCCTACGATCCTATGAGCTCGGATTCGAAAACCGGGACTTTCTCTCTCTAGGCTCTCTCCCACCTTCTCTCTCTAGAGGACGGAAATATTGTTGGAAGTGAGGGTGGGGGTTGGTTTTGAGGCTTATAAGGGCCCATACCCTGGCCCCTTTCGGCCCATACACCCCGGCTCAAGCCCGCTTCTCTTTTTCTTATTTAAGTTTTAATTCCCGTGAATTATTTCGCGCTCTAAAACTCGGAATTTTACAGATGTACTATCATCACTGTTTTAACTTAAAGTAATGTCGATTTTATCTTTTTTAATTTCTTTGGCCTTTTCAAAATCTTTATGAAAGAAAGTAAATCAAATGAAAATAAAATCTTCCGTGAAAACATTTTAAGAAAAACATTTTACTTGGTTACTTGGAATTAAGCAATTCAATCAATTAAAAACTCAAACCGATGTAATTGAATGCCTTTGCCTTTGTCACCAACACAAATCTGTACTCCCCCTGTCCTATAGACTCCCCCTCAACTAGTCAAATGGTTGCATCAACGACTTTATGCTCACCATTGTCATCCTAAGTTTCAGGTTATCATTTGGACTTTTAAATCTTTTTCAAAATAACATTGTGTGTGACATATTCTCCCCCTTGAGCATCAAGTCGTTGAATCAAATAGATTCTCAGTTATCAACAACTCTTTACTCTTGCAGATGTCATTCCCTGTCATGTGCTATGAAGAACCACTATCAACAACAAAAAATGGTATTAATAGTCCCTCTTGGTAAATCCTGCACAACTAACCAAAAACATTAATTTGAAATTGGGACCCAAGCCATAGTAGTCATGGGTCGTCCATCTGTATCAAAATAATAAACCTCACTCCATTCACAATTGAATCTCTCATAAATTTTTGGTGATTGCTCCGACGAGTTAGAAACAGAAACTTTAGATTTCCAAACATACTTCTGTTCATTAAGTTCTTTTTACCTAAAATTTGAACTGTTTGAACAATCATGTTCAGTTGAAAAATGTTTAGATTATGAAAGCTCTTGTTCTAAAAGTTTTCTCAATCTTCTGTTTCTCCTCCGTCTTTGAGGTCTAGAACGCCTAACCTCATATTTTGAATTACCCTTTGGTGTATCACGAGGTTTAACCACATTTAGGTTAACATAAGGCTTACTAGGAGTTCTTACCTTTTCTGGAGTAACATGTCGGTTACCTTTGGCGTTGTGAGGACAAGTAATCCGAATGTGACCCACAAGACCACAGTATAAGCAAGATCTCGTCTCACGATAATCTCTCATATAAGAAATCTTCACACAATAAAATGCACTTGAAGAAGATTCGCCTACATGAACTTCTTTTGGAGTTTGAGACGGAACAAACTTTTTCTCAACAGGTTTTGATTCAGGCTTCATCTTCTCAGGAACTACATGCTTCTTTCCTTTATTTTTGTAAGGACAGTTCACCACAATGTGTCCCATCTCATTACAATGAAAGCATGTACGCCTATCTTTATAATCTCTGACATATGGAACTCTCCTTGAATTTGAAGAACTTACAAATGTATAATTTCCAGATGAATTAGAATCAACCTTTGAGTCTTCTTTCTTAACCTCTTTCGGTATCCCCTCTACCTTAGCTTCATCAAAATATTCATCATCACTCTCATCAGAATACACCATATGTTCACCTGTGACTGGAATCACTTTCAACACAATCTTAGGATCTAAATCCTCATCTTTTATAATCTCAGGTGTAACAGAATAATTCCCGTTGAATGGTGGAGGAACATAACCAATACCACTTGTTCCCTTCCCCTCTTTAGTATTATTAAAATATCCCAGTAAAAATGATGAATTTCCAAAGCTTTCTAACTTTCTATGCAATTTGATCACCTCTGCTTTATATTTAGCTAGTTCCATATCTTTCTCAACAAGATTATTATTTCTTTTTCTCAATTTCTGCAAAGGACATATCCAGGTGATATGCCTGCTCTTTGAGCTTCAAAGTCAGAGAACTTATATCCCTCTTCAGTGATTCTATTCTCTCAACACACACATTCTCATTATCTTTTAATATCTGATTTACCGCGTGCATGGATTTCATATCACAAATGAGGTTGATGTTATCATCCATAACCCTCATCATTTTATCCTTCACTGAAACACAGTTAGAACAAAACGTTTCAGAGTTAGAAACTACCTCAGCTTTTACTTATGAAGAAGATGCACCAGGAGCCATGAATACGTCATCATCAGCTTCACCCTTTTGAGCAACAATGACAGGCTCTGTATCAATTTCTGATTCACTCAGATCATCTTCAACTGTCTGAGAGCTTGCTTCAGTCATCACATCAGTCTTAGTAGATTGAGTACTTTCACCAGAACGAATACTGCCACTGTCAGTTAAATCTACAGAAGAATCACTTTGAGAATCACCCTACTTCTACAATACTTCTTTGATCAAGACCACAAACGCTTGAGAATTTGCTTCACCCTTTTTCTTCAATGCTTCCCATAAATCTCTTGATGTTGGACACTTCCCGAGACTATGAGTGATTTCTTTTGGTAAAGACATCGTTAAAGTTTCACACGTTTTCATCTCTCGTTCAAATTATGCTTTTCTACTTTACTAAGAGCTGTCACTGGTTTAGGAACATCACAAAATTCCAGAAAGTCAAAAGTAGGATGCACATATCCTTCTGTTATTGGTCTTCAAAACTTTTTGTCAGTTTCTGATACGAACTGTTCGAACCGGACTTTCCAGCTACGGTAATCTGATATGCACAAAAGCCTCAGTGGCATATATCCAATCTCATTATCATCACATGAAATTGACATTTTCATTAGAAAAAGCTCTGATACCACTTGTAGGTCCACATGACTCATCTTAGATCGATCTCGTGTCAGGACGTCTCGATAACACGGAGTGCGGAATCCTTCGTGTTAACGTATGTATATCAATTGACAATAGAAACAGCAGGTAAATAAACTTCTCTTTGTATTCCACAAAACACAGAGTTTACAGATTCACAGAATACACTCGTTCAATCCCCTCTGCTGCCTCTAGAACAGAATCTGTAAACACCTATTTATAGACACAAACCTGCTATAGGCGAATTTAACAAGTTCGCTACTAAAGATGCTTTGGCGAACTTGTTAAGTTCCCCTCTCTATGAACTTATATAGAATTTTATCAACAGTTACAAAACATGTCCTAACAGATTCTAGTGATTCTAAAAAGACAGAGATGGATTTCAGTCCTGAGCATTATGCTCAGTTGGCTGCTCATGCAACAATTCAAAGGAATATTCCAAGGAGAAAGTCAGCTTGGGGTCCTCCTCCTGGTGCTGTACTTGGAAAGAGACAGTTATAGGACGAATCATCTGATTCAGATTATGTTCCTGACCCTCCTGTGACAAAGAAGTCCAAAGCAATCGAAGGGGCATCTAATGTCATTGATGACTTAGCTTTTGTTGATTCTTTATTCATCTCACCTTCACATACACCGACAACTTCACAACTTCTCATTTTCAATGACTCAATTCTTTCATTTAAAAGCTTCTCATTTTCTTTCAAAATTTGATTAGTTTGATAGCTTGCCTTCAAGTCACAAATGAGGTTGGTGTTGTCATCACACAATCTCAGAATTTTCAAATCAGAAACAATACATTTAGAACAAGGATCAGAAATAACCTCATTTACCTGTTTAGTGTCAGCCATGAATCCACTGGCTTCGGTAAACATCTCAACAATATTTTCTGTCACCTTTCCTGCAGCTCCAAACTCATACACTAGCTCTTCAGTAGTTACTTTAACTTCTATTTTAGCTTCCACCTTCTGACTTGTAGGTTCATTACATTCAGCAACACTCCCAGAATCACTAGTGTCACTATCTGAAGATGAACCACTATCAGAACACTCTTCAATGTGAACTTCTGCAAGAAAAGCTTGACTAACATGAGCAGCAATGTCTTCTAAATGAATTCCCCAATCATAATTTTCATCTTGTTGAGAAATCAAAGCTGTAGAAGAACTTTGACCACTCTGGTTATTCTTGTTTCCTGAAGATGAATTTTGATACTGAACCTTGGGCTTTGTACATTCTCTAGCAAAGTGGCCAAATTCTTAACAATTATAACACTTCACTTTTAACTTATCCAACCCAACTCTTGTCTTGCTAGTAGATCTGATGAACTTATTTCCTGTCCTTTTCAGATGTTCCTTTCCTGTCCTTTTCAGATGTTCCTTTCCTTGCCTCATCCACAATGCCATATTCTATTGAATATTCATCTCTTCAAGAGCATCTTTATCTAGCTGTTTGAAGTCTTCCTCTATCATATCAGGATCTGTTATCTTACCTCCAATGAAATTTTCATAAGAAGTAAGAAAAGAAGCAATTATGGACATCATGTCATCAGCAGCTTTAGGAGACATCTTTGGTGAACATGAATGAATTTCACTTTGACAATTCTTCGAGCAACTAGAACTTGAAGCAACAAAACAAGATGTAGATTACCCAAATGAACTCTCCTTTAAACCTTGATTATCAGAAATTTCCCCATAAACTAAAGCAATACCAGACTTTGGTGGAGACACATTCTTTCCCAAATAAATGCTTGGATCTTGATAAACTATGTCTTTCTTCTTTTTGTTCAAATCATATGACTGAATCTTTCCTATTAAATCTTCAAGACTCATTTTATCAAGCACAAGATGTTCTTTGATAACTATGGAATACATTTCAAAATGAGTAGGTAAAGCATCCAGAAATTTCTCAAGTACTTTTTCATTCTTGTAAGTAATGTCATTGTTTACCATTTCACTCAACAAGTGATAGTATATGGACATTAATTCATCAACTGTCTCACCATCAAAATGCTTAAACACACTGAATTGTTTCTTTAGTAACTCTCTTCTGCTCTTCTTATTGTCAGTTGACCCTTCACATCTCTTGGCTAAACCTTCCCAAAGATCACGAGAAGTTTATTATATCTTGAAGGTATGGTAAATGTCTAAAGGCAAACACATAGACAAGGCAGCTAATGCCTTTTTCTCTCTATCATACACAGTCTTCTCTTCTACAGTCAAAGTTGAAACTGATTTTGCCGTATCTAATATACCCATATGAGTATAAGTTGGATGTGTATATCCTTCAGCAATAGGAATCCACATACTAGTATCATTGATGTTGACATAATTTTCAAACCGACTTTTCTAGTTTGAGTAGTCTTTCAGATTCATCAATCTTGGGGGTTTGGTTGGAGTACCAATTTCATTGTCATAGTTCAAAATGTTTGTCATATTGCTTACACTTGCTTGAGTAGAAGTTGACATCTTCACAAACTTGAAATTCAACACTTAGAAGAATTTTGAAAACACAATCTGCCTTAGGCGAATTTTGAAAACACAATCTGCCTTAAGCGAACTTAGGCATGTTCGCCTAACCAGGATGGAGCGAAGTTAACAAGTTCGCCTTAATAAGTTCGCCTGTTGTACAAGAAAGATTAAGTTCGCTAGACGCAGCTGAAGAACAAAGAGGAAGGGTTCTTTATCACCCAAACGTACCAAACAAGCTGAAAATCATCAAATCTTGCATATTTGTTGGAATCAATCAAATTCAAACCGTAGGACTCATCAAAACATGAATTAGAACAAATCTATCAGATCAATTTCAACAAAAACTTCTTCAAAATCGACGAATTCGGCTTAAATCAGATCGATACTTGTATAAAACCAAGCAATACACAAAAACTTCAAAAATCTCAACTTTTTGATGCACAATAAGATCGAAACAGTGTCACACGATGATCTCTAATCAAGAGCAATAGCTCTGATACCAATTGTAGGTCCCAGCGGGTCTACAGATCGAACACAACTCGTATAACACACAACGTACACTCGTAGTGCAGAATCCTAACGAGTAAACACGTAACGAACTAATAAGATCACACAAAGCAAGATTCTCAAAAAGCTTCTTGTATTACTTTAATCAAAGTGCTTACAAGTACACATTCAAAGACTGTTAATAAAAACATACAAGTAAACACTATTTATAGACACCAAACTGCCTCAGGCGAACTTAGCAAGTTCACCACAGGCGAACTTATTAAGTTCGCCTGTTACAGAACTTAACTAAAAAAACATTACAAAGACAAAAACATACAAAGACCTATACAAAGCTACATGTCACCAAAAATATACCAACACCTACACGTTCCCTTATCTCTCGTCTTTCCAGCCATTAGTCAATTGGCTGCATCTCCCACTCTAGCTATCCCGACACTTGCTAGAAGTTGCCTTCCTTGGTTTTCTTTATTAATAACCCTTTCATGAAGGTTTCATTGTCGTTGTCCTTGATAATACCTTGTTGCTCTTTACGCTCTTAAGAACATCATACATATCATCTACAGAACTACGTCGCACAACACTATCAGTTGTCCACTCACTTGTCGCATGCTATACCATATCACGGTACAGTTTCCTTTGTCTCTTGTATAGATTTGATGGCCTCGTTATTCCGACGGTCACCTCCCCGAATAGGTTTCTTACCTTTCATGAATGGATTCATTCGTCACCCTTCCAAGGTGAAGTCTTCGTCTTTCTCGCGTCATACTTTGATCACCATCTTGCAATGATTTCCCAACTCTTGCCTTACTTGGATGCCCCGCAGGAGCTCACATTAGTCTACTCTTAGATTTACCAGCGTAGGCTTCTCATTCCCAGTCACTTATGTGCAATCCTACACTTACCCCTCCCGGGTTTCACTTTTCTCGTTGTTATTCTATCACTACCATGCGATCACCGACCGCATCTCTTTCATCATGTACGAACATGAAGTCCGTCCGATCACAAGCCTTGGCTATCCGTCGTCTCATTCAGAGATGACATCCCCATTCATCTGATGTCTCACCACGAATGAATTCTTCATATAGAACGTGTTCCATGGAGGCCTTTCGTCGCCTCACTAACTTCCTGGCTGAAATCTTCAGCGTCATCACCTTTATGTATCAACGTCGAGAAGATTTTCAAGATAGAAATACTATACTTGAGCACACAAAACTCTCGTCCCATGCACGACTAAGCGTGTACTACAAGAACACGCACCGACACACATAACTACAGAACACACAGTGTTCTACACATGTACTTAGTAACTCAACCTTCTAACTCGCACAAAGTGCACATACACAACTTGCTAGATCTGAGTAAATCTACGTGCATACAATATGACCTAGTCATTTATAGACAAACAAAATCCTGAACCTTACCTCTTACTAGCCCCTGTCACACGTCATCATATACTCATACAGAGTTTGCTTGGTCGTACACATACGGGTCGTACCCATACTTCAAGACGACAAACTACTCAGTCTGGACACAAAACACCCATAAGCATTCATATACGCAAGATATAAAAATATCTTATTTCCCCACAACATCTGGTCCTGAACATGCATACCTAAACATAAGGTATATAGCTACAATTTCCCACAGGACCTCGTCCTGAACATTTCTACACACTAAAGATGTATGTTTAAGATTTCCAGTAGGACCTTATCTTGAACAACTACACAAGGTGCAACACACCCCTTACACTTCAACCATCACCTAAACGCAACACATAGGTGACACTATCTTAAGACCGTAGACACACGCAATTAATCAAACTCAGGTTTACACAGGTCTACTCATACAGACTGATCAACCAAGCTCTAGCATCACATCAAAGATTACATTTAGCATGAACTCACGTGGTTCAAAAGGTAATCGCATAATCACACATAATTAACACTATACCACCAATAACAAGCTATCACATATGCAACTATCACTAACTACGTTTTAAACCATCTCATGGTAAGATTCACTGTCAAGGTTAAAATCAAGAAATTGAAAAAACACAGAAACAAATATTTTATCAAAAAAGTGTCTGACGGCCATTACTCAAAATACTCAAGTCGTCTCGTAGTAACCGCTACTATTCTTATCACTGAAAAAGTCAAATTTATCGCCCACTTGTTCCTCGTCGTCAGATTCCTCCAGCCATCAGTTTCCTGATTCGGTGTTTTGTCTCGAAAGCTGACTTCTGACTACAAATGCATTTCTTCCTCTCCAACCACCTCTCTTGTAAAGGAGCTACCCACCTCTCATAGTTGCCCTGGTAGTACTGGGAGCATTAGGCGCCGGAAGCGCCAAGATCACCTCTTGTGCTGGTAGCTCCTGCTCATCCTCAGCCGTCAGTGGAACCACCATCAACGAAAAAGGTGCTAAGATCCGTCTTCTCCCAAAGATAACCGTACGAACAACAGCCGCACGTCAAGCCTGACGTTCTGTCAACCTCCTGATGAGAGCTCCCCGCCTAATCCATCTAGTCCGAATCGTCTTGGCCATCAGTACCTGCACAAGATAGAACGTTGGAGTGATTACCATGGGTGTCAAATTCAGAATATGAGAGTAATCATAGACTGCCAAATCACGGTGATCAAATACAATTTGGTGGGCAACATTACTGCTCGGATTCTAAACCTTCCCCATTATATTCACACTAGGTTTCTATCTTTCACACACCCCGGATGCACATGCATCCCACACAACTCACATAGCCCCATGAAACATTCTTGCAATTATCATGTTTATCACAATTTCACACCATACAAGGTTACACACAAGATTACTAAACAATGCCGACACACTGAAGTATCTCACATAGTTACAATTAATGCTACTCCACATTACTCAACTCACATCATAGTCTTATTTAATCACGCCACACAACTTCAAGTAGTTCTACATAACACTGCAACACATATCACACCACATGATCCCACATGGAACCATAAATCATTTACTCACACCAATCACTTTACCTAGTGTAAAACTATACAAATGGTAAATAATAATTACTGCTCACTCGAAAGACGTACCTCTTGGCTCTCGGTTACTCGTGGTGGCATTCGTTTCACCCTCGTCCCAATTTAAGTTTAAGTTAAGGCATTTTATTTGATTAAAAACAACAATTTTCTCTTAAACCACGGCTCTGATACCAACTTGTAAGGCTCCAAACCAGGCACCCTGCAGTTGGTTCTCATTACTAGGTATTCTCTTATGAAAGTACTCATTTTATTAATTAAACATACAATGTAAGTCTTTCTAAAATAGTTTTACCCTTTAAATTCATCATCGTTATTAACTTTACCTCACGAATGCCTGCACACCAATCCGAGTAGTACCGCTCCCAAGCCAAGATACGTCGACCCCAAAGCTCACCTGCAACACGATCTAACGTACACACAAAGTCAGCTACACTGAGTGAGTTCTAATGGTTAAATTTAAACAAAAGCCAACTCGTCTCATTTAACATTAATTTCCACTCGAAACCCTTGGGTCCTTATAAAATAGTTTTGTCAATTATCATCATATAGATAGATAACCCCGTTATCTTACAATCTTCCAAAGGATTCGCCACCCGAGACTCACCCCACCATTTTAACCTAGTGAGTCTCTCTGACATGGGTCGAACTTACCACTCTGATAACTCAAAGTTTACCATATATATTAACCACACACTGGTTATCTCAACCATCCTCTAGACACCGACTAAACCAGCCCTAACCAAGACTCTCACAAACCAACTGGCATAACAGTTGTAAACACCACATCACAGTCTCGAAACAACGGTCGATCCAACTCTACTCACCACATTAATACCAACTACACATCACATTGATATCATCCCCTGCTTAATAAATATAACACTACACTTGTATGTAATTTAACACTTATATACATATATGCACACAAACACATACCTCATTACTACACCCTCGTCAGGGTTAACCCCATCAGGATAACTCGTCCTTGTTACAGGGCCCCGCCACTAATCATAACAACACACTCGTCATCTAACGAAGACTTTACAGCCACCCCCATGGTGAGAACACTTGAAGAACTTTGTTCTCCATAACATGACTTGCCGTGCCATAAAGACAACGACTTAAGTCCACACGGCACATATAAGTAACACATAGTGGCATACATGCAAAACTATGACTCGTTACCTAAGCACATATCACGTACGTGCACTCATAAACAACACCTCCTAGTCGTACCCGTACGACATGTAAATACAATTATGACTCACCCTTACTAGATCACTATACAACATCTCATTTCATTTACATGAACCATTAGCTAAGCATGCACCATACACACTTACTCCGGATAACACATCCTTCTTAACCCGTAAGTGGCTAACTCATGCCCTGACTCATCCCAACTAACTCATAACATGATGTACGACATTAACTCTTATATCCCTAGCTCACATAATCACCATAGACACCCCATAGGCTCCTTAACCTCATTATTGAATGTCTTAGTGCATAAACACATCAGGTTTAACCCAAAACTCTTAACACGATTAATATAACAAACGCTACTTGTAAGTTTGTACGATAGCCCCAAAAACATTAAAAACATTTAAAAGTGGGGATTAGAAACTCACCGGTTACAAGGAAACGTAATCCTTGTTATGCAAACCCATTCGTTCACGCTTGAACCCAAACCTGTCAAACGTACGATCCACGATCAGAATATGTTCAATCCGTACGTCGAATAACGTACAATAAAATAAAACCCCGACAATCGTCTTATATTCCGAACTGGGTTCCTTGCATGCACACGCGTGTGCCATGCAACGTAAAACCCTAGCTTCCCCATGTATGCCCGCAACACAAATACTTAGCCTCGCAGCGTGTGCGCACTCGAGCCGTTCTTCACCCGTGCACGCATATGTGCATGCACTTTCATGCAAGGTCCTAGTCGAGTATACTAACCCGGGGTACGAGTCCACCCGTACACCACCATTCTTCATGCATGTCACTGTCCCGTCACCTCCGTCGGGTACGGCTAACCCATCGTCACCCTATACCACCACCGTGGTTCCAGTCACCATCATCGTCATCCTCCTAATTAGCCATCTTCCAGACCGGTGTACCTCCACTGCAGCCTTGTCAAGTTGCCTTAGCCACCACATCTCTCTCTCTACGGCAGCCGACCATGCACCACCGAACCCTCCTCGTTCCGTGTCGTTCTGCACCCGAGACCACCTCCCTCAGTCGGCCACCTCCGTTTACCGAAATCGTCACACGCCGCTACCACTACAAATGGCCACCACCATCGTCTCCACCCCTGCCATCATCCACGACCAAGCCACCCAAACCCTAATCAGGTTTCTAACTAGAAACACAAGTGTAAACGCTTAACAAGTCTAAACGAGGATTACCTTGATTACGGGTGAAGTTCTCCGCTTGAAACCAACGTGGAACCACCCCTTCCCGATCGTCTCCTCCTGTCCGTGCTCTCCCTGCCATCGCACAACCCCCTAGGCCGATTATTGCTTAGGGTTTCCTCCAAACTTTCTTTTAAGCATTTAATGTTACACATGGGTCCCTACATTCTCCTTTTGCGCGTCTTAACCCCAAACCGTCCCAGTTATGGTCGTCCGGGTCCTTTGTTTGACCATAATTCCAGTTATAATGCCAAACCCAGCTAACCGGGTCCTTTTATTTCTACGAATAGATTTTTATGTGAAACTCTCGCCCACTTTCTCGTTTACCGGAGATTCGGGTCGCCCATGGCCCAAATCATAATTTAGTAGATTTTCGGGATGTTACAAGTCTACCACCCTTAAAAGAGGATTCTTCCTCGAATCCTGCGTTGGTACAAACCAATACAACGTATTCTTGTGCACCCAATTCATTTGGTGCAAACACTCACCTTGACACTACCTATTTTCATTACTTTTCTTTGCAATACGAACATCCGTCTAGGGTTCAAAAAAGCCATCTCCGTTGATTGCTTTATACTTTGGGACTTGTAGATTTCACCTACATGTTCCCTTATCTCTCGTCTTTCCAGCCATTATTTAATTGGCTGCATATCCCACTGTCGCTATCCCGGCACGGGCTAGAATTTGCCTTCCGTGGTTGTCTTGATTAATAACCCTTTCACGAAGGTTTCACTGTCGTTGTCCTTGACAATACCTTGTTGCTCTTGAAGTTCTAAAGAACACCATACATATCATCTCTAGAAGTACGTAGCACAACACTATCAATTGTCCACTCATTTATCGCATGCTATACCAGCTCACAGTACAGTTGCCTTTGTCTTTTGTATAGATCTGACGACCTCGCTATTCCGACAGTCACCTCCCCAAATAGGTTTCTTACCTTTCATGAATGGATTCATTCGTCATCCTTCCAAGGTGAAGTCGTCATCCTTATCACCTCATACTTTGATCACCGTCTTGCAATGATTTCCCAACTCTTTCCTTCCTTGGATGCCCCACAGGAGCTCACATTAGGTTAGTCATATATTTACCAGCGTAGGATTCTCCTTCCTAGTCACTTATCTGCAATCCTGCACTAACCCCTCCTGGGTTTCTCATTCCTCGTTGCTATTCTATCACTACCATGTGATCACCGACCACATCTCTTTAATCATGTAAGAGCATGAAGTCCGTCCGATCACAAGCCTCGGCTATCCGTCGTCTCGTTCGGAGATGACATCCCCATTCATCTGATGTCTCATCTCGACTGAATTCTTCAAATAGAACGTGTTCCATGAAGACCTTTCATCACCTCGTTAACTTCATGCTGAAATCTTCAGCGTCATCACCTTGATGTATCAACGTCGAGAAGATTGTCAAGATAGAAATACTATGCTTGAACACACAAACCTCCCGTCCCATCACTACTAAGCGTATACTACAAGAACACGCACCGACACACATAACTACAGAACACACAGTGTTCTACACATGTACTTAGTAACTGAACCTTCTAACTCGCACAAAGTGCACATACGCAACTAGCTAGATCTGAGTAAATCTATGTGCATACAATATGACCTCGTCATTTATAGACACAAACTCCTGAACCTTACCTCTTACTCAATACAACGGTAGCCCGTGCCACAAGTCATCATATACTCATATAGAGTTTACTTGTCGAGACACAAGCATCGGTTATTTACATCTTGTGTGTATTGTTCTACTTGTTATTATCACTACGTGAACATGCATAGGTTGGATTTCGCACTCCATGTGTATGTCATGTCACTCGTCTAGACAAATCCGTAGAGACCCCGGTGGGACCTAAATGCGGTATCAAAGCTTTTGCCCGTGATCGAGATAGACTTGTGACGGTTTTGCATGTGATTTGACATCAAAAGTTTGAGTTTTTGCTGAGATTTCATATTCATGGAGTTCTTCGGTTCTTGAGTTGATTTTTGGGTTGATTTGATTGATTGTAGAGTGTTTTTGAAGAAATTGATCCGCCTAAAGTGTTCTAAATCATCATCTACACATTCCTACGGTCCAAATTCCATCAAATCAACAAGAAATGGCGATTTTCAGAAAAGGGGATTTTCAGAAATGGTGATTTTTAGAAATTTTGGTTCGTGTTTGGGCTGAGTTTTCTTCTTCCTGATATTTCAGCTGTTTCAGGCGAACTTAAAGATTCCGTTACATGCGAACTTATCATCTTCGCTTGATTCTGGCTTGGGAGAACTTATCAAGGTTGCTTCGACATCTTCGCTTGGTTGTTCTTGATTTTTTCTGGTAGTCAGCGAACTTAGTAAGTTCTCTATGTATCGGTAAGGAGCGAACTTAGCAATTTCATTTAGGGTAAAATTTGTTGAATTTTAACTGTTTTACTTGATATTTTTCGTATACTTGTTATGGATAATATGGTGCAGGTGACGAACATGTTTAACTATGATAATGAGATCGGGACACCACAGAAGCCACCAAAACTTATGAGCTTAGCTGATTATTTGAACTGGAAAGATAGATTCGATCAGTTTGTCTCATTCACTGACACTAGCTTGTGGATTCCTATTCTTGAAGGCTTTTGTTGGAACATGTTTATGACTAATAGCTTCATAATAGATTAGGTCTTTGTATGTCTTTAAGTTTGAATTGTTCTTAATGTTGGATAAGTTTTGTAATAGGCGAACTTGTCAAGTTCACCGAAGGTTCTGGCGAACTTGATAAGTTCGCCTGCAGGCAATACTTTGCCAATAAATTGTATTTGTTTGTTTGTTTTCCATATGTGTTCTTGTAATCAGTTGAACATTTGGAGAGCAGTAGAAACCATAGAAGTTATTTACACCTTTGTGTTCATTGATCTACTGATATTGTCATGGTCATTACGTAATATGTAGTTTCAAATTCTATAATTCTGACAACTTGAATTGACATATTGTGTATTGCAACTTCGGTTTGAATAATTTAGAAAGTCATGATCTGATCGTGTTTACTTTGAAGTTTATCGCGTATCATTTCATGATTACTGAATATTTGCAAAAGAAATTTGTGATAATCTTGAGATCGTATCATAAAGTGTAACACAAGTTGCATGTTTGATGAGTTGTGAACAATATTTGAACAGAAGACCAAAGGTCACCCTTAGATCTGCTAGGGATTTTATATTCATAATGTGTCTGTATTTTATCAAGATACTAATATAATCTTCTTACTCGTGATGTTCGAACTGTAGGTCCTCATTACACATCTCAGAACGATCTCGTGATAAGACGTCTTGATAACACGGAGTGCGGAATCCTTCGTGTTAATGAATGTATACTAATTGACAAGTAAACACAGCATGTAAATAAAGCTTTCTCTTTGTATTCACAAACACAGAGTTTACAGAATTCTTGTTCGATCAGTCTCACTTGTCTGTTCTAAACAGGCTCTGTAACTCTATTTATAGACACATGTTCTGCACCAGTCGATCTTAACAAGTTCGCTTCACAGATGCTTAGGCGAACTTAACCTGATAGACCAGGCGAACTTATCAAGTTCGCCTCTGGCAGAACTTGTACAAATACTTAGACAAAAACTAAACATTTACATAAAAACATAAAGACAATAAGATCTAAACTATTACAAAGCTTTTGTCATACAATCTATGTCCTAACAGACTCCCCCTTGACAATAGCTTGATCTTCTGTCTTTAGTCTTCATGATGAGCTCTTCTAGTTATCTGGTAATCTGCTGCCTGCATGGACTCCATATCTTCTACAAATCTCTAACACTCTTTTGTACTGCAATCCTTGTTCTTTCCATACATCAGTAAACATGATCTTATTCTTTTTTAATGTTCTCTGATCTTTCTTTAAGAAATTAATAAGATTCATTGCATCGTAGAAACTAACAATGACCTTATTATCCTTATCATCAATCCTAGCTTCACCAGTATTCACATCTACATACCACCATTTCATATTACCCAGAAAATCTTGTCGAAATTTCTTCAATGGTATCTTCTGTACAACACGTACCGGCTTGAACTTGTACTTCCAAGTCACTCTCTTAGTCTTTTGATCTACAAGCTTCACTCTTTTACCCTTCTGTGGTTTTAACCTTTCATACTTCCCTGATCCACCTTCTCTCTTTATCAAATTGGCAATCACATCGGCTAATCCACAATTTGATCTATTAATCAATGGTTTAGTAGCCAGACCATTCATTTCACACCTTGGCAAGGTATTGAAATACTTGATCCTAGGCTTTAGGTACTGAACACCATCAGATCTTTTAAGAGCAAACAACTTTGTCTCATTATCATAGAACCAACTTATGATCTTTCCGATACACCTCTTTTTATTCACATATCTTTCTTTTTGAGCAGGTTGTACAGGTGACTTTGGTAGTACTTTCATCCAACTCTTCACCACTTCTCTCCACTGTTTTCTAGTCATACTTGTATCTCTATACATCACAGGTTCTTCATTCAGCTTAGGAGACATAGTACGAGTAGTATCAACATTAGAATCTATCTTGGATTGAGCAGTATCATCAGGTGTAGTGATATCTTCAACAGAGTCCATAGAATCTGTTACTCCATCATAGGAAAACTCAGGAAAAACATCATCTTGGATGAAGTTATACGAAAAATTCAGACCATCACTTCCTTCATATGTAATCTTAGATTTACTCTTTTCTACCTCAATCTCTACAATCTCTCCTTCTTCTACTTCATTATCAGACATATTCTCTTCAACATCATCAAATAATTCGTTAATATCATCTAGACACTCTAACTTCTCAGCTTCGTCTTCTTCAGAGTCTTGAAAAAATTCCAATAATAGTATTTCTTCATTCACTCCAGAATCATGAGTAGTGGTTCCTTCAATAGATTGTGATATCGACTCCCCCTGAACTCTTGATATAGGATTCACGTCAGCGTATTGATGATCACCCTTAACATTACCACGAGGATCATTTTCTTCATCATCCTTTCATTGAATTGATTGAGTATGACACGTATCAGGTATCCTTAACTCCCCCTGAGCATCAAGACGCTTAACAAGTGTAGACACCAATAACTGCATGTCAGCAATCTGTTGTGCTTGAGTTTGAAGGACCAATTGTCTCTGAGAATCAACAGACACAAGAGTATCCACCTGAGTCTGTAATGCTAGCACCTAGGATTCAAGGAATGTAATTCTTTCAGAATCATACAGCTTTGAAGGACCAGCATCGGATGAAGTAGGAACATTTGGATAAAGCACCGGAGATTGATGCCTAGAAGGAGGAGGTGTTACCAGTAGAGATGAAATAAAAGTAGCATCCTCAACTCCTTGAGATGATTGAGCAGCAGTAATAGAAGCAGACATAAGCTTCTGAGCTTTAGGAACTGGAATAAAATCACTATCCGAGTTAGAACTTTCATCAAGAAAAGTTCTTTTGCCAAGTACTTATCCAGAAGGAGGATTCCGAACAGACTTACACCTCGGCTTTCTGGCTTTAGATTTAATGCGTTTTCTTGCATTTTCCAACGGTATCTTAGCCAAACTCTCATAATGATCTGAGCTAAAGTCTCTAGACGAATCAGACTCAGTAGCCTCAGAATCAGGTAAGACAGTATCACCAGAACTCGTATCTTCAACATTGCCTTCAGCCTCATGAATCGGTGAGTTCACAACATCATGATCAAAATCATCCATATTCATACCCAAATCTTGTTCATTATCATGAGCCATCCCTTCTTGAACTGGTTCATTAACAGGAATTTGAACCTGTACTTGTGGAATAGGAACATTTTGCTGTTGTGGAGCAGGCACTTGTTGTTGTTGTTGTTGAGAAGGAACTTGTTGTTGTTGTTGTTGAGCAGGAACTTGTTGTTGTTGTTGTTGAGCAGGAACTTGATTCTGCACCTGTCATTGTTCTAACTCCTCAGGATGAAACCAATGATCATTAGGTGGCTCAACATAATCAGGATTGATTAAGTGACCAAACAACGGAGTTGGAACAGGAATTAGAGCAGCATTTTGTTGTTTCACCTTTGTAAAATCAATAAAGATCCTTTTTGACATCGGAGTCAAAGCCAAACGGATTGGATGCTGAGGTAAATCCAGAAATAAATGATTCAAAATCATTTGCATGAACCTAGGAAACATCAAAAATCCTTGACCTTCAAGAGGATTTATTTGCATGACTAACTCACGGTAGATGTGTAAAGCGAAATTAAACCGTTTATTGAGTGTCAAAGCAACCATAGCAGCTTGTAGTGCACTCTTCAAACCATCAGTACTAGCCATCCTTGGAGACAGATATTGCATAATAACATGCATAAAATATCTCCATTCGCCAACCAAACCTCCTTTTCTTGCTTGAGTATCATTCGGTCTTCCTCTATAACCCATCCGCTGAAAACATCCCATAATCAGGGTTCCAGGATATGACATTGGATCATCAACAGCACCTCCTAATGCCAAAGCAGTACGAATAGTTTCTACTGAAATAGCGACCTCCATATTATTTACTATAGCACGAAGAACGTGAGGTTCAACATATGTGTCTTGATGAATGATATCCCAGAATTGCTGAATATAAGGTAAACTTATATACGGATTAGCAGATAAAGTAACATTCAAACGTGACCGATTCAGAAAGTTGATAATTCCTTGAAAATGAACAGCTTCAGACATATTAGGATCCAATAACGCCACTTGGTTATGTTTTTACTCAACACGACGAGCCATCTGTAAATGTATAGGACAAAAACACATTAGTAAACAAAACAAACAAAAATTAAAAAAATTTTAACAAAAAAAATTTTCAACAAAAAATCACAAGTCCAAAACACTACTGAGCCCTTAGGCGAACTAACTAAGTTCGCTTAGTGTTGCAAGAGGCGAACATAATAAGTTCGCTTAGACATGTTCGCTTGAACAAGTTCGCCTGAACAAGTTCGCCTGAACAGGTCTGTCGATACAAATTCCACACATAATCACAGACTTGTCTGAATCAAGCAAAAAATCCCAATTCAAGCTTAACAATATCATCGATTAAGATTCATGACACATTGTCAATCATTAATTTCAAATGTTAATGCAGAAACCATGTTCAAATTTCAGAAAAACGTGAAAAATTTAAACCGAATAAACACAGATTAAAACTTTCAAAATCTAGAAGATTTACCAGATAGAAATCGATGAAATTACTCTAGAATGACTCGCAATTGAAAACCGATTTAGAAACAACCACAAAAAAACTGAACAGAAACCCTAGATCTGAAATTATAAGATTTCTAGAAAAGTACGTAAGTTCACTCGTATAAGTTCTCTCAAACAGTGAAGAGGATAAACGAATAAGTTCTCCTGAACTCAATACTAAAACACCATTAAGTTTGCTCCATTTGGCGAACTTAGGTCTGTCGATACAAATTCCACACATAATCACAGACTTGTCTGAATCAAGCAAAAAATCCCAATTCAAGCTTAACAAAAGCATCGATTAAGATTCATGACACATTGTCAATCATCAATTTCAAATGTTAATGCAAAAACCATGTTCAAATTTTAGAAAAACGTGAAAAATTTAAATCGAATAAACACATATTAAAACTTGCAAAATCTTGAAGATTTACCGGATAGAAATCGTTGAAATTACTCTAGAATGACTCGCAATTGAAAAACGATTTAAAAACAACCACAAAAAAACCGAATAGAAACCCTAGATCTGAAATTATAAGATTTCTAGAAAAGTCCGTAAGTTCGCTCGTATAAGTTCGCTCAAACAGTGAAGAGGATAAATGAATAAGTTCGTCTGAACACAATACTAAAACACCATTAAGTTTGCTCCATTAGGCGAACTTGTTAAGTTCGCTTAACAATCATCAGGCGAACATATTAAGTTCGCTTACTCAGAACCAGGCGAACATGTTATATTCGCTCCAAACCTTTCCTTTGACCAAAATTCTTCACTTTCAACACAACCCTTTCTCATGAACTTCCATCTGTATCAAGTATCCGATCCAATCCCGAAACATTTTAAAATTTAAAATTTTCATGGAAGATAGAAACAAATTTTTTTTTGATTTTATCTGTACAAACGGAATCACATATTTTTGGTTTTTATCTGTACAAACAGAAACACATATTTTTGGTTTTGAAATGAGCAAACTAAAATGCATATTTTTGGATGAACATCATGAGTAAGAAGATCATATCAGTATATGAGTAATTCATCACACAGTTTATTATCCACTATGGGTAACCTAAGATATGAAACAAACAAACTCATACTTATGTAACTCATACTTTTTCAATTTTATGAACGTTTTCAATCAATTTGAATAATACTTGAAATGATACGCGATAAATATCAAAGTAAACAAGATCAGGTTATGAAATGCTCAATTTTTCATTCTGAATTTGCAATACAAAGCATGAAGTTTTAAATTGTCAATATTATATGATTTGAAACTATAAGCATTTTTCTTTCCTAATTCATGTGAGTTAGTACCATTTAGATGAAAAACATCGTGTACCCCACATATATGCCAACAGAAATTAAATTTGCACTATCTTCAAGACATACACAGTTTATTGAAAGATTAGATCAATCTCCAAGATGAAATTATCTCTATTAGCACAAGTATAGAATAGCAGATCCCAAAGGATATAAGAATCAGAATGATTCAGAATCGAAAGATTCTAATGAATTGGCTTTATAATGAGAATCAATAGATTCAGGTAGGAGGATCCAACTATTATCTGGATAAATTTTAATGAAATCAGAATAGATGATGTATCTAACTGATCCAAGGGTGAATATGTGTTCTAACAGATGGTGTTAGAAACATATCTTAGTTCAACAACACCTTGCATGTTTTTCGGGGCATGGGCAGTGAAGTGAACTGAAAGAGATTGTGCTAAAGATATAATTCGATATTGGTCTCATGAAATTCTTAAAACCATATATTCTATATCTGATAATGATCTTTTACACACACATTCAGGCATATAATGGATTCAAATCACAGATGTAATCATATCATATTTAATTTTCACACTACTATTGGTTCAAAAACGCTTCTAGTCTATTGACAATTCAAGTTTCAAACTCATATTCAAATGAAAACATATCATCAAGATTAGAGCATTCAAAACACTATCATTTCTCATTTATGCAGACTTTGAAATTTAGATCAAATCATATTTCTTTAAACTAACATATATCAAAAGTCTACTAAGATCATGTATAATGAACTATTCACTAATTTACTATCATTTCTTCTATAACTTCAAATGATGTCAATTTATATTTTTCACTTTCTTTTGAATTGTTATAAATAACTCTTTTTTTTTACTGAAATTTAAAATGCAGAATTGTAATAAAGCAATAAAAGAAATTGAAAACAAAATCTCCATGAAAATTGTTTTGAGAAAACTTTTATTCGGAATTGATCATACCGATCATTTTAATCAGAAATTCAAACCTGGTATGATCAAATGCTTTGGTAAAAATATCAGCAAAGTTATCATCTGTATGTACCTTAACCAGCTCAATCAACTTTTTATCTGCACAATCACGAATAAAATGATATCTAATTTCAATGTGCTTTGTTTTACTGTGCTTAACAGGATTATTTGTGATAGACATTGTAGCATTATTATGAATAAACATGGGGGTTCCTGTGAAATTCAAACCATAGTCTCTTAATTGTTGTTGGATCCATAAGATCTGTGAACAATAACTTGCAGCAGCAATGTATTCTGCTTCGCATGTTGAAATGGAGACCATAGTTTGCTTTTTGCATTGCCAGGAAACTAGACGATTACCCAAGAACTGGCAACCACCTGTAGTAGATTTCCCGTCCAAACAAGAACCACCAAAATCAGAATCAGTGTAAGCATTGAATTCAATGCTAGAACCATGAGGAAACCATAGTCCCAATCTTTGTTTTCGTTTAAGATAACAAAAGATTCTCTTTACTACAATCAAATGAGACTCTTTTGGTTTTGCTTGGAACCTGGAAAAAATACACACAGCGAACATTATGTCTGGCCTTGAAGCGGTTAAGTACATGAGAGATCCAATCATTGAACGGTAGAGTCGGCAATCAACTTCCTTTCCATCCGGGTCAGAATTCAATTTATGATTGACCGGTATCGGAGTATTATATGGGGTACAGTCCTCCATCTTGAACCGGCTCAAGATGTCCTTTACGTACTTGGACTGATGAATAAAGAAACCATCTTCCTTCTGATTAACTTGAAGACCTAAGAAAAATGATAACTCTCCCATAGCTGACATCTCAAACTTAGATTTCATAACACTCTCAAAATCATTGCACAACCCTTCATTTGTAGAGCCAAAAATAATATCATCTACATATATCTACACCAGTAGGTATTCTCCCCCTAGTTTCTTAATGAATAAAGTCGAGTCAATTTTCCCACGAACAAAATCATTTTCCAAAAAATGTGCTGACAATGTTTCATACCACGCTCGAGGAGCTTGATGAAGACCATAGAGAGCTTTATCAAGCTTGAAAACTTTAGATGGATTAATTGGATCTTCAAACCCCGGCGGCTGACATACATAAACTTCCTCCTTGACTTTACCATATAAGAAAGCACTTTTTACATCTAATTGAAACACCTTAAACCCTTTGTAAGAAGCAAAAGCCACAAACAACCTTATAGCCTTAAGCCTAGCAACAGGCGCATAAACCTTGGTGTAATCAATACCCTCCTGTTGATTGAAACCTTGTACAACAAGTCTAGCCTTATTTCTTACCACAACACCTCGATCGTCTTTCTTGCATTTAAACACCCACTTTGTACCAATTCGATACATACCCTTCGGAAGATCAACAAGATTCCAAACCTTAAGTTTTTCAAACTGAGAAAGTTCTTCCTGCATGGCCTCTATCCAATTGTTATCACTTAACGCCATTTTGACATTCTTTGGTTCGACCTGAGAAATAAAACAGGAATGTGAGCAAACATCAAGAACACCAGAATCTTTAATACCTGTATACAAGCAAGTATTGTCAATAATAGAACGTGTTTGCACTCCATCTCACAGATTCCCAATTATATTCGTCACCTGATGATCTTTGAGTTCCTTGATTGATGCAACTTCAGGAACCGGCAACACATCAACTTGAGTTGTATCAGATTGATAAGACATATCCTGATTAATTGGTATCTCTGAGTCCAAATTTGTAGGAATCTCCCCCTGAGCATGCGTCGAATTAGAAGGTTCATCAATCAACAAAGGATCAGCAGAAGAATCTTGGAAAATAAAATTTTCATCTTCACTATCAGACTCATGTGGTCCAGAACAAGAAGCAACATTAGGATCGGGAACAAAAGTAGATGGAACAGATGACTGTGGAACTGCATTTGGTAGAAAACCACTATTATGTCCATCCTGACATGAATCAATTAACACAGCAGCTTCCTCAAGAGAAATATAAGAAGGTAAATGAAAAGATTTGAATAAATTGTCATAATAAAAAGCCCAGTCCGGTCTAATCGCCATTTGAGGTAAAGACCGATTATAACAGTCAATATGATACCATTCTTCAACTTGGCGAGTCTCTTTGTTATAAACCCTTTTGGTAGTAGAATTAGCAACATACCACAGAAAGATCCCTTCAATAGCCTTAGCACTGAACTTGGTTGGGACATCTTGAACTTTCAAAAGGGTGCATGGATTACCAAAAGGTAGTAAATATTCTAGATTCGGCTTACGATTATTAAGCAACTAGTAGCATGTCTTGTTGTGTCGCTTAACGGTCAAGACTCGATTCAAAACGTGACACTCGGTATTCACAACCTCAGCCCAAAAAGTAACTGGAAGCTTAGAATCTGCAAGCATCGTACGTGCCGTTTCAACCAAAGTCCTGTTCTTTCGTTCAGCAACCCCATTTTGTTGAGGTACATATGGTGCACTGAATTCATGATGAATTCCCTTTTGAAGACAGAATAAACCCATCTTGCTATTTTTAAATTCACTGCCATTGTCACTCCTAATTCTTCTGACTTTATGTTTGAACAAATTCTCTAAACCCAGGATTAAGAATTGTACCAACTCTGTTGTTTCGGCTTTAGAAGCAAGGAACTTAACCCATGAAAATCTAGAGAAATCATCTGTTATGACCAGGCAGTAAGATTTACCGCCAATGCTCCTGATACTAATCGGTCTAAACAAATCCATATGCAGTAGCTCCAAAGGAGTTACAAAAGAATTATTTGTCTTTGATTTATGACTCTTCTTGTGTTGTTTCCCCTTCTTGCAAGGAATACAGTTATCAGGAACTGAATATTTCATTTTCGGAACACTAAAAACCAAATCATTCTTTACAAGATAATTCATTTTCCGATAGCTGATATGAGCAATTTTCCTGTGCCACAAAATAGAATCTGACTCAGACGCCTTGGAGAGTAGACAAGTAGGAATTGAATCCGTAGTAGTAGCAACACTCATGTCGAGGACATATGTGTCATTTCACCTCGGAGCCTTCATTAGAATCCATTCATCAGGAATTACAAAGCCCGGTTTCAAGATATAACATTCCGAATCATTGAAATGAAATGAGAACTTTTTGTCACACACTTGAGATACACTCAAAAGATTGTGTTCAAGTTGTTCCACATAATTCACTTTCTCAAATTTGACTTTTTCGTTCTTTAAAGTACCCTGACCTGTTATGTACCCGCCTTTATTTCCCGCAAAAGCGATATAACCACCACTAATCTTAATCACATCTTCCAACAAACTAATATTCCCTATCATATGTCGAGAACAACCACTATCTACATACCATGTATTGTTGATAGTCCTCCTTGGCTGCCCCTATATAAACAAAGAAAATCAGTTAGAAATAGGAACCCAAGCCATTGTGGTCTTGGGTCGTACAGATGGATCAAAATAAACAACTTCAAGTAATTCACAATTAACATTGTCATCAACCTTTGGAACATAAGATTTATTATTTGACTTTCTCAAATAAGACATATTTTGATTTATTGGAAAAACATTTTTAGATTTATTATTATTAGATTCAATTGTTTCCAAAATTTTCTTTAATTTCCTATTACGTCTTCTTCGTTGTGGTCTACAAAGTTTGACCTCAGGTTGAGACTCCTTTGAAATTCCAACATGTGGAATCTCAAACTTCTGTTGAAAAACAACTGGTTTAGAACTAAGTTTGTCATGCTGCTTAAATCCCGAAGATTTATCAAATGATTGACAAGGCACATTCTTTGCACCACTAGAAGTAGGCTTTCCCTCATTTGGTCTTTTCAGAATCGACACCACTTTTTGTTGTGAAGGAGCGATCTTTAATTTGCCTTGGTTCTTATAAGGACAATGAATCAGAATGTGACTAGCCTCATTACAATGAAAACAAACTCTTCTATCATGATGATTTCTGACATACGGAGTTTTTCTTGAATTTGAGGAATCTGCCGATGAACAAGCTTCAGAAGAATTTACTGAACAGTTAACCGGCTTCTTTTGAATATAAATTTGTGTAGGCACCTTTGATGAAAGCGGCTTTTGATAACCAGCATCAACAAAACCACTTGATTGTAACATTTTGGATAGCTTAGGTTGTTCAACTTTCACCTCATCAGGTTCTGTCAAAATGCATCTATCACGGGTAACATTTTTCACTATCTTTGGATCATCAAGTTGCACTTCCTTTGGAATGCCCTCAACCTTCTTATCATCAAAAACCTCATCCTCAGAATCAGAATCATATATCATATATTCACCAGTTACTGGATTCACTTTCAACACTGTCTTTGGATCTATTTCCTCTTCATGAATAATTTCAGGTTCAACTACATAATTTGCATTGAATGGTGGGGGAACAAATCCAATCCCAGCAACCCTCTTAGTAGGATCAGCATTAGCATTAAAATAATCCAATACTACAGATGAATTTTCAAAATTTTCCAACTTTCGATGTAGTTTGATCACTTC
This sequence comes from Smallanthus sonchifolius, assembly GCA_023525975.1. Taxonomy (NCBI): domain Eukaryota; kingdom Viridiplantae; phylum Streptophyta; class Magnoliopsida; order Asterales; family Asteraceae; genus Smallanthus; species Smallanthus sonchifolius. The sequence continues at coordinate 43,466,729 of CM042033.1, forward strand.
AGATTCTTTATCAGAAATTTCTTTGTTCTTTTGAGCGACAATTTCATTTCGCTTCTCAATCTCAGCATAAGCCATATCCAGATGATATGCTTGTTCCTTATATTTCAACCCCAAAGAATTTAAATCTCTTTTCAAAGATTCAATTCTATCGACACATAGTTTATCATTATCTTTCAGTTTTTGATTAACTGAATGCATCGATTTCATATCACAAATTAAATTTGTGTTATCATCCATGACTTTTTGCATTTTATCCTTTACACTAATGCAATTTGAATAATAAATGTGACAAACATAATCTTTTACCTTTGAAGGATCGGACATATCTGCCATGAATACTTTTGCAATAGGAATATTCTCTGAATCGGCACCTTCAGAAGAATTTTGAGTTAAAACAATATCATCTTCAGAAACACCAGAAGTAATATCAGATTCAACTTTCTGTACTTGATCACGCTCTTCATCAGTACTCGGCAAACTCTCACCATCACTTGAGCTATCATCATCAGTTGACTCTTCAGATTGTGTAGAATGAATCTCAGCTACAAACGCTTGACTTACCGAACCAACCAAATCTTCAAGATGAATACCCTAGTCATAATTGTCATCATTCTGAGCTACCAAAGCAGACGATGCAGAAGCATGATTAGAATTTCTTCTGAGAATCAAACTCAACTTTTGGCTTCACACATTCTTTGACGAAATGACCATACTCCTGACAATTATAGCAACGAACTTTGGTTTTGTCAAATCCCATACGTGAACGACTGTTAGACCTAATATACTTTCTTCCAGTCTCCTTTGAAAAATCCTTTGCTTGTCGCATCAACATAGCCATGTTCCATTGAATATTCATCTCTTCCAGATCAACAGGATCAATCTGTCTAAAATCTTCTTCAATAACCTCTAGATCATGAATCTTCCCACCAATAAAACTTTCATAAGACGCCATGAAGGAAGAAAACATTACTAAATAATCATCAACAACTCTTTGACTCATATTATGTGTTCCAGATGATGATGAAGTTGGATTTGCAGAGAAACCTGAAGGACTTGGAATTCCAGAACAATGATCATGAGAAACCTCTTGAGTATCACCAGAAAAGAATGCAACCCCTATACCAGTTTTGCCAGAAGAGTTAGCAAAATACATTGAAGGATTTTGGATATGCTCCATATTGGTTTCCTTCTTCTTCATATTTGTCACACCCCCAAATTCCACTAAAGGAGTTTTACCGTTTTGGAAGGAGACAACCAGGATCTCACACATCAGTTACATTAAACGACACTACATGGGACTTGAAATGTAATAACATAGAAGATCAAGGTTCAGAGTGTATATACGGAAGCGTTAAACGAAAGTAAATGCGCAAAACAACGCGCCCAAATCCAAATACAAACAAAACATAAGGATTGTTCAATAGATAATTATTTAAGTTGAAGTCCAAGACACATGCATGACTTAACGTGATCCTGAGTGCCAAGCTGAGAAAACATGTAAGAAAACAAGTCAACACTAGGTTGGTGAGTTCACAGGTTTCAATCATTTCAAATAAAGCATTTGCGGATTATGTACATTCAATATGTATATCAATAGGTTGCATGCCTATATTCATGTTTTGCTAAAGCGCTCGCAATCGAAACTGACAGTGTGTTTGTTTGTTTGCCTCCAGCCAGGTCTATCAACTCTGACTAATGTGTTAAGGTCAATATAACACCCGTTCGACCTCCAATCGAGTTAGCGCGACTAACGCGGGTGCGGTTTGTCAAACCCAGTAGTACTACCAAAATTACCTCGTTCATACCATATTAACGGTCCGATGTGTGTGAGGACTTTTCATGATAGTGTGTTACGCTTAGCCTCAACAGTGATATCATATGAATTACAATAACCCAAAAAGGGTTGTGACATGTTTTCTCCCCCAAATAATAAAAGGGGCCGTGAAACTCACCTGCGTTGCGTAGTAGGTAGTATCACACAAGTATGAGATTTGAAATCTCAAGTGTTAGCCTGCACGACTTACGTATGCCCTAGAATTATAAACACATAAGTTAGGGACATATGGGATTTGTGACGACAACACGGAAATTAGAACATCTTAACGCTTTCTAAGGATTTAAGAGTAGACGAACGTGTTTACGGAATTTTATAAATTTCTTAATATAATTATTAAGGGAAAAACGTTACGTGTCGTACGTTAATAACGAATAATAAATAAATACATTCATACGTTAAAGTTGTTTACAAAAGTTAGGAAAATAATATAATTTAATATATTATTTTTAGGTTCGTATTATTAATAATAATCATTGTCGCGAAAATAATAAATATATTATTTTTAATCGAAGTAATAAATGTGAGTAAATAATATAACTATTATATTATTAAATAGTTTAAAATGTCACACGAGTTATAAAACGATACGAAATAATATAAATATATATTAGTTAATAACATTAGTTATGGGTTGAAAATAATATGAACATATTATTTTATACGAAGTTACAGTTTGAAAATAATATAAATATATTATTTTTATTAGATAATAACATAAATATATTATTTACAAAAGTGGAGAAAATAATAAAATGAATTAATAAATTAAACTCGAGCCTACGGGTCGTTCCCCTAGCTAAAACACATTAATATATTATTATATTAATAATGGGTTAGTTTTTATATTAAAATAATACTAAAATAATAGTTCTAAAAGTAAAACTGGGTGGAGGGACTCGAACCCGGGTCTCCTCCCCCTAGGTCCAACGAGTTAACCAGTACACCCATTAGGGCAATCGCAACAAGATCCAGATTCAAATGGTTTTATCAACCAGTTCTATAGGTTTCTCCCGCCCCACGCATACCCGGTTCGACAACGAATAAGTAAGATTGATTAGGGGTTTTGATAATCGAGTAATGCGATTACGTGCAATCATTAACTATACAAGCCGACGGTTTTCAATGATAGATCTATTGAGTCTGACAAACCCACCCAGGTGCGCGGTGATTGAAACCGACAACACAATTTTTGCATGCTAGTTACAAGGTTTGGTTGTACATGGTTACACAATAGCTGCTCCCCATAAATGCCTTATTTTATCAATTGTTTTGTAAAGGATTTGTTTTCAACTATATGCTATCTATATACAACTGTGTTATACTCACCAACTTTTTAGTTGACTTTATTTTATTCATGTTTCAGGCCCTAATATGTGAGAATGATTCAAGACGTGCTCAATATAGGATTTGGACTTAGCAATTTAAATCAAGAATTTTATGAGCTGTTTTATGTTTCTTGTTTGAATTTGGTTTGTACTTGGATTATTTGTAATGGAAATTTAACTTTAATATATTTTGATTTAGTCAACCATGTGCTATGAACAGTCTTACATGTCCCGCCCCGATGATTCCGCCATCGATCGGGGTGTGACAGATTGGTATCAGAGCCAGGTTATAGGGAATTAGGTTATTAGACACCTTGACCTAGACTATAACTTTAGGACACCCACTTATGCTATATTTCATGATTTTGTGCTATGTGTTATATGCTATGTGCTACATGCTCACCATGATTAATTATTATTATATTTGATACCTTACTTGTTAGAAATTCATGACTCATTAGGATCTTCTTGAATAATAATTAAATAAATAATATCCTTTCCTATATTCTAAAACCTCATAATATTTCTATCTTCTTTCTATCTTTATCCTTTCTAAGCATGTGGAAAATTCTTGAAGCAAAAAAAAATCTTTAAAATTTTTATTTCTTCGTTAAGGTTTTTAAACTTGTTAAATTATTTGAGGACACGTGCAATCTGGAAGGGTGACACCTGTATTTTGGGTTTTCTGTCTAGGAAAGCATTTCGCATAAATCCCAATCAACCGAGGGACCCGTATGCTTTCCTGGGAATTCCCGAGATGAGTGTTTACTTATAGGCTAAAGCATGTCTCCTTGAAAATTATATAAGTTTAATTAACCTTAATGTGCCATGGTATTCAAGTGATTTTGTCACTTTTGAGTACAATCCAAACTAAGAATATCTATTTTTATTTTTGTTACCTCATTCTATTAAATCCTATCAAATCTCATAAGTTCTTACAATTTTTCTTGTCTTGTGAAAAATCTGTAGAATGTCTCCTCGTCGTGCTCCCGCAACCAACGCCAACGCCGACATTGCTGCCATTCTTACCCAATTTGTGACACAACTCACCCAAGCCAATGGTGCCACCAATGGCAACAATGGTGGAAATGGAAGCAATAGTGGTAATAATGGTGGAAATGGTGGAAATGGTGGTAATAATCCATCTCAATGCACCTTCAAGCACTTCAACTCGTGCAATCCCCTAAAGTTCTTTGGTACCGAAGGAGCTACTGGACTCCTTCAATGGTTCGAAAGCATTGAGAATACCTTTCTCAATAGTGACTGTCCCGACAACCTCCGTGTTCGTCATGCAACAAGTGTCCTACAAAAACGGGCACTTACATGGTGGAATGGGGAGAAAAGGAATAGGGGTGTTGATGTAGCTATGGCCTTACCTTGGGATTAGGTCAAAAGGCTTATGACCGAGGAGTTCTATCCTCGAAATGAAGTGAAAAAGCTAGAAGCTGAATTTTGGGATCTTGCCCAAGATAGTGGGGAAAGCTTAGCATATACAACTCGGTTCCATGAGTTGAGTCTTCTAGTGCCCCACATGGTCACTCCTTTGTCCCGTTGTATCGAGAAGTATATTTGTGGGCTACCAAGACAAATCCAAGATACTGTCTTAGGTAGAAATTCTGCTACTCTGGAGGATGCTATTCGTCTATCCGCTACCTTAACTGATAACCATGTGAAAGCTGGAACACATACTAAGAAGGGTACCAAGAAAGTTTCTGACACTATAACCCCTCCTACTCACAACAAAGAAGCCACAACCGAGCCCTCTCACAATAATAGAAAGAGGAAGGTTAGAAATTTTGCTGTGGTTACTCCTGCTGTTCCCATCAACCAAGCTGCACCTATGGTTCAAGCGCCGGCTAAAAAGCCATATGTTGGGATCTACCCACTTTGTGCCACCTGTAACTACCATCATCCCCAAAACATCCCATGTCGCCTTTGTACTTATTGTGGGAGATATGGTCATACAGTTAGTGTTTGTAGGACCAAAGCTCTTACGGGCCAAGTCAACCCTCCAAATCGAATCGTACCTCAAGTGGCTAATCAAGGTGCTCCCGCCATTGCTAATGGGCGTGCTTGCTATGAGTGTGGTGACCCGAACCATTTTCGTGATCAATGTCCAAGACTTGCAAATGCTAGACAAGGTGGAGCTCGTGGGCGTGCGTTCAACATAAACGCCAACAATGACGTGGTCAATGGTACGTTTCTTGTTAATAGTCAATATGCCTCCATTTTATTCGATACCGGAGCCGATAAAAGTTTTGTGTCACTTAATTTTGAACCTTTACTTGCAAAGACTCGGTCCCAATTAGAGAAAACATTTACCGTTGAAGTAGCAAATGGTGACTCCCTTACAATTGAGTCCATTATCTATGATTGCTCTTTAGAACTTAATGATCACATATTCCCAATCAACCTTGTTCCAATGCCACTAGGAAGCTTTGATATTATCATAGGTATGGATTGGCTATCAAATCATCATGCCGAAGTCATTTGCTTTGAAAAGTGTATCCAAATTCCGCTACCATCGGGAGAAACCTTAAGAGTTTTTGGTGAAAAGCCTTGCAAGGGACTTAAGTTGATGTCGTGTACTACCGCTCAAAAGTACTTACGAAAGAAGTACATTGCTTTCTTAGCTCATATTGTTCAAAAGGATGTCAAGGAGAAGAGTATCCAAGACATTCCGATCATTCGGGATTTCCCCGAAGTTTTTCCTAAGGATTTATCCGGTCTTCCTCCCGTTCGTCAAGTAGAGTTTCGTATTGATCTTATACCTGGAGCTAACCCCGTTGCTAGAGCTCCCTATCGTCATGCACCTTCCGAAATGCAAGAGCTTGCAAGTCAACTTCAAGAGCTCTCCGACAAAGGTTTCATTCGCCCAAGTCATTCACCTTGGGGTGCACCCGTCTTATTTGTTAAGAAGAAGGATGGATCGTTTCGCATGTGTATTGACTACCGCGAACTCAATAAGCTTACTATCAAGAACCGTTATCCCTTACCTAGAATTGATGATCTCTTTGATCAACTTCAAGGTTCTACTTGCTTCTCGAAGATTGATCTTCGATCCGGTTATCATCAGCTTCGTGTTCAAGAAGATGACATTCCTAAGACTGCTTTTCGAACAAGGTATGGTCATTACGAGTTCATGGTTATGCCTTTCGGGTTAACCAATGCACCCGCAGTTTTCATGGATCTTATGAATCGTGTGTGCAAACCGTACCTTGATAAATTCGTGATTGTCTTCATTGACGATATCTTAATCTATTCCAAGACTAAAGCCGATCATGAACAACACCTTAGATTGGTTTTGGACCTCTTGAGAAAAGAACAACTATATTCCAAATTCTCCAAATGTGAATTCTGGCTAAAGGAAGTTCAATTTCTTGGTCACATCGTCAACGACAAGGGTATTCATGTTGATCCTGCTAAGATTGAAACGATTAAGAATTGGAATGCCCTGAAGACTCCTACCGAAGTTCGATCATTTCTTGGTCTTGCGGGTTATTATCGTCGTTTCATCTCAAACTTCTCAAAGATTGCTGTCCCTCTTATCGCTTTGACCCACAAGGGTAAGACTTATGAATGGGGACCGAAACAAGAAGAAGCTTTTCAAACCCTCAAGCAAAAGCTGTGCAATGCTCCCATATTGACTCTCCCCGATGGAAATGATGATTTAGTTGTCTATTGTAGGGGTGTTCAAAGTCGGATATCCGAAAATTCGGATATCCGAATTTCGGATATCCGAAATTTTCGGATAGTGAATTTCACTATCCGAATCCGAATCCGAAATTTTGGATATCCGAAATTTCGGATACGGATTCGGATAGTGAAACGGATATCCGAAAATATATAAAAAATAAAAAAAATATATAAAAATAATATTTTTAAATTACAAAAACAATTAAAAACCTTAAAAAACATTAGAAAATATACATATAAAAATATATAAATATAATATATCGGGTTTTGATTCAAATTTTCTTATTTTTAAATAATAAAAACAATTAAAAAAAAATATATAAATATAATATTTCGGATATTCGGATATCCGAAGTATCCGAAATATCCGGAAATCACTATCCGAATCCGAATTCGAAAATTCGGATATTCGAATTTTCGGATAATTCGGATTCGGATTTTCGGATAATTCGGATTCGGTTTCGGATTCGGATTTTTTTGAACACCCCTAGTCTATTGTGATGCTTCTAACCAAGGTCTTGGTTGTGTTCTCATGCAACGAGGCAAAGTGATCGCTTATGCATCAAGGCAACTCAAAGTTCATGAGAAGAATTATACGACGCACGATCTCGAGTTGGGTGCGGTCGTATTCGCGTTAAAGATTTGGAGACATTACCTATATGGCACAAAATGTGTGGTATTCACTGACCACAAAAGTCTTCAACATATTTTCAACCAAAAAGAACTTAATATGAGGCAACGACGTTGGGTCGAACTCCTTAACGACTACGACTGCGAGATTCGTTACCATCCCGGTAAAGCGAATGTTGTAGCCGATGCTTTGAGTCGAAAGGACCATATTATGCTTCATTGTGCCCGTATTCAAACCGATATTCAAAACCGTATCTTAGAAGCTCAACACGTCTCGGTAACCGAAGGTAATATGTACGAAGAAATGTCATGTGGTGTTGAACTCCTTCTTGAATCAAAACCCAATGGCTTACTCTATTACTTGAACCGTATTTGGGTTCCTGATCACAACGATCTCCGTACATTTCTCATGAACGAGGCTCATAAGACTCGTTATTCTATTCATCCTGGTGCGGATAAAATGTACCAAGATCTTCGCCAATTTTATTAGTGGCCCGGTATGAAGAAAGACATTGCTCTTTATGTGGCCAAATGCTTAACCTGTTCCAAAGTCAAAGCCGAACATCAACGTCCATCTGGTTTACTCGAACAACTAGAAATTCCCGTGTGGAAATGGGAGAATTTAGCTATGGATTTTATTACCAAACTCCCTCGCACCTCGAGTGGTTATGATAGTATTTGGGTGATCATTGATCGACTCACCAAATCTGCCCACTTCTTGCCTATCCGTGAAGACTATCGGGTTGAGAAACTAGCCCGAATTTACATTGATGAAATTGTGAGCCGTCATGGTGTTCCTTTGAACATAATATCTGATCGAGATGCCCGGTTCACTTCTCGATTTTGGCAATCTCTCCAAACTGCTCTTGGTACTCGATTGGATTTGAGCACGGCTTACCATCCGCAAACTGATGGTCAAACCGAGCGAACAATCCAAACTCTTGAAGACATGCTTAGAGCTTGTGTAATCGATTTTGGTGGCAATTGGGATTCACATCTATCCCTCATTGAGTTTTCTTACAACAATAGCTACCACACAAGTATCAACATGGCGCCATTCGAAGCTCTCTATGGTCGCAAGTGCCGTTCTCCTATCTGTTGGAACGAGATTGGTGAAGCACAAATCACCGGTCCCGAGTTAATTCAAGAAACATCCGACAAGATTATTCAAATCCGTGACAATATTCGAGTAGCGAGGAGTCGGCAAAAGAGTTATGCCGACAAACGGTGAAAACCCTTGGAATTCCAAGTCGGTGATCTTGTTCTTCTTAAGGTGTCCCCGTGGAAGGGCGTAATCCGCTTTGGAAAGAAAGGCAAGTTAGCACCTCGATATGTTGTGTCATACCCCAACCGACGGCGGAAAACGTCGGGGCGTGAAGCTGTGCAGACTGTTCATAGCTCATGGTTGCTAAAGTTTGAATAATTTAAACATTCATTTTCATTACACGTAGCAAGTTCATACCATACAAGAACCAAATGTAGCGATTACAAAATATAAATAGTTTAGATTAATTGCTAGGTCCAAATCCTATATGTAGCAGCTTGTAATACTTCAAACATTGTCACCTGAAACATGGTTAAAAACAAAGTCAACTAAAAAGTTGGTGAGAATACATAGGTTTTCGTGTCATGTAATAGAATATAGTGTTGTGTGTATACAATTCATACAAACATGGCAATTAAGGCATTTATGGAGAGATACCATCGTGTGACCTGGTAGTACAATCAAACCTTTGTAACTAGCATGCAAAACAAACGCGTGTTGGCAGTAACAGTCACCCTACCTGGGTGGGTTTGTCAGACTCAATAGATCTATCACTGTTTACTGTAGGCTATAAAATAGTTAATGATTGCACGTGAATAGCAAACTGCGTGTTGGTCTACACACCTAGTACTCAAGCACAAAGCTCAAAATTGCAACACATGATTGTAGGGTGGAATTGTATATTGTGTAGTTTGTAAACATAGTAAATAGAACGCATGTTCCACCCCAAAAGTTTGTAAATAGAGTAAAAGAGGGGCTATGTAACTCACTTGTGTTGGAGCGTGTAGTTTGCACAGATCAACAAAAATACCAAGCGTGTTGTAGGTCGCTACGTTTGACCTATCGAATGAGGGTATAACACGTGTCACTGTTTGTGTTATTTTGTGTCCAAAGTGGGTTCGTTGGTGGTTTGTGTGTTTAGGGTTGGTTTTGGAATAATAAATTAGTAGCGATATATATTTATTTAAATAAAATTTAAATAAACGATATTTGTTTAAATCAAAATATATATTTGTATAAATAGTTTTATAAAAATGATTATATAAACTCATGATTTCATCGGTTTTGAAACTATCGGGAATTAATCGTTTTAAATTTCTAAATAAAAGATTTGGTTTATAAATGATTCCCGGGTCTTGGAATTTTATAACTTAAATTTTTATAAACAAGTTTTGAAATGTTTAAATAAAAACATATTAAATTAAGTTTGAAAATAATAAAATTAAAGTTTCTGGTCAAGGAGCACGACCGTGCTCAAGTAGGGCACGACCGCACTCGTTGCCGGGCGTGACTGTGGTGGTCTGAGCGCGCCCGTGGTCGAGTCAGAAGTCACTACAGAGGGTCTGGACATAGAGCACGACCGTGCTCGTATCTGGCACGACCGCGTCTAGTGTTTGTTTTTGGTCAAGACTTGTTTGCTCGGTAAGCACGACCGGGCCACACCTGGGGCACGACTTTGCTTGGTCAGGCACGACCGCGCTCAGGGATGAGCGCGACCGTGTCGGGCCTTTTTCAGACACAATTCGATCGATTCTTATATTAATAGCTTCTATATTCTTAGGGTTTTCACTTAGTGGATGATTACGAATGTTTCTACATAGTTTAATTGTATTTATATCATGTCTAGAGTGTAGTTCGAGTAAAATTTATGTTTCGGCTTTTTGGTTCAAAATCGGATCGATTTGAGTGTTTCTACAACGAATTGACATAGGGCTTTCGTAGTAGAGGTAGATACAAAGCTGAAAACGTGTTACTTACTTGCTGAAAGTGGGCAATTGAATGCGGTCGGCTACGGGTCGAGCGGCTTCGTTTCTTGGCGATCAATCGGACGACAGAGGTGTTGTGAGCGTCGAGTGAGAGTTCTGAGAGATTGAGTGGGTGTATATGAGGGTGTAGGAAGCATGCAACTGACTCTATATCGACGAATTTGAGAGGCTCGATTGTGGTGTGAATGGGATTAATTAATTGTGCAAATTGGACGACAATTGATGCGTGTTTTAGACGAATTTCAGTCGAGTATGGTCTGACGCGCGAAGACCGGCTTTTCTTTATTTTAATTTTCACGAATTCAGAAGGTATGGTATGGTTTGACTTTCTGCAGTCAAGTGGGTTCATCAGCGCGACCGTGCCTACTTTAGGCGCGACCGTGCTTAGGTCGGCAGGCGCGACCGTGCCTAGTCCTAGGCGCGACCGTGCTTGCCTAGTTTTGTAGTTTTTGAGTTTTGTCAGTTTTGGTCCTCGGGGTTTGTGAGATAATGGTGTTTTGTTTAAGTCGTTATTGTAATAGAATAGTTTGTATATGTAACTGCATCGTAGTTTGTTTGTACACGAATCGAAACTAAAATGTGTTTGTTTATTGAAATCAAACGATTACATGATGAAAATCAGAAATGTTACAGTCTCCCCTTGTTGAGGGGATTTCGTCCCAAAATTCAACTAGTTGAGGCTGCAGAATTTGTGAATAGGTGAGGATACTTGAGTTTCATTTGGTCTTCGCGTTCCCATGTAAACTCGGGACCGCGTCTGGAATTTCCGATGGATTTAAGGTAGGGGATTTGACTAGGGGGGTATAGTAATTAACAACCAGCTTAGGTCTGTTACCCGAGGTCAGGTATGAGTAGTATTAATGAGTTAGGTTAAGAGGATTAAGGAGAATCTGTTGGAAGGATACGTTGGGCTCCAAAGGTGAGATGCATTACTGGGAACAGTGTTGATGGGAATTTGATGATTATAATTTGTTCAAGAAGTAACCTACTATGCTTAAGTATTGTCAGTGGTTAAGTGGTTTCACAAACATTGGCCCGTTAAACAACATGAAACTTTACGTGATACGAATAACGCTACTGCTGATAATATGATAGGAACACTTATATATAGGAAGTACCAGCGGCGTATCCACCATGCCCTTGTCGTATTTCAACAGTTTCGTTATTGTATATCATGCTAGGTTTCACGTCATAACACACTATAGAATTTGCTATGCTTTCCATACGCTGATTTGTATAATTTCGTGTGCACCCGTAATTATCCAAATCGTCGTATGGTCCGTATAGTTCATCCCATTATGTGTGTGGGACGGGGGGGGGGGGGGGGTAACACAAAAATTCACATAATTTGTAACTACTGTTTTCACGTATGTGTTGCAAATAATTGTATACCTAGATAGTAAGGTAAATTGCAACAATTGTAAGCAATTTAGTTCCGTGTAATATGTAAGCACTCACTACATCCATGTATGATCTAGTGTTATGTACATTGTAAGTATGTATAGTGTGAATAGTTTAGTACCATGTATGTAGTAACAAATGAGTTTCATGTATAATGGAAACAAATAGTTTTTCATGTATAATGTAAACACATTGAGTATCGTGAGCAACCAAGCTTTATGTATTATGTAATTGATCTTGTATCGTGTATGTTGTAGATAGCTTAAGGTTCATGTAGCATGTACTCAATCGCGTATATGGCAAACTACTACGTTGCATGTATGTTTGTGAATAACTGAGTTTCATTTGATTTTGTGGATGTTTGTGTGTAAGCTATTGAATCTCATGAGTGACGTACATTAACGAATTCGTTTGTATAGGTGGTCGAGTGTTGAGGACAAGCGTGTTGTTTGATATTCATGTAAAATGCGGGTAGTTGGGTTTTAGCTTTTTAGATCTTGCTGTGGTTTGTAGGAAGGGTTAACGTCTACGCGAAACGCTTCATCTCGTTGAAGTGGGAAGTATACTCGTAGGTTTCTGAAGGTGTAAGGTAGCGAGAGGGTGTTGTGGGTAATTAGGGTGATTTGTTTGCGAGTAAATGATTTGAGCTTGTTTGTAAGTGGGTAAGAAATTGTAATTTATCCTTGGTTGTGATTTGATTAAATAAGCAGAAATAGTAATTTGAATAACCAAGTGAGCGAAATGAATAATTTAGAATCTTTTACTTTAATCAATGAGAGAAAGTCCTAGAGAAGGACAAAAATAGTGACTAATTAAGCCAAAGGTTTAAAAATCAAAATTATAATTTATTTAGAAAAGGTTTTATAAAACAAGTCGTATATAAAAATATTTTACAAGGTAAAAAGGTTCGTTGGAAATCTATATTCTAAGTAATATTTATAAATCCAGAGTTTGATAGATGCTTTTGCTTGAGTACAAAAACGATGTTGTTTTAAATGAATAGAATGATTAGTTTTGCAAAGGAGGCTTGGGTACGTGTACTAATTCGCAATGAATGAGAAGATGGTGTTTGTGTGATCTTGATGAAAATATGGTGGTAATATTGAGTCAACGAGTAATGGTATTAAAGTTGTAAAATAAAACTTAACATAAATGATAAAGTGTCAAAAACTTCATCCCAACATAGGATGATAGTTTCAAACAGAAATTTAAAGACAAAGTAAAACAACCCAGCTAGCGTCTCAGGTAGCTTTAACAAGGAAGCAGATGAGTACTAGAAAGAACATGGTTACGGTCACTCGGATAGCAAAACGGGTCTCAATTCTAGCTCCCTCGGACTTTAGCTCGTAAGTTCAACTTGGTCTTAGTAATAGTGACAAACTATGGTAGGCGTAAGTAGTTCGGATAACGACAAATGACATAAATGATTACAAGGCGAAATTTTTATTCTAAATTAGATCTTCATTTGCCTCCATCTTGCACTAGCTTCAATTGGTCTTATTCACTGGCTCGGTGCTGACTTGATCTTTGTTGGTGTTTATGTTGAGGGTGCGTCCACGAGCATCACCCTGGGCAACATTGACAATCCTGGGACATCGGTGACGGAAATGGTTTGGGTCGCCACATTCAAAGCAAGCTCGTCCGTTGGTAATAGCCGGGACCACTGGGTTTATCACTTGCTGCTTGGTCCTATTCCCCCGGTTGGCTCGAGTAATGGGTGGTCCAGATCGGCAATCGTTGGCAGTATGGCCATATTTCCCACAGTTAGCACATAGACGGCATGGCATTTTTAGGAAGTGATGATAATTGCATGTGTTGCACAAAGGGTTGTTGCCCCTATATGGTCTCTTATTCTGGGCTTGGGCTAGTGGTGCAACTTGGTTGATCGGTATAGCAGCGATAACGACAGCAAAGTTGCGTTTCTTATTGTATTGAGGAGGTCTGGGTTTGTTTTCCTTAGAGGGCTCGGAAGAGGCTGCTGGGTCAGTGGCTTTCATTGTACTTTTGGCGTTGTTATTAGCTTGGGTAAATTGGATTACTAGCTGAGTGAGGAGAGCAGCAAGGTTGGTATTATTGTTGTTGTTGGCATTGCTAGTATTGGTGTTGTTGCGGTTGCTGTTACGACGAGGAGACATTCTATACAAAAGAAAATGATATAAAAGAGTTGTGAGAATTTATAAAAATTTGCTGAAATTTAGGATAGGAGGAATAATAACACATTTATTTCATAGTTCGGATTGTATTCAAGTAATCACATTACTACTTGAACACTGTGACATATTAAGGTTAATTAGACTTATATAATTTTCAAGGAGACGTGCTTTAGCCTATAGGTAAACACTCATCCCGGGAATTCCCAGGAAAGCATACGGATCCCTCGGTTGATTGGGATTTATATGAAATGCTTTCCTAGACAGAAAACCCAGAATACAGGTGTCACCCTTCCAGATTGCACATGTCCTTTAATAATTAACAGAGTCTAAAACCTTAACGGGTATGTAAAAATATTTTTGATAGACTAATGTCTACGAGTATGATTTTTCCACAAATTATGATGAGGATGACATAGAAGCATGCAAGGAGGATATGTGGCTTAGGATGTGGGTATGGATACGGTTTATTTAACTTTTTATTTAAGTATGCTTGGTACGTCATGCATTTTAATAATTTCAATATCAAATAACTAACACATAGTTTAATAAGCATGTACCACATAGCATGTTAACACATAGCACATAATTCACATACCATGTCATTGTTGGGTATCCTAAAGTTATAGTCTAGGTCAATGGTGTCTAATAACCTAATTCCCTATAACCAAGGCTCTGATACCAATCTGTCACACCCCAACCGACGGCGGAAAACGTCGGGGCGTGAAGCTGTGCAGACTGTTCATAGCTCATGGTTGCTAAAGTTTGAATAATTTAAACATTCATTTTCATTACACGTAGCAAGTTCATACCATACAAGAACCAAATGTAGCGATTACAAAATATAAATAGTTTAGATTAATTGCTAGGTCCAAATCCTATATGTAGCAGCTTGTAATACTTCAAACATTGTCACCTGAAACATGGTTAAAAACAAAGTCAACTAAAAAGTTGGTGAGAATACATAGGTTTTCGTGTCATGTAATAGAATATAGTGTTGTGTGTATACAATTCATACAAACATGGCAATTAAGGCATTTATGGAGAGATACCATCGTGTGACCTGGTAGTACAATCAAACCTTTGTAACTAGCATGCAAAACAAACGCGTGTTGGCAGTAACAGTCACCCTACCTGGGTGGGTTTGTCAGACTCAATAGATCTATCACTGTTTACTGTAGGCTATAAAATAGTTAATGATTGCACGTGAATAGCAAACTGCGTGTTGGTCTACACACCTAGTACTCAAGCACAAAGCTCAAAATTGCAACACATGATTGTAGGGTGGAATTGTATATTGTGTAGTTTGTAAACATAGTAAATAGAACGCATGTTCCACCCCAAAAGTTTGTAAATAGAGTAAAAGAGGGGCTATGTAACTCACTTGTGTTGGAGCGTGTAGTTTGCACAGATCAACAAAAATACCAAGCGTGTTGTAGGTCGCTACGTTTGACCTATCGAATGAGGGTATAACACGTGTCACTGTTTGTGTTATTTTGTGTCCAAAGTGGGTTCGTTGGTGGTTTGTGTGTTTAGGGTTGGTTTTGGAATAATAAATTAGTAGCGATATATATTTATTTAAATAAAATTTAAATAAACGATATTTGTTTAAATCAAAATATATATTTGTATAAATAGTTTTATAAAAATGATTATATAAACTCATGATTTCATCGGTTTTGAAACTATCGGGAATTAATCGTTTTAAATTTCTAAATAAAAGATTTGGTTTATAAATGATTCCCGGGTCTTGGAATTTTATAACTTAAATTTTTATAAACAAGTTTTGAAATGTTTAAATAAAAACATATTAAATTAAGTTTGAAAATAATAAAATTAAAGTTTCTGGTCAAGGAGCACGACCGTGCTCAAGTAGGGCACGACCGCGCTCGTTGCCGGGCGTGACTGTGGTGGTCTGAGCGCGCCCGTGGTCGAGTCAGAAGTCACTACAGAGGGTCTGGACATAGAGCACGACCGTGCTCGTATCTGGCACGACCGCGTCTAGTGTTTGTTTTTGGTCAAGACTTGTTTGCTCGGTAAGCACGACCGGGCCACACCTGGGGCACGACTGTGCTTGGTCAGGCATGACCGCGCTCAGGGATGAGCGCGACCGTGTCGGGCCTTTTTCAGACACAATTCGATCGATTCTTATATTAATAGCTTCTATATTCTTAGGGCTTTCACTTAGTGGATGATTACGAATGTTTCTACATAGTTTAATTGTATTTATATCATGTCTAGAGTGTAGTTCGAGTAAAATTTATGTTTCGGCTTTTTGGTTCAAAATCGGATCGATTTGAGTGTTTCTACAACGAATTGACATAGGGCTTTCGTAGTAGAGGTAGATACAAAGCTGAAGATGTGTTACTTACTTGCTGAAAGTGGGCAATTGAATGCGGTAGGCTACGGGTCGAGCGGCTTCGTTTCTTGGCGATCAATCGGACGACAGAGGTGTTGTGAGCGTCGAGTGAGAGTTCTGAGAGATTGAGTGGGTGTATATGAGGGTGTAGGAAGCGTGCAACTGACTCTATATCGACGAATTTGAGAGGCTCGGTTGTGGTGTGAATGGGATTAATTAATTGTGCAAATTGGACGACAATTGATTCGTGTTTTAGACGAATTTCAGTCGAGTATGGTCTGACGCGCGAAGACCGGCTTTTCTTTATTTTAATTTTCGCGAATTCAGAAGGTATGGTATGGTTTGACTTTCTGCAGTCAAGTGGGTTCATCAGCGCGACCGTGCCTACTTTAGGCGCGACCGTGCTTAGGTCGGCAGGCGCGACCGTGCCTAGTCCTAGGCGCGACCGTGCTTGCCTAGTTTTGTAGTTTTTGAGTTTTGTCAGTTTTGGTCCTCGGGGTTTGTGAGATAATGGTGTTTTGTTTAAGTCGTTATTGTAATAGAATAGTTTGTATATGTAACTGCATCGTAGTTTGTTTGTACACGAATCGAAACTGAAATGTGTTTGTTTATTGAAATCAAACGATTACATGATGAAAATCAGAAATGTTACATGTTGGTCCATTCAAAATCCTTGAAAGGATTGGGAAAGTGGCTTACAAGCTCGAGTTACCTCCATCTCTTGGCAATGTGCATCCTACATTTCATATATCTAATCTGAAGAAGTGTCTCGCTGATGAAAATCCCCATATACCGCTTGACGACGTGCGCATTGATGAAACGATGCACTTCGTTGAGAAGCCGGTGGAAATTATGGATCGTGAAGTCAAACAGCTCAAGCGAAGTCGCATTCCTATTGTCAAAGTTCGTTGGGAATCTAAGCGTGGTCCTTAGTTCACTTGGGAACGAGAAGACCAAATGAAGCTCAAGTACCCTCATCTTTTTACTAATACCGTTGTTTCCTTTAGCTAAATTTTGGGACGAAATTCTCTCAACATGGGGAGACTGTAACATTTCTGATTTTTAGTATTCATATTTCAATTCAATGTAATGCAATTTCGAATTCAATACTCGTGCACTGTCTTACTATTTTTCTCACCGTAAACTAAACGCAATGACTCGATACAAATTCGCAAGTTTTACGCAATTATATACATTTAAACACTATGCAAGAAACTATTTAATTCAAACACATTAAACCTAAAAAGTCAAGGACTAAAGTTGAAAAATGTCAAGAAACCCTAGTCTAGCACGGTCGTGCTTCGTCCTGGCACGGTCGCGCCAAGTGCCTCGGCACGATCGCGCGACTGGTCCTGGAACGATCGCGCCCGGTGCCTAGGCACGGTCGCGCCATATTTGGGCACGGTCGCGCCTGTGTAACAGTTGAAACGTAAATGCAGTTTAATCACCCGATCGTTGAGAATCCGTAACAGTCCTACGTTTCTTTTCCCTTAACGAGTGTATCACCATTCTCAAATTTTACAAACGTCTCAGTTTCATACTATCAACCTCGAAATCTCTCAAGCAATTCAAGCAAAAAAACTCGAATCCTTCTCTGAACCCAAATCCTTCCAATCAAGAAAGGAATTCGCATCTCCTGAATCTCGTCAAGTCTCTGGACTCTCTGGCCTAGCCGGAATTGCAGCCGAAGTCGTCGGAAGCCGTTACCGCCGACGCCGGAACTCCCTTCTACCGATCGCTATCAATTCCTTACTGTTTGAGGTAATTGAATCATCCCTCCTTTTCGTTTCGGTCCATGTATCAAAAGCCCCCTATCAATCTGGGCTTTCATTACAGAAATCGTCCGAATCAGAATCATTATTTTAATAAGAAAAGATTTAATCGAATCCATACTTAAACACGATTTACATGCAATTAAATTATATAAAAAGACTCGTAATAACTCAGTAATCAAAATCCCTATCAATTCCATCGTTATAAATACAAAAATTGTTCAATTCGTGTCTGACTTGGAAGAGACACGGTCGCGCTAATCATCTGGCGTGGCCGTGCCTCATGAAACGCGGTCGTGCCGAGTAGCAGCGCGGTTGTGCCCTCCTGTCCAGACCTAGTCATGCCCTTTGGGCTAGTCTCTGTTGTGTCTAAGAATCATAGACACGACCGTGCCGGGCCAAGGCACGGTCGTGCCTGTTGACTTGTCTAGTTTGTGCCCTCTGTTGATCAACCCGGTCGCGCCCCGACTAGCGCGGTCGCGCCCGTGGCTTGAGCACGATCGTGCCCTTCCGAGGCACGGTCGTGTGTGACTAAGAAATTTTAACAAAATTATAAGTTTATATTTTTCAATCAATAAATGTTTCAAATTTTATAAAAATATGTTTTCTGTATTTGAAGAGATAAATATTATTTATTTAAAAGTTTATTTAAAAATTTATAAAAATTAAATTTATATTTATCTTACACTTAAATGATGTTTTAAATGATTAAGTTACAAGTTTATAAATAAATAAGATAATAATTATTTATTTAATATTTAAACAAAAATCATTTATTAATTTATACTTAATTACAATCAATATTTACATTATTTCATAAACTATAATTATTTATTTAATTATTAATTTACATTTAACACATGCATTATTTTCATAATCAACAATTTTATAAAAATTCTATTTTATTATTTAAATTCCAAACTTTAATCAAAAGTTCCAAAAATGGTTACTACAACTTTATACATTTCATTTAATACTTTCTATACGCAAACTCAACCTTCAATGTTAGACTTAAACTTTGTACACCGATTTGATTCAATATACATTACTATCTAGGTTAACCCGTGCGTATCAAGAACCCTTATTTTATCTATACTCTTTGTTAGCTACATCTCCATACCAAGTGAGTATTCACAACCCCTTTTTACTCTTTTACACTTTTGGGGTGGAACATGAACTCTATACACATTACAGATTTACATTTACGCAAACAACACAAGTGCAAAATCCTACTTACATACATGTGTGCAAAATTTGAGCTTTGTGCCCGAGTGCTAGTTGTGCTAACCTTTGTATGTGATTATGTGCAATCATTAACTATACAAGCTGATGGTTTTCAATGATAGATCTATTGAGTCTGACAAACCCACCCAGGTGCGCGGTGATTGAAACCGACAACACAATTTTTGCATACTAGTTACAAGGTTTGGTTGTACATGGTTACACAATAGCTGCTCCCCATAAATGCCTTATTTTATCATGTTTTGTAAAGGATTTATTTTCAACTATATGCTATCTATATACAACTGTGTTATACTCACCAACTTTTTAGTTGACTTTATTTTATTCATGTATCAGGCCCTAATATGTGAGAATGATTCAAGACGTGCTCAATATAGGATTTGGACTTAGCAATTTAAATCAAGAATTTTATGAGCTGTTTATGTTTCTTGTTTGAATTTGGTTTGTACTTGGATTATTTGTAATGGAAATTTAACTTTAATATATTTCAATTTAGTCAACCATGTGCTATGAACAGTCTTACATGTCCCGCCCCGATGATTCCGCCATCGGTCGGGGTGTGACATAAACATGCATGCACTGCAATGTATGTATAGGTGCTATATGTATCAGGTATAAGTGTCTGTGCCGTGTAACTAATGTGTGAGGTTATAGTCTAGTATGCAATCCTAGTTCTATATAACCAATGGCTCTGATACCAATCTGTCACACCCCCAATTTCAACTAACGGAGTTTTACCGTTTGGAAGGTGACACACCAGGATCTCAGTCATTAGTTACATCAAACGACACTATATGGGACTTGAAATGTCAAAACATAAAAGTTCAGAGTTAACGCGGAAACGTAAACGTTAATATGAAATCAAAAGTAATTACACGCAATAGGCGTCAATCAATGTAAATAAGTAAACTGTTTCAAATGTTTGAAATGGATAATATGACAGCAGGACTCCATGCATGTCCTAAGTGTGCAACCTGTGCCTTAGCGACCTGAGAAACATGTAAGAAAAAGTGTCAACACGAGGTTGGTGAGTTCACAGGTTTCAAGTTTACAATAAGAGAGTGTTTGCAAGATTATGTACATTCAATATGCATATCTATAGGTAGCTAACCTACGTTCATGTCTTACTAAATTGCTCGCAACCGAAGCTGACTGTGTTTATATGACTCCTGCCAGGTCTATCAACTATGGCACATGTGAGTAGGCTAACATTTCACCCGTTCGATATCCAATCAAGTTAGCGCGACTAACGCAGGTGAGATTTGTCAAACCCAGTAGTACTACTAAACATTACCTCGCTAAGATCCATATTAACGGTCCGATATAAGATGAGGACTTTCTGTGATAGTGTGTTACGCTTAGTCTCAATAGTGATATCATATAAAGTACCATAATCAAATAGTTGCGTCATGTTTTCTCCCCTGACGGGAAAAACAATATTTGCTTGCGTACCTGTTTCTCCCCCACGGGGAAAACAAGTAAAAGTATGATAGTTGGTGTTTCATGTTTGTTTCTTCCTCAACAGGAAAACAAGTAAAATACGTTTGTGTGTAAGCATGTTTCTCCCCCAATAGTAAAACAGGTAAAAAGGGGCCGTGAAACTCACATGCGTTGCGTAGTAGGTAGTATCACACAAGTATGAGATTTAGAATCTCAAGTGTTAGCCTGCACGGCGTACGTATGCCCTATAATTATAACACATAAGTTAGGGACATATGACGACGACACAGAAGTTAGAACACCTTAACGCTTTCTAAGGATTTAAGAGTAGACGAACGTGTCTACGGGATTATATAAATTTCTTAATATAATCATTAAGGAAAAACGTTACGTGTCACACCCCAACCGACGGTGGAATACGTCGGGGCGGGACATGTAGACTGTTCAATAGCACATGGTCAAACTAAAGTTTCATATATTAATTGAATCCAAATTTTTATAACACTTGTTCAACAAAACATGTACAATTATACAAAATGGAAAATAAGGTACACTATAAATGTTCGATTCATTATTTAACTAAGTCCTCAATCCTATGTGTAGCATCTTGTAAATGATCTCAAGAGTTAGTACCTGAAACATGATAAAATGAGAGGGTCAACTATAAATAGTTGGTGAGCATACATAGGTTTTGACTATAAATAGCATCAAAGTGTTGTGTGTAAACAAATCAATACAAGTCATGATTAATAAGGAAATTATGGGGAGCAACTATTGTGTAACCAAGTAGTACAATCAAACCTTTGTAACTAGCATGCAAAAATTGTGTTGTCGGTAACAATCACCCCAATCTGGGTGGGTTTGTCAGACTCAATAGATCTATCATTGTTTACCGTCAGCTTGATTAGTTAATGATTGTACATGTAATTGCACATAAGTAGTTAACACACCTAGCACTCAAACATAAAGCTCAAATTGCACACAAATTGTAAAGTGGATTTGTATTGTGTAGTTTATGTAAATCATTGTAAATTGTGATCATGTTTCACCCCAAAATGTAAAAACAGTGAAAAATGGGCTATGTAAAACTCACCTGAATCAAAGGTGAAGCTAGCACGAGTGACTGAATAGCAAAATGATCCTTGTAACTCACCACGTTAACCTAGTGTGTAATGTATATTGAATTAATAGTGTGTACGATAGTCTATGTCTAAGTCTAGAATTGTAATGGATGTGTGTACAAGGGTTAGAGTTGTAGATGTTAGTGGTTTGTACTTGAAAGGGGTGTTTTGTAAAATGAGAAATTGAAATGAATAGTCTCAAAATAATTAGGGTTTGGGTTTGAATAACTAAATAAATTAAACGATCATTATTTATTTATTTAGTTAAAAAAAATAGTGTAAAAATTATATTTATTTAAATATAATTTAAATAAATAGTTTTAACTTTATTTATTTATTTACGAAGATATGTAAATACTATTGGTTCATAAATCAAATCTTACATATAATTTAAACTCTAAGTGCATTTGTAAATGTAATTTATTTAAATAATAAATATTTTTATTTATTTATTTATTTATCATTTGAAATGGATATGCTAAAATAAATTTAGTTAAAAATTTACATGAATTATTTAAGCATATAAAACTATATATATTCACGTATAGTTTTTTTTTCTTTTTTTCTTAAATATTTAACTTAAATTTTATAAAGCCTTGTAAAAGTATTTATAAAATTTTGTCACCAAATTTATACATTAAATGAATAAATTACTCAAAGCAATAATATAAATTAAATTGAGTAATTGAGAATTTAATTTATAAAAATATAGATTTTATGTAAAAATTATAAATCTGGTCGAATTCTGTTCTAATAAATATAGGATTTATAAAAAAAAATTTATATAATTTAATTACTGTGTGAAAATGATTTTAAAAATAAAGGAACGCCACCCGGTTCGAACCCGGGTGGGTTCTGAAGTGTGCTTGAGTTTTACCACTGGACCAGGGGTCTAACCCGTGGTATACAGCAGGTTTGCAAATTAATAACCCAGGTCCTGAATAGGTCCAGGTTTGGTTCAAGGCTCGTGGAAAAAAAGAAGTCTGGGTTATGGGTTTTGAACCCGTGACCAAGCGTGTACGGGTCTTGCGAATTAACCGGTGGAACTGGGCTAAGACCTTGGTAAGTAGCTGATTGATTAACCATTTATTAAACAATCCCAGAACCCTTTCTTCCCCACTTCGTAACCGCAAACCCTAACCCTTTACCCGATTCGATTAAGCAACAGATCTGTATCTTAAACATAGGGCTTTCAAACAAGAGACAAAAACGAAGCTAAAGGTATAAGAATTACCTGTAATGGTGGTGTATAGGGGATGAATGGCTGAGTCAAAAATCTCGTTGTTCTTGGTACTCGATCGGGAGCCGGACGTGGAATGGGATGTGATTATGGGTTTCGGGAGTTTGAAACGAGTGGAGCAATGGTCAGTGGGTGAGTTAATTTGATTGCAAATAACCGGAATGCTTGATTTGATTATGTTCTTGCGTATGACAGTTGTCGACCCAAAATATGCGTAACTTTGACAATTAAGCAATGAATCGGGTCACGTTTTCGGTTGGATGCGTGTGTAAACTGATTGCGTGAAAATTTCGGTCAGTAATCGCGACTGATTTCCTTGATTTGTGGCTTAGACAGGCTTGGTTTGACCCTAGGAAGTCAAACCCGTTCAAATCAATTTGAAATTAAGATTAGGCCGTGTAATTTGGTAATTTACGTGTGCAATGAGTTTAGAAACCGACGACAATCGTTCTAGTATCTATGGCAAGTTATTTGATTCAAGTTTTGATCGATTTTAAATTCGAATTGCAAGATATTTGCCCTGTTTGACTTTTAAAGTCAAACTGGGTCAAAATGGGATGAATGAGGTCAAATTGCAATGTGTGGGTTCAAAGATGGGAGTTCAAATGTTCAAGGATGAGGGTTCCAGACTAGTTAAATTGTGAATAGTTTTTATATATAAAAGTTCATCGTTATCAGTTTTATCAAAACATATTTTATAAAAATAACTTTTATAAAAGGAAAGTTTCGCTTAATATATTTTTATAAAAATTGTCATTTGTATAAATGGTTCGTTTATTATGATACAGGAAGCTACATATATATTTCTAGTTTTATAAGTAAATATATATATATATATATATAAAAATACAAATAATGCTAGAAAATTCTTGGATGTTACATTACGTGTCGTACGTTAATAACGAATAATAATAAATAAATACATTCGTATGTTAAGGCCGTTTACAAAAGTTAGGAAAATAATATAATTTAATATATTATTTTTAGGTTCGAAGGATTAACTAAAATAGTCATTTGTGTGGAAAAATAATAAATATATTATTTTTAATCGAGTATATAAACGTGGGTAAATAATATAACAATTATATTATTAATTGGTTTGAAACTTCACACGAGGTATAAAACGATACGAAATTATATAAATTATATATTATTTTATAATACGAATCACGGGTTGAAAATAATATAAATATATTATTTTATACGAAGTTATGGTTTGAAAATAATATAAATATATTATTTTAAAAGTGGATAATTAATATAAAAATGGGTTATAAAATCAAACCCGAGTCTACGGGTATTTTCTGGGTTCAAAATGTATTAATATATGATGATAATAATATAGGAAATGATTTTATCTAAAAATACAAGTTAAAAATTGATCAGAAAAATAAATGTTGATTGTGGGATTCGAACTCGGGTCTATCCCACAACAACCACAAGTCTTGACCAACTCAGCCGGCCTGGGTATCGCGACAAGAACCAGATCGAATTGATTTTAACGGGTAAACCCGTAGTGTTCTTCACCCCTTTGTCGCGATCCGATCGAATACATCCCTTACATCAACAGGTTTTGATCCCTATTGACCAAACTACCATAGGGTTTTGATAACCGATGAATTGCGACTCTACAGGTGTGTTTAATTGAAAAAAAACATCAAGTCTAGTACTGTTAAATTCATGTTCGAACATTAGAAACCCTAGGTTATGATCACAGAATCAAATTGCATAACTCTGATAATAAAAGTGTTTGGATTCATAGGGCTTTCAAATTGTTGATGATGGCGAATCTGTTCATGCAATTTAATTGAATTGAAACGGAGTCTAGGTTAGGGTTCGGTTAGATCGGTTTGAGATGAACCCTAGCTAACTGTTCTTGATCGATTTGATGTTATTAGCCCCAATAATCAAAGGGCTTTCAATCTAGGAATGAAAACGAAGCTATGGGTGTAAGAAATTACCAAAATGATGCACGAATTGATGACGATCGAGTAAATGCAGATTCCGACTTGCGCGAGTTTGTCTCTGGCTACCACGGCTTTACTTTCGATCAAATTGGATGATGAAACAAGTTCTAAGGGATGCGATTTAGATGCGCAGGGGTTCAATTCGTGTGAATTCTGATCGAAGTAATCGAATTTGATGGTTAGCCTTATCGTGTCGACGGTTAAGGTTTGATTACACATAAATGGGTGTTAATTACGAATCAATGCCGGTTTAAAGTGTTGATCGTGGTCGTTAATGATTATAATTGTGAATGATAGTTATAACAAACGGGTTTTCGTGAATTCAAGCTTCAAGAACAGGGAGTTTGACTTTCAGAAGTCAACAACATTGACATTTGGGTAATTACAGAAACAGTCCCTGCAGTTTCATGTATTTGAGTTTGAAAAGAGGCAGAATTGATCCTTGTAGTTTGAATGTGGTTATCTACAAGGTTAGTTTGACTATTAAAAGTCAATAGGACTTAAGGCTTGGATTTTGACTTTACAAAGTCAAATAGAATCAAGTTTAGGCTAATTACACAAGTAGTCCTTGTAATTAGGGTTTGAAAAATGACAGAAGTAGTCCCTGGGGTTTGAATTAAGCTAACTTTAACTGGATTAGGTTAACGGAGTTAAGTTTTTAATAGGAAACTTAACGGAATAGTTAACGGGGTTAACCTAAAATGTCGGATTGTCACAGGAATTCAGTTGGGACATTTTAAACTTTATTTTGGATCCTCATGTGTTGGATCATGGAAACTCTTGTTTTAAATTTCAATGCTTTTACTTTTGGATAATCTAAAGACTTATCTTTGTTTTGTTAAACCTTTCCGATGTTTTAAATAAATGTGTTTGCTTATTATCATTGGGCTCTAACTTATATGACCACCATGCTTACATCTCGTTTCCGCTGCGAATCGTCGTTTTCGGGGTGTGACAGAAGTTGGTATCAGAGCCCATGGTTATAGCAAACTAGAAAATGTTTTCTTAAAAATCTAAATGTTCCATGCCAAAACTATAGCTTAAATCATGCTTTTGGACAACAATCTTTTGCAATAAACACCTAAATCATCAATTCAATGATCTATATATAAACTAACATGTTTTTATGCAATAATATACCATTATTTTATGTTTTAAACAAACCATAACAAAACATTTGATTGCATGTAAAGATCAAGCCCTAATCATCAACATTTTGCAAGATATGAACACATGCACATACATACACACACGCCAATATATATACATATATACCCATCAAAACCTTCAATAATAAGGCATTATTTTCTGATTTTAAATGTTTCAAAAAGATCCTTTTAGTTGGTGATGAACAACACTTGCAATAATCAAAACTAGTAAGAAGAAAGTAAGAGAATGGTTAGGGTTCATACCACTTGATTAAATCAAGGGAGACACTTAGAGAAATTAAAAGTTGATGGATGTTTTTCCCTTGTATAATCAGCCCCTAACACTCTTGAATCTTCAAGAGCTGCTTTAAGAACACCAAAACTCAAGAACACTTAGAAAGAGGATGATAGAAATTGTTTGGATTTGCAAATGAAGTTTGAAAGGGAATTTATAGGGGGTGGGGGTTAGATTTCGGCTAAGAGATGGAGATTTGACATGCTCCACACAAAAACCATGCAAGGATATGATCACATTTGTGGAGTGTGGAATTGGGTTAAGTGTGTAAGGAATCAAATGAGTGTGTTTAATAATTGATTAGGGTATGGGACCCACTTTTTATGGCTAATTTTTGGAGAGATAGAGGTCTTCTAGAACCTCATTTGTTTTATAAAAACTACACCACACAAGTGTAGGTGACTTTTTATAAAAACTACAATACTTTTATAAAATTTTACCACTTTAAACCTGGTTTTTAATCAAAATAAAAATATATAAAATACCCACTAATTATTTGCTATCATAATTAGTAATAATACTAATTTTTGCTATCAGTTCATTTTAACTCATCCGGTACGTGACTGTACCAGATAAAACGCAACGAAAATCACCGAAAGCGATATTTTAACAAGTAGCACATAATTTTCACATATAATCCACTAATATAAACCAGTTTATATAATTTTCATCAAAACTGATATTTGTAAGGTTAGCCGGGTCGTCACCAACGCTAAATACAGACATTTTACCGATACGCGGTACCGAAATTTATGAAATTTCAAGAAATGCTAACCTATGCATACGAAGGGCTTTTCTAGACTTTGAAATGACCTAATTAATTGAAATTAAGTATAAGACTCATATAATTAAATTATAAACGCGTTATGAGGTTATACGGTAAATAACCTGAAAATTGTCGGATGTCACAAATTACAAACTTAAAGATTACAAAAGACCTAATCTATTACAAAAAGCTATTAGTCACACATCATGTTCCAAAAAACTCCCCCTTGACAATATCTTGGTCATTTAAATCTTCAAGAGTTCTTCTGAATCTCCAATTGTTTGCTTCCGGCATGTACTCCTTGAGTGATACACACACTCAAAACCCTCTTGTACTGCATCGCCTACTCTCTCCACTCACTTGTATACATGATCTCTTTTCGTTTAAGCATCAACTGATCTTTCTTTGAAAAGTTGATCAGATTCATGGCATCGTAGAAATGAAACAGAATCTTCCCATCTGTATCTTCTATCATTGCTTCACCAGTATCTACGTCCACAAACCATCACTTTATATTGCTAATAAAATCTTGTGGCACTTTCTTCAAAGGAATATTTTTCACAGCTTTCACCAGTTTATACTTGTATCTTTTGACATGTTTCATGCTCACAGGATCTACATCACCAAACACTATCACTCTTTTACCAATCTGAGGCTTTAAATTTTCGTACTTTCAAGCATTTCCTTCAGTACTAATCAATCTGGCAATTGAATCAGCTATACCATTCCTCGATCTATTGATTAATGGCTTCGTTGATAAACCATTAACTTCACATTTCGGTAAAGAGTTAAAATACTTCTGTCTTAGCTTTAGATACTGAATGCCATCAGACCTCTTTATAGCAAAAATCTTAAACTCTTCTTCATAAAACCAACTCAAAATTCTACCATTGCAACGACCTTGGTTCACATATCTTTCTTTTTGAATGGGTGAAGGTGAAGTCACTTGTAACACCTTCTTCCAGCTTCTCACAACCTCTAACCATTTTTCTTTGGTCATTTCCGTATCTTTATACAACACAGGCTCTTCACTTTGAATATCATCAGCAGTACTAGGGGTATCAGATTTAGTGACTTCTGGATCTTTATCAAAAGATTCTGCAATGCCTTTAGAACTATCTTCAGGAATCACATTATCTTGTATAAACTCCAAAGTAACACTCAGTCCACCACAACCTTCGTATGTAATATCAGCATTATCTTTCTCTATCTCAACCTCCATAATCTCTCCTTCCTCAACATTAGATACAACATCTTCATCATCAAGCAAGTCATCCAAATCAGATAAGCATTCAAGCTTGTCAGCATTATCCAAATCAGAATCTTCATAAATAGAATCATCTAACATGACTGTAGCCTCCACAGCCTTATATTTATCTCCTGACTGGATATTTTCAATAGACACAGACTCCCCTGAGTCAGAGATGTTGGATTCATATCAGCGTCTTGACGTTCACCCTAATCACCTGCATCAGGATCATCATCTTCATCATTGTTCTTGTTTATATCAGATGTATGACAAGCATCCTTCCCGGACTTTTTGTTGGAACCTAGTAGTCCATCGAATACAAGTTTCTATTTTGATATATGCTCAAGTGTAAAGTTTTTGACCGAAAACTTTATCTATCGAAAAATATTTCGATCTAAATCTTTTTCGGACAATAGAGTTTTCAGATGAAATCTTGTTTCTATATATCTGTCTTGTATTTGAAAGCTAGAATAACTAGAACATGGATCTGATTTTGTACTTCTTTTGTTTATAGTATTGTACTACTGATTGGTACTTATTCTCTAAGTGAATATAAGATGATGTTGGGTGATTATCTCAGTTTGATGGCGTATTATCTTAGATTCGTTGTTTGATTCGTCGGTTTTCAATCTTAGAGTCTGTTGGATTGATTCCGTCTTTCCAGAAGATTTTTCGTTATTGTATTGCTTGGAATATTGTAATTCAAGAGGAATCACAATTGGTATCAGAGCTTTCGGTTGAAGTTCTAGATATTTCAAGTTTTTACAAGTATTTTCTTTGATTGAAGATCGATTAGAGTGTATTCTAGTGCCATTATTGAGTTTACTGATCAATTTTTTATGGAGATGACTAATGGGATTGAGTTTGGAGGTTGATTTCATAGTCGGATCAGTTGCAGGTGCGGTTTGAAGGTGTTGAGTTTTAAGTGTCTGAAATCTCACTTGAAGGAGCCGAAATCTGTTTTCGCTCGAAATCTCATTCGAAAAGTTGATCTTGTCCGAAATCTTTTCATCAGAAATCTGTTGTCCGAAATATCAAAGTTTTCGATCGAAAAGTCTGTTTGAAATAGATTTCATTCGAAATCTCAAGAGTTGTGAAAATTTCAGATTTTGATACGTTGTACCTGTTCAATGGCTGGTAAGGTTTATGATACTGAGAGAGTTGTGGGAAAGTCACCACCGATGCTGAAGTCGATCTCTGAGTTCTCAAAATGGAAAATTATGATGAAAGCATATTTCAAGTTTACTGAGCACACTCTATGGGAGTCAATTGCAAAAGGTCCTCATATATCGAAAACTACGAATGCTGATGGGTTAGTTCCTATTATAGATCCTGATTTGTATTCTGTGGAAGACAAGAAGCTGATTGAAAGAGATAACATAGCTTTGGGATCAATCATCTTGGGTCTTCCGACTGAATTGTATCTCAATTTTGAGCAACATGAGACAGCTCAGGGTTTGTGGAATGCGCTATGTCTAAGGTTTGAAGGAAATGCAGCACTACAGGAGAGCCGAACTGATCTTCTGTTGAAGCAGTATAATATGTTTAGTTACAAAAAGAATGAAACCCTGAGTGAGCAGGTCACAAGGTTTACTACTATGATTAACAGACTAAGAAAGATGGGTGTTAAGTTTGAGGAGTAGGATTTTGGAAAGAAGTTGCTAGATTCATTACTAGACTGCTAGAGCATACCATGTGTGTTGATCAAAAATACTACTCCAGATTTGAAGAACAAGTCACTTGATGATATTATCTGCTTGCTTGAGTCATATGACCAAATGGTTCGGGTTCAGCTAATGCAGCTCTATTTTCTAGAACATGTGATGGAAGCAGTGCTTCTAAGTCTGAAAAGGGTAAGGGGTGTTGTGAGCATTCTTATGGAGAAAAGGGAAAAGAAACTAGTCAGATTCTTGAGGATCATACTGCATTATTTGGGGCATTTATGAGTAGCTACGATGCATTTGTTACTGGAAAGTTACAACCAGCTGTTCTGGATGCTGAAGATCTAGTGTAGATTAATCCTGATGATTTAAAATATATGGATCTACAATGGCAAATGGCTATGATTGCAGTAAGGGCTAAGAATTATCTTCAGAAGGTTGGAAAGGATAAGCTGCAGTTCGGAAAGAAAGTCGGTTTTGAGAAGGCAAAGCTGAGATGTTATAACTGTCAGCAACTTGGACACTTTGTTAGAGAGTGTCAAAAGGAGAAAAAGAAGAAAGCTGATGGTAATGGAGTGAAGCTAATCGAATTGATCGATGAGGATGAAAAGTCATAGAAAGCTCAAACAGCCTTGATGTCGAAACAGCTCAGCAATTGTGAATGGGAGTCTGAGATTGGAGATGCTCAAGAAGATTTCGATGAAGCCTTGATGGCAGAAATTGGAGTATCTGAAAAGGAAGAACCAAGTGATTGTGCTTTGAAATCTGGTGATAAAGGCAAAGCAGAAGCTTCTGCCCCTAAGGAAAAGTCATCTGACAGTGAGGTAACTTCTGATGATGATTCATTCCTATGTGCTTCTGACTGTATTGAGAAAATGCAGAATTATCATGCAGCAAAGAAATTCTTGATTGCTGAAAATGTTAAATTGAAAAGGCTAAATAAGGAATTAAAAAAGAATGAGGTCACCTACACCAGAAAAATTAATGCTTTGTTAAAAGATAACATGAATTTGAAAGAATACCTAAACAAAAAGGATGTGTTAATCAAGGATCTAACAGACAAACTCATTGCTGCCCAATCCGATCTTATCAAAGAAAGGGTTTTGATTTCTAAATGGGGTATGCAAAGAAAAATTTTAGAAAACTATGTTGATAAGCAAATGTTGAAGCACTTTTGTGTGACAAACACTCTGGATAGTTTCTTAGTTTATTGTACTTGTCTTGTATGTCTTGTCTTTGTGTGTTAGTGTCTGTATGTATTAGTTATCGACTTGTAATTTCTAATGCATGTTATTGTTGTATTATTTCTCTAACTGTTTTGCGAACTTAGCATGTGCGCAGGAATTACTTCCTGCGTACTTAGCAAGTACGCAAGAATACTCTGCGTACTTGCTAAGTACGCATGAACAATTTTCCCTGCGCACTTGTTAAGTGCGCATATATCAGGTCTAGTATAAATAGAATAGGTTGACAGAAGATATGTACGCAGACATTTTGCACTCAGTATTTTCTCTATGTAACCGTTCAAGTTTATAATAGATGGAGTTTTAAATTGATTTCGTTGCCGGTTTACTTTGTATTGTTTGATTCTCCACCTAGTCACGGGCATTCCGCACCTGGTCCGACTAGTCACACACCCACACGTAACGCTCCGAGACACCCGGGGACCTACAAGTGGTATCAGAGGTTAGCTCTTGATTTCGAGTGTTGTGAGTGTGTTCGGAGCATCTTCTACACATCCTACAGAGTTTTTGCAAGCAAAAGTGGGTGTTTTTGTGATAAAATAGGGGTAGCTCTTGAGCACTATTTTAGAAGCAAAAATCGACTTTTGTTGTGTATTTGAGTGTTTTGAGCATCAAAGGTTGGTTAGAAATGAGTTTCTGACCCTTTGGCTCATTTTGTTTGGTCATATTTTCGATTTCTGCCGTCTCCGGTGAGATTCCAGTGACCGAAAAAAGTTGGTGAGGATTGGTGAAAAAGTGACTTGCGTACTTACCTTATTTGGCAACAACTACAGTCTTGCTGCGTACTTACCATGTATGCAAGACCATATTTGCTGCGTACTTAATTCATCTCCTGCTTACTTATCAAGTACGCAAGAGCAAATTCTAAATACGCAACACTAGGTTTGTTAAGTGAGCAAGGCCAGAGTCAAGTGCACAAGTTGTTTTGACTTTTCTGAAATTTGACTAAGTGTTACACTATAGCAAATCTTCAGAACCTCAGTAACCTACTTAATTATGACAATGAAATTGGAACCCCACAGGATCCACCAAAGCTGCTTAATGGAAATGATTATTCAAACTAGAAAGCACGCTTTGAACACTATATCTCATATACCGATTCTTCACTTTGGATACCCATTCTATAGGGTTATAAGCATCTCACATATACATATCTTGTTGAGGAAGTTCCCAAGCCTATCTCCAAACTTGATGAAGAAGAAAAGAAAGTTTATGACAGAGAGAAGAAGGCACACAGATCTATCACTATGGCCTTGACCAGGGAGTTATTCCACAGCTTTAGAGGATATGATAACTCCAAGGATCTCTGGAAGGCTTTGCAAAATAAATTCGAGGGAAACAGCGACATCAAGAAGAGTAAGTGGGATCTTCTTAGGAAGTAGTATGAGTGCTTCAGTTATTTGGAGAATGAATCTATAGATGAGCTTATCTCTAGATTCTATCGTTTGCAAGCTGAGCTGAAAGCTTATGACCTGATTTATCCAAATGAGGAGTTAGTTGAGAAATTTCTGGATGCCCTACCAACAAAATTTGAGATGTACACCACTTTGATGAGAGAGAACTCAAAGTTTATTAGATGACTATTGACGAAGCAATTGGAAAGGTTCAAGCACATGATATGAACCTAAAACAAAAAGAGAGCTCAGGAAGACCTCAAATACGAGACCCTTCTATGTATTTTTGGAATTCTTCCACAGCCAAGTCATCGAGTTCTGGAATTGCCCTTTTCTCAAGGAACTCTCATGAAGAGGATAACTCAAATGTCTGTGGTGGTCATGCTTGCTATGCAGCATCTGGATTTGGTTCTGGTTCTGGATCTCATC
Organism: Smallanthus sonchifolius; assembly: GCA_023525975.1. NCBI lineage: Eukaryota > Viridiplantae > Streptophyta > Magnoliopsida > Asterales > Asteraceae > Smallanthus > Smallanthus sonchifolius. The sequence goes on from CM042033.1 coordinate 43,500,125, forward strand.
ACCAGAATCCCTCAAGAAACCCTTCTCCCACATCTTCAGCTAACCAATCAGCAATAGCCAAGATAGCTGAAGATCATCTAGCTTTATTCTCATCATGCATGCTTGCCTATGAAAACTTCATTGGCGGTAAGCTCACAGATCCTGAAACCATAGAAGAAGACTTCAATCAGGTGGATCCGGATGATATGGAGGATATGTATATTCAATGGAATATGGCCATGATCTTGAGGAGGGCGAAGAGTTTCCTGAACATAACTGGCCGAAAGTTTATTAGTGGGCATTCAAATGCCAAGGTTGGTTTTTGACAAATCCAAGGCCAAGTGCTACAAGTGTCTGAACTTTGGACACTTTGCTCGTGAATGTCAGAAGAACAAAGCACCTGCCTCTGGATTCACAAGACCAAGCCAGGGAAGCAACAAAGGAAACAATCAAGGGTACAACTCTAACAACCACAATCAAAGTCAAGGTGGAACATCCAATGCATTGGTGGCTCAACAGGACGAAAGCTTTGATTGGGGTATTCATTTGGAGGATGCCCTTATTGCACAAACACAGGTTGGTCTCATGGCTGAGATTATGGAGATGATGGAAGCTGAGGAACGGGAAGCTTCTGTGGCTGATCAAGTAGAGTCTACAACTGTAGTTTCCCTCATGGCTATTGGAGAGGCGTCATGTTCATCGAATGAGGTAGATTCTAATCCTTTTGCTGTCATTTTGTTGTTCCAAATGTCTAAGCTTAAAGGTTGAAAATTCTAAGCTTCAAGACAAAGTCGAACCCCTTCGTATTGCAGCGTTAAGCTACAAGGAAAATGAAAAATGTTACAAAGATTCAATTGAAACTTTAAAGAAAGAAAAACGTGATTATTCACTTAAAATCAGCGATCAACAGTTTCATTTGGATGTTGCGTACAAGGGGTTAGAGAAAAGGAACAATGAGATCAACAAGCTGCAAAATGAGATCTTGCAGTTGGAAGGTAATATTGAGAATTTGAAAAATTCTCGTTTTGTGGTGGAACACTATGAGTCTGTAGTGAGACAAGTGAATGGCTTAGGGCTGGGTACTAATGCCATTCCTCCACCAGTTAGCGGGAAATTTATCAACAGCTTAATTGACATTGATTTGTCTTGCCTTGATGAGTCCTCAAGTCAGGATGATTCCTCTAACAAGGATGATTCCTCAAGTAAGGATGACTCTGCATCTAATGAAGGGTTCTTTACTGCTTCTGGTGATGGGTCTGAGAACACCTGCCCTGAAGGAGTGGTCTCTGAGGAGTTGCTAGATGAATCGAAAGTTAAGAAAAAAATTATCACTGATAGTGATAATTTTATTTTGACTGAACCCGATATCATTGAATCAAATGAAAAATTAAAAGTGATGTTTTATGGAGGATATAAAAACATTAATCAAGTTAAGAAAGAAGCTTTTTCAGCTCATTTTGGGCTTGGTTATCAAGAAAATATGCAAAAATTTTATACTCCCAAAACCCAATAATCATCGGGTCAAACTACTGTTCACCAAACAACTTCTCCTGCTCATCATGCTGAGTCATCTAATGCCAGATCTAATGAGCCTTACAGGAGGACTTACAAAGAAAAGAGAACTTGCTTTCACTGTGGTATGGTTGGTCACATTCTTGTGAACTGTCCTGCTAAGAACCAAGGGAAACGACCAATTATTTCACAACTGACTGTTATCCCTAAGTCACCGCTTGTGTAGAATTACAAAAGTCCAAAAGCAAATGTGGTGAAACCACCAGTAAAACCATTGGTAAAGCCAAAGATCACATCTGAGGCTAAACCATATGTTTCAAAAAGGGGAAAGCTACCTGATAAACCTAGTGCATCTACCTCTGGTAGTGCACCAACTGGTGAGAAACCTGTGGTGAAACTCTCTAAGCCACAGAGGAGAAGAATGAACAAGAGATTGAGAAAGCTGGAACAACTGGCTGGAATTCAATCAGGTGAAGCTTCCACTAGTTCAACTGCTGCTGTTGAATCTAAGTCTACTGTTCCAGTTAAGAAAAATAAGAGGTCCTGGAATAAAAAATCCAAAAGTTCTCAATCTCCTAGTCCCAAATCTTCTAAAGATTCATCCATTTTTGACAGTCACGACTTCGAGTTAATTGAGGTTGTTTATTTTAAGAAAGACGGACGACCAAAGACCACTATGGCTTGGGTCTGCAAATCTAATTAATTTTTTATGACTCGTGCAAGGACATCCGAAGGGTACAATCTCTAATCGTTGGTATGTAGATATTGGATGCTCCCCGCACATGACAGGTAACATGGACTTGCTTCAAGATGTGAAACCATTCAGCGGCGGCTATGTGGCCTTTGCTGAAGAGAAAGGCGTTAGTATCACGTGTCAAGGCGTGGTTTCAAATGGTTGTGTCAGCTTCGACAACATCAACTACTGCGAGCAGCTGAAGCATAACCTGTTGAGTGTCTCCCAGATGTGCGACAAGGAGCACTCGGTGATGTTTGATAAGACTGAATGCTTGATTCTCAAACCTAGTTTTGAGGTTCCTGAAGACTGGATTCTGATGCGATCGCCAAGGACAAACGACACCTATCAGATTGATATGAGCGTGGCAACAACCACCTCATCAGTTGCTACTTGTTTGCTTACCAAAGCGACAGAGCTTGACTCTATCTTGTGGCATAGGAAACTCGGACACATTTTGTAACATCCAAGATTTTCTAGCGTTATTTTATTTTAAAAATTTTCACTAATGATACCTTATTTTTGTCCGAGTTTGCTCATCTTAGAATGACACCTTAAATTCTCTTATTTTATACCTGTATCAAATCAAAATTTTAATATTTAAACTCCATTGTATATATAACATATTTACTTCATATTTATGTATATACTATATGATAAATTGAATCAAAAAGTAAAATGTTATGAACTTAATGATGTTTTGCATCCCCTGTATATATATATTTTTATAAAACTATAAATATATATGTAATTTCCTTTATCATAATAAACGAACCATTTATACAAATGGCAATTTTTATAAAAAATAAATTAAGCGAAACTTTCCTTTTATAAAAGTTATCTTTATAAAATATGTTTTAATAAAACTAATAATGTTGAAATTTTTTTTTATAAATTCACAATTTAACTAGTTTGAACCCCATAACCCTTTAAACCCCAAATTTTGACCATAGTTGACCCCAAAGTCAAACCAGTTGAAATTGTGCACTATAGGACTCAATTCGAACAAATCAGGCTTGACATGGACTCCTCATACAGGTGAAATCGATTACATACCATGCCCAGGCCAAAACAATAAGCCAAATTCGATCAATTGAGGGGGCATTGTAGAATTCAAACGAATTTGACTTTGGATAGTCAAAACCGTATCAATCCACCATTTAATTCGTGAAATCAACGCCTTTGGATCCTGAAAATCACGCACTGATTGATCTTGAATGTATTCAGTCCATAAACAAGACCCAATTCATCCACAATTGAATGAATTTACGCATGAATGGTGCGAATAACCGTCATATGCGAGACATAATCGAATCGGGAGTTAAAGACGGAATTAAATTATAAAAACCCCTCTCTTACCTTCGCATGGTCTCATATACACCCTCTAAAAAATCTATCAACCCGTATTCCACCTCTGGTTAGCGATCGAACACCAAGAACAGCGGACCCATCGACCTAGCTGACAATGTAACATTTCTGATTATTAGTATTCGTATTTCAAATTCAATGTATTGCATTTCAAACCAAATTCTAGTGCACTGTTTTGTTCTATTCGTACCATCAACTTAATACTATATTTCAATGCAAATTCACAAATTTACTCGGTTTTATCCTATTAAACAATACATAAGTATCTAATTATACAAATATGGCAAAAGACTAAAGTTACAAGGTCTGATGTTGAAAAGTAGCAAGAAACCCTAATAGGCACGGTCGCGCCTCGTTCTGTCACGGTCGCGCCGAGTGCTTTGGCACGGTCGCGCGACTTGCTTTGGAACGATCGCGCCTGGTGCCTTAGCACGATCGCACCTCGTTTGGGCACGGTCGCTCCTAGTACCAGTTGAAATGTAAATATAGTTTTAATCACCCGATCGTTGAGTTTCCGTTACCGATTTACACTTCATTACCATTAACGAAAGCAATGACATTTCCAATTACAACAAAAGTCTCAGATTAATCCAATTAATCTCAAAAAAATTCTCTCAAGCATTTCAAAGAAAACACAAAACCTCCTTGCGATCCGAAGTCTCTCAATCAAGCAGCAGAGTCACGCTACTAGATTCTCCCTAAAGCTCCTAGACTCTCTGGTTTAGCCGGAATCGCAGCAGAAGACGCCAGAAGCCATCCGCATCGCCGCCGAGACCCTTTCTTACCGTTAGCTATCAATTCGCCATCATTCCTGGTAATTGAAACCTTGTCCTCTATCGATTTAGTCCTTAGATCAAAAGCCCCATGTTAATTTGGGCTTACAATATAGAAATCATCTCAAACTCGAATCTAGTTTTCATTCAAAAATGATTTAATCGGGTCCGACTCTAGACACATTTTAAGTCCAATTAATCTATGCAAAAAGACTCGAAATGATCTAATGGGTGAAAGCTCTATGATTTCCAACCCTGTTATTATAAGAATTAGTCAATTCGTTCCTGATTTGGAACAGACACGGTCGCGCTAATCATCTTGCGCGGTCGTGCCTCATGAGACGCGGTCGTGCCGACTATCAGCGCGGTCGTGTCCTCCTGTCCAGACCCAATCATGCCCTTTGGCTAATCTCAGTCGTGTCTTAGGATCATAGATACGATCGTGCCTGGCCAAGGCACGGTCGTGCCTAATGATTTAGTTAGTTAAGCCTCAGTTTGATCAACACGGTCGCGCCCTGGCTAGCATGGACGCGCCCGTGGTTTGAGCACGATCGTGCCCTTCCCAGGCACGGTCGTGTGTGAGTTAAATTATTGGTAGAATTATAAATTTTAGGTATTTTTCAAACCATAAATATTCTGATTAAATTACAAAATAAAAATAGTTGATTTTTATTAAATTGCATTTAATCTTATTTAGAAAGAACAAATATTTAATAAATGGAAAATTATTTATTTAAAGTTTATAAAAATTTAATTTACAATTATTGCTAAACCTTTCATTTAAAAAGTATTTAAATGGTTAAGTTACATTTTATAAATAAATAAATAAAATAATGATTATTTATTTACCTTATATTTAAACAAAAAAATTTATTTGTTTACACTTAATTTCATTTAACACTTATAATATTTTCATAAACAATAATTGTTTACATTACTTATTTAATTATTCAAACTCAAACCTTAATCAAAATGTTCTAAAAATATTCTCCCAAACTTTATATATTTTATTCAATACCTCCGATTTCAAATCAATGACTTTTTACACAAGTCCAAATGCAACTTTAGAATTAAACTCTTGTGCACACTATTAATACCATATACATTACACTTTAGGTTAACTTGTGCATTTCAAGGATCTTTATTCTATCTAGTACATTTGTTAGCAACGCCTTCAAACCAAATGAGTATTTCATAGCCCCTTTTACTATTTTACACTTTTGGGGTGAAACATGAACTCTATCAAATTACATGTTTACATTTACACAAACAACACAAGTACAAATCCTATTTACATTCATGTGTACAAATTTGAGCTTTATGCCCGAGTGCTATGTGTGCTAACTTTTGTATGCGATTATGTGCAATCATTAACTATTCAAGCCGACGGTTTTCAATGATAGATCTATTGAGTCTGATAAACCCACCCAGATTGGGGTGATTGATACCGACAACACAATTTTGCATGCTAGTTACAAAGGTTTGATTGTACTTGGTTACACAATAGCTGCTCCCCATAAATGTCTTATTTATCATGATATGTATGGATTTGTTTTACAAACTATATGCTATCTATATAAACCTGTGTTATACTCACCAACTTTTTAATTGACTTTATTTTATTCATGTTTCAGGCTCTAATGTGTGAGATTGATCAAGATGTGCTACACATAGGCTTGGACTTAGTTAAATTAAATAAAAGAACTCTATGTATTTCAATTTTGTTCTATCTTGGATTTGGTTGTGTTTGGACTACTTGTTATGAAATTTGATGTTTAATATATTCAATCTAGCCAACCTTGTGCTTATGAACAGTCTACATGTCCCGCCCCGATGATTCCACCATCGGTCGGGGTGTGACAGATTGGTATCAGAGCCTTGGTTATAGGGAATTAGGTTATTAGACACCTTGACCTAGACTATAACTTTAGGACACCTACTTATGCTATGTTTCATGGTACCGAAGCACTTCAACTCGTGCAATCCCCTCAAGTTCTATGGTACCGAAGGAGCTACTGGACTCCTTCAATGGTTCGAAAGCATTGAGAATACTTTTCTCAATAGTGACTGCCCCGACAACCTTCGTGTTCGTCATGCCACAAGTGTCCTACAAAAACGGGCACTCACGTGGTGGAATGGGGAGAAAAGAAATAGGGGTGTGGATGTAGCAATGGCCTTACCTTGGGATGAGGTTAAAAGGCTAATGACCGAGGAATTTTGTCCTCGAAATGAAGTGAAGAAACTTGAAGCTGATTTTTGGAATCTTGCCCAAGATAGTGGTGAAAACTTGGCGTATACGACTCGATTCCATGAGTTGAGTCTTCTTGTGCCCCACATGGTCACTCCTTTGTCCCGCTGCATTGAAAAGTATATTGGGGGACTACCTAGGCAAATTCAAGATACTGTCCTAGGAAGGAATCCCGCAACACTTGAAGATGCCATCCGTTTGTCCGCTACCTTAACCGATAATCATGTGAAGGCGGGGACTCTTACTAAAAAGGGCACCAAGAAAATTTCTGACACTATAACCCCTCCTACCCACAACAAAGAAGCCACAACTGAACCCTCCCGCAATAATAGGAAAAGGAAGACTAGAAACTATGATATGGTCACTCCTGCTATTCCTATTAACCAAGCTGCACCTATGGTTCAAGCACCGGCCAAAAAGCCATATGTTGGAATCTACCCACTTTGTGCCACCTGCAACTACCATCATCCCCAAGGCATCCCATGTCGCCTTTGTACTTATTGTGGAAAATATGGCCATACAGTTAATGTTTGTAGGGCCAAAGCTCTTGCGGGCCAAGTCAACCTACCAAACCAAACCAACACGCAAGTGGCTAATCAAGGTGTACCCGCTATTGCAAATGGGCGAGCATGTTATGAGTGTGGCAACCCGAACCATTTCCATGATCAATGCCCAAAGTTAGTCAATGCTAGACAAGTTGGAGCTCGTGGACGTGCTTTCAACATAAACGCCAATGAAGCTCAAGCCAACAATGACGTTGTCAATGGTACGTTTCTTGTTAATAGTCAATATGCCTCCATTTTATTCGATACCGGTGCCAATAAGAGTTTCGTGTCACTTAACTTTGAGCCTTTACTTGCAAAGACACGATCCCAATTAGAGAAAACCTTTACCGTCGAAATAGCAAATGGTGATTCACTTACAATCGAGTCTATTATCTATGACTGTTCTTTAGAACTTAATGATCATACATTCCCAATCAACCTTGTTCCAATGCCACTAGGAAGCTTTGATATCATCATAGACATGGATTGGCTATCAAATCATCATGCCGAAGTCATTTGTTTCGAGAAGTGCATCCGAATACCCCTACCATCGGGAGAAACACTAAGAGTCTTTGGTGAAAAGCCTTGCAAAGGGCTTAAATTAATGTCATGCTCTACTGCTCAAAAGTACTTACGAAAGAAGTACGTGGCCTTTTTGGCCCATATCGTTCAAAAGGATGTTAAAAAGAAGAGTATTCAAGATATCCCCATTATCCGAGATTTTCCAGAAGTATTCCCCGAAGACTTATCCGGTCTTCCACCCGTTCGTCAAGTAGAATTTCGCATTGATCTTGTGCCCGGAGCTAACCCCGTGGCTAGAGCTCAATACCGTCTTGCACCTTCTGAAATGCAAGAACTTGCAAGTCAACTTCAAGAGCTCTCCGACAAAGGATTCATTCGTCCAACTAATTCACCGTGGGGTACACCCGTCTTATTCGTCAAAAAGAAGGATGGATCATTTCGCATGTGTATTGACTACCGCGAACTCAACAAACTTACTATCAAAAACCATTATCCTTTGCCTAGAATTGATGACCTCTTTGATCAACTTCAAGGTTCTACTTGCTTCTCGAAGATTGATCTTCGATCTGGTTATCATCAACTCCGTGTGCAAGAAGACGAAATTCCAAAGACTGCCTTCCGAACAAGGTATGGTCATTACGAGTTCATGGTTATGCCTTTTGGGCTAACCAATGCACCCGCAGTTTTCATGGACCTCATGAATCGTGTGTGCAAATCGTACCTCGATAAGTTCGTGATAGTTTTCATCGATGACATCTTAATCTATTCCAAGACTAAAGCCGATCATGAGCAACATCTTAGATTGGTTTTGGATCTCTTGAAGAAAGAACAACTATATGCCAAATTCTCCAAATGTGAATTTTGGTTAAAAGAAGTTCAATTTCTTGGTCACATCGTCAATGACAAGGGTATTCATGTTGACCCTGCTAAGATCGAAACGGTTAAAAATTGGAATGCCCCGAAGACTCCCATTGAAGTTTGTTCATTTCTTGGTCTTGCGGGATATTACCGTCGTTTCATCTCGAACTTCTCTAAGATTGCTGTCCCCCTTACCGCTTTGACCCACAAGGGTAAGACTTATGAATGGGGACCAAAGCAAGAAGAAGCTTTCCAAACCCTTAAGCAAAAGTTGTGCAATGCTCCTATTTTGACTCTCCCTGATGGGAATGATGATTTAGTTGCCTACTGTGATGCTTCTAACCAAGGTCTCGGTTGTGTCCTCATGCAACGAGGCAAAGTAATTGCCTACGCATCACGACAACTTAAGATTCATGAGAAGAATTATACGACGCACGATCTCGAGTTGGGTGCGGTCGTATTCGGATTAAAGATTTGGAGACATTATCTCTATGGCACCAAATGTGTGGTGTTCACCGACCACAAAAGTCTTCAACATATCTTCAATCAAAAGGAACTCAATATGAGGCAACGACGTTGGGTTGAACTCCTTAACGACTATGACTGCAAGATTCGTTACCATCCCGGCAAAAAGGGAATGTTGTAGCCGACGCTTTGAGTCGAAAGAACCATGTCATGCTTCAATGTGTTCGAATTCAAACCGACATTCAAAACCGCATCTTAGAAGCTCAACACGTCTCAGTCACCGAGGGTAACATGTACGAGGAAATGTCGTGTGGTGTTGAACTTCTGCTTGAATTTAAACCAAATGGCTTACTTTATTACTTGAACCGTATCTGGGTTCCCGATCGCGATGATCTCTTTACATTTCTCATGAACGAGGCTCACAAGACTCGTTATTCTATTCATCCTGGTGAGGATAAAATGTACCAAGATCTTCACCAACAATATTGGTGGCCCGGTATGAAAAAGGACATTGCCCTTTATGTTGCCAAATGTTTAACCTGCTCCAAAGTCAAAGCCGAACATCAACGTCCTTCTTGTTTACTTGAACAACCAGAAATTCCTGTGTGGAAATGGGAAAACTTAGCTATGGATTTCATTACCAAGCTTTCTCGCACCTCGAGTGGTTATGATAGCATTTGGGTGATTATTGATCGTCTCACCAAATCTGCCCATTTCTTGCCTATCCGTGAAGACTATCGAGTTGAGAAACTAGCCCGAATTTACATTGATGAAATTGTGAGCCGTCATGGTGTTCCCTTGAACATAATATCCGACCGAGATGCCCGGTTCACTTTTCGATTTTGGCAATCTCTCCAAACTGCTCTTGGCACACGATTAGATTTGAGCACGGCTTACCTTCCCCAAACTGATGGTCAAACCGAGCGGACAATCCAAACACTTGAAGACATGCTTAGAGCTTGCGTAATCGATTTTGGTGGCAATTGGGATTCACATTTATCCCTCATTGAGTTCTCTTACAATAATAGCTACCACACCAGTATCAACATGGCTCCATTCGAAGCTCTTTATGGTCGCAAGTGTCGTTCTCCTATCTGTTGGAACGAGATTGGTGAAACACAAATCACTAGTCCCGAGCTAATTCAAGAAACATCCGACAAGATTATTCAAATCCGTGACAACATCCAAACAGCGAGAAGTCGGCAAAAGAGTTATGCCGATAAACGACGAAAAACTCTGGAATTCCAATTCGGTGACCTTGTTCTTCTTAAGGTGTCCCCGTGGAAGGGTGTGATCCGTTTTGGAAAGAAAGACAAGTTAGCCCCTCGCTATGTTGGTCCATTCAAAATCCTCGAAAGGATTGGAAAAGTGGCTTACAAACTCGAGTTACCTCCATCTCTTAGCAATGTGCATCCTACATTTCATGTATCTAATCTGAAGAATTGTCTCGCTGGAATAAGTCTCCATATACTACTTGATGACGTGCGCATTGACGAAACTATGCACTTCGTTGAGAAACCGGTAGAAATTATGGATCGTGAAGTCAAGCAACTAAAGCGAAGTCGTATTCCTATCGTCAAAGTTCGTTGGGAGTCTAAGCGTGGTCCTGAATTCACTTGGGAATGAGAGGACCAAATGAAGCTCAAGTACCCCCACCTTTTTACTGATGCCGTCACTTCCTCTAACTAAATTTCGGGATGAAATTCCCTCAACATGGGGAGACTGTAACATTTCTGATTTTTAGTATCCGTATTTCAAATTCAATGTAATGCATTTCAAACCAAATTCTAGTGCACTGTTTTGTTTTATTCGTACCATCAACTTAATACTATATTTCAATGCAAATCAGCAAATTTACTCGGCTTTATCCTATTAAACAATACATAAGTATCTAATTATACAAATATGGCAAAAGACTAAAGTTATAAGGTCTGATGTTGAAAAGTAGCAAGAAACCCTAATAGGCACGGTCGCCTCATTCTGGCACGGTCGCGCGACTTGCTTTTGGAACGATCGCGCCTGGTGCCTTAGCACGGTCGCGCCTAGTACCAGTTGAAACGTAAATACAGTTTTAATCACCCGATCGTTGAGTTTCCGTAACCGATTTACACTTCATTACCATTAACGAAAGCAATGACATTTCCAATTACAACAAATGTCTCAGATTAATCAAATTAATCTCAAAACAATTCTCTCAAGCATTTCAAAGAAAACACAAAACCTCCTTGCGATCCGAATTCTCTCAATCAAGCAGCAGAGTCACGCTACTCGATTCTCCCTAAAGCTCCTAGATTCTCTGGTTTAGCCGGAATCGCAGCAGAAGACGCCGGAAGCCATCCGCATCGCCGCCGAGACCCTTTCCTACCGTTAGCTATCAATTCGCCATCATTCCGGGTAATTGAAACCTTGTCCTCTATCGATTTAGTCCTTAGATCAAAAGCCCCATGTTAATTTGGGCTTACAATATGGAAATCATCTCAAACCCGAATCTAGTTTTCATTCAAAAATGATTTAATTGGGTCCGACTCTAGACACGTTTTAAGTCCGATTAATCTATGCAAAAAGGCTCGAAATGATCTAATGGGCGAAAGCCCTATGATTTCCAACCCTGTTATTATAAGAATTAGTCAATTCGTTCCTGATTTGGAACAGACACGGTCGCGCTAATCATCTTGCGCGGTCATGCCTCATGAGACGCGGTCGTACCGACTATCAGCGCGGTCGTGTCCTCCTGTCAAGACCCAATCATGCCCTTTGGCTAATCTCAGTCGTGTCTTAGGATCATAGACACGATCGTGCCTGGCCAAGGCACAGTCGTGCCTAATGATTTAGTTAGTTAAGCCTCAGTTTGATCAACACGGTCGCGCCCTGGCAAGCATGGACGCGCCCGTGGTTTGAGCACGATTGTGCCCTTCCCAGGCACGGTCGTGTGTGAGTTAAATTCTTGGCAGAATTATAAATTTTATGTATTTTTCAAACCATAAATATTCTGATTAAATTACAAAATAAAAATAGTTGATTTTTATAAAATTGCATTTAATCTTATTTAGAAAGAACAAATATTTAATAAATGGAAAATTATTTATTTAAAGTTTATAAAAATTTAATTTACAATTATTGCTAAACCTTTCATTTAAAAAGTATTTAAATGGTTAAGTTACATTTTATAAATAAATAAATAAAATAATGATTATTTATTTACCTTATATTTAAATAAAGACATTTATTTGTTTACACTTAATTTCATTTAACACTTATAATATTTTCATAAACAATAATTGTTTACATTACTTATTTAATTATTCAAACTCAAACCTTAATCAAAATGTTCTAAAAATATTCTCCCAAACTTTATATATTTTATTCAATACCTCCGATTTCAAATCAATGACTTTTTACACAAGTGCAAATGCAACTTTAGAATTAAACTCTTGTGCACACTATTAATACCATATACATTACACTTTAGGTTAACTTGTGCATTTCAAAGATCTTTATTCTATCTAGTACATTTGTTAGCAATGCCTTCAAACCAAGTGAGTATTTCATAGCCCATTTTACTCTTTTACACTTTTGCGGTGAAACATGAACTCTATCAAATTACATGTTTACATTTACACAAACAACACAAGTACAAATCCTATTTACATTCATGTGTACAAATTTGAGCTTTATGCCCGAGTGCTATGTGTGCTAACTTTTGTATGCGATTATGTGCAATCATTAACTATTCAAGCCGACGATTTTCAATGATAGATCTATTGAGTCTGACAAACCCACCCAGGTTGGGGTGATTGATACTGACAACACAATTTTGCATGCTAGTTACGAAGTTTTGATTGTACTTGGTTACACAATAGCTGCTCCCCATAAATGCCTTATTTATCATGATATGTATGGATTTGTTTTACAAACTATATGCTATCTATATAAACCTGTGTTATACTCACCAACTTTTTAGTTGACTTTATTTTATTCATGTTTCAGGCTCTAATGTGGAGATTGATCAAGATGTGCTACACATAGGCTTGGACTTAGTTAAATTAAATAAAAGAACTCTATGTATTTCAATTTTGTTCTATCTTGGATTTGATTGTGTTTGGACTACTTGTTATGAAATTTGATGTTTAATATATTCAATCTAGCCAACCTTGTGCTTATGAACAGTCTACATGTCCCGCCCCGATGATTCCGCCATCGGTCGGGGTGTGACAGACAACACTCGATACCTCACCATACCAGGTAAATCTTAGCTCGTTCGATTCGTAATTGAGGCCCTGTCAATAGCCTCTTATCAATTTGAGTTAACCGAACCCACCGAACTCAATTTGATCTATGGTTCTTAATATGTTTATACGGTTTTGAATTTGGGGATAGGGCTCGATTCAGTTATTGTTTTTGTAAGTTTGGTTTCCTTTATATGACAGCGAAACCACCTAGCCCAGCCGGTAACCACTACACCGCCGGGCTAGGTGGCGTGGGTTCGAAACCCACAACCCCACCTCTTTTACGCGTTTTTTTTCGTAACCAGACCCGGCCCTCCGCCAAGTCCCTATTAAAACTCAAACTGACCGGATATGTACGCGGCTTAGACCTTAGCCCAGTAGTTGGAGTGTTGGCCTCTTACAGCAGCCACCCTGGTTCGAGCCGGGTGGACTGCTTTATTTTTTTTTAAATTGATTTTAACACCTTTTAATTATAAAGAAATTTTTTATAAAACCCATTACCATTTAGGGCTAATCTATGTAAAAATAAACAAGTTTCAAATGAGAATTAATATTTTTAGAAACTCCAAAACAAACTTAATTCTTATTTAAAATTGTTAGTTTAAATTAAATTTTCATATTACCTATTTTATAAGGATTTATAAAAAAAAATATACACTATCATTTCTTAGTCAAATTTTTATAAATCATCTTCTACAAATCATATACTTTAGGATGTAAATCTTTTTTAACAAATCAATTCTTTCCCTAAATATATATTAATATATATATTTTATATTTTTCTTTTTATTTCTTAAAAGTACCTACTTTCTTTTTATAATAAATGAATAAATAAATTAATTATTAATTACTTTTATGCTTATGATCCACTTAGAGTTTAAATTATAATTAGTATGATTCCTTAATATTATATACTAATATATACTTTCACCCTATTTTGACACATTTTTATAAATAAATAAATTTATTTATTTAAATTATATTTAGATAAATATAATTCCTACACTATTTTTTTTAACTAAATCAATAAATAACTATCATTTGATTTATTTAGTTACTCAAACCCAAACCCTAATTATACTAAGACTATTCACTTTAATTCCATATTTTATAATACACCCCCCTTTTTTTTAGGTACCAACCACTAACACCTACAACTCCAACCCTTCGTACACATATTCATTGCAACCATAAACTTGGGCATAGACTATTGTACACATTATTAATTTAGATCCATATACTTTACACTAGGTTAACCTTGTGAGGTTTCAAGGATCACTTTGCTATCTAGCCTAGCGTGTTAACTACACCTTTGAATCAGGTGAGTATTACATAGCCCCTTTTACTCTTTTACACTTTTTGGGGTGAAACAGGAACTCTATACACACAATTGTTTACATTTACATAAACTACACAAACACAAATCCTTTTTACATTCATGTATGCAAAATTTGAGCTTTATATTTGAGTACTAGGTGTGTTAACTGTTTATGTGCAATTTATGTGCAATCATTAACTATTTAAGCCGACGGTTAACAATGATAGATCTATTGAGTCTGACAAACCCACCCAGATTGGGGTGATTGTTACCGACAACAAAATTTGCATGCTAGTTACAAAGGTTTGATTGTACTTTGGTTACACAATAGCTACTCCCCATAAATGCCTTATTTTATCATGTTATGTAAGGATTTGATTATTTAAATCCATACACTATCTATGTATAAACTTGTGTATGCTCACCAACTTTTTAGTTGACTTTATTTTATTCATGTTTCAGGTGCTAATGTGTGATTTTGATCAAGACTTACTACACATAAGTTTTGGACCTAGTTAATTTTAATAAAGGATTGGTGTATTTCATTTTATGTATTTGGTTTGTTTTGAAGCTATGCAATGAATTTGAATGATTAATATATTTCAATTTAGTCAACCTTGTGCTCATGAACAGTCTACATGTACCGCCCCGACGTTTCCCCATCGGTTGGGGTGTGACATATTGGTATCAGAGCCTTGGTTATAGGGAATTATGTTATTAGACACTCTTGACCGATACTATAACCTTAGGACACCCATACTATGCCATGCTACTACATGCTATATGATTATTTCTTATGTGAATAATTTTACATGTTATACTAAATAATTACATCATATGATACAGTACTTAATAGTCTATGTGTCACATTACCTGCCAACTTTTGTCTCCTATTCATTGCTACCTATTTGATTTATTTAAAGTGTTATCCTAAGTTTTCCACACACACTCATACACACTTAGTTCTTCATGCACCCCTAATCTCACACACAACATATCACCATCTCTTGTGATCAAAATCTAGACTATTGGGCCTAATGCCCATTAATAATAAACTAAGAATCCACTTACCCAACAAGAAGAATAAGCCCGCTGCAATAAATAAACCTCACTTTCGGGCCTTAAAGCCCAGTCTACAACAATTCTCATCATAACCATGAGTCCAATAATAGTGTTATTAGTACATGATGGCTGGAAGAGTGTGTAGGCCCATGAAGAATTCTGGCCAAGGAAAGACAGGGTACTTAAGTGTGTCCTAGTGACCCACCCCTCTTTTCTGGGAATTCTCTCAGGGATACACTACTTATAGGTCAAGTGTATTCCTAAAATACTATTATGAAGACTCGGTGTTATGACTAGTCAAACTCTAAACCTATGAGAACTCCTATATTTGACACTCAATATTTTATTATCACTTACAACCTTTCTATTATTTTCCTGCTAGGCATGGACTTTTACTCTCCTCCCTCCCCGGTATACCGTCCCGGAGAAGAGTCTGATTGGGAAGAAGACATCGGGTCACCCGTGTATCGGTCACCAACACCCTCAGCTGCTAGACCAAGATTTGATGTAAGGGCAGATTGGATTAGGAACACCGGCCCAAGATTTTGAACGTCTGGATCACCCACAGCCAGGAACCCATATCAGACACCCCATCTCCATAATCAGTTACCACCCCCACTAAGAGACCCATATCTAATGCCCGACCCGTATCATCCTAACCCTTGGGGAAGGCATACCACGACACCCACTAGTGTTATGGGAATTCCAACCAATGACATTCACCCATACGTAAGGACCTCAGAATTTGAGAGGCAAAGGATGGAGCAGGGGGTAATGCACGATTTGCAAGGACAAAGAATGGGTAGCCTAGCAAACCAATTAGGGTACCAAAAGGAGTTAATCTCCCTCATCGAAAAAGAAATATTGGAGCATCGTACGGAGACAGCTAAAGCTGAAGCCAGATCGGCTACCCGAGTGACCATAGTGGTGCTCGTCTTGGGAATTATTCTCCTTCTAGTGGAAAGCTACAAGAGACGTTAACAAAGTTGTATTTATTTATTTATTTATCGTTTTTAAATATTCAGATTGAGAACCATTTCCCTATGTTTCGAATAACGGTTAACATTTCAACATTTAATAAATTTTATATTCTAAAGTTAGTATTCATTGATTTGACACGTTGAGTAAGAATTTCACATGTCATAATTTCATTAGAAGTTATCCAAGTATCACCTTTCTCATTCACCACGATTTAGTACACTACTGACAATCTCCTTCATAAACAACTCATCCTATTAGATTTAAACAACCTCGTTATTTTCAAACCAAACTTTTATCAAACTTTTAGAGAGTATCGGGAATATACATTTTTCCATAAACACTTTTCACTATGAAAGGGAACTTAATACAACCTATTTTATAAAAAAATACTATTTCAAATTGATAAATAAATATGTTTTTCCTCATTAAAGTAATTATTTCTAAACCCTGGCTAAATTAATATACGACTACTTGTTTTGCCAATAATTCCTCTTAAAAATATTCTCTTATTAATAATTGAAAATTTTAAATTAAAAGATTCTTCCTATAAATTGTCTATCTATTTAGATTATTTAACTCAATAGTTTTATTACTTTATATAACTACAATCAAGAACAATTTACAATTTCCTATTTTCAAACAAAGATCAGTTATTCATAAACACATTTCCCTAAGTGTTTTCAAAACCTCCTAGATACCTTTCACCTTCCTTCTCTACAAACCTCAACGAGATTTAAAGAACTAGAATCTAACCACCACATTTTTTTACAAACGTCAAACAACACGCTTCTCCGCAACACTCGATCACATGCAAAACTCGTTAGTATATGTCATAAACGAAATTCAATAACTTACGTATGCACGTTCACAAGATACACAGCACGATCACATAATACATTAAACTAGTTTATGTGCAAATCAAAATTTACTGGATTGATATCATAACCCATGAAACCTGTTTATTTGCAATACACATGCTACGAGCTTGAACACATAATACATGAAACTTAGTTGTTTGCAATATACATGGTACATAACAATTGATTGTTTTATATACAATACTTGATTGACCATTAGAACATGAAACTTATTTGGTTACAAAGTACATGATACTACATTACTTACATTACACATGAAAGATTCTTGGTTTACAAAATACATGATACTAGGTTTTAACACCATACATGAAATTCATTTCTTGCAATACACATGATACTACATTGTTTACATTACACATGAAGGCTTGTTGATTTACAAAATACATGATGTATAGTTGCTCACAATACACAAGAAACCTATTCGATTAGAAGCTACATGACGCTAGACCATACATGAAACTTGTGTGATTACATTATACACGAAACTAAGTTGCTTACAATTGTTGCAATTGATCGATCACATTATACACAAAGAATGGTCATACACTTTGTTCACCAAAGTTGTAAGCTATAACACATCGAAGCTACTCGGGGTTTGACGTATTCTTGTTCAAACACGAGGAAGCTGTAACACTTTAAAACAACTCGGTGTTTGGCGTATTCATGTTCAAACACGAGTAAACTAAGAAAATTTAAGATATACTAGCTTATTACTCTCTAGTTGCTAACTGACCTTCTTAAGGACATAGTTACTTTCTAGCAACTTTTATGTGAAAACAATAGACATGAACGGAGTGAAAGTTGTGCCCCTCTTGACCCGCACACAACGAGATGATCTATATGGACCATGCGATGATCTGAGTAATTACGGGTGCACACGAAATTATAAAAATCAGTGCATGGAAAACATAGTGAATTTTGTCGTGTGTTGTGACCTAAAACTTATCATGATATGTAAACAACGAAACTGATGTGATATGACAAGAGCATGGTGGATACGCCGATGAAACTTCCTATATATAAGTGCCCTATCATATTATCAGAAGTAGCGTTGTTCGTGTCACGTGAAGTTCTGACCGAGATTAATGTTTATGAAATCTTTTACCCACCGACAATTTTAAGCATATTATACTACATCTTACACAAACCCTAATTATCAAGATCCCATCAAATTCATTCCAAGTAATGCATTTAACTTTTAGAATCCTAAATTTTATTCGAAAGTTTTACTCCTTAAATCCACTTTAAAACTAAATTCGTTATCATCACTCATATCCGACCTTGAATACCAAAAAATTGTGTCTTGCCACCAATTATACTCCTTAAACCAACCGTCGTAACACATTGAGAATCCAAAACTCTCACCTCCTTCCTGATTCAGTAGTCTCCACTAGTTAAATTTCGGGACGAAATTCCCTTAACATGGGGAGACTGTAACATCCAAGATTTTCTAGCGTTATTTTATTTTAAAAATTTTCACTAATGATACCTCATTTTTGTCTGAGTTTGCTCATCTTAGAATGACACCTTAAATTCTGTTATTTTATACCCGTATCAAATCAAAATTTTAATATTTAAACTCCACTGTATATATAACATATTTACTTCATATTTATATATATATATATATATATATATATATATACTATATGATAAATTGAATCAAAAAGTAAAATGTTATGAACTTAATGATGTTTTGCATCCCCTGTATATATATATTTTTATAAAACTATAAATATATATGTAGTTTCCTTTATCATAATAAATGAACCATTTATACAAATGGCAATTTTTATAAAAAATAAATTAAGTGAAACTTTCCTTTTATAAAAGTTATCTTTATAAAATATGTTTTAATAAAACTAATAATGTTGAATTTTTTTATAAACTATTTTATAAATTCACAATTTAACTAGTTTGAACCCCCTAATCCTTTAAACCGCAAATTTTGACCATAAAGTCAAACCAGTCGAAATTATGCACTACAGGACTCAATTCGATCAAATCAGGCTTGACATGGACTCCTCAGACAGGTGAAATCGATTACATACCATGCCAAGGCCAAAACAATAAGCCAAATTCGATCAATTGAGGGGGCATTTTAGAATTCAAACGAATTTGACTTTGGATAGTCAAAACGGTATCAATCCATCATTTATTTCGTGAAATCAACGCCTTTGGATCTCGAAAATCACGCACTGATTGATCTTGAATGTATTCAGTCCGTAAACAAGACCCAATTCATCCACAAT
Source organism: Smallanthus sonchifolius (assembly GCA_023525975.1). Classification (NCBI taxonomy): domain Eukaryota; kingdom Viridiplantae; phylum Streptophyta; class Magnoliopsida; order Asterales; family Asteraceae; genus Smallanthus; species Smallanthus sonchifolius. The sequence continues at coordinate 43,519,845 of CM042033.1, forward strand.
CGAATGAATTTACGCATGAATGGTGCCAATAACCGTCATATGCGAGACGTAATCGAATCGCGTGTTTAAGACGGAATTAAATTGTAAAAACCCCTCTCTTACCTTCGCATGGTCTCATACACACCCTCTAAACAATCTATCAACCCGCATTCCACCTTTGGTTAGCGATCGAACACCAAGAACAGCGGACCCATCGACCTAGCCGACAACACTCGATACCTCACCATACGAGGTAAATCTTAGCTCGTTCGATTCGTAATTGAGACCCTGTCAATAGCCTCTTACCACTTAACAAGTATGCACGACCATTTTGTGTTGGGTATATATACAGGAGTTAGAATTTTTCTTGAGTTACACCTCATTTCAAACATTTCACGACTGTTGAATACCTCGACTCATTTTTACTTGAAATTTTTTAGTGTGTTCCTAATCGATTTTCCATCACGATTCTTGTTTCATCTTCACCTTAATCATCTTTGGTGAGAATCTCAGTGAACTTCATCTGTAAAATCTCCGTTTATTTACTGATTCGTTTAAGGGTTTGATAGTGAGGTTTTAACCAATTTTGGATGTTCTTAATGAAAATTAAGACCTAAATCTAGTTTTAAGTCACTAATCGAAGCTCCTAGACTCCTAATTTGTCTTTAACAGGATTTGATTTGGACTTTGATCCCTTGTTTGACCGTAGATTTTCGTCGGGCAAAGGCTAGGTCAAATTTGACTAGTTTAGCGGCTCATTGATTTTGATAGTGGTTCCATAGGTCATCATCATGAATTTCGACCTTATGGTGACCATAATCCACAGCAATGCTTCTCCTCTAATGAAATTTGGATTTTTGAAATTTGGCTAAGTGCAAGTTCGTGCGCACTTAACAAGTATGCAAAAAGTAATTCATGTGTACTTGCTAAGTACGCAAGAACTAATCCCTACGTACTTGATAAGTACGCAGGAAGGACACTTGTGAAAAATTTCTAAGTCTGAAATTCAGTTCTTTGTGTAGCTGCCATATCATGCATGTCTGATCCATTCCAATGATGCTTCTTATTCTTATTGTGTTTATTGTTTGTTTTTGCAGTGATGGCTCGTGCATTCACTAGCGAATTCAATATGCTGGCACTAATACAGCCAGAGTGGAAGGGTGCTGCACTTCATTATAGGGAGATAATCGACATCCTTAACCGATCAAAGATCAACTATGCCATATCTGCTGATCCTGTTGTCTCAAGACCGTATCTGGAGCAATTCTGGGAATCTGCTAATCATGACTGTATAGTAACCCCATACGTCATTAGGGCTACTGTAGCAGGTCATGACATTGCTATTTTTGAAGATACCATCAGACACGTGCTACAGTTTAGGGACTTATCCACTGATCCGGTGAGTGTCTGCTAGAAAGGCTATTCCTCATACAAGAAGATGTGGGTACTTTATGAGTGGCGTTACTTCGCACACATCATGATCATGTGCTTGTATGCTAGAAAGGCTGGAAAGGATGCCATGGGGCATGATTTGGCGGCTGCAATGGTTGCCCTCTCTCTCAACAAGGGTTATAACTTCTTTAAGTATATCTACAAGCCTATCACCGATCAGATCAATGCTGCTGATAGGTTTAGATTTCTATTATATCCTAGGTTCGTGCAGCTGTTGATTAATGATGCTGTACCGAATCTACCGGTGATTGGAGAGAGACTACAAGTCAAACGGGTGGACAAGAGAGTGTTTGCACAATTTCTAAATGTAGGATCGTGAGAATACAAGATGGTTCTGTTCTTAGTTGAGGTTGGCGGAAACAAAATCAACTACACAATTTATAATCAAGTAAACACAAAGAATACTGATAAACACTGTTGTATTAAGCTTTTGTGAATGCAAAGATTACAAGTGAGAAACTCAATGAATAAGTATGACAAGCACTACAAGCACTATCAAGGCACACTTACAATGAAGTGGCAACTCAGTATTTATAGTAACTTAGAATCAAGACAGACCCTTGATTCTAAGGATCAGATCGAACACAAGCCGTTGATCTTGTTTATTAATTTACATTACACGTAAAGGCTAATCTAGTTAACTTTACTGAAACATTTTCTTTATTCATGATTGTTTGCATGCTTGGAGAAGTGTATTGTTGTCCGTCATTGGTTGACCATAGCGGTTCCTTCTGCTTTGAGTCTGTCAGTTGCTTTTGCAGAAAGGTGTCAGAGACGCTTGGCCTGGATAGTCAGCTGCAACGTTTGGTCTTCAGTGAATAAGGCTATCAGCTGCAAAGAGTGAAGGTTGCTGCTGGTAAGCCTATCAGCAGCAAACATGGATGACCGCTGCTGATAAGCCTATCAGCAGCAACTTGTGCAGAATGCTGCTGATAAGCCTATCAGCAGCAACAAGTGTTGAATGCTGCTGATAAGCCTATCAGCAGCATTTGTACTTAGAATAATTTGGTAGCAATCAGTCTTTGGTTCTACAAACTCCCCCTAGACTGATGCAACCAAAAATTCTTCTAATCACTTTGCTGCTGAAGCTTTTGCATGTGGCTGACTATCCTTTCAACCTCATAGCCTCTTGGATCCTTGCTGGGATTGTTCAGTGGAAGTTCAGACAGAGTCTTGATGTCTTTATGTTGCATTTTGTAGATTGCTTTGCTTGAACATCTCATCTGCTGCTTCTTTACATCAGTCAGAGTGAACTCATCCAAATCAGCATTGTAGGTCCAAGATACAAATGGAGAGTGGGACTTGAGTGGTTTGATGTTTATGATCACATCTTTGCTAGGGTTGAAGTAGTGTTTGATTGCTAGCACAAGACGTTTCCCACTCTCATTTGCAGGCTCATTAGCTTCACCCAGCTCTAAAATTCTTTGAAGATCGGATTCAGGTAGTTGCAGAACCTCATCAACAGACCTGTAAGTGGATCTTCTTCTCTCAGTTCTCCCCCTGAAGATCTCAAACACTTGATCTTGTGAATTGTGGAACCAGTTAACTATATTTCTTGAGTCTTCTGGTTTAGGAGTGGGTTTGGGTATCTTCAAGGGAGGCTGTTGATGAGTGGAAGCTGGGTGGGATGACTTGGACTTTTTGGGTGGAGGAGTGGAAGGTTTGGGGAGGAGAGTGGAAGGATGATGGACTGAGGAAGAGGTAGGTGAGGGAGAAGGCTTGGGTTTCTTTGTCTTTGGTTCTTCATCTTCTTTGATAAGTACCCTTTTCTTGGAGCCCTTCTTCCCTAGTCTTTCTTCCTCATCCTTTTTAACTTTAAAGTAGAGGGCTTGCAGGTTCATGAAATTCATAGGACCTAGCCTCTTTCCACTATCTCCTCTGGCCTTAAGGAAGTCAATCATGACCTTCCTTTCTTCATGGGTCCTTTTATTGAAGGCAATGGTCTTTTTGGACTGTTGTTTGGCTTTTTCTTCTTCTTCAGCCTTTTTCTTCTTTGCCAACTGACCTTGCTGACCCATGAAGGCTCTGTAGATCTCTTTGTTTGAAAGTTTTTCAAGGTAGTCTGCATCCTCACCTTGAGAGATCAGAGCTTCAGTCCACTCCTCCCTTAATTCTTTTGCTAATTTAGAATCAGTGATTCTAAACTTAGCATCCTCCTTCTTCTTCTTTTCATTCTCTTCTTCTTCTTCCTTGGCAAGCTGTTCCTGCAGCTGTCTGGCTAGTTGTTCATCTTTCTCAATTTAGTCGACTGCAGGAATCTTTCTTTTCAGTTCATCCAGCTGTTTAGCATACAGCTGGATGGTTTGTTATCTTAGGAGAATGGCTGTTTTTCTTTCTTGAACCCTTTTTATGTCAGCCATCTCCTCTTCTTCTCTTCTTCTTCTTCTCTTCTTCTTCTTTTCTCTTCCCTTTCTCTTTTCTCTTTTAGCAACCTCTCTTCATCTTCATCAGTCATGATTCCCTTTCCTTTGTTTACATTGGATGCCTCTACTTCAGCTTCATTGATCACAACAGCAGATGGTGATGCTGCTATTGGGATCTCTGCCTCAGCTTCATTGGTAATTTGAGATGTGAATTAGGGAAGGTCATAATCTTCATCAAGTTGATACTCAGGACCTTCTATTTCTCTCAGTTTTTCTTTGATTGTTGATCTTGACTCATAAGCTGCAGTGCAGATGTTAACTCGAGGGGAAGCTGAGTCAGTGTCAGTGTCAGAGTTTGACACATATACTGCCTCAGTAATTCTTCCTACTTGTTCAAGTTTGGCTCTGACAGTATCTATCATTGCCTGGCTTTCAAGTGAGTTGACATTGCAGATGTTGGTTCTGAGCTGATAGATCTTGAAGAGAAAGTCTGAGGGCAGATGAAGGATGTTTCTGGTGTTGATGATGAGAGAGGAGCCGTTGCTGAGCAGAAAAGTGTGGTCAAGAGACTTAGTGCTCACCCAACCTAGCACATCCAAGTCCTTGACCAGGAAGGCATACAGGAACCTTCGAAGGCCCAGAACTTCTTCTTCAGTGAGAAGACTGCTCCTTGTTATTTCAAGATTGCTAGGAGTCAGTCTTCTTTCTGCGGCCGCCGAGGATTCAGGATAAGCTACCCGATGTGCTGCTTGTAGGAATCTTTGTAACCTGGGTAGATTATCCTCCATCAGGTCATGGAACCTGCCAATGGCAAGTTCAGCTGAGAGATCTGCTGAAGTGTTGATGCAGTCAGTTAGATGCAGTTCTAGGACTTGGAGGGCGTTGAGAGAGTTCCAGTTCAGCTCTTCTACTCCGCTGAACTCCCATCCAATCCAAAACCTCTCAGCTGATCCATCATACCCCCAAGCTAGGATGGAGTCAAATTCTAGCTTCCTTGATGTTCTGAATAGTTGGGGGGTTGATGATTGACCAATGATGGCTGCTGCTTGTGGAAGGATGCTGAATGATGCATTTGTTTGTTCTGTATCTTCAGCATCATTCAACATTTCATCGACAGCCCTGACGACCAACTGCCAGTCTTCAGATATCTCTTCGTCTTCGTTATCTGGGGCTGGCAAGTCATGAACTTGGACAAAAGCTGGCTTGTATTGTGAGCTTTGAAGTACAAACCGCTCTTGAATCCAGTCGTCAAGACTGTCTGTATCATCTTCCATAGAAACCATCTCCCCCTTTTTGGTTGCATCAGCAGACAGGTAAGCATCAGTTTGGGTGCCTACTGATACAAGAGAGGGAGAGGCTAAAGTTGGGCATTGATGGGCTTCATGCATAGCGACTTGGTGTCTTAGTTTGGACATTTCAGCCTCTAGCATAGACACCCTGGGCGTCAATTCCATGTTATGAAGTTTCAGTCTGTCCTCATCCACAGTTGTGGAATCCTTGGACCCAGATGGGGCCGTAGGCCTAGCCTCAGCATCCCCATCACCCGCGGTTTCTTGGCGCCTGGGATTCCTCTCAGTGAAGAGAGTTTCCAAGGAAACACCCTCACCGTGAGTTGCCGTGGTTGAGGTCTTAAAGATGTTGTCACTGTCATCCTGGTCAGTTGATGGACCAGCAGTAGTGACAGCCTCGTCCACATCCACTCTTTCAATACTCCCAGAGTGGACCTTCAAGGGTGAGGAACTTGGGTTGGGTGTTTCGGAAGCAAGACCAATCAGTACCTCCTTGATAGTGGTAGTTGGAGAAGGTACATCACTTTGGTCAGGTTCCTCTACACTTAAGTTCAAAGAAGAGAGGAATGGCTCGAAGGGCTGTTCTATGGATCCGGGAAGTGATCCTAATCCTAATAGAGAGACTTCCGAAGGAGTCTCCCTAGCAATGTGGCTTTCCCTTATGATATTCTCACTAGAATGTTGTGATTCTGAGTGAGGGATGTTGGCTTGGGTTTGGGCCTTGGAGGCAAGAGAAGAAGGAGTTCTCTTGCCCCTCTTCCTTGTATACTTGGCTGCAACCGGGGCCCTGTGTTCCGGTTGAGCAATCAAACTGGGGGTGAGTAATGTATGTGCCTGTGCATCCTCAGTAGAATGCACAGGGGTTCGATCAAGGGAAACAATAGGTTGAGTTTGTGGCAGTGTGGTGGAGGGTGTGGGATCAGTATCAGCTAGGTTTGCTGAACTGTCACCCTGGGCACTATGTGTGTTCAACATTGTAGATAACAATGGAACATCGGCCCCTGAGAACTTTGATGAAACTGTTCTCATGCTCTGAAAAATGTTGTTCTTATGTCCCAGTATTGAGTAGATTCTTGCAGTTTTTGAAAGATCTTGGTGTTCAATATTGAACACTTCTTGCAAGAATCTTGGGTACATGAAGAACTGAGATTTCACCCCTTCTTGAAGGTTGTATCTCAAACCTTCAAGAATGAGGTGGGAAAAATTGAAACCTGCCCCTGTTATCATACCGTGAACTGCCGATGCAAGTCCGGAGCTGAGTTGGTTCCAGCCACTCCTCTTCTGGGATATGCACTGGAGAAGAGTGTGGCAGAGATACTTCCATTTGGGACCCATGAGTGCCTTCTCTATCGTATACTCTGATTGATTTCCAGTGTACCCTATGGATACAAAGGTCCTCATGTATACGTCTCTTGGGTAAGAGAGGGCGTCCCCTTCATCCTGAAGCTTGAGGTATTGGCGGAGTTTTGCTTCAGTGATGATCATTTCCTTACCGTCTACTGTGCCTCTGATTTGAGGGGTGCCATGTTCAGTAGAATACACGGCTGAGCTCCAAAAATCTTCCATGTGTGAAGTATATATGGTTGGGTTGACGGTTAGGGCATGGTAAATTTTGGACTGACAGAGGAAGTCGATCATACCGTCGAAACCTTCGGATTTCTTGCCCTTGATTAGGTATGCAGTTAGGTTGTGATATGGGGAGAACTTATCGTTGGGGTTGTTTATATCTGCGCTTGCCATTGTTATGGATTCGGAGGGAAGAGAGAAAGGTGTTTGAATGGTGGTTAATTGTGGAGGGCTTTGAATGCTGTGGGGACGGGAGAGAAAGTGATGGGAGATAGGTTTGAAATAGAATGTGAAGAGGTAGAGGGATGATTTGAGTTGGTGATATAAAGGCAGACGGAGAAAAAGCAACTCTACTTGTACAGTACAACCTGTTTCACTTTTCATTGTTACAGCTGTAAAACACTCGAGCAGTCATGGTGAAGACTGACGATATTTACTTTTACAGCGGGTAAAAGTTAATTTAGACTTATGTTCACCCATCAGCAGCAAACTTGGTTGCTGCTGAAAGATAAGAGTATCCGTAGCAAAATTGGTTACAGCCGATGGATAAGCCTATCCGCTGCAAACTTGGTTGCTGCGGAAAGATAAGTCTGTCAGCAGCAGATTTTGCTGCTGAAAGGTTTAAAGATCTGCAGCAAAGAAATTGCTGCTGAAAGCCTTAAAGCTACCCGCAGGAAACATGTACCTGCTGATAACTTAAAGCTATCAGTGGCAAAACCTTTGCTGCTGATGCTTTTACCTGTCAGCAGCTGAAGGACAAAAATGCTGCTGACCCATAACTTTTATTTACAACAAGGGAAAAAAAGACACATTTTAAGGAGAAACTTGAGATGGATTTTAATGAAAGTTCATCATACCAATTTATTCAACTAAATATCTGATTCTAGCTTCATCAAAAGGTTTTGTAAACAGATCAGCATATTGCTCATTTGTATGAACTTTGGTTAAAATAATTCTCCTTTTCTCAGCTTGATCTCTTATGAAATGGTACCTGATGTCGATGTGCTTTGTCTTTGAGTGCTGCACCGGATTGTTTGTGATAGAGATAGCACTCATGTTGTCAATGTGAATTGGAGTATGCATGAAGGTCATTCCATAGTCAAGCATTTGATTTTGGATCCAGATGACCTGTGCACAGCAGCTTGAAGCTGCAATGTATTCTGCTTCAGCTGTTGAAGTAGAAACACATGTTTGCTTTTTGCATTGCCATGAGATGAGCCTTCCTCCAAGAAATTGACATCCCCCAGATGTGGACTTTTTGTCCAAGTTACAACCCCCATAGTCACTGTCAGTGTAGGCATAGAGATTGACATTTTCATTCTTTGGATACCATAGCCCAAGTTTTGGAGCTCCCTTTAGGTATCTAAGGATCCTTTTGACAGCTTGAAGATGAGACACTTTTGGAGCTGCTTGAAATCTTGCGCAGAGACAAACTGCAAACATGATATCTGGTCTTGAGGCAGTGAGGTACATGAGAGACCCTATCATTGCTCGGTACTGATGTTGATCAGTGTCTTGTCCTTCTTTATCCGGAGATAATTGATGGTGCACTTGCATAGGAGTTCTTGCAGCAGAGCAGTCAGTCATTTTGAACCTCTCCAAGATGCTTTTGACATACTTGGATTGACTTATGAAGATTCCAGTTGGTACCTGTTTGACTTGAAGTCCTAAAAAGAAATTTAGTTCACCCATTGAACTCATTTCAAATTTGGAATGCATCAGAACTTCAAAGTCTTTGCAGAGCTTCTTTCTTGTAGATCCAAAGATAATGTCATCAACATAAATCTGGACCAACAAAATTTCGCCCCCTTCATCTTTGATGAAAAGTGTCTGATCAATGGCCCCCCTTCTGAAGTTGTTACTAAGTAGATATCCAGATAAAGTTTCATACCAGGCTCTTGGGGCTTGGTGTAAGCCATAGAGAGCTTTGTCCAGTTTTAAGACCTTATTTGGATGTGCAGGATCTACAAAGCCTGGAGGCTGTTTGACATAGACCTCTTCATCAATCATGCCATACAGAAAGGCACTCTTCACATCCATTTGATAGACCATAAAGTTTTTGGATGCTGCATAAGCCAGAAAAATTCTAATGGCTTCCAGACGGGAAACAGGAGCAAAAACTTCATCATAGTCAATACCTTCTTCTTGAGTGTAACCTTGAGCTACCAGTCTGGCTTTGTTCTTGACTACGATGCCCCTCTCATCTTGCTTGTTTCTGAAAACCCATCTTGTTCCAATGGCTGTTTGACCAGGTGGAAGATCAACAAGCTTCCAAACATCTTGTCTTTTGAATTGCAGCAATTCTTCCTGCATTGCTTCAATCCAGCTGTTGTGCTTGAGAGCTTCATCAATCCTTTTGGGTTCCACCTGTGATAGAAAGCAGAAGAACAAACAAATGTTGGCTTCATGAGACTTACTTTTTGTCTGGATGCCTGTGTGGACTTGGCCAATGATGTTTTCCAGAGGATGCTCTTTGTTTATTCTCTGAGCAGGTATCACATCCAGCCGTATTCCCTCTTCAAGATTACTGTGGTTTAGATCAGTATTGTCTTCAGATGAGTGGAGAGGAGCTTGGAGGATTTGATCATTGTGTTCCACATAGTCAGCAGCATTAGCATCAGAGGCCTCTTCATCATGAATTGAGGAGGCTTCATTTAGGATTTCATTGTCAGAGAGATTGCTGCTTGTGGTGTTGGATGTACCGGCTTCACCTGCACTGGCTTCAATAGCTTCTGCCACTGATGGAGGATCAATGGATGGCCTTTTCATCCTGATGTAGGGACTGGGAAACTCCAGTCTGTAGTCAGAAGAAGAGGTTGAGGTAGAAGGTGTTGACTTTGAAGAAGGAGGCTCCATATTTGAGAATATGAGGGGCTCAAATATCTGGGTGAAGGAGTCTATATCAAAAAGCCAGTTGGGACCTTTGCCTTGTTCACAGAAAACGTGTTCCCTGCATTCCACATTAGCAGATTCTTCCACAATCCGAGTCCTGGAATTAAACACTCGGTAGGCCTTCGATTGAGAGGAGTAACCCACAAAGTAACCTTCATCAGACTTTGCACCGAATTTAGGAAGAAATCCATGTGTGATGAGGATGGTACATGGACATCCAAAGGGCTTCAGGAAGCCAATGTAGGGAACTCTTTTGAGCCAGAGTTCATAGGGAGTTTTCTGGAGAGGCTTAACAATAAGGACTCTATTCTGCACATAACAAGCTGTGCTTACTGCTTCTGCCCAGAAAGTAAGGGGCAGCTTTGAGTCAGCCAGCATAGATCTTGCTGATTCAATCAGAGTCCTGTTTCTTCTTTCAGCAACCCCATTCTGTTGAGGAGTTCTTGGAGCACTGTACTGCCTTTCACTGCCCTTGCTCTCACAGAAACTGTTCAAAGTGTGATTTTTGAACTCTGTTCCCTGATCACACCTTATGATCTTTACCTTCAGATTGCTTTGATTCTCTACCCTGAGAATATAGGATTTGAGAATCTCAGCAGTTTCATCTTTTGTTCTTAGGAAGAATACCCAAGAGAATCAAGAGAAGTCATCAGTGATCACCAGACAGTAGGACTTTTTGCCCATTGACATGACATTTGTAGGACCAAAGAGATCCATATGCAGTAGCTTGAGAGGAGTGTCATTTGTGTTCAATGTCTTGGGCTTATGGGAACTGTTGTGTTGTTTTCCCTTCAAGCAGGCAATGCAATGATCGTCTAGCTGGAATTCTTTGTCAGGAAGCCCTCTGACAAGATTGTCCTTCACTAATTTATTGATTGTTTTGATGTTAACATGGCTTAACCTCCTGTGCCAGAGAGCGGATTCATCAACTGATGCCTTTGACAGAAAACATGAAACACTACCAGAAGGAGTGACTTCATTCATGTCAAGCACATATAAGTTGTCCTTTCTATTAGCAGTTAGGAGAATCTTCTCTGGGGGAGGTTTAGATAGGCCAGGAGCTAACACGAAACATTCTTTGTCAGTGAAGAGCATCCAATGCTTTTGATCACATACTTGAGAAACACTCATGAGATTGAAGTCAAGTTCTTTAACATAGTTGACTCTTTCAATACTCATCCTTTCATTGGACACAGTGCCTTGTCCAGTGATAGATCCACCTTTTGAGTCACTCCCAAAGGCAACATATCCTCCATTGAAATGTCTGAAGTTGGAGAGGATGGACCTGTTGCCTGTCATGTGCCTGGAACAGCCGCTATCTACCACCCAGGTGTTATTCTTGTTACCTGGCTGTCCCTGCACATGAAAGAGATTTAGTTAGTGGGAGTGGTCCAAGAGCTCTCCTTTTTGAAGAAAAGAGTTCTTGGACATTCTGATTCATCATGCGTGCATTCAACAGCACCGATGATGATTTTGCTGACAGGAGCAGATATTTTTGCTTTCCATTGCTTAAGTAGTGGTTTTCCAGTTCTCTTTTCTTTATCGGCTTCGGATTTGGCTTTGGCAGCTGATGAATTTGCTCTATCAGCAGCTGATTTTCCTGCTTGAGGTTTTGGCCTGTTAGCAGGGGCAGGTTTTGCTGCTGATGGCTTCAGCTTATCAGCTGCAGATGTTGCTGCTGATGACCTTGGCCTTTCAGCAGCAGATTTTGCTTTTGCTGCTGAGGGCTTATTTGGAGCAGCAGCAGATTTAGTTTTTGCTGCTGACTGCTTTGTTTGAGCAGCAGCAGATTTGGTGGCTGCTGAAGGCTTTGCCTTTTGTTGCTGCTTGTATTTTTCTGCAGTTTCAACTCTTCTACTGGCTGCAGATGGCCTATCAACTGAAGTATGCTGATCCTTCTTTTGTTTATGCGCTGATAGAAGAAGGATCTGGTTGAAGGGGTTAAACTGACATTTTGCAGCAAAGTGGTTTGATTCCCCACATATGATGCAGGACTGCTGAACTTTGGGCTGCTGCTTCCTTGGTGGAGAAGAAGAGTTTCTGAACTGAGTTTTCTTGGTCGTAACTCTTCTAACCTGTTGCTGATTCTTTTGATTCAGCATGAACTGAGACTTGGAGTTTGTGGGTCCTGATGTTTGTCCCTTTTCAGTGTTTAGCTTTCTTCCACCTGGAGGATAGCTGATCCTTATCTGTTTGAATGGTACAGGGGCTGGAACAGCTGGGAGAACAGTAGGGACTGGGACTCTATTCAGAACAGTTTCAGATGAGGCTGTACTGGTTTCATCATGGTCTGAGAGGGTTAACTCAGATTCTGATGAGGTAGTGCAGTCTTTAACAAGGGCTTCATCCATTGGAGGATCAAGATTTCTGTTTGCAGTGTCGAGTTTTGCAACATCGAAGCTTGGTTCATAGATGGCAACATAGTCAGCTGGATGAGGAACAGTATTGTACTGTTCCTTGCCATATCCAAGTCCTCCAAGCTTTACCTTTTCATGGACTTGAATATCTAGAAGTCTCTGTAGCTTTTTAGAAGAAAATTCATATTTTTCAACATGAACTTTCTGTTCTGCCAGAACAGCTCTGGTTGATTTAAGTTTTACTAATAGATCATCAATCTGAGTTTCAAGATTGGTTTGTTCATGTTTTAGAGATGAAATCTCTTTATTAAGGCATTCAATTTTTTCTTTGTAAGTGATTTCAACCTTTTTGAACTCAGATTTCATTTGAAGAAACTCTTCATTTTGATCTATAAGGTTTTGGTTATGTTTTCTATAACCTAAAACTTTATCAATGCAAGCTTGAGAGCATAGATGTTCAAATACCTGGGGTGGTATCTCTGCAGTGTCTGCCATAAGTGCTTGGTTGGAGACAGGAACATCTTCATATTGAAAACTCCAGTCGAATTCTGCAGTTCCAACATTTGCAGTTTGTGCTGGGGGAGTTTGTTGCTGCTGCTGTCTGGGCTGACTTTGGTAGGCTTGTCTTTGATGGCCGGCACCCTGATTGGCTTTAGGTGCCTTGCACTCCCTAGCAAAGTGACCCATTTGGTTACAGTTGTAACAACGGATCTTGCTTTTATCAAGCCTAATTCTGCTGTTTGAGTTGTTGCTTGGAAATGATCTTCCGGTTCTAGAATAGAACCTTTTTGCTCTGAGGGAGAGCATGGCATATGAGTGCTGAATATCCATTTCTTCAAGATCATCTGGATGAAAGCATTCCAGATCCTCTTTTATGAAATACATGCTGCTTGAGTTGTCAAAGACAAAAGCAGTAGAGGTTGGCTGTTGAGGAGGTGCCTCAAGAAGAAATGGTGATGAGTTAGATTGTGAAGCGGTTGGGGTCTGAGGGTGAGTAACAATGGGAGGATAGTAGCTGCTTGCACTAGGACCGGAATGATCAGAGTGAAGCGCTGAGGAGGTAGTGGAGGAAGTGGTAGCTGATTGATAACTGGAGCTCCTTTCTTTAGCTTGAATCATTTCTAATTCATAGGTTTTGAGCATGCCAAAGAGCTCAGTCATCTGAAGAGTCTTCAGATTCTCTGTTCTTCTGATGGACACAGTGTATAATGTCCAACAACTAGGAAGAGATCTTATGAACTTCTTGAGAATGTCTTCATTCTCCAGCTTTACATTGGAGCACTGCAGTTCACCTACAAGATAGGTAAATCTGTTATATAAAATAGTTAAGGACTCACCTTCCCTCCAAACGAAGTTCTCATACTGCTGCTTCAGTATGTCCCTTCTGTTCTCTTTGACTTCTTCAGAGCCAGCAAACATCTTCTCCAGCGCCTCCCAGAGCTCCTTGGCAGTTTTGTAGCTTCTGAAGTTGTGAAAAACTTCATTCGGAAGGCACATTTAGATGGCTCCTAGTGCCTTGAAGTCCACCTCCATTTTCTTGATGTCCTCTTCAGAGTACTTGGAGGTTTCCTTCGGGACTTGTATCCCTCCACCATCAGCAGAGGCCACCATGGGAATATATGGACCCTCCTTGATGGATCTCCACATTCCGTATTCTTGGTAACAGAAGAAGCTTTCCATGCGATTTTTCCACATGTCATAGTCTTATCCAGATACCAACCTTGGTGGTCGGTTGATGCTGCCAATATCTTCAAAGCCATTGCTCTGTGCCATTTTTGTTTTGATTTTGGGTGACTTGTTCAAAGAGAGAGTTTAGAATAGAACCAGAGATGATTAAACAAATGTTAGTTTGTTTAATCTGAGCCAAAGCTCTGATACCACTTGTAGGATCATGAGAATACAAGATGGTTCTGTTCTTAGTTGAGGTTGGCGGAAACAAAATCAACTACACAATTTATAATCAAGTAAACACAAAGAATACTGATAAACACTGTTGTATTAAGCTTTTGTGAATGCAAAGATTACAAGTGAGAAACTCAATGAATAAGTATGACAAGCACTACAAGCACTATCAAGGCACACTTACAATGAAGTGGCAACTCAGTATTTATAGTAACTTAGAATCAAGACAGACCCTTGATTCTAAGGATCAGATCGAACACAAGCCGTTGATCTTGTTTATTAATTTACATTACACGTAAAGGCTAATCTAGTTAACTTTACTGAAACGTTTTCTTTATTCATGATTGTTTGCATGCTTGGAGAAGTGTATTGTTGTCCGTCATTGGTTGACCATAGCGGTTCCTTCTGCTTTGAGTCTGTCAGTTGCTTTTGCAGAAAGGTGTCAGAGACGCTTGGCCTGGATAGTCAGCTGCAACGTTTGGTCTTCAGTGAATAAGGCTATCAGCTGCAAAGAGTGAAGGTTGTTGCTGGTAAGCCTATCAGCAGCAAACATGGATGACCGCTGCTGATAAGCCTATCAGCAGCAACTTGTGCAGAATGCTGCTGATAAGCCTATCAGCAGCAACAAGTGTTGAATGCTGCTGATAAGCCTATCAGCAGCATTTGTACTTAGAATAATTTGGTAGCAATCAGTCTTTGGTTCTACACTAAAGCCAGGCAGTACCTGAGCACACTCCTCTCTTTAGCCACCTGACCAATGAAGCAAATGTGGCCCCTGCTGACTTAAGATGGTATAGTGCCGAGTCTGAGCCAGAACTCAGTCAGCACAGTGATGAACAACAAAAATAAGAGGAATTTGGATCCGAAGATGATATGTCTAAAGATGAAGGGGACGAGGAACAAGTAGTTGGAGGTGCTGAAGAGTCCGTCTCAGAATCGACTGAGTCAGATTCATCTGATTCTGATGATGCACCATCCCAGGCACACCCAAGAAGACTGACGAAGGTGACCCTTCTCGAGTCATCTTCTAAGAGAAAGCGATAATCGACTAGCAGTGAATACGAGCCCGATTCTGATTCGGACGCTGCTATACCAAGACGTAGGAGAGAAAGTATTAATAAGCAACGGGGGGATAGGCCGCAACAAGCTATCCTTCATGAGGTAGAAGTTAGTGCTCAGAGGCAAGCACATGTAACGGCTGCGAGTACTGATTCCGCTTCTACCTCACCTTCACAACAGCTTTACAGGCGATAGCGGAGGAGGCCACAAGTAACACCTGATGTGGCTATCACTGCTATCACAGAGGAGGTTCCTGTGATAGTGTCCCTCACTGTACCATCTGTCCAAGTGGCGGTGACAACTGCTATTCTAACTGAGTCAGTCACCATCACCCATTCCATCACTCCTACAACCACCATCCCATCAACAATCCCTACTACCATCATTGAACCAATCAGTCAACCCTACAACTTTGGAGACTTTTCCTAGGGTTTTGACTTTGATACGATCTTCTCATCTCCCCTCCATAATGCTGAAGCCTCTACATCCAGGAATCCTGATCCAAATGATGCAAGGATAGATACTTTGGAAACATAAGTTGCTGGTCTACTTGAAACTGTTCGAAAATCAAGGGAAGAATCTGAGGCTCAACAGGCTCAGATAAATTCGTTGGTGGATGAAGTTACTATTCTGAGAAGCTAGAGGACTGGGACTGAGAAGAGACTTACAAATGTGATGGCCTAGAACGAACTACTTATCAAAACGAACAATATGATTCTGGGACACAGAATATCTTTAGAGGTACGGTTTGACATGCGGTGGAAAGAACATGAAATAATGGTCAAGTTAGTAGCTGACCTGACCAAGAAGCTTGCTGCTCAGGGGGAGAGTGAAAAAGAGAAGGAGAAGGCATCAAAATCTACTTGTGATGAGGCTTGTCATCCGGTTGATCTAACAAAGGATGATGACAAAGAGAAGGATCCTGAAGTCGGTTCTAGTGGAAGTGAGCAACAAGCTTTGACGATAGTGCCCATTTCTGCTGTTCCAATGGCTGAGGGGGAGTTGACTCACCAAGAAGGTGGTGATGCTTCAGGAGGAAATAAAGGAAAGTCGGTGGCTGACGTTTTGAAATATCTATCTGACGGCGTGTCGGATAATGCTATCTTATTCTTAGAGCCAGACTATTCCAAAGAAGCACAGATCGAGGCTCTCTACAATCTTGAAGAAGGAGAGATCGACTCTGGTGACGATTGGGAAAAGGAAGATGATGATGTGGTGATCGAAGTTCCTAAAGGCGACGAGGAAGGAGAGTATGAGTTTGAAGATGGAGAGATCTTCGAAGTTCCATCCTTTCAATCTCATCTTGACACAAGTTCAGTCGAGCCTGCTAGTACTGTTGAGGCGTCGACTGAAGCCTCCCATGCCGACCCTACACCAGTGGATCCAGAGGCAAAGAAAGACAAACATATGCCTGCAAGTTCATCGAAGGATCTGGCTCATGTATGGCAAAAGACTTCAATCATAGACAAACACGGAGCGACATGGATGATCTTAGCTGTGAGGTTTGACGAGGATAAGAAGTTGTTTGCAATCAAGAGAGCTTGGGGGGTTCAATACTTGAAACGAACCAGCGAAGCTTTCAACTCCTTGCCAAGATACGACCTCGTGAACCTAGTAAACCGAGAGCTGCTGGGTCATACAAATAACGCAGTAGCGATGGGTTTGTGGCAGGTTCTACAACGAGAGGTAAGATCTGGGAAATTCGAAATGTTTAAGCCTCAAGTGCCCAAGCGAGTCAGGGATAAGAACGCTAGACATCCTGTGACTAAGAAAAGCTTAAAGAAACTGGTATACAAGCCAGTGGTGAGTGAAACCATGATTCCCCTGAGCAAGTTATCTCAGGATATCCTCGGTAACATATGGTACTGGTACGTAGATCCTAAATCGGGCGAGGCAGTGGTGATTGGTAAGGTGTGGTCCAATAGTGGAAGCTTAGTGCCAAGGGAACTGATTAGAGTGTTTGATGAAGTCTGCTTCATAAACTTCTCTGTAAAAGATCTGGAGGCACTAGCTGACAAGTACTGCATGTACACGGACAAGTGGACAAACTTCCTTGCTTCTAAATATGACAAGGTGATCAAGTTCTGCCTTGACTACAAGAAGAGGATGGAAGCTAAAGCTGGGGTGCAGTGAAGACCGAAGACAATCCAGACCTGTTGTCAAGGGGTAGTTTGTTGAAGCACTTTTGTGTGACAAACACTCTCGATAGTGTCTTATTTTATTGTACTTGTCTTGTATGTCATGTCTTTGTATGTTAGTGTCTATGTTAGTGTCTGTATGTATTAGTTATCGAGTTGTAATTTCTAATGCATGTTATTGTTATATTATTTCTCTAAGTGTTTTGCGCACTTAGCATGTGCGCAGGAATTAATTCCTACGTACTTAGCAAGTACGCAAGAATACTCTTCGTACTTGCGATTTACGCATGAACAATTTGCCCTGAGCACTTGTTAAGTGCGCAGAGATCAGGTCTAGTATAAATAGAATAGGTTGACAGAAGATATGTACGCAGACATTTTGCACTCAGTATTTTCTCTCTGTAACCGTTCAAGTTTTTAATAGATGGAGTTTTAAAGTGATTTCGTTGTCGGTTTACTTTGTGTTGTTTGATTCTGCACCTAGTCACGGGCATTCCGCACCCGGTCTGACTAGTCACACACCCACACGTAACGATCCGAGACACCCGGGGACCTACAACAAAGAAGTTGTTTCATTAAAGATGGTGTTGGTTACAAAGCGGTACCTCATCCTGATCATTTCAAATCATTTCCTGAACCTCATGTTTCAAATGATTTACTTAGAGATGATAACTCTAATTTTCGTGACTTATATGTTAGTGCAACAAATAACACATGTCATGTAGATGAGAAGGTTTCAGTTGATGATGTGAGGAGTTTTAATGAATTCAATAAAGATTGTGTGAGAGAAACAATAAGGGATTGTAGACAATTTGTGGTTGATACATGTATTGTAAAAAAGTTTATTAAGTCACATGCTAACAATGGTTTTGATGTAAACAGTTTTTCAGATTCTGATAGTTCATATGTTTCTGCTTGTTCTACTAACTATGTGTGTGATGTTTCTGATTGTATGTCTGAGGTTTCTTCTGATTCTACTTTCTTCGATAAAGTGGTGCATACAACGAGAGAGTATTTTCCAATTCACAATATGTCATGTCTAGCCAAAGATGTCGATTTGGATGAATTTGGAAATCCATTAATACAAGATTATGATCTTTCTCATGAGAAGCCGAAGAAAAATGAATTCATAGTTCCTAAAAATCACATCCTTACAAGTGAAGGAGAGAATGTGAAGTCTGTACAAATTAAAATATGTACACCAACAAAGAGTCAAAACGTTAGTGGAAGGTCTAATCAAATGAATGTCAAAGGCAAATAAAATGTAGGTCCCCGGGTGTCTCGGATCGTTATGTGTGGGTGTGTGACTAGTCTGACCGGGTGCGGAATACCCGTGACTAGGTGCAGAATCAAGTAACACAAAGTAAACCGATAACGAAAACACTTTCAAACTTTGTCTATTATAAAACTTGTAGGTTACAGAGATGTTACAAATGAGTGCGTACATACATTCTGTCACTAACAGCTATAGACCAGTTGCCTGTGCACTTAGCAAGTGCGCAGGGTTTAACTCATGCGTACTTAGCAAGTACGCAAACTTTGTTCTTGCGTACTTGCTAAGTATGCAGGATATACATTCTACGCACTTACTAAGTGCGTACAACACTTAACAAAGACAACTACAATGACAAGTACCTATGAACATTACTACAACTTGATAAACCAATACATACAGACGCTGACATACAAATACATAAAGACATTACATAAGTAAAAACAATCTTCAGAGTGCTTGTCACAAGAATTGCTTCAACATCAAATGATGTCAAAGACCAGTTCATTGATGTCATAGATAAGCCCGTTCAAAGTAAAGGGAAGTCAGTAATAAGTCAAAGTTCAATAGAGTGTGAGAAAGGAAAATCCATGTTTGAAGTAGGCGAATGTTCAAAGTCAAAGACAAAGACAAAGTCAAAGTTTAAAAGTCAAAATTGTTTCACTTGTGGTCAAGTTGGACATTTTTCTAGAAATTGCAAACACAAGTCAAGTGAGTCAAAGGTCAAAGGGTACAATAAGAAAACAAAAAGCAATATCAACAAGTGGTTCAAGAAAGCATTTGTGAATGACAGTGTGGTTGAGTCTGGAGTGAATCATCGTTACAGTCGCGATTACTTTCTTTCTACAGATTATAGTGAACTTTATTCAAATGCTTTTCATGATTATGTGCTACCTAATTTTTTAGACAAGTAGTTCCAAAACAGTCCAATATATGTTAAAAAATCAACCAAACCAAGCTATTTTGATAAAGAAAAATTCAATAAGAAATATGGGGAAAATGTTGGTTGTTTTTGGAAAGTTAAAATTGAACAAACTTCACATATATCTGGAATAAAGAATGTTGAGAATTTGAAGGAACAAGTTAATGTGACTAAGATTGTAAAAAGTCAAAGTCAGCCCGGGTCATGGATGATCTGGGTACCTGTTTCTCATTAAGTTGTGTTGAAATGTGCAGAGTCAAAACGGGAGGACTATTAATAATGCTTGGCATGTTGATAGCGGTTGTTCAAGACATATGACGGGACAAAGAGAGATATTGAATGATTTTCGATCCTTTGAAGGTGGTTTTGTTACTTTTGCTGGAGATAAAAAAGGTGGTAAAATAACTGGTCAGGGAACAGTTTCAAATGACTTAACAACTCTTGAGAAAGTCAATTATGTATCGCAGTTGGAGTTTAATTTGCTAAGTGTGTCGCAAGTGTCCGATAAGGACATACCGGTTCACTTTACAACAAAGGAGTGCTTATTCTTAAAGCCAGGACTGGTTATACCTGAAGAAATGATATTGATGAGAGCTCCAATAAAGTTCAACACTTACGTGGTGGATATGAACGACCATTCTACACAAGTGAGCGTTTCTTATTTGTTATCAAAGGCCACTGGCTCGGAGTCTTTCTGTGGCATCGTCGAATGGGACAGCTAAATTTGAAAAATATAAACAACTTGGTTCATAAAGACTTAGTGCGTGGATTACCCAGAAAGGAATTCAATATTCAAGAAAGATGCATGTCATATGCAAAGGGAAAACAACACAAGAAGTCACATCCAAAGAAGACTATGACAACATTTACTCGACTTTTATTTCTTATTCATATGGATTTATTTGGTCCAGTTCGAGTAAAGAGTATTGCGAAGAAATCTTACTGTCTTGTTATCACAGATGATTTTTCAAGATTTTACTGGGTGTTCTTCCTTGCAACAAAGGATGAAACATCTGAAACAATCATCGAATTTATATAGCGTATTGAAAACATCTGTGATAGAAAAGTGTCAATTATTCACAGTGATAATGGAACAGAGTTTAAGAATAAACTTATAAATTTGTTTTGTGCAGAAAAAGGCATAACTCATCAATTTAGTGCAGCAAGGACTCCGCAACAAAATGGAGTAGCTGAAAGAAAGAACAGAACTTTAATTGAAGCTACTCGTACAATGCTTGTGGATTCAAAATTACCCATTATTTTCTAGGCTGAAGCTGTAAACACAGCGTGTTATGTGTTGAACAGAGTTCTCATGGTGAAGCAACATACAAAGACTTCTTATGAGTTGTTTTTCAAAAGAAAGTCGTATATCAAGTTTTTCAGAGCATTTGGATGTTCGTTCACACTTCTAAATACACAAGATTCTTTGCCAAAGTTTGTTGCAGTTGGAGATGAATGTTAATTCTTGGGATACTCGTCTTATCAAAAGGCTTTCAGAGCTTATAATAAAAGAACAAAGATTGTTCAGGAGTCGTATTATGTGGAGTGGCAAGAGTTATCTATTTCTCCTAAGAAAAATGGGCCAGAATGGTTCTTTGATGCGGATATAGTTTTCAAAACTTTTGATCAATAGTCTTTATCTGATTCTGATGGTTCTTAAAATACAGTTGATGAATCAGTAACAAGGATTGATCAAACTGTTAACAATTTCTTGGTTGGTTCACAAAAAGTAATGATTCAAAGTGAAAACTCTGAGGATGTTACTAAATCTACACAAACACAAGAAAAGCAACTTGAAATTTCAACTACAAATGATGAAACTGTAGTACAGGTTCTTGTTACTAATGATGAACCATTTGTTTCTGAAGATCAGCTAGAAGTTTCCAATGTTCAAGATGAGAATGATTATCAATCAAATTCTTCATGTGTTTCAAGTGACCAATCACTAGAGTTAAATGACACTAGTATGCCAGAATCAGTTCAGATTAAAGAAATTCCAATTCACATAATTCATTCAGCTCATCCAGTTGAGAATATTATTGGATCTATTGAAGAAGGTGTGAAAACAAGAAGCCAATATGGAAACATTAATGTATGTTTATATTCGTGCTTCTTGTCACAAGAAGAACCAAAGAATGTAACAATCGCACTTCAAGATTCAAACTAGATTAAAGCGATGCAAGAAGAGTTACTTCAATTTAAGAAGCTGAATGTGTGGCATCTTGTTGATCTTCCTGAAGGCAAGTACCCGATCGGTACAAAGTTGGTTTTTCGCAACAAAAAGGATGATCGTTGCATTGTTGTTCTGAACAAGGCTCGACTTGTTGTACAAGGATTCTCTGAAGAAGAAGGGTTGGATTATGAGGATGTTTTTGCTCCTGTTGCCCGAAATGAAGCTATTCGTATCTTTCTAGCCTATGCTTCTTTTATGAAGTTTAAGGTTTATCAAATGGATGTGAAGATTGCATTTCTTTATGGGATTGTAAAAGAAGAAGTTTATGTTAATCAACTACCTAGTTTTGAAGATCCTGATCATCCATTCCAGGTGTACAAGCTCGATAAAGCATTGTATGGGTTACATCAAGCGCCTCATGCTTGGTATGAGACCTTGTCAACACATCTCACATCTAATGGCTTTCTTCGTGGTACAATTGACAAAACTTTGTTTCTAAAGAATGTTGATTATGATTTGCTGATTGTTCAAGTCTACGTTGATAACATCATCTATGGTTCTACAAATGAATCTCTTTATAAAGATTTTGAAGCTATTATGAAACTAAAATTCGAAGTGAGTTTAAAGGGTCAAATGCAGTTCTTTCTGGGATTGCAGGTGGAATAATCTGATGCTGGAATTCTTATTCATCAGGCGAAGTATGTTAAAGATATTTTGACAAAATTCAGCATGAATGAGTGCAAGGCAGCATCCACTCCCATTGCTCCCCATGAACCTATCACTGTGGATTTATCTGGAGTTGTAGTTAATCAAAAAGCATATCGTTCAATAATTGGCTCCTTGATGTATCTGACTGCAAGTAGACCTGATATTATGTTCGCAGTTTGCTCGTGTGCTTGATATCAGGCAGCTCCAAAAGAGTCCCATGAATCGGCTGTTAAAAGAATTTTTCGGTATCTTAAGGGTCGAGTTAATCTCGGTTTATGGTATCCTTTTGATTCTGAATTTAATTTTTATGCTTTACGATGGATGTAATTTGGACAGAAAATCTACATCAGGAGGTTGTCAATTTCTGGGGAAGAGACTTGTTTCATGGCGGTGTAAGAAACAAACGAATGTATCCACTTCAACTGCTGAGGCAAAATACACATCCGCGTCGAGCTGCTGTTCACATATCATCTGGATACATCATCAATTGATGGACTTTGGAATCAATTTTTTGGAGACCCTGATTTTTTGTGATAATAAAGCGGTGCTTGGTATAGTCAAGAATCCAATTCAACACTAAAAAACAAAGCATATCGCCATCAGGTTACATTTTTTTCGCGATTGCTTTGATAATGGTTTAATTAAGGTGGTCCACGTTGATACCTTAGAGCAAAAAGCCGATATTTTTACAAAAGCTTTTTCAATAGATCGGTTTAACTCTCTGGTAGAAATGTTGGGAATGATTTCTTTCTGATTGTGATTAAAAAAAATAAAAAATTCCGTTTAATAAAATCCGTCTTTTTGATTGAAAGACCATATATGTTCCTCAAAAAGATTTTTCTTTTAGTATTAACATTGTGTTGCATTGTGTGTTTGTTCTAAAATGTGCTTTTTATGTGTTTGTTTAGATTCAATTAAATTGCATCACAATTTTAAGGGGAGAATAAAAGAAATTATCATCTGTGAAGTGTTTGTTTTATCTGTGTGTGTGTGAAGAGAAAAAGAGATATTGAAATTCATATTGTGCTATAAAATGAACTATGTGTGACTGATTGACTTGCAAATAGGAAATGATAGTATATTTGTGTACAGAGCTTACGCATGAATTGGATATGATGGTAACTCCGGTTACAATTATTGATATGTTGGTAGGCTCTGCATGTATAAATTAGGCGATATTTGTGTGAGTAACTAAATTGCAATATTTGTGTTTTACTCACATCGAATATCGGTACTTTCACCATTCTAATGCAAAGTGAATCTCGTCATACCATGAGACTAGGATCCTGATGAGTTCTTAGCACAATTTATTTGCTCAATTGTCTATACGTCAAATATATGATTTAGAGTTAAACACCTTCATACAGCTGATGGTTCTGGTGAAAATCTCGGATGGAAACTAGGAAGTCAGTCTGTTTCGCCCTTTGAATCATTCGTGATTTCAATTGACATATCCAATATCTTACGAATATCCGCACACCCGAATCATTCATGATTCTGCATATATACTCTTCACAACTCATATGAATCAATATGATTCCGTACTATCTCAGAAACCAAGACAATGAATCAAAATGATTATGAATCAATATGATTCCATTTAAATCCACTTGGACTATTTTTCCTGTGCTAAGAACGCTACCTTCATGCTGGTGATTGGATCTTGATCTGGTGAAACTTTGTGTTGATTCTCAGTTCTTTCCATCTCGATTTTGGGGTACACATTGTATTGATTAATCTTACCTTAACTGTCACACAATATTTGCTGAAACATGATGCATGAGTTTATGTGGATTAAGATATTATCAATCAATGATGAACTGAGTAGATCCTGACTTGATATGAAGTGTGATTAAGAAAGTGTGCATTTATGATCCTATGTCAATTCAGTTTATCAACATGAGAAAAGGAGGGTTTTTTCTATAAAAAATAGTATTATGTGTGTGTTTTTTGTTTTAATATTTTGTTTGAAATATAATTTATTTTTCTTTGTTGTTTGTTGTTTTTCTTACATTTGAAAGCATTAAAATTTTGGAACAGGTCTTAATGATATCAGGATCAGATAAAGAAAAATAAAATTCAAATTTTCACAAGTAAAAAGTTTTTGTCCGAGATCTTTTGTCCGAAATTGTTTTCGATCTAAAAGTCGTATGCGAAAAGTCTTTTCATCCGAAATCTCAAAAGTTATATATATCTACTTTTCGATCGAAATCATTTCACCACCTCTGTATGAGTTTTCGAGCCTGATTTTCGAGTTTACCAAGTGTCATGTTTTCGTGTGAAATCTTCGAGAAAAGTTGAATGTGATTTCTGGTTAAAGTTTCCCACATCAAGGTATGTTTTTCTGGATCCTTAGAGTAAGATTAGATACATCCATTTTCTTAGGTTTTAAATGTTTATGAATCGTCCGAAATATTATATGAATTGTTCGAAAACTTGTATGAATTGATCGAAATCTGTCTCGGATGGAAATGAAGAGTCTCCAACTGATCTGTCCGAAGAGGTTTTCGATCGAAATTGTTTTCGATCGGGTTTTATGTGAGTTTTCGTCCGAAAACTTTTGAGTTGGAAGTTTCTATAAAGAAATTGTTTTCGTTCGAAAAAGGATGTTTAACAGAAGTTTTCGAGTAGAAGTTTTCGATCGAAATAGGTTTCGGATAATAGTTTTCGTTCGAAATCTTTGGAGTTGGTAATTTTGGATTTTGACTGATTTATGTTACTTGTCTTGAATAGGTATGAACAGGTTAAAGTTTGACTCATGGCACAACATTTGTGCATGTTTGAAAGCTAGCATAAGAAAATCAAGAGGATATGAAGAAATAGTTCGGTTTGTGAACAAATCAAGAATTCTAACTGCCATATCAACACAAGTTACTGTTTATGAAAATCAAATTCGAGAATTCTAGAACAATGTTGAATATAAGCATGTTAACAAGGAAATATGGATAGAAAGTACAGTTGGTGGAAAGAAGATCAAGATTTCTGAACAAATTATCAGAGAGGTTCTAAATTTCAGAGACAATGTCAGTTTTCCATACAGAATAAGTTACACACGTG
Source organism: Smallanthus sonchifolius (assembly GCA_023525975.1). Taxonomy (NCBI): domain Eukaryota; kingdom Viridiplantae; phylum Streptophyta; class Magnoliopsida; order Asterales; family Asteraceae; genus Smallanthus; species Smallanthus sonchifolius. Next base: position 43,544,975 of record CM042033.1, read on the forward strand.
TGATGCAGATAATCAGAGAAATGGGCTATGAAGGAGACTTTCCAAGAAGGCAAGTGACAAAGACTTTGTTAGGGAAACAGTGGAGGTACTTAGTACATGTATTCATTCATTGCCTTGGACCGAAGACAGGAGCATTTGATCAAATTGGTGAAGTTTTTAGTAGAGCTTTGGTTTGTCTGAAAACTCACCGTAGATTCAATTTTTCAAGAATGATTTTTGAAGCTATGATTAATAATTTTGTGGGTCCAAGACAGAACAACAAGTTTCTGCTTTATCCAAGATTCTTACAAATGATAATCAATATATTATTGCTTGATCTACCTAATGACGAGGTTGAGCTTCCATTGGATCAAATGACAGAAATAATTTTCAGTAGCATGAACACCAAAAGGAGGAAAATCAAGTTTATTGGGACATTGACACCTTTATTTCAAAATATGATTGAAGAGAATCCTAATCCCGAGTTCGGTGTCAAAGATGAATTGAATGATATTCAAGGTAGTGAAGTAGAGGATCATGATGGTGATGATGAAGGAGATGATGATGATGAAGGTGGTGAAGGTGGTAAATGTATAAATAAAGACTGATGGATACAAAATTTCTCTAAGTACAAACTAATGCGGATAAGCTTATCTGCAATGGATACTTGTTCCTCTACTGAAGAACAAATCTGCTGTGGATAGCCTTATCTGCTGAAGACCAAAGTTGCTGCTGATAGGCAAATCATCAGCAGCTGTGGACAGTTGTGTCTTGCTGCTGATCAACAACATTGCTGCTGATAGCCATTCCCACTGAAGATCAAACGTTGCAGCTGACTGGCTTCGATAAAGCAACCATTACCACTGACAAATTTCTGCTGCAACACTGACACATTCAACGCAGAAAGAATGTTACTGGTGTAAGACAATAAAAGACAATGACGCTCTTCTTCCAAGGACTCAGGCAATGATGCCTAAGAAGACGTTTGAGTAAAGATAACTTTTGTAGTTTTTATTGTCGTTACATGTAGAATAGCTTCAATACAAGATCAACGGCTTGTGTTAGATCTAATCCTTAGAATCAAGGGTCTGTCTTGATTCTAAGTTACTATATAAGTAGTACTTAGATTCATTGTATACTAGTGCTTTTTGCTTAAGAGTTTTCTCTGTAATCTTGTAATCTTTGAAGCTTAATACAATTTGCATTTATCAGTATTCTTCTTGTTTACTTGTTTACATTGCTTAGTTGTGATTTTTTCCGCCAATCTCAACTAGAATAGTACCATCTTGTATTCACCGATCCTAAAAGTGGTATAAGAGCTTTGGCTCACAGATTAAACAAACTCACACTTGTTTAATCACTCTCGGGTTCTATTCAAAACTATCTCTTTGCTAAAGTCACCCATTATCACAACTCAAAAATGGCACAAAACAATGGAGTTAAAGACACTGGAAGCATCAGCAGACCACCAAGACTGGTGTCTAAAGAGAAGACTATGATATGTGGAAGAACAGAATGGAAAGCTTCTTCTGCTTTCAAGAATATGGGATGTGAAAATCCATTAAAGATGGACCATACATACCCATGGTGACCTCCGCTGATTCCGGAGGTACACTGGTTCCCAAATAATCCTCCAAATACTCTGATGAAGACATCAAGAAAATGGAGGTAGATTTCAGGCCTTGGGAACCATCCAGATGTGCTTACCAAATGAAGTTTTTCACAACTTCAGAGGATACAAAACTGTAAAGGAGCTATGGGAAACTCTTGAGAAGATGTTTGCTGGTTCAGAGAAAGTAAAAGAAAACAGAAGAGACATCCTGAAGCAGCAATATGAAAACTTCGTCTGGAAGGAAGGTGAGTCTCTAACTGTTTTATTTAACAGATATCCTTATCTTGTAGGTGAGCTGCAGTGCTCAAAAGTGAAGCTGGAGAATGAAGATATTCTCAAGAAGTTCAACAGGTCTCTACCCAGTTGCTGGACACTCTACACAGTGTCCATCAGAAGAACTGAGAATCTAAAGACTCTTTAGATGACTGAGCTGTTCGGTATGCAAAAGACTTATGAATTAGAGATGATCCAGGCCAAGGAAAGAAACTCAAGTTACCAAACAGCATCAACAACCACCACCTCTTCTGCCCTCCACTCTGACCACTCAGGTCCTAGTTCAAACAACTGTTATCCTCCCATCGTCACTCATCCCCAAACTTCAACCTCTAAATCAAACAACTCACCATTTCTTCTTGAAGCCTCACCTCAAACATCAACCTCTGCTGCTTTTGTCTCTGAAAACTCAAGCAATATGTCCTTTATCAAGGAAGATCTGGAATGTTTTCATCTAGATGATCTAGAAGAAATGGATATACAGCACTCCTATGCCATGGTCTCTCTAAGAGCAAAAAGGTTCTACTCAAGAACAGGAAGACCCGTTCCAATCAACAACTCTAACACCAGGGTTGGCTTAGAAAAAAGCAAACTACGGTGTTACAACTGTAACCAACTTGGTCATTTTGCTAGAGAATGCAAGGCACCAAAGGCAAACCCAGTTGCTGCTCATACCAGACAAGCTCACCAAGCTCAACCAAGACAGCAACAGGCCACTCCTCCTACACAAACTGCAGCTTGTGTAGCTGTTGGAACTGCTGACTTTGACTGGAGCTTCCAGTATGAGGATATTCCTGCCAAAAATAAGCTCTCATGGCAGACACATCAGAGGGACAGCCAGGTCACAAGAATAACACATGGGTGGTAGACAGTGGCTGTTCCAGGCGCATGACAGGCAACAGATCCATCCTCTCCCACTTTAGACATTTCAATGGAGGATATGTTGCCTTTGTAAGTGACTCAAAAGGAGGATCTATAACTGGATAAGGAACTGTGTCCAATGATAGAATGAGTATTGATAAGGTAAACTATGTCAAAGAATTGGACTTCAATCTCATGAGTGTTTCCCAGGTCTGTGATCAAAAGCACTGGATGCTCTTCAAAGATAAAGAATGCTTTGTACTGTCTCCTGGTTTATCCAAACCTTTTCGAGAAAAGATTTTATTAACTGCTCAGAGGAAAGAAAATCTTTATGTGCTTGACATGAATGAGGTCACTCCATCTGGCAGTGCATCCTGTTTTCTGTCAAAAGCTTCAGTTGATGAATCAGCTCTCTGACACAAGAGATTAAGCCATGTTAAGATCAAAACTATAAACAAATTGGTGAAGGATAATCTTTTCAGAGGGATTCCTGATAAAGAATTCCAGCTAGAAGATCATTGCATTGCTTGTTTGAAGGGGAAGAAACACAAGAGTTCTCACAAGCCCAAGACTTTGAATACAAATGATACTCCACTACAGCTGTTGCATATGGATCTCTTTGGTCCTACAAATATTGCTGTGACATTCGACGATTTTCAGGTTAAATACCGTTAAGCCCTTATACGCATCGTAAATTAATTATACTCATCTTAGACTTAATTTTAGTCAATTAGGATATTATAAAGTCTAGCAAAGCCCTTCGTTTACAAGAATTGGCATTTCGTGAAATTTCGGTACCGCGTATCGGTAAAATGCCCGTAATACGAGCCGGTAACGACCCGGTAAGATAAAAATATCCGTTTGTGTCAAAATTTACTTGAATAAAAATTAAATTGGTGGATTATATGTGAAAATTATGTGCTACTTATTAATTGTTGCATTTGTTAATTTTTATCGCGTTTTACCGGTATTTTAACCGTTTGGCGCACCGGAAGTGTTAAAAATTCACTTTTAGTAAAAATTATGATCTTTATCAATTATGATAGAGAAAAATTAGTAGTTAATTTATATAATTTTTATTTGGTGAGAAACCATGCTTAAAATGGTTTATTTTTATAAAAGGTTGGTTTTTATACAAAGAATTACCTACTTATGGGGATTTTTATAAAAATGGTCTTCTAGAAGCCCTTCCCCTTTAAAAATCTGCTGAAAAATGTGGGTCCCACCTACCACAAATAATCAAATCTAATCTAATTATTTTACCCAAGATTACACATTTGCTTAAAACCAATCTTACACACCAAATCCTCATCATTTCTTTGCATGAACACCCATTGGACCAACTCCCCTCTCTCCCTCCCTCTTGAGTTCGAAAACCAGACCCCTCCCCCTATTTATACCCTTCAACTCTTGCAACAAATCTCCACACCATCTCCAAGCATTTTCTCCCAAAGTTCTTAAGTATTCTTGAAGTTTTTATGGTGTTTTGAGTCTTGGAGTCTCTTGGAGCTAAATTTCCAGCAGAAAATACTCTCTTTTCACCTACATTTATAGTGCTTCCCTTGATTTACTTAAGTGGTAAGAGAACCCCATCCATTCCTTTACTTATTTTTACCGAATTTGACACTTACAAGTGATTGTTCACCACCAACTAAGAGGAAATTTTTATAAAGTTTTAAATCAGTAAATTATGGCTTATTATTGAAGGTTTTGAAATGTTTATGGGTGTGTATGTGTGTCGTGTATATATGTATATATGTATTTGTTCATATCTTGCAAAATGTTATGATTTACGACTTGATCTTGGCATGTAAAACAAATGTTTATTATGGTTAGTTTCAAATAGTAAATTAGGATATATTATTGTATAAAAGCATGATAGATTATGGACTGATCATTGATTTGTTGATTTAGGTGTTTATTGCTTAAAATTGTCATTAAAATGCATGTTTAAATTTGGGTTTTGAGCAAGGATTAAAAGGATTATTGAAATCTGAAAATAATGTGATAAATGTGATGTATTTTGGCTATAATAATCTGTTCTAAAAGTATATCATGTGTTGGGATGATTGGCTAAATAGTGGACTAGCTTATGATGCTTAAAAGTACGCTAAAACGGTGAATTTATATCATAAAAAGGAAATTGTTAAAAATCTGGAGCTTTGGCAGTAACTTGATGATATTTCATGTTTAAAACTTAGATTTTTAGTTATATGTATGAATCTTGGTGTTTGGATGCATTTCGTTAGGTTTTACGGTAAACTAGTCGTAAAAATCGACTATTTTTTGTATGAAAAATAAGTGTTCTATCAATATAATTTTGAGCAGAAAGTTTGGTCATATTTTATGGATTATTTACAGCATTTATGTTATAAATTGATTAACGTCATTAACATGTTTCTATATGCATTATTTGACTATTTGATTACCTCGTATGCGTAGAAATTGCCATGTTTTAGGTACATTGATGCTAATGTGATGAAAGATTGTTTTGATTCATGAAACATGGTTTGTCAATTATGATTTCATGTTACGAGATGATATGTGGTCACTAGTATTGGTAAATTGAGAATTTGACTAATAAAAATTGACCGTTTCACTTAAATAATGTGCATATGCAAGTAGTATGATTTGGGTATGTCCACATATGATCTAGGACTTATGTACATAAGTATGAATGTTTTTATGTGCTATTTGGTTATAATTTCACATTTTGATCGTTGATTAGCATTTTATCTAAGGGTGCGTAATCCATCATTTTCGTAAAGTCTTAACCGAGTGTCGAAGTCACCAACGGTTCTCGTAAATAAATATTTTCTTAAAAATATTATAAGTCTAGTAGGTTGTATGAACAACTTACTTGTAAGACTTGAGTTCAATTATTAAAATGTCTATCTTATTTAGGGCACTATTAGGTCCGACCGGCGCTCGTGGGCGTAGTTGCTAGTACTTGTCAATTTCAATTGTTCCTTGCTCAAGGTGAGTTTTCACGGCCCCTCTTTGAATTATCTTAATCGTTTATAAAATATGGGAGAAGAACATGCTTTCGTTCGTTTATCATAATACTTGACTTACTTATGTGTTTGTGTGATTGTCTCGAGTAAGGGCATTTATATATGTGTATATATATATTCCTGTAAATCGTTCATGAATAGCCCCGCCGTTATAATCATTAGCCTCTTATTGGCCACAGGGTATATTGATAGATCTATTTGGGTATGACCACCCACTCTCGTGATTAGTAGCGCTAATCGGTCGTTTGTACGAGAGAGTATATTTTGAAAGGTTTTGTGGGGAGATATTGTATATTTCGTGTCTCGGTTTGATTATAAGCTCTAGGTACTATCATCTTGTTGTATCCCTTGCAAGCTTACAACTTATCACATGTTAGTCAAAAGTTGCATGATTTTTCGGTTAGTAATTATTTAAACCTATGAAACTCGCTCAACTTTTTGTTGATGTTTTTAAACATGTTTTTTCAGGAAAATAGATGCAAGAACGCGCGGCATGAAAAATGGGCTTTTGGCAAACGCTTCACATGGGAAATTCATTTGGGACTATTTTTTGTAATATGATCCGCCTTGTATCGGATCATTAAACTTATGTTCAAACTTAATTTTATCTTATGTAAGACTTATTTTCTCTAATTTATAAATAAAAGTGTTTGCTATTATATTATGGGCTCCAACTTATGTTACCACCATGCTTTCATAAACATTTCCGCTGCAATTCGTTGTCTTGGGGTGTGACAGTTAAGTTGGTATCAGAGCCCATGGTTATAGCGAACTAGAAAATATTTTTCTTAAAAATCTAGTCTATAACTAATAAAAAAAAGGGGTAAAAGAGTTTTTGGGTTAAGAAGCGTTTTTTTTCAAACCGCGTGCATCTTAGTTAGGTATGAGTATATTTTTTTTTCCTTATATCTAAATACTTAATTGTTTGCATGCGTATGTGCTTACAAGTTATTCGTTTATTTCTTAATAGTTTGCATGCGTATGTGCTTACAAATTTTCCTCTCTATTTGTTTCGTGCCTTAATATGTTGCATACGTATGTGCTTATATTATGGGCTAGTTATTTACACTGCGTAAATATTTTCGTGTCACAGATGACTTCTCTTTCTCCGATTATTCCAATCTCATCAGACGACGAGCCGGAGTTCTCACCAGTTTCACCCATGTCACCAGACTCGGTCCTCGATGGCTTTGCAACCCACATGGCCGAGGATGCTGATCATCCAGATAATCGAAATGGGTGGACACAAGAATCAGAAGAAGAAGAAGAGGCCCCTTTGGAACTTACACCTGTGACCCCTACTGCTGACAGCCCTGTATACGAGGGCGAGGACGTTGCTATTGCCGTTGAGCCACCTAGGCCAATGACAGGGGCATTACGTCTTCCATTTCCCCATTCTTTTCGTGAGTCTCCTAGGGGTGCGCTGTTTAAAATGACTGCTAGAAAATCTGTATCACCAGTTAAGAAAAGAAAAATGGATGAAAGGGAAAATGAATCGGCTACGGTTGGTTACATAGTGGAGCATCCTCCACAAAAGACGAGGGCCTTTGTTGCAAGGCGTTGGGGTTGGCTATCTGAGCGTGTGCAAGAATGGACCAATGAAGAGGGTGTCCCCAATATTCGTTGTGTTGGAGAGTCCTCCTCCTCGAGGGTATTACCCCTCACAGGCCAACCCATTGAGCGGACAGTTCCATTATTAGCCGCTAGGTGTGCCCGTGAGGATACTAGGATGGATTCTATGGGAGCCAAAGTTGATCGTGTTGACCGTAGGTCTGAGAGGATTAGTGATCATGTTAAGGCAGTGAGTAGCGACCAGGTGAAGACGCGTGACGAGATTACTGAGTTAAAGAAGAGGACGGATGAGTGCGAGAGAGTGACTGAGCAGGCTAGGTTGGTGGCTGAAAATGCCACACTTAGAGCCGCAGCAGCGGAAGTTAGGGAAGCCGAGGCTCTGCAGCGTATGGACACACTCGAAGAGCGCCTCGAGGCTACACTAGCCCTAGCTGTAGCATGTGTTTTCCTTGCTGCTACTATTGCTCATGTCGGTGTTGTCACCCGTCGTACTCGTTAGTTATTGGTGGTTGTTCCTTTTGGGATTATTTATGTCATTTCATGTACTGTATTGGTGAACTTGAGGGTTGGTTGTATGCCATACCCATTTTTGGTTGTCATTCTAGTTTAAAATGATGTTGTCAAGTCAAACATTATCTATTATGGAAATGACATGAATTATCTTTTGGTTTTATGCGTTGTGCTTATTTCTTTTCCTTACTTACGGGCATGATTTAATCAAATATTGCGTATGATATTGTCGTAATTATCTTGTTTCGTATGTATTAGAGTGAAAATGGCACCAAGACGTGAAACTAGTAGAACGATGCTTCCAGCCACTGCTGAAGAGTTGAATCAAGTGATTACTCAACATGTGAATGCTGCTCTTGCCCAATTTGCTGCTACTCATGGTGTTCAAGCGAACCAAGGTATGCCAAACTCTCCTAATGATGCTTTATAGCACCAATGGATGATGTTTTTGTAGGGTTCCAAGTAACTGTTCTTGTATAACCACTTATTGAGAAATGGTTTGTACTTGTGAAAACAGGGAACCCGAACGAGGGCTGTTCGTACAAGACTTTTCAAGCGTGCCAACCACGATCTTTCTCTGGAACAGAAGGCCCCGTGGGAATCGTTCGTTGGATCGAGAAGATGGAGTCCGTAGTGGTCATAAGCAACTGCACTCCTGCTCAACGTGTAAAGTATGCATCAAGTTGCTTTCAAGACGAAGCATTAACCTGGTGGAACACCCAAGTACAGGGGCTCGGTGAAGCGAATGCTTATGGTCTCAATTGGAATCAACTGAGGGAAATGTTGATGCATGAATACTGCCCGCGCAATGAGATCCAGAAGATTGAAGTTGAATTTTGGAACTTGACTATGATTGATGCTGAAGTTTGAGAGTACACTACCCAGTTTCATCAGATGGCAAGGCTTGTACCCCATCTTGTCACCCCTGAGCCGAAAAGGATTGAGCGTTATATTTGGGGGTTGGCACCTCAAATTCATGGTATGGTGACATCAGCAAACCCCACAACCATTCAGGATGCTGTGCAACTGGCACACACTTTAGCTGATGATGCGGTTCGTACTTGACTATTGAAGAAGGGTAGTACTGGGAAAACGCCAATGGAAGCTTGTGAGGAGAAAGGAAAGTGGTCTAATGAAGGGAAGCGTAAGTGGACTGAAGCTTCTGGGAGCCGTGTTAATAACTTTCAGAACAAGAAGAAGAATCCGGGAAGGATGTTTGCAGCAAATATTACTGAACCAAGAAGGAATAGGGGTCCAAGCCCTAAATGTAACAAGTGTGGTTACTTTCACACCGGCACATGCAATGTCTGCGCTCGTTGCAACAAGTTTGGGCACCAAGCCCCAACCTGCCGTGTGAAGTTAACTGTGAAGAAGGAAGAACCAAACTCTGGTTGTTTCGAATGTGGTGTTGTTGGGCATTTTAAGAAAGACTGCCCAAAACTGAAGAATAATGAAGCCCGTGGCAGAGCCTTTGTGATGGACGGAAAGAAGGCGAAGAAGGACCCGTCAGTTATTAGTGGTACGTTTCTCGTTAATAACCATTATGCTTGCGTTTTATTTCATACTGGAGCTGATAGAAGTTTTGTTTCTAAAAACTTTGAACCTCTCCTGAGCTCGCAGTCAAGTAAATTAAATGTTAAATATTCGATAGAGTTAGCTAACGGTAAATTAATAGAAACAAATGAAGTGTTTCGTGGGTGCAATTTACGTTTAGGAGATCATACGTTTAGTATTGACCTTCTGCCAGTAGAACTTGGAAGTTTCGATGTTGTTATTGGCATGGATTGGTTATCAAAGAATCATGCGGAGATTGTGTGCTCCGAAAAGATAGTCCAATTAGCACTCCCAAGCGGCAAGGTGCTGAAGATTCACTATGATGAAGGCGCACAAGTATTTGCGAAAGGGATATCCGGCATTCTTAACTCACGTGGTTGACATTAGAATGGAAGAAAAGAAGCTTGAAGAAATCCCGATAGTCCGTGATTATCCGGAAGTGTTCCCCGAGGAATTGCCTGGTTTGCCGCCGCAAAGACAAGTTGAGTTTAAAATAGATCTAGTGCCAGGAGCCGCCCCAATTGCTCGATCTCCTTATCGTTTGGCGCCGTCCGAAATGCAAGAGTTATCCAAGCAATTGCAAGAATTGTTGGACAAAGGCTTCATAAGACCGAGTTTCTCGCCCTGGGGAGCGCCGGTTTTATTTGTGAAAAAGAAGGACGGATCAATGAGGATGTGTATCGACTATAGAGAGTTGAATAAACTTACTGTCAAAAATCGGTATCCTTTGCCAAGGATTGATGACTTGTTCGACCAACTACAAGGTTCGAGTTATTACTCGAAGATTGATTTGCATTCTGGTTACCATCAATTGAGAATCATTGATGAAGATGTTCCGAAGACTGCGTTCCGAACACGGTATGGTCACTATGAATTTTTGGTCATGCCCTTTGGGTTTACCAATGCCCCTGCTGTATTCATGGATCTCATGAATAGGGTGTGTCGCCCGTACTTAGACAAATTCGTTATAGTATTCATTGATGACATACTCATCTATTCGCAAACAAAAGAGGAGCATGAGCAACATTTGAAGCTGATTTTGGAGTTGCTAAGGAATGAGAAGCTCTATGCAAAGTTCTCAAAGTGTGAGTTCTGGGTCCGAGAAGTTTATTTTCTTGGACACGTGATCAATGAGAAGGGCATTCACGTGGATCCAGCAAAGATTGAGGCAATTAAGAATTGGGAAGCGCCTAAAAGTCCAACCGAGGTTCGACAATTCCTAGGTTTGGCAGGTTATTACCGAAAGTTCATTGAGAATTTTTCCAAAATAGCACAGCCTATGACGCAAAAGGAAAAGGAATTCGTTTGGAGTGAAAAACAAGAAACAGCCTTTCAGTTGCTGAAACAAAAGTTATGCAGTGCCCCTATCTTGTCTCTTCCTGAAGGGACGGATGGTTTTGTAGTATACTGTGATGCCTCACGACAAGGACTCGGATGTGTTTTGATGCAGAATGGAAAAGTTATAGCTTATGCTTCGCGCCAGCTAAAAGTGCACGAACAAAATTACGTAACTCATGATTTGGAATTATGTGCCGTAGTGTTCGCACTTAAGATTAGGAGGCATTACCTTTATGGTACTAAATGCACAATATTTACTGATCACAAAAGTCTCCAGCACATCTTTGATCAAAAGGAGTTGAGTATGAGGCAGAGACGTTGGGTGGAATTGCTCAATGACTACGATTGTGATATCCGTTATCACCCAGGCAAGGCTAATGTCGTGGCCGATGCTTTGAGTAGGAAAGAGCGAGTTAAGCCTTTACGGGTGCGTGCACTGGGGCTGACCATTCATTCAAACCTCGCAGCACAAATTTGTGATGTACAACATGAAGCTTTGAAGGAAGAAAATTTGAAGAATGAGAATCTCATTGGTATGGCTAGAGAATTAGTGCCCAAGTCTGATGATACCTTGTACTTTATGGATAGAGTATGGGTACCCCTTATTGGGAACCTACGTAAATTGGTTATGGACGAAGCACATAAATCCAGGTATTCGATTCATCCAGGATCGGATAAGATGTATAAGGATCTCAAAGAGCACTATTGGTGGCCAAACATGAAGGGTGACATTGCTACATATGTTGGTAAATGTTTGACTTGCGCGAAAGTCAAAGCTGAGCACCAAAAACCGTCTGGACTTCTTCAACAACCTATGATTCCGCAGTGGAAATGGGATCGTATTGCCATGGATTTCATCACCAAGTTACCCCACACTCGTAGTTGCTATGATGCCATTTGGGTAATTGTGGATCGTTTGACGAAATCAGCGCATTTCCTACCCATTAAAGGATCCTATCGTATGAAGAAATTATCCAACATTTATATTAAAGAAGTAGTGGCTAGGCATGGTGTGCTATTGTCGATCATTTCGGATAGAGATAGCCGATTTACGTCAAGGTTTTGGAAAGCCCTACAAGAAGCCTTAGGTATTCGCTTGGATATGAGCACAGCTTATCATCCGCAGAGTGATGGCCAAAGTGAAAGGATCATCCAAATTTTAGATGACATGCTTCGAGCCTGTGTAATTGATTTTGGTGGAAGTTGGGATACTCATCTACCGTTGGCTGAGTTTTCCTACAATAACAGCTACCAAACCAGCTTGAAGGCCGCTCCGTTTGAAGCTTTGTATGGTAGAAAATGTCGTTCCCCACTTTGTTGGGCAGAAGTTGGAGATAAGCAATTAACTGGACCTGCACTTATCCAAGAGACTACTGATAAGGTTTTTAAGATCCGAGATCGGTTGAAAGTCGCTTTGGATAGGCAAAAGAAGTATGCCGATAGAAGAAGAAAGCCGTTAGAATTCCGGATAGGAGATAAAGTTATGTTGAAAGTCTCTCCTTGGAAGGGGGTTGTTAGGTTTGGTAAGCATGATAAGCTTAGCCCCCGCTATATCGGTCCTTATAAGATTATTGCTCGCATTGGCCCAGTTGCTTACCGACTCGAGTTGCCGCAAGAATTAAGCGGAGTGCACAACGTGTTTCATGTTTCCAATCTGAAAAAGTGTCTAGCCGACGAGACACTCATGATACCTCCTAATGAAGTTCGTGTCGATGACAAACTTCATATTCGTGATGAACCCGTGGAAATCATGGATTGGATTGTTCACAAGTTAAAACGTAGTTGCATCAAGTTGGTAAAAGTACGGTGGAATTCGAAGCGTGGTCCCGAGTTTACGTGGGAACGTGAAAATGAGATGAGGCAGAAGTACCCGCATTTGTTCAAGTCTGTTCGTAACCAAACTGTATAGTTGAAAATTTCGGGACGAAATTTCTTAAAGGAGGGAAGGCTGTGACATTCGACGATTTTCAGGTTAATTACCTTTAAGCCCTTATACGCATCGTAAATTAATTATACGCATATTAGACTTAATTTTAGTCAATTAGGATATTATAAATTCTAGCAAAGCCCTTCGTTTACAAGAATTGGCATTTCGGAAATTTCGGTACCGCGTATCGGTAAAATGCCCGTAATACGAGCCGGTAACGACCCGGTAAGATAAAAATATCCGTTTGTGTCAAAAATTACTTGAATAAAAATTAAATTGGTGGATTATATGTGAAAATTATGTGCTACTTATTAATTGTTGCATTTGGTAATTTTTATCGCGTTTTACCGGTACTTTAACCGTTTGGCGCACCGGAAGTGTTAAAAATTCACTTTTAGTAAAAATTATGATCTTTATCAATTATGATAGAGAAAAACTAGTAGTTAATTTATATAATTTTTATTTGGTGAGAAACCATGCTTAAAATGGTTTATTTTTATAAAAGGTTGGTTTTTATACAAAGAATTACCTACTTATGGGGATTTTTATAAAAATGGTCTTCTAGAAGCCCTTCCCCTTTAAAAATCTGCTAAAAAATGTGGGTCCCACCTACCACAAATAATCAAATCTAATCTAATTATTTTACCCAAGATTACACATTTGCTTAAAACCAATCTTACATACCAAATCCTCATCATTTCTTTGCATGAACACCCATTGGACCAACTCCCCTCTCTCCCTCCCTCTTGAGTTCGAAAACCAGCCCCCCTCCCCCTATTTATACCCTTCAACTCTTGCAACAAATCTCCACACCATCTCCAAGCATTTTCTCCCAAAGTTCTTAAGTATTCTTGAAGTTTTTATGGTGTTTTGAGTCTTGGAGTCTCTTGGAGGTGAATTTCCAGCAGAAAATACTCTCTTTTCACCTACATTTATAGTGCTTCCCTTGATTTACTTAAGTGGTAAGAGAACCCCATCCATTCCTTTACTTATTTTTACCGAATTTGACACTTACAAGTGATTGTTCACCACCAACTAAGAGGAAACTTTTATAAAGTTTTAAATCAGTAAATTATGGCTTATTATTGAAGGTTTTGAAATGTTTATGGGTGTGTATGTGTGTCGTGTATATATGTATATATGTATTTGTTCATATCTTGCAAAATGTTATGATTTACGACTTGATCTTGGCATGCAAAACAAATGTTTATTATGGTTAGTTTCAAATAGTAAATTAGGATATATTATTGTATAAAAGCATGATAGATTATGGACGGATCATTGATTTGTTGATTTAGGTGTTTATTGCTTAAAATTGTCATTAAAATGCATGTTTAAATTTGGGTTTTGAGCAAGGATTAAAAGGATTATTGAAATCTGAAAATAATGTGATAAATGTGATGTATTTTGGCTATAATAATCTGTTCTAAAAGTATATCATGTGTTGGGATGATTGGCTAAATAGTGGACTAGCTTATGATGCTTAAAAGTACGCTAAAACGGTGAATTTATATCATAAAAAGGAAATTGTTAAAAATCTGGAGCTTTGGCAGTAACTTGATGATATTTCATGTTTAAAACTTAGATTTTTAGTTATATGTATGAATCTTGGTGTTTGGATGCATTTCGTTAGGTTTTACGGTAAACTAGTCGTAAAATCGACTATTTTTTGTATGAAAAATAAGTGTTCTATCAATATAATTTTGAGCAGAAAGTTTGGTCATATTTTATGGATTATTTACAGCATTTATGTTATAAATTGATTAACGTCATTAACATGTTTCTATATGCATTATTTGACTATTCGATTACCTCGTATGCGTAGAAATTGCCATGTTTTAGGTACATTGATGCTAATGTGATGAAAGATTGTTTTGATTCATGAAACATGGTTTGTCAATTATGATTTCATGTTACGAGATGATATGTGGTCACTAGTATTGGTAAATTGAGAATTTGACTAATAAAAATTGACTGTTTCACTTAAATAATGTGCATATGCAAGTAGTATGATTTGAGTATGTACACATATGATCTAGGACTTATGTACATAAGTATGAATGTTTTTATGTGCTATTTGGTTATAATTTCACATTTTGATCGTTGATTAGCATTTTATCTAAGGGTGCGTAATCCATCATTTTCATAAAGTCTTAACCGAGTGTCGAAGTCACCAACGGTTCTCGTAAATAAATATTTTCTTAAAAATATTATAAGTCTAGTAGGTTGTATGAACAACTTACTTGTAAGACTTGAGTTCAATTATTAAAATGTCTATCTTATTTAGGGCACTATTAGGTCCGACCGGCGCTCGTGGGCGTAGTTGCTAGTACTTGTCAATTTCAATTGTTCCTTGCTCAAGGTGAGTTTTCACGGCCCCTTTTTGAATTATCTTAATCGTTTATAAAATATGGGGGAAGAACATGCTTTCGTTCGTTTATCATAATACTTGACTTACTTATGTGTTTGTGTGATTGTCTTGAGTAAGGGCATTTATATATGTGTATATATATATATATTCGTGTAAATCGTTCATGAATAGCCCCGCCGTTATAATCATTAGCCTCTTATGGGCCACAGGGTATATTGATAGATCTATTTTGGTATGACCACCCACTCTCGTGATTAGTAGCGCTAATCGGTCGTTTGTACGAGAGAGTATATTTTGAAAGGTTTTGTGGGGACATATTGTATATTTCGTGTCTCGGCTTGATTATAAGCTCTAGGTACTATCATCTTGTTGTATCCCTTGCAAGCTTACAACTTATCACATGTTAGTCAAAAGTTGCATGATGTTTCGGTTAGTAATTATTTAAACCTGTGAAACTCGCTCAACTTTTTGTTGATGTTTTTAAGCATGTTTTTTAGGAAAATAGATGCAAGAACGCGCGGTCATGAAAAATGGGCTTTTGGCAAACGCTTCACATGGGAAATTCATTTGGGACTATCTTTTGTAATATGATCCGCCTTGTATCGGATCATTAAACTTATGTTCAAACTTAATTTTATCTTATGTAAGACTTATTTTCCCTAATTTATAAATAAAAGTGTTTGCTATTATATTATGGGCTCCAACTTATGTTACCACCATGCTTTCATAAACATTTCCGCTGCAATTCGTTGTCTTGGGGTGTGACAGTTATGTCAGTGGGTAAGAAGTCATACTGTCTGGTGATAACTGATGACTACACCAGATTCTCATCGGTATACTTCTTGGGAACAAAAGATGAAACTGCTGAAATTCTCAAATCCTACATCCTTAGGGTAGAGAATCAAAGCAATCAGAAGGTAAAGATAATAAGGTGTGATCAGGGCACAGAGTTCAAGAACCACACTTTGAACTGTTTCTGTGAGAGCAAGGGAATAGAAAGGCAATACAGTGCTCCAAGAACTCCTCAAGAAAATGCAGTTGCTGAAAGAAGAAACATAACTCTAATTGAGTCAGCAAGATCTATGTTGGCTGACTCAAAACTGCCTCTCACATTCTTGGTAGAAGTAGTAAGCACAGCCTGCTATGTGTAAAATAGAGTTCTCATAGTCAAGCCTCTCAACAAGACACCTTATGAACTATGGTTCCAAAGAGTTCCCTACATTGGATTTCTAAAACCTTTTAGATGTCCATGCACAATTCTGATCACACATGGGGTTCTTCCTAAGTTTGGTGCCAAATCTGATGAAGGATATTTTGTGGTCTATTCCTCTCAATCCAAGGCCTACAGAGTATTCAACTCAAGAACAAGAATTATGGAAGAATCAGCCAATGTGGAATGTAGAGAACACATTGTTTGTGATTAGGGAAAACGCCCACACTGGCTTTTTGACATAGACTCCTTCTCCCAAATATTTGAGCCTCTCATCTTCTCAAATATGGAATCTACCTCTTCTTAAGCACCTGCTTCCACATTCTCCTCTGACTATAGACTGGATTTTCCTAAATCTTCTATCAGTCTGAAAAGACCATCCATTGATCCTCCATCTGTTATGGAAGCCATTGAAGCAAGTGAAGCCAGAACCAGACTCTCCAATGTCACCAGCAGCAGCCTGTCTGAAAATAAAAATTTGAATGAAGACTCTTCGGTAAATGCTATAGATGCTGCAAATAAAGTGCTGATAATACTGATGTAGTTGTGATATTGAAGAATCTTCAACCATGAATGAAGAAATCCCTTATCAAAATCAATGCAATCTTGAGCAAGGGATACAGCTGGAGGTGGTAACAGCACAAAGGATCAACAAGGAACATCCTCTAGAAAATATTATTGGCCAAGTTCACCAAGGAGTTCTAACAAGAAGCAAATCTCATGAGGCCAATATATGTTTGTTTTCATGTTTTCTATCTCAGGTGGAACCCGAGAAGATAGATGAAGCTCTGAAACACAGCAGTTGGATTGAGGCAATGTAGGAAGAGTTGCTGCATTTCAAGAGACAGGATGTCTGGAAACTTGTTAATCTTCCACCTGGTCAATCTGCCATTGGCACAAGATGGGTATTCAGGAACAAGCAAGATGAGAGAGGCATTGTAGTCAAGAACAAAGCCAGACTTGTAGCTCAAGGCTAAACTCAGGAAGAGAGAATTGACTATGATGAAGTCTTTGCTCCTGTTGCCAGGCTGGAGGCCATCAGAATCTTCCTGGAATTTGTTGTATCCAAGAATTTCATGGTCTATCAAATGGATGTCAAGAGTGCCTTTCTGTATGGGAAGATTGGTGAAGAAGTATATGTCAAA
Organism: Smallanthus sonchifolius; assembly: GCA_023525975.1. NCBI lineage: Eukaryota > Viridiplantae > Streptophyta > Magnoliopsida > Asterales > Asteraceae > Smallanthus > Smallanthus sonchifolius. The sequence goes on from CM042033.1 coordinate 43,562,341, forward strand.
CAGCCTCCAGGCTTTGTAGATCCTGCACATCCTAACCAAGTGTTCAAACTAGACAAAGCTTTGTATGGCTTACATCAAGCCCCAAGAGCCTGGTATGAAACTTTGTCTGGATATCTACTAAGCAACAACTTCAGAAGAGGTGCCATTGACAAGACCTTGTTTATCAAAGATGAAGGGGGAGAAATCTTACTAGTACAAATCTACGTAGATGATATCATCTTTGGATCAATAAGGAAGAATTTGTGTAAAGACTTTGAGATCCTGATGCACTTAAAGTTTGAAATGAGTTCAATGGGTGAACTAAATTTCTTTCTGGGTCTTCAAGTCAAACAAGTTCCAAATGGAATCTTCATCAGCCAATCCAAATATGTCAAGAGCATTATGGAAATATTCAAGATGGCTGACTGCCCTGCTGCAAGAACCCCTATGCAAGTGCACCATCAGCTGACTCCATACAAAGATGGTCAAGACACTAATCAACATCAGTATCGTGCGATGATAGGGTCTCTCATGTATCTCACTGCCTCAAGGCCAGATATCATGTTTGTAGTATGTCTCTGTGCAAGATTCCAAGCAGCTCCAAAGATTTCACATGTTCAAGATGTCAAGAGAATTTTTAGATACCTAAAGGGAGCACCAAGACTTGGGCTATGGTACTCTAAAATTGATAAATTCAATTTGTATGCATACACCGACAGTGATTATGGGGGATGCAACTTGGACAAAAGTCCACAACAGGGGGATGTCAGTTTCTGGGAGGGAGACTGATTTCATGGCAGTGCAAGAAGCAAACATGTGTTTCCACTTCTACAGCAGAAGCAGAATATATTGCAGCTTCAAGTGGTTATGCACAAGTCATCTGGATACAAAATCAAATGCTGGAACTCCAATTCACATTGACAACATAAGTGCTATATCAATCACAAACAATCTGGTGCAACACTCCAAGACAAAGCACATTGACATCAGGTATCACTTCATAAGAGATCAAGCTGAGAAAAAGAGAATTATTTTAACCAAATTTCATACCAATGAGCAATATGCTAATTTGTTTACAAAACCTTTTGATGAAGCTAGATTTAGATATTTAATTGAATCTATTGGTATGACGAACTTTGATTAAAATATGTCTCTAAAATTTTGTTTTTTGTAAATGTGTTTGTCTTTTGTTATAAATGAAAGTTATAAGTCAGCAGCATCCATTTCTTGCTGCTGACAGGTTTAATCATCAGCAGGAAAGAATTTGCCACTGACTGCTTTAAGTTATCAGCAGGAACAAGTTTCTAGCAGATAGCTTTAAGGCTGTCAGCAACAACATCCTTGCTGCAGATCATTGCATCCATCAGCAGCAATTGAGTTTGTTGTTGACAGACTTAACCATCCGCCGCCACCAAGCTTACTGCTGACAGACTTAACCATCTGCAGTAACCAAGTTTGCTGCTGATGGGCAAAAAAATAAGTCTAAATTAACTTTTACCCGATGTAAAAATTCCTTCAGTCTTTACCATGACTGATATAGTGTATTACAGTTGTAACAGTAAAAAGTGAATGAGGTTGTACTGTACAAGTAAGTTTGCTTTTTCCCTCCTCTTCCGTTATAACTCAAATCAATTTCTCCATAACCTCTTCACATTCAATTTCACTATAACCCTCATCATTTTCTCTCAAAACTCCATAAGCATTCAAAGCCTTCCATACTTAACCACCTTTCAAAACATTCATCCTTCCCTCCAAACCCAACAAATGGCAGAGGTAGACATAAACCGTCCCGATGATAAGTTTTCTCCATACCAAAACCTCACAGCATACTTAATAAAAGGGAAGAAGTCCGAGGGGTTTGATGATATGATTGATTTTCTTTGTCGATCAAAGATATATTTTTCCCTAACCGTCAACCCTACCATATACATCCATCATATGGAGGATTTTTGGAACACCGCCGTCTACTCTACCGAACAGGGGATTCCCCAAATCCAAGCCATGGAAGACGGCAAAGATATATGAGGACCTTTGTATCCATAGGGTACACTGGAAATCAGAATGAGTACACAATAGAGAAGGCACTGATGGGCCCCCCATGGAAGTATCTATGCCACACTCTTCTACAATGCATATCTCAAAAGAGAAGTGGATGGAATCAAGTGAGCTCTGCACTTGCCTCTGCTGTTCACGGTATGGTTACTGGCCAAGGATTCAACTTTGCACATCCCATCTTTGAAGGTTTAAGATACAAACTTCAAGAGGGTGCAAAGCAGCAATTTTATATGTACCCAAGGTTCTTGCAGGAGGTTTTTAACAAAGAATTAAAAGAGCTTTCAAAACCTACAAAAATCTATCTTATGCTGGGTCATAAAAGTAACATTTTTCAAAGTATGAGAACTGTTTCCAAAAAGTTATCAGGGGTCAATGTTCCATTGTTATCTACAATGATGAACATTCAAAGTACCCAAGGTGACAGTTCAGCAATCCTAGCTGATACTGATCCCACACCCTCCTCTTCACATCCTGAACTACAATCTGCTTCCACCGTTCGAACCCCTGTGCATACTACTAAGGATGTTGTAGGTCCTCATGGAACTTCTACAGATCGTTCTCGTGATAATACGTGTCGTTAACTCGGATTGTGGAATCCAACGAATCAATGATTGCATACCCAAAAGACAATAGAGACAATCAAGTAAATAACATTCACGCTTATATTCCAATTCTCAATACAGTTTACAGACTCAATCGTTCAATTCTGTTCGCTTTCTGATCGATACTCAAACTGACTCTGTAAACATCTATATATAGACATCTGACCTGTATTAGGCGAACTTAACAAGTTCGCCTCTAACAAACTAAGCGAACTTAACAAGTTCGCCTCAGATAGACTTAAGCGAACTTAACAAGTTCGCCTCTGTTTGACGTTCGCCTCTAGCATAAATTGCATAAACACTTAGAACATTTACATTACAAAAACATAAAGACATTAGATCTAAACTATTACAAAGCTTTTGTCATTACAAACTATGTCCTAACAGACCCCCCCTTGACAATAGCTTGATCTTCAGTCTTCTGTCTTTATGATGAGGTCTTCCAATTATCCGGTAATCTGCTGCCTGCATGCACTCCATATCTTCTACATATCTCCAACACTCTCTTCTACTACAATCCTTGTTCTTTCCATTCATTAGTGTACATGATCTCATTCTTTCTCAATGTCCTCTGATATTTCTTTGAAAAATTAATAAGATTCATTGCGTCATAGAAACACACAATGACCTTATTGTCTTCGTCTTCAATCCTTGCTTCACCAGTATTAACATCGACATACCACCATTTCATATTCCCAAGGAAATCTTGAGGAATCTTCTTCAATGGTATCTTGTGTATAACACGTACTGGTTTGAACTTGTACTTCCAGGTCACTTTCCCAGTCTTTTGATCTATGTTCTTCACTCTCTTTCCTTTTTGAGGCTTTAGCTTTTCATACTTCCCCGAACCACCTTCTCTCTTGATCAGATTTGCAATCACATCAGCTAAACCAATCTTGGATCTATTAATAATTGGCTTTGAAGCTAGACCATTCATTTCACACCTTGGAAAGGTATTGAAATACTTGATCCTCGGCTATAAGTACTGAACACCATTAGATCTTTTAATAGCAAATAATTTTGTGTCATTATCATAAAACCAACTTATGATTCTTCCTACACACCTCTCTTTATTCATATATTTTCTTTCTGAGCAGGTTGTGCTTGAGACTTGGGTAGCACCTTCATCCAGCTATTTACAACTTCTCTCCACTGTTCTCTAGTCATTCCTGTATTTCTGTACATCACAGGTTCTTCATTCACCTTTGGAGACTCAGTGTGAGTAGTATCAGCTTCAGCATCTTTATTGGATTGAATGTTTTCATCATCAGTATCAATCTTAGAATCAGCAGTATCTTCAGGCAGTGTGATGTCTTCAAAAGAGTCCATAGAATCCGTTACTCCTTCATAAGTGAACTCAGGAATAACATCATCTTGGATGAAGTTATAAGGGACATTAAGACCATCACAGCCTTCATAAGTCACTTTATCTTGACCTTTCTCTATCTCTATCTCCACTATCTCTCCTTCTTCTATTTCATTATCCGACACATCATCTTCTATGTCATTGAATAATTCATCAATGTCATCAAGACATGCTATCTTTTCAGCTTCTTCCTCCTCAAACTCTGCAAAGAACTCCAATAATAAAATTTCTTCTTCATTAACTCCAGAAGTATCTTTGTTTCCTTCAATGGATTGTGATGTCGACTCCCCCTGAACTTTAGATATAGGATTAACGTCAGCGTATTGACGATCACCCTCAATATTACCAGAAGGATCATTGTCTTCATCATGTCTTTGAATAGAATCAGTGTGACATGTATCACGTATCCTTAACTCCCCCTGAGCGTCAAGACGCTCAACAAGTTTGGACACTAATGCCTGCATGGCAGCAATCTGCGTAGCTTGAGTCTGAATCACTAGTTGTCTTTGAGTATCAGTAGATAGAAGAGTATCCACCCGAGTTTGTAAAGCAAGCACTTGAGATTCAAGGAAAGTAATCCTATCAGAATCAGAAGGCTTGGAAGGACCAGCCGAAGATTGAGGAACCGAATGACTAGGAGTAGGAATAATCACAGGACGAACAGGAGTTAGAACAGGAGATTGATCTTTAGAACTTGGAGGTGTTACAATTAAGGAAGCAACAAAAGTAGCATCCTCTACACCCTGTGAAGATTGAGCAGCAATAATTGAAGCAGACATAAGTTTTTGAGTTTTAGGATCCGGATTAAAATCACTATCAGAACTCTCATCCACCAATGTTCTTTTTCCATGTACTGAACCGGAAGGAGGATCCCGAACAGACTTACGTCTTTGTCTTCTGGCTGTAGATTTAAGACGTTTACCAGCATTAGCCAATGGTATACTAGCCAACCTTTCATAATGATCTGAGGGAAAATCTCTAGATTCATCAGCTTCAGTTTCTTCAAAAATAGGTAAAATCGTATCACTTGAGCTAGAACTCGACTCATTATCTGTCACCACATTCCCTTGAGTTTCATGAACGGGTGATTTCACAGCGTCATCAACGAAATCATCCATATTCATACCTAGATCTTGTTCATGTTCATGAACGACCTCTTCAGGAACAGGTTCATTAACAAATATATCAACCTGAGCTTGTTGAATTGGAACTTGTTCTTGAATAGGAATTTGTTGTTGTACGGGAACTTGTTGTTGTTGAACTAATACTGGTTGTTGAATAGGTTGTTGTTATTGTTGTTGAACATTCAGTCCTTGCCCTTAAGCTATCTCATCAGGATGAAACCAGTTGTCATTCGGTGGTTCAACATAATCAGGATTGATTAAGTGACCAAACAATGGAGTATTAACAGGAATCAACGCTGCATTCTGTTGTTTCACCTTAGTGCAATCAGTAAAGACACGCTTGGACATTGGAGTCAATGTTAAACGAATCGGATGCTGTGGGAGATTAGGAAGAAGATGATTCAGAATCATCTGGATAAACCGAGGATACATAAGAAATCCTTTACCTTCAGCAGGTGTGATTTGCATAACCATCTCTCGATAAACATAGCGTGCAAAATTGAATCGCTTATTCAAAGTCAAAGCTACCATAACAGCTTGAAGAGCAGTCTTTAACCCATCTGTACCAGCTTTACGAGGATATAGGCATTGTATAATCACATGCATGAAATATCTCCATTCACCCACCAAACCACCTTTACGAGCTTGTGAATCATTAGGTTTTCCACGGTAACCCATCCTCTGAAAGCATCCCATAATCAATGTACTAGGATATGATATAGGATCATCAGCAGCACCACCTAGAGCAAGAGCAACATGAATAGTTTCTTTGGATATTTCAATCTCCATATTGTTTACCGTGGCACGAAGAACATGAGGTTCTACGTCAGTATCTGAATGAACCGTGTCCCAAAGTTGCTGAATATATCCCAAACTTATGTATGGATATGTAGATAATGCGACACGAAGTCGTGAACGATTCAGAAATCCAATAATTCCTTGAAAGTTTATGGCCTCTGACATGTTAGGATCTAACAATGCCACCTGGTTATGTTTGTATTCGACATGACGAGCCATCTGAAAAATATTTGGACAACAAACACATTAGACAAATAACAAACACAAACAACATGAAAAAACAAATTTGGAACAAAAACAAAAAAAATTTAAAAAAAATTTCAAACAACAAACAAAAAAAATTTTACAAGTCCAAAAACTCCTTCTGACCCCTAGGCGAACTTAATAAGTTCGCTTAGTGTTGCAAGAGGCGAACTTATTAAGTTCTCCTAGACAAGTTCGCCTGAACTGTCTGACGTTTCAAATTCTAACTCAGAAATAAAATATCTTTCAAATTGTGTTGAAATAATGAAATAATCATATGAATCACATCGTTTAGTACTACTAAGTCAATATCAATGATCAATTTCAAGATTTAAGGCAGAAGAAACACCAAATTAGGGCAAAACATTCACGCGATCAAAACCGAGACAAAAACCTCAATTTTCTCACAATTGAACGAATGAAAATCGATGAAATTACCTTAGTCACGTTCGTAATTCAATTTCGAATCAGAAGATACTGGTAAACAACCCAACAACCACTTAATTTGAAAATTTCAAAAAATTTCTCCAATAGACAAGTTCGCTTGAACTTTGAAGAAGATGAGTGAGTAAGTTCACCTGGACAAACCCTTATACAGATTAAGTTCGCTTATTTAGGCGAACTTGTTAAGTTCGCTTAACAAGCCCTAGGCGGACATAATAAGTTCGCTTCACCAACATCAGGCGAACATATTAAGTTCGCTTCACCAGAGTTAGGCGAACTTAATGCCTTCAACTTTTCCCTTAATAAAATTTTTTACCAACTTTCAACCCGTCACTTCTTGAACTTCCGTCAGCAGCAGTTATTTGATCCAATCCCGAACAATTTAATAAAAGATTAGAATTTTCATGGAAAATAAAAAACAAAATCTTTTTGAATTTTATCTATACAAACGGAATCACATATTTTGGATTTTTATCTGTACAAACGGAATCACATATTTTTGGATTTTTATCTGTATAAACTGAAATCACATATTTTTTAATTTACATCATGAGTAAGAAGATCATATCAGTATCCGAGTAGTTCTTCACACATTTTAGCAATAACCAAGGGTAACCTATGATATGAAACAATTCAAATCATTATTGTGTGCTTGACACCTCTTTCATTTTTATACATTCTTTTTAGTATTTGTAGGATCGTGAGAATACAAGATGGTTCTGTTCTTAGTTGAGGTTGGCGGAAACAAAATCAACTACACAATTTATAATCAAGTAAACACAAAGAATACTGATAAACACTGTTGTATTAAGATTTTGTGAATGCAAAGATTACAAGTGAGAAACTCAATGAATAAGTATGACAAGCACTACTAGCACTATCAAGACACACTCAAGTCACACTTACAATGAAGTGGCAACTCAGTATTTATAGTAACTTAGAATCAAGACAGACCCTTGATTCTAAGGATCAGATCGAACACAAGTCGTTGATCTTGTTTATTAATTTACATTACACGTAAAGGCTAATCTAGTTAACTTTACTGAAACGTTTTCTTTATTCATGATTGTTTGCATGCTTGGAGAAGTGTATTATTGTCCGTCATTGGTTGACCATAGCGGTTCCTTCTGCTTTGAGTCTGTCAGATGCTTTTGCAGAAAGGTGTCAGAGACGCTTGGCCTGGATAGTCAGCTGCAACGTTTGGTCTTCAGTGAATAAGGCTATCAGCTGCAATGAGTGAAGGTTGCTGCTGGTAAGCCTATCAGCAGCAAACATGGATGACCGCTGCTAATAAGCCTATCAGCACCAACTTGTACAGAATGCTGCTGATAAGCCTATCAGCAGCAACAAGTGTTGAATGCTGCTGATAAGCCTATCAGCATCAACAAGTGTTGAATGCTGCTGATAAGCCTATCAGCAGCAACAAGTGTTGAATGCTGCTGATAAGCTTATCAGCAGCATTTGTACTTAGAATAATTTGGTAGCAATCAGTCTTTGGTTCTACAAACTCCCCCTAGACTGATGCAACCAAAAATTCTTCTAATCACTTTGCTGCTGAAGCTTTTGCATGTGGCTGACTATCCTTTCAACCTCATAGCCTCTTGGATCCTTGCTGGGATTGTTCAGTGGAAGTTCAGACAGAGTCTTGATGTCTTTGTGTTGCATTTGTAGATTGCTTTGCTTGAACATCTCATCTGTTGCTTCTTTACATCAGTCAGAGTGAACTCATCCAAATCAGCATTGTAGGTCCAAGATACAAATGGAGAGTGGGACTGGAGTGGTTTGATGTTTATGATCACATCTTTGCTAGGGTTGAAGTAGTGTTTGATTGCTAGCACAAGACGTTTCCCACTCTCATTTGCAGGCTTATTAGCTTCACCCAGCTCTAAAATTCTTTGAAGATCAGAATCAGGTAGTTGCAGAACCTCATCAACAGACCTGTAAGTGGATCTTCTTTTCTCAGTTCCCCCCCTGAAGATCTCAAACACTTGATCTTGTGAATTGTGGAACCAGTTAACTATATTTCTTGAGTCTTCTGGTTTAGGAGTGGGTTTGGGTATCTTCAAGGGAGGCTGTTGATGAGTGGGAGCTGGGTGGGATGACTTGGACTTTTTGGGTGGAGGAGTGGAAGGTTTGGGGAGGAGAGTGGAAGGATGATGGACTGAGGAAGAGGTAGGTGAGGGAGAAGGCTTGGGTTTCTTTGTCTTTGGTTCTTCATCTTCTTTGATAAGTACCCTTTTCTTGGAGCCCTTCTTCCCTAGTCTTTCTTCCTCATCCTTTTTAACTTTAAAGTAGAGGGCTTGCAGGTTCATGAAATTCATAGGACCTAGCCTCTTTCCACTATCTCCTCTGGCCTTAAGGAAGTCAATCATGACCTTCCTTTCTTCATGGGTCCTTTTATTGAAGGCAATGGTCTTTTTGGACTGTTGTTTGGCTTTTTCTTCTTCTTCAGCCTTTTTCTTCTTTGCCAACTGACCTTGCTGACCCATGAAGGCTCTGTAGATCTCTTTGTTTGAAAGTTTTTCAAGGTAGTCTTCATCCTCACCTTGAGAGATCAGAGCTTCAGTCCACTCCTCCCTTAATTCTTTTGCTAATTTAGAATCAGTGATTCTAAACTTAGCATCTTCCTTCCTTTTCTCTTTAGCTTCTTCTTCTTCTTCTTTTGCAAACTGTTCCTGCAGCTGTCTAGCAAGTTGTTCATCTTCCTCAACTTGAGACCCTGCAAGGACTTTTACCTTCATTTCATCCAGCTGTTTGGCATACAGCTGGATTGTCTGTTGTCTGAGAAGTATGGCTGCCTTTCTATCTTCATGCCTTTGTTTTTTAGCCATCTCTTCAGCCAACTCTTCTTCTTCTCTTTTCCTTCTTCTCTCTTCTTTCTCTTTCTTTTCCTTTTGCAACCTCTCTTCATCCTCTTTTGTCATGATGCCCTTCCCTTTATTAACATTGGATGCCTCTGCTCTGGCTTCACTGATCACAGAAACAGCTGATTGTTGTGCTGTTGGGATCTCTGCCTCGGCTTCATTGGCAATTTGAGATGTTAATAGGGGAAGGTCATCGTCTTCATCAAGTTGATACTCAGGACCTTCTATTTCTCTCAGTTTTTCTTTGATAGTTGATCTTGACTCATAAGCTGCAGTGCAGATGTTAACTCGAGGGGAAGCTGAGTCAGTGTCAGTGTCAGAGTTTGACACATATACTGCCTCAGTAATTCTTCCTACTTGTTCAAGTTTGGCTCTGACAGTATCTATCATTGCCTGGCTTTCAAGTGAGTTGACATTGCAGATGTTTGTTCTGAGTTGATAGATCTTGAGGAGAAAGTCTGAGGGCAGATGAAGGATGTTTCTGGTGTTGATGATGAGAGAGGAGCCGTTGCTGAGCAGAAAAGTGTGGTTAAGAGACTTAGTGCTCACCCAACCTAGCACATCCAAGTCCTTGACCAGGAAGGCATACAGGAACCTTCGAAGGCCCAGAACTTCTTCTTCAGTGAGAAGACTGCTCCTTGTTATTTCAAGATTGCTAGGAGTCAGTCTTCTTTCTGCGGCCGCCGAGGATTCAGGATAAGCTACCCGATGTGCTGCTTGTAGGAATCTTTTGAACCTGGGTAGATTATCCTCCATCAGGTCATGGAACCTGCCAATGGCAAGTTCAGCTGAGAGATCTGCTGAAGTGTTGATGCAGTCAGTTAGATGCAGTTCTAGGACTTGGAGGGTATTGAGAGAGTTCCAGTTCAGCTCTTCTACTCCGCTGAACTCCTATCCAATCCAAAACCTCTCAGCTAATCCATCATACCCCCAAGCTTGAATAGAGTCAAACTCTAGCTTCTTTGAAGATTTGAAGATTTGGGGGGTAGTAGATTGTCCTATGATGGCTGCTGCTTGTGGAAGGATGCTGAATGATGCATTTGTTTGTTCTGTGTCTTCAGCATCATTCAGCATATCATCGACAGCCATGATGACCAACTGCCAGTCTTCAGATATTTCTTCGTCTTCGTTATCTGGGGCTGGCAGGTCATGAACTTGGACAAAATCTGGCTTGTATTGTGAGCTTTGAAGTACAAACTGCTCTTGAATCCAGTCGTCAAGACTGTCTGTATCATCTTCCATAGAAACCATCTCCCCCTTTTTGGTTGCATCAGCAGACAGGTAAGCATCAGTTTGGGTGCCTACTGATACAAGAGAGGGAGAGGCTAGAGTTGGGCATTGATGGGCTTCATGCATAGCGACTTGGTGTCTTAGTTTGGACATTTCAGCCTCTAGCATAGCCACCCAGGCCGTCAATTCCATGTTATGAAGTTTCAGTCTGTCCTCATCCACAGTTGTGGAATCCTTGGACCCAGATGGGGCCGTAGGCCTAGCCTCAGCATCCCCATCACCCGCGGTTTCTTGGCGCCTGGGATTCCTCTCAGTGAAGGGAGTTTCCAAGGAAACACCCTCACTGTGAGTTACCGTGGTTGAGGTCTTAAAGATGTTGTCACTGTCCTCCTGGTCAGTTGATGGACCAGCAATAGTGACAGCCTCGTCCACATCCACTCTTTCAATACTCCCAGAGTGGACCTTCAAGGGTGAGGAACTTGGGTTGGGTGTTTCGGAAGCAAGACCAATCAGTACCTCCTTGATAGTGGTAGTTGGAGAAGGTACATAACTTTGGCCAGGTTCCTCTACACTTAAGTTCAGTGAAGAGAGGAATGGCTCGAAGGGCTGTTCTATGGATCCGGGAAGTGATCCTAATCCTAATAGAGAGACTTCCGAAGGAGTCTCCCTAGCAATGTGGCTTTCCCTTATGATATTCTCACTAGAATGTTGTGATTCTGAGTGAGGGATGTTGGCTTGGGTTTGGGCCTTGGAGGCAAGAGAAGAAGGAGTTCTCTTGCCCCTCTTCCTTGTATACTTGGCTGCAACCGGGGCCCTGTGTTTCGGTTGAGCAATCAAACTGGGGGTGAGTAATGTATGTGCCTGTGCATCCTCAGTAGAATGCACAGGGGTTCGATCAAGGGGAACAGTTGGTTGAGTTTGTGGCAGTGAGGTGGAGGGTGTGGGATCAGTATCAGCTAGGTTTGCTGAACTGTCACGCTGGGCACTATGTGTGTTCAACATTGTAGATAACAATGGAACATCGGCCCCTGAGAACTTTGATGAAACTGTTCTCATGCTTTGAAAAATGTTGTTCTTATGTCCCAGTATTGAGTAGATTCTTGCAGTTTTTGAAAGATCTTGGTGCTCAAAATTGAACACTTCCTGCAAGAATCTTGGGTACATGAAGAACTGTGATTTCACCCCTTCTTGAAGGTTGTATCTCAAATCTTCAAGAATGAGGTGGGAAAAATTGAAACATGCTCCTGTTATCATACCGTGAACTGCCGACGCAAGTCCGGAGCTGAGTTGGTTCCAGCCACTCCTCTTTTGAGATATGCATTGGAGAAGAGTGTGGCAGAGATACTTTCATTTGGGACCCATGAGTGCCTTCTCTATCGTATACTCTGTTTGATTCCCAGTGTACCCTATGGATATAAAGGTCCTCATGTATACGTCTCTTGGGTAAGAGAGGGCGTCCCCTTCATCCTGAAGCTTGAGGTGTTGGCGGAGTTTTGCTTCAGTGATGATCATTTCCTTACCGTCAACTGTGCCTCTGATTTGAGGAGTGCCCTGTTCAGTAGAATACACGGCTGAGCTCCAAAAATCTTCCATGTGTGAAGTATATATGGTTGGGTTGACGGTTAGGGCATGGTAAATTTTGGACCGACAGAGGAAGTCGATCATACCGTCGAAACCTTCGGATTTCTTGCCCTTGATTAGGTATGCAGTTAGGTTGTGATATGGGGAGAACTTATCGTTGGGGTTGTTTATGTCTGTGCCTGCCATTGTTATGGATTCGGAGGGAAGAGAGAAAGGTGTTTGAATGGTGGTTAATTGTGGAGGGCTTTGAATGCTGTGGGGACGGGAGAGAAAGTGATGGGAGATAGGTTTGAAATAGAATGTGAATAGGTAGAGGGATGATTTGAGTTGGTGATATAACGGCAGACGGGGAAAAAGCAACTCTACTTGTACAGTACAACCTGTTTCACTTTTCATTGTTACAGCTGTAAAACACTCGAGCAGTCATGGTGAAGACTGACGATGTTTACTTTTACAGCGGGTAAATGTTAATTTAGACTTAAGTTCACCCATCAGCAGCAAACTTGGTTGCTGCTGAAAGATAAGAGAATCCGCAGCAAAATTGGTTGCAGCTGATGGATAAGCCTATCAGCTTCAAACTTAGTTGCTGCGGAAAGATAAGTCTGTCAGCAGCAGATTTTGCTGCTGAAAGGTTTAAAGATCCGCAGCAAAGGAATTGCTGCTGAAAGCCTTAAAGCTATCCGCAGGAAACATGTACCTGCTGATAACTTAAAGCTATCAGTGGCAAAACTTTTGCTGCTGATGCTTTTACCTGTCAGCAGCTGAAGGACAAAAATGCTGCTGACCCATAACTTTTATTTACAACAAGAGACAAAAAGGCACATTTTAAGGAGAAACTTGAGATGGATTTTAATCAAAGTTCATCATACCAATTGATTCAACTAAATATCGGAATCTAGCTTCATCAAAAGGTTTTGTAAACAGATCAGCATATTGCTCATTTGTATGAACTTTGGTTAAAATAATTCTCTTTTTCTCAGCTTGATCTCTTATGAAATGGTACTTGATGTCGATGTGCTTTGTCTTTGAGTGCTGCACCGGATTGTTTGTGATAGAGATAGCACTCATGTTGTCAATGTGAATTGGAGTCTGCATGAAGGTCATTCCATAGTCAAGCATTTGATTTTGGATCCAGATGACCTGTGCACAGCAGCTTGAAGCTGCAATGTATTCTGCTTCAGCTGTTTTAGTAGAAACACATGTTTGCTTTTTGCATTGCCATGAGATGAGCCTTCCTCCAAGAAATTGACATCCCCCAGATGTGGACTTTTTGTCCAAGTTACAACCCCCATAGTCACTGTCAGTGTAGGCATATAGATTGACATTTTCATTCTTTGGATACCAAAGCCCAAGCTTTGGAGCTCCCTTTAGGTATATAAGGATCCTTTTAACAGCTTGAAGATGAGACACTTTTGGAGCTGCTTGAAATCTTGCGCAGAGACAGATCTAAGGATCCAGTGATAGATCCACCTTTTGAGTCACTCCCAAAGGCAACATATCCTCCATTGAAATGTCTGAAGTTGGAGAGGATGGACCTGTTGCCTGTCATGTGCCTGGAACAGCCGCTATCTACCACCCAGGTGTTATTCTTGTTACCTGGCTGTCCCTGCACATGAAAGAAATTTTAGTTAGTGGGAGTGGTCCAAGAGCTCTCCTTTTTGAAGAAAAGTGTTCTTGGACATTCTGATTCATCATGCGTGCATTCAACAGCACCGATGATGATTTTGCTGACAGGAGCAGAGATTTTGGCTTTCCATTGCTTAAGTAGTGGTTTTCCAGTTCTCTTTTCTTTATCTGCTGCGGATTTGGCTTTGGCAGCTAATGAATTTGCTCTATCAGCAGCTGATTTTCCTGCTTGAGGTTTTGGTCTGTCAGCAGGGGCAGGTTTTGCTGCTGATGGCTTCAGCTTATCAGCTGCAGATGTTGCTGCTGATGACCTTGGCCTTTCAGCAGCAGATTTTGCTTTTGCTGCTGAGGGCTTATTTGGAGTAGCAGCAGATTTAGTTTTTGCTGCTGACTGTTTTGTTTGAGCAGCAGCAGATTTGGTGGCTGCTGAAGGCTTTGCCTTTTGCTGCTGCTTGTATTTTTCTGCAGTTTCAACTCTTCTACTGGCTGCAGATGGCCTATCAACTGAAGTATGCTGATCCTTCTTTTGTTTATGCGCTGATTGAAGAACGATCTGGTTGAAGGGGTTAAACTGACATTTTGCAGCAAAGTGGTTTGATTCCCCACATATGATGCAGGACTGCTGAACTTTGGGCTGCTGCTTCCTTGGTGGAGAAGAAGATTTCTGCACTGAGTTTTCTTGGTCGTAACTCTTCTAACCTGTTGTTGATTCTTCTGACTTGGCATGAACTGAGACTTGGAGTTTGTAGGTCCTGATGTTTGTCCCTTTTCAGTGTTTAGCTTTCTTCCACCTGGAGGATAGCTGATCCTTATCTGTTTGAATGGTACAGGGGCTGGAACAGCTGGGAGAACAGTAGGGACTGGGACTCTATTCAGAACAACTTCAGATGAGGCTGTACTGGTTTCATCATGGTCTGAGAGGGTTAACTCAGATTCTGATGAGGTAGTGCAGTCTTTAACAAGGGGTTCATCCATTGGAGGATCAAGATTTCTGTTTGCAGTGTCGAGTTTTGCAACATCGAAGCTTGGTTCATAGATGGCAACATAGTCAGCTGGATGAGGAACAGTATTGTACTGTTCCTTGCCATATCCAAGTCCTCCAAGCTTTACCTTTTCATGGACTTGAATATCTAGAAGTCTCTGAAGCTTTTTAGAAGAAAATTCATATTTTTCAACATGAACTTTCTGTTCTGCCAGATCAGCTCTGGTTGATTTAAGTTTTCTAATAAATCATCAATCTGAGTTTCAAGATTGGTTTGTTCATGTTTTAGAGATGAAATCTCTTTCTTAAGGCATTCACTTTTTTCTTTGTAAGTGATTTCAACCTTTTTGAACTCAGATTTCATTTGAAGAAACTCTTCATTTTGATCTATAAGGTTTTGGTTATGTTTTCTATAACCTAAAACTTTATCAATGCAAGCTTGAGAGCATAGATGTTCAAATACCTGAGGTGGTATCTCTACAGTGTCTGCCATAAGTGCTTGGTTGGAGGCAGGAACATCTTCATATTGAAAACTCCAGTCAAAGTCTGAAGTTCCAACATTTGCACAGGCTGCAGTCTGTGCTGGAGTAGTTCCTTGCTGCTGCTGCTGCCTGGGCTGACCTTGGTAACCTTGTCTTTGATGGCTGGCACCCTGATTGGCTTTAGGTGCCTTGCACTCCCTAGCAAAGTGACCTATTTGGTTACAGTTGTAACATCGGATCTTGCTTTTATCAAGCCCAACTCTGGTGTTTGAGTTGTTGCTTGGAACTGATCTCCTGGTTCTAGAATAGAACCTTTTTGCTCTGAGGGAGAGCATGGCATATGAGTGCTGAATATCCATTTCTTCAAGATCATCTGGATGAAAGCATTCCAGATCCTCTTTTATGAAATATATGCTGCTTGAGTTGTCAGAGACAAAAGCAGTAGAGGTTGGCTGTTGAGGAGGTGCCTCAAGAAGAAATGGTGATGAGTTATATTGTGAAGCGGTTGGGGTCTGAGGGTGAGTAACAATGGGAGGATAGTAGCTGCTTGCACTAGGACCGGAATGATCAGAGTGAAGCGCTGAGGAGGTAGTGGAGGAAGTGGTAGCTGATTGATAACTGGAGCTCCTTTCTTTAGCTTGAATCATTTCTAATTCATAGGTTTTGAGCATGCCAAAGAGCTCAGTCATCTGAAGAGTCTTCAGATTCTCTGTTCTTCTGATGGACACAGTGTATAATGTCCAACAACTAGGAAGAGATCTTATGAACTTCTTGAGAATGTCTTCATTCTCCAGCTTTACCTTGGAGCACTACAGTTCACCTACAAGATAGGTAAATCTGTTATATAAAATAGTTAAGGTCTCACCTTCCCTCCAGACGAAGTTCTCATACTGCTGCTTCAGTATGTCCCTTCTGTTCTCTTTGACTTCTTCAGAGCCAGCAAACATCTTCTCCAGCGCCTCCCAGAGCTCCTTGGCAGTTCTGTAACTTCTGAAGTTGTGGAAAACTTCATTTGGAAGACACATTTGGATGGCTCCTAGTGCCTTGAAGTCCACCTCCATTTTCTTGATGTCCTCTTCAGAGTACTTGGAGGTTTCCTTTGGGACTTGTAGCCCTCCATCATCAGCAGAGGCCACCATGGGAATATATGGACCCTCCTTGATGGATCTCCACATTCCGTATTCCTGGTAACAGAAGAAGCTTTCCATGCAATTTTTCCACATGTCATAGTCTTCTCCAGATACCAACCTTGGTGGTCGGTTGATGCTGCCAATATCTTCAAATCCATTACTCTGTGCCATTTTTGTTTTGATTTAGGATGACTTGTTCAAAGAGAGAGTTTAGAATAGAACCAGAGATGATTAAACAAATGTTAGTTTGTTTAATCTGAGCCAAAGCGCTGATACCACTTGTAGGATCGTGAGAATACAAGATGGTTCTGTTCTTAGTTGAGGTTGGCGGAAACAAAATCAACTACACAATTTATAATCAAGTAAACACAAAGAATACTGATAAACACTGTTGTATTAAGCTTTTGTGAATGCAAAGATTACAAGTGAGAAACTCAATGAATAAGTATGACAAGCACTACTAGCACTATCAAGACACACTCAAGTCACACTTACAATGAAGTGGCAACTCAGTATTTATAGTAACTTAGAATCAAGACAGACCCTTGATTCTAAGGATCAGATCGAACACAAGCCGTTGATCTTGTTTATTAATTTACATTACACGTAAAGGCTAATCTAGTTAACTTTACTGAAACGTTTTCTTTATTCATGATTGTTTGCATGCTTGGAGAAGTGTATTATTGTCCGTCATTGGTTGACCATAGCGGTTCCTTCTGCTTTGAGTCTGTCTGATGCTTTTGCAGAAAGGTGTCAGAGACGCTTGGCCTGGATAGTCAGCTGCAACGTTTGGTCTTCAGTGAATAAGGCTATCAGCTGCAATGAGTGAAGGTTACTGCTGGTAAGCCTATCAGCAGCAAACATGGATGACCGCTGCTGATAAGCCTATCAGCAGCAACTTGTACAGAATGCTGCTGATAAGCCTATCAGCAGCAACAAGTGTTGAATGCTGCTGATAAGCCTATCAGCAGCAACAAGTGTTGAATGCTGCTGATAAGCTTATCAGCAGCATTTGTACTTAGAATAATTTGGTAGCAATCAGTCTTTGGTTCTACAGTATTTGAACAATATTTGAAATGATACGCGATAATTTTCAAAATAAATGAGATCAGGTTATGAAATACTCAATTATTCATACCGAATTTGTAATATAAAGCATGAATTCTTAAATTTGGCAATATTATATGATTTGAAACTATAAGCGTTTATTCTACAAATTCATGTGATTTAGTACCAGTTAGATGAAAAACATCGTGTAGCCCACATATATGCCAAACAGAAATAAAAAATTGCACTATCTTCAAGACATACAGTTTATTTTAAGATTAGATCAATTTCCAAAATGAAATTATCTCATTTAGCACACGAATAGAAGCAGATCCCAAAGGATATAAGAATCATGATGATTCAGAATCAGAAGATTCTAATGAATTGGTTGTATAATGAGAATCAACTGATTCAGGTATGCGGATCCAACTATTATCTGGATAAGATTCAATGGAGTCATACTAGATGATGTATCTAACTGATCCAAGGGCGAATATATGTTTCAACAGATTTTGAAAGCATATATTAGTTTAACAATACATTGCATGTTTTTCGGGGCATGGGCAATAATGTGAACTGAAATAGATTTGTGCTAAAGAAATAATTCGATATTGGTCTCATGAAATTCTTTAAAACCATATATTCTTTATCTGATAATGAACTTTTACACACACCCACAGGCATATAATGGATTCAAATCACAAATGTAATCATATCATATTTAATTTTCACACTACTATTAGTTTCAAAACGCTTCTAGTCTATTGACAATTTAAGTTTCAAAACTCATACACAAATTTAAAAAAAATTTATCAAGATTAGAGTATTCACAACACTATCATTTCTCATTTATGCAGACTTTGAAATTTAGATCAAATCAAATTACTTTAAACAATCATATATCAAAGGTCTACTAAGGTCGAGTGAAACGAACTAATCACTGATGTACTATCATTTCTTCTGTAACTTCAAATGATGTCAAATTTTATATTTTTCACTTTGTTTTGACTTTTTATAAATTAAGAACTTTTTGACTGAAAATTTAAAATGCAGAAATGTAATAAAGCAATAAAAGAAATTAAAAACAAAATTTTCCATGAAAATCTGATTTTGAAAAACTTTTATTCGGGATTGATCATACCTATCATTTTGATTAGAAATTCAAACTTGGTACGATCAAATGCCTTGGTAAACAAATGAGCAAAATTATCATCAGTATGAACCTTTACCAGCTCAATCAACCTTTTCTCTGCACAATCACGAATAAAATGATATCGAATCTCAATGTGCTTTGTTTTACTGTGCTTAACCGGATTATTAGTTATAGACATTGTAGCATTATTATCAATAAACATAGGGGTTCCTGTGAAATTCAAACCGTAATCTCTTAATTGCTATTGTATCCACAGAATCTGTGAACAACAACTTGCAGCAGCGATGTATTCTGCTTCGCATGTAGAAATGGAGACGGTGGCTTGCTTTTTGCATTGCCAGGAAACAAGTCGATTACCCAAGAGCTGGAAACCACCTGTTATAGATTTCCTGTCCAAACAACAACCACCTAAATCAGAATCAGTATAAGCATTGAAATCAAAGTTAGAACCATGTGGATACCATACTCCCAATCTTTGTTTTCCTTTCAAATAACGAAAGATTCTTTTTACAGCTATTAAATGAGATTCTTTTGGTTTTGCCTGGAATCTGGAACAGATGCACATAGCGAACATTATATCTGGCCTTGAAGCGGTTAAGTACATGAGAGATCCAATCATTGCTCTGTAAAGTCGACAATCCACATCTTTTCCATCCGGGTCAGAATTCAACTTATGATTGACCGGTATCGGAGTATCATATAGGGTATAGTCCTCCATCTTGAACCGGCTCAAGATGTGTTTGACATACTTGGACTGATGAATAAAGAAACCATCTTCCTTTTGATTTACTTGTAAACCTAAGAAAAACGATAACTCTCCCATAGCTGACATTTCAAACTTCGACTTCATAACACTCTCAAAATCTTTGCATAACCCTTCATTTGTTGAGCCAAAAATAATATCGTCCACATATATCTGCACCAGTAGGTAATCTCCCCCTGATTTCTTTATGAATAAGGTCGAGTCAATCTTGCCACGAACAAAATCATTTGCCAAAAGATGTGTGGACAATGTTTCATACCACGCTCGAGGAGCCTGATGAAGACTATAGAGGGTCTTATCAAGCTTGAAAACCATATTCGGATTAAGTGGATCTTCAAACCCCGGCGGCTGACAATCATAAACCTCCTCCTTGACCTTTCCATATAAAAACGCACTTTTCTCATCCAATTGAAACACCTTAAAACCTTTATAAGAAGCAAAAGCTAGAAACAGCCGTATAGCTTCAAGCCTCGCAACAGGCGCATAAACCTCCGTGTAATCAATTCCCTCTTGTTGATTGAAACCCTGGACAACTAATCTTGCCTTGTTTCTTACTATGACACCTCGATCGTCTTTTTTACATTTAAACACCCATTTAGTACCAATCGGATACACACCATTCGGAAGATCTACAAGATTCCAAACCTTAAGTTTGTCAAACTGAGCAAGTTCTTCCTGCATGGCCCCTATCCAATTGCTATCATTTAAAGCCATTTCAACATTTTTGGGTTCGACCTGAGAAATAAAACATGAGTGTGAGCAATCATCAAGAACACCAGAATCTTTAATACATGTATACAAACAAGTATTGTCAACAATAGAACGTGTTTTCACTCCATCCTGCAAATTCCTGATTATATTTGTCATCGGATGATCTTTGAGTTCCTTGATGGAAGCAACCTCAGGAACAGGAAACACTTCAACATGAGTTGTATCAGATTGATAAGACAAATCATGATTAATTGGAATTTCCGAGTCTAAATTTGTAGGAATCTCCCCCGAATCTTGTGTCAAAGTTAATGAATCATCACCCAACAAAGGATCAGCAGAAGAATATTGAAAAATAGCATTGTATTCCTCACTCTCTGAATCTTGTGGTCCCGAACAAGAAGCAACATTAGGATCGGGAGCATTAGTAGATGGAACCGATGAATGTGGAATTGCATTTGGTAGAAAGCCATTGTGCTGTGCATCCTGACATGAATCATAGAGAACAACAGCTTTATCAGGAGAAATATCAGAAGGTTAATGAAAATACTTGAATAAGTTTTCATAATCAAATGCCCAATCTGGTCCAATCGCCATTTGAGGTAAAGACCGATTTGAACAGTCAATATGGAACCATTCTTCAACTTGGCGCTTCTCTTTGTTATAAACCCTCTTGGTAGTAGAATTAGCAACATACCCTAGAAAAATCCCTTCAATAGCCTTAGCACTGAATTTGGTTGGGACATCTCTAACTTTCAACATAGTGCAAGGATTACCAAACGGTAGTAAATAATCCAGATTCGGCTTTCGATTTATCAGCAATTCGTAACAAGTCTTGTTGTGTCTCTTGACGGTCAAGACCCTATTCAAAATGTGACACACAGTATTCACAGCTTCAGCCCAAAAAGTAACTGGAAGCTTAGAATCTGCAAGCCTCGTGCGTGCCATTTCAACCAACGTCATGTTCTTTCGTTCAGCAACACCGTTTTGTTAAGGAACATATGGCGCACTGAATTCATGATGAATTCCCTTTTGTACACAGAATAAGCCCATCTTGCTATTCTTAAACTCGCTGCCATTGTCACTCCTAATTCTTTTGACCTTCAGATTGAATAAATTCTCCAAACCCAGGATTAAGTATTGTACCAACTCAGTGGTTTCAGCTTTAGAAGAAAGAAACTTAACCCATGAAAATCTAGAGAAATTGTCCATAACTACCAAACAGTACGATTTTCCACCAATGCTCCTGATACTAATCGGACTGAACAAATCCATATGCGGCAGCTCCAAAGGAGTTACGATAGAATTCTCCGATTTAGATTTGTGTGATTTCTTTCGTTGTTTCCCCTTCTTGCAAGGAATACAATCATCGAGAACTGAGAATTTCATCTTCGGAATACCAAGAACCAGATCATTCTGAACAATATAGTTCATATTCTGATAGTTGATGTGAACTAGCTTCCTGTGCCACAAATTTAAATCTGATTCCGACGCCTTGGATAGTAAACATGTAGGAATTGAATCCGTTGTAGTAGCGACACTCATGTCAAGGACATACGTGTCATTTCTCCTTGGACCCTTCATGAGAATCCATTCATCAGGAATAACAAAACCAGGTTTCAAGATATAACACTCAGCATCATTGAAATGGAACGAAAACTTCTTGTCACAAACTAGTGATACACTCAAAAGATTGTGTTCAAGCTGCTCCACATAATTCACCTTCTCAAATTTGACTATGTCATTCTTTAAAGTACCCTGTACAGTTATGTAACCGCCTTTATTACCCGCAAAAGCGACATAACCTCCATCAATATTTTTAACATCTTCAAGCAATCTAATATTCCTTGTCATATGTCGAGAGCAACCACTATCCACATACCATGTATGGTTGATAGTCCTCCTTGGTTGTCCCTACATAAACAATGAAAATCAGTTAGAAATAGGAACCCAAGCCATTGTGGTCTTGGGTCATCCAGATTGATCAAAATAAACAACTTCTAGCAATTCACAATTAATGTTATCATTAATCTTTGGAATAGAAGTTTCACCATCAGACTTTTTCAAAGAAGACATATATTGATTATTTTGAAAAACATTATTTGATATATTATTATCAGATTCAGATGTTTCCAAAATTTTCTTCAATTTTCTGTTTCGTCTTCTCCTTTGAGGTCTAGACAATTTAACTTCAGAATGAGAATCTTTTGAAATTCTAACATGAGGAATCTAAAGTTTCTCTTGACAAACAAATGATTCAGAATTCAATTTATCCTGCTGTTTAAGTCCATAGGATTTAACAAAAGATCGACAGGACATATTTTTCTCCAAACTAAATGATGACTTTCCCTCATCTGTTCTTTTCAGAATCTTCACCACTTTTGGTTGTGAAGGAACAGTGTTCAATTTGCCCTGGTTTTTATAAGGAAAATTGACCAGAATGTGACCAGCCTCGTTGCAATGAAAACAAACTCTTTTCTCTTAATAAGTTCTGAAATAAGAAGTGTTCTTTGAGTTTGAGGAACCATCAGAGGAATAAGCTTCAGAAGATTTTCCAGAATAGTTTACTGACTTCTTTGGAACATAAACCTGTGTAGGCACCTTTGATGAAGGCACCTTTTGATGACCAGCAGCGACAAAACCACTTGACTGTAGAATTGGGGAAAGCATAGGTGTAACAACTTTCACCTCATCAGGTTCAGTCAGAATGCTTCTATCACGGGTAACAATTTTTACAACTGTTGGTTCATCAATTTTCACCTCTTTTGGAATACCTTCAACCTTCTTTCCATCAAATACCTCATCTTCAGAATCAGATTCATAAACCATATCCTCACCAATTACAGGATTGACTTTTAACACTGTTTTTGGATCTATTTCCTCTTCATGTATGATTTCAGGTTCAACCACATAATTTGCATTAAATGGAGGAGGAATAAATCCAATACCAGCAACCCGCTTTGTAGGATCAGCATTTGAATTAAAATAATCCAAAACAACCGATGAATTTTCAAACTTTTCCATTTTTCTATGAAGTTTGATCACTTCAGACTCTTTGTCAGAAATTTCTTTATTCTTTTGAGCGACAACTTCATTTTGTTTTTCTATCTCAGCATAAGCCATATCCAGATGATAAGCTTGTTCTTTATATTTCAACCCTAGAGAATTTAAGTCTCTTTTCAAAGACTCAATTCTATCGATGCACAATTTATCATTATCTTTCAGTTTCTGATTAACTGAATGCATCGATTTCATATCACAAATCAAGTTTGTGTTATCATCCATGACTTTTTGCAATTTATCTTTTACAGTAATGTTGTTAGAACAGTAAATATGACAAACAGAGTTTTTTACCTTTGACGGATCAGACATGTCTGCCATGAAAACTTTGGCAATGGGAATATTCTGTGAATCAACACCATCTGAAGCATTTTGTGTTAGAACAATATCATCTTTAGTAACACCTGATGCAACATCAGAGTCAATATTCTGCACTTGTTCTATTTCTTCATCAACAATCTGCACACTTTCACCATCACTCGAACCATCACTTGAACCATCACTCGAACTATTACTCGAACTGTCATCATCAGTCACCCCTTCTGATTTTTCAGAATGAATTTCTGCTACAAAGGCTGGACTTACAGCACCCACTAAATCTTCCGGATGAATACCCCAGTCATAGTTTTCATCGTTCTGTACAACCAATGCCGATGATGCAGATGCATGATTTGAATTTCCAGATGAACCATGTGATTGATTACGATTATTCTGGAAATTATTCTGCTTCTTTTGAGAATCAAACTCAACCTTTTGCTTCACACACTCTTTAGCAAAGTGACCATACTCTTGACAGTTATAACAACGCACTTTGTTTTTATCAAATCCCATGCGTGATTGACTATTAAACCCAATATACTTTCTGCCAGTTTTCCTCAAGAAATCCTTTGCTTGACGCATTAACATGGCCATATTCCATTGGATGTTCATGTGACATTTTGGATTTTTATTCACGCGTTTATATTATATGTCATGTAAACATCTTCTATTGAATGAAATGCAAGTGTTTTTACTTAATATTAATTAATTAGGTCTTACCGGGTTTAGCAGAGTCCACCCAATATGCAACTTATGATGGCAATATTAGAAATTTCCGAGACACATCGAACCCAACATCGCGTTGGTGATAAACTAAAAATAAAAATGTAAACATCTCGAAACATTCTCTTTATTTTTATTAGTAGGGAATGCCTACCCTGATAAAAATAAAATCTTAAATGTTTTACACGAGCACATATAATGTCAAAACTATTAAACGTATACTTTTTTTTTATATATCCGACTCGTACTCTAACGACCACGTAACGACTATTAAAAACCGGGTTACACTTAGCGGGTATTCTACCGGGTAAAACACCTAACATTAAACACCTCAAGCCACTACCCTACCCTTCCTACCCCCCCCCCCCCGGTCTACTCCCTCACGGCCGAAAGAACCAAACAAGTGGTGTTTCTCCTTTTGTTCCCCAAGACACCAACATGCTCCCCAACACTTTTTCTTATGAAGACAACTTTGTCTCCATGAGACACACAAACCTTTGGGCATTACACCATTGAGGAGTTATAAATAGAAGGAGACCCATGCAATCCACCACCCCTTCATCTTGCTCACAACACAACCAACACTCTCTCCCTCTCTTCTCTCGGCAACACCACAGCCCAACACCACCACCCTCCTCCTTCCCAATTCAGCCCTCAACGACAGCAGCAACATTACACACCACCGACCTCCGCCGAACACCACCCTCTCCTCCTGTTCGGTCAAGGCAGCCACCGCACCCCACCATCCCGCTTCACCGGTTCATGCGATCACTTGTTTCTATCCTTGCGGGTTCACGGTTTGAACTCCAAAACACATCTTTATCAACTTCGGGTCTTAAGCATACGAGTTTACTAAGTGTTCCCGGGTGCTAATCGGGTGATACGGGTCATCGACCGTTGATTTCGGGTGTCGCGGTTACTCCGTCACCTTCTTTCTCGACTATTTACGTGAGCACCCTAACCTATTTTTATCATCATTAACTTAGTTGGTGATATATTTATAACACGGTTATACCCGGTTCGTATTTTAAATAACGTATAAAAGACGGATATAACGTAAAGATTAGAAATCAAAGGATATAAAATCCTAAATGTTATTATGGTTATAATGGTTAAGTATTAGTCATTACTTTTTATAAACATATTAGTAGGTCATTTTGGTCTATTAATAACATAAGAAAACAATAAAGATTTTATTATAATTTAGTATAAAAAGATTTGCAATGCACTAATAACCAATTTGCAAAAAAAATATATATATATATATAATAATGATAATATAAATAAATAAATAGAAAATTTTATAAATACATAATAACTACTTATTTAAAAATTTAATATTTTAATAATATAAATATTTTTATAAGTTAAAGTTTTACAAAATCATTATCATTTTTCTACCATATTTTATACAAATAAATATTAAGGAATATTATTATAAAGCCTATACACATTTAAATATGAATACGCACATATATAAACATACAATAATACCTATTTATCCACATAGGGTCCCAACACGCTTAGGTTTCAACATCCTTATCACCCGCATTCGTGGATTATCATATCCGCTAGCCAGGTGAGTTACATAGCCCCTATTTTTCATTTTTATACGTTTTGGGGTGAAACATTATACATGCTACTCACATTGTTTATACGTGTTATACATCAGACTATATGCTTATTCTTTGGATGTACATACATTTAAACACAAGACAACCAACTGTAATATTGATAGATCTATTGTGCCTGACCAGCCCACCCGGTTAGGGTGTTTATTACTGCATACTCGGATATAACCGCGTGTTATATTCAAACATATCGGATATAGTGGGTAACTATATTCAAACATACCGGACTTAGCTGTTGTGTTCTGTTCAAGCGTGTCAAACTCGGTTTGAATTGTGATTAAATAAATGTTACATCCTACATACTATGATTAACAATATAAACAATGAGTTGCAAAACGATTTACAACTACTATTTACAGGAAATACTAAACCTATGTACTCACCAACTTTTTAGTTGACACTTGATTTAAATAATGTTTCAGGTTTGGATATGTGACTACTTGCCGAAGATTCTCCACTTAAGAACTATGGACCTAGTTAAATAAATCAATGTTTTGACCTAGACTAGGTTATTTGGAATGTATTGTATTTGGATCTTGTTGTCTTTAAACTTAATTAATGAATTATGCAACCGTTAGCTATCATGTGCTTTTGAACAATCATCACATTGTCCGCCTCGATGATTCCGCCATCGGTCGGGGTGTGACATATTGGTATCAGAGCCATGGTTATAGGGAATTAGGTTATTAGACACGATGACCTAGACTATAACCCTAGGACTCCCTTTATGTGTTATGTGCTAAATGATTAATTGCTACGTGAATTATTTGTAGTTAGGTATTATTTGAATTTTCCCGAGTTTGGTACATGAGACTTATACACATACATACAAGACTTTGATACATGATACATACTTTACATACATATTTGACAAACAAACTTATGCAAACAAATACACTACCCATCTTTATCCATACTCTTTCCTAATCCGTATTAATTGCAACATTCCTACACATTTTATACACATAAACTCTCAATTCTATTAAAATCTTGAAGATCTCGTCAACGACTTAATTTATTAAAACCAGTAAAGGACACGTGCAATCTGGAAGGGTGACACCTGTACATTGGGTTTTCTGGCTAGGAAAGCATTTCGTATAAATCCAAATAAACGGACCCGTATGCTTTCCTGGGAATTCCTGAAGTGAGTGTTTACCTATAGGCTAAAGCATGTCTCTTTGAAAGTTTTGAGGAATTATTTAACGTTGATACGTCGATGTATTCACAAGGATACGATCTGAACTTAAACTCAAAATTTGGGGACATTATAGCAAGATAGGAAGAATTAGACGAACATGCAAAGCGAATCATTATTACGGGTGCACACGTAATAACGATTAGTAGTGCATGCAAGTCCCGGCAATTCCTATTACGCAAATAATGATCTATAACATCATGTCCTACCCGGAAAAGATGACTTAGTTTCCCCTATCAACTTAGAATAAATACACATGCACTGGCACGCGTCATGATAAATCTCGTATTTCTGCTTACATTATTTCCCGCTATAACTCATATTTATCCGTCTTATCTAAAATATCATTGTCTTTTCTTATGGTGTTAGAATGCCTCCTCGACGTGCAAACTCTAGCACTTCCAACCCGGATCTTGCTACTCTCCTTGCCCAGCTAGTAGGGCAAATGACCCAAGCCAATAACAATAGTGACGGGTCTCACAACATCCAAGGAAACGGTGGTACCAACCCGCCTCACTACACGTTTAATCACTTTAACTCGTGCAATCCTACAAAATTCTTCGGGACTGAAGGTGCTACAGGCCTACTGCAATGGTTTGAAAGCATGGAAAGCACGTTCCTAAACAGTGACTGTCCCGATAATCTTCGGGTTCGCTATGCCACAAGTGTACTTCAAAAGAGAGCCCTCACCTGGTGGAACGGTGAGAAACGCACTCGTGGTGTTGAGGTTGCTACATCTTTATCATGGGATGATCTGAAGAAAGCAATGACTGATGAATTCTGTCCTCGGAATGAAATGAGGAAGCTCGAGACTGAGTTTTGGGATCTTGCCCAAGACAGCGGGGATAATCTGGCTTACACCACCCGATTTCAAGAGCTGAGCCTACTGGTGCCTCATATGATCACTCCCTTTGCTCGGGGAATTGAAAAATACATAAGCGGCCTGCCTATGCAAATTCAAGATGCTGTGCTAGGAAGCAATCCTCCTACTCTTGAAGCTGCTATCCGTCTATCTGATACACTATCCGACAACCATGTCAAAGCCGGAACCTTAACAAGAAAGGGTTCCAAGAAGGTTGTGTCTACTCTTGCGGCCGTCAAAGATGTGAAACCCGAGTCTTCTAACCGCAACAAGAAACGAAAGGGTCGAAACTTCGCAGCCGTAACTCCCGCTGTGCCTGCTATCCAAGCGGCCCCTTTGGGTCAAAACCCGAAAACTTATCAGGGCCCGAATCCCCAATGCCAGACCTGCATGTACCATCATCCTGCCAACCTACTATGCCGATTGTGTTCAAGCTGCGGACGATATGGACACGTGGTCACTACTTGCCGTACCCGTCCTCCCGTCCATCAAGCTGCTCCAGCCAACCGTCCGAACTATCCGGTACTTCTCAATGGTCGGGCATGTTACGAGTGTGGAGACCCAAACCATTTCCGTGACCGATGCCCAAAACTTCATCATCAAGGTGGTCCCCAAGGACGAGCGTTTAATATAAACGCTAATGAGGCACAAGCAAACAACGACGTGATAAACGGTACGTTTCTCGTAAACAATCATTATGCATCCATTTTATTTGATACCGGTGCCGATAGGAGTTTCGTGTCTCTTACCTTTGAATCTCGACTTGCTAAACAAAGAACAAAACTTGACAATCCTTATTTCGTGGAGATAGCAAACGGGAAATCTATTGCTATAAACTCTGTTATCCGTAACTGCAATCTTGAGCTTAATAATCATGAATTCTCTGTTGATCTCCATCCAATGCAATTGGGAAGCTTCGATATTATAATTGGCATGGACTGGTTATCCAAGCATCATGCCGAGGTTATTTGCTACGAAAAGTGCATTCGTATACCTCTCCCTTCGGGTGACACGTTAGTTATTTTCGGTGAAAAACCGTGTCGTGGTCTTCAACTCATGTCTTGCACATTGGCACAAAAGTACTTGCGGAAAAAGTACGTTGCCTTCTTAGCCCACGTAGTTGACACGAAAGACAAGGGTAAGAAATTGCAAGATATTCCGATCATTCGAGACTTTCCCGAGGTATTCCCCAAGGATTTACCCGGTCTTCCTCCCCCTAGACAAGTAGAGTTTCGTATTGACCTTGTGCCCGGAGCAACTCCCGTGGCAAGAGCTCCCTATCGTCTTGCACCTTTCGAGATGCAAGAGCTCGCAAGTCAATTACAAGAACTCTCATCTAAAGGATTCATCCGCCCGAGCCATTCACCTTGGGGTGCTCCCGTGTTGTTCGTAAAGAAAAAGGATGGATCGTTTCGAATGTGCATCGATTATCGTGAACTCAACAAGCTTACAATTAAGAACCGTTATCCTTTACCCCGTATCGACGATCTTTTCAATAAGCTTCAAGGATCAACATGTTTCTCCAAGATTGACCTTCGTTCCGGATACCATCAACTTCGTGTTCTCGATGAAGACATTCCGAAGACTGCCTTTCGGACTAGATATGGTCACTACGAGTTCATGGTCATGCCCTTCGGTTTGACTAATGCACCTGCGGTCTTCATGGACCTCATGAACCGTGTATGCAAACCTTATTTGGACAAGTTCGTGATCGTTTTCATTGACGACATTCTTATCTATTCTAAGACGAAAGCGGAGCATGAACAACATCTTCGTTTGATTTTAGAACTCTTGAAGAAAGAACAACTATATGCCAAGTTCTCCAAGTGTGAATTCTGGCTAAAGGAAGTTCAATTTTTGGGACACATAGTCAACGATAAAGGAATTCATGTGGACCCGGCAAAAATCGAAGCGGTAAAGAATTGGAGTACTCCTAAGACTCCTACCGAGATTCGTTCCTTCCTTGGACTAGCGGGTTACTATCGTCGCTTCATCTCAAATTTCTCCAAGATTGCGGTTCCGCTCACTGCCTTGACTCATAAAGGTAAATCTTACGAGTGGGGGCCCAAGCAAGAGGAAGTTTTTCAAACTCTCAAGCACAAGCTCTGCAATGCTCCTATTCTAACTCTTCCTAGTGGTAATGACGACTTTGTCGTTTATTGTGATGCATCCAACCAAGGTCTTGGTTGTGTTCTAATGCAATGTGGCCAAGTAATTGCATACGCATCACATCAGCTCAAAATCCATGAGAAGAACTATACGACCCATGATCTCGAGCTTGGTGCTGTCGTTTTCGCCTTGAAAATTTGGAGACACTATCTTTATGGCACCAAATGCGTGGTTTTCACCGACCACAAAAGTCTCCAACATATTTTCAATCAAAAAAAGCTTAATATGAGGCAACGGCGATGGGTCGAACTTCTTAACGACTACGACTGCGAGATTCGCTACCACCCTAGCAAAGCAAACGTTGTAGCTGACGCTTTGAGTCGTAAAGAGCGTATCATGCTTCATAGTGTTCGTATTCATAACAATATCCAAGCCCGCATTCTCCAAGCACAACACACCTCGGTTACCGAGGGAAACATGTATCAAGAAATGGCATGTGGTGTAGAACTCTTGCTAGAAACCAAAGCCAACGGCCTATTGTATTACCCGGATCGTATCTGGATTCCCGATCGCGACGACCTTCGTATATTTTTGATGAACGAGTCCCACAAAACTCGATATTTGGTACATCCCGGAGCTGATAAGATGTACATGGGTCTTCGTCAGCAATATTGGTGGCCTGGCATGAAAAAGGATATTGCCCTCTTTGTAGCAAAATGCCTAACTTGTTCTAAAGTGAAGGCCGAACACCAAAAGCCTTCCGGACTCCTCGAACAACCTGAAATACCCGTATGGAAGTGGGAGAACTTTGCCATGGATTTCATCACCAAACTCCCACGCACTTCTAGTGGGCACGATAGTATCTGGGTTATTATCGACCGACTTACAAAGTCTGCTCATTTCTTACCCATTCGTGAGGACTATCGAGTCGAGAAATTGGCTCGGATTTACATTGATGAGATCGTAAGTCGTCACGGAATCCCTTTGAACATCATCTCCGATCGTGATTCGCGTTTTACTTCCCGGTTTTGGCAATCATTACAATCAGCACTTGGTACTCGTTTGGATTTAAGTACGGCTTACCATCCTCAAACTGATGGACAAACCGAACGAACAATCCAAACTCTTGAGGATATGCTTAGAGCTTGTGTCATTTACTTTGGTGGCAATTGGGATTCTCACCTACCACTGATTGAATTTTCCTACAACAACAGCTACCACACAAGCATTAACATGGCACCGTTTGAAGCTCTTTATGGACGGAAATGTCGTTCACCGATTTGTTGGAATGAAATTGGTGAAGCACAAATCACCGGTCCCGAGCTTATCCAAGAAACCACCGATAAAATCTCTCTTATCCGTGACAAGATTCGAGTAGCAAGGAGTCGACAAAAGAGCTATGCCGATAGACAACGAAAACCCTTGGAATTTCAAATTGGAGATATGGTTCTTCTAAAGGTATCACCTTGGAAAGGAGTAGTCCGATTTGGAAAGAAAGGAAAACTTACACCTCGATATGTGGGCCCATTCAAGATACTCGAGAGGATAGGAAAAGTGGCCTACAAACTCGACCTTCCTTCAGAACTCAGCAACGTTCATCCGACTTTTCATGTGTCTAATTTGAAAAAGTGTCTAGCCGACGAGAATCTCCACATCCCTCTTGACGAAGTGCGCATTGATGAAAAAATGCACTTTATTGAGAAACACGTGGAAATCATGAACCGAGAAGTCAAGAAACTCAAGCGTAGCCGCATCCCCATTGTCAAGGTTCGTTGGGAGTCTAAACGTGGACCCGAGTTCACTTGGGAACGTGAAGACCAAATGAAGACCAAATATCCGCATCTCTTTTCATAGCCTCCACTGGTTGAATTTCGGGGCGAAATTCCTTTAACATGGGGAGACTGTGACATTTCGGATTTGTATTCATGTGTTTATATTATATGTCATGTAAACATCTTCTATTGAATGAAATGCAAGTGTTTTTACATAATATTAATTAATTAGGTCTTACCGGGTTTAGCAGAGTCCACCCAATATGCAACTTATGATGGCAATATTAGAAATTTCCGAGACACATCGAACCCAACATCGCGTTGGTGATAAACTAAAAATAAAAATGTAAACATCTCGAAACATTCTCTTTATTTTTATTAGTAGGGAATGCCTACCCTGATAAAAATAAAATCTTAAATGTTTTACACGAGCACATATAATGTCAAAACTATCAAACGTATACTTTTTTTTTTTTATATATCCGACTCGTACTCTAACGACCACGTAACGACTATTAAAAACCGGGTTACACTTAGCGGGTATTCTACCGGGTAAAACACCTAACATTAAACACCTCAAGCCACTACCCTACCCTTCCTACCCCCCCTCCCCCCGTCTACTCCCTCACGGCCGAAAGAACCAAACAAGTGGTGTTTCTCCTTTTGTTCCCCAAGACACCAACATGCTCCCCAACACTTTGTCTTATGAAGAAAACTTTGTCTCCATGAGACACACAAACCTTTGGGCATTACACCATTGAGGAGTTATAAATAGAAGGAGACCCATGCAATCCACCACCCCTTCATCTTGCTCACAACACAACCAATACTCTCTCCCTCTCCTCTCTCGGCAACACCACAGCCCCAACACCACCACCCTCCTCCTTCCCAATTCAGCCCTCAACGACAGCAGCAACATTACGCACCACCGACCTCCGCCGAACAACACCCTCTCCTCCTGTTCGGTCAAGGCAGCCACCGCACCCCACCATCCCGCTTCACCAGTTCATGCGATCACTTGTTTCTATCCTTGCGGGTTCACGGTTCGAACTCCAAAACACCTCTTTATCAACTTCGGGTCTCAAGCATACGAGTTTACTAAGTGTTCCCGGGTGCTAATCGGGTGATACGGGTCATCGACCGTTGATTTCGTGTGTCGCGGTTACTCCGTCACCTTCTTTCTCGACTATTTACGTGAGCACCCTAACCTATTTTTATCATCATTAACTTAGTTGGTGATATATTTATAACACGGTTATACTCGGTTCGTATTTTAAATGACGTATAAAAGACGGATATAACGTAAAGATTAGAAATCATAGGATATAAAATCCTAAATGTTATTATGGTTATAATGGTTAAGTATTAGTCATTACTTTTTATAAACATATTAGTAGGTCATTTTGGTCTATTAATAACATAAGAAAACAATAAAGATTTTATTATAATTTAGTATAAAAAGATTTGCAATGCACTAATAACCAATTTGCAAAAAAAATATATATATATATAATAATGATAATATAAATAAATAAATAGAAATTTTTATAAATACATAATAACTACTTATTTAAAAATGTAATATTTTAACAATATAAATATTTTTATAAGTTAAAGTTTTACAAAATCATTATCATTTTTCTACCATATTTTATACAAATAAATATTAAGGAATATTATTATAAAGCCTATACACATTTAAATATGAATACGCACATATATAAACATACAATAATACCTATTTATCCACATAGGGTCCCAACACGCTTAGGTTTCAACATCCTTATCACCCGCATTCGTGGATTATCATATCCGCTAGCCAGGTGAGTTACATAGCCCCTATTTTTCATTTTTATACGTTTTGGGGTGAAACATTATACATGCTACTCACATTGTTTATACGTGTTATACATCAGACTATATGCTTATTCTTTGGATGTACATACATTTAAACATAAGACAACCAACTGTAATATTGATAGATCTATTGTGCCTGACCAGCCCACCCGGTTAGGGTGTTTATTACTGCATACTCGGATATAGCCGCGTGTTATATTCAAACATATCGGATATAGTGGGTAACTATATTCAAACATACCGGACTTAGCTGTTGTGCTCTGTTCAAGCGTGTCAAACTCGGTTTGAATTGTGATTAAATAAATGTTACATCCTACATACTATGATTAACAATATAAACAATGAGTTGCAAAACGATTTACAACTACTATTTACAGGAAATACTAAACCTATGTACTCACCAACTTTTTAGTTGACACTTAATTTAAATAATGTTTCAGGTTTAGATATGTGACTACTTGCCGAAGATTCTCCACTTAAGAACTATGGACCTAGTTAAATAAATCAATGTTTTGAACTAGACTAGGTTATTTGGAATGTATTGTATTTGGATCTTGTTGTCTTTAAACTTAATTAATGAATTATGCAACCATTAGCTATCATGTGCTTTTGAACAATCATCACATTGTCCGCCTCGATGATTCCGCCATCGGTCGGGGTGTGACAGTTCAATTCTTCCAGATCAACAGGGTGGATCTGTCTGAAATCTTCTTCTATAACCTCAGGATCATGAATTTTCCCTCCAATAAAATTCTCATACGAAGCCATGAATGAGGAAAACATAGCTAGATAATCATCAACAACCTTTTGATTTATATGAGATCCAGAAGATGTAGAAGCTGTAGTCGCAGAAAAACCAGAATGACTAGAATGACCAGAATGAATAGGAACTCCAGAACACTGATCATTAGAAGAATCTTGAGCATCGCCAGAAAAGAATGCAACTCCTGTACCAGTTTTACCAGAAGTCTTGGCAAAATACATTGAAGGATACTGGATATGCTCCATGTTAGTCTCCTTCTTCTTCATATTCAGGTCATGCGATTGAATCTTCCCAAGAACTTCTTCAAGAGACATGGTTTTGTACTTGATATTTTCTTTTATCAAAACCGTATACACATCAAATTTTGATGGTAATGCCTCCAAGAACTTATCATTAATTTCTTCAGTTTCATACACCATAGAAGCACTCGACAGTTCACTAAGTAGATGATAGAATCTGGTAGCAAGATCATCCAATGATTCATTTTGAAAATGTTTAAAGACCAAGAATTGCCTCTTTAATAGCTCTTTTCTACTTTTCTTTACATCCAAACTACCTTCACATCTTTTCTGTAATGCTTCCCATAGTTGTTGAGAAGATTTGAATTGTTTGAAACTGTGATATATTTCCTTCGGAAGTGACATCGAAATACTTTCCATCGCTTTCTTTTCCCTATCAAATAGCAACTTTTCTTCAGTAGTTAACGCTGACACCGGCTTTGGAACATCATCCTTTCCCATCCACGAATAAGTCAGATGCGTATAACCTTCTAAAATAGGAATCCAAAGACTAGTATCTGTAAAAGATATGAACTAATCAAACCTATCTTTCCAATTTGAATAATCAGCAAGATTCAACAACTTCGGCGGTTTTTGAGATGTACCAATCTCATTATCATAATTGAACATATTCGTTACTTGTACCATATTTCCCATTTTTCTGAAAATTTTCCAAGTGTTGAACACCTACTACCCTTAGGCGAAGATAATAAGTTCGCTTCTGTGATACCCAAGCGAACTTAATATGAAGCGAAGATAATAAGTTCGCTTAACCAGAATCCAGAAAATCTGATTAAGTACACCTAAAAATAAGTTCGCTTAATTTGTGAGAAGCGAACTTGACAAGTTCGCCTGCTAAGTTCGCCTGCACACCAAATCAGCAAGTTTGCTTGCTTCAGCAGATTCAAAATCAAGAACAGTTCAAACCAGAAACCGCGAACCAAAAATCAGAATAAAACTTCATAATTCACTGATTTGAAGGAATTAGTCAAAATCAAACCGTAGGATTGTGTAATTTCTCAATTAGAACCTTTCTATCGGATCAATTTCTTTAAAGTCCTCTTCAAAAACACCAAATCAGAACCAAATTAAGCTTGAAAACTCCATGGAAATGAAAATTTCAAAGATGATGAATTTCTTGTCAATTTGCATACAAAACCGTCTAGAATCACCAAGAATCACGAGCATAAGCTCTGATACCACTTGTAGGTCATCATGACACTTCTACAGATCGTTCTCGTGACAAGACGTGTCGTTAACTCGGAGTGCGGAATCTAACGAATCAACGATTGCATACACAAAAGACAATAGAGACAATCAAGTAAATAACATTCACGCTTATATTCCAATTCTCAGTAGAGTTTACAGACTCAATCGTTCAATTCTGTTCGCTTTTTGATTGATACTCAAACTGACTCTGTAAACATCTATATATAGACATCTGACCTGTATTAGGCGAACTTAACAAGTTCGCCTCAGATCGACTTAAGTGAACTTAACAAGTTCGCCTCTGTTAGACTAGGCGAACTTAACAAGTTCGCCTCTAGCATAACTTGCATAAACACTTAGAACATTTACATTACAAACACATAAGTACATTAGATCTAAACTATTACAAAGCTTTTTTCATTACAAACTATTAGGATCAGGATCACATCCCGGATCCATAGAACAACCCACTGAGCCATTCCATTATTTTTCTTCTCTGAGCTTAAGTGCAAAGGCACCTTGTCAAGATGATATACCTTCTCCAACAACCACTATCTCGGAGGTATTGATTGACTTGGCTGCTAGTGCACCTATCCTAAGTTCATTACCCAAGAGGTTCACTCTCGGAGTACTGATAGAGTGAATGTGGAAAGGGTTGTCACTACTCCTGGTGCATCAACTGACCAGGAGGATAGTGATAACATCATTAAGACTCTAACCACGGCAACTCACAGTGAGGATGTTTCCTTTGAAACACTCGTCACGGAGAGGAATCCCAGGTGCCAAGAAAGCCAGGGTGATGGGGATGCAGAGGCTAGACCTAAGGCTCCATCTGGATCCAAGGATTCCACAACTGTGGATGAGGATAGATTAAAACTTCATAACTTGGAATTGACGGCCAGGGTGGAAATCCTAGAGGCCGAAGTGTCAAAACTAAGGCACCAAGTCTCTATGCATGAAGCCCATCAATGCCCTCCAATGACTACTCCCTCCCTTGTCTCAGTGGGCACTCAAACTGACCAGACTCTGTGCACTGATGCAACCAAAAAGGGGGAGATAGCTGTAGTGGAAGACAATGCTGACAGCCTCGATGAATGGATACAAGAGTAGACAACCTTTCAAAGTTCTCTATTCAGACCTGCTTTCGTTCAAGTTCATGACTTGCCAGACTCAGTAGATGAAGAGGAAGAAATCACTGAGGATTGAAAGTTAGTTATTCAAGCTGTTGATGAGGTGTTAAAGAATGAAAGTCAAAATGAAGACACACCTTTATCATTCAGCATACTTCCTACTGCTGTAGCCATATCAAGACAGACCATTGCCCCTCAATTCACATTATCTTCAAATAAGCTAGAATTTGACTCCATACTAGCTTGGGGGTATGATGGTTCAACTGAGAGATTCTGGATCGGAAAGGAGTTCGGCGGGGTAGAAGAGCTGAACTGGAATGCACTAAATCCACTCCAAGTGCTTGAACTGTACCTATCCAGTTACACCAACAACTCTACAGAACCTGCAATTAACAGGTTCTACGTCTTTATGGAGGATAATCTTCCTGGGTTTGAAAGGCTCCTAGAAGAAGCAAACAGGGTGGCCTATCCTAAACACCATGCAAAATCTTCAACAACATCAGAACAAAGACTGGCTCCAAGACTTGCCTTGATCAGGAGCAGTGCTTTAACAGAAGAAGAAGTTCTAAGTTGGAGAAGATTTCTCTACAACACGGTGTTCAGAGACTTGGAAGTGTTAGGATGGTCAAACACTGGGTCTTCTGACTTCACATTCTTCTTGAGTAGTGGATCATCTCTCTCAATCAACATCAATGAGATCCTACTCTTAAATTTAGACTTTCTGCACAAGGTCTTCGATCTCAGAACACACATATGCAAGGTAAATTCCTTAGAGAGTCAAGCAATGATAAATACCATCAAAGCTAATCTTGAAAAGGAAGGACGACTTGCAATGGATGACTCCAACTCTGACTCAGATCTATCCTTTCTTTCCTCTCCAACTGTCAGATTAAACACAGCAGAAGAATCCAGAAGAAGAGAAAAGGAAAAGATGAAGAAAGAATGGAAAGCAGTGACAAGTCTTGAATGGGAAGAAGATGAAGAAAGTGTCCTTCCCTTGTCCATTCCACAAAATGCCAATGAAGCTGAAGCTGAGATCCCAACAGCATCTCTTACATCTGTTGTTGTGGTCCATGAAGTTGAAGCAGAGGCATCAAGCAAAGACAAGGGGAAGAGACCTATGACAGAAGAAGATGAAGAAAAGTTATTGAAAGAGAAGATGGAAAGGGAGGAAAGAAGAAGAAGAAGAAGAAGAAGAAGAAGAAGAGAAGAAGAGGATATGGCTGAATTAAGAAAAGCACAAGAAAGAAAAACTGCCATACTCCTTAGAGAACAACAAATTCAGCTCTATGCTAAGTAGCTAGATGATCTGAAAGTCAAGATTCCTTCAGCTTCTCAAATTCAAGAAGATGAAGCTCTAGCTCTTCAACTGCAGGAACAATTCAATAAAGAAGAAGAAGAAGAAAGGGAGAAGAAGAAAAAGGAAGAGGCTAAGTTCAGAATAACTGATTCTGATCTAGCCAAAGAAACGAGAGAGGAGTGGATAGAGACTCTGATTTCTCAAGGTGAGGATGCAGACTACCTTGAGAAACTATAAAATAAAGAAATCTACAGAGCCTTCATGGGTCAGCAAGGTCAATTGGCAACTAAGAAAAGGGCTGAAGAAGAAGAAAAAGCCAAACAGAAATCCAAGAAGACCATTGCCTTTAACAGAAGAACCAATGAAGAAAGGAAGGTCATGATTGACTTCCTAAAGGCTAGAGGAGAGAGTGGAAAAAGGCTGGGTCCCATGAGTTTAATGAACCTGCAAGCCCTTTACTTTAAAGTCAAGAAGGAAGAGGAAGAAAGACTGGGAAGAAAGGCTCAAAGAAGAGGGTAATTAATCAAGAAGATGAAAGGAAACAATAGAAATCCAAGTCTTCTCCCTCATCCACCACTTTCTCTATTCAACAACCTTCCACTCTCAATCCTAGACCTCCCTCCTCTCCACCCACAAAGTCCAAATCCTTCCACCCAGCTCCTCCTCATCAGCAGCCTTCCAAGAAAAAAATCAAACCTACCATCACACCAAAAGACTCAAGAGAAATAATTGTCTGGTTCTACAACAGTCAAGATAAATGGTTTGAAGTTTTCAGGGGAAAGGAAGAACTGAAAAGATCAGTCTATAAATTTTGATGAGGTACTGCAACTCCCAGACTCAGATCTAAGAAGAATATTAGAGTTGGGTGAAGCCCATAAGCCAGAGAATGAAGGTGGGAGACATATTTTGCTAGTGATCAAACATCACTTCAACCCTAGTAAAGATGTAATCATTAATGCCAAACCTCTTCAAACCCATTCTCCATTCACTAGTTGGTCCTTCAAGGCTGATACCAACGAGTTTATCTTGATTGATGTTAAAGGACAGAAGATGATATGTTCAAGCAAGGCCATCTTCAAAATGCCAAGCAAAGACATAAAGACTCTATCTGCGTTTCCCCTAAACAATCCCAGCTAGGACGCAAGAGGCTATGAGGTAGAAAGGATAGTCTGCAACATGGAAAAGCTTCAGCAGCAAAAGCAGTAAGAGAGTTTTGGTAGCATCAGTCTAGGGGGTGTTTGTAGAAATAAAGACTGATGGCTACAAAATTTCTCTAAGTACAAACTACTGCGGATAAGCTTATCTACAATCTGCTGCGGATAGCCTTATATACTTAAGACCAAAGTTGCTGCTGATAGGCAAATCATCAGCAGCTGTGGACAGTTGTGCCTTGCTGCTGATCAACAACATTGCGGCTGATAGCCATTCCCACTGAAGATCAAACGTTGTAGCTGACTGGCTTCGATAAAGCAACCATTACCACTGACAACTTTCTGCTGCAACACTTACACACTCCACGCAGAAAAAATGTTACTGGTGCAAGACAATAAAAGACAACGGCGCTATTCTTTAAAGGACTCAAGCAATGATGCCTAAGAAGACGTTTGAGTAAAGATAACTTTTGTAGTTTTTTTATTGTCGTTACATGTAGAATAGCTTCAATACAAGATCAACGGCTTGTGTTAGATCATCCTTAGAATCAAGGGTCTGTCTTGATTCTAAGTTACTATATAAGTAGTACTTAGAGTCATTATATACTAGTGCTTTTTGCTTAAGAGTTTTCTCTGTAATCTTGTAATCTTTGAAGCTTAATACAAATTACATTTATCAGTATTCTTCTTGTTTATTTGTTTACATTGTTTAGTTGTGATTGTTTCCGCCAATCTCAACTAGAATAGAACCATCTTGTATTCACCGATCCTACAGTGAAGGTGGTGAAGGAAGTGATAGGAATGTAGTGCAAAACAATCCTGAAAATGTTCAAGCTCTTGTGATTATTCCTGAAGTTGTTACAGAAGTTGTAGTTTAGAAAGAAACTGTTGATGAGCCAGTTAAAGAAACAGAGAAAGTTCAAGAAATAGAGA
The DNA here is from genome assembly GCA_023525975.1 of Smallanthus sonchifolius. NCBI lineage: Eukaryota > Viridiplantae > Streptophyta > Magnoliopsida > Asterales > Asteraceae > Smallanthus > Smallanthus sonchifolius. The sequence goes on from CM042033.1 coordinate 43,602,809, forward strand.
GTGTTGAAACACCAGAAATTCCAGCAATGGCAACTGAAAATCCAATCAAAAGGAAAACCACTGAAGCTGAAAAGGAGGTGCCTTCTAGACCTCCTCTATCTAAGGTATCGTAAATAAAGAACCAGAACAAAAGAGATTGAAGACTATGGCACAGAGGTACTCAGGAAAAGGAAAGGGTAACGAGGTTCCAGATCCTGTTAGACAAAAGGCTTCTAAAGATTACAAATTGATGGATGAAGAGTTTCTAAACTTTGCAACTCAAGAAACTACAAATATTACAAGTCAATTGAAGACTTAAGTTTCAAATCTTCAAAGAAGAGAAGCTGCAAATGAAAGAGAAATTAGAGAGTTAAAGACAAGTGATTCCAAGAAGCAAAAGCAGCTTGATGAGCAACAAATACAGATAGATAATTTGTAAAGCATTGTGCAAGATCTTGTAAAACGTCTTGGAATGTCTATTTCAATACCGAATGTCACTAGTCAACTCATGCAAGATAATAAAGAACAGCAAGGTGTTGGATCGGGATCTACCTTGATCCAATGATTCAACACATTAACCGAACCAAATCGTGCGGAATCCGATTTGATTGGCAATACAATCTATGACACGGATCGGGTCGTGAGAAATGAGCGGATTAGATGTCGAAACGAAGGTTTCTATCGACCCTTTGGTGTAGAGAAGTTGGATACAAGACCTGGAAACTCTCAACGGACAGAGATTCGACAATGCCGGTGCAAAGAGATTGTGTGTGTTCTGTTGCTTAGTCTGGTTCTGCTCTGGTTGGTCTCTCCTATCTCCTTAGTCTTCTTTGTGCTCATGAAGTGAAAGTTCTATATATAGTGCAGAGGCCATTCGTACGAATGAGCCATGTGAATGGACGCATTCATGCGAATGAATCAGCAGAATGGTTCATTCGTAAGAATGAATCATCAGAATGGTTCATTCGTATGAATGAATCATTCTCATGACTTATTCAAGCGAATGAATCATTCTCATGATCTATTCGCACGAATGGATCATTCTCATGATCCATTCGTGCGAATGGGCCTTTTAATAGCACGATTGATCAACGTTATCGATATTTATCAGATCGTTTAATACACAGTTGTTATATATGAGTAAACATTAAGGATAAACATGTAATTTCATTAATATATCAAATAGTTACATTAAACATAGATGAAATACATATTACAAGGGATTAGGGACATATCATGCATCTACATACTCCCCCTTGGACCTAGATCCCTTCAAAATGACCTAACTGACATTAGTTGGTCTTCAACATCTCTTTTGTATGAGTTTTCCAGTTGACCCCGGCGTGTATGTCAAAAGCAAAGCATATACGTATCACCTTCACATACTGCAACGCCTGGTCTATATCTGCAACATCAAAAAACGGCTGACACTTGTATAAAGTTGTAACATCTTGTTTAGACAAGTTGGTCAGCCACAAGGGATCAAAGACCCTGATTGTCTCCCATGACCCTTCTTTACAAAGCACTATAACAGCTTCACCAGTACGCCCATCATAGTACCACCATTTGAACTGATCTGAGAAGTCCTGGATCATTTTCCTTAAAGGAATCTTCTTCATGATCGTTGGAGGTTTCCACTTTAAGACAATTAGGGGCTTCTTGGTGATTGGATGAGCCTTTTCCTTGTGAATGTAACGTGTAGGCATTTGTGGCTTGAAGTTCACCCACTTCTTCCGGTATTCGTACTGTAATTGACGTTCAAACCATTCGGATAGACCGAAAGATTCGCTGTATAGAAGCTTTAGACGCGCCAATTGATTTACTTCAAATGCGGGCAGCGTCTTGAAGTCATGAGGGTACCTGAAATATTGTATGCCCTTCTCTCTTTTTATAGCATAGCAGCTTAAGTCGTTGAAGTATGCCCAACTGATTATACGACCATCAGACTTGTGTCCTTTGAGTCGATAAACTTTAGTGTACTTGGTTGGAGGAGAGGGCTTTGAGTTCTTCTTTAATTCGGCCATGTATTCCATCCACTGACTTTTACGTTCATTCAGCTTGTCAATGTCAATAGTGGAGGGACCGGCTTCATCTTCTTTGTTGTCGATAATGCGGTTGACCTCCTCGTCGGACTGCTGAGTGAATAAGTCTGCGAAGGAGGGAAGATCATCACCATCTACTGATGTGTACTTTGGATATTCTTGATCAGTGATGTCTTCGACTTCAACCTCATCAACGTCTTCTAGTTCGTCAGAGGAGGGATAATCAGTTGTAGGAACAGATGCCTCTTCAGTGATGACTTCGTCGGGATTCATTTGAAATAGCTCGGCAATCTATTTTTTTGACAAGCAGTGTACGATTTCCCCTTCCTCTTTGTCATAAATAACTGAATGTTGGATGATCCCTTGCATGTCAAGCACATAAGTTAACTTTGAAGGTTGTTGCTTGAGAGGCATCACATCCAAAACTATTTACATAAACAATCATAAAATAAACATGTGAGAATAAGAAATTTCATTGATTTAATCAAAATAAAACTGAAATTATTTACATAATAATCTAATATTTACAATAAGACAACTTAAAACACTTAAAACAAAAACTATCAACCTTCAGTGCCCTTTTGTTTATCTGATGACGGGCCTTCTGATTTGTCTGATTTTTGCTTTGTTCACCCCTCTGCTTCTGCTGTCTTTCCAGCACTTGATGCAGCATCAGCATTGGCACCATCGTCCTTATCTTTGTCATTATTGTCATCATCATCATCACTATCATCATCATCATCATCGTCGTCATCATCATCATCATCATCGTCATCATCATCATCATCGTCACCATCATCACCATCATCACCATCATTGCGAGCACCCACAATTCTGGGTGTCAGGTCCCTTCTGCTTTCTAAGTCTTCCAACAGCCTTTTGTTTTCCTCCTCTAGCCTTTGTATCCTCTGAGTATGTGCATCAACAGTTGTAGACAACTTTTGATTCTGGTTTGTAGCAGTGAGAAGGAGGACTTGCTGATCATTGCATCTATTGGAAAGACTTGTGATGGCTTGGGCTTGTTCAGTATTTTGCAGAGTCAACTGACTGATCTGCGAGCCCTGTTGGTCAATCTGCAAACCCTGTTGATCAAGACGCTTTGATTGCTCTTCATTCTGAGCCAGTAAACGAAGTACCAAACTGTTTAAAGTACTGATTTGGTCGTGTAGAGAGACAGTCGGCAGTGACATTGAAGATTCAACTCGAATAGTTGATGGCTGTGATGTAGGAGCAGTCGTGTAGATGGGAGGAGGCACAGTTTGTGTCTGAGGCATAGATGTTGACATTGGAGCCTCAAACCTGGTGGCAGTTGCTGTAGTAGCAGAGGTGCTCTCCGTCCTTCTAACAAGCTTAAACTTTTGGCGTTTGGCCATTCTTTTCTTTCCTCTTCCCTTCTTGACCGGGGTAGATTGGGAAGAAGGAGCAGCAGATACTTGTAGACAGCCAGGGACAAAGTCAGCATCCCTGACGTCATCATCAACCCTTGAGCTTCTTTGATCTGCTCCCCTTTTTCTTTTTGTTGCGACCAATCTTGCCCCTTGTTGACTAATTTCAAATTCATCTTCAGTTTCCTCAGAATCAGTAAACAGGACGGTGTCCAGGTTAACGTCTTCTGGGTTAGTTGGAAGGGAAGGATCGATAGCAGTAACAGTGGGAGTGGTAGCAGCGGTAGATGAAACATGAGGAGTATTTCCACCATCTCCCTGACCATCTTGGTCGTCATCATCTTGGTCGTCAGCTGGAGGTACAACAATATCCTCCCTGTCCGAATCACTGTTATCGTGACGCCATTTTCTGTTTACTGGTGCCACATACTCTGGATTTTCCAGATGTCCAATGAGTCGTTTGTGAGGTGGCTTTGTTGGTCTGCCCTTGTAGGTCTGTACCCTGTTTAGAGTAACGTCCGTCATGTGTTCTAACTTGATTATGTCGACGTCTGACCTTGGTAGAAGAGGAAGTTGGTCATCTATTATCATTTGTAAGAATCTGGGGTACATAAGATAAGCATTGTCCCCTTTAAGATAGATGTTTTCCTTAAGGTGCGTGAACACCATCTCGGAAAAGTTGAACGGAATGTTCAACACCAGTGCAACGAATGCGCTCTATATTGTTTCGCGCATATCATCAAATCCGCCACGACGGGAACCGAGGCAATGCAGAAGAACATGTCCTAGATACATGTACTGCGGACAGAGGTTCGCTTTGTTTAAAACTCCCTCGGCGACATTCCCGTCATACTTTATCCTCATGAAGCATACTCGGACCAGATATTTATCCAGTGTCACTGGATCTTCAGGATGATCACCAAATTGACACAATCGGCGAATGTGAGCTGCCGATACAACCACATCTTGACCTGCGATCTTCCCTCGTATGACCGGTGGAGATACCTCGCAGTCATTCTCGGCGGAGGCCCAGAACTCCCTTTGGTGCGACGTATATGGAGTGCGGAGATGGGATATAGCATGAGCAATCCTGGATCTAGATAGAAACTCGATCATGCCGACAAACGGACGTGCATTCTTTGATGTCGGAATCATGTACGCACATATGTTGCTTTTTATGGAAGCCTTAAGAACAACTGGAGCTCTGTGCGCCATAACGATCAGTCTGCAAACACAAAAACATGAAGCACCTCAGATCAATACATGCAAGATTTTGGAAATATGAACTTTTGGACCATTTTTCCCTTGGTACGAATGAATCATTCTGCCTATTCATTCGTGTGAATGAGCGTTCATTCGTGTGAATGAGGGTTCATTCGTGTGAATGAGTTTTCATTCGTGTGAATGAGGATTCATTCGTGTGAATGAGTTTTCATTCGTGTGAATGAGTTTTCATTCGTGTGAATGAGGATTCATTCGTACAAATGAACATGAAGAGTATGTCCATTCGTGTGACAGACGGGTCGCGATCCAACTTGTCCAAAAATCAACCAACACTTGAAAAGATTTGCCGAAAAAGACACCAACACACTCGACTATGGTTTTCAACCAATATTTAGCATTTTAATTGGTTTATTAAGTCAGTTTTTACGTTTTTAGGTTTGGTTTTCGGTTTTGAACCCTAAATCTAATCGAACATCCACGAATCGGTATACAATCGATGAATACTTGTGGGGTTATACCTGTAAAAAGAAATTGAATGATTAGATTACAGATTTGACAGAGTTATGTTCAAATTCAGATTTTGATGAAACAGACGTGCGAATGCTTTCTGTTTTGTGCGAATGATTCTGCACATGCGAATGAATGGCCTATTTATAGGATGGCCTGGTTCATTCGTACGAATGGCCATCCATTCGTATGCGTGTGTCCTTCAGTAGTACGAATGGGTATGCATTCGTACTAATGAACCCTTCATTCGTACGTATGGATGTTCATTCATACTAATGAACCTTCATTCGTACGAATGGACCATTCTGGTCAGTCCATTCGTGTGAATGACCTATTCTCATCATCCATTCGTACGAGTGAGCCATTTTGCTCATCCATTCGTACGAATGGGACAATCCCCTATGCAAATTAAACTTTTCAAGTTAAATGGGGTATCCGACCACATTGGTTTTAACAAAAATTTAATTATGAAGTAATTTACATTTAATTATGAAGTGAGGGATCAATTATGAAGTTTTGGAATAGTTTATGAAGTAAAAGAACGATTTGATCAATCAGGAAGTCAAGCGGTTTTCAAATTTTTATTTTCTGACAGTCGTTCGAGTCTTATCAGATAATCTAAAATTCAGGAAAAGTAAAATCTTTTTGGATTTTTGAATATGTAATACTGAAAATAATATCAACAAGATATATACACGTATGTCTTAGTAAGAATGATCCTTATGAGAAATCATACAGACTTAATGACTAATGATCTGAGACATTTTGAATTTTGTAGATACAACTATACAATGGTATTTACACATCTTTTTGTGAGAAAGATCCAAACATGGGATCAGTACTAAGCTCATAGCAATCAGCAACATTGCAAATTATCTGAGCTTTAAGTACACTTGCTCAAAATGCGATCATTGATATGTTTGTCCATCTTAAACCTATGCAGACCTCTTCTCAACACTTACAAGATGATCTTGAAGGATTGAGTCCATTGTCTGTGTGTCCCACACTAGTTAAGAATTGACTTGAATTACTTTTCAAAACATGTTAATGTTTCAAATCAGCACAACTTACTTAACCAGCCATCATAAGTTCATGAGATCTCAGTTATTCCCTGTTACTTCTTTACTACACAAATGTATATATATATATATATATATATATATATATATATTTTATAGTATTCACAGTGACAGCCATCAGCTCATGGACGGCTTCAGCCAGGTATTTACAAGGCACTATGGCACGTATGCAGCTAACGATGTTTGTGTTCATCCTATCCCATGGATGGCTTCAACCAGGCTGCAACCCGGTAATATGGCACATATACGGATTCGGATTCATACTTTTATTTCATTCTTAATCGCATGGACGGCTTCAGCCAGGTATTTACAAGGCAATATGGCACGTATACGACTTCGGAATCTAATTTTTAATTTTATAACTACTTTCTGATATCTCATTAAACCGATGATAACTGGTGTGCACAGAATGAGAAACACCTTCAGTTTCTATTGTTGATTTTTGTCAATCCTTTCACCGTTATGTGACTCATAAGACAATATCTAATATGGTATAGATTGATCATCAATGGTCGAGATTCAGTAAGATAAGCCTATCAATGCATCACATGTCGACTTAGTGTGACTATTCACTATGACATTAAATGCAATGTGCTTCATACATATGGTTAGTGTGCCATTACTTCCCAAAGGTTGGATACGATTTCTCATTTTTGAGTTTTTCAGATGTTTTTGGGTTTTAGTCTGTACAAAAATGGAAAATCTTTTTGAAATTTTTTTTTTTTTAACAAACTGTACACAAATAACTGTACACAAATAGAAAATCTTTTTGGAGTCTCAGATAACTAGCGTCTGTGTACTATCATTTTTCTCAGCGAGAGATCATTTTCTTACTGACATTTTCTCCCCCTAAAATTTTAAAATGAAAAATCTTTTTGAGTTTTTGAGATTTTTAATAAACGCAAGAAAGAAAATATATACAGGAACGTAATTGATAAAAATGATTATTGACTCGACTCTTGGTCCGGAACAACGTCATCCTTCTTTTTCATGCCTTTTACCTCTAACAAGAATAAAAATCTTGGTTTGTCAAAGGCTTTTGTATAGAGGTCGGCCTTTTGGAAATCAGTGTTAATTTGAACCATATTAATAAGTTTCTTTTCAAAACAGTCACGAATGAAGTGATATTTTATACCGATATGTTTGGTTTTTGAATGCTGAACCGGATTCTTAGTGATAGCTATGGCAGCAGAATTATCTACATAAATAGGAGTGTTAGAGAATTGCAAACCGTAGTCCCGAAGTTGCTGTTGAATCCAGATAATCTGAGAACAACAACTGGCAGCAGCGATGTATTCAGCTTCACATGTAGATGTAGCCACTGAAGTCTGCTTTTTTGCATTGCCATGTCACGAGACGGTTTCCAAAGAACTGACACCCTGCAGATGTAGACTTGAAGTCTGTTTTGCAACCACCATAATCAGAATCACTATATGCAGTAAGCTCAAAGTTATCATCATTAGAGTACCATAAACCAAGATCAGGAGTACCCTTCAGATAACGAAAAATCCTTTTGACAGCAATTAAGTGGGAGACTTTTGGTTTTGACTGATATCGGGCACAAAGACACGTGGCGAACATGATGTCTGGTCGAGATGCCGTGAGATACATGAGAGATCCGATCATGGCTCGATAGAGAGTAGCATCAATATACTCCCCCTTGTCATCAGGCGAAATCCCGTGATTGATCGCCAATGGAGTTCCAGTAGGTTTGGCATCAGTCATACTGAATCGGCTCAGTATGTCTCCAACATAATTGGTTTGATGAAGGAAAATCCCTGTCTCAGATTGATCTACTTGTATCCGTAGAAAGAACTTCATCTCTCCCATGGAATTCATCTCGAACTTGTCCTGCATAACTTTTTCAAATTCTTTGCACAGAACATCATTCGTCGATCTAAAAATAATGTCATCCACGTATACCTGTACCATTAAAAGTTCTCAACCCTTTTCCCGAATAAACAACGTGCAGTCGATGACACCTCTTCTAAATCCATTGTTCAGAAGATGAGTGGAAAGTGTCTCGTACCACGCTCGCGGAGCTTGGTGCAATCCGTACAGTGCCTTGTCCAATTTGTAGACACGGTCACGATGCATAGGATCTTCAAACCCGGGAGGTTGACTGACGTATACGACTTCACTGATTTCTCCATGAAGGAATGCACTCTTTACATCCATTTGATAGACTTTGAACCTTTTGTAGGATGCATAAGCAAGAAAAATTCGAATTGCTTCCAGACGAGCAACCGGTGCAAACACTTCATTGTAATCTATACCTTCAATTTGCCTAAATCCCTGAACGACCAAACGAGCCTTATTTCTTATGACTATTCCTTGATCATCCCTTTTGCAACGAAGAACCCATCGAGTACCAATCTTCTTAGCTCCTTTTGGTAAATCAGCTAACTTCCAAACTCCGAGCTTCTGAAATTGGAGTAGTTCTTCCTGCATTGCATTTACCCAAGATTCTTCTTTTAAAGCATCTGTTATAGACCGTGGTTCGATTTGCGAGACGAAACATGAATGCGCACAATCGTTGACCACACCAGATTCCATGATTTCTGAGTAGACTCCAGAGTTGATCTGACCCCTAGTTTTGACACCAGATGTGGGATCACCAATAATGTTCTGTTGAGGATGAATTCTATCAATCCTACCCACAGGATGAGCAGGAACCTTAACAGTTTGATCAAGGTTTGTGATACTCTATTCAATTGCCACAGAATGTGAAACATCATCACTTAATTGTACAACATCATGGGAAGGATCTTCAATCAGCTGGTCTATTTCTTGTCGAGAGCCCTCATACTCTGAAGAAGAAGAAGAAGAGTCATCATCATGTGTGACTTGTGTGTTTTTGGAGGACTCAGGAATGTCAGATGATGAGGGAGTAGGTTGCACATGTTCATCAGGTGCATTTTGAGCATCATACATCATTTGAACAGCAACCTCCTCATCTGAACATTCTGGAGGAAGATTAAACGAGGCAAAAAGTTCTTCATAATCAAACATCCAAGGAAGACCTTTTCTAGCAGCAGGAGAGTTATACTTTTGAACATCAACATGGTACCATTCTTCTACATTCCCAGAAGCTTTGTTGTAAACTCTTTTATTGGGAGTGTTGTACCCTAAGAAGTAACCTTCCTCTACTTTCTCGTTAAACTTGCCATGAGCATCTTTTTTTAACATGGTACATGGAGCGCCGAACGGTTCAAGATACTGTAAGTTCGGTTTCCGTCGATGCAACAATTCAAAGCAAGTTTTATCATGACGCTTGACAACTAGAACCCGGTTGAGCGTGTAACACGCATTAGCAATAGCTTCATTCCAGAACTGCACAGGTAAGTTTGAGTCAGCGAGCATAGTCTTTGCCGCTTCAATCAAGGTCCGATTCTTCCTCTCAGCAACACCGTTCATTTGTGGAACATATGGCGCACTGAATTCATGGTGAATACCAAGTTTTTGACAGAAAGTTTTCATAAGGTGATTTTTAAATTCAGTACCATTGTCCGAACGGATCCTCCTAACCTTTAACTTATATAGAGACTCCAATTTGGTAATCAGAATCTCCACATATTCAAAAGTCTCAGATTTTTCTTTCAAGAACATCACCCAAGAATATCTCGAATACTCATCCGTCACAACCAAACAATATAAGTCTCTAGCAATGCTCTTCTGGTTGATAGGACCAAACAAGTCCATGTGTAAGAGCTCTAGTGGTATAGTGATGGAATGTTGAGATTTGGGTTTATGAGATTTCTTGGTTTGTTTGCCTTTCTTGCAAGAAACACACAAGTCAGGAAGATGAAAACTTTTCACAGTGACTCCTTCAACAAGATTTTTGTGCACCAAATGATTCATTTTTCTGAGACTGAGATGTCCCATTCTTTTGTGCCATAAAATAGAATCCTTCTCAGTGGCTTTTGAAACAAAACATGATGCTGTGGACACTGAGGATGATGCTTGTGACATGTCAAGAATATAAAGATCATTCACTCTTGGAGCAGACATAATCACCATGTCTTCTGGAATCATAAACTCCTTTTTCAAGATATAACAATGCTTGTCATCAAAAAGAACCTTGAACTCCTTATCACATATTTGAGAAACAGAAAGCAAGTTGTTATCCAACTGTTTGACAAAGTTGACTTTCTCAAAGCTGACATCTCCATTAGACAGTGTTCCCTGAGCTGAGATAAAACCACCTTTATCGCCTGCAAATGAAACATAGCCCCCTTTGATATTTCTGACGTCGAAAAGGAGAGCTAAGTTCCCAGTCATGTGCCTGGATGCCCCACTATCAATAATCTAATTATTGCTAATAGGATTATAAAGGACAACCTGCACAAGAAGGAAAGTAATTAGTTTAGGTTAGGAACCCAAGCCTTTACGGTCTTGGGTTTCCCAGTCTCATCTACAACAGTACAATCCATCCACTGTCCTTGTGGATTTTTGGAACAACCATTTGACTTTGAAGTACAGTCGTCAGAAGCATCATCTGATTTTGCTTTCCACACATGTTGTTTGTGCAACGACTGTTTGTGGTAAACAGTGGATTGCTTAACGATTTGTACAGGTGTGGAACTCGAATCAGAGACCAACAAGCCATGCATCTTTTGTTTAACTTTCTTTTGATGCACTTGTTGTTGGGTAAAAGAGTTAGATTTTGACTTTAAAAACTTTTGTTTATTTTCTGGAAAATGGTTAACTCTTTTACTTGGCTTCTGAAGATAAAGACAGTTGACAACAACATGTCCTTGTGTACCGCACTCAAAACAGTATCTCCGCTCAACCAACCTCGGAGATCTGTATTGATTTTCACTTTGGTGAGTTTTTGAACCACTAGCCTTAGCTTCTTTTAGTTCAGCTGAAGAGAGTGACTTGATTGATTGAACAGACTCTCCAGCTTTAACAAAATTAACCTTTTTGATTGAGGCTTTGGTTACTTGACTCTTCTGATCAGAAGTAGTGGGATGAGATGGACGACAATTGGTTTGTTTAATTTTAAAAACATTTTTAGAAGCAGATTTTGAAATACCAATGCTGTCATTCTGTGGAGCAGACGAGTTTTTGTGTCCCAAACCACGAGTAGGGCACTCATCGTCGTCTTCATCCCACTCTTTTACCATTCCATCAACACACTGGGACTCCGAGGTTGAAACACCATTATCGTTAACCTTTGGTTGAGAAATTTTGTTTTCGGTTGGATCAACGACAAGTGGCGTTTTGACCTTAAAGTCAGTGATTGGGTTATCATCCGGTGTGTTTACCATAGTATTCAACACAGGTGGAGGACAATTGTTATACCCCATCCCAGCATTTTTCTTTCTTGGACGCTGTGAAACCATGTAATCAAGAATGTAAGAAGCATTTGAATAACTTTTCAGCTTTTGATTTAAAGATTCATAATCACATTCGACAAGTGCCAGCTTTTTCTTTGTTTCATCAATCGTGTTTAAATAAAAGGTGATGGCATTTTGTTTGTTGAGAACACAGATTTCTAATTCATGAACTTGCCTGTTTAAAAGATCAATTTTGTTTTTGAAGGCAAGTTCGTTTCCCTTTAAAACATGGTTTGCTTCAAGACAACTAGTTAAATCAGCAATTAAGTCTGTGTTGTGACTTTTAAGTGCCTCAACTTTCTTTTCAAGTTCATCACAAATTAAACACGGTTGAGATTCAAACTCACTTTCAAAACTGTCAGAATTTACCTGAATGTCTGTGGATGTTTTTACCATAAAAGCACAGCTACAGGTAGATTCAGAAGAGGAATTGTTATCATCCACATCAGCTGTCGATTGACTTGAAAAGACGACAGATGATTTTTCTTCATCTCAGCTGTGAAGCCAGTACTGTTTGAAGATGTGTCGTCTTCAGCTGATAAACTTTCTGAAGCAATCTCTCTCAGCATCAGAATCTGATTCTTCATTGATTTCTACAGCCTTTGCCATGTAAGCTCTATCCCCTGAACTGCCATCAGCTCCAAATTTAAAAGACCAATCAACAGTCTCATCTGTTTGAACAACCATAGCTTTTGTTCCACTTGAAGTGCCCTTATCTTGTGCAAGAGTAACTGGAACAAGGTTTGTTTCTGTATTTTGAGTTTGTGGCTTCGGTTGGCTTTGACGGTTGTTGAAAGGGTTGCGGTTTCCAGTCTGTTTAGGCTTTTCACATTGCCTAGCAAAATGCCCTTTCTCACCACAGTTAAAATAAACAACAGCAGACAGATCAAAACCATAAGTAATGTCTTTGTTCCATTCGAGAGTTTTTCCTGTCCTTTTTACATAATCTCTCGCTCTTCTAACTGCACTTGCAAGAGCCCACATTATATCAATTCGATCCATTTCATCCTTATCAATCTGAGCATAGTCTTCTGCTGTCAGATGACTGTTTCCAACCTGTCCAGCAACAAGACTGTCATATGAATTGATAACGGTAGACAACAGTGCCATGTGTTCCTTGGCCACTTCGATAGTAACCTTGTCGAAGTTGTCTGTTTGCAATTTAATGGGGCTTGGTGGAGGAGTACTAGCAGTATTTCCCTGCTTTGGAACCGAGCTTGATGAAACTGAAGCATGAGCTGTTGAAGACTGGCTGGTTGAAACATTTGACATGTTTGATACAAACGCAGTCTGCAAAGGAACATTTTGTTGAGTTGATGTAGAATAGTACAATGAAGGATCCTGAGCTTGTACGCCTCTCTTTAGCTTCCACTTATTCAACACCTCTTGTTCTCTCAATTTCTGAAGAAATTCATTGATGTCAATGGTTCCAAGAGTATTGTTCTGTTTGAGAACCATCAAGAATGAATCCCATTTTGGTGGTAGCGCATCTGCCATGCATTGAACCTTTTCTTCTTTCGTTGTTTTGATCTCATGGGCATGCAATTCACTCATCAAGTGATAGAATCTCTCAATTAGATCATCTAAGGACTCATTCCCAATATACATGAAATTATCAAATTTCTTCTTAATGGCCTTAGCATTGATAGCTTTCAACGAAGCATTTCCTTCGTGACGTTGTTCTAAGGCATCCCACAGAGATTTTGAAGATGTAAACTGCCTGAATTGATGAAATATTTCTCTTGATATGGCCTGAGATAGGATAGCATATGCCTTCTTTTCTAAGTCATAATCTTTTCTTTGTTGTTCGTTTAAAAGGGAAGGCAAAACAGGAGTTCCATCCTCACTCAACACTTTCTGATATCCATTCTCTAACATCATCCATAAGTTTGTATCAACTCCATTAATGTGTATCTCAAACCTGTTTTTCCAGTGATGATATTCGTCCATTGTCATGAGTTTTGGAGCCTTGTTAGCATTTCCAGCTTCATTATCGATTAATAACAAGTTTTGGATTTTGCTGTTCTGACTGGCAAGAAAGGCTAAGTCCGACATGGTAAAAAAAAGTTTTTCGACACTAAAAAAAAATTCAGAAGAGATTTGTGCGAATGGGTCTATTCGTGCGAATGGAATTTTCTATTCGTGCGATTGGAAGCTTGAACGAATGAGTAGGAGACTTGATCTATTCGTGCGAATGGTAGGAGCCATTCGTGCGAATGAAGTTCATCATAGTAGCCATTCGTACGACAGAGAGCTGTTTGACTTTTTTGCACCAAAAAGCACCAATGATTGAGCCTTTTATCAGATCTGGAAACTGAAACGATCAGATCACTCAGAAGCAATAATCACAAGTTTTGAACGTGGCTAAACAGCGATCAAGTGATCTTTATAACATTCAAGAAGATAGAAAAAGCAAGATTAGATTTTCTATGTTGAATCTAGAGCACAATGGCTCTGATACCACTTTGTTGGATCGGGATCTACCTTGATCCAATGATTCAACACATTAACCGAACCAAATCGTGTGGAATCCGATTTGATTGGCAATCCAATCTATGACACGGATCGGGTCTTGAGAAACGAGCAGATTAGATGTCGAAACGAAGGTTTCTATCGACCCTTTGGTGTAGAGAAGTTGGATACAAGACCTGGAAACTCTCAACGGACAGAGATTCGACAATGCCGGTGCAAAGAGTTTGTGTGTGTTCTGTTGCTTAGTCTGGTTCTGCTCTGGTTGGTCTCTCCTATCTCCTTAGTCTTCTTTGTGCTCATGAAGTGAAAGTTCTATATATAGTGCAGAGGCCATTCGTACGAATGAGCCATGTGAATGGACGCATTCGTGCGAATGAATCAGCAGAATGGTTCATTCGTAAGAATGAATCATCAGAATGGTTCATTCGTACGAATGAATCATTCTCATGACTTATTCTAGCGAATGAATCATTCTCATGATCTATTCGCGTGAATGGATCATTCTCATGATCCATTCGTGCGAATGGGCCTTTTAATAGCACGATTGATCAACGTTATCGATATTTATCAGATCGTTTAATACACAGTTGTTATATATGAGTAAACATTAAGGATAAACATGTAATTTCATTAATATATCAAATAGTTACATTAAACATAGATGAAATACATATTACAAGGGATTAGGGACATATCATGCATCTACACAAGGACCTTCAACGTTGAATTAATCACAACATACTAAATCTCCATTTAAAGGACCTGATCTTTTTGGTTCACAACATATGTTTGATGTTGTTTCACTTATTAATCAACAAGGTGAGGGAATGGAGGTAGGTGATGACGATAAGGAGAAGGAAGAAGATGAAAAAGAGGAAGATGAAGATGTTATTATCACAGATATCAAGAAAAATGATGTTGATCCTTCTGATGATGATGATAGCAGTAGTGATGGTTCTGGAATTGGTGGAAGTGGAGCAAATAATGAAGAGTCAAGTGATGACAAAGATTCTGATATAATCTATGAGAAACATGAATATGAGGAAAAACAAATGTATGTTGAATGTGACGGGAATGAAGTTGGAAGAATGGACAAAGTGGTTGACGAGAGAATTCCTTTTGATGAATTGTTTGAAGAAAGTGAAATAGATGAAGCTCAAAAGGATTCTAATGAAAAGAAAGCTTCTTATGATAAGAGCTCGTGGTGGAAAATTAATGAAAAACTGTCAACTATTGAAAGAATTACACAAAGAATCAGAAATCCAAGAAAGGCACTGACTGGATTGATTTTGGGTTGGAAATTTGATAATGATAAGAAGATGTATGTGATCAAGAGGGTTGCTGGTGATATTCAATATTGTGATACATTTCATAAGTTACAGACACTACCAAGATGGGATATAAGAGATCTGAGTCGTTTGAAGATGATTAATGAATGAAACACTACTCGAGCTTCTGCTTTTGAGGTACTTCTCAGGAATCAATGTAATCAAGATAGTTTTACATCTTTTCAGCCTCAAATTCCTATACAAAGAAAGATCCAGAAGAAATACAGAACAAATGCAAAGATCAAGTACAAATACATTGTCAAACCAGCTGATACTGTGACAGCTGTGTATATACCTGAAAGAAAAAGGAGCTTCATCAAGAATTTTGATAAGTGGTTCTATGATTCTTCATCACATGAAGCAGTTATTCAACAAAGGGGACTTCCTGAAGTCAGAATCTTTGATCCGATGGATTTATTCAGCTTTTCAGATGAAGATCTAAAGATTTTGTACTATAACACAATTCAGTGTGATATGAGCTTGATGATAAAGAACGAAGCAAAGTTGTATATGAGAGTGGTGTCTCGTTGTTTATCTCTAAGAGATGAAGCTAGACTGATCAAGAAAAGGTTACAGGATCTGGATTCAAAGAAAGTGAAGCCTGAGAAGAAGCAGGATGCAGACAAGACATAGAACTTGGGATTCTATTTTGATATATGCTCAAGTGTAAAGTTTTCGACCGAAAACTTTATCGATCGAAAAAGATTTCGATCGAAATCTTTTTCGGACAATTAGAGTTTTCGGACGAAATCTTGTTTTTATATATATATATATGCCTTGTATTTGAAAGCTAGAATAGCTAGAACCTGGATCTGATTTTGTATTTATGTTGTTTATAGTATTGTACTACTACTTGCTACTGATTCTCTAAGTGAATACAAGATGATGTTTGGTGATTATCTCAGTTTGATGGTCTATTATCTTAGATTAGTTGCTTGATTCGTCGGTTTTCAATCTTAGAGTCTCTTGGATTGATTCCGCCTTTCTAGGAGATTGTTCGTTATTGTATTGCTTGGAATATTGCAGTTCAAGAGGAATCACAATTTATTATGATTCCTGTTATTCGTAGCAGATTCAATACACCGATACAAGAATCATGGAACGAGGTAGAATCAGAAACACATAGTTAAAGGTGTAATCTCAAGTCTTTATTGATATTTGCAAATGAATTCCCTCTTACAAAAGTCAAACTATACAAGTATTTATACTAAGAGTACAAAGAATGACTTCATCCGAAATGCATTTCGGTCGAAATGTATTTCGTCCGAAAATGATTTCGATCGAAACAGATTTCGGTGAAATCTTTTAACATCAAAGAATTCTTCCATCTTCAACATGTTTTATATGCGATGACCTACAATTAGTTCCAACAATCTCCCCCTAGGCCATTGCATATCAAAACACAAGAATTCTGCCAAGCTCCCCCATACACTTCGCATCATCAACGTTAGATCTTGGACTCGAAGCTTTAACTGTCCAAACTTGTCTTGGTTTAGCTTTGACCTGCTAATATCTTTTTGGTTTTGACGTCCAAAACATCTTCAACCAATTAAAAACTTTAACAACCTTTTCTTGAACCTTTCTATGAGGTTGAGAAACGACCTTCTGTTTGGGAGACTTGTGTTTCTTGATACAACAATCTCTTGATAAATGACCCTGCTTTCCACAGCTGAAATGTGACACCCGACATTTCAGGTCAATATCCGTACATGTATTAAACAAGTTTACATTTCAATTATTTTTGTGATTTAATTAATTTCACAAACAAGGACATTAAGGTCTAACAAAAACCGAACATTGTCTCATTTCACATTTTGGTAATTCTAGGAGTTACCGGTTCACGTGTTATATAAACCGACAAATTCGAACACTAGTGATTAATTTAAATAACCAGAGAAATATATATACATATATATTTTATTTCCACAAACTTTACGTAGAACAATAAATTATTTTCAGAATAAATTTATAATACCGTGGAGGATCTAAACCGGATTTATTTACCCCTTTAAAACTAAAATTGATATTAATACCTAAATCTAATTATTATACTAATTAAACCCAACTTACCCTTGACTTTCTCGGCTGAAGTGCAGAGAAAACCCACACCTCGACCCATACCTCTCCTGAGAAAACTCAAGTAAAACCATACCACCTCACTCATTTTCCTCACAATTCCCATTTTATCACTCATTTTCTTACGGCAAATTCTCCATTTCTCTTCAAATTGAAGTCAAGTTTTAAGGCAAAATCCACCACAATTTAGTGTTTTAAGAAGAATTTCAAGTATTTCTAAAGAAAAGTTAGCAAAAGATTCAAGATCATCTCTGTTTTCTCTCATCACCATCGTCACTGTTTTAAGGTAAAAACTCAAAACTATTTACTTTATTTTCTTTAAAAACCGTATCTAAGCATACAAAATGTTCAATCGCAAGTAAGATAACAAGAAAAGTGTGTCAAATTCAAGTTTTAAAACATTAATATGCAGGACTGATTCTGTCAAACAGAAGTCCAGTAATCGAAACTATGAAGTTTCGATACCTATACTCAATCGAAACAAGTAGTTTCGATACCTGTTACTCAATCGAAACTAGGAGTTTTGATACTAGCTGTTCAATCGAAACTAGGTAGTTTCGATACATATTGCTCAATCGAAACTAGGTAGTTTCGATACCCTTCTTGTCAATCGAAACTAGATTGTTTCGATAACACTTACTCAATCGAAACTAAGAAGTTCCGACACCTGACTACTCCATCGAAACTAAGTAGTTTCGATACACATATGCCCAATCGAAACTAAGAAGTTTCGACACCTGGTCAACAGTCCCATTTGGGCAGTAACTCAAAACTGTTTTTATAACAAAACAAGTGTTGAACAACTAAGGAGATATTCAAACAAAAACGACCAGATTTACAAAGTCGGTGAACAATTTGCAATATAAGACGTTCGGTCTTAACATAATTTACCCTTGGTATCTAGGGTACGAATAGTCAAGGTTGACTACAACAAGTATCATTACAAGTATACACAAACTCAAGGTGAGTTTCACGGCCCCTTTTTACTGTTTTCAATATTTGGGGGAAGAACATACTTACAACTATTTTATGGGATAACAAGAGAATAAGGCACGACTTTTATGTTTACATGAGATGAGAACAACAAGTGAGGCCGCTAAAGTCCCTTGGAACAATGTAGTAACCATTAACTGTAGCCTAGTGTCCTATGAATAGTACTATGGAGAGTGACGTCTCCCGGTCATGGTTAGTCGCGCTAACCACAATCTGGAGGATTTATGGCCGCATAGAACCGGATAACGAAATTAGGGGCATGTACAATTGTCATGGTTTGGTTACGCCTCATGTATGAACATATTATTTGTATTCCTAGCTAGTTTACAAATGGGTCAACAATTCTTATTCTGTTTATCACATACACCTGAAACTATTAACGAACGATTGAATTTTACAAAGAACTATTTGAATAAACCTGTGAACTCACCAACCTCGTGTTGAAAATTTTAAGTATGTTTTTCAGGAAATTGAACGTGATCGCAAGGTTAACAATGTAGGATACATGCATGCACGATGGATACAACTTTTGGGGGATTTCTCTTGTATAACTCATTGTAATGGAGTCATATTTGCGAAATCTTCACTTTTTGTAAACTCAATTTACATTTTGGAATGTAAAACTTTAAACTTAATTACGTATCCATTTATCATGTATGTGTTTGCGGTAATCATATGCTTTGGAAACCATGTCACGTCACGCCTCGCGTTTTCGCCTTGGCGAGGGTGTGACATGAAACATTTCTTCAAAGCAGGACATGTTCTTTGATTAGGCCCCTTTTGAGATGCTGACTTGTCTTTAAACTTCTGCTCTTCAACTTTTGACTTTTCTACTCCCTCTTTAACGAATATGAGCGGAGCAAATTTTTTCAAAATGAATGGGATGGCATTAACATTGAGTGGACTCTCTTTCTTGAACCCTAAGCCACCCTTATTTTTTTGAAAATAATCTACACATTCTTGACTTTCTTCAGATTTGTCACTAACACAATCATCATCAGAAGCAAGATCACTTGGAATCTTCAATTCAACTTTATTTGCTTTGGAATTTCTCTTTCGCTCTAACGAAGGATAAACATTTGGAACAAATGGCTCTGGAATGTATGGTTGAGGCATATGTGAATAAAATCCATTTATAGTAAATGGAGGAGGAACACTTTTGTATCCAATATCGTTATTCACTTTATCATTAACTTGAGCCTCAATGTTTTCACCAGTGTTTTTATATCCAAGACCAGACTTTACTTTGTCATGTATTTGAGCTTCAATGATCCCATTGGCAACTTTCCCAGAAATGTTTATTTTATCAACTTTGATTGCTGTATTGGCAACTTTCTCCATCTTTTCTGTCAACAATTTCTTTTCTGTTTCTCTTTTCTCAATCAACAGTTGAATTTCATAATTCTTTCTCTTTAACGGAAGCTTCACATGAGAATTTTCTTTAACACAATCATCAATCTTTCTTTTATACTCTTTCTCACAATCTTTTAGAATCTTGTTTGTAGTATGTGAATGTTTCAAAGCATCCATCAGAAATTGATTTTGTTTCTTATAATCATCAATTTTCTCAAAACAATCCACCGAACACATATTTTCATTGAGCACTTCTGAATATGCTTTAAGTTCGTGTGATTCTTACACTACTTTAGCAACCAAATCGGATTCTATACGTTTACAGTTTCCTTGAAAATCATAACCATATCCACCTTGGATCACTTTTCTGTTCTGATCCGCTTTGAGCGCATACATCTGTAGCTTTGCACACAAATCCTCTAATGAATTAAACTTTAATCCTTTATTTCTGATGTTAAGTTTATAAATCTCCCATTCCTGTGGTTGAGCATTGAGAAATTTATCCATAAATTCTGATTTCTCATATTCAAAATCAACATCCTTTAGATCATTTATCAATTCCAAATATCTATGATATTGATTAGTCAAAGATTCTCCTTCTGCATGTGCGAACACTTGATATCTTTTCTTTAATGTGTCTTGTCTTGCTTGTCTTTTATTTTCTTCTTTATTCACACATAATGATTTATCAAGATCTGGATGAACATACCCCAATCCATTTACAAAGACCTTATGCACACACCCTTCGTCAGCCATTGAGAATTCCCTCCTTTTTGTTATATATATATATATATATATATATATATATATATATATATATATATATATATATTTTTAACTACCTCATTTTTTCATATTCAGCACCAAACATAGCTTCAAACATCTGATTATTTTTTATTTTATTTTTTTTATTTTTTTTACTCAGGCATACTTTTCGATCGAGAAGTTTTTCGAACAAGAATTTTCGGTCGAAAAGTCAGATTTCGATCAGGAGAATTCGGACAATTTTTCGGAAAACTTGAGATTTCGATCGAAAACACTTTTTGATCGAAAAGAGATTTCGACTCCTTCAATCAGAGATTTAGGACGATTCAACTGAAACTCGTAAAATCTCGACCTTCAACTCCCGAACGTCAAATTAAGCCCCGAAAATCATCCCAAACTCCATCTCCACTGTTGTACATGCTAAATACTCAAAAATGGCATTGAAAACGATCCAATTTGATAACTTTTGAATCTTGAAAAGTTGAAAACTTTAACAAACTTTGAAACTTGCTTGAATCTGCTTGAATCTCCCAAAACCGAGCACCGAAAGCTCTGATACCAATTGGGATTCCTGTTATTCGTAGCAGATTCAATACACCGATACAAGAATCATGGAACGAGGTAGAATCAGAAACACATAGTTAAAGGTGTAATCTCAAGTCTTTATTGATATTTGCAAATGAATTCCCTCTTACAAAAGTCAAACTATACAAGTATTTATACTAAGAATACAAAGAACGACTTCGTCCGAAATGCATTTCGGTCGAAATGTATTTCGTCCGAAAATGATTTCGATCGAAACAGATTTCGGTGAAATCTTTTAACATCAAAGAATTCTTCCATCTTCAACATGTTTTATATGCGATGACCTACAATTAATTCCAACACTTCTCCCCCGGAGCGTCAAGGTGCTCAACTAATTGTGATTAAAATATTTACATTTATGCAATTTGTCGGTTTTGAAATTTAAGTTCTTGTTGTCGTTGAAAGTCATTTGCTTGCAAAATATCAACTTGTCCTTGAAGACCCACTACTTGAGCTTCCAATGTAGCAACCTTTGCTTCCAGGACTTTGATCTTTTATCTTTATCACTAGTTGAAGTCTCTGCTTGAGTTGTTGATGTCGGAGGAATAGATAGAGTAGCAATAGGAGTAGTAGTATGAGATGGAGTTGGAGTAACTATCAAGGAATCAATGAACTCAACATCATCATCTATTGTAGTACTAGCCATAGCTTTTAATTCCTTTGATTTTGGAGATTAAGGAACGTAATCAGAATCCGAAGATTCATCATGTAATTGTCTTTTTCCATGTACAACATCAGGAGGAACCCGAGCTAACTTCCTTCGAGGAATAGATTTCTTTCTTCTCTAAGGTAGAGGAACACTTCAGGCTTTAGCCAGCTGAGCATAGTGCTCAGGGGCAAAATCGTGTTCTGTTTCCTCAGATTCAGATGACTCATCACCTTTATCAGCACCATCACTTGAACTTGAACTGGAACTTGTGCTTGTATCTTCAGCCTACATATGTTCACCTAGAGGTGGTGATGAAGCATTAGCCTAAACATTTTCAACATTCTTAACATTCACCTCAATCTCAGCATTCTCTATATTTCCATCATGTTCAACATTCATCCCAATTTCTTGTTCAATAACATTCTCAACTAAAGGTTCATCTTGTTGTGCTTGTTGTTGTTGTGCTTGAGGTTGTTCTAAAGCATCATCAGCATGAATCCAATGGTCATTTGGTGGTGCAATATAATTTGGATTAATTATATGCCCGAATAAAGGGGTAGACATAGGAATCAATGTTGGATTCTGTTGCTTTACGTTGTTGCAGTCAGTAAAGATTCTTTTGGTCATGGGTGTAACATTCTTGATTTTCATGTAATCGTTTTTATGCAAAAAACAATGTTTCATTACAAATTCCAGTGTAATAATTTGTATTATTCGTGCAAGCATTTAATTCCAAGTTTTCAATGCAAATCCTTAACTTTTGCATGTACACATACATACATTTTAAACCGAAGTTAAAGAATTTCCATATATATATTTATACCCTACAATTTTATCCCATAAGTATATATATATATATATATAAACATATATGTATTTATTTGTATAAAATATACGTGTTAAACATATCATCTTTATAAACTTAGTTAATTATAAAATTTATAAAGTTTTAAAGCTTTTAAAACAAAAAGAATCAATTCATAAGTATAAATATATAATTATTTGTAATCTTTAACCTATTGTCTTGAACCTTTGATTATTTGGACTCCCATCTTGAACCCCTACCTTTAAATTTGAACCCTCAAACCCTAAAGTTTGACCCCATTTACAAACTTTGACCACATTTGACTTCCAAAAGTTAAAAAGGCCAAACAGTTACAAATTCGTGAGGAATTTCGATCGAGCCCGGCTGTTTTGGACCTGCATTGAGTCCTAGATCGAGCATCGACCCCATCCCGGCCTAATTATCATCTGAATTCGATCATTTGAGCGGTTAATTTTAAATTCAAACAGGATTGACTAATCCAAGTCAAACCGTGTTCAATTCGATCTCAAATCAAGAAATTTTTGCGCGTTCAATCCCGTAAATTACGCGAAATCAATCCTAGCATTAATGCAGACCATATACACGACTCAATGCATTCGCATTCGAGCGAATTAACATGTGATCACAGCCTACAGTTGTCATATGCGATGCCGAATTGAATTGAGCCTTTATGACGAAATCAATCCAATCAAACCACCCTCACACCTTCACTCAAACCATTACAAACTCTCCCAACCTTCAATCGACCCATTACTCCTTTGTACCTCGATCGAACACCAAGAACAGCAGGTTATTTGACCTAGCTATTGGTACTCAATACTCGATCAAATCAGGTACAGTTTATGTCAAAAGTTTCGTATTTTCACAATAAACAAAAGCCCTCTATTAATTTTCTAAGACAGAGGGCATCGAACACGATTCCCATTCAATTTTGCAATCCGTTCATACGGGAATTTGAATTCGATTCTTTTTTAGCGTATTTAGTTTTGTGGTTTCATGTTTATGCCAGCGAAACCATCTAGCCCAGTCGGTTAAGTCACTGCACCGATGTACTAGATGGCGTGGGTTCGAAACCCACAAGGCCGACTCTTTTTGCACAAACCTTAAACCCAGACCCAGACTCCTTGGGTTTTCCTGTTAATACATTGTGGAACCGGGTTAATCTCAATAGATGTCCTTTGGTCCAGTGGTAATGCCTTGTCCTCATACAGAAACCACCCGGGTTCGAGCCGGGTGGTCTGTTTTTTTTATTTTTTATCATTTTTCGCACTTAAATAATTTTACAAACCCAACATCATTTTAGAACATATTTGTAGAATAATTTATAATTTTAATCATGGGATGATTATTTTGCAATTGAAATTGTTTAAAATCTTTTTTTAATATGAAAACCATTTAAAAATTATTCTAAATTAAATCATTGACTTACAAAACAAAACACTTAAAATACCTATGGTTATATAAGTATGTAAAGTTTTTGTAAAATACATATTTATTCTTATAGAATTTTCATAAAACAATATTTCATTTAATTATCAATTTAAGATTTAAAATTTATTTAAACGAATCTAAATTTTACTAAACATATGATAATACCTCTTTATCATTTATTTATTTATAATGACACGCTATTTTTATTATAGTTAAATAAAAAGAATTTAGTTATTTAAATTAATTATCTTCTTACATTAATAACTTCATTTAGGGTTTAATTTAATTATTTAAATTATATAAACTAAACTATTATTGTTTTCATTAAAATTCATATATACTTTGAACCTACATTTTTATATTAAATTTTTAACCAAATACAAACATCAACTTACATACATTCGTTACATGAAATGACACAACTTTTTTGTACAAATCCACACATCAAAACCCATTGAACCCTAGATCTTGCCTTAGATTTTGTGCATATTACTAATCCAAGTTCATACATTTCACACTAGGTTAACTTGTGATTTGAGAATCACTTGTGCTACATATTGCTCGTGTTACCTACACAATTAATACAAGTGAGTTTTACATAGCCCATTTTTTACTTTTGCATATTTTGGGGTGAAACATGATTACTCTTAGAAAACTACTTTGCATTTACAATATATAATTCTTCAATATGATTCTATGTGTTATTTGTGCTTTGTTTTTGAATGCTATTATTTAAGACTACTTATTCATGACATGCTCGTGCAATCATTAACTCTTTACAAGCCAACGGTAAACATTAATAGATCTATTGTATCTGACAAACCCACCCAGGTAGGGTGTTTGTTACCGACATTACATCAGGATAACATTTGTTGTTATGCCTGACATTAGGATAACATGGAATGTTATGCCCTTCAGTCACAAGGTTTGATTGTGCACTAGTTTAACTATAGATTCTCCATAAATGCCATATATACCATGTATCATATGAATTGTACAAAAACATTTGAAATCTATATGTGGTGTCAAAACCTATGTATGGTCACTAACTATTTTTAGTTGACCTCGTTTTTATCATGTTTCAGGTATGAATAATTGAGTTATGATCAAGTGCTTCACTTAAGTTTGAGGACCTAGTTATTGAATTAAACAAGTTTATTTATGTATTTTGATTCATGTATTGTTGGTTATTGCTATTTGAATTATGGAATGGAATTGGTTGTTTAATATATTTCAACTTTAGTAAACCATGTGCTTATGAACACTCTCCATGTCCCACTCCAACATGTTCCGCCATTGGTTGGGGTGTGACAGATTGGTATCAGAGCCTTGGTTATATGGAATTAGGTTATTAGACACCTTTGACCTACACTATAACTTTAGGACACCCATCTATGCCATGCCCTATGATTATTTGATATTTTCTACATGTTATGTGTTACATGCCTACTACCTTATGTGATAATTTATTTGATGCCCTATTTGTTAGACTTCATGATTTACTAGGTTTCATCTAAATAATAAACTAAACATATATACCCATACCCTTATCCTAAGCCTCAATCCTTCTTACCTCCTTCTATGTCATCATCATCATAGCATGTGGAACGTCATTCTCATAGACACAAGTCTATTAAATTTCTTTTTACACCTCATTAAGGTTTTAAACTTTGTTGATTAGTAGAGGACTCGTGCAATGTGGAAGGGTGACACCTGTATCCTGGGTTTTCTGCCTAGGAAAGCATTTCATATAAATCCCAATCAACCGAGGGATCCGTATGCTTTCCTGGGAATTCCCGGGATGAGTGTTTACTTATAGGCTAAAGCATGTCTCCATGAAAGTTATATAATTTTAATTAACCTTAATAAGTCATAGTATTCAAGTGGTTATGTTACTATTTGAGTACAATCCAAACTATGATTATTTATGTTTATTTTTTTTCTTATCCTTTTTAATCCAAACAACTTTCATAAATTCTTACATCTCTCCTTTTGTTGTTTTAAATCTACAACATGCCTCCCCGCCATGCCAACGAGACTAACAACAACAACACTGATCTTGTTGCACTTCTCACCCAGCTTGTGAACCAACTCACCTAGGCTAATAACAACAATCATGGTGGCACTAGTAGCAGTGCTAATGCTAATGGTGGTGGTGGTAGTGCCAACCCACCCCCATGTACTTTCAAGCTCTTTAACTCGTGCAACCCCATCAAGTTCTATGGCACCGAAGGAGCTACGGGTCTCCTTCAATGGTTTGAAGGCATTGAAAACACCTTCCTCAACAGTGATTGCCCTGAAAATATCCGGGTTCGCTATGCCACCAGTGTCTTTCAAAAACGGGCGCTCACTTGGTGGAATGGTGAGAAAAGGACTCGGGGTGTGGATGTGGCAATGGCTTTGCCATGGGATGAAGTGAAAAGGCTCATGACCGAGGAGTTTTGTGCTCGTAATGAAATAAAGAAGCTAAAGGCTGAGTTTTGGGATCTTACCCAAGAAAGTGGAAAGAATTTGGTCTACACAACTCGTTTCCATGAGTTGAGCCTTCTTATGCCTCATATGGTCTCACCACTGACCCGGTGCTTTAAGAAATACATCGGTGGTTTGCCCATGAAGATCCAGGGTACTGTTCTAGGAAGAAATCATGCTACCCTTGAAGATGCTATCCCCCTATCTGCCACATTAACTGATAATCATGTAAAGGCAAGTACGTTAACAAGGAAAGGTGCAAAGAAACTCACTAACACAACAACCCCCTCTGCACCCAGCAAATAAATCAAGCCCGAACCTTATCATAGCAACAGGAAGAGAAAGGCTAAATATTTTACTGTTGTCATTCCGGGTGCCCTAGTCAACCAAGTTGCACCAATGGCTCAGAATTTGGTCAAGAAGAAATATGGGGGCAACAATCCGTTGTGCAACACATGCAACTATCATCATTTCCCGAACATGCCATGCTGACTATGTGCCAGCTGTGGAAGGTATGGCCATGTAGCCAACACTTGTAGATCTAAGCCACCTGGAAATCAAATCAACCACGGAAACATAACCAACCAACAAGTAGCCAATCAAGTAGTTCCGGCTATTGCTATTGGACGTGCTTGCTTTGAACGTTGTAACCCAAACCACTTCCGAAACAAATGCCAAAGCTTGTCAATGCTAATCAAGGTGGATCTCGTGGGCATGCTTTCAACATAAAAGCCAATGAAGCTCAAAGTAACAATGAAGTGGTCAACGGTACGTTCCTCGTTAATAATCAATATGTTTCCATACTATTTGATACCATTGCTGATAGGAGTTTTGTGTCACTTGAATTTGAGCCCATACTTGCTAAACACACGATCTAAATTAGATAAAACTTTTACCGTTGAGGTAGTGGATGGAAATCTCGTCATCATTGACTCTGTTATCCATGACTGTTCCGTTGAACTTAATGAACACTCTTTTCCCATCAACCTCATACCTATGCAATTGGGAAGCTTTGGCATCCTCATAGGCATGGAGTGGTTATCCATTCATCATGCCGAGGTCATTTGTTTTAAGAAGTGCATCCGAATCCCTCTCCCATCGGGCGATACATTAAAAGTATTTGGTGAAAAACCATGTGGTGGACTTAAACTCATGCCGTGCAATAAGGCCCGAAAGTACTTACGAAAGAAGTATGTGGATTTGTTAGCCCATGTTGTTCGAAAGAATGACAAAGAGAGGAGTATTCAAGACATCCCTATCATTCGGGATTTTCCCAAAGTGTTTCCTGAAGATTTATCCGGTCTGCCACCCATCTGACAAGTGGAGTTTCGTATTGATCTTGTACCCGGAGCTAATCCCGTAGCCAAAGCTCCATACCGACTCGCACCTTCTAAAATGCAAGAGCTTGCAATTCAGTTTCAAGAACTTTCTGATAAAGGTTTCATTCGTCCCAGTCATTCACCATGGGGTTTACCTGTCCAATTCGTAAAGAAGAAAGATGGCTCATTCCGAATGTGTATTGACTAATGTGAGCTCAAGAAGCTTACCATCAAGAATCGTTATCCGTTTCCTAGAATTGACGACCTCTTTGATCAACTCCAAGGTTCAACCTACTTCTCAAAGATTGATCTTCGATCTAGTTATCATCAACTCCGTGTGCATGAGGAAGATATTCCAAAGACTGCCTCCCGTACAAGATACGGTCACTACGAATTTATGGTTATGCCTTTTGGGTTGACCAATGCACCCGCTGTTTTTATGGACCTCATGAACCGTGTATGCAAGCCTTACTTAGATAAATTCGTGATAATTTTCATTGACGACATCTTGATCTACTCCAAGACTAAGACAGATCATGAACAACACCTTAGATTGGTTTTAGACCTCTTAAGGAAAGAACAACTATATGCCAAATTATCCAAGTGTGAATTTTGGCTGAAAGAAGCTCAATTCTTGGGTCATATTGTCAACGAAAAGGGAATTCATGTCGATCCTGCTAAGATTGAAGCTGTTAAGAATTGGAGTGCCCCTAAAACCCCTACTGAAGTCCGTTCATTTCTTGGACTAGCGGGTTATTACTGTCGGTTCATGTCAAATTTCTCCAAGATGGCTGCCCCTCTCACCGCCTTGACCCATAAGGGTAAACCTTATGAGTGGGGACCAAAACAAGAGGAAGCCTTTCAAATCCCCAAGCATAAGTTGTGCAATGCTCCTGTTCTCACTCTGCATGATGGCAATGATGATCTAGTTGTTTACTATGATGCATCAAACCAAGGTCTCGGTTGGGTTCTCATGAAATGAGGCAAAGTGATCGCTTATACATCAAGACAACTTAAGATTCATGAGAAGAACTACACGACGCACGATCTTGAGTTGGGTGCGGTCGTCTTCGCACTGAAGATTTGGAGACATTATCTCTATGGCACAAAATGTGTGGTGTTCACCGACCATAAAAGTCTCCGACACATCTTCAACCAGAAAGAACTCAACATGCGGCAATGACGTTGGGTTGAACTCTTTAACGACTATGACTGCGAGATTCGTTACCACCCCGGCAAAGCAAATGTTATGACTGATGCTTTGATTCGTAAGGATCATGTCATGCTTCATTGTGTCAGAATTCAAACCGATATTCAAAATAGTATTCTAGAAGCTCAACACGACTCGGTCACCACGGGTAACATGTACGATCAAATGTTGTGTGGTGTTGAACATCAGCTAGAATCCAAACCCGATGGCTTACTCCATTACTTTAATCGTACTTGGGTTCCCACTCGTGACGATCTCTGTACGTTTCTCATGAATGAGGTACACAAGACTCGTTATTCTACTCATCCCGGTGCTGATAAAATGTACAAAGATCTTCACCAGCAATATTGGTGGCCCGGTATGAAGAAAGACATTGCACTTTATGTTGCAAAGTGTCTAACTTCTTCTAAAGTTAAAGCCGAACATCAACGTCCTTCCGGTTTGCTTGAATAACCGGAAATTCCAGTGTGGAAATGGGAGAATCTAGCCATGGATTTCATTACCAAACTCCCTCGCACTTCAAGGGGTTATGATAGCATTTGGGTGATCATTGACGGTCTCACGAAATCAGCTCACCTCTTGCCCATCCGTGAAGATTATCAGGTTGAGAAATTGGCCAGAATTTACATTGATGAAATTGTGAGTCGTCACGGTGTTCCACTAAACATAACCTCTGATAGAGATGCTCATTTTACCTCTCGTTTTTGGCAATCCCTCCTACTGCTCTTGGTACATGATTAGATTTGAGCACGACTTACCATCCCCAAACTGATGGTCAAACCGAGCGAACAATCCAAACTCTCAAGGACATGCTTAGAGCTTGTGTTATTGATTTTGGTGGCAATTAGGATTCACATTTATCCCTAAATGAGTTCTCTTAAAACAATAGCTACCACACAAGCATCAACAGGACTCCATTTGAATCTCTCTATGGTCGTAAGTGTCGTTCTCCTATCTGTTAGACTGAGATTGGTGAAGCACAAATCACCGGTCCCGAGTTAATCCAAGAAACTTCTGACAAAATCATTCAAATCCATGACAACATTCGTGTAGCGAGGAGTCAACAAAAGATCTATGCCGACAAGTGACGAAAACCCTTGTAATTCCAAGTCGGTCATCTTGTACTTCTAAAGGTGTCTCATTGGAAGGGTGTGATCCGTTTTAGGAAGAAAGGCAAACTAGCATCTCATTACGTAGGTCCATTCAAGATCCATGAAAGGATTGGGAAAGTTTCTTACAAACCCGAATTACCTCCATCACTTGGCAATGTACATCCTACATTTCATGTATCCAATCTAAAGAAATGTCTTGCTGATGAGAATCTCCATATACCTCTTGATGATGTGCGCGTTGATGACACGATGCACTTTGTGGAGAAACCCGTGGAGATTATGGATCGTGAAGTAAAGCAACTCAAGCGTAGCCGTATTCCTATTGTCAAAGTTCGTTGAGATTCTAAACGCTCTCCCTAGTTTACTTGGGAACGTGAGGATCAAATGAAGCTCAAGTATCCACCTCTCTTTGCTGATTCAGTAGCCTCCACTAGTTGAATTTCGAGACGAAATTACCTCAACATGGGATACTGTAACATTCTTGATTTTCATGTAATCGTTTTAGTGCAACAAACAAGGTTACATTCCAAATTCCAGTGTAATAATTAGTATTATTCGTGCACGCATTTAATTCCTAGGTTTCAATGCAAATCCTTAACTTTTGCATGTACACATACATACATTTTAAACCGAAGTTAAAGAATTTCCATATATATATTTATACCCTACAATTTTATCCCATAAGTATATATATATATATATATATATATATATATATATATAAACATATATGTATTTATTTGTATAAAATATACGTGTTAAACACATCATGTTTATAAACTTAGTTAATTATAAAATTTATAAAGTTTTAAAGCTTTTAAAACAAAAAGAATCAATTCATAAGTACAAATATATAATTATTTGTAATCTTTAACCTATTGTCTTGAACCTTTGATTATTTGGACTCCCATCTTCAACCCCCACCTTTAAATTTGAACCCTCAAACCCTAAAGTTTGACCCCATTTACAAACTTTGACCACATTTGATTTCCAAAAGTCAAACAGGCAAAACACATACAAATTCGTGGGGAATTTCGATCGAGCCCGACTGTTTTGGACATGCATTGAGTCCTAGATCGAGCATCGACCCTATCCCGGCCCAATTATCATCCCATTTCGATCATTTGAGCGGTTAACTTCGAATTCAAACAGGATTGACTAATCCAAGTCAAAAAGTGTTCAATTCGATCTCAAATCAAGAAATTTTTGCTCGTTCAATCCCGCAAATCACGCGAAATCAATCCTAGCATGAATGTAGACCATATACACGACTCAGTTCATTCGCATTCGAGCGAATTAAGGCGTGATCACAGCCTACACTTGTCATATGCGAGGCCGAATCGAATTGAGCCTTTATAACGAAATCAATCCAATCAAACCACCCTCACACATTCGTTCAGACCATTACAAACTCTCCCAACCTTCAATCGACTCGAACTACTCCTCTGTACCCCGATCGAACACCAAGAACAGCGACTTCTTTGACCTAGCCGTTGGTACTCAATACTCGATCAAATCAGGTACGGTTTATGTCAAAAGCTTCGTATTTGCACAATAAACAAAAGCCCTATGTCAATTTTATAAGACAGAGGGCATCGAACACGATTCCCATTCAAATTTGCAATCCGTTCATACGGGAATTTGAATTCGATTCTTTTTTAGCGTATTTAGTTATGTGATTTCATGTTTATAACAGCGAAACCATCTAGCCCAGCCGGTTAAGTCACTGCACCGCTGTACTAGATGGCGTGGGTTCGAAACCCATAAGGCCGGCTCTTTTTGCGCAAGCCTTAAACCCAGATTCGGACTCCTTGGGATTTCCTGTTAATACATTGTGGAACAGGGTTAATCTCAATAGATGTCCTTTGGTCCGGTGGTAATGCCTTGTCCTCATACAGAAACCACCCGGTTTCGAGCCGGGTGGTCTGTTTTAATTTTTTTTTTATCATTTTCGCTCTTAAATAATTGTATAAAAATTATTTTATAAACCCAACATCATTTTAGAACAGATTTGTACAATAATTTACAATTTTAATCATGAGATGATTATTTTGCAATTTAAATTGTTTAAAATATTTTTTTTTAATATGAAAACCATTTAAAAATTATTTTAAATTAAATCATTGACTTACAAAACAAAACACTTAAAATACCTATGGTTATATAAGTGTGTAAAGACTTTATAAAATACATATTTATTCATAAAACAATATTTTATTTAATTATCAATTTAAGATTTAAAATTTATTTAAACGAATCTAAATTTTACTAAACATATGATAATACCTCTATATCATTTATTTCTTTATAATGACACGCTATTTTTGTTATAGTCAAATAAAAAGAATTTAGTTATTTAAATTAATTATCTTCTTACATTAATTTAAATATTTAACTTATATAAACTAAACCCTAAGATAATTATTGTTTTCATTACAATGCATATATACTTTGAACCTACATTTTTATATTAAACTTTTATCCAAATACAAACATCAACTTACATACATCCGTTACATGAAATGACACAACTTTTTTGTACAAATCCACACATCAAAACCCATTGAACCCTAGATCTTTCCTTTGACTTTGTGCATATTATTAATCCAAGTTCATACATTTCACTCTAGGTTAACTTGTGATTTGAGTATCACTTATGCTACATATTGCTCGTGTTACCTACACAATTAATATAGGAGAGTTTTACATAGCCCCTTTTTTACTTTTGCACATTTTGTGGTGAAACATGATTACTCTTAGAAAACTACTTTGCATTTACAATATATAATTCTTCAATATGATTCTATGTGTTATTTGTGCTTTATGTTTGAATGCTATTAGTTAAGACTACTTATTCATGACATGCTCGTGCAGTCATTAACTCTTTACAAGCCAACGGTAAACATTGATAGATCTATTGTGTCTGATAAACCCATCCAGGTAGGGTGTTTGTTACCGACATTAGATGAGGATAACATTTATTGTTATGCCCTACATTAGGATAACATTGAGTGTTATGCCCTTCAGTCACAAGGTTTGATAGTGTACTAGCTTAACTATAGATTCTCCATAAATGCCGTATATACCATGTATCATATGAATTGTATAAAAACATTTGAAATCTATATGTGCTGTCAAAACCTATGTATGCTCAGCAACTACTTTTAGTTGACCTCGTTTTTATCATGTTTCAGGTACGAATAATTGAAGTATGATAAAGTGCTTCACTTAAGTTTGAGGACCTAGTTATTGAATTAAACAAGTTTATTTATGTATTTTGATTCTTGTATTGTTGGTTATTTCTATTTGAATTTTGGAATGGAATTGGTTGTTTAATATATTTCAACTTTAGTAAACCTTGTGCTTATGAACAGTCTTCATGTCCCACTCCAACATGTTCCGCCGTTAGTTGGGGTGTGAAAATGGGAGTCAAAGTCAATCTTGGATTCAATGGCGGTAGATTCGGAATGAGATGGTTGAGAATGATTAGCAAAAACGTAGGGTACATGATAAATCCTTGACCCTCAGTCGGAATAATTTGAGCAACCAACTCCTTATAGATATACAAAGCAAAGTTGAATGGTTTGTTCAAAGTTAAGGCTACCAAGGCTGCTTCTAGTGAAGATTTCAAACCATCGGTTCCCGCTTTCCATGGAGACAAACATTGAATGATAAGATGCATAGAATATCTCCACCGTCCCATAAGACCTCCCTTTCTAGCTTGAGAATCGTTTGCTTTACCTCTGTAGCCCATCCTGTTGAAACTTCCTGTGATAAGAGTAGAAGGAAGCATGATAGGATCTGTATCAGCACCACCCAAACTGAATGCTTCCCTGATAGTTTCCAAAGTAATTGCTATCTCTTGACTATTCACCGTAGCTCGATTCATATTAGGGTCGACAATACAGTCATGCTTGGCAGTGTCCCAAAAATTTTGAATGTATTGTAGACTTATAACCGAGTTAGCAGACATATGATCAGACTGGATATGTTCAGAAATGTGATTATCTGCCGGTAATTGACAACCTTAGCCAAATTTGGATCAAGTAATGCCACTTTATTATGTTTGCATTCAACTCGTCTATCCATGACCTGGTCATGACATATGATCAGACTTTGCAAAGTATAAAACAAATAAGAAATAAAAAACAAAGTAAAAAAAAACAACAAAAAATTGCTAAGTCAAGAATCACTATTGTCCCCTGAGGCGAACATAACAAGTTCGCTTAGAGTTACAAGAGGCGAACTTGTTAAGTTCACCTGAGCAAGTTCGCTCAAACTCTCAACAAACATAAAAATCTGATCATCACAAATCTAATGGTAATCAAGTGAATCAAAGAATCAAATACACTCGCCAACACTTGATTAACACTAATATACCATTAATTGTAGTTTCAACACACCTCAGCAAGCACACAACTGTAACAACGACAAAAACCCTAAGTTTAGAACAATCAATCGGATCAAATTAGTGGATGAAAATTGATAATGTTAACTTCAAAGAACTGGAAAACCTAAATGCAGTAAGAATCAAGCAACAAAATACAAGGTAACTGTAACATTTCTGATTTTAGTATTCCTATTTCAATTCAATGTAATGCAATTTCAAGTTCTATACTCGTGCAATGTCTCATTATTTTCTCGCCGTAAATTTAATGCAATAATTCTATACAAATTCGCAAGTTTTACTCGGTTATATACATTTAAATGCTGTACAAGAAACTATTTTATTCAAACTCATCAAACCTAAAGAGTCAAGGACTAAAGTTGAAAAATTATCAAGAAACCCTAGTTAGCACGGTCGTGCTTCGTCCTAGCATGGTCGCGCCAAGTGCCTCGGCACGATCGCGCGACTGGTCCTGGAATGATCGCGCCCGGTGCCTAAGTACGGTCGCGTCTCTCTTGGGCACGGTCGCGCCTGCGTAACAGTCGAAACGTAAATGTGATTTCAAAACGCTCAATAATTCGAAATTCAAATCTCATTCGTTTCAGTATCATCATCAAAAGCCCCCTATTAATCTGGGCTTTCATTACAGAAATCGTTCGAATCAGAATTGTTATTTTAAATAAAAAGGATTTAATCGATTCCACTCTTAAACACGATGTTCATGCAATTAATTTATATGATTAGACTCGTAATATCTCTTTAATCGAAAGCCCTATCAATTCCATCGTTATAAATACAAGAAATTGTCAATTCGTGTCTGACTTGGAATAGACACGGTCGCGCTAATCATCTAGCGCGGCCGTGCCTCGTGTAGCGCGGTCGTGCCGACTATCAGCGCGGTCGTGTCCTCCTGTCCAGACCTTATCATGCCCTCCGGGCTAGTCTCTGTTGTGTCTAAAGATCATAGACACGATTGTGCCTGGTCAAGGCACGGTCGTGCCTGTTGTCTGGTCTAGATTGTGCTTCTGTTGGTCAACCCGGTCGCGCCCCGACTAGCGCGGTCGCGCCCGTGGCTTGAGCACGATCGTGCCCTTCCGAGGCACGGTCGTGTGAGACTCAGATTATTTTTAACAGAATTATAATTTTTATATTTTAATCAGTAAATGTTTCAGATTTTATAAAAATATGTGTTCTGTATTTAAAAATGGATTAAAAGTTTAATCTTGGCATAAATATAATTTATTGAAAAGTTTATAAAAATTAAATTTATATTTATTTAAATGATGTTTTAAATAATTAAGTTACAAAATTTATAAATAATGATTAGTTATTTAATTTACATTTTAAATCAAAATCATTTATTTATTTATACTTAATTTCAATTAAAATTTACATTATTTCATAAACTATAATTATATATTTATTTATTCGATTCAAACCTAATCAAATGGTTACAAACATATTTTACTTCAAACTTTATATATTTTATTCAATACTTTTTAAATACAAATCAATAGTTTTATATACAAATTCAACTTTCACTTTAGACTTAAACTTTGTACATCTATTTGATTCTATACACTTTACTCTTAGGTTAAAGTGTGCATTCCAAGGATCATATTTGCTATCTATATTTCCTTGTTAGCTTCACTTCCATACCAAGTGAGTATTCACAACCCCTTTTTATTCTTTTACACTTTTGGGGTGGAACATGAACTTTATACACATTACACATTTCACAACTACATTTACTCAAACAACACAAGTACAAAATCCTACATACATACATGTGTGCAAAATTTGAGCTTTGTGCCCGAGTGCTAGTTGTGCTAGTCTTTGTGAAAACTATGTGCAATCATTAACTATACAAGCCGACGGTTTTCAATGATAGATCTATTGAGTCTGACAAACCCACCCAAGTGGAGGTGATTGATACCGACAACACAATTTGCATACTAGTTACTAAGGTTTGATTGTACTTGATTACACAATAGCAGCTCCCCATAAATGCCTTATTTTTCATGTCTTGTAAAAGGATTTGTTTACAACTATATGCTATCTATATACAACTGTGTTATACTCACCAACTTCTTAGTTGACTTTATTTTATTCATGTTTCAGGCCCTAATATGTGAGAATGATTCAAGACGTGCTCAACATAGGATTTGGACTTAGTAATATTAAATCAAGAAGTTTATGAATTGTTTATTGTTCTTTGTTTGGATTTTGGTTTGTACTTGGATTATGTGAAATGGAAATTTGGCTTTAATATATTTCAATTTAGTCAACCTTGTGCTATGAACAGTCTTACATGTCCCGCCCCGATGATTCCGCCATCGGTCGGGGTGTGACAGTAACATAGAGAATTAGCACCACAGATAAGTTCGCCTAAAAATGATCAAGTTCGCCAAACAAGTTCCCTCAAATTAGAATAGGGTAAAAAGAAACAAGTTCGCTGAACTATTCAAACAACCACGCTGATTAAGTTCGCCAAATCAAGCGAACTTAATAAGTTCGCCACCCCAGACAAACATATGCAAGCGAACTAGACAAGTTCGCTAAATCCAAACACTTGGTGTGTAAGGCCCCAAACCGGGCACCCTATAGTTGGATCTCATCACTAGGTAAACTCATTAAAAACATCTAACTTTCATTTACTTAAACAGCGGAAGTCTTTCTCGAAATAGTATTATATTTAAATTCGTTAATTTTCATAACATTACCTGATGAATGCAAGCGCACCAACCCGAGTAGTCCGCTCCCAAGCCAAGATACCTCATCTAGCAGACTCACCTGCAAAACAATCTAACATACATACAAAGTCAGCTACGCTGAGTGAGTTCTAATAGTTTAAATTAACAAAAGCCAACTCGTGTCATTTATTGTTTATCTCCACTGAAGACCCTCTGGTCAATAGAAAATAGTTGTATAGATTTTCATCATATAATTAACTCCCATTATTTTATAATATCCCAAAGGATTCACCACCCCAGACTCTACCCACCATTTTAACTCAGTAAGTCTCTCTAACAAAGAAGGAACTTACTATTCTGATAACTCCAAATTTACAATATATATTAACCATACACTGGTTAACTCATCTAACCTCTTGACACCGACTTACCTGTTCTAACTAGGACTCTCATAAACCAATTGACTCAACAGTTGTACACAATGTATTCAGCCTGACACAACGGTCAATCTAACTCGACACACAATATTGATTCCAAATATTTATCACATCAATACCATCTCATACACAATTAATATAACTCATCACTTGTTAACACATATAAAAGCACACAAATACATACCTCATCACCGCACCCTCATCAGGGTTATCCCCATCGGGAAACTCGTCCTAAGCTCAGCTCCACCCTTGTTACAGGGCCCTGCCGCTAAACATAGCGACACACTCGTCATCTATGATGACTACCCAGCCACCAGACGTTGACTATGTCATCTACCATACGGTGACTGACACATCACACGTACAATGATGACCCCGAAGGACTCCGTCCTCCACATCACTATTAGCCGTATACACGGACGACAATGCAAGCACACAAAGCAACACATATATATACACATGACACTACATGGACATGTACTACGACTCACCACCATTTACGGATCACTTACGTGTGTAATTAAATGCTTACTTAGACGTATCCTCATAACGTCTAGACACATTACCCAACTCTTTCTAAATAGGAAGTTATACGACACACAAACACCATACTGACTTCTAGCCCATACATACTATGGACACCACTTAGAATCATGCAAACACGATACCGTCGTGTCACGAGGACAACAACACAATACACACAGTATCAAGCACATGATGCATGACAGCATACTAGCACCTACTTAACTCGTTAATGAACCACGTATTGGCTCCCATGCTAACTCTCCTTATATAACCATCACAGGTTTAGCTAAATTCCTGACTCGCCCCGACTAACTCATAAGGTGACACACCCATATCATCACACTCTTGTTAACCCTCCCTAAAGACCCCATAACGACCCTTAGCTTTATTATTACATAATGATCTCATAAAACACTTCAAGTTTAAATCATAACTCTTAATATGTTCGTATGATAAAACATGTGAGTATGTACGATAGCCCCAAAGCAGTAAAACGTTTAAAAGAGGGGATTAGAAACTCACAGATTAGAAACCCGCCCGATCACGCTCGAAGCCCAACCTGACAAACGTAAGATCCACAATCAGAATGTTTCCTAAACAAATATCAGACGTGCATAACAAACCCCACATTCTGTTTCCATCATTCGTCGAACCCTACTTCACGAACACGCGTATACCCGAGCCGAGTTCTCATGCATACATGCATGCACGCCATGAAGAAACCTTGATCGGGTGTACCCCGCCCCCAATCCTCTCCTTGATCATTGACGTGAATCGCCACTATCATGAACCACCTCCAGCGTACCGTGAACCACCACTCGTGTCCCGGCCACCTTCCTTCTCACGAGAAACCCTAGCCGAGCGCCATTGCCACAGTCCTCCATACCTTCCATCGTGGTATGCAACCATCCCTGCCTCCACACAACTGCAGAACACCACGGTAGTATGCCACCACGATAGCCACAACAGCCATACCCTATTCGCTCATCACCCCCTCTCTCTGTTCTTGTCCCGGAATCCGATCACCACACTAACCGGTCACCCCCATGACCACTCCCTGTTGGCCATCACCATCGCGCGCAACCATCTCGCTGCCGACCGCCTAACATGCTCATGCCACTACCACAGCCAACCACCATCATCTTCCTCACCACGTCGCCAGCTGTGGGCAGGAACACCCAAACCCTAATCAGTTTTTATAGCAAAAACATAAACAATACGCACGAAAAGGAGATTACCTCGGCTATGGACAAAGTTCCCCGCTTGAAACCATCATGGGACCGGCATTTTCCTGCTTCACCCGACGCTTTTCTCCTCTTCTTTCCCTCCGGCTGCTGTCACGAACCTCCCTAGGCTGAATGGCCTAGGGTTTACCCCTTAACTTCTTTTTAAACCCTTAAGGCTTCCATTCGGCCCTTGGGTTTCCTTGTTGCGCACTTTCGACCCTAAATCGTCCTTTCCTTTGGTTAACTGGGTCCTCTATTTCTCGTTAGATTATGTTTTACGAGAAAACCTAACTACCTACCTTGCTTATTAATGATCCGGGTTGTCCATTAACCCAATTCGTTATCGTATAGATTTCCGGGATGTTACATGGTGCAAATTTTGATCCTTTCAGATTCCATTTAAATTCCGATCCAACCAACTTCCAAACTTCAATCTGTCTGAAATGCAAATCCTGTAAGTAATGATTTCATGGAAAATAGAAATAAAATCTTTTTGGAATTTTTTATTAAACGAACTAGAACAAATAACAAACATATTTTCTATTTTTCAAATTTTATGCTAAAACACACTTAAAATCTTTTTGATATTTCTAAATGAGATAAAGCAGTAAAACAATAAAAGCAAATCTTTTTGGTTTTTATCTACACATAATGAATCACATATTTTTTGGTCGAACACTGCGAGTAAGAAGATCATATCGGTATCTATGATGAAACACACCCACATTCTAGATATAAAATCCCTAGCAGATCTAAGGTGGCCTATGGAATTCTGTGTACAAACCATTCTCAACTCAACAAACATGTAACCTGTATAATACAACTTGATATCTCAGCAATGAATTTCATAGAACTAACACTCAATATTTGATATCTATCATCAATTCTTTTGAAATACTATCCAAATGATATCATAACTTTCTTTTTCACAAATTTCAGAAATCATGAAATGATACGCGATAATCTTCAAAGTAAACAGGATCAGATCATGACATGCTACCTTATTCGTACCGAATTTGCAATATACTACATGTCAATTCAAGTTGTTAGCATTACAAGATTTGAAACCAAAAGCGTTTTTGTCCCACGTTCTTATGAGTTAGTACCATTTATATGAAAATAACACGTACCCCACAAGTATGCCAACAGAAAGTAGATCGCACTATCTTCAAGACATATTAGACTTTGTGCAAAATAATATGTATATCAATCTCCAGGATGAAATTACATCGATTAGCACAAGAAAAAACAAGCTGAATCCCGAAGGATTATAAAGAAGAATCAGAATGATTCAGAATCGAATGATTCATATGGCTTGGCTTGATTTTGATAATATAAAGTAACAGACGAGTTTCTTCAGAATATGATTGAATAAGAAATCGATTGATTCATTGATTCAGGGTAAAGTGGTCCAACTGTTATCTGGATATCTTCGATGGATCAGGATAATCAAGTGATTTGATCCAAGGGCTAGCATATGCTTGACAAATGTTATCAAGACATATCTTAGTTCAACATCACATTGCATGTTTTTTAGGGCATGGGCAGTGAACCGAAAAATTATGCCAATGACATAATCCGATATTGGTCTCATGAAATTCTTAAAGCCTTATATTCTATACCTGATAACGATCTTTTAACACATGCACCCACCCCGCATACCATGGGTTCAAATCATAGTTGCGACATAGATCATTATGTTTTCACACTACTAATGGTCTAAAAATGATTCTAGCCTACTAACAATTTAAATTACACGCAAATATTCAAATTAAAATATTATAAACATGTAATGGTAAGTCATGAAGCTATCATTTCCTGTTTATGCAGACTAAGAAGTTTAGATCAAATCATATAAGCACAAACTTCAAACATAAATACAGAAACTAGGTAGTCATTCTATGGTCATATGTGTATGATCACCTATTGATGTACTACCATTTCTTCTCTAACTTCAAGCAATGCCGATTTTATCTTTTTTAATTTGTTTGGGTTTTCTAAAAGTAATTCAGTGATAGAAAATAAAGTAATCTAAACTATAAAAAAAACTCCCAGGAAAAACCATTTTGAAAACCTTTTTCATGCAGGATTATACAACCCAACCATTTTAGTAAGAAAATTCAAACCATGAGCAATCAAACGCTTTCGTAAACAGGTCAGCAGAGTTGTCATAAGTGTGGACTTTCACCAACTCAATCAATCTTTTCTCTACACAATCTCTAATGAAATGATGACGTATCTCAATATGATTTATCTTCAAGTGTGTCACTGGATTACTAGTGATTGACATCGTGGTAGTGTTATCTATCAGCATTTGTGTCTAAGTGAAGTTCAAACCATAATCCTGTAATTGTTGCTGAATCCACAGAATTTGGTAACAACAGCTGGCAAAAACAATATACTCAGCCTCACACGTAGAAATTCCAACTGAGGTCTGCTTCTTGCATTGCCAGGACACAAGCCTGTTTCCTAATAATTGACACCCACCAGACGTTGACTTCTGATCCAAGCTGCAACCTCCATAATCTGAATCTGTTAAAGTTTTGAAATCAAAGTCAGAATTATTAGGATACTATAACCCTAACTTTGGTTTACCCTTCTAATATCTAAAGATTCTCTTCACAACGATCGGATGAGATTCCTTCAGCTTGGACTGAAACCTCGAACACAAGCAAACTACGAACATAATATCAGTCCGGGATGCAGTCAAGTACATCAAAGACCCGATCATTCCTCTAAACAACCTACAATCTACTTCTTTCCTTTTTGATTCATAATCAAGCTTGTGGTTTATTGGAATTGGAGTACTGAACGCTGAAGCATCTGTCATTTCGAACTTCTTCAAAATATCAGCCACATACTTGGTTTGATGAATACAAAAACCATCTTCCTTTTGATCCACCTAAAGACCCAAAAAGAAAGACAATTCTCCCATACTGCTCATTTCAAACTTCAGCTTCATAACTCTTCCAAAATCTTTGCACATCTCAACATTTGTCGACCCAAAAATTATGTTGTCAACATAAACTTGAACTAGAAGAATATCTCCCCTTGCTTTTCATATGAAAAGTGTGGAGTTAATTTGACCACGTTCAAATCCATTCTCGAGCAAGTGCACGGACAATGTTTCTTACCAGGCACGAGGAGCCTGATGAAGACCGTATAATGCTTTGTCAAGCTTAAACACTTTATCTGGAAACTTTGAGTCTTCAAAACTAGGCGGCTGTTTCATGTAAACCTCTTCCTTCACTTTTCCATACAGGAAAGCACTATTCACATCAAGTTGAAAAACTTTAAATCATTTGAAAGACGCAAAGGCAAGAAATAAACGTATCGCCTCAATCCTCGCAACCGGAGCATAAACTTCCGTATAGTCAACACCTTGTTGTTGGTTAAACCCCTGAACACCTAACCTCGCCTTATTACGCAGCACAACGCCTCGATCATCACGTTTGCATTTAAACACCCATTTTGTTCAAATTGGCCTTGAACCATTCGGTAAGTCAACTAAATCCAAAACATGTAGTTTGTCAAACTGAGCTAGCTCTTCCTGCATAGCCTCTATCTAAAAATCATCATCGAGCAATTCAGCCACATTCGTTGGCTCTGTTTGAGAAATAAAACAAGCATGCAAGCACGTCTCCATTATACATGTATCCACAATCTGCACATATAAATAAGACGGGTCTGAACACCTGCATTAAAATCACCAATAATATTGTCAGTAGGATGGTTCTTATGCACATGAGTTTGAGGAATATCTAAACTTTGAATCACTGCATCAAGATTAGAAGGCAACTCCCCCTCAGATTGTGTCTGTGTGGATGAGTCATCGACTATGTTATGAACATCAATAGATGACTCCTGGAATATATTCTCATCATCTTCATTGTCCCTTTCATGAGTTGTACCCGAGGTCGAAGCTACATTCTGATTAACAAGAGAAGGAACCACAATGGGAACAACCGATTGCGGTTCGACAATTGAATCATAGTTACAGCAAGACTGATACAAAATTTCTGCTTCAGCAGGAGACACTTCAGGAGGAACATTAAAAGATCTGAATAAAAATCATAATCAGAACCCATGAAGGTCCTTTGGCATTCTGAGGAACCATGTGATTATCACAATCAATGTGAAACCACTCCTCAATCTGTCTGCTTTCCTTATTGAACACTCACTTGTTGTGTGATTTGGCAACATAACCCAGGAATATTCCTTTAATTGCCTTCGCACTAAACTTAGTTTGAACATCACGAGGCTTCAATAAAGTGCACGG
Organism: Smallanthus sonchifolius; assembly: GCA_023525975.1. NCBI lineage: Eukaryota > Viridiplantae > Streptophyta > Magnoliopsida > Asterales > Asteraceae > Smallanthus > Smallanthus sonchifolius. Next base: position 43,646,502 of record CM042033.1, read on the forward strand.
ATTCCCAAAGGGCAACAGATAATCCAAGTTCGGCTTCCAATTGTTCAGCAATTCATAGCAAGTTTTGTTGTGTTTCTTCACGGTCAAAACATGATTAAGAATATGACACGTCATGTTTACCGCCTCTGCCCAAAATGTCACTTGCAACTTAGAGTCGGATAACATAGTACGAGCCGTCTCAATCAGCGTTCGATTCTTCCATATAGCTACACCATTCTGTTGAGGAACATAAGGAACACTGAATTCATGGTGAATGTCCTTTTGAAGACAAAATAATCCCATATCACCATTCTTGAACTCCATTCCATTATCACTATGAATTCTCCTGACCTTCTGTTTGAATAAACTCTCAAGTCCCACAATCAAGAACTTAAGAATTCCAGCACTCTCGTCTTTCGAAGCAAGAAACTTCACCCAAGAAAACCTTGAGTAATCATCAGTCACTACTAAATAGTATGATTTTCCACCTTCGCTCTTGACACTAATAGGTCCGAATAAATCCATATGCAACAACTCGAGAGGACTCACAATTGAATTGATCAACTTCGACTTATGAGATTTCCAGTGTTGCTTCCCTTTCTTGCATGGTAGACAATCTTCGTTCACATGAAACCTTATGGCTGGGACACCAGAGACAAGCCCATTCTTCACCAAATAGTTCATTTTTTGAAAATTTATGTGTGCCATCTTCCGGTGCCATAAAGTTGATTCGGCCTCAAAAGCATTAGAAAGCAGACACGTAGGGACAGACGAAGTTGTCGTCGCCGTGCTCATATCAAGCATGTACGTATCATTCTTCCTTAGAGCTCGCATTAGGATCCAGTCCTCAGGAATCTTAAATCTAGGCTTCAAAACCAAACATTCTAACTTATTAAAGTGAAATGAGAAATCTTTATCGCAGACATGCAAAACAGATAACAGATTATTCTCGAGTTGTTCCACATAATTGAATTTCTTGAAGCTCAAACGTCCGTTAGAAACTGTTCCTTGACCGGAAATGTTACCGCCTTTCTTCCATGCAAAAGCTACATACCCTCCTTGAATTTCTTTCACATTCTCCAATAAGTTAAGGTTTCCTGTCATATGTCGGGAGCATCCACTGTCGACATACCAATTGTTACCAATAGTCCTCCTTGGAGTTCCCTACACACAGACAGAAAAATTTAGTTAAGAATTGATACCCAAGCCATTGTGGTCTTGGGCCTGACTCATCAAAATAAACAATCTCTTTTAAAACACAATCAAATCTCTCCTCAATCTTAGGAGATTGTGTCATAGAATCAGACACAGGTACTTTTGGTTTCCATTTTGATTGACCACTCTCACTTGGCTTGGAGGTCTCAGAAGTTTCACCAATCTCTTTCAAAACAGGGTGTTCTAAAAGCTTCTTTAATCTTCTATTTCTTCTTCTTCTCTGAGGTCTTGACAATTTGACCTTCTCATTTGTAGTCACAACTGGTGAAACATTTGGTTTAACTCGAGATGAGCCAACCTTTGATTTCACTGAAACAGATGCAACTTTGACATCAGGTTTAGAAACAACAGGTTTCTTCATAGACTTAGCCTTAAAATATTTCATCATAGGCTTTGCTTCCACAGACTTTATAACTGACTTTGCCGGTGGTTCAACAAAAGGTCTTCTCAACTTGGGATCTTCCAGACGCTTTCCAACATTCCTATCAGGACAATGCATCAAAATATGTCCAACAACACCGCAATGAAAACATGCATGCCTTTCCTTGTACACCCGAACATGCCTTTCTTTCTGAACATCTCTTGAACTAGATGATTCACACCGAGAGACAGTGTTAGATGATTGAACAATCTTGGGTTTATCCAGATTATTCTTTTCTTTTATAAAATTCACAGTTGATGTTGTCTCAATCTTATTAATTTCTTGAAAATCAAACCCAGCACTCACAAAAGGTTTTAATGTTTAGGTTTTTATTGTTCAATGTCTTCATCAGGTTCTGTCAAGATACACCTATCTCTGGTGACTTTCTTAACAACAACAGGTTCATCAATCTTACACTCTTTCACTTTTCCTTCGGCTTGTTCTGGATCAAAAGCTTCATCGGCACTAGAATCATCATAAACCATGTCTTCTCCTGTAACAGGATTCACTTTGAGAATGGTTTTAGGCTCTAGATCTTCTTAAGTCACTTCATCAACACTTTGAACTGTGTAATTGCCATTGAATGGAGGACAAAAACCAATTCCCCCAACAACTTTATTATCTTGCTGTGGACAATAACCAACTCCTCCAACTACTTTCTCACCACTAGCTTTCTCATTATAATATTCCAACAGAAAACTTGAATTTTTATAACCCTCAAGCTTTCTCTTCAATTTGGTGACTTCACTCTGTGACTGGGCAAGTTCATTTATTTTCTTCTCATATTCAGAATATGCCACATCAATGTGAAAAGCTTGTTCATTTACTTTTGATATTGATTGTAAAACTTTGATATCATCTTTCAATGATTCAATTCTTGTATTTAAAAGCTTCTCATTTTCTTTCAAAGTTTGATTAGTTAAGTAGCTTGCCTTCAAGTCATAGATGAGGTTAGCATTGTCATCACACAATCTCAGAATTTTTAAATCAGAATCAATGCATTTAGAACATGAAACAGGGACAACCTCATTTACCTGTTTAGAATCAGCCATGAATCCACTGGCTTCAGCAAACATTTCAGCTACTTTCTCTGTCACCTTCCATGAAGCTACATTTTCATTCATCAACTCTTCACTAGTCACCTTTGCTTCCACATTCTGACTTGTAGATTCATCATTTTCATTAACACTCCCAGAATCAGTTGAGTCACTGTCTGAAGAACTACTATCAGAACCACCATCAGTATGAACTTCTGCAAGAAAAGCTTGACTAACATGAGCAACAATATCTTCTAGATGAATTCCCCAATCATTCTTCTCATCTTGCTGGGAAATCAATGCTGTAGAAGAATTCTGGTTATTCTGATTATTCTAGTTTCCTGAAGAAGTATTCTGATATGAACCTTGGGCTTTGTAAATTCTCTAGCAAAGTGTCTGTATTCCTGACAATTATAACACTTCACCTTTGAATTATCCAACCCCATTCTAGTCTTGTTCGACGCTCCAATGAACTTCTTTCATGTTTTCTTCAGATGTTCCTTTCCATGTCTCATCCACAATGCCATATTCCATAGAATATTCATCTCTTCAAGAGCATCCTTATCCAATTGCTTGAAATCCCCTTCTATCATATCCAGACCAGTTATCTTTCCACCAATGAAATTTTCATAAGAAGTCAGAAACGAAGTAATCATGGCAATCATGTCATCAGCAACTTTAGGAGACACCTTTTGAGAACACGAATGAGTATCATTATTAGAATTCTTTGAACATCCCGAACCAGAAGCAACATAGCATAAAGATTCACCACACGAACTTTCTTTCAAACCTTGACCTTCAGAAACTTCCCCTAAAAATAAAGCAACCCCAGACTTTGGTGTAGATGTACCTTTCCCAAAATAAATGCTTGGAACTAGATAACTTGTATCCTTCTTCTGCTTATTCAAATCATACAACTGAATATTTCCCTTAAGATCTTCAAGACTCAGCTCATCAAATCTAGCTTGTTCTTTAATAACAATAGTGTACATCTCAAAGTGTGTGGGTAATGCATCCAGAAACTTCTCAAGCACCTTTCTATTCTTCTAAGATATGTCTTTATTTACTATTTCACTCAGCAAGTGATAATACCTAGACATCAACTCATCAATGGATTCTCCTTCAAAGTGTTTAAAGACACAAAATTGTTTCTTCAATAATTCCCTTCTGCTCTTTTAAATGTCAGTGCTTCCTTCACATGTCTTTGCCAAACCTTCCCAAAGATCACGCGAGGTTTTAAACTTCTTGAAAGTATGGTAAATGTCTAAAGGTAGAAACATAGACAACGTAGCAAGTGCCTTTTTCTCTCGATCATACAAAGTCTTCTCTTACATGTTATGAGCTGAAACTGGTTTTTCCGCATCCGATCTACCCGTATGAGAATGAGTAGGATGTTTGTATCCCTCACTAATCGGAATCCACATACTCGTATCATTGATGTTCACATAGTTCTCAAACGACTCTTCCAGTTTGAATAGTCTGTCAGATTCATCATCCTTAGTGGTTTAGTTGGAGTACCAATCTCATTATCATAATTCAAAATATTAGTCATGTTGTTCACACTAGCATGAGTAGAAGTTGATATCTTTGCAATTTTGGAAAACTTCAACACTTAGAGTAATTTAGAACAAATTCTGCTTCCAGCGAACTTGAGTGGTGTAGGTCCACTTGACTCATCTCAGATTGATCTCGTGACAGGACGTCTCGTTAACACGGAGTGCAGAATCCTACCATATTAACGTTTGTATACTAATTGACAATAGAAACAACATGTAAATAAACTTTCTCTTTGTATATCACCAAACACAGAGTTTACAAGATTCACTGATTACAATCGATTCAGTCCCTTCTGCTGCTCTAGAACAGAATCTGTAAACACCTATTTATAGACACAAACCTGCTATAGGCGAACTTAACAAGTTCGCTTCTAAAGATGCTTAGGCGAACTTATGAACTTGTACAATATTCCTTAGGCGAACTTAATAAGTTCGCTCCTCAGGCTGCAAGTTCGCCTCTCTATGAACTTATACAGAATTTTATCAACAGTTACAAAACATGTCCTAACAGACTCCCCTTTAACTGTTGCTAACAATTCTATCAATTACAAGTCAAAGACTCTAAGAATAAGGCATAATATATTCAAGCTCGTTGTCACCGGATATTCTCCAACAGACTCCCCCTTGACAACAGCTTTAGAAGATTGTCATCCGTCTTCATATATCATCAAACACACTGTAGTCTTCGTCTTGTTCATCTACACTTTCTCTTTCTAACTAGAAGAAAACTTGGGAGAAGGACCCCTTGTCAACTTCTATCTGCAATTTTCAGTTTGTGCAAAGGAGAACAACCAAGAATAACCAACAATTAAAATTTCCATGGAAGCTGGAAAAATAAAATCTTTTTGGTTTTTCTCTATATAAACTGAAATGTAAAATGCAAAATCACATATTTTTGGTCGAACATCACGAGTAAGAAGATCATATCAGTATATATGAGATATCAATCACACATCTTGGATATAAAATCCATATAATATCAAATGGTATTCTATGTCATTCTTTCAAGCCTTGACCAATCAAACCAATCAAACCAATCTCTTTCTAGATTATCACACTCTATCTTTTCAAGACTTTCTATTGCATGTTATGACACGCGATAAACATTCAAAGAAAATAGGATCAGGCTACGAAACACAAATTCAAATTGTCAATATTATAAGATTTGAATTTGTGTAGGTCCACATGACTCATCTCAGATCGATCTCGTTACAGGACGTCTTGATAACACGGAGTGCGGAATCCTACCGTGTTAACGTATGTATACGAATTGACAATAGAAACAACAGGTAAATAAACTTCTCTTTGTATTCCACAAAACACAGAGTTTACAAGATTCACAGAATACACTCATTCAACTCTCTCCTATCTCTTGTGTTCTACTGAATCTGTAAACTCCTATTTATAGACACACGCTTTGCAATAGGCGAACTTAACAAGTTCGCCTCAAATATGCTTAGGCGAACTTAACAAGTTCGCCTCTAATAGGCTAGGCGTACTTATCAAGTTTGCCTCTAGCAGAACTTGTTCTATTACTTAGAAAAAATCTATACAATTACATAAAAACATAAAGACAATAAGACCTAAACTATTACAAAGCTTTTGTCATACATTCTATATCTTAACAGACTCCCCCTTGACAATAGCTTGATCTTTTGTCTTCAGTCTTTATGACGAGCTCTTCCAGTTATCTGGTATTCTGCTTCCCGCATGCACTCCATATCTCTAACAGATCTCCAACACTCTTTTATACTGCAATCCATGTTCTCTCCATTCATCAGTAAACATAATCTCATTCTTTCTTAACGTCCTTTGATCTTTCTTTGAGAAGTTAATAAGATTCATTGCATCATAGAAACTAACAATGACCTTATTATCTTTATCCTCAATCCTATCTTCACCAGTATTCACATCTACGTACCACCATTTCATATTCCCTAGAAAATCTTGTTGTGTTTTCTTCAATGGTATGCTCTGTACAGCACGTACTGGCTTGAACATATACTTCCAAGTCACAATCTCAGTTTTTGATCTACAATCTTCACTCTTTTCCTTTCTGTGGCTTTAATCTTTCATACTTCCCTGATCCACCTTCTCTTTTAATCAGGTTAGCAATCACATCGGCTAATCCACACTTTGATCTATTAGTCAGTGGTTTCGTAGCTAGACCATTCATTTCACACCTTGGCAAGGTATTGAAATACTTGATCCTAGGCTTTAAGTATTGAACACCATCAGATCTTTTAAGAGCAAACAACTTCATGTCATCATCATAAAACCAACTGATGATTCTTCCAATACACCTCTCTTTATTCACATATCTTTCTTTCTGAGCAGGTTGTATAGGTGACTTTGGTAGTACTTTCATCCAATAATTAACTACTTCTCTCCACTATTCTCTAGTCATTCTTGTATTTCTATACATCACAGGTTCTTCATTCAGCTTAGGAGACACAGTATGAGTAGTATCAACATCAGAATCTATCTTGGATTGAGCAGTATCATCAGGTGTAGTGATATCTTCAACAGAGTCCATAGAATCTGTTACTCCATTACAAGAAAACTCAGGAATAACAACATCTTGGATGAAGTTATACGAAACATTTAGACCATCACTGCCTTCATATGTAACTTTATCTTTACTCTTTTCTATCTCAATTTCTACAATCTCTCCTTCTTCAACGTCATTATCCATCACATCCTCTTCAAAATCATCAAATAATTCATCAATATCATCCAAAAATTCTAACTTCTCAGCTTCTTCTTCTTCAGAATCAGCAAAGAATTCCAATAGTAAAATATCTTCATTCACTCCAAAATCATTCTTGGTTCCTTCAATATTTACTGATATAGAATCCCCCGGAACTCTTGATATTGGATCCACGTCAGCGTATTGACGATCACCCTCAATATTACCACTAGGATCATTGTCATCATCATCCTTTCATTGAACTGATTCAGCATGACAAGTATCATGTATCCGTAACTCCCCATGAGTGTCAAGACGCTCAACAAGTTTGGACACCAATAAATGCATGTCAGCAATCTGTGTAGCTTGAGCTTGAATGACCAACTGTCTCTGAGTATCAGTATACACAAGAGTGTCTAACAGAGTCTGCAAATCAAGCACATGTGATTCGAGGAAGGTAATCCTTTCATAATCAGACGGCTTTGAAGGACCAGCGTCAGATGTGTGTGGAACATTTGGAGAAATCACCGGAGATGGATGTTTAGAAGTAAGAGGTGTAACCAGTAAAGAAGCAACAAAAGTAGCGTCCTCAACATCTTGAGATGAATGAGCAGCAGCAATAGAAGCAGACATAAGCTTCTGAGCTTTTGGAACTGGAATAGCATCACTATCCGAGTCAGAACTCTCATCAATTAAAGTTCTCTTGCCATGTACTGATCCAGAAGGAGGATTCCGAACAGACTTACGCCTCGGTTTGTTGGCTTTAGATTTAATACGTTTCCCCGCATTTGCCAATGGTAACGTAGCCAACCTCTCATAATGATCTGAGCTAAAATCTCTAGACGAATCAGAATCAGTAGCTTCAGAATCAGGTTAAATAATATCACCAGAACTCGTATCTACAACATTCCCTTCAGCTTCATGAATAGGTGAGTTCACAGCTTCATTATCAAAATCATCCATATTCATACCCAAAGCTTGTTCATTATCTTGAGAAATATCTTATTGAACTGGTTCATTAACAGGAAGGTGAACCTGTTCTTGTGGAATAGGAACTTATTGTTGTTGTTGTTGAGCTTAAACTTGATGTTGTTGTTGTTGTTGTTGAGCTTGAACTTGTTGTGGTTGTTGTTGTTGAACTTAATTATGGACATGGCCTTGAACTAACTCCTCAGGATGAAACCAATTATCATTAGGTGGCTCAACATAATCAGGATTGATTAAGTGACCAAACAAAGGAGTTGGAACATGAATCAAAGCAACATTTTGTTGTTTAACCTTTGTACAATCAATAAAGATTCTTTTAGACATAGGAGTCAAGGTCAAACGGATTGGATGCTGAGGTAAATCTTGAATTAAATGGTTTAGAATCATTTGCACGAACCTAGGGTACATAAGAAACCCTTGACCTTCTAGAGGATTGATTTGCATGACCAACTCAAGGTATATATACAAAGCAAAGTTAAACCGTTTGTTCAGGGTCAAAGCAACCATTGCAGCTTGTAAAGCACTCTTCAAACCATCAGTACCAGCCTTTCTTGGAGACAAACATTGTATGATGACGTGCATAAAATACCTCCATTATCCAACTAAACCTCCTTTTCGAGCTTGAGTATCATTTGGTCTTCCTCTGTAACCCATCCTCTGAAAACACCCCATAATCATTGTTCCAGGATAAGACATAGGATCATCATTAGCACCTCCCAATGCCAAAGCAGCACGAATAGTTTCTACTGAAATAGCTACCTCCGTATTATTTGATGTAGCATGAAGTACGTGAGGTTCAACATCTGTATCATGATGTACTGTATCCCAGAACTGTTGAATATACGGTAAACTGATGTACGGATTAGCAGATAAGGCCACATGCAAACGTGAACGATTCAGAAAGTTGATAATTCCTTGAAAATGAATAGCTTCTGGCATATTTGGATCTAACAATGGCACTTGATTATGTTTGTACTCAACATGACGAGCCATCTGTAAATGTATTGGACAAACAAACACACATTAGTCACAAAAGGAAAAATAAAAAAAGTTCACACAAATTTTTTTTTAAAAATAACAAGTCCGAACACTACTGAGCCCTTAGGCGAACTTAATAAGTTCGCTTAGTGTTGCAAGAGGCGAACATAAGAAGTTCGCCTAAACAAGTTCGCTTGAACAACTTCGCCTAAACAAGTTTGCCTGAACCAGTTTGTCGATACAAATTCTTCAGCAGAATCTCAAAAAGTCCAAATCGTCAATTTTGTTCAAATTAAACATATCATAGACATCGATTAACAACAACTAAACAATATTAAGCTTCAATTTCAAGATTTAAGTCCAGAAAACCGTAAAAAATTCAAAAGTCGATGAACACAGGTTAAAAAGAACAGATTTCCATCGATTTAACGGATAAAAATCTTCGAAATTACCTTAGAAAGATTCGCAATCCAAAACCGATCCAGAAACAAACACAAAAAATTTAAAACGAAAACCCTAGATCAGAAAATCACAAGTTCGCTAATAAACCCGTAAGTTCGCTCGGTAAGTTCGCTCTCACAGTGAAAGAAGATAATATGGATAAGTTCGCCTGAACAAAATATTTAATCACAATTAAGTTCGCTTCATTAGGCGAACTTGTTACGTTCGCTTAACAAGCCTCAGGCGAACATATTAAGTTCGCTTAATCAAAACCAGGCGAACATATTAAGTTCGCTCCAAACCTTTGCCATGAACAATTTCTTCACTTTCAACATGTCACATTCTTGTGAACTTCCATCTGTAGCATGTATCCGATCCAATCCTGAATTATTTTAATAAAAATAAAATTCTCATGGAAGATAGAAACAAAATATTTTTGGATTTTATCTGTACAAACGGAATCACATATTTTTGGTTTTTATCTGAGGAAACTGAAAGACATATTTTTGGATTTTATATGAGCAAACTAAAATACATATTTTTGGATGAACATCATGAGTAAGAAGTTCATATCAGTATATGAGCAATTCATCACACAGTCTATTATCAACTATGGGTAACCAATGATATAAAACAATCAAACTTATTCTTATGTAACTCGAATATTTTTCATCTTATGTAACTTTTGCAATCAATTTGAATAATATTTGAAATTATACGCGATAAATTTCAAAATTTCAAAGTAAACAAGATCAGATTATGAAATGCTCAATTTTTCATACCGAATTTGCAATACAAAGAATGAATTCTTAAATTGTCAATATTATATAATTTGAAACTATAATCATTTTTCTTCCAACTTCATGTGAGTTAGTACCATTTAGATGTAAAACATCGTGTACCCCACATATATGCCAACAGAAATTTAAATTTGCACTATCTTCAAGACATACACAGTTTATTGCAAGATTAGATCAATCTCCAAGATAAAATTATCTTTATTAGCACAAGTATAGAATAGCAGATCCCAAAGGATATGAGATTCGGGTAGGAGGATTCAACTATTATCTCGATAAATTTCAATGAAATCAGAATAGATGATGTATCTAACTGATCCAAGGGTGAATGTATGTTCCAACAGATGTTGTTAGAAACATATCTTAGTTCAACAGCACATTGCATGTTTATCAAGGCATGGGCAATGAAGTGAACTGAAAGAGATTGTGCAAAAGACATAATTCGATATTGGTCTCATAAAATTCTTAAAAGCATATATTCTTTATTTGATAATGATCTTTTATACACACACCCAGGCATATAATGGATTCAAATCACAGATGTAATCATATCATATTTAATTTTCACACTACTATTGGTTCAAAAACGCTTCTATTCTATTGACAATTCAATTTTCAAACTCATATTCAAATTTAAAACACATTATCAAGATTAGAGCATTCAAAACACTATCATTTCTTATTTATGAAGACTTTGAAATTTAGATCAAATCAATTTACTTTAAACCATCATATATCAAAGGTCTACTATGGTCATGTGTAATGAACTATTCATTGATATACTATCATTTCTTCTCTAACTTCAAATGATGTCAATTTTATATTTTTTATTTTGTTTTGAATTTTTATAAATAACAATTTTTGACTGAAATTTAAAATGCAGAAATGTAATAAAGCAATAAAATAAATTTAAAACAAAATCTCCCATGAAAATTTGTTTTTGAAAAACTTTTATTCGGGATTGATCATACCTGTCATTTTGATCAGAAATTCAAACCTGGTACGATCAAATTCCTTGGTAAAAAGATCAGCAAAATTATCATATGTATGTACCTTTACCAGCTCAATCAACTTCTTATGTGCACAATCACGAATAAAATGATATCTAATTTCAATGTGCTTTGTTTTACTGTGCTTAACAGGATTATTTGTGATAGACATTGTAGCATTATTATCAATAAACATGGGGGTTGCTGTAAAATTCAAACCATAGTCTCTTAATTGCTGTTGGATCCACAAGATCTATGAACAACAACTTACAGCATCAATGTATTCTGCTTCACATGTTAAAATGGAGACCGTAGTTTGCTTTTTTGCATTGCCAGGAAACTAGATGATTACCCAAGAACTGGCAACCACCTGTAGTAGATTTCCTGTCCAAACAACAACCACCAAAATCAGAATCAGTGTATGCATTGAATTCAAAGTTAGAACCATGTGGAAACCATAGTCCCAATCTTTGTTTTCCTTTCATATAACAAAAGATTCTCTTTACTGCAATCAAATGAGACTCTTTTGGTTTTGCTTGGAACCTGGAACAAATACAAACAGCGAACATTATGTCAGGCTTTGAAGCGGTTAAGTACAGGAGAGATCCAATCATTGCATGGTAGAGTCGGCAATCAACTTCTTTTCCATCTTGGCCAGAATTCAATTTATGATTGACTGGAATCGGAGTATCATATGGGGTAAAGTCCTCCATCTTGAGCCGGCTCAAGATGTCCTTTACATACTTGGACTGATGAATAAAGAAACCATCTTGCTTCTGATTAACTTGAAGACCTAGGAAAACTGATAACTATCCCATAGTTGACATCTCAAACTTCGATTTCATAATACTCTCAAACTCTATGCACAACCCTTCATTTGTGGAGCCAAATATTATATGATCTACATATATCTATACCAGTAGATATTCTCCCCCTGCTTTTTTTAATGAATAAAGTCGAGTCAATATGTCCACGAACAAAATCATTTTCCATAAGATGTATAGACAACATTTCATACCATGCTCGAGGAGCTTGATGAAGACCATAGAGAGCTTTATCAAGCTTGAAAAATTTAGACGGATTAATTGGATCTTCAAACCCCGGCGGCTGACACACATAAAATTCCACCTTGACTTTACCATATAAGAAAGCACTTTTTACTTCTAATTGAAACACCTTAAACCCTTTGTATGAAGAAAAAGAAAGAAACAGTCGTATAGCTTCAAGCCTAGCAACAGGAGCATAAACCTCGGTGTAATCAATTCCCTCTTGTTGATTGAAACCTTGTACAACTAATCTTGCCTTATTTCTCACCACAACACCTCGATCGTCTTTCTTACATTTAAACACCCACTTCGTACCAATTGGATACACACCCTTTGGAAGATCTACAAGATTCCAAACTTTGAGTTTGTCAAACTGAGCAAGTTCTTCCTGCATGTCCTCTATCCAATTGTTATCACGTAACGCCATTTCGACATTCTTTGGTTCGACCTGAGAAATAAAACAGGAATGTGAGCATACATCAAAAATACTAGTATCCTTAAAACCTGTATACAAACAAGTGTTGTCAATAATAGAACGCGTTTGCACTCCATCACGCAAATCCCCAATGATATTTGAAATCGGATGAGCTTTGAGTTCCTTGATTGATGCAACCTCAGGAATCGGCAACACATCAACTTGAGTTGTATCAGATTGATAGGACAGATCTTGATTAACTGGTATCTCCGAGTCCAGATTTGTAGGGATCTCCCCGTGATCCTGTGTCAAATTAGAAGGTTCATCAACTATCAAAGGATCAGCAGAAGAATCTTGGAAAATAACATTTTCATCCTCACTATCAGACTCTTGTGTTCCCGAACAAGAAGCAACATTAGGATCTGGAGCAGATGTAGAAGGAACAGATGAATGTGGAACCGCAGCCGGTAGAAAACCACTATTCTGTGCATCCTGGCATGAATCATATAATACAGCAGCTTCCTCAGGAGAAATATCAGAAGATAAAGGAAAAGACTTGAATAAATTTTCATAATCAAAAGCCCAGTCTGGTCCAATCGCCATTTGAGGTAAAGACCGATTAGAACAGTCAATATGAAACCATTCTTCAACCTGACAAGTCTCTTTGTTATAAACCCTCTTGGTAGTAGAATTTGCAACATACCCCAGAAAGATCCTTTCAATTGCCTTAGCACTGAACTTGGTTGGGACATCTCTCACTTTCAACAGGGTGCATGGATTACCAAAAGGTAGTAAATATTCAAAATTCGGCTTACGATTATTAAGCAACTCATAGCATGTCTTGTTGTGTCGCTTAATGGTCAAAACTCTGTTCAAAACGTAACACGCAGTATTCACAGCCTCAGCCCAAAAAGTTACTGGAAGCTTAGAGTCTGCAAGCATTGTACGTGCCGTTTCAACCAAAGTCCTGTTCTTTTGTTCAGCAACACCATTTTGTTGAGGAACATATGGCGCACTGAATTCATGATGAATTCCCTTTTGAAGAAAAAATAAACCCATCTTGCTATTCTTAAACTTGCTGCCATTGTCACTCCTAATTCTTCTGACTTTCTGTTTGAACAAATTCTCTAAACCCAGGATTAAGAATTGTACCAACTCTGTGGTTTCGGCTTTAGAAGCAAGGAACTTAACCCATGAAAATCTAGAGAAATCATCTGTTACTACCAGACAGTAAGATTTACCACCAATGCTCCTGATACTAATAGGTCCAAACAAATCCATTTGCAGTAACTCCAAAGGAGTCATAATTGAATTCTTTGACTTAGGTTTGTGGGACTTCTTGTGTTGTTTCCCCTTCTTGCAAGGAATATAGTCATCAGGAACTAAAAATTTCATTTTCGGAACACCAAAAACCAGATCATTCTTCACGAGATACATCATTTTTTGATAATTGATGTGAGCAAGTTTCCTGTGCTACAAAATAGAATCTGACTCAGACGCCTTGGAGAGTAAACAAGTAGGAATTGAATCCGTTGTAGTAGCAACACTCATGTCTAAGACCTATGTGTCATTTCTCCGCGGAGCCTTCATTAGAATCCATTCGTCATGAATAACAAAGCCCGGTTTCAAGATATAACACTCAGAATCATTGAAATGAAATGAAAACTTCTTGTCACACACTTGAGATACACATAAAAGATTATGTTCAAGTTGCTCCACATAGTTCACTTTCTCAAATTTGACTTTATCGTTCTTTAAAGTACCCTGACCAGTTATGTGCCCGCCTTTATTTCCAGCAAAAGCGATATAACCACCATCAAAATTAATAACATCTTCCAATAAACGAATATTCCCTGTCATATGTCGAGAACAACCACTATCCACATACCACTTATTGTTGATACTCCTCCTTGGATGTCCCTACATAAACAAAGAAAATTAGTTAGAAATTGGAACCCAAGCCGTTGTGGTCTTGGGTCGTCCAGATGGATCAAAATAAACAACTTCAAGCAATTCACAATCAACATTGTTATCAACCTTTTGAACATAAGATTCATAATTAGACCTTCTCAATGAAGACATAGTATGATGAATTGGAAAAACATTATTAGATTTATGATTATCAGATTCAGGTATTTCCAAAAAATTCTTTAGTTTTCTGTTACGTCTTCTTCGTTGAGGTCTAGAAAGTTTGATCTCAGGTTGAGAACCTTTTGGAATTCCAACATGTGGAATCTCAAACTTCTTTTGAAATACAGCTGGTTTAGAAATACGCTTATCATGTTGCTTAAATCCCGAAGATTTAGCAAATGATTGACAAGGCATATTCTTTACAACACTAGACGTAGGTTTTTCCCCATTTTGTCTTTTCAGAATCGTCACCACTCATTTTAGTGAGGGATCACTCTTTATTTTTCCTTGATTCTTATAAGGACAGTGAATCAGAATATGACCAACCTCATTACAGTGAAAACAAACTCTTCTATCTTGATGATTTCTGATATAAGGAGTTTTTCTCGAATTTGATGACCCATCAGATGAACAATCTTCAGAAGATTTTACTGTAAAGTTGACTGGCTTCTTTTGAACAAAAACTTGTTTAGTCACCGTTGATAAATTCTTCTTCTGATGACCGGCAGCAACAAAACCACTTGATTGTAACATTTTGGAAAGTTTAGGTTGATCAACTTTCACCTCATCAGGTTCTGTTAAAATGCATCTATCATGGGTAACATTTTTTACTACCTTTGGTTCATCAAGTTGCACTTCCTTTGGAATGCCTTCAACCTTTTTATCATCAAAAACTTCATCCTCAAAATCAGAATCATAGATCATATCTTCACCAGTTACTGGATTTACTTTCAACAACGTCTTTGGATCAATTTCCTCTTCATGAATAATTTATGGTTCAACCACATAATTTACATTGAATGGTGGAGGAACAAATCCAATACCAGCAACCCTCTTTGTAGGATTAGCATTAGCATTAAAGTAATCCAATACCACAGATGAATTTTCAAAATTTTCCAGCTTTCGATGTAATTTGATCACTTCAGATTCTTTATTAGAAATTTCTTTGTTCTTCTGAGCGACAATTTCATTTTGCTTCTCAATCTCAGCATAAGCCATATCCAGATGATATGCTTGTTCCTTATATTTCAATCCCAAAGAGTTCAAATCTCTTTTCAAAGACTCAATTCTATCTATACACAATTTATCATTATCTTTCAAATTTTGATTTACTAAATGCATCGATTTCATATCACAAATTAAATTTGTGTTATCATCCATTACTTTTTTCATTTTATCTTTTATACTAATGCAATTAGCGCAATAAATGTGACAGACATAATCTTTTACCTTTGAAGGATCTGACATATCTGCCATGAAGACTTTTGCAATCAGAATATTTTCAGAATCAGCACCATCAGAAGAATTTTGAGTTAATACATATCATCTTCAGATACACCAAATGCAATATCAAACTCAACATTATGTACTTGATCACGCTCTTCATCAGCACTAGGCAAACTCTCACCATCACTTGAGCTATCATCATCAGTTGACTCTTCAGATTTTGTTTAATGAATCTCAGCTACAAATGCTTGACTTACAGTACCAACCAAATCTTCAAGATGAATACCCCGGTCATAATTTTCATTATTCTTAGAAACCAAAGCAGATGATGCAGATGCATGATTAGAATTTCCACAGCCAGAAGAGCCATGTGACTGATTACGATTGTTCTGAAAGTTATTAGGCTTCTTTTGAGAATCAAATTCAACTTTTGGTTTCACACATTCTTTGGCAAAATGACCACATTCTTTGGCAAAATTTCCACAGCCAGAAGAGCCATGTGACTGATTACGACTGTTAGAACCGATATACTTTCTTCCAGTCTTCTTCAAAAAATCCTTTGCTTGTCTCATCAACATAGCCATATTCCATTGAATGTTCATCTCTTCCTGATCAACAGGATCAATCTGTCTGAAATCTTCCTCAATAACATCTGGATCATGAATCTTTCCTTCAATAAAATTTTCATAAGAAGCCATAAAGGAAGAAAACATCGCTAAATAATCATCAACAACTCTGTGATGCATATTATGAGTTCCAGATGATGAAGAAGCTGTATTTGCAGAGAAACCAGAATGACTTGGAACCCCAGAACATTGATCATTAGAAATATCTTGGGTATCACCAGAAAAGAACGCAATCCCTTTACCAGTTTTTCCATACGACTTAGCAAAATACATTGAAGGATCTTGAATATGCTCCATATTGGTTTCCTTCTTCTTCATATTCAAATCATGTGATTGAATCTTGCCAAGAACCTCTTCAAGAGACATAGTTTTATACTTGACATTCTCTTTTATCAAAACCGTATACACATCGAATTTAGATGGTAATGCCTCCAAAAACTTATCATTTATCTCTTCAGTCTCATAAACCACTGAAGCACTTGACAATTCACTCAGCAAATGATAGAATCTCGTTGCAAGATCATCTAAAGATTCATTTTGAAAGTGCTTGAATACTAAGAATTGCTTCTTCAGTAATTCTTTTCTGCTTTTCTTAACATCCAAACTACCTTCACACCGCTTTTGTAATGCTTCCCACAATTGTTGAGAAGTCCTGAATTGTTTAAAGTTATGATAAATTTCTTTAGGAAGAGACATAGAGATACTAGCCATTGCCTTATTTTTATTATCAAACAATAATTTTTCTTCTGTGGTTAACGCAGATACCGATTTAGGAACACCATCCATTCCCATCCAAGTATATGTCGGATGTGTATAGCCTTCCAAGATTGGAATCCACAAACTTGTATCAGTAAAAGATACTAACTGATCAAACCGATCTTTCCAGTTAGAACAATCTACAAGACTTAACAATTTGGGTGGTTTCTGAGATGTACCAATCTCGTTATCGTAATTTAACATATTAATCAGTTGCACCATATTTTCCATTTTCAAAAAAAATTCAAAGTGTTGAACAAGAACTCCCCTTAGGTGAAGATAATAAGTTCGCTTCAAATCCAAACAAGGGAATTTGATATCAAGCGAACTTGATAAGTTCGCTTAACCAAGAAACTCCAGTAAGTTCGCCTACTGATTAAGTTCGCCTACTAAGTTCGCTTAAACTGAGAGAAACGAACTTAATAAGTTCGCTTGCTAAGTTCTCCTGCAACAAATATCAGCAAGTTCGCTTGCTTCAGCTGTAACAAACTCAGCAACCCAAACACGAACTCAAAGCGCCGAAAATCATCATTTCTCACAGATTTGAAGGAATTGGAAGAAATTGGACTGTAGGAATTAGTATTTTATGAATTAGAACACTTCTATCGGATTAATTTCACCAAAATCCACCTCAAATCCACGAATTCAGCAGTAAAAACAGTTTCAAGAACTTGAAAACTCCATGGATACAAAAACTTCTTAATATGATCAATTTATTGTCAAATTGTACACAAAAACGTCTCTAATCACCAAGAATCAAACACAAATCACGAGCAAAAGCTCTGATACCACTTGTAGGTCCACTTGACTCATCTCAGATCGATCTCGTGGCAGGACGTCTTGATAACACGGAGTGCGGAATCCTAACTTGTTAACGTATGTATATGAATTGACAATAGAAACAACAGGTAAATAAACTTCTCTTTGTATTCCACAAAACACAGAGTTTACAAGATTCACATAATACACTCGTTCAACTCTCTGCTATCTCTTGTGTTCTACTGAATCTGTAAACTCCTATTTATAGACACACGAAGTTCACCTCAAATATGCTAAGTTCGCCTCTAATAGGCTTGGCGAACTTATCAAGTTCGCCTCTAGCAGAACTTGTTCTATTACCTAGACAAAATCTATACAATTACATAAAAACATAAAGACAATAAGACCTAAACTATTACAAAGCTTTTGTCATACATTCTATGTCCTAACAAGTAGCGAAATTAACAAGTTCGCCTGACCCGGATGACGCGAACTTAACAAGTTCGCCTGAGTAAGTTCGCTAGTAACCAACTCAGTAAGTTCGCCTATTTCAGCTGAAGAACAAGGTGGAAATGTTCTAACACCCAAACGCACAAACACCACTGAAAATCTTCATATCTTGTAATTTTGAAGGAATTTGACAAATTCAAACCGTAGGAATCTTCTAATAATGAAATAGAACACTTCTAGCGGATCTATTTTGGCAAAAACTCACCAAAAATGATGAAATCAATTCAAAAACCTCTCAAGAACAACACCAAACTCAATGAATGCAAAATCTTCGAAAATCTCGATCGTTGAATACAATCAGGATGAAACACCAATCAAGAGCAAAAGCTCTAATACCAGTTGTAGGTCCCAGCGGGTCAACGGATCGATCTCAGACGTATAACACACTACGTGAACTCGTAGTGCGAAATCCTAACGAATACGCGCGTACGTAATGATAAGAACACGAGATAGAACACACAGATACAGAACATTATCAAACTCTCTCTTGTATTGATCTGAAAATAGTGCATACACTTGTAAACCAACTGATTACTACTTGTTACAAACTACGCACTATATATAGGCAATAAATCTGCCACGGGCGAACTTAACATGTTCGCCACACCCATGGCTTAGGCGAACTTGCTAAGTTCGCCTGTTACAAAACTTAACCCGTAAAGAAAAATTAAAAACTTAAAGATTACAAAAGACCTAATCTATTACAAAAAGCTAATTGTCACACATCATGTTCCAACACAATTCTTTCGATCAAAATGGAAATTGAAGGTTTCTACGTGCTTGGCGGCAACATTAGATTGGTTTAGGTGTATTGATTTGGCCAGATTTCATCAGAATCAAAGTTTGATTTTTCAAGTTTGTCGAGCAAACTTGCTAAGGCGAACTTATCAAGTTCACCTAATGGAAGTACTAAGCGAACTTGATAAGTTCGCCTCTAGTACTAGTAGTGATTCAGACTTAACAAATTTTTGTGAATTTTTTTTAAATTTGATTTCTTTTTATTTTGTTTTTGTCATTTTGTTTGTCGTGCAAAGCCTGATTCTTTACTCATGCAAGTTATGGATCGTCGTGAGGAATACAAGCATAACCAAGTGGCTCTGCTGAGTGCCGGATTATCAGAGGCGGTTAATTACCAGGAGATTATCAATTTCTTAATTCATTCAAGGAAAAGAGTTGCACTTTCTGCCAATCCGGTGATAACTTTACAATACATTCAAGAATTTTGGGACACAGTCGAGCATGATTGTACCATTGAACCAAATGTGATTCGAGCCCGTGTTAACAACCAAGATATTGCTATTTTGGTGCAGACTATTAGGGTGCTTTAAGCTTTGGAGGTGAAGATACCGATACTTTAATGCTCCCGGACACCTTAATCACTGAGTGTTTCCACCGAATGGGATATCGAGGCAAGGCTAATGATTCTCAAGCCAAGAAAGGAGGCATAGTTGGGCAATTGAGATACTTCATGCATGTCATTATACAGTGTATGTGATGTCATCCAGACGGTCTATATAAAAACTAACAAAACCTAACCTACACTCCTAAGTAACAAATGGAAAACCTATGAACTAGACCGCACTGACAGGCAAGTGTACCTATCGAGTGTAGCACAGCTTAATAGTAAACCGGATTTTCGAACCCTAGAGACACTGAATACTAATACTAGACTCAGACTCAGACTAAAGATTGATTGATGGGGGGGTTTACTACACTATTGAATTAAACTAATGAATGTAATAAACAAATGTCGACTCAACTATCAAGAAAAAGTAATAAGGTGAAATCAGAAGATGGGAAGAATACCACACAGGTCTGAATACTACTTGCAAAGTCCAACTTCTAATGGTTCTAGAAACTAAGATGGATATGGGTTTCTAAGGATGACAACTAAAGACTACCTAGTTGTAGGTCCAGATTTAACTTGAAATCACTGATTTGATCGATTACACACACACACAGGCGGAAACTGTGTGTATGGTGGTGAAACAGATGATAGAAACAGTGTTGGTGAAAATAACCGGCTAACCACACTATGAATCAACACGCAAATGGTATGAAAATGTAAGAACACAGTGCATAAACAACTGCAAATTGTATTGATTCAAGAACAATGTGAAAGAGAAGGTTCAGGGTTACAGCCGCTACTCACGCCCTAAACATTCTCAAACTAGGCTATTTATAGTAGTGACAGGTATCGAAACTATGTTCAATCGAAACTACTAGTTTCGATTGACCATTTACAAGTGATACACAACTGTCGAAACTACCATCTATCGAAACTACTAGTTTCGATTGAACACACTCAATCGAAACTAAGTAGTTTCGATAGCCCAGACTTAGAAATAAAACAGTAAATTACAGAAAACTTAAATTACATTTAATGAAATGACAGAAAGTAAACTAGTCTAAAACTGTTTAAACATACAATAAATGACAACAGCTTATACATAAAACTGTTGCAGCTCAGGATGAATATGATTGATGATGATCTGTAGAAATCTTGGATATGCCAGAAATTTCTCCTTCACGGCTCCTGTCAGGTTGTCCTTTAACTGTCTGAAGATGAAGCCAGAAAAATTGTAATCTCTTCCCTTGACTAACCCCAAAATTGCTTTGCCTAGAGTGCTGTTTGCTGAATCAAAATCTCCTTTTCTGATTGATAGGCAGTGAATAAACACGTGCACTATGTATCTCCAGTGGCTTGGTAGAGAGTTCTTGATTATCTAACCACGTTTGAATTCTTCTGGATGACCCAATCTTCTGAAGCATTCTTTAACATAGAAGATTGGAAATTCAATGGGTGCATCTGGATTGTCATTAAACTGCAACACCTCTCTAACTGTAACTTCAGAAAATAAGAATTCTTGGCCAAGCACAGTTGCTCTGATGTGCTCCACATTTTCAACTGTGATGATCTCTACAGTCTCCCAAAATTCTCTTATAGATGTCTCAAACACCGGCAGGTTGTTGCTGATGGCAAAGCTGATGTTGGAGTTTGCCAGGAAGTTTAAGACACGAACAAATTCTGCAGCTTTTGGATCATTGGCATTAAGAAATGCACAGACATTGTGTCTCTTTACGAATAAGAGATCCATACCTGTAAGATTCATCAGTTGTGCATAATAAGTGAAGTTCCTGAATATACTTAATCGAAACAAAATGTACCAACACTTAGAAAAAATTTGAAAAACCTTATTGTCGAAACAACTAGTTTCGATTGAGATGAACTTGGTTAATTTAACAGACAACTTTATCGAAACAAGTAGTTTCGATAGAGGCAATAAGCTTTGATCACACTTAGAGAATTTCTGAAATCAACACTGTCGAAACAACTAGTTTCGATGGAGATGAACTTATCAAAACTAACTAGTTTCGATCAGAGATATTAGGGCAAGTTTGGGTGTCGAAACTAGTAGTTTTGATGAAAAACCTTTTGAGAAATTTTGAAAGTGTTGAACCCCTTTATCGAAACTACTTGGTTTTGAAACCCATACCCCTTTGATTCATGATACTCAGACTAATGTAAACAAAATAAAGAAGGGTTTAGAGTGGCCTGTAAGTGACGGAACTTCATCTTACCAAATGTGAGACTGTTATCTGATGATGAAGACGATGATGATAACGTGGAAATTAGGTGATTAATGCTGATATCTTGCAACTCAGACCGATGGCTTGAGAGATTTTGCGAATGACAGAGAAGGCGAAGAGGTTTTGAAAAAGACGAGTGAAAATCAGTATGAAGGGAGGGATAGATTATGAAGGCATTTAATTTACGTAAGACAGATGACCAAAGTGCCCCTGTCGAAACAACTAGTTTCGATAGTTTAAAGTAGTTTCGATATGTGCAACTAGTTTCGATAGTTCAAAGAAGTTTCAATATGTACAACTAGTTTCGATAGGTCAAAGTAGTTTCGATAGGTACAACTAGTTTCGATAGGTCAAAGTAGTTTCGATATGTACAACTAGTTTCGATAGGTCAAAGTAGTTTCGATATATACAACTAGTTTCGATAGGTCAAAGTAGTTTTGATATGTATAACTAGTTTCGATAGTTCAAATAGCATAAACAAGACTAACATATATACACTGTTAAAACAGACTTAACTATAGAAATGAAATTATACACAAGATATTTACACTTATCTTCTTGAAAAAGATCCAACATGAGATCAGATCTGGTCAGTCTTTTGAAACACTTCCTTTTGCAATTAACTACTGTGAGTCCCTGAAGATAGCTAGTATTTGTGCAAAGTAAACCCGAACATTTGTTTGTACAAAGATTTCATGTGATTAAAAGGTACAATTTAAGCAATATACAAGGTGTACCCCACATATTGAAATAAAATGATTTTGAAAACCTATCAATCCTCAAGAAGTACCCATCTTCATCCTATCATCTCTTTCTGATTAACCAAGGTACCGTCTTAGTAATGTCAAAGTACCACCAAAACAAAATAAGATATCCAAGTGGATTTAAAAAATTTAAAATAAAATATATCCAAGTAGATATTAAAAAGGTACGAACATTCTAGATCTTTGCGTAAGCAAAATAGAAGAAGTCGTAAAATTATCCAAGGAGATAGAAAAATGTTGAACACCCGAGATCTTTGCGTAAGCAAAACAGACGGGGTCAAATCATCCAAGTGGATGGGAAAAGGATGAGAACCTGAGATCTTTGCGTAAGCAAAACATACGGGGTTATCGGTGGTAAATATCGTTATATTGACGGTCACTTGGCGTATGAATAGGAATCCAACACGTAAGCCTGTATCTGATTGAATTGGTTTTCTTAGATAGAAAAAATGGGTTAGATGTTTCAATAATGGGTTCAAACACACAAGTATGAGATATGTATTAAGGTTTTCACACTACTTACAAGTTTTAACCATATGTCGGGCCTACCAGCTATACCTCAGTAAACACCATCGCTTTTGGTCCATTCCATGTCCAAGAGATGAGACCAGACACTATCATTTCTCAAAGGTCAGATTCAATTTTTTTGTTTTTCTGAAATTCAAAACCACTTGAAGATTATATACACATCAATTCTTTTCAATATTAAAATATTATATTTCTCCCCCAAAAGATTTGCGTAGAAACTGTACATAAAAATAAAATCTTTTTGGAATTTTCTGTAGGTCCCAAATTCGGTGCGTGACGGATCTCTAGACTCGCGGTACGACACGGTGATAACGTGCGGAATCCATGATCAACGTGCTCGTGTAACTCAATCAACAACAACGGTGTAAATAAACTCTTTGTATTCCACCAAGATATCAGGTTACAAGAATTCAGTCTCTAATCAGTTCCTCCTGGTATCTCTCTGTCTATCTCAACAGACTCTGTTCTGTCAATATATATGCACTCTTCTGCACCAGGCGAACTTATTAAGTTCGCCTCTTATAGGCTAAACGAACTTAATAAGTTCGCCTCTGGTAAACTTAAGCGAACTTATAAAGTTCGCCTCTGATAGACTAAGCGAACTTATTAAGTTCGCCTCTGATAGGCTAAGCAAACTTATTAAGTTCGCCTCTGATAGGCTAGGCGAACTTGTTAAGTTCGCCTCTAGCAGAACTTACACAGAATTTTATCAACAGTTATAAAACATGTCCTAACATTTTCTTTGTTAATTAATCAAAATTTAGAAAATAAACTACTATTCACACAATTTACTGAAAGTTAATCATTCCAAGCATCTCCACCAGTTGGGCAAATCTGGTAGAGTCAAAAGCCTTTGTGAAGATGTCTGCGGTTTGTTTGTCGGTTTTGACTTCAATGATTTGAATATGTTTCTTTTCAACACAGTCACGAATAAAATGATGTTTAATTTCAATGTGTTTTGTTTTGGGATGCTGAACGGGGTTTTTGGTGATATGGG
Organism: Smallanthus sonchifolius; assembly: GCA_023525975.1. NCBI lineage: Eukaryota > Viridiplantae > Streptophyta > Magnoliopsida > Asterales > Asteraceae > Smallanthus > Smallanthus sonchifolius. Next base: position 43,670,940 of record CM042033.1, read on the forward strand.
GAACGGTAGTGTTGTCACACAGAATGGGTGTCTCATGGAATGTGATCCCATAGTCAAGCATCTGATGGTGTATCCATCTGACTTGGGAACAACAGAGGGCTGCGGCAATGTATTCGGCTTCGGCAGTGGATTGGGAAACGGTGGATTGTTTCTTACATTTCCATGAGACAAGGCGGTTGTCAAGGAATTGACAACCTCCAGAAGTGGATTTTCGGTCTAAGTTGCAACCCCCGTAGTCTGAATCTAAATAAGCCACAAGATCAAACAAGTCAGTTTTAGGATACCACAGACCCAATTTTGGCTTATACCTTAAATATCTTAAAATACGTTTGACAGCAGATAAATGAGAGAGTTTAGGATTAGCCTGAAAACGTGCACACAAGCACACTACAAACATAATGTCGGGTCTGCTGGCCGTGAGATACATGAGAGAGCCTATCATAGAGCGATAGAGATGCTGATCAACGCTTTCACCATCCACATCAGGAGACAAACAATGACGAACTTCCACATGAGTTTTTAAAGGGTGGGAATCAGCCATTTTGAACTTGGTCAAAATTTCTTTCACGTATTTTTCTTGATGGATAAGGATTCCTGACTCAGACTGATCAACTTGTAGTCCCAAAAAGAACTTCATTTCTCCCATGGAGCTCTTTTCAAACTTAGATCTCATCACTTCTTCAAATTCTTTGCAGAGACGGGGATTTGTAGATCCAAAAATGATATCATCCACATAAATTTGCACCATGATTGTATCCTTTTCATCCTTCCGTTTGAACAAAGTTTGGTCAATTGCTCCTCGTGTGAAACCATTCTCAAGCAGATGCTTTGATAAAGTTTCATACCACGCACGATGTGCTTGGTGAAGACTATACAATGCTTTGTCTAACTTGTAAACACGGTCTGGAAAATTAGGATCAATGAAACCCGACGGCTGCTTGACATATACTTCCTCTTGAACTTTGCCATACAAAAATGCGCTTTTGACATCCATTTGATGAACGGTGAAGTCCATGTAGGCTGCATAGGCGAGAAACATTCGGATGGCTTCCAAGCAAGCCACTGGTGCAAAGACTTCCTCATAGTCAATCCATTCTTCTTGATAGAAACCTTGAACCACCAGACGAGCTTTATTTCGAATCACAGTGCCGCCTTCATCCTTTTTGTTGCGAAAAACCCAACGAGTGCCGATTGGAACTTTGTTCTTGGGAAGATCTTCCAAATTCCACACATGCAGCTTTGAGAATTGATGTAGCTCTTCCTGCATTGCTTCCACCCAGCTGTTTTCTAGTAGAGCTGCTTTAATGTTCTTAGGTTCAACTTGAGAAATGAAGCAGGAAAACATGCTTGTTCAAATGCTTCACAGGCACTCCGGGTATTAACACCCACATTGAGTGGTCCAATGATGTTATTGGTGGGATGAAACTTGTGAATTCGCAGTTGAGGAATTTCATCTTCTTCCATGACTTCTTCCAAATTGGTAAGATTTTCAGCAGGATGGGCAATATCATTAATAGGATCTTCAGCAGGTGATTGTGGTGCAACATCTACTATTGGAATGGAGTTGTCTTCAACAGTTTCACTTGTTGCACCAGAACCGGAAGACTCCATATCAGATTCAGCATTAGCAACCACAAGAATTTCAACCTGAGCAGATGAGGAAGAGCCTTGATCATTTATGTTCCCTAGATTGTTCACAGAGAAGTAAGGATTAGCATGAGTTGATTCAATAGAGAAATCAGGAAGATTAAAAGACTTAAAAACTGAATCGACGTCAAAGAGCCAACTGGGACCGTCTCTTGCGTCTGTATGATTGTTTTCATGCCAATTGATATCAATGGACTCCATCACTATCCTTTTCTTCTTATGGTAGACACGAAAAGCACGTTGATTGGATGAGTAACCAACAAAATAGCATTCATCAGCTTTGGCTTCAAACTTGTTGAGCTGATCTGAAGTGTTCAGCATTGTGCACACACACCCAAATTTTCTGAAGAAATCAATAACTGGCTTGCGCTTGTACATGATCTCATAAGGTGTCTTGTTGCAACTTTTAGTGATAAGAACCCGATTTTGCACAAAACATGCAGTGTTGACCGCCTCAGCCCAGAAAGTCATGGGAAGCTTAGAGTCAACAATCATAATTCGTGCAGCTTCAATTAAAGTGCGGTTTCTTCTTTCAGCTACACCGTTTTGTTGAGGAGTACGAGGTGCACTAAATTATCGAGAAATTCCTTTGGTTTCACAGAAGGAATCAAGAGTTGCATTTTTGAATTCTGTTCCATGATCGCTGCGGATAGTCTTCACACTTGGATTGAAAAGGTTCACAATTTGAAGCAGATAGGTTTTTAAAATCTCTGGCGTCTCATCTTTCTTAGCTAATAAAAACACCCAAGTAAATCGAGAAAAATCATCTGTTACCACCAGACAATATGACTTTCGTCCAAGACTCATGACACTCACCGGACCAAAAAGATCCATGTGAAGCAATTGGAGAGGAGAGTCAATGGAATTGGTGGTTTTAGGCTTATGTGAAGATTTGTGCTGTTTTCTCTTGGAACATGAGATACAGTGTTCCATAGGAGTGAAATCTTTGAGAGGTAATCCAGTTACTAGGTTGCCTCGAACCAGTCGGTTCATTGTTTTGAAATTGACATGTCCCAACCTCTTATGCCACAGGAAAGATTCTTCTTCGGAAGCCTTTGAGAGAAAACACGATTCAATGCCCGATGGGTTGTTCATATCCAAGCTATATGTGTTGTATCTTCTGGGAGCACGCATGGGAATAAGTTCTTCCGGAATCACCACTCCCGGCTTCAAGATAAGACATTCTTTTGAATTGAATAAAGCACAAAAGTCCTTGTCACAAATCTGTGAAACACTCATCAGATTGTATTTCAACTGACGAACAAAGTAGACAAATTCCAGACTATTTACTCCATTTGATACTGTTCCTTGACCTTCAATCTTTCCTCCTCTTGGGTTTCCAGCAAAAGCAACATACTCTCCATCAATTTGATGATAATCTTGCAGCAAGTTAAAGTGCCCAGTCATATGTCTTGAACATCCACTGTCTACATGCCAGATGTTATCACCGGTTCTTCTTGATTGACCCTATACACAACGAACCATTTATACGTTTTGACCAAAATTGTATCAATCAAGAGATTTTAGTGTCAGGATATGACATCTCATAGGAATCAGAATTACAACCATCCTTTGATGAAGCACGGTCATCAAATAGAACATTATTTTTGATTTTCCAAGTTCGTTTTAAATAATTTTTAGCATTTTTAATTCTTTTACGCCTAGATTTCCTACTGTGAGAAGACTTAGGCAACACGTATGAATTTAATGAACTTTTGGAAGGCGATTCTTCATTAGAATTTGTGGTTGTCAATTTACAACTTTTTGAAACATGATTTGAGGCACCACAACTAAAACAAACGTTTTCACAAGATATCTTAGCCTGATAATAGTCATCACAAGATGAAGATGATTGTGATGTTGAGGAATCTGAACATGAGACGGTTCTCTCATCAATAACTTTGTCTTGAAGACGATGTGCTTCCTTTAATCTGAAAAAGTCCATGTTGCTCATGGTTTCACGTGGTACATCATTCACAATAATTCCTGCACTTTTAAACTTGGTAACACATGGCATAACATTCAACGATTTTGGTACAAAAGGTAAAGCATTTTTAAATTTAGAAACATCACATCCCAAACCCGTATGCTCAGCAGGCATAGAATCAAAATACAAGTTTTCAACGTGTTCACAAATATTTAGTTTTGACACGGACATATTATTACATTCATCCGACTCAAGTTCTTTTAAAATAGTTCTTTCATTAGTACTCTCATCACAATCATCTTCGGAATTTACACAGTTTGATTCGCACAAGAAGCAAAACTGTCAGAATCAGAGGATGTAATATAATCATCAGGAGATAATTTGCAAAAAAAAAAGGTGTGGAAACATGTGGAGTTGGCATATCGGCAAATCTCCCTGATTTAGAATAAGGAGGTGGATGAGAGTTATACCCAAGACCTTCTGTGACTTTTCTATTAAATTGTTTATCAATTATTCCAAACAGAATTTTCTGATCCATATCCATGTGGTCAACCTGTAATTTGGCTTTTTCTGCCTTTTGGACTCTTTCACTTAAGATCGTATTATTAATGGTTTGAGTATTGAGTTGCATAATTAAAGAGCGATTTTCACCAGAAATGTCACGAATTTTCTTTAAGTAAAGTTTCTCATTTTTGGCCACAGAGTCATATATCACCTTAATGTGATCTCGTTCATCAATCAAGGCTTGATTGACGAATCTGTATTTTTGAATTTCATTCAAGCAAGATCTAGAATTACATAGTTTAGAAATAACCTCAGCAGGCACAGCAGTGAGATCCTCAGCAGGTTCAATCATGACACACTTGCTCTTGTCCTCCACATCAGCCATCAAGGCTTTATCAGCAGCTTCCTCAGCTTGTTCTCCCCAATGATAGTGTCCATCAGCTTGACACACAAGACTTGTGGAACTTGAAGATGTGTTTGTCTTTGGAGGATTGGCAGCTTGTTTTCCAAAGGAAATCTTCTTTTCTTGCTGATCCTTGGAGGACAGCTCCTTGCAGTTTCTAGCAAAGTGACCCAGCTGATCACAATTGTAGCATCTCACCTTCTTGATATCAAACCCAAGTGTCTTTCCCTGCTTGAATCTGTCTATGCCAGTCCTTTTGATGAATCTTTTGGCTCTTAAGGTCAACATGGCCATGCACCAATCAATGTCCATTTTCTCCAAATCATCAGGATTAATCTGCTCCAAGTCATCAGGTTGAAAGCTAACCGGTGTTAGATTTCCATAAATCAGTGCATCATAGCACGACATGAAAACAGTCATGATTGGGACATAATCATCAGGAATCATGGTGACTGTCTTTTGAGGAGCAGAGGAGCTGGCAGAATTAATTGCAGCAGCTGAAGGAGGGACATCAGTCTGAAAGTATGGGCTACCGGATGAACTTGATCCAGTAATAAGAGCTGTGTTTCCAGACTGATTTGACGGGGTGACTGCTCCCTTCTTAATCTCAATTTCATAAGATTCAAGAATGCTATAGACTTCCTATTGAGACAGAGCACTCAGATTCTCAGTCTTTTTGATCATGGTTCGATACATATTCCATTCCTCAGGAAGAGAATCTAGGAGTTTCTTGTTTAGATCAAGTGTAGGGTACTCAACTCCCATTACATTCAACCTTGATACAATGCTTGAGAAACGGTTGATCAAATCAGATATTGATTCTCCCCTTACACTACTGAACATCGCATATTGTTTCTTGATCAGATCTCTGTTGCTTTCCCTGACATCCTTGTAGGTCCAGATTTCTCTTGAAATCACTAATTTGATCGATTACACACACACACAGGCGGAAACTGTGTGTATGGTGGTGAAACAGATGATAGAAACATTGTTGGTGAAGATAACCGGCTAACCACATTATGAATCAACACGCAAATGGTATGAAAATGTAAGAACACAGTGAATAAACAACTGCAAATTGTATTGATTCAAGAACAATGTGAAAGAGAAGGTTCAGGGTTACAGCCGCTACTCACACCCTAAACATTCTCAAACTAGGCTATTTATAGTAGTGACAGGTATCGAAACTATGTTCAATCAAAACTACTAGTTTCGATTGACCATTTACATGGTGATACACAGACTGTCGAAACTACCATCTATCGAAACTACTAGTTTCGATTGAACGAACTCAATCGAAACTAAGTAGTTTCGATGGCCCAGACTTAGCTAATAAAGCAGTAAATTACAGAAAACTGAAATTACATTTAATGAAATGACATAAAGTAAACTAGTCTAAAACTGTTTAAACATACAATAAATGACAACAGCTTATACATAAGATATGACTCTACAATCTCCCCCTAAGCTGTTGCATTACTGTCTTCAGCTCTTCATCAAGCAACTGGTCCTTCAGTTGTCCTTGGTATAAAAGGTTTATGTCACACCCCGACCGATGGCGGAATCATCGAGGCGGACAATGGAATGATTGTTAAAAAGCACATGATAACTAAAATATTGCATAATTCATTAATTTAATTAAAGACAACAACCATTCAAGTACAATACAAATTCAAATAACCTAGTCTATTTCAAAACATTGATTTAATTAACTAGGTCCATAAGTTCTTAAGTGGAGAATCTTCAGCAAGCAATCACATATCCAAACCTGAAACATTATTTAAATCAAGTGTCAACTATAAATTTGGTGAGTACATAGGTTTAGTGGAACCGATAAGTAGTAGATAAAAACGTTTTGCAACTCATTGTTTATCTTGTTAAACATAGCAAATATGGTTGTATCGTTTATCTAAGCACAATTCAAACTTGATTGACGTGCTTGAACATAGCACAACAGCTAGGTTCGGTATGTTTGAATATAGTTACCCACTATATCAGATATGTTTGAATATAACACGCGGCTATATCCGAGTATGCAGTAATAAACACCCCAACCGGGTGGGCTGGTCAGGCACAATAGATCTATTTATATTACTGTTGGTTTTCTTGTGTTTAAAATAAATAAGTGTACACCCAAGATAATTCATGATGAACAAGCATATAATTCACATGTATAACACGTATAAACAATTTGATGAGTGGCATGTATAATGTTTCACCCCAAAGTATGTAAAAATGTAAAATAGGGGCTATGTAACTCACCTGGCTAGCGGATGTTTTAATCCACGTGGGTAGGTGATAAGGATGTTGAAGTCTAAGCACGTTGAAACACTATGTGGATAAATGGGTATTATTGTATGTTTGTATACGTGTATTCGTATTTAAATGTGTATAGGTTTATAATAACATTCCTTAAAATTATTTGTATAAAATATTGTAGTAAAATAATGATGATTTTTTTTGTAAAATTTAACATCTAAATATATATATTTAATCTTGTTAGATATTTATATTTTAAATAATTTGTTATTATGTTTATTGTATTTATATATAATAATAAATAAAAGGAAAAGTTTCTATTTGTTTAATTATTATATATCTTTGTGAGTTAAAATTATTTTATCAAGTTTATAAAAATTGGACGGGTTAAATATGTGAAGAAAAAAAGTTATTTAATGGTTTCGAAATAAACGAACGAGTCAACCAACCCGGAATAGTTTTTATTGTATAGATATAATATTAAAATATGATAAAATAAATAAATAAAATAAAAACATAAAAAATTTGGGTTGGGCCGGAGGCCATCAGGATCGAACCCGCGACCTAAGACTCAAACACACACACGCATAACCAGCCGGGCTACTGCCCATCGCTGGTTATGTGTGTATCATTTAATTTATAAACATACACGCAAAGCTGGTCGCTGGTTCTCGGCAACCGGCAAACCGTGTCCGAGAACACTGGTTTGCCCGGTAACACAAGGCCTGAGGTCGTGACTTCGATTGGAATAGCTTGCCTGATGATAACAGAAGGTAAAGGAACGGGTTTGAGGATTCTTACTTGGTCGCAAAGGGTCGAACGGCAGAGCTTTTAATCCGAGAATATCAAGAATGGGAATTCATGCTTCGGGATTGAATTGGGCTCTAAGAATCTGGTCACAGCTTCACTCAGAGGCGACGAACACAATGTCGTCTTCAATTTGAGGTGAGAGTGGGTGAAAAAGGGGTGGCGAGCTCGAGCAGGTCCGGTAATGGCATTTTATAGCCGAGCTCGATCCCGATAATGAGACAAGCAATTGAGCATGTCCAGACACTCGTCTGGAAGAGACGAAACTGTCTAGCCATCTTTCAGGCGTGGAGGTTTCTTGTCGAGGCCGAATTCGTGGCGTGGACTTTCGGCCACAGACACGATCAGACTTTTCGTATGTTTAAACGACAAATTGGTAAAGGGCTTTTGTTCGCGTGGGGACGACGAGGTCAGAGAGACTCTTGTCTGCTGTCGAGGTGCAGGGAACAGGCGTGTCGAGGAGTCGCGGGAAAATGGCTTGGACCGCCGGTCAATGGGGGAGACGACCGGAAACGCGAATTGAGATTTGGCAATTTTTGGTCCCTGGAGTTTACTTCTGAATCTATTTGGTCCCTGAGATAATTACGGATGAGTCCTTGTGGTTTGATTTGTCCACATTTAGTCCCCTGACTAATTTCTGTTTTAAAACCTTGTAGTTTTATTATTTTCAAAACAGACCCTTAACTTTTATAAAAATAACTAATTAGATTTCTTTTTAATTTCAATTATGTTTTATAAACTTATATTATTATTATAAATATATTTTTATAAAAGTTAATTATTATTTAGATAGATTATCATATTTATGTTATGAACCTTTTAAATTTAGATTTTTATATAAAATTTCATATAAGTTTACAACTTATAAAATTTTGATTATTTTAAATCCATAAAATAAAAATATATATTTTGTACAAAATTAAATAAAAACACTTGCATTTCATTTAATAGAAAATGATTACATGATATATATTACAAATGCGTGAATAAAAATTCGAAATGTCACAGTTTAACATGGAGAGATACAACCCGTTGGTAGGCCTTAGCATCAGCTTCATCTTCATCACTGTATGCCTGAATGTGATTCTAAAAAAGAATGTCCAGATCTTAAGGCTGAAATTTCAACAGCTCCATAGGCTCAAAGATAGTGATGTCTTCCTTGCCCTCAGACTCTATTACTGCATTGCCAATGATTGGGTTATAGTACCACTTTCTGAAAGTGTGCAGCTGGACAGGTACAGATTTTGGAATGGTGATGGTCTTGTGAGTTTGGGCAGGCTTGTACCTCAAGAACACATATGGCTTGTTAGTCTTAGGATGAAACCTTGTCTTTGAGATTTTCTTTTGAGTTTTCCTAGGCTTCATTCCCTTGAAATCATTATTGACTTGAGAATACAGAAATTTCTCAAAGTCATAAGCCATCATGACCTTCCCAGGGTTTTAAAGGGGAAGTTTGGCTAAATCCCTGAGGTCATAAAAAGGAAGGGTCTGGAAGTCAGTCATATTTTTAAAGTGCTGAACTCCCCTCTATATCTTCTTATAATAAAGAGCTTCCTTTCTGCATCATATTTCCAGCCAATTGGAGGCCTCTTTAGCTCCAGATGCTCAGCTATCCATTCATATGATTTAGGAGTTTCCTCCTGAATGATTTTCCTAAACCAAGACTTTCTTGAAATTGGAGGTTCCGCTGCAACAGAAGGTGGATCTTGTGCTGGACTGGATTCGGAGACTGTAGTGGTTGGTTCAGGAGTGACTGTTTTGATAAGATTAACCTGAACATCTTCTTCGCCTTTTTCTTCATCAGATAAGGTTTGAATTTCCTCTCCTTCTTTTGTAAAGTATCTGGTTCTCTCAGTCTCTTTTTCTTCGGTAGTTAAAATCTCGGGAAAAAGATCATTATTGTGACAACCCGACTTTTCATGCTAACGCCGTTAACAAACCTCGTTAAATATCCTAACTGAAACTTAACCCCGTTAGCTAATTCAGTTAAATTCAAACCCGAAGGACCGGTTCTGTTAATATTTAACCTCAAACCACAGGGACTAGTCCTGCCAAGTTTCAAAATTTGATTAGTTGACTCTCAAAGTCAAAATCAATTGAAAGGAACCCTATTTTGACTTTGTAAAGTCAAACCCTCATGTTTGGGATCCGAATTCATACCCTTAACCGCAAAACTGTTCAAATTCAAGTTGGTAACGTATATCATTGATGGTTGCGGTCGATTACGAACAGGCTTTCAACACCATTGCTCGAATTAAAGCAAATAATGGACGTTAATAGTCGTAACCGTCGTATTCGGCTTCTATACACACAAATGCATATCAATTTGATCACTATTCTTGAAATCGAACCCCTACCCACTTAAATCGATCATCTGTGGAACTTTTGCACACACCAATTCAATCGGAGAAACTGCGAGAGTCATCGGAAGCCAAACTCGTTGCCGTCGACATCCATTTGGTCGAAACCTACTGATTCGACATCCAATCTGGTAACTATTGACACCTATAGTTTCGTTTTTACTCATAGAATGAAAGCCCTAAGTTAATTGGGGCTCATACCATCAAATTAATCACAACCTGTAATCTAGGGTTCATATGAAACCAAATTGGGGCTTTCTATCTTAAACACGATTAAAATCCAATTGTTTCATATGTTTAGATTCGTGATTGCCTACTTGTTGAAACCCCCACACCAATTGAATCGAATTATATTGAATTGATATCAATCCGTAATCTAGGGTTCATCATGGACTTGAATTAGGGTTTTTGATCCTAGACCTAATTATAACACAATTAAAATATACCATTAGATTCGTAATCACTAGTACATCGAAAGCCCTATGGATTCAATACTTGATTTTACAGAAGTTAATCAATCTGATCTTGTGTTTAAATCTAGGGTTTTGGTTTTCAAAATGGAAATCTATTGATCATAAAAGAGATGCTTTTACAATTAATCATGTGTGCAGGACCGAAAATGTCCGAATTACATAACCCCTAAGTCCACAGGTTCAATCGCGATCGAAATCGGTCGGATTTGGATGGCTTTGGGTTCGATCACGGCTTGAATGGGGAAAAGGGGGGGGGCTCTCGGTGAAAATGATTAAAAGCATTTCCCACCGGATCATAACGCGATGACCCTAGCGGGCGGATTGGTTAAGACAGTGTGCGTGTGTAGGAGAGACCCGGGTTTAGTCTCTCCACACACTTTTATTTTTAAAAATTATTTCAAGCAACAATCCAATATAAAAAATTAAAACCCCAACTATTTTGCTAGTATATAATAATACTTTAAATCGGAAAAACAACCCGTAGGCTCGGGTTTGAATTATTAGCTTATTTTTATAAATTATACCCGCCTTTATAATTTATACATTATTATTATTATCAAGTAAAAATGATATTTTATATTATTTTTAAACCGTAAATTCGTATAAAATAATATGTTTATATTATTCTCAAATTGTGACCCGTATTATTAAATAATATATATTTATATTATTTCAAATCATTTTATAACGCCGTAAATCAATCAAGACTAAATAATAATATAATTAGTTATGTTATCCACTCGTATATATATTATTATTTATGTCGTTCGTCACGTAAAGTAAATCCTAAACCCGTGGACACGTTCGTCCACTCTCGTTCATTGGAACGGTTCTTTAAGACGTTCCTTTCGTGTCACAGTCACATATTCCTATTGTATCCCTATCTATTATGTGTATAATTCTAGGGCATACGTAAGTCGTGCAGGCTAACACTTGAGATTTCAAATCTCATACTTGTGTGATACTACCTACTCCGCAACGCAGGTGAGTTTCACGGCCCCTTTTTACCTGTTTTACTATTGGGGGAGAAACATGCTTACACACAAACGTATTTTATTTGTTTTCCTGTTGAGGAAGAAACAAACATGATACACCAACTATCATACTTTTACTTGTTTTCCCCGTGGGGGAGAAACAGGTACGCAAGCAAAAATTATTTTTCCCGCCAGGGGAGAAAACATGACGCAACTATTTGATTATGGTACTTTATATGATATCACTGTTGAGACTAAGCGTAACATGCTATCACAGAAAGTCCTCATCTTATTTCGAACCGTTAATATGGATCTTAGCGAGGTAATGTTTAGTAGTACTACTGGGTTTGACAAATCCCACCCGCGTTAGTCGCGCTAACTCGATTGGATATCGAACGGGTGAAATGCTAGCCTACTCACATGTGCCAGAGTTGATAGACCTGGCAGGAGGCATACAAACACAGTCAGCTTCAGTTGCGAGCGCTTTAGTAAAACATGAACATAGGTTAGCTACGTACAGATATGCATATTACCAAACCAAACCAAACCAAACGTACCCAGTATAATCCCACACATAGCTAACGCTATTAGTAGGGTCTGGGGAGGGTGTGATGAGGGCAAACCTTACCCCTATCCCAAGGGATAGAGAGGCTGCTCCCGTTTAGACCCCCGGCTCCATGGGAAAGAAAAAGATAAAAATATAAATAAAATTAATGAGTAATAAAGTAAAATAAATCTAACAGTAATCTAACAATTAGCAGTGTATGACTAGAGTATATTAGTCACAAGAAACACAACACACCTACAAGAAACAAGACATACGCAAAATCTTTGCTAAACAACTCTACTCTCCCACACAACGGGTCACTCATCCTAAAACCCTAATACGACGTCTCCATGAAATCCTATCATTGATCATGTCCTCTGAGAGGTGTAAATCTAGCAAATCAAGCCTAATCCTCTCATCCCACGTTAATTTCGGTCTCCCCCTGCTCCTTTTCCCCTCTACAACGAGAGTTTCCACCGTTCTCACTGGATCTGTGCTCTGTCTCCTCTTGACATGTCCAAACCATCTCAATCTTCCTTCTCTTATCTTATCTGAGATACATGTGACTCCCAATCTCTTCCGAACAACTTCATTTCTTATTCGGTCCTTTCTTGTGTGTCCACACATCCACCTCAACATCCTCATCTCAGCTACATCCATTTTTTGAGCTTGTGTCTTCTTGATGGCCCAAAAATCGGTTCCATATAGCATCGCTGGGCGAACTGCTACCCTATAAAATTTACCCTTTAACCCTATTGGGAACCTCTTGTCGCACAAAACACCTGAGGTCGCTCTCCATTTACACCAACCAGCCTGCACCTGATGGACTACATCATTGTCGATGTCCCCGTTACTCTGGATGACAGATCCTAGATACTTGAACTTCAATGTCTTAGGGACAACCCCACCTTCAATAGAAATCTGGGTCTCCTCGTCGACGTTTGCACCACTAAAGTTGCAGTGAAGGTACTCGATTTTAGATCGGCTTATCTTCAAACCTTTGTGCTCTAAGACTGTCCTCCATTCCTCGAGTCTGTTGTTCAATGTCTCTTTACTTTCTGCAATCAACACGATATCATCAGCAAAAAGCATGCACCATGGAATTGCATCTTGAATCGACTTTGACAACTCATCCAAAACTACTGCAAAGAGAGAGGGGCTTAGTGCCGACCCCTGGTGAACTCCCACTTCCACCAGAAAAAAGTCTGTATCCCCCACGGGTGCTCGGACGCATGTCTTAGCCTCATGATACATATCCCTAATTGCCTCAATATATTTACTAGGGATCCCTCTTCCCTCCAGACTTTCCCAGATCAATCTTCTGGGAAAGTACATAATCTGGCAAACACTCTCTTATTGCAAACTTGAAACCTGTGAACTCACCAACCTCGTGTTGACACTTTTTCTTGCATGTTTCTCAGGTCGCTAAGGCACAGCTTGCACACTTAGGACATGCATGGAGTCCTACTGTCATATTATCCATTTCAAACATTTGAAACAGTTTACTTATTTACAACGATTGACGCCAATTGCGTGTAATTACTTTTGATTTCATATTAATGTTTACGCTTCCGCATTAACTCTGAACTTTTATGTTTTGACATTTCAAGTACCATATAGTGTCGTTTGATGTAACTAATGACTAAGATCCTGGTGTGTCACCTTCCAAACGGTAAAATTTCGTTAGTTGAAATTGGGGGTGTGACAATTATACCCATAGTTTTCAATTTCATCTAAAAGGGAATTTAGCTCGTCATCAGATGGGATATCTTCTTCATCCAGAATCACAGTCTCAATTTCAATAGAAGTCCCTTTCCCTTTCTTTCTAGCATCTCTTCTCTCACTTGCTGAGGGAAGGTTTAGTTCTGGTTTTTCAATCTTGACTTCAACTGCCTCTTTTGTCTTTTCAGCATAGCCAGCAAAGATAGTTAGTGCAGACTCTAGATTAGTCACAAGATCAGGAGATGAGGGTTCAACTACAGATGTGGTCTCCCCCTGAGCTGTTGAAGTGGTTGGTTGTTGTTGTACCGGTTTTACCACAAGGCCTTGAGCTGTTCCACCACTTCAGCTAAAGCCTTGAAGTCTTCTTTTTGCTTTGAGATTAGTTTCTGTTGTGTTTCAAGTTTGGTTTGTTGAGTGTCAATCTGGGTATGTAGACCCCCAACTTCCAGCTTTAGGTCTTTAACTTCTTCCTGAACATCATGCAAATTAGATTTTAAGCCTTTAATTTCTTTATCTTTCTTTTGAATCGTATCGTGCATTTTCTTCAGTTCAAGCCTTAAAGTTTTAACTCTTGGTACAGGAGAGGTTGAATCATGAGTTGGTGATGTGGGAGTAGTATGGATGGGTGATTGTTGTGGAGATGGTAGTGGAGTTTGTTCTGGAGTTGGTTGTGGAGTGGGCTGTGGAGTGGGTTGTGGAGTAGCTAATAGAGAATCTGACGAGGATGACAAATCTTCAAATCCAGTCTTGATTTTCTTTGCCTTAGGCTCTTCTTCCTCAAAATCAGAACCTGACTCAACTTGCCGTTTGGAGGAAGATGCAAGATGCTTTATTCTATCATCTGAATCAGACTTGCAGTAGTCAGATCCATAAATTCCTGCATCCAAAGTTCCACTTGATTCTGCAACTTCCTCCTCAGCTTCATGCATGCCAGCTTCAACATTAACTGCTGGCTCTTGAATTATCTGTATTTGTTCAACAAAAGGAGCCTCTATCACAGGCTCAATTATGGGTTCTTCTTCTTCTTGAACAATAGGAATGTTTATCTCAATCTCAGCTTCATCAATAGGTGGATTACCTTGATCTTGTTCAACTTCCATTTCTTCTTCATCAGATGATAAGATGTCTTCTTCTAGATCAGGGTCAATATCAGGGATAAATTCTTCTTCTTCACCAATAATATGACCAAACAGGGGAACGTCAGCTATATCCCTGTTGGTTCTCTTGTTAGTACTTCTCATATAGCTGAGAGTCTTGGCAATCATATGGTCGAACACAAAGTTGTTCCCACCTTGTTGCAGCTCAGGATGAAGATGATTGATGATAATTTGTAAAAATCTTGGATATGCCAGAAATTTCTCCTTCACGGCTCCTGTTATATTGTCCTTTGACTGTCTGAAAATGAAGCCAGAAAAATTGTAATCTCTTCCCTTGATTATCCCCAAAATTGCTGAGCCCAGAGTGCTGTTTGCTGAATCAAACCCTCCTTTTCTGATTGATAGGCAGTGAATAAACACGTGCACTATGTATCTCCAGTGGCTTGGTAAGGAGTTCTTGATTATCTGGCCATTTTTGAATTCATCTGGATGACCCAATCTTCTGAAGCATTCTTTAACATAGAAGATTGGAAATTTAATGCGTGCATCTGGATTGTCATTAAACTGCAGCACCTCTCTAACTGTAGCTTCAGAAAATAAGACTTCTTGGCCAAGCACAGTTGCTCTAATGTGCTCCACATTTTCAACTGTGATGATTTCTACAGTCACCCAAAATTCTCTTATAGATGTCTCAAACACCGGCAGATTGTTGCTAATGGCAAAGCTGATGTTGGAGTTTGCCAGGAAGTTTAAGAAAGGAATGAACTCTGCAGCTTTTGGATCATTGGCATTAAGGAATGCACAGACATTGTGTCTTTTTACAAATAGGAGATCCATACCTGTAAAATTCATCAATTTTGCACAATATGTAAGATTTCTGAAAATACTTAATCGAAACAAGGTGTAACATCCCAAAATGACGAAAAATAAAGTTAGCGAGTTCAAGCGGGCCGAAGTCGGGTCGGGTCAGTCGCGAACCGGGCTTGGGGAGGTCTCCCCTATAAATAGCAAAAAGCCTCTTCACTTCTCCTCTTTACAATTCTAGAGAGAGAAAACCCGTAGAGAGAGAAAGTGACGGAATCGCACAAGATTGCACCAGATCGTGTCTCTTGCACTCGTGAAGGAAACCTCCAGATCAGAAGCTCGATTCAGGTAACGATCCGACCTAAATCTGAGTTTTTGTTCGTTTTTGGGTTTTTCGGGTTTTGGGTGAAAAGAGGACGTTTTTTCCGGATGAAACTTAAGAATAAGCTTAGGTTTAATATCTACAATGAAAAACGGTTGTTTTGAGCAAAGAAAGTTGAAGTTTTGACATAACCGAGCCCAAATCCGTGAATTTCGGGACTTTTGGGGAAGATGACTGATGTTCGCCTGTCAAGTTCGCTTGGGGAAGGCGAACTTATCAAGTTCGCCTGATTATGTTCGCTTGGCAAGTTCACTTGGCCAAGGTAAGCGAACTTATCAAGTTCGCTTGAATTAAGTTCGCCTGAGGGTAAGCGAACTTACTATGTTCGCCTGGACACAGGGTAAGCGAACTTATTAAGTTCGCTTATAAGTTCGCTTGGGCCAGAAGAGGCGAACTTAGCATTAAGTTCGCCTATATCAGCTGAGTAGAGTGTGAATCGAGGTTAGGTCTGATATATGTGTTTTGTAACCAATTCAGATCGGAAGTGACGTGGTTGGGCCATTGATTAGGACAACCAAGACTAGCTTAAAAGGTGAGTTCTAGAAGCCCTCTTTTAAATGTTTTAATAATGTTTTTGGGCTGGTGTGCACACGTGATGATTTTATAAAACGATGTTATGAAACGATGTTTACGAAGGATGTATGTAACGTTTTATAAAATGATGTTTATGAAGGATGTTTTAGAAGGAAGGTTTATGAAGGAAGTGTTTATGAAATATTTTGCCAAAAGAAGTTTACGAAGTGTTTTAACGAATGAGAATGTTTTTAATAAAACGTACGAATGCTTTAACTGAAGTTTTTGAAGTAAAAGAAGCGAAGGTTTACGAAAGTCACAAACGAACGAATCTGCCAATATTCCTTAGGGAATGAAGGTTAAGGGATGGGAAGTATGTTATGGGCCTTTATCTTTTAGGGGCCTCTGTGGCTGGCCAACTGTTGTACAACTGGGGTGATGACGGTCACCAAGGGGATTATCGTGATCCTTGAAGTTGGTACGATTTACCTTACGGGGTAGTCGTGCTTGAAGTTAAGTACTTGTGTCCGACGGGATGCAGTGCTTGAAGTTTGGTACGCGCTATCCTTTGGGATGCCGTGCTTGAAGGGTTGGATGACCTAAGTATCGGGCCCTAGGAATTCCTCACCCGAAGGACAGTACGGTGATGATGGGCCTAGTGGTGGTGATCCTTAAGTTATTCAACCAGTATGTAACGTTTGGATTTGACGGTTACGAGAAGGCGCAGATTCTATATGTTCGTTGACTTATGAAGTGTTATGTTTGTTATTGCATTATTTACGTACGCTTTTTATTAAATGAAGTATGAAGTGATGTTTTGGCAATTTATTTGAAGTTAAGGTTTTATGTTAAAACTAGAACTCACCAGCGTAACTGACGTTTTTAAGTGTGCACATTCAGGTTAAGGCAGGTTATGAGGATGAACGGTGATGCTTGGCTAGAGATGAAGAGTTACCCGACTGCTTTTGAAGACTGGCATCCCGTTATGTTTAGTTATGATGTAATTATGTTTTAATCAATGTTTACGCTTCCGTATGTATGAACAACGATTTAGTTATGTTTAAATGAAGTTTCCGCTGCGATATCTGATATTCATGTTTAAGAACTGTTCGTGAATGAGTAAATCCAACAAGTGGGGCCTCCCGGGTTTGGGGCCTTTCAAGTTGGTATCAGAGCAATAGTTTGAGAGATTCGGACACTCCCAGTGTCTGAACTTAAACTTTGAATGGGACCGAAAGCGGATGCCAGTACGGGTAACTCGAGCCAAAGCATCAGGTATGAAGGTAGTATATGTATTTACGTATATAGTATGCCTTAGAAAGGGTTAAGTAAGGACTTGTGTTCTGATGAAATCACAAAGGTGGTCAAATAGAAATCGAAAGGTAGTGTAATGGTTAATTACAGATGGCCAGTGTATATTAACATCTTACAGTACTTATTGAATTCTATTTGTTAACTAGCGTGATGACATTGGATTTCTTGTCTTATAGAACGTAATGGCAAGGAGAGGAAACGGAAGGCGTGGTGGCCGTACCGGTGGTCGTACCGGCGGTCGAAATGGTGGGCGTGGCAGGATCCCTGCACGCCAAGAAAATAGTGAAGAAGGAAGTGTTCACACTGAACCGGCGGTTAGTGTGCATGGAACCGAACAGACACTGGTTGAAGAACAACCTTTCACTTTTGAACCAGAAGTGAGAGCAGCCATAGCTAGAGAGTTTACAGAGTTGATAAAGACTTCTCTGCCAGGTCTGTTGGCAGAAGAACTGAAGCAGGTCAATGCGGTGGGTGGGTCTAGCGCGGCGATTGGTGCTCAGAACAATGAGACTGACAATGAACCGCCTGCTCGCGGATGCGACTATAAGTCCTTTAAGGCATGTGACCCACCGGTCTTCACTGGAAAGAAAGACGCAGTGGCTACATTTGACTGGGTGATCCGTATGGAAGCTGCCATTCGTCTGAGCGAGTGTCGAACGGATCAAGTTGTAAAATTTGCTGCTAACTCCTTGAGGGAGGAAGCATCCCATTGGTGGGAAGGTATACGTCAGGCAAAAGGGAGCGAGATTGTGGATGCGATGGTGTGGGCTGACTTGAAAACTTTGGTGATCAAGAATTTCTGCCCAAGGAACGAGATTGAGAAAGTAGAGAGGGAATTTCTGGGTTTGAAGGCCGGGAGCATGACGCACCGGCAGTACACAACCCGATTTAATGAACTGGCACGTCTGGTGCCACACCTTGTCACGACGGAGGAAAGAAAGATTTCATGTTACATTCAAGGGTTGCCGTACCAGGTCCGCACCTATGTCAAGGCAAACGCCCCTACTACCTATGACTCGGTAGTAGAACTGAGCGACGTAGTATTTGATGATCTGGCGCTGAATGTTGTTGCCATTGAAGAACCTAAGAAGAAGTTGAGTTTTCCCGCTAAACGATCGGGTGGGAAGTTGTTCGGGGCTCGGGACAAGCAGGCCAGGGTAGGCGAGATGACAGTCTGTGG
The DNA here is from genome assembly GCA_023525975.1 of Smallanthus sonchifolius. Classification (NCBI taxonomy): domain Eukaryota; kingdom Viridiplantae; phylum Streptophyta; class Magnoliopsida; order Asterales; family Asteraceae; genus Smallanthus; species Smallanthus sonchifolius. The sequence goes on from CM042033.1 coordinate 43,689,853, forward strand.
GAAATGTGGGGTAAGACACGCAGGCGAATGTCGGTTAGGATCGAATCTATGCTTTAAATGCGGCAAGACCGGACATTACTCCCGTGAATGCCCGCAAGGCTACAAATGCTACAATTGTGGGGAAAGTGGTCATATGAGTCGGGAATGCACCAAGCCCAGGATGGGGGAAACCGGGAAGGGAAAGGGCCCGGAAAAGAAGGGAGAGGGATCTCGTGCAAAGACTCGTGCGTACGCCCTGACGCAGGAACAAGCCAGGGCGGATCCCGATGTGGCGTCAGGTACGTTCGTCCTTGACAACACTCTTGTTTCTGTGTTATTTGATTCGGGTGCCGGTAAGAGTTTTATATCTGCGTCTTTTTGTAAGAGAATGAAGTACGCTGCCAGTAAGTTAGAAAGGGCCTTTAGTGTAGAAACCGCAGAGGGTAGAACTGCGAGAGTGACCGATGTAGTTGACAACTCCACCATAAAGATAGAAGGTAATAGATTCCCTGTCAAATTGTTCGTTATGGTTTTGGGAGGGTTCGATGTTGTGTTGGTTATGGATTGGCTAACTGCCAATGAAGCGCAAATTATATGTAAACGAAAGATAATCCAACTCAAGACTCCAGATGGTAGCAAAGTCGAGGTTTTTGGAGATCGTGACGCCCAGATGCCAAACGTCATCTCAATGATTAAGGCAACAAATTACTTGAGGCGCGGATGCGAGGCTTATCTGGTGTATGTGATTGACAAGTGTAAGGAAGTGAAGGAACTAGACGATGTACCCGTGGTACGCGAGTACCCGGAGGTGTTTCCAGAGGATTTGCCTGGGATACCACCCGATAGAGAAATTGAGTTCCGAATTGACTTAGTACCAGATGCCCAGCCCGTGGCTAAGGCTCCATATCGACTAGCACCAGTGGAGATGAAGGAACTTATGGTTCAACAAGACGAGTTACTTGAGAAAGGATTTATTCAACCGAGCATCTCGCCGTGGGGTGCTCCGGTGTTGTTCGTAAAGAAGAAAGATGGTTCGATGAGAATGTGTATCGATTACCGCGAGTTGAATAAACGAACGGTGAAGAACAAGTACCCTTTACCAAGGATCGATGACCTGTTCGACCAGTTGCAAGGCGCAAGTTGGTTCTCGAAAATCGACCTTCGGTCCGGGTACCATCAGTTGAAGGTGAGGGAAGAAGACATACTGAAAACTGCATTTCGCACGCGTTATGGACATTTTGAGTTCCGCGTAATGTCTTTCGGATTGACGAACGCCCCCGCAGCGTTCATGGATTTAATGAATAGGGTGTGTCGACCGATGCTGGATCGATCGGTAATCGTGTTCATCGATGATATCCTTATCTACTCCAAGAATGAGGGTGATCACGCGTGTCACTTGAAGGAAGTATTGGAAGCTCTGAAGAATGAGAAGTTGTATGCTAAGTTCTCCAAATGTGCGTTCTGGCTTAGGGAAGTCCAGTTCCTAGGTCACGTTATTGGCCCGAACGACATTATGGTTGACCCAGCAAAGATAGTAACGGTAAGTGAATGGGACATTCCTAAGACGCCAACTGAAATCCGCAGTTTCTTAGGATTGGCAGGCTACTATCGGAGATTCATTCAGGATTTCTCGAAAATAGCTTCGCCATTAACAAAGTTGACTCGGAAGGAAGTAAAGTACGAATGGGGTTCGACCCAGGATGAGGCGTTTAAGGAATTGAAAGAGAAGCTAACACAAGCTCCAGTCTTGGCCCTTCCCGAGGGCAGTGAAGATTTGGTGGTATACTCTGACGCTTCGGGTCAAGGATTGGGGTGTGTGTTGATGCAGCGTGGTAGAGTGATTGCATATGCGTCGCGGCAGTTGAAAGTTCACGAAGTCAACTATCCGACTCACGATTTGGAACTTGCTGCTGTTGTATTTGCATTAAAAATCTGGAGGCACTACCTGTACGGGGTAAAGTTTACTGTTTACTCCGACCACAAAAGTTTGAAGTACTTCTTCGAACAAAAGGAGCTTAATATGAGGCAGAGGAGATGGTTGGAACTCCTGAAGGACTACGACTGTGAAATAATGTACCATCCTGGAAAGGCAAACGTGGTGGCTGACGCTCTAAGCCGAAAGGATGTGCCTACTCCTATTAGAGTGAAAGCTTGCCACTTGGTGGTAACATCGGATGTGATGAGCGAAATCGAAAGAGCTCAAGATGAGGCACTTAAAGAAGAAAACATAAAGAAGGAAAGGATGGTTGGCCAACAGGACAAGTTGGAATATAACACCCTTGGTGTTAGAACACGTTATGGACGGGTATGGGTACCTATGGGTGGCGAGCTTAGAACCAAAATCTTGGATGAGGCTCATAAGTCTCGTTACTCTATCCATCCCGGTACCAACAAAATGTACCAAGACCTGAAGAAGGACTACTGGTGGCCTGGAATGAAATGTGATGTAACGAAGTATGTAAGCAAGTGCTTGACTTGCTCGCAAGTAAAGGCTGAACACCAGAAACCGTATGGAAAGATTCAACCACTTGATATACCAGAATGGAAGTGGGAACACATTACCATGGACTTCATAACCAAGCTACCTCGCACAGCTAAAGGTCATGACACCATTTGGGTAATTGTGGACCGATTAACAAAGAGTGCTCATTTCCTACCTATTCACGAGACGTTCATGTCGGAAAGGTTAGCGGAAGTATTTATTAACGAAGTAGTAGCACGGCATGGGATGCCTTTGACGATAGTATCCGACCGGGACACACGATTCACATCGAGGTTCTGGAAAAGATTTCACGAAGCGATGGGCACGAGGCTTAATATCAGCACAGCATACCACCCGCAAACGGATGGTCAGTCCGAAAGGACCATTCAGACATTGGAAGATATGCTCCGTGCTTGTATTATCGACTTTGGTGGCAGTTGGGATAGTCATCTGCCGTTAGCCGAATTCTCCTACAACAATAGTCATCACACGACTATAGGCATGCCGCCTTACGAAATGTTGTATGGTAGAAGATGCAGGACCCCGGTTTGTTGGGGTGAGATTGGACAGAAGGAGTTAGGAAGTCTGGAAGTCATAAAAGAAACGTCGGAAAGGTTTGATCAAATCAAAGCTCGAATGAAGGCCGCACAAGATCGCCAGAAATCCTATGCGGATAGACGACGAAGGCCTATCGAGTTTGATGTTGGGGATAGAGTAATGTTGAAAGTGTCGCCCTGGAAGGGAATCATACGATTCAGGAAGAGAGGAAAGTTAAGTCCGAGGTTTGTCGGACCGTTCAGGATAATGGCACGGGTTGGGGAAGTCGCTTATCGGTTGGAATTGCCTGATGAGTTAAGTGGGATTCATCCTACCTTCCATGTATCACACTTGCGAAAGTGTTTGGCGGATGAATCGGCTCACGTACCACTTACCGACATCGAGGTCGACAACAGCCTTAATTACATCGAAGAACCCGTGGCCATCTTAGACAGGAAGGAGAAGCGGTTGCGTAATAAGGTGATCCAATTGGTTAAAGTCCAATGGAGGCACCGAAAGGGATCGGAGGCTACATGGGAAACGGAGGCGGAAATGAGGGAGTCGTACCCTCAATTATTTGACTTGTGATAGGTTTCGGGGACGAAACCTATTATAAGGGGGGTAGACTTGTAACATCCCAAAATGACGAAAAATAAAGTTAGCGAGTTCAAGCGGGCCGAAGTCGGGCCGGGTCAGTCGCGAACCGGGCTTGGGGAGGTCTCCCCTATAAATAGCAAAAAGCCTCTTCACTTCTCCTCTTTACAATTCTAGAGAGAGAAAACCCGTAGAGAGAGAAAGTGACGGAATCGCACAAGATTGCACCAGATCGTGTCTCTTGCACTCGTGAAGGAAACCTCCAGATCAGAAGCTCGATTCAGGTAACGATCCGACCTAAATCTGAGTTTTTGTTCGTTTTTGGGTTTTTCGGGTTTTGGGTGAAAAGAGGACGTTTTTCTGGATGAAACTTAAGAATAAGCTTAGGTTTAGTATCTACAATGAAAAACGGTTGTTTTGAGCAAAGAAAGTTGAAGTTTTGACATAACCGAGCCCAAATCCGTGAATTTCGGGACTTTTGGGGAAGATGACTGATGTTGCAGGCGAACTTAGCAAGTTCGCCTGTCAAGTTCGCTTGGGCAAGTTCGCCTGATTATGTTCGCTTGGCAAGTTCGCTTGGCCAAGGTAAGCGAACTTATCAAGTTCGCTTGAATTAAGTTCGCCTGAGGGTAAGCGAACTTACTATGTTCGCCTGATTAAGTTCGCCTGGACACAGGGTAAGCGAACTTATTAAGTTCGCTTATAAGTTCGCTTGGGCCAGAAGAGGCGAACTTAGCATTAAGTTCACCTATATCACCTGAGTAGAGTGTGAATCGAGGTTAGGTCTGATATATGTGTTTTGTAACCAATTCAGATCGGAAGTGACGTGTTTGGGCCATTGATTAGGACAACCAAGACTAGCTTAAAAGGTGAGTTCTAGAAGCCCTCTTTTAAATGTTTTAATAATGTTTTTGGGCTGGTGTGCACACGTGATGATTTTATAAAACGATGTTATGAAACGATGTTTACGAAGGATGTATGTAACGTTTTATAAAATGATGTTTATGAAGGATGTTTTAGAAGGAAGGTTTATGAAGGAAGTGTTTATGAAATATTTTGCCAAAAGAAGTTTACGAAGTGTTTTAACGAATGAGAATGTTTTTAATAAAACGTACGAATGCTTTAACTGAAGTTTTTGAAGTAAAAGAAGCGAAGGTTTACGAAAGTCACAAACGAACGAATCTGCCAATATTCCTTAGGGAATGAAGGTTAAGGGATGGGAAGTATGTTATGGGCCTTTACCTTTTAGGGGCCTCTGTGGCTGGCCAACTGTTGTACAACTGGGGTGATGACGGTCACCAAGGGGATTATCGTGATCCTTGAAGTTGGTACGATTTACCTTACGGGGTAGTCGTGCTTGAAGTTAAGTACTTGTGTCCGACGGGATGCAGTGCTTGAAGTTTGGTACGCGCTATCCTTTGGGACGCCGTGCTTGAAGGGTTGGATGACCTAAGTATCGGGCCCTAGGAGTTCCTCACCCGAAGGACAGTACGGTGATGATGGGCCTAGTGGTGGTGATCCTTAAGTTATTCAACCAGTATGTAACGTTTGGATTTGACGGTTACGAGAAGGCGCAGATTCTATATGTTCGTTGACTTATGAAGTGTTATGTTTGTTATTGCATTATTTACGTACGCTTTTTATTAAATGAAGTATGAAGTGATGTTTTGGCAATTTATTTGAAGTTAAGGTTTTATGTTAAAACTAGAACTCACCAGTGTAGCTGACGTTTTTAAGTGTGCACATTCAGGTTAAGGCAGGTTATGAGGATGAACGGTGATGCTTGGCTAGAGATGAAGAGTTACCCGACTGCTTTTGAAGACTGGCATCCCGTTATGTTTAGTTATGATGTAATTATGTTTTAATCAATGTTTACGCTTCCGTATGTATGAACAACGATTTAGTTATGTTTAAATGAAGTTTCCGCTGCGATATCTGATATTCATGTTTAAGAACTGTTCGTGAATGAGTAAATCCAACAAGTGGGGCCTCCCGGGTTTGGGGCCTTACACAAGGTATATCAACACATAGAAAAATTTTGAAGTCCTAACTGTCGAAACAACTAGTTTCGATTTGAGATGAACTTGGTTAATTTAACAAACAACTTTATCGAAACAAGTAGTTTCGATAGAGACTATAAGCTTTGATCAGCACTTAAAAAAAATTTTAAATCAACACTGTCGAAACAACTAGTTTCGATGGAGATGAACTTATTGAAACTATCTAGTTTCGATCAGAGATACTAGGGCAAGTTTGGGTGTCGAAACTGGTAGTTTCGATTGAAAACCTTTTTGAGAAATTTTTGAAAGTGTTGAACCCCTTTATCGAAACTACTTGGTTTTGAAACCCAAACCCCTCTGATTCGTTATACTCAGACTAATATAAACAATTTAAAGAAGGGTTTAGAGTGGCCTGTAAGTGACGGAACTTCATCTTACCGAAGGTGAGGCTGTTATCTGCAAGAATACACATTAATCGTGAGTTCAAAGATAATAGACATGTATGCAAACACGGATAAGCACAAAAACGACTGTTATTATGAAGATTTAGTCGAACAAATTTTAAACTTTGAAATCCTAGGTCTGCCGATTTGCAAAAATCATCCAAAATGAAGTAGTGAGACGTTACCTGATGATGAAGACGATGGTGACAACGGGGAAATCAGGTGATTAATGATGATATCTTGCAACTCAGACCGATGGTTTGAGAGATTTTGCGAATAACAGAGAAGATGAAGAGGGTTTGAAAAAGACGAGTGAATATCAGTATGAAGGGAGGGATTGCTTATGAAGGCTTTTAATTTTTGTGAGACAAAAGACAAAAATGCCCCTGTCGAAACAACTAGTTTCGATAGGACAAACTAGTTTCGATATGCACAAAGTAGTTTCGATATGTCAAAGTAGTTTCGATATGCACAAAGTAGTTTCGATATGTCAAAGTAGTTTCGATATGCACAAAGTAGTTTCGATAGTTCGAATTAGTTTCGATATGTACAACTAGTTTCGATAGTTCAAAGTAGTTTCGATATGTACAACTAGTTTCGATAGTTCAAATAGCAGAAACAAGACTAACATATAGAAATGAAATTGTACACAAGATATTTACACTTATCTTCTTGAAAAAGATCCAACATGAGATAAGATCTGGTCAGTCTCTTGAAACACTTCCTTTTGCAATTAACTACTGTGAGTCCGTGAAGATAGCTGGTATTTGTGCAAAGTAAACCCAAACATTTGTTTGTACAAAGATTTCATATGATTAAAAGGTACCATTTAAGCAATATACAAGGTGTACCCCACATATTGAAATAAAATGATTTTGAAAACCTATCATGTCACACCCCAACCGACGGTGGAAACATCGGGGCGTGAAGCGTGCAGACTGTTCATTGCTCATGGTTTACTAAAGTTTAAATAATTAATAATCGTTTTCATTGCAATCAAACAAGTTCAACAAAACATAGATTCAATCCACCAAACAATAATGAAAATTACATCAAAATATAACTGGTTCAATTAAAACTAGGTCCAAATCCTATGTGTAGCATATCTTGATCACTTCAAACATTGGTACCTGAAACATGGTTAAAATGAGAGGGTCAACTACAAGAGTTGGTGAGAAAACATAGGTTTTGTTGTGTGATAGCAAAAACGTGTTGTGTGTATACAGTTCATACAAAACATGTCAATAAAGGCATTTATGGAGAGAAACCATCGTGTGACCTGTGTATTCAATCAAACCTTTGTAACTGAAATCAAATCGTGTTGTCAGCAACAGTCACCCTACCTGGGTGGGTTTGTCAGACTCAATAGTACTATCACTGTATACTGTCGGCTAATAGTTAATGATTGTGAATAGCGTATATAGTCTACACACCTAGCACTCAAGCATAAAGCACAGAATTGCATACATGTATGTAAGATGGAAACTGTATTCGTGTATAATTGAAAACATAGTAATTGAACGCATGTTCCACCCCAAAAAGTTTTGTAAATAGAGTAAAAGAGGGGCTATGTAACTCACTTGTTATGCAGAGTGTAGGTCACACAAGCAAGTATGTAATGGCGGTGTGTTGTGGATTCGCTAGATTCGACCTAATAAATAAACGTATAATCTTGTGTTATTGTTTGTGTTAGATTATATCGAAAGTGAATTTGGTTGATGGTACGATTAGGGTTCGTTTTATGGTATATTATTCATTTAAAAATAGGTTTAAATAAATAATTTTCGTTTAAGGCCAAGTGTGAGATATATAAGTATTTATATAAAAATAACTATAGGAATTGTTATTTAATATAGCTTATCGAGTTCAATAAGGAGAAAATAAAAATAAAGATTCTGTTTTTAAGGAGCACGACCGCGCTCGTGAAAGGCACGACCGCGCTCTTGTCCGGGCATGACCGTGGTGTCTGAGGCGCGCCCGTGGTCGAGTCAGAAGGATTCAAAAGGGTCTGTCCGTAGAGCACGACCGTGCTCGTGTCCGGCACGACCGCGTCTAGGGTTGGTTTAGGTCAGGACTTTGTTTGCTCGGCAAACACGACCAGGCCATGACTCGGGCACGACTGTGCATGGTCAGGCACGACCGCGCTCCATGATGAGCGCGACCGTGTCTGGTCTTGTCCAGAACACAATTCGCTTAATCCTTGTAATAAAATCGTTTGATATTACAGGGCTTTCGTTCAATGGATGTTTGCGAACCCAACCCTACTAATTAATTGCGTTTATAACACATCCATTGTGCAGTTTGATTAAATCGTTTTTATTTCAAAACCAAGTTTTAAAATCTGATTATTTGTGTAATGTAGCAACGAATTAGTTTAGGGCTTTTGATCAGGGTGAAGAGACGAACCAATTGGACTACTACTAACCTGTTTAGAATGGGGCAACGAGTGACGTCGGCTTCGAGGAAGAAATCGTGGTTCTCGAGGATCGGCAGAGGAGTAGCGGTGATGATCAGACGATTTTTGGGTTGAGATAGGTTTATGGAAGTCGTACGAAGTTATTATAATAGTTTAATTCGTTTGATTCTATCATAATTACACGATTCGATTAAGAATGGAAAGTCCGGGTAAAATTGCAAGGATTCGTTCGATTGGATGTGTATTGGGCCGTGTCTAGGTCTTAATTTACCGAATATCGACTTCTGTATACACCGCGGTTTCTAAAACGCGTCTCAATTCTATTTTTGGACAAGATTTGAGTCGGTTTGACTTTTCAGAAGTCAAACTGCGTCGGAGGCGCGACCGTGCCTCATAGTGAGCACGATCGTGGTTGAAACTATAAGCGCGACCGTGCTTATGCTAAGCGCGACCGTGCTTGTGTAGATTTTTTTGGAAATTTCAAGAATAGTCCTTGTATCTTTGTAGTCTTAGCGTCGCTTTGAGTTTTAGTCGAATTTGATCCTCGAGTTTAGTGAGATGACGAAGGTTTGTTTCAGCTATTATTGCAACATAATCAATCGTATATAAGTACTTATAGCATAGTTATTGTACAAGAATTGAAATTGAATACTTCTGCATTGCATCAAAAACGGTTACATGGAAAAATCAGAAATGTTACAGTCTCCCCATGTTGAGGGGATTTCGTCCCGAAATTCAACTGGTTGAGGCTGCTGCATTACTGAAGAGGTGTGGTGACGGATGACAGGGTTCGGGTCCGATACTCAAGATTAGAACTTGTCACCATGTCGGGCATAGAGGGTGGTAGTGGATTTAGTTTGAGAAGGTTTAAGGAGAAGACTATCAAGAATACTCTAGCCTTTTAAAGATAACATTGCATTACTTGAAATGGGAACGATGGAGATTTGATGATTAGTGTTTGTTTGTGATGTGGTCTAATGTGCTCAAGAATTGTTAATGGCTAAGAGATTTCACAAACATTAGTCAATGTCAGAATCTCATAAAACTTCTCGTGATACAAACAACGCTACTACTTACAATATGACAGGAACACTTATGTATAGGAAGTACCAGCGGCGTATCCACCATGCCCTTGTCACATCACATTAGTCTCGTTGTCATATATCATGATAGGTTTTTGGTCATAACACACGACGAAATTTCACTATGCTTTCCCTGCGCTGATTTGTATAATTCCGTGTGCACCCGTAATTATTCAAATCATCGTATGGTCCGTATAGATCGTTTCGTTGTGTGGGGTAAGGGGCACAATTTTCACTATGATCACTTCTATTGATTACACATAAAAGTCGCTACCAAGTAACTATGTCCCTAATCAGGTCAGTTCGCAACTAAAGACTAGTAAAGTAGTAACACTTAGAGTTTCTTAGTTTGCTCGTGTTTGAACAAGAATACGTCAAACCCCGATTCGTTTCAATGTATTATGGTCTTCAACTTTGGAGTACAAAGTGCATGACCATGTCTTGTGTATGATGTAATCAATCTATTGCAAATATTGTAAGCAATTTTGTTTCGAGTATATAGTAAACACACAAGTCTCATGTATGATCTAGTGCCACGTAGTTTGTAATCAAATAGGTCTCATATATAGCGTAAATAATTTAGCGTCTTGTATTTTGTAAATCAATAAGCTCTAAGGTGTAATGTAAACAACATAGTATCATGTGTATTGTAGGAAATGGATCTCATGTATAGTGTTAGCAACTTAGCATCATGTATTTGGTATAATGTACACCGTTTAGTATAAAGTGCTTTATAACAAAATGAGTTTCATGTATAGTGTGGTCAATCTAGAACTATGTATCAATGACGCAATCACGTATATTGCAAACAATTTAAGTTTCGTGTATCATGTGCTCAAACCAGTAGTATGTGTATTGCAATTAAACCTGTTTCGTGCATTACGTGATTAATCGAGCAAATTGTGATTTGTAGGCAAACTAGTTTCATGTATTATGTAATTTGTGTAGTATTGGATATATTGAGAATAATTGAGTTTTATGTACCATAAGATTGCATTGAATATATTGTGAACGTGAGTATTGAACTTCGCGGGTGATGTGTACTGACGGGTTTTGTATACGATTTAGTGTTGCGGAGAAGTGTGTTATTGTCGTTCTTGTAAGATGTGGTAGTTAGGTTCTAGCCCCTTTAAATATCGTTGAGGTTTGTGGGGATGTTTAACATCTACGCGGTACGGATTGTCTCTTGAAGCGGCAAGTGAAAAGTAACGAGGGGTTCTGAAAACACTCAGAGGAATGTGTTTACAAATAATTGATCTTTGTTTGAAAATAGGAAATTGTAAATTGTTCTTGGTTATAGATGTATAAAGTAATGAAACTATTGAGTTAAATAACCTAAATGAATAGACCATTTACAGGAAAAATCTTTAAATTTAAAAAAAAAAATTTCAATTATTATGAAGGGATTATTTTAAGATGACTTATTGGCTAAACAAGTAGTCGTATATTAATTTAGCCAATGTTTAAAAATAATTACTGTAATGAGGAAAATCATGCTTGTATCAATTTGAAGTAATATTTCCATAAAATAGGTTGTATTAATTTTTCCTTGTAAAGCGAAAATGTTTATGGGAAATTTATGTTTCTGATATTTTTAAAATTTCGATAAACGTTTGGTTTTGAAAATAACGAGGTTGTTTAAATCCAATATGATGATTTGGTTACGAAGAAGATGAAATCGTATTGAATGATGAAGGTGATACTTGAGGGATCTTAATGAAAATATGATGGATGAACAATGAATAATAACTTTAGAATTTGGAAAAATATAAAATTTATTAAATGCTGAAATGGTAGACATTATTCAAAAACATAAGGAAAAGTTTTCAAGTTGGAAATTTAAGGACAATAAATAGAAATTTCTGCTAACGCCTCTGGTAGTTTCCCACTAGAAGGGAGATAATCACCAAGACGAGCACCGCTATGGTCATTCGGGTAGTTGATCTGGCCTCGGCCCTAGCTGTTTCCGTGCGATTCTCAAGCATTTCTCTTTCGAGGATGGAAATTAACTCCTTTTGGTGCCCTAATTGATTCACTAGGCTATCCATTCTTTGTCCTTGCAAGTCGTGTATTACTTCGTGCTCCATCCTTTGCCTCTCAAACTCGGAGGTCCTCACATATCGGTGAATGTCGCTGATTGGGATTCCCATAGCACTAATGGGTGCCATGGTATGCCTTGCCCAAGGGTTAGGATGTTACGAGTCGGGCATCAGATACGGGTCTCTTAATGGGGGTGATCCAGGTGTTCGAAGTCTTGGGCCGGTGTTCCTAGTCCAATCTGCACTTACATCAACTCTTGGTCTAGCAGCTGGAGGTGTTGGTGACCGATATACGGGTGTCCCGATGTCTTCTTCCCAATCAGATTCTACTTCGGGGCGGTATACAGGGGAGGAAGGAGTGTAGGAGTCCATATCTAGCAGAGAAACAATGAAAAGGTTGTAAGTGATAGTGAAATATCGAGTGTTAGATGTAGGGGATCTCATAGGTTTAGAGTTTGACTAGTCATAACATCGAGTCTCCACAATAGTATTTTAGAAACACACTTGACCTATAAGCATGCATCCCTGAGGAGCATTCCCAGGAAAGGGGGGTGGGTCACTAAAACACACTTAAGTGCCCTGTCTTTCCTTAGCCAGAATCCCCCATGGGCCTACACACTCTTCCAGCCATCATGTATTAATAGTACTATTGTTGGGCTCATGGTCATGATGAGAATTATTATGGACTGGGCCTTGTGGCCCGAATGTAAGGTTTATGCATTCAGTGGACTTCTTCTTCCTGAAAGATAGATGGGCTTCTTAGTTTATTATTGGTGGGCCTTAGGCTCAATAGTTTAGATTTAGATCACAAGGGTGGTGGCATTATATGTGTGAATTTAAGGGTGTATGAAAACTTTGGTGTGTGTGTTTGTGTGTTTAAAACTTAGGATAACACTTTAATGAAACACATAGGTAGTATGTAGATAGTAATGAATGTAAGCACAAGGGTTATCAAGTAGTGTGATACATAAACTATCATGTATTGTAGCATGTATTGAAATTACTTAGGGTAACATGTAAAAATATCCAAACAAAAACTGATATTCCTAGTTTGGATTGTACTCAAATAGTGACATAATCACTTGAATACTATGACACATTAAGGTTAATTAAACTTATATAACTCTCAAGGAGACGTGCTTTAGCCTATAAGTAACACTCATCCCGGGAATTCCCAGGAAAGCATACGGGTCCCTCGGTTGATTGGGATTTATACGAAATGCTTTCCTAGACAGAAAACCTGGAATACAGGTGTCACCCTTCCAGATTGCACGTGTCCTCTAATGATTAACAAAGTTTAAAACCTTAACGAAGAAATAATTAAATTTTATAGATTTAACTCCATGAAGATTCCACATGCTATGATGATAATGATAAAGAAGTAGACAAGAAGGTTATGAGGTTTAGGGTAAGGGTAGGGACGTTATTTTATCTAATTTACTGTTTAGATATAGTCTAGTAAGTTATGAATTCTAACAATTTAGGTACCATGATAAAATAAAATATGGTAAGCATGTAACACATAGCATGTAACACATAGCATGTAGCATATCATATATTCATATAGTATGGTAAATAATGGGTGTCCTAAGGTTATAGTCTAGGTCAAGGTGTCTAATAACCTAAATCCCTATAACCAAGGCTCTGATACCAATCTGTCACACCCCAACCGACGGCGGAAACATCGGGGCGTGAAGCGTGCAGACTGTTCATTGCTCATGGTTTACTAAAGTTTAAATAATTAATAATCGTTTTCATTGCAATCAAACAAGTTCAACAAAACATAGATTCAATCCACCAAACAATAATGAAAATTACATCAAAATATAACTGGTTCAATTAAAACTAGGTCCAAATCCTATGTGTAGCATATCTTGATCACTTCAAACATTGGTACCTGAAACATGGTTAAAATGAGAGGGTCAACTACAAGAGTTGGTGAGAAAACATAGGTTTTGTTGTGTGATAGCAAAAACGTGTTGTGTGTATACAGTTCATACAAAACATGTCAATAAAGGCATTTATGGAGAGAAACCATCGTGTGACCTGTGTATTCAATCAAACCTTCGTAACTGAAATCAAATCGTGTTGTCAGCAACAGTCACCCTACCTGGGTGAGTTTGTCAGACTCAATAGTACTATCACTGTATACTGTCGGCTAATAGTTAATGATTGTGAATAGCGTATATAGTCTACACACCTAGCACTCAATCATAAAGCACAGAATTGCATACATGTATGTAAGATGGAAACTGTATTCGTGTATAATTGAAAACATAGTAATTGAACGCATGTTCCACCCCAAAAAGTTTTGTAAATAGAGTAAAAGAGGGGCTATGTAACTCACTTGTTATGCAGAGTGTAGGTCACACAAGCAAGTATGTAATGGCGGTGTGTTGTGGATTCGCTAGATTCGACCTAATAAATAAACGTATAATCTTGTGTTATTGTTTGTGTTAGATTATATCGAAAGTGAATTTGGTTGATGGTACGATTAGGGTTCGTTTTATGGTATATTATTCATTTAAAAATAGGTTTAAATAAATAATTTTCGTTTAAGGCCAAGTGTGAGATATATAAGTATTTATATAAAAATAACTATAGGAATTGTTATTTAATATAGCTTATCGAGTTCAATAAGGAGAAAATAAAAATAAAGATTCTGTTTTTAAGGAGCACGACCGCGCTCGTGAAAGGCACGACCGCGCTCTTGTCCGGGCATGACCGTGGTGTCTGAGGCGCGCCCGTGGTCGAGTCAGAAGGCTTCAAAAGGGTCTGTCCGTAGAGCACGATCGTGCTCGTGTCCGGCACGACCGCGTCTAGGGTTGGTTTAGGTCAGGACTTTGCTAGGTCAGGCACGACCAGGCTATGACTCGGGCACGACTGTGCTAGGTCAGGCACGACCGCGCTCCATGATGAGCGCGACCGTGTCTGTTCTTGTCCAGAACACAATTCGCTTAATCCTTGTAATAAAATCGTTTGATATTACAGGGCTTTCGTTCAATGGATGTTTGCGAACCCAACCCTACTAATTAATTGCGTTTATAACACATCCATTGTGCAGTTTGATTAAATCGTTTTTATTTCAAAACCAAGTTTTAAAATCTGATTATTTGTGTAATGTAGCAACGAATTAGTTTAGGGCTTTTGATCAGGGTGAAGAGACGAACCAATTGGACTACTACTAACCTGTTTAGAATGGGGCAACGAGTGACGTCGGCTTCGAGGAAGAATTCGTGGTTCTCGAGGATCGGCAGAGGAATAGCGGTGATGATCAGACGATTTTTGGGTTGAGATAGGTTTATGGAAGTCGTACGAAGTTATTATAATAGTTTAATTCGTTTGATTCTATCATAATTACATGATTCGATTAAGAATGGAAAGTCCGGGTAAAATTGCAAGGATTCGTTCGATTGGATGTGTATTGGGCCGTGTCTAGGTCTTAATTTACCGAATATCGACTTCTGTATACACCGCGGTTTCTAAAACGCGTCTCAATTCTATTTTTGGACAAGATTTGAGTCGGTTTGACTTTTCAGAAGTCAAACTGCGTCGGAGGCGCGACCGTGCCTCATAGTGAGCACGATCGTGGTTGAAACTATAAGCGCGACCGTGCTTATGCTAAGCGCGACCGTGCTTGTGTAGATTTTTTTGGAAATTTCAAGAATAGTCCTTGTATCTTTGTAGTCTTAGCGTCGCTTTGAGTTTTAGTCGAATTTGATCCTCGAGTTTAGTGAGATGACGAAGGTTTGTTTCAGCTATTATTGCAACATAATCAATCGTATATAAGTACTTATAGCATAGTTATTGTACAAGAATTGAAATTGAATACTTGTGCATTGCATCAAAAACGGTTACATGGAAAAATCGGAAATGTTACATATCAATCCTCAAGAAGTACCCATCTTCATCCTATCATCTCTTTCTGATTAACCAAGGTACCGTCTTAGTAATGTCAAAGTTCCACCAAAATAAAATAAGATATCTAAGTGGTTTAGAAAATTAAAATAAAATATATCCAAGTAGATATTAAAAAGGTACGAGCATTCTAGATATTTGCGTAAGCAAAACAGAAGAAGTCGTAAAATTATCCAAGCGGATAGAAAAATGTTGAACACCCGAGATCTTTGCGTAAGCAAAACAGACGGGGTCAAATCATCCAAGTGGATGGGAAAAGGATGAGCACCCGAGATCTTTGCGTAAGCAAAACATACGGGGTCATCGGTGGTAAATATCGTTATATTGACGGTCCTTGGCGTATGAATAGGAATCCAATACGTAAGCCTGTATCTGATTGAATCGGTTTTCTTAGATATAAAAATGGGTTAGATGTTTCAATAATGGATTCAAACACACAAGTATGAGATATATATTAGGTTTTCACACTACTTACAAGTTTTAACCATATGTCGGGCCTACCAGCTATACCTCAGTAAACACCATCGCTTTTGGTCTATTCCATGTCCAAGAGATGAGATCAGACACTATCATTTTTCAAAGGTCAGATTCAATTTTTCTTGCAATTCAAAACCACTTGAAGATTATATACACAACGATTCTTTTCAACATTAAAATATTATATTTCTCCCCCAAAAGATTTGCGTGGATACTGTACATAAAAAATAATTTTTTTTTTGGAATTTTCTTTGTTAATTAATCAAAATTTAGAAAATAAACCACTATTCACACAATTTACTGAAAGTTAATCATTCCAAGCATCTCTACTAGTTGGGCAAATCTGGTAGAGTCAAAAGCCTTTGTGAAGATGTCTGCGGTTTGTTTGTTGGTTTTGACTTCAACGATTTGAATATGTTTCTTTTCAACACAGTCACGAATAAAATGATGTTTAATTTCAATGTGTTTTGTTTTGGAATGCTGAACGGGGTTTTTTGGTGATATGGGGAACGGCAGTGTTGTCACACAGAATGGGTGTCTCATGGAATGTGATCCCATAGTCATGGGTGTCTCATGGAATGTGATCCCATAGTCAAGCATCTGATGTTGTATCCATCTGACTTGGGAAAAACAGAGGGCTGCGGCAATGTATTCGGCTTCGGCGGTGGATTGGGAAACGGTGGATTGTTTCTTACATTGCCATGAGACAAGGTGGTTGCCAAGGAATTGACAGCCTACAGAAGTGGATTTTCGGTCTAAGTTGCAACCCCCGTAGTCTGAATCTGAGTAAGCCACAAGATAAAACAAGTCAGTTTTAGGATACCACAGACCCAATTTTAGCTTATACCTTAAATATCTTAAAATACGTTTGACAGCAGATAAATGAGAGAGTTTAGGATTAGCCTGAAAACGTGCACACAAGCACACTGCAAACATGATGTTAGGTCTGCTGGCCGTGAGATACATGAGAGATCCTATCATAGAGCGATAGAGATGCTGATCAACGCTTTCACCATCCACATCAGGAGTCAAACAATGTCGAACTTCCACAGGAGTTTTTACTGGATGGGAATCAGCCATTTTGAACTTGGTCAAGATTTCTTTTACGCATTTTTCTTGATGGATAGGGATTCTTGACGCAGACTAATCAACTTGTAGTCCCAAAAAGAACTTCATTTCCCCCATGGAGCTCATTTCAAACTTAGATCGCATCACTTCTTCAAATTCTTTGGAGAGACGGGGATTTGTAGATCCAAAAATGATATCATCCACATAAATTTGCACCATGATTGTATCCTTTTCATCCTTCCGTTTGAACAAAGTTTGGTCAATTGCTCCTCGTGTGAAACCATTCTCAAGCAGATGCTTCGATAAAGTTTCATACCACACATGAGGTGCTTGGTGAAGACCGTACAATGCTTTATCTAACTTGTAAACACGGTCTGGAAAATTAGGATCAATGAAACCCGGCGGCTGCTTGACATAAACTTCCTCTTGAACTTTGCCATATAAAAATGCACTTTTTACTCGATTTGATGAACGGTGAAGTCCATGTAGGCTGCATAGGCGAGAAACATTCGGATGGCTTCTAAACGAGCCACTGGTGCAAAGACTTCCTCATAGTCAATCCCTTCTTCTTGATAAAAACCTTGAACTACCAGACGAGCTTTATTTCGAATCACAGTGCCGCCTTCATCCTTTCTGTTGCGAAAAACCCAACGAGTGCTGATTGGAACTTTGTTCTTGGGAAGATCTACCAAATTCCACACAAGCAGCTTTGAGAATTGCTGTAGCTCTTCCTGCATTGCTTCCACCCAGCTGTTTTCTAGTAGAGCTGCTTTGATCTTCTTTGGTTCAGCTTGAGAAATGAAGCAAGAAAACAGGATCTTCACAGGCACTTCGGGTACTAACACCCACATTGAGTGGTCCAATGATGTTATTGGTGGGATGAATCTTGTGAATTCACAGTTGAGGAATTTCATCTTCTTCCATGACTTCCTCCAAATTGGTAAGATTTTCAGCAGGAGGATCGGCAATATCATTAACAGGATCTTCAGCAGGTGATTGTGGTGCAACATCTACTATTGGAAGGGAGTTGTCTTCAACAGTTTCACTTGTTGCACCAGAACCGGAAGACTCCATATCAGATTCAGCATTAGCAACCACAGGAATTTCAACCTGAGCAGATGAGGAAGAGCCTTGATCATTTATGTTCCCTAGATTGTTCACAGAGAAGTAAGGATTAGCATGAGTTGATTCAATAGAGAAATCAGGAAGATTAAAGGACTTAAAAACTGAATCGACGTCAAAGAGCCAATTGGGACCATCTCCTGCATCCATATGATTGTTTTCATGCCAATTGATGTCAATGGACTCCAGAACTATCCTTTTCTTCTTATGGTAGACACGAAAAGCACGTTGATTGGATGAGTAACTAACAAAATAACATTCATCAGCTTTGGCTTTAAACTTGTTGAGCTGATCTGAAGTGTTAAGCATTGTGCACACACACCCAAATTTTCTGAAGAAATCGATAACTGGCTTGTGCTTGTACATGATCTCATAAGGTGTCTTGTTGCAACTTTTAGTGATAAGAACCCGATTTTGCACAAAACATGCAGTGTTGACCGCCTCAGCCCAGAAAGTCACGGGAAGCTTAGAGTCAACAATCATAGTTCGTGCAGCTTCAATTAAAGTGCGGTTTCTTCTTTCAGCTACACCGTTTTGTTGAGGAGTACGAGGTGCACTAAATTGTCAAGAAATCCCTTTGCTTTCATAGAAGGAATCAAGAGTTGCATTTTTGAATTCTGTTCCATGATCGCTGCGGATAGTCTTCACACTTAAATTGAAGAGGTTCTCAATTTGAAGCAGAT
Source organism: Smallanthus sonchifolius (assembly GCA_023525975.1). Lineage (NCBI taxonomy): Eukaryota > Viridiplantae > Streptophyta > Magnoliopsida > Asterales > Asteraceae > Smallanthus > Smallanthus sonchifolius. The sequence goes on from CM042033.1 coordinate 43,708,693, forward strand.
AGGTTTTTAAATCTCTGGCGTCTCGTCTTTCTTGGCTAGGAAAAACACCCAAGTGAAATGAGAAAAATCATCTGTTACCACCAGAAAGTATGAATTTCGTCCAAGACTCATGACACTCACTGGACCAAAAAGATCAATGTGAAGCAATTGGAGAGGAGAGTCAATGGAATTGGTGGTTTTAGGCTTAAGTGAATATTTGTGCTGTTTTCCCTTGGAACATGAGATACAGTGTTCCATAGGAGTGAAATCTTTGAGAGGTAATCCGGTGACTAGGTTGCCTCGAACCAGACGGTTCATTGTTTTGAAATTGACATGTCCCAACCTATTATGCCACAAGAAAGATTCATCTTCGGAAGCCTTTGAGAGAAAACATGATTCAATGCCCGATGGGTTGTTCATATCCAAGCTATATGTGTTGTATCTTCTGGGAGCACGCATGAGAATAAGTTCTTCCGGAATCACCACTCCCGGCTTCAAGATAAGACATTCTTTTGAATTGAATAAGGCACAAAAGTCCTTGTCACAAATCTGTGAAACACTCATCAGATTGTATTTCAACTGAGGAACAAAGTTGACAAATTCCAGACTATTTACTCCATTTGATACTGTTCCTTGTCCTTCAATCTTTCCTCCTCTTGGGTTTCCAGCAAAAGCAACATACTCTCCATCAATTTGATGATAATCTTGCAACAAGTTAAAGTGCCCAGTCATATGTCTTGAACATCCACTATCTACATGCCAGATGTTATCGCCGGTTCTTCTTGATTGACCCTATACACAACGAACCATTTATACGATTTGACCAATATTGTTTCAATCAAGAGATTTTAGTGTCAGGATATGACCTCTCATTGGAATCAGAATTACAACCATCCTTTGATGAAGCATGGTAATCAAATAGAACATTATTTTTAATTTTCCAAGTTCGTTTTAAATAGTTTTTAGAATTTTTAATTCTTTTACGCGTAGATTTCCTACTGTGAGAAGACTTAGGCAACACATATGAATTTAATGAACTTTTGGAAGGTGATTCTTCATTAGAATTTGTGGTTGTCAATTTACAACTTTTTGAAACATGATTTGAGGCACCACAACTAAAACAAACGTTTTCACAAGATATCTTAGCTTGATAATAGTCATCACACGATGAAGATGATTGTGATGTTGAGGAATCTGAACATGAGACGGTTTTCTCATCAATAACTTTGTCTTGAAGATGATGTGCTTCCTTTAATCTGAAAAAGTCCATGTTGCTCATGGTTTCACATGGTACATCATTCACAATAATTCCTGCACTTTTAAACTTGGTAACACATGGCATAAAATTCAAAGATTTAGGAACAAAAGGCAAAGCATTTTTAAATTTAGAAACATCACATCCCAAACCCGTATGCTCAACAGGCATAGAATCAAAATACAAGTTTTTAACGTGTTCACAAATATTTAGTTTAGACACGGACATATTATTACATTCATCCGACTCAAGTTCTTTTAAAATAGTTCTGTCATTGGTACTCTCATCACAATCATCTTCGAAATTTACACAATTAGATTCTGCACAAGAAGCAAAACTGTCAGAATCAGAGGATGTAATATAATCATCAGGAGATAATGTGCAAACAAAATGTGTGGAAACATGTGGATTGGCATATCAGCAAATCTCCCTGATTTAGAATAAGGAGGTGGATGAGAGTTATACCCAAGACCTTCTGTGCCTTTTCTATTAAATTGTTTATCAATTATTTCAAATAGAATTTTCTGATCCATATCCATGTGGTCAACCTGTAATTTGTCTTTTTCTGCCTTTTGGACTCTTTCAGTTAAAATTGTATTATTAATGGTTTGAGTATTGAGTTGCACAATTAAAGAGCGATTTTCACCAGAAATATCACGAATTTTCTTTAAGTAAAGTTTCTCATTTTTGGCCACAGTGTCATACATCACCTTAATGTGATTTCGTTCATCAATAAAGGCTTGATTGATGAATCTGTATTTTTGAATTTCATTCAAGCAAGATCTAGAATTACACAGTTTAGAAATAACCTCAGCAGGCACAGCAGTGAGATCCTCAGCAGGTTCAATCATGACACACTTGCCCATGTCCTCCAGATCAGCCATCAAGGCTTTATCAGCAGCTTCCTCAGCTTGGTCTCCCTAATGATAATGTCCATCAGCTTGACACACAAGAGCTGTGGAACTTGAAGATGTGTTTGTCTTTGGAGGATTGGCAGCTTGTTTTCCAGAGGAAATCTTCTTTTCTTGCTGATCCTTGGAGGACGGCTCCTTGTAGTTTCTGGCAAAGGGACCCAGCTGATCACAATTGTAGCATCTCACCTTCTTGATATCAAACCCAAGTGTCTTTCCCTGCTTGAATCTGTCTATGCCAGTTCTTTTGATGAATCTTTTGGCTCTTAAGATCAACATGGCCATGCACCAATCAATGTCCATTTTCTCCAAATCATCAGGATTAATCTGCTCCAAGTCATCAGGTTGAAAGCTAACCGGTGTTAGATTTCCATAAATCAGTGCATCATAGCATGACATGAAAGCAGTCATGATTGGGACATAATCATCAGGAATCATGGTGACAGTCTTTGAGGAGCAGAGGAGCTGGTAGAATTAATTGCAGCAGCTGAAGGAGGGACATCAGTCTGAAAGTTTGGGCTACAGGATGAGCTTGATCCAACAATAAGAGCTGTGTTTCCAGACTGATTTGACGAGGTGACTGCTCCCTTCTTAATCTCAAATTCATAAGATTCAAGAATGCTATAGACTTCCTGTTGAGACAGAGCACTCAGATTCTCAGTCTTTTTGATCATGATTCGATACATATTCCATTCCTCATGAAGAGAATCTAGGAGTTTCTTGTTTAGATCAAGAGTAGGGTACTCAACTCCCATTACCTTCAACCTTGATACAATGCTTGAGAAACGGTTGATCAAATGAGATATTGATTCTCCCCTTACACTGCTGAACATCGCATATTGTTTCTTGATCAGATCTCTTTTGCTTTCCCTGACATCCTCACTTCCCTCATGTCTTGTGCACAATGCAGCCCATAAGTCTTTGGCAGTTGTGTACTCGGCAAAGATTTTGAAAATATCCATAGGAAGAGCCATGGCAATAGTCCCGTAGGCCTTGTTGTCTCGGGCAATCAAGGCAAGATCTTTCTCATCATACTCAGATACTAACTTAGGACGTTGAACATCAGCAGTGGTAGTTACGGGCTTGTGGGGACCATCGGTGATAGAACTCAACAATGTATAATCGTGAAATGGAAAGAAAAGCTTCATTTTATTAGTCCAGTCATCAAATTCTCTTGTGGACACAATAGCAGGTGGTCTATTTCCCCCAGAATGTTCTGTTGAACTTGAAGTGGCCATGATATTCGGAATCGAAACTAAAACAGTAACTAGTTTCGATAGGACAACTTCTATCGAAACAACTAGTTTCGATAGGACAACTTTTATCGAAACAACTAGTTTCGATAGGACATCTTTTATCGAAACAACTAGTTTCGATAAGCCAACTTTTATCGAAACAACTAGTTTCGATACGGAAAAATTCACAGACACGTTTCGATAACCACAGTTTCTATATAAGACAAAAAAATCTAGTTTCGATAGTACCTTCTCCCGACAAAACGTAGACAAGAAGTTTCGATGATCAACAAAAATCAGAAACTGTCCCCAGTAGTTTCGATGCCTTCTTCTCCAAGCTCAGAAATACTCGATTGATGACAAGCTCCAGAAATCAATAGTGCAGAAATGACAAAACAATCCAGCGAAAAGCTTCGTTTAACACTCCTGATCACTAATCCGATCTTCGATTCTTGAAATCACGAACAAAAATCCTTGAAAATGATGAAACAGTACGTCTGAGATGTTATGTGCAGATTTCAACAAAAACCTCAATAATAACTCACAAATCACCTAGAATCGATCACAAAACCTGATAACACTCAAAAACACAAGAGCATAATGCTCTGATACCAGTTGTAGGTCCAGATTTCTCTTGAAATTACTAATTTGATCGATTACACACACACAGGCGGAAACTATGTGTATGGTGGTGAAACAGATGATAGAAACAGTGTTGGTGAAGATAACCGGCTAACCACACTATGAATCAACACGCAAATGGTATGAAAATGTAAGAACACAGTGAATAAACAACTGCAACTTGTATTGATTCAAGAACAATGTGAAAGAGTAGGTTCAGGGTTACAGCCGCTACTCACACCCTAAACATTCTCAAACTAGGCTATTTATAGTAGTGACAGGTATCGAAACTATGTTCAATCGAAACTACTAGTTTCGATTGACCATTTACATGGTGATACACAGGCTGTCGAGACTACCATCTATCGAAACTACTAGTTTCGATTGAACAAACTCAATCGAAACTAAGTAGTTTCGATGGCCCAAACTTAGCTAATAAAGCAGTAAATTACAGAAAACTGAAATTACATTTAATGAAATGACATAAAGTAAACTAGTCTAAAACTGTTTAAACATATAATAAATGACAACAGCTTAAACATAAGATATGACTCTACAATCCTCACTTCCCTCATATCTTGTGCACAATGCAGCCCATAAGTCTTTGGCAGTTGTGTACTCAGCAAAGATGTTGAAAATATCCATAGGAAGAGCCATGGCAATAGTCCCGTAGGCCTTGTTGTCTCGGGCAATCAAGGCAAGATCTTTCTCATCATACTCAGATACTAACTTAGGGCGTTGAACATCAGCAGTGGTAGTTACGGGCTTGTGGGGACCATCAGTGATAGAACTCAACAATGTATAATCGTGAAATTGAAAGAAAAGCTTCATCTTTTTAGTCCAGTCATCAAATTCTCTTGTGGACACAAGAGCATGTGGTTTATTTCCCCCAGACTGTTCTGTTGAACTTGAAGTGGCCATGATATTCGGAATCGAAACTAAAACAGTAACTAGTTTCGATAGAACAACTTCTATCGAAACAACTAGTTTCGATAGGACAACTTTTAACGAAACAACTAGTTTCGATAGGACAAATTTTATCGAAACAACTAGTTTCGATACTGAAAAATTCACAGACAAGTTTCGATAACCACAGTTTCTATATAAGACAAAAAAATCTAGTTTTGATAGTACGTTCTCCCGACAAAACGTAGACAAGAAGTTTCGATGATCAACAAAAATCAGAAACTGTCCACAGTAGTTTCAATGCCTTCTTCTCCAAGCTCAGAAATACTCCATTGATGACAAGCTCCAGAAATCAATAGTGCAGAAATGAGAAAACAATCCAGCGAAAACCTTCGTCTAACACTCCTGATCACTAATCCAATCTCCGATTCTTGAAATGACGAACAAAAATCCTTGAAAATGATGAAACAGTGCGTCTGAGATGTTATGTGCAGATTTCAACAAAAACCTCAATAATACCTCACAAATCACCTAGAATCGATCACAAAACCTGATAACACTCAAAAACACTAGAGCATAATGCTCTGATACCAGTTGTAGGTCCAGATTTATCTTGAAATCACTAATTTGATCGATTACACACACACAGGCGGAAACTGTGTGTATGGTGGTGAAACAGATGATAGAAACAGTGTTGGTGAAGATAACCGGCTAACCACCCTATGAATCAACACACAAATGGTTTTAAAATGTAAGAACACAGTGAATAAACAACTGCAAATTGTATTGATTCAAGAACAATGTGAAAGAGTAGGTTCAGGGTTACAGCCGCTACTCACACCCTAAACATTCTCAAACTAGGCTATTTATAGTAGTGACAGGTATCGAAACTACTAGTTTCGATTGACCATTTACATGGTGATACACAGACGATCGAGACTACCATCTATTGAAACTACTAGTTTCGATTGAACAAACTCAATCGAAACTAAGTAATTTTGATGGCCCAGACTTAGCTAATAAAGCAGTAAATTACAGAAAACTGAAATTACATTTAATGAAATGACATAAAGTAAACTAGTCTAAAACTGTTTAAACATATAATAAATGACAACAGCTTAAACATAAGATATGACTCTACAATCCTCACTTCCCTCATATCTTGTGCACAATGCAGCCCATAAGTCTTTGGCAGTTGTGTACTCAGCAAAGATGTTGAAAATATCCATAGGAAGAGCCATGGCAATAGTCCCGTAGGCCTTGTTGTCTCGGGCAATCAAGGCAAGATCTTTCTCATCATACTCAGATACTAACTTAGGGCGTTGAACATCAGCAGTGGTAGTTACGGGCTTGTGGGGACCATCAGTGATAGAACTCAACAATGTATAATCGTGAAATTGAAAGAAAAGCTTCATCTTTTTAGTCCAGTCATCAAATTCTCTTGTGGACACAAGAGCATGTGGTTTATTTCCCCCAGACTGTTCTGTTGAACTTGAAGTGGCCATGATATTCGGAATCGAAACTAAAACAGTAACTAGTTTCGATAGAACAACTTCTATCGAAACAACTAGTTTCGATAGGACAACTTTTAACGAAACAACTAGTTTCGATAGGACAAATTTTATCGAAACAACTAGTTTCGATACTGAAAAATTCACAGACAAGTTTCGATAACCACAGTTTCTATATAAGACAAAAAAATCTAGTTTTGATAGTACGTTCTCCCGACAAAACGTAGACAAGAAGTTTCGATGATCAACAAAAATCAGAAACTGTCCACAGTAGTTTCAATGCCTTCTTCTCCAAGCTCAGAAATACTCCATTGATGACAAGCTCCAGAAATCAATAGTGCAGAAATGAGAAAACAATCCAGCGAAAACCTTCGTCTAACACTCCTGATCACTAATCCAATCTCCGATTCTTGAAATGACGAACAAAAATCCTTGAAAATGATGAAACAGTGCGTCTGAGATGTTATGTGCAGATTTCAACAAAAACCTCAATAATACCTCACAAATCACCTAGAATCGATCACAAAACCTGATAACACTCAAAAACACTAGAGCATAATGCTCTGATACCAGTTGTAGGTCCAGATTTATCTTGAAATCACTAATTTGATCGATTACACACACACAGGCGGAAACTGTATGTATGGTGGTGAAACAGATGATAGAAACAGTGTTGGTGAAGATAACCGGCTAACCACCCTATGAATCAACACACAAATGGTTTTAAAATGTAAGAACACAGTGAATAAACAACTGCAAATTGTATTGATTCAAGAACAATGTGAAAGAGTAGGTTCAGGGTTACAGCCGCTACTCACACCCTAAACATTCTCAAACTAGGCTATTTATAGTAGTGACAGGTATCGAAACTACTAGTTTCGATTGACCATTTACATGGTGATACACAGACGATCGAGACTACCATCTATTGAAACTACTAGTTTCGATTGAACAAACTCAATCGAAACTAAGTAATTTTGATGGCCCAGACTTAGCTAATAAAGCAGTAAATTACAGAAAACTGAAATTACATTTAATGAAATGACATAAAGTAAACTAGTCTAAAACTGTTTAAACATATAATAAATGACAACAGCTTAAACATAAGATATGACTCTACAATCCTCACTTCCCTCATATCTTGTGCACAATGCAGCCCATAAGTCTTTGGCAGTTGTGTACTCAGCAAAGATGTTGAAAATATCCATAGGAAGAGCCATGGCAATAGTCCCGTAGGCCTTGTTGTCTCGGGCAATCAAGGCAAGATCTTTCTCATCATACTCAGATACTAACTTAGGGCGTTGAACATCAGCAGTGGTAGTTACGGGCTTGTGGGGACCATCAGTGATAGAACTCAACAATGTATAATCGTGAAATTGAAAGAAAAGCTTCATCTTTTTAGTCCAGTCATCAAATTCTCTTGTGGACACAAGAGCATGTGGTTTATTTCCCCCAGACTGTTCTGTTGAACTTGAAGTGGCCATGATATTCGGAATCGAAACTAAAACAGTAACTAGTTTCGATAGAACAACTTCTATCGAAACAACTAGTTTCGATAGGACAACTTTTAACGAAACAACTAGTTTCGATAGGACAAATTTTATCGAAACAACTAGTTTCGATACTGAAAAATTCACAGACAAGTTTCGATAACCACAGTTTCTATATAAGACAAAAAAATCTAGTTTTGATAGTACGTTCTCCCGACAAAACGTAGACAAGAAGTTTCGATGATCAACAAAAATCAGAAACTGTCCACAGTAGTTTCAATGCCTTCTTCTCCAAGCTCAGAAATACTCCATTGATGACAAGCTCCAGAAATCAATAGTGCAGAAATGAGAAAACAATCCAGCGAAAACCTTCGTCTAACACTCCTGATCACTAATCCAATCTCCGATTCTTGAAATGACGAACAAAAATCCTTGAAAATGATGAAACAGTGCGTCTGAGATGTTATGTGCAGATTTCAACAAAAACCTCAATAATACCTCACAAATCACCTAGAATCGATCACAAAACCTGATAACACTCAAAAACACTAGAGCATAATGCTCTGATACCAGTTGTAGGTCCAGATTTATCTTGAAATCACTAATTTGATCGATTACACACACACAGGCGGAAACTGTATGTATGGTGGTGAAACAGATGATAGAAACAGTGTTGGTGAAGATAACCGGCTAACCACCCTATGAATCAACACACAAATGGTTTTAAAATGTAAGAACACAGTGAATAAACAACTGCAAATTGTATTGATTCAAGAACAATGTGAAAGAGTAGGTTCAGGGTTACAGCCGCTACTCACACCCTAAACATTCTCAAACTAGGCTATTTATAGTAGTGACAGGTATCGAAACTACTAGTTTCGATTGACCATTTACATGGTGATACACAGACGATCGAGACTACCATCTATTGAAACTACTAGTTTCGATTGAACAAACTCAATCGAAACTAAGTAATTTTGATGGCCCAGACTTAGCTAATAAAGCAGTAAATTACAGAAAACTGAAATTACATTTAATGAAATGACATAAAGTAAACTAGTCTAAAACTGTTTAAACATATAATAAATGACAACAGCTTAAACATAAGATATGACTCTACAATCCTCACTTCCCTCATATCTTGTGCACAAAGCAGCCCATAAGTCTTTGGCAGTTGTGTACTCAGCAAAGATGTTGAAAATATCCATAGGAAGAGCCATGGCAATAGTCCCGTAGGCCTTGTTGTCTCGGGCAATCAAGGCAAGATCTTTCTCATCATACTCAGATACTAACTTAGGGCGTTGAACATCAGCAGTGGTAGTTACGGGCTTGTGGGGACCATCAGTGATAGAACTCAACAATGTATAATCGTGAAATTGAAAGAAAAGCTTCATCTTTTTAGTCCAGTCATCAAATTCTCTTGTGGACACAAGAGCAGGTGGTTTATTTCCCCCAGACTGTTCTGTTGAACTTGAAGTGGCCATGATATTCGGAATCGAAACTAAAACAGTAACTAGTTTCGATAGAACAACTTCTATCGAAACAACTAGTTTCGATAGGACAACTTTTAACGAAACAACTAGTTTCGATAGGACAAATTTTATCGAAACAACTAGTTTCGATACTGAAAAATTCACAGACAAGTTTCGATAACCACAGTTTCTATATAAGACAAAAAAATCTAGTTTTGATAGTACGTTCTCCCGACAAAACGTAGACAAGAAGTTTCGATGATCAACAAAAATCAGAAACTGTCCACAGTAGTTTCAATGCCTTCTTCTCCAAGCTCAGAAATACTCCATTGATGACAAGCTCCAGAAATCAATAGTGCAGAAATGAGAAAACAATCCAGCGAAAACCTTCGTCTAACACTCCTGATCACTAATCCAATCTCCGATTCTTGAAATGACGAACAAAAATCCTTGAAAATGATGAAACAGTGCGTCTGAGATGTTATGTGCAGATTTCAACAAAAACCTCAATAATACCTCACAAATCACCTAGAATCGATCACAAAACCTGATAACACTCAAAAACACTAGAGCATAATGCTCTGATACCAGTTGTAGGTCCAGATTTATCTTGAAATCACTAATTTGATCGATTACACACACACAGGCGGAAACTGTGTGTATGGTGGTGAAACAGATGATAGAAACAGTGTTGGTGAAGATAACCGGCTAACCACCCTATGAATCAACACACAAATGGTATTAAAATGTAAGAACACAGTGAATAAACAACTGCAAATTGTATTGATTCAAGAACAATGTGAAAGAGTAGGTTCAGGGTTACAGCCGCTACTCACACCCTAAACATTCTCAAACTAGGCTATTTATAGTAGTGACAGGTATCGAAACTACTAGTTTCGATTGACCATTTACATGGTGATACACAGACGATCGAGACTACCATCTATCGAAACTACTAGTTTCGATTGAACAAACTCAATCGAAACTAAGTAATTTTGATGGCCCAGACTTAGCTAATAAAGCAGTAAATTACAGAAAACTGAAATTACATTTAATGAAATGACATAAAGTAAACTAGTCTAAAACTGTTTAAACATACAATAAATGACAACAGCTTATACATAAGATATGACTCTACAATCCTCACTTACCTCATATCTTGTGCACAATGCAGCCCATAAGTCTTTAGCAGTTGTGTACTCAGCAAAGATGTTGAAAATATCCATAGGAAGAGCCATGGCAATAGTCCCGTAGGCCTTGTTGTCTCGGGCAATCAAGGCAAGATCTTTCTCATCATACTCAGATACTAACTTAGGACGTTGAACATCAGCAGTGGTAGTTACGGGCTTGTGGGGACCATCGGTGATAGAACTCAACAATGTATAATCGTGAAATTGAAAGAAAAGCTTCATCTTTTTAGTCCAGTCATCAAATTCTCTTGTGGACACAATAGCAGGTGGTCTATTTCCCCCAGAATGTTCTGTTGAACTTGAAGTGGCCATAATATTTGGAATCGAAACTAAACAGTAACTAGTTTCAATAGGGCAACTTTTATCGAAACAACAAGTTTCGATAAGACAACTTCTATCGAAACAACTAGTTTTGATAGGACAACTTCTATCGAAACAACTAGTTTCGATAGAATTGAAAAAGATTAACTCGAAACAACTAGTTTCGATTAACACTAGTTTCGATACTGAAAATTTCACAAACAAGTTTCGATAACCACATTTTCTATAGAGATAAGACAAAAATCTAGTTTCGATAGTACCTTCTCCCGACAAAACGTAGACAAGAAGTTTCGATGATCAACAAAAATCAGAAACTGTCCCCAGTAGTTTCGATGCCTTCTTCTCCAAGCTCAGAAATACTCGATTGATGACAAGCTCCAGAAATCAATAGTGCAGAAATGACAAAACAATCCAGTGAAAAGCTTCGTTTAACACTCCTGATCACTAATCCGATCTTCGATTCTTGAAATCACGAACAAAAATCCTTGAAAATGATGAAACAGTACGTCTGAGATGTTATGTGCAGATTTCAACAAAAACCTCAATAATAACTCACAAATCACCTAGAATCGATCACAAAACCTGATAACACTCAAAAACACAAGAGCATAATGCTCTGATACCAGTTGTAGGTCCAGATTTCTCTTGAAATTACTAATTTGATCGATTACACACACACAGGCGGAAACTATGTGTATGGTGGTGAAACAGATGATAGAAACAGTGTTGGTGAAGATAACCGGCTAACCACACTATGAATCAACACGCAAATGGTATGAAAATGTAAGAACACAGTGAATAAACAACTGCAACTTGTATTGATTCAAGAACAATGTGAAAGAGTAGGTTCAGGGTTACAGCCGCTACTCACACCCTAAACATTCTCAAACTAGGCTATTTATAGTAGTGACAGGTATCGAAACTATGTTCAATCGAAACTACTAGTTTCGATTGACCATTTACATGGTGATACACAGGCTGTCGAGACTATCATCTATCGAAACTACTAGTTTCGATTGAACAAACTCAATCGAAACTAAGTAGTTTCGATGGCCCAAACTTAGCTAATAAAGCAGTAAATTACAGAAAACTGAAATTACATTTAATGAAATGACATAAAGTAAACTAGTCTAAAACTGTTTAAACATATAATAAATGACAACAGCTTAAACATAAGATATGACTCTACAATCCTCACTTCCCCCATATCTTGTGCACAATGTAGCCCATAAGTCTTTGGCAGTTGTGTACTCAGCAAAGATGTTGAAAATATCCATAGGAAGAGCCATGGCAATAGTCCCGTAGGCCTTGTTGTCTCGGGCAATCAAGGCAAGATCTTTCTCATCATACTCAGATACTAACTTAGGGCGTTGAACATCAGCAGTGGTAGTTACGGGCTTGTGGGGACCATCAGTGATAGAACTCAACAATGTATAATCGTGAAATTGAAATAAAAGCTTCATCTTTTTAGTCCAGTCATCAAATTCTCTTGTGGACACAAGAGCATGTGGTCTATTTCCCCCAGAATGTTCTGTTGAACTTGAAGTGGCCATGATATTCGGAATCGAAACTAAAACAGTAACTAGTTTCGATAGAACAACTTCTATCGAAACAACTAGTTTCGATAGGACAACTTTTATCGAAACAACTAGTTTCGATAGGACAAATTTTATCGAAACAACTAGTTTCGATACTGAAAAATTCACAGACAAGTTTCGATAACCACAGTTTCTATATAAGACAAAAAAATCTAGTTTTGATAGTACGTTCTCCCGACAAAACGTAGACAAGAAGTTTCGATGATCAACAAAAATCAGAAACTGTCCACAGTAGTTTCAATGCCTTCTTCTCCAAGCTCAGAAATACTCCATTGATGACAAGCTCCAGAAATCAATAGTGCAGAAATGAGAAAACAATCCAGCGAAAACCTTCGTCTAACACTCCTGATCACTAATCCAATCTCCGATTCTTGAAATGACGAACAAAAATCCTTGAAAATGATGAAACAGTGCGTCTGAGATGTTATGTGCAGATTTCAACAAAAACCTCAATAATACCTCACAAATCACCTAGAATCGATCACAAAACCTGATAACACTCAAAAACACTAGAGCATAATGCTCTGATACCAGTTGTAGGTCCAGATTTATCTTGAAATCACTAGTTTGATCGATTACACACACACAGGCGGAAACTGTGTGTATGGTGGTGAAACAGATGATAGAAACAGTGTTGGTGAAGATAACCGGCTAACCACCCTATGAATCAACACACAAATGGTTTTAAAATGTAAGAACACAGTGAATAAACAACTGCAAATTGTATTGATTCAAGAACAATGTGAAAGAGTAGGTTCAGGGTTACAGCCGCTACTCACACCCTAAACATTCTCAAACTAGGCTATTTATAGTAGTGACAGGTATCGAAACTACTAGTTTCGATTGACCATTTACATGGTGATACACAGACGATCGAGACTACCATCTATTGAAACTACTAGTTTCGATTGAACAAACTCAATCGAAACTAAGTAATTTTGATGGCCCAGACTTAGCTAATAAAGCAGTAAATTACAGAAAACTGAAATTACATTTAATGAAATGACATAAAGTAAACTAGTCTAAAACTGTTTAAACATATAATAAATGACAACAGCTTAAACATAAGATATGACTCTACAATCCTCACTTCCCTCATATCTTGTGCACAATGCAGCCCATAAGTCTTTGGCAATTGTGTACTCAGCAAAGATGTTGAAAATATCCATAGGAAGAGCCATGGCAATAGTCCCGTAGGCCTTGTTGTCTCGGGCAATCAAGGCAAGATCTTTCTCATCATACTCAGATACTAACTTAGGGCGTTGAACATCAGCAGTGGTAGTTACGGGCTTGTGGGGACCATCAGTGATAGAACTCAACAATGTATAATCGTGAAATTGAAAGAAAAGCTTCATCTTTTTAGTCCAGTCATCAAATTCTCTTGTGGACACAAGAGCATGTGGTCTATTTCCCCCAGAATGTTCTGTTGAACTTGAAGTGGCCATGATATTCGGAATCGAAACTAAAACAGTAACTAGTTTCGATAGAACAACTTCTATCGAAACAACTAGTTTCGATAGGACAACTTTTATCGAAACAACTAGTTTCGATAGGACAAATTTTATCGAAACAACTAGTTTCGATACTGAAAAATTCACAGACAAGTTTCGATAACCACAGTTTCTATATAAGACAAAAAAATCTAGTTTTGATAGTACGTTCTCCCGACAAAACGTAGACAAGAAGTTTCGATGATCAACAAAAATCAGAAACTGTCCACAGTAGTTTCAATGCCTTCTTCTCCAAGCTCAGAAATACTCCATTGATGACAAGCTCCAGAAATCAATAGTGCAGAAATGAGAAAACAATCCAGCGAAAACCTTCGTCTAACACTCCTGATCACTAATCCAATCTCCGATTCTTGAAATGACGAACAAAAATCCTTGAAAATGATGAAACAGTGCGTCTGAGATGTTATGTGCAGATTTCAACAAAAACCTCAATAATACCTCACAAATCACCTAGAATCGATCACAAAACCTGATAACACTCAAAAACACTAGAGCATAATGCTCTGATACCAGTTGTAGGTCCAGATTTATCTTGAAATCACTAATTTGATCGATTACACACACACAGGCGGAAACTGTGTGTATGGTGGTGAAACAGATGATAGAAACAGTGTTGGTGAAGATAACCGGCTAACCACCCTATGAATCAACACACAAATGGTATTAAAATGTAAGAACACAGTGAATAAACAACTGCAAATTGTATTGATTCAAGAACAATGTGAAAGAGTAGGTTCAGGGTTACAGCCGCTACTCACACCCTAAACATTCTCAAACTAGGCTATTTATAGTAGTGACAGGTATCGAAACTACTAGTTTCGATTGACCATTTACATGGTGATACACAGACGATCGAGACTACCATCTATCGAAACTACTAGTTTCGATTGAACAAACTCAATCGAAACTAAGTAATTTTGATGGCCCAGACTTAGCTAATAAAGCAGTAAATTACAGAAAACTGAAATTACATTTAATGAAATGACATAAAGTAAACTAGTCTAAAACTGTTTAAACATACAATAAATGACAACAGCTTATACATAAGATATGACTCTACAATCCTCACTTACCTCATATCTTGTGCACAATGCAGCCCATAAGTCTTTAGCAGTTGTGTACTCAGCAAAGATGTTGAAAATATCCATAGGAAGAGCCATGGCAATAGTCCCGTAGGCCTTGTTGTCTCGGGCAATCAAGGCAAGATCTTTCTCATCATACTCAGATACTAACTTAGGACGTTGAACATTAGCAGTGGTAGTTACGGGCTTGTGGGGACCATCGGTGATAGAACTCAACAATGTATAATCGTGAAATTGAAAGAAAAGCTTCATCTTTTTAGTCCAGTCATCAAATTCTCTTGTGGACACAATAGCAGGTGGTCTATTTCCCCCAGAATGTTCTGTTGAATTTGAAGTGGCCATAATATTTGGAATCGAAACTAAACAGTAACTAGTTTCAATAGGGCAACTTTTATCGAAACAACAAGTTTCGATAAGACAACTTCTATCGAAACAACTAGTTTTGATAGGACAACTTCTATCGAAACAACTAGTTTCGATAGAATTGAAAAAGATTAACTCGAAACAACTAGTTTCGATTAACACTAGTTTCGATACTGAAAAATTTCACAAACAAGTTTCGATAACCACATTTTCTATAGAGATAAGACAAAAATCTAGTTTCGATAGTACCTTCTCCCGACAAAACGTAGACAAGAAGTTTCGATGATCAACAAAAATCAGAAACTGTCCCCAGTAGTTTCGATGCCTTCTTCTCCAAGCTCAGAAATACTCCATTGATGACAAGCTCCAGAAATCAATAGTGCGGAAATGACAAACCAATCCAGCGAAAACCTTCGTCTAACACTCCTGATCACTAATCCAACCTCCGATTCTTGAAATCACGAACAAAAATCCTTGAAAAACGATGAAACAGTACGTCTGAGATGTTATGTGCAGATTCCAACAAAAACCTCAAAATACCTCACAAATCACCTAGAATCGATCACAAAACCTGATAATACTAAAAAAAAACACTAGAGCATATAGCTCTGATACCAATTGTAGGTCCAGATTTAACTTGAAATCACTGATTTGATCGATTACACACACACACACAGAGGCGGAAACTGTGTGTATGGTGGGGAAACAGATGATAGAAACAGTGTTGGTGAAAATAACCGGCTAACCACATTATTAATCAACACGCAAATGGTATGAAAATCTAAGAACACAGTGCATAAACAACTGCAAATTGTATTGATTCAAGAACAATGTGAAAGAGAAGGTTCAGGGTTACAACCGCTACTCACGCCCTAAACATTCTCAAACTAGGCTATTTATAGTAGTGACAGGTATCGAAACTATGTTCAATCGAAACTACTAGTTTCGATTGACCATTTACAAGTAATACACAACTGTCGAAACTACCATCTATCGAAACTACTAGTTTCGATTGAACACACTCAATCGAAACTAAGTAGTTTCGATGGCCCAGACTTAGAAATAAAACAGTAAATTACAGAAAACTGAAATTACATTTAATGAAATGACGGAAAGTAAACTAGTCTAAAACTGTTTAAACAAACAATAAATGACAACAGCTTATACATAAGATATGACTCTACACTAGTGGATCCCTAATCACTCTCAGGGTGTCACCAACTAAGCTACCTAAAGTGTACTAAACTCACCAGATGGTTAGATTACCTCTCGGGTATTTCCAACAAATGATAATGTACCCTAAAGACAGATAACCTTTCAGTCTCACTGTCCACGATACATTCAAGGAATGCATGGGGTAATCTCAGAATAACAATTATGATTTGAACTAGCAACAATCACTAGACACCTAACACTAAGGTCCTCTTAGACTGTTAACACTCGGATTCCTAGTGACGAAGACAAGATAACTACTTCTCACCTCTCGGGTATTGAACTAGGAAGAACACTCAATTCTAATCAGCAGTCAATCACAACTCCTATGGCTACTATGTCTAGCAAACCACACAAACGATCACAAACCCTAAGATCTATGACTTAGCAACGCTGTTCAAACTAGAACACATCTACAAACAACGCACGGAATTGAAATCAATCACACAATCAGAATTAAAGCATTCAATATCATCACAATAATCAAACTAAGAATGTTTACAAAATCATTAAACCATCATTCAAATCCAAAAACCAATAAAAATCATAACTTTAGCAAATATTCATCATGTGACCTAGGTAGTATAAGAGTTTTAGCCTAGGATCATGTCAGAAACAGTCGAAACAAAAGAATCAAACATAATCATGGTTTAACAATTCAATCACAGACACAAAGATGAAATCTTGAAACCGAACAAGCTAATTACAACGAACCCGGATCCAAAGATTCAAGCTTTTAACTTCTCTTGCTCTCCAAACTCCCAAAATCGCCTCAAAAACCTCTCTGGACGGCTAAAAGTCGATAAGATTAAGAATGGGAGAGTCCTAGACCTTTAATCCTATCAATTAGATCAAAATTCATTTTCCTGGGGCCCCTCACGTAGCGCGTGACCCAGAGGACAAATCCCTCGCGTACCTCTAGAGCCAAAACAGTCGCGCAGGAATTCTGGTCCCTCGCGTACCGCGAGAAAAATGCCTCCATCTCTCGCGTACCGTGAGAGATTACTAGATTTTTGTATTCTTCTTGTTGAGCTACCCCAAATCGTTATATTATAGGCCCCATAACTAATTTTCTTGCCGTAGATATGCCTCTTTTAAGGTTGGACACTTTTTCGACTTTTTCCGTTTCTCATCTCATGTTCTCGGGTGCTCTTTTCCTCACAGTTCTTGATCGTTTAAGCTCCAATTCTACCTGAATACCTACAAAACATAGCATAACTAAGTATAAGCTATAAGTTACTCGAAATGACTCTAAAACTATACAAAAATGCTATGAAATACAAGGGAAAACGAGATGTGTTTTGCAACACATCAGTATGTCTCCAAGGAAGGCTGGTACTGATGGGCTGAAGGCGTCTTTACAATCTGCTATGGTAGCTTTGACGTTAGATAAGGGCTTCAACTTTGCCCTTTACATTTATAAAGAATTGGTTGCTCATATTACATCACCTGAAGGTCAAGGGTTTCACATGTACCCTAGATTTCTTCAAGTTATTATCAATCATATGATTCCTAATCTACCAAATGTGGGGCAACATCTTACTTTAACCCCGATGCACAAGCATGTTTTTGTAAATTTCCAAAGTGTTAAACAAAGAAATCCAGCATTAGTTCCAGTTCCTACAGCTTTATTTTCGTACATAATCAATCCAGATTATGTTGCACCACCGAATGACCACTCGATAAACGCTAATGAACAAGATCCACATCAACCACAACAGCATGTATAGCAAGCACCAGCACAGCAACAACAACAACAACCTAAACACCACAAGTACAACAACAACACACAGAGCAGCCTGATTAAGTGATTGAACCTAATGTTGATGATGTTATTCAAGAAAATGTTCAAGAGAATGTAGAGAATGAAAATGTTATCTTAGAGAATGTAAATGTTCCTTCTCCTCAACCCCAGGTTGAAAATGTTCAAGCTAAAGATACATAAACCGATAGTACAAGTAGTGAGAGTGATGGTGAAGAAGCTAATGTTGGTAAAGAGTCAAAGTACTCTGAGGAAACTAACCAGATTTCAGTCTGGGCATTATGCTCAGTTGGCTAAGAATCCAACTGTTCCACCACCGAAGGGAAGAAAGAAGTCCCTACCTCGTCGGAAGTCAGCTCGTGGTCCTCCTCACGGTGCTGTACTTGGAAAGAAAACATTACGAGATGAAACAAGCGATTCTGATTATGTTCCTGAATTTGAGGAACCAAAAAGCAAGAAAGCAAATACGACAAAGACAACAGTGGAAATCAATGCTGATGTAGATTTCGTTGATTCTTTGATTGTTACTCCAAAGCAAACATCTGCTTCTACAACACCTAAATCAACTCCAGGGATTACTAATGCACAACTTAAGGATGTTCTTAAAGCTTTGGATAAAGGAAAGTATGTCCCACCATCATCAACACTTCATCCTAAAGGGTCAACTGAACCTGATGCCCGAGACATGAAAATTCAAGAATTAGAGGCTAAAGCTGAAATTCTTGAGGCACAGGTGGATGGACTTCATGGACAAATTGACATTCTCAAGAAAAATGATGACTTTCAGCTTAAAGCTTGTAGAGATAATGCACAAACTTTTAAAGACTTACAATCTATAGTTTAAAAGCAATAGAAAGAACTTTTACTGAATAACCGACAAATTGCTGAGATTCAGATTTTAGTAAATCAACTCTTGGAATGCCTTGACGCTCAGGGGGAGATAGCTAGAAAGACTGCTGAGGCATGTCATAATCTTGACTTGACTGATGAAAAAGATGATGACAAAGAACCCGAAGCAGAACGTGAAGGTGAGCGCCAAGACTCTGGTGCAAAGTCAACATCAACAGCTTAGGGGGAGTCTGATGATACTGCTTTATCTGATCATGGTTCTGATAAAGGAAAATCTTATGAGAATGTTGAGGCTATTGATTATTCTGATTCAGAGGATGACAAGATAGAGGCCTTAATAGATATTGATGATGTAGATTTGAGTGATGATGATGTCGGTGACAACTTGAAAGTTGAAATTGAGAAGAACACAATTGCAACAACTTATGAAGGCAGTGATGGGTTTAAGATTTCAATGGACTTTATTCAAGACAATGTTATTCCTGAAGAAAGCTCAGAAGGGATTCTAGAGTCTTTAGATATTGATATTGAATCTGAGGTCACTAAGCCTGGTTCTCCGAGTACTGAGTCTGTTCCAAAAGTTCAAGAAGAAGAGATACCAGTGTTGTATAAGCATACTGGTATGACAAAAGAGAAATGGCTTGAAATGGTGAAGACAAGGAAGAAGGTGATTCCAGTAGTTCCACCTGAACCAACCATAGAGCTAAGTATGTTAATAAAGAGCACTGTGTTGGTAGAATTATCAGTTGGTTCTATGAAAATGACATCAAGTTGTTTTCAATAAAAAGAAATGATGGTGTTCAATACTTGAAACCAAGGGTGAGATATTTCAATTCTCTACCGATACATGAAGTTAACGGTTTTGAAACAAAGTCGTTGATTAACAGATCGAGAGATGGAATTGCTAATACTATATCCAAGCTAATCAGAACAGAAGGGACGTCTGGGAAGTATGAAAAATTGAAACCACAGACAGGTAAGAGAGTGATAAAATTTGGTGAAATTGATCCGGAAATAATGAAGCATACTCGAAGATACAAGTATAAGCCGATCAAAGCCCTTCATAAGATACCATTGAAGAAGTACCCATAATATTTTATTAGGGATATGAAGTGGTGGTATGTTGATGTGAATACTAGAGAAGCAGTGATCGAAAGCAAAGATGAAAAGATTCTAGCACAATTTTATGATGTTATGAATAATGTACACTAGTGAATGGAAAGAACATGCTATGCAATACAAACGGGCGTTACATGTTTGCATTGATAAGGGAGTTCATCCTGGAAGCAAGTTGTAAGAGAATTGGAAGAGCGCTTGAAGGCTAAAGACCTTGAAGACCGAAGACCGAGCTATTGTCAAGGGGGAGTCTGTTAGGAAAAAATTTGTGACAATTGCTTTGCAATAGTTAGGTCTTTGTATTGTCTTTTAAAGTTGTAATGTTTTGTTATGTGACAAATTTTGTCGCACACGAACTTTTTAAGTTCGCCTAAGTCATATGTGTGGCAAACTTAGCAAGTTCGGCTGTGGTTAGTTAGAAGGCTATATATAGTGTTTGCATGTTTGAGTTTTGTAACAGTTGAACGACTGATCAGATTGTAAACACTTTTGTCTACTGTTCTACTTGTTGTTATCACTACGTGAACATGCATACGTTTGATTCCGAACTCCGTGTGTATGTCGTGTCACTCGTCTAGACAGATCCGTAGAGACCCCGGTGGGACTTTTTTCACCGGGAGGCGGTGCAACAATGGGACGATGTATAAAGTCGTACCGTTCCCAACATGAGTTCACCAATTCTTTGTTTCATAAAAAGTGCGTATAAACACGTACGATCTTATTAATATTAACCAAGCCTTGGCTTATCAAAATCAGCTTGTATAAAAACATACAAGTTTCAAGAAAATTTTGATTAGAAAGGTTTTACGGTCTTACACTTTAAAATCAAGAACACTCACAAGTGCAAAGACTAAATCATGTAATGATAAAAATTCATCATGAAGATGGTTTTAAGAGTGAATGACTAAAGAACATAAACATACCATTAGACTAATACATTAAACATTAACATATACCAAACTTCATCTTCACCCTATCAATACAAAGAGTTTAGCCACGAATGGCCATACTAACTAGCATAAGAATGAGTTTCGTAGGCTCCGCTATTGCGGAAAAAAAAGGAGGAGCCTCTCTACTCTCTACTTTAAACTATATAAACAGACTATCATGAGGTGTGGTAATGTGTAGTAGGGTGTGTGGAATGAAGAGCTCAAGCCATATATTTATAGGCCTCAAAATGAGCAATGCACGGCCGTGCATTGGTTTGCATGGGCGCGCAAACACCTAGAGAATCAAATGGTACAAATGGTAGTGTACTAGGAGCTGTGGGGAGCAAGCAGGGGTAATGCACGGGCGTGCATTGGGATGCACGGCCGTGCATCCCCTTGTTGCTTCCCAGTTTTGTCTTTTAGCTGCTTGGTTAACTTTTGTTGATTTGTTGACTTCTTGGGGGTCAAAGCTCGGGAATGATCCTTCTAGAAACTTGATTTCTTGGTGTTTTTGATTGTTTTTAGATTTATTTATCTCTTGACACAGAATAACCTGCAATTATGAAATATTAACGTTTCAAGTATCAATTGCAAGGTTATTGTTCAATTAGTACCATAATATGGGGATTATTATGCATTCAGAACATGTATAAATGATGGCACATCAATGAGGCACTTAAACTAGATAACATAAAGAAAGAGAGAATGGTTGATCAATAGGACAAGTTGGAATATAACACCCTTGGTGTGAGGACACGTTTTGGATGGGTGTGGATACTGATGTAGTGTGAAGCACACACCTTATTCCTAATGTATTTTTGCGTTTTTGCTTAGTTTTATATTTTTTTGAGTCGTTTTTGTATACTATTGAGTCTTTGTCTTGTTTACAGGTGCTCGTGAATATTCCAAGTGAATACATGAAGAAACCGAGCAAGAGAATGAAGCCCAAAGTTCAAAAGTCAAAAATGTTTAAAATAGGGTTCTTGCGGTACGCGAGGGAAGCAGAAAGCGCGCCCGACTAATTTGTTATGCCATTGCCTCGCGGTACACCAGACATAAATTCCGTGAAAAAAAACCCTAATCGAATTATATTAGAATTTGAATGCCATTATGCAAGTAGTTCGACATTCAGCCGTCTAGAGAGAGCAGGGGCGATTTTGGAGCTTAGGAGGTCAATTAGAGTGAAAAGGATGGAGCTTTGCTTCTGGGTTCGTTAGATTTTGCGTTTTCGGTTTCAAGATTCGATATTTATCTTTGAATTGCTATGTTTGATACCATGTTCTTGTTGATTACTTCTGTTCAAGTTGTTTTGAGCATGATTCTTGGCTAAAACCTTGATACTGCCTGGGTCATTAGATGAATACTTTGTTAAAGTTGTGATTTTTATTGGTTTTGGATTCAATTAATGGTTTATTGATTTTGTAAAATATCTTGAGTTAATAATTGTGATGAATATGCATGCTTTGATTTGATGTATGTTTGATTTCGATTTCATACGTTGATTGTGGGTGTCTTCTAGTTTGATTTGCGTATCTAGGTCATACACTTTAGGGTTTATGATTATTTCTGTGGTTTGCTAGAAATAGTGATCCATATGTGATTGAGTGTTATTCATATCTGAGTGTTCATCCCGTCTCAATGCCCGAGAAGTGAGAGATAGTCGTTTAGTCTTTGTCATTAGGAATCCAAGTGTCAGCTGTCTGAGAGGAAGTTGGTATTAGGTGTCTAGTGATTGTTGCTATTATGAGTCACAGTTCTTATCTTGAGATTACCCCGTGCATTCTTCGAATGTATTGTGTAAAGTGAGACTGAAAGGTGATCTGTCTTTCGGGTACTTTATCATTGTTGGAGAGACCGAAAGGTAATCCACTATCTGGTGAGTTATTACACCTTTAGGTTGCTTAGTTGGTGACAACCTGAGAGTGATTAGGGATCCACTAGGTAGTCTAGAGTTGTTTCCTTAGAATTCCAGATCCATTATAGTTTCCAGAACCGGTAGAAGTTGTGCTTAGCAAGTAGGATTCCGACCTAGGTAGTATTCTTCCTATCTCTAATTTCTTCCTTAGTTCTTCATCTTGATAGTTTGAGTCAATCTTGTTTGTTGCATTAGTTGTTAATCATTAGTGTAGTTAACCCCCCAATCATCAATCTTTAGCCCGAGTCAGAGTCTAGTATAGTTATAGTAGTGTCTCTAGGGTTCGATATTCCGGTTTACCATTAAGTTGTGCTACACTCGATAGGTACACTTGCCTGTCTGTGCGGTTTAGTTGAAGGTACTCCATTTATTACCTAGGAGTCTAGGTTAGGTTTTTTTAGTTTTTATATAGACCATCTAGGCGACATCAAGTTTTTGGCGCCGTTGCCGGGGATACTTGGCAATAGCAATATTAACTTTGACTAGTTCTTTGTTTGATTTTTGGTTTGTTTTGTTTTTGAGTCTTAAATGTGTGTCTTTGTTCTATTTCCTATTTGTGTGTCCTATCTGAGTGTCTAATATAGGATCGAGTCTTTCTGTTTTGAGTCTTTATTTGTTTTCTTTTATTCTTGTCTTAGTTTATGCACCACACTCGTTCGCAGGGATCACCATCTTATTCAGCTTTTCTAGAGTTTAAACAAGAGCTACACGAGCGCACCCGCGACTTCCAGGAGTGTTTGAAGGGGCTGTGAAAATCCCAGGTACGTTCTACTAGCCCAATTCAATTTCTTATCATGGGCGACACTGACCCACCAGCGAGGCGTACCGTGCACCAGAGGGCCAATAACAGGGTCACCGGGGCGAGATCTTTGATCACACGCCCTGCTATTCTGAACACCAATACATGGTAGATCCCATCACATGTCATGAGCACGATCACTCATGCCACTCAATTTCATGGCCTTGAGGATGAGGAGGCACCCAGACATCTGTCCCGCTTCGCGCGTGTATGTGATACCTTCAATATCACGGGTGTATCTAAGGACACTATCTACTTGCGTCTCTTCCCATTCTCGCTCTATGGGCGTGCATCTACTTGGCGTGACACCCTCCCTGACAATTCTATCACCACATAGGAGGATCTTCAAGCCAAGTTCTTCAAGAAGTACTATCCACCTTCTGTGGTCGCTCGCCTTAGGGACCAGATCCACTCCTTCCGGATGGACCTTGACGAGCCTTATAACATGGCTTGGGAGCGGTTCAACACGCTGTTGAGCTGATGTCCCCAGCATGGTCTTTCCGACTAGGCGATGGTGGAGAAGTTCTACAATGGTCTCACCTTCGAGAAGCAGCAAATGTTCAACACAG
This sequence comes from Smallanthus sonchifolius, assembly GCA_023525975.1. Taxonomy (NCBI): domain Eukaryota; kingdom Viridiplantae; phylum Streptophyta; class Magnoliopsida; order Asterales; family Asteraceae; genus Smallanthus; species Smallanthus sonchifolius. The sequence goes on from CM042033.1 coordinate 43,733,289, forward strand.
CTACGTGAGGCCACATCATGGACAAACTCGAGCCTGCTGAGTGCGAGGAAATGTTCGAGAGCTTTGCTCTGGTGAAACAGCAGCGGCCATCTACTAGGACTTCCATTCCTAACGCTAGAGCATCCACCTCTTCTCCTAGAGGTGTGCATCAGGTCACTCCTTACACTAGCGTGGTTGCTGCACTCGCAGCTATGGTGAATGAGATCAAGGAGCTGAAGCTTAGTGCTCAATGGTGTGAGGTGTACAGGGGAGGCCACGACACCAGAGGTTGCCCCGTAAATCATCAGGAGTAGGTGAGTTTTGCTGGAAACCAGAACCAGAACCGAGGGTACAACAACTACAATAATTCATATGGCGAAACAACCCACTTGGGTTTAATGGTCGTCAGAATCAGTTTGGAGGAGGAGAAGCTGGAGCGAGTTCGGGAAGCAGTGTCATGACAAGGAAGATTGAGGAGATGATAGAAAATAAGACACATATGCTTACCCACTTAGTCCAGCAGGACAGGGACGCTAAGCAAAGACTGGATGCCCATGACACTTTATTGAAGAATCAGCAGTCGGCATTTCAGAATTTGCAACGCACGATAGAAGACATCGCGAAGAGCTTGAAGGACAGACAGAGAGGTCCATCTTTAGGTCCCAATGCTTTAGTGATGTCCGTATCAATCATGAGTCATAGAAAGGAGGAGAGAGTAGAGAAGAAAGTCTCCCACAATGTTGACTATGGCATCCCTTCGCCTAAAGAGGTGATGAAGGTAGATTGGACAGCTCGATTTGCTGCGATCAATGCTAGGATGTTAGAGGAGCCTGAGTCGGCTGAGATGAAGAAACCAGTGACTTCAATGAATGTTGTGTCGAAGAGGAGTAGAAGTGCATAACAGAAGGAGAGCCCATCGGTAGAAGAGGAAGAACCAGTGCATGAGGAGATAGAGATGGAGAAGCCTGCCGAGAAGGCAGAGGAGAAGAAGAGTGGGGGTAAGAGTAAGACCCCCGAGATTGACTTGAGTCGTGTTCCCTATCCAGTGCGCTTGTTGCCACATAAACATGTTAGGGAATACGGTCACTTCCTTGATATGTTTAAACAACTTAAGGTCAATCTTCCATTTATATAGGTCCTCGAGCACATGCCTAAGTACGGAAAGTTCCTCAAAGATCTTCTTTCCAACAAGAAGAAGCTAGAGGAGGTCTCTAAAGTCTCACTTAGTGAGCAATGTTCTGCAGTGGTTCAGAACAAACTTTCGGAGAAAATGGTGGATTCGGGTCGTTTCACGATCCCATTTCTGCTTGGCGGTTTGACCTTAAACCACATGTTGGCTGACCTGGTTGCTAGCATCAATATGATGCCATATTCTGTCTATAAGCAGCTAGACCTAGGTGAACCACAGCCGACGCGCATGAGCATATCCTTGGCTGACCGTTAAGTCAAGTATCCATGGGGAATTGTGGAGAATCTTTTAGTGAAAGTAGGCAAATTTGTCTTCCCCGTGGACTTTGTCATATTAGATATGGAAGTGGATGATAGAGTCCCGCTCATCCTAGGAGGCCCATTCCTACGTACCGCCAAGGCATTGATCGATGTCTTCGATGGGAAACTCATACTTCGTGTGGGGGATGAAATGATCACATTCGATGCTATGAAACCTGTGAAGGGGTCTGCTGAGCAGAGCGATTCAGTTTGCATTAACAATGCCCTCATAGGTGACCATCGAGACTCTGATCCAGATGTAGAAGTTGATGAACCCACCCCTGACTTAGGGATGTTATCAGACTGGGCATTGGAGTTATAAGTGTTGTTGGATGCACCGGACGATTACGGTGACGAGGTGCCTGAAGATCTGCTAGAGATGATGGCAGAATTAGAAGTTATAATAGGCAAAACCCCAAGTGCAGGGATGATTGAGATGGTGGAGTGTCACACCCAAACCGAAAGTGGAATACGTCGTGGCGGACGTGTAGATTGTTCACAAGCACATGATCATACTAAAGTTTCATATTTCATTAAATCAAATTTCATAACAATTGTTTCACCAAAACAAAGACAAACAGAGAACACAATACTTTAAACAAAGTTTAATTTTTTATCTAGGTCTTGCAAATTCCTATGTGATAACTCCTGAATATAACTCTCAATTATTAGCACCTGAAACATGATGAAAACAGAGTCAACTAAAAAGTTGGTGAGAATACATAGATTTTAGCACAATAAGTGTTATCAAAAGTTTTGTATACAATTCATATGATACATGGATTAATAAGGCAATTATGGAGAACCACTATTGTTTAAATTGGGCGCACAATCAAACATTGTCACATATAGGCATAACACAACGGTTATCCTTAAGTGTTTTCGGTAACAATCACCCTACCCGGGTGGGTTGGTCAGACTCAACAGATCTATCATTTTATGGCGTCGGCTTGTACAGAGTTAATGATTGCACTTGCACTATGCACAAAAAGTATGTAAATGTTGTTTGCATAAATAGTGTTCAAGCATAGGGCACGAATGGCACACATGATCATAATGTTTGAATTGTAATAGTTACAAATAGTTTGAATGTAATCATGTTTCACCCCAAAGATATAAAAGTGAAAAAGGGGCTATGTAAACTCACATTGGGTTTGTAGCCTGAATGCACAAGTATGGGTAATTGCACAAGTCGTTTAGCTAACCACAAGGTTAACCTATGTTTGAATAACTTATATGCATCAATGACATGTTCAAAATATCAATGAATAAAGAAATTGGACTATTTTGAATGGTGTGTATTTATTTGTTGTAACAAAACGTTTGTTAATAACGAGATAATATGTACGTTTAATAAAGAAATCATATGTTTGTTAATAAAGGATTGAATATATAAGTGTTATAATATATATATTTATATATATATATGTTATTTTGTTTACAAATAAACGAATAAGTGGGTATATAATATTTAATTTTAAATAAGTGGATAATTGGGTTAATAAAATGTCTCATTTAATTAGTTAGTTAGATTAACTCCTTTATTAATCAAAGCGAACAAATAAGAAATTTATAAGTTGTACAAAATAATTAGGTTAAATAGTTCCTCGAAGAGGTTTCAAATAATTAATTATACGAGTTGTCTTCAATTTAGAAATTTATTCTCCTTGTTATTGAAAAACCTTAGGAAATGAATAGTAATTTTTTTTGAGGCTATTGCGGACGTCGTTACCATTGAGGTATCGTGAGGAATTTGACCCTACCACAACGCGAGGCGGGTAAAATTCCTAGTTAGGTTTTAAATCTCCAAAACTATAAAATAATTGTATATATTCTTTAAATTAATAGTTTGGTTCTTAAAATACTATCGAGCCTTGGGGATTTTATAAAAATAATTTTTATAAAAGAAATGGAGTTGAAAAATATGCTTTAGAAATGAAATAAAAAATGAAACAGACCACGGGACTCGAACCCGGGTCTGTCCGGAGAAGCAACAGGTGCGCACCCACTAGACCATGAGGGTCTAGTGTTAAATGGCTAGTCCTTTTTTTGATAACCCATAGATAAGAAGGAACCGGGTTCAAGGTTAAAGCTACGATCAAAAACAAGGTGCGAGGCAGGGATCGAACCCGCGACCTCACTTGTGTGGGACGAACGACTTAACCGGTGGACCTGGGCACATGTCTTAGTCATTAGCAGCCCCAAAAATGATTTAACCCGTAACCCGCATTCATCCTCTTCCCCAATTCGTAACCCGAAAACCCTAGCCACTCGATTCAGTTTATTTAGCCAGCGATTGGTTCCGGTTTCATGGGGCTTTCAATCCTTGCCTTAAAACAAAATCATGGAGATCAAAATTACCTATAATGGTTGAGGATTGAAGGAGAACGACTACAAAGCCGAGGTCGATGAATCACGAGCTTGGTGGAGGTCTAGAGAGGGAATGCAACGAATATAGATGTGTAGGAAGTTTGTGGCATCTATAATGAAGGTGTAGGTTCGTTTTTATAAGCTAATTTCACGTGTTAATGCTCGAATTGAAGTCGGGAATGATGGGGGACGGTTACGAGCCGTTCTTAACTGAATTCATTGATTTCAGGTGTAAATGGTTCGTTATGGATGATTAGAACGGTCGAATGATGGGTTATACACGATTGGTTACCATTAAACACACGAATTAGTGGGATTTGGGATCGAATTGCTGATGGATCCGATTCTTGTTGACTTCCAAAAGTCAAACCCACGGGTTTGAGGGTTCAAGCTCCCAAGGGTTCAATGTTAAGGGTCAAATGCCTTTCAAAGGGTTCAGTGGCTTAAGGGGGGGGGGGGGGGGGGGTTCAAACTAAGCTTATATGCTTTAAATATTTTGTACTTATATAATTAATTTTATAAACACTATAAAATTAAAAATATAAGTTTAAATTTGTCAATCATATATATATTTTTAAAACTAAATAATTATTTACATGGTTTATTAATGACATATACATACATTGTCATAAAAATTGTAAAGTATAAATATATATATATATATATTGCCATTTAATTATTCGTATGTAAGTTAAGCTCTTGATTAAATGCAATAGATATATGTACACATAGGTATATTATATTATATATACATATACTCAATGTGATGTTGAAACGGATGCACAACTTGTAATTAATGAATCAAAATGAAATAATCAAGAAGTAAAATTGAAATAATGTCATTGCACAATTTAAAGCATAAGAAAACCCTAAATGTTACATGGAGAGTGTAGAAGAACCGGGGGATTCGGATGAGAGCATAGAGGTAGTATCTATAGACACTTCCAATCCTGAGCCCTTGTCTTTTCCCATTTTTCATGCTGAGGGGATAGAAGCCGAGTCTTCCCCTAGATCTGGACCACCACGTAAGAGAACCCGCGCTTTGAAAGATTCATCTAGTTTGTGGAGAGTGAAAACCCCAAGTGTGGGGAAGTTTAGAAGTGACAACTTGCTAGGATACTTGAACCGTTTTATCTTTGGACCTGGTAGGTTTAAGTTGTAGTGGAAGGACTTGATTGATAAATGTAATAGAGGTTCGAGTTTGGTAGGAGTATGAGTTTGTTAAGGCTGTGGAGGACCGGTAGACAACGTAGGATGAATGCGGTACTGGTTAGGATTAAGGAGAAGCCTCTTGATAGGCTTGGTTGAGCCTTGGGCAAGTGCCCGGGATGTAGAGTTTGTATGCATTACTTGGTTTGAGTCCGTGTCATTTTCTGTGTTTTTCAGTGTGTGTGTGTGTGTTTTGTTTGTATCTGTTTTTGCAGGGATTCGTGCTTGATTCGGTGAGTAAAATCACTAGAAATGAAGTTCCATGTATTTTTACTTTTATTTTTATGCTTGGGATAGGTTGGGTAAAGAAAGATTTTTATAGGTCCCCGGGTGTCTCGGATCGTCACATGCAAGTGCGTTGGCTAGTCTAACCGGGTGCGGAATGCCCGTGACTAGGTGGAGATTTAATCAACACAAAGTAAACCGACGACAAACACAAGATACTTTAAACTTCGTCTATTGATAATCACAGCCGGTTACAATGTGCAAATGAGTGCGTACTTAATCACAACACAAACCAGCTATATATACTAGACCTGTTGCCTGGGCACTTGCTAAGTGCGCAGGGCTTTGTTCTTGCATACTTAACAAGTATGCAGACAATGTTCTTGCGTACTTGCTAAGTATTCAGGTTAAGCAACTAAACAAAGACAAATACAACGACAAGTACCTACGAACATGATTACAACTCGACAAACCAAAACATACAAACGCTGAAACACAAAAACAAATACAGAAAGATAATACATAAGTAAAAACAATCTTCAGAGTGCATGTCATAAGAATTGCTTCAATACTTTTAAGGGGTAAAAAATTTTCTAAGTATAAAAGTTGAAAAAAGATCATAACATTCTATGAAGAAGGGTCTCTCGCGGTACGCGAGACTTTTCCCCTTGTTCCTCGCGGTACGCGACGGATAGAAATAAGGCAGGCGTAATTCTTGCCTCCTCGAGGTACGTGAGGAGTGATTGTTTGTAAGGCCCCAAACCCGGGAACCCTACTTGTTGGCTCAAACGCAAGCTAAGTAGTCATAGACATCAAACTTAACACAATTTATTGCAGTGGAAACAAATAGTCAACAAAGGTCAACGACCCGACCCAAAGCATAATTCAATCAAGTACTAATGTCAAACTGTCTCAACGAAATAACTACTAAATAATGTCATCAAAAACATCCACGGTAACCAAATGCCATCCAGAAGTCGTCAGCTCACACCTTCTCTTTACCTAATATACATGCTTAAAAGTCAGCTACGCTGAGTGAGTTCTATAGTCATTCTTAAGGGAATATAAAATCCCAAAACATTATAAAATAGTTTCCATCTCAAAGGTTTATTCATAATACTTTCTCAACAGTTCAAACAGATATATTTTATAGACAAACAATTATACCGTGTTGTCCGGTCCGAAGACACTAGCCAACACGATCTCCCTCCTGACTTACGTCAGACACAATACCCCATCAGCTATGCTGAGGTTAAAGCTACGATCAAAAACAAGGTGCGGGGCAGGGTTCGAACCCGCGACCTTACCTGTATGGAACGAACGAATTAACCGGTGGACCTGGGCACAAGTCTTAGTTATTAGCAACCCCGGAAATGATTTAACCCGTAACCCGCGTTTGTCTTCTTCCCCAATTCGTAACCCGAAAACCTTAGCCACTCGATTCAGTTTATTGAGCCAGCGATTGGTTCCGGTTTCATGAGGCTTTCAATCCTTGCCTTAAAACAAAATCATGGAGATCAAAATTACCTATAATGGTTGAGGATTGAAGGAGAACGACTACAAAGCCGAGGTCGGTGAATCACGAGCTTGCCGGAGGTCTAGAGAGGGAATGTAACGAATACAGATGTGTAGGAAGTTTGTGGCATCTATAATGAAGGTGTAGGTTCATTTTTATAAGCTAACTTCACGTGCTAATGCTCGAATTGAAGTCGGGAATGATGGGGGACGGTTACAAGCTGTTCTTAACTGAATTCATTGATTTCAGGTGTAAATGGTTTGTTATGGATGATTAGAACGCTCGAATGATGGGTTATACACGATTGGTTACCATTAAACACACGAATTAGTGGGATTTGGGATCGAATTGCTGATGGATCCGATTCTTGTTGACTTCCAAAAGTCAAACCCACAGGTTTGAGGGTTCAAGCTCCCAAGGGTTCAATGTTAAGGGTCAAATGCCTTTCAAAGGGTTCAACAGCTTAGGGGGGGGGGGGTTCAAACTAAGCTTATATGCTTTTAATATTTTGTACTTATATAATTAATTTTATAAAAACTATAAAATTAAAACTATAAGTTTAAATTTGTCAAACATATATATATTTTTAAAACTAAATAATTGTTTACATGGTTTATTAATGGCATATACATACATTGTCATAAAAATTGTAAAGTATAAATATATATATATATATATATATATATATATATATATATATATATATATATTGCCATTTAATTATTCATATGTAAGTTAAGCTCTTGATTAAATGCAATAGATATATGTACACATAGATATATTATATTATATATACATGTACTCATAGTGATATTGAAACGGATGCACAACTTGTAATTAATGCATCAAAATGAAATAATCCAGAACTGAAATTGAAATAATGTTATTGCACAATTTGAAGCATAATGTTACAGTATCCCCTAGTTGAGGGAATTTCGTCCCGAAATTCAACTAGTTGAAGCTACTGAATAAGGAAAGAGGTGAGGGTATTTGAGTTTCATCTGGTCCTCACGTTCCCAAGTGAACTCCGGGCCACGTTTAGATTCCCAACGAACCTTGACAATGGGAATACAGCTTCGCTTGAGTTGTTTAACTTCACCATTCATAATTTCCACGGGTTTCTCAACAAAGTGCATGGTGTCATCAATGTATGCTTCATCAAGAGGAATGTGAAGGTTCTCGTCAGCTAGGCATTTCTTTAGGTTAGATACATGAAATGTTGGATGCACATTGTGAAGTTCTGGAGGTAACTCGAGTTTGTAAGCCACTTTTCCAATCCTTTCAAGGATTTTGAATGGACCCACATAGCGAGGTGCTAGCTTACCTTTCTTTCAGAAGCGAGCCACGCCCTTCCAAGGGGACACCTTCAGAAGTACAAGGTCCCCGACTTGAAATTCTAAGTGTTTTCGTCGTTTGGCGGCATAGCTCTTATGTTAACTCCTCGCTACTCGAATGTTATCACAGATTTGAATGATTTTGCCATATGTTTCTTGTATCAACTCGGGACCGGTGATTTATGCTTCACCAATCTCGTTCCAACAAATGGGTGAACGTCATTTACGACCATAAAGGGCTTCAAAAGAAGCCATGTTGATGCTTGTATGGTAGTTGTTGTTGTATGAGAATTCAATCAAGGCTAGATGAGAATCCTAATTGCCACCAAAGTCGATGACACACGCTCTAAGCACATCCTCAAGTGTTTGGATTGTTCGTTCGGTTTAACCATCAGTTTGCGGATGGTAAGCTGTACTTAAATCCAATCGTGTACCAAGGGCAGTCTAGAGGGATTGCCAGAATCGGGAGGTGAATCGGGCATCTCGATCAGAAATTATGTTCAAAGGAACACCGTGACGACTCACAATTTCGTCAGTGTAGATTCGAGCTAATTTCTCAACTCGATAGTTTTCACGGATTGGCAAGAAGTGAGCTGATTTGGCAATACGGTCATTGATCACCCATATCCTATCATGACCAGTTGAGGTGCAAGGGAGTTTGGTGATTAAATCCATGTCTAGATTCTCACATTTCCACACGGGGATTTCCGGTTGTTCAAGTAATTCGGAAGGACGTTGATGTTGGGCTTTGACCTTGAGCAAGTAAGGCACTTTGCTACATAAAGGGCAATGTCCTTCTTCATATCAGGCCACCAATATTGTAGGTGAATGTCTTTGTACATTTTATCCGCTCTGGGATGTATGGAATAACGAGTTTCATGTGTCTCGTTGATAAGGAATGTACGGAGATCGTCACGATCGGGAACACAGATACGATTCAAGAAGCAAAGTAAACCATTGGGTTTGGTTTCTACTTGTAGTTTAGCTCCACATGACATTTCATCATACATGTTACCCTCGGTAACCGAGACATGTTGAGCTTCAAGAATGCGGATTTGAATGTCGGTTTGAATCTTGACACTATGAAGCATAATGTGCTCTTTACGACTTAAGGCATCGGCTACGACATTTGCTTACCGGGGTTGTAATGAATCTCACAATCGTAGTCGTTAAGATGTTTAACCCAACTTCGATGTATCATGTTGAGTTCCTTTTAATTAAAGATATGTTGGAGACTCTTGTGGTCGGTAAACACCACACATTTTGAAATTTCACTGCAGTTTACCCGCGGGTTGTGACTGTCAAGGATCATCAGTCCTGGTCATTTCGAACGACCTCTAAATGGTTTTCGAAAAGACTTTCCATTTGAACTTCATACCAAAATTTTGAAAATGCGGAAAGTAAAGTGCGGAAGCAAAAGTAAAGTAGCAAAACACAGAAGCATAACAAATTAGGTTCCCACAGACCTAGCTTCTAAATGAAAACACGATATGTGACTCCAGGTATGTAATCCTAGTCCATGCGTGAATGCTTAGCAACCTGAGATAAACATGCTTAAAAGTGTCAACATAGGGTTGGTGTGTTCACAGGTTTAAGTAACAGAAACAGTAAAGAAAACAGGGTAACAGTACGTATTTCTACTCATGATTCGATTATTGATTAGACAACATGCGGTAATAATATAAGCAATTCACCGAAACCGAAGCTAACGAAAAGTATGCCGAAACTTGAATTTTGCCTCTTACGTGCCCAGCACGGATTGGATTAGGTCAATGATGCACCCGTTAGACCTCCGGTCTAAGTTAGCGTGACTAACCCGGGTGGGGGTTGTTAAACCCAATAGTACTATTCATGATTACCTCGCTTGGGAAATAATTAACGGTTCGATTATGAGAGGACTTTACGTGCGGGAAATGCACCCACTTATGTATTAACGTGAAATCAATGTAACGTCATAAGACTATTAAAGTAAGTGTGAGAATGTATCTCCCCCAATGGAAAATATGTAAAATGGGGCCGTGAAAACTCACCTGGGAATGAGGTGAATGAAGTATGATAGCAACGCGAGAAATCTAGAAACTCTGGATAACCGACCTAACCGAGCCCTAGGAATAGTAAGGCTATAAGGTCTATGAAAGTAAACATGGTTTATGTAACCACATTCATCCAAACAACTCAACGTTGAAAGGTTACATTGACGTTTTGAAAAGGTTTGACCAAAGTTGACAGAGATTTGACCAAAGCTGACCAAGGTTTGACCAACTTTGACCAAGGTTTGACCAACTATGACCAAGTTTGACTAGTGTTAACCAATGTTGACAATGTGACACGACGGCCCGTTGGTGACACATGGTGAAAACATGTACAAGTAGCACATAAGTAACATATGAGTAACACTTAAGTAACATATAAGTACTACCTAAGTAACACATACTAAGTAACTTAGTTGCATATATTCATAACATAGATGGTAAGTGCATAGTCTTAAGTAGTTGTGTAAGTAAGTAACATGTGACAAGTAGCATGGAATTTGTACCTCTTCATGGTATATTTAATACATGTTAACCATTTATACACATAAGTTATGTCATTACATTAATAACCTATTAACATTATCTCAATTCAATTGGAAAAATAACATAACATGTCATTTCTACATTATAGTTATTAACATAGCAAAGTTTCTCTTTTTTAAGAAATAAGGGTTTTAGTGCACCCTAGGTGTCATGGCTCAACTAAACAAATGATACATGAAGTAATACTAGTAACATGCCATAAACATGATTCTACACACACACTTTCTATTTTAAGCAAAGGTGAAGTTCAAAAACTAACAAAGTTTCCTTATTTAGTAAGGTTCTCCAAAACATGTCATAATACAAATCCAAGTTACATATTCTTGCATAAGACATCTATTCATATAATAATAAAGCTATTTATCCTATTTTAGACCTTAATAACCTACACATACAAAATATAAACAATTAAAGTTTCCTTTTTAGGAAAGTGGTCCAAACGACCCTTTTGAACATGTGTAACTTCAAATAACTCCTTCTACTACTTTAATATATGTTATAGAACCATATTATCAAGTATTTATCTATTAGAACCTCATAACACAAAATATGACAAATTAAAGTTTCCTTATATAGTAAGTCGACCATAACATAGAGTAAAACAACATTTCAACCAAAAAAATTTACATTTCCTACTTATTCTACTGTCATGAGCATCATCTAAACTATCAAACATATTATACACTCATTTATGCAAAATCTCATCCAACAAAGTTTCTATAAATAAAAACGAGCCAATAACAACCTAAACAAACATTTCAAACAATAAAACGTGCAAATATGTGTCAACAACTTCATTTTATGAAAACTCTTTGATAAAACATGGATTTAAAGACCTTGTAACAACAAAATTCATTTGGATGGGTATGGTACCTCATTTGGCTGAAAATGATGAAAAAGAATGAATAGATTCTTACCAAAAGTAAGTATGATGAAGAAATGGTTGTGAAATTAGCTTCTAGAACCTTGAATCACCCTGAAATGGACTTGGATTCGTTGAATTGGCTAGAAAAATATTTGAGAGAGGGTGGGGGCTAGTATAAGTTGGTTGTCGAGATTTGTGGGGAGGGGAGGGAGAGAACAAACTAAGGTTTAGGGTTGTAAAATGAGATTAAGGGAATTTAGGGTGGGTTATGTACATGGGTCTTGGGCTTTTTGGTTTTTTTTAAGGCTTTCACTAACTAAGTGGGATACTAAGATGGTTTAATTAGTTAACTTGCTGAATTAGTAAGCCCATACTATAAAATCATTATCTTTATAAAATCCAATTTAGTGTTGATGGCACATATCACGTATTGTTTAAAAAACGTTAAAATAAAAGTTGCTCTAAAAATTCCGGAAAAATTCATATAAGCCTGAAATATTAAATCATAGTATTACATATAATTTTTGCACACCAATTATATGTTTAAGTATTATTTCTAAAATTCACCAACGTTCGTGTGATAGGACGCGTGTGTAACCCGGTAATCCGCCCCGATTACCGATGCATGTAATGAAATGAAACGAATGGACTTGGTATATGAAATATGAACTTAATTACTCTATAATTAAGTATGATGCAAGTGTAATCATGTGAATTCAAGTAATAGTCGTGTGTCATATAATTCTTCTCATAGATCTTAAGTTTTCTTGATGGATAAGGGATCACCATGCCTCGTTGCAAAAGAACACGACCAAGACCTTGGTTTGACGGATCACAGTAGACAACAAAATTATCATTTCCATCAGGAAGGGTTAGAATAGGGACATTGCACAACTTCTGTCTGAGAGTTTGAAAAGCTTCATCTTGCTTTGGTCCCCATTCATAACGTTTACCTTTACGTGTCAAAGAAGTGAGAGGGACAGCAATCTTGGAAAAGTTGGAGATGAATCGGCTGTAATAACCCGCTAGACCAAGGAATTAACGAACCTCGGTAGGGGTTTTAGGTGTACTCCAATTCTTTACGGCTTCGATCTTAGTAGGATCCACATGAATTCCCTTTTCGTTGAAAATATGGCCCAAGAATTGAACTTCATTCAACCAAAATTCACATTTAGAGAGTTTGGCATAGAGTTGCTCTTTCTTCAAGAGGTCTAGAATCAACCTAAGGTGTTGTTCATGATCCGTTTTAGACTTGGAGTAGATCAGGATGTTGTCAATGAAGACGATTACGAATTTGCCTAAATACGGTTTGCACACACGGTTCATGAGATCCATGAAAACCGCAGGTGCATTGGTTAGTCCAAAAGGCATAACCATGAATTTGTAGTAACCGTATCTTCTACGAAAAGTAGTCTTTAGAATATCTTCATCATGTACATGAAGTTGGTGATAACCGGACCTAAGATCAATCTTTGAGAAACAGGTTGAACCTTGAAGTTGGTCAAAGAGATCGTCAATTCTTGGTAATGGGTATCGGTTCTTGATGGTAAGTTTTTTGAGTCCACGATAGTCAATGCACATCCGGAATGAACCGTCTTTCTTTTTGAAAAATAAGACAGGTGCACCCTAGGGTGAATGACTTGGACGAATGAAACCTTTATTAGCAAGTTCTTGGAGTTGGCTTGCAAGTTCTTGCATCTCCGAAGGTGTGAGTCTGCATGGAGCTTTAGCTACAGGATTAGCTCTGGGCATAAGGTCAATGCAAAACTCCACTTGTCGTACGGCCGGTAGACCGGATAGATCTTCAGGGAATACCTTGGGGAAATCTCGAATGATTGGAATGTCTTGAATCACCTTTCCTTTGTCCTTTTTCACAACATGTGCCAGGAAGGCTACGTACTTCTTTCACAAGTACTTTTGGCCCATGGTGCAAGACATGAGTTTAAGTCCACTATTAGGCTTTTCTCCAAAGATTAGCAACGTGTCGCCCGAAGGAAGAGGAATTCGAATGCATTTCTCAAAACAAATAACTTTGGCATGGTGGTTGGATAAAAAATCCATCCCTACGATGATATCGAAGCTTCCCAATTGCATTGGCATGAGGTTGATAGGGAAAGTGTGTTTGTTAAGCTCGAGAGAACAATCACGGATAATAAAGTCAATTGTGATGGGATTTCCATCCGCTACTTCAACGGTAAAGCTTTTCTCTATCTTGGTTCGTGTTTTTGCAAGTAATGGTTAAAATTTGTGTGACACGAAACTCCTATCGGCACCGGTATCAAATAAAATAGAAGCATATTGGTTATTGACGAGAAACGTTCCACTAACAACATCGCTGTTTGCTTGGGCTTGATTGGCGTTTATGTTGAAGATGTTGAAGGCATGCCCACGTGCACCACCCTGATTTGCATTAACCAACCTTGGACAACGATCTCAGAAGTGGTTTGGGTCACCAAACTCGTAGCAAGCGCGCCCATTAGCAATAGCCGATACAGCTCAGTTTGCAGCTGGTGGATTGACTCGGTTTCCTATATTGGCTTGGGCAACAGGAGCTCTAGCTCAGCAAGTATTAGCCACATGTCCATATTTCCCACAACTTGTACATAGACAGCACCGTATGGTCGGGTAATGGTGATACTTGCAGATGTTGCATTGGGGATTGACACCTACATACGTCCTTTTGTCTGGGTTCAGAGCCACTTGAGTAACTTGGGTGATGGGTGCAGCAGGGGTAACGACGACAAAGTTCTTAGTCTTGCACTTTTTATTATGGAAAGAAGGTTCCGGCTTGTCCACTTTGGCCGTTTCAGATGGGGTTGCCTGGTCACTGACCTTCTTCGTACCCTTTCTTGTCAACGTACCCGCCTTCACGTGGTTGTCAGTTAACGTGGCGGCTTGGCGTAGAGCGTCCTCCAGAGTGGCGGGATTTCTTCCTGACACTTTTTCCTAGATGATCATAGGTAGTCCCCTATGTACTTCTCAATGCTCTGAGACAGAGGTGTGACCATGTGTGGCAGCAGGAGACTCAACTCATGGAAACGAGTTGTGTAGACCAAGTTTTCACCACTATGTTGGGTAAGATCCCAAAACTCAGCTTCCAGTTTCTTTATTTCTTTATGAGGATAGAACTCCTCAGTCATCAGCCTCTTCACATCATCCCATGGAAAGGCCATTGCCACATCAACACCTCTATTCGTCTTCTCACCGTTCCCCAAGTGAGCGCCCGTTTTTGGAAGACGCCCGTAGCATAACGGACTCTGAGATTGGCAGGGCAGTTACTGTTGAGGAAAGTGTTTTCATGCCTTCAAACCACAGAAGGAGGCCTTTAGCTCCTTCGGTACCATAGAACTTGATAGGGTTGCACGAGTTAAAGTGCTTGAAAGTGCATTGGGGCGGGTTGGCACCACCGCCACCACCAGTACCACTATCACTATTGTTGTTGTTTGCCTGAGTGAGTTGCTTCACTAGTTGAGTAAGGAGGGCAGCAAGGTCATTGTTGTTGTTGTTGGTCTCGTTGTTACGACGGGGGGTATGCTATAGAAGAAACAACACAAGGGTAAGAATAATCATATTCGGGTTGTATTATGTTGGTAATATAACCATTTGAATACTATGACTTATCAAGGTTATTTAAATTCATGTAGTTTTCGGGAAGACATGCTTTAGGCTATAAGTGAACACTCATTCCAGGAATTCCCAGGAAAGCATAAGAGTCCTTCGGTTGACTTGGATTTATACGAAATATTTTTCTAGACAAAAAACCCAAAATACATGTGTCACCCTTCCATATTGCACATGTTCCCTACTAATTGTTAGAATTCAAAGCCTTGACGAGGTTTAAGGATTTTGATGTTGACATAGGTGGGGGTAAGAAGGATAAGATTCTTAGGATCGAAGTACTAGTAAGTAATCGAACAAGTAAAGCATCACATAGCATGGGTGTCTTATGGTTATAGTCTAGGTTATGGATTTCGAATAACCAAATTCCCTATAACCATGG
This sequence comes from Smallanthus sonchifolius, assembly GCA_023525975.1. NCBI lineage: Eukaryota > Viridiplantae > Streptophyta > Magnoliopsida > Asterales > Asteraceae > Smallanthus > Smallanthus sonchifolius. Next base: position 43,748,851 of record CM042033.1, read on the forward strand.
CTCTGATACCAATCTGTCACACCCCAACCGACGGCGGAATACGTCGGGGTGGACGTGTAGACTGTTCACAAGCACATGATCATACTAAAGTTTCATATTTCATTAAATCAAATTTCATAACAATTGTTTCACCAAAACAAAGACAAACAGAGAACACGGTACTCTAAACAAATTTTAATTTGTTAACTAGGTCTTGCAACTTCCTACGTGATAACTCCTGAATATAACTCTCAATTATTAGCACCTGAAACATGATGAAAACAGAGTCAACTAAAAAGTTGGTGAGAATACATAGGTTTTAGCACAACAAGTGTTATCAAAAGTTGTGTGTACAATTCATATGATACATGGATTAATAAGGCAGTTATGGAAAACCACTATTGTTAAACTAGGGCGCACAATCAAACCTTGTGACTAAAGGGCATAACACAATGGTTATCCTTAAGTGTTTTCTGTAACAATCACCCTAACCTGATGGGTTGGTCAAACTCAACAGATCTATCATTGTATATTGTCGGCTTGTGCAGAGTTAATGATTACACTTGCACTATGGATAAAAAGTATGTAAATGTTGTTTGCACAAATAGTGTTCAAGCATAAGGCACAAATTGCACACATGATCATAATGTTTGAATTGCAATAGTTGCAAATAGTTTGAATGTAATCATGTTTCACCCCAAAGATATAAAAGTGAAAAATGGGCTATGTAAACTCACATTGGGTTTGTAGCCTGAATGCACAAGTACATGTAATTGCATAAGTCGTTTAGCTAACCACAAGGTTAACCTATGTTTGAATAACTTATATGCATCAATGACATGTTCAAAAGATTAATGTGTAAAGAAATTGGACTAGTTTGAATGGTGTGTATTTATTTGTTGTAACAAAACGTTTGTTAATAACGAGATAATATGGTCATTTAATAAAGAAATCATATGTTTGTTAATAAAAGATTGAATATATAAGTGTTATAATATATATATATATATATATATGTTATTGTGTTTACAAATAAACGAATAAGTGGGTATATAATATTTAATTTTAAATAAGTGGATACTTGGGTTAATAAAATGTCTCATTTAATTAGTTAGTTAGATTAACACCTTTATTAATCAAAGCGAACAAATAAGAAATTTATAAGTTGTACAAAATAATTAGGTTAAATAGTTCCTTGAAGAGGTTTCAAATAATTAATTATACGAGTTGTCTTCAATTTAGAAATTTATTAGGTTTTAAATCTCCAAAAGTATAAAATAATTGTTAATATTCGTTAAGTTAATAGTTTGGTTCATAATATACTCTCGAGCCTTGGGGGTTTTATAAAATATTTTTTTATAAAAGAAATTGAGTTGAAAACTAAGCTTTAAAAATGAAATAAAAAATGAAATAGACCACGGGACTCAAACCCGGGTCTGTCCGGAGAAGCAACAGGCGCGCAACCACTAGACCAGGAGGGTCTAGTGTTAAATGGCCGGTCCATTATTTGATAACCCATAGATGAGAATATAGAAATAAAGACTGATGACTACAAAATTCTCTAAGTACAAATGCTGCTGATCTCAGAGTTTGCTGCTGACCGACAAACTGCTGCGGATAAGCTTATCTGTAGCGGATACATGTTCTTCTGCTGAAGAACAAATCTGCAGCGGATAGCCTTATCTGCTGAAGACCAGAGTTGCTGCGGATAGGCTTCTCAGCAGCATCAACACCTGATGCTGCTGATAGGCAAATCATCATCAGCTTTGGATGGTTGTGTCTCGCTGCTGATCAACAACTCTGCTGCTGATAGTTATCCATCCATTGAAGATCAAACATTGCAGCTGACCAGCCATGCAAAAGCAAAAGAAACGATGACCACTGACAACTTTCTGTGTCACACCCCGACCGATGGCGGAATCATCGGGGCGGGACATGTAAGACTGTTCATAGCACATGGTTGACTAAATTGAAATATATTAAAGTCAAATTTGCATTACAATAAATCCAAGTACAAGATCAAATTCAAACAAGAAACATAAACAATTCATAAAATTCTTGAATTATTTTGCTAAGTCCAAATCCTATGTTGAACACGTCTTGAATCAATCTCACATATTGGGGCCTGAAACATGAATAAAATAAAGTCAACTAAAAAGTTGGTGAGTATAACACAGTTGTATATAGATAGCATATAGTTGAAAACAAATCCTTTACATGACATGATAAATAAGGCGTTCATGGGGAGTAACTATTGTGTAACCAAATGTACAATCAAACCTTGTAATTAGCATGCAAAACAAAGTGTATTGTCGGTTTCAATCACCGCGTACCATGGGTGGGTTTGTCAGACTCAATAGATCCATCATTGAAAACCGTCGGCTTGTATAGTTAATGATTGCACATAAGAGCATACAAAGGTTAAACACACCTAGCACTGGGTACAAAGCTCAAATTTTTGCACACATGTATATAAATAGGATTTTTTTTTGCACTTGTGTAGTTTGTGTAAATGTAAATGTGTAATGTGTAATGAGTATAGAGTTCATGTTCCACCCCAAAAGTGTAAAAGAGTAAAAGGGGTAGTGAATACTCACTTGGTATGGAAGTGAAGCTAACAAGGAATATAGATAGCAAAAAGATCCTTGAAAAGCACACTTTAACCTAAATAGTAATATGCATTGAATCACATAGATGTATAAAGTTTAAAAATGAAAGTTGGATTTGTATATAAAACCATTGGTTTGTATTTAAAAAGGATTGAATAAAATATATAAAGTTTGAGGTAAAATATGTTTGAAACAATTTAATTAGGTTTGAATTAAATAAATAAGTGTATAACTATAGTTTATGAAATAATGTCAATATTAATTGTAATTAAGTATAAATAAATAAAACGATTTTGATTTAAAATGTAAAGTAAATAAGTCATCATTATTTATAAATTTTGTAACTTAATTATTTAAAATATCATTTAAGTGTAAGATGATAAATATAAATTTAATTTTTATAAACTTTTCAATAAATTACATTTATGCCAAGATTAAACTTTTAATCTATTTTTAAATACAGAAAACATATTTTTATAAAATCTGAAACATTTACTGATTAAAATATAAAAATTATAATTCTGTTAAAAATTCTGAGTCTAGCACGACCGTGCCTCGGAAGGGCACGATCGTGCTCAAGCCACGGGCGCGACCGCGCTAGTCGGGGCGCGACCGGGTTGATCAATCAGGAGCACAATCTAGACAAGTCATCAGGCACGACCGTGCCTTAGCCCGGCACGGTCGCGTCTATGATTTTTAGACACAACAGAGACTAGCCCAAAGGGCATGACAAGGTCTGGACGGATGACACGACCACGCTGCAAGTCGACACGACCGCGCTAAACGAGGCACGGCCACGCTAGATGATTAGCGCGACCGTGTCTATTCCAAATCAGACACGAATCGAGAGTTTCTTGTATTTTGAACACAGGAATTGTTAGGGCTTTTGATTAATGGGTTATTAAGAGTCTTTTCATATAACTTAATTGTATGGAAATCGAGTTTAAGCATGGGTTCGATTAAATCATTTTTATAAAAATATGATTTCTGATTCTGATCGAATTCTATAATGGAAGCCCAAATTGAATGAGGGCTTTTGATAACGTTACTGAAATGAGTGAGATGGAGAGTATACTTACCCTGAAACGTAACGAATCGATGAAGAACGGCAGAGATGAGTTCCGGCGACGGAGGTAAAGGTTTCCGGTGACTTCGACTGCGATTCCGGCTAGGCCAGAGAGTCCAGAGTCTTGGAGAGAGCCGGGAGATGATAAATCCTCTCTTAATCGGGAGAATTTGGGTTCCAGGAGGAAGACTCGAGTTTTGTTTGAATTGCTTGAGAGAGAATTCGAGATTGATGGAGAAAAACTGAGGCGTTGAGTAATTGAAAATGGTATAACTCGCGTTAAAGGAAAAGAAACGTAATCGGATTTGAAATTCGAACGATTGAGCGTTTTGAAATCACATTTACGTTTCGACTGTTTCGCAGGCGCGACCGTGCTTAGGAACCGGGCGCGATCGTTCCAGGACCAGCCGCGCGATCGTGCCGAGGCACTTGGCGCGACCGTGCTAGAACGAAGCACGACCGTGCTAACTAGGGTTTCTTGATAAATTTTCAACTTTTGTCCTTGACTTTTCAGGTTTTATAAATTTGAAATATATAGTTACTTGTATAGCGTTTATGTGCATATAATCGAGTAAAACTTGCGAACTTGTATAGAATCATTGCATTTTATTTACCGCGGGAAAAATATTGAGACATTGCACGAGTATAGAACTTGAAATTTCATTACATTGAATTGAAATATGAATACTAAAAATCAGAAATGTTACAGTCTCCCCATGTTGAGAGAATTTCGTCCCGAAATTTAGCTAGAGGAAACAACATTAATAGTAAAAAGATGAGGGTACTTGAGCTTCATTGGTCTTCTCGTTCCCAAGTGTACTCAGGACCACGCTTAGACTCCCAACGAACTTTGACGATAGGAATACGACTTCGCTTGAGTTGCTTGACTTCACGATCCATAATTTCCACCGGCTTCTCAACGAAGTGCATCGTTTCATCAATGCGCACGTCGTCAAGCGGTATATGGAGATTTTCATCAGCGAGACACTTCTTTAGATTAGATATATGAAATGTAGGATGCACATTGCCAAGAGATGGAGGTAACTCGAGCTTGTAAGCCACTTTCCCAATCCTTTCAAGGATTTTGAATGGACCAACATAACGAGGTGATAACTTGCCTTTCTTTCCAAAACGGATCACACCCTTCCATGGAGATACCTTAAGAAGAACGAGATCACCGACTTGGAATTCCAAGGGTTTTCGACGCTTGTCGGCATAACTCTTTTGTTGACTCCTTGTTACTCGGATATTGTCACGGATTTGAATAATCTTGTCGGAATTTTCTTGAATTAACTCGGGACCGGTGATTTGTGCTTCACCAATCTCGTTCCAACAGATCGGAGAACGACACTTGCGACCATAGAGAGCTTCGAATGGAGCCATGTTGATACTTGTGTGGTAGCTATTGTTATAAGAAAACTCAATAAGGGATAAATGTGAATCCCAATTGCCACCAAAATCGATTACACAAGCTCTAAGCATGTCTTCAAGAGTTTGGATTGTTCGCTCGGTTTGGCCATCAGTTTGGGGATGGTAAGCCGTGCTCAAATCCAAACGAGTACCAAGAGCAGATTGGAGAGATTGCCAAAATCGAGAAGTGAACCGAGCGTCTCTATCAGATATTATGTTCAAGGGAACACCATGATGGCTCACAATTTCATCAATGTGAATTCGGGAAAGTTTCTCCACTTTGAAGTCTTCACGAATCGGCAAAAAGTGGGCAGATTTGGTGAGTCGATCAATGATCACCCAAATACTATCATAACCACTCGAGGTGCGAGGGAGCTTAGTAATGAAATCCATAGCTAAATTCTCCCATTTCCACACGGGAATTTCCGGTTGTTCAAGCAAACCAGAAGGACGCTGATGTTCGGCTTTGACTTTGGAGCAAGTTAAGCATTTGGCAACATAAAGAGCAATGTCCTTCTTCATACCGGGCCACCAATAAAGCTGACGAAGATCTTGGTACATTTTATCCGCACCAGGATGAATAGAATAACGAGTCTTATGAGCCTCGTTCATGAGAATTGCACGGAGATCATCGCGATCGGGAACCCAAATACGGTTCAAGTAATATAGTAAGCCATTGGGTTTAGATTCAAGAAGAAGTTCAACACCACACGACATTTCTTCATACATGTTACCCTCGGTAATCGAGACGTGTTGAGCTTCCAGGATACGGGTTTGAACATCGGATTGAATACGGGCGCAATGAAGCATAACATGGTCTTTTCGACTCAAAGCATCGGCTACAACATTCGCTTTGCCGGGATGGTAACGAATCTCGCAGTCGTAGTCGTTAAGGAGTTCGACCCAACGTCGTTGCCTCATATTGAGTTCTTTTTGGTTGAAGATATGTTGAAGACTTTTGTGGTCGGTGAATACCACACATTTCGTGCCATATAGGTAGTGTCTCCAAATCTTTAACGCGAATACGACCGCACCCAACTCGAGGTCGTGCGTCGTATAATTCTTTTCATGAATTTTGAGTTGTCTTGATGCATAAGCGATCACTTTGCCTCGTTGCATGAGGACACAACCAAGACCTTGGTTAGAAGCATCACAATAGACAACTAGATCATCATTTCCATCGGGGAGAGTCAAGATGGGAGCATTGCACAACTTTTGCTTAAGAGTTTGGAAAGCTTCTTCTTGCTTCGGTCCCCATTCAAAAGCTTTACCCTTATGGGTCAAGGCGGTAAGAGGGACAGCAATCTTTGAGAAGTTTGAGATGAAACGACGATAATAACCCGCAAGACCAAGGAACGAACGAACTTCGGTAGGAGTCTTCGGGGCATTCCAATTCTTAACCGTTTCAATCTTAGCAGGATCAACATGAATACCCTTGTCGTTGACGATGTGACCAAGAAATTGAACTTCTTTTAACCAAAATTCACATTTGGAGAACTTGGCATATAGTTGTTCTTTCTTTAAAAGGTCCAAAACCAATCTAAGGTGTTCTTCATGGTCGGCTTTAGTCTTGGAATAGATTAAGATATCGTCAATGAAAACGATCACAAATTTATCAAGGTACGGTTTGCACACACGATTCATGAGGTCCATGAAAACTACGGGTGCATTGGTTAATCCAAAAGGCATAACCATGAACTCGTAATGACCATACCTTGTTCGGAAAGCAGTCTTAGGGATGTCATCTTCTTGAACACGGAGCTGATGATAACCAGATCGAAGATCAATCTTCGAGAAACACGTAGAACCTTGAAGTTGATCAAAGAGATCATCGATTCTAGGCAAAGGATAGCGATTCTTGATAGTAAGCTTATTGAGTTCGCGATAGTCAATACACATGCGAAATGATCCATCCTTCTTCTTTACAAATAAGACGGGTGCACCCCACGGTGAATGACTCGGGCGAATGAACCCTTTATCGGAGAGTTCTTGAAGTTGACTTGCGAGCTCTTGCATTTCGGAAGGTGCAAGACGATAAGGAGCTCTAGCAACAGGGTTAGCTCCGGGCATGAGATCAATACGGAACTCGACTTGACGAACGGGAGGAAGACCGGATAAATCTTTAGGAAACACTTCGGGAAAATCTCGAATAATGGGAATGTCTTGGATACTCTTCTCCTTGACATCCTTTTGAACAATATGAGCTAGGAAGGCGATGTACTTCTTTCGCAAGTACTTTTGAGCAGTAGTACAAGACATCAATTTAAGACCCTTGCAAGGCTTTTCACCAAAAACCCTTAAGGTTTCTCCCGAAGGTAGCGGAATTCGGATGCACTTTTCAAAGCAAATAACTTCGGCATGATGATTTGATAGCCAATCCATACCTATGATAATGTCAAAGCTTCCTAGTGGCATTGGAATAAGGTTGATTGGGAATGCATGATCATTAAGTTCTAAAGAGCAATCATAGATAATAGACTCAATTGTAAGGGAGTCACCATTTGCTATTTCAACGGTGAAGGTTTTCTCTAATTGGGATCGTGTCTTTGCAAGTAAAGGCTCAAAATTAAGTGACACAAAACTTTTATCGGCACCGGTATCGAACAAAATGGAGGCATATTGACTATTAACAAGGAACGTACCATTAACCACGTCGTTGTTGGCTTGAGCTTCGTTGGTGTTAATGTTGAAAGCACGCCCACGAGCTCCACCTTGTCTAGTATTTGCGAGCCTTGGACATAGATTATGAAATGATTCGGGTCACCACACTCATAACAAGCACGCCCATTAGCAATGGCGGGAGCACCTTGATTAGCCACTTGAGGTACGGTTTGGTTTGGAGGGTTGACTTGGCCCGTAAGGGCTTTGGTCCTACAAACATTTACCGTATGACCATATCTCCCACAATAAGTACAAAGGCGACATGGGATGTTTTGGGGATGATGATAGTTGCAGGTGGCACAAAGTGGGTAAATTCCACCATATGGCTTTTTGACTGGTGCTTGAACCATAGGTGCAGCTTGGTTCACGGGAACAGCAGGAGTAACCACATCAAAATTTCTAACCTTCCTCTTTCTAGTGTTGCGAGAGGGCTCGGTTGTAGCTTCTTTGGTGTGGTTAGGAGGGGTTACGGTTTCAGCAACTTTCTTAGAACCCTTTTTGGTAAGAGTTCCAGCTTTAATATGATTATCGGTTAGGGTAGCAGACAGGCGGATGGCATCTTCCAAAGTAGCAGGATTTCTACCTAAGACAGTATCTTGAATTTGTCTTGGTAGCCCACCAATGTACTTTTCGATGCAACGAGATAATGGAGTGACCATGTGGGGCACAAGAAGACTCAATTCATGGAACCGAGTTGTGTAAGCCAAGTGTTCCCCACTATCTTGGGCAAGATCCCAAAATTCGGCCTCTAACTTCTTCACTTCATTGCGAGGACAGAACTCCTCGGTCATAAGCCTTTTGACCTCATCCCAAGGTAAGGCCATAGCTACATCAACACCCCTATTCCTTTTCTCCCCATTCCACCATGTAAGTGCCCGCTTTTGAAGGACACTAGTAGAATGACGAACACGGAGGTTGTCGGGACAGTCACTATTGAGAAAGGTATTCTCAATACTTTCGAACCATTGGAGGAGTCCGGTAGCTCCTTCGGTTCCATAAAACTTTAGGGGATTGCACGAATTGAAGTGCTTGAAGGTGCATTGGGATGGATTACCACCATTACCACCATTATTACCACTATTGCTTCCATTGCCATTAGTGGCACCATTGGCTTGGGTGAGTTGTGTCACCAATTGAGTAAGGATAGCAGCAATGTCGGAGTTGGCGTTAGCGGCGGGAGCACGACGAGGAGACATTCTACAGATTTGAAACACAAGACAAGAGAGATTGTAAGAACTTATGAGAATTGCTAGGATTTAATAGAATGAGATAACAAAATAAAAGATAGATAATCATAGTTTGGATTGTACTCAAAAGTGACAAAAATTCACTTGAATACTAAGGCATATTAAGGTTAATTTAAACTCATATAATTTTCAAGGAGACATGCTTTAGCCTATAGGTAAACACTCATCTCGGGAGTTCCCAGGAAAGCATACGGGTCCCTCGGTTGATTGGGATTTATGCGAAATGCTTTCCTAGACAGAAAACCCAAAATACAGGTGTCACCCTTCCAGATTGCACGTGTCCTCAAATAATTTAACAAGTTTAAAAACCTCAACGAAGAAATAAAAATTTTATTTAAAGATTTTTGCTTCAAGAATTTTCCACATGCTTAGAAAGGATAAAGATAGAAAAAGAAGATAAGAATAATAAGAGGTTTAGGCCATAGGAAAGGATGTTATTTATTTAATTATTATTTAAGAATATCCTAATAAGTCATGCATTTCTAACAAAGAAGGTAGCAAATATAATAATAATTAATCATGGTAAGCATGTAGCACATAGCATGTAGCACATAGCACAAAATCATGAAGCATAACATAAGTGGGTGTCCTAAAGTTATAGTCAAGGTCAAGATGTCTAATAACCTAAATCCCTATAACCAAGGCTCTGATACCAATCTGTCACACCCCGACCGATGGCGGAATCATCGGGGCGGGACATGTAAGACTGTTCATAGCACATGGTTGACTAAATTGAAATATATTAAAGTCAAATTTGCATTACAATAAATCCAAGTACAAGATCAAATTCAAACAAGAAACATAAACAATTCATAAAATTCTTGATTTATTTTGCTAAGTCCAAATCCTATGTTGAACACGTCTTGAATCAATCTCACATATTGGGGCCTGAAACATGAATAAAATAAAGTCAACTAAAAAGTTGGTGAGTATAACACAGTTGTATATAGATAGCATATAGTTGAAAACAAATCCTTTACATGACATGATAAATAAGGCGTTCATGGGGAGTAACTATTGTGTAACCAAATGTACAATCAAACCTTGTAACTAGCATGCAAAACAAAGTGTATTGTCGGTTTCAATCACCGCGTACCATGGGTGGGTTTGTCAGACTCAATAGATCCATCATTGAAAACCGTCGGCTTGTATAGTTAATGATTGCACATAAGAGCATACAAAGGTTAAACACACCTAGCACTAGGGCACAAAGCTCAAATTTTTGCACACATGTATGTAAATAGGATTTTTTTTTGCACTTGTGTAGTTTGTGTAAATGTAAATGTGTAATGTGTAATGAGTATAGAGTTCATGTTCCACCCCAAAAGTGTAAAAGAGTAAAAGGGGTTGTGAATACTCACTTGGTATGGAAGTGAAGCTAACAAAGAATATAGATAGCAAAAAGATCCTTGAAAAGCACACTTTAACCTAAATAGTAATATGCATTGAATCACATAGATGTATAAAGTTTAAAAATGAAAGTTGGATTTGTATATAAAACCATTGGTTTGTATTTAAAAAGGATTTAATAAAATATATAAAGTTTGAGGTAAAATATGTTTGAAACAATTTAATTAGGTTTGAATTAAATAAATAAGTGTATAACTATAGTTTATGAAATAATGTCAATATTAATTGTAATTAAGTATAAATAAATAAAACGATTTTGATTTAAAATGTAAAGTAAATAAGTCATCATTATTTATAAATTTTGTAACTTAATTATTTAAAATATCATTTAAGTGTAAGATGATAAATATAAATTTAATTTTTATAAACTTTTCAATAAATTACATTTATGCCAAGATTAAACTTTTAATCTATTTTTAAATACAGAAAACATATTTTTATAAAATCTGAAACATTTACTGATTAAAATATAAAAATTATAATTCTGTTAAAAATTCTGAGTCTAGCACGACCGTGCCTCGGAAGGGCACGATCGTGCTCAAGCCACGGGCGCGACCGCGCTAGTCGGGGCGCGACCGGGTTGATCAATCAGGAGCACAATCTAGACAAGTCATCAGGCACGACCGTGCCTTAGCCCGGCACGGTCGCGTCTATGATTTTTAGACACAACAGAGACTAGCCCAAAGGGCATGACAAGGTCTGGACGGATGACACGACCGCGCTGCTAGTCGACACGACCGCGCTAAACGAGGCACGGCCGCGCTAGATGATTAGCGCGACCGTGTCTATTCCAAATCAGACACGAATCGAGAGTTTCTTGTATTTTGAACACAGGAATTGTTAGGGCTTTTGATTAATGGGTTATTAAGAGTCTTTTCATATAACTTAATTGTATGGAAATCGAGTTTAAGCATGGGTTCGATTAAATCATTTTTATTAAAATATGATTTCTGATTCTGATCGAATTCTATAATGGAAGCCCAAATTGAATGAGGGCTTTTGATAACGTCACTGAAATGAGTGAGATGGAGAGTATACTTACCCTGAAACGTAACGAATCGATGAAGAACGGCAGAGATGAGTTCCGGCGATGGAGGTAAAGGTTTCCGGTGACTTCGACTGCGATTCCGGCTATGCCAGAGAGTCCAGAGTCTTGGAGAGAGCCGGGAGATGATAAATCCTCTCTTAATCGGGAGAATTTGGGTTCCAGGAGGAAAACTCGAGTTTTGTTTGAATTGCTTGAGAGAGAATTCGAGATTGATGGAGAAAAACTGAGGCGTTGAGTAATTGAAAATGGTATAACTCGCGTTAAAGGAAAAGAAACGTAATCGGATTTGAAATTCGAACGATTGAGCGTTTTGAAATCACATTTACGTTTCGACTGTTTCGCAGGCGCGACCGTGCCAAGATTGGCGCGACCGTGCTTAGGAACCGGGCGCGATCGTTCCAGGACCAGCCGCGCGATCGTGCCGAGGCACTTGGCGCGACCGTGCTAGAACGAAGCACGACCGTGCTAACTAGGGTTTCTTGATAAATTTTCAACTTTAGTCCTTGACTTTTCAGGTTTTATAAATTTGAAATATATAGTTACTTGTATAGCGTTTATGTGCATATAATCGAGTAAAACTTGCGAACTTGTATAGAATCATTGCATTTTATTTACCGCGGGAAAAATATTGAGACATTGCACGAGTATAGAACTTGAAATTTCATTACATTGAATTGAAATATGAATACTAAAAATCAGAAATGTTACATGTTACACCATTGACACACTCCACGGAGAAAGAATGTCACTGGTGCAGACAAAAAAGCACTACAACGCTCTTCTCCAAGCATGCAAGCAATAATGTCCAAGAAGACGTTTGAGAAAAGTTAACTAGCAAAGTTATTATTATTGTATGTACATGTAGAATAGCTTCAATACAAGATTAATGGTTTGTGGTAGATCTGATCCTTAGAATCAAGGGTCTGTCTTGATTCTAAGTTACTATATAAGTAGTACTTAGAGTCAGCGTTCCTTAGTGCTTTTCTTATAGTTTTCTCTGTAATATTGTAACCATTGAAGCTTAATACAAATTGCATTTGTCAGTACTTTTTGTGTTTACTTGTTTACTTTGATTAAGTTGTGATTGTTTCCGCCAATCTCTACTGGAATAGAACCATCTTGTATTTACCGATCCTACAAGTGGTATCAGAGCTTTGGCTCACAGATTAAACAAACTCACACTTGTTTAATCATTCTTCGATTCTATTCTAAACTATCTCTTTGTTAAAGTCTCTCACTATCAGCAAATCAAACAAAATGGCTCAAAACAATGGATTTGAAGATATCAGAAGCATCAACAGGCCACCAAGACTGGTGTCTGGGGAAGACTACGATATGTGGAAGAACAGAATAGAAAGCTTCTTCTGCTATCAGGAATATGGGATGTGGAAATCCATTAAAGATGGACCATACATGCCCATGGTGTCCTCAACTGATTCCGGAGGTACACTGGTTCCCAAAGAACCCTCCAAGTACTCTGATGAAGACATCAAGAAAATGGAGGTAGACTTCAAAGCCTTGGGAGCCATCCAGCTGTGCTTATCAAATGAAGTTTTTCATAACTTCAGATCTTATAAAACTGCAAAGAAGCTATGGGAGGCTCTTGAAAAAATGTTTGTTGGTTCAGAAGAAGTCAAAGAAAACAGAAGAGACATTCTGAAGCAGCAGTATGAAAACTTCGTCCGGAAGGAAGGTGAGTATCTAACGGTTTTATATAACAGATTTACCTATCTTGTAGGTGAGCTGCAGTGCTCAAAGGTGAAGCTGGAGAATGAAGATATTCTTAAGAAGTTCATCAGGTCTCTACCGAGCTGTTGGACACTTTACACAGTGTCCATCAGAAGAACTGAGAATCTGAAGACTCTCCAGTTGACTGAGGTCTTTGGAATGCTAAAAACTATGAGCTAGCGATGATTCAGGCAAAAGAAAGAAGCTCAAGCTACCAAACAGCCTCAACATCCACCACCACCTCCTCTACCCTCCATTCTGACCAATCAGGTCCTAGTTCAAGAAACTATTATCCTCCCATCATCACTCATCCCCAAACTCCAACCTCTCAAATAAACACATCACCATTTCTCATAGAAGCCCCTCCTCAAACCTCAACCTCTACTGCTTTTGTTTATGAAAACTCAAGCAACATGTCCTTTATCAAGGAGGATCTGGAATGCTTCCATCCAGATGACTTAGAAGAAATGGACATACATCACTCGTATGCCATGCTATCTATAAGAGCAAAAAGGTTCTACTCTGGAACCGAAAGACCCATTCCAAGTAACAACTCGAACACCAGAGTTGTCTTGGATAAAAGCAAACTAAGATGTTACAACTGTAACCAACTGGGTCATTTTGCTTGAGAATGCAAGGCACCTAGGGCAAACCCAACAGCTCCTCATCCAAGACAAGCTCACTAAGCCCAACCAAGACAACAACAACAACAAGCTACTCCTCCAGCTCAAACTGCAGCTTGTGCAGCTGTTGGAACATCTGACTTTGACTGGAGCTTCCAGTATGAAGATCTGTCTGCTAACAACCAAGCTCTTATGGCAGACACAACTGAGATACCGCCTCAGGTATATGAACATCTCTGTTCCCAAGCTTGTATTGATAAGGTGTTAGGCTACAGAAAGCATAATCAAAACCTTATATATCAAAATGAAGAGTTTCATCAAATGAAATCTAAATTCACAAAAGTAGAAAACAGTTATAAAGAAAAATTTAACTGCCTAAAGAAAGAGATTTCATTACTAAAACATGAACAAACCAATCTTGAAATTCAGATTGATGATCTACTGGCTAGATTAAAATATACCAGAGCAGAATTGGCAGAACAGAAAGTTCATGTTGATAAATATGAATTTGCATCTAAAAAGCTGCAAAGACTTTTGGATGCTCAAATTCATGACAAGGTAAAAACTGGTCTGGGGTATCATGCTGAACAATATCAAGCCGTTGCACCTCCTACTGACTACGTTGCCATCCATGAACCAAGCTTCAATCTCTCAAATCTTGAAAAGGACAACTGAGATCTTGATCCTTCAAGACATGAACCACTGGTGCAAGAATGCACTACCTTGTCAGAATCTGAGTCAACTTGCTCAGAATCCACTAAAACTAAGGAGGCCTCATCACCAGTACCAGAACCACCTGCTCTTAAAGTCATTCAAACAAGTGCTCCTGTCCCTTTACCTGCTGTTCCGGTTCCTATGCCTTTCAACCAAATCAAAATCAGCTATCCTCCAGAAGGAAGAAAGCTAAATGTTGAAAAGGGGCAGTCTTCAACCTCAAACAAATCAAAGCCTCAAAGAAAGGTGTTTGACATATGTCATGCGCCTGGAGAAAGAATTCCATATGTTCAAAAGACATTGTAAGAAGCCACCTTTGAGCACAACAAAGCTCACCCCTGGAACTTTAAAGACCTATTCAAAAAAAAGGACTATGTTTACCTTTCAAGGGACAAACTGGCCAAATCATGCTTTGTCTGTGGAAAATACAACCACTGCCAGCACCTGCTTCTACTACCTTCAGCAGCAAAGAAACCTCAAACAACATGCTTTTGAGAAGACACACAAGAACAGAAAGGTAAGAAGTTCTGAAGCCAAGGCAACTCATTTCAGAAACTCTATTTCCCCACCAAGGAAGCAGGGGCCAAAGCCTCAACAATCTTGCATCATCTGTGGTGAATCAGACCAATTTGCTGCAAATTGTGATTTTAATCCCTTCAACCAGATCCTTCATCAAGCCCCTCCTAAACAAAATCCCATCAGCATGAGAATTTCTACAGAGAAGTCCTCCGTCAACAAGGCAAAGAAGGATAAACACACATTGGTTATGGAACCATAAGCAGCTAGCAAAAATGTTGGTAATCAAGCCAAGCCCAAGAAACAAAAGGACAAGCCTTCAGCAACAACCAAGTCTGCTGCTGCTCAAGCAAAACCATCAGCAGCAACAAAATCGGCTGCTGATAAGCCAAAGTCATCAACAGCAAAATCTGCTGCTGATAAAGCAAATTCATCTGCAGCCAAAGCAACATCAGCTGCTGATAGAGCAAAGAGAACTGGAAAACCATCTCCTCAGCAATGGAAAGCCAAGATCCAAGATTCTATCCCTTCAATAATCATCATTGGCTCTGTTGAATGCACTGTAACATTTCCAATTTTTCACCTTGTACTTGTACCGTTGGATTTCATAAAGTATCAATAAAACTAGCACCTTAGCAATCATTTTGTTGACCAAGTATATCTTATATCATTATGACCACACGTATTCATAAAATGCTTCTTATATGCCCAATATCACAAGTTATCATTTTATGTGCAACGGTTTGCTTACAACGTCATTTTACGTGAAATTTTCGTATCTGGTGGTTCAAATTTTAAAACCAATAGACCGGGATGCCCTACTATATATCTTAGCTAGCCTAAATAATTATCTAACAAAGTGTTCTAGCCCATGATTTATCTTCATAGGTCTCTTTTATCCTAAGTTACAAAATGTAAATTTTTATGTCACATTTCAAGTGTTATGTTGCAAAATACTTATCCTAGACCCTAGCCATGACTAATTTTCGATTATGAACCATTATAAAACCTTCCTATGACTGTTTTAGTCAACCACCAGCTATAACCAAGTGTCAAAAATCGAGTTAAAGGCCAGCCCCACTTTCCTTTTTGGCTCCTACCTTCCGATCGCAAGTAACAGCAACCATTTTTTTTCCTTTTTTTCATTTAGCCTCCGACTCACCCTCTAGCCCTTATTCTAACTTGTTCCCTACTCCATAAGACACCTATAAATACTCCCACCCCCTCTCCCTTTCACTCGCACTACTCCTCTTGCTCTCATCTACAATCAAGTAAGGAGTTCTACCTCTTTTTCGTGTTTTCTTTCTCTGGTCGCGTAGAGTAGCAATCACACAACACCATCACGATTTTCTTCTAGTACTAGCCCTTAAACTCTGGTACTTAGTCCCTCTAAGGTGTTCTTGAAGTGCTTCCTCTTGCAAACCGCTTGAACGCCTTGATTATGTAGCATGAACATCAACCTTGAAGTGATTCTTCGTTACAAGAACCCGCTTGGTTTGAATGTCCATCTCGAAATCGACTAAGAACAGGGGTAGGAAATGAAAACACATCACTAAGATGTGGTATTGATTGCCTACAATCTTTTACCTTACCCTCATATGGCAACAAATGGTTTAGAATTCGTTAAAACCTTCTAAAACATAATCTGGGTTTCTTGTAAGGCCCCTTTTCCCAGGTAACCTCACTTGTTGGATTTACTCATAAACATAGTCATAATCACTGAGCTTAAATTTAAAACATTTGAATTCATTCATTACATAACGTAACATGACATGACATAACAGCGGAAGTCTTTTAAAATTAAGTACATAACATTTGTCTTAACATTTATAAATATGGGATGTCAGTCTTGTGCCGGGTATCCTTACGCCTTCGCACGACCCTTCCTTTCTGTACCTGAAATGTATACTAAAAGTCAGCTAACGCTGGTGAGTTCTAGTTTAAAACTATTAAGTATGATCATTCTTTTCTTTATAAGTATACATAATTATATACATACATTTCTACAAATATGTATTCATAGTTTTTACTTTTCTTTCTTCATTCTTATGGGATTACATAGGTATGTATTCACCTTTTCTTTCTTTATTCTTATGTGACTACATAGATATGTATTCACCTTTTCTTTCCTTTACATTAATTGGTCATACACATAAGGGTGAAAAACCTGTCTTTTACTGCGTATATCACAA
This sequence comes from Smallanthus sonchifolius, assembly GCA_023525975.1. Classification (NCBI taxonomy): domain Eukaryota; kingdom Viridiplantae; phylum Streptophyta; class Magnoliopsida; order Asterales; family Asteraceae; genus Smallanthus; species Smallanthus sonchifolius. The sequence goes on from CM042033.1 coordinate 43,766,054, forward strand.
AGACATACGCCCTTAAGCTACCGTCGTAGCCCTTTTACTCGTCCGGTCCTAGAAACCGTCCGCCTTAACTTTTCCGTCTGGCCAACCTTCGGCCGTCCGCCTTAACCGTCCTACCGTCGTAGTCCTTCATATTCTCCCGTCTGCCATAAGGCATCCGTTTTCCACGTGAACTATTGTTTATGCAACCGTTATACTATTTTAGCATTTACTTCGACCGCCCTTTTATGCTTTTTTTACGTCCTAGCTTGCGAAGGAACGTATCTTTCCCGGTAGCAAAATAGTCACGTCGTCGTCCATCTACAGAAGTAGCCGTTAGCTTCGTTTCCGTCCATAACGTATACATACATTCATAACATGCAATATAAATAATTATAAAGAAAGATTTCATTTATTTACGTTATGCCATTCTTGCCTTCATTCTTTGTAAACATACGTTTCATTCTTTGTTTATAATTCATTCTCATATATATATAAAATATATATTAGTACCTCACGTATGATCACATTAGCATTCATATCATTTATTCATTTAGTGTATACATTTTAGCCCCAAAACATTTAATGAGGTTTGCACATAACATAGAAGGGGGCACATAGAACTCACCTGATGAGTAGTTTCTAAGATACACTTAGCTGGTTACTGAGCGTCAATAATGTCACTCAGAATCTGTATAATAAAGTCATACACATAAGGTAGTGTTCCTAGATAACACTAGACATTACTATGCTTGAACCTAGTAGTTTCGATGCATTTGCTTATGTCGAAAGTTGATAGTTTCGATAGGTTGCTTATGTCGAAACTTGGTAGTTTCGATAGGTTGCTTATGTCGAAACTTGGTAGTTTCGATAGGTTGCTTATGTCAAAACTTCGTAGTTTCGATAGGTTGCTTATGTCGAAACTTGGTAGTTTCGATAGGTTGCTTATGTCGAAACTTGGTAGTTTCGATAGGTTGTTTATGTCGAAACTTGGTAGTTTCGATACGTAACTTAGGTGTAATCTTAGCTTCGGATCGTGGGCTCATATCGAAACTGAGTAGTTTCGATGGGTCTAAACATATCGAAACTGAGTAGTTTCGATGGGTCTACACATATCGAAACTAAGTAGTTTCGATGGGTCTGCACATATCGAAACTAAGTAGTTTCGATGGGTCTGCATATATCGTCTTCCCCAAAAATCTGAAGTTTTTGCATGCGAGTCTGATCGAGTCAATATCTCAATTTTCTTAGATCAAAACGTTCGGTTTTCATTCTAGATGCTATACCTAAGCTCATTTTCAAGTTTCATCCGCAAAATCGTTACCTTTTTAGCCAAAACCCGAAAATCCTAAAAAATCATAAAAACTCAGATTATGATCGGACGCTTACCTGGATTGGATTTCTGATTCGGAGGAGATGATCACGAGCACAGCAGCAACGTTCTCCTGAATTCCCGAGTCGATCCGTCACTTTCTCTCTCTAGACCCGAGCTCTCTTCTCTCTCTCTAGAACTTGTTAATGGTAGAAATGAAAGGTTTGGAGCAGCCCTTGCCCTATATACTTGGGCTTCCTTCGGCCCGTTGGAGCCGAGCCAAAGCCCATCTGTTTTCCTTTCGCCATTTAAAAATTATAAATTTCGATCGTGTCATTATTTATTTATTACCAGTTTCGGGATGTTACAAGTCTACCCCCCTTAGAAAGGTTTCGTCCTCGAAACCAATTATACGTTAAACAACTGAGGGTATAGTTCCTGCATCTCGTCTTCTTTCTCCCATGTAGATTCCGATCCCTTTCTGTGCTTCCATTGAACTTTGACCAATGGGATTGACTTGTTGCGTAGTCGCTTCTCAGATCGGTCAAGGATGGCTATTGGTTCCTCGACATAATTCAGACTGTTATCCACCTCGATCTCATCGTAAGGTATGTGAGCTGTGTCGTCAGCTAGGCATTTGCGTAAGTGTGACACGTGGAACGTAGGGTGTATTCCACTAAGCTCAACGGGTAGGTCGACTCTGTAAGCAACTTGACCCACTCTCGCTAGAATCTTAAAGGGTCCGACAAACCTTGGACTTAGTTTGCCACGCTTTCTGAATCAGATGATTCCTTTCCATGGTGATACCTTTAACAGTACCACGTCCCCTACTTGAAACTCTAACTCCCTTCTTCTCTTATCCGCGTATGATTTCAGTCTGTCTTTTGCGGCTTTCATTCGAGCCTTGATTTGATCAAATTTCTCGGAAGTAGCTTTGACCACTTCGAGACTTGCAAAATCCTTCTGTCCAATTTCTCCCCAACAAACCGGGGTCCTACATTTCCTCCCATACAACATTTCAAATGGCGGCATGCCAATAGTCGTGTGATAGCTGTTGTTATATGAGAATTCTGCCAATGGTAGATGGCTGTCCCAGCTCCCACCGAAGTCAATGATACAGGCCCGGAGCATGTCCTCCAAGGTCTGAATAGTCCTTTCCGATTGTCCATCGGTTTGGGGGTGGTAAGCGGTACTGATGTTCTGTCTAGTGCCCATTGCTTCGTTGAATTTCTTCCAAAACCTTGACGTGAATCTAGTATCCCTGTCGGACACAATCGACAGCGGCATACCATGTCTGCTCACAACTTCCTTGATAAATATTTCTGCTAGTCTTTCTGACGAGGAAGTCTCACGTATTGGCAAGAAGTGAGCACTTTTCGTCAAGCGGTCGACGATCACCCAAATGGTATCATTGCCTTTAGCTGTTCGCGGTAGCTTGGTAATGAAGTCCATCGTGATCTCCTCCCACTTCCATTCCGGTATTAGTAGAGGTTGCATTTTACCGCATGGTTTCTGGTGCTCGGCCTTAACTAGCGAACACGTTAGGCACTTGCTCACGTATTCTGTCACATCATTCTTCATGCCAGGCCACCAGTATTCTTTCTTCAAGTCTTGATACATTTTGTTTGTCCCGGGGTGGATAGAATAGCGAGACTTATGGGCCTCATCGAGTATTTTGGCTCTAAGCTCGCCAATCTTAGGTATCCACATTCGTCCAAACCTAGTTCGTACACCGTATGCATTTGCATCCAAATTCCCTTGTTGTCCTACTATTCTTTTCCATTTTATATTTCCTTCTAATAGTGCTTCGTCTTGTGCCTTTGATATTTCACTCATCAAATCTGGTGTTATAATCAGCTGACACGCTTTGATCTGTATAGGTTCCGATTCTTCCTTTCTACTTAAAGCGTCAGCCACCACGTTTGCTTTGCCTGGATGGTACAATATCTCACAGTCATAGTCCTTCAGTAGCTCTAACCACTTCCTTTGCCTCATGTTTAATTCCTTTTGCCCGAAAAAGTACTTCAGGCTTGTGTGTCCATACAGATAGTGCCTCCATATTTTCAACGCGAAAACTACTGCTGCTAACTCTAAATCGTGTGTTGGGTAATTAACCTCGTGAATCTTTAGTTTCCGCGATGCGTAAGCAATTACCTTTCCTCGTTGCATAAGTACGCACCCCAAACCCTGCCCCGAAGCGTCAGAATAGACTACCAAGTCTTCATTTCCCTCAGGTAGAGTTAAGACTGGAGCTTGGGTTAATCATGACTTAAGTTCTTCAAACGCGTTGTTTTGGGTTTGACCCCATTCATACTTCACTTCCTTCCATGTCAACTTAGTAAGTGGCAAGGCTATTCTTGAAAAATCTTGAATGAATCTTCGATAGTAGCCTGCCAATCCTAGAAAACTTTGTATCTCTGTTGGTGTCTTTGGGACGTTCCATTCCTTTACTGTCTTGATCTTTGTAGGATCCACCATGATGCCGTTTGGGTTTATCACATGACCTAGGAATTGGACTTCCCTAAGCCAGAACGCACATTTAGAGAATTTTGCGTACAACTTTTCCTGCTTTAGCACCTCTAGAACTTCTCTTAGGTGATAGTGGTGATCACCCTCGCTTTTCAAATATACCAGTATGTCGTCTATAAAAACTATCACTGATCGATCCAACATTGGTCGACATACTCTATTCATCAAATCCATGAACGCTGCTGGTGCGTTAGTCAATCCGAAGGACATCACGAGAAACTCATAATGCCCATAACGCGTGCGAAACGCGGTCTTTGGTACGTCTTCCTCTCTTACTTTCAACTGATGGTAACCCGACCTAAGATCGATCTTTGAGAACCAACTCGCACCTTGCAGTTGATTAAAAAGGTCATTTATTCTAGGCAGCAGGTATTTGTTCTTTACTGTTCTCTTGTTCAGTTCACGGTAGTCAATGCACATGCGCATGCTGCCGTCTTTCTTGTTTACAAATAGTACCGGAGCGCCCCATGGTGAGATGCTCGGCCTAATAAAACCTTTTTCTGTTAGTTCCTCTAGTTGTGACATTAATTCTTTCATTTCTGACGGCGCCAATCGGTAGGGGGCTTTGGCAACGGGCTCGGCTCCTGGCAATAAGTCAATCTGAAATTCTATTTCCCGATCGGGTGGTAACCCAGGTAGATCCTCAGGGAATACTTCTGGAAAGTTGCACACCATGGGTACTTTCTTGAGTTCATTCATTTTCATTCTATCATCAATAACATATGCCAAATAAGCTTCACAACCGCGCCTCATGTAACTTTCGGCCTTGATCATCGAGATGATGTTCGGCATCATGCAATTCCAATCCCCATAAACCATAATTGGACTGCCGCTAGGAGCTTTGAGGTGTATCCTCTTACGTTTACATACGATTTGAGCTTCGTTGGCAGCTAGCCAATCCATACCCAATACTATATCAAATCCTCCTAAGGTAAGAAGGAATAATCTAGAAGGGAACTTATGACCCTCTATTTCTATGATGCAATCCTCTGTTACTTGAAATACTATCGAATTTTTACCCACGGCAGTTTGTACGCTAAAGGCCTTTACTATGGTGTTGATAGTGCAATCCAGTTTACGACTAAATGCATTTGATATGAAGCTTTTACTAGCACCAGAGTCAAATAAAATAGCAGCATTTTCATCATTTACTAGAAACGTACCTAACACAACATCAGGGTTTCCTCTTGCTTCTTCCTCAGTCAGTGCATAGGCTCGAGTCCTAGCCTGCGGCTGTTCCTTTTCCCTCTCTTTTCCCGAACCAGATTGGCCGGCCTTCCTGCAGTTCTTTGTCAGATGTCCAAACAATCCACATACTTGACACTTGACGTTTCTTACACATTCTCGAGAGAAGTGCCCCGGCTTCCCGCACTTATAGCATGTGGTGGTGCCGATTCTACATTCGCCAAGATGTTGCCTTCCACATTTCTTGCATGTTTCATATTCATCCGACCTTGGCTTCTTAGTTTCGGTTGTTACGTTCCCTTTTTCGGTGCCTCTAGACGGGTTCTCCCACTTTCTCCTTTTGGTCTCTGTTGGTGGGTCCTCATTGGCATAATCGTCATAGACGATTCCGCTCAGATTCACTACCGACTCGAAGGTCGAGGGTAGGTTGGCTTTCACGTGGACACGGACCCTTTGAGGTAGGCCCTTCACATAATACTTGATCATTCGCTTCTCTGTCTCCACCAGGTGGGGTACCAGTTGAGCTAGCTCATTGAACCTAGAAGTATAATGGCGGTGTGTCTTGTTGCCAGCCTTAAAGTTTAGGAATTCATTTTCCACTCGATCAATTTCATTCTGGGGGTAGAACTTCTGAATTATTAGCTTCTTTAGGTCTTCCCATGTCATTCTTGCAAGAGCGTTTGGGGACTTTGTCTGCTGGATGTTCCTCCACCAACCTAGTGCATCATTGGTGAAAGAATGAGCAACATATTTAACCACCTGGTCCAGTCGACATTCGCTGATGTTGATTACATCGTTCATCCTCTCAATCCATTCGAGTGTTGCCACTGAATCCTTGCTACCATCAAACTTGGGTGGGTCTCCATCCTTGAAACCTTTGTAAGTACACCCACGATTGCTTGATGCCACTCTTACTTCATCCCCGTCACTGTCATAAATTTTCTCTTCATTGTTCCCTTCATCCTCTTCTTTGCTTTTCTTTAGTGCCTCAGATAGTAGGTCAGGCAATATGTTCTTCAGAGTGTGCACAACTTCACGGGCTATAGCATCCCTGACTTCGGGTTCCAACTGTATAGGCCCTGGATTGTCGTCCCTAGTTGGGGTCACTTCTGTTTCGTGCACACTTTCGGTGTGTTCTGCGTGCACACTCTCTTCTTCTTCAAATCTTTGGTTCAACGGAGGTCTACCTACTCGGCCAGTGCGACCGCCTCGGCGTCCTGTCCTTCATCCACCAACCATAGTTCTTAGTTTCCAGATAGTTATAAGGGGAATACATCAATGTCATTTCTTCAGATCATAGTTTGGAACAGTACGAGCAAGGTAAATTATTAATTACAGTGACCGGTTTAGGATTACTAATTTACATTGCTTTTCAGGTTCAAAACTCTTCAAGTCGGTTGTGACATTGACATCTATTTTTTTCTAAGTTAAGGTATCTATTCTTATCCAAGTGCATTAACTTCAATACTTACTTATCGTGCTAGCGTTGGCGTTGGTTACCCATGACTGACATCCGTGCGTTGGTCCCATAATCAGTTTGAGTCCAGACATTTAGGGATGTCTGAATCTCTCAAACTATTGCTCTGATACCAACTTGTAAGGCCCCTTTTCCTGGGTAACCTCACTAGTTGGATTTACTCATAAACATAGTCATAATCACTGAGCTTAAATTTAAAACATTCGAATTCATTCATTACATAACGTAACATGACATGACATAACAGCGGAAGTCTTTTAAAATTAAGTACATAACATTTGTCTTAACATTTATAAATATGGGATGTCAGTCTTGTGCCGGGTATCCTTCACGCCTTCGCACGACCCTTCCTTTCTATACCTGAAATGTATACTAAAAGTCAGCTAACGTTGGTGAGTTCTAGTTTAAAACTATTAAGTATGATCATTCTTTTCTTTATAAGTATACATAATTATATACATACATTTCTACAAATACGTATTCATAGTTTTTACTTTACTTTCTTCATTTTTATGTGATTACATAGGTATGTATTCACCTTTTCTTTCTTTATTCTTATGTGACTACATAGATATGCATTCACCTTTTCTTTCCTTTACATTCATTGGTCATACACATAAGGGTGATCAACCCGTCTTTTACTGCGTATATCACAAAGACATACGCCCTTAAGCTACCGTCGTAGCCCTTTTACTCGTCCGGTCCTAGAAACCATCCGCCTTAACTTTTCCGTCCGGCCAACCTTCGGCCGTCCGCCTTAACCGTCCTACCGTCGTAGTCCGTCATATTCGCTCGTCTGCCATAAGGCATCCGTTTCCCATGCGAACTATTGTTTATGCAACCGTTATACTATTTTAGAATTTACTTCGACCGCCCTTTTAAACTTTTTGTACGTCCTAGCTTGCGAAGGAACGTATCTTTCCCGGTTGCAAAATAGTCACGTGGTCGTCCGTCTACAGAAGTAGCCGTTAGCGTCGTTTCCGTCCATAACGTATACATACATTCATAACATGCAATATAAATAATTATAAAGCAACATTTCATTTATTTACGTTATGCCATTCTTGCCTTCATTCTTTGTAAACATACGTTTCATTCTTTGTTTATAATTCATTCTCATATATATATAAAATATATATTAGTACATCACATATGATCACATTAGCATTCATATCATTTATTCATTTAGTGTATACATTTCAGCCCCAAAACATTTAATGAGGTTTGCACATAACATAGAAGGGGGCACATAGAACTCACCTGATGAGTAGTTTCTGAGATACACTTAGCTGGTTACTGAGCGTCACTAATGTCACTCACAATATGTATAATAAAGTCATACACGTAAGGTAGTGTTCCTAGATAACACTAGACATTACTATGCTTGAACCTAGTAGTTTCGATGGATTTGCTTATGTCGAAACATGGTACTTTCGATAGGTTGCTTATGTCGAAACTTGGTAGTTTCGATAGGTTGCTTATGTCGAAACTTGGTAGTTTCGATAGGTTGCTTATGTCGAAACTTGGTAGTTTCGATAGGTTGCTTATGTCGAAACTTGGTAGTTTCGATAGGTTGCTTATGTCGAAACTTGGTAGTTTCGATAGGTTGCTTATGTCGAAACTTGGTAGTTTCGATAGGTTGCTTATGTCGAAACTTGGTAGTTTCGATAGGTTGCTTATGTCGAAACTTGGTAGTTTCGATAAGTACCTTAGGTGTAATCTTAGCTTTGGATCGTGGGCTCATATCGAAACTGAGTAGTTTCGATGGGTCTACACATATCGAAACTAAGTAGTTTCGATGGGTCTGCACATATCGAAACTAAGTAGTTTCGATGGGTCTGCATATATCGTCTTCCCCAAAAATCTGAAGTTTTTGCATGCGAGTCTGATCGAGTCAATATCTCAATTTTCTTAGATCAAAACGTTCGGTTTTCATTCTAGATGCTATACCTAAGCTCATTTTCAAGTTTCATCCGCAAAATCGTTACCTTTTTAGCCAAAACCCGAAAATCCTAAAAAAATCATAAAAACTCAGATTATGATCGGACGCTTACCTGGATTGGATTTCCGATTCGGAGGAGATGTACACGAGCACAGCAGCAACGTTCTCCTGAATTCCCGAGTCGATCCATCACTTTCTCTCTCTAGACCCGAGCTCTCTTCTCTCTCTCTAGAACTTGTTAATGGTAGAAATGAAAGGTTTGGAGCAGCCCTTGCCCTTATATACTTGGGCTTCCTTCGGCCCGTTGGAGCCGAGCCCAAGCCCATCTGTTTTCCTTTCGCCATTTAAAAATTATACATTTCGATCGTGTCATTATTTATTTATTACCAGTTTTGGGATGTTACATTTCTGGCAGATTATTTGGCTCTCGCGAAAGACGTCATAACTTGAGCCTACGACCTCCTTAATACATGATTCTTCTTTTGAGAGTTTCATAATGATTTCCTTTACAATCTTTCTGTTGATAACTTTTGCCAATTCGTGGATTTGGGTTCGTAAACAGCCCTCACAAGGCACAAACATCAGAATGTTTTAGATTCTGACCTTCGAATGCAAATCCTCCTGTTGGCCGATTTTTATTAAAACAATACCTAGGTTTTTATTAATGAATACTCTTTATAAACATAATACTTTATTTCCATAAGAGGATTCGACCTAATACACCCATTTGGGTACCTTTTTACATCCCTAAAGATTATGCACGAATACTGGAAATCTGAGTCTATTCTTGTGTCCTTATTTTTGATGATTAAACATACCAAAAATAGGATTTTTGCTAAGACAACTTCAAGAATTTATAATCATGATGTATTTAACAAATTCATATTTTTGGAATCACGAAATTTCATGGTTTAATCCGCTCACAAAGTCGTTTTTGTTTCAAAACCCCAATTTCCAGCAGCACTGCCCTAACTTCACGCCTTCATAACTTTTTCATTCCTAAACTAATGAAGGTGTTAGCCTAAAACCTACTACTTTGAGTACACTTTCCAACCATATAAGGTTTGTAACCTAACTCGTCCGTTTCAACCATCAAAAGTGCCGCACGAAATCAGTACGCAAGGTTGTTAATATTTATCTTGTGTGGTCTTTTAACGAAACCTTCTAGTGATTCCTTAAAACAATTTTTCCAACGATTGTGAGCCCTTAGCTACTATTTTAAATTGTTTTCTTAACATCCTTAGGTTTCCATGATTTCACATACCATCCATGGGATTCTTCCCTCACGAACACTCGGTTTTCAAACCCGTAATATACGATTAGTTAGTAGTAACACCTCATGATTCAATTCAACATTTTAGGTCATCCTTAGGCGGTCAAGGCTATTCAAATTCTTTTGTTCAAGAACTTTAGTATCATGAATATCAAGGTGAGTTTACAGAGCCCCCTTTTTCCTTTTGTACATTTTTGGGGTGAAACATGATTACATTCAAACACTATTTGCGATTACACACGTACAATTCTACAATATGATTATATGTGTTTATTTGTGCTTTTTGCTTGAATGCAGATTGTTAAGGCTACATTTACATGATATACACGTGCAAACACCAATACATTAATTCAGGCTAACATGTGTTGTTATGCCCTACATTAGGATAACATGTGTTGTTATGCCCTACATTTACATTAGGATAACATGTGTTGTTATGCCCTACATTAGGATAACATGTCTTGTTATGCCCTTCAATTACAAAGTTTCATTTGTGCAACTAGCTTAACTTAGATTCTCCATAAATGCTTTATAAACCATGCATCATATGAATTGTACATAAAACATTTGAACTTTACTCGTGGTGTCAAAACCTATGTATGCTCACCAACTATTTATAGTTGACCCTCTCATTTTATCATGTTTCAGGTACAGATGTTTGAGTTAAGATTCAAGCTACTTCACTTAGGGTTGAGGACCTAGTCTTAAATTTTAATATGGAGATTCGTGTTTTCTTTAATTCTTGTAAATGATGTAATTGATTACTTGAGTTATGAAATGAAACTTATTGTTTAATTATTACAACTTTAGCAAACCATGAGCATATGAACAATCTACATGTCCCGCCCCGACGTTTCCGCCGTCAGTTGGGGTGTGACAGATTGGTATCAGAACCTTGGTTATAGCGAATTAGGTTATTAGACACTTTTGACCTAGACTATAACCTTAGGACACCCATTTATACCATGCTCTATGAATCTATGATATACTACATACTACATGACTAATATATTATGTGTTAATTACTTACCTGTGAGATCTCATGACTTCTTGGGTCTCACCTAAATAGTATCCTAAGTCTCAATCTTTACTCTTATCCTAATTCTCAATCTTTCTTCTATGTCATTACAATCATAACATATGTGACGTCATAAGTCTTTAAAGTTCTTTTTACACCCCGTTAGGGTTTTTAACCTTGTTAACTAGTAAAGGACACATGCAATCTGGAAGGGTGACACTTGTATTCTAGGTTTTCTGTCTAGGAAAGCATTTCATATAAATCCCAATCAACCGAGGGATCTGTATGCTTTCCTGTGAATTCCCGGGATGAGTGTTTACTTATAGGCTAAAACATATTTCCTTGAAAGTTATATAAGTTCATTAACCTTAATATGTCATAGCTTTCAAATAGTACTATCCTCGTTTGAGTGCGGTCCAGACTATCAATACTTATGTTTTAAATTATCCTTTGTTTTATATCCAAGAAACCCTCATAACCTTTTATATCCTTCCTCCTGCTTTGTTAAAACATATAGCATCCCTCCCCGTCGCGCCAACGAGACCAACAACAACAACAATGACCTTGCTGCTCTCCTTACTCAACTTGTGCACCAACTCACTCAGGCCAATAACAACAATGGTGGCACTAACAGCAGTGCTGTAACATTTCTGATTTTCATTATCTATATTTCAGTTCAATGTAATACATTTCAGACCAAATTCTAGTACACTGACTTGTTCTATTCGTACCAACAATCAAAATACTACGTTTCAATGCAAATCCACAAACCTTTCACGAGTATATCCTATTAAACTCTACATAAGTTCATATTTATACAAATCTGTCAATACTGAAATTTGCAAGGACTAATTTTATAAATAAATAACCAGAAACCCTAATAGGCACGGTCGCGCCTCGTTCTGGCACGGTCGCGCCAAGTGTCTTGTCACGGTCGCGCGCCTTGCTTTGGAACGGTCGCGCTCGGCGCCTTGGCACGGTCGCGCCTCATATGGACACGGTCGCGCCGCTTGTCAACTGAAACGTAAATGCTGCCTTTAATCGCAGAATCGTTTGATTTCGTAACCGTTGCACACGTTTCTACCATTAACAACCCAATTAAATCTTTTAATCATCACATTTACAACAAATAAACTCAATTTCGTCGATTTATCTCATAACCGCCTAATCCTCTCAACTGACCATCGAATTCACCATTTGGATTGCAATTCTACCAAGCAAACACACTATCAATCCTCTCTGAAGCTCCCGAAAACATTGAGTCATCGGAATTGCAGCAAAAGGGCACCGGAGATCAAACCGTTGTCGTCGGAACTTGTTTCTACAACGCGCTATCGATTAATCATCTTTTCGGGTAATTGAAATCTTGCACACTTTCCTTTTAGTCTATAGATCAAAAGCCCTAACCTAAATTGGGCTTATAATATCCAATTTAACATGGACCCGAATCTAGGGTTCATGCTAAAATGGTTTAATCGAACCCTGCTTTGAACACGTTATAAATACAATTAAACTATACAAAAAGACTCGTAATAACCTAATGGATGAAAGCCCTATGATTCCAAACATCATTATCATAAGAAATAGTAAATTCGTTTCTGTTTTGGAACGAACACCGTCGCGCTAGTCTTCTAGAGCGGTCTGCTTCATGAGACACGGTCGTGCCAATCCCAGCGCGGTCATGCCTCACACACTTAGACCTGGTCATGCCTCTTGACTAGACTTGGTCGTGCCTCAGGACAATAGACACGGGCGGGCCTGTCGCAGACACGGTCGTGCCTAGTAATCAGCTTATTTATGTCCTCTGTTTGATCAACACGGTCGCGCCCTGACTAGCACGGTCGCGCCCGTGGTTCTAGCACGATCGTGCCTTGTCCCAGGCACGGTCGTGTGTGAGAGAAAAATCTTGGCAGAATAATTAATTTTTCTATTTTAAAAACAATAAGTATTTCAGATTAAATTTTCAAATAAAAATAGTTGATTTTATAAAAATTTGTATTAACTTTATTTAAAAAGATCAAATACTTAATCTTAAATTAAATAGAAATTATTTACAAAATAAAATTTATACTTATTGTTAAACCCTACACTTAAATAGTATTTTAATGACTAAGTTACATAAATAAATAAGATAATGATTATTTATTTAATTTATATTTGATCAAAAAAAAAATTATTTAGTTTATACTTAATTACATCTAACATCTACATTATTTTCATAACTAAATAAATAATAACTATATAACTTACTTATTTAGTTATTCAAACTCAAACCTTAACCAAAATGTTCTAAAAATATCCATTTCAAATCCTTAATTTTATACAATACTTTTCAAAGTACAAACCACTAACTTTATACACACATCCAATCCAACCCTAGACTTAGACATAGACTATTGTGCACGCTATTAATGCAATATACCTTCCACCATATGTTAACGTTGTGCATTACAAGGATCATATTACTATCTAGTATCTCGTGTTAGCTACGCCTTCGAATCAAGTGAGTATTACATAGCCCCTTTTACTCGTTTACACTTTTTGGGGTGGAACATGAACATAATACAAACTATTGCTCACATTTACACAAACTACACAAATACAAATCCTCTTTACATTCATGTGTGCAATTTGAGCTTTATGCCTGAGTGCTAGTTGTGCTAAGTTTTGTGTGCAATTTTTGTGCAATCATTAACTAATCAAGCCGACGGTAAACAATGATAGATCTATTGAGTCTGACAAACCCACCAAGATTGGGGTGATTGTTACCGACAACACAATTTTGCATGCTAGTTACAAAGGTTTGATTGTACTTTGGTTACACAATAGCTGATCTCCATAAATGCCTTATTTTATCATGTTATGTAAGGATTTGTTTATTCATAATCTACATGCTATCTATATACAAACCTGTGTATGCTCACCAACTTTTTAGTTGACCTTATTTTATTCATGTTTCAGGTACTAATGTGTGATTTGATCAAGACTTGCTACACTTAGGTTTTGGACCTAGATAATTTTAAATAAAGGATTATGTATTTTATTTTATGTACTTGGTTTGATTTGGT